>OY725347.1:6885220-11802720 GCA_963243735.1 Neocrepidodera transversa
GATTTTCTATAATTTTTTTCTAATTTATCTCATTTATCACCCTTTTTCTTTTGTTTATTCTGATTTTTTCGATTTTTTCTAATTTTTCCTTAATTTTTTTCTCATTTTTCTGAATTTTTTTCCATTTATTTCTTTAATTTTCTGATTTTTTCTCATTTTTTTCGTATTCCTCCGATTTTAATTCGTTTCATTTCATTCTAATTTTTAAAAAAAAATTTATAGTTTCAATTGTTTTCTTTTTTAATTTTTTGCTACTTTTTTCGTTTTTTTTACGATTTTGAATATTCTTTTGCGTTTTTTTTTATTCGTTCTGATTTTTTTCATTTTTCAAGTTTTTTCTTGTCTTGTTTTTTGATTTTTTTGAATTTTTCTAATTTTTTCTGAATTCTTTTTTCATTTTTCAGTTTTTTTCATTTATTTCTGTTGTTTTCTGATTTTTTCTCCTTTTTTACTACTATTTTTTGATTTATTTTGAATTTCTTATTTTTTTGATGGTTACAATTGTTTCCGTTCTTTTTTTTTGCTTTTTGTTCTGATTTTTTACGATTTTTTCGGCTTTTTTTTATTTTTAACGCTCTTTAAGTTATTGCGTTTTTTCGGTTTTTTTCTCATTTTTCTCATATTTTTTTTCATTTTATCTAATTTTCTCAGGTTTTTTTTTATTTTTTTTTATTTATCACATTTTTCGGATTCTTTTTATGGTCACAATTGTTTCCGTTTCTTTCTTGTTTTTTTTTCCGTTTTTTTGGTACTTTTCCTAATTTTTCTTAATTTTTTTTCTCATTTTCTGTTTTCTGTTTTTTTTGTTTTCTTAGTTTTTCTCTTTTTTTTTCTCATTCATTCGATTTTTTTTTTAATCATTTAAATTTTTTTTCATTGTTACAATTGTTTCCGGTTTTTTGCTTATGATTTTTTACCGAATTTTTTCAGATTTTTTCTTTTGCGATTTTTAGCGTTTGTTTGCGTTTTTTTCAAATTTTTTTCATTGTTTTGTGTTTCCGTATTTTGCAATTTTAGTTTTCATTTTTTTTCCATTATTTCTGATTTTTCAATTTTTTAACTGTTTTCAGTTTTTTCTTATTTTTCCAATTTTTTTTTTGATTATTTTCTCTCATTTTACTGATTTTTTTCTTTTGTTTTTTTTTCGATTTTTTAAATCTTTTTCCATTTTTTCTCATTGTTCAGTTTTTTTTCTGATTCTTTCTGGCGTTTTCTATTTTTTTCCCATTTTTTTCTTATTCTTCTGACTTTTGTCGTTTCTTGTCGATTTTTTCTGCGATTTATTTCGATTTCTTCCTATTACTTTCAACTTTTTCGTTTTTTCCGTTTTTTCCAATGTTTCCGATTTTTTCTCATTTTAGAATTTGTGAAAAAATAACGTAGGGAATTTCATTCCTGACGGGGGTCCCTACTGCACAATTTTTTTTTTACAATATTTTATTTTCTTTCCCAACTTTCACTGATTGCCCGACAAATTTTAATAAGTTTCCAAGTAATTAGTCAACTAATAAAGTAATCTCACGATTAATATTTACTCTGATTGATTTTATGATGTCACGTCGTTATTGGTCGGTCCATCATGGTTAATTAATTTTCCCTAGGCAAGATCGACGACCACGTCAATATTGATGCCGTAACGGAATTTTGCCGGACCAGACTATAATTATAATTACGTATGTAGTAGCTTTTGTTTTTAAGATCGAACAAAATTTTAACGAAAAATTTAGATCTAACAATCGATTAAAGACCAAATTTATTCCCATTTAAAAGAAAAAAATAGGTTGGTTTTTGTCAAAATTATTTGTATTTGTAGGGTACAAATTTGGCAATATCATCCGGTTACATTTTTTTATGACCTAATAATTTCTTCATAAAAGCATTTCACTTTGTAAATTGATTTCCATTAAGGAACGAAATCAATATTACTCGGGTTCTAACAATCGTGGAACATTTCGAAAACACTTAAAGTTGCAGCGCTCGGCTTATGCAAATGATTTGCAGTCTTCGAACAAAAATTCAGAACTTCTTACTCCCAGAATTAAATTAGTAATCAAAGAATAAATTAAAATTCATTGGCTCAGGTTCCGCATTCTTCAATTACCCCCTTTAATTGAACGTTACAGTCTTTGTTTTTAAGTGAGATACTTAAGTTAACGGGTCACGTAATCTCATAGGGACACGTAGTTGACTTGACATTTGGAGAAAAAAGATAAATGTTAGTCCGTTGGGACTGCGACCGTCGCTCTACTATTGTATCGAGTTTGGTTAATTCTTTTTTAATTTTCTCTACTTTTTTTTGTTCAGACCAAACGAGCCAGCCTTCTCTTCGATAAAAACGTGTCTTGTCATATGAAATTTAAATTTAATTACTACATAATTTCATCTACGTCATACGGAACTAAGAAACTTGTTTTTTGTATGCAAAACGATGTTAGTACAATATGATAACTACCATTTTTGTTGGGAAATTAGATTAGAATAATAATAATAAATATCTATTTTTATATTGAGACTCTTAATTCATAAGGATTATTTTTATGGGCGCCAGTTAATTTTTGAATATTTTAAAAGTCCCTAAAGAGATATAGGTACAATATTAATAAACAGAATAGTTGACATTAGTTTTAAAAAATCTATCATAAAAATTATCACTATCTGTAAACATGATATTAACTGCAAGCAAATGATTAAAATTGCAATTGACATAAAATTTTAAGCGCGGGTTTTTTAAAAATTATTGTAAGTATATGGTTTTATACATTGAGACAATTAAATTTATACAAATTTTTTGATAGTCGTGAGTTAAGTTAACTTAAAAAGTGGAACAAAGATATTAAAACTCTTAAGAACGAAACTAGGGAACTAAGTACAAGTGCGCAGAGGACGACTTATCGAATAAAGAAGAATTACATGAGGAGAAAGAAGAAGAATATAGGAAAAAGGAGAAATTAGAGACCTAGACAAGAAAGAAAAGAATGTGGGAAGAAGAGATGTCAAATGGTGAAATAGTGTAAAATGTCATTTGGAAAATTAGTGAGGTTAAGAAATAAATTAAAATAAACAATGAGAATGTTAACAAAAATGCAAACACTGATATGAGTGATAAATGGTTGAGTAATAAGGTAGAAAATTATAGAAATGGGGGACTAAAAGAAGGTTAGAACGTGATATCGGCAATTAGAGGAGGCCTTTGAAATTGCCTGATAAGAAGATCTTAGAAGTCTAATGAATTCATTATTAATTTATTTATTAAAATTTCAAGTATACTCTGTCGCCACAACAAATAAAAAACTATAGTTAGATGAAATATAATATGGATTTATTTAAAAATTTTTGTGTGTTACCAGTAGTTTTCTTAAGAACAAGAAATAGCTGCCGGTGTTGGAGTGTAACCACTGTAGTCATTGGCGAGCTGACTTACCAGTGAACTGATGACGGCAACGATCAGTTGAGCCAAGCAGAAGCTTAAGCCAGATGAAAACTTGAACCAAACGAAAACTTGAACCAAAGGAAAACTGGAGTCAAACGAAACTAGAGCTAAGCAGAAACGTAAACTTACAACTTGCAAAAACGTGAACTTAAACTTGAGCAAGTAGTGAACAGAAACTTGAGCCAAATAGCTAACAGAAGCTTGGTTAAGCAGTTAACTTAAATATGAGCTAGCACTTAACATAAAATTAAGCCACGAGTTAACATAAACTTGAGCCAGGAGTTAACATAAACTTAAGCCAAACAGTTAACAAAAAATGAGCCAGCAGTTACAAGAAACTTGAGCAAGCAGTTAACAGAACATGAGCCAGTAGTTAACAGAAACTTGAGCTAAACAGGTAACAGAACTTGTGCCAGCAGTTACAAAAACTTAAGTCAACAGTTTATTTCAACTTGTGCCAGCAGTGAATTAAATATTGAGCTAGCACTTAACACAAACTTAAGCCAACAGTTAACATAAACTTGAGATAAACAGGTAACAGAACTTGAGCCAGCAGTTAACAGAAACTTGAGCAAGCAGTTAGAATAAAATGGAGCTAGGATTCAACATAAACTTGAGCCAAACGGTTAGCAGAACATAAGTCAGCATAACAGAAACTGGAGCCAGAAGTTAACTTAGACTTGAGCAAACAGTTAACATAAACTTGAGCCAGCAGTTAACATAAACTTGAGACAAACAGTTAACACAAACTTGAGCCAAACAGGTAACAGAACTTGAGCCAGGAGTTAACAGAAACTTAAATCAGCAGTTCACATAAAATTGAGCTAGCAGTTAAAATAAACTTGAGCCAACGGTTAACACAAACTTGAGCCAAACAGGTAACAGAACTTGAGCCAGGAGTTAACAGAAACTTAAGTCAGCAGTTCACATAAAATTGAGCTAGCAGTTAAAATAAACTTGAGCCAACGGTTAACATAAACTTGAACCAAACAGGTAACAGAGCTTGAGCCAGCAGTTAAATTAAACTTGAGCCAGCAGTTAACTTAAACTTAAACCAAACAGATCACAGAACTTATGCCAGCAGTTAGCGGAAATTTGAGCCAGCAGTTAACTTAAACTTAAGTCAGCAGTTAACTTAAACTTTAACTAGCAGTTAACATCAACTTGAACCAGCAATTAACAGAAACTTGAGCCAACAGTTAACATAAAATTAAGCTAGCAGTCAACATATACTTGAGCCAACAGTTAACATAAACTTGAACTAAACAGTTAATACATACTTGAGCCAAACAGGTAACATAACTTGAGCCAGGAGTTAACAGAAACTTGAGCCAGCAGTTCACATAAAATTGAGCTGATAGTTAAAATAAACTTGAGCCAACAGTTAACATAAATTTGAACCAAACAGGTAACAGAACTTAAGCCAGCAGTTAGCGGAAATTTGAGCCAGCAGTTCACATAAAATTGAGCTAGCAGTTAAAATAAACTTGAGCCAACAGTTAACATAAACTTGAACCAAACAGGTAACAGAGCTTGAGCTAGCAGTTAACTTAAACTTGAGCCAGCAGTTAACTTAAACTTGAACCAAACAGGTAACAGACTTAAGCCAGCAGGTAATAAATACAAAGTTGAAAAAAAAATTGTAAATAGCTGCAAAAGTCTGCACAGAACGGTTTCTTATAATAAAATAATTATCTCGACTGAGATCACTGAATCTGACGACTGAAGAGAAAAGAATGCTTCTTCGTATTCAATATTTACATGAGAAAGGCAAGTATGTATATGTAGATAGGGGGGTAACTGCACCGCCTCTTATAAGATTTATTGTGTCCTTTTCTGGTACTTAGTCGTTGTGGAGATCTCAGTGATTAGAGCACCTCATCTAATAGTCCTATTCTTCTCAAGAGATTTAGGATGTCTTAACATTTTTGAGCACTAATAGATTGGAGTAGAAAAGTAGAAGAGTTTTTGAATCGGTGTTACTTTCCTAACTGTATTGGAGCAGTCGACGGAAAATATATTAGAATAATAGCTCCTGGCAAATCCGGCAGTCTGTATCACAATTTTAATGGATTTCTTCCATCGTGATTTTTGCTTTAGTAGATGCAAACCGTAAATTTATTTTAATCGATGTAAAAGATATGGGATATTTTCCAAATCACATGTGGGAAAATTATTAACGCATGCAGAGATTCTCCTGCTTCAATATGTCATTGGTGATGATGAAGATTGTCGTTAAAATACATATTTATTAAATACATACCCTAATAAATAGTCTGCTGCAGATGAAAGAAAAAGAAATTTCAATTAAGCCCTGTGCAGAGCTCGCCGAGTAACTGAAAATGCTTTTGGGGTCATGAGTGTCGTTTTTTCCCAAGACAGTTGACTTAGTTATTTCTGTACGTTGCATCTACGTCAGCTTTTGAGAGTGTTTAGCTTATAATCGACATGTGCAGTTGGAACTTCCGGAATTTGAACTCCCAAGAGAAAACGTTAGTCCCTTAGCTTGGGTAGGTATTTTTATTAAAAATGAAGGTTTTAGTAAGGGAACGTTTTACAGATTAGTTTAAATGACAAATACGGTTTAAACGTAAAAATAAGTGAGCTACGAAAAAAATTGTATTGACGTATTTTAAATATAACATTTTTTAACAATATCTATACTATGTTCTAAACTCAGAATCTTTTTTTTCTATTGGAGTTTAACATATGGCAGTATGTTTTAATGAAAGTTTTGAATGTAATCAGTCAGAGCGGCAGAATATGTCTTTGAATAATAAAATGTTACCTGTAGTTCTAAATTAAACGAGATAACTTAATTGGAAAAGTACCAACCCAAATTTCAAAATAAATATTTTATTAACAATTCCCCCTGAAATATTCAGTCAATAGAATGGATTTTAGTTGAGTAAAAGTTGGATCTAGAGATTTTTACATTTTCGGATAATTTATTTTATTCTACTGTTTACATTTAAATTTAATATTTGTTTTACATTTAAAACCCATTAAATATGGATAACAAGAATATCCCAAAACATAAAGTAAAAAGACTTTGTATTTTTTACCTATTCAATTGCATCAAATCCTTATTTTTGCCATTTATATGCGCCATTCATGAACGAAAAATATTGTTATTCCGCATGATCGGATCTCCGAAACTTTAGCATAAACTGGTCTTTTTCGAAGTGTATGAAAATGTTTGAATATCAAATTCGGTTCACGGCCATATGGTCTCCTAAAATTCAATGATCAGCACTAAAAGAATAGGGGATACGAATTTGGCACGAAGGTCGATTCTAGGTGCAGATGGTACAACGTAAAAAACGACGTTCGACTTCATAATTTTAAATTGCGACTCTCGATTTTCGGAATTTATCGAGAAAATGCATTACGCGGAATCTGTTTTCCGGTAGATAGATATAAATTTTCCATTTTTATAAAATATATTCTAACTATTAATTTAATAATGGTATGTATTTCTTTAATAATTTTAGAAGCAATTAGACGTAAATCAAACTGCCAGCAACTGGTAGTAACAAGCTAATATATTATACGGATAGGACGTGTCAAGAACTATAATCACCGGAAGGTGGTTATTAATAGATAATCTCTTAAGGGACTCAAACTATCAATAAACTCCTGTTCCTGTTTCTGTTAGTTTCATCGTTCATAATAACGGTAAGGTTAATTTTAAGAGATTCTAAAAAATATATTAATATCGTATAGATGAAATAAGTTAATTTGTCTTTGTAGGAGAAAATTTTCAGCATAGGTAAACGACAAAATGTCGGAAGCAGCGGAAGTGATAGTAAAATGAAATTGGATTGTGTTCATTGATCTGAGATAGTTGTAAGGGAAAATTTAAATGTAAGTGAAGGGGAATGATAAATAATTATTAGGTATGGATGGAAGTTATTTGGGTAATTGTAAAATAATAAAAAATAGTACGAAACAAACTAAAATTGGGGATAGGGTAATTAGTCATATATAAACATTTAGAAAAGATTTAGGTTAGGATAATTTATATTTATACCGTTAAATCTATTTCATTAGATCAAACAGAATATGATGTATTAAGGGACTCAAATGTCGCTTGTAATCACAAGAGTGAAGACAATCACTAGAGGGATGACAACGCACTTTTGTCTCGAGGTACATTCGCTATTTTTTGCACCGCAGGGACTAAAACTTGATAATTCATACAATAATTATGTGAAAGTAAACAGTCAATGTTATTGCTTAAATGTAATAGAAAAAAAAACATCAGGTTTCTTGGAGTTTATCTTAAAAAGAATACAAAGGGTCTCCAATGAAAACTTAGACCCGGTTTTAATTGGTTATAAGACCATTTTACTTAAATACATTTAAAACGTCAACTAACCGGACACGTTGGCCAGAACTTAGTGAAATTAATTTAAAATTATATTTATATAATGTGTAATATCAGAATCCATCGAGTTTTGATAAGGATAATTTAAACAGGCTATTCAGTAGCAATATATACTGATAAAGAGAAAATTTGACACCAAAGCTTAAATTTGCTGACTTGTTGATTGTTTAAATTTATATCTACTGAATCATGACCTACGATCTAGTAAATACCGTTTAGCATCAGTAGTTCCTTGACTATTCAATCAATAAGACCTTCATCCAGCTATTGATACCGCACTTTCTTTTATCTAACGATTTAAAAATGTTTCTTGAAATTATCTCCTTTAACTATTATAAATTACTGCAGTTGAACTCATCAATTGCAAATTAATTCCATATTATAGAAAATATAATCCCATAAATTTATATTCCACCATCGACCAATAATATTCCTGATTTATTATTAATAAAATTCCAAATAGCTTTAATGATGACAAAGAAAATCAAAACCATAAATGGAGCGAACTTAATACCCAACTAAACTAATATTCTTTTATTAAACATCTCGTTCAAAGGTAAATTAACTTTCGTCGATTTTTTTTTTGAAACTTTTTCTATTTGATCTCTGCCGACACGGAACTTTTCAAATATAAAGAAATAAAAGTGGCCATCTGTATCGGCTTAATCCAATCATCCTAAGTCACTGATCATAAAATGCCAGCGACGAAAATCCATGCGATTTTCTCCGTTTTCGACTGATTTAATTTTACAGTTAAATTCGAAAGACATCCATGTGTAACAAATCTGAGGAATTTGTTCGAAAACGAAAAATTCTTTCTATGTCTCCAATATGCGCTTCGAGGAATCTCTTTCTTTCCTGCCAAAGGAGGATATCCTTTTCGTGGTCATTTTACATTCTAACAAGGATGGCATGAGTACGAGAAATTGTTGGAATATTTAAAGAACCAATACCTGATAATCAATATTAATTTTTATCAATGTTTAGTAAACATGAATTTTAAATACAAAGAATTAGGGAATACTATACCAGGTGTAAATTAATTATTTTAATGTATTTTTAAATAAAAATCCAATATTAATTCAAATCACGCAAATTTTCGATTAACAATTTTATTTGCTTAATTAAACAACATATTACATTTTATTTAGCAATACCCTTTTTCTGAAATCTAATAATTTCCATTAAAATTTAGTTATATGTTTACCAAATGACCTATTGTTAACGTAATATTAGTATTAAAATTAAAATACATGTACGCTCGCCCGCGGTTCATCATGCATTACAAATGGGATTCGATATAAACCAAAATATCCCGGTGTTGTTAGTACAAAATAATTAGAACCTAAATTTAAATGAAAGTTTAAACTATAATTCAAAACTAAACCAAAAATCAATAAAATTAGATTTAAACTGAAAAATCTAATAAAGTCGTGGTAAAAACTGATAATCAAATTATATTTAAAATAACGGAGGTCGCTTTCCTAAAGGTCAGATTTCGATTAAAAACCTATCGAAAACATGGTATAGTGAAAATCTCGTTCAAGGCCCAATGCGTGCTTAATAATTGCTTCTGATTTTGATTAGTAAACGACTCTAATGTATAATTAGATTCCCAACTATGATGATTTACTTATATTCATGATACCACAGTTTAACAAATCTAATATTTAATCAGAACAATATTTAACCTCGCCGAAAGTCAAAATCAGTATCAATATAATCGCAATGTAACGAAGTTACTTTAATTTCCGTAGAATTAACTATAATTAACTTCGAATGTAAGGCCAGTTGTTACAGTTGTAACCCTTCCATGAGATTGAGTCAGTCGCGTCTTTGTTTTGCATGTTCAGCCGACCTTATGTTATATCACGGCCGGAGTCGATCTACTAAGTGAAGTAATGAAACTCAGTCGAGTACCACAATATATTTTAATACAAAAAATGTTGGCGACTAGTTTTGGCCACAGGCCATCATCAAGCCTAGAATACATCGATCTTACAATAGGAAACTATAAATTAAATTTAACACTTACCAGAAAAATATTTAAAATACTGATGTTAATTATTGAAAAAACATTTTTAATTTTAATTTTGATTTAAAATAGGTGACAAATAATGCCCCATAGATATAAATATTATTAGGTAGTAGGTTTCTAAAATAATAGTTAACTATTATTTTAGAAACCCTTCGGGGTTATCTAGCTAAGGGGCAAACACCCTATCATGCTATTATTACCTATCTGATCACTTTTTGGACTCGATGTGGTCAGCTTGGGACTTTACTAAGAAATTTTGTTCCTTCTACTCTGCCACTTGGGGACCACAACAACAGAATCAATTCACTTCGTTTTACCTGCCTCTTACCATACATTTTCTTACAATTTATTCTTTCTCAGATACTATGTCTGAATCCAAATTTTAAAAATTTTATTTTACTAACCCCCCTTTTTTCCTTTACCACAATTTCCCCTTAATTTTTATTCCCTATGTTCCCCCCTTACGTGCACTCTAACAGAATTTATATCTATGGGGCATTATTTCTTACCTATTTTAAATTAGAATTAAAATTAAATTTTTTTTTCAATAATTAACATCAGTATTCTCAATATTTTTCTGGTAAGTGTTAAATTTAATTTATAGTTTTAATATTGTAATATCAATGTATTCTAGGCTTGATGATGGTCTGTGGCCGAAACCAGTCGCCAACATTTTTTGTATTAAAATATATTGTGGTACTCGACTTTGAGTTTCATTACTTCATTAGTAGACCACATTTGAGATAATGGATAACCTCTTCAATTTACTCGATCTAGTAAGTTACTGTGCCAGTCTCAATTGGAGTAGCAGTAGCAGTGGCACTCAGAGTTCCAGTGGCAGTCCCAGTCCGTTCACTTCAGCGACCTTTAGAGATAGGTCAAGCTTAAGTCGATTTCAGTTATAACCGGAACCCGTAACCGCACAAACAACCGCATCACCAGCCTACAAGCCATGCCTGTACCGTTCGATACGTCACCGTTTCACAATCTTCCCCGCTGGATGGTTCTAAATAAAGACAGTTATTTTTACTTTCTGACTTTTAATTAAGTTAGTTGTTTGTGAGTTTTAGCAGCAAATACATAGGTACTTAACACAGTACGGCAAGTAAAGTCTGCCCTTCTCGTCGCCAGTGATTTGGTGATCCCATAATGACCATTGGAGTATATCTTCTACACTTATGCTGCCCTTGCAAGTAGCCTTCACACTAAAAACGGAAAATAGCACCCAAGGCAATCCGAAACCTGGACTAAGGTGCCGAAGGGCTGCTTAACGACGCAGAGAGCGTTACACACAGTTCCGTTCGTGTCACCAAGATGGTACGACGTATGGCAATACTACTAGACATTTTTGGTATATACTCGATACGATAAAGCGATCTGCAATGGTGAATAAAGTTAATCTATAGTGGGGGAAGCACAGGGTACTATTTTTTACTAACCAAATTCTATTAAAGTGACGTATTTTTCGTCACGAACATGCAGTATTTGATTAAAATTTATGAACAGTTGTTTGTGCAGCTACCAATAATTTTAGCTTTAAACGGTTTAGTAGCTTATAATAATATACAAAATGCATCAAAACAACAAAAATATCTAATGACAGATGGCTAGTAGTGCCATGATAGATGTTGTTTAACCATCCTCTGCCGTTACGTCATAGATTGTCTAACTTGATCTCTTCATGAATTGGATGAGACGGATTATGACCTCATTAACGTATTTCTTAAATGTCGACGTAAATGTTATTTATTACTTTGACAGTTCAATTAATATTTCATTGTCAAAATGCATTCCCGGTATAATCAGAAAAAACAAATTTTAATTTTGAAGTTGATTAATTCCTGTTCAAGAGAAATACCGTTTTTACCATTAAATGCAGTCTACAACGTTTGGGTTCACCCCAAAAATATAATAGTATAATACAATTTTTTCGCCATTTAATCACGATTCAATGATCCGTATTTTTTTTAATTTAGTTAAAAATCATGTTTGGGGACGTTAAACACCCCCAAGCTACAAATCTTAAACAAATCAGTTAAAAAACGGACGTTTCAAGTAAAAAAAATTACTAAATTATATAAAAAGGTATGCAACGCATAAAGCCAAATATATTTTTTGGTCTTACCAAGTTATTCATACAAACACACCTTAACATGCATCATTGAAAACAATCCTTAACATACGTTAAGTGTAAAATAACATTAAAATTATATATGACAAACGTAAAACAGCAGAATACGTCACTGATTATGATATTTAATACATCTTTTGACACAAGAGATCGGTCAACTTATACTTTACCTAGCAGTTATGTCAATTTTCAGGTCTACACCAACAAAGATGCTTATTCCGAGCTAAAACTGATCGTAAAATGCTTTTTCTGAAGTAACAACACAAAAAGATATTAATGAAGTCGTATAAAATAATTTTACAGATTACCTAGATTATATATTCATTAATGTAAATTTCATTGTTTCTAACGTGTCTAAAAGAAACTTTAATTAAAGCGCTGAACATCTTGCATTACACTTTTTGCTTGATTAGCGTTATCAAAATGAATTTACCATAAATTTATCTATTTAAAACAACTGGTGTACCACACACACACACACAACGAGTTTAAACTAACTCCTAATTGGCCGTGTCTCTCCCAGTTAGGACTCTGAAAATTTTCATCCGAAACCCTCTCTAAACTCTCGTTAGGTTTACAATAAACATCGTCTAGCAACAGAGAATTTCCCCACTAACGATCCAAATAATGACTTCACCTTCTACTGGCTTTCATGTAAGCGCCTTCGAAATTATTGTTTTGCCTCGCCTATTTGTTATTTCTGTTAATTTTAGAAGAGAGTAGCGAGTGTAGACATCATTAGCATATTAATAGGTTTCCTTTTGGTGTCGAGTATCCTTTGATACAATTCGAAACATCTCTCTTCGTTAGCGATTATTGTGATACATAATTAAATAAATTCTACATCCGTACATACAAAAATAATGCTGTAATTTTATTTTTATCATAGTTTTAATAAAATATAAAAGTACAACAAATTTTATACAAAGCCTAATTACTGACTGTCTTCATTTTTATCGCACTTTTTAGATCTACTTTTTATTGAATTTTTCTCTAGATTAACTTGCCTTTTTTCTAATCTTTTTTTATTATTTTCTTCCCTGTACTACTTGTTTCTTTTAATATTTACATATGAGTTTTTTTTAACATGTCTACTCATAAATCTCTGGTTAAAATTAGAATACCGACCAAATATTTGCAACCTGCACATAATAAAAGAATCACGTCTTTTATAGATGACATTTTAAATTGAATTCTAACTGAACGTGTCTATTTTTTCCAAGACAACGCCTCCCAGAAAAACCTTAGTTAACAGTATCTAGGCTTTTTAGTGTTTTCATTTATTTCTTACATAGTATATCCTTTGGTATTGCAGAGTGGATACGTTTCTTCCCTTTTGCAATTTTGGACCATGTGGTCTGGTTCTCCACATTTAAATCAGCTTTCCATCCTATCTGTTCCTCTACAGGCCTTTGATTCATGGTCGTATGACCGACACTTAAGGCACCTCAGTATTTTGTGTCTATTTTTAATTTTTACCAGGTTTATACCGATAAATTTGGTTGACTAAAGCGTTTTTGCCATTTCCATATCCAGGGTGACCGTCACCGCAGCCATATCATTCGTCATTGACCCGATCTTACTAATTTGGTAGGCTTCGTCCCATCTGCCTATTGTTTCTTCTATCGCCTTCTTAACATCGATTTTAATAGTGCTTTCTTCCTCCTCTCTATGTTGATGGCATCCATCTCCTAGATTTTTTGTTTTCAGATTCGCTGAGATCTCCTTTTGTATCTTGCCTACATTTACCGTAGCCGTCTGCTCCTTCTCTATCGTAATTAGTAGTTTGCCATCTTTCTTGATCCTTATGAACCGTATGGTTCTTTCTTACTCTTTATGAAACGTATGGTTTCTTTGCTTTGGTTTGTACTGAAGACTTTTTTAACTGTACTTAATATATCCGTATTGATTTTTTTATCCTGGATGATGATCCTCTTTTGTTGTTGCTGGTCTGGTGATTTTCGCTATTTTTGGCAAAGAATTAAGGGTCATTTCTCGCTTCCCTCCACTTCTTCCCTTAGCAAGTGCATTTTGCTACAGAAGTCTTACATCGTACCATCGTGTCTTATTTTAACTAGCGTTTTATTTATGGTACTATTTCTCTGGAACATTATCCGTATTAGCTGCTCCTTGACTTCCAAGTCGCCTGGGATTCTAACAAGATTATGGAACTTGTCCTTGTATAACTTTTGGATGCTGGTTTTCATATCCGGACCGCCAGATTCGACCATTAGCACCTTCATTGGGTTCTATACCTTGATAGTAGTGTTACTAAAAAGAGCTTCTTC
The DNA here is from genome assembly GCA_963243735.1 of Neocrepidodera transversa. Taxonomy (NCBI): domain Eukaryota; kingdom Metazoa; phylum Arthropoda; class Insecta; order Coleoptera; family Chrysomelidae; genus Neocrepidodera; species Neocrepidodera transversa. The sequence goes on from OY725347.1 coordinate 6,899,498, forward strand.
CCTCCCTTTTCCGGAATCCTTCTGGATCGTTTACTTCTTCAATCGTTAAGACATCCATAACCATTTTTTGTGGTTCGGTTTGCATTACCGTTCCGCATATTTTGCATTATCGGTTGGGTCCCGCAGCGTGTCTATTGATATGAGTTCATGCTTGTATTTGGTAAGACAGAATTGTATATTCTGTCATTCGAATAGATCAGCATTCCTGCTGATCTAGGCTGCTATATCCTTAATCATCCAGGATCAGGCTTATGTGCTTTCGTAGCTCTTCAGCGAATGTCATACAGCCTTCCATGCCTTCCATTATAACAAATAAATTGCAGCATTCAATTCTGTTCTACGTATCTTCCAGTCTACAGTTGCTTATACGTCAAGCCTCTTTCTCTTATTCCCCCCAACTGAATTTCATCTTCCTCTTAGGAGATCGTATTTTCTCTTGGTTCCTAGTTTATTGGCTCTCGCCTGGACTCTTTCTTGTCTGTTCCCAGTTTTACGTTTATATTTTAGTTTCACAAGTAGCTAGCGAAGTGTCGGTCCGTACCTGCAGAGCCTCGCCTATTGGGGTAGGGCTAAATAATCCAGAAGATTACCAGGATTCCGTATGTATAACTTGTAGCTAGGGGTTATGTCGAACATATCTACATGGTCGTGAGAGTACTATTTGCTGAGTAGTTTAGAAAAAACCGTAAGGCTTTTCTCAGAGTTTTAGTGTGGCCGAACTTATGACGAGTTCGGCCACCCCCGAGACATACATCAGCCATTTAACCCCCAACCAAACCTAACCTGACTTAAACTGAAACTGTAAAGCTTGATGTGTCAAGATTAAAGTTTTCTTTTAAATAAAATTAATTCAGTAATTTAAAATTTATTTATATATAGAACATTTTTTAACTACTATACTACTATATAATTCTTTAATTGGTCCTGTTTCTACGACGCATTACTTCCTGGAATTTAATAATCCCGTATTCAAAAATAAAGATGAAATTACATCGTTAGTATGGAAGAAAACAAGCGACCGATTCGGGAGTTATCAAAATAATCGAGTCCCGTTGTCCTGTTTCGAAACTTGTTTGAATTTTAAATGTAATCTGAAGACCTGAAGCCTTGAAAGGCGTCTAATAATTCCCCGTCGCCATATCTAATTGAAATTCCACGTCGTTAACAGTTTACAGAAGGAAAGAGAGAGAAAGATGGGACGGCAATACGAAACACTGCTTGTTAAGTTTGATTCAAGATACGCATTATTCAAAATACATAATTAGAATTTGTTGTGCTCCAAAGGAAAATTTGTTTTGTTGTCGTTTGAAAATTTATTGAAAGATGCAAAACTTTGTCCTTTATATTTTAGATCGATATCATATTAATATATTTTAAAACTTTATACTTTAATAGATTTATTAAAACTAAATATATCATTATAAATAAAATAGTAATTAATTTATATATTTTTTAGGTCATCTCAGCTTAGCAATATTATGTATTAAAATTTTTCTAGTTCGGCCAATCGATCAAACAATTTTAACGTTGAAAAAATTCTAAAAATTTGAACAGAAAAAAGTATGCGAAACACTTCATGTATGGCTGGTCCGATCTTGCACAAATTCAATAGGGTTTTTTCTTTGAGAAAACTAACTAGTAAAGTAAAAATAGGAACTCGATCGAAACTTTCATTGTAGAGTAATAATTTTTTGATCCAGACAAATAGACACATATACAGATATCCGGACAGTTTTTTTGCATTTCTAGACTCTGGGAGCTCAGAAACGCCGAGAAAAGTGATAAAAAGTGGGCTAAGAATTTTTTTTTGCCATCACGAACTAAGGATAATGTCAAGGATACAATCTAGGATAATGTCAAGGATAATGTCAGGGATAATGTCAATAATAATGTATAGGATAATGTCATGGATAATGTCAAGGATAATGTCATGAATAATGTCAAGGATAATGTCAAGGATAATATCAGTAAAGGAGCAATACCCGTTCAAGCACATTATTAGCAAAATCTACATATAAATCTTCATAAGAGAATCTAAGACCAAAATTAGCGAAACTTAGTCAAAATCAATTTGTGCTAGTTCGGATCTGGAGCGATATGACGTCACACTCATCATCACGTAGATCCAAATAATTCTACAAGAATTTATAAGGATCGGTTTAAAGACTTTTTAACGATTGTTCAAAGATATTTTAAAGCTGTTTTAAATTATTTAAAAAGTTTTTAAAGAATTTTTCTGTTATTTTTCTAAGATTTCTCAATGACTTGAAGAAATTTCAAAGAATTTTTAATGGATTTTTCACATATTGTTGAAAGAAACAGGGATTTTATATCAAGTTATTTGAAATGGTTTTTTAAGGGATTTTTACTCATTTTTTAAGACAGTTTCAATGATTTTTAAGAGATTTTTTAATCTTCTTTTCTTTGGTAGGATTTTTTCAGGATTTTTCAAGGATTTGTCAAACATTTCTTTTTAAGCAATAGTCAAGAATGTTAAACTAATGTTAGCCTGTATACGAGATATTAACTTTCATTTTATGTAACTCAGAATTTTTCAATTATTTTTTATCGATTTTTCAATAGTTTTTCAGGTGCTTTTCAAGAACTTTTCGTTACTTCAAGGATGTATTAAGGTTTTTCAAGGATTTCTCAAGAATGTTTTAATAATTTTTTAGGAGTTTTTCAAGCATTGTTCATGACTTCAATTTTTACAGATTTTTCAGAAATTGTTTTTAAGGATGTAATAAGGGTTTTTCAAGGATTTTCATGAATTAAATATTCAAAAATTATCAAATATTGTTTTTTAATCAGTACTCAATCATATCTCAAGGATTTTTCAAGATTTTTTCACACATCTTTCAAGTATTTTTCATGACTTTAATTTTTATGGATTCCTTAAAAAAAATTTTTAAAAGAGTATTTAAGAATTTTTTAAGAATATTTTAGGAATATTTCAAGGACTTGAAGGATGGTTAAAGGATTTTTTAAGGATATTTAAGGATTAGGGATATTTCAAGAATATTTCAAGAATTTTTTTAATTTTTTTCAAGAATTGTTTTTCAAGCAATATTCATGGATTTTTCAAGATATTTCAAACGTTTTACAGGAAATTTTCAGGAATCTTTCAAGGATTTTCCACGATTCTAAATTTTAGGGACTTCTAATTATTTTTCAAGCAGAATTTAAGATCTTTTTAAAAATTTTGAAGGATATTAAAAATTTTAAGAGGATGTTACTTGAAAGAATTTTGTTGGGAATGATATTTCAAATTATTCTACAAGGATTTATTAGGATTTGTTTAAGGAATTTTTAAGGACTATTCAAAGATAGTTCAGAGCTTTTTTAAATTATTTAGAAAGATTTTTAAGGATTTACAAAGAATTTTTCTATTATTTTTAAAAGATTTTTCAATGACTTGAAAGAATTTCAAAGAATTTTTCATGAATTTTTCATGAATTTTTCAAAGATTGTTCAAAAAAACAGGAATTTTATTTCAAATTTTTTACTAATTTTTCAAGACAGTTTCAATGATTTTTAAGCGATTTTTAAGCGATTTTTTAAACTTATTTTCTTCAGCAGGATTTTTCAGGATTTTTCAAGGATTTGTCAAACATTGATTTTTAAGCAGTATTCAAGGATGTTAAACTGATTTTATTTTTCAAATATTTTATCGTTTTTTCTATAGATTTTCAAGAACTTTTCGTAACTTCAGGGATGTATTAAGGAGTTTTCAAGGATTTTTCAAGAATATTTCAATGGTTTTTCAGGAGCTTTTCAAGGATTTTTCATGACATACATTTTTGAGGATGTTTAAAAATGATCAAAAATTGTTTTTAAGTCACACTCCCACTCCGAACGTAATATTAAATATTTATGAGTAGCCCAAAGTTCAATATCTCCGTTACTATTGGTTCAATTTTTATGGGAAAAACGGTGCTATATTTTAAATGTGATGTGGAATAAATACTTATAGAAAAATCATGCGCATAATTAAAGACAGAAGGGCACTACCGTATATTTTCGATGTTATTGGCCCAAATTTTAAGGGAAAAACGGCGCTATGTTTAAAATGTGGCGTATGTTAAATCCTACTCAGAAGCAACGCCAAAAGAGCAGTAGTGAATATATCGGCAGTTAGATGTCGGTTGGTGACGTGCGAGGGGTCAATCGACTCGTTGGAGCGTAAGGATATATGGGATAATGTGAAGGATAATATCAAGGATAATGTCAAGGACAATGTCAAGAATAATATTAAGGATAATATCAAGGATAATGTCAAAAATTATATTAAGGATAATATCAAGGATAATGGCAAGGATAATATCAAGGATAATGGCAAGGATAATGCCAAGGATAATATCAAGGATAATGTCAATAATGTCAAGGATAATGTTAATATATTAAATAAATAGATCTTGTAAGAAACTTAAATTACATTAAGGTCAATATTAAAATTAAGAAATTATGATAAAAATTTATCTACATTTAAATTAAATTATCTATAAAAATATTACATAAATATAAAATAAATTAAGAACAAAATACTTTTAATATTCTAATAAAAAAAATCCATGTATGATATTATCACACATATAATGAACGTGTTAGTTTCTAAAATAACACTAAACGAACAAATTATAGTTTAGCTCCCCTAAGACCATTTCATTTTAACCCGAAAGAAGAAAATTCATTTTCGTCGAGGGATGAAACTTGCTATGACGAAACGACGACGCAAAGTATCCCTTTAACGCACACCCCCACTTAGCTAATGACTAATTCTACACGTGATCTTGTTTGTAAATAGTTCTGAACATTACTTAAATGCGTGTAAATTAATACCCATGCCACGGTGCTACTAATTTTCAACATAAATCAACCTCTTAATGCATGTATCATTTCGAAGAGGTTGGGAGAAAGTTTCTGGGAGATTATATAAGTAAACAGCGGCGTCCGAATGAGTTTCGAAACATTTTTATCTTTACTAACAAGAAGACTTTCATAATTTATTGAACTAATAAATAATAGATGATTAATATCGGTCTATATTTGTAAATGGGTGCCTGATTAGTTTTGAAGTTGTCATATAAACAAAAATATACTTTCGTTTTCTATAATTCACCATAGTTGTTATAAAAAAATGTATGTATTATATATTGTCCACTCTGTAGATATAAAGGTTTTCAAAATTAAAATTGTTCATTAACTAATGTAAAAAATATGTAGATCGGTTTGTTTAAACAATAACTATTGAGTATAGACGTAACATTTTCTTCTCCTGTGCAAAAGAGAGAAACAGAAAATGCGGTAATGTAATAAAGCGATTTAAGTAAGAATCTTTTGACTAACAAAGAGATCTATATGGATACCTCTAGTATTATTTTTAATTCAAAATAAGATAATATCAAATAGGCAGGTTCGACATTTTTCTTATTTTTTTTTAACTTAAATCGAGATGTTTTGCTATTTAAAAACGATCAAAAAAAATTTGAGCGAAAATATTAATATTTACATCCGCTGTAAGCATTTTAAAATCAAGGATCGGCGAGAGGCTGGAAAAAGTAAGTGTGTGCGAGACTAGACCGTGTGACGTCAGTAGCCATGAACGCTTCGCCCCTTGCCCGCTGCTGCGCTGTATTCACGATGCAAACACATTTTAAGGGTTACCGTGTTTAGTAAATTTCCTACTAAATTAGTAGATTTTTAAGAAAAATAAGGGTGTTTAGTAGAATTTTAATAGAATTGATAATAGGCAGGTTCGACATTTTTTTTCACTGAAATCGATATATTTTTTTATTAAAAAATGATCGAAAAAAATTGAGCGCTAAATATTAATATTTACTTCCGCTGTAAAATTCAGTAGATTTTTCAGATTTGAATTTAAAACTATATTTTATCGCTATCTATCTATGGTATATTTAAGACGAGTTTCTCATCGCAGAAAAAATATTTTGTATCATCCAAACGTGACACGTGATTCGCTTAAATAATAAGTTTGAACAAATCTAAGTATGAGCTCTAGTAGCAGCCTGGAATTGTGTTGGTTAGTGGTGCGATAGGTCTGGGATCGACTACCGCACACAGCATATCTTTTTTTTGGTTTTTATCGTTATATTTTACTTTTAAACGTTATTAAATATTTTTTTTTATTTTTTTTATACACAGGCTAGTTTAGTTAGTCAAGACTTCTTTAAAAAAAATACATATCCCCCGGCCGGGTGAAAAATATGTACAAAATATTTTTACTGCGATGAGACACTCGTGATGTTGGTAGAATACAGTTTATAGGCCTGTGTGATGGTGTGTAAAAGTGGCGATTTTAGTTTATATCTGTAGAACGTGTCTGATATTTTTGTGATGTGTTCTGTTGTTTCAATGTGTCCTTTTTCGTGTAGTACCGCTATTCTCGTGTATCGACCTTCTCCAAGGGCCATCCTCAGACACTTGTTTATACCCTTTGAAGCTTGAGGAGCTGAGACGCGGATGTGGAGCAAAAGACTTGACATCCATATATTAGCGTGGGGCGAATTGTTTGCTTGTAGAACAGTAACTTGTAGCTAAGTCTCCTGTCTAGATAGAAACCCAGATATTTTATGACCCTCTTTTCTTCAATGTAATTGTCCTTCACTTTGAAATGAGATGTCAGTCGGTTGTTAGTGTGCTTTCTCGTGAGGATCATAATTTCCGTTTTTTCCGGATTTATATCTATCCTGTTTCCATCTAGATAGGACAGTATAGTTCTGTTTATATGGAACTCAAGTCCCATGCTTGCGATTTGTGCTATATGTGACTTTTTATACAAACAAGTGTCGTCTGCGTACAGCGCTGTCTCTACTCCATTTTGCAAGGGTATATCGTGCGTTAATATGGAATAGAGATGCAGAGACACTGCTGATCCTTGAGGAACACCAGCCTCTGCATTGTACGGCCCCGACGTGCAGCTATTTATTTTTACGTTGAATGTTCTGCACTTTATATAGGAGTATGTTAGTTTAGCTAGGTACAGGGGATATTGTACCTGTACCATTTTGTATAGTAGTCCCTCTATCCAGATTGAGTCAAAAGCTTTCTTCATATCCAAGGTAACCACCACCGTGTTCTCCTTGGCTCTGTACGCCTCCTTGGCGGAGTGACCTTGTCTGAAGCCAAACTGCTCCTGTGGGATTATTTTTAATTTATCATCTTCCTTCATTAGTCGGTCCAGTAGGATTTTGTCCACTACGTTGGCCAAAATACTTAGTAGTGAGATGGGGTAGTATCTATCCGTATATTTTGGATTTTTCCTCGGCTTTAATATCGGAATAATATTCGCGACCTTCAGGCTGCTTGGATAGTGTTGCAGCCTGAAAATTTCGTTTATTATCTGTGTTAATTTCGCGTCATTTTCATAGATAAATTTTTTAACATTTTCTTGTTAATTCCGTCACATCCTGGGGCTTTGTTGTTGGGAAGACTTTTTGTAACCACCTGAATCTCTTGTGTGGATGTAAGCAGGCTGTCTGGAACCTCCACACTTGCGTTTTCCAGGGTTTCTTTAATGCTGCGTTCAATTTCTTCCAATTCCTGGTTGCTTCGGTCATTTCGTTTGAACGTGCCTTCGAAGTGCCTCCCGAGCGCTTCTCCCTTCTCCGGGTCGTCCATGCACTCTCTGTCCCCCTGCAGTATCGTGGGGATGGGTTTATAGGTTTTTTTGAGTTTTTTCGTAACCTTCTAGATCGAATTGTCGGTAGGGGTTAGGTTTTTCAACAGCCTCGTCCATTCACTGTTCCTGTGCTCTTTGATAAGCTGTGTAATGTCCCTTCCCATGGCTAACATTAATTCCCTGTATCCTGCTTCTCTAGTCCTCTGCCAAATGGACCTTTGCTTATTTTTGTCCTTTATCATTGTCTGGCAGGTCATCGTTCGTATGTTTTATTTTTTTAGTCTTAATTGTTTTTCTAGCACTGTCCTGTATGCATTTCACGTATTTTTTGACTTCGTCTTCCAAAATGTCAATCTCCCCTATTAGAGTTGTCGTGTCTGTGCGTACGTCTGTCTCGTTTTGAAAATGTTCCCAGTTTGCTGTCCGATAGTCGTTTACTACGTGTGGTTTTTGTGTGTGTCTGTCTGTTTCCCAGCCCATCAGCTCAAAGAACACTGGATCGTGATCAGATGTCAGCTCCTTAATTGTTCTCAGATCTGAAAGGTTACTGACATTTTTGAGACCGCTAGATCTATAGTCGACCCGTTAAAGGGAAAATGCGTCGGTTCATCGGTGTTATAGATCACTACGTTGTTACCGTCTGCGAAGTCCCTCAACGTGTTTCCGTTTCTGTTGGCCTGCCTACAGCTCCAGTCCGGATGTCTGGCATTAAAGTCTCCCAGCAACAAGACTTTATTGGCTACCGATATCAGCTTACCTAAATGTGCGTTGTTAAATTTGTTTAAGGGTTTATTATAAATGCCAATTATATGTAGATTATTTTTCAGTTTGATGATAATATGCTCTATTTTACTGGATGTTTTTTCGATTTTTATGTGAGGAATACTGTTTTTTATAATGACGCCCCCCCATTATGGTCCTCCCTATCTTCCCTGTGGACCGTGTACCCTTTGAAATTTAGTCTGTGATTCTGATTTAACCCAGTCTCTGATAGAAGGACTATATCAAATTTGTGCATATTAATAAAATATATTAAAAGGGGGTACTTATTATTTATCCCATTGATATTAACAAAACATACCCTTAGTTCTGTGAAAATAGAATACATGCTCAAATATCGACTTAGCGAATGACTTGTAGCGTATCAATTTCTCCATTGTGTCATTTGTTGTCTCTAGTAACTTATTTAAGTCTCTTAGGGCCTTAGAAGCCCTTCCATGTTGACGTCGGCCTCCAACCTATCGCACTCCTGGTTTACCTGTCTAAATAGATCGAGTGTGCCTCCGAGACCTTCGGGTTCCTGGTTTCTGGCTAGAGGAGGTGGGCTTCTCAGGGATGGAAATTCCTCGCCACTAGGGTTGGTGTTTACTTCTTCAATTGGCGGTCCTCTCCTTACACCGTCAGGGTTGGCAGTAACTTCATCTGACCGTGTCCTTCTGTTACCCCACGCATTTACTGCAGGTGGGGAGGGCTGGTACATATCGCACTGGTGGCCTTCTTCGTTGTTCCAATATCTCTACTTTTTCTTTTGTAGACTTTAGTTTACTGAATTTGTGGGATGTGGCTCTCCGCAATTCGCGCATTTCGCTTGTTCTTCTCTGGGCTTTTTGCAATCTCTAGTCCAGTACCCCTCTGCTCATTTTAGGCAGACTGGATTGCGGTTGAAATTTGCCGTTGCATGTCCCCATAGTTGGCATCTATGGCACTGGATAATAGGTTTTTGGGATTTGCGTATTTTCCATTGTATTTTGGTGTGCCGGACATATTTGATATGTTTCTTCAGGTATTGTAGAGTGATTGACTAACCAGCACTATTCCACGCTGTTACTAGAGCTCATACTTACGTTTGTTCCAACTACTTATATTTAAGCGAATGACGTGTCACGTTTGGATGATACAAAAAAATTTTTCTGCGATGAGACACTCGTCTTAAATATACCATAGATAGCGATAAAATATGGTTTTAAATTCAAATCTGAAAAATCTACTGAATTTTACAGCGGACGTAAATATTATTATTTGGCGCTCTTATTTTTTTTGATCGTTTTATAATAAAAAAATATATCGATTTCAGTTAAAAAAAATGTCGAACCTGTCTAATATCAATTCAACTAAAATTCTACCAAACACCCTCATTTTTCTTAAAAATCTACTAATTTAGTAGGAAATTTACTAAAAGCGGTAACCCTGTAAAATGTGTGTGAATACAGCGCAGCAGCAGGCCATGGGCGAACCGTTCATGGCTACTGGCGTCACCGGTCTAGTCTCGCGCACAGGTACCGTTTTCCACCCTCTCGCCGATCGTTGATTTTAAAATTCTTATAGCGGACGTAAATATTAATATTTTGCGCTCAATTTTTTTTTGATCGTTTTTAAATAACAAAATCTCTCGATTTCAGTTAAAAAATAAAAATTTCGAACCTCTCGACAATGACATCAGTAGCATTTACTAACAGATCCAATTTTAATTTATATTTAATTAGAGCAAAACTTAAACTAAATCCGTGGACTATCTCTGTGAAAATGCATCACAGAAGGTGTATCTGACATTCCAATTGTACGAAAAGTAGAAAAAGTCAAGTGAAAATTCAGCGGAAACATTCAGTTCGGATAGATATTAATTGTTTTTAGAGTTTTATCAGTTGGAACTCAGGTTCGCCGATAAAACAATCAATCTGAAACGGCAGCCGTTTCATTAAAGTTTGCCTCTAGTTTGAAGCGATAGCCGCATCAACGTCAATTAAGCAGAATTTCACTTAATTAAATATAGGGTGAACCATGGGGTTATAAATTGTTGGTATATTACCTAAGTTTGCTGAAAATCGTTTCGGTTTATATCCGCTCAGCGGTTATATACCTGCATATTTTATGGTAATACTGTCTTAAATTATTAAAAGATGTGGTTTCAGCAAACATAACCGTTTGTAATACTATATTTTAATGGTAGATAATTTTTAATCACTAACAAGAGTATGAACTTTAATTTGCATTTATATATAAGAAGTCATTATTAACACTAGTGCATTTAAAGTTGCTGTAGAAATACCATCTTTAATTCACTATGACCTATTGTGCTCCGAGGCTATCTTAACGATTCCAGTTTCATTGAGATATTTAGGATCACTCACGGTTTCAGATTAAGAAGGTCTTCGTCTTGGTATTATTCCTTATTAACTAGTTCAAGCTTAGTAAAATATCCTCTAAACCAGCAATCCCTTTTTAGATATCTTTTTTAATCAGATTAGTCTCTTCTGGATATAATTTCCCAGAAGTATTACATATAAATTTATATTTTCTTTAGCAAAGTTTTGCTTTTTTGGCATCTCGTCTAAAGCATGCCCCAGATGTGTCTCGCTCTAGGTTTACGTCTGGTGATTTGCTCCCGGATTACCCTGCATTTTGCCCTTTTTGCTACATTCTTATGAGGTTCATAACTATCCCCATAGCAGCCATTAAACCATTAAACACGTTCCTATTGCTAATATAATATATACACAGGCTTTGAGAGATTGCTAGACTGGATCTTCTACTCTAGGCTCAGCTTCATAATCGATAATTGATAAATCGTCTAGTTTTTCTTCAAGGTTCCTGCACATCATTACTACTTTTGTGGTTATTTATTTTTGGTCGTTATTTCATGTTACGTATGATGTAGCCCAGATATGTAAAAAAAAAAAAAAAATCTATATATAAAATTGTCCTGTTGCTGACTGACTGACAATCAACGCACAGCCTAAACCAGAGGTGATAGAGACTTGAAATTTTCAGGGTAGTTTCCTTTGGTAGTGGAGGGGAGCAGTAAGAAATGAATTTTGAAAATTCGCATTTTAAGGGATTCGAAATTGGGATTAAACAAATATTGACCCGCTCAAGTGCGTCAACCAAAAAATCTGTTGTGTCATCTCAGAACTTTCCCGGCTCAGGTGTGAAGAATGAGATTATTTTAATTATAAAAAAACAAAATTTCTAAAAGGACCGGTAAAATGTTATAAAAAGGAAATAAATTCCTGGAAAAAATGGATAAATATTGCAAAAAATACACAAAAATTAATTAAAATTAAAAACGACAAAAATTACTTAAAATGGCACCTAGTTATTATAAATACCAACAAGATAATGAATTATTTCAAAAAATGGCAAAAAAGTTGCTACAAATGATAAAGAGTTGCTAAATTTCAACATAAATTAAAACCATAATAAAAAAGGACAAAAAGCAAAAAATGCAAAAAAAAAACTGGATAAAAAAAGGAACAAGGGAAAAATAACAAAAAGTTCAAAAAAAATGTCATATAAGACAAAGTAATGAGAAAAAATTGAAAATACGGCAAGAAAGTAAAACAAAAGAAAAAAAGCAAGTTTTAAAAAAACAAAAAAAGTGGCAAAACGTGATAAAAAAATGCAACAAAAAAGGTTAAAAAGCAACAACAAAAAGGCAAAATAGAAGCAAATAATGGCAAAAATAGGTCAAAAAAACCAAAAACTACAACAAAATACGCCAAAAGGGCTGAAAAAAAAGGCAAAATAGAGGAAAAATAAAGGCAAAAATGGCAAAAAAACAGAAAAGGGAAAATATAAGGAAAAATTCCAAAAAAAGGCCAAATTAGACAAAGTAAAGGGAAAAAGGAAAATACGCCATAAAAAAGAATAAAAAATCATACAAAAAAGTTAAAAAAAAGTAGAATAGAGGAAAAATAAAGGCAAAAAAAAAGTTTTTAGAAAAGTCCAAAAAATATAACAAATAAATCGAAATAACCAAAATACCTCAAAAATGTAAAGCAAAATAGTATGAAAAGAAAGACAAAAAGGCAAAAAAAGGTGCAAAAAATGGACAAAAAAGCAACAAAAAGACAAAAAGTTCAAAAAGTAAATCAAAAAAACTTTAAAAAATGGCAAAAAACGGAAAAAATAGTAAAACAAAATTAAAAATCTCCAAAAAAGTCAAAATAGGGGTAAAAGGGCAAAAAACGTCAAAAGCAAAATAAAATGAGAATACAAGCCAAATAACAAAAAAATTCAAAAAGACTGATAAAAAAGCAACAAAAAAAAGGTAGAAAAAGCAACAAAAAAGACAAAAAGTAAAAAAAGAATTTTAAACCGGCCGAAAAGGCATAAAAAGGCAAAAAAAAAGGAAAAAAGATAAAAAAAAACCAAAAAAACAAAATAATGCTAAAATGAAGCCAAAATAAAGAGAGGCAAAAAAGCAAAAATGGTAAAAAAGGAAAAAAAAGTTTTAAAAAACCAAAAAAATGGTGTAAAAAAGGCAGAAAAAGTTAATCAAAAATTTTTTTAAAAATGGACCAAAAAAAGTTAAAAAAAAAGGAAAAAATTGTCAAAACAAAAACAATCGGTTGTGTCACCCAAAACTGTGTATCCACGAAGATTTTTTCAGATATTTAATGTTAAAGTTTCAAATTTTAACATTTTTTATTTTTTGACAGTTGACAGTTGGAGAATATTCCGAATAGTTTTTCAAGGGCTTCTCGGAGGTGGCTCGGGAAAGTAAAACATATAGGGTGATTCTTTTAGAGGAGAGTGGCTCTCCCCCTTGAGGGAGTGCTGCAAATATTTTTTATTATTTGTCTCCAAGCAATTTAATTAGAAAAAGGAGAGAAAGTATAAATTATTTATCTCTAATCAATGTCTACGGATTTAAAAGCGATTAATTATTTTCACAAAAATTAAATTTGGATACCTAATTTTATTTTTCCTGTAAAACACAGACCTGAAAACTTCGCCATTAATCTAAAAGTAGGTCACATAAAATTATTAAAAACAATAAGATTATAAAAAAAATGGTTTTGAAATTTGCAAACAATGACCTTGATGTAGTAACTCCACTTAGAGGCATAAAAATGGAGGGAAGTAAACGGGTACAGAAAATAAACTTTTATTTATTCCGACATCAACGCGGACGAAGTTGCGGGCAAAAGCTAGTATTAAATAAAATCACAAAAAATAGAAAGAATCAGAATGAATGATAATAAATCAGAAAAATCAGGAAACAATAAAAAAACATTAGAAGTCAGAAAAATAAAAATAAAAACAAAATAAATCAAAATTGTACTGCTATGAGTATAGCTTCTTTAATTAATTTTTTTTTAATTTACCACGATTCTATTACTTTTAAAAAATCTCGGTTCATAAAATATTATAATATAAAGCATATATTAAAATGTTGTCCATCTACACATAGAAAATCGTTCACTGTGCAAATACGAAAACTTTTCATACAATTTCCTTTTAAGCCCCAAGACATCAATATCATCGGCGGTTAATCGGCTGGAAATAAATTTCCTCTTCGAAACGTTTATTGCCGCGCCTCTGAAAAGAAAAATTCCAATAAAAACGGGCCCTAATTGGGTCACCGCAAAAGAATTATTAACAATATCTCGGGGCCCTGGTCGCGATCGCGGTTCGTCAACGCCTTTTTTCGGGCGCGACTTTCAACTATGCTAATTTTATTTACCGTTTTCTCGACGCTACAAGCCAACGCCAATTGAAAAACTTTTTTACCGGATAATTGGCTAAGAGGATTACGTAGTTTTTATTTGCCCCGAGAGATTGGCCCACGGGGACATGGAATATTAAGTGCCAAACATTTTCATAGGTCAAGGTTTATTACTCGATAAATGTTTGTTTAGGATTGGATTTTTCACGTTGCTAAAAAATTTTGTTTATGTTATCAATACCAAAATATTTATGACTTGCTATAATTTAGATTTTTAAATAAATTTCAATATTTACATTGGTTATAAGTTTGAAATAAATTTGAGTAAACTTTGAATGCTTCATCAAAATTGCTGAGGTTAATTGCGGCATTCTTGGAAAAATTCCAATAAATTCCAGCGAATACCTGAGTGAATATCCTGATGTAGTAGTTTTTTTATTTTATCGACCGAAAATTTATTACTAATTGAGATAATATTTTAGCAAAGAAATTAAATATATTTTCTCTTGTTAATGTTAGTTATTTTTAAAATAGTACAACAATATAATAAAATATTTAGAAAAACTAAGAAAACTACACAAAATAGTTATATAGGCAACCCCTTAACCCCCCCCCCACATAAAAGCTAAATACAAAAGTTAAACTAATGCATTGGCTACTTGGAAAAAAGTCTCAACTCTTATTCGAGAATAAAATATTGATTTACAAGATTATTTTAAAGCCTATTTGAATATACGGGATTAAAGTCTGAGGTTGTAGTAATACCAATACCCAAATACAACAAATACAACAAAATTTCCAGTCTAAAACTCTTAGAACGATAACTGTGGTACATTCCCAACATAACACTTCATAACGACTTTGAAATTCTAAAACGTACAAGCCACTGGTTGCTGGTATCACCCCCTTCCTGCCAAGAAGGGAGGGGTTGTTGATGTGACGTAATGGGTTCTTCTCTAAACAGGCCAACTCTACTAGACGCCTTTACAGAATCTGTTCCAATGACTTTGATGATTAGATGAAGACTGTAGAACCTTTACAAGTCATACACAATTTATCAATTATTGTTGAGTACATTGCAAATTAAGTATGAATTAATAAAAAAAATAATTAAAGGTAATACCATAAGAACCAAATAAATAGCCATTAATTTATTCACTTTGAGTGGTATTTGGAAGATTATATCACAAACCAGATTTATTTCATCTATGTCATCGTCAATTATATTTAACGCTATAATCCCGAACCGATTTATTTTTACAGAAACAACTGACAAGACGTGTAAATCAATGTATTATTTTTGTTCGGCAAAAGTTGTAGAAATCTTATTTTTTTTGAAAATTTACTGAAGCATGACCAAAAAGCAAACAACATTAATAAATAAAAATACTAAAATCAAAAAATCACAAAGTCGTAAGAGAGTCACAGATAGTCGTAACAGCCACATAAAGTGGTAAGAGAGTCATATAAAGTCACAAAATATCACAGAAAGTCGCCAAAAAATATAGTAGGTCACAAAAATTCAATGAAGGTAACAAAAAAATAACAGAAAGACGCAAAAATCATAAAAGGTCGCAACAAAATCACAGAAAGTTTCAAAAAGACTCAGAAAAAAGCAAAAAATTTCAAAATCGTAAGAGAGTCTCAGAAAGTCGAAAAAGAATCACAGAAGGTCGCAAAAAAATTACTGACAAATGGAACAAAATCGTAGAAAGCGAAAAGAAATAACAAGACGCAAAAAAAAATCACAACAAAATGTAAAAAAATCGCAGAAAGTTGCCAAAAACTCAGAAAGACAAAAAAAAACAAAAAAAGTGGTAAGAGAGTCACAGAAAGTCACAAAATATCACAGAAACTCGCCAAAAAATCACAGAAGGTCACAAAAAATTACTGAAGGTAAAAAAATCACAGAAAGTTGCAAAAATCACAGAATGTCGCAAAAAATGGTAGAAACTAGCAACAAAATCGCAGAAAATCACAAAAAATCACAGAAAGTCGCAAAAAAATTAAAACAAGTCACAAAAAAATCAGAAAGACACAAAAAATTACATATAAAAAACATGCAAAAAAGTATAGAAAGTCGTAAAAATCACAGAAAGTCGCAAAAAAATGGCAAAAAATCGCAAAAAAAACACAAAAAGTCCTAAAAAAACATCGAAAGTCGTAACAAAATCGTAAAAAGCAGCAAAAAAATCTCGGAAATGCGCAAAAAAATCACAGAAAGTCGCAGAAACAATCTCATAAACCCATAAACAATGGAAAAATTACCAAAATAAATGTAAAAAATTAAAAAAACTGGAGATAAAACAAAAAAAATGAAAAACAAATCGCAAAAGAAAAAGAAAACACAATTAATAATAAAACATAAAAAATAGAAAAGTCGAAAAAAATTCAATTAAGTATTTTTTTGTATTTTTGTAGAAAAAACATGGAAAAAAACCTGTACTTAGTTATACGAATGGGGAAATTTATTTTTCATGTTCACAATTTTTTGAATTTTTGGAGAAAAAAATTACAAGAAAAACTTTTACTCAGCTATTTAAATCCAAAACTATATTTGCAGCTCACTATTTTTTATATTTTTGCAGAAAAAAAACCTTTAGTTAGGTACTTTATTTTGCAGGTTCACCATTTTTTATATTTTTAGAGACAAAAAAGAAAATAAAAACTTTGACTTACCTATGCAAATCGAAAAATATTTGCAGCTCACTATTTTTTTTTGTATTTTTGTAAAAAAAATGAAAAAAAACCTTTACTAAGTTACACAACTAGGGAACTTAATTTTACATGTATTTTTTATATTTTTTGAGAAAAAAAAATGACAAGAAAAATTCGATTATCAATAATATTCATTTTAATGTTTTAATTTATTAAAATATGGTTTGGTTTTTTTAATTGACATGTTTTTATTTAAATTTTTATTCTTCTGACGTATTTTCTCTAATATAAAATAATACAATTTTATTAGTCTATTAACCAAATAACAAAAAATTCCCAATCAATAATTCACTAAACGTAAAAATGACCTAAGCATTAACATAAAATAAAAAAATAACAAAAGATATTAAAATCCTATGACAAAAGAAAATTAGAATCAAGTGTAATTTCCTCATTTATAATTGTATGCAGCCAAAGCAGATAAAATATTTGGAATTAGTAATTTGGGCACAAGGAAAAACAATGTATGTATATTATACAGGACGTTCATAAAGATAAAGTAAGAAGAAGAATCTGAACTTAAAAGTTCTCCTAAAATATACTAGAATATTGGAGAAAAAAAAAACAACTTCTTAAAATAAAGAAAAAAATACTAAAAATAAGAAATAGAATACAAAACAAAAATTTAAGAATTACTAGTAAACATGGAGAAAAATCATCTCAATGAGTTCCCACTAAACAACGAACAAAACGAAAGTCATGAGGAAGCAACCTAAATTAAACTATAAGTAATGATACAAAAAGACTATCTACAAGAAAACACTGTTTGTACTATAATCTACAGAAATCTGTTTATCCCTTTTAAAAAATATCATTTGTAAAGACTGTCACTTGTAAAAGACTGCCACTTGTAAAATACTGTCACTTGTAAAATATTATCACTTGTAAAAGACTGTTACTTGTAAAAGACTGTAATTTGTAATATGCTGTAACTTGTAAAAGACTGTAACTTGTAAAAGACTGTAACTTATAAAATACTATCACTTGTAAAATAATGTCACTTGTAGAAGACTGTCACTTGTAAAAGACTGTAACTTGTAAAATACTGTCACTTGTAAAATATTATCACTTGTAAAAGACTGTAATTTATAAAATATTGTTACCTGTAAAATACTGTTACTTGTCAAAGACTGTCACTGGTAAAAGACTGTGATTTAGACAAACTAATTGTAACCTAACTTGGTTTATATTTGTATTGCAGGCCTGATGATGGCCATCGTTATGGCCGACACATGTCGCCCCCAATTGTAAACTGATTAATAAATGTATGTGGTACGACTTCGAGTTTTATTATTCGTTGACTAATTGACCACATTTGAGCTATGGATAATCTTTTGTTCTTAATTAATTAATTGTTAATTATGACTATCAATTGCAGTAGTCGCAATTAACAATTAATTCATTTTTACAAGCCTTTATTTGGCTTGACATGTTTATATGTTTGGGTCAAATTTTGCACACATATGTAAATCAGATGATAATGCATTATGAAATTTTTGTTAGACAAAACAATAATTTATTTTTTACTTAAAGTATTCTATCAATTCTGCTATGAATCTAAAATTTATTAATTTTGACAAAAAAAATCATACTCTCCAACCCCAACAACATCGACATAACAAATCTCGTCCGCCATCTTGAATTTAATAATTTTGAAAAATAAATTAATCTTAGACCTCACCCCCCCCCACATTCCAATTTTGAATAAACTTGAACCACAATTACGCTTCTCGGACCATTTTGTCATAAAACTAACAACGGGCAGGTTAATTGTTAGTTTTAATTGTTTCATATAATGATTAAAAAAGTTAATTGTGATTAATTTAATTGTGATTGATTTAGTTGAAAGTTGCAATTAATCTAGCTTAATTTAAATAAATTAATTGCAAAGTGCAATTAACAATTAATTGTGATTACTTTCAATTGCAATTAAATTAATTGCAATTAATTTTTTAATCAATTGATCAATTGATTGATTTTTTAATTGATTGAAGCCCAACACTGCTCTACGGTGCCTTTTAGTTATGCCGAGAGAGACAAATTTATGTTCATATTCATGTACGAGAAAAAGATAAGCATATTGGATAAATTTCACTGAATATTATTCAGAATTCACAAAATAAACTAATATTTCTTTTAAATTTAATAAGATTCATTTTAATTTATACTTTTGGCCAGTACTGTATATTTTACCTTTCCACAATCTAAAAACATTCTTTACGTACGTCAATAGCTGTCATGCCGAGTGCAAAAATATTGTTTTTACAAAATAATTCACCCTATCGCCATCTCCCTCTAAGCGATATAATAGTTCTAAGAGCGACAAGCGCAGAAATACCTGTGATCGCCGAACGGGTCGGTTTTCTTATCGGAAAGAAGAAAACCGTTACAGATCCCTACTTATAAAACTTTTAGCACTATAAATAGGAAAATGGTCTAATAGAGAGTCTCATCATAACTATCAGTATTCAGTTGACATATCATGTCTCGACGTTATAAAAAGCGGTTGACCGCACCTTAAAAATTATTAATATAATAAATTTTCTGAGAGTCTAAAAATGTAGATAAATTGTAACTATGTTTTGTATTAGTGAGAGCAGTTGCTATAATAATAAGAATAAGAATAAATTGTAATAACAGTTCACTTAAATAATTTGATTTATTTATGGTAACATATATACTAAATCCTTATACTAAGGTTGGTCCTTCGATAATTAGGCGGCATTAACACGCTGCCTGTCATAGTAAATTATTCCAAACTTATATCGATTCTTAATCATATTTGTTCACATATATCAAAAATATATGGACTGACCACCAAATTTCCCTGTTAAGTTATTACTGTCTCTGATTTTTATAGAGACTTTCAGGGCAGTGACTATTTCAGGTGACTAATTGCCAGCAGGGCCATAGTCGATTTTATTTAATCTGATTGGATGTGATAGTCCAATCAGATTCTTGGAAAAGCATGGTTTGGCATAATTATAATTGTAATATTGTAATGATGATCATACCGAGATCTAAGATGTGACACATCAAAAATAAATTGTTAAATTCTAGGATAAGCGATTAAACCATGTTGCTTCTTTACTTACAATATTAAATATCTCTGAAATGACAAAACCATGACTATAAATTAATATTTCATCCCTTTTCTCTCATCGATCAATACCTAATAGAGTTAGCCCATTACCGTAACATCGGCATTAAACAAGCAGCAACTTTAATTGAACTGCAAATTGAATTCGTCTCGGTAATTTCATTATTTGTGCTTTCACGAATCACACCCGGTAGGTTAAGTATATACTCGAAATTTTGATTTTCAAACATATATTTCGTATATTGCTTCGCCAATAATCAGGCGATTCATTATTTTCAAGAGATTTATTTGTTCAACGAATCATTATATTGTTATAAAATTAGAACTGTTGATTAAACACGGGTTTAATTAAAACTCATGATCGAAACCTGATAAATACATTCAATATAATTTTATTAAATCTGCTTTTCATTAATATAGGGTTTATCGCTTAATTAAATCATTCGGACGGTTGCATAAAACGAAATAATAACAGATATTTAATATTAATTAATGAAAAAATAAAGTGAAGATCAGTTTTATTTTTTTGTAAATAAAATATTTTTGTTATAATTTTATTAATGAAATTCTAGCTAGTCCCTACTAAAAGTTTATTTTAGGGATTTTGCTATTAAAAAATAAATTTATTGCCGTCCGATATACGTTTTATATATGTATATACGATCGTTTTTCGATTTTCAAATCTGACATTTCGAGCACCGGCTGGGCTGACTGATTGCTTCTACCGATTTGATCAACAACATATCTGCCGGGTAAATAGAAACCTTTTACCTTTCCCGATACAAATTTCTCTTTTTCGCTTTTGCTGGGAAATTCGTTTTATTACCGCCTTCTAACGATTTCGGCCCAAGGAATTTTAATCTCGACCTATTTTTGGTTTCTCGCGCGCGGAAATTTTATTAAATGGGGATGGCGCCGTTCGAAAACGAAGTCAACGCCGGAGGATTTTTAAAAAAAAATAAATATCAAGTTTAATTTCTCCAATTGGGTTCTAATTATTAAATGCGTCGTTTTATTTTTAACAGGCTCGAAATAAAGTAAATTTAATGCTATAAAGGCACTGAATTTATGCAATAATTTACAATAAATTTTTAAATTTTGAACACAAACCGTTATTAATGTTTAATATTTGAAATTTCTGTACCAAAATTCAGATCGTTACCTTCTTGTTTTTTTAATGGAAAAAAAGATTGGTTTTTCAAAAACGAAATATTAGAGGAATATTTGGGAAAAAAACGATTTTCGTGATATTTATATAACATCTTAATTTTTAATGACAAAAATTATTTAATTATTTTTTAATCAATTTGAAATATTGCTTATCAGAACGCATCCAATTATTTTTAATAATTTTAATTATTTTTTTTAAATATAGACCTGAACTGTACTATAAGAATTTTTCCAAGTACGGTCGTGTTATGTTCATTGTAAATATTTATAAATTTTTTTAATAAAATAAAATATTCTCTAAAGATGACTTGTTTAATTAACATTCAGTGAAAAAATTAACAGGACGTGCTTTAAAAAATTCTTTGTACAGTTTATTTTTTTAATAATAAAAAAACCATTCAAAAATCAAAATAATGAAAAATTAAGAAATTTATTTTTGTTAGGGTTGGTTTTGTTATTTGATAAATAACCGAAAACTGTTGAAAAATCCAAAATATATTAAAAAATTCTAAAATCTATTAAAAAATACCGAAAGTTGGAAAAAAATGTAATATTAGTTGAAAAATAACCGAAAAATGTTATAAAGAATCTAAAATAGGTAAATACACAAAAACTATTAAAACATTCAAAAAGCTGTTAAAATATTAATAAAAAATAACTAAAAACTGGTAAAAATTTTTAAAATATGTTAAAAAAAAATTCTAAAGTCAGTTGTAAAATTCTAAAATCTGTTAAGAAAATTTCACAAACTGTTAAAAAATAACCAAAAATTGTAAATAAAATAAAATCAGTTGAAGAATAACCAACAAGTGTTAAACAATATATAAAATCGTCAAGAAATAAATAAAAACTGTTACAAAATTCTACAATCTCTAAAAAATAGCCAAAAACTGTTACAAAATTCTAAAACCTGTAAAAAATAACAAAAAAAAAAAACTGGTTAAACGATCCAAAATCTGTTAAAAAAATACTAAAAATTGTAAAAAAAAATATAAAATTGTCAAGTAATAACTAAAACCTGTTAAAAAATTCCCTAATATGTAAAAAATAATCAAAAACTGTTATAAAAATATAAGATCAGTTGAAAAATGACCGAAAAGTGTTAAAAAAATATAAAATCGTAACAAAATTCTAATATCTGTAAAAAATAAACAAAAAACTGGAAAAAAATCCAAAATCTGTTAAAAAATTGTTAAAAATTGTTAAAAAAATATAAAATTGTCAATTAATAACTAAAAACTATTACAAAATTTTAAAATCTGTAAAAAATAACAAAAAACTTCAAAAAAATTAAAATTCAGTTGAAAAATAACTGAAAACTGTTAAAAAAATTCTAAAATCAGTTGAAAATTTCTAAAAACGGTTAAAAGAATTTCTAAAACTGTTAGAGAATAACCGAAGATTGTTAGAAAAAATATAAAATTAGATGAAAAATAACCGAAAAGTGTAAAAAAATTTATAAAATCGTCAAGAAATAACTAAACACTATTACAAAACTCTAAAATCTGTAAAAAATAACCAAAACTGTTAAAAAATCCCAAATCAGTTAAAAAATAAACTAAATTTTTTAAAAAAATATAAAATCGTAATAATTTAAAACTGAAAGAAAAATCAAAAATTTGTAAAAAATAACCAAAAACTGTTAAAAAAATATAAATTCAGCTGAAAAATAACTGAAAACTATTAAAAAATTCTAAAATCAGTTGAAAATTTCTAAAATCTGTAAAACAAATTTCAACCTATTACGGAATAATTAAAAATTGATAAAAAATATAAAATCAGTTGTAAAATGATTGAAAAGTGTTAAAAAATACAAAATCTTCAAGAAATAACTGAAAACTGTTACCAAATTTTAAAATATCTTAAAAATAACCAAAAACTGTTAAAAAAATCACAAATTTGTTAAAAAATTACTAAAACTTGTTAAAAAAAATATAAAATCGATAAATAATAACTAAAAACTGTTACAAAATTCTGAAGTCGGTAAAAAATCACCATAAACTGTTGAAAAAATATAAATTCAGTTGAAAAATAACTGAAAACTGTTAATAAAAATTCTAAAATCAGTTGAAAATTTCATAAATCTGTTAATAAAATTACAAACACTATTAAAGAATAACTAAAAATTGTTAAAAAACATAAAATCAGTTGTAAAATAACTGAAAAGTGTTAAAAATCGTGGAGAAATAACTAAAAACTGTTACAAAGTTATAAAATCTGTAAAAAATAACCAAAAATGTTAAAAAATATAAAATCGTCAAGAAATAACTACACAATTCTAAAACCTGTAAAAAATAACAAAAAAATGGTAAAACAATCCAAAGTCTTTTAAAAAAATATTAAAAAATGTTAAAAAAATATAAAATCTTTAAGTAATAACTAAAAACTCTTAAAAAATTCTAAAATCTGTAAAAAATCACCATAAACTGTAAAAAAAATATACATTCACTTGAAAAATAACTAAAAACTGTTACAAAATTCTAAAACCTGAAAAAAATAACCAAAAACTGTTAAAAAAAATCTCCAGTCTGTTAACAAATAACCTAAAATTGTAAAAAAAATATAAAATCATCAATAAATAACTAAAACCTGTTACAATAATCCAAAATCGGTTAAAATATAACCAAAAACTGTTAAAAAAAATCAAAAATCTGTTAAAAATAAGCAAAAATTGTTAAAAAAAAAAATGAAGTCATCAAGAAATAACTAAAAAGTGATACAAAATTCTAAAACCTGTAAAAAATAACCAAAAACTGTTAAAAAAATATCAAATCTGTTAAAAAATAACGAAAAATTGTAAAAAAAAAATAAAATCGTCAAGAAATAAAAAAAAATTAAATTTAAATAAATAAAACAACGTTTTAAGATTTCCACCTTCCATTTTGTGGAAATCTTAAAACGTTGTTTTATTCATTTAAATTTAATAATGAATAAGTTTTTTAAAAAAATATAAAATCGTCAAGTAATAATTTAAAACTGTTAAAAAAAATCTAAAATTTTTAAAAAATAACCAAAAACTGTTAAAAAAATATAAATTCAGCTGAAAAAAAATGAAACCTGTTAAAATAATTCTAAAATCAGTTGAAAGTTTCTAAAATCTGTAAAAAAAATTTCAATAACAGAATGGAATAACTAAAAATTGATAAAATCAGTTGTAAAATAACTGAAAAGCGTTAAAAAAATACAAAATCTTAAAGAAATAACTGAAAACTGTTACAAAATTCCAAAATCTGTAAAAAATAACAAAAAAAAACATGTAAAACAATCCAAAATCAGTTGAAAAATTACTAAAAATTGTTAAAAAATTTCAAATCGACAAGTAATAATTTAAAACTGGTAAAAAATTCTAAAATTTGTAAAAAATAACCAAAACCTGTTAAAGAAATATAAATTCAGCTGAAAACTGTTAGAAAAATTCTAAAATCAGTTGAAAATTTCTAAATTCTGTAAAAAAAATTTCAATAATTGAATGGAATAACTAAAAATTGATAAAATCAGTTGTAAAATAACTGAAAGGCGTTAAAAAAATACAAAATCTTCAAGAAATAACTGAAAACTGTTACAAAATTCCAAAATCTGTAAAACATAACCAAAACTGTTAAAAAAATCCCAAATCAGTTAAAAATAAACTAAAATTTTTAAAAAAATATAAAATCGTCAAGTAATAATTTAAAACGGTTAAAAAAATATAAAATTTGTAAAAAATAACCAAAAACTGTTAAAAAAATCCAAAATAAGTTAAAAAACACACAAAAATTTTTAAAAAAATTAAAAACCGTCAAGTAATAATTTAAAACTGTTAAAAAATTCTAAAATTTGTAAAAAATAACCAAAAACTGTTACAAAGATCCCAAATCAGTTGAAAAACAAACACAAATTTTTAAAAAGATATAAAATCGTCAAGTAATAATTTAAAACTGTTAAAAAATTCTAATATTTGTAAAAAATAACTAAACACTGTAAAAAAAATATAAATTCAGCTGAAAAATAACTGAAAATTTCTAAAATCTGTTGAAAATTTCTAAAAATCTGTTAAAAAAATTTCAAAAACTGTGAAGGAATAACCAAAAAATATAAAATCAACCGAAAAATGGTAAAAAATATATAAATCGTCAAGTAATAACTAAAAACTATTTAAAATTTCTAAAATATCTAAAAAATAACCAAAAGCTGTTAAAAATATATAAATTCAGTTAAAAATGTTAAAAAAATTCTAAAATCAATTGAAAATTTCTAAAATCTATTAAAAAAAACTCTAAAACTGTTAAGGAACAACCAAAAAATGTTAAAAAAATATAAAATCAGTTGAAAAATAATTAAAAAGTGTTAAAAAAAAATATGTAAACTCGTCATGAAATAACTAAAAACTATTGCAAAATTCTAAATTCTGTAAAAAATAACCAAAAATTGTTAAAAATATATAAATTCAGTTGGAAAATAACTGAAAACTGTTAAAAAAAATTCTAAAATCAGTTGAAAATTTCTAAAATCTTTTAAAAAATTACTGAAAATTTTTAAAAAACATATAAAATCATCAAGTAATAACTGAAAATTATTAAAACATTCCAAAATCTGTAAAAAATACCCAAAAACTGTTAAAAAAATATTCAGTTAAAACTGTTAAAAAATTCTACAATCAATTGAAGAATTCCAAAATCTGTTATAAAACTTCCAAAAACTATTAAAGAATAATCAAAGATTGTTAAAGAAATATAAAATAAGTTGAAAAGTTGAAAATTCTTAAAAAAATATACAAAATTGTCAAGAAATGACTAAAAACGGTTACAAAATTCTAAAATCGTTAAAAAATTACCAAAAACTGTTAAAAAAAATCCCAAATCTGTTAAAAATAACCAAAAACTGTTAAAAACATATAAAATTGTCAAGAAATAACTAAAAACTGTTAGATCGGTTAGAAAATAACCAAACGCCGTTAAAACAAAAATAAAATTAGTGAAAAAAATAACTAAAAAATGTAAAAAAATTGCAAAATAGCCAAAAACTGTAAAAAAATACAGTACGCTAAGATAGATTTCTTTCGATTTCCTGTTTTTAATTAATAACCTTAATTATTGGTCAAAGTAATTAATCATATCTTAGACCATTTACTAACAAACAGTATTGCAAGTAATTTTTCGATGGTATTATAAATGGATCAGCCATTTTATAAAGTTTTATTGAGTTAATAAAATAAACCATACTAGTGGTAAGTTACATGGGCGTACACCACTTCTATGGATATTTGTAAACACACCAAGAGAAATGTCATAAGAAAGAGACAAAACATTATAAAAAAAAATGTGAACATGGCATGTCAAATAATAAATGGTCTAAGAATTATATCAAAATGATGTTATTAATGATATAAAAATTTTAGTAGTTTATCTTTTTCCTCAATTTTTATTTATTTTTTAAATTTGAAACAACATGATACAATTTATATCAAAAAAAGAAGGACCATAATCATTTTTGAAAGTTCCATAAGTCAAGTGTCAGTATCGATTTTTAAACACGTTTCACTTCAGATAAACTTTTAACATCCACTTATGCTTGACAGTAAATATCCAGAGACCGAGTTTGTGAAACGAAATTTTTTAGAGCTTAAAGTGCTCATGATATATCGACTCAACTTTTCCCAATAAAATTAAACTAGAATTTAAAAGATTTTTTATTATATATTGATATTTGTAGTGTCGCCGCCTATGTAGGAAAAATGATATTTATCTTAACACAATGCCTTTATATCAGCTAATTAGAGAAAAGGGTAAGAACAAAAGTGTATTCAAAATTTTTGGAATTGTTAATTTACCGGTAAGCCGACTCATAATACATCTTTCCTTATAAAAGAAGCGACAATTACAAACGACACTTTTTTTTTAAAAGGCAGTCTTATTTCGCTAAGAACGAGAAAAGGAATGGATTACATAAAGCATGAAAAATGGGGTCATTTGATGAAAGGTCCGAATTATATAGGCCGTTTCTTTTATTAAAGAATTTTAATTAAGACTCTGTGTTTTCCGTGATGAATAGAAGGAATTTTTGAATTTTGCATTTTGTTTATTATATTTTTTATTTGATCATTTTTATACAAGTAATATCTCACTGAAAATATATTATTTACCAAATTAATTTGAAGCAGAACTCAATTTCACCAAGAAAACAATCAACCAAACTAATCCTATACTGTTGAGTTGTAGCTACATTTACGAAATAACAAAAGACGTCAGAGCACCATCTTGTTTGTGCACGAATTATGTGTAAAGGAAACTTAACTAGAATAAATGTTTACACAGCATACTTAGTGCATCCTGTTACTGCTCGTCCATAAATACGCGAATTTCGCCAAGTCGACATTTCGCCGCAAAATGAAGATGGCAAGTTTAAACAGGAAGGCTTTTCCGACTTGTTTTCGACCAACGGAAGTCAGCGGTAAATTTAGAAAATCAAATGTTCACATTGTAACATTTTTTATTAGTTTTATAGTCACAGCGGTCAGAAATCTCATCTTATTGAATAACATAAATTATCTAAATAGGTTAAAAGCTTTAAAACAAAATTATACTTTTTTATATCATGCCAAACTAGCTAGCAAATATAATAAGGCCCATTTTTGGTTAGCTGTGGGATAAACTAAACGTCGAGTTAAAGCGCCTAAATCAACGCTTACGGGATACCATAAAAGGTGTTAGTAATGTAAGATAGTAGAACGGTGACCAAGATAAAGCTCTGTACCAAGAACTAAACAAACTAATTTATTACTTATGCTAACTTTGTTTCGGAACCTTTTAGCCATTATTGGTACTAAATTATATTCTTCAATTTCATTTTTTACCCTCCGCATTTCAACTTATGGGGTGGTACTTTCTACTTTCCTTAAACTGTCACTTGCCAGTTGTCACTTTTTCCTTTGCACGTGGTGAAAATTATATTTTTCATTCCTCCAGCGTTTAGTTTTCAATCGATTTGTAGGAACAGTAGGAATAGCCATGTTTTGGGCCGAAGAAAATCCACACGCGATATTTGTCGGAAGTCATCAGCATAGTTGGTCTGTTAATGTGTGGGCCGGTACTGTTTTGATGACCATTTGGTTGGGCCATCTAATCATTGAACTAGTCCTATGTATAGACGTTTTCTACAAGATGTCCTAAAAGAACTTCTTAAAAACGTCCCATTAAACGTTCAACAGCAAATGTGGTTAGCACCCGTAGGGTGGCTACTGTTAATTTCTTTTTTCCGGGATGTCGACCCCCCTGTTGGTGGGTGTCAATGTTTCGCTTAGTAGGAGCAACCCGCTTATTGTTTCATTAATTTACTAGCTATTTGCTAAATTTTTTTATATAAATAATGTTGAATTTTTTAGAAAATTTCATGTTATTTTTGAAGTACACACACAATTTTATTTCACAATTCTATCTCTACCCTTAATGGGTCTATCACTTCTGTGATCTCCCCTCTTAGTACTTAATGGTGGTAAGTTTTGGTTTTGTATGTTATTACATTTCTTATATCTAATTATTAATATTTGTATCTTTAGGCCTGATGATGGTCAGTTACCGAAACTAGTTGCCTGCTAGTACTTTGTTAATTAAATTTTGTGATACCTGATTTTGTGCTTTATTACCTTAAACTTTGGACCACATTTGAGATATGGATAACCTTTAGGATTTTTTGGGCATAAAATAAAAGATCTCGCCCCAGAGACGTCAGAAGAAGATACCAGAGAATTTGCACGAACAAGATGTCGCATTTCTGTAACATATTATAAAAGTAAAATCGAAACTACAAAAAAAAACTTTTGGAACTATGTAAATGAACGCTTAGGCACTGACCCTTGAGGCACGATCTATAAATCCACTGCTAACGAAATTAAACTAAACGTAATGACAATATGTGGGTACCTGGTCATAAAGGAATAGAAGGAAATGAAGAGACAGATCGCTTGGCTACTTAAGAAGCTGTAAAACTATATGTGTTATTTCCTACCTACATGCGTAAAGGTTATGCTACAGAAATATTTAAAGGTCAAACACCGGGAATACTGGATGGAACTTCCAGGTCCAAGACAGTACAAAGCAGGTCCACCCAAGAGGGGATGTTAAAACTGCACTAGGTGTCCTGACTGCGGGCTCAGAAGTTACTTGAACCTCATAGGGGAATCGCAAAATTGCCGCAACAAATTTGAGGCAGAGGACGAAGGTCCTCTTTATATATGATGCTATTGCTGGGACCTGTACAGGGAAAGGGAATGGCACTTTCGGGTTCATTAGAACTATTCTTGACGATATCAAGAGTACTGGTCTCATATGAAAACTGGCGATCTTTTAGCTAAAATACGATAGAAGAGAATCACAAGATGAATTAAGAAACAAGATGGTACAATTACATAGACACTCGTTTAAAAGCATTAAAGGAATTACTCCAAAAACTAAAACCAAATGATATCCCAGGAATCTAAAACAAGTAGGTAAATATTCGACTCTGGTAGCCTAAATTTTAATTAGAACAAAGTGAGTTAGATTTGACACCTCATTAATAATTTTATATAGGGCAGTTACATGGTAAAGTTTTAGCTCCCTTTCATCTACATCTAATTGAAAACCTCTTTAATCTATATAAATGTATTCTTAAATGATTCTTTACACACAGTGCAAACATGGAATATCGATTAAAATCTTGAAATCACAAGCTTTAGTTGTCTATCACTAAAACCCAATAATCAAAATCTTCAAAAAATTAATGTATTTTTATATCTGGATAGAAAAAGTAAATTTTGAAGCACATTTTACCTATCTTTCAAATAATTCAAAAGCAGTATTCTAAAACATGAGAAAATAGGTTTTTGCCAACTGGAAGAATCTTGATAATTTTCAAAATTCTCTCAGAACAATTTGCTTAAAGCCTTTGAACTCTCTCATGGCTCATGAAGTTTAAGTTAAGAATTACACAGACAATAAGCCTGATATGCATATAAAATCGCCCAAAATAAGACTCTACATTTAATCCAAGTGTCCTTTCCTTCATCTTTACTTGATGAACATTCAAGCTAATTCAGAAATAAATAGAATAGCTTAAAATCACATCATGGAATAATAATTTAAATTTAAGGGTTTTAGGTAATCAGCTGAGATCCTTATGAAAAATTAATGCAGATTAAATGAAATTAAATCAATTCGAAATTATACCAGATGTAACTCAGCACCCATGCATAATTTGGTGTGCAACTCTGCAGAATTGGCAAATTAAATGATGGCCTATGCAAATATTTTGAAGTTAGTGTTAGGCCAAAAAATATAATCACTCAATGACCAATTTTGACAATAATCCTTGGATTCATTGGTACCGACTTAAACTAATAATTAAACATTACACAAAATATGATTCAATCATAAAATAAAATAATCATATTGTTAAAATTCATTGATAATTAACCAAAATGAGAAAATCCAAATTTAAACAATACCCGAAAACGACTTATTTTTGCTTAGAGTTAAGATCTAAGTTAAATAAAAAATAATACATCAAAATTACATTATATAATCATAGAAAAACGCCTACCACACCATAAGCAAATAATGGGCTCGTTACCCATATTAGTTTTTCATTAGTTTTTTTAAGGTATTGAATAAAATACGATCAACTAGATAAACTGTTAAAATCTCAGCTTCATAAGTATATCCAATCGTTAGATATTCAATAGTAAACATTGGGTTTGTGACGTCATTCTGCATGTACGGTACAGGTCGTCTTTAAATTTACTACAGTAGTCTATTATAATCCGTATGAAAGTGATGTTTATTGCCAATTTAAAATTATTATTATTGTCATTATTATTTCGACTTTTGGTTCTTTTTGCTCGCAATGTTTGCAATTAATGGTGGTTTTATCAAAGCAAATTCAGGAAATTTACCTATAGTGGATATGTTTATGGCGTTTGGACCATTTTAATTAAAAAAAGGGTTCTGTAAGTACAGAAAACTGATTAATAAAATTGCTTAGGTAAGTTAAAACTAATATTACTTTTATGGGAATCATACATAGATGGTACCTGTCTAGATTTAATTTATGTTAAAAAAATGTGTTGTGGCCAACACCTTTTCCCGCTATTTAGAAGTTTGTTTTTCACCCATTTTATCTGCAAGAAGATATAAAATGTGTAATTTAATAATAACACGCGATTTTTATGCATAAACAACCAGCGCTTAACGTTTATCTCAACTGTCACCCAACAAGCATATGCAAAGTGACGTCACGCTTTGCTCCGTCCAGTTTTCGCGCGGTCCAACTGTGATAATTTATTTAAGGATTTAAGCATTCGAATAAAAATCAAAAAATTGGAAAATGACTTAAAAAATGTTCTAATTTCGATTTCTAAAATTAAGAAAAAAAATGTTGAACGGGCCCGTTGAATACAGTGCTAAATGCAATAAAATAATTTTTATTACAAAATACTTAGCTTACATTAATTTATGGAACATTTAAAACAGGGATACAGATTACACAGCCCCACAAAAAAAAAGTTCATGCCATGTATTTTTCGACGCTGAATCGGATCCCGAGCTCAGAATTGGGCCTACACGTCTGGAATTGGCCCCAGGGGCCGAAAATAGCATGAAATGCGGTTCCCGGGATAAGTCGAAGTCGACTCTGAATTTTGGAGTTAAAACCGGATTTCTGCTCTAAAAGTTTATGGCCAACTGAAATTCCGGATTTGGGTCCGGGAAATTGACTCCTTGGGGCGGGAAAATCCTGTTTTGGAGGTCCCGGTCGCAACAGTGAGATTTTTATGTACTAATTCCTATAGCTTAGATTGTGCTTGACAGATTTATGGCCATGTGAAATTCCCTGTTCGGGTCCCTCAGGTTCAGAATTGAAAAACACACGAAAATACCACTGTTGCGACTGGTATGTCCGAAATATGATTTTCCGGCCTCAATGGGCTATTTTCCAGAACCCAAACTAGGAATTTTAGCTGTCCAAAAACTTTTTGAGCACACTCTAAGGACCAAAATTGAAAAACACTAAGATACCACTGTTGCCACTGGTATGTCCGAAATATGATTTTCCGGCCTCAATGGGCAATTTTTCCGAACCCAAACTGGGAATTTCGGCTGTCCAAAAACTTTTTGAGCACACTCTAAGAACCAGAATTGAAAAATACATGAAAATCCCACTTTTGCGACTGGTACGTCCAAAATATGATTTTCCGGCCCCAATGGGCCATTTACCCGGACCCAAACTGGAAATTTCGGCTGATCAAACACTTTTCACTCCCAGTCTCAGCTCCAGAATTGGAAAGTCCATGAAAATACCATAGTCGCGACCGGGACGTCCAAAACAGGATTTTCCCGGCCCAAGGGCTCATTTTCCCGGACCCAAACCCGGAATTTCAGTTGGCCATAAACTTTTCGATTACAAATCCGGTTTTAGCTCCAAAATCCAGCGTCGACTTCGCCTTATCCCGGGAACCGCATTTCAGGCTCTTTTCGGCCCCTGGGACCAATTCCAGATGTGTAGGCCCAATTCCGAGCTCGGGATCGGATTCAGCGTCGAAAAATACATTGGATTACATATGTCACTCTCTTGTGTATGAACTGTTTTTTTGTGGGGCTGTGTTATTAGAGATATTTGCACCTTTACTTGTACTTTGTTGGCTGTAAAAGAAATTGGGTTAGTTCTTTTAGGAAACAATTAGGAGCTCGCTTTTGGTATCAGAAGAGCTAAAGCACAGGTCTAGGCAGTATTCCCTATTCTATATCACTAAAAGCATTGTACATAAAGTTGAGTTTTTATCTATCGCCTATTTTCTTACTATTTATATGGAGAATAAGAATTTTAGGTACGTAGCTTAGAAGAAGTCCAAGGAAAACATGGGTTAAGGTAGAATCCGAAATCCTAAGAAAACACGGACTAAATTAACATGAGGCTGCGACAGTGACAGAAATAAGCGATATTGGGCTAAAGTTTATACTTAAGGGTACTTTAAGGTTTTTTAATTATATGTATGTTATATTTTCAGTAGTCAACGACATAAAAACTGTAGGCTGGTTGACAAGCTAAATCCTCACAAACGAGGATGTACAATTGGCCTAATAAGGTCTAAGTGCTATGGGACAGCTCACTTGTGAAGAAACCCACCCTCCCCACCTTACATATACAGATCTTAGCAATTTTGACTAGGCTTCTGATGAAATGGAATACGATAATTTTATTTTACTTTTTATTTATGTTAAAAATATATAATTAAAGAAAAATGTTAACTGGAAATCTAAATAAAATTTTATTTTTCGAATATCCCTATATTATGTTTCTCATTAGAAAATGGGAAAATATATGGGTCGTTTTCTCTGATTTTCTTTCTTTTATAATTACTATTTCCTTTTTTGTTTCGTTCCGGGTAATTTAAGATTCGTTTATGAGTATCATCGCATTAGGAACAATATAATGGTCTGCAAGATCCGGTTTATGTTTTAATAAATTTTATTTTTGAGTTAATATTTAGTTTTGTTATAATTGAATTTACAGTTCCTGTTAAATAAACGTGGTTAAAAGGATAAAAAAAGTAAAATTTATTAACCTTATAATAAAGAATCGTAGAAGTGTTTTATTTATTCATAACTAGAGCTCGAATAATAAAGTACAGTAATCATGTTTGTTTTGCAAAAAGGTTTGTGCCAAAAACACTGGCACGTACACTAACATTATTAATTTTTTTTATTGTGTTACTCGCTTGGCTATGATTAACTTAACTGCGATGTTTTTAGGTTATAAAACATTCGTTTGTGTTATTAAATACTGTTTAAAAACAAAAATTGGGATGATTTAATGCAGTTTTTCATATACGTTTGGTTTTTTTTAAATTACTGATATCAAATGATATATAATAAGAATTTAAATCATCATATTGTTTTGGCAAAGATATATCGATAAAAGTTACCCGAGTTTTATGATGAAAAAATGGTGATGAGCGTAAGGCAGAAAGACCCATTTATTTTTATGTTATTTCGTCCTGCTGTTCCTGTACTAAATTTGACCAAAATATCGACTATCTTTGTGGGAAAAGTTTTTGTTAAGTTCTCTGTTTTGCTTCTGATTCACGTAATATTTCTATCGTTTAAGAATTATATTAAAAGTAATAGTCATATTATGGTTATTATGTCAGTTTAATTTTTATAAAATATAAAAAATAATATAATTTATAAACAAAAAATATATAAAATCTATTGCTATTTATAAGGCAAAAATACTATATACATATATATATATATATATATGTGATTTATGCTATTCGAAAGAAAAAATATCAAAATCTTTAATCGCGCGCTTGTCTAACTATTTACCAAAACTTTTAGAATCTTTCGAAAAGGAAATAATTTTTTTGCAGTTTCAGCATCAGCTCGTTGCGAATTAAAAAGTTCAACCTCGAAAAACGTTTATCTTTTTTTATTTTCGCTCTCTGTCAACTTTTCCTATTGACAAAACCTGAAAAAACAATCAAAACTTTTACAGATTGTTAATCCACCTTTATCCTAAGGGTTCGTTAGAAACTTTCAAGCGGAAGATTATCTAAAATAACAATCAATATTTAAAGGAATGGTCGAGAGGATGCAATGTCAGTAGCGTGGGTGTATTTTAAATATTTCGATTTTTTTTTATTAGAATAGCAAAGTTTTTAGACAAAGGCACATCAAAATTACAAATAACTTGAAAAATAAATACGTTTAGCAACAGTAGATGCAGCTGGAGCACATCATTAGTCTGTCTTAGTTTGTTATGGAGTGTGTATCACTTGCTAGGAACTTATTACATATTTGGATCACTTAAGTAACTTCTAAAAATTTTCTTCTTTTTGGGATATGTTGTCTTTAACTAATCTTAGAAGATTTTTGAGAATAGTAAATAAATCAGTAAATATTTACCATCAGTTTGGTAAATTTAAGCTCTATTTTACTAGAACCGTCATTGTTTTATTAGGCAAAAATATAAATCACAATAGGCAGGTTCGATATTTTTTTAAGGATCAAAAAAAATTTGAGCGCAAAATATTAATATTTACGTCCGTTGTAAGCATTTTAAAATCAAGGATCGGCGAGAGGCCGAAAAACGGTACCTGTGCGCGAGACTAGACCGGTGACGTTAGTAGCTATGAACGGTTCGCCTCTTGCTCGCTGCTGCGCTCTATTCACGATACAAACACATTTTACAGGGTTACCAGTCAACTTCTAAAAAATCTACTAAAAAGCCACAAATACGACAACAAAATTAATCCGTCCTAAGTAACCATAAAACAGAAAAAAACCATACGTTTGACTATGAAAACACAAAATTTTTAACCTCTGAAACAAACAGCAGAATACAAGAAATACTAGAAATGATACAAATCCAGAAAAACAAAAAATCGATTGTGTCGTCCTAAAATTTTCCGGACGAGTATCCAATGCTTTTTCAGATATTTAATGATAAATTTATAAATTTTGACATTTTTTTATTTTTGACAGGTAAATTTTTCAGAAATAATTTTGACTGTTCTGAATAGAGTTTTTCAAGGTCTTTCAAATGACATATTGCAAATCAAATTCCGTGACATATTGTATCTGTCATTCTTTGATAGTGACAGATGTCATAATAGTGACAGATGTCATACAAAAACTAATGGGTTCTTCCGACGCGTAATCCAAACCCATTTACAAAATTTCAGCTCAATTGGATTAAACACACAGACAGACAGACAGACAGTCAGGCTTCTATCGGGAAATGGTCTTAATTATCTCAGGTAACCTCAAAATGGATATTTTCATCCTCATCTCGAAGAATGTTTTTACCTCGTTCACAATACTTTTCCTTTTCGCAGGTGGATAGGGAAAGTAAAAAAAAAGTCTTCCAATTTTGTATATGTTTCTTTTCGGCATGAACGATACAAGAGAAAAACTGATAGAGCTAGATTTTCCAATTACCTAGTTCAGCAACGTTCCATCAGAGGGCACTCAGTAAGATATTTATCTAAAGATTTGAGCATACCTCAGGTTACTTTTGAGTAGTATGTTAAAAAGTTTAAGGTGGTTCACTCTATTACGTTGGTCATAACGGACCAATTATCTTAACTAAAGAGCAGACTTGTTAAATATCTTAAATATGCTGCCAAG
Source organism: Neocrepidodera transversa (assembly GCA_963243735.1). Lineage (NCBI taxonomy): Eukaryota > Metazoa > Arthropoda > Insecta > Coleoptera > Chrysomelidae > Neocrepidodera > Neocrepidodera transversa. Next base: position 6,935,713 of record OY725347.1, read on the forward strand.
TGTGGTCGGCCTTATAGTATAATCATGCCTAACTCGTGGTAAAAAACACATATATGGTTTTAATGCGACCGATATCTGTCAAACGATACTTAATAACAGTCCAACGAGTTAAATAACTGATAGCTAAACAAGGAACGAAGCAAATTGGGGAAATTACTTCTAGAAAGGTAGGAACTGTCATCACATTATCTATAGCAGTAAGCTCCACAGGTACTTTCAGACCTCTCACCTTCTCACCGAAAAAGTATAAAGACCATTTTATACGTGACGGTCCTCCGAGGACCATTGGTGCTGGAAATGGTTCTGATTGGATGACTAAAGATGAATCTTATGGATTTATGAAACATTTTTTTGCAGTTGTTCGACCTGCCAAAAAAATACAAATTCTCCTTATGTTAGACAACCACAAATCACATTTGCAAATAATAAACATTAAAGACAACGGTGTAATTATGCTATTATTTTCGCTTCACTGCTTTAACCAGATGCAATCACTAGATAGGAGTATATACAAGCCAATTAAAAAATTATTGAGGAATAGTCAAGACGATTTGTTTAGAAATTATCCAGGAACATTAATGAATATCTAGGACATTCCTGGATTAGTACTTAAATCACTACCATTACCTCTTGTTCCTAATAATATAACAAAACGCTTTAAAGTTGGTGAAATGGAATCTTACAACGAGATATTTACTGATGTAGATTATCTTCCTTCATCTGTTACCAATCAGCGACCTCAAAGACAGGATCAACAGCATCTATCGTTGATCAAACCTTATGTTCTTCACCAACTTAATAAAGCTCACCAGGTTCCTAATACAGAAGTTACTGCAAGCAATTCCATCGTTGACCAAGTCTCCCTTTCAGTTACTTCTATAATTAATTTATTGAATACCACCGTTATACTTAATACATTAATTCGGAAACCTACTCAACTAATTTCTTGAAAATCTTCTACCTTGAATAATACTTTAAACAAGGTAACATTTTCTAGAGCATCAGAACGACGTCATTCCAAATAAGCTTTAAGAAAAACATGGACTTGAAAGGAATGATAAACGAAAAAGTGCAGTCCCCACAGATTGAATAAATTTCACTGGAATATTATCCAGGATTCACAAAACAAACTTTTATTCCTTTTAAATTTTATAACATTCACTTTTAATTTATTCTTTTGGCCAGTACTATATATTTTACCATTCCGTAATCTAAAATTAGATTTAGTTATTCGTTTCATGCGTCATTGGCGTTTAGAAACGTGTGCAAAAGGTACAGTTTGTAAAAAATAACGCACACCAAGTCACGGTGTCTATTTACATCTACAGGGCGAATCTATTTTCGTAATAGAAAGAAGAAACCGTTACAACTCCCTCTTACAGATAATCTTTTGGCACTATAAATAGGGAAATAGCTTCACAACAATTTAGCAGCTTCTAGATCGTTGATCAGCATGATGGTCTGGCAACGAGAGCTACTCAATTACAAATATGGCTAACCACACCCTTAAATTAAAATTATAACAATATTTTCTGAGGATTTTAAAATTTACGTAAATTGTAAATATGTTTGTATAAGTGAGAGCAGTTGCTCTATAAAAATAATAATAACCGGTAATAAAAATGTAAGATTAATGATTTTGGTTGTATAATAAATGGGTGTTTAAATAGATTTACCATTCTTTTAAATGATTTATTTTTTAATATATTAAATCCTGATACTCTGTATTAAGGTTGGTCCTTCGATCTGATAAAGTCAGATTTCAAATCTATCACCTAGTATAAATATTCCAAACTTGTATCGATTACTAATTATATTCGTTAACAGATACTAAAAGAATAAAGAAATTCAACAAAAACAAAACAACTGTAAAGTATCTAAACAAAGAGACTCCGGAAAAGGTAAACAAATAATAAAACAAACAATTTGGAAGCAGGAGACCCATCTAATGATGATGGTGACTATTACTGCCTCGTTTGTTACAATTCCTATAATCACAGTTAGCCGGGAAAACATAGGGTAATGGGTAAGTAGTATAAAGTATGATCACATGGGTGTGTACTGCTAGAAGTCTGCCCTACGTCTGTCCAAATGACAATTCTGATTTGAAATAATTTACGGTATTTGTTTTTTTATATCTCTTTGTATTTTGTGCTATAAAGTTCAACAGTATTCTTGTTACAACTTACTCTGGTGTCGGGGTGAGTTGGAGTATAATTGTATTGTAACTTAAACTCCGATTAGGGTTAATATACACCACTAGACACTAGACTAGGGAAGTGATAGACTAAATTCCAAAACATATATCGACTGACACCACAGTTGACCATATTTCATTATCAATCTTGGGCAACTTATAATAAACCAAACGTTGGCTACTGTCTGGCTAGTTAAAACTATAAGTATTTGCATGCCATCATCGACTGTAGATTTATTTCATGTGCTTACAAAAATTTAAATAAATTATTTAAACATTTGGTTGATCGTTAGAGTTTTCATATTAATGTGTTAATAAAAAATATTTTCCTTGTTTAGGACGCTGCTGATTTACAGCGAGTAACGAAACCAATTTACTTATCTGTCTTCTTGAAAATTAAATGCTTGATCCTAACTGTCGCAGGCCAGATGAAAAAATGGGACCTTAAAAAAAAGAAAATTTATAGAGTTTCCTGAATATTCTACATTTCCTGTCGTTTCAGCAGTTTGTGATTACTTATAATTAAGAACAGGTTCGCAAAAATATTTAAAAAAATATATTTTTCTTGTTCCTGCAAAAATAAATCGAAACCATATTTCTGTTCGACTTCTCCAATTTATGTACCGCATTTGCGAGATTAAGTAAAAACAAACTTTTTGATTTGAACGAATGCACCGATCCATCACATTTTATGTGTTATCAAAAAGTTTTAAAATTTCCCGACGAACAAACTTTTCCCGGGAAAATACATAATTTCGAAAGGTTTATAACTGCTATAAAGAAGTTAGGTAAGGGAGAGCTCAATTGCGCGAAGAGCTGGATTTTAATGTATATTTCGGTGGTTATTTTTAGCTGATTAAGGCTATTAAGGACTTTGTTAATCATAATGAAAAGAGTGGGAGTTAAAAATGTATGCGAAAATGATGAAAGTCACAAACTTATTTAAAAATTTCTAATTTAATTTGTATTTCAAAGCAAAAAAATTAACATATATATTGCCATATTGTCTTGGCGCAGACAACGTGTTAAATCCTTTATACGTTACTAGGAAACTTTGTAATAATTTTGTTCTTTTTTACTTTGTGTACTTAAACTATAGTAGTTTATTGTAGCTAACGTGTTAAACTTCAATTATTTTGCTTACGTAGTCTTTACAGCTGATGTTTTACAATCTTATTACATACCAATTCCTGTGTAACGGGTAAAAAGTTAGTTAATGAGATCACGTTCCATTCTGTGTGTCTGTCTATGTATCTGTTTGTATATGTAGCCGTTTTCTTGGAAACTACTGGACTTACACCTACTGGGGATACCACGATAGAAAAACGCGTCACTTACTCTACCTCGTGGTTGTGTGGAAATGAGTTTTTTGGTCAAAACGCATGTTGAAGTACACTAAAACTTGGAAACTGTTTTTACGAGTCATTTTTTAAATATGGTAGCGCGAGCAGCAAAGTTACGAAGGCGCAAGTAGAAATTCCAAAAAACTACATGAAAATCTATAAAATAAGCAATTTTCAAAACTCCGGGAAAACTACTAAATGATTGTAACATAAAAAATATTTGAAGTCCAATTATCTTATCTTCACTTACCAAAATCTAAATTAATTACCGTTACGAACATTTTATCACTTTCATTTAAATCTTTCCTACAATGATAAATTAAGTTTCCATTTAATTTAAAGTGTAGTTACAAAATCCGACACCTAAAGGAAAGATCTATATAAATGCGCGGTAATAAAAAAATCGTCTACTCTGTAACACAATTTTGTTGTGAATATTCAACTAAAATATATAATAATAATCGTGTTGTAAAAGGCGAATTTAGCTCGTAGCTGGCGCAGTCAAGAGTATCCACTTTGTAATGCAAATGAGTTACCAATAGTCGCTCGTTTCGTTAATTCACCATTTTTGTTATTAATGTTGTCAGGAATGCGCGAAGCGCTGTTGCCATTGTTTTACGCTTTAATGACCACTCCGAACAACCATAATGAACACGAAATAAAAGCAATTCATTTCGTGTTTTTGTTTTGCCGGTGCGGTTCTCTTTTTTTTTTAATCCACAAAGGGATTCAATTCTCTGCACGAGCTCTCATTAGAATTATCTCATTCCATACCGGTGCCGTATTTATAATGCGCTCTGGTATACGTTATTTTCTTTAGGTTTTTATTATCGTAAAATAATAAAATGAAGAAATTGAGATGCAAATGAAGCGGACATTGTAAATAGAATTTACATAAAACTAGAGAAAAGAGTTTTAGTTGTCATGATTTATTTGTTAGAATGTTACATAAAGAAAATGGTAATAAAATAAAAAATTCAATAACATTTACCTAATACTAAATTTTTTTTTGAAGAGAATTCAATTCAATGCAATAGCGTCCGCATAGTCATTATGCTGTGTGCGAAAGACGCAATTATGCGACCTGTCGCTGTATTGGATTTAGTTTACCATTACAGTCGCAGCACTTGAAACAACAGTGTCTTTTAGCATGTAGTAAAAGTGTAAACGCATATGCTTGTACATCAGATTCGAAAAACGTATTTTTGCCAATATTTTGCAAAGAAGACATAAATTCAAATGAAAATAAATTAAAAATAGATTCTCTTTTTGTAATTACGACAGAAAGAGCACCACAAATATCAGATAATTTATATTATTATAAAATATAAAATATAACAAAAAATATACAGACATAAAAAAACAGTAAATAACAGTTAAAGCGTCGAAATAATTAAAAATGATAACAGGGGACATAAGTGAATATATAATATAATATTATTAAAACTTATCCTATATAACGAGGGGGAGAAAATAAAACTTCAATAGGCGACACCAGCCATATAAAAGTCAATTATTCTGACTGAAGAGGCAAAGAGAGAGAATTGTTAATATGGGAAAGACATTTTATAGTAATACCAAGAGGAGGAGGGACACGACGCGAGGAAATTAAGAAGAGATATCAAGCGAGTCTGAAATTAATATATACTGAGCAGAGGAATAATGAAAATACAGGGTGGACAGAAAAAAATCCGTTTCTGAATACGATGATAGCGGAGACGAATTCTTCCCTGAAGAGGACGAAACATCAACCGGTAAAGGTAATAAAATGTATAAATTTTGTTTAAACTTTAATGGTATTGAAGATTTTGTAAAACCAGGTCAATAGGGATAAAGTAATGATCTGGAAGTAAATCCTGAGAACCTGTGTAACCTCTAAACCCGGAGTTACAGTATAGGGGTTGTCGATCTCAACTGTTTGGTGTCAATCTGTAGTGGAGATGGGAGTGGGTTAAACAAACGATCGTGTTATGATTATTCCTATGTTGATTTAATAAAACTATTCTTGATATTCGTTATGAACTATAATTTTGTAAAGGTTAAAAATGATTACAATACAGAATACAGTTCAATGACATAATGTGTCAGCTAGAACAATGGCGAAAAAAGGCAGGTTCACACTACCGATAAGTACCGAGCAGTTTCGATGTCTGACGAACAGTTGCCGCGATTTTAAGTAAATTTAAAACTTAACAGATCGAAAATAAACTGGGCGCCAAGCTCTAATATCTGCTTTTCGGTTCCAATTCCTATTAATTGCAGCTCACAAAATTCAAATAAGAATTTAAAACTATAAGGATAATTTCCCTAACAACAAAATAGAATATTAATATGAAAGTAAATGTTATATAGGTATTCTACTTCAAGCAAAAAAAAATACCAGAATAAAAAAGGTTATATACAGCGCTTTGAGCGGAGATTAAATTTTTTATTAACCGAATTACTATTAAAGGTGATTTTGGTACCAAGAGGAGGTCAATTACATATCAACCGAATGTAAGAACGACATGATTTCTGTGACTAATAGAAGGGGTGTAGAGAAACGTAAACTGTTGCTTATCTCTAACTACAACAAAAACTTCAGTTATAGATCACATTAATCTAATGATGGCGTACGTATTCAAGAAAAATTATACAGTGGTACAAAAAAGTGGCATACACATTTGTCAAATATTACCAAAAATCTTGGCACCTATATTCAAAATGTTCTAAAATACGCCTTTTAGAGTAGTACCAGTAGATTAAAAATAACGGTGCAAATGTGCAAACCGGTTTCGTCATATATGGTCAAATAAACCGGTTTCTACATTTGTACCGGCATTTATTATCTACTACGGAATGTAGGCAAAAAAAACCAGTTTCGCCATATATGGTCAAATAAACCGCTTTGCACATTTGTATCGGTATTTACTATCTACTAGGGAGTGTAGGAAAAAAATCCGGTTTCTTCATATATTTTCAAATAAACCCGTTTGCACATTTGTACCGGCATTTATTATCTACTACGGAATATAGGCAAAAAAAACCAGTTTCGCCATATACGGTCAAATAAACCGGTTTGCACATTTGTACCGGCATCTATTATCTACTACGGAATGTAGGCAAAAAAAAACAAGTTTCGCCATATATGGTCAAATAAACCGGTTTGGACATTTGTATCGGCATTTATTATCTACTATGGAATGTAGGCAAAAAATCCGGTTTCTCCATATATCGTCAAATGAACCGGTTTGCACATTTGTACCGGCATTTATTATCTACTACGGAATGTAGGCAAAACCCCGGTTTCGCCATATATGGTCAAATAAACCGGTTTGTACATTTGCATCGGCATTTATTATCTACTACTATTAGAGCAAATTTTAACAAAAGATAATACAAAATCTGAAGTGCCACGAAGGACATATGACCGTTAAAATTTCTGCAAATACATGGTAAAACTAAAAGGAAAAAGTGTAGAGTTTGCTTTACTATTTTATATTATTTTGTAAATATTAACTAACTATTGAATTTTAAATTTAATATTATTATTTTCACGTTGTAGATTGTAAGGAATATAACTTGAACATTAATATTTGCTAATCCAAATTTGCATTAAACATTTACTTGACGGACGTATATTGCATTAATTAAGAGATTTTCGGAATGGAGACGAATTTTGGGAGATAAGGAAACGGGAAAGGGTCCCGTCACGAACCTGTTGTTTTCGTAATAATTAGTAGGCGTTGAAATGGGATAGAAATTTTTCGGCGTTTTGCTTTTCTGCTTCTTTTTTTTTCATAAATGAATTTTATAATTAGATTTTTTTGTATTCACGAGACGGAGATTTGTATTTGATTTCGCAAGAGGAATCTGACTTATTAAATCATATTTAGTAAGTTTTAATTTTTAATCTTGTAAAAAAGATAATTCGAAGAAATCTTTCAAAATTAATAAAAAATTTGAAGCTACTAGAATTGCTCTTAAACTATTCTGGTAAGTAATTATTGTGAAAAAAAAATAATTTTTTTTCTTATAACTAAAAAAATTTTTTAATCGCACACGACTATCAAATTAATTTATATTTTCATCTTCTTGATTTATTTTTTACTACGCTAGTTTATTATAAATTTTTATTGATTATAAATTCAGTTTTATATCCAGTTTTACCGAAAATCATATGAAAATTCTACTACCTAAAATACATACAGATCGATTGTCAAATGTGACAACTATCAAATGTCACTTTGAAATTTGGTATCCATTCTAGGTGATCTTAAGTTGGTCTAAATATAAATTTAATAAAAATCAAACTAAATCACCCAAAGTCCAAATTTTTTCAATTGCTGTTTATTTTCGCTTATTTCATAACATTTTTAATTTTACTGAAACTCAATTTTTTACATTGAAATGTATTCGGTGCTTCATTTAAATTTTCAATTCTCAGAAAAATTTCGGTTAAACCGGATGTTGGCCATATTGGATTTTTATTTAAAAAAAAATATTTGTTATATTTAACTTGACACTCTATGTTTATCGAAGACTGTGAATAAAGTACCTTAATACTGTTTAAATTAGAAGTTAAGAGATAAAATAATAAATAAATATTAGATAAAAACCAGAAAATAAATGAAAAAGGCATAAAGGGGAATCCACTTCAGTTAGTGGCTTCAGCAAGAAAAGGAGCAAAAATAAGAAAGAAAACCAAAACGAACCTAAACCAAAAAGGGAGAAGCTGTACGAACTACAGTAACGACAAAAAAAATCAAAAAGATGATCCCCCTCCATACGGTAATCACAAATAACTCAGAAGCATAGACTGAAATAAGGAAGTGTCGATTTACTACTTAATCCCACAGAGCTCAGTATTGTTATGCCTTTTGGGCTACACAGAATAACCTTATATAATAATATATCGTAGTTCATTAAACTAGTTATAATTTAAACTATATTAAGGTTGAGACGTGAGTTATACGTAACGTGATATAGCAAGGTAACCCCGTCAGGTTGAATGTCGGCCGTTGCCGATGGGTCAAGAAATGTTTATTGTGAGAGGGGTCATTCTCGATTCTTGATTCATTATCGATTTATTATATTGTAGTAAATATGTACCTGTGAATAAAGTTGTTGTTGGAAGTATCTAGTCTTTATTTTCCCAACATTGAGATACTCTACATGGCTACCATACTATCCCACATCACAGGGATAACAATGTAAATATGCAAAAACAACAATAAACATTTCCTGACCTATGGGCAACGGCCGGCATTCAACCTGTCGGCGTTACCTTGCTATATCACGTAAAGTATACCTCACGTCTTAACCTTTATATTGTTTAAATTAAAACTAGTTTAATAAACTACAATATGTTATTATTTAAGGTTATTCTGTGTGGCCCAAAAGAACAAAGCGGCTTTGAAAAAAAACTTTGCATCCATATTTAGTGTAAAAAAGTAAGAAAAATTTGTTTTATGTGATATTTAGAACTAAGCCACCGATAAGACAAATGCTATCAGACCTGGGACGAATTCGAATCATGAAATTGAATCACGAGACTTGATTCAAATCATGGATACTATGTCTGGATCGTTTTTGAAAAAAAAAGGATTCGAGTCCGTTATTTGGAATCACGAATGCAAATCGCAGTTACATAGTTTTTTTTGATTGGCCTTGGACAGCACCAGAATTTCGTCATTTAAACCGTTCCTTTGATGTGCGTCATTTACCTGCAAACGAAAATAATCGTTTGACTGGACCAGATGATGAACGAAGGCAAGTGTAAAATTTAAGGAAAATTTTCTTGAGTGTTGGATATTTGTTAATAATATGTCGTTTATTACTTTTATCTACTGAATATCTCAACTCTTACAGTCCAGTTCGAATTTTGAGTTTATTTGATTTTTAGGTGCAGATGATGACCAGGAGTTTTTTGCTTTATAATTTTCGTTATTTAGCATTGGTTGTATCTTGTTTTCATTTAAATCAAAGAGTTGGTCTAAATTTATTCTCTTAAGACATGCAAATCGTCTTCAGGAGAATGGAAGAGACGTTTTCTTTTAACAATTATTCCTCCTGCCGACATTATAAATAAATATATGATTCGGTATAATATTTAGAAAAAAACTTAGATTATAAACACTTTTATTCACTTAAATACTTTGGATTTTTGATAGATCCGTCTCCGGATACGTATACCGTAACACACATCTGTTACCGTATCGAGTTTGCGCATGCGCAGATAGATACAGATAAGGATTCGATTTTCATTTCGACTTGGCTTTAAGTGTCTATTATCACAGTTTGACAAAACAAAAGCAGTGAACGCAAAAGGATTCAATCCTAATATAGCAACTATGATGAGATTGCGCAGATCCTGAAATTCGTCTTACTCCACCTATACTGCCAGATTACCTCAAACTAGATACAATGATGAGGTTGCGCAGATTCAGAAATTCTTCACAATCCACTCAACAATGCGAAGCTCTATCTCTTCTAAGTTGGAGCGTATATTATTGGTGATTCTAATACGATTCTTTTAAGATCAAATCCGGATCACCAATACTTTTTTTAAGTATTCGAATAACGCTCTCGAATCCTCAAAAATGATTCGAATCTTAAGTGATTCGAATCGTCCCTAGCTCTGAATGTTATGAATATCAGAGCTTCCACCACGGACAAGGTACCCATGATAATGAAATAAAATTAAAAGACACAAGCCGCAACAAACAGCCACCAAAACCATCCCTGTTAGAGTGATGCAATAAAAGTAAGCAATAATCACGATATGATGCGACAATTTAAAGAGTAGGTTCTATTAACCTAACAGTTTTTTTTTCTTACAAGGCTTAAATTCGATCGTCACTGGAATTGCAGAGGCTTTATTATATCCAAAAAAGAGCAATTCGTCTTATTGTAGTCTCAAAACTATCATGCAAGAGTTCGAACTATAATGCTTGCTTGATTCCCCCCGGAGTCATATGATATTAACTGTCCATACAAATATCACCATACTAGCCTATTTAATAACTTTTTTATCTAGAGAACATCATGACTTTGGAAATGTGTTGCTTGGGGAGTAAAATCTACAAGCTGACAGACACTATGACTTGATTAATTCTGTAAAAAGAGGTGATTGCGATATCACATACTAGAAACAAAAACATCACAAAATTGACAAAAAAAACAAAAAAAATTAGCAGAAAAATTAAACCTCGTAATTTGACGACGGTAGGAGCAAACGCTAAGTGTCATGCGCAGAAATGAGTATCTACCCTTAGCGGTGAGGGGTGGTGAAATTGGCTTCCGACTTTTTACCTTATTCACTGAAAATTAAGATCAGGGCCAATTTTCGTATAATGTGCTGTATTTAACAGTAAGATTGTGCTCCCAGTATGGTTTTCCTAATTTTACCCACGAGCGGTTAAGCTTCAGATATTAAGATAAAGCCGATATGCAATAAATCTCTTTGTGTCATCAGGTGGTCTTTTGGTGCCTTAGGCTTGAATTTCCTCAGGCGCCACCTTCCATTTATAATGCGAAGGCCACTTGCACCGGTCAGCATCAGTAAAGATGAAATACCCCAAGGGTCGTTATGGTATCAACAACTGCCTTGACGGGCTTTTTTGCCCTACTGGGTTAAGTACCAGGATATTAGCTGCTGGGAATGCTGGGATAAAGTAAAGTTCAATAAATAAAAATAACTAATTTTTATTTATACCTAAATCCGACGAGGAAGAAAGTGTGTAACAAGTTTTATTCCTTGACGTATGGGACGGTACAGGTACGGCACGTCTTCCAGCCTGACGTGGTGATCGGATTAACGGTTCCGGACATTCCGGTACTATTAACTTGGCTTCTCTCCTTCGACTCAACGTATTTTTAAAGGTACTCAGTACTCTGTCGGAAATAAGCTTGAACTCGAACTCAAACTGCAACTGTGACTGGAACTTCCTAGATCGACTCCAACCGCGGTATACAATAAGGTTGGCTGGGTATGCGAAACTCGTACGCGAGTGACTCCATCTTTCGGCGAAGGTTACAACTTATACGACTGACCTTATATTCGAAGGAAAGTTGCCTTTACCATACTTTTAACTTAATTCTGGTCCAGTGCCGTGCGCGATATAATATATTTTAATTATCACGGTAATTAAGTAACATTGTTATCTGGGAAATATTTTTGTCTTAATGAAGTGCATAATTCTTGTCTCTATTTATTAAGTAATGAACAGTTTTTGTAATAGGTAGAAAAATAATTAATTATTTAAACTCTTTATTTTTATCGTTTTCCTGATGGCAGAAACCGGGTATTAAAATTACACGTGGTAGTCCAAGTTTTATGATTGTTACGACTTAAATATTATCACCCAACTTTAATTACTTTATATGTAGAACACCCTATATGCATTAAAATAACAATTTGTACAAGGATTACTCATGAATCTTCCTGTATAAATATATGTGGAAAAACAAGATTATTCTAAAAATATGTCACATTATTCGAACATAGGTTCGCCATAAATATCGCAAATCTGGAAGAAAATTCAACTTTTTGATATATTTGCCATTTCGTATCTAAAAGAAAATGTGATGAAATAAAACGAGAACAACTCCTCTAGCGGATAAGGAGCCGCTGTCACTCTCAACTTTTCAAGTCGATTTATGGCAAAGAAAATTTACTTTTATGTCCTTTAAAACTGTTTCATTTCTATTTTATAACAGCATTATGTTAACCGACATGTTTGCAAGGAAACAAATTTACTATTTTAAATATTATTTTATTTGTTAACAAATCTTAAATACACCAAATTATTCTTATTTAGTTGAACTAACTCAATGTTCTGATTGTATCAAAAGACAAAGAAAAGTTTTACATTCTGAAATATCAAGATCTGGTTAAGTAGCTTGTGTACTATTGTTATTATTCTCCCTGTTTCAAATTTATAAAGTAAATTCTTAATTTAGTTGAAGAAAGAAGAAAATATCTACCAAAATGTGTTGTTGTTTAAAATAAATCGCTTGGCACCACGTGGATTTAAAGAAGTGGTACAAACCGATTTATAAATAAACCGCAATATATACTCATCATAAAAAAATATTGGACCATCATGGAGAGAAGAAAAAAAATATAACATACAGGGTCCGGAAACGCGTTACATAAAATTTTACGATTCTTTTGAAATACTTTGTTGAATAGCAAATATACAAAAAAATTACCTATCTAACTGTTTTCCAAATAAACTTACATATTACAAAATATTTTTTTTGAAAAAAAACTATTTTTATACCTCTTTACACTTTTCTAAAGAAAATTTTGGGTCCTTCACCCTTGAAATATATCGGTTTTTTGTCCCTTAATCCTGATCTATACTTATAATCTCCTTTAGTTAAAAATACAGCAATTTTTTTAAATCAGCATCCATGTCTCATTTTAAATCGAACACAAGAAAGTATTATGTTAATTAAATAGTGAGAAACTATTGTATGATTTTTTTATTAAACATTCAATATATCTAAAATAAATTCTCTATTTGAAGTCAAATGAAATAAAAAATCTATTCAGTTCAATTACGTAGCAAGTTTACATTACAGAGTTTTCTTTCTATTAGTACTTTCTTTTAGAATGAAACTCAATATATATAGCTAATACTTGTTTAGTTTTTAAGGATAATACAACTCTATTTTGTTCCAATATTTAAAGAGCTTTTTGCGTTTAAATAGGATTTATTTAACGAAATATATTTCTGGAAATACAAATAATTAGAGCAAGATTCAATTTAATCAGGGTGGATTCAAGAATTCTAAAAGAGGTAATTCTGTTTCTAATGTATTTTAAGTAACAGTTAAATTATATAAGAATTTTTGTTAGGTTAGATAACTCCAACTAGCACTATAGGGAATTCAGTGTAATAGGATGCAGCAGATATTCCATGTGTGAGAGATAGAAAGAGAGAGTATTATATACATAACGTAGATACCAGAGGATGCTGACAGGGCAGAAGGGTATGACAGACATGAAGATTAGACCAGACGCATCCGAACCGATCTTCAGGTCCAGAAGACCATTCTGCCCTATCAGCATTCTCTGGTATCTACTACATTATTGATATAGCACTCTTTCTCTCTGGCTCGTTGCATCTCTGTACTTTAGCACTTTGAATTCTCTATAGTGATCGCCTAGAGAAACAAATTCTATTCTGAATCCTTGGTGCACGCTTGCGCATTATTTGTTTCGCCCTAATCGGATTTTATTGTAAGTTAACTTGAAAGTTTGATTATTTAACACTGTGAACGGTGTGGTACAGTGATTGAGTGTAAGCGTTACATATGAAAATTCCATGTTAGAATCCTGATATTTTCTTTTTTTTTTAAATACTCAGGCTGGATTTAGATGGCCAGGACTTCTTTTAATAAAATAATTGGAAAATGTGATTTTTAATAAAATAAAACACACGGGTTAGATAAAAAAAAAAAAAAAAAAAAAAAAAAAAAAAAAAAAAAAAAAAAAAAAAAAAAAAAAAAAAAGTTCAATGCGTTTCTCTAGACGCCAATTTAGTCAGAGTTGTATAGACTTACTTAAAATTATTTATTGTAGGTTTCTACTTATCTACTATCTTTATTTGTTACTAATTAATTAACAATAAGTATGCCCCATTAATTTAGTTTGTATTTATCACAATATATAAATTGAATGTTAAATTTTGGTGAAACTATTTTAAAGTTGACAAAATTATCTAATACTCCAAAGAATGCGGCGATAATAAAACCGAGTCCCAACTTTAAATAAAGGCCCTGCTCAAATTTTCAAAACCCAAACCCCGAAATATTCCAGAATATCAAGTTGGGAATAACAAATAATGCTGTTCTTTGTTCAACTCGAAACTGGTATATTGACACAAATTCTGTAGTTTTAATTAGGTTTCAGGTTTCTGTTCGTGGCAAAGTTAAAGAGAGAGCGAGTTGAGATCAAAAGTGAATTTAGATTTTACGCGTAGGAGTAATTTTAGATACAAAGCGAAATATACTTTTTGTTTTCAAGTCACTGCGAAAAATAATTAACTCTGTATAATATCGTGAAGTTCTTGTATAATACGTTTGATTATATTGAAGTTAATGGTGTTAATTTTTTTTTCTTTTCAACTACTATTAGAAATATTTTTTTTTTAACTTTTGATTCCATAGGTTAAAAGAAATTCTAGTGTGAAAATATATTATGTAACACACATTTAAGATTATAAAAATGGCACCAAATTGATATATGTAAACGTTGACATTTGTCACGTGATGAGGTATACTTAATGCCTAGAAGGATTTTAGGTTCTATCGCTATGAAGTCACAGAAAATTTGACATCAGCTAAGATGTATTTTAAATATTCTCTAAAGTTAGCTAAGTAGGCCATTAGACGCCATCTTAGAATATGTAATTAGTTGAAAGGAACATTTTGCGTTCACTCGGTGATAACTCATCGATCATGAATAACGAATTAAAAATGACTGACTGAGTCCTCTCACAGAGATAACAAACTATATAGGCAAACTCAACAATAAACCATTCCTGACCTATGGGCAACGACCGGCGTTCAACCTGTCAGTATTACTTTGCTATATCACGTTACGTATACCTCACATCTTAGCCTTTATATTGTTTAAATTATAACTAGTATAATGAAGTACGATACATTATTATTTAAGATTATTCTGTGTAGCCCAACAGGCATCACATGAGTCTTGCAAATGGCGGATGTTCCTATAGCGTAGCACGCACAACACAAGTTTAAACAAACGAATATATATGTTGAAGCATATCGTCACCACTAACCAAAACTACACTTTTTAAAACACTCTACGTACGCTTCGCTAACTTCGTTAGCATCATCAGGAGTCGATGATAAACTAAATATTAAACCTACGATCTAGCTATTTATACCTACCATCTTCACGCAAGAATGCGATTTGGCGCTATGCAATCATTTGGAAAAAGCCCGCCAACCTTATCTAATTAAATAGTATAGTGGACTAAATGGAATACGTCCTTTGTCTTTATTTCCCAATTCAAACGAATATATATATATATTTAACATTCTAACTATAAGTCATATGTGACTCTTAGTAATGACCAACTGTTTATACAGAACTAATCCACATTTTTAAAAGCGTTAATAGACGATAAAGGAGTTACTTTACCAAAAATGTTCGCTATTTGAAAAACTGTGACAAAGTTGCCTGAATGATCATTCAAAAACTTTTCCAGAGTCATATCTTAATTCCGGGCTAATAAGGTCAAGAAACCGACATCTGTTGACTGCATTCAATGAGTGCTATGAGGCGACAAGCAAATAATATGCACATGTTTGAGTCTGCCCCTATCAATAACATCAATATTTTTTGTGTGGCTACTATACCCATTTAAAACTAGTAATATGGGATCAGCCTCAGTGGATTTAACCTGTTGAACAAAATACTGAAACCTAATTAAAAAGGTTTCAGCATTATTCCAGCCGCTTTGACTACATGCAAATATTGTTCAAGTTGGTGCGCCATCTTGGAGTTCGATCTTAATCCTTTTCCTTTAACAAGGGTGGTACAAGGGTTCCTGATGATGATATGCAAATAAATAATATGGTTATTCCGCTTCTATCCGTAGATCTGAGATGACCAACTTGCTCCCTCCTCTTTTAAGCCAGAATTTTTGGACAGTACCTAAACTGGTTTTATTGTAATTGAATATTTTGGTTGCTGTCACTTTTTTAGAATCCAAAATATTTTTATATAGGTCAAAACTTGCTTGATATTACAACGGTTAAAGGCTTGTGAACTTGCTGCGGAAATCCTCTCGGGTTTTCTCAACGAAATATTTGGATAACGTTAACGAAATACATAGGTCCAATCTAGACCAGCTTTCCTCTTGGTTTTATTGAATGAGTATTCTATTTAATTGTTTTCCGCTAATTGACTAGCAAGAAATTGAAGGCCAAGTAACGTGATACCAAACAAACGTGTTTCCATGTTCACAACATAGTGTGCGTCGTCAAGCGGCGTTTTGGTGCCTTTGTTCAAGTTTCGGGATTCCTCGGGTGCCACCTTCTGTTTTTAGTGTGAAGGCTACTTGCGCGGGCAGCGTCAGTGTAGAAAGAATAGTCCAGGGGTTGTTTATGGTATCGACCAATCTCGGCCAGTAGGGCGGGCTTTACTTGCTCCACTGGGTTGAGTACCTGGGTATTCACTGGGTTGTTGGTGATGCTCGTAATTATGAAAGATAAGAAATAATAGAAAGTAAATAAAAATCCAGATAGTACGGGAAACAGCTTTATTAGATAAATAACCAAAAGAATACAGAAGATGGAAAGAGTGAAGGGGGAGGGCGTGCAACAGGTTTTAATATCAAAGTAATATATACAGGGGCTTTAAATACGGGTAAGCTAAGCAAAACTAAGCGGGGTGCAGGTGGACTCAATAACGGACTACAGCGGTAAGCATAATAAATAAGTAACTGGAAAACTCTATTATTCCTACTTTCGATGGAGAGTACAATGTAACCGAAGCCACCAGAATGTGCTTCTTGTCGAACTACTTCGTCAACGAAATGTGCAATGTGACCGAAGCCACCTGAGAGTACTTTTCGTCGGTCAAATCGCGGCGACGGAGAACACAATGTAGCCGAAGCCACCAGAGTGTACTTTCCGTCGAATTTCCTTAACACGGTACTAAAACCACGGCGTCGGAGCACAATGTAAATGAAGCCACCAGAGTGTACTTTCCGTCGTTTCCTTAAGTACTAAATCCACAGCGATGGAGAGTACAATGTGGCCAATGCCACTAAAGTGTACTTTCAGTCGTTTTAAAAAGGTCAATACCAAGAGAAACTCACCAGTACATAAGACCAGGCGTCTCTGAAGTCGACTAGGAGCAAGCTCGGGGCGGAATTGCCAGAATATTTTAAATGGCGGTATACCTCACTGTTCGTGGTGTCTAAACGGCACAAGCGCAAGTGGCTCCATCGTTCAGACGTAGTGTGAACTCTCTACATGGATCGCGTTTGACCCTATATTCGGAGGAAGGTCGCGGTGTTTATTACGTTTTTCGTATTCACGGTGTATTTTTATTTTATCTATTTACAATCCATTGCTGATCCTGATATTTTTAATAAAAAATAACGAATTTTAGAGAAAAGCCTAAAATGTAAATATGAAAAAGAAATACAAACGGGGATTAGGGATTGATAAAATAGTAAATTTGTAATAATAGTTTTCTAAAATCAGGTTTGTAAATTCTCAAACCTTTTTCGTTGGGTAAAATTCTTCTGATTAATTTATTACACCTTCGAATTAATGTTGCTTTTGGTATATTAAAATATTTACATGCTTTAAATAGCCCATTTGTTCATCTGTGATAGCATCAAAAGTAGTTCAATAAATCTTACCAACTCTAGTTGGAATATATTAGGCACACTTTAAACAATATATTGAGGCTAAAAAATATATAAAAATACGTTTATTTACCTAGTAATAATGATTTTAGCTTATCATGTTTTGGTTCTAAACTTTGACAAACAATACCCAAACGTATCATAGTATCGGACGGACCCATATGCACATGAGTAGGGTTGAATCTACCGCGGTGTTGCCGTGGTTATGAAATAAATCTAGTCTATAGTCCACATTGACACAACCTACCATATACCATTTCAGTTTGACCAGAATGAGAATGCAAAAATGAAAGTAAAGAGGCAACAAATTTTTAATATGATCACATTAATTATAAAAGTAATAATAACTATAAAACTAGTTATTTTGAAATGACACAAAATGCTTGTACCATAAAGTATCCAGGTAACTACATAGACAGTTTCTGATTAACTCTTCGTTTAAATTTTGCTATGGCGCATTCAGTACTTATAAAAATTCCCATTTTGGTCGGACTATACTTATAGAGGGTGGGCCAATTATTTTCCAGAGGTTTGTAGCGTCGATACTAATAAAGATATCAAAATGAAAAAAATAAAAGTGGTTGTTGGTTCAAAAATCCCAACAACTATAAATTTAAGTAGAAAATAGTTTCATTTATAGAGAGTGATCCATATTCGAGTGGTTAAAAAGATTTTTTTAAGTGATATACATTTTTTGATTACTTCTTCAGGGGTCTTTATGACAATAATTTATTTTTAAATATCATTTGTCATTTGGGCTTAAAATTAGCTTATTATTTATTATTCTTATAGATTTGTAATTATTTGTTAACATTGAATCAATTTGTTTTTCGTTTTGACATAACATTTTAATGTTATAAAGTGATAAAAATCCGTAATGAGAATTCTAAAAAAGTCACCATGTACATATTCAACATTTTCCGGTATTAAATTAAAAACTTTAATTAATATAAAATTTTGTTTGTCTGTTTTCTAATCTTTCTTTTATGCTTATCGTTTAATTACAGAACAATCCTCTTTTAATTTCAGGACTTAATTACATTTTAATAGTGCCACATATATCCTTAGTTCTATACTATTTACTGCAGTGGTGTGCTTATAGTGTATAAATATATTTATTTGTTCTACGGTATTAAAATCAATGAAGAAAAATTGTTTTTTGGCAATCGTCCAGGAAGTACCCTCTTCCCGTACGCTTTTTCTTTGAGAAAGTAGCAAATTTTTCGGTCTAGTCGGGAAATACGTATTACTCGGCCTAGTGTGATGCTTTTTATGCTACACAGAATAACCTAAACTAATAATATTAAACTAGTTATAACGTCAACAGGTTGAATGCCGGCCATTGCTTAGGTCGGGAAATGTTTATTGTTGGATTTGCATATATGTGTGGTTATCTCTTTGAGAAGGGTCAATCTTGATTTGTTATTCATTCTCGATTCTTGATTTATTATGAATGAGTTATAGATGTATTATATTGTAGTAAACATGTACCACTGAATAAATTTGTTGTCGAAAGTATCTACTATTTATCTTCTCAACATTGAGATATTCTACTTGGCTACCTTACTATCCCACATCACATGGCGGGAAGAATCACATCGTTGTCGTTATTGTAAATATGAAAATCTTTGTAGGTATTTGACATGATCTTTGAAAGTTTGCATGGTTTTTAGTCGCAATTATTGCAATAAAAACTAATATAATAAAAAAATGTGTCTCATTGATTTGGTATTCTACACGAAAAAATAGTATACGCAACACATCCGAAAACAGTTTTTTTGGACTCGTAGACTTCCAGAACTCGCCTGAAGACTGATACTCTTTACGTAAATTACTATTATTAGAGCAGTAGGATCCATGGATCATAGAGAACGTTAAAAAATGATCATTCGATATAGTGTAAAAATGTAAAAGCAAAATGATTAATTGTTGGAAAATATAAATGCTGATTTGACAAAATTCGATAGTTCAGACGTTTTCGGTATGGTTTGTAAAGGGGTCCTCCGGGGTATTTTTGAAAGTTTCGTTCATTTTTTTGTACTTCGTCATTTTTTACCTTACTTTCATCGTTTCTCCTTACTTTCGCTGTTTTCTCCTTATTTTTGCCGCTTTGTTCCTTATTCTGGTCAAATCATGGTAAAGTAATACCATGTATAGAGGATTGTTACTTTTACCTCTCGTCCTTCAGTTAAGGGAGGAATAGTAATCATGCTAATTACTATGTAACGAAACTAGTCACCAATAAATTAATAACTTACAATTTTTGTAAAAATCATAAAAACGTTGTTTTATTTATTTAAATATAATAATGGATTTTCATCAAGTAAGAGCTGACACAGTTAAACATTACAATATTCCTTAAGTGAATATCAACATTTTGGGTTAAATGAAAGATGAAGCAAACGGAAAAATAATTTCAAATAAATCAAAAATTTATACGTACAAATTGGATTTAGCAGTCGAAAAAAGATTGTCTCAGATCATTTCCACATAATGTATTTAGTGTGAAACAAACAAAAATAAGCCTAATACGTCCTCATGATGGTAAACGATATTTATTGGCAGATACTTTCTTGGGGACATTATAGTATTATTTATTGAACGTTTTTTACTATCTACTTTTCAGAGATCACTAGTGTGGGAGTGAGGGGGGCATAGTGGGGTCGCAGGGCAAAGCGTTACATTCCCTTTTACATAAAGTTGGTAACTGATACTGGAACTGATTCTTTTGAACAGGTTCAGTAACTTGGACTCGTGAAACTGATCCCAAACGATGTTTAAAACAGAAACCGAACCGAGAACTAAAAAAATATTTTGTGAGACTGCGGGACTGAGGTGAATCCCAGTTCCCATTTCAGTCCGCCAGCGCCAATGAGTTAAGAAATTGATTATCGG
The DNA here is from genome assembly GCA_963243735.1 of Neocrepidodera transversa. Lineage (NCBI taxonomy): Eukaryota > Metazoa > Arthropoda > Insecta > Coleoptera > Chrysomelidae > Neocrepidodera > Neocrepidodera transversa. The sequence continues at coordinate 6,956,553 of OY725347.1, forward strand.
GTTATATAATCGAGTTCGAGTATCGCTCGACCTAACAACATCGACTTGGACTAGGAACTGGAACTGATCCTTTGGACTAAGTATTACGCTGGACCGGACTAGCTTGGAACTGATCCATGAAAAATGTTGGATCAGCCGTCCCTACTCGACATAGTCTCCAAACTAAAAGCACGTGTCTAGATGATTATTTACGCGGTAAAGCCACGAGGTGCAAGTCAAGCGTCTTTAATTACTTTGTGACAATTGACTTTAACATTATTTTAACTATACATGTATAGGTCTTTTCTGTGTAGTTCCTCTGGTTTTATTTTCGCCGTAGAAGTGGCCAGTACGAACAACGGTAAGATAATAGTTTTAACTTTTATGCATCTAGTACTGTTCGGGCAAAGCGGTGTATCTTAGTAAGGGCCAAGTTGGGGACTACCTCACTATGCCCCTCTATTCTGTAATACTAGATTTAGTTTTTAATTTCAAGGACAAGATGGTCAGAATTTATAATAGAAAAACTCAGCAGTATTCCTGGGATCCAGATGCAATGAATAACGCCATTAAGAATGTAGTCTCTGGAGAAACGGGATAGAGAAAAGCTTCCCAAGCATATAATGTCCCACAGTTAATTAGGTCTTTACGTAACTGTATTTACAGCTAACCAAGATAACGAATTAGTTATTTATATAAAAATAATGGAGGGAAGGTTTTATGATTTGAAACTTAGAATTCTAGTTTTTAAACTAGCTGAGAATAATAATATTACATCTAAATTTAATACGAATAGTGGTATGGTCGGTCTAGATTGATTAATTGGTTTTTTTAATGGACCCTGTTACGTTTTTTTATGCCAATCTGTATTTTCATTATTCTTCTATTCAATAGATTATAGTTTCGTACTCGCTTGATATACCCTTCTTATTTAAGAATATTGTTAATTATTTTTTTTACCTTGACCATTCTATAAATCAGGTAGATTATATTACATATACATAGTTTTTATGTATTTGATGTTTTAATAAAGTAAGCCTATCACATACCCTATATTTTTTAATTTTGTATCCTACCTTCAACAGTTTATAATATCACATTCAAACCCTAGTCACCGTTGAGATCCCTACCCCGTTCATCAATCCACAACCATGGAGTGTCCGGGGTTGGCTCTGAAAAATTATGGTAAGCCTAGTTATAATGCTGTTTCAAATAACTGACCTATCTGGAAAAGCATTTTTAACATCAGCCACTATGTCCACGGTCATAAATTATTTTAAGGAAGCGGGAGTCTGGTCCTTCGAATCAAATATTTTTACAGATGCCAATACGGCCGAAACCGTGGCCGCCTCGTTGGAATTTGACAACAACAACCCAGTAACATAACTGTAGAAATTTAACTAAAATTTATACATAGAAGTCGCATTTAGCGACCACCAATTTAAAAATAATTTACTTAAATATTTTTTTATAATAACTCTTAATCGGGCGTATCCGCCGCGTCCCGAACCACCGCGAAACATTTTCATATAACCCGTATCGACGTAACAATCGATCTCTTTTTGTGAAAAGTGCCAGACGAGTCGGATCGCCAATATCCCAAGTCTGTTTTGTATTCCTGCACATGTAAGTTTTTTGCAATCTTTCGTAAGTGAAACGATCATTGAGGGTGTCGCGCTGTTGCCACCTCTATTATCATAAATTCCAACTAATGTCTGAATATAGATAAATTATAATTTATGTTATGCAATTATTATAACTATTGTTCCATTATTTGTTTTGTTCGGGTTGGAGCGGGAGAGAGATTTTAAATCAAACATTTCTTTTTACTTAATAAAATTGTGCTACCTATATAGTAGAGTGCAGTTTCATTCAATTTAAACTGTAACTATTTATAACAATATTTGTTGCTTCTGCAACTGGTCCTTCGAACTTTGCTCTGTTACCTAAAAACAATGATATGAAGAAAACCATAAAATTATACAAACTATAAAATATACGAACCAGCCCTCAACTTAAAAAGTTTACTTCTTCTTCCTTCAATAACCACATAACATAACTGATGAACATAAGACTCCAGAGCATAATTCGGCGTTACCTTTGAAATGCACATTGAAAAGCATAAATACTAATAGCCCTGTTATAGGACCAAGTAACGAATTAGAGAAATCCAAGACTCTAGAACATGCAGCTTTTCAACAGATTTCCCCACTACCTGTATGTTCCCATTTCATTATGTCGCCTGAGCAAGTACTGTGTATATCAGTAGAAAAGCGAACACACAAACGAGTTTCAAAGAAAAACAGGAATAATTTCGAAATCATCCTAATAATATTCTCTAAGTGCATAAAAAAGTTTTGGGTTTATTGTACCACTCCAAAAAAGATCGTCTCAGATTATATCCACATAATGTATTTAGTGTGAAACAAACGAAAATAAGCCCAATATGTCCTGATGATGATAAATACTTTCCATGGACATTATAGGTTTGTTCGTGTTTTTAGTTTTGCTTGTGCAGAACAGTTCCAGACATGCGTAGTAGACTAAAAGTGTTCGTGTTTTCTGGAACTAAGAATCCTGTGTTTTAGTTTTTTTTTAGAACGATTCTCAACTGTTTTAAATAATTCTATGTGATTCTAGCTAAAAGTGTGAACTGACAAACACCATTCTAGTCACACATGCGCATTGCAGGGCATTTTATAAAAACAGGATAATAAACAAGGTTTAAGGTTATGTTTATATTGTGTAAATTCCTTGTTTATCTGAGATTATATACAATTATATATTATTGAATTTTTGAAATTCGACTGGAAATGCTCAAGTTCGTCTTCTTCAAAATAAACTATTTTTCTAGTATTATAATTTAAAAAAAACATGAATGACAATTGAATTGACAGTTGATTATTGAGGTGTTAATTTCTTAATTCAGAACTGTTTTGAACAATTTTAAATTTGTGTCACTGAGCAACTAGTTCTGCGCAATTTTAGAATTGTTCTATTTTTAAGAACACGAACAAACTTTATAGTATAATTTTTTGAAAGATTTTTATTGTATACCTTGCAGAGTAATAGTATACTGCAGAAAATATTATATATTAACAAAATAAAATAATATTAACATAATGGTAGTTTTAACTTGTTTTTGAAAGTGCGCCGCTGGTATTTCCCCGCAAATTTCCACCCCGATTCATTAACTGACTAGCGCAAATCCCAGCGCAATTAAATATTTATTCAACGATCAGATTAAATACAAATTGTGTAATTAAACTTAGTTTAGTATTACTTTTACTAATTTTTCGGTCCATTTCGCCACTGCTGTAATTAACCGTGTGTTGGGGTTTAGAATTCCTACGCTTTACCGTAAATTTAAGACTGGCAAAGCGTCTGGATTCTGAATCAGAATGCACTGGAACTACTGTACAAGAAATTGAAGAACAAATGAAGCAAGCAATCAAGACGAAGTATAGAAGATTAAATATTATTATTATAAAAAATTATATTTTTTGAATAAAAACTTATCCCTATTTCGTTTTTTTTTCATTCTCCTTTTCCTTTATTTACATATATATCTGAAACATTTTCTGGGAAAACAACTTAATGCTGTAATCCACGAAAACTGTTTTTCCGATATCGACGATATTACGGTAAAATAAACAAGTTCTTTCCAGCAACCAAGTTGCAATCTCTGGCAGTGCTGCCAACAATCAAATCGACTTCCGAGATCTCAATTTTCCATCGCGTTCTCTCAATTGGAGATACTGATAGCGCTCTTATGCCAGATTTTTAGGTTAGGTTATCAGTGGCGCGAGAATAAGATTTTATTTTTTATATAAAATAACAAATTTTGCTAGATGGATTTTTTGATCGATAGTAGATCATAAATAACTAACGAGGATTTTGCGCAGAAACGTTAACAGCTTTGTTTTCAACTTGCAATTAGATTATTGAACATATTGAGTCGACCCAGTCCCCTGTGGCAATTGTCTGCAATCTAAGCAAGTCAATCAACTGCGTCAATCATTGATTGTTATTGTCTGTAATGTAATAAGAGGAAATGCGTTGAAATTAATTTAAAAATTTCATCAATCATAACAATAATTTTATATTCAAACAAGGTAATAAAAAAAATTCAAATCCGATCAAATTTTAGTTACTAATATAAAAATATAATATACATTAAATATATGACCGTATTTTTTAATAAACGCGACAGGGATGATGATGTAGCAATTTTATAAGAAAGCCGAAGTTTTTAGGATTCAGCGTAATTTCCTAAAGTTTAAAGGGCTCAGATTTTATTTGAACTTAGACCGTCGGAATTGGAATATTAAAAAAATATCGGAGACACTATTAGTTTGGCGATTTGCAGTAAGTTTGTGCCTATCTAAGATTTTTTTTTGTAGCCAGCGTCCTACAATGGGAAATTTTAGTTTTTGAATATACAGGGTGTTTCATTGATAAACGGACATACTTTAAGGGAGGATAAAGGTCATCAAAGTGGTTCTAAATAATACATATGGTAATGGATCTTGCAGTATTTATAATGGACATACTATTTTCTAGGATAAAATGAGCTTTTATTATTTGATAGAAACTTTTCTTTCGAGCTTGATAGAAATTTTCCTTTGGAGCTTTTTCTCTTCCTCTTACTAAGCTTTTATCCATAATAAAATGCATTTTTTCCTCAGAAAAAAAAGTCCGATTTTATACTATTTTCTGTGATAAAATGGGCTTTTATTATTTGATAAAAATTTTTCTTTCGAGCTTGATAGAAATTTTCCTTTGAAGCTTTTTCTCTTCTTACTAAGATTTTATTCCTAATAAAATGCATTTTTTCCTCAGAAAAAAAAAAGTCCGATTTTATACTATTTTCTGTGATAAAATGAGCTTTTATTATTTGATAGAAACTTTTCTTTCGAGCTTGATAGAAATTTTCCTTTGGAGCTTTTTCTCTTCCTCTTACTAAGCTTTTATCCATAATAAAATGCATTTTTCCTCAGAAAAAAAAAGTCCGATTTTATACTATTTTCTGTGATAAAATGGGCTTTTATTATTTGATAAAAATTTTTCTTTCGAGCTTGATAGAAATTTTCCTTTGGAGCTTTTTCTCTTCCTCTTACTAAGCTTTTATCCATAATAAAATGCATTTTTTCCTCAGAAAAAAAAGTCCGATTTTATACTATTTTCTGTGATAAAATGAGCTTTTATTATTTGATAGAAACTTTTCTTTCGAGCTTGATAGAAATTTTCCTTTGGAGCTTTTTCTTTTCCTCTTACTAAGCTTTTATCCATAATAAAATGCATTTTTTCCTAAGAAAAAAAAGTCCGATTTTATACTATTTTCTGTGATAAAATGAGGTTTTATTATTTGATAAAAACTTTTCTTTCGAGCTTGATAGAAATTTTCCTTTGGAGCTTTTTCTCTTCCTCTTACTAAGCTTTTATCCATAATAAAATGCATTTTTTCTTCAGAAAAAAAAGTCCGATTTTATACTATTTTCTGTGATAAAATGAGCTTTTATTATTTGATAAAAACTTTTCTTTCGAGCTTGATAGAAATTTTCCATTACAGGTTTTTCTTTTCTTCTTACTAAGATTTTATTCCTAATAAAATGCATTTTTTCCTCAGAAAAAAAAAGTCCGATTTTGTACTATTTTCTGTGATAAAATGAGCTTTTACTAGTTGATAGAAACTTTTCTTTCGAGCTTGATAGAAATTTTCCTTTGGAGCTTTTTCTCTTCCTCTTACTAAGCTTTTATCCATAATAAAATGCATTTTTTCGTCAGAAAACAAAAAGTCCGATTTTATACCATTTTCTGTGATAAAATGGGCTTTTATTATTTGATAAAAACTTTTCTTTCGAGCTTGATAGAAATTTTCCATTACAGCTTTTTCTCTTCTTTATACTAAGCTTTTATCCGGAATAAAGTCCTCAGAAAAAAATGTTCGATTTTATATCATTTTTTGTGAAAAAATGAGCATTTACTAGTTTATAGAAACTTTTCTTTCGAGCTTTATCTGATAAAATACATTTTTTCCTCAATAAGGAAATGTCGGATTTCTTGTCAAAATAGGAGTTTTTACTACTTGATAAATGTTTTTTTTCGAGCTTTTTCTTTTCCTTATACTAAGCTTTAATCCGTGATCAAATGCATTTTTTTCTCAGAAAAAAAAATGCCCAGGTTTAGACCATTTTCTGTCAAAAATTAAGCTTTTATCAATTTTGCCTAATTATTCAATGAGCCATAAGTTAAAAACCACCCAGTATATTTTTTTTATATTCAGCGCACATTTTACGAGTAATTGGACAAATCGATCAACATAATAATCGTTGAATAAATCCAGGTCCGGCTTCGTGTACCAACAAAACAACACCCTGTATATCAAAATTTGTTTGATGATTTAAAAAGGCAATAAAAAAATGAGTCAATCTGTAGTTAATTCTACTTAGGAAACATATTTTTTTTTAAAGGAAATCCTCAAATTATTAAAATCTTAAACTTTTAGTAAAAAATTTTCTTAGAATTTTTTTTTATTAATTTTTTTTTCAATATTTTCAAGTTTTCCAATTTTTTTCGATCTTCTCAATTTTGTTACCTTTTTTTAATTTTTTTCATGTTTTTCAAATTTCTTCCGATTTATACCTAATTTTTCCAATTGGTTTTAATTTTTCCATCTTTTTTTCAATTTTTTTCCATTCATACCAAATTTTTCCAAATGTTTCCAATTTTTTTGATATTTCGGTTTTTCCGATTTAATAACTAATTTTTGTAATTTTTCTAAGTTTTACCGATTATTTTTAGATTCTTTTTTTATGTTTTCCGATGTATATCAAAAATTTCCAATTTTTCCAAGTGTTTCCCATTTTTTTTAGATTTTTTCTGATTTATACCGATTTTTTCAAGCTTTCCATTTTTTTCGATCTTAACCGTATTTTTTTTTTAGGTTTTTTAATTTTTCCGATTTATTTTAAATTTCTCCAATATTTTTAAGTTTTCCAAATTTTTGGAATTTTAACGTATTTTTTTCAGTTTTTTTGAGACTTTTTAGTTTATCTCGATTTACTTTAAACTTTTACAATATTTTCAAGTTTTCCAATTTTTTCGATCTTAGGTTTTTTCCCTTTTTTTAATTTTTTTTCATTTTTTCCAATTTCTTCCGATTTATAACTAATTTTTCCCAGTTTTTTAATTTTCCCATTTTTTTTTTCAATTTTTTTCCCATTTATACTAAATTTTTCCAATTTTTTCGATCACAACGTGTTTTTTTAATTTTTTTTTTTCAGTTTTATTTATTTTTTCCGATTTATTTAAAGTTTTTCCAATATTTTTAGGATTTCCAATTTTTTCGATCTGCAACGTATTGTTTTAGTTTTCTTTAGTTTTTTTTTCAGATTTTTTAATTTATTACGATTTATTTTAAATTTTTACAATATTTTCAGTTTTCTCCAATTTTTTTCATTTTTTTCAAATTTCTTCCGATTTATACCTAAATTTTCCAATTGTTTTTAATTTTTTCATTTTTGTTTTCAATTTTTTTCCATTGATACCAATTTTTTTCAAAAATTTCCAATTTTTTCGATCTCAACGTATTTTTTTATTTTTTTTTCAGTTTTTTTTTCATATTATTAAGTTTTTTTCCGATTTATTTCAAATTTTTCAAATATTTTCAAGTTTTCCAATTTTTTCCATCTGAAACCTATTTTTTAGTTTTCTTTAGTTTTTTTTTTCAGTTTTTTTTTCAGATTTTTTTAATTTATTACGATTTATTTTAATTTTTACAATATTTTCAAGTTTTACAATTTTTTTTCGATCTCCGATTTTTTCCTTTTCTTGACTTTTTTAAATTTTTTTCTGATTTCTTCCGATTTATACATAATTTTTCCAAGTGTTTTTAATTTTTCTATTTTTGTTTTCAGTTTTTTTCCATTTATATCAAATTTTTTTTCCAATTTTTTCAAGCTCTCCATTTTTTTCGATCTTCAACGGATTTTTTTAGTTTTTTTTTTTCAGGTTTTTTAATTTTTTTCTGATTTATTTTAAATTTTTCGAATATTTTAAAGTTTTCGAATTTTTTCGATCTTACAACGTATTTTTTCAGTTTCTTTCGTTTTTTTTTTCAGTTTTTTTCAGATTTTTTAGATTATTCAGATTTATTTAAAATTTTTACAATATTTTTAAGTTTTCCCATTGTTTCGATCTTTCAACGTATTTTTTTCAGTTTCTTTTAGTTTTTTTTTAGGTTTTTCAGGTTTTTTAGTGTTTATTCTGATTTATTTTAAATTTTTCCAATATTTTCAAGTTTTCCAATTTTTTTTCGATCTTCTCCAATTTTTTCCTCTTCTTCAATTTTTTTAATTTTTTTCAAATTTCTTCCGATTTATACCTAATTTCTCCTAGTTTTTTTAATTTTTCCATTTTTTTTGCATTTATACCAAGTTTTTTCAAATGTTTCAAATTTTTTCGATGTTCCCGTTCTTTTTTCGGTTTTTCCGATTTAATAACTACTTTTTGTATTTTTTCCACGTTTTACCGATTTTTTATAATTTTTTCAATTAATTTAAATTTTTCCGACGTATATCAAAAATTTCCAATTTTTCCATATGTTTCCAATTTTTTTCGATTAGATTTATGTCAATTTTTTCAACTTTTTCAATTTTTTTGATCCTCAACGTATACCTAATTTTTCCAATTTTTTTTTCAGTTTTTTTCAGATTTTTCAGTTTATGCTGATTTATTGTAAATTTTTACAATATTTTCAAGTTTTCCAATTTTTTTGTATCTTCTCCGGTTTTTTTCCATTTTTTTCATTTTTTTTCTTTCGATTTATACCTAATTTTTTCCAGTTTTTTTAATTTTTCCATTTTTTTTCAATTTTTTCAAATTTCCAAACGTTTCCAATATTTTCGATCTCAACATATTTTCTTTGTTTTTTGTTTAATTTTTTTAAGGTTTTTTATTGTTTTTAGATGTATATAAAATTTTTGTAATACTTTCAAGTTTTTCAATTTTTTTCGAACTTCTTTGATTCTTTTCCCTTTTTTTCAATTTTTTTCATTTTTTTTCTGATTTCTTCCGATTTATACCTAATTTTTCCCAGTTTTTTTAATTTTTCCATTTTTTTTTTCAATTTTTTTTCCATTCATACCAAATTTTTCCAAATGTTTCCAATTTTAAATTTTTTCAATATTTTCAAGTTTTCCAATTTTTTTCGAACTTTGATTTTTTCTCTTTTTTTCAAATTTCTTAATTTTTTTCTAATTTATTCCGATTTATAGATAATTTTTCCAAGTTTTTTTAATTTTTCCATTTTTTTTTCTAATTTTTTTTTCTATTTATACCCAATTTTTTATAATGTTTCCAATTTTTTCGATCTGCAACGTATTTTTTAAGTTTTCTTTAGTTGTTTTTTTTTTGAGATTTTTTGATTTATTCTGATTTATTTTAAATTTTTACAATATTTTCAAGTTTCCCTATTTTTTTTCGATCTTCTCCGATTTTTCCCTTTTTTTCAATTTTTTTAATTTTTTTCAAATTTCTTCCGATTTGTATCAAATTTTTCCTAGATTTTTTAATTTCTCCATTTTTTTTGCATTTATACCAAATTTTATCAAATCCTTCCAATTTTTCGATGTTTTCGTTTTTTTTCGATTTTTCCAAATTAATAACTAGTTTTTATATTTTTTCCACGTTTTACCGATTTTTTATAATTTTTTCAATGTTTTTTAATTTTTTCCGACATATATCAAAAATTTCCAATTTTTCCATGTGTTTCCAATTTTTTTAGATTAGATTTATGCCAATTTTTTCAACTTTTTCCATTTTTACGATCTTCAACGTATACCTAATTTTTCCAATTTTTTTTTTCAGTTTTTTTCAGATTTTTTAGTTTATTCCGATTTATTTTAAATTTTTACAATATTTCCAATTTTTTCGTTCTTCTCCCATTTTTTCTTATCCCTTCCGATTTATACCTAATTTTTCCAAGTGTTTCCCATTTTTTTCGATTTTTTTGATTTATACCGATTTTTTCAACATTTACAATTTTTTCGATCTTCAACATTTTTTAAGTTTTTTTTTCAGTTTTTTTAATTGTTTTTACACTTTGTTCCAACCTTTGTTATCTTCTTGTCTTTATTCTTCATTTACCTGATTATTTTTATATTCTTCTTCATCCACTTTGTTAATTTATATTTTTGGCTGATTGCTAGTTCCTATAATTTTAATTTTTTTATTATTTTAAAATTTTTTGTTTACTTTTTTGTCTGTTAATCTTTTAAACGAGTAATTACTCTGATATTTCAATTAGTTTCCTCATTCCGATAGATTTATCCCCATCGCAGATTATATTTAACAAAATCGTCTAAAACCCAAACAGAAATTCCACTCGAAATAGTTTTTAAAAACAACCTCCATTCATAAATTCCTCTTACGAGCTTATTCATTTTCGTTTTCCAATTTCGTCGATTTTCTGTTATCGTCAGAGCGAAAGAGAGTTCAAAACCGCCATATTATTACTTCCGATAATACTCCATGTTCGAAATTGTCAATGATTATAATTTCGACGAAGATAACTCTTACAATGGGACCAGTTATAATTGCTGACGCTGATAAAACTATCTGTCTCTCTCTCTCTGGAAATGATGCCTTATTGGACGAAGACAGTGGCGGCACGTAAACTTATAGAATAAATTGTTAAAATTTTGACATAAATAAATCTGTTCAATCCTGATTATTACTTTCCCGGACCCATCAAAGGGAAAGTAAGGTGAACGAGCAAAAAAAAAATCGAGATATCGATGGAAATATCCATTTTGAGGTCCCCCAAGAAGATTGAAACCATTTCCAGCGCATGATATGTCCGTTTTTCTGTGTGTCTGTGTGTCTGTGTGTAATCTTCCACGATAACTGCTGAACCGTTTGACCACTCAAGCTGAAATTTGGTATGGAGGGTTGGTGTGTGACTAGAATGCGACCATTAGATTTTGGTTTAAATTGGTACAGTAGAAGGTCCTCAAGACCGACATTGATTAAATACACATGTAACAATTTTTTACTTTTTTTAAATTTTAAGGACAAACAATACACTTTAGTGCAAAATATTGTAGTACATAGTTTAAGGGCATAAAATTCCCTACAACTTTTGTCTAAAGCTTTTTCCAGAATTTCTAATAGTTACTCCACGCGCCCTCTAGTGGAGTAACTATTAGAAGTTCTGGAAAAAGAATTTCTAATAGTTACTCCACTAGAGGGCGCGTAAAAAATGTGCATGTAGGTTTTCTCTAGTTTTTCTTGATTTTTAGGGCAAATAATACACTTTAGTGCGAAATGTTGTAGTAGAAAGTTTTAGAGCATAAAATTCCCTACAACTTTTGTTTTAAGCTTTTTCCAGAATTTACAATAGTTGCGCCACTAGAGGGCGCGTAAATATGTGCATGTATGTTTTCTCTAGTTTTTGTTTTGATTTTTAGGACAAACAATGCATTTTAGTGCCAACTTTTCTTGTGCAAAGTTGTAAAGCATCAAATTTTCTTTAACTTTTATGTTTAACTTTTTATCGAATTCCTCAAAGTTTCGCCGCTTGATAGCGAGAAAAATGCACATTTAGGATTTTCCATTTTTTTAAAATTGGAGGTAAATTATGCTTTTTAGTGCAAAATGTTTCAGTATAAAGTTGTAAAGCATAAAATTCCCCACAACTATTGTATGAAAATTTTTCCCGAATTCCCAATAGTTTTCACATATGATTTTAGGAGATCCTAATTGTAGCAGTGTGATATACAATGTGCGCATGCGCGGATTATGTCATTATCAACATTGAAATATAATTCTAATTCTAATAATAGAATGTAAACATTCACACTCTAGAGTCTGAATATTTATTCTATAATACTTGCCTCGTATGCATTTTGCATGTATTTTCATTCTTTATCAAGGTAAAGAATGGATTTTCTGTAATCGAAATAAACAATATGGATTGCCGTGGATTTCAAAAGTGTCACTGTCAGATATAAAATGGCGACGGTAATAATTATTTTCAAACAAGTTTTAATTTAAACAAAATAATGAGTGAAAAATCAAGTGAAGTAGATATAGAATTTAATAATATCTGAAATTGCAAATTATGAAAAAACACCAATGCACCAGATTTTAATTTCGGTAAGTGTACCATAACACTATAAATATTACTACAATGTAATACAAATATGTCAACAAATAACTTGTGTTCAGATTTAATTTAATTTTGATTTATACTTTTTGATCGTGGAGAAAATATAGTCTGTTACTCGGTCAGAATGAAAAAATTCGACACTCGTGGTTCCTCCACTCGTTTCGATTTTTTCATTCTATCCTTGTTACAGAATCTACTATTACCATCGGCTCGCTATTTTTAATGTATTCCATAAATTAATGTAATGCTCAGTAATTAAGTAATTAAAATAATAATAATAAATAACATATTCTCTATGGTCGAGCCGGGAAAGTCCTGGGGTGACACAGCCGATTTTTTTTAAATGTCATAAAACCCCAAAATTTGCTAAATATTGTTCAGTCATACCCTATTTTCATTCTGAAACACTTTCACTATGTCTTATCGTCTTAAAAATCTATAATAGGGACAAATATAGAAAAATGGGAAAATAGGGACAAAAATCCAAAAAGTTGCGAAAATAGGAAAAATTAGGACAAACATCAAAAATAGGAAAAAATCGAGGAAAATAGGAAAAATATGAAAAAAAAATAAAAAAACAGAAAAGACAATAAAAAAAAAATCGGTTGTGTCTCCCCAAAACTTTCCCGACGAGTATCCACGAATCGTTTTTCAGATATTTAATGTTAAAGTTTCAACTTTTGACATTTTTTTTATTCTTGACAGGTGACAGTTGGAGAAAAAATTTTGACTGTTCTGAATAGAGTTTTTCTAGGGCTTTCAAATGACATATCGCATGTCCAATTCCGTGACATATTGTATCTGTCATTTTTTGATAGTGGTACTTCCGTTTGACAGATGTCGCACAAAAAGTAATGTGTTCTTCCGACGGGTAACCCAAACCTCTACACCAAACTTCAGCTCAATCGGATGAAACGTGTGGCCTCTATCGTGGAAGAATACACACACACACACAGACCGACAGACAGACTTCCATCTGGAAATGGTCATAATCGTCTCGGGGCACCCGTTTTTTTCTCGAAATTTTTTTTTAGCTCGTACACAATACTTTCCCTTCTAGAAGGTGGGTCTGGAAAGTAAAAGGAAAGAAACAATGAAAACCAGGATAAAAATGGAAAAAATAGGAAAAATTAAAAAATATTTAAAAATAGAAAAAAACGGAAAAAATGGGGAAAACGTAGAAAAATGGAGAAGCATTAGTTAAAATACGAAAAAACTGGGAAAAATAGGGGAATATCAAAATTGGGAAAAATGAGAAAAATAGTGAAAAATGTGGAGAGAATATTGAAAATTAATAAAAAATAGGGATAAATAGTGAAAGATAAGTAAAAAGATGAAGGAAAAATATAGGCAAATAGGGTAAATAAGCAAAATAGGAAAACAGGAAATAATTGGGAAGGAAAATAGGGAAAAATATGGAAAAATAGCGAAAAATAGAAAAAAATTTCAAAAATTATAGAAAATGGAGAAAAATGGAGGAAAATAGAAATAGACAAGGAAAAATGGGAAAAAAGTAAAATATAAATAATGGGAAATAATACAGAAAAACATGAACAAATACGGACAAATTTAGAAAAATGGGTAAAATAGCAACAAATATAGAAGAATAGGGGAAATACGTAGCAAAAAATAGGAGAAAGTAGGAAAAATAGGGAAACAGTAAAAAATATTGAAAAATACAGGAAAATAGGGAAAAAAATGAGATTATGAAAAATAGGAAAAAATACAGCAAAATAGGGAGAAATATAAAAAAACAAAAAATAGAAAAAAAAACTATTAAAAAAGAGGAAAAAAAAACAATGAAATTGAGGATAAAAATGGAAGAAATAGGACAAAAATAGGAAAATTAAAAAAATAGAAAAAAACGGAATAAATGGGGAAAATGTAGAAAATGGAGAAACATTAAGGGTAGTATGAAAACAGGGGAAAATAGTGAAATTTGAAAACGATATGTAAAAATGAGAAATAATAGTGAAAAATGAAAAAAAATACTGGAACATAAAAAAATAATAAAAAATAGGGAAAACCAGAGAAATATAAGTACATACATGGAAAAATAGAGAAAAATAGAGTAAATTGGGAAAATAAGAAAATAGGAAATACTTGGGAAGGAAAGTAGAGAAAAATGTAGGAAATAGCGAAAAATAGAAAAAACTATGAAAATATATAGAAAATGAAGAAAATGGAGGAAAATAGAGAAAACAAGGAATCATGGAAAAAAGGGAAAATATAAAAATTAGGAAATAATATAGAAAAATACAGAAAAAAATGGACAAATAAATGAAAAAATACAAGAAAAAACCAATGTCAAAAGAAAGGAAGAAAATTGGAAAAAAAAGGATAACATAGAAAAATACTGAAAATGGGAAAAAAATTTAAAATAAAATTGATAAAGGGGGAAAAACAGAACAAAATAATGGGAATCAGAAAAAATATGAAGAAATAGTAAAAATACAGAAAAACTGAGATAAATAGGAAAAATTGGGCAAAATATTGAAATAGAGAGAAATCGGGAAAATTGTTAAAAATAGGAAAACAGTAGGCGAAAATAGGATAAACAGGAAAAAATAGAGAAAATAGGGCAAGATAGAGAAAAATAAGTTCAAATAGGGACAAATAGTAAAAAATTCTAACAAATAGTAAAACATAAAAAATAGGAAAAATACGGAAAAATAGCGGAAAATTATGGAAAAAGGGAAAACAGAACAGTGGTAAAATTACGAAAAATTGGGAAAAATTGGAAAGAATAAGGTAGAATAGGGAAAAAATGGCAAAAATATAAAAAAAACATAATATGGGAAAATAGTGGTATATAAGGGAAAATAACAACAAATAGTAAAAATAGGCAAAAATAGATCAAATAGTAAAAATAGGCAAAAATAGATCAAAATAGGGACAAATATTGAGAAACAGGAATAAATAATGAAAAACGGGAAAAATAAGTAGAAATAGGAAAAATAGAAAAATTAGAGAAAAATAGAGAAGAATACGGAATATTATAAAAAATTAGGAAAAATTGGGATAAATTAAGTAAATGGGAAAAATACTGAAAAATAAGGAGAAATTGTAAAAAATAGGAAAATAAAGAAAATAGAAAAAAATTATAGAGGACTATAATTAGAGCGTAGAATATGTGTTATATTGTGCATTTAGGGATTAAAAATTATTTTTATTTGTTTATTTTTACCCATTCCAAAAATTTTTATATTTCGAAGCAGTACGATACAATTTTCTTTCTTTTTTTTTCCGTTTTTTTTTCTGCTTTCTGATTTCTAATTTTTTCGATTTATCTGTTATTTTCTCGATTTTTAATTTTTCTAGTCTTTGTTTATTTTTTTCTGTTTTTTTTAAGTTTTCCAGTTTTTATAGATTTCTTTTTAATTTGTTCAATTTATATTTTTTCCTAAATTGTTATATTTTTTGAAAATTTTCTCATTCTTAGATTTTTATTCTTATTTTGATTTTTCTACCTTTTCTAATTTTTTTTATTTTGATTTTTTATGATTTTTTTTAATGATTTTTTACAATTTTTTTCTACTTTTTTGATTTTCTTATTGTTTTTTAAGATTTGATTAGAGCTTTTCTGATATTTTTTTTACATTTTCAGATTTTTCTTTCGAATTTTTTTCTTACTTTTTCGATTCATCCGATTTTTCTCATTTTTTTTATTTTTCTGTTTCTTTTGGAATTTTCTAATACTTCTATTTTTTTCTCGATGTTTCTGATCTTTTTTAGATGTTTTCTTCAGATTTTTTTCTTCCTAATTTTTTCTTTTTTCTTATTTTTCTCATTTTATCCGATTTTTTTTAGATTTTCGCAAATTATTTGCCTTTTATATTTTTTTCTGGTTTTATTGATTTTCTAAATTCGTCAATTTTTATCTGATTTTTCTCATTATTTCTAATTTTTACTCTCTAATTTTTTCGTTTTTTTTTAAATTTTCTCGATTTTAAAATTTTTTTGATTGTTTTTATCTATTTTTTTCTTCTAGTGTTTCAGTTTCTTTAAATTACTTTTCTTTTTTCCTGATTATTTTAATTTTTCTTCCTTTTTTGATTTTTTTCATTTTGATTTCTTCAAACACCTTTATGATTTTATTTATATGATTTTTTTCACGAATTTTTTTTATTGATTTTACGTATTTGTTTAGATTTTTCAATTTTTTATATTTTTTTTTTATTTTTTCTTCTATCTGGTTTTCTGATTATTCCCCATTTCTTTTTTATTTTTTTCTCTATTTTTTTTCGATTTTCTTTTTGATTTTTTAGATATTAAATAATAATAATATAATTCTTTATAATAATAATAATAATTCTTTTTCTGATATTTTCTATAAATGTTACCAATTTTAAATATTTTATTACCCAGAACAATATAAGCGTGACCCTACCACTGACTTACTGTATATTCATATATTTAAATTTAAAAAATTTTTAGTAATCCCTGAGGAATTTCGAAACGTTTTTATAATGAACCCTTCCGAAATTGCGAAACAATAGAAATTTCATTGCTCGCACGTAATAAACCTTGTTAAAGCCCAGCGAGAAGTTAATAAACAAGAAAGGGGCCAAATTGACCAAAATCAATATATAATATTGGGCTTATACCCTGTAATTCGACCCTTTCAAATTAACCGGCAATTAGAAAAGCAAAGCAGGCATATCATGAATCAACCCCCATTTACTTAACAACAGGTACGCATTTAAAAAAAAATTTTTATAATTGAATTTTTGTTTATTTATGAACAAAATTAATATTAGTATCTGCCTTCCCAAAATTTTAATTATATCTCATCAAAAATATTGTTACCATATAGATGGATAAGCGATATCCGTTTTTTTTTATATATATCTTGCTGATAAATCGCTGATTGATGATAGACTGTAATATTGACGCCTTGTCGCTCCATTGATGGTTGGCGAAGCCATTTTCAGGACATTTTGTTACTGTTCCTTCAGCCGTGAAGGATCCTCGGAGATAAAGAGGGTTGTTTGGTGTGATATTATTGGAATTTTCCAGTGTGAAGAAGCTAAATCCAATAGGTGAGATTAGACTTTGTTAAATTAATCAAATAATACTCTATTAGTGTTGTTATATTATCCGCTATGATGATTTGAAAATAGAGAACTAGCTTAGAATAATTTGTTCCAATTAAAATTTGTATTACACTGAAGTATTCATCTATATATATATATATATATATATATAAAATTGTCCTGTCGCTGACTAACTGAAAATCAACGCACAGCCTAAACCAGAGGTGATAGAGACTTAAAATTTTCAGGGTAATTTCCTTTGGTAGTCTAGGGAAGCACTAAGAAAGGAATTTTGAAAATTCCCATTTTAAGGGGTTCAAAATTGGGATTAAACAAATATTGACCCGCTCAAGTAAGTGCGTCAACCAAAAAATCGGTTGTGTCATCTCAGAACTTTCCCGACTCGACCGTAGAGAATATATTATTTATTATTATTATTTTAATTTCATTAATTCATGGAACACATTAAAAATAGCGAGCCGATGGTGAATTCACTAAAATCATGTGAAAACTGTCATGAATTCGGGAAAATTTTTCATACAATAGTTGTAGGTAATTTTATGCTTTACAACTTTGCACTGAAACATTTTGGACTAAAAAGCATAATTTACTTCCAATTTTAAAAAAATGAAAAATCCTAAATGTGTATTTTCCTCGCCATCTAGCGGCAAAACTATGAGCAAGTTAAACATAAAAGTGAAAGAAAATTTGATGCTTTACAACTTTGCACAAGAAAATTTTGTACTAAATGCATTGTTTGTCCTCAAAATGAAGAAAACCTAAAGAAAACATACATGCACATTTTTTACGCGCCCTCTAGTTGCACAATTATTGGAAATTCTAGAAAAAGTTTGAAACAAAAGTTATAGGGAATTTTATGCTCTAAAACTTTGTACTACAATATTTTGCACTAAAGTGTATTGTTTGTCCTTAAAATTTAAAAAATTGTTACATGTGTATTTAATCAATGTCGGTATTGAGGACCTTTTACTGTACCAATTTAAACCAAAAACTAATGGTCGCATTCGAGGCACTCTTCATACCAAATTTCAGCTTGATCGGTCAAACAGTTCGGCAGTTATCTTGAAAGATTACACAGATACACAGACACATAGACACACAGACAGACCATACGCTGGAAATGGTTTCAATCTTCTTGGGGTACCTCAAAATGGATATTTCCATCGATATCTCGATTTTTTTTTTGCTCGTTCACCTTACTTTCCCTTTGATGGGTTCGGGAAAGTAAAAAGGAAAAATAGCAAAAAATGCAAAGAAAACTGGACAAAGAAAAGGATAAGGGGGAAAATAACAAAAAGCTCAAAAAAAAATGTTAAATAAGACAAAGTAAAAAGAAAGAATTCAAAATACGGCAAAAGAGTAAAAAAAATCAAGACAAGTTTTAACAAAAGCAAAAAAAGTAGCAAAAGGGATAAAAAAAGCAACAAAAAAGGTAAAAAAGCAACAACAAAAAGGCAAACTAGAAGCAAATAAAGGCAAAAATAGGTCAAAAAAGCTCAAAAAAGATCAAAAACCAAAAACAAAATACGCCAAAAAGGTTAAAAAAAGGCAAAATAAAGGAAAAATAAAGGCAAAATGGCAAAAAAAGGGAAATGGGAAAAAAATCAGCAAAAAGTCTAAAAAAAGGCCAAATAAGACAAAGTAAAGGGAAAAAGGAAAATACGCCAAAAAAAGAAAAAAAAACATACAAAAAAGTTAAAAGAAAGTAGAATAGAGGAAAAATAAAGGCAAAAAAAGTCCAAAAAATATAACAAATAAAGGGAAATAACCAAAATACGCCAAAAAAGTAAAAAAAAGAAGCAAAATGGTATGAAAATAAAGGCAAAAAGGCAAACAGACAAAAAGTTCAAAATGTTAATCAAGAAAAGTTTAAAAGGACAAAAAGGAAAAAAGGGTATAAACAAAATTAAAAATCTCCAAAAAAGTTAAAATAAAGGTAAAAGGACAAAAAACGTCAAAATAGTAAAAAAAAAAGCAAAATAATATGAGAATACAAGCCAAATGGCAAAAAAATTCAAAAATATACAAAAAGGGGTAAAAAAGCAACAAAAAAAGGTAGAAAAGCAACAAAAAGTCAAAAATGACTAATGAAAAAATTTTAAAACCGGACGAAAAGGCGTAAACAGGCAAAAATTGAAAAAAGGTTAAAAAAAAAACAAAGTAAAACTAAAATAAAGCCAAAATAAAGCAAAAATGGTAAAAAACGAAAAAAAAAAAATTAAAAAAGCAAAAAGATGGTGTAACAAAAAAGGCAAAAAAGGTTAAAAAAAAGTTAATCAATAAAATTTTTAAAAAAGGGGCAAAAAAGTCAAAAAATAAAGGAAAAAAGTTTCAAAACAAAAACAAAACAATCGGTTGTGTCACCCCAAAACTTTCCCGACGAGTATCCACGAATACTTTTTATTTTTTGACAGGTGACAGTTGGAGAAATAATTTTGACTACTCTGAATAGAGTTTTTCAATCGCTTTCAAATGACATATTGCAAGTCAAATTCCCTTACATATTGCATCTGTCATTTTTTGATAGTGACACTTTTTGTAATAATAATTTTACTTGAGAAAATTAAACTATCATCTAGGGACAAAGCAAAACAGAAAATATTCTTTAAAACATCTTGATCATTTTCATGTATATTTTAAGCCCAACTCTTTCGTTTTAATTATGACAAAATAACAGTACTGTCATTTAATTTGAACCTACTGATTATCGACGGTATTTTGAAATATATTTATAACTAAAGATTCCGTCAAGGTTCATTAAGCTTCCTCTGTTGCTCAGAAAGTAATTTTGAATTCCTGATTACTGGGAAATTTTTTTCAGTTTCCGTTTCCATGGTGTTTATGAAGTACTTATTCCTGATGAAATTTCCTGTTCACACCACCCAATTGTTAGCACGGGATTACGTATCAGACT
The DNA here is from genome assembly GCA_963243735.1 of Neocrepidodera transversa. Lineage (NCBI taxonomy): Eukaryota > Metazoa > Arthropoda > Insecta > Coleoptera > Chrysomelidae > Neocrepidodera > Neocrepidodera transversa. Next base: position 6,976,675 of record OY725347.1, read on the forward strand.
CAAACTTCTTCAGATTTAAAAAATAAGGAATAGAACGGTAAATGTCAGTTTCAATTTTGTGTTTATTATTAGAATTTTTAATATTCTAGAAAAATTGAGCACAGCTGATGAGTTAGCATATCCTTTCGTTGATCTAACAGAACGCTTTCTATAACGGGCCCTTAATCATTGATCACAAATTGTTAATAAGAGGAATCCAAATTAATGTAATGATGCCATTGTGATCGAGGACATCATAGAACAATAATGACTTAAATAATACGTCATTTAACTAACCTGTGCTACCTGAAAATCGGCTTTTGAGACGATCCCCACCATCCCCTATTCCCCTCCTCTCTATGAAATATAATTTTTTTTGATTTACTCCTTACTTTCGTTAAGACTTTTTTTTATTGATTTATTAACCTAACCATTTCCCCCCTCACCCTTTTTAAATAAATTTTTTAATAGTAGATAAAATATGCCAATTCTGGCGTCGTAGATAAACTATGCCAGTTCTATATATACATATATATATATATATATTATTTAGTAGATGTACTACGTCAATTCTAGCTTATTAGTAGTTAAACTAGGCCAATTCTGGCATAATTCTCTTCTTCTGTGTCTGCGAACTGACTAACCGCTGATTAACTGTCACGTATTATACCCGTAGTGATTTAGTTACCAACATCGTTTTAAGGGTAAGAGTAGATCGACGCGTCAAAAAGAGTTAAACTAGTGTGAAGAGAGTATTAAATCTTTTTTTGCAAAATGATTGAAGTTCGTACGATTATTATTAACGGAGATAATTAATGCAAAATTAGCCGGAGTTAAGTAACTTCATTACAAATATATTGAATGTAGTAATTTCATTATCAAAGACTAAAGGGTGAAAGAGCTATATGAAAGAAAAAGTTGTTTTTAATGATTATATTCTGCATTATGCACGTTCATATTGAAACATAATTGTTATCGTAAAAATAGAAATTCTAGAAAGTATAAAATCTTATCCGGTTTAACGATTTAGCTGCAAGTCAGGAAAATAATAAATTAAACGGTCCTAATAGGGGTCATTGAAAACAATATCTCTAAAACTTCGAAGCGATTCCTATCTGGCGGGAAGAAGAATTTAACGTCGATTTAAAGCTATTGTCCCGATGTGCAGCTTAACTGTAGAACATTTCATTCGCTTTTTTATTTAATTTCGAAAAATTTTCTTTAAGAAGCTTTACGAGAAACTTCAAAATAAAACAAAAAGCGACCACGGAATTAAGAAAGACTACTTTATTGTAAAAAACATTCGATTGCCACTAAAAAGAATAAAAAAATTTACAGTTAAAAGTTACTTCGATATTTACAATATATGTTTTAATACTTATGGCAACCAATTTTATATTTTTAAATTTTAAAGTAAATTTTTCATAAATGGTTCTCATTGCATCATCTACAAAGGTGTAGCATAATTGAATTTAAAATAAACCTTACTTTCTACTAAATTGGAAGCGTTTTTTTGTAAAATTTCTGACGAGCTAACGTAATTTTTACTTTGATAGAAACTGGAATAAACCAAGTAACTATAATCAAAGTTTTTTTTTAACCAATTCTATTTTTATTTTTTTTTAAATTCAATTATTTTTTATATAGTTTGAAGTAAATTTTTAAACATATTGCATTTGATTTATTCCTTGATATTTTGTAATATTCGCTATTCAATACTGCCTTACCTCGACTTTCAAATTTCAAAGATATACTTATCTCCCCTGACGTCACGATTCAAGGGCTACAATATAGTTATTTACTAGTTAGTTCGTTACACGATAACGTTACCAACGAATTTCGCTAAAAAATAACGTTACTAAAATAATTACACATCTCTACAGCATGTCGGTGACGCGAACCCATAATATTTCCCCTACCAAAAATTGTAAAAATAGAATAGATGTGTCAACTATTATGTCCCTATCAGAAATCTATTCCCCAATAATTGTGGTTAATCAATTTTATGAATTAAAATTAGGTTCGTAATAAAAATCAATTAAAAAACATCAGAAGTTCTAAAAATTGCTCAAAGTATTAGTTCTATACAGAAAGATGAAAATCAAGCAACAAATTCAGAGTTTTAAAGGAATATGTCAGCTAACACAGCCGCGTCGAACGGAAACCATGGCAACCGAGATCGGTGATTTTGGCAGCCAGCCCGTTACCGAGGATGATAGAATATAACATAATTGATTAATCTCATAAAGATACTTTATTTACATATTGGTTTAACTAAAACCGATTAGACACTGCGCAAATGTAAATGAAAAGCTGTGATATCACCTGCGGAACTTTACTGACGATTACTTGGATAGAGTTTTAACTTGCATATAGTTTTATACACCTGCATTTGCATGCATTTTCAAGAAAATTGTCAGTGGCGCGGCTTGGGGACTTGGGTTGGGATTTATAAAATTAGTTTATTCTGCGAATTTTAGCGAGTGGCTTGCATTAGTGTTCTTGATGTTTCTAATAATAAAATGGGCAATGTTCTCAGCTCGATTGAAGACAATTCTGTGGCGAACAATTATACATTCCATTTTCCGAAATTCTGTTTTTTGAAATTTGATAAAACGATGTTGCTTATTTTACCATCGTATTTTATTTTTAATTATTTTATGTCTTTTTTTCATAACAATAGGAATAGGAATAAATTGCATTAATAAGTGCGCTATTTTAGCAGACACATTGTATAAAACAATAACAAAAATTCTATTGCATGAAATTCTAATTTTTGAAATTCTATTTTTTTAATTGTATTTATTTAAATTCTATTTTATGAAATTCTAATTTTTGAAACTCCATTTTTTCAATTTCTATTTTCTGAAATTCTATTTTTACCTTACTATAATAGTACTTATGTATTATGTAACGCCTCTGGATGATATTATGAACGGCATCGTTGTTTTGGCAATAATCAAACAACAGTTTAAAATCCGAGTAAGGAATTTGTGGAATTTCAATAAAACCGATCGATACTCGCCTAATTATTATTCTCGATCAGGTTTAATTGTTGTCTGGGCCAATGGTTTATACCGAAAATATTTCTCATTTAGGAAATATGTATATTAGAGGAACTTAATTGTTGTTATTAAACCGTAATATATATTATTACCTAACTAAATTTAATTTGAATATAATAAATAATAAATCACCGAAGGGTGTCCTTTATTAAACCGATATTAAAATAAATTTCAGTAGTCAGTTTGAAAGGAACTTCATAACTCTGGAGATATAATATAATACTAAACACGTGGTATTACGAAGCATCATTTTTGATGCATTATTCCCCCGTTGGCGTCTCGGCTAATGTAATTTTTTTACCCTCTTAAATGGGAGTGTGATGGAGAAAATGGATTGCCTACTCAATGTTTTATATACACTGAAATAAAGTTTGTAGATAAAAAATTTCGGGAACGATAATAATTTAGGTGTTTAGTGAAATGGCCAATTATATTCCAGCTGAGTGTTACTTTGAAATTAACAGATATTTTTTAGTTTAATGAAGAAATATTAGTGGATGGCCTGCTTCAGCTAAAATCTAAAGTTCATATACTATATTCGTTTCTATATCCATTAATTTTTAATATTTTTGTAAAAAAAACAGTAAAACCAGAAAATTAATTTTTTAAAATTAGTCCTAAAGTCACTTTTAATAAAAATCTCAATCATACCAAATAGTTTATTAACGCCAAAATATAATAATCTTAATAGATATTTCACATTCGATGTGTATCGTGAAAACTATGCACATGACCTCTAGACATACGTTCGCCTTCGTACCCCACTTCGCCTACCTGATGAGCCTAACAGTCGGCTAGCCTGAAAAATACAATGTCCTCATTATTCTACTGGTGAAAAATGTATGATTTTGGTCTCGACCACCTGTCAAGATCCATGTCCAAAACCTTAACCATCTCTAAATTCTTAACCACGTTATAGGATTTTTCGCGTTTAGGGATTCATCACCATGCTATTCGTCATACTTAAAGGACTCATAGGCAACCTCATTTATACTTGGATATAGCCTGATGCAGTCTAGAGTGACAATAGTCTTAAATCGCTTATAGCCTCGAAAGCACTTGATCGCCCCTATCAGATACTTATCGTTCGCCAACACCTTAAAAGCTCGGTAAGGTCCATCAAAGTTATTGAATGGTGATAGCCAGAGCCATAGTTTTTTTTGGGAGTGTGGGACTCAGTGGCAAGCCCTGCCTACCACACTAAACCTCACCTCTTTCAGTCCACTCTCGGAACCGCCGAACTGGAATTGCATCAGGAGTGACTTGCGCCTCGAACATTGGTCTATAGTGTTGACCCTGCTCAATTCTTTCTTGAGCTTCTTTTTCCTTTAACACTGTCTTTACGAACAATGGTCCTGCCTTCCAGTGTTGTTTGCTTTCCAGCATCCACTCCACCAGTTCTCTGGACTTTTGGGCTGCAATTCCAGCAGCATACCTGTCGGCCTCCCTCCTGGGGCATCTTAGAAAAGTGTGCTCAGGATCATCTGCTTCGGACTGGCAGTATGTGCACATGTCAATTTTCACCCTCCCATAATATGACCATAAATAACCGTGTCTGCTTAGAAACTGAGTCGTATGTAAGCCTATAGTTTTTTGATTGCAATCCAATCATATCTGGATATTCGGGTTTCATGGCGTTCCCTTTTCTTGGCCTCTGCAGTTAGTGGGGAACCAGCCCTGTGTAGTCGTGCCCATTCCTCGATCAACAAATCGATTGGTGGTGTCTCGCCGATAACCGATAGTGCCTCCCCTGAGACAGTTTTGGAGCCTCTCATGATTCTTAGTAGCATGTGTCTACGTGGACAGAAGCATATTTCTATATTTTTGGAGGTGAAGAGCCCCGACCCAAATAGGTGCCGCGTGCAAAGTTGTTGAGGAGACCACTCCGGCTAACACCTCCTTTTTTTCGAACCTGGACCGATTCTATTTGGTAGTAGTTTAGATAGGGCTGCGGACTGCTTGTGAGCTTTTTCGCAGGTCTTTTTCACATCGTTAAAAAGTGGCTTATCATCGAGCCAGACTCCAAGGTACTTGACTGTTTTTTTGGGTTCCATCGTGAATCCGCTAAAACGAAAATTAATACCCTCCCTCCTACTCTTTTCTTTTAGGATTATGGCCTCCGTCTTTTGGGGAGCTGCCTTCAGACCATTTTGTCTCAGCCACCAGTTGACTGCTTCCAGGGCCTCGTTCCTCTTGCCACGAAGTCCTCTGGGTCGTCTGCTCGAGCAATCAGGGCTAGGTCGTCTGCGAATGCCAAGGTCTCGCAGCAGAGCGGTAGATCAATTTCAAGGATGCAAGATGTTCCAGAGTAGCGGCCCCAGGACCGAGCCTTCAGGAACTCCCTGACTAATATCTATTGCGCTGTCCCCCACCAGTAGAGATCTATCCTTAAAGTAGTTACCTATAAGGTTCTGCAGGTAGACACAAATGTTTAGTGCTTCTAGTCTCCTCATAATCTTGCTCAATTTAGCCGTATTGAAGGTATTCTTAAAGTCCACGAGGATAGCTGGTCCCCAGAGGTACTCTCTATCAGTGGCCAGCGCTTTCAGTTTCTCCACTGCTTGGACTGTCCACCTTTCTTTCCTAAAGCCAAACTGTCTATCTGATATGCCTTCCCTTTCTTCCACTTCGGTCTCTAACCTGGTTTTTACGATATGCTCTAGCACTTTCCCTAGGCAGTCTATCAGGCATATTTCCTCTGCTTTAGAGTTTGCCCTATGCTCTCGCCCTTCGGTATTAGGACTAGCTTCGATATTTTCCAGTCTACTGGGAACTTTTGCTTGCAGATGGCGTTGTTCATTATTTCCATCACCAATTCCGGGGCTTGCTCCATAGCGCATTTGACCGTAAGTGAGAGGCAATTTTAATCAATAGACTCCTAAAGGACAGCGAAGGTTTTAAAGAATTCTTTCGATTATCCCTACATTTAAAATCTTTTCAATAATATTTTCTTAGTTAACCTGCATACAATAACCTCAACAATAAATGTAAATTCGCGGCGAATTAGTCGTAAATCATCTCTCGAAGATGACATGTGACCAGTAACTGCGAAAGAATTTTGGTAGTAGCGACTCCGAAGCAGGAAGGAAAACGAATAGGTTAAAAAGTACTGAATATACCATCGCGAACCAGTCTGATCGCTATTGTCATCACCATTGTCATCGCCATTGTCAGTACTATTCACATCGAGATTGCTAACTAGCTCGCTGCTCGTCACTCGCTAAATTGGTTATTCTAGCATGACTGTACTAGCATTATTAAGGCTCCAAACAATTTCACGTAGATTCTCGTTCCACTTTCTTTCTGATTCCGAAACTGCACATAACGTCTCTGTAATCGTTACGTTTGGTCTTTTCGAGGAATGGTCTATGAAAACAGGCGGGGCACAATAGGCCTAGAGCATCAGTGCAGGTGGAAACTCTCACGCCAAATTCAGAAAAAAATAACAGTTTGTGAAAACAAAAACTATTTTTTATTTTTTCCACTACTAGTATTTATTCTGTATTTGGGTCAAGAATATAAATTTCTCTCCTACTGGTAGATAATTTTTTATTATTGACTTGTAGTAGATAGAATTTTTTTTTAAACTGCCAAACAATACTTTAACCCAGGATTGATCATCTAAGATATGAAATTTTCTTATCAAGGCTATTGGTTTTTTAATTAGTTTTTATATTATTTTACTCTGGCTATGTTAGTAAACGTTTTTCTTTACAGGACAGTAAATTTATTCCAAAGTATTTGGTATTATCTCATTGGAAGTAACTTTCCCAATTTACATTTCCTCTTCACACGTTTACTCATCACAAAATCCGTTTCATTACAAACTAAGGCGATGAGTATACCTTATTATCCCGCTGCAGCAGTTTCTGGAATACGCAGATTTTAGTTTACTCAACACGTTTACCTGAAATTCGTATATATATAGTTGGTAGAGAATATAATGCAATAAGATGAAGAGTTGTTCTTAGATCAAACACACAGTGGGAATTCGATGCAACGCTATTATTGCAGGAGTGTTATATATTCTCTCTTATCGGGCTCATGACGCTCTGTTCCACATTCAGTTTCTGATGCATTTCGAATTATTTCGAATTCTCTCTTGTTTTGAACCAGCACTTCGCTGAAATCAAAGCTACGAATATATATCGAAGAAACTTCAACAAATATGCGATATTGTGTATTGATTTCCGATAGGAATAAATTTACAAAACTGTTTGGATTATTAAATTTATTGTGGCTTTATAATCACAAAATCGCTTAAATTATTATTTTATTATTTTTTATTAATTTAATGGTCAATACATAATATTTTGTATTCCAGAATAATAATTTTATTTTGAGAACAATACAAAATAACAATATTTAAAACATTAACAATTATTTTTTATTTGATCAATATCTACCCATCTCATAATACAAACATATTGATAAAATAATAATTCAACTGAATATAAAATAAATAAGCAAAGGCTGGTAGATTACATTATTTACTGTAGAAACAGAATTTCTATTAATTAGTTACTATTAATGTCTCGGTATTATTGTGTTAAGGGGGTTTATTAACCAAGCAAACAATTTGCTTCGAAAATTAGTTATTGATGTTTCAGATTGGTTTAACTTTAGCCGAATTTGCCACAAAAGGAATTTAGTATAAACTTGTCGAATCTGGGTTTAAATCTTAGTGTACTCCAACAACATATTTTCTCTATATAAAACATATCTATCTTTTTAATGACATGTTGTGTTATGGCCAATCTCACGACTGGTAACAAAACTTCATTATTTTTCAACAAATATGATTACGAATCGATATAAGTCTGAAATAATTTACTACGGGAGTCAACGTGTTGACTAAATATCGAAGGACCAACCTTAATACAGAGTATCACGATTTAGTATATTAATACAAATAAATTATTTAAGGGCTGTTTATTCACCCATTTATTATTGAACAAAATTAATAATTTTATATTTTTATACAATTTATTATTTCTATAGAGCAATTGCTCCCATTCAATATTATCGTACAAAAACTATTTAAAATTTATTTACATTTGAATGCTCAGAAAATATAGTGTTATAATTTTAGGGTGTGGTCGACCAACCGCTTCTTTAAGATAATGATGTGTTCTGAAGCTATTTCCATATTTATAGTGCCAAAAGATTTGTAAGTGGGAATTGTAACGATTTTATTCTTTCCAGTATGAAAATCAACTCGTCTATTGATCAGATCTTTAAATGCAATGCTTGATCTCTTTTCTTTTCATATTTATGTGAGACAATAACCCATACTTAATGCCTTCAGGGTATTTAACTAGATGAGTATTTTAAATCTGGATAACTTTGTTGGTCACTTAAGGATTATAAGTGTAATCCAAATAGATCTGTAACAAATGGATATAATATTTTTTCCTAAGCCGAGCAAACTTATACTTGTGAATTATGATAAAATGATGATTATTCAGCTAATTAATTATACAAGTCAATGAAGTTCCATAACATTAGGTATAATATCTACAATGTTTTACGTACCTTCGCCGTTGATAGGAAAACAAAACACCTTTTCACTGATTATCAATTATTATTATTGTCGAATAAAAGTCTGAGCTTCTTCTATATAATTTATTGGTGAGGTTTAAATATTTATAAAGATGAAAATAAAATGGATACAAATAACATATAAACAATTATTAACAAAATTAACATACTGCCTAAAAATAGGTCTTAAGCTTTGGTTTCCTCGGAAGCTGTGCCGTCTTCTAACGGCCGTCAAAATATGGTGAGTGACATCACAAAAACGGTAAATTTCAGTACGTCCATCACAGCGGCAGATAGTGTAAAATCTGAAAATAAAGTGTTATTATGGATATTCAGACGTCGCACTTGTCCTTATTTTAGACGCAAGGGAATCATCAGAAGAAGAGACAAGAGATAAGAGAATCTAAATCTGCTCAGAGGTTTTTTTGTGGTCATATATTTAATAATGAAAACAAGTTCAAGGAATATTTTTGCCTGTTGGATTATGTTCTGAATTACATCAACCAAGATATTACATCAAAGCCGACAAATCTTGAGAACTTAGGGGTACTAGTAAGAACTATTATTTAAAACTAGAATAAAAAGAGACTTTTAAGTTCCAATGAAAATCTTCGCCACTACACACAACACCACCGAAAAAAACGTTGATAAACTGATTCGTACCGTCTCGCCAACCGCTTTCAAATGAGACGTCACCGCTTTAACGTAACCGCTCTCTTGGAAAACATTTTCCGTATTATATACTACACCGTTATTTGTGACGAGGCACGCCGTATTTAGACGGTCGTTACAAGACGGCACCGCTTCCGAGGGAAACCAAATCTTTACCCCAACAACACTCAAAACCTATATTATTTACGATTTGCTAATGGGAGACAAAAGAGACCTTTGATTTTCTTATCTCCAGGCGAAAGGCGAATTCAACCTTCTCAATGATCAGACTTGTCAAGAAACGATGCAAAAGATTTCAAATGCATAGATGAAAAGATGTGGATAGACAGATAGATAGAGAAAGTGATAGAGTTTAGACAAACTGCGTAGTGGACTAGGCCGACTGGTGGATCGTTTGCATAGGAGAAAAGAATTTTAACATGTCAACACGGCCTGGCAGTTAGTCATCTGATTTTTAGTAGGATCCTATTGTTTATATCAGAACACTGCCAAAAAAACTGATAGATCCAGCTCATAACCAGCTTTCTACCAATAGACATTAAATATATCTCTAATATACGTTGCCTAAATAAACTTACTTTGTTTGGACGATTCCATTATATTCTCACCTATAAAAATGCATTTTTTTTAAAGGTCATTTTCCAATAAATTTTTCATGAGTATTTACATTTTTGTCGTTTGTAATTTGTAATTCGCGATGTTACGAAATCTACTAAAATCGGACATGATTCGCCTTCAGGACTTTTGGTCTATCTGAAAGATAAATCTTCAGTTCATCTGATAGACACCGGGATACAAAACAAACTAATGAAATCGCATATTCAAGGTCAAGGTCATCTATTCCTGACGTTGAACTCTCATTCGTTACCTACTCACCTAGAACAATCATTCTGTATCTACTATTGGAAATTCAAAATGCTTAAAATTTTAGATCTGTAGCCGATCGAAGAGTTAGTGAAAAATTGAATCATAAATTTGGAAACAGAAGCGTGAAACATAGTATAAAATATATAAAAAGCATCAACTCCATGAAAAAAAAAATTGTGGCCATGTTAATCAATAGTAGATGAATATACCAGAATGTGATAGAGGTAGAGAACTAATAGCAATAAAAATGGTCTGATATAGAGGAAACAGTACAGATATATAAATAACTAATCATGTATGATAGTGGAACATTGACTAGGCAAAGGAGACAGAAAAAACTAGAAAGTGAGACAGAGAGAAGCTGAAATAGGAAATAAATAGAGGAACACAAGACACACCTGTGAAAGAGCAGAATCGAAGAAACTGAAGAGAAAACAGGAAAAATTAAAATTGTAAAGTAATGCCATACAAATCTTACTGTCTAACTGCAAGTTAAACTCAGCTTATCTTAAAATTTCGTTGCACCCGTGATGTGAAATAGTAAGGTAGCCATGTAGAGTATCTCAATGTTGGGAATATAAACAGTAGATACTTTCAACAACAAATTTATTCACTGGTACATGTTTACTATAATATAATAAATCGGTAATGAATCAAGAATCGAGAATGAATAACGAATCAAGAATGCCCCCTCTCAAAGAGATAACAACCTATATATGCAAAGCCAACAATAAACATTTTCTGACCAGAGCAAATTCTTTTGATGAGTACGAGGATAAAGACTGATTTTTTGTAGGGTTTAGATTGTCGAATTGTGCTATTCAAATTTTAGACATGAGTGAACAACAATTGGAGTAAATTTATAATCTGTATGTATCACAATTTATTTTAATCATTTTAGTGTTCTGTACAAAAATTTGTAAGGTAAATAAAACTGCGCATGGCAAAAATACGAACAATGACCAAGCATAAAGGCCGATGCCCTAACCAACCTGGCCACCATGTCAGGTTATAATTTATTTATTAACAAAACGTGTAGAAAAGTGAATACACTCATCAAATAGCTGTTAAACAAAACTGGGATTCAAAATGTCAAAAAATATGGTAGGTAACCTCAAATTAAAAAAAAAACTGGTTTTTGCGACGTTGTCATATAACCGCAAGTTCAAGAGGTATCTTGAGTAAAATAGGAAATAATTTACCACTTTTTAACGCAATTTTATCTTAAGCTACCCTGTATGATGACATAGCTTGATTATTCTCTACTTTAAAATATGTTGGAGAAACCTGGCATAAAAGTTGTTATTACCAATATTATTTATTAAATTTCTTTTATAATTATTTGAATTTGGTCCATAAAGGTTTAATACCGTCTGATGATCAAAAAAACTTTAGGATTGCCATATAGAAATTAAAAACAAAATCAATTTGTACTATTATGCTAAACAAGTATTACACCTCAAGTTTCTGTTAGAAACATTCCGTAAAAATGCAATTACATTTAGCATCCAAATTTATTCTCTTTTACCTCATTTTTTCCCACAGATTTCGGCAAAAAATGTCAATTATTTTCAACCGAGCACTTCTAGAATAAATCGTCTAGAATCTCGAATAACCCCATTCCATTTGGCATTTACGTAGATTGGCCTTCATCCTATAAATTCACTTCATTGTCCGACCATTTTTCGAAAAAAAAAACCTTTATCTCAATCACACTCCGTGTGAGGATTGTCGACAATCAACACCGATGAATTGGGAAAATAATTATCTTGGGGTTTAAAAGTATTGGAAAATGAATCAACAAATTAAATTTACTTATGACATAATCGATAAAAAATAGCTTTAAAAATTTTTTTTCGTGATTTATTCTACCTATTATATAGATATTTCTGCTCGTAAAAGATTTTAAAATATTATATTTTTCGTTAAATTGACTTCATCTTTATAATACAACGTTTCGTTAAAATGATCGACAAAAGCAAACATGAATTATTCAAGTTTGTTTTATTTTCAGATTTTAAAAGCTCTTGTGAACCAATTATGTTCGATATATATTTTTTACGAAATACTTACTGAAACGTAGTTATAATAATTGATAATTTAACGAGAACAAGAAATAGGTCTAGTATTATAGAAATTTAATTTTATATTTTTTTCCAATTAACATAATAGTTACTTGAACCAAATAGACTGAAAACAAAACAATGTTTCCTTTGATTTAACTAACATTAAAATACAGAATGATTCTCATCCAATAGTGTGAGTTTAGGCACTCTGCCCACTACATTTATTTGTCAACGCGCATTAATGAGCCATTACACATGCGCAGTGTTGTCAGTTGTAGCACAATTTTGCCAAAAGTGGCACTTTCAGCTCTGGCATAGCACTAGAGTACCCACTATTGAAAAATAGACAAAAACAACAATAAATAAACAAAAAAATTGAGTATGTGCAAATATAGTAAATAATTTCAAAATTCTGATTTTTTTTCTCTAAATAATCATCTGCTCTGATCCGTAGCTAAAGAAAAAACTAGACGTTATCATTTTTATATGTAATTTTAAACAGTAATGCTTCCAAGTTCTTACTTACCATCCGGATCGCCATGTGATGTGTAATGTTAATAATATATAATATATATGCAAATCTAACACACATTTCCTGACCTGGGCAACGGCCGGCATTCTACCCGTCAGCGTTACCTTGCTATTATTTAAGGTTATTATGTGTGGCCTAAAAGGCATCACATCATAAGGAATGGACTGGAACTATCCTAGCAATTTACTATTCATATAAAACATTTTATAAATTTTGGGCAACGCCCTGTCAAAAAAACGTACGTGATTTAGCAAAATTGTTCAAAAAGTAGAAATAAAAAAATTATAAATTATCTCTAAGTGTTAGTTAAATATTCACCATGGGTATAGTTACATAAATGCCATCATGAAAACATTTTTATTCAAACCATATCTTTCGTAAAATTTTAGGAAAAATCCTGAATTTCCTCTTTAAAGACACATCACCGAAAAAAAAAGATTATAAAATAAATTACCTTTAATCGCTGATGATGCACGTATATTTCACGATCGGAATGTCTTACAATTATTTTCTCCAGATCGCAGTTACCTCGGTGAGAAAATCGAACAAAAGAAAATCGACTAACTTCCAGTCCGCCATTTTCCACTACAAATAAATTTAATCTTCACGTTAAATTGGTTCGGAGATGACTGGGGGACATAAACATAAAGCAAAAAGTGATATATTTATAGCAACCGATTCCATAAATCCATTTAGATTCCCAAAAGGAAATTGAAACGATCGCATACGGAAGTTTGATGATAATTTAAGGCCGATCGCAAGTTCAAACCGGCCTAGATTGTATCAAAACTTGATATTACTTAAACATTGTAGTTATTTAAATACAACTATCTTATTATTTTTTTGTATATTATATTTATAAAATTTAAAAATAATGACTATACAATTCTGTATTTTGCTCGGTCGTTTATATCAAGATTGGTTATCTATTCTGGGATAACAATATTTTTATCAATACAATAAAATCTGGATAAAATTATTTTGGACTTATTTATTTTGTAATGTGCGATTGTTTTGAGAATGAAGAGTGCCGCCAAATTATTATTGTAGGATCAAAGTGGTTCCTACGTAAAACTTACCCACAGACGTACCATGTATTGTTCCTGATAAATATACATGATATATGGGCACAGAAATTACATTAGGAAGTTGACACGTCCTCAAGGAGTTGATAGATTTCGGGATCGTACAAGAGTTGTGGAGGAGGTTGCCGTAACGGCGTGCAAAAGAGGATGACGAAGGATGGGAAGTTTGAGGTTACATCTCCCAAATGTTCTACACATAGCTCCGATAAGAAAGGCTCATCTCTTAACTCTATCAAAAGTTTTTTGGACTTCTGTTGACCAATCTAGATGAACTATGGGTAACTTCGTCTAAGAGAATCTCTCACCCTAAAGCCTAAGGTTGATTTCATTGAAAGATTGATTGGCTTTAAGGCTATGATTTGGATGTTCAAAGATGATGAGTTGGATTTTTTGACGATAGACGAATATGGTCTTTGGCTCTTTTTAACGGTTTTTGATGGTAGGAGGGGTTATTAACTGTGTGAAAAATCAATGTGGGTGTGTTCTTATAGACACAGATGAGACGATATCGTTTGCTAGGTAAATAACGACGTAAATTATTGACGTTGATATATCAACATATCACCTCATCTCTTCTCCAAAAAAAAATGACTTGTCATTTTTGCAACTTATATAATCTATCTATTAATGCCAAAAAAAGTAAACAAATAATCTTCTACGTGTGAAATGTGGTTTAATATTTTATTCGCAAAGTACTGTTTTGTAGTAGTCGCTTTTAACCCTGTTTTCTTCTTGCCAACGGTTATTTCTATATCTATTATCACAGCTGTCATGTCTTTTGTTATATGATCTACATACTGGTTTTTTCCTGTTTCTTCTATCATCATATTGGTTATTCTAAATTATATTACTTCTGTTAATACAACTACTAGTTTGAATCATTCCCGTTGTATATCTTGTCCCGATCTCAGTGTCCTCTATCTCTGTTGTGACGTTCTTCATTCCTGTATCTTTCTCTGTCTCTCTCTGTCGTTCTCTGTCTCTCTCTGTCTTGCTCTGTCTTTCACTATCTCCTTGATCACTATCTACGTTACAAGCAGACGGACCTCCGGGTTGATTTTTAAGTTTAAGTTTTCACCGGTTTTTGGACCTTGTCCTTTTCTATGCTTAGAATGTTGTCGTTTGGTGCCATTAATCAATTAACCACGTCTAACGATTGCGTCAGGTTCATTCGAGATTTTCCTTAAGCTCGCATGACATGGAGCAATGTAACCTGCAACGCCATGTAAGACGCAATTTGTCTTGATCAAAGGCATGCGCAGTTAAAACCCAACTGATCGACTTTTGTAAAAGCTTGCAATTGCAACTTTATTGGTTTGGTGCGATTTCTATTGACTGAAATCTAGTTACTTTTGGTTTACCAACTCACCAGATATCACTCAGGCTCTAGAAGCAAGGCAGCAGCAGCTACAATTATGGCCAGTGATGCACTGATTACTTTCTTCTTATTTATTTTGCTGGGTTTTGATATTTTCATTTTTTAACAGATCGACAAAATATTCAAGACAAATAAAAAATATTTTTTGAGGTTAGAAAATTGCTATTGAAAGGGGGGGGGGAGGTTTGACAGCCAAGTTGCAATAGCAAGAGACTTGCATAATGTCAAACAACATGCAAGGTCAGCAATACTTTGACCTTGCAAGAACTTGCTACAATTTCTTGCAGGTTGCACTGCTCTATGTCATGTGAGCTTTAAGGTACGGATTATAAGCACAACTTAAACTGAAATCAGTTCAGTGAGTTTTGCGCTTATGTGGATTGTAAAGATTTCGTTCAGTTGATGATAATCGGATGTGCAAATTGGATAATAGCTGTCCGTCTCGATTAAGAAGAAGATGATGAAGATATTTACTTAATGACTAACAAAGACCAGAAATTTTATAAAGGTGGATGCTGTTTCACCACTTAAGCTGTAGAGACTATCCTTATTATATATTTATCAGCGGTCTCCATCCCAAATTTATTATCTATGAGTTGCAGTTGGGAATGAGTACTCATCAGCAAAAAACATTAAGTGGTAAACTGGGTATGTTCTCCGTCATTCCTGGAAGAACATATATTCCTAATAAAATATTGTTAAATTTGTATAGATTTAGTTAAGATATTATTTCTAGTGATAGAAAAATATCTGCTCCTCTAAACGGTTGCTGCCCATATATTTTCGCCAAAAGGTTTCTTTTCCCTTTTTTCTGATTATTCTTTCACCAACTTGGGTACCCTACTTTTGTTATTATTTTCTTCACAGCTTCACTCAGAGATTTATTGCGAGATTGAAATATCCGCACCTTTTATTTTTTCGGTGGCCAATTTAATACGCGGTTCAAAATCGAATGCATCCAGCGGTGTATCATGGATGCGTCCTGATAAATAAATTTAATATGGGAGTACGGGAATTAAATAAAGAACTCAACACGTCCTTACGATATCGATTAGATTTATTATATCTTGGTGACAAATTCATCACGTTTATCTAGATAGAGTATCATCCATAAACTCAATAGACATCAGGATAGAGTGAATGTGAGAGAGGAAAGGATGAGGTATGGTATGAGAGAACTGAGAATGGTTGAGGTATAAAGGAAGAGGTAGGAAGGGTGGGCGGATATCCTCGTAAGAAATGAGGATGAAGAGTTCGTGAGGTCAACTTTCCTCGCCGCCAACATATTCGTCCTAGTCGGTAGCGCCATGAGCATGGAACGCGTCATGGATGACGCGGAGCAATAGGATATAGGATTTATCGGGGGACGTATTAGGATTAAGAATTTTATTGTAGTTTAGTGGTTTAGGTAGTAAGGAGAATATAAGTGTGATAAGTGAGGGGAAGTAAGGGAGCGGACAACAATGTTGCCACGAGTGATATACGGACCAGACGATAATGCGGTGGCACAGAACGGGAGAAATTGGAACCAGGCACCCGGTAAGTTCGTAAATCCATTATAAATGGACGGGCTTGCCATGTTCCATAAGGTCTAGGTTAAGGATATATCTTATATATATATATATATATATATATATATATATATATATATATATATATCTTTATAGATCGCAGGTTTTAGGTGTTAGGGCACATTTATTTGTCTAAGTTTAAGGGTATAGTGTTATGTATATGTTATAGAATAATGTATGTATTTAGGGTAAATAAAGAAATATATAGGGTCTTCCCCCCTGCTCATTTTTGGTGAGTGGAGTTGGGATGGAAAGTGTGTAAGTTATGTAGGAATATTGAGCCAAAAGCCGAAAGGTTAACTAATTACTCACTAGTTTTTATAATTTTTTTTATAAAGTTATTAAATAACCCGAACAAATTTTATTTTTTCTTTCAAATAAAGAATACATCTCATATTTTGGCGATTTCTAGATGATTGATTTTCTTTAAATATCTCTGAAATCGAAATTAATATACTTGTTTTTTGAATTAAAAATTATTTTAAATAAAGATTAATATATGTGTATCTGAAACTTTTTACTCAATATAATGCATGATTTTACTTTTTTTTTTAAATTCATAAAAATCCTACATTTTTTAATACCTTCTTACTTTAATATTCAAGGTGTTAATACCATCATATATTTTTTATAATCAATTCGCTTCAAAAATAGTAAAGTAGTATATTTTTATATCATAATTTTAAATAATACAGTCTATAAACATCTCAAATTATCTCTTTATATAAAATTCCTCGCAGTTCTCCACAGAACCTAAAGTAAAGTAAAGAGAAAACGGTCTCCCATAAAAGAAATAACATCCCCCGTTGGATGCATTGTCGGAGCTAATGTTGTCCCGATATTAAACTTGAAATACCATGATGGTAAGCTGGTCACGTAAAAGACGTTTCCTTCGATCGAAGATGGCCCGTCAGATAAAGACATTGCTCTCTCATCCCGGTTATCCCGTTTCGGGAAATTGGCTTCGGCTTTTTAAGGCTATTGCATCCATTCAAACCCAGTTACCTCTGTATGGTCTATCGCGTTTCCACAAAAAAAAACTGAATTAGTAGATAATTGAGTCTATCAGGGCTTCTAGAAGGCGGAGATTTTATTAGCAATTCTGTAATTTTTGTATTTTATTTCATGTAATTTATTGTTTTATTAAGGAATGATTTTTATTTTTCAGAAGCCGACTATTCACTGGATGAATCTTATTGGATCGCAGAAAGCCCTGCTGGTAAGTTTGATTTTTATATATACAGATAATGCATTGTTATTTTGTCATATAATTTATAGTGTAGAAAGTATCGAAAAATCACATAGTGAATGCAATTAACCAATACATAAACTTGGTCATTATCTACCTTGGATTACTGTAATTTAAGTATAAATCTTTTACTTCCCTTAGCTCTCTATGTATAATCAATTTTAGAATTGGGTAATAAAGGTTTAATTGGCGCCAATAATCCCGACCTACTTCCAGTTTTCAGTAATCAATAATTAATATTTAAAATTTGTTCGGATTATTAATTGTAAAGTCTCGGCGAGTATCTATAATAAAATTAATGCTAAACTGTGCTATTTTATTACATTCTAACTCACTAATTTAAGCAAATTTATTATGGACCCATAAAAAATCTCAGCTTAGTCCGGCAAATTCTGCCTATTCGCAGTTTCCCACATTAGATATACTTACTGATAACGGTTACTATTTATTGAAGATAATTTACCCCCAATTCTAAACGACTTGAAAAAAAAAATGAGATAAATTAAGCCCTAATTACCTCTTCCCTTATATTTGTCTAGCAACACAAGATTCTCATGTTATTATAGTCTCCAACCAAACTTTTGCTACATTTGTAATAACCCGTATAGTAATATCACTAGGACAGTAATAATCACGAAATAATTTTTTTTAAATTTACTTCCCCGGTACTCATTTGCGGACGGTAAATGGAACATTACAGTATTAGGTACCGTAATGTTGTTGCCTAGCAACATTATTTTGATTTTAGAAACCTATTTTAGACAAATACAATATCATACGACACACGTTCGTTAGGTGTCATTACAGTACTCGTTTATATCACAAACTCGGCTCCTGCGTTCCCTCGTACATAAAACAACTAGTACTGTAATAAGTCACCTACCGGACTTGTAACGTAAAATACGTTGCTTGGTAACATCCCGACGCCTGAGGAAACTATATAAAATTATGAGTTTTTATCACTGTCCGTGGTATATGTGGCCAGAAAATTTTTGTCTTTTTAAATTAGATCTTCAAAACTTCTATTTGCATCTAGCAGATACTTTTTGGTATCGCAAAATCCCATAAAAATTCAATACGTATTTTTTGGTTCTTACAGTATTTGAGATGTATTTTCTTCGATTAATTTGTCTATATTTTTATAATTCATTAATCAAAATCATGACATTTTGAAAACTTTAATTTGGAACCGAACTGTCAGAAGTTTGACATTACGCAGAAGGCATTAGAGAGTTTTAGCACCTCACTCGTTAACGCTAAATTTAGTTAGCGTTGAACGAATTATGAATTTTAGTATTCATAACTGTTGAAAGAAAACTAAGCTACGAACATGTTAAAATAAATTCCAGGATTTCGAAGGACCAAACTTCTTGGGTAGAAGTTAAACCAATATGAATGTTTAAATAAAAATGGTATTTAAAATTGGAATGTAATTTTTATTCCATTTTTTTAAGTACGAAACATGAACGGAAAAATCGTAAAGCGGCACATTAAGTTAAATTATGAAACGGAAACATTAATATTTAAATTGTACTTAATCACTTTACTCACTGTAAAAACTATTTACATTTTTATTATGAATAATCAGAAAACTTTTTGGGTGCGGTTAATTACTTGCCATTTTACTTATTTGAAGAAACTTTTTGGCTCTACTAAATGCATGACTGAGTTGATTCACTGTGTGGATGCGAGAGAGATAGTTTTTGCTCTGAATTTTAACGGAGAGGAGGGTCGGTGGTTTTTAATTGGTAGGAAACATATGACGTGGTATGTAAATAACCTTGACTCGTAGCGTCTATATTTTTGTCTCTTATAATGATGGGATAATATAAGAGAAAGATAAGCTTGCATAGCAACATTCGCTTATGTGTTTTATTTTTGTTATCAGTATTTTGCAAGTAGATAGAAAAAAGTCTGAGAGAAAGACGGAATAATATTGTGTGTAAATCTATTTTTAGATTATAAAATATTAAAATATACAATAATAAAAATTAGTATGAACTGGAAGATTAATATTATTGATTTTAAAAGAAATATGAATTAGTTTGTATGTTCTGGTGAAATTTGTCCAAACGTATAGAATAACGGAATGTAAAAAATTTGGTTTTAGCAAAGCAATTGCTTTTTACTGCATTTTAGTTTGTAATGTGTCAATTATGATAATTGTTTAATTTATTTGAGTTAAAGGAACCCGCTATGCATTTGAGTTGAAGAAACCCGCTAAACATCCCTCCATTTTTATTTTATGTGAGCATGCGCAGTCTGATCGAAATGATGATTAGCATTAGCGTTAACGTTAGCGTGGTGAGGTGCTAAAATTCTCTATTAAGCCAGGTTTAACGTACGAATTAACTGGTGTACATGTTATCTTCTCTAGAAGATTACAGAAAAAGTACCTGGCTCTTGAACTATATTATGTTGTGTGACAGTTAATAAATTACGATTACCAAAATTAAATTAAAGCCAGACTTGAGTCAATCGTGTCGTAGCATAGAATAACCCTATATTAGCCGTCCAAAGTAGATGCATTGGACGTGCGTGCGTGCGATTTTGTGTACCCGCAACGCATGCTTTATTTAAAAAACAAACATGTTTGCATTTTCACGCAAAACACGATCGATGAAAGAAAATGTTTATTTCGAAAATTGAAAAACGTAACGTACTATATAATAAGAGAAATCCACGGTACAAAGACCGGAACGTGGTATGTATGAGTTCCTATTAATGAGCTCATTTAACCAAATTATTCAAGCTGTTCGCTTGGTAAGAATTTAGTGCGGTATTGTCAACATGGATTCCAAATAGAAAAATAAAACACTGGGTTCACAAAGTCACTGCGCATATTGTGGTTCATCTTATTTTGGCCTAACAATATTTAGAGGATTAGCAGAAATAGCAAAAGACAAACTGCTTTTACAATATTAACGGCATTTGCCTCTTCAGTTTCAATAGATTTTATTAAAATTCTAAATTGACGACCTACAATCTCGTAGGCACATTGGCCACAAACGCATTATTCGCGTTTTTCAATCGTGCGTGCGTTTGCCGCACCACACACCTCGCTCGAATCGTATTCACGCTTGACATAACCTAAAAGTTTGGTTTGTCGTACGGCGCTTTGGTTATGCGGATACGTGACGTCATACACACCACAATCGGCGATAAAAAGCAACAACTTTTTAATATTATATTTCTCCGGTATTTATTGATCGATTTCAACAAAATTTTTATAGATTTATTAGTTTTTGTCTATATTTTAGTCAAATGCAAAAACATATTATATTATCACTACCATGAAACTTCTCCATTATTTTTAGAAAAAAAGTAAAAATAACAAGGAAATTTTATTTGATTTAAATTTTATTCTACTTACCTACATCACTCCAATACTGAAACATATTTGTAATAAATAAATAGAAAATAAACTAAATACAGATTTCTATGAAAGCAAATGCATTAGGTACATATTGTCATCTTCTGGGAAAATATACTCAAATATAACCGGTAATGGAATTGGGATTGAATTGAAAAATGCTGTTTCGTCGAATTTTATCAAAAATTCAATTCAATAAAAGTTGAAAATGTTATTCACAAATGTATTGAGATAAAAGTAGATACAAGAAGTCAATATAAATTAACACGTTAATTTTATTAAACACAGCAAACAAATATTCCAAAAAAAAATTATACGAAACTATACTATAACGATTTATATAGATACTATTGATTTTTTTTTTAAATTTCTAAAAAGCGTAATTATTAAATTTCATATTCAAATCCATAATAATATTTTTAACCTCTATGTACATTACATTTTAGACAAAGAAAAAGAAACAAGAGTTCGAACATAAAATTCCTACAGAGTCAAAAATTATTATAATTGATATAGACACTTTGAAATAAGACAAGCTCTAACATATAAAATATACAATCCGATGCAGATTCTAACAGTCTTGTAATTTTTGTCAGTAAACAAATTAAAAATAAATAAATGTTAACTATATCATATAGTTAGAGAGATTAAAATATTTTAATCAATATACAGAGCAACAAACTTCAATTATTTGATATATTCTTTATTAAAGTTTAATCTCATGACTATAAGCATTGCCCTATACAGTCGTTAACAAACTCTAAAGTAAATTCGGTTTCATTATACGTACGTTCGAAATTAGGCAATTATCCCTAGATCAGGCTCTCTCCTCGACATAAATTGCAACACTGCAACCAAACAATTAAATCCAACCATTCATTTGGTCTAGGAAATTTGCATCTCGCAGACACGATCTCAATTATATCCCGCAGATTTTCTCGTCCTTCGTCCTGCGGCACATCGCATCGGCGGCGTGACGTCAAGATTGATGGCCATACGTGATCGTTCGGCAAACAACGGCAATCCGGGGGTACGGACGTGTACGACCCACTGGATTGGCTGCTTATTGCCCCCCTATTAGTCATGTTAAGTGTCTTTGTTTCGGCAGGAAGACTAATAGGTCTCTTTGAAACTTCTCGAGTGCCCATCTCGGTATTAAGAGGATGGAGATGACTGGATCCGTTTTTAACGAACAGAGCAAGATGGAATAATCGAGTAGTTTAGATATTGACGTTTAAAATTTTATACACAAAAATACATTATTTTTATATCATTAAAAATATTGGACTTATATTAAATTGAATGCAAATGCAATTTCATGAGTAATGTCAAATTTATCAGTTGTTGCTATATCACCAGTATAAGTGAGATACTCCACACTTAATTTAATATAAGTTTTATTCTATTATTTTCCCAGAAGGAATCTGAAAAGTACGACTTAACCCAAGATTAAATTGGTAATGAAATATATGTTTTATCATATGCCACATCTTGACTTATATCGTGGAAAACTATTAACAAAAAAGACAAAAATTGGTGGTTATTGATTTTTTTTTGAGTTGAAAACTATTTATACTTCCTTTCCTATGGCCTAGGACCGTCCTCCCAGACATTACATCAGACCATAGGATTGCTATTGCTCAGTCTATTCTAAAAGTCCTCTCTTCCTCTGATTTTTTCTCCATGACCTCCTTTATAAATGTTTCACCAACTACCCAGTTTTCGTCGTTGGCCATCATCCATACGACCATTTTTCTGATGCTCATAACTTCCCCCATCCTAAGCTCCACTGCCAGCCTCTGCACTTGCCACCTTGCGCAAATCGCAATCGTGTGTTCTGGATTGTCTCGCTGGCTGCATTATAGACAATCCTCGGTCTCCGCTTTTTTAATTCTGTGCAGGAAGGTCTTAAATCTACCATGTCCAGATAGTATCTGAGTCACATAATAACAGGTTCTTCTGTGCTTGCAGTTAAGCCATTGGTTTATGTCTGGAAGCAGGATTTTTGTCCAGTCTGCCACGGTGGTCAGATCATTCCATCTATCCTGCCACTTTATTATGGCTATTCTTCTCTCCTACTTTTTACCCGCGTCGCTGTTTGTTCCTCGTTTAGAAAGCCTAAGCCTCTCTTCTATCATAAGGTCTATCGGAAGGATACCTGCTACCACAGCAGACACGGTTCTATATGCGCTGGCTACTCTGACTGTCATTCTTCTCTGCGTCGTTATGAGCATGCTCTGATATTTCTTTAATTTGAATACTCTCGCCTATACTGGCGCTGCATATAGGAGGATAGAAGCTATAACTCCATACAGCATCCTTCCGCTGTAGTACTCCGGACCTCTCATGTTGGGCAGAATTCTTATTAATGCCGCAACTTATCTATTGGCTTTCTCGCAGATATTAATATGTTCATTCAATATTAATTGAATTATTAATTTTGGGTCCGATTTCCAGTTCCCCCATGGAGAACAGGACTCCCTCTCTGTTTTTGAGAACCTTTATTATTAGGGCCTCTGTTTTTTTGCTGCTAGCTCAAGGCCTCTGCTCTTCATCCAATTCTCGGTCTGCCACAGTGCCATATCCGCCTCGAACATGAGCTCTCCCCTGTCGTCCGCGTTAATTATCAGAGCTAGGTCATCCGCATAAGCCACCATGCTGCAGTTTCTGAACAGTTTCAGATCAAGTACCCCGTTGTATAAAATATTCCAGAATAGTGGCAAAAGCACCGACCCTTGCGGGACGCCCTGTGAGGTGGTTTGGGATTAATTTTTTTTCTTTTGTAATAATCGTCTTCCTAGGAGTTTTTCGAAACTTCATCTGTATTTTTGGCTTGGTTTAGGAAATATGATAATTTGAGCAAATTTTCACTGACTGAGAAAGTGGATCAGCCACAAACTTGCTGTATCGCTTTAAGGCTCTTGTGTGTCATTCTGCAACTTAGTCTTTTTTACGGTTTATATTTTTATTGATTATGTTTTGTTACTCACTTCGGTCGTTACGAGTCACTCTGGCGCCTTAGTCCAGGTTTCGGATTGTCTCAGGCGCTATCTTCCGTTTATAGTGTAAAGACCACTGCACGGGCAGCATCAGTGGAGAAAAAAAAAGCTCCAGGGATCATTATGGTATCGACCAAAATCACTGGCGGCCAGAAGGGCGGTCTTAACTTGCCCTACTGGGTTGAGTGCCTGTGTATTAGCTGTTAGGATGTTAAAACTCAAAACAAATAAAATTCAATAAATAAAACTTATTATTACCAAAATTCCGGCGGTTCTTTCCTAGGACGGTACAGGCTCGTATTCCAGGCTGGAGTGATGGTTTGATGACGGTTCTGTACTCCGGTTGTAAATAAACTTGGCTGAAGCTTGACCTATCTGTAAAGGTCGTACTGCCTTTGTTATTCCTACAGTAACTCATTCTTTGGGCTGCCATTGCAGCTGACTGATCGACTTCGGCTAAAGTATACCATAAAGTCCGCTGGGTATGCGAAACAAATACGCGAGTGACTCCATCTTTCGGCGGGGGTTTACAACTGGTACGACTCGCCTTATACTCGAAGCATCTGACATTTCCATTTTTTATTTATATATTTTACATATTACGGAAAAAAAATAATTTTGTTACAGTTTCTAAATTCTTTAATGGAAGTTTTTTGACTGTTATGTCAGTTTTTTTACTGTTACATCCACGTGTAAAGATTAATTTACAAATTCATAAATTTCGCGACATTTCTAACGTTCTGTCAGTGCAAATTAGTCGAAAGATTGCTTAAATGATTATTTTGGATCCACTTTTCGTTGTTGCATCCTATTTATTTTGTTGGTTAGGTTAGTTGGAGTATGTGGTAGCTTTTGTTCTAAAAGATTTTTTATTGGATCCAAAAGATTATCCATATCGCAAATGTGGTCAACAGATGATGTAATAATACTTGTAGTCTAATACTACAATATATTTACATATTTATTAGTTTGGGCGGTATCTAACCATCATCAGGCCTATAATACACCACGTTCTGTAGGTACAATAAAATTATAAAAATAATTAAAAATTGGACCTAATTTTGGTTTTTACATTACTTGGTAGTTTTTTCCAGGTAAGAATGTTATTGTATTTGAGCAGGATCGAACCGGCCATTCCGGTACCCGCCTTATAAACTAAAGTGTATTGAATAGGAAAATTAATTTCGAGTTCAAATTTTTAGAATTTTTTCACGTGCCTTCATATATAATACTAACTTAAGTATATGTGAAAAGTTTGGCCAGTATCATTCAGGTTTTACATAATAAAAAGTATTTGAGTATCCTTGGAATTTATTATAAATAAAATTTCAACTCTTTTAATATCACTAGCATTCACGTGTATCGTTTCTACATAATTTGGTCATATCAAAAAGATTAAAATCTACTAAACAAAACCACTTTAGAAACTTGCCGGCTCATCTAAATAATTCCGCTTTAAAGTTTTCGCACGGGTGCGGTTGAATTTTTTTGATTTTGAGTCGGGATACGGCCGAAATAAAGTATGGTAATCAATCAGAGGTTGATTCGCGTGACAAACAACCGAAACGTCGGTTTTTGCGCCTTCGGTAATGGTGGCGTGTCACGCGAAATGAAGGATAATTAATTTATTTGGTTGGAATTAGCGGAATATGATTGATATAAACTGAGGTGTTATAGGCACACGTGTAATTTCTTTTGAAATATAAATTTATTTTTGGGTATATTGTAATATAAATAGTTTACGCTTTTCTAACAACATTTAAAAAATATTAGTGTATAACAAGTGCGCAAAGCATTATTTTTCCCAAGAGCTCAGAAGTTTGTGGCACGAGCCCTTAAGGGAAAAGTGCTTTGCGTATAAGTTTTACACAATATTTTTTCTACAACAAAATGTATTAATGAAAAAAAAAACAGTAACTTGTCAAACGAAGTTAACAGACCATATATTTTTCGTACTCAAAATTATTACTTTTTCAACGAATATCAAAGAAATTAAGAAAAGGCCTGCTTTGCGTATAACAATTTGTTTAGAAAAGCATTTTTTGCATAGTGGTTGTAGAAAAATGTTATGTTTAAAATTTATTTTAAAATAATATTTACCCCTAAATATGAAATCTTAGCATACTATCTCAAAAAAAATATTTTTCCTGTAAATATAAGTTTCAGATGCTGAGATATGAAATTTTCTCAAAAATCAATAATAAACAAGTTATCTATAGCTATAGTGCAAACTTTTGAAACACACTGTATGTATATATACATATAACAACTGCTAATATCTGAAAGAAAAGTTATTTCAAACAAATTTTTTTACAAATTTGCCTTTATGAAAAATTTAGATTTTTATAATGAGAAAATCAGAAAAACCATAAATCAGTTTTATATAAGAAATTAAAGTCCAAAAAAAGTTGTTAAAAATAATTAATACAAAGGCTGTTTTTCAATTATAAATATATAAGAGAATTATAATTATTCAAAAAATCAATTTTTTATTTTAAATAGTAGAATATATTTTATTTCTAGTACTTTTACAGCTCTAGAAATTTCCTTTTTTATTTCTTAATACTCAAATTAAAAAAAAATCTACAAAATCTGATTTTTCTGAAAAATATTAAAAAGGGCATAATTTATTCTTAATAATATATTTGATGCCCATAAATATTCAAACTTCGAAAAACTGTTTGCTATTTAAAATTCCAATTTGATAATTTATTTTCCTTCACATACGCGAATCAAACCTGATAAGCGGATCAAACCTGATCAAAAGCTGTTCAAGACCTGTGTCCTTGAGTGTGACAAAAATTAACAAAGGGGACAGTGATTTCCCATGTAATTTTCCATAAGGAGTGTACCAGAACTGTCATAGCTTATCTACTATTATAAATAAAATCTTAAGGGTAATGAGAGCAGTGAAAATGATAAAAAGTAGGAAGAGTTGAAAATAGAAAGGGACAGAGCCAAAAAAATATAAGAAAGTAATAGGTTAGTTTTATTTACAGCTTCGGTGAGTTTTTTAATAAAAAAACCAAAAGAAGAGCAACCTAAGAAAATTAAAACTACACTGTGAGTAGAAAAAACTGATGATGAGGAATAAGCGTCATCAATAACAACCCGAACTAGAACTTCTGTAACCAGCACAATATTTTTGTCAATACCAACAAATATCTTAAAATTTCTAGCAAATTCTTCACCTTCATCAACTTCTATTTTAATTAAACTCTTCACAGGAAACCAAAGGAATATCCACAGATCGGCCTTCTGAAAAAACTCAAATCAAAAATTCCTAAACAGATTAGAATGGTCTTAGAAAAATCATTAAAAATGTTGTAAAACCTATAAAGAATTCTTGAAAAATCCTAAAAAATTCCTTGTAGATTCTTTAAAAAATTCTAAATCCATATTATAGAAAAATTCTTAAAATGAGTTGAAATATACCTACAGAATGCAAGAAAAATTAAATTTCATTAATAAATCCTTGAATACTCCTTCATAAATTTTCAAAAATCTTGAATAGTCTTAGAATTTTGAAAAACCAGTAAAAATCCTTGAAAAATCTTAAAAAAATCCTTATAGAGTTCTTAAATAAATCCTTATAGAGTTCTTAAAAAAATCCTTAAGACATCTCTTATAAATATTCATGGAAATCATTTACAATGTCTTGAAAAATCTACAAAAAAATACTTGATAAAAACCGATGTACAATCCTTAAAAAAAATTGTACAATCTTGAGTAGTTTCTGAAAGAGCATTAAAAATAATTAAAAAACATGTAAAGAATTCTTGAGAAATCCAAAAAATCCTTATGGAGGCCTTAAAAAAATCATTAAAACACCTCTTAGAAAAAATTTTGGATATGAGTTGAAACATACTTGAAAAGAATGCAAGAAAAATACTTGAAAGGTCAATCAAAAACCGATGTACATGATAAATTCTCAAAAAGTCTTGAATAGTCTTAGAATTTTGAAAAACCAGTAAGAATCCTTGAAAGATCATAATAAAACCTTATAGAGTCCTTAAGAAAATCCTTAAGACATCTCTTAGAAAAATTCATAAAAAAAATCCTTAAGACATCTTTTGGAGAAATTCATGGAAATCACTTAAAATGTCCTTGAAAAATCTATAAAAAATACTTGAAAATTCCATAAAAACCGATTGTATAATCCTTAAAATATTTTTGTCCAAACTTGTATAGACTTAGAAAAAGGATTTAAAATTATTGAAAACCTGTAAAGAATTCTTGAAAAATCCAAAAAAAAAATCCTTATGGAATTCTTTAAAAAATCCTTAAAGCACCTCTTAGAAACATTCTTGAAAGTGAGTTAAAGCACTGTTAATCTTAAAAAAATCCTTGTAGACTTCTTAAGAAAATCCTTAAAGCATCTCTTAAAAAAATGCATGGTAATCACTTAAAATGTCCTTGAAAATTCTACAAAAAATACTCAAAAATTCCATAAAAACCGATGTACAATCCTTAAAATATTTTTGTACCAACTTGTATAGACTCAGAAAAAGGATTTTAAATTATTGAAAACCTGTAAAGACTCCCAGAAAATTCCAAAAAAAATCCTTATAGAATCTTTAAAAAACCTTAAAGCACTTCTTAGAAACATTCTTGGAAGTGAGTCAAAACACACATAAACTAAAAAAAAATCCTGGTAGACTCCTTAAGACATCCCTTAGAAAAATTCATGGTAATCACTTAAAATGTCCTTGAAAAATCTATAAAAAATACTTGAAAATTCCATAAAAAACGATGTACAATCCTTAAAATATTTTTGTACAAACTTGTATAGACTCAGAAAAAGGATTTAAAATTATTGAAAACCTGTAAAGAATCCTTGAAAAATCCACAAAAATCCTTATAGAGGCCTTAAAAAATCCTTAGAAAAATTCCTAGAAATGAGTTGAAACATACTTAAAGAATGCAAGAAAAATCCTTGAAAGATCCTTCAAAAACCGTTGTACAATCCTTGACAAATTCTCAAAAAATATTGAATAGTCTTAGAATATTAAAAAACCAGTAAGAATCCCTTAAGAATCTGAAAAAAATCCTTCTCGAGTACTTAAAAAATCCACAAAAAATATTTGATAAAAATCAATGTACGATCCTTAAAAAAAAATTTTTACAATCTTGAATAGTGTCAGATTAAAAAATTTTTAAAAACCAGTAACGAATCCTTGAAAAATCCTTATAGAATCTTTAAAAAACCTTAAAGCACTTCTTAGAAACATTCTTGGAAGTGAGTCAAAACACACATAAACTAAAAAAAAATCCTGGTAGACTCCTTAAGACATCTCTTAGAAAAATTCATGGAAATCACTTAAAATGTCCTTGAAAAATCTAAAAAAAAATACTTCAAAATTCCATAAAAAGCGATGTATAATCCATAAAATATTTTTTGTACAAATTTGTATAGACTCAGAAAAAGGATTTAAAATAATTGAAAACCTGTAAAGAATCCTAGAAAAATTAAAAAAAAATCCTTATAGAATCCTTAAAAAAACCTTAAAGCACCTCTTAGAAATATTCTTGTAAGTGGATTAAAACACACTTAAGCTTGAAAAAAAGCCTTGTGTAGAGTCCTTGAGATAATCCTTAAAACATATCTTAAAAATTTTCATGGAAATCACTTAAAATGTGCTTGAAAAATCTATAAAAAATTCTTGAAAATTCCATAAAAAGCAATGTACTATCCTTAAAATATTTTTGTACAAACTTGTACAGACTCAGAAAAAGGATTTAAAATTATTGAAAACCTGTAAAGTCTTCTTGAAAAATCCAAAAAAAAATCCTTATGGAATTCTTTAAAAAATCCTTAAAGCACCTCTTGGAAACATTTGTAGACTCCTTAAGAAAATCCTTAAAGCATCTCTTAGAAAAATTGATGGAAATCACTTAAAATGTCCTTGAAAAGTTTACAAAAAATACTTAAAAATTCCATAAAAAGCGATGTAAAATCCTTAAAATATTTTTGTACCAACTTGTATAGACTTAGAAAAAGGATTTTAAATTATTGGAAACCTGTAAAGACTCCCAGAAAAATCCAAAAAAATCCTTATAGAGGCCTTAAAAAATCCACAAAAAATATTTGATAAAAATCGATGTACGACATTAAAAAAAAAAATTTTACAATCTTGAATAGATTAAAAAATTTTTAAAAACCAGTAACGAATCCTTGAAAAATCCAAAAAAATTCCTTATAGAGGTCATAAAGAATCCTTAAAACACCTCTTAGAAAAATTTTTGTAAATATGTTCAAAAATTTTTATAGAATGCACGAAAAATACTTGATAAATCAGGTATACAAGGTTTATAGGAAATTTGGTTCTAATGGGAGGGTGGTAAATAGAGATAGACAAAACTGGAAGGAAACAAAAAAGAGAAGAAGGCTCAGGAAGTGATTAACAATTTTTCTTGACGAACAAGAAAATCGTCTGCTTCGACCCTTGCATATATAATTTTATTTTACGCCTATACCATAATTATGTTATTTTAATTAAATTTAATCTTTGTTTTATAAAACTTCTGCTCCTAATTTAATAATCTCGAACAAAGTTTATATAATTTCATGAACAAAATTAATTAATAAATGGATTTAATCAAATATGAAAATTCTTATCTACATCACGTAAAATTATAATCACAATAATCTGTTGCGTCATCCGAAATATAAATTACCTAATTTTGAAGTCAGTTCTGGGTCAGTTTTGATAAATATAAAAATTTCCTTTTTATTTAAAAATCGATAATAAATCAACTAGAGGCGTGGTAAATAGTTACTAGAAAATATGTTGCTTCCTTCATTATTTCATAAATAACATGAAACATGTATCAAGAGGGCAAAGAAATTGCCGGTGAAACATTTTTCATTGTCAAGGCATCGCATCGGTGCGGCCAAGGGGAGAAAACAGGAAAAGCGAGAAAAGTAACATAAATTTGGCGAATTTACCATCGGATGCAGACCAGCACAACACATTCATAATTTAACCTTTCTTGCTCTCGGCTTTGTTGTAGTTTCTAAATGAAGGATTAATCTCGTGGAAAGTTCTTCTGCGCGTCGGTCTCGCGGATGTGATGCCTTTCCAAGCAGACTTCGCTTCTCGTTTATTTAAGATGTTCATTATTCAAAAACATAATTACATGCTTAATTCGTTTTTGTAGTATATATTTTAATTAGAATTTAATTTTTAAAACACTTCTGTTTGTTTCTAATTGTTATTAATAATATTGTGAATTATAATTTATTAAAAATATAATTTTAATTTCACTTTTAAATAGGTGACTAAATAGTAAAAACAATCAGCTAAATCATTCCAGAACTTTTCCGGCTCGACTGTGGATAATATTTTAATTATAAAATACAAAATTCCTGAATGGGAAAGTAAAATGGTGTAAAAATTAAGTAAATTGCTGAAAAAAAATGGGTGAATGTTGCAAAAATGCGTAAAAATTAATTAAAACGACAAAGGTTACTAAAAATGGTTATTATAAATAGTAAAAAGATGACGAATTATTTCCAAAAAATGATAAAGAATTGCTAAATTTCAGCAAAAATTAAAACTATAATAAAAAAAAAAGATTAAAAATAGGCAAAACTCAAAAAAACGATAAAATCTAAATACAATTTGTAAAAATTGGAAAAATAGTCGAAGATGTAGAAAAAGAAAAAAAAAGCAAAAAAGAAACAGAACAAAAGCAAAAAAACGTAAAATAAAGCAAAAAAGGAAATAAACTTAATAAAGGCAAAAAAATGGAAAAAATGGTAAAACAAAAATCAATAAAAAGTCCAAAAACAAGCCAAATAAGACAAAGTAGAGGGGAAATTGCAAAAAATTTTAAAAACGCAAAAAAAATGTCAGAAAAGAACAAAAAAGTCCAAAAAAATTAAACACTTTTAAGAAAAATTTAGAAAAGTAAAAAAAAAGCCAAAACATTGTTAAAAATGAGAATAAAACGGAAGAAAAGCAAAAATCAAAAAGCTCAAAAACGTGCAAAAAAGACCAAAAAATTTAAAAAAAAAGGCGAAAAACGGGTAAAAATGACAAAAAAAGGAAAAAGAGGTAAAAAAATGGAAAATAGGCTTAATAAAGGCAAAAAAATGGAAAAAAGGGTAAACAAAAATCAACAAAAACTCCAAAAAGAAGTAAAATCAGACAAAGTAGAGGGAAAAATGCAAAAACTTCAAAAAATGCAAAAAAATGTCAGAAAAGGACAAAAAGTCCAAAAAAATTAAAAACTATTAAAAAAATTTTGAAAAAGCAAAAGAAAGCCAAAAAATTGTTAAAAATGCGAAAGAGAACGGAAGAAAAGCTAAAAAGGCAAAATAGTGACAAATAAAGTGAAAAAGGGCAAGAAGCTCAAAGAAGTACAAAAAAGACCAAAAAAGTAAAAAAAAAGGCAAAAACGGGGTAAAAACGCCTAAAAAAGGAAAAATGGAAGAAAATTTAAAAGAGGCTTAGTAAAGGCAAAAAAATGGAAAAAAGGGTAAAACAAAAATCAACAAAAACAAAAACAAGTCAAATAAGACAAAGTAGAGGGAAAAATGCAAAAACTTCAAAAAATGCAAAAAAATGTCAGAAAAGGACAAAAAGTCCAAAAAAATTAAAAACTATTAAAAAAAATTTGAAAAAGCAAAACAAAGCCAAAAAATTGTTAAAAATGCGAAAGAAAACGGAAGAAAAGCTAAAAAGGCAAAATAGAGACAAATAAAGGGAAAAAGGGCAAGAAGCTCAAAAAAGACCAAAAAATTTAAATAAGAAGGGCAAAAAAGGGGTAAAAATTACAAAAAACGGAAAAAAGGTAAAAAAATAGAAAATACCCTTAATAAAGGCAAAAAAACAGAAAAAAAGGTAAAACAGAACGCAACAAAAAGTCCAAAAACAAGCCAAAAAAAGACAAAGTACCCTCTACTTTGTCTTTTTTTGGCAAAATACTCCAAAAAATGTCTGAAATGGACAAAAAAGTCCAAAAGGATTCAAAACTTTTAAAGGAATTTAAGAAACAAAACAAAAAGCCAAAAAATTGTTAAAAATGCAAATAAAAACGGAAGAAAAGCAAAAAAGGCAAAATAGAGACAAATAAAGGGAAAAAAGGTAAAAATATAGATATTGCATATTTTGTCGAACCTATGTAATTTTCTTAATATTTCTGTAATCTTCTATGCCTGAAGATAACTCATAAACTGAAACTGGTTCCCGAATAAACGTTCATTTTCTGTAACATAATTAAATTTTTAAATATAATGTCAATTTCATCCTTTATACATTTCTCACTTACAAACGTATAATATTTATTCTACCCCTTTGCTGGAATGATTCAGTTGTGACAAGTTTATTAGTATTAATGAAAGAAAAAAATAACCCCCTTTATATATTTTCATTTATCACAGCAATCTTCTTGTTCGTGTCATCTTTCTAAGGATCGTTATAAGGATCCCGAAGTGACTGTTTTACAAGCTCCTTGTCAACACGTGGTATTTATTACATCAAAGGAAGCGCACCACCCCTTTGCTTGTCTCTTTTCCACCTGCGTACGATTAAAGGGAACGATAACCAGATAAACAATTCATCGATCAGATTGTTTCGGTATACAACTGTAGGGGATAGAAACTACTGAATTAATTAATATGTAACGAATGTATAAATTTTAGTTTCCAATATACATGAGAAAAATTTCACATCGGTAAAAATTCAACATGACATACAGAATAATAATCACTTTTCTGTTATTTAGCACGAATAAACCGAAGTAGACTGCCAAATCGAATAATGTTTTTTTTAAAAGCTAGCGCGCCAACTCAGGTGAATAAAATTCTGATAGCACTTCGAATTTATGCATCTCTTGGCAATTTTTTAAGGTTAGGTTGTCGCATTTTTCATAGTTTGTGTCGGAAAATATCTATTTTTCATAGAAGCTCGTTTTGATTTTTACTTGAATGGAGTTTAGTTTCGCTAACATGTTTTCACTTTGTGATAAAATATAAGAATGTCGCAAAATATAAATTAAGTGTAAATTTTTCTTCATTAATTCCTACAAACGGACAATATTTCTATACCCCACGGAAATCTAACTTCTAACCCTTATAATCTTGTTACCAAATACTGCCCCTTAATGAGATCAGATAAAGGCACATCGGATTGTGCGTTAAGTACAGACATAAGGTTAACTCAAGTCGACATTATACGCCCTAATCTTATCGTTACCTAGTCTCTAGAGGATCAAAAGGACCTGTATTAAAAATCGATAGACTAGCACCTTGTGATAGGTATGTTTATTGTGGCGATAATGGGATCCGCAGGAAAATGCCATGAGTGTGAATTAAGGAGATACTTACAATCCCCTTTAGTGCTTTTATAACATTATTTGGGGTTTTTGAATGTGACCATGTTAATACCGTCAATTATGTTTATGGGGGACGAGTAATAATTTATGAGTTGTATATTAGAATGGAATTTAGTGCCTGTATTTAAATTGTTGTCAAAAAATATCCTCTTTAATTTTTAACTTAGTTTAAATTCTTGTAGCGTAAATTTCAATACTAAACATAAAAATATTTAGTCTTTGACATTGATCCTTTCTTCACATTTTTCTTCGATTCTATAACAAAGATATTTATCTTTAAAATTTGCTCACGGATGGTCTCAGAAATGGATCAGACATAATTAATCAAAAATGTTTTAGTTATAAATTATACAGGGTGTATCATCGATTGGTGGGTGGACGATACCTGCTTTCCTAATTCAGATAGGCAAAAATATTTAAAAAGCAATGAAAGCTATGTTCCCAAAATAACTACTAAATCTGTTAAAATAATGTTTTTTTTTTAAATGAAACACCCTGTATTTTTTTATATATTACGTCCTGAGACGAATTATTTATTAATTGACGTTATAGACAATTGCTCCGGCCAATCCGGTAAAATGGCCTAAATGTCCTTATCTTAACTTTTCTACTTGATGGCATAATAAAAAAATATATACAGGGAGATCAAAGTTTGCGTACTTCTGATAACCTTACATGCATTTTTTTATATGATATCCTTTAACCAACTTTATATTTGTTACGAAATACCAATAGTGTTCAATCAAGTTGTGCACCATCCTGTATGAATTTAATTTACCAATGATTTTTATTTTCATTTAAATAAATGAAATAAAACTCAAAGTCATGTAGCACATAAATATAATTAAAAATTTTTAGAAAACGATGACTGGTTTTAGCTTATAAGCCATCTTAAGGCCTAAAAGATATACAATTTCGATAAAGAGGGAGGAAGTAAAAGAATCTAGTGTACGAGTTAAATTTTAGATTTTAATTGGTTGTGATGCACAATTTACTCTAAACTTATGGGATTATCGATAGCCACGATACCACTCGTTGTATTATATATCATAATTTGACTACTTGTAAGAAAGATGTACTAGTGACGTTAGACAAAATGTTAAATCGATTCTGCTGTTTTCAGTTTTTGATAATATTTTCTTATATTTTTGATAATGATAGTGAATGGATCATAAAAATTATGCAGTTTTATACCTGTTCGAGAAAATAATAAAAAACCGTTTTTAAAAAGACAAACTAGTAGCATTTTTAAAAGAATAGGATAGTGATGAAAGTGAGACTAATGATAAAAGTAATAAACATTAGGAAAAAAAACCATTAACTAAACAGTGGAGTAGTAATTCAGAATTTATTAAAATATTTATTTTCAAGGCGATTCAGGAAGATTCCATGCGGTTTTTTAAATTTAATTTTAGACGACAAATTTACAAAGTTAATAAGAATGCAAATTAATATGCAGAAAGTATAAAAAACTTTAATATTCGAAGAAAGGCACAAATGAAAGGAATTAACGCTTGAAGAAATCCAAGATTTTTATAGGAATCTTATTACATTGTGCCACAGTTAAGATGAATCGTCTAGTTGATTATTGAAAAGTTTGTAGATTATTCAAATTTTATGTTCAGTAAATAAACTTTAACTAATAACATTTGTGTATTTGTATTAAGAAATATCTGATCTATTATCTAACCATTTAAGAAATTATTTAAAAAATAATAATTAATGATACTACGCTACACAATTCTTACCAGAAAGTTTCAAATTTTGAAATTAAAAAACTGTCAAAGCCAACTTCCTATTCAACTTTCCTGAAAGTAACGATTTTATTTACACGACTTTTTGAACGATATAATGAACCAAATGATATATAATTTCGTCGGGAGTTGGTTAAATTTCCGAAACTTTCTTGATAAACTCACGCTGCATTACCCTTTCAACGATCTATTAATAAAAGTTTGGTCCCAAACTGAATATGCCGACGCTCTGTTCAAAAACTTACGTTCATTTTCGGTTGAAACGTTATTTTCGCTTAGGTAGCCACATCGAAGAGAAAAGTTATTTATGATGAGATAAAGTTTTGTATATAGATAAACAGGTAATTAATAAATATATTAAATATAGCGAAGGTTCCAAAAATGTGAAAATTTATTTAAAATTATCATCATTAATATTGCCAGTTTATAAAAATAATGGAAAAGATTTTTCCCCAAATCATTCATGGTAAAATCTATTTTTATTAAAATGTAGTCAAAGGGCCGCCCAAAACGTATTTTTTTTAATACGAATCTGATACCCTTCATTAGTAAAAAAGCCATTTTCAATGTTTTGTGTTTCAATAAAAATAAAATGTATTAACAGAATAATTAATCAAACAATTTATTTTATTAGAATTACCTGCTGTTTTATTTCATTTAAACTCACCATTAATGAAAATCAAAAACATCTGCAATACTTTCAAAATAAAAACTGCAACAATTATTGAATAATATCGATAATAAAGTTTGTTAGTTAAATTTTGAACAAAATTGCTGATTTATTCAATTTCTAAATTGCTCTAATTGGTTGATATTTGAAAATCTGTACGAAGGAAACAATCATTTAAAACTTTTCAACAGTTTATTCGATCCGAACAAAATTTGACGTGTTAATTTCATTAGTTGTTTGTAACGATTTCACGTAGCAAATGGATTTTACAGTGGCGTAGTTTTTCCTGGAAAACCACTTTATAAACCAATATTGTTTCTACTAGTCCTAACTTATTTGTTATTTGTTTTTACTACCACTACAAGTTCCTTACTGACTGGTAACATATTCCTGTCTATTTTTTGTAAACATTTAAAAACTAAACCCATTAAACTAAATTGTATTTTCCCTTAGAAAAGACAAAAGGTAACCAGTACAAGAAGTACAATATATGAGTTATCCATTTGTCTTCCTAAACCTTATCTACGACCATTCGTAATATTTACGTTGCTTTTGTTAACTTTAGAGTTTTCCTTTTATAAATCTTTGAGAGGCGTCGCTCGTTGAGATTTTAGTCGAAGAAAATAAATTTCAAGTGGGTTAAAACAAGACCGCAAGAGTTACGATATTACTTTTACAACGATCGTGATCGGATCGGTCACACGACGATGATCCTTGATGAAATTGAAAATTTGATGTTTGCGTTCTGTTTTATTGGAAAAAAAATAATGCATTTTATTGCCATTATTTACATTTTTTATACCATTTAATAAAAATAAAGTAGTAATTATAAACACAACCGATATATAAAGTTTAAATATAATATTATTTAAGGAATTTATTGTTCTGTTCTGTTTCAGCGAAACAGAGCCCGAATAATAATTAAATAAATATGCAGATAGTACTAAAAAGCGCAACAAAAGTATTATACATAAAAGGCTAACGATAAAAAAATAGAATCTAAGGAAAAATTGTACTTTAAATTAAAGATTATGAAATAAACATACTTAAGACCTTTGATTAAAAGCTGAATTATTATTATTTGATGTCTAAAAATGACTGCTATATTGTCTATAGTTTAAAGATATTTGGAAAAAAATAGCATGCTTAAAACCATTAGAATATTTAAAATACTATGTAGTAAAAAAATCTTCAAAACTCATACATAGCTTTCTTTAATTTCATTAGTAGTTTTAAAAAAAATATAGTACAAATCTTAATTTGTCTCTTAAATATTAATTTTTAGCAACCAAAAGATTGTTATTTAAAAAACACACTTTTATACGATAGAAAAAAAAATTAAAATTTGTTTTTTCCTAAAAATCAATATTTTTATTTATGAACAATTTTTCAAAAAGAAATATTTAATATAAAAAATTGGGAATAAAAAATTTAAAAAATTAATATTTTTCAGTAATTATAAAATTGATAGTTCTATTTGAATTTTCCATTAAATTGTTAATAAAAGTTTTATAAACAAAGGCCTCTTTTGAAACGTTAAAAAAATTAATACCAGAAGTAAAAAAAATCTCATACACTAAATTAAAGATAAAAAAATTTTGATTGATGTATTTTATTGGTAGTTGTTTTTTTTGCATTCCTTAAATTCATATCTATTGGGTAAAATTTTGTTCTTCGCAATTATGAGAAAATTCTGTTGAGTGCACGGTTGTCAAATAAGCTGTTTTAAGCAATAGATTAAAATTATAAATATTTGTCTTAGTTTCCAGTAGAAAAATGTACCAGGCATTCGCTTCACCCAATATGAATAAACAGGTTACTTTCAGAAGAAATAATAAAAAATCATGGTCATATGTAATACGTTTTTGGCCCCATATTGTCCAGCAAAAGATTTTATGTTTAACTACATGATGATTATGGAGATTTTCCATCGTTTTTCCGAGCAGTGCATTGTTTTTATTTTGCACTTATTTTTGCAGTTATTCTTGACTTAAATAGATTTTACAAGTTTAACGACACAATGTTTGCGGGTATTTTCCATAGTTTTTCCGAATATTGCGTTTTTTTTCAGTTATTTTTGACTGTAGAATTTACATTTTTAACTATACAATGTTTATCGGTGTTTCCATCGTTTTCCCAAACAATGCATTGTTTTTTATTCACTTATTTTTTAAAAAAAAATTAAACAACTCGAAGTCATACCACAGTAAAAATTTAATAAATCACGTACAATCTGATAGACGACATGTTTCGGTCTACACGACCATCATCAGGCCCTATAATGAAAAAGGACATTGTGAAGAGACATCAATAGTATTAACAAACATTAAAAACTTACTTATAATAAATTGGATTCAAAGCGTACAATTATAGAAAATTACATAGGTATGAAAATTAAACTTAACTAACACATTGACAAATAATAAAAAACGTTTTAAAATTTTAATAAATAACTCCATTGGAGTTATTTATAAAAGAAGTTGTTAGGTATAAACAAAGTACATCACTAATGCACTAATAAATCAATTAAATAAATATTTTTTTAAGAGCTTAACTGCGCGGAATCTTACCATGCACTAATGGCCGACTATAAAGTAAAAAACAAAGAATGACAATTATAATTTTGAATGTGAACTAACCTTACAAAGACACAGGAAAAAACGAAGACTAGATATCAGACAGAGGCAATTCAAATTCTTATAAGAGAAAGATGAATAACGGAACTTATGTAGCGAATTGACGAATAATAACAAATATAATAAAATTAGATGAATCAAAATTGTAACTTCAAAAATTAATACCCATCTGAAGGATGTAATTGTTCATTTAAACAAGTGAAATTTAATTCGGATATGGCTTTTTTAATTTCTAACATTTCAAGAAGATTCAGCTGGCTAATGTAGAATTTACAAGTTTAACCACACAACGTTTATCGATATTTTCCATCATTTTTCTGAACACTCCATTGTATTTTCAAAGTTATTTTTGATTGGACTGGATTTTACATGATTGACTACACAACGTTTACGGATATTTTCCATCGTTTTTCCGTACACTGCATTTTTTTCAAAGTTAATTTTGATTGAAGTAGATTTTACATGATTAACTGCACGATGTTTACTGATATTTTCCATAGTTCTCCCAATCACTGCATTGTTTCCTTTTTAAGTTATTTTTGGCTGCAGTAGATCTTACTTTATTAAATACAATTTTTTTTATTGGCATGTCTCATCGTTTTACCGAAAACTTCATTTTTTATTCAAAGTGAATTTACTTTAAAATTGTTATGTATATTTTTCTTCGTTTTTTCGAACATTGCTTTGTTTTCTTTTAAAGGTATATTTTACTATAGTATATTTTACAAATTAAGCTACTTAATGTTTGGCGATATTTTCCAATGTTTATCCGAACACCGCATTGTTTCTTTTTTCAAAGTTATTTTTTGCTGCAGTAGATTTAAAAAAATTAACTACAAAATATTTATAGACATTTTTTACCGTTTTTTGAACCCTGCATTGCTTTTTTTTTCAAAGTTATTTTTTGACTGCAGTAGAATTTCCAAGTTAACTATACAACGATTATCGATATTTTTCATCATTTTTTCAAACACTTCATTATTTTTTGAAAGTTATTTTTGACCACTAGATTTTGCAAGAATAACTACACAATGTTTACGGATATTTTCCATCGTTTTACCGAACACTGCATTGTTTTTTTTTTCAAAGATATTTTTGACT
Source organism: Neocrepidodera transversa (assembly GCA_963243735.1). Lineage (NCBI taxonomy): Eukaryota > Metazoa > Arthropoda > Insecta > Coleoptera > Chrysomelidae > Neocrepidodera > Neocrepidodera transversa. Next base: position 7,017,554 of record OY725347.1, read on the forward strand.
GCAGTAGATTTTACAAGTTCAACTAGACTATCTTTACAAATTAAACTATGAAGTTTGTATCGATTTCATAAAAAAAAGTTATATGTTCAAAGTCAACCCTATCCTCTGCGTACCATAATTGTAATAATTAAATATTTTAGTTTTTATGACGTATTCTAAACAAAACATTATTATATTATTTAGGTGTTTATTGGTTTTTTGATAAACTTTGGTTTTTTCAAAATTTTAAGTTTATAATTTTTTATTTACGAATCTGCGAAAAACGACATATTTTTTTGATAATTATATTTGATTTCTAACTATATTACATAAATTGTTATTTAAAAAAACAAATACTAGCTAAAAATTCAATACCCAGAATTGATTTTTTAACAAGTTTAATTAACTATATTCATGATATAATTAAATTTTGTACGCGTTGAATCAATTTACTTAGAAAATATAAAAAAAATGTAACCTATAAGCTCAATGGCCATCATCACGGGTAAACAATGCGCGCTAGGTTTTGATGCTTTAACTACAGCTTTGAGCCAATACGCGATTGTCAATCACAGATTATTTCAATTTTCAACAGTGGTGCCTGCTTTTGATCGCCATCGTTTGATCTGCTCCGTCAAGTCGATAATTTCAACCGTTGCTCTTTGATACAACGCCACGCCAGCTTCATATTGTTCATTCATTATCGGATATTTTAGACTTAAGCATTTTGTAATAATTTTTAATTAACAAGTAAATTATTCACAAATTGTGTTGATAGATTTTTATCTATCTAGATTAATTTATAAAAAAAAACTTTCGTTTAAATAATATAAAATATTTGTTTTTATTTACACTAACCTAATTTGGAATACAATAACAACTTTCATTAATTGGTTCTAGGAAATCAATATCAAAGCTAGATTCAAATTGAGCTGGGTAAATCTATTTATATAAGATTTAGTTGTCAGTTACTGACACATATTGATGAGATACCTCTTCTGCGCGTTCTTCACATGCCATTATCTTGATTAGTGGCAAATCCCGAGTAGGTATCATTTGTTTTGTTATATTTACTTCAACGCGATAAAATCCGTAAAATGGGAATTTTATTATGTGTTTTTTATATTATGTTGAAGGAATGTTTTTGCTTTCCGAATAAAACAAAATTGGATATAAATGTACCAAAGAAAAATAAAATATTTTAGTGGAGCTTTATCGTGAATATAAAATTTTAATAGACTTAAAATTCTGTTGTTTCACATTTTATTGATTTAAAAATTTTGATTTTAACTAATATTTTTTCATTTTATTAATACGACAAAAAACATATAGATCATGTTCTCTCTATCTTGTTTTGCTTCGTTATCGGAATCTTCTTGTTTTTTTGCTAAGAAAATGATAAAACTTTGAAGGAGACTTGTTAATATTTCGTGCGTTATAAGATTTTGATCATATTGACTGTCGAGCCGAGAAACTTTGCTTCCTCGTTTTTTGTTAATACAAAAACTTTTTCAAAAGAGCACGACAAAAGACGAGGAATTCTGTTGTAAAAGTTTTTTGGAATATTAACGACCTTTTATTAGTTAGAGAAGTATCGAATATGATGTTTAAAAGAAATTTAATACAACCAGGAAGTACGGGGTGTTGTAAATACTCTGGTGTATATGAAACAAACAAAATAAAAAACTCATTGAAAATGCAATAAAATCCTGAAATAATACAAGCTTTTGAAACGGGTTTGGAGAAATGCCTTTTACGATAACATAAAATTAGGTTAAAACCCATCAAAGCAATTGGATCTACATTTTGTTTAGTTAAACAAATGCGAGAATTCGCAGTAAATTCGGTTTTTCTATTATTCCAAAAACAACTGCGGAAATTTACATAAAAACTGTTTGTTCACAAATGAATTGCTTTTTACAAATAGAAAAAAAGAAATTCAAAATATCCAAAGTAAAGATATTTCTAATAGTTTCAAAAGTAATTACAATAATGAATGCATTTTAATTAATATGTTTTTAAAAGGGTTCTTTTTAAGGCGTCAATTATATATAATTATAACTTAAAAAATGAATATTTTTTTTTAGGAGAGGTGGAAAGACTTTTACGGGAATACACCCAGAATCAGGAGATGGTCCGAAACATCGGCTCCCATTACTACCAGATCATCTATCCTGTTCAGCTACGCCAGCACAGGAAAATGGGCATTTCAACGAGAGAGATAGGGTCGTCTAAGGTACGCAAAACCAGGAGTACGGTATGTCACTGCACTTATTCATCTCATTTATCACTAAAATTCATCTAAACCCAATAATAAGACGAAAATATATGTTAATAGAAAAAGTGTTTTATAAGCTCCGTTACTATTATTGTATTAATAGTACGGGGCATTAGTTCACGAATTTAATTATAGAATTAATCAATATATCTAATCGATGATAGTATTTATCATGATATGAATTAAATTTTTAGATATATATTTCATCTTATTATCAACATTATACATTCATTACAGTGATGGTTAATTTCTATTCACTTCCCACATAAATAACGTTCATTATCAAATATTCATTAAATTCAATGTTTCTTAATACTTTTAAATAAATTAAATTCTCAGAACTAAATAATTTTTTTTATAATACATATTTAAATATTTAAGACGACCTTATCGATGAATGTAAGTTGTATATTGTAGTGGGGAAAAACTGCGACCTATAAGATCTATTGTATCCTCTTCTAATGCTTAGTAGCTGAGAAAATATTAAATTAAATAAATTATTTGTTTTTCACAGTTTTTTGTAATTTAATTACTAACAAATGATGTCACTCAAAAAAAAACAGTACTTTATATACAACGAGGCCAATGTTCATATCACCAAAATTTGACTTAACTTAGATCTATTCCTTGGTATATAGTCAATATTTTGTTTTAGTTTTTATTTTAACAATATTTATGGAAATTGATTACTAACATGTTTAAATGTTACAAAATCTAATAGTATCTGGCTTAAAAAAGTTATGTTGAAAAATGTTATTAGATAAAATAAGAAAAGTTGTTGCCTCTGTAAAGGAATACATTTTTCATTTCTTTCTCTATCTTCAAAAAATGAAATACATATTTCTTGTTTTCTTTTATAACATATATAATAAACTTTATAACAAAAAAAACTAATAATTTATTTTTACAACTTTCGAGCACAAAAAATGTCTTGAACAATGAAATAATCATCGGAGTAACACTTCAACTTCAAGTTATACCTTCGTGATAATCCGCACACCCGTTTCGAAAATATTCTCGCGCCAAGTTAAATTGTTGAAGAGTCGCACGGAAACTTGTTCAAATAATAATTCTAATAGTCGTTATACTACATTTAACTAGAATCTCGACTTGCTAAGTACTAAAAAGAGTGTCTGCGAAGTAAGTTAAGGGAGTTGATGGGATTTTGTTCGTTCCGCACTGCGGACAAATCGCCAAATCATTTATGAAGATTAAAAATTAATTGTGGAATAATTATAAAAAAAATTAGCTATATCGATAAGACTTGGATTTAATCTACTCAAAAAAAACGTAATAGTCTAATTTAATTATTTTTTTTAGTTAATATGTTCTTTTCAGTAAAAAAATTAATTTCACTGTTACGCTTTATCCAAAATTTAATATTTTACAAAAAAAAAATTAAAGTAACTAAACAGTTAAATAACCTATTAAATTCCGTATGAAATAACATCGGCTACCAAAAAACTGCAATATTGAACAGCATCCTTTACACAAACGTACCTATTGTATTTAAACATAATATTATATTATACTGAAGAGCACAGTAGTAGAACAATGCCGGTTCTACACCACTTCCATCGAGTTATCTTAGTTTGCCGAAGAAGCGTCACGTTAGATATGTAAAAGAATGGTAATCCACCCCTAACGGAGTGCTCTTTTATCAAATGACCGACAACAATGACCAGAATGAGTATTAGAAGAATCCTGATCTCAGCAAAAGAATTTTGATGTGTTAATCAAAATAATTTAATGATGTGATGACCACTTTACCTTTCTCGAAGACAATCTTTATTTATTTAGAAAAAAGTCAAGCAATAAGTGACTTTTATACAGGGTTGACTCTTCTACTATTCTACTGTAGTAGATCTTTGAAAAGGTGTACCCAAAAGACACTCATTGTAGTGGATTATAAATGGACTTTGCTCATTTGGAGATGGTTAAGAGAGATTCTCGTCATTAAATAACATTTTTTTACACCTAAGGATATTTGTTCGACTTGAGGGGCCGTCTTAACGTCACACGGGTGACACTTCTTCGGTCAGATGAGATAACTCGGTGGAAATGGTGTAGAACCGGCATTGTTCTACTACTGAGCATGAATGTAATAGGTCAGAGTGGAAGATTTTATCTCTAAACAAAATGTATGATAAAATAATAGAATATTACCTGTATATTGAATTAAAAATAAAACTTAGAAATTTCTAATAATAAATTGCAACTGCAGAGTTTTAGTTTTAATTTTTAATATTTTTTAGAATTTTTGCTTTTAATAACTTATTTTACTTATTGAAATAAAATAAAAATATTCCTGTTTCCAAACTAGCATTAAAATTTATTTTCGTATAAGCTCCTTTAGCATTTGCTTTTTCTATCGACAAATATGATTATGTTCATTACGAATTTCTTAAGCATATTTGCATGTTGGGCAAGACTTTATTAAAGGAAAAGGCCATTGTGAGAAGTTGAATACAGTTCTCGAATATACCGCGCCTTGCATACTGAACGCTTTTACAGACATGAAAGAATTCTAATCATAAACATGCTTCGAATAACTTGCAATTGAGTTTTTTTTTTAATCAAATGGCGGGTATGTACTTTTTCTCAAGAATTTTCATTATGTACGAGATCTAGGAAAAAGTAATGAATGTTATTCGATCGAAGTTAGAGAAAGATAGACACAAATTAATTAATCTATAGTATGTCTCCAAGACATTAATAATAACGATACTGATATCTGTTAATGTTTATTTATCAGTAACTATCGATTTCTGTATACAGGGTAAAAAGTTAGTTCATGAAACTACGATCTGATCCGTGTAGACGTTTTCGTAAATACTAATAGATCGATTGACATTAAACTTGGTACACAAATACCTTAGGTCAAGGGCAGCTGCTGCTATGATTTTCAGCTCCCCAACTCCTGATAGGGAGTAAAAACTTAGATCGAAAAATCAATTAACAAATCGTTTCGGCCAAGTATTTTTAGCCAATGGAAATGTTTACAACTTTTGGCACCCGATTTTGAAAAAGATATTTTATATATTTTTTAAATCTATTTATTTTTTGGTTCATTACAAACGAAAACTTTACGTTATTGATTGAGCTTATGTTAATTTGTTGTTTATATATATAGTAGCTATGCAAAATTATCATCTTATTTAGCACTAGCGATTGTAAATTTTTACGCATTATCCCATAGATATTAATGATGGAATTGACGCGTCGATTTTCTTGAGGAATTTTATAGTTTTATGGTGTGAATACAATTTAAAAAGTTGCTAGGTAAACATCTTAGCCAATTTTTGCGATTTTACTATTATTTATTTTTTCGGCGTTAATTGCAACCTCTTACGGATAATTGAAATATTTTAACTTAATAATAATAATTCGACAAGGTAGTTGTAATGTAGCTATTTATAGATACTCGTTTTTTTTTTCTATTTTTTATTGCTTTTTTTCCCATTTTCCTATTTTTCTGTACTTTTCCCTCTCTTTCCTATTTTTTTACTGTTTTTTCATGTTTTTTCTATTTTGTCCGATTTTTCCTAGATTTGTCTATAATTCCTTATTTTTGTTTTTTTTTCTGATTTTTTCCGATTGTTTCTAATCTTTCCTCACTTTTTTCTCATGTTTTTTTTTTATATTTCTAATTTTTCGCTTATTCCTCTGATGTTTTCGACTTATTTCAAATCTTACAAATTTTTTCATTATGTTTTTTTAGTTTTTTTTAGATGGTTGAAATTGTTTTCGGTTTTAGGTTGATTTTTGCGATTTTTTGTCACTTTTTTCGATTATATTTCCGATTTTTTCCCGATGTTTTTGCACATATGCTTTTTGCAATTTATTGCGATTTTTTTCCAATGTTTTGAAATTTTTTTATTTTCTGTGGTTTTTTACAATTTTTTTTTGTTTTGCTTCGATTATTTACGGTTTTTTACCGTTTTTTGTTTGATGATATATTCGTAAATATTTTCATTTATTTTTTATTCTTCCCAATTTTGTAGCGATTTTTTTCAATTTTTTATGATTTACGATTCATTTCGTTTTTTAGCTACTTTTTTTTCGTTTTTTGCGTCCTTTTTCTTTTTTTTGTTGTTTTTTTGTTGATTTTTTACAGTATTTTTTATTTTTACGTATTTTACAATTTTGTTTTTCATTTTTTCCCAATATTGCTTGATTTTTTCAACTTTTACCAACGTTTTCTTTTTCTTTCGATTGATTAAGATTTTTTCTCAGTTTTTTTTCGATTTTTCATTTTTTTCTGTTTTGTTCTGATATTTTTTTCATCGTATTGTTTTTTTTTTATTTCTATTATTTTCTGTTTTTTTCCTCTGATTTATTTCAATTTCCTATTTTTTTTTTATTTTTTAGATGGTTACAATTGTTTTCGGTGATTTGGTTTTTTTTTTGCTATTTTTGCCATTTTTTGCGATTTTTTCCGATTAATTGCAATTGCAATTTTGTGTTTTTTTTTCCAATTTTTTGACATTTTTTTGCTATTTTCTGCAATTTTTAGCATTTTTTTGAGATTTTTACGATTTGTTTTTGAGATTTTATTTCAATTTTCTTACAATAAATATTATGTATTAATATTAGCTTTCTGCACTGCTCCTGTATATAAACTTTAACGATGCAAAATTACGTTTAAAAAGGGGTATAGAGTTTTCTCTTTGCGTATTAATAGATATTTTTCTACACTCGATTAAAATTAATATCAAATTTATTGCACAATTATTGAAAGGTTAAGAAATATTTAGAAATGAGATTTATTTCCTCTTCAGAAAAATAAAATAAAAAAGAAATATTCCTTTAATCAAAAGTAAACCGGCTTTTAGCCACAAATTATTCCAAAGTTTAAAATATTCTTAAGTATTCTTTTAATAAAAAGGATATAAAGTAATATTGCAGCGTTTTCATTAAAACAGCGAATTTCATATTTTACCATCCAATTATTCGAAGGAATTTAAGTGTGCATAATATTCCACGATGAAAGAAAATTTTTAACACTTCGTTGGTCGACCAAATTATTAATTCGTTGGATTTCTAAACGAACAGTCATCAAAGTAAGAAAAATGATTCCCTGGTGTTTTTTTTAAATAAATGATTCTGTTTGAAATAATTGTAAAGGAATCTAAAAAATACGCAGTCATCTGTAATTTAAATTTTAATAACAAAAAATGTTCGTTCAAGTTCCAAATATTTCTTTCGTTGTTAGAAAATAATTGAAATGAATCGCATGAAAAATTGCTTTTTTTAAAGAAACCATCCACATTGTAATACTGAGCTAGCGTAAACAAATGTAAAAATTATGTAATATTTCATCGTTATAAACATTTGTGACATGAAACCATTTAAGTCAAATCTACAAAGGATTTAGTGAATAGATCACCCACTAATTATACAGGTAAGAGGTACTAGTCGCAGAACCAGATGCCAAACCATTATCACTCACCAAAATGTGGAATAAAGATTGGATTAACTTCACAGAGTACAACCAAAAACGTCCCTTTTATCACAAAACATAGACACGTCAACAGCTAATTCCTGTATATAGAGCAGTCACATAAAAGACAGATATAAAACCTATACATAGACACATTACACTGAAGATGTCTTATGAAAAGGAAAATACAAACAATTTGGATACTACTGGCACCGTTACTATCGAACGCAGTAAGTAAGCAAACTATTACAGCAGTAGGATATACTGTATGAGTATTGAAAGAAGTACTGTGCATAGTTCAATTTACCATAAAATCAGTAATCATTAGAAGAATGAACAATTTGTACTATTAGCTGCCAGTAACCAAAACAAACCAATCTAAAATGGTACTAATAACGAGGACTACGTAGAAAGAATTGACTGTTACGATCCAATTTAGCTAGTAGAGACCGATGAAGGATCCATCAAGTAATTTAAGAGACTCAAAGAATTATAATAATTGGTACTTACAGAAAGGTCGTGGAAAATATAATAACAGATAACTGGATAAACCTATCGTTAAGGGATCTACAACAAAATGAAAGACGACGTAAGAGTAACGGGGAAATAGAATCCACCGATCAAGTCACGTAAGGCGAAGATATAAATAACTAACGAACGCAGCACGCAACCACAACATTGGAAAACCTTCTAAGACAATGTGACCAAAGAATAAAATATTCTAATAACAGACAAGGCATTTGACTGTGTTGACTCTTTATCTCCGTTATTAGTGGGCACATTTAAACAAGACAAAGGGCATTGTATTATATATGTGACGTAGAATAAATGTGAGGTTCTACAGCTCTGAATATGACTGCAAGGACTGACTGATGGTACTAGAATGAATAAAAAGGTTCTATAAGTATGCTATGTATGGTAACATCATTTACAAAAATAAAAAAAAACTTACATTTTACGAACTGTAGCACAAACTTTAACAATCCAAAGCCGGCTGAATACTAAATAGTCGACTGTCCATAGTCTTATAGCATGCGGAGTATCCTCAGTGCTAACCGTTACATCAAAGTAGAAACAATGGTTGTTTGTATATTATTCGAACAATTGATGCATTTAAAATCAAGTCCAAACAAAAATCAGTTTATCTCAGCTTTCTGGCACCGCAATAAAATAAGGTAAAATATGATGATAATGAGTTTATATGCCCGTGTTGTTATGAATAAGATAAGAAAATATGGTAATATTCTTGAGTAATATTTATTGTGTAATTTTTAACTTTAAAAATGATTTCACAATAAAAAAGAATTAATTTGGTATACTGTAAAATAATATTATTCGCAGGAAACTATTTAGAGATTTAAAATTGTTTATTTACTAAATCTGAAGTAATTAGGATCGTTCAAATATCAAAAATATGACGCTCAGAAACTGCTTTAAATTTTTCTTAACGTATTGAATGTACGAGGTGTCCCAATTAAAATATCGTTTGTCCCACCTAAATCAGACTGTTAATAATGAAGTTAGAAGCTAATGTCCTTTTGACAGTCCTATTACTTAAAATTTTTGTTTTAATATATATGTTATGCGATGTTTGTCCCACCTAAATCCGAGTACTAATAACAAAGTTTCATGCTAATGTCCTTTAGTCTTTTGTTCTACTTTTGATTTTTATTTAAATATATATTCTGCGCCACATTTCAAATATACCGCCTTTTTCCGCGTTCCGACCAATAATAACAAAGGTTGACCTTAAGGCCTTCTGTGCATGATTTTTGTTTACTTATGGATTGTACGTCACATTTATAATACAATGTCATTTGTCCTGTTTAAATCTGCCTACTAATATAGGAGATAAAGAGTAAACACAGTCAAATGCCTTGTTGAGATCAATTAATGCGCCCGTACAATCTTTGCTTATCTACTCAGAAGATATTACAAGATCGTAAAAGCAACTTATTAAAAGGCCTGGCTGGTAAAGGAGCCGAAAAACCTTTAATTGGACCGCAACCCACATGTGGTATTTCCTACCAACATATAAAGGGTATGCTGGAAAAACCATTAAGGGACAAACACAGGAAATACTTGTTGGAACTTATCGAAGGTCCATCCAAGAGCAGAGACAATCTGCTACTATGCCTAAAAAGACGGGAACTCAAAACCGCACTAGATGTCTTGACAGGACACTACGGGCTTAGAAGACACCTGAACCTCAGAGATGTATCAGAAATATGATGAAGAGGACATACTCCTCTGCATGTATTATGCTATTGCCGGAACCTGAACAGGGAAAGGGAATGGCACTTTGGGGTACAGTATCCTGAATCCGAAGAAAAAAAAAGGTACAAACTGTTTCAGTCCGTTCCGAAATTCAATCTAGTCGCAAAAAATAAGTACCAACATTTTTCAAAGAGCCAGTGAAGATAATGAAATGATTAAAAATCAAATTTGAACTAAAAAATCCTAATAAAATAAATAAGTAATATATTGGCCTATAAACAAATAAGAAAACAACACTCAGTACATTTAACACAGTAGAAACCAGAACGGGGCTAAGTCAATTTTTAGAAGAAAAGCAACTAATTTGGGACTATTATCTTCTTATCGGCCATGTTAAGAAAGTGACAATTACAAGAGCTGCTCCTGAAAGGCAATATCTACTACCCAAAATTCGGAGATAATCATGGTAACTTACAAGGGAAGACAAAATAGAAGAAAACAATAGTAGAATTTGGATTTGGAAATATTAGTCACTTACTTTAGTGAGCAATTATCGCCCGAAGTCAACCTTTGCCCGTTGAATAATTAAAACATACTTTCAGCAGCATTAAGTGTGCTGGTTAAATAGTTTGACTAAGAGAGACATACTGATGTTTTAATTGGTCATATTACTTGCAAGGAACGTATCATGTTTCATATCTAGTAGCAGTCAGTTCAATTTTTTTGAGTTAGGTAATTATTAGCAACTTTGGCTTATTTTTAGTCATTTATTTTCCCTTTCAAAAGGGTAGTAACGGCATTTGCCTTACAAGCTTTACAAGGAGATCCAGTAGCTTATATAGGTGGTTATTAGTTCCATCAGCAATATATTATATTTTTCAGTAATTTCGTATCATCTGGTAGACAATGCAAACTTAATAAGTGACATACACACGTTTTATTAAAATTAAGATTATATATTTTTTTAATGAATATCGGTATTAAATACATTCATACTCAAATAAACTAATAAAATTTTAGTAAATTTAAATTTTGGTTTCAGAGAGGTCAAGGGAGTGACAGCAGCACATCATCTTCTTCTTCTTCTGGATTTTCTGGAAAGGGACGTCAAACCAAAGTAAGTAACGTGTGTAAAATTATAATATTTGGCATTACCCTCTATACCTCGTCATCCTAGAAAATACACTGTATTAGATATCGATTGCAATATTATTTTCTAAATTAAAATATTATCTCTTGACCATCATCAATCAACGTTATACATATACCTAGATCTTGTTTGAGAAATAGATGCTACAAAGGCGAATATAATGAACCAATCAACATACAAAATCGAATATTCGGTTATACACTCGGAGTTTTATTAGTATGTAAATGCGAGTGATAGGATATCGATATTTGAGGTTAAAGCAGATAAAAGAGCCAATCTTCGCAAGTTTTAATGACCGATCGGTATAAGATCAAAGTCAACACTCATTAAGTCATATTGGCAAAGTATACATAAGGGAAATATATACCAGGTGTCCATATAAATATAAACGTCAACTATTACGAAAATCTTTTAAATCACATAAATAATATGTTAAAATAAAAATCAGTAGATGAGCTATGTGGGCTCCAAGTAATTAAAGGTATATGTAATGGGAAAGTAAATAAATGTAAAAAACAATCGTTTTGGCAAAAAAAATTAATATAAGTGACATTTCTCCAGGTTTTGCATATCAACAAAAACTACCATACCAGTTGATGCTAATGTAGTTGTTACTATAATAAATTATAAAAATAAAAAAAAAAATTTGCTAGTATAATTTTAATATCATTACTAGATTTTAAAAATAAATATGCTCAAATCTGCTTTAATATTTTGTTGTTATAAATATTCTCTTAAACCTAATCTTCGTGTATCATTATTTGGTCGTTGAGCTTTTTTATTACTCCACCATCTTTACGAACCACACACATATACACATACAATGCTCTCGAAATGGAAGGGGTTTACTGAAAAGCTGGAAATATTCGCCCCGCTTACCGCGTGCATTACAAATGGAACTTTTGTTCTCATAATTATGATGTTGGAGGCCGTTTGTAGAACCCTACTACCCGGGAACATATTAAAAACGGTGCACTTGGAGTATATTTCGTTCTAGATTTCTTGACTCCTTATAACCAGTCTCGTAAAAATGCTTATAATTTATGCTCTTTGTTGACGCTAATTTTCCTTTCTGCCTCTTTACTACAAGGTTAATTAGGATTACTAGATTTTATATATCAAATTATGATGTACAGTGAAGTTTAAAGTTTATCGAAACTGAAGGTAACATCAACGATAATTTGGGGATTAAAAGCCATTAAACCATAAATCAGTAATTAGAAATAAGTTGCTAAAATACTGAGAACGGGCTTTATTTCCTTCTGTTCAATAAATTAATTTGTCTCATCCTCATAACCCGATTCTCAGATAATATGTGTTTATACCGATTTTTAGGATATTTATATATGCGTTTGATTAACAATTTAATTATTATCTTCAAGTAAGCAAAGTTATTATCTTAAATACCATAATATGTGACAATTATTAAGACGAAAACAGAAAATGAGAAAAAATAGCAGGATAGGAAATAATTTCGATCCTTGCGGTTACAAGGATGGATGGTACGCCTATGTTTCGGTCAAAGTTGAGTACGTGGTATTCGTTCAAAAAAATAATAAATATGTTTCTTTTGCGATAACAGCAATAGTAGATGGATTTCTTGAAGTAATGTCAATCATTTTTGGGGATATAAAGAGGATCTGTTTTAATATTTTTAAAACAAAAATTTTGGAATTTACCGTAGACAAAACTAGTACTTCTTGTATATCGTAAGATCAATAAGGCGGTAAGTATTTTTACACAGGTAAAAATTCAGCACCGTCTTATTAAATTATTAGTCAATGAATAAATGTTTTAAATCTATTCATGAGGAATATAAATCAAGAAAAAAACGATCATATAATATTTAAAAATGCGAAGAAAAGTAATTTTTGGAATACTTATTATTTTTTTTCCTACGTAAAAAATAAATTATTTATTACAATATATTTTAAACAAAACAAAAATTAAATTACATGTTCCCATCCCACCATTCACATTACATTTTACTTTCTACATATCTTGTTATCAGATGTTGAAAAAATGTCATTCTCCATAAAAGCTTCTAAAGCATGAAAAATATACTAAACTTTATCGAAATATTTCAAAATAAATATTTGTTACCTCCGTATTAATATTACATTTTCTTTTCTACAGCTCATAATATAAATTTTTAATACAAATCATAAGGAACAGTAACAAAAATTCTCATATTTTAAAAAAGTGAGTAGATGACCTATGTGGGTTCTAGCGCCCTTTATATTTTTGAGACTTAACTATGGAAAGCTTAGTACAAACATGTTACAAATTCATTTTATTCAATTTTGTTTTTACATAATTACAAAATATTTTCAACAAAAGAAAATTAAATGTTACCACCAGTCATTTTATATTTTTCTTTCTACATTTCTTATTATTAATATCTTAGAGATTTTCATTCTTTTTAAAAGTTTCTAAATAAGAAAAAATGTTTCCCATATTTTCAAAAAGAAAACGACTTGTTATTTTACTATTTATATATTATTTTCATATTTAATATCAATTTTTTAGAAAATCTCATTTTACATAAAAGCTTTTATATCACATAAATCATATTTATCGAGAACAAAATATCTGAAATTTTCAACAAAAAAGAATAATGAGTAGATGAGCTAGGTGGGTTCTGACTTACTATAGACTTGTTAGAAAATTTCATTTATCATAAAAGCTTCTAAATCAACTAATATAATTTAAAGGAACATTATGAATATTTAAATACCGAAAAAATAAATTGACAAAACTTTAACGTCCTTTATATTTTTCGGACTCAACTAACTATTAACTTTACATTTTCCTTTCTATAGCTCTTATTACCAATTTATCGAAAATTTTAATATTTAATAAGTTTCTAAATGAGTAAAACTATTTGTAGCATCATCAAAATAGCCCGTGTAAAAAAAAACTTGTGTACTATTTATATTTTATTTTTATATTTATAACTATTGATTTCAATTTTTCAGCTATTTATATAAATTTTCCAGAAAATTGCAGTAGTAACAAAATAATTAATATTTTCAATAACAAAAAAATGAGTAGATGAGCTATGTGGGTTCCAGAGTAGCAAATGCATTTTATTAGTCTTTATTATCAACTATTCATAATAAAAACTTCTAAATCAACTAATCTATATTTATGAACATTTTTAAGATTTTAATACAGAAAAAAATAAATTTTTAAAATTTAACGTCCTCTATATTTTTGGGACCCAAATACAAAAAGTTTGTCTAAATACAAAAATGTTTTTACAATTTTTTTTCTCCTATGGCAAAAGAGATAAAACAATTACAAACTATTTTTAACAAAAAGAAATTAATCTTATTGGCGCACTATTATTAATTTTTCACTAATTTTTGTTTTTAAAAAATTTCGAAATCAGTTTTGGCATCAATAAAATATCCCATATTTAAAAAAAATGCCCATTACTTTTCTAGTATTTACATTTTATTTTCGTATTTAATTAATTAATTAATTAATTTAATTTCAATTTTTCAGAAAATTGAATTGTACATGAAAGCTTTCAAATTACAGAATACATATGTAGCGATAATAAAATATCCGATATTTTCAACAAAAAAAAATGAGTAGATGAGCTGTATGAGTTCCGGTTTAGAAAAGTTATTTTCCTGTGTACAGACTTTATATCAACTTGTCAGAAAAGTTTATTCTCTATAAAAGCTTTTAAATTATAAAATGTATATACATCCCTAGTATTTACATTACATTTTCTTTTCTACCTACGCCTCTTAATATAAATTTGTCTGAAAATTGAAATTAATATAAAAGATTTTAAATTACATAAACCATAAGTAGCAACAACAAAATATCTGATATTTCCAACAACAAAAATGAGTAGATGAGCTATGTGGGTTCTATGTAAGCAAAGTTATTTTCCATTTTACAGATTCTATTATCAGGTTGTCAGAATATTTTATTTCTTAAAAAAGTTTCTACATCAACGAATCTATATTTACGAACATTAAAATATCAATATTCAACTAAAATTTAGATCAAGATAAAAGAGAAATGACAGCAAAATATCCAGAAAAATTTACATCCATTTTGAAGATTTAATAGAAAACTGATTTTTTAACTACACAAAAAATACTGTAAATTGAAGGTCTGCATTTTTTTCCTCTGACGAAAAGAGATAAATAAATAATAAAATGGAAGTAATTCTGAAACAGGAGTAATTTTTTCTGACCAGTTCTCATATCATTCCTTTTACCTTAAATATTATCACCACAACATATTTGAATATAAGACTAAATTTAAACAAAGTTAAGTTAATTAAGACAATATTAAAAATTAATTAATGACAATCATTCGTTTTGTAATGGGATTCGAAGGCACAGACTTGATTCATCACATAAAATCGAGTCAGTCTCAATGGTAGGGTAGGAAGGAAGCCATGCATCATGGCATCTCCTCGGTAATTTACCGATTTCGATTTGGGAAACGAGCTTGTGGGTATGAAACTACATTTGCAGGCCTGTAGTTTGCGAATATTTATTCAGACAGATTGTGGGAGAATTTATGGCTCGGGATGATGATATTATTCTTTATTTCTACACCGGTTTACATGATATATTCGAAATATCAAGGCAATATTAACATTTATTATTGATCATTAATATTTTTTGAAGTTTCGTCATAAAAAATTAGCCATACATAAAATGAAATAATAATATAAATTGTAACGCAGTAGTGTCGAATCTTTTTTTTCTCTTTTACCATTTTATTACAATTTATATTTGAGTACCCCTCCCCTACCAACCTTCGCAATTGGTACTTTATTAAATAATGTCTGGTTTAATACAATCCATGAAGCAATCAATCCAACCGTGTATTTCGTGTTTGTACGTAATTTATTTTGACTATGTACATGCTCTTTATTATTCCTCTTCTTCTGATTTTTAGGCTATTACCACTAAGAACTATTTGCATATCATTAATTGCTTCTTTTAATAATTTGTACATTGTAATACATAGAATATCGACAAACAAACTACTTTTATCACAGTTTTAATTTAATATATGTTTCTCTAGTTTATTACCTAAATACATTTTCGAATAAGTAATTATTTACTCCTATTTGCATTTTAAATACGTGTGTTAGTTGATTATCAACAATTCCCTGTAATCAACAGAACTACTAACATATGCACCAACGAATCAAATTAATTACAATATTAATTAATGCTTCAGTTAAAGTAAAGAGGAATAATATATTTGAAAATGTTGAGTGGAAAATTGCATTTTTGTATGTGTGAGATTATATTTGCATGGTGAAAGTATTTAAATTAGGAATTTTCGACTAAACTATTTTATTTTAAAATTAATATTATTTATTTAAATAATAAATAAAATATTTTCCAGATTTGTAATGTTCTATTTATATGAATTCCCTTTTGAATTCGTCCGCAATCGTTTGCTAATGTTTGTCTCTACCAAAGCGCGCTATAATCGCTATTAAGAATTTACATACACAGTATAATTTTTGTTTAACAAAAACCGGTTAATATTCCCATCGGGAAATTCGGGAATAGCAGAAACGTTTCTGAACAAAAAAAATACCTCTGGTTAACCGGGAATTTGGCCCATGGGAATTGTCACTTCTAGGTGCTATAATGTACAAAAAGCGAAAATACACAATGAAAAATCAATTTCCTTACGGCCTTTTTCAGCTTTCGCCCTTTTTGAAGCATGAATAATATATTTTTCTCTTTGTTCGAGTGGCTGTCAGCCAAAAAAAAATGAGATGGTGTATGTCGTATGTAATAAATGTCAAATGATTGACATGTATGTATTAAAAAGATAGTTTTTAAAGCTAACTATACATGTTTTTTTTATAAAGTAATTGATTATTTTATTAAAATTTCTTTTTAAAGATGTGTTACGAATACTGCTTAATCTTGTTTATTGATTTTTAACATTTTACATTCTTATTTTAGTCATCCATATTTCAGTTTAAATATCGACAGTGTGGCGGTTAAATAGAACAAAAGTTTCTCAATTTGAAAGCTATTCGACTGGTGTTTTGCATATCAGGACGGTTATTGATAAAATGGAAAAAACCAAATTTTATTTTGAACAATAGAAAAAAGTACATGGCACTTTTGTCTGAAAACGTATTACCCGCCATCTAATCCCTCCCTCTTTTTTCCTTTACATTTTTTCCGAGTACAACAGCCTTTTATCTCAGTATTTCACACGTGTGTTTCGAGGTGAGAATTTAATTTATATGCTCCTGGGCTCATTGCCGCTGATAAGTTCTTAAGTAACGAAACAGCTGTCCGGAATACGGCCTTGATGTATTTTAAAGTATTTTAAAACTTTTTTGGGAGTTCATTGACTATTTAGAGATATGGGTCCTCTGTCGGTTCCAGTATGTACTGGCGCTTATTACAAAGATGGAATCTTTTTCTCAAGTAATAAATGATACCGTGTCACATTGGTAGATGGCCATAGCTATCTACCTGAGTACAACATCCTTTTAATTAATTTGAACATTGAACATTGAACGAGCGTGATCGCCGGCCTGACGGTCTGACTATTTAAAATTCTTACTGAAAGTAAGGAGGAAATACGAAAGGTTTCCTATTATTTTTTTCAAATATAAAAAAAACATCAAGAATACCACATTAATGTCACTTAACGTTAAAATCAAAATTTAAATTTAAATCAATGATACTTGAATAACAAAAGTTAGGAGAAAAAGTTAAACGCACGCGATTGTATCAAACATGGCCAAAAAAGTTATTTTTGAAATTTTAAAAAAGATATAAATTTAGGACGTATATAAAAATAAATCCATTTGAAATATTTATCTGACAATATAAATATTTATGATTTTCCGAAATTTAGATCATACTGTATATTATAAGTATTTGTACCTTTTATCTCTCAACAATCAGAATCTGAAAATACCATTTAATTAGATATTCAAACTAGCAAGCTACAATAAGAAAGGACCTCATTTAAATCCTTGGAAAAAAAGAAGAAAATTATACATTGTCGGACAAAACGAGGAAGGAGCGCTTGAAAATAAATTCCGCCGATTTCAAACGACACGCAATCAACTTCAATTATTATGCTAATTCCGGAAATTATAATCTCTTTATTTATTTTATACGGTCAAAGCACAGTAAATCGAATTAAATCCACCTACTTCATTTTGATGATTCCATTGTGACTATATATCTCGACATTCCAGAATTTCAATTTATAAGCTCAGATTATAACGCTTGGTAACTTTTAGGGTACGATATATTTTATGATAAATAAAATTAACCATGTTGTTATTCTAATTTTATAATATAAAATAAAAATATTAATTTTTTTGGTGCAAAGTAGTGTATAAATGGGAGTTCTATTAAATTTTGTAGTGATGGAGGGGGAAACCGGTATATTTATCTTAATTCTTATTAGTACTTTTACTTATTTCTTTTAATGTCATAATAACTTTCATTTTTATGAATATTTTTCTTAATTTTTTTATCTATACTTTATAAGCCCAGATTATAACGCTTGGTTACTTTTAGGATACGATATATTTTATGATAAATAACAATTAACCATGTTGTAAATATAATTTTTTATTAATTAAATAAATTTTAAACAGAGAAAATGATAATAAAAATTTTTTTGGTGTAAAGTAGTGTATAAATAGGAGTTATATTAAATTTTGTGGTGATGGAGGGGGAAACCGGTATATTTGGAAAGTGGGAACTAGTATCTTCTTTTAATATAAATATTATAATAATATTGTTTTCCTTTCTCTTATCTTTATTCTTTATTCTTATTGGTACTTTTATTTATTTCTTTTAATGTCCCTACAAATTTCGATTTTATTAATATTTGTTTTATTTATTTTATCTATACTTAATAAGCTCAGATCCTAACGCTTGGTAAATTTTAGGGTGCGATATATATTATATGATAAATAAAAATTAACCAGTTGTAATTCTAATTTTTTAATAATTAAATAAATTTTAAATACATAAACTGAAAATAAAAATTATAATTGCGCTGGTGTAAAGTAGTGTATAAATAGGAGTTCTATCAACTTTTGTAGTGATGGAGGGGGAAACCGGTATATTTATCTTTATTCTTTATTCTTATTGGTACTTTTACTTATCTCTTTTATTTTCCTAATAAATTTCATCATTATGAATATTTTATTAAATTTTTTTTATCCATACTTTATAATCTCAGATTATAACGCTTGGTAACTTTTAGGGTGCGATATATATTATATGAAAAATAAAAATTAACCAGTTGTAATTCTAATTTTTTAATAATAAAATAAATTTAAATAGATAAGCTAAAAATAAAATTATTATTTTGTTGGTGTAGTAGTGTATAAATAGGAGTTCTATTAAATTTTGTAATGATCTTTTTTCTGATTGGTACTTTTACTTATTTCTTTTAATGCCCTTATAAATTTCATTTTTATTTATATTTTTTAAAATTTTTTATCTACACTTTATAAGCTCAGATTATAACGCTTGGTAATTTTTAGGGTACGATATATTTTATGATAAATAAAAATTAACCATGTTAAAATACTAATTTTATAATAATAAAATAAATTTTAAATAGATAAGTTGAAAATAAAATTATAATTTTGTTGGTGTAAAGTAGTGTATAAATAGGAGTTCTATCAAATTTTGTAGTGATGGAGGGGGAAACCGGTATATTTGGGAAATGGAAACTGGTATCATCTTTTAATATAAATATTATATTAATACTATTTCTCTTTCTCTTATCCTTATTCTTTATTCTTATTGGTACTTTTATAAGCTAATAAGTCAACTAAAAATAAAAATTATAATTTTGTTAGTGTAAAGTAGTGTATAAATAGGAGTTCTATCAAATTTTGTAGTGATGGAGGGGGGAACTGGTAAATTTTGGAAATTAGAACTAGTATCATCTTTTGACACAAATAATGTATGATTACTGTTTTTCTTTCTCTTATCTTTATTCTTTATTCTTATTGGTACTTTTATTTATTTCTTTTAATGTCCTCATAAATTTCGGTTTTATTAATATTTTTAAAATGTTTTATCTATACTTCAATTTTCCATTATATTTATTGGCCATTCATTTATAAACTGTATTAATATATTTTGAATTTCTGACCTAATACACATAAATTTCTTTCATATCTTATAAACCTATATTGGAACAACAATTTCATTATAGATGTATATTGTCCACGCAACTTATCAAAGTTTGTATTTTCTCATTAAACTCTGTCAGCTCGGAATCGAATATTGGCAAGTCGTATGTTTGAACAGACTATTTTGCTCGTTCAATGGAATCGGGTGGTAGATTCAAAAGCGAGAGATTGACGCTATTTACTCGCTTCCTGCTAACCCACGCTCGTTCTCAATCAAAACTCCACTTCTAATTCCTGCGAATGCTTTTCTAATGGACCACCGCACCGCGCTTCAAATTTTTAGATCGCTGGTGCTGCGGAAATATTAGAGTGCTTTCGGCTCTTAATATCACTGCCAGGATGTTTTCGATCTTTAACAGGATTTATTTTTTTTTAACATGAGTATTTAGAGTAATGAATATTGAAACAAAAATTATTCAAGATATTAGTTGTATATATTTTTTATTAACTTTATATTTATCTTCAATAAAATTATTCTATATACTATTACATTAGATAAATGTAGCGAAAAATTAAAATTGAATTTTCCAGTAATAAGAAATTTTCTCTTATTTTATCTGCGAAAGGTTTCGTTCAAATAATTTCATCGCTCGATTCGTCGGTCGTAGATTTCCTCTAGAGATTATCCAACTCAGCTAGTGTTTTTTTGTCTCTATTCTGGATTCCCACTAATTTGTACCCGTCTTATTAAAACCGCATCCGGAATACTGTCTCTGCATTTCAGTTTTTAGTTAGTCGACATTCATTAAATTGTCTTTATTGGATATCAGTGTCGTATCAAGTTTAATCTATAATTAAATTTAATTTTTTATAAGAATTTAAACAATCTTTACACTTAGATAACTTCAACCTTTAGTATCACCTGTGCCTGTTCTTAAATTTCCAACTCTTCTTCCCTTGTTAACAATTTTAATATTCCAGACAATTTGTGCCGCAGGCAAAAATTGTAAACTTGCAAAGCGAGCCTGATTTATCGTCGTCGGGACAGAAAGTTTTCCCTGTTTTAAAAACTATTTCGAAACGGGCCTTTTGTCCCGGTGAACCGCCAATGCCGCCTTTTATAATTAATTGTCCTTTAAGGTCGTTTGAGTCGCGATGAAAAATTGCAGTCGGAAACTTTGCTTAACCGTATTGAGAGGTTTGGTCGTTGGGAAATTATTAGGACGGATTCGAGAGACCAGTTGATAAATAGTGTCGTCAAAGAAGAAAAAATGTGATGTACAAGAAAAATATTTAATTTCCGTGACACTATTATTATAGCAAAAATAAATTTTAATTTAAGGGGAAAACTGAACCCCGTAAAGGAGACACTATCTAAAAAAGTGACGGCGTGTTTTATAACACAAGTCATGGGACGGGGGATAAAAAAAACATGTAACAATCTGCGTAGACTTAGAATCACCTTTCATATCAAAAAACATAATAATATGGAAAAACTGACAGGTGACAGTCAATATAGGGAGTCATGGTAAAACTAATGAAAAATTTTAAAAATGTCAAAATACAAATGTAGAAAAATTATTAAAATCAGTATAAAAAAAATGGATAAAGGCTTAGTTTAAAAAAAGAAGAAGAATAATAATGGTTGACAAATGATAGATAAGAAATATCAGTGGGAAAGAAAAACTGAGGTTAGGAAAAGAAGTTATGGTTAACAAGATGTCAACCAAAAACACAGTGGAAGGAAAATAATTAAGGTGGTAAGCAGGAAAAACGTTTATGGTGGAAAAGTGTCTGTAGTGTACGAGGAAAATTTTCATATAGCAGTTGTATAAAATTTCAATCCCATGTGATAATTGTTATTATTATTCATGACCATTTTATATGCAATATTTGTTTGTCTAATTGAGAAGCCACTATAGCTGTTGCCATATTAACCAACAATATAAACCTTACACATTTGAAATTTATAGCAAAATAGCAATTTCTCCTTTTATAAGTTGATCACGTGGGTTTGAAATTTTATTGCAACTACTAGATGTCTCCGAAGTTATCAGATATGATTGTCTTTAGGAAGTAATAGTTCATTTAGACAATTATAGTTGTTGTACAGACAGGAGTTATGCAATAAAGGGACCGCGAATACACTCCACATACATGGAATATATGGAAAACCAAAAATGGATCCAGAAGACTACTATAAACAGCCATTAAAGAACCTATACAAACTAGTACAGGGAACAAGGTTGATGGACTGTGTGTAGTAGACAAAGAGACCGGGAGATAGCGCAATAAGCACGAGGCTGCAGTGAACCCGGTTGTAAAGAATGTGGTAAAATTCCAAGTCATCAAGGAAATGATATCGTTAACTTTTGTGTTTTTATATTCATCAGTTAACATTAATATGTTCTTTTATTCTAGTTGAAAGTCTTTTACCTGTCTGACCTATGTATTATATTAAAATCTGCACAGCAGAACTTATTAGTCTTCTAAACGGTTAAACGAGGAATTTGATCTTTTGAATCAACTAATCTTGTATTTCTTAAATACTTTTGGAAATTTTGTACTAAAAGTTTTGTCTGTTAGTGAAATAACGTTTAGTTAAGTTCCAATTTTTAGAAATATCTATTAATCAAATCTAGCTTTGTTGTTATTAATTGGTAGTTGTTTAATGATTTGAGGTTAGAAATGACAGCAGATTGAGAGAGATGGACAGATAAAAAAAAGCTCCAAAAAGAAAATGTTAAAGAATGCAAGTTTGTGTGACATAAGATGGTTAGAGTTAACATGAATTGGAAATAGACCAAGAGGCCACTGTAAAAAACCTGTAAGCAAAAGAAGATGCAGAAAACCGGAGACAAGAGTACATAATAGAATATGGCTTCAAAAGTAGCGCAGAAGTTGGGGAAAATTTCATTTGAATTTTTTTGGGCCCTTTTATGAAAAGAAACAATGCGTGATTTAGTAATTTTCTACAAATTTGGATCCAACACTTCATGATCGTGACGAAAAATACGTCACTGTGGGTGTGGGGACAAATGCGGTTGTCAAATAAGGGCAGAGCGTTCTTTAATGCAGCAGCAAAAGAGATTTTTGTTAGTTTATAATCAAATTAACAAGATGTTGGTACAAAAAAGCCAAATTGCAAATCCTTCATTTTCTAGCAATGTTTTGAAAATTTTCGCCGCCCCTTTCTTGCTCTCCTCCTTAGACCGTTTACGATTATGATGCAGAAAATCGCATTTTTGGCCAGGAGGGGTTACCCTAGATCAATCGCACCAAATTTGGAGTATTTACCTCTCTGCGCCATGTTTTCAACTTTTTTTATTTTTTCTAGTGCGTTAAACGTGATATTTTTGTGAACCCGGCTATCCAGGGAACACATTTCTATTACTTATTGCATCTTCAGCCCTAACTGGTTTGGCTACTTTCGATTGCGCACCATCTATTATGCATATTATGTTTTTAAGACATCCTCACCCACCCCTGGCGCTTCCTACATTCCATGAGAGGGCCAAAAAAATTTAAAATTAGATTTTCCTAAATGGGTATAGAGGCCCTGATGCCAGAATCTATTATATGGTCCCCTTTATCGTTCTATCCGGTTTGCGCTAGATCTTATTAAGCTAGTGAGTTTTTTTACAGTGCGCTCTCGGTTATTAGTTGTAGGTTTCCTGTAAATTTCAAATAGAAAGTAGAAGAAGAAGAATTTTTACGAATCACTAGATCCAGGAATGTCATACAAATATTGGACTCAAATTCGATAGTAATTTAATGCGAGGGTGTATCTAGGTAAGGTCAGAAGTAACTTGGAACAGAATTATTCAATCGTCTGCATATCGGACGTAGAAGAGAATTTTGGATATGAAAGGAGGGTAGTGAAGAAAGGAAGATTCAAGATTGTTAATAAAAAAATAGGCTAAAAGGAGTAAATAATTAGAGCCTAATGCCAATTATTAAAATTGATTGTTGAATTGGATAAAGTTTTGTTCAAGGAATAAGGTCCTTAGACATAAGAGGATAAATGTTGTTGTTACTGATTAGGGTATTGACTAACGGCATAAAATTATTCATTTTCACAAAGGAATCTTTTAAGTCTTTTTTTATTACGGACAGGTACGCCATAAGAACGCTCAGATACTCGGTACATAATTTCACCACTCTTTATATCTTTTTAAAGAGGCGCAAACTAGAACGACAGTGGGAGCGGTCGCGGACGCGGTGGTGATACGGTCAACCGCTGTGAATGTAACTTAATGAAAGAGCACAAACAGCCTGCGGTACAACGCTGTATGCACCATGTGATTTGGCGATCTAATATGGTACTAAAGATGTGTGATACAGAGAAACTCATTCAAAAACAAAAAATCTAATATACCATTGAGTAAAATATCCAAAACTGATTAAAAACTCATTCTGCCGGTGATCCTACATCACCTACTCGCTTAAGCAGCTGAAATTCCTTTACCGGATGCTTTTTTTAATTATTACTCCGTCAATAGCCAGCAGGTTTTGTTAGCGGTGCGTGCCGCCGAGCTAGCCCAGTTTGGTGGAGCTTCGCCTTCAAAAGGTCATTTGTTATAACTCTTTTCGTGTGCCTATTTCCGTGTAATGATTTCTAGTGGGTAGTTTGTTGGTTAAACATCCACTGCAAAAAAGGTTTGTTTTAGCTTAATTTTAATAAAGTAGAGATCATTATAAAGACCTTTAATGTCTTGAATGAATAATGTTGATATAGGATCTAGTGTACACATTGAAATAAATGGAAATGGAGTTCGGAAACACTCTGAAATATTTATGTCTCTGAAGAAACCAAATCTGGACTAGGGTTTTTTCCTTTTGGTTATTCAAAAAATTATTCAACGAATTCAACTCGAAGTCATACCACAAGATTCATTAAAAGGTATAAAAAAGTGAATTAAATTGTAAATTGTCGACTAGTTTCGGCCACCATCAGGTAAACACCAAGAAGAAATGAAAATTAAACTTTAACGTAATAAAAAAAAAAAAAAAAAAAAAAAAAAAAAAAAAAAAAAAGTAATTAAAATTTGGGTAGGTATGGGGAATTTAACGTGTTAGAGAAAGAACGTATCTTTTTCCTGTTACTGTTGGTCCAAATTGACCGCGGAAACGGCGTTGGCTCTGGTCTTCAGATACTTCAGGCTCCGTCTGGTCTAGTTTTCAGCTCTCTCACTTACGTCTACTATCGGATCAGATGGAGCTGAAGTACCTGGAGACCAGAGCCGACGCCGTTTTCCTCATTCAATATGGAACAATAGTAACAGGGATAGATACGTTCTCTCTCTAAAACGTTGAATTCCCTATACCTACTTATTTATATAGATCAAATTGTCACTAACTATTTTTTTAATTTCATTATTTTTTTTTGGTTTATTTGGAGTCCGAATTTTTTTTTTATTAGTGTTTATTTCATAGCTATAACTTTGATGACTGAAGTCAATTCCCTTAACACCGTCAAACACAGTCTTTCGGCTATCCATATTTTGTCAACACCACTCGAAAACATATTGGTTTCTCTCCTTTCGGCCGTATATCTCTCAAAAGTGAAACATCTAAAATATATGAGATAAAAAGCGATCAACAGAATATCTTATAATATCTTCGGGCGGTTGTTTAGTCTTTATCCCCCAAAATCGCTTTATCGAATTCTTCTCGCTTGGGACATTCCCCGACGAATTTCGATACAACAGTTCGCAGATGATGTTCTGAACGTTTTTACAGGAATGTGCGAATATTATATGAGTTACTTATAAAAAAAATATATTTATTAATATATTTAATTACAATTTAAGTTTATGATAAATATATTTTTTGTGTTTTAATTAATATCTATATCTAAAAAAATGGTGTTTTTTCCGATATATCAACGTAACAAACTATTAATTTTTCCTTTAATCATTATATGATGTGTTCTTTGAAGCTATAAAAAAAAACGTTACGTGCATGCACCAGGACTTGTTTAATGAACGTTGTGGCTTTTCCACTTAACTAGCAATATTCAGTATAAACTTCAAA
The DNA here is from genome assembly GCA_963243735.1 of Neocrepidodera transversa. NCBI lineage: Eukaryota > Metazoa > Arthropoda > Insecta > Coleoptera > Chrysomelidae > Neocrepidodera > Neocrepidodera transversa. The sequence continues at coordinate 7,043,796 of OY725347.1, forward strand.
GGACATTTTTTTATCGATTTTTTTTGCGATATTTAACGGCGTTTTTAGCTTTTTGACTCTGCATGATTTTTTGCTTTAATTATCCTAACCCTTGGGAGCTAGATCAAAAATGCATATAGGTGGATTTTTTAAAGCAAATTAAAACTAGCTTAGAGAAATTTGGTAGAGCAAAAAATTATTGACTTTAACTTTTTTTAATATAAATGGTGCATTGTAGGGTAAAAAGTGTAAAATTTTTTTTGACGAAAATTGATTTCGACATAAAAGTTTTTCGCCAACCATCCGGGAAGTACCCACGCAGACTTCCAGGACTATCAGATATCTAGGACTCGCCTTACAGCTCGTCCTAGAATTGTCTACTCGTCCAAAAAAAAACACTATTTTCCGGATTTGTTACGTAAATTATTATTGTTTTAAAATAAAAAAAGCTGCCTAAAAATAAGAATTTTTGTAAAAAAATAACAGAATGTACAGTTTTACACAAAAAACACATTTTTGATTGAAAATAATTATTTTGCTATTGAAATTTGATCTGAATCAAAGATTCATTTTTTTTCATTTCAATTTAAAAATTCTAGGAACTCAAACCATTTTGAGACTTTGGCTTATCAGATTCCGAAATTCCAAAAAATTTGAACCGAAAAAAGTTTTCCTATATAAAACACTTTAGTTTGTATGGTAGTTCCGGAAGGGCTAGCATAATTCTGCTAAAAGTCAGTAGGGTTTTTTACTGCAGAAAACTTACTAGTTGAAACTAGAATACTATTGAAGCTTTCGTTTGAGAATTACACTATTTACATCCAGACAGACAGACGGGCATCCAGATGTTCCAATAGAAGTTTTTTGCGTCTGGGCCTTACTAATTTCATTATAAAGTTCCATGATTTTATAATTTTTAGAACGGTCGCAAGTTAAGGGTTAAAGTCGTTATATTTTTTTAAATTTTAGTTAAAAATTTACAATTTCAACACCGAATAATTTTATTTAAATACTACTATCTGCATTTTTACCGGAAAATTCGAAATGGTCTCTAATTTCCCGGAAACCTAATTCCTCATCTCTACTACAAAATTTCCATATACATACTAACGGTTTTCACCTGGACGGAGTTGTGATTTTCATAACTAATTTAGTAAACACCAACGCGAGGCGAAGTTGCTTACTGACTAGGAGTTTGTAGACATTCTGCTGCGTTAGACAGCCAGTCAGTCAGTCAGTCACAAATTTAAATTATGATTCTGTTTAGCGTTCGTTCGGAAACCAATTCGATGTTTTGATTGAAAAACTAACTTTTTTATTAGTAAAACGTGGATATGTAATTTTAAATAGCTTCGTTTATATAAAATTGGATTGCTTAGATTAGAAAAAAATTACATTACTAACAATTTTTAAATATAATCCAATTATTACACTGTTTATCTGTTTCTATTCCTTCATGATCTCCAGGTGCAATCCCATATATGTTATTGATATCATATCCCTTCCACCAACCGCAAGTCAATAAATCTGATCCTGTTCCGATTTAATACTGAGGGACGATCAGATATATACAGTCACTTCTCAAGTTCTAGACATTTATTTTGCCATAATTTACTTCAATAATAGCTATGGAAAATACCTAACACGTCAATTTTTTTATTTTTCAGATAACACATTGTCTTTATCCCAATTTAATTGCTGCTGTTAAAGTATAAACCAGGTTGAAAAAAAATGGCAAAAGAAAACTATGAAAAAAAAAAGTGAATAAAATTTATATAATGATAATATCATTTTTATTTTTTTTGCTGACTAGATCCGTTTTGTTTTTGTCCCGGTTGAATTAATATCTTTATATTTTTGACCTTTCCAACTGACTTGCCTAGCAATACAAAACATTTTTGTAGTTCCTATTATTCAATAACAGAATGCCCGCTGTTTCCTTGGTTTTATTTTAAAGTATTTGCTCCCAGTGCTAATCTAGACGTGGGCTTCGAAGTACGGTACTGGATCCGGGAAGATTTTCTAGGGAAGGACTATCGCGGGGAAGGATTATCGTGGGAAAAGATTGTCTAAGAAGGATTAGTGCTGGAAGATATCTCTAACCGTCTGTGAACAGATACTATAGCTGGATCTGGTTATCGGCTCAAGCTCCAACTCGAACTGGGACTGCAACTGCCGAAAGTCCATCAAGCCGGTGTATAAGGTACTGTTTGCAGCGTGTAAGTAGCACCGGCGCGAGTGTCTCCATCTATCGGGCGGATGTTTACCTGATATGACTGACCATATAGTCAAAGGAACTGATAGGGGTTGGTGGCACAATTACACACTTGCTAGTCGGTAGATCATCTAAATGACAAAGGCATAGTCCTGGGTTTAGGGTGATTGAGGACCGTGGTTCGGAGTCCACGATAAGCTGTAGGTCCCGTCCAGATTAGACTTAGTAGCAGAAAAGAGACGTTAAAATTACAAGCAAGCAAGCAAGCTAGTCAAAGGAAGGTTGTCTTTATCGTTATTTTAAATTAATTATAACCCAGTGCCGTGAGCAATATAATTAATATATTTTAATTGTTAAATGGTAATACGGTAATTTAGTAACTTAGTTACAAAATATAATCACATTATGACCAACACTTTATTTTATTCATTTGTTTATTCTTTCGCTAAATGATCTTATAATTAAAACAATGTATTTAACCGATTGGCGATGAAATTAGCAAAATTGACTGTTTGTTCATATTTCTTAATCACTATTTAAATCCAACAATGAGGAAATTATTCGTTTATTTAGTTGCGCACTATTACAGGATAATTATGTAATGCTGAATCTTGTATATCTTTTTTTCAACTAACTTGCAATAAACTGTAACGTACTTCGGTCGTTACGGGTCACTTTGGCGCCTTAGTCCAGGTTTCGGATTGCCTCGGGCGCCACCTTCCGCTTATTGTGAGAAGACCACTGCACGGGCAGCGTCAGTGGAGAAAGAAAATACTCCAGGGGTCGTTATGGTATCGACCAAGGGCGGTCTTTAATTGCCCTACTGGGTTGAGTACCTGGGTATATTAGCTTCTGGAATGAAACCAAGGAAGATTCAAGAAATAAAACTTTTATTTATACCGAAATTCCGGCGAAGAAGAAAAAGGTGTGTAAAGGCGCAAACAGACTAGCGGCACGTCACGTGAGGTCACGTGCTGTCACGAAGTCACGTTTTCATTGTGAAATTATAGCTTAGAAGCATACTGCTGTTACGTTACATTCATTAAAGATGGATTATGCCAGCTCATGTTCTTCGGAATGGGAAGAAGAAGTAGAAGTAGTGGCTAGTTTTTTAGCTGTCGAAGACAGAAAATATTCTAACCGAGTATTTGTACATAACATCAATAAAAAGATAGAAAAATTAGGAGAATTTCATCGATTAGTTCCCGAGCTGCGAAAAGATCCTAAACGTTTCCATATGTATTTTCGAATGACCATGGAAAAATTTGATTATTTACATCAGCTTATTGAAAATGACATTAAGAAAATGAATACCCAATTTCGTAGAGCTATAAAAAAAATATATAAAATAAAAATAATATGTATATGATATACATGAATTTTTAGATCAACATATAAAATACAAAAAAAATCAAAGCGAATTAAATTTTAAGAAAATCTGCAAAAACAAATTAAAAATAGATTCTCTTTTTGTAATCGAGACTGAAAGAGCACCACAAACATCAGATAATTTATATTGTTATAAAAGATAATATATGAAGTTTTAAGTAAATATAATAAAAAAAAATATACCGGTATTAAAAAGTATTAAAAATAACAGTAAATAAAAGTTAAATCGTCGAAATAATTAATAATGATTACAGGGGACCCTAGTGAAAATATCATATAATATAATAAAAAATTACCCTATATAACGAGGGGAAGGCAGGAAATTTTCAATTTGTAACACAGGTGATATAGAAGTCAATTGTTTTGACTGAAGAGGCAAAGAGAGAGAATTGTTAACATGGGAAAGACATTTTATAGTAATACCTAGAAGAGAGGGAAATCTTGAGAAGGGATATCAAACGATCTGAAATTAAATATACCGAGCAGAAAATAATAAAAATACAGGTCAAGGTCAAGGTTACGCTCTCCATCCAAACTAGAGAGCGTCCATCTTTAATTACTATGAGTATTAAAATGGTTTAAAAAATGTAAAGACTGAAGACTAATTTACTTAATAAATTACAAATTACTTAATTAATAAGAATACGACCATAACAATAATATCACAGTGACGTTTAAAAGACGACTTAAAAATCTACACGACCGATTGTCAGGAAGTTTTAAAAACGTTCTTTAAAATAACCGAGAACGTTTATAAGACTTTTTTCTCTAGTGCAAATGTTACAACTTCTAACGTCATATAGATGTCGGAAAAAGACGTTGATAACGCTTCAAAATGGACTAAATAAATGGTTCGACAAAAAACGTTTTTTGGGCGTATTTTAGTACGTCCATTGGAGTAAAGTTAACGGTGGTATTAAAAGTGACTCAAATAAAACGTTTAAACTTTCTTTCTTAAAATATACTTTTACGGACACAAAAACAACGTATTTTGAAAGTTTTTTAAAGCGGTTATAAAAACGACATACAAAAACGTTTAAGAAACGTATCTTCCTTCCTTTTTCTGAAAACATACTTTTAAGTACCAAAACAAAACGTTTTTTGAACGTTTTTACTGTGGATTTAAAAACGACTCAAAAAAACGTTTTAAAAACGTCCCTATTATGACTTTATAAAATATTCTGACATGGACATTAAAAAAACTTTTAAGTAGTCGTTTTTATTGTAGGTTTTAAAAGCGTCTTGAATACTGTAGCATAAAAAACGTTTTGTTTTTAATTTATGAGTTCGGACATTTTGGACGTTTCTTTTAAAATCGTTCTTGCAGAAAGGTTTATAAAAGGTTTTATTTTGGTTCTTGGACATTCTGACGTTAATTGAACGATAAGGAAATGTTAATTGGAGCTTTTGTGCTATTAGGGAAATACCTTATAAATTATTATATATTGTGTATCCCTTGTTTATTTTGAAAAATAGTTACTTCAATAATTAAACTAAAATAGCATATGCGCCAGTGGCGTCGGACTTAGAAATAGAAAACCGTTTGTCTGTCCATCTCTTGCGCCTCTGGTGGTAGCCAGAAATTATTTTTATCCTACAGTGTTAGAACCGTTATACATATGAGTGACAGTCAGTATTGAAGATCAGTTGGTTCCATGGATTGTATTGGGGTTTTTACATGTAGAGCATATCGTTGGTCGACTGATTGGTCCGCTGGAGCATCTGTAGAGCCCATACGGATGAATACGATACGCCTCAGTTCAGGCCATCAGCGTTATGATTCTTTTCACATGATGATAGACAGTGTTGAGTATTTTATTTACTGTTTTAAGTTTCTGTATAGTTGCACGCATTTGAAATATATCATCCAGCGATTTTAGAATCGACACCCAGATATTAATTAATTTAGTAGAACAAGAGAGGTGTATACGAACCATTATTCTTTTTATGCGAAAAGCGGCAACAGTGTGTATTTTACGTTCTGTGCGTACTGATTATACACGTGAAAATCTATGCAATCCTTCAGTACTGACCGTTAATCACATGTGTAACAGCTCTTATAGTAATAAGCAATTAAATTTTTTTAAATAAAATATAATCTAACTCAATAGGAAGCCTCCTTATAGTTTAAATCTTGAATTTTGAACCCAGTATTTTCTAGTTAATTGTTATTTTCATTTATTTTTATTTTTTTTCATTTATTTTCATTCATGTTTATTTATTTTCATTTATTTTCATTTACTTTTATTTATTTTCATTTATTTTCATTTACTTTTATTTATTTTCATTTATTTTCATTTATTTTCATTTATTTTCATTTATTTTCATTTACTTTTATTTATTTTCATTTATTTTTATTTATTTTCATTTATTTTTATTTACTTTTATTTACTTTCATTTATTTTCATTTGTTTTCATTTGTTTTCATTTGTTTTCATTTGTTTTCATTTATTTTTAAACATTTATTAAATCAAATCACCAATAATCCTGCTCCCAACCATTACCGTTCTTTTGAATAGACAAAAACATCTATATATTCTGGATTTTTATTTTTTATCGTTGATTTTCGCGCAGTCTTCCAGTCTCTGACGTTTCGGTTTGTTTCTTTCCCGCAACAAATCATATCGCCCGGACTAAAATAAATATTTGCCGATACTAACGAAGTCGATATTTTTTTTTCAGTGACGTGTCGTTCGGTTCCAGAAATACATGTAGATAAATTTAAGAAAAAAAAATCGCAGGAAATCAGCGACGTTTTTATTTTAGGAAGATATAAAAATGGTTTATGGGTTTTTTTGTGCTAAGAGATCGATGACATTTTTGCAGTAATAAAATTTCAATTTAATAATTATATAATATTTTATTAGAAACTAATCAAGGATTCAGAATAAATTTACTTTAGACTTAATGCGGGCCTGTGTAAATTTGTGATTCAATCAAAAAAATTTTTTATATGCGGTCGAAACCAATTTGCGTTTGAAAAAAAAAATAATTTTTTCATTCCAGCGTTCCATCTTGATTGAATAAGTGTCCGGGCGTTTTAAATTTAATGCCGAATGAATTAAGAGGAATTTAGTATTCTTGAAACGTGAAACGGTATCAAATTTAGAGCTTTTAAATAATGCCAGAAATAAAAGATGATTTTGATAATAATTAAATCATGAAAAAATTATTATTAAAATCTATAAGATAATTAAAATGTAAACTAAGAATTTGTAGAAAATAATTAAAATTATATAAAATTTAAAACATATCCGTTTATTTATAGATTTATTTTTACACAAAATTATGCACTTCCAACTACTGCCATCTATGAAAAATTATCTAAAATAATTTTCCAGATATTTAATTACCTGGTCGAAATATAAGAGGTATAATATAGTAGTTTGTGCAACAAGTGTGGATATGATGACCATGTCGCACGAGTACAAAGTTTGAGCACGATCGTCTGAGTTCTCACAGGTTTGGAACCGAGGACCTTCGTATCTCAAAGCGAGACCGTTAGCACTGCGGTATTGAGGGATATCACGGACTTATTATAAAATCTTAAAAAATTATAATAGGCACCTTTTATTTTTAAGTACGTTATATTCATATTTAGTTTTTGATTTTTGGGGTAATAATATTATTATTATTACATCTTTGCGGTTAAATAAATATCTGGTAAAGAACTATTTATTAATATATCGCTGGAATTACTTATTTTTACAAATATGTTTCTGTATTAGTATAAACAAGTCTGACAATTGTTTCGACAGGTTATAAATAAAAAAAATAGGAGGTGGGTTACTGAATGTGAACTCTGATTGGTGGATCTTTATATCTCACGCTAATGAAATTATATCCGTTCAGTGAACTGATATTGCTTACATATACATTCTGTAAAGTGTCTGTAAAATCGAGAATATCCATGTGGGTGTAGAAAAAATAATAAAACAAGGTAAATATATTTATTCCAGCTGTCCAGTTGGGATTATATTACACGTTATAGAAATAAATAAAGCATGTTTTAAAAAACATCAAAATAAAAAATCAAACAAAAATATTCTTTGATGTTAGCTTTTTACCAGAATTATTTTTCATAAAATTAAAACTGTTTTTTTTAAACAGCAAACAAATACCAATGTATTTTAAATTCGATTTTATACCAAAAGGTAAATAATGTAGAATTAATATCACGTATGCATTTGATGTTGTGTACTAATTGGTATTTAAATTGTTTATATTCATTTTTCGAAAAACATTTGTAATCAATAATGTATACGTGGAATTTGATATCAATTATATTGAAAGCACCTCTAAAAAAATCAACAAATAAAATTAAAAAAATACTTAAGGCTCAGTCACATGAGGCGATTTTAGTCACTACCACTTAAACTAGGACCGAATGGAATTGAACATGTTTAATTTAAGTCACCAAAAGTGGGTGATTACAGCGGTCACGTGACTTAAACGCCACGTCTGGCAGTTCATAAAAAGTTTAATACCGATACCGAGACGAGAGCGAGACGAGACCTTTTTGAAAATTATTTAGGCAATACCGAGATGACATAAGGCAGAGTCTCGTTCATATTTCTTCAGAATGTGTTTCTGAATTTCTGAAAAAACTAAACTAGCAAGCAGTATAAACATTTGATTTTTTTTATAATAAAAAAAGTCTGCATAGGTTACGATAAATTTACGAAATTAAAAATCTAGTAACCATCTGTGAAATATTTTATTTTATATAAAATGACACTCTCAATATATTTCAAAACTTTTAGGACTTAAAAACAGTTTGAGCGTAATAAAATTTCATGACCCAGTTAAGTCTTAGGTACCCAAATGGTACCTAGAAACTACATTTGTTGTTAAAGGTATGTGTGCAGAATAAAACATTTTAAATAAAATTTTCAGTTCTATTGAAAATAGGAGTAACGAAATCAACATCAACATGCTCTTCAGTTCAAATTCGACAATTGTAATTATACCATATAAAAAACAATTTATAATAAAATAATATTTTTAAACTAATTAACATTTATTATTAACGAAATTTAAAATGTATGTTTGCGAAAATATTGTAACGTGGATGAATGAAAAAAAAAAGTGACGAGACGAGACAAACGGTTACGAGACGAGACCGAGACTGAAACGAGACTTATATTTTTCTCAACTATAGAGACCGAGACGAGATTTTGGAAATTCTCGATTTATCTCGTCTCGTGTAAACCCTATAATTTATGTGATACAACTTAATATTTTCTTCAACAAAATATTATAAGTATCCTTAACAATTAAGTAACAAAGAAGTGTAGAGAGATTATAATTGTAAAAAGTATGGAATTTTTAAGAAAGTTAAAAAAAATTAAAAATCTTTCACAAAAACAAACAAAAAATACTAATATTCCTCTCAAAAAAACACCTTTGAACGAATAACAACTTGACGTGAAGGCGACAATCTTAACAAACGAAGGGGCTAAAGTATCATGATTGATAGCAAAAGACAGGACCGACATTTTGAAAATAAAAAAAAACATGTAGGACGAAAACCATTAATCAATGTTGAAGTGAAAAAAGACTCGGAACGACAATATCGTTTCTGTATGTTCATTTCGCGAATTTTTTCCTGACACATTGTCGCCTTTTATGAACCGAGGAAATTGAAACGCGAACGGGAAACGCGATTGAATGAAACGAAAATTTAAGTATGAGAAAAGGAATCAAAATAATACAGGTATTTTATATAAATAATTTTTTTGCTTTATGCAATTTATTTCTTTGATGACAAAAAAAATCGAAAAGAGCAAAATGTTTAAAACAAAAAAAAATCACGACTATTAAAAAATGCCACAACAAAAGAGAGTTTTTAGATTTAAAAAGTTAGCAACAAAATTTTAATCATCCAATTTTATCGCTCCATTATTTTAATTTTATCTTGTTTACTCTGAATACAATGAAATCAATATTTTAAGAATTACGTATAGTCAGCGATTTTTGTATCGCAATTTTCTTATAATGATTAAATACAGACGAATCAACCTAAATAATATTATACTTTCTTGTCTTGCTCTCTCTCTCAATATACAGTGAAATCATTTTTCTAAGAATTACATATAGTCAGCAATTTTTTATCGTAATTTACTTGGAATTACATAACCAAAATTAATTACAGACGAATCAATGGAAATAGTATATTACCATATAATAATTTATTATCTTGTTTACTTTCAATATAATGAAATAATTATAATAAAATTACGTATATTCAGCGATTTTCTAATCGCCATTTTCTTAGAATTAAACCAAGATTAAATACGGATGAATTAATAAAATAATATTATATTAACATATGCGTTTATTTAATGATTTTCTTATCTTAAAATTACATAACTAGGCATAAGTACGTACAAAATAACATGAATAGTATTATATTACCATATTATAGTTACTTATTTTGTTTACTCTCAATACAATGAAATCATTTTTAAAGAATTGCATATATTATGTGATTTAATTATCGCAATTTGCTTAGAATTACATAATGAAGATTAATTACACACCAGTCAATAGGAATAATATTAAATTAACATAATATATATTATTATCTTTTTTACTCCGAATACAATGAAATAATTATTTTATAAGTTACGTATAATCAGCGACTTTTGTATCCCAATTTTATAAGATACACATAACCAAGATTAAATATAGACGAGTCAATGTAAATAATATTAAAATACCATATTATAATTTCTTATCTTGTTTACTCTCAATACAATGAAATCATTTTTAAAGAATTGCGTATATTATGTGATTTTATTATCGCAATTTGCTTAGAATTGCATAACGAAGATTAATTATAGACCAGTTAATGGTAATAGTATTATATTGCCATATTATATCTCTTTATCTTTTTTACTCCGAATACAAGGAAATCATTAATCTACGAATTAAAAATAATCTGCGACTTTTGTATCACAATTTTGTAAGAATTGCATAACCAAGGTTAAATATAGACCAGTTAATATAAATAGTGTTATACTACCATATTTTAATTTTTAATCTTGTTTACTCTGAATACAATGAAATCATTTTTCCATTAATTGTGTATATTCTGTGATTTTATTATGCCAATTTGCTTAGAATTGCATAACGAAGATTAAATACAGACGATTCAATTTAAATAATGTTATAGTACCATATTATAATTTCTTATCTGGTTTACTTTAAATATAATTAAATGAATTATTTTAAGAATTACCCATCATTAGCGAATTTTGTATCTCCATTTTCTTAAAATTACATAACCAAGATTAAATAAATATGAGTCAGCAGAAGTAATATATTGCAATATTATATTTTTTTACCTTCTTTACTCTGAATACAATGAAATTATTATTCCAAAAATTACGTATATTTAGTGATTTTCTTATCGCAATTTTCTTAGGATTACACAACCAAGTTTAAATATAGATGAGTCAATGGAAATAATATTATATTACCATCCGTATTACGTCACAGAAGGGGTTAAGGGGACCAATAAAACTATGGAGCATAACAACGCTTTAAATGTGCTGCTAATCAGAATACAATTAAACTTATCTATTATGTTTATGTGTATGTTTATTTTTGTTTTTTATTTTTTGTTACTAGTTTATTTTGTTATATGATTTATTTTATATAATACAATATCATGAGAAATAAAAACATTATATTTATCATTTTTGTGTCAAAAAACTTATGACAATTTGGATCCTTTTAAGATTATTATCCAGTGTCTTTGTAATAGAGTGTCACATTTTTAATAACACTGCTAAATTTCCATTATTAATAGTTTTTATAATCTGCCACTCTGAACTGTTGTACTCATATACTTTTATAATATTGTTGGTCTGATTTATCCATTATTTTTCTTATAAACGTTGTTAGTACATTCCAAATGATTGTCGAGGGAGTTGTCATCAAACTCCTCTAGGAATATACTGAATTTATTGCTGGTCTTATCGTTCTTGTTGGTATTTTATTTAAAATCTTTTGACAATTTGGATCCTTTTAAATCTATTATCCAGTTTCTATGTAACAGACTGTCACATTTTTGATAACACTACTAAATTTCCATTATTAATATTTTTAGAATACATCGTCTGCCACTCTGAACGATTGTACTCATATCCTTCATTAAAAGATAGAATTTGTGCAATTAAAATTTTTTTAATAATATTGTATTAATTTGGCCATTATTTATTTCTTATAAACGTTGTTAGTACATTCAAGATCATTGTTGAGAAAGTTGTCATCAAACTCCTCTAGGAATTTACTAAATTTATTGCTGGTCTTATCGTTCATTTTGGTATTTAATTTAAAATCTATTGACAATTTGGATCCTTTTAAAACTATTATCCAGTTTATTTGTAACAGACTGTCACATTTTTGATAACACTACTAAATTTCCATTAATAATATTTTTAGAATACATCATCTGCCACTCTGAATGATTGTACTCATATCCTTCATGAAAAGATACAGTTTGTGCCATTAAATTATTTTAACAATATTGTATTAATTTGACCATTATATATTTTTGTAAACGTTGTTAATACATTCAAGATCATTGTTAAGAGAGTTGTCATCAAACTCCTCTAGGAATTTACTGAATTTATTGCTGGTCTTGTCGTTCATGTTGGTATTTTATTTAAAATCTTTTGACAATTTGTATCCTTTTAAAACTATTATCCAGTTTCTTTGTAACAAACTGTCACATTTTTGATAACACTGCTAAATTTCCATTAATAATATTTTTAGAATACATCGTCTGCCACTCTGAACGATTGTACTCATAACCTTCATTAAAAGATAAAGTTTGTGCCATTAAATTTTTTTAATAATATTGTATTTATTTGGCCATTATTTATTTCTTATAAACGTTGTTAGTACATTCAAGGTAATTGTCGAGGGACTTGTCATCAAACTCCTCTAGGAATTTACTGAATTTATTGCTGGTCTTATCGTTCACGTTGGTATTTTATGGCGATATTATCTTGTTGGTAATATTTTTAGATACCTTGACGTAAGATATTTGTTGTCGGACGTTTATAGGTGTTCTTTATTATTAGATATATTGTATTTAATTAATGATTCAAATTATTGATGTTACAACTTTCGATAGCGAATTAGACAGTTAATAACATGGCAATTACGTGTGTCTGTTTGTGTATCTGTCAATACGATATCTTCTGTAATAGAGATCGGATTGGTTTCAGATTTGGTATCATAGGTCAAGGCAATCAAAAGGAAAAATTTGGAAAAATATACAAAAATATGGAAAATAGGAAAAATTCGGGAAAAATAGACAGAAAAAGAGAAAATAGAAAAAATTAGGGATTCTTATACCACTTCAATAGCTGCTTTCGAAATTGCTCTCGCAGATTTTACACTTTTTAGTTGTAGATTCTAACCAGTCGATGGCAATATTCATATCCTCCATAGCATGTTGATAGGGATTCTTTTTACAGTTTACTGTAATGTATACCTATTGCAGTACGTTTTGATGTGTCCATATTCCTGATATATCATACATTAAGCTATATCTGGTCTGTCTTGATTATTTTTTGCTATTCCAGATCAACGAAATATAATTTAAGTGGTTCTTTGGTCCCCTATAGCTTTGCTTGGATAATATTTCTTACATTATGCCCCAGGAACGTAAGTTGATTTTTATTTTTTTTTATTTTCTATAAATTCATTCAGATCCTTAATAATTGCCTGGATAACTACACCATATACAAAAATTGAAAATGGTTTAATAATCTGCTATTTGTTTTAATTTGTATTCCTATCTTTCTCATTTACTGGACTTAGTCAGCTTTATCTATTTTTGAAATTTAAATTAGTAGTTTCTGGATTTGTATTTAAAATCGTTTTTCTCTTTTGACGTTTTCACAATCTGTTTATCTGTTTTCATGCTTTTTTTTCAGGACTCTCCCCTAATCGCTCTGAAAGTAGAGTCAGGGGCATACCTGATAAATCCTCCTCGGTTATTTATCCTGATTCGGTTGTTTCCTTGTACCCTGCTGTAGGAGATGTTTCTTCTTTTAAGGGAGTTGGTTTGATCTTAAAAGTAATTGATTATATATGTTGCTTAAGAGTCCTTGGACGTCAGTGGGGTGACCAGCTCCTTTGATGCTTAGAGGAGCCTCCTCTAAGAGATTTAGGAGCTCGCCCGGAAGATCTTTAGCTTCTTTGAGAACTTTTATGTTCGGTTGAGGTGGTTTCCTTTTGGGCTTCTTGGGTAGATGTCTTCCGTTCCTTCCATCTGTCCATCTCATCCGTAGTGTGTCCTGGAAGTGGGTGTTGGAGCTGACCAGGGGTCTCCTGACGTACCTTCCTTAGAGGTCTTTGAGCCTGTAAATTATAGGAGTTATATTAGTCTGTTCGTGCATTTCGTTGGAAGGAAACCGCCATTTCCTGATGATTCTCCTTTCCGTTGCCGTGATGGCGTGCAAGAGGTGAGGAGGAAGAGCGGATATGTTCAGAGCTCTGTAATCCAGGATGTGTCTGATGTATGTTTTGTATGTGTATAGAAGGGTTTCAGGGTTGCATCTTCCTTAACGTTCCCCCAAAGATTCGATGAGAGAGACTCGCTCCCTAACTCTGTTCACAGTTCTTTGGACTTTGGCATGAGTCTCTCTTCCTTAAGTCTCAGGTCAACGTCATTAAGAGATTGGCCCCGCCTGTTGGAAAGGGAAGGATGTTTGAAGATGATGAGTTGGGTTTATTGCAGGTTTAAGGTAATCCTCCAGTTGCTGCACCATCCCAAAACGGTTAAGCATCTGTTGGGTTAGCGGAGATAGAAGTGTCGTGTCCGGGTACAGTTGCTTCCATTGTTACATGAACTATATATTACCCCGACATACATAGGAAAGAGTCTAGAGTGACAGGTTCGATTCATATTTATACCGACGGATTAAAGATGAGTTCTATACTCCAGATCCTTAAACCTAAACATAAAATGGGCTATGGCAAATAGTGCAAATACTTTTTAAAGAAATCGCTAAGAAATAACAACATTACTCACTCTGGACAATTTGCTCAGGTTTGGTACTAAAAGCATTGGTCGAAGCATCTATTAACAGTATAGTCATTTTAAGATAGAACAAAGGCCACGCTAGATCAAAAGGTCACCGTCTTGTCAAGAAAGCAGTCAACCAAAAGCTATTTGGAACTGGCTCCTCTTTTGGACTAATAAGATCAATCGTAACGAACCTAGATTGTAAAATTCAAGGAATGATGGGATGAAGCAAAAAGTTTTAGTTGCTAGGGAGCTCTTATAATACAACAGAGAACAAATACTTGCCCTGCGCCTAATAACAGGTATTCTGACAGGCGCTGTCAAGTACGAAAACATAACACGAGACTGTCAGACTTCGTACTCTTCAGGGAGTGTGAACAAGAAGATGATAATACCGGGCAAAATAGGAGAGGTGACGTTGTTAACTGTATAAAAACTGTAGGTTGGCTGACATGCTAAGAAAGATCTTACTTATTAAATAAGATGCATAATGGACTTAATGAGGTTTGATTACTATTGGATAACCGATTCTTCCCACCTTACAGATACAGATACTTCTTCACTATCAATCCGGTAGTTTTGAATTATCGACGGATTGTTGTTGTTCGGATGGACAACTTGAAGTTGTCAAATTTTATGTTATGTATTGTGCATTTACTAGAATATGTTACATTGCTGATTAATTTGTGGAATTTGAGCATTTAGCGTAAGAATATTACATTGATAACTCCAGACCGATTCGAGTAGAAAATATTTTAGTTTATGACCATTACTTATGCACTTTGATTTAGATCAATTAATAATTATAAAAAAAATTATCGGCAAGAAAAACTCATGGTGTCGATATATCTTATAAGATTAAATAATTCTTTTTCGAACTTACAACAAAATTGTAATAAATTCGGAATCCCTATTCTTTGATCCGCCGCTGTGTTCTAGCATCGCCGGTAACCGTTCCCCTGGTAACCACTTGCTCTTAATTGAAAACCAACCTGATGACGAATCAATAAAGGGGCCACGCCCTTCGAAACGTGCTCGACAGATGCCCCGTTTAGGTTAGAATTTTCACAATGCAACTTAGGAATATTTACCGGTAAAGTGCGCTATTTATAGTTTGTTATATTTGTAGTTTTAATTAATGTTATATTAAATAAATTATTTATTGTTTGTAGTTAAAAAACTGGATTATTGTGAAAATAAATTGGTTATATTATAACCTTAAAATTCGTTTTTATGGTATTTTTTATTAACTTGTAACGGTTTTAAAATGTGTTTTAGAGCCTCAATTTAGCCTTCAACTTGTTTACTATTACGTTGTCAGACGCTCTAACTTTTAAGTGGTTGATCCAGTGGCGGGTAGTTTCTGAATGATTACGATTTATTTTTATATATTGATAAGATAATTTAATATAAAGGGATCTAAGATGATCAATCCTCGGTAAATTATTGTTTGGAAGTTTATAATAAAATGTATCACGTGATAAAAATAAAAGAAATTTGTTAATATTTTTTTTTTTTTGGAGAATTGTTGCAATTTTAAATTGTCAGAAGTAAAGAGTGTATTAAGAAATAGTTACTAGAATTTTGAATATTATAGTAAATATTAGAATAAAAATAGAAATAAAATAATTTATGTGCAAGATGAAACTATTTTGAAAATAGATAAATAAAAAAAAAAGAAATTAATAAAATTATATTTATAGTACAGTAAACCCAACTCGGAATCTATACGTGATTTGTACAGTAAACAATTTTTTTTTAATTTTTTTGTTCCAAATAAATAACGTCAGTTTGATTTATGATATAACGATTTTTTTTGTAGAGATTATTTGTAAGTTACAAAATTTTTTATCAGGAAATGATTATTTCAGAAATATCTAGAAAAAGAGTTAAAATTTAGAGATCCAAAAATAAAATCTGTTTCTTTTTCTATTTTTTCTAGTTGTTCATTGTTCTGTTTTTTTTTTCTAATTTTTGGTTTTCTAATTTTCGTCTCATTTTTTTCTTATTAATTTGATTTTTTGTGATAATATGCGATTTTTTTGTAAATTTTTTGTGATTTTTTGTGAAATTTTTCGATTTCTTGCCTTTCTTGACCTTCTTTTTCATTTTTGGTGTTTTTTGTCAGTTATTTGATTCCTTCGTTTTTTAGAAAAAAAAACAACAATGAAAAAATTGAGGAAAAACTATAAACCATCAGAAAAAAACAAAAAAATAGAAAAATGAGAAAAAACGAGACAAAAATCAGAAAAAAAACCAAACAAAATCGGAAAAATCTATCTTTTTCTCTCTCACCTTATTTATTAAAAATTACACATGAAATAGTGAATTATAAATTAAATAAAATTTACCATGCCCGGTAGATTTATTTATTTTGAGGTTATGAATCGACTATCTCATACCTTTTTAAGGCAATTTCATTATAAAATATACAAAAACCGAAAAACGAAAAATAAAATTCTAAAATACGGAACAAAAAAATTAAAAATAAATAGTTACCTAAATATAAAAAAAAATGCAAAAATTAAAAAAAAATTAAGAAAAAACCAAAAAAAAAGCAAAAAACGAAAAAAAGCCGCTTAAATATAACAAAGTAGGAAAAAAATCGGAAAAAAAATCACAAAAATTGCAATAAAATCGCAAAAAAAACAATTGTAACTAATAATCTAAAAAAATGTTAATAAATTTGAAGGCTTTCAAATAAATCGAAAAATCAATAAGAGGAATAAGAAAAATAATAAAAAACAAAAAACAAACAAAAAATGAGAAGAAAACGTGAAAAAAATAGTAAAAAATAGAGAAAAACCCAAAAAAAAATCAGAAAAATGGCAAAAATCGAAATAACTAAAAAATTGAAAAAATCAGAAGGTTAAAAAAATGAGAAAACAAAAAAAAAAGAAGAAAAAGAAACAGAAAAACGAGAAAAAATTATAATATATCAAAAAATACCAGAAAAAAAAACAGAAAAAACGAAACAAAAATTAGAAAAAAAACGAAAAACAAAACTAAAAAATCAATCTCGTTCTCCCTTCTTATTTATTACAAATTACATATGAAATAGCGAATTATAAATGAAATAGAATTTACCATGCCCGGTCGATTTTTTTAGGTTATATTCCAAGATTTCTGAATCGACTACCTCATACTTTTTTGATGGCATATTTATGATATTAATTTCTTTATTATCAAGTAAAAAAAATAACAGATCACAGAATGGTACCTTATGGTACTCTCATAGTAATAATATCTTCTTTAAATAAATTGAGTACTTTAATAATTGGAAATTTATATTACTATGAAAAAATATAATATTTAAATTTAATTGTTTTAAGTTCTACCAATAAAAATTGATAAGAAAAATAAATAAACAATATAAATATTTTTTTATTGTTGTATAAATGTTCAAATTTGTTTAATTATCTACTAAATATTAGTATTATATTTATATTGATGAAATATATCTCTCTGTATTTGTATTGACCCACTGATACAATTATTTCTCCAATATCCATTCCGCTGTCATACTTTTTTCCATTCCTGTATATCGATGCTCCAATAAATTTCAATTCCGGTTAAGTGTATATCATTTTCCAACGATTTGCTAGACTCGTACCGAGGGATTTGGCACATATCGCCTAAAGGTGAAATAGGCAAACCATGTGGATGATGCGGCGCAACCTGGCCCCAAGCACCAGAGAAAAACATCAACTTATTTGAAAACGGTCGTCTTGTGACACAAACATTTATTTATGATCTATGAAATCACCCTTTTTATGTTTCGTTATCGTATGGTACAATCTTTCTGATAAATATTTAAAAACCATAAACGTCTTTTTTTAAATTACTTTATTAGAAAAAAGTTATGATGCATTAGTAGTTAGTAGATACTCTACACCTCCCCTACCGCAACTATAGGGAATTCAATGTGTTAGAAGGAGAGGATGCAAAGATTCAAAGTGTCAGAGAGAGAAAGAACTTGGTATATACCGGAGGATGCTAACAGGGCAGAAGGGTCTAACAGACATGAAGAACAGTCAGATGCATCCGAACCCTTCTTCAGGTCCGACAGACCCTTATGCCTTGTCAGCATCCTCTGGTACCTACTGACACTTTGAATATTTGCATCCTCTTTTTCTAACACATTGAATTTCATATAGTGGAGGTATGAGTGATATAGTGTATCTACTAACTATTAATTAATCTTATTTTTTTATATAAACCAATTAAATAAAGGGTTTAGGGTTCGAAAATATTTCTTGTAATAAAGCTGTGAAAGTTTTCTAAATGGCGGGAAAGTTAAATTTGATCTGCGTAGGGTTCATAAAGCGCCCTTATAGTAAAGGTCCCATTTTAAGTGCCCTAACCAAATACATTTTACACATATATTTAATAAATATTCCTACTAGCATTTGACATTTTTTTAAGCCAGTTACCGTTAGGTATTTTCAGAATTAATAAACATGTTTGCGTTGCGTTGATCGATATGAAACTTGAGAAATAAACAAGCGACAGGATCAGCAAAAGTAATAAACATTTTCGGAATTAATAAAGATGATGTTAAAGTGTGATTGTTTTATAGCTTATTAGAAATTTATTTGCATAACCTATATGTACCTTTTTATTTACCTGAGGGATGATCTTTATTAGATTTAAAAAATGAAAACTAAATTAGTTTTGCGAGAAAATTCAAGATCTATATACATATTTGGCCCTAAATATAAAATAATTAGACAAGTAGAATTTAAATTTTATGTAGATAAATAATTTGAAAATTGTCAGCCCAACGTTTATTAAGTCGAATTTAACCTCCTAACATTGCCCTACTGACGTCACTTATAATGAGATCTTAGCTTTAAATCAACCCTGAAGTTAGTTATAAACTCTTTAGTTTTAAAATGCAATATACAATTTTTAATTTTTTTTATTGATTTTAGAACAAAAGTTTGAGTGAAAATTCGGTCCCGGTTGACTTATACAAAGATTGATAAATATTTTGTCCGGAGGGAGTAAAATTAGAACTTAAGTCACTAAAATGATAGAGTAAAATGCATGTTTTAGTCCCTGAGGTGCAAAACATCTTTGTAACAAAAATAAAAATAAAAAAATCCACCTGTCGGGGCTTTGGAACTGGGTCCTCTTGTTTAAAAGAGTAAAAGTGGCACTTAAGTCCTTGTAGAAATATTAGTGAATATTTGGTCTGAATGGAGTAAAATTAGAAATTTAGTTCCTAAAATGAGGGAGTAAAATGCATGTTTGAGTCCCAGAGGTGCAAAAAATCTCTGTAAAAAAGAGAAAAATAAAAAAACCCACCTGTCGGGGCTTCTAAACTTGGTCCTCTTGCTTAAAGGGGAGTAAAAGTGATGCTTTGGTCCTTATAGAAATATTAATAAATATTTGGTCCAAAGGGAGTAAAATTAGAACTTTAATTACTAAAATGGGAGAGTAAAAATCATGTTTTAGTCCCAGAGGTGCAAAAAATCTCTGCAAAATGAGAGAAAAATAAAAAACAGACCTTTCAGGGCTTTGAAACTGGGTTCTTTTACTTAAAAGGCATTAAAAGTGGCACTTTGTTCCTTATAGAAAAATTAGTAAATATTTGGTAAGAAGGGAGTAAAATTAGAACATACGTCACTAAAATGAGAGAGTAAAATGCATGTTTTAGTCCCTCAGGTGCCAAAAATCCCTGGAAAACAAGAGAAAAATAAAAAACAGACTTATCGGGGCTTTGAAACTGGGTTCTTTTGTTTAAGAGGTATTAAAAGTGGCACTTTGGTTCTTATAAAAAGATTAGTAAATATTCGGTCCGAAGGGAGTAAAATTAGAACTTAAGTTACTAAAATGGGGAATAAAATGTATATTTTAGTCCCTCAGGTGCAAAAAATGACTGGAAATAAGCAGAAAAAAAACCGACCTGTCGGGGCTTTGAAACTTCTGTCTTCTTGCTTAAAAGGGAGTAAAAGTGACACTTTGGTCCTTATAAAAAGATTAGTAAATATTTGGTCCGAAGATAGTCAAATTAGAACTTTACGCACTAAAATGAGAGAGTAAAATGCTTGTTTTAGTCCCTGAGGTGCAAAAAATCTGAAAAAACCAGAAAAATAAAAAAACCACCTGTCAGGGCTTTAAAACTGGATTCTCTTGCTTAAGAGGGAGTAAAAGTGGCACTTTGGTCCTTATAACAATATAAGTAAATATTTGGTTCAAAGGGAGTAAAATTAGAACTTTACTCACTGAAATGAGACAGTAAAATGCACGCTTTAGTCCCTCTGGTGCAAAAAATCTCTAGAAAAACCAGAAAAATAAAAAACCGAACTGTCGGGGCTTTGAAACTTCTGTCTTCTTGCTTAAAAGGGAGTAAAAGTGGCACTTTGGTCCTTAAAAAATATAAGTAAATATTTGGTTCAAAGGGAGTAAAATTAGAACTTTACGCACTGAAATGAGACAGTAAAATGCTTGTTTTAGTCCCTGAGGTGCAAAAAATCTCAAGAAAAAAACCAGAAAAATAAAAAACCGACCTGTCGGGGATTTAAAACTGGGTTTCCTTACTTAAGAGGGAGTAAAAGTGGCACTTTGGTCCTTACAAAAATATAAATAAATATTTGGTCAAAAGGGAGTAAAATTAGAACTTTAATTACTAAAATGAGAGAGTAAAATGCTTGTTTTAGTCCCTGAGGTATAAAAAATCTGAAAAAAACCGAAAAATAAAAAAACCACCTGTCAGGGCTTTACAACTTTATTTTCTTGCTTAGAGGAGAGTAAGTTGCAGTTTGGTCCTTAGGGAGTAAAACTAGAACTTTAGTCACTAAAATGAGACAGTAAAATACATGTTTTAGTCCCTGAGGTGCAAAAAATCACTGTAAAACAGCAGGAAAAAAACCGACCTGTCGGGGCTTTGAAACTTCTGTTTTCTTGCTTAAAAGGGAGTAAAAGAGACACTTTGGTCCTTATAAAAAGATTAGTAAATATTTGGTCTGAAGGGAGTAAAATTAGAACTTTAATTACTAAAATGAGAGAGTAAAATGCTTGTTTTATTCCCTCAGGTGCAAAAAATCTCTAGAAAAAAACCAGCAAAATAAAAAACCGACCTGTTGGGGATTTAAAACTAAGTTCACTCTCTTAAGAGGGAGTAAAAGTGGCACTTTGATCGTTATAAAAAGATTAGTAAATATTTGGTCCAAAGGGAGTAAAATTAGAACTTTACTCACTGAAGTGAGACAGTAAAATGCATGTTTAAATCCCTCAGGTGCAAAAAATATCTATAAAAAACCAGAAAAATAAAAAACCGACCTGTTGGGGATTTCAAACTGGGTTCCCTTGCTTAAGAGAAAGTAAAAGTGGCATTTTGGTCCTTATAGAAATATAAGTAAATATTTGATCCGAGGGGAGTAAAATTAGAACTTTAGTCACTAAAACGAGACAGTAAAATGCATGTTTTACTCCATCAGGTGCAAGAAAACCAGAAAAATAAAAAAACCGATCTGTGGGTGCTTTGAAATTGGGTACTTGTGCTTAAGAAGGAGTAAAATTAGAACTTTAGTGCATAAACTGGAGAGTAAACTGAATGTTTTAGTCCCTACTTTTCAAAAAATTCTTTTAACCTCATCTTTTGACCTTATTTGCGATATAAATTTTATGACATCCTATCAGGTGAAATAATCTTAACATTCAATTTTTCTTGTATTTCGCTACTCGTTAAAATTTTTTACGAGTGTAAAACTTCAATTTGAAAGTTATTTTCGTCAATTTGTTGTAAGAAAAGTTTCGATTAATCAACTTCGTTAAATAGTTAGAGAGTTTGCGAAACTTCCAAAACAAATTTGCGCTAGAAAATGGTCGTTTTTCCTGAAGAAATTTACATGCACACATTCTTAAGTAAAACTTTTATTGTGTATTTTCGATAAAATTTCAAATAAACAATTTAAACCCAAAATATATAAAGTTATAATAGTTATAATAATATAAAAATCCCAAATATTCACCCAATTTATAATTAATATAAAAAGATAAAATTAAAAAAATATTGTGAATAAAGGATACTAAAATCTTTAATACAGTGAAAATTATACTTTTACTATATTACTTTACCAGTGCCATCGAACGGAAAATATAGTAAAATAGCAAAGGAAATCGAGATATTGATGGAAATATCAATTTTGAGATCCCCCTAGAAGATTGATAACAGAGAGGTCTGTCTGTGTGTATCTATGTATCTGTATGTCTGTCTGTATGTAATCTTCCACAATAGCTGCCGAACCGTTTATAAACCCTTCAGCTTGACCTGTCTCTAAAGTTCGAGCGACTGCCACTGAAACTCGGACTACCACTGCTACTCCAATTAGGATAGTAGCTGCAACTCTGACTTCTGGATGCCTAAATCCAGTGTCGTGTATGATTTAATTTAAATGTTTTAATTATCACGAAAGGTAACTTCGTTACAATACACAGATTCACTATGGTAAAGACATGATATAATATTGATTGAAATTAGCGAGAAATGAACAATTTTAAAGGGTAAAGGGAAAAAAATTAGAAGTAAGAATATTAGCGCTATCTGGCAACTCCAAAAAAAAAAAATTATTCATAATAATATTTAAAACAAAGTCATAAATATCAGAAAAATATTATGTTGCCAACATCTCATTTTTTTTTGAGAGAAATTTAACAATCGACGATTTATATATTGAAGAAAAATTCGATGTTCTTTGATGGTTAGGTTAAAAGTTATCGGGCGGCGATTTGTGTTCCGGTGATTTATGTTAGGCTGACTTTTGATTCTTGCTCCCATTTTTTCCTCTCTTCGTTCCTTATCTTTCTTACAAATTATTTTTAGTCATACATCTGGTAAATTTTTTTATTGATTCGTTAAATCCGAGATCTGTTCTTTGAGAAGTTAAAGTAGTAATTTTTATAAATACAAAATATTTTTAATAATTTCAAAAGTAATGGGTCACCGTTATGCGAGATAATTTTTAGCTAAAAATTTGGTAAATTAATTAAAACTAGCTGCCTTCCAGTATTTTTTTCATATTTTTCACTATTTGTCTTTATATTTCCCTGCTTTTTACTATTTTTTTACTGTTTTTTCTTTAATTTTCCTATTTTTGACCTCTATTTCCCTATTTTCCTATTTTTGTTTATTTTTTCCGTTTTTTCTCCTATTGTTTCATGTTTTTTTTCCCTTTTTACACTTTGTCCTATTTTTGCCTATATTTCCCTATTTTCCTATTTTTGTTCATTTTTTCCGGTTTTTTGCAATTTGTTATATTTTTTATTCTATTTTTTCAATTTTTTCCATTTGTGACTATATTTCCCTATTTTGTGTTTTTTTCCTTTCGATTGTTTCTAATCTTTCCTCATTTTTTTTATTTTTTCTTTTGTATTCTGATTTTTCTGTTTCATCTAATTTTGTTATTCTGATTTTTTTATTTTTTGTTTTCGGTTTTTTGGTGTTTTTGCGATTAGTTACCATATTTTGTGATTTATTTTGTATTTTTTCCGATTTTTTCTTTTTTTCTTCAATTTTTGCGATTTATTGAAAATTTTTATGCTATTTTTTTATCGTTTGTGTTTGAATTTATTGGCGATTTATTTCAAATCTGTAAATGTTTTTAATTTTTTTTAATTTTTTCCGTTTTTTTTTGCGTTTTTATAAGCAATTTTTGCGATTTTTTTTTGAAATTTTTTGCCATATTTTTCGATTACTTGCGATTTTTTTTTCGTTTTTTTGCCTTTTTTTTGTTTTTTTTTTGGTTTTACAATTTTGATTTTATCGTTTTTTTTTCGTATTTTAGAATTTTATTTTCGATTTTTTTTCCATTATTTTCTGATTTATTCAACTTTTTTTTTTCGATTTTTTCTCGGATTTTGTTTATTTGTTTTTTTAATTTTTTGCTATATTTCTGTTTTGTTCTGATTTTTTGTTGGTTTCTGATTTTTTGGATTTCTTTCTAATTTTTCCTGATTTTTTATTTGTGTTCTGTTTTTTTTCTATCCTTTTATTTTCTGATTTTTTCTCATTTTTTTCTTATTTTTCTGATTTTTTCGATTTATTTCAATTGCCTAGGTTTTTTCAATTATTTTTTTAATTTATTTTTCCGATTATTTTCATTTGTAATTTTTTTTCGTTTTTTTTTTGCAATGTCTTGCGAAGTTTTTATTGACTTTTGTTCGTTTTTTGCCACTTCAAGCTTTTTTGCGATTTTTTTACTGTTTTATCTAGTTTTTGTGTTTTTTGTATTTATCCTATGTTTTCCAATTTTTTTCTATTTTTTCCTGTTTTTTATTTTTATTTCTTACGATTCATGTTCATGTTTTTTTTTATTTCACATATTTTTCTTTTTTGCCCTTTATTTTCCCTTTTCCTCCTAGTTTTTCCTGATATTCTCTATTTTTTCTTGTTTGTCCTATTTTCTCCAATTTTTCTAATTTTTCATTTTTTTCCATTTTTCCTGTTTCTCTCTATTTTTCGTACTTTTCCTAATTTTTCCCTTTATTCCCTGTTATTTTTCCTGTTTCTCTCTATTTTTCGTATTTTTTCTTATTTTTCCCTTTATTCCCAGTTTTACTATTTTTTATTTTTTCCATTTTTTCAGTTTTTCTTATTTTTTTACTTTTTCTGTTTTGACTTCTTTCATTTTTTCCCGTTTTTCCTTTTTTTCCGTTTTTTTCCCATTTTCACCATTTTTTCTAATTTTTTAAGTGTCCAAAAATCATCCAACTCGCCCAGAGAAATTTTCACTTCAAACATAAAATTACAATAAAGAAAAGTATTAACTTGTTTACAGAAAAAAATTAACTTAACGAGGTTTTGTTATATTGCTCCCCAGTAAAATAGTTTGCTATATTTCTATTGGTTTTGTTATTCGTGGAACTAAAATTCGTTTAATCCCTCGGGCGGGGCACTAAAAGTATTTTAATCTCAAGGTAGTAAAAGTGGCACTTTATTCCCTAAAATGAGTGAGTAAAATGCATGTTTTAGCCCCTGAGCTGCAAAAAAATCAATTAATTTTTGGTATTGCTTCATTACGAATAAACAAGTATGAATTTGACAATTAATAAACAAAAATTAATTATGGGATTTTAAATTATTACAATTAAAAATTTAAAAAAAAGTCTACCATATATAGTTAAAAACAACTTATTTTGTTGCTAATTTTTATACGTAATAACTATTGTGATTTTTGATATACTATGTATAAAGTGAGAACGCTCTGGCTAAGTCTTGTTTCCGCCTACATTTTTGCCTGGCTTTCTGCCTCACTTTCTGTCTGGATTTTTCTGTTTAGGTTTCTGCCTAGCTTTCTGTCTAGATTTCTGCCTATATTTCTGCCTAGCTTTCTTTCTAGACTTCAGCCTAGCTCTCTGTCTAAGTTTCTGCCTTACTTTCTGTGTTGGTTTCTAGAAATTAACAATTTTGAAAAAAGAAAAAACTAGGTTGATTTATACGATACGAAACACATTTTTTTTTATCGCAATTATTAATTTCCGCATGAGAACAAAAATTGTACTATGTATTTAGATACTTAAGTTATCAAAATTTTTAAACGATTTAATAAATAAATATAATATTCTAAGTTATTGATTATACTAATCAAATAGTATAATTTATTGGAATCAATATGTTTTTTCCTATGTTGAGACAAACATCATTTGACCCGTATAATGATTATTTCAGCAAAAAGCAACTGCTAGTTCGCTACAACCGAAAATTACAGCAATACGGTATACGCAATTAGTGGCAATTTCAATTAATGCCACTTTTCGGTGGCTAACTTCTAACCGGATTCCGATGACAGTTCAGTTCAGTTCAGTTCGGTTTAATTCCGCAATGCAATGGCTGGAGAATATACACAAGTGTGACTTGATAGCCCTAGACAAAGTGGGAAGAGATGAGATTGTATCCCGCTAGCAATTTGAGACGAGTTGTTTGCACTATTGTTTATTCAAGAGAGTGTTAATTAGAGCGAAGGATATTGTTTCTCTACCACTCCTGAGCAATACAGGTCTACTTATTTGGTGTAATTAGATTTTCTACTTAAAGTGAACAAGAAATATTATATATTATTATTAAGTGAATATTTACGAATTTTTTTACTATTCACTATTTCAAGCGAGAGTAGTCATGTCATAAAAGAAGGAGCGAGTTCCGGAATGTTAAACATGTAATTCTTGAATGTCTGACCTCTAATTTAGGTTTACAAAAAAAAACAACAAAAAATTTGACGTTGGTTTGTTTACTTCAAATTATCAAACATATGATACTTAGATACTGGGTATAATTGTTTTTACGTATTTAATATATGATGTGTCCCAAAACGTAAAACTGTTGGTCTCCGCTAAATCCGATTATTAATAACGAAGTTAAACGATATTGACCTTTTTTATTACCATTGCGCATGATTTTTGTTTATGTATGTGATTGTTAGTTACATTTATAAAAGACCATTGAATGTTTATTAAAATATAATCGATAATAACGAATTTATATGGGTAGTGCGCTTGTGGTAAAACTAGTGCGCATTTTTTTTCTTTATATATTTATTCTACGTTACATTTTAAATACAGCGCTTTTTTATAAAATTTGGACCATTAATGGCCGATTTTTGTTTATTTATTTATTTTACATCACATTCAATTTCGACCAATAAGTTCCTTCGTCGACACCCCTGGAGGTCTACTGTTCCAGAACCTCTTAGTTTATCTACTTATAAATTATATTTGCTAATTCACCACTTAAAGTTCTAAAACACCCTGTACTATCTAATTACTCGATCTGATCTCATACCATATATTATATTTACATGTATGTTATCAAAACTTTTTTGCTCGATATGACACAAAATTCGGTACACAGAAGGAATTTCTATGTAAAAAAATCAAAAAATAGCTGTATTATAATCGACCAAAATTTGTTATAAAACTATAAATCCGTTTAAAAGTTATAGGGGTGGCCTATTATCCGTATAAGGTGACATCTCCAACGTAAGAGCCTATTTGTTACTATTATTTTTATTTATTTTATTATTAATTTGATTTATTTTTTATAAATAGATGTTACATTGTTTTATTGATGCTGTGACGTAAAAATGATACGGATATAGGGCCCATACATCAACGTCTATGAAATTTTTATAAAATGGAGAAAATAAAATACGTAGTTTTTTCTGTTATTTGTCTACCGAATATCATTCTTATATTTAATATTTTGTGATAATATAAAATAAGCTCTTAACATGTTATAAGAATATGTTTATATAAACTTTTTCACATCTTGAAATTTGTTGTTAAATTTACAGTATATTAGATATATGAAGCGGCGTAGTAAATGGATAATTTATATTTTTATCATAAAATTAGATTATTATAGAAAGATGGTTAAACAAATTTAAAATTTTTATAAAATTTTCCTGCCAAAAATTTAGATCTAACATGTTACATGTACGATTTTTTTTACTGAAAACAAATTGGATTTTTATCGCTAACAAATAATAATTTGTAAGAAAGATAAAACGCCAGAAAACGAGTAAAAAGAATCAAGAGTCATCCTGTCATAAATCAGCGGGACGCAAAACGCAGCCCGATAACTTTTAACCCAACCATCAGAGAACATCCAATTTTCCTTCTATAAATCTCTGGCTAATCTCGTCTAATTCGGTCTTTATTATTGTTACAGACCGGCAAGCACTTTCATCGCACCTCGCTACTCATCAAAGCTTTCAACCACAAGTTTCGACTGGATCTCGAGCTTAACACGTAAGTTACACAACTTTGAATTTATTACAAGCGCGGGTTCTCTCTGGCTATTTCTACTAAAATCTTCGCGACCCGAAACGAAACGGAACGGAACTTCGCCGGAGGACGGGAGACTCAAGTGAGCAATCATTTAATGGGATAGAACGATTTTCGGGAGCCAAATTGTTAGATGAATGACTGAAAGTGTACACAGATAAAAATTCAATCTTGAAAATTCTTTGTAAATTAAAATCATTCATCCGTTCATCTGAAACATCTAAAAGTTCTTTCATTTTTTAGGAATTAAATACTAACTTATAAAGTTTAAATAATTATTTTTAAATTATTGATACATATTTTTCAAATTTTAATTAACCACGTTGGGTGCATAATTTATAGTAATAAAATTGATTTGGTTGTATAAAAATGTATAGTAAACTGTATTTATTTATTATTAAAATTACTCTATATTATCTTTGATATTTTCTAATGGGGTGCCTTACTTGCAGTTTCCGGTTTGAATTTATGAGAAAAATAATGTAAGATCATATAAGAGGTTACTATGGGCGCCAGTCTATTTTTAGTTTTATTAAGCATTTATTTAACATTTAATTCTATTATTCTGAAGATGGTTATTAACCGAAAATAGTTTTAGAAAAAAAAAATTTAATAAATGTTATTGTGATACATGATTTTGGGTTTTCATTTATGATTAACATTTGACCACATTTGCGACATGCATAACTAATATTTATTTTGTCAGTTCTATAAAAAAAATTATAAAAAGTATTTTTTTATAAATTTGAGTCAGTTTAAAAATAATTTCTAAGAGTTATGCAACCTTCGCTTGTCTCATCATTACCTTACAAAATTCCATTTGAACCCAAAATCAATTTTTACATTTCCTTTTAATTTTTCTTTGATAATTTAATCCCATCTGACAACTAATAATAAATCACTAATCTATTTCCTTTTTTTTTAACAAAATCCAGAAATTTTACTTTCTAGTTAAAAAAAAATTATTTTAAATCTTCATTTTAGTAAAATTTATTTTATTTTATTACCATTTATTTAAAAAAAAATTTGTATTCACATTTTTCATTTTTTATCTTACAAAAAATACAGTGAGGAAAAGTGGAAAAAAATTTGGAATTCTATATAATTCTACGCTTTGAATCCAATTTGTTATTAGTAAGTTTTTAATGTTTGTTAATACTATTGATGTTCCTACACAAAGTCCTTTTTTTATTATAGGCTTGATGATGGTCGTGTAGACCGAAACATGTCGCCTATAAGACTGTATATCATTTATGTGGATAAAAAACAAAGCAGTGTTTGGAAAAACGATGGAAAACATCGATAAACATGTAGTTAAACCTGTAAACTCTACAGTCAAAAATAAATTTCAATGTTCGGAAAAACTATGGAAAATATCCGTAAACATCGTGTCGTTAAACTTGCAAAATCTATTATTTATTTTATTAAAATTTGTTGTACTTGCTGTCAGTGGACCGAACGTTCATTAACTTTAACGGTTCTGTAACTAATGACAATGACGTTTAGATTATGACAACTGTACAAGAAATCAAATTATAAAGTTTTGTTCTAAACGTCATTGCATTTACTTACAAAACCTTTAAAGTTAATGGACGTTCTATCTACTGACAGCCAGTGTAACAAATTCTACTTCAAAATATTATTTTGTATTAATTTCATATACTGTCAGTAGATAGAACGTCCTTTAACTTTAAAGGTTCAATAACTAAAGGCGATGACGTTTAGAATAAAATTTAACAAGTTGATTTCTTATACAATTGTCACAATCTAAACGTCATTGTCGTTAGTTATAGAACCGTTAAAGTTAAAGGACGTTCTATCTACTGACAGATAGTCCGTTAAAATTATTTGTTATGAAAGTATATTTTTATGCCAAATAAATATAGACATTTAGGCCGAAAACGAAAAATAAAAATTATGTTCAATGTTCACATCATTAAAATCTACTCAATATTATTATCTGACAGCCAGTCCGCTGTATCTGCTCACTTTAATTATCTGCTGCAGTTATATTCAAAACGCAGATGTACCTACTATATATTTTGAAACAACAAAAAATAAAATTCCCGCAAAATACAAATGTAAAAAAGGTCGAATTTCCTCTCGTTTTTCCACAAAAACACGTCATTACGGGTACCAACTGCTCTAAATATACAATATATGTTAACAATGCACCGCAAAAATACACGTTATTAAACAGTGAAGTGTCGGAAAACGCAAATTAAAAAGTGATTATTGAATGCTTTTCCATGCAGCGGAAAATATTCCAGAGCGAAATTGAAATTCTCTGGATGGTGATGAGCTTATTAAAAATTTGAAAACCCGGAAAACGTATGCAGATGCATAATTTAGTTGGAAATCGCCATACTTTCATATATGTTTTCGTAATTGTCATAATTTAAACGGATTATGAACGGGGATATCGGGCGATTAAAACTTTCGCGCTAGGTCAACGATGACAGACTTTTTTCAGCGTCGGTTTCGATTTAGTTTGGTTAAATGGGTTATTTATAAATTATTTATGACAGCGCTAAAATTTTTGTTAGCTTGAAAACGAAAATTATTTATTAAAATCCGGTTATCTGCATTTACAACTCTAATGGAAACTCACTTGTTTTTTTCTGATACTACCAATAATAATCGTCACCAAAATTTACAACATCCTTTTCAAGAATTTACTATTTATATGTAAAATGGAGACAAATCCAGCACCATACACGAAAACAAAATGCAAAAAAACATAAGCAGGAAGTGACGGGGGATAATAGGACTGCTCCCGAGTTTGGGTTTCATTATAGTAGAAATTTGAATGCCGGGTCTCATTCAGGTGCTGTAGCTTGTGTAAATTGAGCCCGATTTGTTAACGGTCCTTTAGGATGGACCAGACCACAATCAACAGAAACAATCTAATAGTGAGTTGTCTCTTAATAATTTTTTTATAAATCACACTTTTCTCTGTTTCTGTGTAAGTGCCGGCACGCGGCAAAAAGTATGTGTCTGAGATAATTAATTAATTTGCGAAAGAAATTGGAAAAAAGTGGGGAAAAATAAGAAAAGGTGGAATTAATCAAGGAGGGAAAACAATGGGGAACAAAAGTGGAGCAAAAAAGAAAACTGGGAAAAAAGAAGAGAAAAATAAGGAAAAAGAGTTGGGAAAATAGGAGAAAGATGGGAAAATTTAAAAGAGGGAAAAAATAAGAAAAAAAATGGAATAAAACAATGCGGAGTGAAAATGGAGAACGAAGTGGAGGAAAAAAACGAAAGTGGAAGAAAAAGAAGAAAAAGAAAGGAAAGGGAAAAAAATTTAAAAAAGCAAGAACAAAACAAAAATGGGGAAAAAGGAGAAAATCTTGGTAAATGGGGAAAAATATAAGAACTCCATAATCCTTTTTACCAGTAAATAAAACACAGTCAGATATAAATGAAAACCGTGAGATAAAAATTGAAGAAAATCGATTAACTGAAATTCCCAACAATGTAAAAAAATTTTTTCGAGTAAAATGGATTAATTGACGTATCTTATTTAGTAATAAAGGAAAAATAATCTATTTAGTATACAGAGTAAATAATTGATATCGGCTATATAATAAACCTACTTTAACATAAGAGAAAGAGAGATACTACTTTGACGTCATTAATATCAAGCCGACAGTCATCACTGTTCGATCCGCTAGAACGATAAGAACTTCAGTTTGTGCGTGTTTCAATGTATTACATAGTGCAGGGAATAAACCAACTTGATAAAAATCATTGTTTATAATACCTTTAAGGTTACCCTTACTAGAGTATTAAGTATAGAGAGAAAAAAATAGGCTACTCTCTGGTGGCAATAATTAGAATTTACAATTGTAAAATCCTTCCATATAACCATTTTTAGTACGAAATAATTATTTTTGGACTTGTGACAGTCTTATCCTGAGGTAACAATAAATATAAAAAGTAGTTACTCAGGTTAGTTCTATAAATAATAGTAACTTAATAAATACAGTTTCTCTATTGGTTGTCAAGCAATTGAAATCAATGTCGACAATTGCATATTATTACGCTTGTAATTACAAATGTCTATGGCTTAATTAACTCGAAATTGGCGCACACACGATTGCACTGGACGCATTTAACATCCTGTACATACGAATTAATTAATTTCCCTAACGCTTGTCCGGTACACGCGTAACATTCATATGAATAATACACGGCATTTTCGCACACAAAGGGCCGTGTCACTTGGCCCCTTAAATCAATTCCTCTCTCTCTACTTACTGGAATGACTAGGCAACCAAAAACACTTGAATAACGGCGTCCGGCATAGCAAAAACGAAGGTCCGTCGGGAAAATGGAAAATATCGGGCGACAAAAAACGATATAATTTTCATATATTACGTATAATAGAGTTTTATAGGCTCTGGAGGGCCTTAATTGATTACCGTTAATAAATTTTATATCGATGGTTGAGTTTTAGAAAAACACCATTTATACTATAGTAGATTAGAGATTTTTTATTGTCATAAAATTTATATTGGCATTCAATAAACGGTTGGTGCTGGTTCAATATTTAATTTATGTATGTGGTTTTTATATCCCTTAAATATCTTTTGCGTCAAAAAAAAAATTTTACCATTTACAATTTTACAATTTGTAAACAAAAAAATATAGTACAACTTTTAAAAAAATTTAAAAAATCAGTGATAAAGTACAATGTTTAAATCCAAACTATTATTAAATCTCCAACAATCCCTTCTATACCCAACAAATTTCCTCTATTCAATTTCAGGAAGTAAATTAAAGTTCCTGGAAAGAAAATTGAAACACGTTTACTATAAAGTAAAAATGTAGCTTTTTCTAAGGGAAAGAACCTTCTATCCATCAGTGTCCGAAAGGACCTCTCTAACCTCGCCAATGTTTGCGATATCCTTTTTTATCCCGTGTTCAGGCCCGCGGCGAAGCTCGCCTTTCACCTAGATCTTTTTGAAAAATAGACGAAATAAAATATAAATATCTGCAGGCTGAGGTCAAACTTGCGTTCGCGTTGAACGAGGCGAAAAGTATGCAAGGAGTGAGAATGTCAATTTTAAATTTAAGAGAGAAAATAAAAAATTCATCATAAACCTAGATTAAAGTTAGTATTTAAAAAAAACATTATTAAATAGTCTATAAAAATATCTAAAAAAATTAAAAATAAATAAAAATCAGTAGTGTCCCACATGGGTCTTATTTCTTACAACTGTATACTATTCCTCCCTAAAACAATTTTAGTGAGAAAAAAATTTGACAAAAAAAATGATCGAACTGTTGTTATCGGTTTTCATTTTTGGCACTTAGTAAAGTTTTATAGACAGAAAAATATTGATTGGAATTCTGGCAAATTGACAGATTTACTTAAAAATATTAATTACTATTTTTTGCACCAACGTGCTTATTAAAAATGGCAAATAGCAAATTATTTTGTGTATGAATGAATCTGACAATTTAAGCAAAACAACAAAAGGTTGAAAGTGAAATTATGATATCTTATAGATTAACAAAGTTATGACATTTTAAAGTTGCGCTTGGCATTCCTTCCGAATCGGTGGCCTGACGTCATTTCTCCTAACTAGTGTACGAGACAAGATTATAAACAAAGCGACGTATTGCTTTTCTTTATTCTCTTTACTCCTCTCAAATAAGAAGGTTCTACTATTTTTCTCGTACGATGCACGGTTCAGAAGATATTTCACAAAACGTATTTTTTAAGATGGCCACTTACGCTCGCGACTTCCCGTCCCACCAACTTGAATTTAGTTTCAGAAGAAACGTTCCAATAATAAAATCTGTTCTGTAGAAGATTGCAGAAAAAAGTACCTGTCCTTTGGACTATATTTTGTTGTGTGACAGTTAATAAATTACGATGACCGAAATAAAATTAAAGTCATGCGTCAATTGTTTCGTGGCATAGAAAAAGTTTGGTTTGTAGTACGGCGCTTTGGCTATGCGGATACGTGACGTCATACGTTCCACAATCCGCTATAAAAAGCAACAAATTTAATATTACATTTCTCCGTTATTTATTGACCGATTTCGAAAAATTTTTTTAACGATTTATTAATTTTTGTCTATATTTAAGTTAAATGTGAAAACATATTATATTATCACTACCATGAAACTTCTCCATTATTCAATTTTATTTCTGCTAAAAAAAATACTATAAGGGTACATTTAAATATTAAAATAATTAAATACATATACAGGGTATTCCACCGAATAATAACATTTAATAATAATATATAATTATATATATAGGAAAATTCTTGGAATTACTAAAATTACTTAAAGAGTCAAAAAATAGTTTAAATATTACTTAATTTCTGCTAAAAAATATTTAAAAAATTGTTTGGACTAAACGTTACTTTAGAGCTATCAATTAATTAACAACTGTCAAAATTTGCCAGAAAGCTGCCAATGGAATTTTAAAGTTATGAAAAAATGTTAAAAGTTATAAAATGAATTGTCAATAAAGAATAATATTTGTTTAAAATATTCTAATAATAAAAGTAGCTTAAATACTACTGCTAATATTAGCTATAAGCTACATCTGCTTAGTAAACATTTTTAAAAATTATTACTGTCAAAAATTGCTAAAAAGCTGTAAAAAAATGTATGAAATTGCTATAACTACCAACATTATTTTATGGTATCCAAAATTCCAATGCTTTATTAAATTAACTTGATATAATAAAAATATTGAAAATTTCTTCAATGTTTACAGACACTATATTAAAAAAAATTGTTAAAATACATAAAAAAAATTGAAAAACCCCATAAAACTTTTGAAAAAATTGAAAAAAGTAGAAAATAAGTGAGGGAAAAAAGTGGGGAAATAGAAAAAAATGGAAGAAAGTTAGAACGAATTGTATGGAAGAATAATAATGGGAAATAAAAATGGGGCAGAAAATTTGGGAAAAATGGAAAAAAAGATTGGAAAATAAACAAGGGAAAAGAGTAGGGAAAAAAAATTGGAAAAAGTGTGAAAAACGTGAAAGAGAAAAAACGAATCAAAGTTGAGGAACAATGGAGAATAAAAGTGAGGCAAATAAAAAAAGTGGAAAATGGGGTAGAAGTGGAAAATAAGCGAAGGAAAAAAGTTGGGATAGAAATTGAAAAACAGTGGGAAAAAAAAGGAAAAAGGTTGGAATTTATCAAGGGGGAAAAAAAAGAAAAGTGGGACAAAAATAAAACTGGCAAAAAAGAACAGAAAAAGGGAAGAAAGTGGAAAATAGACAAGTGAAAATGGGAAAAAGGAGCGTAAAATTGGATGCAAGTTGAGAAAAAAGAGTTGGAATAAAACAAGGAGGGGGAAATGCTGAACGAAGTTGAGGAAAAAAACGAAAGTGGAATAAAACGAACGGAAAAGGAAAAATTCTTAAAATTCTTAAAAACTGTAGAAAACAATTGCTTCAGAGCTACCAAAAGTTATTAAAATAAAATCAAAAAAGGGTTGCTTAAAACCTGCTGTAAAAAAATTTTTTATTGGGTTTTTTAAGTATCTAAATGACAGCATATTTTTTAAATTAATAAATAATGGTATAAATTTTTCTTCACGCCCGGTTTTAGGCAATTTCATGAAGTAACGGAAGTCGCACAGGCGTCCAGTTTCAGCAGTAAATAAAAAGTATTATTAACTAGACAACCATAATATACACAGCTATATAATAAACTTATCGTCTAATAATCCCCCAATGATGTGAAAAATACCCAAAAATGGAAAATTCCCCACAAATCGGCATCACTGTTGGTTACAAAATACATAAAAATGGGAAATTTCCACAAATCGGCATCACTGTTGATTGAAACGTTATTTTCATTTGTTGATAATTAGTAATAAATATGATTTAGGCTCAATTCTTTTTATTATGGGTTCGTTCCATGACTACAATTTGTAATATATCCAAA
This sequence comes from Neocrepidodera transversa, assembly GCA_963243735.1. Classification (NCBI taxonomy): domain Eukaryota; kingdom Metazoa; phylum Arthropoda; class Insecta; order Coleoptera; family Chrysomelidae; genus Neocrepidodera; species Neocrepidodera transversa. The sequence continues at coordinate 7,080,143 of OY725347.1, forward strand.
GTAAAATAATAATCAGAAAAAAAATTTGGACGCCTGTCTAATTGATTTTTTGATGTATTTAGAAACAATTGACAAAAAAAATATGATATATTTCAAAATCCATCCTTTTTTTCTTTTTGTAGATTTAAAGAAATTAAACTCAAATTAAACGTTATATTTGTTTTATTTTATACGAAAAAATTAAATCTTTCAGAGACTTTTTCTTTTTTTTCTGGAAATGTGACTTAAGTTGGTTAGATCCCAGAAGGAGGAAAAAAAACTTGCTCGTTCCAAAAGAAAACTTGTTCGGTCCAAAAACTTGTAGTGCCAAAAAGAAAATATTCTGTACAAAAAAATGGTAAAAAAAAAACATACCAAAAACCCTAAAAGTTTACATAAAGTAAATATTAGACAAAAATCTTGTAAATTATCAGATTTAGTGGTCTCCGTTAAAAAAAAATGAATATAAAACAAGAATAATATTAATATGAAATACATGAGTTTTTAGATCAAAATATGAAATATAAAAATAATCAAAAAATTTAAGTAAAAATAAATTAAAAATAGATTCTCTTTTTGTAATCGAGACTGAAAGAGCACCACAAACATCCGATAATTTTTATTATTATAAAAGATAAGAAATGAACTTTTAAGTAAATATAACAAAAAAATATACCAGCATAAAAAGAATTAAAAATAACAGTAAATAAAAGTTAAAGCGTCGAAATAATTAATAATGATAACAGGGGACAAAAGTGAAAATATAAAATCATACAATAAAAGTTACCCTATAGTTCGAGGGGAAGAAAAAAAAATTTCAGTAAGCGAAAATACAGGGTGGAACACAGAAAAACAACGTAACATGATTACTGACTGACTGAGCTACTATTTTTTTTTGTTCTTCTTTAACAGTAAAAAACCGGTACACAGCTGTATAATATACTTATCCTCCTACAGTTACAAAATGATACGCAAAAATGCCCAAAAATTTGAAATTCCCAACAAATTGTTGATTGCAAAATACCCAAAAATGGAAAATTCACCACAAATCAGTATCACTGTTTGATTACTGACCGACTGACTGAGCTACGCGTCTAGCATATTATAAAGGTATATTAATAGAATTTCTGAAGTTTTGAAAGTTTCTTTATTTTAAGAATCTTTTCCAAAAAGCTTTTAGTTTTTGAGATATCTGCAATAAAATTGAACTTTTTTTTTTAATTTTTAAAAAATCTGGTGAAATTTTTTTCTTTCAGTATTTTCATATAAATTCTGAATTTTTTTGGATATTCTCTATAGTATTAATTAAACATAAAGGGGAACGCTAACTACCAGCCCTAAGTATGTTTTCACCAACGAATCTACAGGTTTTTCCCTAAGGAAGACATGCCAAAATAATTGCTTAATGAATTTTTAATGAATAAATCACCATAAATTTAGAGTACCATATAGAGTCAAAATAACTAACGAAAATAAGTTCTTTGTCTCACCATTACGGTAAGTAAAAACAACACAAAATAATAAAAAAATATAACCTTATATAACCATACGAATGTCAGAATAAGATATTAATGCAGTTATGTCATATTTATAAATTTAGCCGTTAACGAACGTTGACTTTATTTAATATTCATACATCGTTTTCTACGTGCCAATATTGATTCTACGCCGTTTCAAATCCATTGAATCTCTAATTGGTTAGTGTAAGGCAATTGTTCTGGCGTAAGTGCCCTAATAAATACCTAATTGAATTTTAAGCTGTTGTGGAATATCAGGTTTTATTTTAAAGGGGATAGAATAGATCAAATAATTTTAAAACAATCAACAAATCAGTAATGAGGATAGAATAGCTAATAATAATAAAGATACAAGATGAAGTATATAAAATGTATTATTAATAAGTTTTAAAAATAAAATGTTTTATTCTGTATACATACCTTCAACAACAAATGTAGTTTCTATAGGTACCCTTTTTTGCTTTTTTTACAACTACTAAGAACTCAACTTTAATGTATAATTTTATAGAATGAGTAAGAGCTTTCTGACTATTTTTAGGTCCAAATATAATTATGTTAGATTTATTTCTATTTATCCAAAGAAAATGTTTTTCAGCTGCATTAATAAATGTATTTAATTCCACATAATTAGATTACATGCATTTTTACCCATTTCTGCTTTAAAAGTATAATAAATTTGAGTGTTGTCAGCACATTAATGTGCATGAAATGCTTCAAGATTGGATACTAGTGGAGACGTATACTTACCAATCAAATCTAATATAATATTAGTATCGTACATTTTTTTGTTATCGGTAATAGTTAATATATCATCAGTAACGGTATGTATTAAAATTTGACAAATTTCAGTTGATCATTGGTAGTAAAATTATTTAACCACGTTTCATATATTAAAGGTATATCTAGGGAATTATTAAAAACCACTTGTTTTATATTTTGCATAGAAGACGATCTCCCCGAGATTTTTAATTTTTCCGTTCTAACAAAAATTGCCTAGTGAAGTTTGCAAGTTCGCCCAAAATGTCGGTTTTGAAAAAAGTTAGCGTAAAAAGTATTCGTACCCCCGATGTACGAATCGGTGTATCGAGTGTACGAATACTTTTTACACTCGTTTACTTGTTACTCGTTTTACTTTTTTTATACTCGTGGCGGTAACAAATATTTTAATTAAATTGTTGAGTCGCCATAAATAAAGAAAAATCTTGGTAAATAATACTAATAATATGCGTAATAACATCTTATCTACTTGTAAAATAAAACACTTCGACGAAGGGATTTTTTTTTCAAAATAAAAAGATTACAGTATTTCGAACTGTAGTATGCAATTTAACTAAAAATTGGAGTGAAATAATTTGTTAAAAAATTGTCTAATCAAAAAATTGAAAATTATTAAAATTATAAAAGATAAATCTGTAAGACAAAAAAAAACAAATGAAAACAAATGAAAACAAACGAATATAAATGAAAATAATGAAAACAGTTGAAAAAAAAAAAACGAAAACAAATGAAAACAAACGAATACAAATGAAAATAAACGAACAGATATCAAAATAAATGAAAACAAATGAAAGCAAATAAAAATAAACGAAAACAAATGAAAACAAACGAAAACAAATGAAAACAAACGAAATCAAATGAAAACAATTGAAAACAAACGAAAACAAATGAGAACAAACGAAGACAAATTAAAACAAACGAATACCAATGAAAATATACGAATAGATATCAAAATAAACGAAAACAAATGAAAGCAAATAAAAATAAACGAAAACAAATGGAAACAAACGAAAACAAACGAAAACAAATGAAAACAAACGAAGACAAATAAAAACAAATGACAACAAATAAAAATAAACGAGAAGAACCGAAAACAGACGAAATCAAATGAAAATAAACCAAAATAAACGAAAACAAATGAAGACAAATGAAAGCATATGAAAACAAATGAAAAACAAAACAAAAACAAATGAAGGAAATGAAAACAAACGAAAACAAATGAAAGTAAACCAAAATAAACGAAAACAAATGAAGACAAATGAAAACAAATGAAAAAAAAAACAAAAACAAATGAAAGAAACGAAAACACATGAAAACAAATGAAAGCAAACGAAAACAAATGAAAATAAACCAAAATAAACGAAAACAAATGAAGACAAATTAAAGCATATGAAAACAAATGAAAAAAAAAAACAAAAACAAATGAAAGAAACGAAAACAAATGAAAACAAACGAAAACAAATGAAAATAAAAAAAAATCTGTGAGAACGAAAATTCGATTTTTTTCTATGCTCTAGTGGTTTATGACTCGTTAAAAAAATCAAGAAAAAATTGCCTATTTTCTAAGCTTCTCGATTATTAAATGAAAAGGTAAATAAACAAAAACGCAAAATTTTTAATCAAACGTATAAAATTTGTTTTTTGATGGGACTCATTAGAAAAGAAAAATAAGCGGAAATTTATCTACATTTTTTTTCTTTTTTCAAAATCTCTAAAACGGCAATAAAGACGATAACGACGATAAACTACGATATAAGACGATAAAAGACGATAAACGACGATAAATGACGATAATCGACGATAAACGACGATAAACGACGATAAACAACGATAACCGACGATAAACGACGATGAACGACGATAAACGACGATAAACGACGATAAACAACGATAACCGACGATAAACGACGACAACCAACGATAACCGGCGATAAACAACGACAACCGACGATAAACGACGACAACCAACGATAACCGACGATAACCAACAATAAACAACGATAAAGACAACGTTTATAAACCATATGCGGAAAATGCAGGAGAGCAGAGTTATTGCAAAAAAAATAAAAAATTTCCCTTTCTCAAGATGGCGGATTTTCCGACAGGACAATTTAGTCGAGAATCTCATGTTAAGCTCTATTAGGCCCCTGCTACAATGTTTCCAATTTTCGTTGTGTCACCTTCACTTGCATTTCCAAATATATATATAATGACTGGACTATACCTATTTTCAATGTCATTTACCAAAACAGAGTAGATCAGGTAAGCAACTACTGGTGTAGGTATAGGCAATTCAATGTGTTAGAGAGAGAGAGAGAGGATGCAGAGTTTCAGTGTGCAAGAGAGATAGAGATTGCTATGGCATCACCATCCAGCTTTACAGTTTCCTTTAAAACAATTTTAGCTAGTTCGGCTACTATCCGATAGAGGGCGCTACTACTCAGCTGTATAGTTTCGTTTAATATCTGTCGGATAGTAGCCGAACTAGCTAAAATTGAATTAAATGAAACTATATAGCTGAGTAGTAACGCCCTCTATCGGATAGTAGCAGAACTAGCTAAAATTGTATTAAAGGAAACTGTACAGCTGAGTAGTAGCACCCTTTGTCGGATAGTATCCGAACTAGCTAAAATTGCATTAAAGGAAACTGTATAGCTGAGTAGTAGCACCCTCTGTCGGATAGTAGCCGAACTAGCTAAAATTGTATTAAAGCTGGCTGGTGACTTCATAGCAATCACTATCTGTCTCTTGCACACTAAAAGTCTGCATCCTCTCTCTCTAACAGATTGAATTGACTATAATTATACTAATAGTTGCTTACCTGATCTACTAAACAGTATGTTTGTTCAAGACTAAAAATAAATTAAAAAAATTCCAAAAAGTTTAACAGAACCTCAACCATCGATCGAATAAATGAAAAATTAGAAAAGACAATTTGCACACAATGCTTCCAATTTAATCCCAAACAATATCGTGTAAAAATAATATAAAACAAAATAAAACTAAGCTATATAACACGTGAAACAGAATATAAATAACATTTTAACTAAGTATTTATTTTATCAAGATCCTCCAGTACGTAAAGTTTTGTAGTATTTGGTTGGTTGTTAAGTTTATATGAAAATTCTTCCGGAATTAGTCCATATCTCAAGTTTCTTTACTGCTTCACTTTTTATTATTGTACTCCATATTTTTATAGTAAAATGAGGAAAATCTTACTATAATTTCACTGCTTCTATTTACATCTTTTTTATTAATTCTATAATAAAATTTATTGCTACAATCATCCAGGTTAAGTTTCATTTTAATTCTGAAAATTTCTAGAAGAGATTTTCGTTTGACGGTGATTTGGGAACGCCATACATTCTGACATTTTTATTTCTTGATTTTGAACTAAAATTTTTATTGTTTCCTCTAGTTTTTGTAATTTATTGTTCATTTTTCCATTAATATTTTCTAGTTCATCTATTTTGTTATGAAATTTTTCTTCCATTACCCTAATTATTATTCCCGGTAAATGAGTAGAATAGCAATGACAGTTCTGGCTCACTTCTTATGTAAATTAACATGGAAAATTGATAAGGACCGTTCTGGTTATTTTTGGATAATCCAAGGTCACTCGTGACGTTATCAGACTTGTTTAGTAATGACGTCATCACTTATATCAACTGTCACTCCCAGTTGTCCGATTAACACCAAAATCTAAATCTAAATATGTTTATAAAATTTCATATAAATCGGTTCAGCCGTTTAGACGCTATTGTGTTCAAACGCAGACACACAGACACACACACACAGACACACACAGACACACAGACACACACACAGACACACAGGCAGAAATCATGCTAAAAATGGTATAAATGGATTCAAGTGACCTCAAAACGTAAAGATCCGTTAAAATCTGGGTATGGTCAAAATATCATGATCGCAATACTTTCCTTCCATACAACTTTGTTTGTTTCGGAAAGTAAAAAGGACAATTTTGATTCATAAAAATAATTAAAATGAGAAAACGAATATTTTGGAAAATAATAAAAACAAATTTAGCAGGTGAGATACAGAGATATTGATATAGAAATTATATATTTGGATAGAAGAAGATTAATACATTGGTATCTTTAAACCCAATCCATTTTTTTCCGTTTCATTCTAATTTTTTCCAATTTTCCTCGATTTTCTTGAAGTTAATTTCTAAATATTGATTTCTTATACAGATACTGATTATGTACCTCCAGCCTCAATACAACTACGTGGATTTATTTCACCAGTAAAACAGAATTCCCGATTTCGTTCTGGCTGAAAAGCAATTTGACGAAGAATTAAGGCAGATGAGGGTCTCGTTTATAAAAAACCAGCGTTGCGAAATCATTAAGAATCCGCAGTGTTAAATGAATGTTATTTACGAGAATGCCATTCAAAAAATAAAAAAAAATAATTGTTGACAAAATATTCGCTGACTGGAATGTTCCAATCAATACATTTTACCAGGGAAATCTTCAAGACCCTAACGTAGCATAAAATAACGAGATAAAACTGCAATAGGGATGCAGCATTCTATAATTTAGTCAAATTTATTCGGACTACAAAACTAACCTCACGAAAACGTGACATTCGATGTTTTATAGAGTCTTTGTTTTGAGTGCCCGACTCGCCGCAACATTTGCTCTAGCTCTAATTTTATTAGCCCTCTTTTGCGCCTCCGGATCGCTTCGAATCTTGCCTCGGATTTTGGGGCTTTTATAATATTATCTTTTGATATGATTTACGGCCTCAACGAAGTTTACTTAACGCAGCATGGTCCACTTTTCCTTTTCGAACCGTTGATCCCACTTATCGTCAGAATGCGATACGGACTTTAATGTTTGAAAAAGGTTTCGATTGCCAACGAGGCGCCAATAAGAATTTTAAATTCTAATACGGAAGGTAAACAAATGGAAAAATTTGTTATGAATTTAGGCGTGCAATTGTAAAATTTTCTTATTCGTTAAATCATTTTAATTATTTATTTGAATGTGGGATTTTCCTGGAAGTTTATGCTGTGCTTTGAAATGGAAAGAAAGAAAATATTGATCAGAAGTAACAATAAAAGAAAGTAAATTTAACGAGAACCAATCAAATGCCACAAGTATTCAAAATCCAGCAAAGTTGCAGAAAATGTGAGTAATTTAAGAAAGTCAAGAAACTGAAATATAAAAAAAACAGAAGCATATGGCTCTGTTGACACAAGCCAAAATAATCAGAATTTCGGGAAAGCAATTTTAAATTTATTGGATTTGAAAACAGTTCGGATATTTCTATTCAATACATCAATTTTTTTAAATGTTAAAATAATATTTGAATTAATTTTAGTCTAATTTATAAACCTTTAAATTAAGGATGAATTCGCTGTTAGTCGTGGCTTTCTTCTTTGCTCCATTTATACAAGTCGAGAAAGGATTTTATTTTCAATATTAAATTAGAACAAATTTTTTTTTGTGTTGAAAATGTGACTTAGCTTAGTTTTTGGCTTGTCTTCGAATTTCTTGTAAAATTTCCTGGATCTGGCAGTCCCAAAGGAGGAAAAAAAAAGTTGCTCGTTCCAAAAAAAGACGTTCAGTCCCAGAAAAAAAACTGGCTCGTTTCAAAAAGACGTTCAGTCAGAGAAAAGAACATTTTCAGTCCAAAAAACTTATTCACTCCAAAAACTTGTTCCAAAAAAAAAACTTGTAGTCCCAAAAACCCTAAAAATTCGCTAAAGTAAATATCTTATAAATTACCAGATTACTCTGTTTTTGAAAATATGATATAAAACATTGATATTATTAATATGAAATACATGAATTTTAGATCAAAATACGAATTATAAAAATAATCAAAGTGAATTGAATTTTAAGACAATCTGTAAAAACAAATTAAAAATAGATTCTCTTTTTGTAATCGAGCACTACAAGCATCAGCTAATTTATATTGTTATAAAAGATAAGATATGAACTTTTAAGTAAATAATACAAAAAAATATAGTGGCAGAAGAAAGATTTAACAATAACAATAAATAAATGTTACAGCGTCGAAATAATTAATAATGATAACAGGGGACATAAGGGAGAAATTAGGAAGGGATATCAAGCGAGTATGAAATTAAAATATACTGAGCAGAGGAATAATAAAAATACAGGGTGGCACAGGAAAAAATTAATAGTATATGAAAGATACGCTAAAATAGGGAAACTTGGAGCGAAATTAATGCAAACGAGCGAAAAAATTACTCTTACTCTAAAGTCATATAAGACTTCTAGACATCTAAACTTGATCAAAAAATTAAAATTTTTTAAAGTGTGAACTTTCATGTCAACTTTTTTGATAGTATAAATAGTATTTTCAAAGAACCATGTTATTAGACAAATTAGACCACGCTGAGCCTTTTCCCGTTCTCCTTATGTCTCTATCTCATACCGTTCTTGAGATATGGGTGCTCTGTCACTGGTCACGTGAGTCTAGGGTCAAAGGTCAAATTTTATTTTCACTTTCATTTAATCCAAGTTGAGTCGATTGCTCTTATCCGTTCTCGAGATGAATCAGTCTAATAGACAGACACACACAGACAGAAGGACGGACAAAACCATTAAATAAGAATTCTCTTTTTTTTTGTTTATAATTCTAACTCAAAAAATGGGTTCTATTACAAGTTACTAATTATAGCTTTTTTTTGCTTGACGCAAGGTGGGGGAAACCGAGCCAGTCGAAGATTTTTTCTTAGTTATTATTTCTGTCACCCATTTTTTATCCCACTATTATTTTGTAACGCTCCTTGAGCCATCTCGCCATCTTTTGGTGCCTTAATCCAAGTAACGGGTTGAATCGGGCGCCACCTTCCATTTATAGGCTGAATACCACTTACTCCTGGTAGCGTCAGTGATGAAAAATATTCCAGCTAGCTAATCTACGAAATATTACATACATTTTGATGATAACTTTATTTTTAGTATTCTCGCTAGAACGTACGATAAAGATGTTCTCTTTGATCACAAAAAAACATATCAATTCTTCTTTTAGAAAACTTTCATTGATTATTAATAATTTAACAAAAAATTTAATCAAATTCAAGGGAACCTGGATCAGTACAGCAAGCAAATATTTTTTTAGTTGGTCGGTGCCAATTTGACTTTCCCGAGACCGGGCGTACATTTTAATGGCATTCCACCTATAGTTTGCTAGTTGAAATCAGTACCGTGTTAACTCACTCCACCGATGATCAAATTAAGACTAATTTTTTAATATTTTTTTCTATATCCTTTAACTTATTGATTTCGAAGACCAGCCAGTTCTTGCCCTAGTGTAAAAAAATGGAAAAATATTACTTTTAGACGTGTGTATTTTGTGGACGTATTTTATTATTTAGAAAAAAAATATAATTATTAGTTTAAAAATTTGTCACTATTTATAATTAGCACAAATATACTAGCCACTGATCAGCACAATTTAAAAAATACAAAAATTATCATTCTCATGATATCAGAATGTAACGCTAAACTTATCTTAGATTTAGTACACAGAAAAATAATGCGATTCGATAAGTTTTGATTTTATTTATTTATGCGATCTTATTTACAAATGGCTTTTTTACTTAAATTATAAAAGAGATGTAAAAACATAAAACCTTATGCTACAGGATGTCCTGTTTAATGTAAAAATCGTAGGCGAAAATTATGTCGATGCATAGAGAGAAAAAAGGTCAATTTTTACAAGAACTATACAACTATAAAAGTAAATACTAGCTTTTTAATATTGGTTGAGTTAAATTAAATATCTTTGGTTTAAAAATAACAAGATCCTATAAAACGTTTATAAGGAACATTAATTGTAAATTCCTTTTAAGTAGTACTTAAATTATCAATTGTTCTTACCCAACCATAAAACGTATTGTCCTAGAAAGTGTTTCAACCACATACCGAAATAGCAGATTGTATGGTCAATCAGTTCGGCAATTCGTCTTTCAAAACCACAAACTGAATCCTGAATTGCAAGGACCATTTAATTTTGAATACACACAGTCTGTTTCATTAAGCGCCAAAACCCGAAATCGGTGGCTCTACATGAATTGTTTAGCAATTCCTATATAATCGAATTCATTTCAATGCATCGTCGTGTCTAATCAACCATTATACGTTTGCATTACTTTAAAGGTCGTTTAAAGTTAGATATTGGATATTTTTCTATTGGTGTACTAGAGCGTAACTAAACAATGAAATTGAAATATTTAAAAAAGAGTAAATATAATTTTGAAGTCAAGTATTTAATAAAGTTGAAAGATATTTAATAAAAATAAATAAAATCTATATTGATAATAAACTTCAAAGTGGCAACAAATTTTCAGAACGACTTGAACATCGCGAAATAAATGTCGAAAGTCTTAAGTTTAATTAAACCGAAATTCATATCGAAGTTATTAGAGCAACGTTTCTAAACTCTCGTCAATTCAACCAAAACTGTTTCAACTTTATTATTATTACAGGAACAAGGTGCGAGGGTTCAACGGTGATAATAGTTACCCTATGACATCATAATAGCTCGTGAAATTTACGCAGTCTCGGTTTATTTCCGTCGAATTATTTTTAACCAGTGGTTAAAATAATTAATGGATCAACATTGGTTTAATTCGTTTATAATGTTATAGCTACTTGTATAACAAACTATTTCTATAATGTTAATACTTTTGTCGTTTTCACTCTCTCAATTTGAATTTTTGTATAACATTCTGCGCGAAGTTTTCGACTGGTTTTAACCAAGCTTTTATACCGATTCTTTGACTGATTTTCCCCGATCTTCCATCTATTTATGCGACTTCATTTAATAATCCTTTTTTTTCCCTAAAAGGAATCAGTCAATTGTCTTCATCACCATGAGAGTTATAAACAACTAAAGAGTTTACAACGCATGTTCCTATAGTAAATTTCAGTTTTTTTTGACCTAAGTTATAATGGCGGGAATCTTGTAAAGACACCTCACGCTTTGGACTATTTGTGAGGTAGTGCAGGACTCTCCCGTGATTGCCATAAACCCTCCTCGGTTATATGTTCTGGTGTTGTCCTATTCCTTGTATCCTGCTGTAGGAGAAAATTTACTCCTTTTCAGGGATACTTGGTAGGATTTTGAGCTGTAAAGAAAAAAATATTGGATTGTAAGATATTTGATTGTAGGTAACGCCCTTATCCGCCTTCAAATCAATATCTACAGAGAAGAAAAATGAATCAAGGCAACATCCATCCTCGACTACAGGGACGGCTTCAGGTTCTGGAATAAGCTCGCTATCTCTACTGGTCTAAAGACCAAGTCTCACTTCTGCCTTCAGGTGAATGGACAAATTGACACTCATATCCTCCTCCCAAACATCCTCCTCACTCCAAATATCCTAACCAATATTATATCCTTGATCCTTTCACTCCTGTTTAAAAAATATTCGGGCGTCTTAAAATTTGTGATCCTAAAATTCGGGCGTCCTGAAAGTGGGGGGTCCTGAAATTGGGGATCCTGAATTCGAGGCTCCTGAAATTGGGGGTCCTTTGAATTTGGAGGTCCTTTGGATTTGGGGGTCTTTAACAAAATGAAGGTCGTGGGTTCTTCCGCCATTTATAAAAGTGGTGAGTGTCTCCAAAGTGTCGGACTTCCTAATATCATGGATTATGGATAAAAAAAATCAAAAATTAAATAAAACTGGCGTCTTACGTAACATTTGAGAGTCGACCTGTACGTATTTGAAATCGGGGAATCTAAATATGTAGAAATGTACCAGGTGTTCTAGTTGAATTTCCAATTTTCATGGAATTTTCGGTGAAACCGGAAGTCGGCCATATTGGATTTTTATGTAAAAAAATCCAAAAAAAGCTCTACTTTAATAGACTCGTTTACACCTAGTATACATATAAATAATAAAATATTCATTAATATACACTAATTGCAATCTTAAATCGAAAAATCACAATGAAGTTTCAGAGAAAAAACTTAGTGAGTACTGGCGTGATCCACCCGTGGGTCACGAAATTGCAAACATGAAAAGCCGGTTGGTAGTAAAAAACGTAACACAAAATTGTAGTGACACTTTCGTTTGACAGATGTCAATATATTTATATGGGCTGGGCTAAGGAGTTTGAATTCAACTTATATATTTTTTTGTACAGTGTGTCGTCACAAATGTCATTATTGTCAAAAACAAAGAATTTTAGTTTACGTTCTAGGTTATTTCTTTGCTCCTTAGTTTGTGTTTGTTTGTTGCTTCTAAATTTGACTTTCACAGAGTTTTATTTGGACGCAGTTTTTGACAAGAATGACATTTGTGACGTCATGACTTTCCTCGTCTAATGAGTTTTTTAAACTGTACTATTTCTCTCTTATTAAAGAAAATGAATTGAATCAAACAAGCCTCTGTTTTCCACTAATGGGTACATATTTTTATATGGGCTGGTTTAAGGGGTACAGGGCCTAAATATTTGTAAATGGCTAGGGCTAAGGGGTAAAAACTAAATATTTCATACCAATTTTTTACTTTCTCGTTACTAAAATATTATTACAAGGGCCTGTTTAAGGGGTTTGAATTTAACTTATATATTTTTGTACACAGTGGTATAGAGGCAAATTCTTATGGCCTATTTTTCTCTTGCAAAAGATTATGGTCTAAGGGGTAAAAACTCAAGACTTTTACACCAATTTTTTACTTTCGCTGATAAATTCAAGATGGCGACTCCAAGTCATTTGTTGAAAAAATGGAAAAATATGTTAGTTGACTAAAGAGGAAACCAATTTTGAGTTGTTTATCAGTTTTTTCGACGTTTCCAATCTCCCCAGAACCCAAAAAGCGTCAAGTCAGTTCTGTTTTTATCTGTACTAGTTATAGTCAAGGAAATTTAATTAGGAAAAGTTACCGAAAATTTCGTAGTATGACTGATTTTACTGTAGCATGATTCATTTTACTCTGAGAAGCATACAACAAATTTGTGACTTATCTACAGGAGTTTAAGATTTTTCTTTATTTTTAATGTGTACTTTTGCTTTCTTGCTTAAATTGAACCATTATTTATTTAGAAAATAAAAAAATAAATAAAAATAATATAATTAATTAGGATTTAAAATTGGAGCAAAGAAACCAACAAACAACCCTTCCTTTTTAATATATTCTTTAATTAAAATCCCAATTTTCTTCTCGAGCAGCCCATCGAGAAATTTCCTTCGAAAATCTAAGCCTATATTTCGATGAAAAGTCATAAATTAGAAAAACATAGCGTGACTTTGCATACTTAATCTGAAAACATCCGTCGGAGGATATTTCCCTGCTCCCTTTTCGACGATAACTTAATTGCTTATTTGTAAATAGGTTTGTGATAAATTGCTACGCCGAAGGCAACAAATTAATTTGTTCGGCGTTGATCTCGCGATTCAAAAAGTTTTACCCTTCTTTTTTTTTGTATGTACGTATGAGGGTCAGATCGATACATTTTTACTGGTGCTTCACAAAAACAATAAAGCGTTTTATGTCGTGTTTTGTATTTTTGTTTGGACTGAGATTAGATCTTGCAAAATAATCGAGTTTTGTATACGATTTATATTAAAATGAACAATGTGGTTTAAATAATATTTATTTTTCAACAGATAAATAAAAAAAACCTATACAATACAATTTATTTTTTATTATCTCTATTTTCAATTGTCATATTGTTAATAGATAATCCCAATCAAATACATATTTTTTCGTGTTTAAAAAATAGTAAAGTAATAGGAGTTACTACCATAAATTTTCGATTTATATTTTTTATTACTTTCCCTCTACATATCTCAAATATATTATACTTTCCTTTAAATTTCATTTCTTCATAAGATCGGTAAATATTTTTTCTTAAAATCCGCAAATTTTTTCTTTTTTAATCCGCAAATATTTCTTCCTAATGTCTGAAAACACAAAATCCGCAAATGTTTTCTCCCAAAGTCCGCAAATATTTTTTTCTAAAACTTACACATATTTTCTACAATAAACCATTAATATTTGTTCCCATTTTTTCTTAAGTCCGCAAATTTTTTATCAAAAAATCTGCAAATGTTTTTCCGTAAAGTCGCAAATATTTTGTCCAATAATACGCACATATTTTCTCTCAAAGTCCGCAATTGTTTCCTCCTAAAATCCGCAAATATTTATTCCTAAAAAATATAAAAATTTTCTTCTAAATTTCCTTTAGATTTAATTTTTTCCTATGATCGACAAATATTTTTTCTAAAAATCCACAATTTTTTTCTTTTTTAATCCGCAAATATTTCTTCCTAATGTCTGACAACACAAAATCCGCAAATATTTTCTCAAAAAGTCCGCAATAATTGTTTCCTCCTAAAATCCGCAAATATTTATTCCTAAAAAATATAAAAATTTTCTCTTAAATTTCCTTTAGATTTCATTTTTTCTTAAGATCGGCAAATATTTTTTCTTAAAATCCGCAAATTTTTTCTTCTTTAAACCGCTAATGTTTTTTTCTAATGTCTGAAAATTCAAAATCCGCAAATGTTTTCTCCCAAAGGCCGCAAATATTTTTTTCTAAAACCTACACATATTTTTTTTTTTACAATAAACCATTAATATTTGTTCCCATTTTTTCTTAAGTCCGCAAATTTTTTATCAAAAAATCTGCAAATGTTTTTTCGTAAAGTCGCAAATATTTTGTCCAATAATACGCACATATTTTCTCTCAAAGTCCGCAATTGTTTCCTCCTAAAATCCGCAAATATTTATTCCTAAAAAATATAAAAATTTACTTCTGAATTTCCTTTAGATTTAATTTTTTCCTATGATCGACAAATATTTTTTCTTAAAATCCGCAAATTTTTTCTTCTTTAATCCGCTTATATTTTTTTCTAATGTCTGAAAATCCAAAATCCGCAAACGTTTTCTCCCAGAGTCCGCAAATATTTTTTTCTAAAACCTACACATATTTTCTACAATAAACCATTAATATTTGTTCCCATTTTTTCATAAGTTCGCAAATTTTTTATCAAAAAATCTGCAAATGTTTTTCCGTAAAGTCGCAAATTTTTTGTCTTACACTACGCAAATATTTTCTCCCAAAGTCAGTAATTGTTTCCTCCTTAAATCCGCAAATATTTTTCCCTAGAAAATATAAAAATTTTCTCCTAAAATTTCCTTTATATTTAATTTTTTCCTGAGATCTCCAAATATTTTTTCTTAAAATCCGCAATTTTTTTTTCTTTAATCCGCTGATATTTTTTCTAATGTCTGAAAACCCAAAATCCGCAAATGTTTTCTCCCAAAGTACGCAAATATTTTTTTCTACAACCTACACATATTTTCTACCTTTTTTTTCTTAAGTCCGCAAATTTTTTATCAAAAAATCTGCAAAAGTTTTTCCTTAGCCGCAAATATTTTATCTTACAATACGTAAATAATAGTCAGCAATTGTTTCCTCCTTAAATCTGCAAGTATTTTCTCCTAGAAAATATAAAAATGTTCTTCTAAATTTCATAAATATTATGTCAAATATCTCATCCTAAAATCCGCAAAATTTTTCTCATCTCAACCGCTAATATTTTTTCATAAAGTCCCAAACCATTTATCCTGAAATCTGCAAAAGTTTTCTTCTAAATCAGCAATTATTTTTACACAATCCGCAAGTGTTTTCTCCGAAATTGGTTCGTCCTAAAACCCGCAAATATTTTCTTCTTTAATCCGCTAATATTTTATCCTAAAGTCTAAAAACTTATCCCAAAATCCGCAATTGTTTTTTTCCATCGTTCTAAATATTTTATCCCAAAATCTGCAAATACATTCTTGCAAATCCGCAAATATTTTATCTTACAATCCGCAAATATTTCCTCCTAAAATCCGCTAATATTTTCTCCGATATTTCGCAAATATTATTTTCTAAAATTCGCAAACAATTTTTCCTAATATCCGCAAATTTTTTCTCATCTACTCCGGCATTATTTTTTCGAAAAGTTCCCAAATATTTTATCCTAAAATCTGCAATTGTTTCCTCCTAAATCCACAATTATTTTTTCAAAAAATCTGTAAATATTTTCTTCTGTTAGCAAATATTTTCTTCTTTTTTCTGCAGATATTTTCTCCCAAACACTTTTTGTAACACCTGCATATTTTTTTTTTAAATCTGCAAATATTTTTTTCTATAATCCGCAAATATTTTTGTCTATTATCCTTAATTTTTCCTAAAATCCTCAAAAATTTCTTCCTTTTGTTTGAGATTTTTCTGGAAATATTCCGGATTTATTTCAAATCTTTCTAGTTATTTTTTTTTAATTTTTTTCGCTTTTATGCCATTTTTTGCGATTTTTTTGCAATTTTTCGCCATATTTTTTTATTTCTTGCGTTTTTGTTTGATAATCTCGTTTTTTTTTTGCAATTTACATTTTGCTTTTCATTTTTTTATTAATATTTTCTGGTTTTTCAATGTTTTCTTTTTTCGTATTTTCCAAATTTTTGTTTTTGCTTTTCTCATTCTTTTAAAATTTTTTCTGTTTTTTTTTCAGATTTCTTGCGATTTATTCTCATTGTTCTTTTTTTTCTATTTCTGTTATTTTATTATTTTTTCTCATTGTTTTGTTTTTGCGGTTTTTTGCTTTTCTTGCGGTTTTTTTGGTTATTTCGATTATCACATTTTTTTTCAGATTTTAGAATAAAGCTATTAATTTTTTTCCCAAAATTTTCTGATTTTTTTCAACTTTTTTCAATGTTTTCTTTTTTTAAATTTTTTCTCGCTTTTCTTTTTTTGAATTTTTTTCTGTTTTTTTTTTTTGATTTTTTCGATTATTTGTCACTGTTTTTTTTCTATTTCCTCTATTTTCTTATTTTTTCACATTTTTTCTTATTCCTCTGTTTTTTATTTCGATTTATTTCAAGTCTTTTTCTATTATTATATTTGCTATTGTTTGTAATTGTTTTTCGTTTTTTTTTCAATTTTTTGAAATTTTTTGATATTTTCTGCGATTTCTTTCGTTTTTTTATTGACACTTTTAGGCACCTTTTTTCGTTTGCCATTTTTGGCGATTATTACGTGTTTTTTTACTTTTATCTCTGGTTTTTTATGTTTTTTCTATTTTATCCTACTTTTTTTAATTTTTCCCATTTTTTCTTATTTTTCCTATTATTTCCTATTTTTTCCTATTTTTTCCTATTTTTTCCTATTTTTTCCTATTTTTTCCCGTTTTTTCCTATTATTTCCTATTTCTTCCTATTTTTTCCCATTTTTTCCTATTTTTCCATGAATTCTACCTGATTTATTTTTGTTTGTTTTCATTTGTTTTCTTTTATTTTCATTTTTTATTATTTGTTTTCGTTTATTTTCGTTTATGTTCATTTATTTTCGTTTCTTTTATTTGATTTCGTTTCTTTTCGTTTGTTTTCGTTTGCTTTAGTTTGTTTTCGTTTGTTTTAGTTTGTTTTCACTTGTTTTCGTTAGTTTTCGTTTGTTTTTATTTGTTTTCGTTTGTTTTCATTCGTTTTCGTTTGTTTTTATTTGTTTTAGTTTGTTTTCATCCGTTTTCGTTTATTTTTATTTGCTTTCGTTTGTTTTCATTTGTTTTTATTTGTTTTCATTTGTTTTCATTTGTTTTCATTTGTTTTCATTTGTTTTCATTTGTTTTCATTTGTTTTCATTTGTTTTCATTTGTTTTCATTTGTTTTCATTTGTTTTCATTTGTTTTCATTTGTTTTCATGTGTTTTCATTTGTTTTCATTTGTTTTTATTTGTTTTCATTTGTTTTCATTTGTTTTCATTGGTTTTTATTTGTTTTCTTTTGTCTTCATTTGTTTTAATTTAATTTCAATTGTTTTCGTTGATTTTCATTTGTTTTCGTTAATTTTCATTTGTTTTCATTTGTTATCATTTGTTTCCATTTGTTTTCGTTTATTTTCGTTTATTTTCGTTTATTTTCGTTTATTTTCGTTTATTTTCGTTTATTTTCGTTTATTTTCGTTTATTTTCATTTATTTTCGTTTCTTTTTATTTGATTTCGTTTATTTTCTTTTGTTTTCATTTGTTTTCGTTTGTTTTCGTTCGTTTTCGTTTGTTTTCATTTGTTTTCGTTTATTTTTGTTTGTTTTTTCATTTGTTTTCCGTTTTTCTTATTTTTCCCCATTTTGTCTATTTTTTTTCAATTTGTTTTCCATTTTTTCTGTTTTTTCCATTTTTTCCTATTTTTCCCCTTTTGTCCTGATTTTCTTAATGTTAGTTGGAGCTGTTGTAGTAATAATTTTGTATTAAAATATAAAATTTTTATTCTAAAATTTATGTTTTAAATAAAATTAGTGTACTGTCAATTATTACGTGATCCGCTGACTTGGAAAACACAGGACAGAGTATGCAACCTCAACTTCACATTAATCTCACAATAACCTTTTAAAATTTTTCACAATTTATTTTCGATCAAGTTTTGAAGGATTTAGATATGAATTTTTATCTCATTATTTAATTAAAATCGAAGAATTGGTCAATTAAACAAACTTTTAATGCGAGTTCCTTAAGGCATTTTCTTAGTTTAAAAATGTATTAGTTAGTAACAATTCTTATTACACTAAAAATACATTCTAGTAAACAGGAACTTTGTAAGAATAATACCTAATAAAATCTATTCAAAATCGATCGTAACTCGCGATTTTATGCAATCTAAGTCACGTTCGAAATGACGTACAATCCCCATTGTATTCCCATCCAACAATAGCCGAAGGAAAAGTGTAAAAACTGAAAAGTATTTTTCGCAAAAAGGCACATTGGCCAGTCCTCTTTTCTATTCGTTCCGTGCTTTTATTAATAATTTTCTAGTTATAATAAATTCTTGGTCGCTCACGCGTTGTCAGCGCCTTATTTCTTTCTTTTTTTTTATTTCAGAGGGTATTGCATGAAAAATTGCTTCCGTTGCAGATTTTAGTTTTATCTGGCGGCATATAAGAATTAGGATCTTAAAAATCAATCTACTGTATATTTATAGAGATTGCTCTATATTTTAGTTAGAAAAATTTTGTAAATATTCCAAATATTAAAAAAGTTGTAGTAGCAGTCGAAGAAATAAGACCAATAAAAACAGGTTCCGAGATATATTAAATATTAATCACTCCGCGCATGCGTACACATACATTGATAGTCACACAGACGCACCGCCATTTCCATTTTTGAGGTTATGTCATTTGTTTATATTATTAAATATCGTGTAATATTTTTACTAAAAGCCACTATCCATATATTAATATGAAAAGAGAAAAATTCGGATCCCTTTGAAGCGTAATGCGCGAACAGAGCAGTGTGAGATCTTGTATAGTTAAAGTTTCTATACATTTGTTTTTTGGGGGGAGAAACAAGTTTTTACTTTTCTTTATTGTAATTTTATTTTTTAAGTGAAACCTGGACTAAACGATTTTTGGTTATGTAAAAAATGGTGAAAATGGGAAAAAATAAGGAAAAATAGAAAGACAGGAAAAAATCGGGAAAAAAAGAATAACCAGAAAAAATCAGAATAATAGGAAAAACTAAAAAATGGGCAAAATGGGGAAACGTAAAATGAAGAAATAGCGAAAAATAGAAATACTGAGAAAAAAGAGAAATATACATAAAATGGAAAGAAACAGGAAAAATGGGAAAAACAAGAAAAAGGACTGATAAAAAAATAGAGAAAATAGGAAAACAGAAAAAAATAGGGAAAATTAAGAAAAAATAAGGAAAAATAAGAAAATAGATGCAAAAATCGAAATAATAGACAAAAAAAAAAAAAGGAAAAATAGGAAAAAATACAAAAAAATAGGAAAAAATAGGAAAAAATAAAAAAAACAGAAAAAAATAGAAACAATGGGAAAAAAGAAAAATAGGAAAGCAGGAAAAAATAGAAAAAGAAATAGGGAAAAAATAGAAAACAGGAAAAAATCTATAAACCCAGTCAAAAAGAGAGAAAAATAGAAAAGCACAGAACAATATAAAAACAAAGAAAATATAGAGAAAAATAGGAAAATATAGGCAAAAACAGGAAACATTGAGGTAAATAAAAAAAACATGAAAATACAGTAAAACAAAACATAAAAAACAGGAAAGAATGGAAAAAACAGAAAATAATAGAAAAAACAGAAAAAATGGGAAAAAATAGAAAAAAATTAAAAAAAAGTGAAAAAAATAGAAAAAAAAAGAACAAAATTGAGAAAAGTTGAAAAAAAAGGAAGAAATAGAAAAAATGACAAAAAATAGAAAAAAAACTAGAGAAAAAAGAAAAAAAATGGAAAAAAATAGAAAAAATAAGCGAAAATAGGAAAAATGAAGAATATTGAAGCAAAAGAAAAATAAACATGAAATAATAGTAAAAAAAAGAGGAAAAAAGGGAAAAGAATAAAAAAATGTAAGAAACTGAGAAAATTAGAAAAAAAAACAGGAAAAAACAATGAACAACTGAAAAAAACAGGAATTTCGCCCACTGAGCGACCATAAATAAAATCATAATTATTTAGTCGTATACTTATTTAATATTATTTTTTTCTGTGCGATTTTGGCAAATGACAAATATTTGTATATTACTTTTCCGACCCGCCTCCAGGAAGGGAAAGTATTGTCAACGAGCTAAAAAAAATTTTCGAGATAAAGATGGAAATATCCATTTTGAGGTCACCTCAGATGATTAAGACCATTTCCAGATGGAAGTCTGTCTATCTGTCTGTCTGTCTGTCTGTCTGTCTGTCTGTCTGTCTGTCTGTCCGTCTGTCTGTTTATTATCTGTCTGTCTGTCTGTCTATCTGTGTGTATTCTTCCACGATAGAGGCCAAACGTTTAATCCGATTGAGCTCAAATTTGGTATATGTGTTTGGGTTACCCGTTGGAAGAACTCGTTACTTTTTGTACGAAATCTGTCAAACGGAAGTGTCATTATTAAAAAATGACAGATGCAATATGTCACGGAATTTGACTTCCAATATGTCATTTGAAAGCCCTTGAAAAACTCTATTGCCAGCAGTCAAAATTATTTCTCCAACTGTTACCTGTAAAAAATAAAAAATATCATAGTTTGAAATTTAAACATTAAATATCTCAAAAAGTATTCATCTATGAATACTCGTCGTGAAAGTTTTGGACCGACACCAAATCAAGTGTGGAAAGATGCATTTTTGCTTGTATTTTTTTTTATTCATATGCAAAAAAATTCATTTTTGCTTTTTTCCAAATTCGAGTGTTCAAAATTCTATTGTGGAAAAATGTATTTTTGTTTCTATTTTATTTAAAATTCGTGTATGAACAAATGCACGTTTCCTTTTTTTTTCAATTTCGTGTTTAAAAAAATGCATTCTTGGTTCAGATTTTTTCAAATTCGTGTATAAAAAATACATTTTTAGTTTTTTTTATAATTTTTTTGCGAAAAAATGTATTCGTGCTTTTTTTCCAAATTCGAGTGTGAAAAAATGCATTCTGGCTTTTTTTGCGAAATTTGAGTGTGGAAAAATGCATTGTTGATTATTCTTAATCAAATTCGGGTGTGAAAATGCATTTTTGTTTTTTCCCATTTCAAGTGAGTGCGGAGTCATTCCTTCTGTTTGTCCCAATTTTTTATGTGGAAAAATGCATTTTTTATTTTTTATTTCAATTTTGCGTGTAAAAAAATGCATTCTTGCTTCGGTTCTTTTTTTCCACATTCGTGTGAAAAAAAGCATTTTTTACTTTTTTCTAATTCTTTATGTGAAAAAATGCATTCTTGTTTTTTCCCAATCCATGTGTGAAAATATGCATTTTTGCTTTTGTCTTTTAAAGTCTTGTGTGAAAAAAATGCATTTTTGTTTTTTAATTTCAAAGACGGAAATATGAATTTTTGGTTGTGATTTTTTTTTAAATCCGAGTGAAAAAAATGCATTCTTGCTTCGGGCTCGTTGCATAAAGGATTTTTTAAATATTTATTACATAATTTTTTTCGTGAAAATATCTTTAGTTTTTTCAAAATTGAAAATATCACAAGCTAAACTATGCAATTTTAAGATTTAAAAATGCAATTTTAAAACATAAATTTTAAAGGGTTTGACCTTCTTATCGTTTTCTCTATATCTTTTTTTTACATTTTTAAACTCTTCATTTAACGGTGGTCTATTCAGAACAGTCAAAATTATTTCTCAAACTGTCACCTGTCAAAAATAAAAAAATGTAAAGGTTTGAAACTTTTACATTAAATATTTGAAAAAGTATTCGTTTCTGGATACTCGTCGGGAAAGTTTTGGGGCGACACAACCGTTTTTTTTTAATCAGTATAACTTTAGATAAGCTATATTTTCCAAAGTTCCAAGAAAATGAGATTCAAACTCAAAAATTCAATATATTACTTCCGGTTTCACCGGAAGTTACCGCATCTTGAGAATTTCAAATAGACACTGTCACTTATTTTGGACCATTCTAAGTGACAGTATTTTGTTCCATTCTAAGTACGATCATTAAGTTTTAAGACACAAAAATGGTACATTTTTTTTGAGAAGCATTTTTATTTTTGCATCTAAAGACCCACTACAACCAATCTAATAGTTATGAAGGATAAGTAAAAATAATATATCAGGTGTGAAAATTTTAAATGGAAATATATTTGGTGTTTTAGAAAATATCGACTAGAAATTTTGGAACGCCATTAAGGAAATAGGGAGAGTACGACTCCATTGTGATATTTGCCGCCCTCCACCACCGTTCAAAAAATTTAAATGACACCCTGTATTTTTTGACATATTCTGAAAGAGCGTAGTTTTTTTAGTATGTTAATGTAAAAATAATACATATTTACATAATTAACTTTGTAAGATATTCACAGCTTAAAGTTCAGATACCATATATTGAATATCAAAAGCAAAAATCATAGCAAGCCACGAAAATACAGGATGTCATTTAAATTTATTGGACCTATTTTCTTAATGGAAATTATAGAGATATAATTCCATTTAAAGTTTTCGGGCTGACACTTATTAAACAACTTTTTGTATTAATATTGGTTTTTTTTATGTTAAAAAAATACTCAATTGTACCGAATTTCTGTCTCCTATAACAGATAACAATGCACTTAGTCTGAATACAAGACAAACTGTACAATATAAATCAATGCGAAACGGATTTCGTATTTGGCAAATAGCGCATACTTACGTATACCTGCAGCAATTCAACAGCAAATAAATTCCGGAATACGTTTATTGTCAAGATGCTGTTTTAAAGGAATGTCCTACTAAATTTAAATTTATTGAAAAAATCTAATTGGTACAACCTTTAACATAACAAATAAATATTCCATGTAATTATTTTCTTTCAAAAGATATTTTCCAAATAGTCCTTGTTTTTTTTATTAACACGTCTATTAATTAAATTTTCAATTACATCGTCGTCAAAATAATGGTCCTTTATTCTAAGACCCCCTACTAGGATAGCAAACACCTGTCACCCCAAACACCTGCTAACAACAAAAACTGATATTCTAAAGGACGTAGGGTCATAGTGTTCTCGACAGACTGTGATCTCGTTACAGAACTAATTAATTTTAGCCACTAATAGATTAGACAGTGATGATGATACTTGCAAAAAATTATGTCACGAAAATGAGATAGATAATTGATTTTTAATTATTGTATTTTTTTTTTGTTTCAGACAACTTATAGCACCAAATATCGCACAGAAGCATTATTTACCGAACGGGGCCGAGTATGAATCGAAAAGGGTAAGAAATTTAAAAATAAATATATAGTTATAATTATTTGATTTATAAAAATACAACTCTGGTCTTTTTAGACACAATTAAAACAGCTTGTAAGAAAAATTTTAAAATCGCAATAATTGTCTAAGGCTGGTCTTGTCACAATTTTGAAAACTATTATTTTAAGTACAAACAAAAATGTCGTTCCACCTTTGCCACCCCCAAAAAAAAATATATATAAGGCAGCGTTAGCAAATGGATAAGCATAGGGAAATTTTTAAACATATAATACGCACTATTAAGGCTATAAATATATGCGGTATGCTTTTGTATTGTTCTAATGGTATTAAATTAGTTCCTGAATATATTGAAAAGTGAAAAAAATTAATAAAATGAAATTGTAAAAAATGAAGTTAAAAAAAAAGCTTCAAAACTTGCTATAATAGTAGTTTATATAA
The DNA here is from genome assembly GCA_963243735.1 of Neocrepidodera transversa. Lineage (NCBI taxonomy): Eukaryota > Metazoa > Arthropoda > Insecta > Coleoptera > Chrysomelidae > Neocrepidodera > Neocrepidodera transversa. Next base: position 7,104,534 of record OY725347.1, read on the forward strand.
AAAGTGCGCAAAGCCTAACTTCTCCCACGAGCTCAGAAGTTTGTGGTACAAGCCGAAAGGCGAGTGATGTAAATCTAGCAAATGTCGAAATTCGAGACGCTATCTTTAATACTATTTTACAAATAATTTATTTTATTTATTGTAAACTAAATAATTTTTAAGCAACAGATCGCATTTTTTCAACTTTAAGTGAATGCTCCGGCCAAACGAAAGAAATTAAAAAAAAAAAAAAAAAAAAAAAAAAAAAAAAAAAAAAAAAAAAAAAAAAAAAAAAAAAAAAAAAGGAAAGAAGAGAAAAAATAGGAAAACAGGAAGAAACAGAGAAAATAGCAAAAAATAAAAACAATTGGGGAAACACCAATCAAAAATAGAGATAAAAAAAATGCCTAAGCAAAAAATATGAAAAATATTGGCAAAAACAGGAACAATTGGGATAAAAGAAAACAGTAAAAAACATAAAACACAGAAAAAAATTGGAAAAACAGAACAAATAGAAAAAAACACCATAAAAAAAATAGAAGAAAAATCGAAAAAAATTGAAAATAATTGTAAGAAATAAAAAAAAATAAAAAAAAATAAATAAAAATTGGCAAAAATAGGAAAAATGAAGAAAAATAATAAAAAGCATGATTAAGTAGTAAAAAATAGGAAAATATTAGGAAAAAAATAGAAGAAAATTGTAAAAAATAGAAAAAAACCAAAAACTAGGAAAATGAAGAAAAATAATAAAAAGCATGAATAAATATTAACAACGAGAAAAAAAACAATTTGAAAAAATGAGGAAAAAAAAACAAAAACTCATAAAGAATGACCCGATAATGAATCGATAAAATCCGAAAAAATAATAAAAAACAAAGAAAAAAAATTTGAAAAGAAAAAAAAATGATAGAGAAATTAGAAATTATTGGGAAAAAATGAAAAATAAAATTGTTAAATATGGCAAAATGAAAAATAAAATTGTTAAATATGGAAAAACGAGAAATCAAATATGAATACAAAAAAGCCAAAAAAACCCTCAAAAAACGAAAAATATCACAAAAAACCTAACACAATAGCAAAAAAATTGCAAATAATCACAAAAAAACAGAGGAATAAGAAAAAATGAGAAAAATTATAAAACAAAAGAAAGAAAAGAAAACAGAAAAAAAAAACGAAAAATCATAAAAATGAAAAAAAACGAGAAAAAATTAGAGGAATCGAAAAAATTACAAAAAAAAATAGAAGAAGTCGGAAAAAATAATTTAAAAACAAACAAAAACTGTGGAAAAAATTGACAGAGAAAAGAAGGCTCAAAAAAAGCGAAAAATCTAAAAATATCACAAAAAATGAGAAAAAAATCGCAAATTTTCACAAAAATCAATGAAATAAGAAAAAAAGAGAAAAAACTACAACAATGAGAACAATGAGAAAAAAATGAGGTAATTTTAGGAAAAATTTTAAAAAACCAGAAAAAAACAAAAAGTCATAAAGAATGACCAGAATCGATAAAATCTGAAAAATAAAACAGAAAAATTGGATAAAATAATAAAAAAAAAACAAAAAAATATTGAAAAAAAGAAAAAAACTAAGAGAGGAATTAGAAATAATTAGGAAGAAATGAAAAATACAATTGTAAAATACGGAAAAAATTCGATTATTGACTATTTTATATTACTTACATGTTTATGGTCACAGTAGAATAAAATTTTTTTTTCAGTATAACATTTTGAAAATCGAAAAATCAAAAAAATGTAAAAAACCGAAAAAAACCTAAAAATCGAAAAAAACGAAAAAAAACCCTCAAAAAATGCAAAAAATTGAAAATAATCACAAAAAATCAGAGGAATAAAAAAAAATGAGAAAAATTATAAAACTAAAGAAAGAATTGAAAAAACAGAACAATGAGAATAGATTGGAAACATGAAAAAATAAGAAAAAAAATAAAAACAAAAACAAAAATTATAAACAAAAAAAAAATTTGGAAAAATAAGAATCGAAAAAATAAAAAAAAACAGAAAAATTATTAAAAAAACAAACAAAAACTTTGAAAAAAATTGATAGAGAAAATAAGACTCAAAAAAACGCGAAAAATCTAAAAATATCACAAAAAATGACAAAAAAATCTCAGATTTTCACAAAAAGTCAACGGTATAAGAAAAATTGAGAAAAATTAGAAAACAAAATAGAACAGACAAACAGAACAATGAGAAAAAATCGGGAAAGATTAGAAAAAATCGAAAAACCCAAAAAAAAAAGAAAAAAAAAACATAAAAATGAAAAAAAAAAGACGAAAAGAAATTAGAATAGAAAAAACCTGAAAAAAATCAGAAAAAATAATTTAAAAAAAAACAAGAAAGTAGAAAATATTGGTAAAATGCAAAATTACGAATATTTAGTGTTTACATTATATTTGACTTAAAGCTTGAATATGAACGGTGTTCATATTCAAGGTAATTTAGAAATATCAAAATTAAAAGAAAAAATTACATAACTTACCTTACAATGTAGCAAATAAAATAAAATGTATTTTGAAAAATAAAAACTCATTCCCATATGTTAATGTAATAGTCATATAAAATAATCTAGTACAAATTTTTTTCTGTCATAAAATAAAAGTCATTTTTTGGTGACATATCATAATCCATTAATTTGATGGGTCACACTTATCCATAGCTCAAATGTGGTAAATTATTCAATGAATAATAAAAAAAACTCTAAGTCATACTACATAAATTTAATGTTCAATTAAACCAGATTAAATTGGCTACGATATGTTTCGCAACAAGAATGGCCATCATGAGGCCTGCAATATGAATATTAAATTGGATTACAAGATTAAAAACTTTTAAAAAGTTACTTATAGAAAAAACGAAGAACTTATACTTGGTTGTTGGTTTGTTGGTTAAAGTTTTCAATAATAGTAAATAAAAGTTTAAGCGTCGAAACAATTAATAATGATAACAGGGGACAAAACTGAAAATATAATATAATATAAATAAAACTTACCCTATTTAACTAGGGGAAGGGAAGAAATTTTCAATAAGCGACATAGATGATATAGAAGTCAATTGTTTTGACTGAGGAGGCAAATTGTTAACATGGGAAAGACATTTTATTGTAATACCTAGAAGAGAGGGAGATCTTGAGAAGGGATATCAAGCTAGTCTGAAATTAAGATATACTGAGCAGAGTAATAATGAAAATACAGCATGGCACAAAAAAATGTAACAATACTCATTTTGAGGAGTTCTTTAGTTTTCTGTTTCTACGATTCTTTCATGAATGTTTTACCATGGTACATGAAAGGCGTTTTATTCCATCTCTCTTTTTGGTTTCGTTTGACCCAGTTCCGTATGCATCCTCGAATGGCAGATTTTGTGATTCCGAGTGTGGGTTAATATGGAGTTGATGGTACTTTTATGGCTAGTTCATCAGCTTTTTCTTTGCCCTTCATGCCACAGTGCCCTGATTCCACGTCAAAGTTAGTTTGTTGTGTTCTGATAGGACACTGAGTTCTTCTCGACATTCCTATACGTCTAAATGTCAATATTCGGTTCATAAGAGCCTTAAGTGATACCTGGCTGTATATTTTGATTCGTGCATGATACCCTCTTGTTATTTTCTTTCACGCAGTGCCAGATACCAGCACCAGTTTGTTTCCTGGTCTGTATACCAGATTATCTGTGCAGGTTTGCTCTTGACATTGTCATCTGCACATTTCCTTGGGTTATGCATGTTTGCGTCCAAATTAGTGTTGAAAAAGTACATAGAAGGTATTTGAAGAATGTTGCATCCTACTATTTTCTTTCGCTCGTTATGATCAGAACTATTGCTCGTGTTTTGTAGCCTTAAAAGATACATTATTGCCTCTCCCAGGATTGTTATGTCAATCCGGGGAATTTTCATGGTTGCTGTTGACAGGCAAGTCTTTGTACCTTATCTGACTCAGGCGCGACTGTTTATACGCAATATGCGTGTGTGATCATGGGTTTCACTACAGTGTTGTATCTCCAATACGCCATTTTAAGACTTAACCCCCATATTCTTCCATGTGCCGGTCTGGTTACCCTTAGAGTCACCTCCGCTTGCTTCTTTATCCTTTCCAGTTGTTGGTTCCAAGTAAGTTTCCCAATTGATTACTTATATATTTTTTATTTCTCCTCTTTATCTATTTTTAGCTTTATTTATTTTATTCATAAAGTATTACAGTACCTAAGTTTTTTTTCTTTACACTAATTTCACTCTTTATTAATTTTTGTATTTAGTCTTCTGACCTTTTTTCAATTTCGCGTTAACTTTTCCATTTTCAACCTACAATTTTCATTAATAATTATTAAATATATTTAGCCCACCCTTTATCCGAATTTAATTATAAAAAAATGTCCAATTTCTTTCCTCTTACTTACCACCAATTTAATTAAGTATAATTTGATAAAACAAACGTTTCGCCGCTTCCTGAAATCCTCAGAAGGATTTCGTCGCCGAGGTATGCAACGCCCTAATCTCCGTTACCATTTCTAAGGTTGTACTCTCACCTTAAATAGAATTTAATTACGTTTGCTGTATTTTAATTAGGACTTTTCAATGGCGAATAAACACAAAAAGAGTGGACGAAGTAAGTAGCTCTCTCGGATAGACAGGATCTTCTTGGAGACGAGAATTTAAGTACAGTTTTAATGTCTGGAAATAAATTAGAAAATATTTTTAGGGTTTTATCGTGGCAGATCTTTGATCTTATTTTAATTAAATTATATTATTAATATTAAATCTTTGATCTTTATTTAATTAAATTATTATTAAGAGATAAGAAAAGATTAATATAAAAAACTAATTCTATTAATAACTTAGTAAATTGAATTAAATTTGAATACAAAAATTGTACAGGTATAGAAAAAACAACTCGGTAGAGAGAGAAAGAGAGAGAGAGACTGCAGACGATGGACGGTGGGGGGTTCTGTTAGCGGCAGTCTATTTTAAAAACACAGGGTTGCCATTTTTAATCATTTAATAGTTAAGAAAATATACTTAGAAACTTCTTCGAGAACACGAATATTTTGAAAATTCTTCCGAGTGGAAGACATTCATGATCTAGATTTTACAAGTTTATTCAAAACAAATTCCTACAACTTCAGATTCACTTTTTCTTGAACGTACTTCAATTGAAAAAATAAAAAATACTATTATACTGTTAAAAAAAGATACCAAATCCATGGATGTTTTTGATTTAAATTCTTACATATTAAAAAAAATTGTTGACAGTTTAGCAGAACCTTTAAGTGGTCTTTACAATCTTTGTATGTGAAATGGTGTATTCCCTAATGACTTTGAATCAGAATAGCCCCAATTCAAAAAAAGGGGGATTACGAGGTTTTGGATAACTTTTGACCAATAGCTCTTCTCCCATATTTAGGAACGATATAATCTATTTTGAAAATCGTCTTGAACAATATTTTTTTTTTATCCAGGACCGTTCTTTGCAACCGGATTCACTGCAGCCTCGTGGGCTTATTGCGTTATCTCCCGTATTTTGTCTACTGCACCCAGTCAATCAACCTTGTTCCCTGTACTAGTTTGTACAGGTTCTTTAATGGTTGTTTGTAGTAGTCTCCTGGATCCATTTTTGGTTTTCCATAAATTCTTTGCCTTCTGTGATCCAGCGCCTCACAGTTGCATGGTATGTAGAGTTCATTCTCGGTCCCTTTATTGCATTGTCTACATTATATAGCCCCATTTTGTTTAGATGCTCTCTGGTGGGAAGGTGTCCCGTGAGGAGCCCTGTAGTGATTCGTAGTTGATTCCTACTCATTGAAAGCAGTTCTTCAGTTACGTTCTTTGTCGGTTCTTTTATAAACTTTTTCCCGTGTAGAAGTCCGGGTACATTGTCCCAGTATAATTTGTGTTTTCGCTTGATCCAGTCTTTTATATGATTCCTAAACGTACGTTTTGGTACTCCCATCGCTGGTTCCGGACCAATTAATGGGGTGGACGACCCGCTTCTTGCGAGCTTGTCAGCCTTTTCGTTTCCAGCGATACCTTTGTGACCTGGTACCCACGATAAAGTTACCTTATTGTGGGTCGTCGGTTCCCTAAGTTCTTCGCCACATTCCCATACCAGTCTAGATGTCAACTTTGGGCTTCTTATGGCCTTGACTGCTTGACTGTCTGAGTAGATTATGATTCTTTTACCCTCGTGGGCTCTCATAATACTATGTCTCGCGCATTCGAGTATTGCATAGACCTCTGCCTGGAATACAGAGGTATATTTTCCAAGAGAGAAACTCTCTTGGTACTTATTCTGTTCGCAGTATATACCAGCTCCGACCGATACCCGAGTAGGATGGGTATAACTGCTCCGGAAAGACGAGCTGGATGTGGAACTAGTGAGGTTCCATCTAGAGGCCACCGGCACCGTGGATGATAAGCGAAAACGCTTAATCAAGCACTGCTACGGACGGACCGCTACCGTACCAACTGCTACGCAGATGTTAAGCCTCCCTACTACCTCTGGCACGACGACCACGACCACAACCTACCCTACGATGACCTCAACTGTAACCGTGACGAGTGCAGGAAACCCGACGATGACTAGCATGTTGAGTGGAACGCTCGTTGGAATCCAGACAGCGCAACCGCAACCAAGTCCAGATATGAGCACCGTGATGCCGCCATTAAGAGTAAAAGACTGGCATATTACCTTTGATGGAACCAGTGACCCCGCTACTTTCCTAGAAAGACTAGAGGAGATTCGTGAAACTTAGGGGATTACTGCCGACCGATTACTATAACCGACATTTTTGGACTAACTGAGGAGAATTCTGTGCCGCTTTCCAGGATTTATTCTTTCCTGTAAATTACCGCATCGATCTGGAGGCTGCGATCACTAGAAGAACTCATCACCTACAGGAGGACACCGCCTCCTACATTACCGATCTGCAAACACTTATTCGCCGACATAAAATTTGCAACGACACTTCGGTCGTTACGGGTCACTTTGGCGCCTTAGTCCAGGTTTGGGATTGCCTCGGGCGCCACCTTCCGTTTAGAGTGTGAAGGCCACTGCACGGGCAGCGTCAGTGGAGAAAGAAATACTCCAGGGGTCGTTATGGTATCGACCAAAACCACTGGCGGCCAGAAGGGCGGTCTTTACTTGCCCTACTAGGTTTAAGTACCTGGGTATTAGCTGCTAGGATGTTAAAACTCAAAATAAATATTAAGAAATAAAAAAAATCCGGCGGAGAAAAGGTGTGTAACGAACGATTGGCTTGGCGGCGTGGTGTAGTCGGACTGACGGTTCTGGACTCCGGATGTATCTGAAGTTGGCTTCAACTTGACCTGTCTCTAAAAAGGTCGACGGACTGCACTGCTGTTCCAATTGTGACGGCCACAGCAAGTCTGACGTCTAGCTGCCTCTGCAGCTGACGAAAACGGTATGAATTGCCTTACTCGATATGAACTTAAGCGTCTAAGAAGCAGAGACGAAAGTGTCTCCATCTACCTGGCGAAGGTTCAACTGGTGCGACTAGTCTTTTATTCACAATTTTAATTTAATTTTACTCCAGTGCCGTGCGCGATTTAATTCATATATTTTAAATAATACGGAAAAAAGTAACTTTGTTACAAGATGCAGTAATTTTTAAATATCAATTTTTTCATGTTAAATAAAAGAAAAAAACAAAAAACGATTTTTTCATAAAAACAAATTCATTTTTTTCTCAAATAATGCAAAAAAAGATGGACTCATATTTCAAGTTGAACTTCCCATTGTCATTTTACTATAAATGTCATAAAGTTTCCAGTGTAATTTCATGCTACTTTAATCTAAGGAGGACAAAAATTTCCGGTAATGATACAAAATATGGGCTTTTAATTGGTCAAAAACGTTAGGCGTAAAATTTTCTAGGAAAATTAGTTTTGTGGATATTTAAAATATATTTAACAATGATTTTATTCATTATTTATAATAATTATCTCCCCTATTGATAAAAATTATTATATTACACTAATCTAACCTAAATGGCGTATTTTAAGTCTTAAACCTAAGAGTATTTTTATTTTTCTTTTCACGTTTACCATCAAAAAGCCATTTAAATTTAACGAGACAACGTGGTCGTTACCTTTCAGTTTTCTACGGATTTTAGAGCGGCACGAAAGTAAAACTGCTTAATTAAAACGACACGGACCTCGGTGCCAATTTTCCGGATTATCTTCTCTTTAAAATTCATAGGTGTTTACGCTTAATGCGTAAATTAGAAGAGATTGGTCGACGATAATGACAAACATAAATTTAATTATTATAAGGGACGAAACCCAGATTTGCTTAATTATTTTCGATAAAATGTAGTTATAACAAAGATAAGTCACGTTTTCGATTATATTATAATATTTCAAATGAAATCAAATTAATATCCAAATCCTAAATAAATCATACTTTTAGAAGAAAAATTGGAACAAACATTTTCAGGGTGTACGATAAAATTAGCTGAAGACTAAAAGTGAAAGCATATAAGACCGTGGTCAAAGCTGACTTGATTTATGAACGTAGCAATGCCGCTAATAAATAAGTTGCAAGGGAAAATATTACTTCCGTCAGAAATGGGAAGATTGATAGGTGGAACGATCAAATAGGTAGTTGAGGTCTCAAAAAGAAATTTACGAAACAAGAAAAGTTAAGAAGTAGGTGAACGATAAAAGGGATTTGGTAAAAGTAAATTATGATGGGTTATTTTTATAAAAATAATATGGTTTTTTTGGGGTTTGTTTTGATAGTTCGATTATGTTATGAATTAAATTTATATTGGACAATATTTTTTTTTAATATTTCTGCAAAATCTCTTTTATTGGGTTTTATTTTCCCTCAGTAGAAAATTTTATATGTTGTTTGCGGGTACCACGCATTGAAATCAAAAACAGAGAGAGTAAGTTGGATAGATTCTATCATTTACCTGAACTAAGTTGTACTTGGTTAGTCATTTTTTTTCAGATGATTTTACTCTGCATTCAGTCAAAGTACTACTGATGATTCTTATAAGGATGAAACATGTATGGTAATGGTTGGAGTGTATAGTTCCAAAAACTTACTCTCTCTGTTTTTAGGTTAAAGAAATGTTTATATTTTGTTAATCTCTATTTAAAAGACTATAATGAAATATACAGGGTGGCCCATCTTATACGCGTCCCGTTGGTCTATATATGGAAAATAGTAAGATTTTGAAAAAAATGTTTACTGCAGGTACAATTTTAAAATATTTTGATTTATACAGGTTGCCTCAATAAAAATATTATATTATTTGAAATGGAACACTCTGTATTTTTTTATATTTTTATTTTCGGTTGAGGACCCCATCAGGAATGGAGTTTCTTACGTTATTTTTTCACGTTTAATAATTTTAAAATCTAAAAAAAATCGGAAAAATTGAAATAGGAAAAATCGGATAAACTGAATGAAACTGAAAAAAATCGAGAAAAATCAAAAGAAATCGACAAAAATCGACAGAAATCGAAAAAACCAGAAGTTATAGAAAAAAATGAGAAAAAACCTGAATGAATTTGAAAAACTCAAAAAACAATCGAAAGATATCAGAAAAATATGAAAAAAAACGAAAAAACTGAAAAATCGAGAAAATTGAAAAAATCAGAGGAATAAGAAAAAATGAGAAAAACTAGAAAACAATATAATCAGAAAATCAATCAGAACAGTGAGAAAAAATGAGGAATGATCAAAAACAAAAAATCAGAAAAATGAGAAAAAAAACGAGGAAAAATTAAAAAAATCTAAAAATACGACAATGTAAAAAATCCGAAAAAACGTTAAAAATCTCTAAAATTCGCAAAAAAAAACGAAAAAGAAGTCGCAAGAAAACCACAATAAGCCCAAAAAAATCCCAAATAATCACAAAAAGTTAAAAAAAAATCGAACGAAATCAAAAGAAATCGACAAAAATCGAAAAAAACTGAGAAAAATCCAGAAAGAATTTGAAAAAATCAAAAAGTAACAGAAAAAATCAAAAAACTACAGAAAAATACGAATAAAAAACGAAAAAACCAGAACAATCTAAAAAAATTGAAAAAATCGGAAGAATAAGAAAAAATGAGATAAAGTAGAAAAAAAACGAATAATGAGAAAAAAAATTAGAAAAAAGAATCAATCAAACGTGGCAAAAAAAAAAAAAAAAAAAAAAAAAAAAAAAAAAAAAAAAAAAAAAATCAATAAAAATCGCAAAAAAGTCGCAAAATAAGCAAGAAAACCGAAAAAAAAAAAATTTGCAACATAAGCAAGAAAATTGAAGAAATCGCAAAAAATTGCAAAATCACAAAATCAGAGGAATCAAAAATTGAGAAAAAGTAGAAGACAATAGAATAAGAAAAAAATCAATCAATGAGAAAAAAACTGATGAAAAATTAAAAAAAAATCAGAGGAATAAGAAAAAATGATAAAACAAAACAAAGAATTAGAAAAAAACGGAGCATTGAGAAAAAAGACGAAAGATTAGTAAAAATCTAAAAAATTAGAAAAAACAGAAAAAATTGAAAAAAAAATCAGAGAAATGAGAAAAAAAAGACGGAAAAATCGAAAAATATAGCAACGAACTCACAAAGAAGTGGCAAAAAATCACAAATAATCGAAATAAATAAGAGGAATAAAAAACTAAAATAAAAAAAATTGAAAAAAAATGGACCCGGCGGTACAGAATAGGATTATGTGAATTACAAAATACTGTGCATTACATTAATTTATAAAACCTAATTAAAATAGCGAGCCATCTAGCGGCGAAACTTCGGGGAAATCAAAAAAAATTTTAATACAAAAGTTCAAGGAAATTTCGTGGTCTTCAACTTTGCACTAGAATATTTTGTATTATTTGTCCTCAAAATCTGGAAAATCCTAGATGCTTGCTCTCCCTGTTTTTGATTTAATGGAGTGGTGCCCGCTCCCCCTATCAGGCATTATGATGGTGGATGGATTCCATCATCTACCGGCACCAAGTTGTACTTGATTAGTCGCTTTTATGGATGATTTTATCCTATTAAGCGGATTTACAGTTGGTACCCATCAAGCTACGATAGATGTCGTGCCTATCTCTAATTTTTATACTAAAACATTTTAAAAATCCTGTTGGACAGTTGTTAAAATTGCAATTTTTTTATATTTTGATTTTGACATACTTTTACTATTTTCTCACATATTATGTCAAATTTTGTGATAGAATTTCACTAGGTATCGCTACTTAGGTACATCACTAAAGTCTAGATTCCAATAAATTTTATTTTTTTTCTAATAATGGAATTTTATTATTATTATTATTATTATTATTATAAAGTACTGAATCTTATTTTCTTTAAACATTTTATATTATACAAAAAAATGTATACATTTAAATTCCACTTAATATGGCCAAAACAGCAAACCTAATAAATTCTTTATACGCTACATTTGACAATTTTGAAGGAATAATTTACGTGGCGTAAAAAAAATAAAGCAATATATTTAACTGGCTGAAGAAGTTCCGAGTTGGAGATGGAGAAAGAAGTTTAAATTGCCCGTAAGGATTCGACTGCTGCATCCCACCTAAATAGAATATTGTACTTTTAAAACCCTTTTATCGAGTTGGCTATCAGTGTTGTGGATCTGTTACGGATGCAGACTTTCTTTACACACACATAAACTAGATTTATTCGGTGGAAATGATATTTGTGAGACTTAATTTTGATTTTATTTAATTCTTGTTTATTTTTTTGCAGGATATAGAACATTGTTATTATCATGGTACTGTACAAGACTATCCAGGAGCTACTGCTGCATTTCATACTTGCAATGGAGTTAGCGGCGTTATACACGTTGGGAACGAAACTTTTGTTATTCATCCGTTTTATGGAGGAGATCTCTCGGTCAGTATTCTTTATAAATATTATATTACAACCTTTAACAATTTGCGACAGCTAAAACAAAAAAATAGTATTCTGAAATTTGGTGTGAACGCAAACGTTGTAGACTGCATTTAACTAACTAACTAATTACCTCTCCCTTTCCTCGGTAGTTTTAGTTTCCAATTCGCTAACTTATTTGACATAATTTTTTTCTTTCCTAATTCAACGTCCTACTTTATTATTTTTGGTTTTTTTGAAAAGTGCGATTTTATTAACAATGGTATTTTACAAAACTACGCCTATATCATGGTATTAAAATTTATAATTTTAATATTTATAGCATTTTTATAGCCACTTCGAAAAGTTGGCATTACCGCGTATTTTTAATATTTACATTCTGCGATATAATTTCCAGCAAAAAAAGTTTATTTATCACTGATCAGAGCTATATTTACATTTTACTTCAATGTAAGTATTTAAAAAAATGAGTTATACATGTTTGAATTTTAATTTAACTTCTTATTTCGAAACTATTAGTAGAGTGTGGGTAGGAAAAAAGGCCGAAAAATGGAAATATTTTCAGCAGGAACTGAAGGAAGTCCTCTCTCCATTTTCGAGGATGCTGGATACAATGGCGGCGTTAGAATTTCTCTTTGGCGTTGCGCAACCCCTCAAAATGGCTAGAAACCGCCCCTTAGAGAGCTTAATTGAGTGTCAAGAGGTTTCCTTGCAGAGAAACATAATTTGCCCCCGTTTTCGAAGATACTGAGCACGGTGGTGATGTTGAATATCGGTTCCGACCCCTTTCAACCCCTCAACCAGCCAATATTCGCCCCAGAATAGGGTCAATTTTTATATCGTTTTAAATATCAGCGGGAAACATATTCCTTCCCGTTTTCGAGGATACTGAACACGATGAGGGTGGATAATTTTTTTTAAACTCATCCAATCCCTGTATCAATCAGTTCATCTTCACGTACAGAGTATACAGCATCCCGCGCAGCCTCCATTAATCTGTCGGCTCCGGGAAGTGGAGTACCCGCAACCGTACCTCTGCTATCACTCTAGCTTCTCCTCGTGCATCAGTACTAGGATAGTCTAACCTCCATAATCCGTACTGACCTGCATATGGCCGGTGGAGGGGTTCGAAGCGGTGGGAACCGATATTCAACACCACCACCGTGCTCAGCATCCACAAAAACGGGGAAAACGTTTGTTTCTCTACAGGTAAATCTCTTGAAGCGCGTTTAACCCCTCTATGGGTGGTTTTTAACCGTTTTGAAGGGTAGAGCAATCCCAAAGAGAAATTGTAACGCCGCCATCGTGTTCAACAACCTCGAACCCGGGGGAGGGGAGGTACTCTTGTTCCGGCTGAAAATATTTCAACGTTCCTCCGCTACTATATACTCATTGGTGACATAACAAAACCAACGAAATTTAACGAAATTTGACAGAAATTTGGATGAGATTTTAAGCTATATACGTGAACAAGTATTTCCTATCAAATAGACTGTCGAAGGTACTAGTATTCGATTAAGGAGCGTATATAGTGGTCATTTGGTCTATTGAGTCGATGATGGCAGCCTTCATATATATACGCGTTCCTATGCGTTATGATAATCGAGTTAGTGTAAGCAACTCTTGAGATTTGAAAGTGTTGATATTCTTAAAGATTATTTTTTACCTGAGCGGAATGAAACTCTTGGAGAAGCTTTCACTACAAGAATGAAGATAGAAATCTTTTTGCGATACATGAGTGATCTTGGATTTTAAACTGGAGTTGTCCTATGACGTAGGTATTGACCAATCGACTGCATCAAAAACCTTTGCTGAAGTTTTGGATAAAATAGTCGAGAAAGCAAATGAATGGATTAAATTCACGACAACATAAGAGGAAATACATACAGCAAAAGAAGAGTGGAACAGAAGATTTCATATACCTATGGTTATCCGTGCCTTAGATTGTACCCACGTTGTTTTTATAAAACCATCCCTATATGGAGATGAGTACATTAACAGAAAAGGTAAAACTTAAATTATTATACAGACAACCTGTAATTATTTTTAAAAAATTACAATTATTAAGGCCCAAGGGTCAGGAAGTGTATATGACGGTCATATTTAGGGCGAAAGAAATGTGTAACAGGTCTTGCGTTTGATTGATGGTGTTGATTGTCTTTTGGAAGATAAAGCGTATGGATTATATAATCTTACACATTATACAAAGAGTTTTTGGACAAATTAAACAACGCTTTCCTATTGCAAAGAACTGAAAGAAGACAACAAATTATAGGAAACGGGCGAGGTGCACTTCAGTGATCTGCAATTTACCAAGAGATGCAAGTGCCCTAAATTATCGCATCCAGTGAGCGCTCAAGTAGTTAGAGAATACACTATTCAGGTTTTCAAAAGAGCTCCGCCACTTTCTCATAATAACAAACCCAGGGAACACAAAGAGGGACTAAAGATAGCTTGGCAAACTGTTTTTAGGTAATTGTCACATTTGTAGCTTGGCGAACTGTTTTTAGGTAATTGTGACAACATTTGTAAAATCTTTGAGATGTTATCGAGAACCCTATATCTTCTCCAAATGTCCCCCGCCGTAATTTTCTCAGCGAGATCTTAGCAATATATCACGTGGAAATTCTCTAACAGTACCCTCTGGCGAGTTCTCTGCGAAATATTGTAACGACTACTTTGGGACATTCTCATTTACTGATCATGTCAAACTCTCTGTGAGCTCACATGAAAACTAACTGTGCCTCTGGCGATTTCTATGGGAAATTCGCATATATAGCCTTTTGGCGAGTTCTTAGGGACTTCACGTCAAGTGCTTTTGGCGTGGTCTACAATAGTTCACATTGAGAGTTGTACAAGCTATTCTTATATCCATCCAGCACAGTAATTCTGGCTTGGTCCTTTAGAGTTTGTATTATGAGTTGTACAGTATGAATATAATATGCATTGTTGTCACCAACTATCCCACCAACACATGTTTATAAAAATAAGCATTTATTCAAAAACTAAAGGATTTGCTTCTGAAAATGGGAATCTAGGTTAATAACAACTTTTGTCACTCTTTTTAGTAGTTTCGTAGCCACTATAGTAGATAGTCTACACCATTACTAGCCTCACTATAGGGAATTCAAATTGTTAGAGAGAGAGGTATAGGAAAATCAGCGTATCAGAAAGAGAGAGCGCTATTTCGTCACACACACCATTACGTCGATGCAGAGATGCGTTGAGATGATAACGAACTCCCCAGTTCGAGCGTCATATTAAATATTAAGCCAAAAGTGCATTAGCTAATATCTCCGTTATTATTGGTTAAATTTTTATGTCAATTTTTGGTTGAATTCGTCTTAATGGATATTGAGTCTGCGGTAATTGGCGATTTTCAAATACTTTATCCCTCGCAGACAAACGACCTAATTTCTTAATAGTTTTACTTTTATCTTCTTAAATTATTATGTCTTGATGTAATTTTCTCACCAAATTACACCAATTTAGTGCATACTCTACCGATGATATCGTACAACTGATAAATTGTATGACGTCACATTTCAAATACATGTCCGTTTTCCGCGTTTAAATCGGACCAATAGTAAGGGAGATATTAAATATCGCTCTTTTGGCTATCGTTATGCGCATATTTTTTCTTTACGTAATTATTTCATGTCACATTTCAAATATAGCGCCGTAACGAAGACATTAATTACTCCCCTTTTGGCTTTAGTTCGGCGCATGATTTTTCTTTAAGTAATTATTTCACGTCAATATAGCGCCATTTTTTTCATAAAAATTGGACCCGTAATAACAAAGATATTAACTAATGCCAGTGACGCCCTCTATCAGATAGTAGTCGAACTAGATAACACTGTATTAAATAAAACTATAAAGCTGAGTAGTAGCGCCATCTGTGGGATAGTAGTCAAACTAGGTAAAACTTGATTAAAGAATACTATAAATCTGAGTAGTAGCGTCCTCTGTCAGATAGTAGTTGAACTAGCTAAAATTGTATTAAAGCTGGCTGGTGACTTCAAAGCAATCTCTATCTATTAGTAATGGTCTCCTCACCATACAGCTTGTACCGTATAATTAGTGTACCTATCTTGTTTTCGTGAGTTAAGGTACTTGTATAAGATATCTTTGGTTGGATGGTCTCACAGAACAACAAAAAAATATTACGAATCAAGATGTAATCCACGTGAATCAGATTTCAAAACGTTATTTAGATTTCAGTAGGAGAAAGTGGCTGACCTCTTTTTTGGCGCGGATCCACCTGTTTAGAAAATTAAAGTATTTCTGCGTTATTGTACGAATCCTGGATTCCTGTTGAATAATTGGAATGTACGCAACCCACAGTATCCAGATATTTCATGAGGTGCTTGAGTGGCCAATAGATCCGTTTCCAAAACCCAGAAAATCCAATCATGCAGGCACATTTGTAATTGGAGACGAATATGTAAATCAAAAAAAAATAAGCAGTATTAATGTGCAGGTCATATGGAACCAGAATTCTGTTATAAATAGATGCAAGTTAGTTTGGGTCAGTTCATGATTTTCCTATATGGAAGTATGTGAAGTCATAAAAATGACAAGTAACACTATCCAACTAGTGAAATACGGGTATGGGATAATACCATGTTTCATAACACCCCACTCCAACCACCACGAGGAACATTAGAGAGCCTTCAACGGTATAAATAAGGTTACTCACATACGGCATCAACGAGCAACACTACATATTTCACAAAGCACTTAAAGTACGCACTATTTTGTCATTTTTTTGCCTCTTCTTGTCGAATTCGGTTTTCATTATTATCAAATTCATTAATATATATTACTGATCTATTAATTATTAATAAGATAGTAATAGATCTTCACGAAGCTGAAGAAGCTGATAATGAAGAGCAGCAATTATTACTCAGAGCCAGCCTCTTAAATTTAACAAAAAATTTGGGGTTAATACAGAACTTGCCCGATACATTATTAAACATATCACTCTATTTATGGGAGCTCCACAAAGTAGGTCATAATTAACAAATGAAGATAAAGTAAATGCAATTGTAAAATTTTCTATGAATTTTCCATACGGGCAGTTTGTGTATATATTGATTTACCATGTTTTTTTGTACAGCGTTCATTGATTTTACTTTTAACATAATTGTCTCTATTCTAAACGGATTTGTTTGCAACTAAAAAGTTACATCCAGATTGACCCTAGATACTTTAAGTTGATTGATGACTAATGATAGATCTTAAAATCTAACTTTTGCGCTTATTCTATTGGTCGAAATGTAGGAACAAACAATGGCAACTCTGCGAAGATCATATTACATCACCCCAGGCTTACTGTGATCGTAGAATAGCATTTTTACATTACCTGAAAAATAATCTGCCTGCTTGACGAATGACAGTACAATGGGACCAACTAACGGCGCTAAGTTGTACTTGGCTGGTCGCTTTTATACACGGATTGTATCCTAATAGGTGCACTGTGTTCATAGTACTCATGAATCTACGAGAGATTTAACATTCTTCAATAATATAAAAAAATAATTTTGTTACAACAATAATTATTCATCATTTATAACCCATTAATTTCAAATGAACAAAAAGATCCACTAATTACGCTACACTAAATCCTCTAAAACCGACTGTAAATTTCAATTAGAAATTATTTACTTGGGTTATTACTTGCTGTAGGGGAAAACTTTCCTATTATTTATTTTATTATACCTAATTGAAATATAACTATTAACTTAGTTATAAGTTTATTTTAATAATAAAAATAATACTTATCAACATATAAATTGTAGTAATATATCTAAATTATTATTAACGATCTAATGTTTGTTATATATTTTTGGCAGCAGTTATGCTATCTATCCAAAATATCCCTAACAAACTTGAATTCGGGATTGCAACCGGAAATTGGGAAAACTTAATCTCAAAAGAGGGTCCATTCGCCCGCTCCGGTCACGAATGGGAAATTATTAAAATTTTCAACTTGGCCATTATCAATTAAAATGTCAATCTCCGGCGCGAAATACGAAACAACATAAATTGCTCCACACACTATAAATTTCTATATGATTGTGTAATCTTGATATCAAATTGAACGAGTATGTGTCGCCTGATGAGATCGTATGGATAGAGGGTTTATTTCCGTTGAGAAATTTCGTAATTTTGGAAAGTTTAGATTACATTTTTGGTACTATAATTAAACACAAATTGAGCTGGTTAATTATGAAAAAAGTATCAAATATAAAATATTTCATGATAAATTTATGTATATTTTTTTATGATAAATTTAAAATTTGACCAACCTAAGCCAACAACAAGCCCTCATCCATTCGCTTACGAACTCCTTTGAAAAACAGCAACTCAAATTTACACGCTTCGGAGTGTCTGTTAGGTCAGCAATTCAAGATATTGCGAAAAATGGGAAGGACTAACCGAAATTGGATTTGCCTAGAATGTGTACAGAGAGTGGAGAACAACTTTTTCAATTTACTTCTTTTTCATCTACCTACCTACTGCCACTTCGGTTTCTCGAATGTATCGATTGGGAGTTTGCGATATAAAGATTTTCGAGGAGTTAGGGCAACTTTTTTATATGTATATTTGGATTTACATATTTTTCGTGTTTTTACTCTGTTAAGAAAGGTATTTTAGGGTGTTGAGATGTCTCGGTGAGTTATGTTTGGTAATGTAGAGACGAGGACTTTTTAAAACGATATGTCATTTTCGTCTGTAATGTGAAATTCTATTTTTTAATAAATCAATACAAATATTTTACTCTAAATATTATTATTCTAACAAATAAATCAATTTTAAATTGAGTACCTCTAATTTTAATATTATTTCACAACAATTTCTTAAAACAAATTATATCGGGGATTAGGTTTGATTCCCTCGGGTGTAACTATATATCCACTTCATTTATTTTTATCGGTTATTATTACCTATATGTGAATCAATTGAGGAGCAATATTGTAAAAGTCAGTTTGCTTTGAGTTTACGTTTGTTCGAGGAACTCACAATGACTTAACTGAAAGCAGCAATATCTGCCATGAAATCAAATAAAACAGTTGCAGCGATGAATTCAGAATCAAGCAAATAGAGAACTTCGGTCAGAAGAACAAACGAGTGGCTGCTAAAAGTTATGAACGAGTGTGTGGTGAACATGCAGATCCCTAAAGTTTTAAGGAAAACTCGAGTAGTTGCACTATTGGAACCATGGAAGGAATATAACTGCCCCAAAAACTTCCGACCAGTCTCATTACTATGCCATACACTAAAGAAGAGATTCATCCATTAGCAAGCGGGGTTTAAACCCAGGAAATCATGCTGTGGTCAAATCTTGAACATCACTCCGTCTGTTTAGGACGGTTTTGAGCGCAAGGAAATCTCATTTTTTCCTGAAAAACTTTTTCGGGTCGTGGGTTCGATTTTCATGAATTTCAAGTGGAATTAAAGTCAGATAAGACTTTAGGCAAGTGCAAAAAGGTATTTGTGCCATGCACAGTTTCATTCACGCCGGTAACCAGGCCGGACGAGATCGGATATCTCGTGGAAATCCTGGGTTTAGGGTGATTAAAGACCGTAGTTCGGAGCCCACGATAAGCTATAGATCCCGTCCAGATTAGCCCTAGTAGCAGAAAAGAGTCGTTAAGCTTCATAGCAAGCAAGAGACCACATTGCTGTATGAAAAACTTTCGGCCAGTCTTCCTACTATGCTATAGACTGAAAGTGAGATTCATCCATTAACAAGCGGAGTTTAGACCCAGGAAATCATTCAGTGGGCAAATCTTGAACCTCACTCAGTGTATGGAGGACGGTTTTGAATACAAGGAAACCACATTGCTTCCTAAAAACTTTCGGCCAATCTCCCTACTATAACATAGACTGAAGGAAAGATTCATCTATCAGCAAGTGAGGTTTAGATCCAGGAAATCATGCTGTGGCCAAATCTTGAACCTCACTCAGTGTATTGAGGATAGTTTTGAATACAAGAAACCCACATTGCTTCCTGAAAAACTTCCGCCCACTCTCCCTACTATACCATGGACTGAAGGAAAGATTATCTATTAGCAAGCGAGGTTTAGACCCGGGAAATCATGCTGCGGTCAAATCTTGAACCTCACTCAGTGTATTGCGGACGGTATTGAGCGCAAGAAAACGACACTGCTTCCTGAAAAACTTTCTCCCAATCTTTCTACTATAACATAGACTGAAGGAAAGATTCATCTATCAGCAAGCGAGGTTTTCAGGCTTCCTGAAAAAGTTCCGGCCAGTCTCCCTACTATGTCATAGATTGAAGGAGAGATTCATATATCAGTAAGCGGGGCTTAAACCCAGGAAATCATGCTGTGGCCAAATCTTGAACCTCACTCAGTGTATTCAAGACGGTTTTGAGAGCAAGGAAACCACACTGCTTCATGGAAAACTTACTTCCAGTCTCCCTACTATGCCATAGACTGAAGGAGAGATTCATCCATCAACAAGCGGGGTTTAGACCCAGGAAATCATGCTGTGGCCAAACCTTAAACCTCACTCAGTGTGTTTAGGATAGTTTTGAGCGCAAGGAAACCATATTGCTTCTTGAAAAACTTCCCACCAGTCTCCCTTCTATGCCATAGACTGAAGGAGAGATTTAACCATCAGCAAGCGGGGTTTAAACTCGGTAAATGATCCTCTGACCAAATCTTGAACCTCCCTAAGGTATTAAGGACGGTTTTGAGTTCAAGAAAATCACAGGCGTCGCTTTAATATATCTTGCAGTCACATATGATACCGTGAATTATTGGAAGCTGCCGAAGAAAGTATACGTGCTCTTGGCGGAGTACTAAATCATATCGCTGATAGGAACTTTCCTCTGCAACAGAAAATTATATATTTGCTTGCAAGGAAATAACAGCAGATGAAGGAATTGGAAAACGGACTACCACAAGGAAGCGTCCTGTTGCATCAGCCAATGACAGACTCCACCCGACATGTATGCTAATGACATGGAAATAGCCACCCAGGGTTCGAGTTTCTAATAGGTGGAACAGAAACTGGTGTAGGCTCAGGATGAACTCTCTGTCTACTATGAGGCCAACCACCTAAAGCCAAACTCCAGTATAATATAGGTCTGCGCTTTCTACGTCAAAAAATAAGGAAGTACCAAGAGAGTTGTGCATGGATAAATCAACTCCTTTAACACCGTCACATACCAAAATACCTAAGAATAATTTGGGATTGCACCCTAACCTTCAAACAGCACTGTTTAAATACCAAGGGAAAATTTAGTGCTCGAAATAATATAATCAGGATATTGTTGAACAAATCCTGGGGCGCATAGCCTCGTACTCTCAGAACCTTGGACATTTTTCTGTGTTCTTCTGCTGCAGAGTATGCCGCACTAGTATGCGAAGATAGTTACTGGGTGCCTGAAACTGATTACAACACAAAACTTATATCCGTTAATAGGCATAGTTCCACCACATATACGTAGAAAAGCGTCTGCAGACCTGAAGAGAAGGAAGCAGGACACTTACCCCCGAAATCTGTACGGACAACAATCTGTGACGCGATGACTCAAGTCTAGGAAAAACTGAGCTTTAGAAAGAACACCAGAATCTGAACCGAATCACTGAGTGGAAAAGGCAATTAAATTGCCAAGGAGGAACTAAAACATATGCGGTATGGTGAACCCTGAATCGTATGAGAGTAGGAGTACCACAATATAAAATAAATATGCAGAAATGGGGTCTACTAGGACAAGCATCCTGTATGATTGTGGCGCCATATAGGACCCAAGTCCTCTTCTAATCTATTCTCAACTATACAATCCTTGCACAATAAACGATATTATCCTAGTGAACCTTATGGCCATAATAGCCGCAAATTATTGGAAATTTTTAGTTGATCAGATTTTTTAAGTTTAACTTTGAGCTTAGGGATTTGTACATTGTCTAACAAGTAGGAATAAGATTTGTTAACTTTTGTTCAATGAGGAATAATAATAAACGTAATAACTACATATTTTAATAACCAACCAGTTCATCTTCATCTTTCTATTCATCTTAATCATCAGTAGCTTTACTGTCGTCTTCCAAAATTTCATTCTTCTAATAGGAAACATAATCGTGGGAGATTTAATTTTAATCTTGTTATTTTGGATCCAATACATCAGCATGTGAATAGGATGGCAATTTATGTTTTAGTTCCCACAACCATCATGACAAAATCAAATGTGTTTTATGTCAGAATTTTCTTCTATTTTTTTAAAGAAGATAGTGTCAAAGCAGTTTCTGTGCTGCCTCTTTTAGCTTGGTCCTCTATCCTTGTCTAAAACTAGGGATCACAATCTCAGGAATGGTATAATAATTTATTATTTGCTCTTAGAATATTAATTAATTTTTCTATCTTGATATTTTGTCATTTGGTTAAAACCTATTCCCTCATAGTATTATATTTTAGTCTTTTGCCTAAGCTATAAGTATTAATTGCTAGAGATTTAAAACAAATTTTGAATTCATAAAAAAAATTATGGAAAGTTCTAACGATACGCTGGATTTCTGGTGAGGTTGAATTGGACTATATAACTATTGCGCATAGTACCTTAAATTCCAGTCTCTTATCTCGTGTCTGCCATTCTAATAGCTCCTGATAAATCGTTATGAAACTTCTGCAGGGTATTACTTCTGCACCACAAGATAAAGTCAATGCTAACGATCTGCTCGATTTCTGGTTAGATTAACTAGACTGTATAACTATTGCTTCTAGTACCTTAAATTCCAGTTTCTTATCTCCTGTCTGCCGTTCTTATAGCTCCTGATAAATCGAGGTGAAACTTCTGCAGGGTATAACTTCTGCACCACAAGATAAAGTCAATGCTAATGATCCGCTCGATTTCTAGTTAGATTAACTAGACTGTATAACTATTGTGTATAGTACCTTAAATTCCACTTTCTTATCTCCTGTCTGCCGTTCTTCTAGCTCTTTATAAATAGAGATGAAGCATCTGCAGGGTATAACTTCTGCACCATAAGATAAAGGAACTGTAGCGACCAGGTCCCGAATATAGCGATCGGTATCCGGTTAAAATCATATAAAATACTGTTCAATGTGTACTGGTCCTTCGACTGATTCTGTGAGTGGTCGGTTCGATATGCACATTTAGTATCCGCGAAGGAAAAACAAAAAAGAATCAAAACAAAAGCCAGACACTTTTCCCCGCTCTTAATAATTAAAAATCTTTAAAAAAAATGTTGCTTGGATAGACACACTGCTGGTAGTAGTGAGTGCGATGATTATAGATACAGCCTTGGTCACTCTTCACGCTTCTATTGGTTGTTGATCACGTGACCTCGAACAGCTGTATTGGCTTTAAATTTTATTGGACAAAAAACAAAATGGTGGCTCCTAGATGGCGGACGAGATTTGTGATTATGATCAGATTCTATTCAAAATTTGAATGCAGGGGTTTATGGGATAGAACTAAAAATTTAATGAGCATTCTTTTTTTAATAAATAAAAATAATTATCCACTAAAACCTATAAATAATACAGTCCGCTATAAAAATAACATATGAAAACTTTTTCAAAGTTACTTATTTCTCATAAACTTGTCAAATGTCAGTATTGAAACCCATTGTACAAATGTATATGATACCTTTTTTTGAAATGAACTATCGGCCCAGTTGAATATGTTAATAGAACATGTAAATTGTAATATAATATTCATATCAAATTAATTTTAATTTAATATCTGATTTATTGACTAGGACACTTTTGGTATTCGACTCTTAAAAAAAATAAAATAGAAATGTTTTTGTTGGTAGGTGTTCGTTTGTAGATAAATTTAAATACAGAAAATAAAACATTATTGCACACACGCACGTTACATACATTAATTGAAGTAGTTACACTCCAATACGGTATTTTTAATTGAAAATATACGGGCATCGACATTGATTATTCGAGCTGGATTAATCCCATGGCGAAATTTGGTCAAGGGAATACGCGAAAATATGTATTTTTAATTTATTATCAGTTCGATTCTATTTATCGAAATGATAGAAAACAATCAAATATATTTTAGTATTTAGTATTTTTTACAGTTCGCTAGGCTCTATGATACGTTATAAATTTTACAGAGTTCATTCGAATATTTT
Source organism: Neocrepidodera transversa (assembly GCA_963243735.1). Taxonomy (NCBI): domain Eukaryota; kingdom Metazoa; phylum Arthropoda; class Insecta; order Coleoptera; family Chrysomelidae; genus Neocrepidodera; species Neocrepidodera transversa. The sequence continues at coordinate 7,128,548 of OY725347.1, forward strand.
AAAATTTAATTATTATTTAATTCGTTCATAATATTTCATATATTGCAGGTTTTAACAATAGTTTAAAATAGAATTTAAATTCATAATTATTTTTTTCATATAAACTTTTATACCTTCAACTATTCATGATTTTGTAGAAAAAAAAATATTTATTATCACAAATTAAACTTCCAATTTTCTCAAATAATTTTTCATATTAAAGTTTAAATATAAAACTAAATATTAAATATTTTTAGTAATTAATTAATTAAGCATAGAATAAGAGAGATAAAAAGAATCTACAAAAGATTCTCCAGGACTGTAGATCCTCTAAGTTAAGGGTAAGGATCATTTTTAGGCTCAGAATCAGTATCAGGATCAGGATTAGAATTAGGATTAAGATTACGATCAGGAACAGGATTAATATCAGGATCCAATTCAGGGTTACGATAAGGTTCAGATTAAAATTTAGGTTCAGGTTAAAGTTCAGAATCAGGTTCAGGATCAGGATTATGATTAGGCTCAGGATTATGATGAGGATCAGGAACAGGATCAATATCAGGATCCATATTACGATTACGTTCAAATTAAGGTTCAGGTTAAAGTTCAGGATCAGTATTATGAACAGGATCAGGATGTGATCCAATATCATTGAGAGGAAAGTGAAAATGAACATGTAATTTGAAGATACATGATAAGTAAGAAAGAGTGAGAGAATATTTACAAAAGTAAATACAAATAATTGATAAAATGGTGTAACAACAATGACAAGTGACATATTAAACCATAAATATGAAGGACAAGCTAGTCGCAAAGAGAAAAGACGAATAATATTTGAAGGATAGACTAATATTAAATTACTATGTTATATAAAAATGATTAAATAATATAGATTATAAGAAATTAGGTGCAGGACATACGGAATAATAAAGCCAAAGAGAGGTGATAACTAACACAGGAATTTTTAATTAAGTCAAAATTGAGGAATTAATTAGAAGAATAAGTTGACATTTAGGTAAATTATACCCTCATTTTTCTATTAATAATCCTTGTATATTCTTATAAAATATTTTAAAGTACACAAGGACTTAACTTATGAGTACAATTCGTCCTCTTCCTTAATCAAACTTTTTCAAAATTATTATTTTTCGTATCTGAGAAAAACAATGTTTTAGCAAAAGGTTGTTTTTATAATTTCCACATCATAATATCATCTCGACCATCATACATAATATATGAAATATTTAGTATTCTCGCTTAGTCCTTTCGGGTAAATAAACGTATATAATCAAATTAAATAATACCCTATAATTAATATCATTTTATCTTTGAACATAATTAATATTTGAGCTCCAAATCCAGGAAGACTTCCAAAACCCTTACCGACCAAAATTAAAGCTCCAAAATTCAACGTATCAAAATCCAAACAATGCGTTTGACATTTGAATTCGTAGCCCGGTCATCAGTTTATACAGCCCGTAATTATTCCCGACAAAGGATAGCAGGTTATTTGTTTTTACCAGGATCCGTGAAGGACCTCCGGATCACGTCCTATTGTGTTTCGGCCGCCTGTAATTATAGAAAACGACCTACCGAACGTTGGCCCAAAACTATTGTCTCCGATTTTGTATCGTCAATGCAAAAACAAACGACGGAAATGTTTTTGGAATAAAGAAAACAGATGCCAAAAATTGTTGCTTTAAATAAAAAAAATATATAATTCTTATATATTGTCACGATTAATCTATAAATTTAATTAATTAACCACTTGTAGATAACGCCACAGGAAATTTGGTCATGAAAAAATTGTTTCAATTATAATTTAATCCAGATTTAATAATTTCGTTTGTCACTTTCAACTTCCAACTTATTTAGCCAAAATTAGAGACTAAACGAAAATTTGATCCCTTTACCTCTGAGGTCTGGTAATATGTGGATTACTTTAAAATATTTCTCCTAACTTTCATGGAACCTTATTATATAATGTTTTTTCCATTCAGATCGGTACAATAATAATTTATTTAAAATCTAAATCTGTTTGATAATGCAATTGCGCATTATCTTCATAAAAAAAAAAACAAAATCTCATTTTTAGTACTATATTTTATTAATTTGTTTACCATAAAAAAATATCACGTATTCAATAAAAAATTAAAAACTGGTAGTCACTAAAAAGTTCAACTTTATGAACCTAATGAACTTTTCATTGACGCCGGTCGTAAAAGCCTACATTCTAATTGTGGATGTTAAAAAACTTTTTTTTAGCGATAAATCTACTATTAATTATCATGCTAACGTTAAAATTCCTTTTCGACATTTTATAAGTCGTTGAAAAGTTTTCGGAAACCTCGTCCAGATGTTTTCGACAGTCGGTTGTTCGCGAGATTGAGTCAGAATAATTGGTTGTCAGTTTGGAGCATTTTAGACATTAATCCAATTAATTAAATTCAATAAATTTGATTATTTATGATCCTTTTATTAAATATATAAACTAAAATTTAAAAAACGATTAATTTCAGTTTGGTCTACTGAAATATTAAATAAACCTTTAGAGATATTCGTATGACAAGACCCATCCGGGGTCGGTCTCAAGACCCTTCGTATACTTTTTTCTCCTTGAGGAATATCCATCTCAATCCCTCGATTAGATCCATGCCAGTGTGCCAGTTAAAACCGGATTATGCCGATTATTCCGGACTACTATGATAGTCCGGTGGACGATAAGAAAAGGGTCGGGGTGTGTGTCAGGAAATGAGGGATAGACAAAATTGATAATGGAAAAGTTATTGTCTATAATTTTTTTTGAATTTATGATAAATGTCGCTTGCCAACGTAGGGCATAGAAAATAAAATAAATAAAAAACACAGTGACTATTTAAATTAAAAAATTAATAAATTTTTTTTGTAAATACAATTTTTATAGGTGGAGTTATTTCACAATTTTGGAATATTTTTCCAAAAATTTTCCGTGGGAATCTAAACCATAAAAATAACTAGTTAATTATTTATTATATCAATTTATTTAAATTTAGCTTAAAATGTACTAAAAACAAAAAAAAAACAAAATGTCTCATCAAATGTAAGAGGTAGAAAAACAAGAGCCCAGAATTTTGCAGAAAGGGAAGATCAAATATTAACAATGCCATAAGAAAACATAAAGCATGATGAAAAACAAGAAAATGATGGACAGTAAATTGAAAAAACATGCATAGAAAAATTTTATCAAAATCTGGAAGAAGGAGGATAAGAATCTTGATGATATAGGGGAAGATTCTCTTCGAGTTGAACAAGAACTAAAAGAAATAAGGAAGGAAGACATGCAAGGAAGTTCAACAGAAAAGGAGAAAGAGACAAATGAGAAGGATGTTTAAGCTATGTTACAAATAATATTGCAAGAAATGAAGAACACTGTAGAAGAACTAAAAGAAGATAATAAAAATGGAATAACAAGAATAACATAAAAGAAGACCGGAAACAGGATAGAGAAGAGTCGAATACAAATATGTAATATGCAAAAAGAAAATGAAAAAGTTTTGGAAAAATTAATGATCAAAAATAATGAAAAACTAACAAATAAAATATATAATATATCACAAGAAATAAAGAAAATTAGTAAGAGATGATCAACGACTTGAAAAATACCAAGAAGGAAATAGGAGAGAAAATGATGGGAAGAATAAAAGAGGTAGAAAAATTACAGGACCAAAAAAAATTACTGAAAATTGAAATAAAAAAGAACATAGAAAAAATTAAAATAGAAATAAGAGATACATCTCAAGAAATTGAGACACTGAAAGAAAAGTGTATAAATAAAATTACAGAATTACAAAAAAATATAGTAGAAAATGTACAAAAACAGAAAATAGAATAATAAATAAACAGAAAGAAGAAATAAATTATTTAACTAGGAAAATTGAATCATGAACCCTCTCTAAGAGTGCTCATTACTAAGTAAAATAATTAAAAACTAAAAATCATACAGCATAATTAAATTTGACATTTAAAAAAAAATTATAAAAATTCAATTTTTTTTTCTTCTTTGAGTTCTTTAAGAGTGCTGTTTATTTCTTGCAATTATAAGGGTCCTTGGAAACTTTAACAGTTTTAACCGTTTACAATCGAATTAAAAGTAATTTTTAACAGTTACTTACATTCAGCATTCCGAAATGTTTATTATTGTTGAATTTTTTTAAAGATTACATATTAAATTTTATTAATAGTTTCCATTGTATATTACTTTATCTCCAAATTTAACGGTTTTTATTAATATTGTCACTGTTTTTAACGGTTACTACAATTTTTTAACACTTATATTACCTATTATTTATTAATTTTAACAATATTAACATTTGTTAACGGTTATTACAAACCAACTAATAATATTCAAACTTAAAATGACTGCACAGCTTCGGTTTTTTCAGCAGAAACATCCACACGTGATCTTCGAAGCTCGCACCAAAGCCAGCAAAGGTTGCGCAAATTCCGGCAGCATGGAATGGCGGGTGAATCCGCATTCGGGATTTTTTCCGCATACCATGAGAGTCAAAAGGGACGTAAGAGATGCCATCAAATATATAGAAACGGCACTAGTGATCGACAAAGCGATGTTCGATAAACGAAATGGTAGCACTAGAAACGACGTAGTCCACGACTCCATCCAAGTTGCGAATATCGCCGATCTTTATTTTAGAACTTTAAATACCAGGGTATCCGTTGTTTACGTAGAAACGTGGCAGGGTAAGTACATTTTTTTGTCTTTTCTTTTAGTAATAAGTTATTAAACTAAACTATAACCATTTTAACAATTTTTAACAGCTGTAACTTATTTTAACCGTTAGTGAGTGACTTTTTAGGAATAGTTTTATCCAATTTTTACCTTATTTATTATTTTTTTTGTTGGTGTTTATTTCTTATCATTTTTCATCCTTATCTAACAGTTAAATAGTAAAATTTACTTAACGGTTTTTTCTTTTTTTTTGTACTTTTTTACTCAATTTTTTTTATGATTATAAATTTTATAATCAATTCTTATTTATTTTTATTAATTATTATTTAATGGTTCCTTTTTATCGTATATATTTTTAACACTTTTTAACTGTTATTAATAAATTTCAATCTATAATAACTGTTATGGCTATTTTTACATTTTTTATTAATTTTGTCGTTATTTTGCATAGCTTATACTTTGCTCTTACATTTTTCGACAAATTTAACAATTTTAACCGTTAAAACAAAGTTTTGAGAATTTTTTTTTTATTTTTAACTGTTTTTACCTAATTTGACTATTTTTGAAGTATTTATATATTATTTATGGGATTTTTTAAAAAAATTTTACGTTATTAATTAATTTTGATATCATTTTGCACTGTTGATGATTTTTGCACATTTCTTAACCGTTATTAATAGTATTTATTGTGCTTTTTGAATACTTTAAGCTTAAATCAAAACATTTTTAAGAATTTTTACTTTATTAAAAATAAAAAATAAACAAATGAAGAAGTTTAAAAATCTGGTATTCCATGCCAAATATGAAATGACCAGCAAAATCTGAAAATCCTGCTAAACCTGAAAGACGTCGCGAAATTCGAATAACTTGAAAAATGGAAAAATTGGTAAAATCTGAAAAAATGGTAAAATCTAAAAGTTTTCAAAAAATCCATCAGAATATAGAAAAACTGGAAAAACATAAAATAAGTAACTCGAGTCTGGAATAACATAAAAATCGGGAATAACTAGCAAAACCTAGAAATTTGTATAAACTAGAAACATTTGGAAAAATTTGTAAAATTTGGAAAAATGGCAAAATCCGAAAAAAGGTAGTAAAAATTCTATCCGAATCTAGAAACACTTAAAAAACATAAAATAAGTAACTGAAGTCTGGAATAACACACAAAATGGGGAATAAGTAGTAAAATCTGAAAAAATTATAAAATTTGTAAAAATTAGAAAAATTTGTAAAAATTAGAAAAATTTGTAAAAATTAGAAAAATTTGGAAAACTAGAAGAATCTGAAAAATCTGCTATATGGAAAATTTTGAAAATAAATAAGGAAAAAATGGAGAAACATAAAAAAAACAGAATCAGAAAAATTATGAGAATTTGGAAAACCTAAAATAAGTTTCAATAAAATCAACTGTCCTTAAAATCAATTGTTAATAATTAAATCATTTACAATTTTTACATTCACAATAATTTTAAAAAATAATTCATTCGCCAAAATTTTAAAAATAGTTGGTTCATTCAATAAATTTTTTAAAAAAATCAGTTAATTCACTAATATTTTAGAAATATTCAATTCATTCATCAATATTTTAAAAATACTTAGTTCATTCATCAATATTTTAAATATATTTAGTTCATTACTTCGCTAGAGGGCGAAAAATATACACAATTAGTCTGAAATTAAAATATACTGATCAGAGAAAAAAAAACGTAATATACAGATTAATTATTTTAAGGTACTTTTTAATATTTTTATTTTTTTTTCTGATTTTTACAGCTTTTAATTAGTTTAAGCAGTTGTTTTTTAAATAACTCTTTAGTCATCTACAAACATTTTTGATGGTTTTTATTTTTAATTTTATATTAATTTTTACTCTGTTTTTGATACTGAACCAGTTATACCGTATTTTTGGTATTTCAGGCAATTTTTTAAACAAAATTTTGTAGTTTTCAGCTATTTATACATTCTTTAAGATATCCAAATAAAATTGTTGCTAAAATTATTTTTTTATAGTTATTTATGTCATTATCTACTGGCTGTAATTTATATTTAAAATTTATTATTTTTGAATTGAACGAGTTAATTGTGATCATTTCCTTGACAATGCAACAGTTAATTGTTTATTTACTGTCAAACATATCCATAAAGTAAAAACAGTTAAAATTAATTAACAATTTTACAATTTGCAAATTGAATTTGTAGTAAAATTTTACGGCAATTGGAATTGAATTGGCCTTTTAAATAATTATCTCGTAATTATGAATAATTATTTTTGCGTTAATAACATATTTTTTAAATAAAAATTCTACAGAACATTTATATAAAAAAAACTGTACTAGATTTTTTTTACTCCATTATGGAACTTGAATCTTAACGATTACGTCACTAAAATTATATGATATTTATTGATATTTTACTGAGTTTTTTTAAAATTATTTTTAAGGTTCAAATCAAGCAAACATTAATCCAAACGAAGATATCAGCAAGGCCTTATCACACTTTAACGATTATTCTACTAGAAAATTATTCAAAGTCGACAAAGATACCACTCAATTATTAACCGGCGAAATTTTCGTGGGTGGTGAAGCCGGCATGGCTGTACCAGCAACAGTTTGTACAAGCAAATCAGTCGGAATCAGCGTCGATATCAATACATATGAACCTCATTTACTTGCTGGTACTATGGCCCATATGATAGGTAAGTTTATAAATTAATAAAATATAACGTAAAATTGGCGCAGTCAATAGTTACTAATTAATAAAAATTTGACTTTAATCTTACTACGTTTTTTTAGTAACGCTTAAAAATTTGTTATATGTTAAATAACGCGTGAAAGTAAACACTTTTCGTAAACCTCTTTCGCATATTCCGGAAATTGCATTGTACAGAACTCTCTTGGAAAAATCATCTCTCGAGACTTACTGGTCCTCGTGAGGGTAGTAAATTCGGCAGTTTTTGCGGTATAAAACTGCGTAGGAAAACAACGTGAAAAGAGCGAATAACGGAACGCAAATAGATTTACAATACCTACCTTAGAGAATTACCGGTTTATTTCACAATGTTTCGCTAGAATGTGTATTAAGAATATTCTGAATTTTTTTAGAAAAACAAATACATGTTGGTTGAAAAATAATCCAAGAACAGTTACTAGATGAATTAGTTATTGGATGCATTATGCGAAATGAAAGAACATTTTAGGGACGCTCATGGCCAGTACGACCCTGTCTAATCTTCTAAAATACATATAGCGTAATATTAAACATCAAGTGAAAAATGTTAAGAAAAAAAAATCTTATGCGAAATACCTAATTTGTATGGCGGGTACCTAAAGGACCGGTCCGATCCTGATTAAATTCAAAAAAATTCATTCATGGAGAAAATTTTCTGAAAAACGGAACTTTACCGAAACTTTCTTTTAAGAATTATTCTGTTTACTTTCAGACAGATGGACAGATAAACAGACAGACATACAGACATTTAGACGTCCGGACAGGATATTTTTTCTATTTTAGGGTCCTAGAATCTTAAAAACGTCAAGAAATTTAATAAAAAGTGGGAGTAAAACCTTTTTTCGTCATAGCGTAATAATTTACCAAATATTGATCCGAATGTTCAATAATTTTTTATATGCAAATCCAACAATAAACATTTCCTGACCTGGACAACGGCCGGCTTTCAACTTGTGGCCGTTACCTTGCTATATAACGTTACGTATGACTCACGACTCATTTCAAAATTAGACAAAATGGAAAAAATAGTCTTAAACAAAAAAAAATTGTTGAAAAGTAGGGGAAAATGAGGGCGGAGTTAAAATGGAAAGCAAAAATTTGAAACATAAAAAAAATTACTAAAAATAATAGGGTAAATAAAAGAGCGGAGGGAGGAAGTGGAAAAAAATTTGAAATAAAATATGAAACATAAAAAAAATAGTAAAAACGAAGAAATCAAAATGGGAACGGGAAAGTGAAAGAGAAAAGTTGGAACGAAAAAGTTTGAAACACAGAAAAAGTAGGGATAAAAAAGCTAGGGGGAAATTTGAAAATAAAATCTTAAAAAAATAGGGTAAATTAAAAGTGGGGGTGGGGAGTGAAAACAAATAGAAAACAGTTTGAAATAAAAAAAATAAGAAGGGATATAAAGAGAAGGGAAGAAAGAAAAAAGTTGAAAAAAAATTAGTAAGCAAGTAGAGAAAATAAAAGAAGGCGGGGAAAATGTCTAAAAAAAATTGGAATGAAGATTCAAACAAAGAAAGAACGTAAAAGGTTACCGTAAAAGGGGGGGGAGGGAAATGAAAAAAAGTTTAAAGCAAGAAAAAATTACTTGAACAGTGGGAGGATGCAAAAAAAAATTTATACAAACACCTGAAAAAAAAATGTTAAATATAAAAGAAATTAGTAGAAAAGTTGGAAAAAAGGGGAGAGAAAAGTGGAAAATAAAGTTAAAGGAAAAGTTTTGAATTTAAAAAAAAATGGGAAAAAATTTAAAACAAATAAATTTTAAAAAATGTTTTTTTCTCTTTTTCTTATTTTTCTACTTTTTACATCAATTTTTTGTTGGGTTTTTTTTCCGGATTTCCTCCTTTTTATTTATTTTTTTCCTATTTTTCCCAATTTCTTTCCTATTTGTCTTAATTTCACTTTATTTTTCCTCATTTTTTCCTGTTTTACCCTATTTTTTGTTTTATTCCAATTTTTTACTTTTTTCTTATTTTTTTTTATATTTTTTCTTTTTTCCGTTTTTTCCTAATTTTCCCTGTTTTCCATATTTTCCGTATTTCTCCATGTTTTTCTATGTTTTTTGTTGTTTTTGTTATTTTTTCTTATTTTATTCTATATTTCCTATTTTTTCCTGTTTTATTCTTTTTTTTAATTTGCCTTTATTTTCCTATATTTTTCATTTCTCTCCTACTTTTGTTGCTATTTTTCTTAATCTTCCCCTCTTTATCTTTATTTTTTCCTTTTTTCTTTCTATGTTCATTATTTTTCCACATTTTTCCCTATTTTTTTATTGTCGTATTTTTCCAGGGGAAAAGTCCGAAATTGTGGCTACAGATGCTGGGTATAGAAAAGTGGGGAAAAGTAGGGCAGGGGTAGTGGATAAACAAATTGGAAATTGGTGTAAAAAAGGGGAAAAAGAATAAGAAAAAAAACCTGCTACAAAAAGTTTAAAACTTAGGAAATTAGTAAAAAAGTAGGGAAAATAAAAAGTGGAGGGGGAAAAAGTCAATTTCGGAGTATAGTGAAAAAAAAGTTGAGGTCAGGGTAAAGTGGAAAAATTATTGAAACAAAGAAATTTGTAAAAGGGTAGGGAAAAAAAGAGAGTGGAAAATATGATGAAACGTAAACGATTTAGTAGAAAAGAGGGAGAAAATTGGAAGGGGTAAAAGTGAAAAAAAATTTGAAACTGAGACATCAGTAAAAATGTAGGGAAAATAAAAGGAAAAGGAAAGTAGAAGAAAAGTTGGAAAAAGACTTTAGAAAAATGAAATGAAGGATTAGTAAAAAAAATAGAGAAAACGGAAGGGGAAACCAGGAAATAAGTTGAAAAAAAGTGTTTAAAACTAATAAATTAAAAAAATGTTTTATCCGTTTTTTCTTATTTTTCTATTTGTCGTAGCTTTTCCTTTTTTTTTGTTTATTCTATTTTTTTCCTATTGTTTTCTATTTTACCCTATTTTTCCTTTTTCTCCCAATTTTTACGCATTTTTATTATTTTTTTTATATTTTTTACTATCTTCTGTTTTTTTCCTAATTTTAACTGTTTTCCGTATTTTCCCTATTTCTCCATGTTTTTTGTTGTTTTTCTCTATTTTTTCTTAGTTTATTCTATTTTTTCCCATTTTTTCCTATTTTACCCTATTTTTTGTTATTTTGTCATATTTTTCAATTCTCTCGTACTTTTGTTAAAATTTTTCCCCATCTTCCCCTATTTTTCTTTATTTTTCCCCCTTTTTTTCTATTTTCCTTATTCTTTCCTTTTTTTATTGTCGTATTTTTCCAGGAAATTTTTTTCTACGTAATAATGTACAGATGCTGGTTATAGAAAAGTGGGGAAAAGGATGGCAAAAGGAGTGGAAAAACAAGTTGGAAAACAGTTGGAAATTATAAAAAATTAGTATAAAATTAGGTAAAAAAATGGGAAAAGCTGAAAAATAGTAAGATTAAAAGTTGTTATAAAAAGTTTAAAACTTAAGAAATTAGTAAAAACGTAAGGAAACTAAAAAGTGGAGGGAGGGAAAGTCAAGGTCGGCTCATACTAAAAAAAAGTTAAGGTCAGGGTAAAGTGGAAAGAGATGGAAACAAAGAAATTAGTATACAAGTTGCGAAAAAAAATGAGGGTGGAAAAAATGGAAAAAATGATGAAACATAAACAAATTAGTAGAAAAGTAGGAGAAAACGGGAAGGGGTTAAAGTGAAAAAAAAGTTGGAAAAAAATTTGACAGAGAAAAAATAAAATTTAAAGGCAAAAAATGGAAGAACGAGAATGGAAAAATTGGAAAAAAAGTTGGGAAAAAGTTTAAAACGAATAAATTTAAAAACACGTTTTTTAGTTTTTTTCTTATTTTTCTATTATTTCCTAAGTTCTCCTTTTTTTTCTGTTCTTTCGAATTTTTTCTATTATTTCCCTTATTTTTCCTATTGTTTTCTATATTTGCCCATTTTTTACGTTTTTCTTTATTTTTCCCCACTTTCCCTATTTTTCTCTATTTCTTTCCTATTTGTCTTAATTTCACTTTATTTTTCCTCATGTTTCCTGTTTTACCCTATTTTTTGATTTATTCCAATTTTTTACTTTTTTCTTATTTTTTTTTTATATTTTTTCTTTTTTCCGTTTTTTCCAAATTTTCCCTGTTTTCCATATTTTCCGTATTTCTCCATATTTTTCTATGTTTTTTGTTGTTTTTTGTTCAATAAAATTGAACCGAAGAAATTAGTAAATAGGCAAAAAATGGAAGGAGGGAAAAATTTTAAAACAAATAAATTTAAAAAGTTGTTTTTTCAGTTTTCCTTATTTTCTATTTTTTCCTAGCTTCTCCTTTTTTTCTGGTTTTTCAATTTTTTCCTTATATTCCACTTTTTCTTTTTTTTCCCTATTTTTTCGAATTTCTTTCCTAGTTGTCTTAATATCTCTTTATTTTTCTTCATTTTTTCCTGTTTTACCCTAATTTTCCTTTTTCTCCCAATTTCTTCGTATTTTTCTAATTTTTTTTTATATTTTTCCCATATTTTTCTGTTTTTTCCTAATTTTCCCTGTTTTCCATATTTTTCTATTATTTTTTTCTATTTTTCTTATTTTCCTGTATTACCTACACCTATACCTATTTTTTGTTATTTTGCCATATTTTTCCTATATTTTTCAATTCCCTCCTACTTTTGTTGCCCTTTTTACTTTCCGAACAACAGAGTTGTATAGAAGGAAAGTATTGCGATCATGATATTTTGACCATACCCAGATTTTAACGGATCTTTACGTTTTGAGGTGACCTGAATCCATTTATACCATTTTTAGCATGATGTCTGTCTGTGTGTGTGTGTGTCTGTGTGTCTGTGTGTCTGTGTGTCTGTGTGTCTGTGTGTGTGTGTGTGTGTCTGTGTGTGTGTGTGTGAACACGATAGCGTCTAAACGGCTGAACCGATTTAGATGAAATTTTATATACATATTTAGGGTAACAAGGAGACGACCTGTATAGATTTTGGAGTTAATCGGACAACCGGAAGTGACAGTTGCTATAAGTGATGACGTCATTACCTAACAAGATGACAATAAAGTTTTACACATATATTTTTTATACGTTATAGTTTAATTTCGAATGTTTAAAATTTTCAAAAACTTTTGCCATTGTTGCCAGATTTATGAAAAAGTAATTTTTTTTCATATTTTTCTTAAATAACCAAAATAATGCATTTTTATGAAAAATTACAGGATATAAAAGATGTACAACATAAAATTTTCTACACATTTTGTCATTACCGTTTTTTTGAATTCCTCACAGTTTCGTCGCTAGAGGGCATGAAAAATAATGTATATAGACATTTGCGACTTTTTTTAGATTTTGAGACAAAATTATGGATTTTTATGAAAATTTACAAAAAATGGAAATTGTAGAACATAAAATTTTCTACAAATTTTGTCTTTAATTTTTTTTCGAGTTCCGCATAGTTTCGCCGCTAGTTTTTATTTTAATTTTTATCTTTATTAAATTATTATTTTTTAGTTCAATTTTAATATTAAAAATTTAAAAAAAAATATCTTTAAATTTGTAATAATTAATTTTATGATTATCATTTTTTTCAAAATTTTATTAGAAAAATTGTGGAATTTTTTAAAAAATGGCTAAGGAACATTTAAAATTTTAATACAATTTTAAATTAAATTGAATAACTTCTAAAATATTAAAGTTATTAAAATGTGATTTTCACCATTCGAAAGATAATATAAAACTCTAAATTTTAAATGTATTTTAGTTTCTTAAAATTTAGAATTGTAATTATTATGGAAAAAATTAAGAATTTTTTTTTAATTTTTTGTAATTTTGTTTTATCAATAAGTATAAAATAAATGAAAAAAGTAAATAGCATATCCGAAAATAATCTAAAAGTACTATGTGAGTAAATTATTTCATAATTTTAACATAGTATTTGTAAAAGTTAGAGCAAAAAATGAAAAAAGTTAAAACAATTCAATGGATTTACCCATGAATTTTTGACTAAAAATTTGATTTTTTTTAGTTTTCTAAACTAACTTTATTAATGGATTTTGATCCAGAAAACCTTAAAAAAAGGTCTGTTTCCCATTTTGAAAACAATTGAATGAGATATTAATTATTTATTGACTTTAAAATTATTCAAAAATAGGTTTTATTTTTTTTAAGGTTAATAACAATATTAAAAATTAAAAAAAAATACCATTAAATTTGTAGTAAAAAACTCTATAATTATGATTTTTTCAGAATTTTATTCAAAAAATTGCAGAATTCATAACTTTTTTTTTGAAATATAATATAATTAAAAAAAAAATTGAATATTTAAAAATATTAAAGTTATTAAAATGGGATTTATACCATTCGATAGGTAACATAAAACTCTAAATTTAGAAAATATTTCAGTCTCTTCGAATTTAACATTGTAATTCTTTTAAACAAAATAAAAAAAAATTAATTTTTTTCTTTTCTTTTATCGAGAATAGTAAAACAAATGAAAAAAGTAAATAGTACATACGGAAGGGATCAAAAAGTAAATTATGTGTGAAATATTTCATAATTTTAAAATAATACTTATAGAAATTATACAAAATTATAAAAAGTTAAAAAAAATTTTAAGAAAAAATTAATTTTTTTTTTAATTTTTGTAAACTAATTTTATTAATGTATTTTGATGCAGAAAAACTAAAATAATCGATTAAACAATTACTTTACTAGGAGTGTTCGGAAAGTTGGGTGGGATAACCCCCTCATTTTTTCCCATCGTCCCCTTTTTTTCTGTTTTCCCTTTTTTCACATTTTCCTTATTTTTCCACATTTTTCCTAATTTTTTTATTGTCGTATTTTCCAGGTCAAAAGTTCGAAATTTTGTCTACGTAATAATATACAGGGTATAGAAAAGCGGGGAAAAGGAGGGCAGGGGTAGTGGAGAAACAAGTTGGAAAACAGTTTGGAAGAAAAAAATTAGTAGAAAATGAGGCAAAAATGGGGAAAAACAGTAAGAAAAAAAAATTTGGTATAAAAATTTTAAATTAGTAAAAACGTAGAGAAAGTGGAGGGGGAAAAAATTCGAGGTCGGGGTATAGTGAGGTCAGGGTAAAGTGGAAAAAAAGTTGGGGTCAGGATAAAGTTGAAAAAGCATTGAAACAAAGTAATTAGTATAATAATAATAATAATAATAATAATGATAATAATAATAATAATAGATAATAAATTCCTATATTTTTCAATTCTCTCCTACTTTTGTTGCTATTTTTTCCAATCTTCCCCCATTTTTCTTTATTTTTCACTTTTTTTCCTATTTTCATATCTTTCCACATTTTTCCCTATTTTTTTTATTGTCTTAAAAATAGTGCTATTAAAGGGTGGGAAACGTGGAAAAAGAAAATTGGAAAAAATAAAATTGAAACAAAGAAATAAGTAAGAAGTGGTCAAAAATGGAAGAAGGAGGAGGGAAAAAGTGGAAAAAAATTGGGAAAAAGTTAAAAATAAATAAATTTAAAAAAATAGTGTTTTTTATTTTTCTATTTTTTTTCCTAGTTTTTCTTTATTTTCATGTTTTTTCGAATTTTTTATAATATTTCCCTTATTTTTCCTATTGATTTCTATATTTTCTCATTTTTTATTTTTTTCCTATTTCTTTTTTAATTGTCTTAATTTCTCTTTATTTTTCCTATTTTTGTATATTTTTCCTATTATTCCTTTTTCTCCCAATTTATTTGTATTTTTTTTATGTTATTTATTATCTTTATATGTTTTCCCAATTTTCCCCTCTTGTCTCTATTTCTCCATATTTTTATTTTCTTCTATTTTTCCCATTTTTTCCTGTTTTATCCTATTTTTTACTGTTTTGCTATATTTTTCCTATATTTTTCAATCCTATTATGTTAATGTCCCTATTTTTCCCAATCTTTCCCTATTTTTATTTATTTTTCCTTTTTATTTTTCCTATTTTCCTTATTTTTCCCCATTTTTCCCAATTTTTTTTTTTTATTGTTATTTTTTTTCAGGTAAAGAGTCGGAATTTTTATCTTTACCTAATAATATACTGGGTGACTCTTTTTTGTGCGAATCTTCGTATACTTTTCCGATCTCTCTCACACTATAGTCGCGCAATAGGCAATTAGAAAAAGAAAAAAGAGGTTAACTTCTAAAAAAAAATAAAACGCAAATAAATTAATAAAACAGTAGGGAAAAAAAGGGGGTAAATAAAAAAAAGTTTGTAAAAAATAGAAGAAATAAAGGGGTGGGAAAAGTAGAAAAAGAAGTTGGAGAAAATAAAATTAAAATATAAAGAAATTAATAAAAAGTAGATCAAAAAACGGAAGGCGGAGGAGTAAAAAATTGTAAGAAAAAAATGGAAAAAGTTTGACAAAAAGTAATTAGTAAAAAGGGTAAAAAATTAAATGGGATGAAAAAATGGAATAAATAAATTTGAAATATAAACTATTGATAGGGAAAAATAGACTACAAAAAAGTTGTGGTCAGAGTACAGTGGAATGGAAAAAAAGTTAGCGTTAAGATAAAGTAAAAAAGAAGTGGAAAAATAGAAAAAGAAGCGGAAAACGAGATGGTAGGAAAATAGGGAGAAAACTAGAAAAAATACAGAAAAACTAGTAAAATGCAGAGAAATAGAAGAACAGGAACAAAAAAATTATCATAACATTTTTTAGACTTTCAATCTAAAAAAACTGAAATCGAAGTTGCGTGTTCAAATAATATGAATAAAATAAATCTAACCTGGATATTATTAGACCAAATTTATTATGTTTATAATTATTCTTCTAAAAGTACTGTAAAAACTTAAAACTTCTTTTTTATATGATTCTAACTAGATTATAACAATAAATTATTTTAAATGCAGGTCACAATATTGGAATGGGTCATGACGACGGGCGAGAGGAATGTTCTTGCCGAGATTGGCACGGATGCATTATGGCTCAAGCTATTGTTGGCCAGGATAATGTCCAACCTTACAAGTTTTCCGAGTGCAGCAAGGAGGATTATATTGATAGATTACGGACTGGAAATGGAATCTGCCTTATGAATAAACCCAACGAGCTTACGGTAAGTAAATAAAAAACTATTAGCGACAATAATTAATATTTTTTTTTTAAGGATCGCCGAACGTGTGGCAATGAAATAGTAGAAGAAGGTGAAGACTGCGATTGCGGTAGCATTGAAAACTGCCATAAAAATAATCCTTGTTGTGATCCTATTACTTGTAAATTAACGAAAGAAGCTCAGTGCGCTACTGGTGAATGTTGCGAGGACTGTCAGTTAAAAGAAAAAGGAATGGTATGTAGAGAAGAGTCTAATGAATGCGATTTACCGGAACAGTGTAGTGGAACCTCTGGGGAATGTCCGGTGGATGTTTATAAGAAGAATAATAGTCCTTGTGCAGATGGTTTGGGACAGTGTTTTAATGGGATATGTCCTACTTTGAGCGTACAATGTGAACATATTTGGGGATCAGGTGAGATATACAAAATAAAAAATTGTTTCATTTTTCGATTTTGGAACGAAGTTAACTAGTAGAATATTTTCTTATTTATGTATCGATTTTTTGTGCTTTTATATGATTTTTTGTATTCTTTTTTAGATTTTTTTTGGAATTATTTGCGATTCAAAAAAAAATTTTTTTTACGGTTACAATTTTTTCCAGGTTTTTGAAATGTTTTGCAATTTTTTGCATTTCTTAACAATTTTTCGCATTTTGATTTTTATTTATTGCATTTTTTCGGTTTTTATTATTTTATTGATTTTTTCATTTTTTATTTTCTGATTTTACTTTTACCTCTTTCCAGTGTTTCTTTTTTTCCTGATTTTTACTGTTTTCTTTCGATTTTTCTGTTCTTCTAATTTCTTCCCATTTTTTTTATTCCTAATTTTTCCATTTTTTAAATTTTTTCTTTGTGGTTACAATTCTTTTCGTCTTTTTTGCAATTTTTTTAAATTTAAATTTTATGCGATTTTTGCATTTTTAAGCGATTTTTCTTTTTTTTTCAGTTTTTTCGGTTTTACAATTTTTTTGTTTTTCTCGTTTTTTCATATTTTTCTGATTTTTCCGAATTTTTGGCAATTTTTTTTCCATTACCGCAATTTTCTTCATCGATTTCTTGCGATTATTTGCAATTTGTTGTTTTTTTTTGCGATTTTTTGAATTTTTTTTGCCACTTTCTGCAATTTTTTGAGATTTTTTTGCGACGTTGCTTCTATTTTTTGCGTTTTTTGCGCTTTTTTTGACTATTTTTTTTTAGATTTTCTTGATTTTTTTTCCAATTTTCTGCAATTTTCTGCTTTTTTAAAATCTTTTGCGACTTTGCTTCGATTTTTTTGCGCTTTTTTACGATTTTTTTGCATTTTTT
Organism: Neocrepidodera transversa; assembly: GCA_963243735.1. Lineage (NCBI taxonomy): Eukaryota > Metazoa > Arthropoda > Insecta > Coleoptera > Chrysomelidae > Neocrepidodera > Neocrepidodera transversa. Next base: position 7,146,319 of record OY725347.1, read on the forward strand.
TTGGATTATTTGCGATTCAAAAAAGGACAGTTACAGTTTTTTCCGGGTTTTTCAAATTTTTTGCAATTTTTTGCATTTCTTAACAATTTTTGCTTTTTGATGTTAATTTTTTGCAATTTTTCGGTTTTTACAATTTTTTTTTCTATTTCTTGCGATTATTTGCAATTTGTTAGTTTTTTCTATCTTTTTTCGATTTTTTCGATTTTTTCAATTTTTTTTGCTATTTTCTGCAATTTATTGCTGTTTTTTGAAGCTTTTTTTGATAATTTTTTTTTTCGATTGTTTTAAATTTTTTTTGCAATTTTCAGCAATTTTTTGTTTTTTGCGCGTTTTTACGTCTTTTTTGCATTTATTTTTGATTTTTTTTTAATTATTTGCGATTCAAAAAAAATTTTTTACGGCTACAGTTCATTCCGGTTTTTTGAAATTTTATTTGCGATTTTTTTGCATTTTTTAATGATTTTTCTCTTTTTGATTTTTGTTTTTTGCGTTTTTCGTTTTTTATTTTCTGATTTTACTTTAACCTCTTTCCAATGTTTCTTTTTTTCCTGATTTTTACTGTTTTCTTTCGATTTTTCTGTTCTTCTAATTTGTTCCCATTTTTTTTATTCCTAATTTTTCCATTTTTTTAAATTTTTTTTTGTGGTTACAATTCTTTCCGTCTTTTTTGCAATTTTTTTAAATTTTATGCGAATTTTGCATTTTTTAGCGATTTTTCTTTTTTCCTTTTTTTCAGTTTTTTCGGTTTTACAATTTTTTTGTTTTTCTCGTTTTTTCATATTTTTCTGATTTTTTTCGATTTTCCCGACTATTTGGCAATTTTTTTTCCATTACCGCAATTTTCTTCATCGATTTCTTGCGATTATTTGCAATTTGTTGTGATTTTTTTGCGTTTTTTTTTATTTTTTTTGCCATTTTCTGCAATTTTTTGAGATTTTATTTTTAAATTTTTTGCGACGTTGCTTCGATTTTTTGCGTTTTTTGCGCTTTTTTTGCATAATTTCTTTTTAGATTTTTACTTTCCGAACAACAGAGTTGTATAGAAGGAAAGTATTGCGATCATGATATTTTGACCATACCCAGATTTTAACGGATCTTTACGTTTTGAGGTGACCTGAATCCATTTATACCATTTTTAGCATGATGTCTGTCTGTGTGTGTGTGTGTCTGTGTGTCTGTGTGTCTGTGTGTCTGTGTGTCTGTGTGTGTGTGTGTGTGTCTGTGTGTGTGTGTGTGAACACGATAGCGTCTAAACGGCTGAACCGATTTAGATGAAATTTTATATACATATTTAGGGTAACAAGGAGACGACCTGTATAGATTTTGGAGTTAATCGGACAACCGGAAGTGACAGTTGCTATAAGTGATGACGTCATTACCTAACAAGATGACAATAAAGTTTTACACATATATTTTTTATACGTTATAGTTTAATTTCGAATGTTTAAAATTTTCAAAAACTTTTGCCATTGTTGCCAGATTTATGAAAAAGTAATTTTTTTTCATATTTTTCTTAAATAACCAAAATAATGCATTTTTATGAAAAATTACAGGATATAAAAGATGTACAACATAAAATTTTCTACACATTTTGTCATTACCGTTTTTTTGAATTCCTCACAGTTTCGTCGCTAGAGGGCATGAAAAATAATGTATATAGACATTTGCGACTTTTTTTAGATTTTGAGACAAAATTATGGATTTTTATGAAAATTTACAAAAAATGGAAATTGTAGAACATAAAATTTTCTACAAATTTTGTCTTTAATTTTTTTTCGAGTTCCGCATAGTTTCGCCGCTAGTTTTTATTTTAATTTTTATCTTTATTAAATTATTATTTTTTAGTTCAATTTTAATATTAAAAATTTAAAAAAAAATATCTTTAAATTTGTAATAATTAATTTTATGATTATCATTTTTTTCAAAATTTTATTAGAAAAATTGTGGAATTTTTTAAAAAATGGCTAAGGAACATTTAAAATTTTAATACAATTTTAAATTAAATTGAATAACTTCTAAAATATTAAAGTTATTAAAATGTGATTTTCACCATTCGAAAGATAATATAAAACTCTAAATTTTAAATGTATTTTAGTTTCTTAAAATTTAGAATTGTAATTATTATGGAAAAAATTAAGAATTTTTTTTTAATTTTTTGTAATTTTGTTTTATCAATAAGTATAAAATAAATGAAAAAAGTAAATAGCATATCCGAAAATAATCTAAAAGTACTATGTGAGTAAATTATTTCATAATTTTAACATAGTATTTGTAAAAGTTAGAGCAAAAAATGAAAAAAGTTAAAACAATTCAATGGATTTACCCATGAATTTTTGACTAAAAATTTGATTTTTTTTAGTTTTCTAAACTAACTTTATTAATGGATTTTGATCCAGAAAACCTTAAAAAAAGGTCTGTTTCCCATTTTGAAAATAATTGAATGAGATATTAATTATTTATTGACTTTAAAATTATTCAAAAATAGGTTTTATTTTTTTTAAGGTTAATAACAATATTAAAAATTAAAAAAAAATACCATTAAATTTGTAGTAAAAAACTCTATAATTATGATTTTTTCAGAATTTTATTCAAAAAATTGCAGAATTCATAACTTTTTTTTTGAAATATAATATAATTAAAAAAAAAATTGAATATTTAAAAATATTAAAGTTATTAAAATGGGATTTATACCATTCGATAGGTAACATAAAACTCTAAATTTAGAAAATATTTCAGTCTCTTCGAATTTAACATTGTAATTCTTTTAAACAAAATAAAAAAAAATTAATTTTTTTCTTTTCTTTTATCGAGAATAGTAAAACAAATGAAAAAAGTAAATAGTACATACGGAAGGGATCAAAAAGTAAATTATGTGTGAAATATTTCATAATTTTAAAATAATACTTATAGAAATTATACAAAATTATAAAAAGTTAAAAAAAATTTTAAGAAAAAATTAATTTTTTTTTTAATTTTTGTAAACTAATTTTATTAATGTATTTTGATGCAGAAAAACTAAAATAATCGATTAAACAATTACTTTACTAGGAGTGTTCGGAAAGTTGGGTGGGATAACCCCCTCATTTTTTTGAATTTTTTTACAATTTTCAGCAAATTTTCTGCTTTTCTAAAATCTTTTGGGACTTTGCTTCGATTTTTTTGCGCTTTTTTACGATTTTTTTGCATTTTTTTTGGATTACTTGCGATTCAAAAAAAAATTTTTTTTACGGTTACAATTTTTTCCAGGTTTTTGAAATTTTTTGCAATTTTTTGCATTTCTTAACAATCTTTCACATATTGATTTTTATTTATTGCATTTTTTCGGTTTTTATTATTTTTTTGATTTTTTCGTTTTTTATTTTCTGATTTTACTTTTACCTCTTTCCAATGTTTCTTTTTTTCCTGATTTTTACTGTTTTCTTCCCATTTTTTTTATTCCTAATTTTTCCATTTTTCTAATTTTTTTTTTGTGGTTACAATTCTTTCCGTCTTTTTTGCAATTTTTTTAAATTTTATGCGATTTTAAATTTTATGCGATTTTTGCATTTTTTAGGGATTTTTCTTTTTTCCTTTTTTTCAGTTTTTTCGGTTTTACAATTTTTTTGTTTTTCTCGTTTTTTCATATTTTTCTGATTTTTTTCGATTTTCCCGACTATTTGGCAATTTTTTTTCCATTACCGCAATTTTCTTCATCGATTTATTGCGATTATTTGCAATTTGTTGTGATTTTTTTGAATTTTTTTTGCCATTTTCTGCAATTTTTTGAGATTTTTTTTTTAAATTTTTTGCGACGTTGCTTCGATTTTTTGCGTTTTTTGCGCTTTTTTTGACTAATTTTTTTTTAGATTTTTTTGAATTTTTTTACAATTTTCTGCAATTTTCTGCTTTTCTAAAATCTTTTGGGACTTTACTTCGATTTTTTTGCGCTTTTTTACGATTTTTTTGCATTTTTTTTTGGATTACTTTTGCGATTCAAAAAAAAAAATTTTTTTACGGTTACAATTTTTTCCAGGTTTTTGAAATTTTTTGCAATTTTTTGCATTTCTTAACAATTTTTCGCATTTTGATTTTTATTCATTGCATTTTTTCGGTTTTTATAATTTTTTTGATTTTTTCGATTTTCGTTTTTTATTTTCTGATTTTACTTTTACCTCTTTCCAATGTTTCTTTTTTTCCTGATTTTTACTGTTTTCTTTCGATTTTTCTGTTCTTCTAATTTCTTCCCATTTTTTTTATTCCTAATTTTTCCATTTTTTTAACTTTTTTTTGTGGTTACAATTCTTTCCGTCTTTTTTGCAATTTTTTTAAATTTCATGCGATTTTTGCATTTTTTTGTTTTCTTTCGATTTTTCTGTTCTAATTTCTTCCTATTTTTTTTATTCCTAATTTTTCCATTTTTTTAAATTTTTTTTTGTGGTTACAATTCTTTCCGTCTTTTTTGCAATTTTTTTAAATTTTATGCGATTTTTGCGTTTTTTAGGGATTTTTCTTTTTTCCTTTTTTTCAGTTTTTTCGGTTTTACAATTTTTTTGTTTTTCTCGTTTTTTCATATTTTTCTGATTTTTTCGATTTTCCGAATTTTTGGCAATTTTTTTCCACTACCGCAATTTTTTTCATCGATTTCTTGCGGTTACTTGCAATTTGTTGTGATTTTTTTTGCGATTTTTTGAATTTTTTTTGCGATTTTCTGCAATTTTTTGATTTTTTTTTAATTTTTTGCGACGTTGCTTCGATTTTTTGCGCTTTTGCGCTTTTTTTGACTATTTTTTTTAAGATTTTTTTGAATTTTTTTACAATTTTCTTCAATTTTCTGCTTTTTTAAAATCTTTTGCGACTTTGCTTTGATTTTTTTGCGCTTTTTTACGATTTTTTTCCATTTTTTTTGGATTATTTGCGATTCAAAAAAAAAAATTTTTTTACGGTTACAATTTTTTCCAGGTTTTTGAAATTTTTTGCAATTTTTTGCATTTCTTAACAATTTTTCGCATTTTGATTTTTATTCATTGCATTTTTTCGGTTTTTATAATTTTTTTGATTTTTTCGATTTTCGTTTTTTATTTTCTGATTTTACTTTTACCTCTTTCCAATGTTTCTTTTTTTCCTGATTTTTACTGTTTTCTTTCGATTTTTCTGTTCTTCTAATTTCTTCCCATTTTTTTTATTCCTAATTTTTCCATTTTTTTAACTTTTTTTTGTGGTTACAATTCTTTCCGTCTTTTTTGCAATTTTTTTAAATTTCATGCGATTTTTGCATTTTTTTGTTTTCTTTCGATTTTTCTGTTCTAATTTCTTCCTATTTTTTTTATTCCTAATTTTTCCATTTTTTTAAATTTTTTTTTGTGGTTACAATTCTTTCCGTCTTTTTTGCAATTTTTTTAAATTTTATGCGATTTTTGCGTTTTTTAGGGATTTTTCTTTTTTCCTTTTTTTCAGTTTTTTCGGTTTTACAATTTTTTTGTTTTTCTCGTTTTTTCATATTTTTCTGATTTTTTCGATTTTCCGAATTTTTGGCAATTTTTTTTCCACTACCGCAATTTTTTTCATCGATTTCTTGCGGTTACTTGCAATTTGTTGTGATTTTTTTTGGGATTTTTTGAATTTTTTTTGCCATTTTCTGCAATTTTTTGATTTTTTTTTAATTTTTTGCGACGTTGCTTCGATTTTTTGCGCTTTTGCGCTTTTTTTGACTATTTTTTTTAAGATTTTTTTGAATTTTTTTACAATTTTCTGCAATTTTCTGCTTTTTTAAAATCTTTTGCGACTTTGCTTTGATTTTTTTGCGCTTTTTTACGATTTTTTTCCATTTTTTTTGGATTATTTGCGATTCAAAAAAGGACAGTTACAGTTTTTTCCGGATTTTTTAAATTTTTTTGCAATTTTTTGCATTTCTTAACAATTTTTGCTTTTTGATGTTAATTTTTTTCAATTTTTCGGTTTTTACAATTTTTTTTTTCTATTTCTTGCGATTATTTGCAATTTGTTAGTTTTTTCTCTTTTTTCGATTTTTTGAATTTTTTTTGCTATTTTCTGCAATTTTTTGCTGTTTTTTGAAGCTTTTTTGAGTAATTTTTTTTTAGATTGTTTTTAAATTGTTTTGCTATTTTCTGCAATTTTTTGTTTTTTTTTTTAGATTTTTCGCAATTTTTTGTAATTTTTTGGATCTTTGCTTCGATTTTTTTGCGTTCTTTGCCGGTTTTTACGATTTTTTTGCATTTTTTTCGATTTCCTTGTTACTATTTGCGATTCCAAAAAATTTTTTTACGGTTATAGTTCATTCCGGTTTTTTGAAATTTTCTGCGATTTTTTAACAATTTTTCGCTTCCTGTTTTTTATTTATTGCTTTTTTTCGGTTTTTACAATTTTTTTGATTTTCTAGTTTTTTCCGCTTTTCGTTTTTATTTTCTGATTTTACTTTCATCTTTTTCCAATGTTTCTTTTTTCCCGACTTTTTCTGTTTTTTTTCTGATTTTTCTGTTCTTCTAATTCCTTTCCATTTTTCCCCATTGCTCCATTTTTCTTATTCTTTTGTTTTTTTTCGATTTTTCCGATTTTTCTGCCATTATTTGTGATTGTTTTATTATTGCCATTTTTTTCTAGTTCCTTGCGATTGTTTGCAATTTTTTTTTTTATGCAATTTATTTCAATTCTAATTTTTACATTTTTTAAATTTTTTTTTGTGGTCACAATTTGCAGTTTATTTAAATTAGATTCAATTTTTAGCGATTTCTCTTTTTTCGGTTTTACAATTTTTTTATTTTCTCGTTTTTCCGTATTTTGCAATTTTGATTTTTCTTTCATCTTTTCCAACGTTTTTTTTTTCTAATTTTCTCAGTTCGTCTAATTTCTTCCCACTTAATTCCCATTCTATTTTTTTCTAACTTTTTATTTTGTTTTCTCATTTTTTCACATTTTTCTGATTTTTTTTCGATTTTTTCGAATATTTTGCCATTTTTTACGATTTTTTTTCCATTATTGCAATTTGTTTCTTCGATTTCTTGTGATTATCTGCAATTTGGTGTGATTTTTTTTTGATATTTTCGATTTTTTGAAATTTTTTTAGTTATTTCTGCTTTTTTTTTTTTTTTTTTTTTTTTTTTTTTTTTTTTTTTTTTTTTTTTTTTTTTTTTTTTTTTTTTTTTTTTTTTTTCGATGTTTTTCGCTTTTTTTTTTGTAGTTTTTTGGGACTTTGCTTCGATTTTTTGCGTCTTTGTGCACTTTTTACGACTTTTTGCGTTTGTGTGCGCTTTTTACGACTTTTTGCTTTATTTTTTTTTCGATTTTTTTTTGTCATTTTCTGCAATTTCTTTTTAGATTTTTCGCCATTTTTCATATTTTTTTTTTGGGAATTTCCTTCGGTTTTTTTTTTCGTTTTTTTGGGCTTTTTACGATTTTTTTGCGTTTTTTCTTCGACGTTTTTTTTTTCGACGCTTTTTTTCGACGTTTTTTTTTCGATTTTTTTGGGATTATTTTCGATTTATTTTAATTCTTCTGGTTTTTTGGTTGTACTTTGTTTTTTGCAATTTTTGTAATTTTTTGCGATTATTTGCAATTGTATTCCGATACTGTTCGATTTCTTTCATTTTTCTAGCGACTTTTTTTCGTTTTTTGCGATTTTTAGCAATTTTTCCGTTTTTTTTCTTTTTTTATCATTTGTTTTTTCGGTTTTTTTTTTCAATTTTTTTGATTTCTTCACTTTTCCCGCCTATTGCAATATTGTTTTTTCCAATATTTTCATTAATCGTTACCAATGTTTTTTCTTTTTTTTCCGATTTTTTTGATTTTACTAATTTCATCTTTTTTTCTTTATATTTGTTCTCTTTTTTTGTTGTTGTTTTTTTCTAGTTTTTCTTAATTTTTCTGTTTTATTTTTCCTTACTTTTCTTTTATTTTTCTTCTGACTTTTTCGATGTCTTTCTATTTCTTTCAATTTCTCTCAATTTTTTTCGGTTTATTTAAATTTTTTGAAATTTTTATTTTTTTTCCTGTTTTTTCGGATTCTCTCAATTTTTTTTGTCAATTTAAATTTTTAAAAAGTGACAAATTAACGTACGGAACTTCGTTCCAGAAGGGGGTACCCTGACTGTACAATTTTTTTCTATTATTCCGGGTTGTCTTTGTTTTTTCAAATTTTATCCAATTTTTTTCGATTTTTGGAACAAAGAGCCAAAGAACTAGACCAAAAAAATTTGACAGTCACGACACTTTTGTTAATTGGATAATAAGTTAAAAAAAACGTTAAAAAAATATATTAATTACAATTTTATGACTATTATTTTATTTATTTTTAATATAACTAGAACTTTCGCGCTACAATATCACGCAATACTTTCTTACTACTCTATCAACAAACTTTATTTAATTTTTTTTCATTTTTTTTTTATCGATTTCTTTAATTTATTTGGTATCAAATTTTTAATCAATTTTTTTCGATTCAAAAACTTAAATAACAAAAATATAAATTCCTCTTAAAAACTGACAAAGTTTAACATTTAAAAAAATAAAAAAAGTGACAAATTAATAAAAATTTCTTTCTAGGTGGAATAGAAGCCGATACACAATGCTTCGAGCAATTTAACTCTAAAGGTTCCATCAACGGTCATTGCGGTAGCGATAGTAACGGTAGATTCGTTAAATGTTCCCCAGAAAACGTTAAATGTGGATCATTACAGTGCCAATCAGGTAACAGGTATCCTGTTGTAGAAGGATTAGACCAGCCACAAGACCATTCTAGAACAATAATATCGATTAAAGGAAAAGAATACGAATGCAAGTAAGTAGTTGATTGCTACTTAGAATTTTGTTTATTTAAATTAATAATTTATAGAGTATTTTAAATTTATTATTTTTCTATAATTGGAAATCTTAAAATTTTTATACCTAGGTGTTTAAAATGCATATTCAATAGTAGCTTAACCTATTGAACATAAATAATAGATCTATCTCCAGGACGACGACTGGAAGAAAAGACAAGAATGATCCCAGGACGTCGGATCTTACGTTCCTCGGATTGGTCAAAGATGGCACGCCGTGCGGAGAGAACCTCATATGCCTTAATCAAACCTGTAGTAGTATATTTCCGTATATCAAACAAGAAAAATGTCCTTCGAATCAACCCAGTGACGAGTGCTCCGGACATGGGGTAAGAAATTTAGATAATCAAATATTATTTTAATAAGGTTAAGATTTTATATGAATATTAAAAGTCATTAAACTCCATAAAGGTAACTAAATTTTAAGAAAGTCATACAATGTGTCTTGATTAATATCTCGAACATTTTTAGTGTAGTAGCTGTTAGCATTCACAGTAACCATATAATAGTTAATAGTAGATAAAAGATATTGGTTATATATGTTACAGTACACAAAATGCGTTAATTTAATATGAATTTTAATTATATATTTCTATTGAATCCATGATAATCCAGCGACAATTTTTTCCCACGACAATCATTCCCTAAGATAATCCTTCCCCACGAAAAATCTTCCTTATGATATATATTTCTCACTGAAATAGCTCAGTCGAATAGCTCTCTTGTATATTGCCGTAACTGCATAATATAGGCAACCCTGTTAACGAATCATATAAGTAGGTTTAACTGTCACAACTAACCTGGGGTTGCTTGTGACACTACTTGGGTTAATTGTGACATACTTCACACATTCACAAGTCATCATCAGAATCGCTATTTTGGCATACAAAAAACGGATCATTGTCAGTGCATACTTCATGAGCACCTAGTACAATGGACCTATGTTTCCTTTGAACGTGAATTCTAGTACGTTTCTCCACATACTAGACAAAAAGTGTCTACTTCATTCTTAGAGCTACAATCTTGTGGTCAGCCTGTTTCAATTCGTTGTTGCTTTGGTCTTACAAATATTTCTTTTAGCACCTCACTCTATTACGTTTTTCTTCGATTCCCTGTCTTATTTTTTCCGTATTCCTCTTCCCATTGTTTATTGTTGGGTATGTTAGTCCAAATCGTTGCGTTTGCGCCCATTTATAATTCACACCCGTTTCTCTGATTTTGGTTCAGATCGTAAATCTTATGGTGAAAAATATGTTTTGCTAACACTTGATGGTCCAGGTAAATAGGTAAATTCGTTTTATGTGTCAGAATCTGATCTATTGTGGACCGTTTTGAAGATGAATTAATAATTATAGGTAATCTGTTACAACTGCTGCCAAAAACTAATCTTCATTAAATATATGTCTATTCAGAGTAAAAATTCCACTAACCCTGAAACCCGCTTGGTCGGGGTTGCAGTTAAAGGTAAGGCTTATATTGCAATGTTTGGTACGTCATAGGTCGTCATTGTCTTCCCTGCATGATTTATCATCCAATAATTAATCGCGCTGTTGATATATTTCTCTAACGGCCCATACACAGATTGATCTAATGGCTGCGTTTTGTGCGAGCAGTAAGGGGGTAAAGAAATTACGACTACACCATAAGTAAGACTAGTTTTTCTTTTGAAAATGCTGAAGAAATATATAAATCTCATTTTTGGTCATCCACCCCAATGGATTTGCAACTCCGACACATCCCGGTAAGTCATTGTTTAATTGAGGTTGTCTAAAATTCCTTCGAGGGGAAAAATATGGGGAACTGAATTTCTGCTAGCGCTGATGGTGAAACAAAACGTTACCAATGTAGTTATCTCGGCAGATGTGACGTAACCAACCTATTTCACAACTTTTCTAGCTATTATTCGGTCGGGTTTTTGGACGGTAGTTATGCCCATCTTATCAGCGTTATAAATATCATGAGCATCAAATTAATAACGGTCTAAAACTTCTTGAAGTAGCGAGAAAAAAGAGTTAACATTAGTTTTGTTAAAGCTTGTGGCTCTTCTGAGACTTGTTGCCTCAGATATGACTTTTTAGAAATGCATTGAGCCTATCAGAAGAATCCATTTGGTTGTTAATTAAATGGAATGATAACTAAAAACTCATATGCTAATCCCTGTACTTCTTTCGTCGGTAGCCCAAAATACAAATTAGATTGTTGGATAAGGTATTCAGCTAAATCGTTTTCCATCCAATCTGGCAGATTTCGTTTGTATTCTACTTGAACAGGTGCTTGGTTATCTGAAAAAAAAAACATGGTAGTAGACAAGGTTTAGATTCAACCAAATAAAATTAGCTTACCTTTAAAGGTTCCTTTTTCCTTTATAGAATTGTTATAGCTTCATCCTATTTATTACAAACTCAGCAGCTACTGAACCGAGAAATCTATTATTAATTAACATCTCAACAGATGCCTGCTCAATAAACTTCTAAGGGCGTCTCCGTTTCCTTTTATGGACAGTTAGTAAAAAAATATTATAAAACCTCGTGAAAAACATTTAGTCAATATTTTTGTGGAGAAATAAGAATTTTCACAATAATTACAATATTATTAACCGAACACGGTGGCCAGGTTGGTTAGGGCATCGGCCTTTATTCTTCGTCATTGTTCGGGTGGTGGGTTCGATTCCCAAGAATCTCAAGTAGATAAGACTTTGGGCAAGTGCAAAAATGTATTGCCGTAGTTCGGAGCACATGATAAGTTGTAGGTCCTGTCAAGATTAGCCCTGGTAGCAGAAAAGAGACGTTAAAATTAATAGCAAGCAGACAAACACAATATTAAATATTTTTATAAATGTACGTAACCACCTATTTGTTTTTCAGCTCATAATAAAATATTTTAATCGGCAACAATTTGATGCGGGGCAAGTTGTGACAGTCACAAATTACCCCTTATCGAATGTCAGAACCAACCCCCAGACGACATGTTTATATTTTTCTGCTTGTTGCGACGAGGAGATTAAAATGAATAAAATACGCAAGAATAAAAGAATCCACATACCTTGATGATTATTTTAGAATGGGAATCATAACAAATAGGCGCAAAACACCTGATTAAAAGCTACAATATTTACTTTACACAGCTAAAAATACCCTATTGCACATTGCAGATGGTCACGTGCACCCACTGTAACCGATACTATACTAAAGTGAAGAGGGCGAGACGCTATTCATTCCACACCTAACGATGCACTGTTGCCATTGTTACTATGACATAATTCGCTATTGTTACAACTAACCCATGTCACAACCAACCCCGGTCTCCCCTATACATGCACACATTTATTGTACAAGTATACTTAGCAGCGACGTACATACTTTGTACAATAGTAGATAGTCTAGGCCATTACTGGCATCGAATGGCCTCCACGTGTGTCGCGTCGAAGGTATGAAGAGGAAACGCGGAAAACGAGGCTATATTTGAATAGTAACGAAGAACAAATACATAAATAAAAATAATGCGCAGAACCAAAGACAAAAGGGCATTAGGGTCTAATTTGGTTAATAATGGTCACATTTAAAAGATAAAAACGGTACAGTATTATAAATGTTAGTCTGATTTTGACGGGATCAAGAATATATACATAAAACACTGTTTCCCGCGTTCAATTAGAACCAATAGTAACGGAGATAGAAGTGTTCCCCCTTCATACCTTCCCCGCTACATCGATGACTTTTTAAGGATTTCTGAAGAGAAAATCGAAGTACACTGCACTAGGAAACGATTGTCATGTCCGAGTTCTATTATGTAAAATTGATACTATTTCAAAAATACAATTTGTAATCGTAATACTTTTGTTTTTTTTTATTCTAGTCTTGCACGAACCAAAATAAGTGCTACTGCGAGCCAGGATGGGCCGGTACCGATTGCTCAATACAATTAGAAATAACTCAGGCCCCACCGCAAGCCACCAGCGCTCCTAATTTAGGTTCGAGCAATCTGCAAGATCAAATGCAAAAAAAAGAAACCCCCTACGGTATGTATTGAATTGATTAATTTTTTTTTTATATATATTATTAAAAAATTTATATTTTAAGGTAGATAAAAATATAGTTAATTTTTAAAAGTGAAAGAGATTAAATAAGTATTTTATTTAATTATATATTTATTTTTATTTAGATACTGTTGTTAAAATATTTTTATAATTAAAATATCAGGACCGGTTTTGGAGAGAGTTGGGAAAAACAAAAATCTAATTTTTTAAAGATGAAATTTTTTTTTTATTGATGGTCAAATACCGCGTAACATATGGCAGCCAATTTATTTTAATACAAAGTAAAAAAAATGAAAATAATAAGAGAATATCCAATATCGAAAAAAACGAGGACAAAAAGCAGAAACACTCGGAAAAAAAAACAAAATTAAAAAAAACTGGGAAAAAATAACAAAAAATGCAGAAACTGTCAGAAAAATTAGAGAAATTGAAAATATATCGGAAAAAATAAAAAAAATATATTAAAATAAAAAAAATATATTAAAATAAAAAAATATACTAAAATAAAAAAATCAAAGAAAAGCTAAAAAATTGGAAAAATCGAACAACGGAAAAATCGAAAACAAAAAAACAAAAAATAAAATAAATTCCTAAAAAATCGAAAAATTGGGATAAATTGGAAAAAGCGAAATTGGTATTTTCCCAAAAAAATGGGGTCGGAAAAACAAAAGATGAAATGGAAAATTATCGGGAAAAAGAGAAAAATTTTGGGACAAGCCAGAAAAAAAAACGAGAAAACGGGATAAAATCAGAAAATATAAGAGAACACCGGAAAAAATCGAAGAATGGTAAATAATTAAAAATATTCGGAACAGTTGAAGAAATAAAAAAAAAATGAGAGACAATCGGAAACACATCTGAAAAAATAAGAGAAATTAAAAATAATCGGAAAAATCAAAAAAAATATCGAAATGACTCTCAAAAAATAAAAGAAAATTGGAAAAATCGGAATACTATGGAAAAACCGAAAAAACTGAAAAACCCCAATAGAATCAAAAAAAAATCGAAAAAATTCAAAAATCAGACAAAAAACGGAAAACAGTAGAAAAAGTTTCAAATATCAAAAAAAAATTAAAAATATTCAGAAAAAATCAGACACAATCGGAAAAAATAAGCGAAATTGAAAATAAAATTGAAATGGAAAAATCGAAAAAATCGTAAAAAAGCGAAAAATCAGTAATTATTACAAAAAGTTAAAAATATCTAGAAAAAATTAAAAGGATTCGGAAAAAACGGAATAAAAACAAATGATTGGAAAAACATGAGAAAAAATAAGAAACATTTAAAATAAATCGGAAAAAATATTAACAGAAAAACTTGGAACAAATGAAATGAATCAAATTGGAAAAATCGGAAAAAAGGCGGAAGAATTTGCAAAAACCCGAATAAAATCAGAAAAATAGGATAAAATCGAAAAAAATCGAAAAAGTGGAAATGCTAAAAATTCACAAAAAAAAATTAAATATTCCGAAAAAATCAGAAAGAATTGAGAAAAAATCGGGAAAAATAAGCGAAATTGAAAATAAACTGGATAAAATCAAAAAAATATTAAAGTGGGTAGGAAAAACTCAAAGAAATCGAAAAAATCGAAAAAGGCAAAAAATATTGGAAGAAAAAAACGGCAAAACTCGGATAAAATCAGAAAATATAAGAGAAAATCAGAAAAAATCGAAAAATCGGTAAAAACTACTAAAAGTTAAAAATATCCAGAAAAAATTAAAATATTCGAAAAAAAAACGAAAAAACAACAGAAGAAAAATGAAAATCATGGGATAAAATAAGAGAATTTAAAAATAAATCGGAAAGAATAATTAAGATGACTCGGAAAAAATGTGGAAAATTGAAAAACATCGAAAAATCGAAAATAATAAGAGAAATTGAAAATAAATCAGAAAAAAATTGAAAAAAATCATGACGGAAAAACTAGCGTAAAATGAAAAAATCGAAAAAGATCCGAAAAATTTAAAAATAGCCAAAAAAATACGACACACAATAAATAAAAAAAATAAAAAATATGAAAAAGCAGAAAATATAAAAAATAAAAAATTGTAATCGGAAAAAATCGGAAAAAAAAATCAGATAAATCGAAAATAAAATTGGAAAAATCGGAAAAAATTTAAAAAAAAATTCTGATTAAATCATAGCGCAAAACTTTTTCAAGAGTAGTGGTCTCAAATATTAATATAAAAAAACCACTTTATAAGGCAAATAACTAGAAAATTAGGAATTAAGTTAAAAATTTTAGAAAAAATTGGAAAAATTTGAAAATAATCGAAAACAGTATAAAAATCGACGTATTTTGGAAACATGGAAAAAATTCAAAAAATGCGGAAAATTGTAGGTACCAAAAAAATAGAAATAAATCAGAAAAATCGAAAAACAAAACGATAAAATTCAAAAAATCAAGTCTACTCGGAAAACCCGGAATAAACTTAAAAAAATTTGGAAAATTTTGGAAAAAACCGAAAATAATATAAAAATCGACGTAATTTGGAAACATAGAGAAAATATAAAATATGCGGAAAATTTTAGATAAAAAAAGGAAATAAAGCAAAAAAATCAAAAACCAATACGATAAAATTCATAAAATCAAGTCGACTCGAGAAAACTAGAATAAACTTTAACAAAATTGGAAAACCTTGGAAAAAAAATTGGAAAAAATCGAAATAAATAAAAAAAAAACGAAAAATTCTACAAAATTTTTATTAAAAAAATTGGACGCTCTATATTAAGCGATATTTAGACTTCAATAAAAAGATTAATATAGTTTTTTATCTTTAAAAATTAAAGCGTTAATCAAAAAAAAACGAAAATCGATAATACCCTAAAAATTTCCACTTTTTTACTCGAAAATATGCACAAAACGTCACATTATACAACGTTTACGACGTTTTTTAACGTTTAGTATTTAGAAGCTTTCTAAATGTCACATTTTACGTTTTTTCACGTTCCGTTTTTTGATTCTAAAAAATACTTCAAAAAATGTCATATTTTATCAATTTTAACACAATAAACGTTAAAGAACGTTGTAAAATGTGCCGTTTGGAACGTTTTTTAAAAAACGTCGTAAACGTCGTAATATGTGACGTTTTGTGCATATTTTAGAATACAAAAGTGGTCATTTTTAGGGAATTATCGACCGTACTTAATACCATATACATACGGTGCGCTGTTGCCAGACCTACTTTATAAATTTTCTCAGATCTGGGGAAAAATCGAGGTGGGTGTGTTTCCTTTTACTATTTCATTTCAAAATATTACTATGTCCCTGAACCAACGACGCTAATGCATTTTTATCCTATTCAAAACAAAATATGCTTTTCAAGTCGAGATATTGTGAACATCTTTCGTTCTCTTTCTAACCTTATCCTATATCGAGTGATCTTTAAAAAAAGACAGAAGATGTATATGCCGATACCGTAAACTTAGACAGACCAAAAATAAGTAGCAGAACTGCAATGTACAGGGAAAGTATTTAAACAGGACGTAGAATAAATACGTAAATAAAAATCATGCGCAGAAGTAAAGACCAAAGGGCCTTAATGTCAAACTTTGTTATTATAGGTCCAAATTTCCATTCTAATTTTTATTTTTCTCAGTTTTTGTGCCACTTTAAAATATTTTTCGCTATTGATTTTTCTGTGAGATTTTCTTTAGTTCTACTAGTATCAAAAATAAAAATAAATATAACCAATATTTTTATATATCTCTTTCACTTACTATTCGCAAATAAAATATACAGTACGTACACAGCAACAGTAGCAAAATCACTGCATATAAAGTACCGAATGTTTATCTATAGCACCAATGATCAATTCGAGGTGAACAAAATCTTAATAAATCACTCTCCAATCGATCAGCATTTTTCCAACGTTTATTTCACAGATGCCGACAAGGCTGATCACCTGAGTACCCTAACCATGGTGTTCATCTTGGTAGGCGTCGTGAAGGGTGTCTTCATTTGTTTCGCTGTAGCGGCCGTTTGCTACAGGTATTGAAAGGGTTTTATTTTAAATCTTTTGGTTAACGACAGTGGTGTATTTTGCAGTGTATTTTGTATATATCTATATATTCGCTTTGGTATACTATTGGTATTGATATTGATATTAAATGATAAGCTGTTTTTTTATTAATATTAACTTTGGGAAATTGATTTTTGTATGCACTATTTTCAGATGTGTTGAAATTTACATTTATGATTTCTTAGGTTAATATTAATGAAAATGGCTAAATGTACAGTGTGTAGTATGATGAAAATTCGTAAATTTATTTACAGTTTTCAGGGATAAAATTTCAAGCAAATTGACTAAAAAAAATAATTTTTGTGATTTGAAACAAATTTTTTAGAATAACGTAATTAATATTAGCATTTAGAAAAATAATCGATTATAATTTTTTATTAATTAAAAATAATCAAAATATAAAAATTTGATTGGTATATTTTTATCCCTGTGAACTATTTGTTAAATTTATGATTTATTTTTTTATTACACCCTGTATATATTCTTGTGTACTTCAGTAAATAGTTCTAATGATATGCTGTGTGTACTGTACATATAAATATTGTGAATCACATGTGTATATATACGAATTGTGGTAAATACTGCCACCATTTATAAACTAAAGCTAATTTATAGGCATTGTGTTAAATTTAATTCAGATAAACATTAATTTTTTAAAAAAATTTTTTTTTGAAAACACATATTTTATTTATTTGTATATTTATTGTTCCATGGATATGTTTAAACAATCAACAAATTGTTTATTTTTATATTACATTTTTTTATTTAAATCAAAATTATTTGTATTTATTTTATGTTTGGTTTTTGAGTAATAATAATTATTTTTTTTTAATTTTACATAAAATAATCCACACATTTTTTTAATCACAAATAAAAAAATCCTGAATTAATCCAGGATTATTTTTATTTATTATGTTCCATTTTCCCAGTAAAACTACTTTTTTTATAAAACTTTTATTTAAAAAATCGAAATTGGTTATTGACATTTTTTTTATATAGGGTGATTCATGACCGACGCCACGGAGTTTTTCATTTAAAAAATATTTTCAAATGTACAGGGTAGTCAAAAAGAAAGTGCCATATCAAAGTTATGTTTTTTTTTTTTTAAATGGTACTCGTCCTGCGTACTCGTGAAATTAATATTTGATATCACATAACTAATGTGATTATCGATAGTCACGATACTACTCGTATTATATATCAGAATGTTCTACTAAGTTTTTTATTGATTGTCAAAAACCGCTTAAAAAAGAGTATTCGGTTTTTTAAAAAACGAAATAACACAAAAAAATGGAAAAACATGAAAATTGAACAAATTCGGAAAAAATAAAAAAAGCAGAAACAATCGGAGAAACTAAAACAAATTGAAAATAAATCGAGCAAAACCAAAAAAAAATGTATTAAGATAATAGAAATCGAAGAACGGAAAAATTGACAAAAAGAAACAGAAAAAATAGAAGAATAAAAAAATAGGGAAAAATTTGAAAAAAATAAATATTCGGAAAAAAACAATCCTGAAGCTACCGGAAAAAAAGAGCGAAATTGAAAGTAAACCGGAAAAAATTGAAAAAATATTAATATGAGTTAGTAAAACTTGACAAAATGGAAAAAATTTTAACAAAAATTGGAAAACCAAAAATTTTGGGTTAACCGGAAAACTCCTGATAAAACCAGAAATATAAGAGAAAATCGAAAAATCAGAAAAAATCATCCAGGAAAATATTAAACACATTTAGAAAAAGTTGAAAAAAAAGATCAAAAAACTATCAAGATGACTTGGAAAACATGCAAAAAATGAAATAAATCGAAAAAAATCGAAAAATTGGAAAAAAGAGGAAATAACTGGAAAACCCGAAAAAACGAAAAACAAACTGGAAAAAATTAGAAAATATAAGAGAAAATCGGAAAAAATCTAAAAATCAGGAAATTTTATAAAAAGTTAAAAATGACTAGAAAGATATTTGGAAAAAAAACGGGAAAAAACAATCTGAAAAACATGGAAAAAATAAAAGAAACTGAAAATAAATTGAAAAAATTCAAAATGACTTGGAAAAAATCTAAAAAAAATTGGAAAAAGCTAAAAATATTGTACAAGCCGGAAAATCCGTAAAAACCCGAATAAAACCAGAAAATATAAGAGAAAATCGATAAAATTCGAAAAATCAGAAAAAATTGGAAAAAGTTAAATATTATTCAGGAAAGTAATAAAAATATAAGAAAAAAAAATTAAAAAAATCGGAAAAAATGGAAATACCGGAAAAACGAAAAAAAAACTGGACATAATTATAAAATATAAGAGGAAATCGGAAAAAATCTAAAAAATCAGGAAATATTACAAAAAGTTAAAAATTCCCGAAAAAATTAAACATATTTGGAAAAAAACGAAAAAAACAACAGAAACATTCGGAAAACATGGTAAAAATTAAATAAATTAAAAATAAATCGAAAAAAATTAAGATGACTCGGAAAAACATGAAAATATGAAAAAATCTAAAAAAAAAACGGAAAAAGCTATAAATATTGGAAAAGCTGGAAAACCTGAAAAACCCGTATAAAACCAGAAAAAATAAGAGAAAATCTAAATAAATCAAAAAATCAGCAAAAAATGGAAAAAGTTAAATATATAATCCAGGAAAATATTCAAAATATATTGAAAAAGATGAAAAAAAAAATTAAAAAAATATCAAGATGACTTGGAAAAACATACAAAAAATGAAAGAAATCGAAAAAACATGGAAAAATTGGAAAAAATTAAAAAAAATTGGATATACCAGAAAAACGAAAAAAACAACTAAAAAAAACTTAAAACAAAATACAAGGGAAAATCGAAAAAAATCAGGAAATATTATACGAAATTAAAAATTTCCAGAAAAAAATACAAATATTTCGAAAAATACGAAACAAAAAACAGAAAACAATCGGAAAAACATGTAAAAAATAAAAGAAATTGGAAATAAATCGAAAAAACCAAGATGTCTCGGAAAACATGCAGAAAATAGAAGAAATCGAAAAAAATCAGAAAAAAGAGAAATACATTGAAAAATATCTGAAAAACCGGATTAAATCAGAAAATTGTAAAAATCACAAAAAAATAAAATATCTAGAAAATATTATAAGTATTCAAAAAAAAAAAACGAAAAAAAAACAGAAAAAATCGGAAAAACATGGAAAATAAGAGAAATTGAAAATAAATCGGAAAAAATTTTAAGATAACATCGATATACATCAGAAAAAACGGAAAAAATAAGAGAAATTGACAAATAACTGATAATCACACTTGGTACATTTAATGCTAAAAACCTAGTAGGTATTCTGTCATCTATGCCATTGCTTTTGTATTGTAAATGTCAATTACTAAGCTGTCAAATTTTTAAAATGTCATTAATTCGTGATATAATGAAATTAATATTTGACAACACGTTTCATGAAGTAACATATGGGATTATCGATAGTCACGATACCATTCGTTGTGTTATATTATACTAATTGCACTAAAAATAGATGTTTGTTAGTAAATCAATAAATAGACTAAGGAATCAATCTTTTATTTAAACCTCAGAGTAAATTTCTTATAATTGGTTTAATCGGCAGATATTTAATTTTTTCTAAAACCTTACAAGTAAAATAGAGATAACTTAAAACACCCTGTATTTAAGTATAGGAAACCTTTATGAACGTATAACCTATTTTTTATGCACAATTCAAAAATATCAGTTTTTTTGGAGCACCCTGTACATTTAAAATATAGTCTTTATTGACTTAGATTATACCTCCTCATTAGAAGTCAATGCCATTTGGCCAGAAAACTCCGTGCCGTCGGTGATGAATCACACTGTATATTAAACATTTTCGTGGGACAATCAATATCAGTTCAAAATTTTGTAATTAAATATAATTTATAAAAAAACAATGCCTAGGAAATTAGCAAAATGAATAGATTCTTAAATCGATCTTCGTGTTTAGTTTGCTATGACATATTAAAAAAAAAAAAAAAAAAAAAAAAAAAAAAAAAAAAAAAAAAAAAAAAAAAAAAAAAAAGCATAATTATTATTCTACAACTTTAAAATAAAAATTAAAACATTTTTGATGGTAGTAGTAGTAGTAGTTCGGGTATTTTGTCCCAGTGTAACTTGGGTTCTCGCTTGATCAAGTCTTATATGGTTCCTTATCGGATCATTTAGTACTCGCTGGACTTATTAGTAAGGTTGACGATCTACTTTTCATAAATTCGTCAGATTTTTCGTTTATAGCAATACCTTTGTGTTGTGGTAAGCATTCCGCATTCCTGTAATAGTCTAGAAATCCTTAGAGCCATCTTTAGAGTCTTAGAGGCTACTTGTCTAAGTAGATTAATAATCTTTTTCTCTCGTAGGTCTTCATATTACTATTTCTCATACAATTGAGTATTGCAAAGACCTACAACCTAAGCCTGATAAATCTTCCTACAAAGAAGCTCCCTTGTAACTTATTCTGTTCGCAAGTCCCTCTTAGATTTTTGTCTTCTCTGTATACAAGGTAATTCCGTTATTCATGGTTCTTGATTCTTATCCTCAGGTCATTGTTGGAGCTGTCTTTGATGGTCATGCGATCTGTTTTTGTCCAATTCTATGATGTTCTTCATAGTGGTGAGTTTTAGTCTCCTCTATTCTAAACCATTTTAATAGCGGATGGTCAAAAGGGTCTCTATGGTAGTTGTAGGTGTTTTTTTATGAACTCCATTGTTCCCAAGCAGGCAAGTCTTTGTTTCATCTTTGGCCACTAGACCGGAGATGCTACCATATTGTACATCTAGAATAACATTTTTGGTTTGAGCACTATCAGTAACGTAGCATCTGCTTTCGTATGTATTTTTTAAATTTGTAAGTTCCAGGTAAGTTTTGGATCTAGATATTTTAATCCATCCTGCCGTTTTCCTTCTTCACCACTAAGCCATAGTGGACTAAGGCTCTCTAAATTCCTTTCTTTGGTTAGTGCTATTATGTTTGACTTGGATAGACTTATTTTCAATCCCTTATGATCCCTTTAAAGCGTGACTGTATTTTAGACCATGTCCAATCTTTCCCTAACCGTATTATTGTGTTTCCTGATGAGCTTATCTTCATCTGTATTTTGGACCATGTCCAATCGTTACCTAAGCGTATTATTGTGTTTCCTGATAAGCTCATCTCCATATCCTAGTATTTTGTATCCATTTTTTGCTTGGATTTACTGCAACCCATTAAATACTAGATATAATAGCAGGGAAGACAGCAATTGGACAACCTGTGGTCACGTGATCTGCCTTTTCTCTTCCTGCAGTAAGTTGCGTCATTAACCGATTTCCTTGATACTCTAGCTCCTTCTATGTCCAAAAAGGTCGCCAGTAGCACCTCTCTGGTTTTAATAGCATTTTTAGCTTTTTTGATATAATGTACTTTGTAGTAGTCTTCCTAATATGTTTGTCTGGTAGTTTTTCAAGTATCTTTAATTCAAAGGACACTAGAATTATTCATCTTAGAGCTTATAATGTATCCTGTCCAATTTTTTCAGGCTTGGGTATAAATATGATTCTAGTGAGTCGATAAAGGCTGCAAAACACAACGATTTTCTTTATTTACTGATTACAGTACACTTTTTGACAGATTTCACAATCATTATAGGTCTTTTAGATTTTATTAATATTAAGCTTTCTTGGCATATAACCATTCATATTGTGGAGTGATTTTTCATTTATTAGCGGTTAATTATAATGAAGAGTTTAAGCTATTTCAGTTCTACGGTTAGTAATTGTAATTTCCATTAGTGATAAAATGATAAGGTCATTTTAAAAATAATTATGAAACCTTTCATTTAAATTGTAACAATACTTACGTTAAGCAATTTAAACATTGAAGACATGATTTATTGAATTTTAAAAACTCTACGAATTTATCTTGGTACCTAAATATCAGATATAAAGTACAATTCTGGTATTAATAACTTCGAAGTAACTGTCAAATTAGGGCTCACTTAACCACTTTTGATCGGGTTTGCTCATCATCCTATAGGTGTTAAGATAAATTTGTAGAGTAAAAAAACACACGAATCCAGCCAGGCAAATGTGTCTTATCTGGTGCTTTCCTTCTCTCTATGTGTCTGTCTACGCCTGCTGTGTTATGTGCATGCGATGGCTGCTGATCACGTTGGACCGTTCCTGCCCGATTGTCGCCCCAACGCAGAGGACTATCACGGCTCGAACACGATCTTTCTTGTAAGCACTCTCATGTCGGTGGTAGGGGGTGTGTTCGTGGTTTTCGCCACTATGGCCCTTTGCTACAGGTCAGTCGTAGTACACAAAAACTTCTCGCTCTGTCTAAGGTTAGTGCGCAGGCTATAAAACCAGGTAGAAAAAATTACCACGTTTTTTTCTCAGCATCCGTAATACGTTGCGATATTATTTTCATTTTTTTTTTGTATTTTTTTTATTCAATGTTGAAAACGCTTAATTCAGTTGCGTTTTGCTGGATAATCTCTTTTTTTAGGAATGTTGAAACAAGAAATCTTAACGATTAGAAATATAATAAATTAGTACTATCAGTGACCAATTTTTTATAAAATATACTGGAAAAATTATAAAATTGTACGAGTACCTTGTTTATGGGAAATAACATGGAAAATCGCTTGCATATTAGCAAACCAGAGTAGACGTCACAGAAGGCCTGACTAAAGAGAGCAGAAGTACCTGAAGACCGATCTACTTATACTTCAGCTTTTACTTTTAGTGTAAGTATGTACGTAGAGTCGACTCGTTTAGAGAAGAACCAATTACGTCACGATTCGATTCCTGCCGAGAAGTGAAGCGTTGTCAATGCGTAAAGTATGGCGTAATGGGCTCTTCTCTAATCGGGCCAACTCTATCAGTTACGTCTGCTTTGGTCTACGTCATGGAGACCAATGACCTTGAAAAATACAGCTTTTGCTAATATGGACATAAAGTCAGTTGAGAAAAGTTTTGTTGATAAATATCAAAATTTGTGACATTATTTCTTTATTTTAGCCTCAATGTCATCGGCTACGTGTGTTTATTTTTTAATTTGATTTATATAAAAATAGTCATCAGAATGACGAATATTTAATTGGGATTTCTTAAACCGTTATAGATACAAACTTTCAAGCCTAATTAATAATTTTTTAAAAATCAAAATAGTTTGGGTATAATTGAATATAATTCGTATAATTTAGTTTTGAAGGTGTATTAATTTTTGTATTTAAAATTGGTTACTGATATGTTTTTTTTTAAAGAATCATATTAAATAAGATTTCAGTTTTATATTCCTTACTAAACAAAAAAAATCTAACATTTGTACATTTCTCAATTTTTTCAGTTGCCTCTAAGCTGTCTCTAGATGCCTGTAGCTATATTTTTGTACTTAAAAAAAAAGTGGTCAAGTTCAAGGTTTTCATTTTATTAATAATTTTAATTAAAAAAAAACTAGATAATACATAATTTTAACTAAATTTAATAGTTAAAATTTTGTTTCGTCTAGATTAATTCATATAACTAAACTAAATGTAATATAATAAAGGAAACGTATTAATATATAATTAAAAATATTGCACAGGAATAGGAGAATATATTAAGGGGGTGATTTCGCCATAATAATTAAACCTAATGAGCACTCATCCTAATTATCCTATTTAACAAGCTCTCCTAACATTACCTGAATCACCCTGTATATATATTTTTTCTATATAAACAATTTTTATTATTAGTTTTAACAAAAAAAATTATTTTGTTATAAAAATGTAAAATTCAACCATCATTCATCATTATTTGTCATATAAGTAAAGTAAAATACTATTGTCCCCCCTAGTTACTTCTGTAAAATTAAATATTGGAGACAATGCTCGGACAAGTCGATTGTGATTTTTGATGATACAAATTTATGCATCATTAAATATGGAATTCAAAAATCCTTTCAAATGAGGTATCAGTCGACCATTGTTGCAATTTAAAATTTTCAATACGTAGCTTAAGGGGTTCAAATTAGGGCACATTTTATTATCTCCAGTATTTTACGGTGCAAAAGTTATTAGGGGTTGAGGGTAACACTTCTATGGAATCATATTTTTCTACATCTCAATCAACAATTTTCTATACTTATGCATACATCAAATCATCCTGTATATATATAGAAAATATTATTATTAATACTTAAAAAAAATTATTCTATATAATAAGGACATTAACACATTAATAACCATTCTGGTCTATAGATCTTTTCCGTAAAGCTAAATCGGTCGGTCCGAAGACGATTTTGTTTATAACAGTAACTAGTATGTTTTTAAATAGTTGAAGCGCATTTTACCCTATTTTTACATCTAAATCTTTCATAAAGGCCAAGTCTAACTTTTATATCAAAATTTTTATAAATTTATTAGACCCATGTAAGAATATTCCAGAAAACAATAATGATTTTTATCAAATTTTCAGAAGTATTTACAAATTTGGCAACGCCGGGCATGAATGAAATAAAGGTTTAGTTTTTTTTTTTTTTTTTTTTTTTTTTTTTTTTTTTTTTTTTTTTTTTTTTTTCGGGACCGTTCTTTGCAACCGGATTCACAAAAAAAGTATTATTCACATAAAATTACAAATTTTTTTTTATATAATTATTATGAATTCCATCACTTGTTTATTTGATAAAACACAACCAGTTTCCAATAAAATTTGGAAAAAATTGATCACTATAAAGTTGTCTTTACTATTACCGCGAGTTTCACTATAAATTATCAACGTATCATAGTCTAAAAAGCAAAAATTTGTAATAACACCTAAAAATAATAACTGATCTCTTATTACATTTTATTTTTAATTATTTATGTATTTTTTCACACCAACGGTTTATTTTAGGACAAAATTAATAATAATTTTTTGTTTAAAATAGTATTTTCTACCTATTTCCTTGATTTTCGAAGATATAAATTTAGATGAGTTAGAAATACAGAATAAAAGTTCGCTTTTTAATACAATTTTTATAAATTTATAAGAATACAAGAATATACAGATTTATATGTAAATATAGTATAAAATGCGCTGGAAATCTCATAGAACCGTTACTGTATAATTACATTTTCATTAAAAATAAATTATTAATTTATTATATAAGTACAAAAGTTATTGGAAAATCAAAATTGAAAATTAAAACCTTCCAAATTAAACTGTATTTATTTCTATATTTTATAATATAAGAGATATCAATATATTTTTATCAACACTGGAATACACTGTATATATACATTAAAATCTTTTTAGAATAAATTTCAATTAGCTACAATTTCGCAAACTAGAAGAAGATGTAATATTACCCGAAAATTTCAAAATTAAATAGTCTGGAATTGATCTTACGAACGTAATTAAATCGGAATTTTTAATTACATTTTAAATTTTTAATTTGATTAATTGGAACTTGAATAGAAATCATAATAAAAAAAATTTAATATAGTTATAGTCTATACGAAGTCAGTTGGAACGGCATAAAAACTAATTTACCGACCGTAGGCCAATTCTTTGTAAAGCATGTGCGGCGTGATATAATTTATTATAAAAATTAATTTTATTTTTTGTATACCTACACGGATATTTTTTTATTAGTAATATAGAGTAATCCAAAAATAAACATCAGTTTGTCCAGCTATGATAATTTAACAAAAATTATTTGCAGTTATAATATTTATTCCCCTTTTTTTATGATATTCTGGACACATTTCATCCATTTACGACTATCGTTTATTTCATTAATAACGGTTGGTATATTTCTCACTACGGACGCACTGTCAGTTGAAGATGGATTATATTTTTTCATTTTTTTTTAACAGCAGCTCAAATCAGTTTGATCGGATTAAATATAGAGGGGAAGACGTAGAAAATACTACTGAATACTTTCCCAAAATACTGCTTTGTTTCCAAGGTTAACTACTAATTTATTTCCAAAAATACTAGTTCGATTTCAAAAATACTACAAAAATGCTGATTTCTACATAATAATACTGATAAATAGTAGATAAGCTAAGTGCAAGCTGGAACAGTGGACCTCCGCGGGTGTGTCGGGGATGGGGGAAAGTATGAAGAGGTATATCTCCGTTATTAGTAGTCACATTTAAATACGACAAGCGGCATTGTATTAAATTTGTGACATAGAATACGTAAACAAAAATCATGTGCAGAAGTAAAGACTAAAGGGCCTTAAGATTAAACTTCGTTATTATTGGTCCAAATTGAACGCGGAAACGGCATTGTATAATAAATATAAACTTAAGTAAATGATTAATCAAAAATCATGCGCAGAAGCAAAGACTAGAGGGCCTTAAGGTCAAACATCGTTATTACTGGTCTAAATTTCACGGGAAAAAGGAAATATGACGCAGGATACATATTTAAATAAAAATCTTGTCATGCACCAAAGAAAAAAGGGCATTAGTCTCTATCTCCGTTAGTAGTAGTCATATTTGAACAGGACAATCGGCATTGTATTATAAATGTGACGTACAATAAATAGGTAAACAAAAATCATGCACAGAAGCAAAAATTAAAAGGCCTTAAGGTCAAACTTGGTTGTTAATGGTCAAAATTCAACGCGAAAAAAGACGGTATATTTGAATTGTGGCGCAGAATATATATTTAAATAAAAATCTTGTCAGGAACCAAAGGTTAAAGGGCATTAGCGTTAAAATTACGCAATAAATATTTGTCAAGAATATTACCATATTTTCATATCTTATTGATAGCAACACGTGCATATAAACTTATTATCATCATATTTTATCTTATTTTAATCATTGCGGTTTCCTGCTTAACTAAGACGTATTGTTCAATATTAAAATATCATTGCAAATAAAATGATAATTTTATTCCAATAAAAAGATAAACTGATTACTGTTTATACTTGATTTTAAATCCGACTACTAATAACGAAGTTTGATGCTAATGCCCTTTGGCCTTTGGTTCCTGACAAGATTTTGATTTAAATATTTATTTTGCGCCACATTTTAAATATACTGCCTTTTTACGCGTTCAATTTGGACCAATAACAACGAAGTTTGACCTTAAGGCCTTTTAGTCATTGCTTCTGCGCATGATTTTTGTTTACCTATTTATTTTACGTCACATTTATATTACAATGCCGTTTGTCCCATATTAATCAGACTACTATAACAGTCCCCGTTCCCGCGACACACGCGGAGGTCCACTGTTCCAGCTTGTACTTAACTTATCTACTATAAATGTATAAAAAATACTGACTTGGAAAAAAATTTACTTTCCCAAAATTGTTTTCAAAAATGCTGCTAGATTTTTTCTAAAAATACTGACTTTAAAAAGACAGACTTTTTTTAAAAATACTTTGTTTTAAAACTACTTCGAAAAGATTATCTTTTTTCAAAAATTATACCTATTTTCTTTTTCAAAAATACTGACTTGGAATAGTCCGACTTTTTCCAAAAATACTACCTAATTTTTTTCCTAATATATTCACTTGTGCTTAATTACTAATTAATTTCCCTAAATATTGTTTTATTTTTAAGATCTCTTGTTTATTTCCAAGAATACTGATTTTTCCAAAAAATACTTGCACATCTTGAGAATTACATATTCATTTTTAAAGTTTTCTTTTTTATAGCTTCCAATAACACTATCTTGCTAACCATTTTAGGAATTTCTATATTGTTAAGAATGTCTTCCTTCTTTGTGCTGCTATTGGTTTAGGAAAAGTTTTGATAGCAGTTGGTTATTAAACCACTTATTAAATAGACTGGAGCTCATATCTCATGGTGGTTTACAGATGACTGTTTTTAGCTGACAATAGAAGATAAAAACCGTTAATAAAATAAAAATAGTAAAAGTTTCGAAGAAGTAAAAAAAATTTTGTCGTATTTTTTACTGGAAATATATGAAAAAATTATTTATAAAACACCTAAATAAAGTACAGAGTGCTAATAGCAATAATTCATGATATTTGACTTAACTGAGTACGACAGACGGCTATTAAAAATTCAACTATTATTTTTATTTTATAATTATGTAAATCCAAAGGCATAAGGGCATTAGCGTCAAACTTCGTTATTAGTAGTCGGATTTAAAATCAAGTCTAAACAATAATCAGTTTGTCTCAGCTTTCTGGCACCGCAATTCTTGGAATAATATTATCATTTTATTTACAATGATATTTAAACAATGAACAATACGTTTAAGTTTAGCAGGAAACCGCAATGAAAATAAGACAAAATATGATGATAATGAGTTTATATGCACGTGTTGCTATCAATAAGATCAAATGTGGTCTGATGAAGTACTAAAACTCTAAGTCGAGTACCACAAAATTTTTATTAAAAATGAAATGAAGAGGGTTTGCAACTAGTTTCGGCAAACTGCCATCATCAGGCCTAGAATACAAAGTTCTTAGGGCTGAGAGAAGAAAACAAAGTACAACTTACCAGAAATTCAAATAGGTGCATTGATAGTACTTAATAAAATTATTATTATATTAAATTACTTAAGAGTAAGGCAAGTTAAAGGAAGGGAAATTGTAGTACAGGAAAAGGAGGGAGTAAAAATAATAATTTCATTAAGTAATATCAATGCACTTATTTTAATTTCTGGTAAGTTATACTTTGTTTTCTTCTGTATTCTGGGCCTGATGGTTGCAGTTTTCTGAAACTATTTGCCAACCCTCTTCATTTCATCGTTAATAAAAGTTTTGTGGTACTAGACTTAACTTTTTAAAACTTATTGATATATCAGCATTAAATTACAGCCAAAACTCTAAGACCCTATTATTAAATAATTAAAGAATGTCCAAGCAATTATGACCAGTTATAATAAAATACAGATTTGAACAAAGTTGTTGAACTAATACGCTTGATTCATAAATTATTTAAAAATAAATACATTTTTGAATTATTTATTTAAAAAAAGGGCACTTCCTCTTTGCCACTTTAACATTTTTTTTCCGATTTAACCAGGTTCCTTTCCATATATTGTATTTTACTCCAATAATTTTTTAACTTCAAGTTGATTTTTAACCTTTATCCTAGCTCAATAAAATTAATGACTTTATTGGATGTGATTTCTCGTTTATGGCCGAACAAGCTTGTGAGCGAGGCTAATAGAGAGGAAAAGTCCAATATACATAACTAAACTCATTAACTATAAAAAAGTTATTAAAATAAAATAATATTAATAACAAACATGGCACAATGTTGTAGTTACTAACTTTTCTGTAGTCATTTTGATTGAGTTTAATATAAAATAATTATAAACATATATGGCATTAGATTTTCGGTTTTGTTACTTTTAACCACAAAAACTAATTTTACTATTTACTCTAATACAAAATAACATATACGAATATGGTGATAATAAAACCAACCCCCCTCCCACCGTTTAATAAATGGGATGCTGTGAAAAATTGTAAACCTATACAATGTACGTTTGTACCCAGTGCATGATCTTTATTAATATTTTTATTAATATATCCTATCCAATGTTATGAGCATGTTGCATGTTGCTGTTTTGTTATTTGGTATTTTCAAGAAATAATAAAATCGTGGGAAATATATTATACTAAATATAAGAATATAGAAAATTGTTACAATTTGAATATTGTAAAAATAATTTTATTTTTTTTATGTGAGGTTCAGTTACAGGTTTTTATTACAAAAAATGGAAAATCGGTTATTTTTTATTTTTAAAAATTTTTTTTAAACAACTCAAATATAACAATATTGTTACTACAACATGTTGATGATTTAAAATTATTTATTAATAAATAAGAAATAGGAAATGGCTAATATTACTATATGTATCTGTAAGGTGGGGACGGTAAGATGCTCCGCAAGTCGGCTCTGTCCCACATAGAGATGTGTTGTGATTTCACGACCTGTGATTTGATCACTGTGACTCTTCCATCACGGGTAGGAACTGTTCCTGTTCCGTAAAAGTGATTTTTCGGAACGCCACTTTCTGAAACTGTAACTGTGTGTACGTGTTACAAGTTTCAAGAGTGCATTGCCTAAGACGTGAGACTCCTGAGAGTAATTCTATTTTAATCTACAGTCTCGTTTACCGTTCCACGATTCAGCGACGTAGTATCGTTTGGCACGGACATTTTTTAATATCGACATGTACGTATATACGTACAAAAAGCAACTTTATACAAGAAACACATAGATATGAAACATTTGGAAACACTTTAATTTCTACGTCCTTGACAATCTTTGATAGAATCGTGAATTTTAAATCATTTCGTTTGTTATGAGCCACGAGATATCACAGAAGAACTGTACGTGGATATGGTTATTGTCTACTATTGAAACGTATCATCCCTCCGGAAAAGAGGTGTGATTTGGTTCTGTGATTTTTCAGGAGCAGTTACAACTCCACTAAAACTCAGTCACAACACATCTCTAGTCCCACAGCACTATAGGTTCATTAGACCCATTATACATCCTTTTAGTGAGTGAGAACTAAACTGGTCAACCAGCCTACAGCTTTTATACAGTTGACAACGTCGCCTCTTTTATGTTGGCTAGCGTTAGCTAATATTCGCCCAATACGATTTTCCTAATTGACAAGAGTGTCGGGCAATCAGGATGTGCTTGATTGTCTCGTATTTTCGTATTCTCGTTCATACCAGTTAGAATGCCTGTTAAAAGGCGCTGGTTCAGGACAAGTATTTTTTGGCTGTTGTATTGTCAGGGTAACTTACGAGGTCCCTAGCAACTCTGCAGCTTCTTATTTCATCCTATTTAATCTAGAATTTTACAAGGGAGTGATCCTTAATTAAGTCCGTCACGACCGATGTTATTAGTCCAATAAAGAAGCCAGGTATAAATAGTTTTTGGTTGGATCCTTTCTTAGCCAATGAGCCAACCAGACGGTTACCTTTTGGTGTAGAATAGGCACGCCCTAAGCAAATTTATGGTCTGTCCATAGTAAATAGTGTTCGTCTTTTATTTGTATAGATGAGCATATTTCTTCCAGTGATGTTATTTCTGCTGATTTGTTTTGCTGCTATTAGGATGTCAGCGAGCTTCGTTTGAGCTACGCTAGCCAATTTTATGTTCAGGTTTAAGGAACAGGAGTATGTGCCACACCCTGGACCTTGTTTTTTTTGGAGCAATCTATGTAGATATGAATCATACCTGCCACTTCAGGCTTTTCTATATAGTTCGTGATAACTTTGTAAAGCTTGCAAGATGTATATCACGGTGAGATAAGAAACCATATTCGCTTGTAGCAGTGGAAGCGTATCATATGCTACATCTCAACTCTCCGGATTCTACATGAGGTTCTATTCTAACCGAGCGAATTATTATTATTGCCTGAGGATGAGGATGAGTTCCGTAGTATTTGTTGGTATTGTTTTCATGGCTCCAGTTAAACATACTATTCGTTCAATTTGTTGTAGGTTGTTAGTAGTTGTCTGTTGTTGGGTTTTTGGTCTCCAGACGACCGCACCATATGTTGGAATAGCCCTTTACGTCCATAAGATGACTCTGAGGGAAAAACCTAAGGTGCGCTCCACAGTTCGACGTCATTGTTCATACATAATAAATACTTATTAACCATGAACGAAATTTTAATATATCTATATTGTTCAATTTGTCTTTTCCAATAAATAGGGCAGTTTTGTAAAAAAAATAAATGATATTATAAATCCCTGTTATTACAACTAATTCAAGATCAAGGGAAACCAAAACCAATTTTTGTAAAAACTCTCGTCCAGAAAACCTGAAAATTGTCAACAACCATAATACATATATCCAAATACGGTTAAAAATGGACTTTTTTTGTTGACTATTTTCTCTTGTTAGTGAAACTTCTGTTACCACTCTGAAAAGTTGAAAATGCAGGAATTCTACCATACAGGTTGGCCCAAATCAGTCAAAAAATGTACTAGATCTTTCGCTATAATGTCCTAGATGAACTGAAATATATATTTTTTATTTGATTATTAGTTAAAAAATAATTCCTAAGACACTTGAACTGAGAAGTAATAATTCACAAAAAAATGATACGAAACACCCTGTATATACATGTCTCTCTCAAAAATTCTCTACAATAAATAAACAAAATATTATACCACAATAAATTTTATAATTTTTTTATGCTTTATTCTCTTCACCTTCTTCAGTTATTTATTTCAATATCTTCTTTCTATGCCTCTCCGTGTTTGATCTTTTCTTCTGAATATTCAATTACCATACTGGATTTTTTATTTTTCATCAGTCTGCTCTATCTTCCTTTATATGCCTGTTTCTGTTGCTAGTTGTCTCACCATTTGGTATAATCCTTATATTTTTTTTATTTTAAATCAATACATCTCTTAATATTCACAATTCAAATTTTTTTATGCATTCCCAATTTTTTATTAATGATAATTTTCTAATCAAATCTAATGGCAAGTGTCGATTTTCCTTGAAAAATTTAGCCCAGACTGATCATTTTTGATAAGGCATCTGTTCCCGTTCCATAAAATTTTCTTATCAATAAATTTTAACTGCTGATTTAGGTAACGTCGAGCAAAAATATTTTTTTCTTCTTTTCTTACTTAATCGATGGCGGAATAATATTGCTTTAACCGATGATTAAATTAAGACTTATTGATTATTTTTTATTGTTGTAAATTTAACTTACAATTATACGGATTTATTAGTTAGACTCCTTCTCGTGTCCTTAAACGCCGCTGACCATCCAGTCACTTGCCTTTATATGAAAATTGCTACAACGGTACTTCTACAGGTATATATAAGAAAAATCCAAGAAATTCGATTGTACCTCCATTTTGTACTGTTATGGTTTTTAGAGATTCACTAAAAACTACTGACTTTACTTCATCATTACTGGTCCCCTGGGTATATAGAAAACAAATTAATTTATACAGTGATCTTTACTTTACACTTGATTTTTTTATTAATTTTTAATTGTATACTCAACTTACTGCTGGATTTATTTTGGATTTAAACTGTGACATTTATGCTGCCAGTCATTGGTTTTTATGCGAAATTGCTACAGTGGCATTTTTCCACGTATGTTGTAGAATTGTTTTATGAAAACTTATATGTTTTTTTAATATACTATCATTGTTCTACTTTCAACTAAATGCTGATTCCATGTTTCCATTGATTTTGGTTTCTTTGAACTCTGTAATTTTGCTGGTCAATAACCTTTATGTGAAATTGCTGCAGCAGAATGTGTTAAGAAAATCCTGGTTTTCTTTTATTAAACTTGAAGTTTTTTATTATCTTTCTCTTGTGCTGATTTGGTATTTTAATTTTTTTGAACTAAAAACATTTTGCAGGTCAACTCGTTACTGACCTTCAGATATAATTGCCACCAGTTCGTTACCTACAAGTGTTTGGGAAAAACATTGGTAATGTTTTAATAAACTTTATTTGTTTTTATTGTTTTTCTAAGTTCATCTAACTGCTGACTCAGTATTTTGTCTTATATTGATTTTTTTAAACCTTCAAATTTTACTAATTATCTCGTCACTGACCTTAATAATGCCATACTAATATTTTCCTAACAGTGTGTTCTGAAAAACTTATTTTCTTATGAAAATGGGTAAACGTCTTTTATTATTATTTGCTTTTTCTTCGTTAATACTGACTTGGTATTTAAGCAAATTTTGGTTTCTTTAAATTTGAAATTTTGCTGATCATCTCATCACTGGCATTCATGTAGAATTACTACAGAGGCGACGTTGTTGAAGAAAACCTTGATATTGTTTTATAAGATATATTTTTTCTATTAGACCACATTCAACTAACTGCTGACTTGGTATTTGGACTCCTTTTTGTATGTGTAAAAATAATTTATCACAAAAAAAATATTTTTGTAATTTTTGATCCTTAATAACAATAAATTGCAATTAAAAAGGAAGTGAGATTTAAAAAAAATAATAAACAGAAAATGTATCTTAATTGGGCAATTTTTTTGAACATTTAAATTATGGTAAATCAATTTTTTTAACGTAATTTAATATCAAAAATATAAAAGAAATCTTCCATAATTTAATAATATTCCTACATTTCAGCGAAACGTATTTTCAAGAAAATTTGACATTTTAAGTTATTATATGTATATATTTCCCGAGGCTTTAATATTTCTTGAAAAATTGCAGCTTGTAAACGTTTGATGGAAGCATTTTCCTTATTATTTTTCTCTTTGTGGATATGTGTGCCGAGTGTTTGATGTTACCTTTCCTAAGTTCTCCCCTGATATATTCACACCAACATTTTATTCAGTAAGATTTACGTACACGCTTAACTATAGACACACACCAAAAATATAGGAGGAAAATAGTTTTTTTTATTTATTTATAATCATAATATATTAGAAAATATTTTAATATCGCAATTATCGGATTAATGCAATTATCATATAATTTAGGTACAACTGAACTTGAGCAATTATTTCTTAATATGATAATTTAATTAATAATTAATTTTTACAATTAATTCTACAAATAATGGTTTAAATTTGCTTGGTTAAATTTTAATTTTTACCAAGGCTAATGCTGAAAATTATTTCATATGTGCACTTATGGAATTTGAATAATCATAAAATATGTTAGATAATATCTATTTATCGGGCAGTGTTTTCCAAAAAGTTATTTGCAATAAAAAATTATTCCTAATAAAAATCTTGGATTACTTTGAAACTAATAATCATAAATTATAGGGAGAAAATCAACTCATAGGAAAAATACTAAATTCAAACAAATACTTTACGAGTGAGTTTATTATTTTTAGTTTTCACTTTACAAGGTGATTCACCAAGGATGTCGACAGGCCGTATCTTGAAAATCGAAAATCGTTTTTACTACCATTTTGGGAAAAAAATCGCTAAAAAATGGCTTAAAAATATTTTTAAGGTCGTAAATTATCGGTAGGTGGCGCATTCTATCACGAACAAAATATATATTTTTTTTTTACAAAATATTCCCCAATTAGGGTTGGTAAAAAATATTAGATTCTTACGTTTTTATTTTCTTGGGCCACACTATAATCAATTTTTCTTCTCGCCTTGTATAATGTAAACTTCCAATTTACTTTTATTTCTGATCCATTATCAGCAATTACCAGTTATTATTATCTCTGGAATAATAGAAATATCAATATTTATTGTTAACTTCCCCTCAAAATTTTGGGTTTTTTTTAGGGAGCAAAATTTTTTCCTGAGAGCAATATTTTTTTCCTGGGTGCAACATTTTTTTCCTGGGCGCAACAATTTGAGCAATATTTTATTTGACTTTGACCAACCATTTCTACTAGAAGTAACAAAGCAACAATCTTTTCTCTAAGATTATTTTCTTCCTGGGAGCAAGAACTTTTTTTTTCGGAAGCATCAGTTTTCTCTAAGGGACAATCTTTTCCTGGGAACTTAACATTTCTATTTGTCTCTGATGATCACAAGAAAAAAACACGCTATGTTTGAATTAAAAAAAAAATCTCTCATAATTATTCTAAAACGCAGATGTTATAAATAAATACAGTTTAATATTTACTTTTAGTTTATTTTTTGCTTCAATCAAAAAAAAGAAAGAAGACCGATTTTGAAAATATATTGTCAATTGTTTCTATTACCAACTAAAAAACGTAATTGAGTGGCGTTTTTTTTTTTTTTTTTTTTTTTTTTTTTTTTTTTTTTTTTTTTTTTTTTTTTTTTGAGAATAATGACAGCAGTTTCTAAATCTAATATTTTTTATAAATTTTAATTGTTGAGTATTTAGTAATAAATCCACTTTGTAAGTGATAGAATACGCCATCTAGCGGAAATTTGCGACCTTAAAAATATTGTAAACAATTTTTTAGGGTCGATTTTGTTATAAGAATTTTTTTCCAAATTCTAGGATAATTGTTTTCCGAAATACGGACAGTACCTTTAGTCAATCAGCGTCGTTTAGAATTTTTAAATTTAAAAATAAGTACATACAAGAAAAATTAACAGAAATAAGAAAATAATGCTTGATATTTTATTTATACTGTATCGTAAAAATTCTTAAATTTGAAGCGATTTTTAAAAGTTTGGCAACATAGTTTGAAATTACTGAAAATCAATATAAATAAAAAGACAAAAATAAAAGAAATAAGAAAATTATAAAATAAAAAAAAACAACTTGCTATGAAAAACAAATTGCTTTTTATTTATTTTGTAATTTTAAGTATCGTAAAAGTTTTCAAATTTAGAGAAATTTTTATAAATTTTGGAACATCGTTTAGAATTAATAAAATTAAAAATAAATAACGATATAAAATTAAAAAAAAAATAAAAAAATAATAAAATTAAAAAAACTTGCTACGAACAAAAAATTGTTTTTATTCAATTTGTGATTTTTTGTATCGTAAAAAATTCCGAATTTAAAGAAAATTTTAATAAATTTTGGAAAGTCGTTTGAAATTAATAAAATGAAAAATAAATAACGGCGAAAAATTAACAGAAATAAAAAAAATTCAATTAAAAAAACAATTTACTCTGAACAAAAGTTGCTTTTTATTCACATTGTAATTTTATGTAGGGTATCTTAAAAATTCTCAAAATTTGAAGAAATTTTTATAAACTTTGGAATTAATAAAATTAAAAATAAATAAAGAAAAAAAATTAAAAAAAAATAAAAAATTAAAAAAAAGTTGCCTTTGTAATTTTTTGTATTGTAAAAAATTCCAAATTTAAAGAAATTCTTATAAATTTTGAACATCGTTTAGAATTAATAAAATTAAAAATAAATAACGATATGAAATTTAAAAAAATAAAAAAATAATAAAATTAAAAAAACTTGCTACGAAAAAAAATTATTTTTATTCACTTCGTGATTTTATGTTTGATAAAAAATTCCAAATTTAAAGAAATTGTAATAAATTTTGGAAAGTCGTTTGGAACTAATAAAATTAAAAATAAATAACGGGTCAAAATTAAAAAAAAATAAATAAAAAAAAACAATTTACTATGAAAAAAAAGTTTCTTTTTATTCACTTTGTAATTTTATGTATCTTAAAAATTTCAAAGTTTGAAGAAATTTTTGTAAATTTTGTTTTAAGGAAATTAAAAATAATTAACGAGACAAAATTAAAAGAAATAAAATAAAAATAAAATTAAAAAACCAATTTACTTTGAAAAAAAGTTGCTTTTTATTCACTTTCTAATTTTATGTATCTTAAAAATTCCAAAATTTG
Organism: Neocrepidodera transversa; assembly: GCA_963243735.1. NCBI lineage: Eukaryota > Metazoa > Arthropoda > Insecta > Coleoptera > Chrysomelidae > Neocrepidodera > Neocrepidodera transversa. Next base: position 7,184,379 of record OY725347.1, read on the forward strand.
AAGAAATTCTTGTAAATTTTGGATTTAATGAAATTAAAAATAAATAACGAGAAAAATTTAAAAGAATTAAAAAAGTAATAAAATTAAAAAAATAATTTGCTATGAAAGAAAAGTTTGCTTTTTATTTACTTGGTATTTTTTTGTTTCTTAATAATTCAAAAATTTGAAGGAATTTTTGTAAATTTTGTAATTAATAAAATTAAAAATAAATAAAGAAACAAAATTAAAAAAATAATAATAAAATTAAAAAACTTGATATGAAAAAAAAGTTGCTTTTTATTCACTTTGTAATTTTATGTATCTTAAAAATTCCAAAATTTAACGACATTTTTGTAAATTTTGGAGGTAATGAAAATAAAAATAAATAACGAGATAAAATTAAAAAAAATAAAAAAAACAATAAAATTAAAAAAAGTTGAAGCTTTTTATTCACTTTGTAATTTTTTGTATCGTAAAAATTAGCAAATTTGAAGAAATTTTTGTAAATTTTGGAATTAATAAAATTAAAAATAAATAATGAGACAAATTTAAAAGAAACAAAAAAATTATAAAAAATTAAAAAATCAATTTGCTATGGAAAAAATTACTTTTTATTCACATTGTAATTTAATGCATCTTAAAAATTCTCGACGAAGAAATTTTTGTAAATTTTGGAATTAATAAAATAAAAAATAAATAACGATACGAAATTAAAAGAAATAAAAAAAAAATAAAATTAAAAAAAAAACAATTTGCTATGAAAAAAAATTGCTTTTTATTCACTTTGTAATTTTATTTATGTTAAAAATTCTCAAATTTGAAGACATTTTTGTAAATTTTTGGAACATCGTTTAGAATTAATAAACTTAAAAATAAATAAAGATGAAAAATTAAAAAAAAAAAAATGCTTTTTAATCAGTTTGTAATTTTATGTATCTTAAAAATGCCCAAATTTGAAAAATTCATGTAAATTTTTGGAATTAATAAAATTAAAAATAAATAACGAGATAAAATTAAAAGAAATAAAAAAATAATAAAATTAAAAAAACAATTTGCTATGACAAAAAAGTTACATTTTATTCAGTTTTTTTTATCGTATAAATTCCCAAATTTGAGAAATTTTTATAATGTAGGTATATATAAAAAAAAAATTATAAAATAAAAAAAAACAATTTGCAATGAAAGAAATTCACTTTATATTCACTTAGTAATTTTATATACCCTAAAAATTTCCAAATTTTAATAAATTTTATAAATTTCGGAACATTGTTTAAAATTAATAAAATTAAAAATTAATAACTGGAAAAAATTTAAAATAAAAAAATGTCTATGAAAAAAAATTTCTAAAACCGGTACAATATTAACAGGTTATTAGAGAAAAAATAATGAAAAAATCTTAAAATTGGGTTAAGAATTTAAATAATAAAATAAAAATGTTTAATTTAATTCGTAAAAATTTTCAGCTGAAAATCATTTCATTAAAATTAAAACTGTTTTAAATTTTTATATAATTCAACCTAAAAATTTTATTTCTGACCCGAACGTTATGCGTCTCTGTATAGAAAAATACAATTTTCTTGAAGGGTCGCAGACAGTCGCATAAGTGTTTTTCTATACATTTAGTGGATACTTTTATCTTGCTGTTTACGAAAAAATCTGAGTGGAGGGTAGTTGAAATTTTTTTCTCTAACCCTCTGAAAATTTATAATTTAATTGCTGGCATTGTTACTATGAAATATATTTTTTATATTTATATTTATTCGATAATGACTGCAGTTTCTAATAAGGAAAGATTTGCAGAAACTAAAAAATATAAATTTAGTGCATTTATAAAGTTTACGCTAAATTAAGATTTGGTCCCACTTTGCGTCGGTTAGAAATAATAAAATTAAAAATAAATAAAGAGACGAACGGAAAAAAAAATAAAAAAATATTAAAATAAATAAAACAAATGGTATAAAAAAAGTTGCTTTTTATGTATTTTGTAAGTTTATGTACCTTAAAAATTCCCAAATTTTAAGAAATTTTTGTAAATTTTGGAACGTCGTTTAAAATTATTAAAATTAAAAATACAAAACAAAAAAAAATTAAAAAATAATAAAATTAAAAAAACAATGTGCTATAAAAAAGTTGCCTTTTATTCATTTTTTAATTTTATGTATAGCAAAAACTCCCAAATTTAACGAAATTTTGGAACGTTATGTATAATTATTAAAATTAAAAATAATTAAACCGACAAAATTAAAAGAAATCAAAAAATAATAAAATTGAAAAAAACTTGCCATTAGTAATTTTTTCCATTACACATTTTTTCCATTTATAGAAAATATTTTATATACTTACCAACCAAATTTATTTATCTAATAGACACGAAAAATTTTCTAATATATTTTGATAAATTATTTTTTTTCCACCCCTACACCACAATATATATCTACACCGTTTTAAAACTAGAGCAGATATATAGTTTTAAAAACCAATACACTTAGTATATATGAATGAAGAACTTTGCTATTTATTTCTTCCTAAAATATGCAATAATATAAGGCATGAATTAATTTTTCATATTTTATATATATAAAAAAAATAATAAGAATATTTACGTATAACTTGAGTTAAGTTTAATTTTCCCAATTCATAACTTAGCCTATTCAGAACACTTTGTAAGGAAACAAAATTTATAGCCACTAACAAATATAATTCAGCATTTTTTTTAAATCACAAATAAACGAACCAATTAAAGTCAATTAAGATATTTCCACAGTACTTAACAATTTTTCATCATAACTTCGTTAAAAGTCCTCCAATTACTTAAAAAACTCTCCATTATGTTAAAGAAGCTTCGGTTACTATAATAGTACTATTTAAGTACTGATATAGTTTAATGTGCTGCTAGCTTTAATTGTATTAGTAAGTTTCAATTAAAGATTTGAAACACTTTAAAATTATTTTAAAAATAGCTAAATTTACTTTAGAAGAGTTTCAATTAGCTTAAAATATCATTAATTACTTTAATTAGACTATAAGTGATTTAATTACATTAAAGTAGCTTGCATTTATTTAGAATAGCTTTAATTACTTTAAAAATAAATCAATTAATTAAAAAACTTCAACAAAATTTTAATTACTTTAATTTAAAATACTTACATTTATATTTAAAACGGTTTCAATTAATTTAAACAGCTTCAATTACTTTATTAATAATTATTTTTTCTATTGTCACCAATGGTTACTTTAAAAATATTTAATTAACTTAAAGTACTGTTAATTACTTGAATTACACTATAAATGATTTAATTACATTAAAGTAGTTTGCATTAATTTAAAATGGCTTTAATTACTTTAAAAGTGAGTCAATCACTTAAAAAAAACTTCAACAAGCCATGCTTAATTTAGAAAAAAATTAATTACTTTAATACTTTTAATTACTTTATTTTAAAATACTTTTATATTGAGACTGATTTATTTACTTTAAAATAATTTCAATTAATTTAAATAGCTTCAATTACTTTTTCTATTGTTATCCAAGATTGCGTTAAAAAGATTTTAATTAGCTTAAAATACTGTTAATCACTTGAATTAGACTACAAGTGATTTAGCTTCTATTAATTTAAAATAACTTTAATTACTTTAAAAATAAATCAATTACTAAAAAAATTTCAACAAGCCATGGTTACTTTAGAAAAATTTTAATTACTTTAATACTTTTAATTAATTTAGTTTAAAATACTTTCATTTATACTGAAACTGGTTTATTTACTTTCAAACAATTTTAATTAATTTTAATAGCTTCAATTACATTATTAATAATTACTGTTTTCCTATTGTTACCAAAGATTACTTTAAAAAGATTTTAATTGGCTTAAAATACAGTAATTACTTGAATTACATTATAAATGATTTAATTATATTAAAATAGTTTGCATTAATTTAAAATAACTTCAATTACTTTAAAAAGTAATCAATTACTTAAAAAAGATTTCAACAAGCCGTGGTTACTTTAGAAAAATTTTAATTACTTTAATACTTTTAATTACTTCAGTTTAAAATACTTTCATTTATATTTAAACTTATTTATTTACTTTAAAATAATTTCAATTACGTTAAAAAGATTTTAATTAGCTTTAAATACTGTTAATTACTTGAATTACACTACAAGTGATTTAATTATATTAAAATAGCTTGCATTAATTTAACATAACTTTAATTACTTTAAAAATGAGTCAATTACTTAAATAAAAACTTCAACAACCCGTGCTTAATTTAGAAAAAAATTAATTACTTTAATAATTTTAATTACTTTAGTTTAAAATACTTTCATTTATATGAAAACTAGTTTATTTACTTTAAAATAGTTTCAATTAATTTAAACAGCTTCAATTACTTTAATAATAATTACTTTTTTCATTGTTACAAAAGATTACTTTAAAAACATTTTAATTAGCTTAAAATACTGTTAATTACTTGAATTCCAGTATAAGTGATTGAATTATATTAATTTAAAATAGCTTCAGTTACTTTAAAAATGAATCAATTAATTAAAAAAAACTTTAGCAAGGCATGGTTACTTTAGAAAAATTTTAATTACTTTAATACTTTTAATTAATTCAGTTTAAAATATGTTCATTTATATTGAAAGTGATTTATTTCCTTTAAAACAGTTTGAATTAATTTAAACATCTTCAATTACTTTAATAATAATTACTTTTTTCATTGTTACTAAAGATTACTTTAAAAACATTTTAATTATCTTAAAATACTGTTAATTACTTGAATTCCAGTATAAGTGATTGAATTATATTAATCTAAAATAGCTTCAATTATTTTAAAAATGAATCAATTACTTAAAAATAATTTTAGCAAGCCATGGTTACTTTAGAAAAATTATAATTACTTTAATACCTTTAATTGCTTTAGTTTAAAATACTTTCATTTATATTGAAACTGGTTTATTTACTTTAAAGTAGTTTCAATTAATTTAAAGAGCTTCAATTACTTTCAAAAAAAATAGTAGTAGCTTCATAAAAGTTAATTACCTTAAAATACTCCAATTTACTGTAGTTTAAATCAGCTTCAATTAATTTTAACATGCTTAAGTTAGTTTAAAAACTTACTTACTTACCGTTCATTAAAATAAATCAAATTACTTTAAAATAATTTCAGTTACTTTAATTGAGTTATCACACAAGTTATTTTTTTTAAATATGCTTCAATTACTTTAAAATAAATTTTTAATACGGTCTTAATTACTTTGTTTCAGTTACACTTAAAAATCAACTTCAGATATAAACGTTTTAATTCTTTTAAATTAGTTTCAGCTTTTTTAAATAAGATTCATATAATTTACATGATTTTTTTTTTAAATAGTTTCAGTTACTTTAAGTACTTTAAGTCTGCTTCAATTACTTTAAAGGTATTTGAAGTACTTACATAAGTACTTCAATAATTACAACTGAACTCAAGTTATACGAATACAAAACAAAACCAACTTTTTTTTGTCAATATTAACACGGTTATTATTATTGTTATTGTCCCCTCCCTCCTACCATGACTCAAAAATTATATTAAAAATTGGAAGGAAGACAACCGTTAGTAAATACGAAAAAGAGTACAAGCAGCCAATACAGAAAAACTACGTGATGACAGGCAACCATTCGCAGCAAGACTGTTTAGATAATACTACGCTACGGCCAGGAAGTGTCACGTCCTTTGGGTAAGTCTTGACAGAGGATCCTAAACTTAAAACCCACTTAAGAAAATTGAGAGGTTTGAGTTGGATTTTTGACGAAGAGTTTAATAACGATTTTAATATTTAGTATTTCTCTTGAGCCAAAAGAATTATTACAATGTATTCGTAATTTTATTAATTGGACTGTATTATATTAAAATCGTTATATATTTTCAAAATGGCCAAAACTTTCATAAAAAATCACATTTTAGCTTCATTTTCATTATCACCCTGTAAGTGAGAATGCTGTATGATTGCGCACATTTAGTAAACGTAGTATTTTCTTAGGAGCTCATTGCATTTAGGAATTTTTTAACGAGTGCTTTCTGTTCATTAGAATTAAATAGAAATAGACGGTTTGAATCATCAAAAAAAGATATACAGGGTGATTTAAAAGTAAGTATTGAAAAATACGCACGTTTATTTATACAAAATTTAAAATACAAGGTTATTTCTACTAGTTTTATACACTCTGTATATTTATGTTTGAAATCCCTTCATATTCAGTTTCAAGAAATTTTATTATTATTATTATTTATTAATCTAACATCAACTTTCTTGCAACTGAATGTTACTGTTAATTAGTTTTAGGTTATTTAATCCAAATACAGGATGTTGAAAAAAAAGTGTTGGAATTTGAAAGACGGTATTCCTTATACAGGGTGATAAATAGAATTTAAAATATTAATATTTGTTTTGCTTTTATAGGCTGTGCGTGCTCAATTGTATTCAAAGGAAAATATTTTAAGATTGTTTTTTTTTCATATGTACAGGGTGATCTACTAATTAAGAAGAATTTTTTGTGTGTTCTTTTTTTCGATTTGTATCCTGTCAACCAATCTTAAAATTTTGCTTTGATTTATTTTCTAATTGGTAAGTTCTACTATGATATTACTCATTATTTGTTACTATAATGAAATTATGCCGCAGTTTTTTTTTAATATTATGTCACCCTTTTTTTTTGGTGACTCTTAGTAAAATATTTATTTTTTATAGTTTATGTAAATGGCATAGTTCTAAGACGACCCTGTATATGATTTGAAACTACTCATTTTGCAGCAATCTGTCTCTATTGATATGAAAGTTTTATAGGTTATATGTGAAATTGCTTGATGATGGAAACGGTTAAGGTATGGATATATGACAACTAAGAGTAGGGACACACGAATCGGATGAATTTGTCGGTTTCTTAATATTTAGTTCTATTAACAATGACTGAAGCTAGTATTCAAATTGACAATGAATTACTAATTATTGCTGAAGAATCTCCAATCGTTTTATGGAACAAAAGATCAGAATTGCCTTCGACAGTAATGAGGCATTTCCCGACTCAGTATGTAATCTACCTTATTGTTACTGCAAGCATCTGCATAGGTTCAATACAATGTATATTTACAGTGTCTTGGCGGCAAAGAACGTTCTTCAATTTGTTGTATAACTCGTGAAAAGAAGTAATGGACATTCGAAAGTAGTTGAAGAATGTATATTCTTTTTGTTGTAGTTCGCTGAATAAAACATAAAACGCACCAGCAAGACGCCCACTTTGAATGATGACGCAATATACATACCTATTTTTCTGCTGACTTCGGCGATGACCGGTGCAGTAACCACATCATCATCACTTTTTTTCGATTCATTATAAATATACGTTATAATAAATCTTTGTATAAAAATGTTACAATATAACTCAGAACGCACTTTGAATAATGCATTGCCTACTGAACTTGGCGTGCTGTCTCGGCATCACGGCATCGGCCCGATATCGGACAAATCCATCTGATACGTGTAACGGGTGCGGTTCAGATATAGGGCCGGTATCGGACAAATCCATCTGATACGTGTGTTCCTACTCTAAGGGTAATTAGGTAGTTATTACTTGATAGTAGTGATAACAAATACATCATTTATATTACTAATTTGTTCAAACCTTTTAAAAACGTATAATTCTGTTCTTTCAGAATTATTTTGAAATTTTTTACCAGTTAGATATATTTTTTTTTGTAGGGACGCAAACATTAATGGCTTTACATTCGACAAATATTTTTAATTAATCCGACTTAACCCATAATCACAACGTCTCATTATAAATACACAATCACAGATTTATGGTCAATCTGACCACCCTTTTTGTATATTTATGTTTTTTTAAGTTTCCCAACAAAATATATATTTTTTAATCGACTTTCTGTTACAATTCGATTTTCAGCAATGTCAGTACAGCCTAAAAACGGTCCCTGCTCGGGCGCCAAATTTTGTGATGCTCTTTGCGTCGTCAAGCGCTCTTTTAGCGCTTTATTCCAGGTTTTTATATGCCTCGGGCGCCACCTTTTGTTTATACTGTGAAGGTAACTTGCGCTCGTTATGGTATCGAACAATGTATTGGCGGCCAGAATGGCGTGTTTTACTTGCCCTACTTGGTTGAGTACCTGGATATTTACTGCTGCTGGTATCACAAATAAAAATCATAAGTACAGAATAACTGTTTATTTAATTACCAAATCCGGTATAGAATTTGTGTAACAAGGTCCTTTACTCGGTGGTGTCAGACGGTCTTCCAAGTTGGCGGCGGTCGGATTGGCTGTACTATTAAAATTGCTCCGCTCCCTTCAGCTTTTCTTAACCTATCTCTAAAGGTCGGAGAATTACAACTGAAACTCGGACTTCCACAGCAACCAGAACATTGGACTACCACTGCAACTACCGACAATTGATTGAATTGTCCTACCAAGAAGCACGGACGCGAGATTGTTTCCATCTGTCGGGCGGAGGTTCAACTGGTACGACTAGCCTAATATTCGAAGCATTTCCATAATTAAGTTAATTCTTTTAGAGTGCTGTGCGCGATTTTATTTAAATATTTTAATTATCACATTAACTTCGTTACAATAATTACATAGATATATAATAATTATTCATTTTTAACTTTTAAAATATATTTTAAATATCGTATTGCTTTAAGTATTGTATTAAAATACTAGAAAATAAATCTATTGTAATTTTGCTGATACCTCAAAAATAAAATGCTATATTATTATTATTTTTCCACTTCTGAGGCCCTGTCATAAAATATTTAGAAGTCCGATTTCTCATCATAGTCAGGTAAAAGTTATTTAAAACGTGTTTATCTAATAATAAGGGATATAAGATAATAAATCATTTAAAACAGTAAATACCAAGACGATATACTAGACCTTCATTGATTCTCCGCCATTTACCTGTACCGCTTTTGTATATTCTCTCGTATGGAAGTAATTGTAGTAAGGATTGTGACTTAATTGACTTAGGGAAGGATTATCTGGGTAATAATTATCTCAGAAGGATTATCTGGGGAAGCATTGTCGCAAGGAAGTATTTTCGTGGAAAAGGATTGTCTTAGGGAAGGATTATCTGGAGAATAATTATCTCACAAGGATTATCTGGGGAAGCATTGTCGCGAGGAAGTATTTTCGTGTAAAAGAATTGTCGCTAGGAAGGTTTATCTGGGGATGCATTGTCGCGAGGAAGTATTTTCGTGGAAAAGGATTGTCGCTGGGAAGGATTATCTGGGGAAGCATTGTCGTGAAAAAGTATTTTCGTGGAAAAGGATTTTTGCTGGGAAGGATTGTCGCTGGGAAGGATTGTCGCTGAGAAGGGTTGCCGTGAGGACGCCTTGTACGAAAAAGAATTGTTTAGGAAGAATTGTCGTATCACGTTAGAAATTATGAGAGATTTACAACCTGTAGAGATACCTTTTAAGGCAATATGTATGATCTGTGTCCCAGATCCAGATCCAAAATCAAATTCTGGATCTGGGACAAGGACCAAGCATATTGTGATAGAATCTGTTGTAACGCTCTTTGCGTCGTCACACGGTCTTTTGGAGCCTTGGTTTATTTATAGGATTGCCACGGGCGTTACCTTCCGTTTAAAGTATGAAGGCAACTTGCATCGGGCAGCGTCAGTGAAGATTTAATAATCCAGGTGTCATTATGGTATCGACCAAAATCATTGCCGGTCTTTACTTGCCATACTTGGGTATTTGCTGCTACGATGTATGTTAATCATTTACTCAATTACCAAAATAAAATCCGGAGGAAGGTTGATAAAGATTCTTACTGTATTATGTCGGTCGGACGGTAAAGGTACGTCTTCCAGGCTGGCGTTGACGGTCGGATTAATTGATCCAGACTCCGGTATAATTGAAATTAGCTTTGTTCCCTTTAGATTGACCTGTTTATAAAGATCGAGGGACTGTCACTGTAATTCGGACTACCACTGCTACTCTAATTGGCATGGCCACAGCAACTAGATTGATCGTTTTTGCTGCAGTACGCCAGTGACTCCCATCTTTCGGGGTGGTTACCACTGTTACTTTTGACCTTATATTTGAAGTTAACTTTCGTCCAGTGCCGTGTGCGATTTTAATTAAATAATATTAACGAGAAAGGACTTCGTTATACAGTTATTCTTATAATTACTAACAAAAATGCTACTCTATTACAATTTTTTGACTAATCTAACTTCAAAGAACAGTTAGATTGCTTTAAGAATCTGGTGATACAAACAATCGTACAAAAGAAATATTTGGCGTGCTATGCGCAGAAAGTCTAACTTAACGTTATTTTTATTTAGCATAAAATGCCGATATACTAGTGTCTTATCCAAAGTTAGATGTACCTACTTGAAAGCAATTGTAAAAAAAATACCTAGAAAAATAATAACTGGAGGCAGTTTCTATTAAATTTATTAGATTACTTCACCAAGGAGAAAGAGAATAATGGACCTTTATTGTTAGTATTAGCGGTACAGGAACGAGTTGCAGATGTATTAAAAATGAGTGATTAGTAGAATAAAACAGGAAAGTAATAACAGCACTTATAACGTCTGGCCAGAAAGATTGATGATATATATCATGTCGGGTATAACTCGAAGCAGTACCTACTGAGCAACCCCGCCAATGATCACTTCTTCTGCTCATTTATTTCGTGTGGATGTGTTACGTAGTAAAGTTCAAAAAACGCTGAAAAGGACTATAAAAAGTGATGGTAACAATCTTTTTAACAGCTTATGAGTGGATATGAAAGGACCGTTTTAAGAAGTGAGATAGATGTATAGGGCAAAAATTTTTAGTTTAAAGCAGAAAATGAGTCTAAAAAAAACAATGTATTTATAAAGGAATAAGAAAAATTACTTAAAATTTAAAATATTGTGATTTATTTTTTTACAGAATAATTGTTCATATCGCAAAAGATATGAATATTTTCAGATTACTACAATTCACTTAATGCAAAAAGCGATAAAAAATTGTTATACAGGGTCGTCTCGCAATCAATCAATATTATATATTTCGTAAATTTGTAGGTCAATATGAGAATATTTATCATATCTGTAAATATAAAATGTACTAATAATTTACTACTTTAATATTCACAGGGCGTTATAATAGAAAATATACAGGATCGTTTTAATGATTTTAAAACTCCGACAATTTTATTATTTCGGTAAATAAAATTGTGGCGAAATATTAAAAATTATATATTTTTGTTGCTGGAAGTAATAATATATTTTTATAGAATAACCCAGTATATATGAAAAAAATTTTAGAATATTTTCTTTAAAAACTATTGGGCCCTCAAAAAAATGTATATATGTTGATATTACAAAATGATCCACTAGTGTGATAGAGTTTCCTGGTTTATTTAACAAATTACACATTTTATGTGGAATAAATAAATTTTTATTTAGAATATTTTTTCTATAAGGATTTTTTAATTATTTAATTAAATAAATCATCCTGTATGAAAAATTAACTAGATTAGTACTTGCATGTAATTGCACAATTAAAAAAAAATTGTTAAACTCATTATGCAAACCTTGAACAGTTATAGCAACAAAAAGTACAAAAAATGTATCAAAAATAGCTTTAAAAATTATTTTTGCTTCTCGTAGATCAAAACAACCCGATATTATTTGCGAATTATAAAATTTATTTAATTGCTTTTTTATGTTAAAATCAAACAAAAAAATTAATTAATTTAAATCTCATAACATTTCAATAAGCAGGGAATACATTTTTTAGTGTATACAGAATGTCCTATTATATTTATAATAAATTCATTTTTGTCCTATACAATTAATGATTCAAATTGTTGTATTTTTATTATTTTAGGCTGTAACAACTTTTCATAATGTTTAAATCAGAATAAAAAAAAATTAATTTTTAAAGTGGGCGAATACTTTTATGCTCTTTTTTATGGATCATTTTGAAGCTGATGAGATTCTATTCGAACTGGAAAAAAGTTTATTTATGCATAACACATTAGTTTGTATGACGGTTGCCGAAAGTACGGGCCTGATCCTACTCAAATTCAATACGATTTTTCACTGGAGGAAATTAATTAGTATAGTGAAAACCGCAACTCGATCGAAGCTTTTGTTCAAAAGTTATAGTGTTTATATCCAGATATTCAGACGCACAAGCACGATTTTTTTTTCGGACTCTGGAAACGACAAGAAAAGTGATAAAAAAGAACTTTTTGGACATCAGTAAAAAACGGTTATTTTAATAAAATTTTTGATTTGTAAGAGGAGAAATTTTCTAGTTTTAATTTCATTAAATTTTTGAAATTAGAATTTGATATAATAATTATGAAATGAATCAAAATATTAATGATTCAAAATCATAATTAAAATAAAACTCCGAATATCACAAAATTGAAAGTCATTTTAGTTTCAAGATATAGATTGCCCAACGTCAAAACCGACACTAACAGCATCCCCTCTAAATTTTTTTTTCCGGTTTACGATAGTCGGTTATCGCCGAATTGTCACCATAAGGTATAAACAACTCCTGATGATGCTAACACAGTTCGCGAAACGTACTTAGAGTGTTTTAAAAAGTGTAGTTTTGGTTAGTGGTAACGATCATATTTTGTTATTGTCTAGTAAGATCTAAGAAAACTTGAAAGACCCCAAGGCCACTTCGTTGCAGTCTGCCGGCCCTTTCTCTTCCACGAAATCGTCTGCCAATAATTTTCCGCCTTTCGTAATACCAAATACTTGATATTTTTTTTATCCGTTAGGTTTTCCTTTTTTTTAAATTAAATTTATAATTCCTGATCGACCGCCCTTGCTTTAATCTTCCTGAGCACGTTGGCAGATTTTTCACTCAGTATTCGGGGTAATTAATGGAACCTCTCTAGCTATAAATATTGCATCAACTTTATACTTGGTATTTTTATGTAGGCTCTTAGACCATTACTGCAATTCGTCCGAAATGGATAGTTTTGCGCTATGTATTACTAAAATATTATGAAAAATACTATATTATATATATTTACCGTTGACTCTGCATAATGGGAACTACAAATGGTAAAAGGACTATATAAACATATTTCTTCTGTTTTTTACCATATGATCCTGTTAAAATATGTTTTATTTCTCCGGTAGCAATCACGTACGTTGTTCCATCTTTTTTGCCTCGGCCTTAAAATTAAAAACTTATTATTGTATAAGCATCGTGAGTGATACGTTGTAAAAAAAACGATGGCAACAAATAGCTGAAACTTTTAAAAGCAAAGCTAATTTTCCGTACTGCCTAGACGCAGTAGATGAAAAACACATGCGACTGACTGGTCCACAGCACAGTGGTTCTAACTATTAGAACTATAAAACATATTTTTATATAGTTCTGTTGGCTTTAGTTGATGGTGAGTATCGTTTTATTGCAATTGATGTGGGTGCATAGGGAAAAGAAAGTGACAGCAGCATTTTTAATAATTGGACTTTTGGAATGAACTTGCTAAAAATTGGCCAAATTTACCTAGTCCTAAAGCATTACCAAATGCAGATTTCTCATCGCTGCCATATGCATTTCTGGGCGACAAAGGTTTCTCTCTACATACAAATTTCTTGAGGCCTTATCCGAGAAATAATTTGAAAAAAGAACGTCGAGTTTCAACTATATACTGAGTCGGGCATGACCATTCCGCCAGATTTTGCAGTATTGGTAACTAAGACAACTTGCACAAGGAACTAGCCTATTGTGGCAAATACCAGTAGATAGTCTACACGGTTTCTGTTGTCAGGATAGGGAATTCAATATGTTAGAGAGAGAGGATGCAGAGTTTCAGTGTGCAAGAGCGAGAGAGTATTATATAGATATATCTTAGTTGCTATTGGTCCAAATTGAACACAGAAAACGGCGCTATATTTGAAATATGATGCAGAATTTATACGTAAACTAATATAATACACATAACCAAAAGACAAAAGGTCACTATCTTCTAAGTTCGTTATTAATTGTTAGATTCGGGTGTGACAAAACGTACTGTACTATAAATATCATATAGAATATATACGTAAAGAAAAATTATGCGTACTAGGAATGACAAAAGGACGTTAGCGTCTACTTTCGTTATTAATAGTCGAATTTTAGTGGGATAATCGGTATTTTATTATTTATTAATTATGGAACAAAAATGCTACTGTATAGTAGACTTTTAAAGTTAACGGAAGCTTTAATTTGATTATGGAACTGGCTGTAGATCTTTTAAATCGCGATCGTGATAAGATTTATGGCTAACATTCCATAAGGAAGGATATTTTTCGATCAGGGTAATTAAATTCTCGGTGCCGCACATAATTTCATACGTCCGTTACTGACTACTCACGCGTTAAAACGGACAAAAACAGTCGTATATCGTAAGCTTGATGCACAGTATGCATAAATAATGCATATCGCAACTTAGGTGCGATTCCGACTGTACATAACGTTCCCGTCACGTTACTGTCACGTTACCGCGTCGTCATCGAATAGAAAAAATGACTTACATTCACACTAGCCGGCAACCACCAAGCAGCAGTCAGTTTTCTGTCTCCCGTAGAGTGTGAAGTGAAATTACTGAATTTAAAAATAATAACAATAATAAATCGCCTGTATTAATAAATTTTACAAAGAGGTGTGGTTTAGCTACAAGCTATTCTTACACTAAAAGTACAGTATAGATTGAAGAGCTCGGAAAAATTGCACTTATTCTGGACATGGAAGAGGAGTTCAAAATAAAGAAGAAAAGGCAAATAAAGATGCATGATATATTTCTTAGAAAGAAAGACGAGGGCGAATATCATACATTGTTTTTAGCATCAGAAGATGATAAACTAAAAGTTTAGTATAAATTAATGAAAATTATTGCTGGTCTCCTGGTGAAAAAAATCGGATATAATTCTAAAGAGATGCGAGTCCTGATTGGAACGATGGGGAGGATGAAATTAGCGACAAAATTTTATAATGGTGTTTGCTTCATTATTTTCTTATAGATGTTATTACAATAATTTTTTGAGGCCATGTTATATAGATCTTTATATTTTCTTCTTCTTCTATTAAAAGTTCGTTGGTCAGGGCTTTCTTCGTCATTCATAGTTAATTAATTTTAATTTTACACAGAAACAAGAATAAAGTAGGTGTTTCCAAAGTTCAAATATCACTCTTCAAACGTAAACCAGAGACGTCAGCTAATTCACACTATATGTAACTACATCCATATGTCTACCTACCGACAAGCACCGACACGTCAAATATTCTCTCGCAGAAATCGCCGACGGACGTGACGGCGACGGGAAGTGGACGTGACTGCTTTTTTTTATTACAAGTATTGTCCTGAGTAGTGGAGGTGGGAATCTTTTAAAGACACCCCACGCTGGTTCAATGCGTGAGGTAGTGTTGGGGTCACGGGCATACCAACTAAACACTCCTCGGTAATTTGTCTTTTTTGTTTGGTGTTTCCTTGTACCCTGCTGTAGGAGATTGAATCTCCTTTTCAGAGATACAGTAGGTTCTGTTGATCTGAAACTGAAAATTGTATTAACTTAAGATATTTGAGTACGTATGATTTTTGATACTTACGAGCATCCCGGGATGGAAGGCTCAGAGCGGTGTGGCGAGTGGTGTCAGTGGTGGTCGAGCTCATCGGATGCTTAGAGGGGCTTCCTATAATAGACCTAGGAGCTCGTCCGGGAGGTCTATGTCTTCTGTTGCTTCGCTAAGGATCCTGAGATTGGGTTGTGTAAATTTTCTCTTCGATTTTCTGGGGATTGCTCTTCTGTTCCTGTCAACTGTTAATTTGATCCTTACACTTTATTTGGCGTGGGTGTTGAAGTCGTCCAGTCTTTTCCTGAGATATTCCTTTCGTATTTTCTTGAGCCTGGAAATAGTTGTTGGGATATTAGTATGTTGATATATTTGGTTTGATGGGAAGTGAAAGGGAAGGTAGGACGTTTTCCTAAGCGTCCTCCTCTCAGTTGTCGTAATGGCGTGCAGGAGACGAGGAGGGAGTGTGGAGAAGTTTAGAGCTCTGTAATCCAATATGGGACGGATGTAGGTTTTGTAGGTGTGTAGCAGTGTCCTTGGGTTACACCTGCCCAGTCGTCCACCCAGGGCACCAAGGAGAGCGGTCCGTCTCCTTTGGACTTCGGTCTCTTAGTTGACAGTACGCGTGAAGCATATTCCCAAGTAGGTAACATCATCCGTAGGGACGAGCCTCTCTCCCCAGAGCCTAAGATTGATATTTCTGGGGTCTTGGCTGGATTTTGGAGTGAGGGAAGGATATTTGAACAGGATTAGTTGGGTTTTTTGTGGATTCAGGGTGACCCTCCAATTGCTACACTAGTGAGCTAGTCGATTTAGGAGTTGTTGGGTTTTTGTATTAAGAGCTCCGGTAGAAGGAGCGGAGGCTGAGACTTGAGTGTCGTTAGCGTAAAGTTGGACATCTTGGCTAGGAGGAGGAGCAGGGATGTCGTGGGTGAAAATGACGTCGAGGACAGCGGCGAGGACGGAGCCCTGACGGACTCCGGCAGAAGGAGTGAAAGGATCTGATAGGGAGTTACCCACTTTAACGCAGATGGTTCTGTTTCATTGCTGGCCAATGTAAGAATATTTATCGTGACTCTGGCGGATCGGTAACATGATGGTGATGTTGCGTATAGTGGGAATCGTGCCCTAATGTATAGTTTTTATCGGGTCTACGAGTAAGACGCCCTCGACTTGCGTCCGACTCGGACATACGATCCGATCTCGAATCTTAGGTATGCGATATGATCGTATAAACTAATAGTTATTTGAGCGTCAGATGCTCGGATCCGACAATCGTTTCAGACAGTCTGAACCAAAAGTAGGAAGTATGCGTCCGCCCTAATTAGTACTTTTCGACGAAAACAAAAAAGATCCAGATATCGTTTAAAAAAAAATATTAGATCCAATTAAAGAACGAAAATCCGCTACTAACTATATATTAGTAAAAATTAAATAAATTTGTCTTATTTTTTTTAAGGTTCATACGATTTTATTTTTAATTTTAAGATATAATATTTCATAAAATACTTTTATTTTATATAAATTTTAAATGCAAACAATATAATAGGACATTCTGTATTATATATCATCATAGATCAGCTTTTAATTTACCATTTTGGCTTCTAAACGCACAAAGCTTACTAGGCTTGTTATAACCACGGGCAGTGTTTTAATAAAGTATTTATTTAATTAATAATTTTATAAATACAAGAGTAAGTAAACTATTTTGTTGTATTAATAATAAAAATAAGGTAGTTAATTAAATTACTGTTAAAAATATTGTGTTTTCCTCAAGTATGACAAAATCCGATAATTTTCCTTTAACAAGTGGAGTCTTAGTGCGACAAAAACTTATTAATTTATCTAATACAAATATACAAAATTCAACTAACTCTTCCCAGTCCTTTCCGCACTATTTATACTTATTTTGGTATTATTTTCGCTTCGTTCCCAGAAGAATCTCGTTGCGTCTAGTCAGCAGCGTTTTTGATGAGTCACTAATGTTCTGTGTACAATCCATCAGGCAGAGCTCGCCACGTTCTTCGTTACAATAATATTAACTAAAAAATATTGGATTTGGTCATACTTTTTGGATAACCTTATTACCAATATTAATAATAATAAAAACCATTATTTTTACGTAAATATTACTAATAAATTTCGTAATAATAAATAGTTTAATATTAATATAAAAGAGCAGTTAATTTAAATAATTCGATGTATATTTAATGTTGAGACAGAATTATTTCTAACTTGAATGCTATTGAATTTCTGTTTGTTGATAGTCGGGCTGACTCACAAAGAGTGCTGTTCCGTCCAACCAACCATATGGGTGCTGCAGGTGCCGGCCATTTTCAGTAAGTACATTTAAGCGAACAAATTGTATGAGGATATTAAAAATTTTAAAACAAAATGCCTTAATCAATATGTTTAACTAAAAACTATTAATAATGTTTTAGAGACCACAAAATGCAACAACTAAAACGAATAGGGGTAGGCTCCTCCAGTGGTGATGAAGACCAGATTCATTCAGGTAAAATTTAACTTCTTAGTAAAACATTCCCCACATGTAGTACAATTTATATAATTTTCTTGTATATGTTTTTCCAAAGGCGAAGAAGAAAATCTCTCCTTTATAGACCTCCAGCACAACAACCTCAAACTGCCAGAGAAAAAAGGAATTCTCAAAAAGCACGATTACGGCCTCATTATGATGGGTGATGGTAAAGAAAATTGGGTGAATAATGTCCAAGCGGACGATCTGGATCTCAATATGGCTCAACTAATGGGAAGTACTGCCCCTAATGAAGTCGAACGGACTTTAAAAACTTTAAACGGTTATCACGACGATATTCTTAAAGCGTTGAGAAATGCGGCAACGTCGCATAGAGGTACTACGACTCCTAGTGGGAGTACGAGTGCTTTAAGCGAGGAGTTGTTGCGCAGAAGTTTGGCGCAGTGTGCGGAAAGTTTTTCCGATTATAAGAGGAGTGGGAGCAAAGAAGATATTTGTGAGCAACAAGTGAGTAATATATTTTTTTAATTATAATTAAATTACGTATATTCCTATAATTTTGAGGATTAATTCTTATATTTTTTTACTGTGGATTTTTTATTCTATGTAGGTCTTTATACTTGTTAATCCGAAGGTAATTTTTTTTGTAAAGCACTTGCTTTATTTTCGTTTTGTTTTGTAATAAATTGTTTAAGCACCTTCACTCAGATTAATTATATCAAAGGTAGCGAGCGGTAAAAGTTTTTTAAAAATACTTACAAAATATAGTAATTTTTTTTAAATTCTAATTAAATTTAATGAAAAATGTCAATTTAATTAAATACTATTTTCTAGATAAAAAACAGATTACAAAAACAACATATTTAACACTTTTTCTAATTTTTTCCCGTTCTCATTTTTGTTTTTTTCCAAATTTCTGATTTTTTTTTTTTTTTTTTTTTTTTTTTTTTTTTTTTTTTTTTTTTTTTTTTTTTTTTTTTTTTTTTTCCTTCTTAACCGTTATCAATCGAGATCTAAGCATCAACATAAATATTTCACTTCAAAGTCACAAATTAAATTTAGCTTGAAATTCCATGTACATAAAAAAAAGCAACGAAAACAACCACACTAACACATGCATCACCTACTAATTACTCTCAGTGTATCCATCTACCTCTTCTTTCCAGAACGCTGCATTTTTCATTACATCATCATTTAAAATACCTTTACCGATAATAGAATTTAATTAAACGATATTTGACAGGTTGTGATAGAACACGAAGAGGAGGAAGACGACGAAGTTCCTCCTTGCGGTCCAATCAGAATACGTAATCTAGAAGATCTTATACGTCAACTCGAACATCATTCGCGTCATATGAGTCCGAGCGGTTCCGAAGACATCCGAATGTCGGAAACGGAAGCCGATCGTCATTATCGACAGGAGTCCTCCTCGGCTTGTAGCGAGAGTTCTCACCAATCGCATAGAGATTCTCGATTCGTTTATGGCCGTTATAGGTGAGTGAAAATTTATAGTCTATAGAAGATTTTATATTCTATTGTATTTATTTTTTTATTAGCAGACAACCGTCGAATAGGTTGCCTTATCCCCATCCGCATAGTCATCATCAAGTCGAGGAGGAAAGTATATACGAATCAGCAGATCACGAACGAGGAGCACCTTGTGGCGACACCCCAGATAGCGAAAGGTACTAAGACTTTTATTTATAATGTTGTTTTAAACTACCAAATTTATAGATTGGCAAGACATAAATGGACTTTTTTTCCTTTTAATGAAAACCGAAATTTATCATAATATACTTATTTACTTTTAGTATCCGGTCAAACTAAAAATTTACAATAATTTGCGATGGTTCTTTGGAATAATATCGTTTATTGTTCAAGAGTTGTCCAGTTAAGGGGAGAATAGCAGATGATTTGGTTCCTGAATACTGGCACAATTACACTAGGTGCTTCTACAAATTGTTTTTGTATCACGGTTCTCCTACTTTCATACAATTCAGGGTTCTCCATATTGCATTAATTTCGTTTCTGGCTGGGGGTAGTTCTTCTTTGGTTAAGGTGTCTTGGTTATTTAATTGCCTTATCCACTTAGCCATTCAGTTCAATTCTTCTTCTTTTCATGAAGCTTTTCCTAGATTTCAGCCATGGCCTCACGCATTATTGTCCATATAGGAGGTGTCATGTGTCTGTCTCCTGCTACCTTATCTCCAGGTCTGCCACCACTTACCTACGTATATGTGGTAGAGCTATGTCAATTAAAGGATATAATTTCTCTGTTGGAGTCGGTTCAAGCACCTAGTAACGATCCTCACACTTTCGTTAATGGCAACGTCCATCTGCTTTGAATAAGCGGATGAGTTTCATACTGGTGCGTGGTAAAAACATAACGCCAAGGTCGAGGCTCTGAGAGTCCGAGGGTCTACACAACTGGTAGAAACTTATACGCTACCAAGGCCAGAATCAATACTGGAAAAGTTGAAAAACTTTGAGGAGTTTGGAAATATTTGTTAAACTTGAATGACGTCTATCGGATGATAGTTATGGCAAATTCTATTGACCAAAAAAATCGTATTTAAGGAAAACACTGATATTCAGTTAAGTACTGAAAAAAAGCTGCAAATTGCTTATTTCAGTTTGTCTTTTTTCATAATTGACATAAAAATATAACAGCAAGAATTTTTTTTATTTTTTGTTGTCTTTACCTTAGGGGACACACAGGGTAGTGTAAATTTAATTGAATACTAATTCTGAATTATTTTTTAATTTTCTGTAGAACTACTCAAATTCAACATTGCAATTAACAACTAATTAATCTATTTTCTCTTCTTCTGCATATTTTTAGTCACTTCAGAGCTTCTTAATTGAATATCAGTATAAAATAACTGAATGTACTGTAGAGTTCAACAAGTTGAAATAATATCATAGATGTAATGATAGTCATAGAATAAGTAATTACTTTGCTTATAAATTTAAAGTAATTAAAAAATAACAGTTACGAATATAAGCTTAGCTTCAATAAGATTGTAGCAAAATGAGTTACCAACTTGATAAAAATTAACATAACAGGAAATACAACTAAAATTAAAACTGATTCTTACATATTATAATACATTAACCAATGACAAACCTCTGTTTTTTTCAACATAAACTAATCAAAACAATATCTAAAACGCCCGATCCTGCTTGAATTAAAACAACTCAATTCCTTGTCAATGTCACAGAATACATTAACTATGCAGAAGCAAAAGTACAAGGCGGCACTTTGATCCACAAGGTGCGAATTTTCGTGGCCTCCATTCTGTAGTAAAGGTGCGTTCGATATAGTAAATCTACATGCTCAAACTTCTCGAAATCCGTTCGTAATTGCACTAATTATCACTCTGAAAGTTAGATTCTGCATTCGTTGTTTGCATATACAGTGAAAAGTGAACTTATCCATTCGCTCTAGCTATAAAGACTGAGCAAACTGTAAAAAATTATCTGATTAACTGTTGTTGTCGTTGTTAACGACAACGAAGATGTATGAATCAGAGTGAATGGATTTAGTAGATTTGTGGACTTGTTGTGATAGAAGTTTGGTTCAAAAAATCACACATAAGCTATCGCGTGGTCAAATAAATAAATCGAAGGACCACCCTATAATTATTACACGTTTAGGGGACGTGGGATAACAAAACATATAGCATAAATTTATAATAATTAAACGAAGTTTATCATATAGTAAAAAAAACAACACAGAAACAGAAATTCATCTACTAGTAAACAACAACAATTAAATAGAAGTTATCCACTAGTAAACAACAACAATTAAATAAGAAATATAAATAAAAAGATATAATTACAGAAAAAAGGTGTCCATAAGAGGAACTCTCCTTTGGTATATCCTGGACCGTGTCCTAAGGAATTCTAAATTTTTCTATTAGTTTTGGCAACACCACTCTCATGCACGATGATTGATTAATTATGAGGTAGACCCGTGGTATTTGCATATTAGTAATAAAATGGAAAAGATCTGTTACCTTAAATTCCACACATTAAGACATTATATTTTAGGTTTAAAACCATATACAGGTAGATAACGAAGCACTATATTAATTTACATGTTAACTGCTCAACCGTTGGAGTGGAAGAGAGGGTTGTCACGGTGCTCACCTTGGCGGGAGGGGATATCCAACAGCGGAAGATGTCCCAGCCACACATGGGAGCCGAGTTTCAAAAGTTGAAGTGATTTTAACAGAAGAAATTCACCAAATTGGATATTTACACTATTTATTCAATATGAATGATAAACAAATAAAGTAACTAGACTTTTTCCAGGGATTTACTATTTGGTATAAATTAATGATGCAGATACATAATTAATTTCATTTTTATTAAATACGTATCCATAAACAATTGACAACTGACACTGACTGTTTTGGTAAGCGTTCGGTAAAGCGAAATAAATCTTTATTGGTCGTAACTCACGTCTGTACAAATCAGATCTGATCTCTCTACTCTGCGAGAAGTAATGCTGAACGTACCTTAGATATTACATCTGTCATTTTTGAGCGGAAAATTTGAATTAATTGAAGTTAACGTAGTTTAGGGCGCACCTACTTTCAGCATATTAGAGAATTTTAGCAGATCACCCGCTAACAATAACGCTAACGCAAATCCTCACGCTAACCAAATTTAGCATTATCATTAGCGTTAATATTTGAAGTGCTAAAAATTTCAATTTTTTAGTGTATCGATTCGATTAAAAAATATATTATGTATTTTCTTCACAGTTGACCTTTTACTTTTGTAAATTTACTCATATTCTTTAAATTTCCTTTTCAACCATTTTGGAAAAATAGTGCACACAGAATGATGATAGGTAGCCATGTAGAGTATCTCAATGTTGGGAAGATAAACAGTAGATACTTTCACTGGTACATATTTACTATAATATAATAGATCGATAACTCATCGATAATGAACAAAAAATCGAGAATGACCCCTCTCAAATAGATAACAACCTATATGTGCAAATACAACAATAAACATTTCCTGACCTATAGGCAATGGCCGGCATTCAACCTGTCGGCGTTACCTTGCTATATCACGTTACGTATAACTCACGTCTCAACCTTTATATTGTTTAAATTATAACTAGTTTAATGAACTGAGTACGATATATTATTATTTAAGGTTATGTGTGGTCCAAAAGACATCACACTTGTATGTAATATACTTCGGGGATTAAATTTCTTAAGTCATCTGTCTTGCAGGGTTCTATCAATTTTTATCTCTGAAAAGAATAATTAAATTTATAAATTCTACCATCGATATCTTTTGGAAATATGAAAAAAGATAGTTTATTCTACTTGTTATGAACATATTGAGTCTGCGCAGTATAAAATAATGGAATAAATAAATAAATATTTATGCTAGTGACTGCAATTTTTTTTATATTTCTATTGTTGTTTTGAAAATAAAAATTGTAAAATAGAACGTGTGCTACTTCTTCTTTTAAATTCAACTGTTTCCGATTTAAGGTTTATACTTCCTAATTTTTGTGAAAGTTGGCAATAACGTTCATTCTCAATGAAGATCTCCTATACCGCTTTTGCTGAAATTCTCGGTAGACTAAAAAGATATTTATTTTTTGCCAATTTATATACCTATTTAACCTTTTTACAATTAAAAAATTATCGAATCATTTTTATTAGTAAGAAATGTTTTATATATTATTTTTGTGCTCCAATTTAGAATTTAGAAATTTTATAGCTCGGAAAGTGCGTCGTTACCGGTCAAGATCTAAAATTGACATAAGTGATCGATAAAGCGACGTCTCAAGTTGCATTTTGGCGACGATAACCACATAATACACCTAAATGAACGTGAAATATGCGTTAGTAGTTGCCAGAAAGTTTTCTTTAAATGCCCATTTCGGACATCAGTAATTATTTGGTTAAAAAAATGACTGTTTTCTTAAAGTAAACTGTCATCACCGCGCGAGAGTGCGCAGGTGTAGTTATTTTTAAGTAAATTCAGCAACGTATAGAAAATGACCAACTGGTACCTACAGTTAAAACTAAAACGTTGTAAAAACCCAAATATGCTTGACTAAATTTATGCAAAACAGTGCTGTGACAACGTTGTGGTAAGGTCGGCCACGCAACTCATGTTTGGTTGCGGAACTTATGGAAAGAATGTCGCCACAACGTTAAATTGCAACTTGCACTAACTTAGCTGAACTGTAAAGCTCGCATGACATGGAGCAATGCAACCTGCAAGAAATTGCAGCAAGTTCTTGCAAGGTCAAAGTACTGCCCATGTTGAATCTTGCATGTTGTTTGACATTATGCAAGTCTCTTGCCATTGCAACATGGCTGCCAACCCCCCCCCCCAAAAATGTCAATCCTGAATGACAAGCGAAGTGACATTTGGTGAGTTGGTAAACCAAAAGTAACTAGATTTCTCCTTAGAATTGCAACTTTAAGGCAATATAAATCGCACCAAACCGATAAAGTTGCAATTGCAAGCTCTTGCAAAAGTCGATCAGCTGGGCTTTAACTGCGCATGCCTTTGATCATGACAAATTGCGTCTTGCATGGCGTTGCAGGTTGCATAGCTCCATGTCATGCGAGCTTTATGTCAAAAGTTGCAATAAAGACAATATACAAGCGTCTTGCCATTACAGTACCGCAGCCATCTGTCAAAAATATTTGTGACGTTTTGATGCATTTTTTGTTTCTACAGCTCGTTTTCTGCGACGAATTAGGTTACGTGGTACACTTTAAGAAAAAAGTTTTACTTCATCGCTTTTTTCCCAGCGACAAACCTCAACTTGTTTAACTTTGTCGTTAAAGTAGCGAAAAACTTAAAATAGTACCACATAAGATAATTTGTCGCTGAAAACGTGCTTCCAAGCCCTACCTTAAACTATTTAAAAATAAGTAGTTATGAAAGTGACCAAGAAACCAACAAGGAAAGGTATGAAAAAGCCTACTAATTTTTCTAAGAAGGGTGTATCTCGCCATTAATATATTATCATTAAATTTTAGTACCTATTTTTGTTATTTTATTTTTTTTGTAGATTATACTAGTAATTGGCTTGTCCGACAGATGTCGCCGTGGCGAATAAATAAAAATTACTATAATTGATGTGCTAAACACGGCATATTCGACCACTTTCCGAGCTTGAGAAGTAAATAATTATTATTAATAATTTATTTATTTAATTTTATTTATAATATTAAAAATAGATTATGCCTATGATAAAATATAAAACAAATTGAATTAACTTTACTACCAACGAGTCTTGGTAGTACTGTTACTCTTCCTATTTTCTAGTGATGAATTTATTCAAGCTCAGCAACAATTAGCCCGGTGGGCGAGTGAAGACACGATGGGGGGTCAGCCAGGCCCCAGCACCGTCGGCGTCAACGTCGGCGTCGTAGGCAGTGCCGTGCCGCGGGAGTACTACCCGTCGCCGAGCAGTTCGACGAGCGAGGAACCGCCCAGCATCGCCCGAGCGCCTGTACCGACGCCCGGTGTTCACGCTCCTCACCCCGATCATGCGACCATCCACAGGCCGAAACGTTATCCCGAATACAAACACTGATAGTGACTCCCGGGCGCCTGGGGGGCGCTGTATTCGCGTAGGCCCGATCTTGACATAGCTACGTACACTCCCGCGAGGTACTACGACAGACGGTCGACGTTGTCGCTACCGAGACGAATGGGCGCTCAATTGACCGATAGTGTTATTTGAATTACTGATTAGAGATAGCGCTATGTGTTTTTCAAAATTTTTATATGGAATTTTCACTAAACATCTTCATTGGCCATTTTGGTTTTTCTTCATATTAAAATATATTATTTAAAATGGAGCACACCTTAAATTTTTTTAAATTAAAATATATAATTCATCTGCTACTACTATAAAAATATAATGTTAACTTGAAATTTTAATTTTGTTGTGTCCTTACAAATTCTATAAATTTCACTCGACAAAATCCACCTTGAAGAAGGATTTTGTTTGGTTTTCAAGAAAACAAGAATAAATTATTACCTCAGACAATATATCATGGTAGCGCCCAGTTTTTTTTTTTTTTTTTTTTTTTTTTTTTTTTTTTTTTTTTTTTTTTTTTTTTTTTTTTTTTTTTCTTCGTCATTTTGTTGATTATTGACTTAAGGCGGTCAGTACAAAAGTTACTAGACTTAGGTACGCCATTAATTGACAAAAAAATACAAACATGAGGAAAGCTATACCATATTTTCAACGCTTTTCAATTACATTAAGATATCTTGCAACAGGAAACAGTTTCCAGTGTTTTTTTTATCCCGGTCATGATGTTCTTTGCGTTTAACGTTCAATTGAGCTGGAAACTCTCTGTACCTATTGGTGGATACAATCAACAATTAATTATCGTTATTTCTTAATGTGCTGCTTCTCCGCCATTTTTTTTATGCGAATGTCTTTCTTCTTCGAATGTAATCGTTGAAACAATATTGTATAATTTTTAACCTATACGGTTCAATGAAAAATATGATGCAATAAAATTTAAACTTGTTCAATCTCTTCAATACTAAGCCTAGACGGTCAATAATATTGCGCAATTTCATCTAAGCGTTTCCAGAGAACTTAGTGCAATCTCTTCTGTAATTCTGTCTTACAGTCCTTAGATAGTCTGTGGCCTATTTACGTACACTTTTCTTTTTAAATAACCCCACAATAAATAATCTGGGGGTGTCAAATCCGGAGATCTTGCTGGCCAATGAAAGCTCCTCGTCTTCCAATCTAACGATTTAGAAATATAATGCCGAGTAGCTCTTAATGAATCCAAATTGATCCATTCTATTATATCATCAGGAAAGTGACAGGATAATTCTGGAATTAACTATAATTGTACAAATGTTTAGTATTCTTCACCTGTCATGGTTTTATTCCTAAAATAAGGTCCAATAATGGTATTATTAATAATTCCTGTCCATACATTGTTCTTTTGTGGATACTGCTTATGTGCCTCCACCATATAATGATGATTTACGTCTGAATAGTATTTGCAGTTATGTTTATTGACTGTGCCATTTAACTGGAAAGTAGCCTCATCAGAAAAAAGGATTTGAATAAAGAAATTAGGATTAGTATCAAATCTGTTTAACATTGTTTCACAGAACTCCATTTTGAGATCTAGATCGTCTTCGTTCAGTTCCTGTACAAATTGTACTTTACAGAGACGTCATTTTTCTTTTTTTAAATTTTTACGAATAGTTGTTTGACTGATGTGATTTTCGGTCTTCAACAATCGACAAAAAATGGGGATCTAGAGCAATTGTCAGAAAACAATTTTCCGAAAGACAATTTCCCGAAGACAATTGCCTGAATGGACAATTGTCCGAAATACAATTGACCGAATGAATCATTTCTCGAATGGACAATTGCCCGAAAAGACAGTTGACCGAAAATATATTTAAATTATTAATATTTTAAATCCGAGAGCTCTAGGTTCGAATTATTCCATTTTTCCTTCACACTTTATCCAGGCTTAGGACTGGCAGCATATTGCTGGCGTGTTTAAAACTTGGAATAAATTTTCATCCAAATTGTCATATTTTTTTACATTTTATTGGTTTTTATTTTTTTTTTGTTTTGTTTTTTAATTAGTCTTATTATATTAAACTTTCTGAATGTTATAAGTCAAATTATGTGCTATTCCTCGTATAAAGTCGTATGTGTTCGCTGGATCGTAATTATTTACAATACTAGCAATTCGTTCAGCACAATCTCTGTATTTTTTACGTGTGGGAGGGCCCTCCAAGCCTCCTATATATTGTTCGATTTGAAGCTCATGTAAGCTCTGCTCCAACTGAATAGCTTTAATAAATCTCCAAATGTTTGGGTAAAATCTATTGCTCAAATCTTTGATGCCATCCTTTTATGGAATTATTTGTTTTCGCCAGTCTTTCTTGAACACCATTAAAACAATTCCACAGATCATGGTGAAATAAATGCAAACGTTGCCTACCTCTTTGTGGGCGCAAAATCCAGGTGTCCTCAAAATAATCCACAACTGACTGGATTTCTATAGGTAGCACATCTTTTTCGCAAAGGGTTTCAAATGCACTCACTACATTTGGAGTAGGAACAAATGCTAAAGCAGGCAATAATCGAAGCTTTAAAGCAAAATCTGCATCAGTTTCGTACCTTTTTTTTTAAAATAATAAATTTAATTCAATAATTAATATTTTATTCAGTCGATTTATAAATGCATATAAACCCCCATAAAAATTCCTACGTTGAGTATAAGAATAAAAATATAAAGAATATGCTGTATCGGATTTAAAATATTATTACTCTTTTTGGTTAATTGTCTTTTCGGGCAATTGTTATTCGGGCAATTGTCCGTTCGGGAAATGACTCTTTCGGTCAATTGTATTTCGGGCAATTGTATTTCGGGCAATTGTCCATTCGGGCAATTGTCTTCGGGCAATTCTCTTCGGGAAATTGTTTTCAGGCAATTGTCCGGCACCCAAAAAATGGAATAGGAGGGCGGTCACTTTTAGGGAGTTCTGGTACATGTCCACTTTCCTCAAATTTATGAATACTTTTAAATATAATACTACATGCTAAAGGAGTTTTGACTTCATATTATTATTTTACATACCCTCTTTGTGTGTTCGTGTCCTACAAATAACGTCGCAATTAATACATACTCAAATTTCATAATATTATGGTGATACTTGTTACCACATCCTTTTAGTATTAAAATTTCAATTCTTTGATGCTCTGTTAAATGTAACAGTGTATTTTATTCTGAATTTTATCGCTGGTGATCCTATTTTCAAAAAACTCTCACGACGTATCTGCTGACAGTAAAACCTACTTGATCTAACGAAAAGAAACTGATATTCATATCATGTAACAGAAAATTGTAATAAATACATGTTTTCCCATTTAAAAATAAACATATTGTTGGTATATCTCAGAAACTGTACATCTGGCAATGTCAAAAGTATAAAATTTAAAATTGCTAGTGCATCTAATATACATAACCAAAATTTTGTTAATGTATCTTACGGGGTATCAAATATATCTTCATGTTTCCATACTTTACGCCCATTGATTTTAATATGTCTAAAACTAAATTCTAAGAAATTTTAACAGTTATCCACATATGCACTGAATTGTGCCGTAAGTTAGCTTGTTTTTTTTTTTTTTTTTTTTTTTTTTTTTTTTTTTTTTTTTTTTTTTTTTTCGGCCTATCCTATTATTAAATTACTGAATTTAACCAAAAATTATTATTCCTCATCTAATTCTGTTTTGTGTCTTACTAATTTTACACAAAATTTTAAGCTTTTTTAAAATTTAAAATTAGCGAGATATTCTTATTTTATTAAAAAAAATACTGAACGTTATATTTTTTTTTCGTTTTACTTTAACTAAAATTATTTTGAAAATTCTTTGTGGTCAATGAAATAATTTATTAAATGCTTGTAGAAACTAAAACCAAACTAAAAATAATTTATTGTAGTTCATTTCCTTAAATATTAGGTGAATCATAAAATTTTTAAAAATTAGTACAGAACGAACATAGCTACTCTACTCTGACTTGTCAAATTTTTTTTATATTTATAAGAGATATGACGAAGTACTTTAGTACCATGTAACAATAAATTTGTGTTATTTGTACTAATTTTTTGACCAATCACGAGCTAATATTTTCCAAGGAATACGAAAATCTGATAATATTTTGAATCATTCTATACTTTATGTAACACACAGTATGGCTTTGATCTCTAGTCAGTATCATAACTTAATTATTATTATTAAAATTATTATAATTTTATCAACTATTATGTATACACTGATAATAGTAATTGTTTATTTTATAAATTTTTAGGAGATACGTCAATACGAATTTATTCACTATATACAGGATGATCAGATTACGATATATTCTATATATAAAAAGCATAGTAAGTGGAAGAATGCCATGCATATTTTTCTTATTTTTAAAGTTACAGATTTTTCTATACACTACTAATAATAGTTATTTCTATGTCACACTGTATATTTCAAATTTTTGAACATTTTTTTCTTAATGGAAAATTGCAGAATATTTTAACTCACTATATACATTGTGTCTCAAATTTTATTATTTGGGAAATATTCTCACGTTTTTAGATTCGTGGTTTACAGAACCGTATTTAATTTATTTCATGTTTAAATTTCTATTGCGATATTAGATATCACATGACTTAATTTTTCTTCAAAAAGATCAAAATGACATTGAGATGGTACCAAAAATTTCTAAATTTTTAAAATATTTTAATTTTTACAATTTTTTAATATAAAATTAAAATACATTTATAAAAAAATCGATTATTTTTATAAAATTACAATTGCCAGTATATTTCTGGTATAAAACTAGAATAATTTTAATCAATTTTGATTTTCAATTTTATTTTTATAAAAAACAATCTACACGGTAAACTAGTTCAAATTTAAAAAAAATACCACCTCAACTTTTCTTCCAGTTCTAACTTAATTTTTTATAAACCAATAAAAATATCGTACTTTTTCTCTATAACTCTTCACCCTGTATTCAGACATTTATTATATACGAGGTGTATAAAATCGTCTTGACAGTATTTCAAACAGAAATATTTTTGATTGTTACAAATATTTTTTTTTATTAGCATTTGTCGTTATTTGCTTTAATATGCTAAAGCCCAGTGTACATTAAGAAATACGCGGCTAAAAAATGCACAAGTGCGTTTAAACACGAGAAAATCAAAATTTGTAAATAGAGCGCCCGATTCGTCTCATTAGATTTTTAAAATACGTAAACGATTTCGAACACAGTAGAATTTGTATATATTTACTATGAAAAAAAAGCCACTTTATGTGTTGGTTCTTTTTTAAAATAAGAAACGGAATACTGAGAGTTATATAATGAGTAGGTGTTTTTTACATAGAGATGGAAAGTGATAAAATTATCAAAATTTAACAATCTATTACGAAAACTAAAATTTTTATCTATTTTTGAATTATTAAAAGTTCACACCAATATATAATATCAAAAAGCAATTTTTTTTTTTATTTATGTTGGTATGTATGTTTAATAAATATATAAATTTTATTCATTGTTATATGTGTTAAAATTTAAATTTTTTAAAATTAAACAGATTTTAAAAAGTTAAATCTGTAAAAAACTCAATTGAGAAATTTAACATTTAAAAGTAAAATTTTTGATAAAAAATATTGAATAATTTAAAAAATGATAAAATTTTCTAAAAAAATCAAACAAATGTTAATATTGAAAGAATTTATAAATTATTTTTTTTAAATAAAAATGAAAACTTAACTGAAAATTTATTTAACTCTAATTTCTATTAACACTTTGGTCAATTGCTTTTGGACGTCATTATTTTCTTACGGAAAATGGCGTGTTATAAAAAAAATTGGAACTTTGATAATTTGTAGTGGCTACCAAAGGTTACTAAGAAACTTAAATAATATGAGTGATTTTTTAAATAAATTTTATTGCCAAGAAAATTGTCAAGATATAAAAATGTGGCAATGAATGTGTTAAATAAAAAAACTGTTACAATATTGTTTTTTTTATCATATTTGTAGCCAAAACAAATACCACAATTATATGAAAAAAAAAATATCGCGAGGAAATGAAAGTGTTAACATTTGTCCTGCAAAGAAACAAATTTGTCTGTTATGTGACTTAGCTTTAAATATGGGACACCTTGTACAATAAATATATTTTTTTCGCTCTAAATTTATCATCATGTCTTACCCCTCTTATCTAACTCGTTACTGTACACTTGTTAGGAGACAAGTCGACCTTTGATTTCTACAATGTACATTTTTGTATAAATAGTTTGCACCTCATTGCATTCCGTGCTGGAGGGAAGTAACCTTTCGTAAAATTTTAATAGCATTAGATAGTGAATGACAGCTTATTTAAAAGGGGGTTTTATTCTCCAATAAAAAAATTTAAAATTTGCTTCATTACGTGTTGAATTTTTAATAAAAATTAGAACGAACGGAACAGGACGAATCCATCAATAAAATATTTATACCGTTTTCTGGACATTTTCAAGAAATTTTCCATACATAAATCCGTTGACAGTTTTAAAGAGATAAAAAAAGTACCATCAATATTAAAAAAAACAAGACAAAAAAAAAAAGAAGAGATTACAGCCTTTCAGCCTTTGGAAAAAGTAGAGGAAAGTCACAGTGGTAATGGTGATGATGATGATGATAATGTGTTTAGCGACAGCGATGAAGAACAACAGTAGTCGGAAGAAAATATATCTGACGGTATTGAGAAATATTTAGCAATGGTGGGCCAATTTATCGAAGATTATTTGTCCAAAAGTAATAAAATATATAAATTAAATCGTCCCGTTTACGATGAAACTCGTTCCAAATGTATGTTGGGTGGAAAAAATATCGATTTTGATAACCGAAAGGAACATTGGGCTTGTATAAACAAATTCGAGACATAACGAATTCTCATTTAAACACTCACGGTTGTATGAAAGGCAGCACTAAGTGGAAATACATCACTTTAATTAAACCAATATTTTCCACCCAACGTAATGCCGCAGGGAGTGGTATGCGCTTGACGTACAACGAAGATCCAGTCGAATATGTATATTGGGATGATCCCAACGAATTGGTAGATCGTTTGAGACTACCTCTGAACAACGAAATAGTATCTATAATAAATGAACTTTGTGAAGCTAATATTATTCGCATAAATGATGACTTTTTCATCATTTCCATTATGAGTTTTGACAAATCCGAACGTAAGTCTGGAACATGAAAAATACATCAACCGTACATTATACCAAAACAGCGAGTTATGTCACATACCTCCGATGGTAACAATGAGAATTAAAAAATTTCCGCGCTCGCAACTCCTGAATACTGAGGCTTCTATACTTCCGATTTTAGGTAACCCCATAGAAAAAATCTAAGGGGGTTAGATCCGGTGATCTTGGAGGCTATTCCACAGATCCTTGGCGTTTGAAATAATAACCATCAATGGAGCGACCTGGAAAACCTTCATTTAACATTCGTACAACCTCACAATAATTGCGATGAGACTTTCTCATTTAACTCACGTGGTACAAGATGAATAGCAATCAAAAGTTACAGCTAGAATACATTGACTTTATTATGTTGACCATTTATTCTGAAAATAACGCAAAAACACCAACAAAAACGTGTAGTTAATATGCAAGCATAATGGCCAATAAGTCTCACTTCACGTCAGAACCAAAACCGACATCATGCAAGACCGAATTTTAATTCTAAGGATGAGTAAGCTACGTTAATTTTTGTTATTTTGAAACAATAATTATTCGAGAATTAATGGAGCAAATTTCAATTTCATTAGACGGTTGAATAGAGAATAAAACCCCCTTTCAAATGAACTATCATTCGTCACCTCATGCATTTTTCGAAACGGTTGCTCTCTTCCAGTAAGAGATGAAATTAGGGGTAAAGTATTCATACAAAAATGTGTATCTGCGATTGCGGGTTAGATAAGGGGTGGGGGGTAATACTTATGATAAAAAATATACTCATTATTATTTCAAACAAAAAATTCCATTTTTTTATCAAATTTTTAGAAGTTTCATTTAAAATCTAGTTGCTTTATTATCTTCATTCAGCGATATAAATTTTCAACAAACAAACACTATTTTCACATAAAATAACGAAACATTTGCTTATCATTAGCAAAAATTAACAAAACATCGTACATTTTGCTATCAGTATTTTGGATATCATTCACTATTACCGCAAGCTTCATCATATACCATCAACATATTATGCATGGTTAAGCGAACTAAAAAGTAAAGCATTACGATGAAAATTTTAGTAATATGTTGACGGTTATTTTACCACTACATTTTATTTCCAATTGTTTTTATAACAACTATTAACTTTTTAGGAAATAATAATAAATTTTTACTCGAAATAATGTTTTCTTCTATTTATTTAATTAAAATACAATTTTGCTGCATATAAAGTAAATATAGATATTATTACTATGATTTCTTTCAATTGATTAACGAATTGGGTACTATAACTCATTAATTAATAAAGATTTTTAAATTTTGATATACTCCATGTCTCAAATACCAACCACGTAATCGAGGTGTATAATAAAGAAGGAAAAAAAACAACAGTTCGAAATTGGTGCGTCCGAAACAAATATTGAATTTGAGACAAGACTGATGAACAAACCAACCTCGCTAGCCGGTGCGATACGGACGTCTATGCAGTGTTGCCAGTGTTTTAAGTGTTGTGCAGTTCTATAACTGCGTCTGACTGTATATTTGTTGACATAATGTAAAAATTAAAAAAAATTAAAAACAATTTTGATGCGTGACGGATGCTCGAGATGTAAAAAAAACGTGCATCATATGTGATACGCGTGTCATATCGTCATTGGCTTAAAGAAGAATGAACAATACAGGGTAGCACGGGATTTTTAATTTTGAGCCGGTCTGTATGTATATACAAGGTTCTTCTTTGAGTGGATGTGATGACGCGCTCAAAAGTAGCGCATGCATAATTCTAAATTCGAAAGTACCTAGGTGCAAAAAACTAATCACGTATATTACAGATTTAATCAGTTAGACTCATTTTTTTTGGAAAATTTAGAAACTGCTCTCTGGGTGATCAAAGTTACGAAAATTTATTTATATTTGTGTATTTTTGTTATCTGCATATTGTCAAATTTACCGTTTTTTATGATATTTTTAAGATTTAAACACATTCTATATCCGAATAGTAAAATATAGGGTGATCATAGAAATTATTAATAAAAAGTTAGATAATATGTAAAATTTAAATCCCATGAGTTCAAGATTATAAATCTAATAAATTCTCGGCATGTTTTTAACCTTGTTTAATAAAGAATTACAAGGTAATGACATTGACACTTAATCTCTGATTTTTTTTAATTCTTAATGATTTTTTCACAGTTTTTGCGTGAATAACATTGTTTGCAAATTAGAAAGATATATTTTTTATATATCCACGAAACTAATATTATAACGATGCATACATACATATTTTAAACAACAACAAATCAAACAACTCATTTTTTTAAAATCTGTCAAAACAACAGCCTGCATATTCAAAATTTGTAAATGGAGTTGATAAAATTGATAAATAGGGTAAATAAATTTATAACCATGATGCTGAAATGTAAAAGCCAAACGTAAGTCGAAACCTTGAATTACAGATCACAGAAGTACCCAATACTAACAGCGTAACATATAAAAAATAACTCAATATGAGAAACTTGTGGTGCAATTCGAGTAAATCAGAAAACAGGATTCAATAACCGTCTCTTCAAGGTATGCAATATGCCTATACTAAAATTTTCCTAAAGCACGGATCTAACTAGGCTTGTTGCCAGCTGCTGCTAACCAATGGCTAACAGTAGCACCTGCAAGCAGTGACTGGCAACTCGGTCACACTATCGCGTGCTATTCGCCAGCAAGTATAATATCGCCTATAAATTCATGTAAAAAAACAGTTAATTAAGCAGTTCTTAGGTAAGTGTGTAAGAGAATTTTCTTTAAAAATGTCTAACCCGCTTCAAAATAAACAGAAACGATAGTGGATTAGATTGTCTATACAGAGAGAAGAAAAGGCATTCGCACAACTCAATTAGGTACTTTACTCTCTACTGATAGCATCAATAGTGGTCTTACTGTGCTGCCGGCTGGTGTCGCCTGCCCACTACCAAAAGTTGAACACATTCAACTTTACCAGCCGCTGACAAATACTCGCCGGTTAGCGATACGAGTAACGAATTTTGTGCTCTCATCAAGCTGATTTGCCGCTGACAGTAGATGCTACTAAACTCACGATTGGCAACCAGCCCGTTAAGAAATTAATCTAAAGCACAGATCAAACTAGGCTGGTTCCCAGCTGCTGCTAGCTAGCGGCTGACAGTAGCACCAGCAACCCGGTCACATCAGCTGCTTTTTGCCAGCAAGCACGTCGTTCTTTTTAATCGACTCAAGTGTACCAGAAATAGTTGCGTTGCAATCTTTAAGTTTTCTAACGGTTTATTGTACGAAACTTCCTTCACATTCCGACTTAAATATTCTTTTGATATAATGTTAAACAATCATGGATAATGTTGGAATATATTTAAGAAGGAAATAATTTTTTCCCATTCCACTTTAAGTCAGTCATTGTTAAATTTAAATGGCTCCTTAATATCCGCCTCTTCATTGTATAATGCATTTGTAGTTGTAGAATTGGTTGCCGTTATGTTAATTGTAGAAGGTCTGTCAATCAAGTGATCATTTTTGGAAATAGTATCAAAGGTGTTATTGTTTATAGAAACACGTCCTCTTATTTAAAAAATATAATATCTTTTAGTATCTTCATCCTGACACAAATAATTACTTTTTATATATGTTGTAGCCACGAAAATGGACCAATTTTGCTTCATCCACATTTACTTTAATAAAATAGGCGATACAGAAAATTCATTGAATTTTTTTTATCATAAGTACCTAACCTAGCAAGAAGCTTTATATATTTATTATTTTTTGTGGCTTTACCTACAAATATTTTTAATGCAATATTTTCATTATTTTAAACTTCAAAATGCAAAAATAAAATTCTTAACAAAAACCTAACCTTGCTAATAATAAAATTTATTGCAATCTCCAGTTTATGATAAGTAATAATATCGTTTTTCGTTAATACTTCGTTCTAAGGGATTATGAGATTTCAAAAAAAGTGGACATTAAGTATTTTGGTCTCCTTCATTATTTACGTATAAAAAAGAAAGTGTAATACAATTTTTATTTTAATTTAATAATTAAAAATAAGTTATGGTAAATGTTGAGCTTTTACTAATCTCTCCGATTTTCCATTGTAAATATCAGTTTCCAAAAAAATTTTTTGCTGCAACCACTATTAAAGATGCACGTGGCGCGCTCAAGTAGTTTCAGAGATACAACCCTATTTTTTCACTATTTGACAGCTTAAATTTCTGTTATTGAAACCATACAAAATTCTTCCTTATTATTATCAAAATACTACAAATGCGTCTATTTACTTCCCGACAGTGATGCCAGGCCTACCGTTTTTACGGTAGATCTACCATTTTCACATTGTGTCTACTGCAGAGACTATTAATTCTACTGTAAAATAGAAAAATTAAAAACAGAATGGAGTTACTATAGAATATAGTATTTAATATCAAAAGTAAAATAAAAAAATATGAGTATCAATAGACAATCAATAAAACTATGGATAGGCCAACACAGACGAAGAGATAATTTTGAGAATTTTATTTTGCCAACTTAATGTCAATTCACACATAGCAGTGACATGATAGTGTCGTAACCGACACATAATTTTATCGGTCGTAAATACACA
This sequence comes from Neocrepidodera transversa, assembly GCA_963243735.1. Lineage (NCBI taxonomy): Eukaryota > Metazoa > Arthropoda > Insecta > Coleoptera > Chrysomelidae > Neocrepidodera > Neocrepidodera transversa. The sequence continues at coordinate 7,221,853 of OY725347.1, forward strand.
GTGATTTCTATTGACATGTTTCAGTATTTCAACAGTGCAGTCGAGTGCAAAAAATGGAAACTTTTTACGATGAAGAACTTTTGCAGATCGCAATGATTTTGGATGAAGAAATGGAAAAACAAGTAGAGAAACGGAACTGGGTCCATCAAACATGGAAAAAGAGAGGAACAGAAGGCCAATTTATTATACTATATAAGGAACTAGTAGACGATGGAGCAAATTTTTTTAGAATTTCTATAGAATGTCAGATTTGTTTAATTTACTGTTGCGCAAGCTCATCTGAAAAAGCTCGATACACACTGGAAAAAAGTTATCACAGCAAGAGAAAGGCTCGCAGTTTGTTTGAGATAAGTTTTTTCAATCTGATGAATTTTGAAGAGTAGATGAACTTGATTGTTGGCCCTTCCATGAAGTAGACAGGTAGCTTCCTACAGGGTGCTTATTTGAACATATTAGAAAAAAAACCCGTTAAGGTGGCTGAAGAGTCAACAAACTGTCGTTGTTGGTTCAGCATATTAAATTAATATTTTTGGACAGTAAGAAATATTTCGCTTTAATGTCAATCTTGTAGGGATAATTTTTTTTCAAAACTGGAGGCATTCCTGCTAAAAAGCGTCAACAGGATGCTGTGGTGGCGGTGAGTAGTTCCTACTTTTATTTTTTTCAACGATATATTTCATCACTGTACATTCTTGAAATCTGAGTTCGTGTGTTTTGGAAAATATATCAATAGTGCCCTTCAACTAATACTAAGAATAATTTCGGTCTCGCCGGCCACGTCACTACTATGTATGAATCGACCTTTAAAGATATATTGACCAAAATTATTTTTCTGTGCGTTTACTGATTACCTAATGATGAATCGGTGCATCTGACATGGCATGCATGGCATCATCTCTATGAGTATGTCGGCACAACGTATCTCGGGTATTCCCAGCAGCGAATAACTGTTTGCGATTGCGCTGGTTTAACTTAACGACGCTAACCAGCAATGCAAGATAACAAAAATATGACGTCATATGACAGCTACCGTCTTCAAACACAAATCTACCGTTTTTATATGGCAAATGTATCGACACTATATATATATAATACAACTATATCGTCAACGTCCTATTTTAGCCTATAAAAACAAAGCGCTCTGACAGATAGAGAAGCAAGATCGGTATTGGATGCCAATGCGCAAGCGTCATATACGTTTAATTACAATATATCTTTTGCTGATAACAATAATAATAGTAATCCTAAAACAAAAATGGTTTTCCATAAGAATGTTTTGCGACAGTAATATTGTTATAAAAAGTAGTAAATGTCAAGTCGAGTGGTGTTAAAAAACCAAATTCGTATAATTCATAAAGCGAAACTGTTGTTACATAGTCAATAAATCATGCAACGAGATTTTTTCATCTTGTCAGGAATGCACTTGCACAAATAACATTTATACCCCATTTAATTTTGACCACATATATTACATAAAAATAAGAATAAAATAAACTTCCATAAAGCTGTGACGCCCATGACTATTTAATATTACTCTCTGGATATATGCATGACATTTACTTGTTTACTAACCCGATGCTGCGTGAGACAGAAACTATCGTCTGCGCTCTACTATTGGCGACGTACTTCTCTCTCAATATTGCTGAATAATAAAAATAAATAGCTATATTTAGAAAAACATAAAAAAATCTATAATAAAAAGCAGTAAATATAAACCAAAAAACTCTGATTTAAGATATTTTACACAACTTGGCAACATCATGTAAGTCATTTTGATGTATCCAAACATAACTAACCTTAAAAATAATGTATTTATAAAAATGGTGCGATACAAAATATAGTGATTAATTTTCATTATTCAGTTGTCCAGGAACTAAATAAAGACATTTGTAGTGTTTTGATAATAATAAGGAAGACTTTGTTGTGTTTTTGATAACAGAAATTTGACTTGTAAAATGGTGAACAAAATAGGGCTGACAGTGAACAATATATCTCCGAAAATACTTGAGACGTGTTCAGGCCACAAAAATAGGTAAGATCCACATATATTTTTTTAAATCGCATGATTCCTTAGAACGAAGTATTACCCGTTTTTCTTAGGTATAAATTAATTAATATAACAATGTTACTAACCAGTACCACTAATTCAACACAAAAAATATACGAAAGTACAACAAAATATAACAGATTTTAAACACAACTTGCAAAATCATCTAAACTGTAATATTTTTGTTAAAATTAACTATCCCACTTGTCGGTTAGTTGCTTTAGAATCGTAAATGGGTTAAATCAGTTTTGATTGTAATAATTCAATTTTGGGTTAGATTGTTTTTGCATAACACCGTCCAATTAGATTGTTCTGATTGCTAAATAAAGTAATAATAAAAAAAATTCCTAAAGTACAGTTCATTGTCAAAACTTAATCAAAAATTAACCTATCTATATGGTTGGATAGAGAACAATATGGAAATTTTAATTATGAAATAAAAAAATAGTTAAGATGTTCAAAGACAAAACGTTGTTTTAAAAAATTTTCTACGCTATATTTAGCCTTTAAGAAAAAAAAGTTTTTTTCTAATTTTAAAAATTAAGGTGTTAAATAAATCAAAAATCAATAATTAATGTTTTTTCTAAATATCTCGGAAACCGGACCTGATATTTTAATTTTAAATGAACTAATAAGTTCACCTTGAAAATACACATCTTTTTTCTCATTAAACCAACTTTGTATCTATAATTCTTTAAATCCCAATAGTGCGTCACCCTGTATATATTTTTGCATTTTAATTTTAAGAAAATGATTTTTTACATTAGAAATTAAAATGTAAAAACTTTAAAATTACAGTATATTATTATGGATATTATTTTAAATTATCATGAGTAGATTTTTCTTTTAAAAATCCAAAAAAATGTCTAACTGGAATTTATTACCAATAAAATTAGTATTCTAAAATTTATCTTGATATATAATAAATAGAGTTTTTTATATATTCTACAAAGTATAAAAAAATGTATTTATAATATTTAAATGAAAACTATTAGTAATAATTTAAAAATTAAAATTGGATATCCTGAATATTTAGTTTACAATTAGTTGAAAGGAAATTATTTTTTTTTATTTATTTAAATATTAATTGATTCAAGTTTTTTTTTTTTTTTTTTTTTTTTTTTTTTTTTTTTTTTTTTTTTTTTTCCTCATATATTAAAAATAAGTATCAATAAATTATATTTTTACTATCATTCTTTTTTTTTTAAATGTTTAATGTGATGAAATATTTTAATTACTCAGGTTGTCCCAACTAGATGACTAATTTTGCTCAAATTATAGATTAGAATACTAATAAATTTTCTAAAGTAAGAATACGTGATTCGTTTTGAAGGTTAAACTGTCCCGATTATGCCTTAGTTGTAAGCAGTGTCGTTCCTGTGGCCAATAAACATCCACCTCACCCCCCGGTTATATCGAATGAAAAAAATAAAAATTTTTATCACTATACCAAAAAAAAAACATTAAAATTGTAGTCCAATTATATTTTTATTGAAATACCGGGTGTACCAAAATATTTTAAACTAATAAAAAATAATTTAAATTATTAAGTTTTTTTATATTCATCCATTTATTTTTGATCTGACTAAATAAAAAATAATCCTTTTATTTTCATTACCATTTCTACCATTTTATTATTAATAAAGATTATAAAAAAAATATTAATAATAAATTATAATAAGAAAATACTTTTGAATTATATAAAAAAATTTAAAAACCGCCATTTTATTTTTGACTTACTAGGAAGGTAAAAAAAAATGGATGAATACATAAAATATTTCGATTATATTTCACAGTTATATATTATTAAAATACATAAAGTAACACCCTGTATATATGGGCCATAGAAGCGAACCATGCTCACTACGTTTATTACGAAATCTTTCGGAGACGAACGATTTTTTATTGTAGTTTGTAAGTTAGTTAAAAATTCTATTTAGAACTAAAACAAATTCACAGTGCCGGATTAAGGCCTAATGATGTCACAATTCGAAAAAGCAAACAATAAAAATGTATTTTGTTGAAGATGATCGTTTGCAAAAGTTGGAATATACCAAAAATTATACAACAAATGTTAATCAAAAATCCAAGACAATTAGACGAAATTAGAAAAATGATGAAAGTTTTGGTTAATTTTGTTTAATATATAAAATTTATTTGATAAAAAAGTATCATATATTACAGAATAACAACAAGAAAATAAAAATTCTCTTTTATTTTGTAAAATTTATGTTTTCTTGTACGACCACGTATTCTACTGACTGCGCCAGTTATACAGTGTATCTATGTAACATTTTTATTATTAGTTTTATCAAAAAAATATATTCTTTATAAAAAGTTCAGCATGGTCTAAAACCCACAATTTAACCATCAGATATTAAATTGTATTAGTCGGCTTCTTGGGTTCACTCTTAATAGGGTGAAATGTAGGGCAAGTATCATATTATTATTATTATAACTTACGTAGACACACTATATGACTTTAAATTAAAAGAAATTTAAAAAATAATTTAAAAAAATTGTCTAATTGCAAGGTTGCCTATGTGTAACATAATGCTAAAGGTTTAAAGAAAAAGTATGCTTGGAATGTTTAATAATATATGATACTTTGTTACATTTTCAGTTTCCTGAAAAAAATTTTTAGTCACATTTATTTTCAGCCCTACCGATACAATTTATATAATCTATGGGGTGTTTTGATTAAAATATATTGTTTAAGGTTGTTTTTTTCTTTGGTATATTTTAACTTTTTTTTGACGCCGATTCTGTTATTGGTTAAATATGAAATGTTTATTAAAATATTATTTTATATGTTTGTGCTTTTACATAACATCTAGCTATACATACAATAATGTTAAAAAAAGAAACTGTTGAATATTATTTATCGTATTTTATTTAAGGGGAATTTAATACTTTCTCCGAATTGTCGTTGGTGGTACTTTTATGTAATATAAACCCCCAACAAGTTATCCCTAAACAATCATAAGAAAATGGTCCTTAAATTTTATTATCTCTTTTTGTTTTTAAATAATAATGTTAGTAAAAATTCTCAAGTAAATTTAAAAAAAAAATATTTTAGAAAAAAAATCCTATAGTTAACTACATTAATAAATCCTTATATAATACAATAAATTATAAGTAACGGCAACGTTGCTTAGTAGATAACGAATCTAGACCCATTGGAAATAAATTTTTGAGTCGCTAAAGAATATTTTCAGGTATTTAAGAGTAAGAACTGAATTTTTTATAGTTTATTTACTTTTCATTTTATTTGGATTAATTTTATTTTTCAATAAGTTACCAAAAAAAAATCCTTAAATATTTAACAAAATATTACAACCGGCAACATTGTCCGACAACCACCAAAAATACAATAGATAGGAATAAAAACTATTAATTTTAAGAAAATGAATTATTTTCGTGTGATTTTAAGAATAATATAGAGAAAACAACATTTTAAATTTATTCTACATTATTTAAAGGTACATTTGAACTACTCTTACCTGCACCTGTTTAAAATTAATGTCATTGGAACTACTATCATTATCCTGTTTGAATATGATTTTATTAGCATTAAAACTACAAAAAAATATTTACAAATCGAAAATGACATTCGAACTAACTATTATTTTGGTTTAACAATATTTGTAGGTTAGATATCGGAAGTTTATTTAAAAAAAATCTTTCAATGCTATTGAGTTAATATGGTTTATTAAGAATACATTTGAACTACTATATTTTAAAAAATTCAATTTATTAGATATTACATTGAACTTTAAATTCAGTATTAGTATGACGTAGAAAACATTTGAACTATTGTGATTATTTTGTTGTATATGCAGAAAAATATTTTTAGTTGTTAAATTTTTGTTTATTATGACGTAAGAAAAAATCGTAAAATTGAATTTAGTTCACGCAAACAATTAGTATATTTTTATCAAAAGATACATTCGAACTAAAATGACTATTTTTTTTGTTTAATATAATATTGGACATACGTTATATTAATAGTATATTTGACCTACCATATTTCGACAAAATTGGAAATTTTATTTTATACATAGTACTAATGCTACTATTTGTATGAATATTATTAATAATGTGAGCGAAATATTTAACTTTAAGGCTGTTTTGTTTGACGGTAAATTTGAACTATTTTATGTTTTATAAGTAGATAATTCCTTTAGGGCAAAAGTTTAATTTTTTATATAAAAATTTATAGTGGGTATTCGATTTTTTTTGATACAAGATACATGATACAATTAATGAGACTCTGTTCAGTTTAAGAGTACAGTTGACCTACTAAATTTTAAGAAATATTCAGATATTCAAATTACAAAACCAAAAACTAACTATAGTATATATTCACTATACAGTTTATTATTATTGTCACAAGGTACGTTTGAACTAACACCACATTTATGCAAAAAGGAATATTTTAAGGATTCATTTAAATTAATTTTAAAGTTTATAAAAAATCTATCTAGATATTTATTTTTGACATAAAAATTTAAACTTACTAAATTAAAATAAATAAAATTTAATTTTTTATTACGAAAATATAATACGGTACATAAAAAAATATAGCCTATATTAGTTAAGATAATTGGTTGCAATAGGGCGCCAAAATTCCGTTTATAAAATAAATAACAATTGCTCCGCGCAGCGTCAGTGGAGAAATTACTCCTGGTATTCTTATAGCATCGACAAAATCGACGAGATTTACTTGCTCTACTTGATTAAGTACCTGAATATTCGCTGCTGGAATAAAGTAAAATTAGTTAAATAAAAATAATTGCATTTATTTATACCAAAAACATTCCTGCGATCGGTCTCAAATTGTTGGGCGGTTTGACCATGAACTAGATCTGAATACGGTCATACTCTACTGGTCAGGCCTCTCTGTCTGGTGCATGAGTCGACTGAGCTCGCTTTCCCTCTCATCAATTCAACCTCCCCACAAAGGTTTGTGAACCGGAAGTCAGTAGTCGGCTCGAGCTTCACCTCGAACTGGTGAAAACGGATTGAATCTTGGTATACAGTAAAGTTCTCCACAAAGGTCAGCGAACCGCTAGGCAGTAGTCGGCTCAAGCTTCACCTCGAACTGGTGAGAACGGATTGTATCTTGGTATACAGTTAAGTTCTCCACAAAGGTCAGTGAACCGGTAGTCAGTAGTCGGCTCAAGCTCCACCTCGAACTGGTGAGAACGGATTGAATCTTGGTATACAGTAAAGTTCATCATTGATTCACAGTAAGAGCCCAAACCAAGGAGATATTTTACCTAATCGTCCCCTGCCTTTCCACCCCCAGGTTCTCTCCCCTATTGTGAGCATATCTGATTTGAAGGACCGAAGTCCCCTGGTCCTCATACATCATCATGTTCCTTCATATGGCTGTATATCGCCCCTGTCTGCATTAACGGATCATAACTAATCTAGTACTATCTAGGGACAACCGAAGCCTCAATATCAGTTTAAGTCCTGTCAATTGTGAATGGGTTTGTCTATCTGTTAGTCTTTCATTTTGAAGCTGAGGCACTTGTTCCAAACTCTTGTCGAATGCCTTTGAGACATCCAGAAACACAGCTCCACAGCTCCCGTTGACTACCTGATGTTGTAACCCAATTCAACCAGTCTTAGGATCTGTCTCTCAGTCGAGTGATCGATACTAAAGCTGGTATACCATTTAGTATTCTATTTAATTCATTAGATTTTACTTACAGCAGAAAGTAGACTAATTGGTCTGTAATATTGCGGAAAACTGCGATTCTTTCCAGGTTTAGGCACCATGATCAAATCAGCTTTTTTCCATCTCTTTAGAGAATATTTCAATTTAATTATTGTTGTTACATGATCTACTGCTTTGTTTGATATCTATTCGCATTCTGGTGCCTTTTTATCTGAAATAAACTTAATTGTAGCCCTTATTTCTGCTGGTGAAGTGTGGGATATGACCAAATCTAGATTTGTCGGAGTATTTATGTAGTTTTGAACATCTTCCTCGACCTCGTCTACAAAGTCGCCGTCTTCGTCCTGATGCTAGTTTACCATGCATTCTAGTTCCATAAAAGCGTCCGTTATTTCCCTAGTGGTGTAAAGTAGGAACTGGTTTCCTGTTCTGTCATAGAATTCTTGAGAGGTTCCATAAGGCCGCTCCCTGTGGATTAAGCTCGTTAACTCATCGTTCCCAGTTTTTCCCTCGATCTTTCTTGAGAGCTGGTGAGTCCTGCTCACGTAGTTGAGTGGCTGTTCTCTTATCACCGATATCGAGTGTTTGTTTATCCCTTTTTTGGGCTCTGTACATATTTTGAATTAGGGTCTTCAGATCGTCGCTGCTATCCGAGTAAATGAATCATCGCAATCTGCACTTAGTTTTGGAGATGTGCGCGATCATTCTATTCTGCCTCAAGTATCTTTGTACTTTCTATACGTGGAGATTGACCTATTTTGTGTCCCATACCCCACCTAAACGTGAGCCAGTAGGTAGTTTTGAATGTCTAAGTTTGGGAAACTTGGTTTCCTTCTCCTACCTCTAGAAGGACAGGTGTATGTCCCTCCCATGATTTGTGAAGGGTAGAAATTTAGTAAGAGAAATTATTATCCTTCACGATTGAGATATCCAGAGGTACATCCAGACCGGTGCAACAAACAGCGCAAAACTTTCGCGTACGTTGCAAAACATCTCGGTTTGGACGGGAGCACGCTCACGATTAATCGTTCGCGCGCTGTTTTGTTTAGCGCAAAATGTTTTCCATGTGATGTCGGTACATCAAAGGAAATTTGCTAGTTTGTGCGCTTTAGTTTGGACGTGGAATTACACAGCGAGTCTGACGACCAAAAATTATTGCTGCAGTTTAGACGTTATCCACGCTCACCCGAATGCTTGTTGCAAAATGTTCACGAAAGTTTTCTTCTGTTTGTTGCACCGGTCTAGATTCACCTTAAAAAGTATGTTCGAGAGTGTCTCCATCTTTCGGGCGGCGATTAAAACTGTTTACGTTTGAGTTTATGATCGAAGGAAGGTACCATTACCATAATTGTCAGTTAATTGTAATCCAGTGCCGTGCGGGATATAATTAATATATTTTCATTATCAAATATTAAGTAAAAGGGAGGAAAAATAATGCCGGTAATAGAGTAACTTCGGTACAAATCTAATTTGATAATAAACTCATCTGAAAATGTTTCGTAAGGGTTTGATTAAGAATGCATTTGAACTACTACATTTTTTTTTTTTTAATTCGAACAAACGAATTATGAATATTCAGTTTTAAGGACAAATTTAAATCATAATTAAAAAATGTATTAAACATGTTTTCTTAAATTTCGACCAAAATATATTCAATAATAATTATTATAAGACTCTATTTTAAGAGGATTCGTTATGGGTTTAATAATTGGTACATTTGAACTATTATATTTCAGAACAATTGAAACATCCGGCAACGTTGTTTTTAGACAACGAATTTAGGCTTTATGTAAATATTATAGGATTTTTTTTAAATTCAGGTACTTTCCGGTAAATAAAAAATATTTTAGATGGACCATTTTCTTAATAATTGTATATAAACCCATTCGCCTTACAAGTTAAATAATCTGATCATTTTACGATATTAGTTAAAATTAATGCAATATTTTATATTTTTTTTAGGGTAATCCAATATTCTATTATACTTTTTTGTTTTCATTAGAATATACGTCAACATATCACCTAATTGTTTTTAAAATCTATAGTAACATCCCTGCTAATTACACGACTTATGATTGTATATAGAAAGGTATATACAGGGTATTAAATAAAGGCAGGTAGTTTCCTTTGGCCAAAATAATATTCCTTTTATTTAATCATTATTACTAATGACATTACTTAATTAATGTTTATTTAGAGAAAATTTAAAAATATATTTTAATTCAATCAAGTTATTAGCGTTACTAAAAATAAAGCATATATTATGGATTTTAGTGTTAAAAAAATTATAAATATTTTAGTAGAAAGGTTAAGAAATTTGGAAGATTTGGCAACGAAATTTATAAAATTTCGGGGAATTCCCTAAGGGCTTGTCTTATACATAGTTGCCAAATGTGTACAACTTGACATAGAACTGGAAATATATTGTACCATTAAAGTAAAAATGTAAAAAAACTATTATTATTAACACATTTAAATCTATTTTGCTGTTATATGGTTAATAGTATATTTGAACTACTAAAATTAATACAATTTGTTCTTGACGTATATTTGATTTAATGTCGCTGATTTAAATAAGACATAATCAGCCTATCTGAAAAATATTTGGTAGTTTTGAACTATTTTAATTTCTTGAATTGTTATAATAACTGACTAACTTATGTTGAGTTTGAACTACTTATTACATCGTTACATCGAATAATTATAAGCACTATTTAATTAAATAAAAATGCTATTATTAACCATAATAAATTTTTTTATTTAAAGTACTTGCTTAATTCAGTAAATTGGACAGTCCCATTTAAGAGGTCCTAGAGCGCTAACATTAAATAATTGAATTTATTTCATGAAAAATATATTTGAATTACTTATTATATATTGAGTTTAAATAGAGTTCATTTGAACTACTTATTATACATTGAGTTTAAAATAGAGTTGATATGAACTACTACCATTATTTCACCAAAATAACCAATTTTCTGCAAAAATATATATAGTTTTTAATTCTAATGCTTTATTGTACCATTTCATAATTTTATATAAATTAAATCAATAATAACACAAAAAATTTAATAATAACTTATATTATAAAATGGTTGGTTATGAAACTTTACCTCCCCTCCACTTTCTTTCCACCCCTCCTATATACCATCACGACAAGAAAAATTCTAAATGCTCATTCTAGAGAAAATGTTGGTTGCATAATTACATAATTATATGAACATAGTTCAAGTAGAATGCAAGTGTATATACAGAGTGTATGGTATAAATTATATTAAGGAACTTATTTTGTCCTACTACGAGTAGGGCAAGAAATAGATTAAAAAATTTGATCGTTTCAAAAAAAATTGTTTTGTATATATATTTAATAAACACCAATTTACCACATTTTTTAGCAAAATATATATATTATTGTTGTATAATTGTAAAATTATAACTGGAACTATTTTAATTTTAATAAATCGGCAATAAAAAATAATTTTTCTAAATATTAATAAATAAAAAACTTCCGTATACAAATTCGAAGTATATTATTTAAAAAAATGAACTACTACAAATTTTTTATAATAAAAATTATTTGACTGATTAGTAAAAGTATGTGGTATATTTTAAAAAATACATTTAAACTAAAAATAATATCTTACAACATATTTAATAAACGGTACATTTGATCTAAAAATATTTTTACCCCAGTAAAATTAGCATCCACCCTCGAAATGGTAGGGAATAAGCTGTAAATACGCATAAACCTTCCTTTTGGTGTTCTAATGACTGACTATATCATATGGTGTCTGCGTCACAAGTTATTCAAGGTCAAAGGTCGCTAAAATCGATTTTTTGCAATTATTTCATTTCATATGAAAAATACGACATTTGAGGTTATGAAGAATTTTATAGATCATAAAATTGTCTATAATTTTAATCTTAAGCATTTTTTCATATCATTATCCAATTTCGAGATATAGAGCGGAGAGTTGCAAGCGAGGGGAGTGGCAAGCGCGCATCCTTATATGTAAAATCTATAGGTGAACGGCGTAAATAGTTGACTACACAAAATTATTAATTAAATAAAAATGCAATTATAGATAATATTTTCATTATTGTTATTTATAAACGAGATAAATTTATTTATTTATAACAAGTTTTTAACATATTATTTATAAATAAGGAATACATGTAACAAATATTAAATAAAATGCAACAATAGTGAATTATTTTTTATTCTTTAAATAATACAAAGCAAGTGTAACACAATATTTTTGCCGTGATTTGGAGTTTTCGAAAAAATAAAGTTACGAAAATAAATTTTTATATGTTATATATTGCAATATATATATATGGCATAGTTAGCGGGAAAGTAAAAATAGGTCAAATATTATCATTATTTCTGAGGTTTTAGATGATACTGAATCCATTGCCGTTGTTTATTTGTATATATTTCTCACCGTTCTAGAGTTACATCAGGCTAACGGACGGACGGACGGACAAAACCGTTTTGTAATAGTTTTTTTGTTCGAAAACTATAAAACTATGTTTTATATTAGTATTTTTTTCACATTACTGTAAAATAGCCAGATATATAACTCAAGATTCTTTTTGTTCATCATCGTCTTGTTCATATGGCTTCATTATCATCATCTGTAACCGTCCCATTTGACTATACGAGCTCAAGTATTTCTGAAACATACTTAATTTCTTCATCAAAATTATTTGATGCTAATAGAGCATTTAAACATGATTGTCCATTATACTGGCCCTATACTGAAGAGTATTGCAATCCTACTTTTTTACATCCACAGTTCTCACTACACTCTTTCTTGCAATTGAAGAAGATTATGCTTAATAATTCTTCTGGTGCTGGTGGCAATAATGTTATTGTAGGTCCAAAAACCACCCCCATTCCTCTGGTTGTAAATATTTTCCTAAAAAATTTTGAATTGGGAAGTAGACCCGATACATTTGCTATTGAGCTGCTTCATTTGTAGATGGAACTACAGGGGTCTATTGAGCCTTGTTGAATTAATAAATTGCAAATCTGTAATTGTCATTATTATGTTTTATTGTTGTTGTAGCATTATACATTGCTAAAAGAATATTTATTCCATTATCACATATGTTTGGAGGACAGTTTTCTTGTTGTACAAATCAGGAAGTTTTTCGAACATTTTAATGATTTGCAGTTTTGCTTTTTTGAATAGTGGTAATGTTGTATCACATCCAGTCTCTACATTTCCTTTGCTAATTTTTTTTAAGAAAATTTCTCTTTGATATAATTGAGTTCGTCCAATTAAAATGACCATCAGACCAATATAATCTACAATAATGACAGCAGTTTTTTGTTGTAGAAATTGCAATGGTTATTTTCATGAGCAGGATATCAGCATCATCGTTAGCTTGTTTTGTAGCAATAAGCATTTCAATGACATTTTTTGATTGCACCTGTTTGATATAAACTTTTCTTGGCTGGTAGGCACAACCATTATTTCATTAAAATATACTTCGTAAGATATTCAGAATGCACCGGTCCTCTTAAATTGCTCCATTGCTTTTATGTTTTTACTATAATCTTCGTATTCATCAAATACAACTACATTTATTATAAATAAACTCATGAAGTTTATAAATAAGAAAATAATAATAATGTTTTATAAATAATTTTATACAGTCAACTATTAACCTGACGACGCCGTATTACACATGCGAATGCGCACTCGCCACTCTCTGTATTTTATATCGAGAATGGTTAATAATATGAAAACATGCTTGGAACAAAAATTGTAGATAATTTTATGATCTACATACTGACCTTAAATGATATAGTCATAGGAAACGACATAATTGCGAAAAACAGATTTTCGCGATCTTTGACCTTGAATAACTTATGATGCAGACACGACATAATATGAGATTGTTTAGTCAGCCATTAGAAGTACAAAAAAAATATTTATGCAAATTTACATCTTATTCCCTCCCATTCCGAGGTTGGCCACTTATTTTGGCTAATTTGTACTGTACTTTTTGAAAAATCAAAAATTTAGAAATATATTTTTTATTGCTCTGTAAAAATTTATAATTTCTTTTCTATAGCTGATAATGGCAACAGTGTATTGACCAATGAAATACTACAAAAATATATTTGCTTCTATTTATTTTTCGAGTATTAATATAATTTAAAAATTAGGTTTTGAATCGATCGAATTTCGAAATGAGCGACCACACAAAGTCTGTTTTTTGTTTGTTATCGACGAAAAAAAAAATGTATGTTACGCTCTCTCCTTGTATCTCTGTTTTATATTTAAAAATAATTAAATGTCAATTATAACGTCCACATATATATAAGTACCCAAATTCAATTTAATTATTTCAATTAACGAACTCTTTTAGTTTTTTTTATATTTTATTTAAAATATTTTGTATATGGATTATTATTAGATTTTATATATGTAAAATAATATTGTAAAGTTAACAATATAAAATATTTAATTAGTATTTTATTTAAAGTCAAATTTTAATTTAAATAAAATTAGTAGATATGCAAGGCGGCTTCTGGAACACAAATTTGTTACCATATGACCTTGATATAAATATTCTATTAAATGTCATTTTTATTTTATCAGTCGAAAATAATACCAAATTTCTTTTTTCGTCAGTCAATTTTGGAATTTTGAATTTTAATTATTAAATTTAAAACACTAATTTTGAGAAAAAAATGCCCAATATCCAAAATAACTCGACTCTATATATTTATTAACTGATTAAATTACTGAGTAGATATGCAATGCAAGTACAAGTGTATGTCCTTGTAAACAAAATAATATAAAATTAAATTTTTTTTTGCATTTTATTTTTTATTGTTTAAGTAAGTATTTTTTAGGCTGATGATTAATTTAAATAAAATATTTAGCAGCATTAATGCATTGAATGAATTAACAAAAATATTTATTTATTTGATATAATTTCTATAGAATTTTAAATTTTTATGATTTGTGGGGATTTTTAAAATATTAAAATTTAACCATATACGAAATATTTTAAATAAAATCCCAGTTGATAGTGCGAAGCAATATTAAATTTTAATTATTTGTTATTACAAAAGAACTTAAGTTAAAACAAATCAAAAAATTATAATAATAAAGGAAGAGAAGAAAATCTAAAAAATACAAATATAAACAGAGAATAAAATATTGTTTTGCATAATTAGTTTTAAACACAATAAAATTTATTTACAGTTAAAATATGTAATAATAAAATAATTATTGTACTTCAACCCCGCAGATTTAAATTTCGTTGATATCTATGTAAACAATATTATGACGACATTGTAATTTATCACAGCCAATACAATAAAAATTACTTGTTTAAATAATTAAAATGTTTTATTTTTAACCTTTTTGTGAAAATACGAAAAAAATTAGATCGAGAATCATAGTTTACTTAAAACAATAATAAATAAAATGAATACCATTTTTAACGTAATTAACAATTAAAATAATACAGAACGCTATGAAAAGTTTTTTAATCATTTGAATTTAATAATTTATAAATGAAACACCCTATATTAATTAGTTTTAATTTGAATTTATTCATCAGTCTATATACTTATGTTATTATATATTCAATTTTTTGTTTTGTTTATGAAAATAATTTTATCATGACTATCAACAATAGAGAAGAAAATTAAGAAGAAGTAAAGGACAATTTTGTATTTGCTTTTACACTAGTTCATTTTTTATGCTTCCTGCATCTAAAGACATTGATTAACTTTTATTTAATTTTGTAAATCCATTGTATTTGTTTTTTGTTTGATTCTATTTCCCCATAATATTGTGGCTTAAATTCCAGAGTTATCAAATCTTTAGATATTCCGATTTCGATTCGAAGGACCAGCAAATCACAAAAAAATATTAAATATTAAATTTGCAATAAAAAAATAATTTTACAGGCCTTTAGAAGAAACTGAAACTTTCTCTGAGATAACTGGGAAATACTTAAAATATTTTTCTTCATTAAGCGACAAATCAGAAACGTTATTGTGTTGCATACATCTTTTTCGAATAATCCCATAAAAAATCTTATCTCATTTAAATCCGGAGATTTTACTGGTCATTGTACTAGCTTTTATAAATCCTATAGTTATTTTTTTATATTAATTTAATTTTATATATATAAAAAAATAAATGAAACTAAAAGAGTTCTATTGGAATAATTATTTCTTTTCAAATCACATCCCGAAATAACTGTGTAGTTGTAGAATATTGCTGTAAATTTTCGTTACATTTTATATATTTTTTATTTATCATAGAATAAAACTTGTGCCAAATAAGTATCAACAATTCTACTAATCATTAACTAAGCACTGTTTAAATTTTATTTTTTGCACGAATTGTTTTTGAATACAATAAGAAGACAAGTTGCTCATTAACACAAAAATAAAAGTAAATTTATACCCCTGGAATTCTAATTGTTTGTTTATGTTTATTTGTTGTTTATAAATTGTAATAAATATTTGTATAAAAGGGATGAGGGGTGTAAATAGATGTTTAGTATACAAAAATAATGAATTTATAAAAAAAGAATCGCCCAGATTGGTGGTTTTTTTCTAAAAAAGTGAAATTGTATATATAGTGTTATGATAAACACTGCCTAATAAATTATTATTACTTGATTATTGTTTTATTTACCGTATATAAATATAAACCAAATAAATTGAGTGCACTACCAAAAAAATTTTTTTTACATCATAAAATCAATATTTCTATTATATCGTATAGTTTGTGTGAATGTTTTATTTTATTCAAAGATTTATTGATAACTTAATTCAGTAAATTTTGTCAAAATTAACATTTATGTCTCCTACAAGAAATTAGCAAAATACGGTTTATCACTGGGTTAAGTATCCAAAATTCCATACAAAAAAGGATCGAAAGGACCAGAATAATTTCAAAAATCGAACTATTTAAAATATGCCAGTCAAAGTTATAAAAAAATATTGTTTTAAAATAGAAGGCTCTGAATTCATATTTAGGCGTAAATTTTGTGTAAATTTAAAATATTCCATAAAACACACTTGGAACGGAACCACTATAAGTGCCTGCTAAGATGTTTTTTAATATAAAAAAGTTTCATCTCCCAACAGATTTTCCAAGGGGTTTCCAAAGATATTCATTTAAGATTTATAAAATTTGAAAAAAATGATTTGTTTTAGTATTATACAAATCTTAAGTAACATATTTTTTGTATTAAATAGCAGCGCGTTTAAAAATAAGAAATAGGAGGTGAGGAGTGGGAAATCCAAGAAAAAGAAATTATGTTAAAAAAAGACAAATTAATTTTTTTATTGTATAAAATATTTTATTAATTTTAAAGCAATTAGTAAATTTCTTTTTAAAAAGATGAAAATTATGCACTTTGAATGCGTTTAATGGCTACTATCGGCCCATAAAGTCTTAAATTGCCCAATTTTTTTTTATTTAATACGAAAGAAAAAATATGATGTGGCCAACGTATCTCTCGATAGTTTTAAATAAAAAATTTAGACGTTAACACAAAAAAGTATGAAAAAATTTACTTTTTTATAAATCTGGCAACAATGGCAAAAATTTTATGTAGAAAAAATATATGTGTAAAACTTTATTGCCACTTTGTTTCGTAATGGCGTCATCACCCACAGCAACAGCCACTTCCGGTCGTCAAATCAACACCAAAATCTAAACAGATCTAATCTAGGGTATCAAAATCTTGTATGCAAAATTTCATTTTCTTTAATTTAGTAGTTTTTGAGTTATCGTTACCAGAACATCCATCCTATACACACACACACTAACACAGACACAGACATCATCGCGAAAATGTCAAAATCGTATTCTACGGACCTTATAACGTGTTTACCCACTACCCTATTTTAAGCATGATTACTATACCTTTCTGATCTGAACGGCGAGCGGTAAAAACAGTCTAATAATGAAATGGACTAAATATGTCCGCTCAGTATTGTCATATTACACCATCTGGTGGTAGTTTCATATAATAATTTAAGACTCAAACTACTTCATCTATTGACTGTCAGTAGATAGAACGTTCTTTAACTTTAACGGTTCTGTAACTAATGACAATGACGTTTAGATTGTGACAATTGTATAAGAAATCAACTTGTAAAGTTTTATTCTAAACGTCATCACCTTTACTTATTGAGTCTTTAAAGTTAAAGGACATTCTATCTACTGACAGTTAGAGTTGTAAAATTTAACTTTCAAAGTTATTGATTAAAATTAGTAGATTTTAGTGGTAAGTAATAGAGGGCGCCACATAATTCAAAATATAAAATTAAACAGTACAAGGTGAAAATTTATTATTACTATAATACTATAAGTCAGTCTATAGGGTGACGCTATTTTAATTATGATTTCGTAAACCGTTATAGATACAAAGTTCCTAAAATTTTTGATCAAAATACTTAAGATTGTTGATAAAAATTTTTGAAATCTGAAGAATTTTACATTTTGTCCATTCACAATAAATTTAAGTATTGGACAGTTTTAAACGATTTGACCAGTTTTGGACGGTTTTTACCACTTTTGAACAAAATTAAAAAAATTAACATCAAAAATCAAAATATAAAATTCTCATATTAATTATTATGAAAAACACAAATTATTTTTACATAAAATAGGGTTTTAGGTAATACATTTTTTTTATCAAAAACATGTATAATACTGTTGGAAAAAATTTATATGTTTTACATATTTTTTAATTTAATACTTTTTTTTGAAAGACCTAATCATCCGCCTAATTTCTATTCACCGATCATAATTATGTATTTATATAAAAAATAAATTTCCAATGGTTTATAACTTTTTGCCGAAGCATATCGATTTCCAATTGGTTATAAAAGTTTCAAGGGTCTGAAAATATATTCGAAACTTTGAAAACTGCTGAAAAGCTGCTCAGTTTAAGATAAAATTGTGAATGTGTTGGAAACTTTTACTTCTTAATGGGAAATTCATATATTCACTGTAAAAAGTACATGTATGTGAATGGAAGGAAAAATAAAATAAAAATTTATTTACCTTACTTTTTAAAAGGAATTTACGGAAATCTCTTGTTATTCAATATCGTTTATAGAAAAATAAGTCATAAAAAAGTTTTTATCTTGTTTAAATTCGTTATATTAATAAGGGAATTTTATTTTAAAAACCGATATACATTGGAGGTAAATTTTTATTTATTAGTTTTACATAAACATTAGTTGAATGATAACTTGAAAGTGGAACGATGGAAAAATAATATTAAAGAATCAGTCACTGGACAGAGCAATTGTGTGTTGTCTGAAGATTATATGTAAGATAATATGTACATTGCAGTTGGTCTGAATGGCCATTAAAAAAAAAAAAAAAAAAAAAAAAAAAAAAAAAAAAAAAAAAAATGGCAAATGGGTTGCCTGACTAATATTGTTAAATCATAATATCTTTTTTTGATCAACTTCCGTGATTTATTATTAATGAAAATCGAACGTTGGTCTGGATAACATTAACCCATTAGCGCCTAACGGTACCATATGGACCCGATAGTAAGCGGGGATGTTGGCTATTATGTATCGCCACTTATGGTCTCTAGGCAGTTTTTTTTGTTCCAGACAGGTTGGGTTGATTCAGGTTAACGGTAAAAAAGCCTATCAATTTCATTTTTAGAGTCGTTTATATTCCTGTTAGTGTTTGAAAAACGTGACTGAAAGAATATTTGAAAAACATGGACATCAACTTTATATAAGTATTACCGTTAATGTATTTTTAATTTTGCTCAAATAATAATCTGTATATTAAAATATAGATACATAAAAGTATTTATCAGCATTGACAGATCTACAAAAAAAAATAATAGACCTATTATTTTTTCGTATAAACATTGATGTTCCCATATGGGCGCTTTAGGCGGTTACTCACATGTGACTGTTAATATACCAAATATGTTATTTTAGTGGTATACTCCTACAAACAGCTATGAACATTGCCTACGATGAAGATGTTACGGATATATATATTGAGCCTCCTGAAAGTAACGTTCTAACTGATGAAGAATCAGGTGATGAAGAAGAGGGGGGCTTGGCTGACAATTTATCTGCCAGGCAACTTTCTGCTCCGGCAGAAGTTGTATTTAACAACAATAACGAGAGACATGGTGTGGAAAATATTGATATAGATGAGGTACAAAAAGAACCACCAGTTACTAATTCTCGTCTAAAAACTGAAACCCAACCAAAAAACTTCGAATTTGTTCAAGGTGATCTACATAAGGTCACGAGTTCCCAAAATATGATTACTCTACTCCCAAAAAATTTTTCGGTGGTAGGTAAAGCAAGCGGAATTATTTTTGTTAGGTGGAATGACAACAATGTAGTGACCATGGGTAGTACTTCTTATGGCGTAGAACCAATTAGAACAGTTGACAGATTTAGTAAAAAAGAGAAAAGAATAGTTCCTGTACTAAGATCAGATAAAGTAATGCGTTACAACAAAAATATGGGTGGAACCGATCAAATGGATAACAACATTTCCTGGTTAGTTATTTCTCAATTTTATAATAGTACCCACTATATTTTCATACACAATTTTTGTAGTTACCGCATTGGAATTCGATCCAAAAAATGGTACTGGCCCAGAAATAGTGGGCGAAAAATTAGTCAATTAGAGTTTAGACGGCATATTTCCCAGGTAAGATACTGAATGTTTGACTATCAAGCTGTTTCTGTACATTGTTCTCTTTATTTTGGACTTATCTTACAAGATATCAAGTACCAGCACGAACACCCGGTAGAGCACCAAGAGCTGCAGCTTCTGATTTTAGGGTTAGTTATGATGTAAGGTTTGATGGATTGCACCATTACGTAATTTCTGTACCAGAAGGAAAAGAAGAAGATGTGGTGGGGATAATTGTAGTAGCCGAGGTAGAACAATGTGCTGTACTCATACACAAAATATGTTATAAGTTATAACTGAGGTAACACCTAAAGGTCCCATATGGGAACATCTCCTTTTAGAGGGTTTGTCTAAAAAATGAAATAAAACATTATTAGAAATGTGCTTTGTTATCTATTTCCACCTATTTCATAATAAAAATATTAATAATTTCAAGAATTTTTATTTCTCGGCGCTAATGGGTTAAACGAGTAATTTGAAAAATATTTGTTGCCTACTATAAAGTTACCAGGTATAAACAGGTAAACAGACATTATTGATATAACCTCATCAGTTTGAATTAAGCATTTGGAACCTTTTGTTTTCAACAATGTTGAAGAAAATCGTCAGCAATAAACAAAAACATCACTCTACTTACATTTCGGTAATTATGTTAGCATCATCAGGATTTAATGAAAAAAGTTACTGCTGACGATATTCTTCAATCTCATCAGTTATTTATTTGAATTTTTTATGAGAAAGTGATAGAGAAGCGTTGCGCGCGCCACTCGATTGATTATGTACTGGAATTAAGACAAATTAAATATTGATAATGATGATATTTTTTTTCATTCGCACATTTATTTATCAACAGTACAATAAAACAAAACATAATTAAGAAATTTATTCTGATTCTGACTCGTTAGAAGTGCTTACATCAAATTTTCTTTGATTTTTTTATGTTTGAATATGTTGAGTATATCCTTGATTTGTAAAGGTGTTGCGTTCCTACGATTACTCGAGATTAGTATTGAGAATGACATCAATATAGAGCACTGCTTATATCGTCACCATTAGTAACTGTACAGCCCGCTCTTTCTCATGCACGGGTGATTGACTGATAAAATAGCCAAAGATTACAGTCTAATGTCAAAATAGTTGAGCCTATGAGTATTGATATTGAAATATTAGACATTTTTAGTATCTGTATCTTATCCGATCATCTATGCTGAGTACATTTGACAAGGTATGTCATCCAAGGACATAATCAAAAATAACCATTTTAAAAAAGCTATTTACTGGGAAAATGATAGTTTATATAATCAATAATAAAATTTTTTTAAAACAGTTGGACAAGTCTTTTTTTTATCATACAGTAAAGAACCACATCGTGAAGCGTGACTAAGTTTATCTGTATCAACATGAATAGGCAGATACTAAGATAATGTTTTATATATCAAAAGGATCAAAAAAATATTGGTCATAGCATATGATACTGGTAATTTTATTGGCCAATATCCAAAAAGTTCCGGAGATTCACATTTGGTTGGCAAGTTCATCATCAAAGAAAAGCAATAAAAAATATCTTGTTCGAATTAATTGTACTCAGTTGGCGATGAAATTGGATCCTACTTTATGACAGGGTATGTCAGCTTTCCACTCATTTACGGGCTGTGATTTATAGCAAAGGAGAAGCTAATGACTTTTAAGATGAATGGATTTCCAGGAAATATTCGCATCATTGATAGGCCAATGATCTTTTCATCAAAGTAGTTTACTGCTCTTAATGGGATCAAACAGTGTATAAGCATCAAGGATTGTAGATATCGCATGCTCCAAAAAATACATGGAACAAAGGAAGATAAAGAGAAATTTATAAAAATGTTAATGGCATCAAATCTGGCTGCAAACCTTTTGTCGGTACCATAGCGACCTCTAGAATATTATGGCAAGTGGTCTTCACACTATAAATGGAAGGTGACGCCCGACGCAAACCGTTAGCGGGACTAAAGCGCCCAACCGATCGCATAACGAGGCAAATTGGTAATAAACTTAAAAATTTTGAACATTATCAGGAGTTGATGATAAAATTTAGTTAAGAGCAACATAATAAGTTAATGATAAACTTTAGAGATAGGAGGATCATGATGAGTTGGTAATAAACTTTAGATTTTAGAGTTATCAGGAGTTAAAGATAAACTTTTGAGTTTAGAGTATCATAAAGTGTTGATGATAAACTTTAGAGTTTAGAGGTCACGAGGAGTTGATGATAAACTTTAGAATTTAGAGCATTATCAGGAGTTTAGACTTTAGAGCATTTTTAAGAGTTGATGATAATCTTTAGAGTTTAGGGCATCATCAGAAGTGGATTATTAACTTTAGTCTTTATCATCATGGTGCTAAAATAAACATTGTTGATAATTCATTGTTTTAAGGTGAATTTAAATTTCAAAAAATGTTTAGAATTTCCACCGGTGAATTCTAGATCTTATGAGGTTCTATTTTTAACAGAATTACAATTACATTTTATTTATTGGCATTTCGATTCAATGTTAAAAACTCATTTTTTTGGTTACAAGAATCTGTACTGACCATATTACTATGATTTAAATATAATTCCATTTATCGATATGTACATAACACGAGTAATAAAATTATTAACATACCGTTCATCAACCCATCAAAAAGTTAAAACAAGCCTTAAATATACCGAAACCGGTTAATATTCAATCCTCACTTAACGTACAATACGAATTATGCAAATAACTTTGGGAAAAGTTCATCCAAACACAGCTTAAGTATATTCTATTTCCGAGAAAATAATCAGAACCATCTGGTTTGATCTCTATACTAGCGCGTAAATCTGGAATTGAAATGCAAATTTTTCGGTAACCGAGTCAAACACGGTTCTTAACACCGCAATAATTGTATGCGCAAATATGCAAGTTAGTTTGGCAGGGAGTTCGTCAAGTCGACGCGGCCTTATTAATTTGAATTAGGCGGTGTAATTAGTGCTCAGTTCGCTGTGATATGAGAAACCAAGGGATAATTATTGGAAAATAAGCCGGGGAATTTATTACCAGATATTCGAAATATCTAGCTTTGATAGACTATGTATTATTTACATGGATATTGGATTTGTAGAATTGGAAAAAAAAGATTAACGAAAATTAGCAATACATTGACACATCATAATAAATTATGGACAGAAAACCGCTACCAACTCTACATATAGTAAATGTAGCATGAAGCATTCAGAAGAACAATTTACGTTAAACCAGAACCAAGACGACGAAAAGAAGTTGAAAAGGAAGAGTAGAAAAGCAAATATACGAAGATGACATAGAAAACTTGCAATATACCTAAAACAGAAGAAATATAAAATACTGGATGGAACAATGTAACAATAGAGCGCTGAAGAACCTACCGCGAAAAGGAATCATGTGTATTATGGCGATAATCAAAGGAAGTACTGGAAGAAGATAATATGAAAACATGGACAGAATCGTACCTCTCCACAGAATTATAGACCCATAACATCAGTGAGTAAAATTGCGGTACGAATCTTACTAAGTAAACTGCATGAACAAACTTAAACTATTAATATTCTGCCAAAAGAATAATTTGGATTCAGGAAAGAACACAACTGCTAAGCACAATTGATAAGACTGTCCGAATATATCAATCAAGGTGCGACGACACTTCGGTCGTTACTGGTCACTTTGGCGCCTTAGTCCAGGTTTCGGATTGCCTCGGGCGCCACCTTCCGTTTAGAGTGTAAAGGCCACTGCACGGGCAGCGTCAGTGGAGAAAGAAATACTCCAGGGGTCGTTATGGTATCGACCAAAATCACTGGCGGCCAGAAGGGCGGTCTTTACTTGCCCTGCTGGGTTTGAGTAGACTGGGTATTAGCTGCTGGGATGTTAAAACAAAGCAAATAAAATTCAATATATAAAACTTTTATTTTTACCAAAATCCGGCGAAGAAAAGGTGTGTAACGGTCGATTGGCTTGGCGGCGTGGTGTAGTCGGACTGACGGTTCTGGACTCCGGTTACAACTTGAACTTGGCTTCAGCTTGACCTATCTCTAAAGGTCGACGGACTGCACTGCTGTTCCAATTGGGACGGCCACAGCAAGTCTGGCTTCTCGCTGCCTCTGCAGCTGCCGACAACGGTATGAATTGCCCTACTCGATACGAACTTAAGCGTCTAAGAAGCAGAGACGAGAGTGCCTCCATCTGCTTGGCGACGGTTCAACTGGTACGACTGGCCTTTTATTCACAATTTTTAAGTAAATTTTACTCCAGTGCCGTGCGCGATTTAATTTATATATTTTAAATAATACGTAAAAAAGTAACTTTGTTACAAAGGCTTTAAAAGAGACCAATCGACAGGAGCTATTTTCTTAGATATCAACAAAGCGTTTGACAAGACCTGGTATACATAAAATTAGAGATATGGGACACTTTAGCTCACATAAACCTATTTGAAATAAAAAACGATTCAAAAAAATTAAACACTTACCAACCGCAGGAACCCAAACTGGAATAAACAGAGTGAGATGGACAAATAAAGCAAAATTGTTAGTTGTAATTATGGAGAGCAATCTAAACTTCACAGAATATGTAAAGGCATCAATACATGAAGGGAAAACAAACTGCAAATAAATACCAAACTAAAACCAATCAACACCATTGTACTGCCAATTATCTGATATGCTTCAGCTGCATGGGGATATACTTGCACATGAAACAAAAAGAGGATGCAAGTTCAACAAAATATACTAATAAGACAACCAGCCAATGCACCATGGTATGTCACAAACAGAGAATTTAAACAGACACCGATACTTGACATCATGAATGAAAGAGTAAATTAAGCGCAAGCAGGGAGAGAGAGAGACAAAGAAGCGTTGCGCGTGCAACTCTATTGATTCAGTACTGGAATTAAGGCAGATTAAATATTAACAATGAAATCAATTTTTTTTCATTCACATATTTATTTATAAAAGTAGAACAAAATATAATTATGAAATAAAAAATATGTTCTGATTTTATGTTTCAATGTATTGAGGATTTCCTAGACTTGCAAGGGTGTTGCGTCCTCTACAACCAGGTTGGCTGCAAATAGCCATCCAAACACCAACCACATTAGTAGATAAACTAAGAGAGGTTGAGCGCAATGGAAGTCCGCGGGTGTCGCGGAGACGGGGGAAGTATGAAGAGGGATATCTCCGTTATTAGTAGTCAGATTTAAATTGCACAAACGGCATTGTAATCTAAATATGACGTAAAATAAATACGTAAAAAAATCATGAGCAGAAGCAAACATTTAGTAATAAAAATAGAAATAAAAATCACCAAGTAGCAAATAATGGGCTAACAAAGCATATACAAAAAAAAAATCAGACGGGGACGGGGAAAAAATGTGTAACGTGATCCAAAGCAAAACCAAAAAAATGTTTAAATGAGCTATGAACCAATAAGCGCTGATACGGATTATTATCGTGCAAGACGGTGAGACAAAGTATGCAGATGATAAGCGAGAAAATGTACAAAAATATGTCTATGGTACAAAGTTATATTTTACGGTTTATAAATTCATATAATAATAAACTATCCTAACAGTGCGTCGACGGAAGGCTAACCCAGTTAAGTAGATACTCAGCCCAGGCCGCTTTCCGTCGAAAATAATTTCAAAAGTTAGTAAGCCGACAGATGGCCCAGGTTAAAAATAATTTCAAAATTAGAACGAAAAATAGAACTTTGAAAAAATTTACAAACGTGACTTTCGCTTTACCAATATTTAACGGTGTTCTGGTCTGGCGTGGTGGTACAGCTTGCGGTGCTAGCACAACTGACTTTATATTATCCTTTGAGTGAGAACAAGCTTCCAAATTTCCTATTCTTGTTTTTACTTTTGAATCTGGAAGGAGTTGGACATGCGTGTTGTTGAAATCGCGGACTTAGTAATTTAACGGATGTATTTTAATTCAAATCAACGGACTTTGTATTTGTATGTATAGTTAGAATAGCTCACCCGGTATATTGTACGTCTTGGCAGCTCCTAACAACAGTCGATTTGATCAGGCGGTGTTTGCGGACTCACTGAATTACTGAAATGATTTTTCACCATCGATCGCGGTATTGAATCTCAATAGTCCGGCACTGTATAACGGTGTAGAGAGGGAAGGACTCGGTGAATTAATTAGGGGTGTAGTATTAAGGGTGAAAGAGCGTCGACGCGTCAGAAGAATTTAAACTGATGTGTATGATGTATTAAAAGAATATTTTTGCCAAAAGAATGGAGGTTGTACAACAATTATTAACGGAGAGTGGATAATTAATTCTTTTCTAGTTAATAAAATTAGCCGGAGTTAAGTAACTTCGTTACACCGACTTCTTATGATTGTCTAAATTCTAAAGTTTATCAACTCCTAACAGTGCTCTAAACTCTTAAAGTTTATCATCAACTCCTTATATTACTCTAAACTCTAAAGTTAATCTTCAACTCCTAATAATGCTCTAAATTGTGAAGTTGATCATTAAGTCATCATGATCTTCTAAACTCTAAAGTTTGTCATCAACTTCTGATGATTTTAACTGTAGTTTGTGTTGGTGATGATGATATTTTTCAGTTAAGATGCATTGACTTTTTTTCTTTCGAATCGCGTTTAGTGCAAGTTTATAGCCTTTTGTATATACCAACCTAATTCAACTTTAATTTAATTTGAATATTTATAAAAACTCATATTTATAATAGTAATTTTTGTCATTTTTGAGATTATAGTAATTCCGTTTTGATAAAGCTAAAATTTTTATATTACGCGCAGTGTTGCCAGGTAGGAAAAATTTTCAGTATCGCAAAATCGTTAAAAAATTACTAAATTTTGCCTCAGTATACCACTTTTTAACGTCTGTCAACTTAGCAAGGCAAATTTTTAAAATTACAACGGTATCTTATTAGTAATTTGCCGCTTTTTTGCCGTAAATTAGTTGTGGAAAAATAAATTTTGCGGCTCTTTTTTTTTACCAAAAATTCAATGTCCTAACTTGATATTAAGTTAGCAAGACAGCTGCGTTAATAATTACGATATTAAAAAACTAAAAGCTGAAGAATTTGCTGCTTTTTTGCCGTTAATTAATTGTGAAAAAAAATTTGTCGCCATTTTGTTATTAAAAATTTAACTTAGTA
Organism: Neocrepidodera transversa; assembly: GCA_963243735.1. Classification (NCBI taxonomy): domain Eukaryota; kingdom Metazoa; phylum Arthropoda; class Insecta; order Coleoptera; family Chrysomelidae; genus Neocrepidodera; species Neocrepidodera transversa. The sequence continues at coordinate 7,249,454 of OY725347.1, forward strand.
TCAAGTTTTCAAGAAAACTGCGTGAAAATGACGATATTAAAAACAGAAAGCTCTAGAATTTGCCGCATTTTTGCCATTAATTAATTATGAGAACAATGTTTGCCTTTATTTTTTATTAGTAATTAAACATCTCGCTAACATGATATCAAGTTAGCGACACAACTGTGTAAATAATGAAGATATCAAAAAAATAAAAGCTGGAGAATTTTCCGCTTTTTTACCTCTAAAGAGTTGTGGAAACAAAAAAATTATCAACTGTTTTTTATAAACAATTTCCAGGAGTTTTATATACCAACGTCAAATTTAAGAAAACAAAAAATTTTACATAATGCGTCTTTACAAAAGTTAGCCTTTAAATTTAATTTTTTTTTTAAATCTATTTTCAGAAAAAAATTCTGAATGAAAATGACTAAAGGTTGATGGTGCTAGATTTTCAAGTTACCATCTGTTTTTTGAGTAAAAAATTAAAACTAGAAATATTAAAAAGCAAACAACTTTGCACGATTTATTTCCGATTTTTTAGATTTTTCATTTTTTTTGTCTTTAGGAATAAATATAAAAAATTGTTTCAATTAATAAAAAGTACCGGAAAGTGGCATAAAGAGGGGGTGTGAAGTCCTGAATCGTCTCATATGTGAGTCATAATCTAAAGAGCCATCAACGAACTGGATCCGTTGAGCCTTTTGCCGAGTTCTCAAACTGACAGACAGACGGACAAAGTAAGGACAATAGTGCCTCTTCTTTATAAATAAAGAGGAAAATGCACTAAAAAGCGGCAAATTCTCCAGATTTTAGTTTTTTGATATCGTCATTATTAACGCAATTGTCTTGATAACTTGATATCAAGTTAGCAAGACATTGAATTGTTAGTAAAAAAAAGAGCGGCAAATTTTTTTTTCCACAACTAATTTACGGCAAAAAGCGGAAAATTACTGATAAGATATCGTTGTAATTTTTCGAAGTTGTCTTGCTAAGTTGATAGACGTCACTTTTTAACATTCTGTCGTCACGATCATCAGCCCTTGGCTGACTCACTGACTTGTCAGTCGTGGAGTAACCACGTAGCATACAATCCAGTCGTAACCCCCCCTCATAATAAGAAAATCCCATTCCATATAAAGGAAAAAACACATTATTTCGATATATTGACTATGGGCTACAGAAGCTGCCCAAGGTGCAGAAGAATGAGTGGTTGAGGAGTGTGCGCCCAATAAAAGCAAAAGTCAAATAACTTAAGAAAGACAGAGAACTTTCAGTTCATTGAGTTTGAAGATCCACCGCTAGAGGCACGCGTGACGCATGATTTACTTCGTGGCCACTATACAGGGTGTTCCAGGAGTTCGTACCCAAAACATGGGAGATGATAGAGGGGCCAAAATTAATGATGGTACTCCATATAAAAGTTGTCCCTTACGCCCTTCGTTAACCAGTTATAGGGCTCCACAGCTAAAAATTAAAAATGGTTTTTTGTTTATTATTACTAAACTACTTATTTGAAATAAATCAAAATTAACCATTTATAAACACCATAAATGCGCACTTAGTAGCGTTATAAACAAATCTGCACTTGTGAAGTCAGGTACAACAAGTTCAATGGTTAATGAGGCACTTTTTTTTATCTATCATTTTTTTCACTTCTAAATATGACAGCTAAATTTCACAAATATTTCTAAAAGAAAAACTTCCTCTTGTGACAACTCGATAAAATTAACGGTTTAAGAGATATGTGCAATTTTATGTGGCACTGCACATCAATATCGCATTCACCATTTTTTTAAAAATACTTACGACTAAAGGAAACATCTCGTATTACTATTAAACTATTAATAAATCACTAGTAAATAAATAAGTGTAGAAGTTTATTATTCTAAATATAGACTGTCCTGATTTATTAATAATTTAATAGTAATACGAGATGTTTCCTTTAATCGTAAGTATTTTTTAAAAAATGGTGAACGCGCAATTGATGTGCAGTGCCACATAAAATTGCACATATCTCTTAAACCGTTAATTTTATCAAGTTGTCACAAGAGGACGTTTTTCTTTTAACGATGTTTGTGGAATTTAGCTGTCATATTTAGAAGTGAAAAAAATGATAGATAAAAAAAATGTGCCTCATTAACCATTGAACTTAGTCCTTAGCTGACTTCACAAAGGTAGTACAGATTAACGCTATTAAGTGTGCATTTATGGTGTTTATAAATGGTTAATTTTTGATTTATTTCAAATAAGTAGTTTAATAATTATAAATAATAAACAATTTTTAATTTTTAATTTTGGAGCCCTATAACACGTTAACGAAGGGCGTAGGGACAAATTTTATATGGGGTACCATCATTAATTTTGGCCCCTCTATCGTCTCCCAAATTTTGGGTACGAACTCCAATAAAGAAAGTTGATATTTTTCACTGTACCCAGAAACAAATTTAGGTTCCACAATTATCAAAAGAGTACCACAATACATTTCGACGATCAAAAGTACCATCTGTGGTACTATAGTATCAACCTGGCAACACTGATTACCCGTACTTAACAAACTTCTTTGTCTCATGATAAAATTATCATTAAATTTTGTATTTTTTTGTCTCAATATATAAATAAAATTTTTTAACAACTCAACGAAAACAAAAACAATAAAAATTAGTTGCATGACCTCATCCACACTAATCTAGCCCATATCCTATTAAATTATGAAGCGTATCAAGATCTGATCAAAAGTGGATCAAATCGGGTATTTGCTAGGTACATGCTGCTGTTTCTAGACTACCTGAGTGTAAATGACGTAAATATGATGGTAGACAGCTAACGCCATCTAGGAATGAAAAAATTCCACATATGTAATAAGAACTAACTGAAACCCAAAGAAAGACCATTTCCAAGAGGTATAAAAACCCAAACAAGTGTTAAATACTTGTAAAGTGTTAGAATTTGATTTATATGCATCCAGCTGTATACTGGATAGTTGTTTCATCCCTAAAGTACTCATCAGCGGCAATGTGCCCAGATGCATAGAATTCAAATTTTTCCTCGAAACACAATATTGCTAAAATTCAGTAAATATGATGATAGACAGCTACCAATGGGACACGGTGTCGTTTATTAATTTGGAAAAGATTGCACACCGAGTGTGTTTAGGATTCACCTCTTTGATTTTGAAGATGTCATGAGAGACCATTTTTACAAAATAAATTAAAATTAAGGTTATAGCTTTATTTGGAAGCGAAAATAGAACTGTGTGAAATAAAATCGCAAAATACAATAAATACTATTAAAAGCAGCCAAAAATCGCCAGTTCCATTGAACGTCCTCGAACAATAAAATATTGATTAAATCTTGGAAACGTTCGATGGGGGTACAAATACGGCGGCGATGGCCAACATTAAACCTACTTCAAACAAAGTACAAAGAAGAGGAGGAGTTCGATACGAAACGGTCTCCGCTTCTACCTCCAATTGACACCACTCCAGATCAACACGTTAAAGAGCAAAGGGCTTGCGATATAACTACAAATCAGATTATTGGAAAATGTCATTATTTTTGATTTAATTTGAAGTGGGTACTAGAAGAGAATGGGAGTTAACTTTTAAACTATGGATTTATACTTTATTTTTCTCAAAGTTTTACACTTTTAACATAACAAAATTTCGATAAACTGATCAATATTGCCTATACTAAATCACAAGGAATAGTAAAACCAGAAAGTAATAATGAGTATAAACTGATAATAAGATCAAAAAAGAAAGGAACTAAATTGTAAGTAAAAACTAAGAATAAAATGGCTTTTGATAATATGAAAAAGTTTAAAGCAGAAATTTTTATATAAAACGTCCATCTTTAAAATTTACGATCTCTATTTTTTTGCAAAAAGTATGGAGCTTGGTATCTTTCTTTTAAAAGCTCGTTGTTAGTGTTGTTACTTATTTCATTTCGCTATTTTGTTCATTTTTATACTTTCAGTACGAATTTTTTATCATCGTTTATCCCTATTGTGTTTTAGTTACAAAATATGTTTAAATACATTTTCTTGAGTTACAAAAGTCTTCTTTTAGGTCATATAATTTAGTTCTTAAATATATATGTCTGATATGTAAAATGTAGCGATATTTACAAATTTTGTTGGATTTATTGTGTTCAATTTATAAATTAATCCATAAACATGTATTTTATAAATCAGTTTGATTTTTTGGAAACTTTTGTTCACATCTAATGCCTAAGCCACAATTATTCCTTTAGTTTAATTTTTTTTTATGGTCAAGATTATTACGTCTATTATATTAAGTATGACAATTAAATTAAAAAAAAAACAAGATGTGTTAACTAAATTATATTTCATACATTATTGTTTAAATTTATTTTTTAAATTGAATTCTATTTATTTAATTAACAAGTACAATGATGGTTCTAATACTCGTTTTTTTTTCTTCTTCATTTTATGTGGTAGAAAAATTGATGTTTTTAAGAAATTCGCTGTCAAATTATTTTTATCTATATATTTGCAGGTTATTTAATTTTTTTAACATCTTAATTGCGGAACCAAAATGACTTTGTCCTATTGCTCTATAATTTTAGAATAATTTTTCTACCATGTTTTTTTTTTAAATCTATTAAAATTTGTTTTAAATTTGTTTCTTTTAAACTTTTATTTTTTAAACTACTTTTTATTTCGGTTCAAAATTTACCACAAATCAATATTTAAACACCACGTTGTAATTAATTTTGTATACTATAATAAGAAAACTGAATAATTTTTTTAAATAACTTAATACCATTAAAAATATAAAGAAATATACTAGTTGGAATTTTTTCAAAATTTTTAAGCAAGAATTGTAAACTTGAGAAAAGGGAGAGACCGTAATGAGGAAAATTTAAAAAATCCTTTCAGTTACGGTCTCTTCTTATTGTCACAATCACAATTTTTTATCCAAAATTTTAAAAATATTCATCTATATAGTATGTATTTTTCTCTTTCTCTGTACAGTTAGTATTTATTAATAGCGTTTACAGTTTTTTTGTTACAGGGGCCTAATCATATGTAACTAGAAATTGTAATTAAAATTTTGTTTCTAAACCTACAAAAAACAAAATACTAGTAAAATTTCAATATTAATTTAATACCATTAGAAAGAAAATAAAATAGGCTACCAGTACAATTTTTTTCAAAATTTTTAAACACGACTTCTGAACTTGAGAAAAGGGAGAGACCGAAATGAGGAAAATTTAAAAAATCCTTTCAGTTAAGGTCTCTTCCTATTGTTACAATCACAATTTTGTATCTAAAATTTTGAAAATATTGGCATATATAGAATAATCTTTTCTCTTTCTATCTGCCGTTAGTTCATTTTAATAACATCTACCTCTTTTTTGTTACATGGGTTGAACAATATGTAACTAGAAATTTTCATTCAAATTTTGATTGTAAATCTACACAAAACGAATTGTGACTAAAATTACAATATTAACTTTATACTATCCAAAAGGGAATAAAATGGACTAAAAGTAGGAATTTTTTGAAAATTTTTAAGCAAGAATTGTAAACTTGAGAAAAGGGAGAGACGGAAATAAGGAAAATTTAAAAAATCCTTACAGTGACGGTCTCTTCCTATTGTCACAATCACAATTTTTTATCATAAATTTTGTAAATATTGGGGTATATAGTATATTTTTTTCTTTTTCTGTCTTCAGTTGGTTCATTCTAATAACGTCTACCGCTTTTTTGTTACAGGGGCTGAACCATATGTAACTAAAAATTAATTTTGATTGTAAATCTACATAAAACTAATTGTGTCTAAAATTACAATATTAACTTTATACTATCAAAAAAGGAATAAAATAGACTATAAGTAGGAATTTCTTCAAAATTTTTAATCAAGAATTATGAACTTAAGAAAAGGGAGAGACGGAAATGAGGAAAATTTAAAAAATCCTTAGAGTGACGGTCTCTTCCTATTGTCACAATCACAATTTTTTATCAAAAATTTTGTAAATATTGGGGTATATAGTATATTTTTTTCTTTTTCTATCTTCAGTTGGTTCATTCTAATAACGTCTACCGCTTTTTTGCTACAGGGGTTGAACCATATGTAACTAAAAATTAATTTTGATTGTAAATCTACATAAAACGAATTGTGTCTAAAATTACAATATTAACTTTATACTGTCAAAAAGGGAATAAAATAGACTATAAGTATAAATTTCTTCAAAATTTGTTATCAAGAATTGTGAACTTGAGAAAAGGGAGAGACCGAAATGAGGAAAATTTAAAAAATCCTTTCAGTGACGGTCTCTTCCTATAGTCACCATCACAATTTTTTAGTTAAAATTTTCAAAATATTGACATACATAGAATATTTTTTTCTCTTTTCACTTACAGTTAGTTCATTTTAATAACGTTGACCGATTTTTTGTTACAGGGGTTGAACGATATGTAACTAGAAATTCTAATTATAATTTTGTTTTCAAATCCACACAAATCGATTTAGCTCTAAAATTATAATATCAGGTTTATATTATCGAAAAGTGAAGAAAATGGACTATACATACAAATTTTTTCAAAATTTTCAAGCAAGAATTGTGAACTTGAGAAAAGGGAGAGACCGAAATGAGGAAAATTTAAAAAATCCTTTCAGTGACGGTCTCTTCCTATAGTCACGATCACAATTTTTTAGTTAAAATTTTCAAAATATTGGCATGCATAGAATATTTTTTTCTCTTTTCACCTACAGTTAGTTCATTTTAATAACGTCGACTGATTTTTTGTTACAGGGGTTGAACAATATGTAACTAGAAATTCTAATTAAAATTTTGTTTTCAAATCCACACAAATCGATTTATCTCTAAAATTATAATATCAGGTTTATACTATCGGAAAGTAAATAAAATGGACTATAAATACGAATTTTTTTAAAATTTTCAAGCAAGAATTGTTAACATGAGAAAAGGGAGAGACCGAAATGAGGAAAATTTAAAAAAATCCTTACAGTTACGGTCTCTTCCTATTGTCACAATCACAATTTTTTATCCAAAATTTTGAAAATATCGGCATATATAGTATATTTTTTTCTCTTTCTAACTGTGGTTAGTTCATTTTAATACCGTTTACCGCTTTTTTTACAGGGGTTAAACAATATGTAACTATAAATTTTAATTAAAATTTTGTTTTGAAATCTACCCAAAATGAATTATCGTACGTCAGTGAATTTTTTTTTAAATACTATATAAATTTGTTAAAAATCTATGTAACAAACCTTCATCAATTTCATCATTATTTTTACTACTCTCTGTTTTTTTTTTCTTTCTGGTTGGTGAATTAAATTTAATTGCTGCCAATCTACCACTCTCAATTAATTGGACAATTCCTTTAATTTATAATTGGTGCAAAATTAAAGTAAGCAATTTAACTAATTTTGTACAATTTTTGATACATTTAGCAGTTGAGGTGTTAAATAATACGTAAATTAAATTAAAATGTTTATTAAAATTTTGTAAAACTTTTTTAAAAAAATAGTCAGTCATCGTATATTATTAAAAACATCACATATGAGTAGTTTCAATATTTGTAGAAATGTCTGGATTTTCTTTTTTTAATGTTTCTTCTTTCTTAATGAATTGTTTGTCTTTAAGGTACATAAATCTGAAAAAAAAATGAATAAAATAGAATTTTTTCAACAAAATGTTTTTACCACCAATTACCAATACATATAATAAAAAGCCAGTCACATTAAAGTAAATAAAAATTCTATTACACAAATTATTGATGTGAAATATGTGCACACCCAGTATATTGCTAAATAATTATTACTTTAGAAATTTAAAAAAATCGGGAATTTTGTTCTCTATTTTGAAGATATCGATGGCGTCAAAAATGCATATTATAAGATAATCATGCTCTACCAAAATCCGAAATTAAAAGTAAAAATTTCTTATAGATTGAGACCCACTATAAAGAAACCCGTAAGCAAAAGAAGATGGAACGGTAGAGAGGAGCATATAATAGAATCCGTTATCAAGATTCCTATAACCATGTAGCATGAAAGTGGAGGAAATTTTTTTTGACCCTTCCATGGAAAGATGCAATGCAGCAAGCCCTAGAGGCGTTTAGGATATCTTAAAGACCTTATATATCCAGTTTAGGCATCGTAGAGGGTGCTCCCCGGAAGTAGCCAAACTCTTCAGGACATAGGATGCAGTAAGTAGTAGAAATTGGTTCTCTGGGCTACAGGATCACAAAAATGTCACTTTTTGAATCGTAAGTGATGCGCTTGAAAAAAAAAAACCGAAAACAGGGGTAAATAATTCTATTTTGTTGTGATAAATCTAGGGTAGCATCTGGTCGCCAAAAATACGATTGACTGAGTTATAAACTAACAAAAATCTGTTTTGCTGCTTGAAAGAGCGCCCTCTGCCATCAAATTTGCCCCCGTTTCAAAAGTGACATATTTTTTATCACAATCATTCATTAATCGATCCAAATTTGTCGAAAATTTCTATAAAACACTCTATATAACAGTTTTGGGGTTTGGGGCACATACTGCATAGCCGACAAAAAAATATGTATTCAACAAGACGCGAGGGCAAAGACATACAGCGCTGATTTTGGGTAGTCTTATAAAGGGACTGCTAATAATCGAAGCTAAGGTGGTACCGGAATACAAGGATTGAAAAAAGAAGTTTGTTAAGTGTCTTTTTTTATGTTACTTACAGCAAGATTAAGTCAACAGAGAAGAACATTGTAAGAGATAAAAAATGGAGATTTTTTAGCAGCGGTAGGTCTTAAAATAGAGTATCCGCAATAAATTATTGATCGTATCACCTGAAAGTTTATAGGTAAGTTTTGTTATATTCAAGCGAACTTCAGGATATATTATGACCCTGTTTGGTATCGATATTAATTCATATTTTTATGAGCCAAGAGGCTGTGTTTTTGTGAGCCAATAGGAGACTGTTTTTGTATAATAAATATGTAACATAGATAATGTCTAGATGTTATTTTAATATGCAGTTAACTTTTTGATGCTTATTAGGCTGTTTTTTTTTGACAGATAAGTGAATGGGTGTCTAAAGAGATTTCTTTCATAACAGAGATAATTTCCTAGCCACAAGATAAGCGGCACCAGGGAAAAATATAAATCGTGTGAATCATTTTCTCCTCATCCTTGTCTATAGTATGTAAGACCCCTACCCATAGTAGATGCACGAACTACCCCTTTTATCCGTTCCAGATCTAAAAAGGTGAACCTCATCCGTAAATAAAAATACTGTTTCAGGATTTCAGGAAATCAACTATTACCCCCTCCCGTCGCAACCCATTATTGACCTTAACTTTCCTCTTAGAAAAGGGCTGGCAGTACATTAAATAAAACAACAACCCTTATTCTACCCACTGTAAAATTTTACACATGTATAAATTTTTTTTTAATTAAATCATATATGACTATGATTAGTTTGTTGTGCTCCACCTATATATTAGTTGCCTAAATTTAATCATGGTGTAGATCTCTTCCACGCCAAATTATGTATATTTGCTATATATTATATAATACTTACACAACCAGAAAACAGCAAATAGTATAGAGAATAACACTGAAGAAAAATACAGTGGCAGGAAAAACTTGAAGGGTATTTTGATAAATAATATTGTAGGCTGGTACAGCCGCTACAGGAGCTAAAGCTTCAGCAATTCCCAATAATGATATAGTTTTTCCAATATCATTTTCCGATACTATTTTCGTCGCGTATGATCTTTTCGCTATTCTATTTAGTCTTGTTACTACACATAGAAGGATTCCTAGAAAAATAATATGAGTTAGATAAAAAAATAAAATTTTCAATTTAAAAATGTCATATTTTTTAATAACAATTCATATTTACCTGAATAGAATACTATAGACGTAGACGCACATCCAAATACAACTTGAGACAATAATCTTGTAAATAAAGTTATAAAAATTATGACTAGATCGTCCATTTTTAAAATTGTTACAAAAATCCATAATCCAGTAATATTACCTGTAAATAAAATAACTTATTTATATTAATCATGTATTAATAATTAAAATTAACTTACCTAAAAGGGTAGTTATACTATTTGCTGTTCTAAAGTAGCTGAAGTCCACAGGCGTAAATTGGAATACTTTTTGGACGTACAAAAACATAATAGTATCTTCCCCTAAAAATAATAATTATTAATTAATAAAATATTTCCAAATACTTTGACCAAATTTGTTGCTAGTTATGTACTATAATTTTCTGGTGTTTTTTTTGTCTAACTCTATTTTAATCAAATAAAGAGATAGAAGAAATCCATATATAAGCCAAATATATTAAAGAAATATGTATACCAAGATAATAAAAATTTTTAAACGAAAACATTTTACCAGTAAATAATAAATTATTAAGTGATTTGTTAATACTATTGGTATCACTTTACTCTAGTTGCTTTTTGTTTTTTTATTAAAAAGCAGCGATTGTATTGATTACATTTAATCGATTGATTGACTGATTTGATTCATGTTACTGGCTGAGGTTTAGACCTTAACACTGCAGCCTTAAGACTTATTGCGTTATGTTTGTTATCATTATCAGGCTTAGCAGCCTCTCCACCAGATTTCCTCGGGGGAAGCTGGCTGAGGTCTAGACCTTGACACGGTAGCCTTAAGACTTATTGCGTTATGTTTGTTATCTTTATCAGGCTTAGCAGCCTCTCCACCAGATTTTCTTTGGGGAAGCTGGCTGAGGTTTAGACCTTAACACTGCAGCCTTAAGACTTATAGTGTTATGTTTGTTATCTTTATTAGACTTAGCAGCCTCTCCACCAGGTTTTCTCTGGAGAAGCTGGCTGAGGTTTAAACCTTAACACTGCAGCCTGAAGACTTATTGTGTTATGTTCGTTATCTTTATCAGGCTTCGCAGCCTCTCCACTAGATTTTCTCTGAGGAAGCTGGCTAAGGTTTCGACCTTAACACTTCAGCCTTAAGACTTATTGTGTTATGTTCGTTATCTTTATCAGGCTTCGCAGCCGCTCCACCAGATTTCCTCTGGGGAAGCTGGCTAAGGTTTAGACCTTAACACTGCAGCCTTAAGACTTATTCCGTTATGTTTGTTATCATTATCAGGCTTAGCAGCCTCTCCACCAGGTTTTCTCTGGAGAAGGTGGCTGACGTTTACACCTTAATACTGCAGCCTTAAGACTTATTGTATTATGTTTGTTATCTTTATTAGGCTTAGCTGCCTCTCCACCAGAGTTTCTCTGGGGAAGCTGGCTGAGGTTTAGACCTTAACACTCCAGCCTTAAGACTTATTACGTTATGTTTGTTATCATTATCAGGCTTAGCAGCCTCTCCACCAGATTTTCATTGGGGAATCCTAATGTGAGTTTTCTGCCTCCAGTAGGTTGCACCTCCAGCGTATAAGTGCTTGACACTCTAGTAAGTATATTGTCAGATGCTGATTCCTACTCCTCATGACGTAATCTACAAATTGATAGTTGCCCATTTTGTGTAGGTATTCCTAAGGGGAATGTCCCGTGACATGCCTTACTTGATTCCTGCTTAGCTGCAGAATATCATAAGTCAGTGATTAGAATATCATAAGTCAGTGATTTTGACGTTTTTTTGACCATGGGTTTACTGTATTTTAACCGGGCATCAGATTTAAGCTTGTCTAATGTTCTTTAGTAATCCACCTAGTCAAGCAGAGTCGTACTAAGGAGATTTTTGAATGTCAAACACATGCTTGGAGCCCATAGTAGTCTCTGAGGCCTTTCCTGCTAAAGCGTCTGCTTCCTCGTTACCTGTTATCTCCTTGTATCCAGGAACCCATTTAAGTGTTACCTTGTTTTTGTTTGCCAGAACAAGTAGGGTTTATAGATAGCTACAGACCACTTTTGGTCTAATTTTTTGGCATGCTAGAGCTTGCAGAGCTGCCTGACTACCGGAGTACATGAGGATTGTTTTTCCTCTACAGCCCTTTTCAATATTCTCCCTCAGATATAACTCTATGGCATGAACCAATGCTTGAAATCCTGATGCGTAATTCCCCAGTGACGCACGACTTTTGTATCTGCGTTTATCACCATATCGCTGCCTTCCAGATAACTTTATTTACAACTCTACTATTCCCAGAAAAAAAACTAACAGTTGGCGCAAATGGCTGTTCAATAGCTCATAAACCATGATTGTATCTTCTAAACTATCATATATAGTACTAGTAAGTTCGTGTGATGTGTAGAGGTCAATTAGAGGACCTTTAAGCAAAAAACTTAATTCTTTTTTGATACGACCTATATGGAGGACGACGATATATTCCAGTACCTTTTACACTGTCGGATTTGGATCCATGAAGTTAGTTTTTGGTATAATTCCATCACTTTTCATTTCTAGTAATGAGTTCATAATGACATTTGATACACTGGTGTGTCCTTGTTCATTTGGACACTACTTACCAATGCACATCAATCTGAATGGCCCCATTCTTGCCTCTACTCTAATATGTATATCAAGTGGCGGGAGGTTTAGTAGGGTTTCCATAGCCTGAGTTGGAGTACTCCTCATGGTACCCGTAATACAAATACAGGGTAGTCTTTGGAGTTTAGAAAGCTCCAGTATAGTCCTTTTTTGATTTATACCACACCAAAGAACCTTAAATAATCATGGTTCTTGCCGCAGCTGTGTATCATGCATGGATTTATTCCACATTGGGTGCACACTGCTCTTTTGATAGCCATTTTTCTTTTGTTGATGGTTTATTGGTAGTCTTATTTAAGATCAGTTTTGCATTTAGAGTTATACCTAAATACACCTCCTGGTTTATTTATTGTTGGACGTTGAAGAGTTTGGGCTTCTTCTTTATCGTGAAGAGTATTAGTTATATTTTGCCTGGATTAATTTTACGGTCTTCCTTGATGCACCACCTCTCCACGATGCTCAGTGCCTATTGCATAAGGTCTGAGATAATGTTTGTAAAATTCCCACCACAAGTATAAGTATATCGTCTGTCATTACTAAGCTGAACCAAGAGACCATCAGGACTTTCTCGACCTGCATAAAAACTAGACTATCAGCGGAAATAGAAAGAAGAGTTGGAGAATACCAGTGAGGGTTTAGAACTTTAAAAAGGCATACGATACAATCAAAAGAGCCGCAGTATATCAAGCACTGGAAGAACTAGGAGTTACCGAAAAACTCATAAGATTAGTAAAATGGACGCTACAGAATACGGAAAATAGAATAACTAATGAAAGGAAAAAATTCTGAAAAGTTCAAGGTGAAAGCGGGGTTGCATTAATTGGATTCCTTAAAGGTTATATTCAACTATGTATTAGAAAATATAATACGTGAAGCAAACCAATGGGAATGGTTTACTATATAATAGGAAGCATCAATGTGATGCGTTCGCTGACAACAATTTAGTGTATGTAGAAATAAAAGTGAACGAATGCAAGTTATTAAAGTACTCGAAGAAAAAGCAAAGGAAAAAGCCTAGAAATAAATGAGGAAAAAACTAAATAGATGAGATGGACGGATGACGATTATACAAAGGGAGATTGGCTGATAGTAAAAGCAAATAGTGGTAAGAAATATAAGTTTAAAGAGATCGAGCAATTTGTCTATTTGGGAGCAATATTCACAAGAAAACCGGATACTAAGGAAGACTGGGGAAGGGAAATAAATGTTTATATAGCCTAAACCATCTCATAAAAAGTAAGCTAATAACAAGGAAGCTAAAAATTAAACTGTATAAAATTGTAATAAGGCCCATAGTTACCTTTGCCTGCGAAACATGGATTTTGAGAAAGTCAGATATAAATACCTTGGAAGTCTGGGAAAGGAAGGTATTAAGGAAAATTTTTGGAGGGACACGCAACAATGAAATATGGGAAAGATGAACAAAAAAACAAACCCAGAGCTTAGGGACATATATATAATGAACCAAGCATAACAGGATTTATGAGAACACAAAGACTAAGATGATCAGTAAATGTATAGGAGGAATAAAGAGAAGAAGACCAAAGGACAGATGGAAGAGAGAAGTGGAATTGGATTTGGAAAGCCTTGGGGTACAAAACTCTAAGAATAAATGTGTAAATAGGAAGAAATGGAAAGATATGAAAAACCAAGCCCTAAGCTTATTACTCCTGCAGAGCAAAATACGTATATAAGATACCATTAATTACCATAGGCGATAAAAGCCCTCCATGTGGGCATCCTTTGGAGCTGGACATCTCCATGGTGATTGTGTTAAAAAAATTAATAACAAAGATCATGTCTTATTTATTAAGGATATTGCATTTATTTATCACGAAACATATTTTAATAAAACATTCGTAACTTGGGTATATCATGACGTTATCGGATATCAATGAACTAATTTATAATGTCGAAATAAAATGCGAGAAACCGTGATTCACTTGTGTTATCTTTAATGATAAACTCATCATCGTAAGGTTACGATTGTTATGTTCATTGAAGTGAATGATAATGAAGCAGATCTGTATTTATTACAACACTATCGCTAATTCCTTAATAATTAATAGTTATGATTAAAAATTATTGACGATATCAAAATATATAACTATAATTTAAATAATAATCCAATATAGGTTAAAAATTTTGATTTTCTTTTATATTTTTAGGTCCAAAAATCATTTTCTGTATCTGCCTTAATGAGTTAATTGATAATTAAGGATTGAACAAGGATATTAGTGTCACAATTTAGAAATTATATTTGTTGTTCCTTATATGGTAAATAAATATAATTCTAAAATAAATTAAAAGGAAAGATTTTTATTATCATTTTTAAAACTCTTATATCGATTTTTTTCTTTTAATTATTAAATCACGGAAATATATTTAAAAAAAATCCTACAACACTAGTAGAAGGAAAGACACTTGAGTCCATGTATCCCCAGTGTTTCCCAGATCAGGGGAAATTTATAGAGTAGATCTGGCAACAGCGCACCGTATGTATGCCGTGTTATGTACGGCAGACAGTTCACTAAAACCAGAACGTGAAAAAACGTTCGAAAGATCACACATAATATCGAAATTTTTTTTTTTTTTTGATTTGAAAGAAAAACGATTTTTAGGGAATTATTTGCCGTAATTAACACGGCATACGCTGTTGCCAGATGTATTCTATAAATTTGCCCAGATCTGGGAAAAATCGGGGTGGGGTGCATAGGCTCAAGTGTCTTTCCTTCTTTTAACACTGATAGTGGATTTGTATTTTTTTTATCACCCGTTTAAAAAAAATCAATGGTGCTAATGGTTGTTTTGGACGTTTATTAAACAAGATTATATAGATTTTTATTTTTCTCTGAAAATGCTCTATCGACGCTAATATTTGCATATTTTTTTTTAAAGAAATATCTTTAATTGTTGTATCTGTTATTACACTAAAAATTTTTGGCCTTTTATTACACTATAAGTAAAAGTCACTTTTTCATTAATTTTTATAACCTCTCTAGAAAATTTCTTGTCGGCGCCTATGCTTTTATACTATTTTTTAACAAATGTTAGAAAATCTTTAAAATTTGTTTTACATTTTGTTTATTATTACCCTAAAAAATATTTGCTTACAATGCTCAACATATCTTGATTTTTTTTAAAATTTTTTATCGTCCTGAAAAGTCCTTTTAGCACCATTTTTGGTTGGACTTTTATTGTACTGTATGGGGGTATTACACCATAAAAATTTAAAAAATTCGATTTTTTTGCATACTCATCATCTAGAAGACATTAGAAATATGTTTATAGTGACCCGATCAGGGCTGAGCACGGTATTTTCATGAAACTCAGTGCCATTGGGCTCACATCCGCTTTTTCAGGCCAAATTTTTTTTTACAAAGGGGTTTCCCAAAGTTTTTCTCCATTAACTTTGTAGCAAGAGTTTGAAAAAACTATTCAACTTATGGACTCAATTTTTTTTGTAATTTTCAGTAAACATATCGCTATAGCTTATGTAAATAACGTTTGGTTTAATTTTTATAGCTTTAAGAAAAGACAAAAAAACATTTTTGACATAACGTCAGCCATTTGCAGAACATTCGAAATTTTTTTGTATCATCTGAAGTGGATGGACAATTTCTTGCCACAAACTTGGCTGTTATTTTACTCGAATAATCAGTCAAGGAACCCCTAAGGTTACGCCTGTGGAAAAATTGAACAAAAAAAAAATTTAAATGTTTTTTTTGTTTCTTTAAAATTAATTCTTGGATATAGATTTGAGAAACAGGCCTCAAGATTTAATCCCCACTAAAATAATAATAATAATTTTTATTACCCCTTTAGAAAAGTTTCCAGCGGCGTCTGGGTGTTTATTCTATTTAATTTTGTTATTTCTTTCTTTACCCGTGAAAATATATTCTCACAACCATCATCATGTTTTTCACATTTTTTTCGTTTGTTTTCATTTGTTTTCGTTTATTTTCATTTGTTTTCATTTGTTTTCGTTTGTTTTCATCTGTTTTCATTTGTTTCCGTTTGTTTTTATGTGTGTTCGTTTGTTTTCATGTGTTTTCATTTGTTTTCGTTTGTTTTCTTTTGTTTTCATTGGTTTTCGTTAATTTTTGTTTGTTTTCGTTTGTTTTCGTTTGTTTTCGTTTGTTTTCGTTTGTTTTCGTTTGTTTTCGTTTGTTTTCGTTTGTTTTCATTTGTTTTCGTTTATTTTCATTTGCATTCGTTTGTTTTCATTTGTTTTCGTTTTTTTTTAAATTTCTTTTCGTTTATATTCATTTGTTTTCATTTGTTTTCATTTGTTTTCATTTGTTTTCCTTTGTTTTCATTTGTTTTCATTTGTTTTCATTTGTTTTCATTTGTTTTCATTTGTTTTCATTTGTTTTCATTTGTTTTCATTTGTTTTCATTTGTTTTCATTTGTTTTCATTTGTTTTCATTTGTTTTCATTTGTTTTCATTTGTTTTCATTTGTTTTCATTTGTTTTCATTTGTTTTCATTTGTTTTCATTTGTTTTCATTTGTTTTCATTTGTTTTCATTTGTTTTCATTTGTTTTCATTTGTTTTCATTTGTTTTCATTTGTTTTCATTTGTTTTCATTTGTTTTCATTTGTTTTCATTTGTTTTCATTTGTTTTCATTTGTTTTCATTTGTTTTCATTTGTTTTCATTTGTTTTCATTTGTTTTTATTTGTTTTCATTTGTTTTCGTACATCTTCATTTGTTTTCGTTTTTTTTTAATTTTTTTCGTTTGTTTTTATTTGTTTTCATTTATTTTTATTTATTTGCTTTCGTTTGTTTTCGTTTGTTTCTATCTGTTTTCATTTATTTTCGTTTGTTTTCATTTGTTTTCGTATATTTTCATTTGTTTTCGTTTTTTTTTCATTTGTTTTGGTTTGTTTTTATTTGTTTTCATTTATTTTCGTTTGTTTTAATTTGTTTTCGTTTATTTTCATTTGTATTCGTTTGTTTTCATTTGTCTTCGTTTGTTTTCATTTGTTTTGGTTTATTTTCGTTTGTTTTCTTTTGTTTTCATTTGTTTTCATTTGTTTTCGTTTATTTCATTTGTTTTCGTTTGTTTTCAATTGTTTTCGTTTGTTTTAATTTGTTTTCGTTTGTTTTTAATTGTTTTCGTTTGTTTTCGTTTGTTTTCGTTTGTTTTCGTTTGTTTTCGTTTGTTTTCGTTTGTTTTCGTTTGTTTTCGTTTGTTTTCGTTTGTTTTCGTTTGTTTTCGTTTGTTTTCGTTTGTTTTCGTTTGTTTTCGTTTGTTTTCGTTTGTTTTCGTTTGTTTTCGTTTGTTTTCGTTTGTTTTCGTTTGTTTTCGTTTGTTTTCGTTTGTTTTCGTTTGTTTTCGTTTGTTTTCGTTTATTTTCGTTTGGTTTTGTTTGTTTTCATTTTATTTGTTTTTATTTGTTTTCGTTTGTTTTCCATTATTTTCATTTGTTTTCATTTGTTTTCATTTGTTTTCATTTGTTTTCATTTGTTTTCATTTGTTTTCATTTGTTTTCGTTTATTTTCATTTGTTTTCGTTTGTTTACGTTTTTTTTTCGTTTGTTTTTGTTTGGTTTCATTTGTTTTGGTTTGTACTATTTTTTAAAAATGTTTTATAGTGCCCGTGTATTTGTTGAACTTTTATTACACTATTAACTAAAAATTTATTTTTTTATTGATTTTTATTATCCTCTGGAAAATTCTATATCGGCGCTTATGGTCTTATATTTTTTATGAAATCAATTAAAATCTATTTAATTCCGTTAATTCTGTAATTACTTATTACGCTCATCATACTTTTGATTTTTTTTAAATTTATGACCATCCGGAATAATGTTTGGCATCTCCCTGTTTTTCTTTTGTGAATATTATTACCCTAATTAATAAAAAAAATCCATTTTAATTATCCCTTTACAAAATTTTCCATCGGGGCTTATGATTTTATGTTTTTCGTCAAACAAAAAAAATATCTTGAAAATCCTGTTGTTCAGTTATATAATTTTTGTTATTAGGTGCCCTAAAAATATTTTCTCATAACGCTCATTATATTTTTTTTTATTTTATTACTTTCCCGAAACATTTCTTCCATGTTTTTTTTACCCCAATTAATGAAAATACATCGATTTTAATGATTTACAAAATTTTCTGGATTTATTTTTTTCATAAAAAAAGGAAATTTTTCAAAATTTCTAGAACCAATTTTACCCAAATTTGGACCAAAAACTGTTTTGAAAGGGGCGAAAAACAGTGGCTTACATAGAATAACTATATCTATATATAGGACGGTACATATAGGATTGTTTTTTTTTTAAGAAAAAATTTGAAAACAGGGGAAAATGGGAAAAAAATGAAAAATATTAGGATAAAATAGTGAAAATAGGGCAAAATACGCAAAAATAGGGACTATAAGGACAAAGTAGAAAAAAAAATAAGAAAAATAGGAAAACAACAATGAAAAAGAGGAATAAATTGAAAGAAATCGGAAAAATAGAAAAAAAACGAGGAAAAATATGGAGGAAAATGGGGAAAAATAGTAAAAAAAGGGACAAGTAGTGAAAAAAAGGGAAAAACATAGTAATATATGGAGAAATAGAGAAATTAGAGAAAAATAGAGCCAAATAGGGAAACATATGGGAAAATAGTTAAAATAGAGGAAATAGGGAAAAATGAATGAAATATGAAAAAATGGAGAAAAAGGAAAAAACTAGCGAAAAATAGGGGAAAATGGGAACAAATACGGAATAAGTAATAGGAAAAAATATGGACTATAAGGGACACATAGGGAAAAATAAAGAAAAATGAGGAGAATATAAAAAAACAATGAAAAACAGGAATATATAGAAAAAATAGGAAAAATACAAAAATTAGGGAAAATAGAGAAACATAGGGAAAAATGGCCAAAAATAGGGAAAAATTATTTAGAACAAGGAAACATGGGTTAATAGTGAAAAATACGGAAAAATAAGGACAAATAGGCGAGTAATGTCTCTATTACTTGCCTATTTATCCTTATTTTTCCCTATTTTTCTCTATTATCCCATGTTTCCCTATTCTAAACCAGACAAAAACAGGAAAAATATGGAAGAAATTAGAAAAAAAGCGGAAAAGGGAAATTAGTGAATAATAAGAAAAAATTTGATGTGGCCAACACATGACCTCTCGCCATTTTTGAATCAAAAATTTACAGGTTGATACAAAAAAGTATGAAAAAAAATTATTTTTTTGTAAATCTGGCAACAATGGCAAAAGTTTCGAAAATTTTAATGAGATGAAAATAAACTGTAGGGTATACAAAATATATGTGTAAAACTTTATTGCCGTTTTGTATAATAATGGCGTCATCACCCATAACAACTGCCACTTCCGGTTGTGCGATTGGCACCAAAATCTAATCAGATCTAATCTAGGGTCTCAGAATCCTGTATGCAAAATTTCAAATTTTTTCATTCAGTAGTTTTTGAGTTATCGTTACTACAACATCCATCCAAACACACACACACACACACACACTAACACACACACACACAGACATCATCGCCAAAATATCAAAATCGTATTCTAGGGACCCTAAAACGTGTTTATTCATTGAAAACTCACTACCCAATTTTTAGCATGATTCCTATACCTCTCTTATCTGAAGGGCGAGAGGTAAAAACGGGGAGACATATGGAAAAGTAGAGAAAATTAGGGAAAAAAGGGAAAAATCGGGAAAAATGTGGAAAATAAGGAGAAATAGTAAAAAATAATTAAAGATAGGGTAATTTATAAAAAACAAGACAAAATTATGATGCACAGGAGAAAAGAACGAAAAACAGGAGAAAATAGAAGAGGAAAAATAGAATAGGAGAAATAGCAAAAAATGTAAAAATAGAAATTATAGGTTAAAATAAGGAAAATTATTGAAAAATAGCAAAAAATAGAGTAAAACTAGGGAAAAAGAGGAACATAGATTTTCTTTTGTCCTCACTTCTTATAATTCCTCCGCCCCCTTTTAGTTCTCTTCAACTTCTTTATCTTTTCTTATGGATGTTTTTATATTTTTTCGGCTTTTTTTAGGCCTTTTTCCATACTAATGTTACCTCTAACTTGTTTATTTTTTCGTTTATATATAAATTTTATACTTATTTGATAGCGAAAAGAGTTCGTTTGTCTGCCTTATCTATGTTTATATTTTTTGTACTTTTGTGTTCACCAACTATCAGAGGTTATTAACTTTATTTATTCTATTTTTCGTCAAAATATTTTTAAACTATCATATTTAAAATTGTATTGTTGTATAATTACAAAACTGATAAAATCGTGGATACATAAATTTCAAATACATGTTTTGTCTACTTGAAATTAAACCTAATACTTAATCAAATTTTATGTACTAAAAAATTTTTTTTGCAATATTTAAAAAATTATTTTCGAAAAATACTTGTTTTAAAAATAGGTTTTTTGACAACGTAAAAAAATAAAAATTACAATACTTCCTCTTTATATTTATTTCATGTACTTACTACTATAGTATATATGGTATATGTAGCGGGAAAGTAAAATTTTTTCCAGTTTCATTTATTTTCATGTAGTTTCATTTATTTTCATTTATCTTTATTTATTTTCATCTATTTTGATTTTTTTTTATGTATTTTCATTTGTTTTCTTTAATTTTCATGTATTTTCATTTATGTTTATTTATCTTCATTTATTTTTATCTATTTTTATTTATTTTTATTGGTTTTCATTTATTTTCATCTATTTTCATTAATTTTCATTTATTTTCATGTATTTTCATTTATTTTCATTTATTTTTATGTATTTGTATTTATTTTTATTTATTATCATTTATTTTCATTTATTTTCATTTATCTTCATTTATTTTCATTGGTTTTCATTTATTTTCATTTATTTTCATTTATTTTCATTTATTTTTATTTATTTTCATTTATTTTCATTTATTTTCATTTATTTTCATTTATTTTCATTTATTTTCATTTATTTTCATTTATTTTCATTTATTTTCATTTATTTTCATTTATTTTCATTTATTTTCATTTATTTTCATTTATTTTCATTTATTTTCATTTATTTTCATTTATTTTCATTTATTTTCATTTATTTTCATTTATTTTCATTTATTTTCATTTATTTTCATTTATTTTCATTTATTTTCATTTATTTTCATTTATTTTCATTTATTTTCATTTATTTTCATGTATTTTCATTTATTTTCATTTATTTTCATTTATTTTCATTTATTTTCATGTATTTTCATTTATTTTCATGTATTTTCATGTATTTTCATGTATTTTCACTAATTTTCATTTATTTTCTAATAAAAATAAAATAGATTAGAATATTTAACGAAAAAAATCTGCAATTATAAATAAAAGGGTGAATTCAGAAAAAAACGTGAAGTATCATTTAAAAAAATGGATATTCAGCTAAAAAAGTTTAAAGTTAAAAAAATGCAGGTTATACAGAATAAGCATTTAAAAAGTCCTGTTATAAAATTGACCCCCCACCCCGTTAAAAATATTTATTAACAGTGAAATTTATTATAAAATTAATACTACATGGTGGACAAACTAAACTGTTATCTTATAATCATAATTTAAATATTTTTGACATCATCCCTGTATATTTTTGATATCTGTGTATTAATTTTTTTAGGGCCATTAGATTTAGAAACTTTTATCGAGAGTAAAATTTTCTATAAAAGTTATACTACAGGATGCGCAACTAAAATGTTATTTTATAATCATATTTTAAGTATTTATGATATCATCCTGTATATGTTTAATATATGTTTTGTAATTTAATTAAATTTATTGAATTTATTTTATTAAACATAATTTTGTTTGTAAAGTCAATATTACAGGGTGTGAATAGTAAAGTGTTACTTTATAATCATAATTTACGTATTTTTGTTATCATCCTGTATATTTTTATATGTCTTTTTTAATTCTAATAATTTTATTGGATTTAGAAATTTTAATGAAAAATGATTTTTTTTTATAAAGTTACTACAGGGTGTGCATAAAAAGTTATTTTATAATCAAATTTTACTCTTTTTTGACATCATCCTGTATATTTTTAATATCTTCTCTTTTTTATTAAATTTATTTAATTTCGAAAAATTTAATTCAAATCAAATTTTCTATAAATTTATTATTACAGGATGTGCAAACTAAAATTTTATTTTATATTTTACTCATCATACTGTATATTTTTAATATCTTATTTTATTAAATTTGTTGAATTTGGAAACTTTTATTATCACAAAAATTTTCTGTAAATTTAATATTACAGGATGTGCAAACTAAAGTTTCATTTTTATTTTAGTCATTTTTGACATCATCCTTTATATTTTTAATATCTGTTTTGTAATTAATTAAATTTATTTGCTTTATAAACTTTTATTGAAAATAATTTTTTTAATAAAGTTAATACTACAGGGTGTTCATACTAAAGTTTTTAGTTTATAATCATAATTTACGTATTTTTGACATCATCCTGTATATATTTTTATATGTTTTTTAATTGTATTAAGTTTATTGGATTTATAAACTTTAATTATAAGTGAAATTTTTAATAAAATTTATAGTACAGGGTGTTCAAACTAAAAAGTTATTTTATGATCATATTTAACTCATTTTTGACATCATCCTGTATATTTTTAATATCAATTGTGTAATTTAATGATATTTATTAGATTTTCATAGTTTTATTGAAAATAATTTTTTTTATAAAGTTAATACTACAGGGTGTGCATACTAAAGTGTTGCTTTATAATCATAATAAACGTATTTTTCACATCGTCCGGTATATTTTTATATTTCTTTTTTAATTTTATTAAGCTTATTGGATTTAGAAACTTTAATAAAAAGTGAATTTTTTAATCAAGTTAATAGTACAGGGTGTGCGCACCAAAAAGTTATTTTATATTAAAATTTTATGTATTTTTGACATTATTCCTGTATATTTTTGATATCAATTATTTATTTTTATTAAATATATTGAATTAAAAATATTTAAGTATCACTGAATTTTTCTATAAAAATTATATTACAGGATGTGCAAACTAAATTGTTATAATATATTTTACGTATTTTTGACATCATCCTGTTTATTTTTATGACTTTTTTAATTTTATTGAGTTTATTGGATTTAGAAACCTTTAGGAAAAGTTAGATTTTTTATGAAGTTAATAGTACAGGGTGTGCAAACTAAAAATTCATTTTATATTCAAATTTTAATCATTTTTGACATCATCCTGTATATTTTTAATAGTTATTTTGTAATTTTATTAAATTTATTTAATTTAGAAAATTTTGATGCAAATGAAATTTTCTATAAATTTAAAATTACAGGATGTGCAAACTAAAGTTTTATTTTATATTTAAGGCATTTTTGACATCATCCTGTATACTTTTAATATCTGTTTTGTAATTTAATTAAATTAATTAGATTTATAAACTTTTATTAAAAATAAATTTTGTGTGTCAACTTAATACTACAGGGTGTGCACATATATTAAGGTGTTACTTTATAATCATAATTTACATATTTTTAACATCATCCTGTATATTTTTATGTCTTTTTTTAATTTTATTCGATTCAAAAACATTAATAAAAAGTGAATTTTTTTATAAAGTTAATAGTACAGGGTGTGCGAACTAAAAAGTTATTTTATATTCAAATTTTAATCATTTTTGACATCATCTCATCCTGTATATTTTTAATATCTATTTTGTAATTTTATTAAATTTATTTAATTTAGAAAATTTTGATGCCAATGAAATTTTCTATAAGTTTAAAATTACAGGATGTGCAAACTAAACTTTTATTTTATATTTTATGCATTTTTGACATCATCCTGTATATTTTTAATATCTGTTTTGCAATTAATTAAAATTTATATGATTTATAAACTTTTATTGAAAATATTTTGTTTTATAAAGGTAATACTACAGGGTGTGTTACTTTATAATCATAATTTATATATTTTTAACATCATCCTGTATATTATTATATGTATTTTTTAATTTTATCAAGTCTATTGGATTTAGAAACTTTTATGAAAAGCAAAATTTTTTATAAAGTTAATGGTACAGGGTGTGCAAATTTAAAAAGTAATTTTATAATCAAATTTTACTCATTTTTGACATCATCCTGTAGATTTTTAATTTCTTTTTTTTTATTTTATTAAATTTGTTGAATTTGAAAACTTTTATTATCACAAAAATTTTCTGTAAATTTAATATTACAGGATGTGCAAACTAAAGTTTTATTTTATATTTTACGCATTTTTGACATCATCCTGTATATTTTTAATATCTGTTTTATAATTTATTTAAATTTATTGACTTTATAAACTTTTATTACCTATAATTTTTTTTTAAAATTCAATACTACAGGGTGTGCATATTAAAATGTTACTTTATTATCATAATATACGTATTTTTCACATCATCCTGTATATATTTTTATATGTTTTTTAATTGTATTGAGTTTATTGGATTTACAAACTTTAATAAAAAGTGAAATTTTTTATAAAGTTTATAGTACAGGGTGTTCAAACTAAAAAGTTATTTTACGATCATATTTTACTCATTTTTGAAATCATCCTGTATATTTTTAATATCAATTGTGTAATTTAATTATATTTATTAGATTTTTATAGTTTTATTGAAAATAATTTTTTTTATAAAGTTAATATTACATGGTGTATATTTTTATATTTCTTTTTTAATTTTATAAAGTTTATTGGATTTTTTAAAACTTTAACGAAAAGTGAATTTTTTAATAAAGTTAATAGTACAGGGTGTGCGCACTAAAAAGTTATTTTATATTAAAATTTTATATATTTTTGACATTATTCCTGTATATTTTTGATATCTATTATTTATTTTTTTTAAATCTATTGAATTAAAATATTTGAGTATCACTGAATTTTTCTATAAAAATTATATTACAGGATGTGCAAACTAAATTGTTATAATATATTTTACGCATTTTTGACATCATCCTGTATATTTTTAATATCAGTTTTGCAATTTAATTAAATTTAGTTGCTTTATAAACTTTTATTGAAAATAATTTTTTTTAATAAAGTTAATACTACAGGGTGTTCATACCAAAGTTTTAGTTTATAATCATAATTTACGTATTTTTGACATCATCCTGTATATTTTTATCCCTTTTTTAATTTTATTGAGTTTATTGGATTTAGAAACTTTTAGGAAAAGTTAGATTTTTTATGAAGTTAATAGTACAGGGTGTGCAAACTAAAAAGTTATTTTATATTCAAATTTTAATCATTTTTGACATCATCCTGTATATTTTTAATATCTGTTTTGTAATTTAATGAAATCTATTGAATTTATAAACTTTTATTATACATAATTTTTTTTCAAAGTCAATACTACAGGGTGTGCGTACTAAAGTGTTACTTTATAATCATAATTTACGTATTTTTGATATCATCCTGTATATTTTTATAAGTATTTTTTAATTTTATTAGGTTTAGTGAATTCAGAAACTTTTATGAAAGGTTAATAGTACAGGGTGTGCAAACTAAAAAGTTATTTAATAATCGAATTTTACGTATTTTTGCATTATCCCTGTATATTTTTGATATCTATTTTTTATATAAATTAAATTTATTGAATTTAGAAACTTTTAATATCAGCGAAATTTTATAAGAATTTAAAATTACAGGATGTGCAAAATAAAGTTTTTTTTTATATTTTAGGCATTTTTGACATCATCCTGTATACTTTTAATATCTGTTTTGTAATTTAATTAAATTAATTAGATTTATAAACTTTTATTAAAAATAAATTTTTTGTATCAGGTTAATACTACAGGGTGTGCACATATATTAAATTGTTACTTTATAATCATAATTTACGTATTTTTAACATCATCCTGTATATTTTTATGTCTTTTTTTAATTTTATTAAGTTTATTGGATTCAGAAACATTAATAAAAAGTGAATTTTTTTATAAAGTTAATAGTACAGGGTGTGCGAACTAAAAAGTTATTTTATATTCAAATTTTAATCATTTTTGACATCATCTCATCCTGTATATTTTTAATATCTATTTTGTAATTTTATTAAATTTATTTAATTTAGAAAATTTTGATGCCAATGAAATTTTCTATAATTTTAAAATTACAGGATGTGCAAACTAAACTTTTATTTTATATTTTATGCATTTTTGACATCATCCTGTATATTTTTAATATCTGTTTTGCAATTAATTAAATTTATTTGCTTTATAAACTTTCATTAAAAATAATTTTTTTTAATAAAGTTAATACTACAGGGTGTTCAAACTAAGGCTTTTAGTTTATAATCATAATTTACGTATTTTTGACATCCTGTATATCTCTTCTTTAATTTTATTAAGTTGTTGTGATTGTTAAACTTTTATTATAAGTATTTTTTTGTCAAGTTAATACTACAGGGTGTTCAAATCAAAGTTTTAGTTTATAATCATAATTTACGTATTTTTGACCTCATCCTGTATATCTAAATATCTCTTTTCTACTTTTATTAAGTTTTTTTGATTGGGAAATTTTTATTATTAGTAATTTTTTTTATCAAGTTAATTATACGGAGTGTGCAGATTAATGTGTTATTTTATAACCATATTACAGGTATCATTCGGTATATTTTTGATATCTGTTTTTTTTTTATTTTACATTTGTTAGAAGTTAATTTTTTTACCATGCTTAAGTTCAGGGTGTGCAAACTAAAGACTTATATTATAATCGTATTTTACGTATTTTAGACATCATCCTGTATATTTTTTATCTCCCTTTTTTATTTTAATAAATCTATTAGATTTAGAAACTTTTAATAACCCTAAAATTTTATACAAAATTTAATATTACAGGATGTGCAAACAAAACTTTTATTTTATATTTTACGCATTTTTGACATCATTCTGTATATTTTTAATATCTTGTCAATAATTTTATTAAATTTATTGGATTTAGGAACTTTCAATTTTTTTATAAAGTGGGTGTGCAAACTAAAGTGTTACTTTACAATCATAATTTTCTTATTTTTGACATCATCCTGTATATTTTTGATATCCGTTTTTCAGTTTAAATTGAATATAAAAAATTACGTTCGCAATGAAATTTATAAATTTTTATCGTAAGTGAAATTCTACAGGATGTACATACTAAAGTGTTAAATATAATTATATTTTATTTATTCTTGACATTATCCTGTATATTTTTGATATTTATTTTTCAGCCCCATATATATTATTGAATTTATAAACTTTTATCAAAAATTAAATTTTCTGTCAAAATTATATTACAGTGTGTACAATCAATCAAATATGAAATGTTTATAATTTTTTTCAATTTTTAATCTTCTAGGGGTACTTAGAGCAAAAATTTTATTGATAAGCAACTTCACCCCAACCAATCTAGATTTTTTATAATTAAAAACCTGTGCCAGATTCTTGTTAGTTAATAAAAATAGCATTTTTAAAATTTTAGATAACAAAAAATTTACCATCAACTCCTGATTATGCCAACATTGTTAACGAAACGTAAAGTTTTAGTTAATGTAATATTTTTTTTTTTTGATCTAAGTATAATAAAAATTATTAAATCTTACCATCAGAAGCACATCGTTGTAAAATCGCAAAAATCAACATCAAATGAATCCTTCCTAATTGCGGCGATTTCTTAAATAAAATCCCAAACGTATCTATAGCATCTTTAGGACTAAAAACAGTAAACAACGAACATTTTTCTCTTTGATCCTTCAACGAAGATTTTTCCTTAACCCAAAACACCCCGTACAAAAAAGCTATCACCAATATACAAGATGATAATATTAAAACACCATAATAACCGATATGTTTAAATAATATTCCGGATATAGCTTGTGCTGTCGGTATAGCAACATTTATCGTTAAAGTTGCTAAACCAATTCTTAAAGTTCTATCTTCTTTACTGCTTACATCAGCTATATAAGAAGTAGTAGCCATGATTATCATCGGTTGGGTACCAAAAATTGATGGTATAATTTTCTGGAATACTCCTTGTACTTCTAATGGCCAACTACGCATAAAAAACACTGATAAAATATTTCCTATATAGCCTAAAATATCTCCCAATAATGGAACAATAAAAAATGGTTTTCTCCATTTATGTCTGTCACTGTATGATCCAAGAAATACGATTAGTAATAAAGGCATAAAACTTTGTATTGGTTGTTGCCAAGAATGCATCTTACTAATTACAATTTGCATATTATTATTCTCCATTGAGTAATTCTTGTGATTACCAGCCAAGATGCTATCACAAATTGTATCATTATAATTCCAATTAACTCTACAGGCTTTTTCTAATTCCAAATTCTCTAAAGCTGGTTTAGAAATAAATATCGCGAATTGGTAAAGTCCTATTAACGGTTCCACTGTTATTAAACTTCGTATTTTGTTAAATTTTTTCACTAAACTCGTCGTTTTCGTGTCTTCGGTTTTTGCTTGTTCTATCGACATGATTTTAATCGTGTGTCTGTACTACTAATGAAAGTGCCAGAGATAAAATTGTTATTATAAATAGTTTGATGTTTTTGTTATGGATATTTAATTACAAATTGATGAATGGTGTTAATATCGAATTTTCTAAATTTCGGGTAATTTGGTAAAACCGGAACTTTCTTGTGGTTATTTTTAATATAAATTAGGGGAAATAAGTATGATTAAGAATGTTTTTTTTTCTTGAGTAAATATACAGGGTGATACATTTATATAACAACTATAATATGTATGAAAATAATAAAAAAAATTTAACTGCACATTTTAAAATAATATCGTCAAAATTTAATTAAATCGATAATCTGTATGCATCTTTCAGTTAAAAATAGTTTTTGGCTGCTTGTCTTTAGTATATACAGGGTGATACAAAAATTAAAATTCTGATTTTTTTTTAATTTAACACACTTTAATTGACGCATAGAAAAAAAAATGGATAATAAAATGTGGTTGGAATTTCCTAGATTCAATCAGTCATAATTTTTCTATTTAATGTTTCTTTTCCTCTCTCGTATTTTATTTTACTTTTAATATTTTTCGGTTGCTTGGAAACTTTAAAAATCTACCATGACCAAAAAGTAGAATTATAGATTAGGTTTTACACAAATCATTAAAAACTGATCATAATAATAATTTACGGTATACAGTCCCCTCAAGGTTCCGCAAAATATGTCATCTACATCCATGACATCCCTATCACTCCCTCTCTTAGCCAAGACATCCAACTCTACGCTGACGACACCCAAGTCTCAGCCTCCGCTCCTTCTACCAGAGCTCTTAATACCAAAACCCAACAACTCCTCAATAAACTTGCCCACTCGTGTAGCAACTGGAGGGTTATGCTGAATCCCCAAAAGACCCAACTCATTATATTCAAACATCCCATTTACTCACGAAAATCCAACCAAAACCACAATGAAATGAACGTTAGGCTCTGAGGAGAGAGACTCGTCCCTTCAGATGAGGTTACCTACTTGGGAGTATGATTTAAGCGCACTCTTAATTGGGAGACCGAAGTCCAAAAACTCTTGACATAGTTACGAGGTGGACCTCTCTCATTGGCGCCCTTGGTGGACGATTTAGCAGGTGTAATCGAAGGACATTGCTCCACACCTACAAAACCCACATTCGCCCCATATTGTATTACAGAGCTTCTCCACACTCCCCCTCGTCTCCTGCACGCCGTCACATCAACTGAGAGGAGGATCCTAAAAAAACGTCCTACCTTCGCTGACGCTTCCCATTCAATCAATTTTACCAGCACACTAATATACCCACCATCATTTCCAGATTTAAAAAACTACAAAAAGGATACATCAGGAAAAGACTTGAACAGCACCAAAACACATGCCAAAGAAACTCTAAGGATCAAACGAACAGTTGACATGAACAGAAGAACAATCCACAGGAAACCGAAGCGAAAATTCACACAACCCAACCTCAGGATCCTTAGTGAAGCAAGAGAAGATATAGATCTCCAGGACGATCTTCTAGGTCTATTAAATTAAATTTCAGATCAACAACAGCCACTGTATCCCTGAAAAGGAGAATCTCTCTTCTCTAGTAGGGTAGAAGGAAACACCATACAAAAAGGACAGATTACCAAGGAGGGTCTTCTCCACACTCCCCCCTCGTCTCCTGCACGCCGTCACATCAACTGAGAGGAGGATCCTAAAAAAACGTCCTACCTTCGCTGACGCTTCCCATTCAATCAATTTCACCAGCACACTGATATACCCACCATCATTTCCAGATTTAAGAATCTACAAAAAGGATACATCAGGAGAAGACACTGAACAGCACCAACATACATGACAAAGAAACTCTAAGGACCAAATGAACAGTTGACATGAACAGAAGAACAATCCACAGGAAACCGAAGCGAAAATTCACACAACCCAATCTCAGGATCCTTAGTGAAGCAAGAGAAGATATAGATCTCCAGGACGATCTTCTAGGTCTATTAAATTAAATTTCAGATCAACAACAGCCACTGTATCCCTGAAAAGGAGAATCTCTCTTCTCTAGTAGGGTAGAAGGAAACACCATACAAAAAGGACAGATTACCAAGGAGGGTTTAGTTGGTATGCCCCTGACTGTGCTCGCAGAGTGATCAGGGGAGAGTCCATCACTACCTCATGCATAGAACCAAGCGTGAGGTGTCCTTAAAAAATTCCCGTCTCTACAACTCCGGACAATAGTTGTGATGACAATTTATAAAAAAAAAGAAATATATATTATATTATTACTAAAATATGTATGAATATAATAAAAAAAAAATTTGATGGCATGTCTTTAGTTTTTAGGGGAACAGAGGACACAGTGTTACATACAGGCTGGAAAACGTACCTGTGCGCGACATTAGACCGTGTGAGGACAGTAGCCATGAACGCTTCTCCCCTGGCCCGCTGTTGCGCTGTATTCACGATGTGTGTATCGTGAATACAGCGCAGCAGCGGGCCAGGGGCGAAGCGTTCATGGCTACTGACGTCACACGTAGTCTCGAGCACAGGTAGGTTTCGGCCTCTCGCCGATCCTTGATTTTAAAATGCTTACAGCGGACGTAAATATTAATATTTTACGCTCAATTTTTTTTGATCGCTTTTAAATAACAAAATCTCTCGATTTAATTTAAACTAAAAAAATGTCGAACCTGCCCATTAGCAATATTTGAGATTCTGATGAGGATTTTGTGAAACGTTGTAGATGTTTTAATATATCAATAAAAACTTCACCGTTAACCAAACCTCTTTTGACAGCTGCCCCTGCAGATCCAGGAGGTGCACCGTTCAACATTCTGTCCTTAAAATGGATTCTATGAAATACAAGAAATGGTGGTACAGAATTCCCCATTACGTTTATTAAACAGCATGCCTTCACCAATACACCCCTTTCGCCAGAAGTTACCTGCCCAACTTGTTTTAATCCCTTTGGGCCTACAACGTTGGGAGTAAGTGCTGTTTCATCTTAATTATAAATATTTTCTGGAGTTGGACCAGGTTGTCGAAAAATTCGTTAACATTCGTTTTATTAAAACTGGTTGCACGACTCAAACTGTTGGCCTCAGGTTTTCGTACAGATAATTTAGGATATCGTTTCATATAACCTGTCCATCGCTGCCTGATTTTGGAAATTTTAGATTATTTTGCACAGCAAGTTCATACGCAAATTGCATTACATTTTTTCTTATTAAGCCATGATGCATTTTACAAGCTGTAATTAAATAATCTATTAATAGGTCTAGCTCTTTAGAGAAAACTTGATTGACTTCATAGTTGGGTGACACAAAAATTAATCTATTTTTTTTTAATTCAACACACTTTAATTGACGCATAGAAAAAAAATGGATAATAAAATGTGGTGGTAATTTCCTAGATTCAAGCAGTCATAATTTTTCTTTTTAATGTTTCTTTTCCTTTTTCATATTTTATTTTACTTTTAATATTTTTCGGTTGCTTGGAAACTATAAAAATCTGCCATGACCAAAAAGTAGAATTATAGATTAGGTTTTACACTGATCATAATAATAATTTACGGTATACAGATCCCCAAGATTCCGCAAAATATGTCATCTGCACCCATGACATCCCTACCACTCCCTCTCTTAGCCAAGACGTCCAACTCTACGCTGACGACACCCAAGTATCAGCCTCCGCTCCATCTACCAGAGCTCTTAATACCAAAACCCAACAACTCCTCAATCAACTTGCCCACTGGTGTAGCAACTGGAGGGTTATCCTGAATCCCCAAAAGACCCAACTCATTATATTCAAACATCCCATTTAACCACGAAAATCCAACCAAAACCACAATGAAATGAACCTTAGGCTCTGAGGAGAGAGACTCGTCCCTTCAGATGTGGTTACCTACTTGGGAGTATGCTTCTTAATTGGGGGACCGAAGTCCAAAAACTCTTGACAGAGTTAGGAGGCGGACCTCTCTCATTGGCGCCCTTGGTGGACGATTGGATTACAGATCTCCAAACTTCTCGATACCCCCCTTGTCTCCTGCACGCCGTTATAACTGAGAGGAGGAGCCTAATAAAAACGTCCTACCTTCCCTAGCGCTTCGCATCCAATCAAATTTACCAACAACACACTATGATTTCCAGATTTAGGAAGCTACAAAAATGATATGTAGGGGGAAGACTGGACAGCACTAACAGACACGCTAAAGAAACTCTAAGGACCAAATGGACAGTTAACAGGAACAGAAGAACAATCCACAGGAAACTGAAGCGAAAATTCACACAACCCAACCTCAGGATCCTTAGTGAAGCAAGAGAAGATATAGAGCTCCCGGAAAAGCTCATAGGTCTATTTTAGGACGCTCTACCTAGCATCATATGAGCTTGGGAGGCTCGTAAGTATCCATAACATTTAACCATAAATATCTTAAGTTAATTAATTTTTCAATTCCAGATCAACATCACCCAATACTAGATCACGCATAGAACCAAGCGTGAGGTGTCTTCAAAAGATTCCCGCCTCCACAACTCAGGACAATAGTTCGATACTACAAAAAAGTACAATAATGATTGTTTTTTTGTAAACATACAAGGTGATACATTTATATTATTATTAAAAGATGTATGAAAATAATAAAAAATATAAACTGCACATTTTAAAATTATTGAAAATTAAATAAAATCGATAGCCTGTGTGTATTTTAGTATATACAGGGTGATACAACAAAATCAAATTTCTGATTTACTTTCTATTTTTTTTAATATAACACACTATAATAATTGATGCACAGTAAAAAAATTGTAGAAAATGTGGTTAGAATTTTCTAGTAGTCAAAATTATTTATATTTTGTTTATAATTTTTCTTTTTAATATTTATTTTCGTATTTCATTTTATGTTTAATATTTTTCGGTTGCCTGGAAACTATAAAAGTCTACAAAATAACCAAAATGTAGAATTGTAGATTAGGTTTTACAGAAATCATTAAAAACTGATTATATTAATAATTTACGGTATACAGGGTAATTTATTGGAAAAACCACATAATCGATTTTTATCGAATTTTACTTATTTCTTTCCTTGCTGCTAAGTTAGAGACCACCCGATGATATTTTTGATATTTACCATACGTGACCTCTTGTCTCCGATAAAATTCATCCTTTTGGAGATTTTTTTAATAAAAAGTTGGTTTTGAGCTTTTTTTTTTAATAACATTTATTGTTCTCTGTCTTTTTCTGCGACCGCTTGGAAGAATTTTGCTTTTGGGATTTTTTCTTCTATAAATTGCATCAATTTCTGGATTTGGGCTTTTTTCCAACAAAATTTATCGTTCTCTGTCTGTTTCTGGGATCAATTTCTGACTTTTTTCTGTGATAAAATTCGTCATTCTCGAGATTTTATTCTCTGATAAAATGCATCGTTTTAATGAATTTTTTGTTCAATAAAATGCGTTCCTGTCGAGATTTTTATTTAAAGAGAAATTGCTCTCAGGATTTTTTCTCCTGTAAAATGCGTCCATTTTGTCTGTTTTTTCCTTGGATAAAGTGCATCTTTCTCGGGTTTTTTCTCCCATAAATTTCCTCGCTTTGTAGCTTTTTTCTCTGATAATATGTATCGTCCGCTAGCTTTTTTCTCTGATAAAATATATCGTTTTTCAGATTTTTTATCGCTCTCTGGATTTGTCATTTAATAATAGCAGTTTTGTCAGTTTGACTTTTTTACCGCTAAATTGCCTCGCTCTCAAGATCGTAAAAAATTAATCGATGTTTGGTTTTTTTTTCAGATAAATTGCCTAGCTCTCTGATTTTTTTCTGATAAAATGCATCGTTTTAAATTTTTTTTAAGTCAATAAAATGCATTGTTTTACGGATTTTTTTTCTCAGATAAAATGCACTACTCTCGAAGTTTTTTTACCGATATAGGGCTTTTTTCTTCGAAACATACATCGCTCTGTAAATTTCCCCATTCTCTGGACTTTTTTATGGATAAACTGCATTGTTTTCAGAATTTTTTCTTCGATAAAATACATTTTTCTCGAGCTTTTGCATCCCTATCGGGCTGTTTTCTCCTATAAAATGCATCGATTTTGAGCTTTTTTCCTCCGATAAAATACTTATTTCTCGGCTTTTTTTCTTTCATAAATTGACTCGCTCTCTACGTGCCTTTCCTCTGATAAAATATATTATATTAGAGATTTTTTACGGGTAAATTACCCCCAACTCGGAATTTTTCTTAGAAAAAATGCATCGTTTTAGGGATTTTTTTATCAGATAAAATGCACTACTCTCGAGATTTTTTTACCGATAAATTGCCTCGGTATCGTTCTTTTTCTTCAAAAAATGCATCGCTTTTTAGACTTTGTTGCAGATAAATTTCCCCACTCTCTGGATTTTTTTTTATCGTCAAACTGCATTGTTTTTTCTTCAATAAAATGCATTTCTCTGGAACTTTTTTTTCACCGATAAATTGCATCCTATAAAATGCATCGATTTTGAGCATTTCTTTCCTTTGATAAAATGCCTATTTCTCGGCTCTTTGTCTTTGATAAATTGACTCGTTCTCTGTCTTTTTTCTCTGACAAAATATATTATTTTAGAGATTTTTTTACGGGGTAAATTGCCTCGCTATCGATAAAATGCATCGTTTTGGCTTTTTTTTCAGCTAAAATGCACTGCTCTGGAGCTTTTTTTACTGATAAATTGCCTCGCTCTCTGGATTTTTCTTGAAAAAAATGGACGAGGTTCGAGATTTTTCTCCTATAAAATACATTTATTTTTGGCTTTTTTCCTGTAATTAAATGCATATTTTTCTGCGTTTTTTGTAACAAATTGCTCTCTAGATTTTTTCGCTGATAAAATGCATTATTTTCGAGACTTTTTTCTCATATTAAATGCATCGATATGGAGACGATTTTTAACAACAAATTGCACATTTCATGGCATTTTTCGCCAATAAAATACATCTTTTAGGGACTTTTATATCAATAAAGTGCATTTCTCTCTAGCATGTTTTAACCGATAAATGGCCTCGATTTCTGTTTTTTTTTCCTATAAAATTTTGGGTTTGTTTTCTTTGACAAAATGCATCTTTCTTGGATTTCTTCTTTCATAAATTGTTCTCGCTTTTGTCCCAATAAAAAGTATCGTTCCCGGTCTTTTTTCTGCGATAAAATGAATCACTAATAAATTATTTCGCTCTCCAGCTTTTTGTCCTATAAAATTTTGGGCCATTTTTCTTCCGATAAAATTCATCATTCTCGACTTTCTTCTCCGATAATTTGCCTCGCTCTCGATTTTTCCCCAATAAAAAGTATCGTTCTCGGGCCTTTTTTTATGCGATAAAATGAATCGCTTTGGAGATTTTTTGACTCATAAATTATTTCGCTTTCGGGATTTTTTCTCCTATAAAATTTTGGGCTATTTTTCTTCCGATAAAATTTATCTCTCTCGGCTTTTTTCCCCGATAAGTTGCCTCGCTCTCGCTTTTTCCCCAATAAAAGTATCGTTTTCGGGCTTTTTTTCTGCGATAAAATGAATCGCTTTGGAGATTTTTTGACTAGTTAATTATTTCGTTCTCGGGATTTTTTCTCCTATAAAATTTTGGGCTATTTTTCTTCCGATAAAATTCATCTTTCTCGGCCTTTTCCCTGATAAATTGCCTCGCTCTCGCTTTTTCCCCAATAAAAAGTATCGTTCTCGGGCTTTTTTTTGCGATAAAATGAATCCCTTTTGAGATTTTTTGACTTATAAATTGTTTCGCTCTCCAGCTTTTTTGTCCTATAAAATTTTGGGCTATTTTTCTTCCGATAAAATTCATCTTTCTCAGCTTTTTCCCCAATAAAATGTGTCGTCCTCGGGCTTTTTTCTGCTATAAAATGAAGCTGTTTGAAAATTTTTTGACCAATAAATTGTTTCTCTCTCAGGCTTTTTTCTCCTATAAAATTTGAGCCATTTTTCCTTCGATAAAATTCATCTTTCTCGGCTTTTTTCTCTGATAAATTGCCTCCCTCTCTGACTTTTTTTGATATAAAAAAGAAATTTTTTAACCGAATTATTGCCCTGCTCTTGGGATTTTTCTTTTTTGATAAAATGCATCGTTTTCGGGATTTTTTTCTCAGAGAAAACACACTTTCTTTAGCTTTTTTTTATCCATAAGTTTCAGGCTTTTTTTCTCCGATAAAATGCATAGTTGTGGAGACTTTTTTACCGATAAATTGTCTCGTTCTTGGTATTTTTCGCAGATAAAATGCATCTTTCTCTTGATTTTTCTCACATAAATTGCCTCTTTTGCCAAAAAAAAACATTTTTAACCTCACTTCTTATCACTTTTCTCGGCTTTTCGGAGTGCGAAACTGCAAAATAAGTAAAAAAAAAATAAAAACTGATGTAAACTTAATAAAAATAATTTTTCTACTTTCAGCCAGAACAAAAAACAATAACAAATGTTCTCCAAATGGTCGAACGTTTATCAACTCCCAGTAGAAATGCATCTTTATCGAAAAGAAAAAGAACTTTTCTCTCAACAATGCATTATTGATTGATGCTCTTCCTTTGAGTAAAACAGTTTTCCTCGTTCGCACAGCTACAAATCAAACATTTATCGAGATTTTTCGGAGAGAAATAAAAGTAAAGTGGCTGTAAGCAACGACAGTTCCCGGAGCACTTTTAAGGAATTTTATTTAGATCAGACTTTGATTAAATTCTACCGATCCTTTTCGACGCGTTCTTTATTTTCAATCGCGAACAGTGCGAACGATCATTTTTCTAAAAAATACCAATTTATTTTTAAAATAGAAAACTTAAATTTTTTTAATTGTTAAAAATAAGTGAATTAAAGTTGTACTTTAAGTATTTTCACAAATTAAGGATTAATTTATCCTATATATAAATTAAATCTAATAGTCTGTAAATCCGTTCACTTGCCCACCAGAGAAAACAACATTGCATGTGCATTTAAATAAAGAAGAGCAACTTAAAGCGGAAAACTTGAACTAGACATGCGATGCTTTTGTCAGATCAAGAATAAAAGATAGTGTGAATTGTATTCGATAAAAGTTGTAAGAACATTTGCTAATGGAAGTCTGTTCCTGACAGTCTAAATGGCTCTGCTAACATAAATAAAGGAGCTGCTTCCAACTATACGTACTCAGAGCACTTTTCGCGTGTTTATAAATTAACCGAATTAATACAACAACAAAAAAACGTTTTATTTAAAAATTATTTAAAACAATAATAAAATATTTCATATATAGGGTGGCGAAAATTTAATTAAACGCTATTATAGCCTTGCCCTTTTTTTCATTTAAAATTTTTTCCCTCTTCGATTGTAATAAAATTTTACATTCAGATAGAGAAAGATAATTCGATGTTACGTTTTTTTTTGTGCCACCCTGTATTTTCGTTACTCCTCTACTCAAAAATTTTAATTTCATACTCGCTTGATATCCCCTTCTTATGTCCTCACGTCATGTCCCCCTCTTGGTATTCCTCGTTCGTATCACTTGCTGAAGATTTCTTATTTTTCCTCCCCCTCATTCTTATGGGGTAAGTTTTTATTATAATATATTATATTTTCACTAAAATTCTTTGATATCATTATTAATTATTTCGACGCTTTAACTTTATACTGTTATTTTTAATTGTTTTTTATGCCGGTATATTTTTTTTATTTACTTAGAAGTTCATATCTTATCTTTTATAAAATTATAAATTATCTGATGGCTGTGTCTCGCGTACAAAAAGAGAATCTATGTATTTTGTTTTTACAGATTGTGTTAAAATTTAATTCATTTTAATTATATTTGTATTTCATATTTTGATCTAAAATTCATATATTTTATTGTAATATTATCATCCATTTATATTCTTTTTCAAAAACAGAGCCCAGTAAATCAGTTATTTTATAAGATTTTTATCTTATATTTAATTTGTGTGAACTTTTAGGGTTTTTTTTCTGGGAATTATTTTTTTTCCTCTGGACTCCGCTTTTCCTTTGGACCAAGTTTCTTGGACTACAGTTTCTTTAAATAAGGAAGATTAAAGGAACCCCAAGAAAAGTTAAGATTTTTTTTTTTTTAGAAAAGGAAAAGATATTTGGAACTTTTTTTTGTGAAATAAACAAATTTCAAGTTTAATTTGAGTTTAATTTCCTTAACCCCAAAAAAAAGACAGGACGGATTTTGGAATATATCATAGTTTTTTTGTCAATTGTTTCTAATTACATCAAAAAATCAATTTTACTGGCGTCCAAAACTTTTTTTTATTTAATATTTTACTTCTGATATGTTTCAAATTCTATTCGTTGAACTAGCCTATAATAAAAAGATTTGAGCTTAATCACATTAATTATTTATTATCAGCAAAATAAAGTATCATTTCATTCTTCCTACTTACGCAATTTTCTCTAAAACTAAAAGAGATAGAGAAGAATGGATCATTTTTTTGGAATCTACGTCCACTAAAATTCCAATCTACCATTTTTTATTTAATTATGAGCGATGAAGAATTTTGAAGATTTTTCAAACCTTGCCTTTTTTTTCGAGACAGATTTTTTTTGTCTCCGATTGTAATGAAATTTGTGTTATTAGATAGAGAAAGACAATTCGAACTCAGAAATATTAAAAAAACTTAATTTTCTCTAAAACTAAAAGAGATAGAGAGGAACTGATGATTTTTTTGGAATCTACGCCCCTTAAACTACCCCTCTACCATTTTTCATTAAATTCTGAGGGATGAAGAATTTTGAAGATTTTTGAAGGCTATAACCTTGCCTTTTTTTTGAGTCAGATTTTTTTTCTCACCGATTGTAATGAAATTTGTGTTATTAGATAGAGAAAGATAATTCGAACTCAGAAATAATAAAAAAAACTTAATTTTCTCTAAAACTAAAAGAGATAGAGAGGAACTGATGATTTTTTTGGAATCTACGCCCCTTAAACTACCCCTCTACCATTTTTCATTGAATTCTGAGCGATGAAGAATTTTGAAGATTTTTGAAGGCTATAACCTTGCCATTTTTTTCGAGACAGATTTTTTTTCTCTCCGATTGTAATGAAATTTGTGTTATTAGACAGAGAAAGATAATTCTAACTCAGAAATAATAAAAAAACTTAATTTTCTCTAAAACTAAAAGAGATAGAGAGGAACTGATGATTTTTTTGAAATCTACGCCCCTTAAACTACCCCTCTACCATTTTTTATTAAATTCTGAGCGATGAAGAATTTTGAAGATTTTTGAAGGCTATAACCTTGCCTTTTTTTTTGAGTCAGATTTTTTTTGTCTCCGATTGTAATGAAATTTGTGTTATTAGATTGAGAAAGACAATTCGAACTCAGAAATATTAAAAAAACTTAATTTTCTCTAAAACTAAAAGAGATAGAGAGAAACTGATGATTTTTTTGGAATCTACGCCCCTTAAACTACCCCTCTACCATTTTTCATTAAATTCTGAGCGATGAAGAATTTTGAAGATTTTTGAAGGCTATAACCTTGTCTTTGTTTTTGAGTCAGATTTTTTTTGTCTGCGATTGTAATGAAACTTGTGTTATTAGATTAAGAAAGACAATTCGAACTCAGAAATATTAAAAAAA
This sequence comes from Neocrepidodera transversa, assembly GCA_963243735.1. Classification (NCBI taxonomy): domain Eukaryota; kingdom Metazoa; phylum Arthropoda; class Insecta; order Coleoptera; family Chrysomelidae; genus Neocrepidodera; species Neocrepidodera transversa. The sequence continues at coordinate 7,290,007 of OY725347.1, forward strand.
CTTAATTTTCTCTAAAACTAAAAGAGATAGAGAGAAACTGATGATTTTTTTGGAATCTACGCCCCTTAAACTACCCCTCTACCATTTTTCATTAAATTCTGAGCGATGAAGAATTTTGAAGATTTTTGAAGGCTATAACCTTGTCTTTTTTTTGGAGTCAGATTTTTTTTGTCTCCGATTGTAATGAAATTTGTGTTATTAGATAGAGAAAGATAATTCGAACTCAGAAATAATAAAAAAAACTTAATTTTCTCTAAAACTAAAAGAGATAGAGAGGAACTGATGATTTTTTTGGAATCTACGCCCCTTAAACTACCCCTCTACCATTTTTCATTAAATTCTGAGGGATGAAGAATTTTGAAGATTTTTGAAGGCTATAACCTTGCCTTTTTTTTGAGTCAGATTTTTTTTCTCTCCGATTGTAATGAAATTTGTGTTATTAGATAGAGAAAGACAATTCGAACTCAGAAATATTAAAAAAACTTAATTTTCTCTAAAACTAAAACAGATAGAGAGAAACTGATGATTTTTTTGGAATCTACGCCCCTAAACTACCCCTCTACCATTTTTCATTAAATTCTGAGCTATGAAGAATTTTGAAGATTTTTGAAGGCTATAACCTTGTCTTTTTTTTTGAGTCAGATTTTTTTTGTCTCCGATTGTAATGAAATTTGTGTTATTAGATAGAGAAAGACAATTCGAACTCAGAAATAATAAAAAAAACTTAATTTTCTCTAAAACTAAAAGAGATAGAGAGGAACTGATGATTTTTTTGGAATCTACGCCCCTTAAACTACCCCTCTGCCATTTTTCATTAAATTCTGAGCTATGAAGAATTTTGAAGATTTTTGAAGGCTATAACCTTGTCTTTTTTTTTGAGTCAGATTTTTTTTGTCTCCGATTGTAATGAAATTTGTGTTATTAGATAGAGAAAGACAATTCGAACTCAGAAATATTAAAAAAACTTAATTTTCTCTAAAACTAAAAGAGATAGAGAGGAACTGATGATTTTTTTGGAATCTACGCCCCTTAAACTACCCCTCTACCATTTTTCATTAAATTCTGAGCTATGAAGAATTTTGAAGATTTTTGAAGGCTATAACCTTGTCTTTTTTTTTGAGTCAGATTTTTTTTGTCTCCGATTGTAATGAAATTTGTGTTATTAGATAGAGAAAGACAATTCGAACTCAGAAATATTAAAAAAACTTAATTTTCTCTAAAACTAAAAGAGATAGAGAGGAACTGATGATTTTTTTGGAATCTACGCCCCTTAAACTACCCCTCTACCATTTTTCATTAAATTCTGAGGGATGAAGAATTTTGAAGATTTTTGAAGGCTATAACCTTGCCTTTTTTTTGAGTCAGATTTTTTTTCTCTCCGATTGTAATGAAATTTGTGTTATTAGATAGAGAAAGACAATTCGAACTCAGAAATATTAAAAAAACTTAATTTTCTCTAAAACTAAAACAGATAGAGAGAAACTGATGATTTTTTTGGAATCTACGCCCCTAAACTACCCCTCTACCATTTTTCATTAAATTCTGAGCTATGAAGAATTTTGAAGATTTTTGAAGGCTATAACCTTGCCTTTTTTTTTGAGTCAGATTTTTTTTGTCTCCGATTGTAATGAAATTTGTGTTATTAGATAGAGAAAGACAATTCGAACTCAGAAATAATAAAAAAAACTTAATTTTCTCTAAAACTAAAAGAGATAGAGAGGAACTGATGATTTTTTTGGAATCTACGCCCCTTAAACTACCCCTCTGCCATTTTTCATTAAATTCTGAGCTATGAAGAATTTTGAAGATTTTTGAAGGCTATAACCTTGTCTTTTTTTTTGAGTCAGATTTTTTTTGTCTCCGATTGTAATGAAATTTGTGTTATTAGATAGAGAAAGACAATTCGAACTCAGACATATTAAAAAAACTTAATTTTCTCTAAAACCAAAAGAGATAGAGAGAAACTGATGATTTTTTTGGAATCTACGCCCCTTAAACCACCCCTCTACCATTTTTCATTAAATTCTGAGCTATGAAGAATTTTGAAGATTTTTGAAGGCTATAACCTTGTCTTTTTTTTGAGTCAGATTTTTTTTGTCTCCGATTGTAATGAAATTTGTGTTATTAGATAGAGAAAGACAATTCGAACTCAGACATATTAAAAAAACTTAATTTTCTCTAAAACCAAAAGAGATAGAGAGAAACTGATGATTTTTTTGGAATCTACGCCCCTTAAACTACCCCTCTACCATTTTTCATTAAATTCTGAGCGATGAAGAATTTTGAAGATTTTTGAAGGCTATAACCTTGTCTTTTTTTTTGAGTCAGATTTTTTTTGTCTCCGATTGTAATGAAATTTATGTTATTAGATAGAGAAAGACAATTCGAACTCAGAAATAATAAAAAAAACTTAATTTTCTCTAAAACTAAAAGAGATAGAGTGGAACTGATGATTTTTTTGAAATCTACGCCCCTTAAACTACCCCTCTACCATTTTTCATTAAATTCTGAGCGATGAAGAATTTTGAAGATTTTTGAAGGCCTTGTCTTTTTTATCGAGCCAAATTTTTTTTCTCTCCGATTGTAATGAAATTTGTGTTATTAGATAGAGAAAGATAATTCGAACTCAGAAATAATAAAAAAAACTTAATTTTCTCTAAAACTAAAAGAGATAGAGTGGAACTGATGATTTTTTTGAAATCTACGCCCCTTAAACTACCCCTCTACCATTTTTCATTAAATTCTGAGCGATGAAGAATTTTGAAGATTTTTGAAGGCCTTGTCTTTTTTATCGAGCCAAATTTTTTTTCTCTCCGATTGTAATGAAATTTGTGTTATTAGATAGAGAAAGATAATTCGAACTCAGAAATAATAAAAAAAACTTAATTTTCTCTAAAACTAAAAGAGATAGAGAGAAACTGATGATTTTTTTGGAATCTACGCCCCTTAAACTACCCCTCTACCATTTTTCATTAAATTTTGAGGGATGAAGAATTTTGAAGATTTTTGAAGGCTATAACCTTGCCTTTTTTTTTGAGTCAGATTTTTTTTGTCTCCGATTGCAATGAAATTTGTGTTATTAGATAGAGAAAGACAATTCGAACTCAGAAATATTAAAAAAACTTAATTTTCTCTAAAACTAAAAGAGATAGAGATAAACTGATGATTTTTTTGGAATCTACGCCCCTTAAACCACCCCTCTACCATTTTTCATTAAATTCTGAGCGATGAAGAATTTTGAAGATTTTTGAAGGCTATAACCTTGTCTTTTTTTTGAGTCAGATTTTTTTTTTCTCCGATTGTAATGAAACTTGTGTTATTAGATTAAGAAAGACAATTCGAACTCAGAAATATTAAAAAAACTTAATTTTCTCTAAAACTAAAAGAGATAGAGATAAACTGATGATTTTTTTGGAATCTACGCCCCTTATACTACCCCTCTACCATTTTTCATTAAATTCTGAGCGATGAAGAATTTTGAAGATTTTTGAAGGCTATAACCTTGTCTTTTTTTTTGAGTCAGATTTTTTTTGTCTCCGATTGTAATGAAATTTGTGTTATTAGATAGAGAAAGAGAATTCGAACTCAGAAATATTAAAAAAACTTAATTTTCTCTAAAACTAAAAGAGATAGAGATAAACTGATGATTTTTTTGGAATCTACGCCCCTTAAACTACCCCTCTACCATTTTCCATTAAATTCTGAGCGATGAAGAATTTTGAAGATTTTTGAAGGCTATAACCTTGTCTTTTTTTTTGAGTCAGATTTTTTTTTTCTCCGATTGTAATGAAACTTGTGTTATTAGATTAAGAAAGACAATTCGAACTCAGAAATATTAAAAAAACTTAATTTTCTCTAAAACTAAAAGAGATAGAGAGAAACTGATGATTTTTTTGGAATCTACGCCCCTTAAACTACCCCTCTACCATTTTTCATTAAATTCTGAGCGATGAAGAATTTTGAAGATTTTTGAAGGCTATAACCTTGTCTTTTTTTTTGAGTCAGATTTTTTTTGTCTCCGATTGTAATGAAATTTGTGTTATTAGATTGAGAAAGACAATTCGAACTCAGAAATATTAAAAAAACTTAATTTTCTCTAAAACTAAAAGAGATAGAGAGAAACTGATGATTTTTTTGGAATCTACGCCCCTTAAACTACCCCTCTACCATTTTTCATTAAATTCTGAGCGATGAAGAATTTTGAAGATTTTTGAAGGCTATAACCTTGTCTTTTTTTTTGAGTCAGATTTTTTTTGTCTCCGATTGTAATGAAATTTGTGTTATTAGATTGAGAAAGACAATTCGAACTCAGAAATATTAAAAAAACTTAATTTTCTCTAAAACTAAAAGAGATAGAGAGAAACTGATGATTTTTTTGGAATCTACGCCCCTTAAACTACCCCTCTACCATTTTTCATTAAATTCTGAGCGATGAAGAATTTTGAAGATTTTTGAAGGCTATAACCTTGTCTTTTGTTTTTGAGTCAGATTTTTTTAGTCTCCGATTGTAATGAAATTTGTGTTATTAGATTAAGAAAGACATTTCGAACTCAGAAATATTAAAAAAACTTAATTTTCTCTAAAATTAAAAGAGATAGAGAGAAACTGATGATTTTTTTGGAATCTACGCCCCTTAAACTACCCCTCTACCATTTTTCATTAAATTCTGAGCGATGAAGAATTTTGAAGATTTTTGAAGGCTATAACCTTGTCTTTTTTTTTGAGTCAGATTTTTTTTGTCTCCGATTGTAATGAAATTTGTGTTATTAGATAGAGAAAGACAATTCAAACTCAGAAATATTAAAAAAACTTAATTTTCTCTAAAACTAAAAGAGATAGAGAGAAACTGATGATTTTTTTGGAATCTACGCCCCTTAAACTACCCCTCTACCATTTTTCATTAAATTCTGAGCGATGAAGAATTTTGAAGATTTTTGAAGGCTATAACCTTGTCTTTTTTTTCGAGTCAGATTTTTTTTGTCTCCGATTGTAATGAAATTTGTGTTATTAGATAGAGAAAGAGAATTCGAACTCAGAAATATTAAAAAAACTTAATTTTCTCTAAAACTAAAAGAGATAGAGATAAACTGATGATTTTTTTGGAATCTACGCCCCTTAAACTACCCCTCTACCATTTTTCATTAAATTCTGAGCGATGAAGAATTTTGAAGATTTTTGAAGGCTATAACCTTGTCTTTTTTTTTGAGTCAGATTTTTTTTGTCTCCGATTGTAATGAAATTTGTGTTATTAGATAGAGAAAGACAATTCAAACTCAGAAATATTAAAAAAACTTAATTTTCTCTAAAACTAAAAGAGATAGAGATAAACTGATGATTTTTTTGGAATCTACGCCCCTTATACTACCCCTCTACCATTTTTCATTAAATTCTGAGCGATGAAGAATTTTGAAGATTTTTGAAGGCTATAACCTTGTCTTTTGTTTTTGAGTCAGATTTTTTTAGTCTCCGATTGTAATGAAATTTGTGTTATTAGATTAAGAAAGACATTTCGAACTCAGAAATATTAAAAAAACTTAATTTTCTCTAAAATTAAAAGAGATAGAGAGAAACTGATGATTTTTTTGGAATCTACGCCCCTTAAACTACCCCTCTACCATTTTTCATTAAATTCTGAGCGATGAAGAATTTTGAAGATTTTTGAAGGCTATAACCTTGTCTTTTTTTTTGAGTCAGATTTTTTTTGTCTCCGATTGTAATGAAATTTGTGTTATTAGATAGAGAAAGACAATTCAAACTCAGAAATATTAAAAAAACTTAATTTTCTCTAAAACTAAAAGAGATAGAGATAAACTGATGATTTTTTTGGAATCTACGCCCCTTATACTACCCCTCTACCATTTTTCATTAAATTCTGAGCGATGAAGAATTTTGAAGATTTTTGAAGGCTATAACCTTGTCTTTTGTTTTTGAGTCAGATTTTTTTAGTCTCCGATTGTAATGAAATTTGTGTTATTAGATTAAGAAAGACATTTCGAACTCAGAAATATTAAAAAAACTTAATTTTCTCTAAAATTAAAAGAGATAGAGAGAAACTGATGATTTTTTTGGAATCTACGCCCCTTAAACTACCCCTCTACCATTTTTCATTAAATTCTGAGCGATGAAGAATTTTGAAGATTTTTGAAGGCTATAACCTTGTCTTTTTTTTTGAGTCAGATTTTTTTTGTCTCCGATTGTAATGAAATTTGTGTTATTAGATAGAGAAAGACAATTCAAACTCAGAAATATTAAAAAAACTTAATTTTCTCTAAAACTAAAAGAGATAGAGAGAAACTGATGATTTTTTTGGAATCTACGCCCCTTAAACTACCCCTCTACCATTTTTCATTAAATTCTGAGCGATGAAGAATTTTGAAGATTTTTGAAGGCTATAACCTTGTCTTTTGTTTTTGAGTCAGATTTTTTTAGTCTCCGATTGTAATGAAATTTGTGTTATTAGATTAAGAAAGACATTTCGAACTCAGAAATATTAAAAAAACTTAATTTTCTCTAAAATTAAAAGAGATAGAGAGAAACTGATGATTTTTTTGGAATCTACGCCCCTTAAACTACCCCTCTACCATTTTTCATTAAATTCTGAGCGATGAAGAATTTTGAAGATTTTTGAAGGCTATAACCTTGTCTTTTTTTTCGAGTCAGATTTTTTTTGTCTCCGATTGTAATAAAATTTGTGTTATTAGATAGAGAAAGAGAATTCGAACTCAGAAATATTAAAAAAACTTAATTTTCTCTAAAACTAAAAGAGATAGAGATAAAATGATGATTTTTTTGGAATCTACGCCCCTTAAACTACCCCTCTACCATTTTTCATTAAATTCTGAGCGATGAAGAATTTTGAAGATTTTTGAAGGCTATAACCTTGTCTTTTTTTTTGAGTCAGATTTTTTTTGTCTCCGATTGTAATGAAATTTGTGTTATTAGATAGAGAAAGACAATTCAAACTCAGAAATAATAAAAAAAACTTAATTTTCTCTAAAACTAAAAGAGATAGAGAGGAACTGATGATTTTTTTGGAATCTACGCCCCTTAAACTACCCCTCTGCCATTTTTCATTAAATTCTGAGCTATGAAGAATTTTGAAGATTTTTGAAGGCTATAACCTTGTCTTTTTTTTTGAGTCAGATTTTTTTTGTCTCCGATTGTAATGAAATTTGTGTTATTAGATAGAGAAAGACAATTCGAACTCAGAAATATTAAAAAAACTTAATTTTCTCTAAAACTAAAAGAGATAGAGAGGAACTGATGATTTTTTTGGAATCTACGCCCCTTAAACTACCCCTCTACCATTTTTCATTAAATTCTGAGCTATGAAGAATTTTGAAGATTTTTGAAGGCTATAACCTTGTCTTTTTTTTTGAGTCAGATTTTTTTTGTCTCCGATTGTAATGAAATTTGTGTTATTAGATAGAGAAAGACAATTCGAACTCAGAAATATTAAAAAAACTTAATTTTCTCTAAAACTAAAAGAGATAGAGAGGAACTGATGATTTTTTTGGAATCTACGCCCCTTAAACTACCCCTCTACCATTTTTCATTAAATTCTGAGGGATGAAGAATTTTGAAGATTTTTGAAGGCTATAACCTTGCCTTTTTTTTGAGTCAGATTTTTTTTCTCTCCGATTGTAATGAAATTTGTGTTATTAGATAGAGAAAGACAATTCGAACTCAGAAATATTAAAAAAACTTAATTTTCTCTAAAACTAAAACAGATAGAGAGAAACTGATGATTTTTTTGGAATCTACGCCCCTAAACTACCCCTCTACCATTTTTCATTAAATTCTGAGCTATGAAGAATTTTGAAGATTTTTGAAGGCTATAACCTTGCCTTTTTTTTTGAGTCAGATTTTTTTTGTCTCCGATTGTAATGAAATTTGTGTTATTAGATAGAGAAAGACAATTCGAACTCAGAAATAATAAAAAAAACTTAATTTTCTCTAAAACTAAAAGAGATAGAGAGGAACTGATGATTTTTTTGGAATCTACGCCCCTTAAACTACCCCTCTGCCATTTTTCATTAAATTCTGAGCTATGAAGAATTTTGAAGATTTTTGAAGGCTATAACCTTGTCTTTTTTTTTGAGTCAGATTTTTTTTGTCTCCGATTGTAATGAAATTTGTGTTATTAGATAGAGAAAGACAATTCGAACTCAGACATATTAAAAAAACTTAATTTTCTCTAAAACCAAAAGAGATAGAGAGAAACTGATGATTTTTTTGGAATCTACGCCCCTTAAACCACCCCTCTACCATTTTTCATTAAATTCTGAGCTATGAAGAATTTTGAAGATTTTTGAAGGCTATAACCTTGTCTTTTTTTTTGAGTCAGATTTTTTTTGTCTCCGATTGTAATGAAATTTGTGTTATTAGATAGAGAAAGACAATTCGAACTCAGACATATTAAAAAAACTTAATTTTCTCTAAAACCAAAAGAGATAGAGAGAAACTGATGATTTTTTTGGAATCTACGCCCCTTAAACTACCCCTCTACCATTTTTCATTAAATTCTGAGCGATGAAGAATTTTGAAGATTTTTGAAGGCCTTGTCTTTTTTATCGAGCCAAATTTTTTTTCTCTCCGATTGTAATGAAATTTGTGTTATTAGATAGAGAAAGATAATTCGAACTCAGAAATAATAAAAAAAACTTAATTTTCTCTAAAACTCAAAGAGATAGAGTGGAACTGATGATTTTTTTGAAATCTACGCCCCTTAAACTACCCCTCTACCATTTTTCATTAAATTCTGAGCGATGAAGAATTTTGAAGATTTTTGAAGGCCTTGTCTTTTTTATCGAGCCAAATTTTTTTTCTCTCCGATTGTAATGAAATTTGTGTTATTAGATAGAGAAAGATAATTCGAACTCAGAAATAATAAAAAAAACTTAATTTTCTCTAAAACTAAAAGAGATAGAGAGAAACTGATGATTTTTTTGGAATCTACGCCCCTTAAACTACCCCTCTACCATTTTTCATTAAATTTTGAGGGATGAAGAATTTTGAAGATTTTTGAAGGCTATAACCTTGTCTTTTTTTTGAGTCAGATTTTTTTTTTCTCCGATTGTAATGAAACTTGTGTTATTAGATTAAGAAAGACAATTCGAACTCAGAAATATTAAAAAAACTTAATTTTCTCTAAAACTAAAAGAGATAGAGATAAACTGATGATTTTTTTGGAATCTACGCCCCTTATACTACCCCTCTACCATTTTTCATTAAATTCTGAGCGATGAAGAATTTTGAAGATTTTTGAAGGCTATAACCTTGTCTTTTTTTTGAGTCAGATTTTTTTTTTCTCCGATTGTAATGAAACTTGTGTTATTAGATTAAGAAAGACAATTCGAACTCAGAAATATTAAAAAAACTTAATTTTCTCTAAAACTAAAAGAGATAGAGATAAACTGATGATTTTTTTGGAATCTACGCCCCTTAAACTACCCCTCTACCATTTTCCATTAAATTCTGAGCGATGAAGAATTTTGAAGATTTTTGAAGGCTATAACCTTGTCTTTTTTTTTGAGTCAGATTTTTTTTTTCTCCGATTGTAATGAAACTTGTGTTATTAGATTAAGAAAGACAATTCGAACTCAGAAATATTAAAAAAACTTAATTTTCTCTAAAACTAAAAGAGATAGAGAGAAACTGATGATTTTTTTGGAATCTACGCCCCTTAAACTACCCCTCTACCATTTTTCATTAAATTCTGAGCGATGAAGAATTTTGAAGATTTTTGAAGGCTATAACCTTGTCTTTTTTTTTGAGTCAGATTTTTTTTGTCTCCGATTGTAATGAAATTTGTGTTATTAGATTGAGAAAGACAATTCGAACTCAGAAATATTAAAAAAACTTAATTTTCTCTAAAACTAAAAGAGATAGAGAGAAACTGATGATTTTTTTGGAATCTACGCCCCTTAAACTACCCCTCTACCATTTTTCATTAAATTCTGAGCGATGAAGAATTTTGAAGATTTTTGAAGGCTATAACCTTGTCTTTTTTTTTGAGTCAGATTTTTTTTGTCTCCGATTGTAATGAAATTTGTGTTATTAGATTGAGAAAGACAATTCGAACTCAGAAATATTAAAAAAACTTAATTTTCTCTAAAACTAAAAGAGATAGAGAGAAACTGATGATTTTTTTGGAATCTACGCCCCTTAAACTACCCCTCTACCATTTTTCATTAAATTCTGAGCGATGAAGAATTTTGAAGATTTTTGAAGGCTATAACCTTGTCTTTTTTTTTGAGTCAGATTTTTTTTGTCTCCGATTGTAATGAAATTTGTGTTATTAGATTGAGAAAGACAATTCGAACTCAGAAATATTAAAAAAACTTAATTTTCTCTAAAACTAAAAGAGATAGAGAGAAACTGATGATTTTTTTGGAATCTACGCCCCTTAAACTACCCCTCTACCATTTTCCATTAAATTCTGAGCGATGAAGAATTTTGAAGATTTTTGAAGGCTATAACCTTGTCTTTTTTTTTGAGTCAGATTTTTTTTTTCTCCGATTGTAATGAAACTTGTGTTATTAGATTAAGAAAGACAATTCGAACTCAGAAATATTAAAAAAACTTAATTTTCTCTAAAACTAAAAGAGATAGAGATAAACTGATGATTTTTTTGGAATCTACGCCCCTTAAACTACCCCTCTACCATTTTCCATTAAATTCTGAGCGATGAAGAATTTTGAAGATTTTTGAAGGCTATAACCTTGTCTTTTTTTTTGAGTCAGATTTTTTTTTTCTCCGATTGTAATGAAACTTGTGTTATTAGATTAAGAAAGACAATTCGAACTCAGAAATATTAAAAAAACTTAATTTTCTCTAAAACTAAAAGAGATAGAGAGAAACTGATGATTTTTTTGGAATCTACGCCCCTTAAACTACCCCTCTACCATTTTTCATTAAATTCTGAGCGATGAAGAATTTTGAAGATTTTTGAAGGCTATAACCTTGTCTTTTGTTTTTGAGTCAGATTTTTTTAGTCTCCGATTGTAATGAAATTTGTGTTATTAGATTAAGAAAGACATTTCGAACTCAGAAATATTAAAAAAACTTAATTTTCTCTAAAATTAAAAGAGATAGAGAGAAACTGATGATTTTTTTGGAATCTACGCCCCTTAAACTACCCCTCTACCATTTTTCATTAAATTCTGAGCGATGAAGAATTTTGAAGATTTTTGAAGGCTATAACCTTGTCTTTTTTTTTGAGTCAGATTTTTTTTGTCTCCGATTGTAATGAAATTTGTGTTATTAGATAGAGAAAGACAATTCAAACTCAGAAATATTAAAAAAACTTAATTTTCTCTAAAACTAAAAGAGATAGAGAGAAACTGATGATTTTTTTGGAATCTACGCCCCTTAAACTACCCCTCTACCATTTTTCATTAAATTCTGAGCGATGAAGAATTTTGAAGATTTTTGAAGGCTATAACCTTGTCTTTTTTTTCGAGTCAGATTTTTTTTGTCTCCGATTGTAATGAAATTTGTGTTATTAGATAGAGAAAGAGAATTCGAACTCAGAAATATTAAAAAAACTTAATTTTCTCTAAAACTAAAAGAGATAGAGATAAACTGATGATTTTTTTGGAATCTACGCCCCTTAAACTACCCCTCTACCATTTTTCATTAAATTCTGAGCGATGAAGAATTTTGAAGATTTTTGAAGGCTATAACCTTGTCTTTTTTTTTGAGTCAGATTTTTTTTGTCTCCGATTGTAATGAAATTTGTGTTATTAGATAGAGAAAGACAATTCAAACTCAGAAATATTAAAAAAACTTAATTTTCTCTAAAACTAAAAGAGATAGAGATAAACTGATGATTTTTTTGGAATCTACGCCCCTTATACTACCCCTCTACCATTTTTCATTAAATTCTGAGCGATGAAGAATTTTGAAGATTTTTGAAGGCTATAACCTTGTCTTTTTTTTTGAGTCAGATTTTTTTTGTCTCCGATTGTAATGAAATTTGTGTTATTAGATAGAGAAAGAGAATTCGAACTCAGAAATATTAAAAAAACTTAATTTTCTCTAAAACTAAAAGAGATAGAGATAAACTGATGATTTTTTTGGAATCTACGCCCCTTAAACTACCCCTCTACCATTTTTCATTAAATTCTGAGCGATGAAGAATTTTGAAGATTTTTGAAGGCTATAACCTTGTCTTTTGTTTTTGAGTCAGATTTTTTTAGTCTCCGATTGTAATGAAATTTGTGTTATTAGATTAAGAAAGACATTTCGAACTCAGAAATATTAAAAAAACTTAATTTTCTCTAAAATTAAAAGAGATAGAGAGAAACTGATGATTTTTTTGGAATCTACGCCCCTTAAACTACCCCTCTACCATTTTTCATTAAATTCTGAGCGATGAAGAATTTTGAAGATTTTTGAAGGCTATAACCTTGTCTTTTTTTTTGAGTCAGATTTTTTTTGTCTCCGATTGTAATGAAATTTGTGTTATTAGATAGAGAAAGACAATTCAAACTCAGAAATATTAAAAAAACTTAATTTTCTCTAAAACTAAAAGAGATAGAGAGAAACTGATGATTTTTTTGGAATCTACGCCCCTTAAACTACCCCTCTACCATTTTTCATTAAATTCTGAGCGATGAAGAATTTTGAAGATTTTTGAAGGCTATAACCTTGTCTTTTGTTTTTGAGTCAGATTTTTTTAGTCTCCGATTGTAATGAAATTTGTGTTATTAGATTAAGAAAGACATTTCGAACTCAGAAATATTAAAAAAACTTAATTTTCTCTAAAATTAAAAGAGATAGAGAGAAACTGATGATTTTTTTGGAATCTACGCCCCTTAAACTACCCCTCTACCATTTTTCATTAAATTCTGAGCGATGAAGAATTTTGAAGATTTTTGAAGGCTATAACCTTGTCTTTTTTTTTGAGTCAGATTTTTTTTGTCTCCGATTGTAATGAAATTTGTGTTATTAGATAGAGAAAGACAATTCAAACTCAGAAATATTAAAAAAACTTAATTTTCTCTAAAACTAAAAGAGATAGAGAGAAACTGATGATTTTTTTGGAATCTACGCCCCTTAAACTACCCCTCTACCATTTTTCATTAAATTCTGAGCGATGAAGAATTTTGAAGATTTTTGAAGGCTATAACCTTGTCTTTTGTTTTTGAGTCAGATTTTTTTAGTCTCCGATTGTAATGAAATTTGTGTTATTAGATTAAGAAAGACATTTCGAACTCAGAAATATTAAAAAAACTTAATTTTCTCTAAAATTAAAAGAGATAGAGAGAAACTGATGATTTTTTTGGAATCTACGCCCCTTAAACTACCCCTCTACCATTTTTCATTAAATTTTGAGGGATGAAGAATTTTGAAGATTTTTGAAGGCTATAACCTTGTCTTTTTTTTGAGTCAGATTTTTTTTGTCTCCGATTGTAATGAAATTTGTGTTATTAGATAGAGAAAGACAATTCAAACTCAGAAATATTAAAAAAACTTAATTTTCTCTAAAACTAAAAGAGATAGAGATAAACTGATGATTTTTTTGGAATCTACGCCCCTTATACTACCCCTCTACCATTTTTCATTAAATTCTGAGCGATGAAGAATTTTGAAGATTTTTGAAGGCTATAACCTTGTCTTTTTTTTTGAGTCAGATTTTTTTTGTCTCCGATTGTAATGAAATTTGTGTTATTAGATAGAGAAAGAGAATTCGAACTCAGAAATATTAAAAAAACTTAATTTTCTCTAAAACTAAAAGAGATAGAGATAAACTGATGATTTTTTTGGAATCTACGCCCCTTAAACTACCCCTCTACCATTTTTCATTAAATTCTGAGCGATGAAGAATTTTGAAGATTTTTGAAGGCTATAACCTTGTCTTTTGTTTTTGAGTCAGATTTTTTTAGTCTCCGATTGTAATGAAATTTGTGTTATTAGATTAAGAAAGACATTTCGAACTCAGAAATATTAAAAAAACTTAATTTTCTCTAAAATTAAAAGAGATAGAGAGAAACTGATGATTTTTTTGGAATCTACGCCCCTTAAACTACCCCTCTACCATTTTTCATTAAATTCTGAGCGATGAAGAATTTTGAAGATTTTTGAAGGCTATAACCTTGTCTTTTTTTTTGAGTCAGATTTTTTTTGTCTCCGATTGTAATGAAATTTGTGTTATTAGATAGAGAAAGACAATTCAAACTCAGAAATATTAAAAAAACTTAATTTTCTCTAAAACTAAAAGAGATAGAGAGAAACTGATGATTTTTTTGGAATCTACGCCCCTTAAACTACCCCTCTACCATTTTTCATTAAATTCTGAGCGATGAAGAATTTTGAAGATTTTTGAAGGCTATAACCTTGTCTTTTGTTTTTGAGTCAGATTTTTTTAGTCTCCGATTGTAATGAAATTTGTGTTATTAGATTAAGAAAGACATTTCGAACTCAGAAATATTAAAAAAACTTAATTTTCTCTAAAATTAAAAGAGATAGAGAGAAACTGATGATTTTTTTGGAATCTACGCCCCTTAAACTACCCCTCTACCATTTTTCATTAAATTCTGAGCGATGAAGAATTTTGAAGATTTTTGAAGGCTATAACCTTGTCTTTTTTTTTGAGTCAGATTTTTTTTGTCTCCGATTGTAATGAAATTTGTGTTATTAGATAGAGAAAGACAATTCAAACTCAGAAATATTAAAAAAACTTAATTTTCTCTAAAACTAAAAGAGATAGAGAGAAACTGATGATTTTTTTGGAATCTACGCCCCTTAAACTACCCCTCTACCATTTTTCATTAAATTCTGAGCGATGAAGAATTTTGAAGATTTTTGAAGGCTATAACCTTGTCTTTTTTTTCGAGTCAGATTTTTTTTGTCTCCGATTGTAATGAAATTTGTGTTATTAGATAGAGAAAGAGAATTCGAACTCAGAAATATTAAAAAAACTTAATTTTCTCTAAAACTAAAAGAGATAGAGATAAACTGATGATTTTTTTGGAATCTACGCCCCTTAAACTACCCCTCTACCATTTTTCATTAAATTCTGAGCGATGAAGAATTTTGAAGATTTTTGAAGGCTATAACCTTGTCTTTTTTTTTGAGTCAGATTTTTTTTGTCTCCGATTGTAATGAAATTTGTGTTATTAGATAGAGAAAGACAATTCAAACTCAGAAATATTAAAAAAACTTAATTTTCTCTAAAACTAAAAGAGATAGAGAGAAACTGATGATTTTTTTGGAATCTACGCCCCTTAAACTACCCCTCTACCATTTTTCATTAAATTCTGAGCGATGAAGAATTTTGAAGATTTTTGAAGGCTATAACCTTGTCTTTTTTTTCGAGTCAGATTTTTTTTGTCTCCGATTGTAATGAAATTTGTGTTATTAGATAGAGAAAGAGAATTCGAACTCAGAAATATTAAAAAAACTTAATTTTCTCTAAAACTAAAAGAGATAGAGAGAAACTGATGATTTTTTTGGAATCTACGCCCCTTAAACTACCCCTCTACCATTTTTCATTAAATTCTGAGCGATGAAGAATTTTGAAGATTTTTGAAGGCTATAACCTTGTCTTTTTTTTTGAGTCAGATTTTTTTTGTCTCCGATTGTAATGAAATTTGTGTTATTAGATAGAGAAAGACAATTCAAACTCAGAAATATTAAAAAAACTTAATTTTCTCTAAAACTAAAAGAGATAGAGATAAACTGATGATTTTTTTGGAATCTACGCCCCTTATACTACCCCTCTACCATTTTTCATTAAATTCTGAGCGATGAAGAATTTTGAAGATTTTTGAAGGCTATAACCTTGTCTTTTTTTTTGAGTCAGATTTTTTTTGTCTCCGATTGTAATGAAATTTGTGTTATTAGATAGATAAAGAGAATTCGAACTCAGAAATATTAAAAAAACTTAATTTTCTCTAAAACTAAAAGAGATAGAGATAAACTGATGATTTTTTTGGAATCTACGCCCCTTAAACTACCCCTCTACCATTTTTCATTAAATTCTGAGCGATGAAGAATTTTGAAGATTTTTGAAGGCTATAACCTTGTCTTTTTTTTTGAGTCAGATTTTTTTTGTCTCCGATTGTAATGAAATTTGTGTTATTAGATAGAGAAAGACAATTCAAACTCAGAAATATTAAAAAAACTTAATTTTCTCTAAAACTAAAAGAGATAGAGAGAAACTGATGATTTTTTTGGAATCTACGCCCCTTAAACTACCCCTCTACCATTTTTCATTAAATTCTGAGCGATGAAGAATTTTGAAGATTTTTGAAGGCTATAACCTTGTCTTTTTTTTTGAGTCAGATTTTTTTTGTCTCCGATTGTAATGAAATTTGTGTTATTAGATTGAGAAAGACAATTCGAACTCAGAAATATTAAAAAAACTTAATTTTCTCTAAAACTAAAAGAGATAGAGAGAAACTGATGATTTTTTTGGAATCTACGCCCCTTAAACTACCCCTCTACCATTTTTCATTAAATTCTGAGCGATGAAGAATTTTGAAGATTTTTGAAGGCTATAACCTTGTCTTTTTTTTTGAGTCAGATTTTTTTTGTCTCCGATTGTAATGAAATTTGTGTTATTAGATTGAGAAAGACAATTCGAACTCAGAAATATTAAAAAAACTTAATTTTCTCTAAAACTAAAAGAGATAGAGAGAAACTGATGATTTTTTTGGAATCTACGCCCCTTAAACTACCCCTCTACCATTTTTCATTAAATTCTGAGCGATGAAGAATTTTGAAGATTTTTGAAGGCTATAACCTTGTCTTTTTTTTTGAGTCAGATTTTTTTTGTCTCCGATTGTAATGAAATTTGTGTTATTAGATTGAGAAAGACAATTCGAACTCAGAAATATTAAAAAAACTTAATTTTCTCTAAAACTAAAAGAGATAGAGAGAAACTGATGATTTTTTTGGAATCTACGCCCCTTAAACTACCCCTCTACCATTTTTCATTAAATTCTGAGCGATGAAGAATTTTGAAGATTTTTGAAGGCTATAACCTTGTCTTTTGTTTTTGAGTCAGATTTTTTTAGTCTCCGATTGTAATGAAATTTGTGTTATTAGATTAAGAAAGACATTTCGAACTCAGAAATATTAAAAAAACTTAATTTTCTCTAAAATTAAAAGAGATAGAGAGAAACTGATGATTTTTTTGGAATCTACGCCCCTTAAACTACCCCTCTACCATTTTTCATTAAATTCTGAGCGATGAAGAATTTTGAAGATTTTTGAAGGCTATAACCTTGTCTTTTTTTTTGAGTCAGATTTTTTTTGTCTCCGATTGTAATGAAATTTGTGTTATTAGATAGAGAAAGACAATTCAAACTCAGAAATATTAAAAAAACTTAATTTTCTCTAAAACTAAAAGAGATAGAGAGAAACTGATGATTTTTTTGGAATCTACGCCCCTTAAACTACCCCTCTACCATTTTTCATTAAATTCTGAGCGATGAAGAATTTTGAAGATTTTTGAAGGCTATAACCTTGTCTTTTTTTTCGAGTCAGATTTTTTTTGTCTCCGATTGTAATGAAATTTGTGTTATTAGATAGAGAAAGAGAATTCGAACTCAGAAATATTAAAAAAACTTAATTTTCTCTAAAACTAAAAGAGATAGAGAGAAACTGATGATTTTTTTGGAATCTACGCCCCTTAAACTACCCCTCTACCATTTTTCATTAAATTCTGAGCGATGAAGAATTTTGAAGATTTTTGAAGGCTATAACCTTGTCTTTTTTTTTGAGTCAGATTTTTTTTGTCTCCGATTGTAATGAAATTTGTGTTATTAGATAGAGAAAGACAATTCAAACTCAGAAATATTAAAAAAACTTAATTTTCTCTAAAACTAAAAGAGATAGAGATAAACTGATGATTTTTTTGGAATCTACGCCCCTTATACTACCCCTCTACCATTTTTCATTAAATTCTGAGCGATGAAGAATTTTGAAGATTTTTGAAGGCTATAACCTTGTCTTTTTTTTTGAGTCAGATTTTTTTTGTCTCCGATTGTAATGAAATTTGTGTTATTAGATAGATAAAGAGAATTCGAACTCAGAAATATTAAAAAAACTTAATTTTCTCTAAAACTAAAAGAGATAGAGATAAACTGATGATTTTTTTGGAATCTACGCCCCTTAAACTACCCCTCTACCATTTTTCATTAAATTCTGAGCGATGAAGAATTTTGAAGATTTTTGAAGGCTATAACCTTGTCTTTTTTTTTGAGTCAGATTTTTTTTGTCTCCGATTGTAATGAAATTTGTGTTATTAGATAGAGAAAGACAATTCAAACTCAGAAATATTAAAAAAACTTAATTTTCTCTAAAACTAAAAGAGATAGAGAGAAACTGATGATTTTTTTGGAATCTACGCCCCTTAAACTACCCCTCTACCATTTTTCATTAAATTCTGAGCGATGAAGAATTTTGAAGATTTTTGAAGGCTATAACCTTGTCTTTTTTTTTGAGTCAGATTTTTTTTGTCTCCGATTGTAATGAAATTTGTGTTATTAGATTGAGAAAGACAATTCGAACTCAGAAATATTAAAAAAACTTAATTTTCTCTAAAACTAAAAGAGATAGAGAGAAACTGATGATTTTTTTGGAATCTACGCCCCTTAAACTACCCCTCTACCATTTTTCATTAAATTCTGAGCGATGAAGAATTTTGAAGATTTTTGAAGGCTATAACCTTGTCTTTTGTTTTTGAGTCAGATTTTTTTAGTCTCCGATTGTAATGAAATTTGTGTTATTAGATTAAGAAAGACATTTCGAACTCAGAAATATTAAAAAAACTTAATTTTCTCTAAAATTAAAAGAGATAGAGAGAAACTGATGATTTTTTTGGAATCTACGCCCCTTAAACTACCCCTCTACCATTTTTCATTAAATTCTGAGCGATGAAGAATTTTGAAGATTTTTGAAGCTATAACCTTGTCTTTTTTTTTGAGTCAGATTTTTTTTGTCTCCGATTGTAATGAAATTTGTGTTATTAGATTGAGAAAGACAATTCGAACTCAGAAATAATAAAAAAACTTAATTTTCTCTAAAACTAAAAGAGATAGAGAGAAACTGATGATTTTTTTTGGAATCAACGCCCCTTAAACTACCCCTCTACCATTTTTCATTAAATTCTGAGCGATGAGGAATTTTGAAGATTTTTGAAGGCTATAACCTTGCCATTTTTTTCGAGTCAGATTTTTTTTCTCTCCGATTGTAATGAAATTTGTGTTATTAGATAGAGAAAGATAATTCGAACTCAGAAATATTTAAAAAACTTAATTTTCTCTAAAACTAAAAGAGATAGAGAGAAACTGATGATTTTTTTGGAATCTACGCCCCTTAAACTACCCCTCTACCATTTTTTTATTAAATTCTGAGCGATGAAGAATTTTGAAGATTTTTGAAGGCTATAACCTTGTCTTTTTTTTTGAGTCAGATTTTTTTTGTCTCCGATTGTAATGAAATTTGTGTTATTAGATTGAGAAAGACAATTCGAACTCAGAAATATTAAAAAAACTTAATTTTCTCTAAAACTAAAAGAGATAGAGAGAAACTGATGATTTTTTTGGAATCTACGCCCCTTAAACTACCCCTCTACCATTTTTCATTAAATTCTGAGCGATGAAGAATTTTGAAGATTTTTGAAGGCTATAACCTTGTCTTTTGTTTTTGAGTCAGATTTTTTTAGTCTCCGATTGTAATGAAATTTGTGTTATTAGATTAAGAAAGACATTTCGAACTCAGAAATATTAAAAAAACTTAATTTTCTCTAAAATTAAAAGAGATAGAGAGAAACTGATGATTTTTTTGGAATCTACGCCCCTTAAACTACCCCTCTACCATTTTTCATTAAATTCTGAGCGATGAAGAATTTTGAAGATTTTTGAAGGCTATAACCTTGTCTTTTTTTTTGAGTCAGATTTTTTTTGTCTCCGATTGTAATGAAATTTGTGTTATTAGATAGAGAAAGACAATTCAAACTCAGAAATATTAAAAAAACTTAATTTTCTCTAAAACTAAAAGAGATAGAGAGAAACTGATGATTTTTTTGGAATCTACGCCCCTTAAACTACCCCTCTACCATTTTTCATTAAATTCTGAGCGATGAAGAATTTTGAAGATTTTTGAAGGCTATAACCTTGTCTTTTTTTTTGAGTCAGATTTTTTTTGTCTCCGATTGTAATGAAATTTGTGTTATTAGATTGAGAAAGACAATTCGAACTCAGAAATAATAAAAAAACTTAATTTTCTCTAAAACTAAAAGAGATAGAGAGAAACTGATGATTTTTTTTGGAATCAACGCCCCTTAAACTACCCCTCTACCATTTTTCATTAAATTCTGAGCGATGAGGAATTTTGAAGATTTTTGAAGGCTATAACCTTGCCATTTTTTTCGAGTCAGATTTTTTTTCTCTCCGATTGTAATGAAATTTGTGTTATTAGATAGAGAAAGATAATTCGAACTCAGAAATATTTAAAAAACTTAATTTTCTCTAAAACTAAAAGAGATAGAGAGAAACTGATGATTTTTTTGGAATCTACGCCCCTTAAACTACCCCTCTACCATTTTTTTATTAAATTCTGAGCGATGAAGAATTTTGAAGATTTTTGAAGGCTATAACCTTGTCTTTTTTTTTGAGTCAGATTTTTTTTGTCTCTGATTGTAATGAAATTTGTGTTATTAGATTGAGAAAGACAATTCGAACTCAGAAATATTAAAAAAACTTAATATTCTCTAAAACTAAAAGAGATAGAGAGAAACTGATGATTTTTTTGGAATCTACGCCCCTTAAACTACCCCTCTACCATTTTTCATTAAATTCTGAGCGATGAAGAATTTTGAAGATTTTTGAAGGCTATAACCTTGTCTTTTTTTTTGAGTCAGATTTTTTTTGTCTCCGATTGTAATGAAATTTGTGTTATTAGATTGAGAAAGACAATTCGAACTCAGAAATATTAAAAAAACTTAATTTTCTCTAAAACTAAAAGAGATAGAGAGAAACTGATGATTTTTTTGGAATCTACGCCCCTTAAACTACCCCTCTACCATTTTTCATTAAATTCTGAGCGATGAAGAATTTTGAAGATTTTTGAAGGCTATAACCTTGTCTTTTTTTTTGAGTCAGATTTTTTTTGTCTCCGATTGTAATGAAATTTGTGTTATTAGATAGAGAAAGACAATTCAAACTCAGAAATATTAAAAAAACTTAATTTTCTCTAAAACTAAAAGAGATAGAGAGAAACTGATGATTTTTTTGGAATCTACGCCCCTTAAACTACCCCTCTACCATTTTTCATTAAATTCTGAGCGATGAAGAATTTTGAAGATTTTTGAAGGCTATAACCTTGTCTTTTTTTTTGAGTCAGATTTTTTTTGTCTCCGATTGTAATGAAATTTGTGTTATTAGATTGAGAAAGACAATTCGAACTCAGAAATAATAAAAAAACTTAATTTTCTCTAAAACTAAAAGAGATAGAGAGAAACTGATGATTTTTTTTGGAATCAACGCCCCTTAAACTACCCCTCTACCATTTTTCATTAAATTCTGAGCGATGAGGAATTTTGAAGATTTTTGAAGGCTATAACCTTGCCATTTTTTTCGAGTCAGATTTTTTTTCTCTCCGATTGTAATGAAATTTGTGTTATTATATAGAGAAAGACAGTTCGAACTCAGAAATATTAAACAAACTTAATTTTCTCTAAAACTAAAAGAGAGAGAGAAACTGATGATTTTTTTGGAATCTACGCCCCTTAAACTATAACCTTGTCTTTTTTTTCTAGCCAAATTTTTTTTCTCTCCGATTGTAATGAATTTTGTGTTATTAGATAGAGAAAGATAATTTTAACTCAAAAATAATGAAAACACTCCATTTTCTCTGGAACTATGAGAGCTTGAGAGGTACTGATGATTTTTTTGGAATCTACGGCCCTTAAACTACCCCTCTACCATTTTTTTTATTAAATTCTGAACGATGAAGAATTTTGAAGAATTTTGAAAGCTATAACCTCCTTGTCTTTTTTTTTCGAGCTATTTTTTTTTCTCTCCGATTAAATGAAATTTGTGTAATTAGATAGAGAAAGATAATTTGAACTCAGAAATAATGAAAAAATTCAATTTTATCTGGAACTATAAGAGTCAGGAGAGGAACTGATTTTTTTTTGGAATCTACGCCCCTTAAACTACCACTCCACCATTTTTTTATTAAATTCTGAGCGATGAAGAATTTTGAAGATTTTTGTAATGAAATGTGTGTCATTAGATAGAGAAAGATAATTCGAATTAACGGAAACCGTCTGTTTCCTACGACTTTCAATTTTAGACTATTTATGGTTGGTCCTTCGATGATTGGTCGACGTTAACACAGCGACTGTTATGGAAAATATTTTCCAAACATTTATCGATTCTCAGTAATTATTCAAGTAGACAATATAAGATATCCGAAACTAAGAAAAAAATATATAACAATTTTCATGTATTCTCCTACGTACAAATACCGTTTTTTAGTCATGAAATGGTAGAATTTCGACTTCTATGTCCCAACTTTCAATAAATGTCATTTGAGAATTCTCAAACGATCCTATAGCAACAGTTAAACAGCAATAAAGGAGAGAAATTCTCCTATATCGCGTTTTGCTATCCGTGACAAACGTACAGGCCAGTCACATTAAATTTCTTCAAATAGGGGTATTAAGGAATTTTTAATAAACAATCATAAATAGCATAAACACTTTATTTGGGATGTTTACAGCAATTACAATAGGTCTTATAGAGACATAATGTAGATTTTAAACATTAAGGGTGTCAATATTGAATTACATTCCAAAGATTTTTATTTTCACAAAAGTAATCATCACATATATTAAATTAACAATTTTTTTTTTCGAAAAAAACGTGTATGTACATATTTTACAATAATTGTGCTAACTTTCATAAACATTAGAGTGGGTCACCATGTATTAGAAATACCATACAGGGTGGTCAATATTAATACACCTAAAAATTTTTGTTAAAATTATAATTGTTCAAATCATAATTTTACAAAAAAAATAATTAAAAATGGCGATCGGTAAATTTCTAAAATAGTTTTTCTTTCAATTTGGATCAAAAATTACAGCTAATTTAAAAATTCTGTATAAATTGTAAGTACAAAATTTAAAAAAAAATATAGATGAAATAAGGATAAATTAAAAAAATTTCTGGTAATCTAAAAGATTCAATTGCTTTAAGAACCAGTACATTTTTTTTTGATGGTTTTGGGATACACCCTGTATCATAACAGGCAGATATTATCATATTTTTTCTTTTGGTGGTGACAGCAAATGCCGTATAGGAAAAAATAATCATAAAATTTTTGACATTTTCTTAAAATTTTGATGAAGTTTTTGAAATTTTTGAGATTTTTAAAATTTTTAAGACATTTTGAAAACAAAACAAACTAAACTTTCTTTTTAAATTTTTTTTATCATTTTTCCGAAATCTCCTAATTTTCGAAATTTTGAAATTTCATAAAAATATCTGAAGTTTTTGAAATCTTCGAAACTTTTGTTGAAATTTACAAAACTCAATTTTTTGTAATTCTTAACTTTTTTTAAATTTCCCAAATTTTCAAAATTTTTCCAATTTTTGAA
Source organism: Neocrepidodera transversa (assembly GCA_963243735.1). Classification (NCBI taxonomy): domain Eukaryota; kingdom Metazoa; phylum Arthropoda; class Insecta; order Coleoptera; family Chrysomelidae; genus Neocrepidodera; species Neocrepidodera transversa. The sequence goes on from OY725347.1 coordinate 7,313,630, forward strand.
AATTAAAAATCTTGAATCTAAATTTTATTAAATTTTTTTCAGTTTTTTGCAATTTCAGCAGTTCTCTTGATAAAATATTTTATGTTTTTGAAATTATAAAAATTTTCGATATTTTTGAAATCATTAAAATTGTTTTTTGAAAAATTATATTTTGGAAATTTTCCATATTTTCTTGAAATTCTTAAAAAAATTTTAAAAATATCGATATTTTTGATTTTTTTTAAAATCCTTTAGTTATAAAATTTTTCAAAAATTTTTAAATTTTCAAAAACAAACCAATACCAGGAATTGAAGACTTCCGAAGTTTTCAAAAATTTTATCCTTTTTCCGAACTCTGGCAATGGTCAAAATTTTTGAAATTTGAATTTTTTTAAATTATTGACGTTTATGGAAATTTGTGCAATTTTCGAAAATTTTGAATTTTTCGAAACTTTTTGTAATACTTGGGCTTCAACTTTTTTAAATCTGAAATTCCTAATTTATGAAATTTTTAAAACTTGAAATTTTTTTGAAATTTCGTTTTTCAAACTTTCATCATTTTTTTAAATTTGATATTTCTAACCTTCTTAAAATTTTTAATGCATTTTTTGAAATTCCTAAAAATTTTACGAAATTTTCGAATGTTTTTAAATTTGAAATTCGTGAATCTTAAATTTTTTGACATTTTTTTTTTAATTTCGACTGTTTTGACGTTTTCGAATTTTTTATCATTTTTTGGATATTTTCTCGAATCTTGAAATTTTGGACATGTTTTTGAAATTTCGACAGTTTTGTTTTTGAATCAATAAATTTTCACACATTTTGAAAACAAACCAACAGCCAAACTTTTTTTTTAAATTTTTTATCATTTTTCTGACATCTCATAATTTTCGAAATTTTTGAAATTTAATAAAAATATCAAAGTTTTTGAAATCCTGAAAACATACAAAATTTTCGAAAATTAACGAAATGAAACTCAATTTTTAAATTTTTAAAGTTTTTTGAAATTTCGTATTTTGCCGTTTTCGAAATTTTATTATTTTTCTGAAATCTGGCAATTTTCTAAATTTTTGAAATTTAGTAAATTTATCTAAACTTTTTTGAAATTTTTAATGCATTTTTGAAATTTCAAAATTTTCGAAGAGGAACAAAATCACAGTTAATTTTTTAAGCTTTTTTAATTTTATTTTAATTCTTGGGGCTGAATTTTTTTTAATTTCCGAAACATCAGAAATTTTCGAAATTTTTGAAATTCTTGAATCTTGAAATTTTTAAAATTTTGACATGTTTTTGAAATTTCAAGTTGTTTTAAAACTAGAAATTTTCAAAATTTTCTTGAACTGTTCAAATTGTTAGAAATTCTTGAAATTCTTGAAAAGTTTTGAAATTCTTTAAATTTTTTTTAATACTTTTAATCCTTTTCTGACATTTTTGAAAATAAACCAATTAAAACTATTAAATTTGGGCTTTAATTTTAGAGCTAAAATTCCTAAATCTTGAAATTTTTAAAATTTTGAAATTTATAAATTTTTTGAAATTTCGAATTTTGCCGTTTTCGAATTTTTATTATTTTTCTGAAATTTCGCAATTTTCGAATTTTTTGAAGTTTAGTAAATTTATCCAAACTTTTTTGAAATTTTTAATGCATTTTTGAAATTTCAAAAATTTTCGAAAAGGATCAAAATCACAGTTAATTTTTCAAGCCTTTTTAATTTTTTTTTTAATTATTGGGGCTGAATTTTTTTTAATTTCCGAAACATCAGAAATTTTCGAAATTTTCGAAATTTTTGAAATTCTTGAATCTTGAAATTTTTAAAATTTTGACATGTTTTGAAATTTCAAGTTGTTTTAAAACTAGAAATTTTCAAAAGTTTCTTGATATGTTCAAATTATTAAAAACTCTTGAAACTCTTAAAAATTTTTGAAATTCTTTAAAATTTTTTAATTTTTTTAATTTAATTTTTAATTAAAAAAAGGATTATAACAGTAAATTCTAATTTTTATGGGCAATATTATACTCCAGATATTATACTAATAAGTATTTTATCTATATTTTTAAAATATTTCATACCAAATCATACCAAAAATTTTCATATTTTAATCAATTTCTCAATCTTAAAGAATCATCCTGTATAAGGTTAATAATTTTGTACTTAATTTAAATCGAAATAATAATATAAACAAAGATATCCATTTAACCTTTTAGCATTTATCAATATGTGTATATAATTCTGAGATACACAAAAATTCAAAATCTGATTCTAATTAAAACGAACGTTTTCGAAAATTGGTGCCAATTATTTTCCAGATAATTGCGTTGTTACCAGAATTATTAATTTAAACAAAAACAAACTGAAACTGATATGACTGACCCAAATTAATTATGTTCGTTGTTTATTAGTATTGTAAAAAGTAATATTTAACGGTATAAAATAATTCTAATTTAACAGATCTAGATAAGAGTTCAAATTTTAAGAAATTTAATACAAATTTTTCCTTTAAATACTTAAAAGTATTTAGTTAAAAATATACCAAACTAGACAAGATTTTAAATCAGATTAAAACTGTTTAATATTGGTCAACAGTACAATAAATTTGGCTACCAGAATTGCATCAAAAGTATACATGTTTATTAGCTGAGATGTTTTTTGATATAATTAATTTATAATCGATAAAACAAAGTCAGAAGGTTATCTATTAGTATTAGACCTACTTTGAAAAATAATATAGGAAAATTACTACAATGATTTCATCTATAAAGCTACTAAACATAAATACATAAATTACGTTAAAATTAAATTTGAATTATTTGTAATTAACATGTTGAAGGATCGTAACTATTTGTGTAATATGCCAATTTGGTCAGTACACTTTTTAACAGATTATTGATTTTTTAGTCTACCACTAAAAGGTAAGTAAAGACATATTTTCCTGGTTACTTTAGCCAACTTTAATTATTGACGCTGATGGACGTTCAGCCACAATAACAAGAACCCATCAGTTTTTTTTTTGATACTCTTGGAACATCTAAGTCACTCAATGACATACTTTATTCATATGAAGATTATAATAATAATAATAATACTCGGCATACATTTAACCCGCTTAGGAATGAACCTCAGAAGCCAAAGGCTTATGCAGGGAAAAGACGACTATTATTATTATTTACCATGGCGCTGCGGGACGACTTACTGAGGATTGATGGCGCCATTTGGCTATAGGTGTACGAAAACCCGAAAAACCTCACCACCATCATCATGCTCATAGATTGTATCAGAACCATACTCACCGTCGCTATCTACAAATTGATCTAGCTGTTCATTATCTGTAGCTACTTCATCGAACAGTTCAAGCAATTATTGCTGCTGGCTTTCATCTGTATCTGTAATTTTTTAATGATCGGAAATCTTAATTGTATAAAAAATAATCTATTACTAACGAAAAAATTACCTGAACGTGTAAACCCACTTATTGTTTTATTTGCTTATCTTGGTATATAGTCATCAAACAATGTTTTTTATTGTTTTACAACAAATCATAAGGTAATGACTACCAAACTAACTTTTTCTTACAAAAAACAAGTTGTAAAAAAAAAATTAGATAGTAATGTAGAAACAAGCTACAACACGGCAGTACTCTAGCGACTAATGTACAATGCCCGGTTCGTGACATTGGACGGCGTTCTGTTTGAAATTGTGGGAGAGATATTAGAGGTAACGAGGAGGATAGGAAATAGAAATAAAGACGTATCCAGTAACTGGTGCCAGTCTCCCTGGTCTGTCAATTCTTGGCTGGCATAGCGGTAGATCCAGGTCCTTTACACGTATTCATACCTGGCGTCAATCTCACTGGCCAGCAAAAACAAAAATAAACAATACGCCAATGATCAGCCTTCTTAGGTTATCACATGTAATCAGGTTAGCCAGAGAAAACGAGAAATGTTGTAGAGCGGTTATTAGGATTGACATAAGGAACGCTTTCAACACGGCAAAATGGGGAAAATAATACAGATATTAGAATAAAATAACGTAGAACTATGGTTAGTAAATACCATATGCGAGTATCTCAGAAACTGGACATTGATTGTTGGAGATACAATCATGGATATGGCCCAAGGAGTCCCACAGGGCTCAGTTCTGGAACCATCACTGTGGAACCCTCTACATGATGGCGTGTTGAAACAAAAGCTACCGGGGACTGCTACGCGGCAGCAAACGGGGATGATCTTGCACTAATCAGACGACAAAGATGACCTTATCTGGAAAGCAAATCATGCCATATTGCTGTCACAATCGGATGGATAAATAAGCTAGGGCTGAAGGTAGCGCCTGAGAAAACAGAAGTCATAGTGTTAAAGGGTCCCAAATCGGGAGAACATACGCTTCACAGTAGAGAACAGGGATCTTGTCCCACAAAAGCATGTAAAATACTTGGGGGTGTGGCTCGACGATAAGCAAATATTCAATGAGCACTTTAAACGTACATGTGAGAAAACAAAAAGACAAGCCGCATGCCTGAGTAAGTTATTACCAAACATGGGAGGCCCAGGCCTACAAAAATCCATGGTCCTGTACGGGGTTGTCTCTTCTGTCTTATTATACGCGGCTCCGATCTGGGGAGATGTGGTAAGAATTGATAAATACAAGAAGATGCTTCTATTCACCCAGAGCAGTTTTTTGCTGAGGGTTATACAGGCGTATAGGACCGTATCCCTAGAGGCTGTGCTAGTGATCTCCGGGGCAGTACCAATTGATCTGATGGTTAAGAAAAGGAAAAAGAGCCATGAAATAGAGGAGACCATGAATAGATGGCAGCGAGGATGGGGAGAGACAACGGAGACGGGACAATGGACGAAACGTTTAATCCCAGACGTGAAAGCATGGATAGATTGCAAATTTAGAAATACAAATTATTGGTTTACGCAGCTTTAGGAAATACACGTTTAAAAAAAAATCGCGAGATGAATCCTGCATATATTGTGGTGTAATATATCATGCGGAACACACAATCTTTAACTGCGGGAGGTAGACGAGGCACAGAGTTGACTTTGAGAATAAAAGTGGTGTACATATATATATCCGGATAACATACTGATATGGATGAGGCAGAATGATGCTAACTGGAACCTTGGCGATTAACTGGTCACAAGAATTATGAAAGAAAAGGAAGAAGAGGAGACGATACATCGGGAGTGATACAAGATTCCGGGAACACCTGAGGTAAGTCGGAAGATAGTTCCAGGTGCACTTGGGAAGAGGTGAGGTTTCGTGGGTAGTACAGGCCTGAGTTCCACACTCCTGATCGCGATAGACGCTGGGGTAGAACATGGAGTTTAATCACCTGTCAAAAAAGGTTATGACAGCGAGACATCCAAAGACAGCGACTGACACCAAGGTGTTCAAACGTTGCCTGCAATACTGACGCGGGTATTACGGGGTAAGGAGCTGGCAGCTACTGGCAAGAAAAATATACCCGCTCTCTAATCGCTCCGGCGCTGGACTTTCACGAAAAAGTATTAACACGATGCCATTAATATGCCAGTGCTGGCATGCCAGTGAGACTGGTACCAGCTACTAAATACTTCTAAATGCACCTTAAACTCTTAATACGTTACACTATAGATTTTTTTTGGTTTCATATTTATAACTTATTTTAGAAATTTTATTTTAGAAATGTGCAGAACAAGTTGCGTATTGGAACATATTTATTACACCAATTCCAAACTGATTCTAATAAGTGAAAACAAAAACATTTACTTATATTTTTTTTATTATTTTTCTGTTCACTTCGTCACTGGCCTTTTTTTTTATTAAATGTATATAAATTATGTTCCGTTAAAAAATATAACTGAGCTACGATATATTATCAAGCCACCTGTATATATTTCTAGACCATTTTAAAATAAATCTCAAGTCTAAAAATCACTTTTTTTAATGAAAAATAATGTTTTGGGCTGTTTAACCTAATATAACCACTTGTGCCTACTAAAAATCCTAAAAAAATTCTATTTTTTTTTCAATAAAAAAAAGTGCAAAATTTATTATAATTCTGTGTTTTTTTTTAACTCGAACTAAATAATTCTTAGGACTATTTTGAAATTCACTAATTTAATTTAAAATCTTCTCCCTGGATGCATAATTTTTTAATTGAAATCTATTATCAACCAATATTTTTTTTACCACCCTGTATTGTGAACCACCCTAATAAATGCCACAATATATATAGAGCGTTCATTATCCTAATATATGTTTTTTATATTCTTCTGTGTAATCAGTCTATATAAAAAATTATGTTTACTTATAAAAAAATTAATATTAACAATTATTCTAATTTATAATTACATGTAAAATTTGGTAAATCTCCTTGACTAGAAAATAGTTTTACATTATAATGAGTGTTAGATACAATTTTTTTTAGAAGATATACAGTGTGTTTCAAAGTTAAAAGTACCATTTTTAATTGTAAATTACAAAAAAAAAATCACAATATTACCAATAAAATATGAACAAATTTATACAACTAATTTATTTTTTGTAAATTTTGAGTCAAAAAAATTACGCACATTTAACTTCCAAACACTCAGTAGAAACGGTTGTGGAAGATTTTAGTTAACATTGTTTCACTGATATGCTCACAAATTATTACTCAGATATTTTTTTTTTATATGTATAGGAAAATTTTAGGCATAATCATGTAGGGGCTCTGATATAACTTATTTTTTATTAAGGAAAAGCCCCAACTTGTTACGCTACTGATAATCTTGAAGATATGTATGATACGATAAGTTTGATATCTTTCAAACGTTATTTAATATATTGTCATCGGTTAGTATCGTCTAGGTATGTAATATATAAGAATTACAGTGTATGTACATTTAAATTTACATTACATATATCACATCCAAACGAGCATTATTTTTTTTAAATGTGAAAAATGGTCAAAAATTTTTATTTTAATGGAATATTTACAATAAAATATTTGAATATTAGTAATACAAAATTGTATAAATTGTCTATAAATAAAAACCAAATTTTTATAAGCATAAAAGTCCTAAATTTTTAGAATTTTATACCTAATTGGCAACAGTGTTCATGTATATACGTATTTACCAATTAATGGTATTTATTTTTGGTCCACACCTAATGTACATAAACGTGGCATAAAATTCACAAAATTAGGTTTTTTAATTAAAAATGAAAATATATATATACAATGTGTCTTAAACAAATTTTAATAAATGAAACTAAACTTGGTGTGCTTTAATCTGGTACGACCTATAAATGCCTATATTTCAGGTACACACAGGGTGTCCTCGAAAAGAGTACTCTAAATGAATAGGCAAAAAACATTATTTCAAACAAAAAATTCTCATGCAATTTTTTTCTAAAATTAACCGTTGTTATGTAACATAATATAATGGAAAATAAAATGTATTGGTAAAATAACTGACATTGTTTTATTTAATACATTCATACAAACTGATAGAAAATTAACATTTTACAATTTTTATTGCAATGAAACGGTTACTTTTTACTTCGCTAATAACATGTGTAATATTTTGATGGTTTATGATGATACTCGCGGTAATACTAAAGGAAATTTAAACAAAAAAAAATGGTAGAATTCGTAGTAATCATATAACACTTTTTTACTTGGATAGTTATATCACATAACGTAGATATTAAACCTTTATTTTACATATGCAGTGTTGCCAACTCGATGAAAAGGTCTAGATTTTAAATGCAACTTTTTAAAATTTAATTACAAATATTTTTGAAATAATGTCTTATCTATTCTTTTAACAAGTGTCGAGGACACCCTGTATTTAATTCTTTTAATTGCTGAGACACAGTGTGAAAAATGTAAGATGCGATTTTTTAAGTAAATGGTGGATAAACAAAATTTTTGCCTAAAATCCATATTTAGCAACAATGGAAACTAACATTATCTTATTTTAGAACAAAACTAAAATTTTGATTAATATTAAGCAAAAAAGTCATTAAAAAAAATGAAGCAAAGTTTGATTAAAAAATTGAGAAGTCAAGTTCTTATATTAAAAAATAAAAAATCGAAATTGTGCCGCTACTGGTCTTAGTTTTCTATTCAGTAGCGTAACATTTTAATATTTTAACAAATTCACTACTTTCCAGAACACCCTATATTTAATTCTGACAAATGTTAATGTGATTTTTTTTTAAATAAATTGTTTTGTTTTTATGCAATTTTTAAGTGAATCGTGGAAAAACAAAATTTCACTTAAAATCCATATTTAGCAACAAAGTCTTATTTTAGGACAAAAATCATATCAGAAAACTGAATTAAAATTTTGATTAATATTAAACAAAAAAAATCATTATAAAAACAAAAATGAAGCAAAGTTTGATTAAAAAATTGGGAAAGAAAAAAAAATCCAAATTGTGCCGCTACTGATCTTAGGTTTGTATTCAGTAGCGTAACATGAATTTTATAAAAAGTGTTATTGTTTAAATAAATAATTATAAATTTATAGACAATTTACACCATTTTTTATCACCTAATACATATTATTAGCTAAATTGATTTGTATGGACAAAAATAATGGAAAATTCCCTTTTCATTAAATAAATTTTTTTATACCATATACAGGGTGTAATTTACAATAGGGAACTAACATTTATTTTAAAAACTGAAAAATTTTAAAACTATTGGACATACTTAAATTATTATAACGTATTTATTTTTGCAATGAATTACTAGGTAACAAATATCCCAAAAAATATACTTTGCTAATTAGTCCAGTTAAAAAAGATAAATATTAAAAATAATAACTAATGTTTTATTAAATAAAAAAATTAAATTAAAACTTCAAAATACATATAAATTGTGTTATTGACCATTTCTTTATATAACCAACCAGCTGTTTTTTTTTTCGAAATAATATTTTTTGCATTCTAGGACAGAGCAATTAATGATTGTTTTAATATATACATGTTTTTCAATAACACCCCGTATAGAAGTTCTAATAAAGTAAATTCTGTTACCAATATTGTTTATTTATCAGTAGGTTATACGGTATGTTAGCCAACGCCCTCTACTTTTTCCCGTCAGATGATTCTGATCTGGTTTTCAGCTCTATCAGATACTGGTCCAGTCTTTGTCTTCTACTAGCTACCACATTTTACGACGTTTTCAACGTTTTTTTAAAGCTTATAATTTTAATTCAATTTTTGCCTCAAATACATGTATTTCAAAATCGATAAAATCTGGCATTGTTTGACGTATTTTTTCGAATCAAAGCGTTAAAAAACGTTGAAAACGTCGTAAAATGTGACGTTTTGAACGTTTTTGAATGCTTCAAAATATTTAAGACAAGATCAGGTCCATTTAACAGGAAACAGTGGAGGGCTACAATATTTAAATAAAGGCATAATGCAAATTATTTGAAATATACGGGGTGAAATATAAGTACAAAACTAACCAAACTTATATATTTTTAAGTAGAGTCACTGTCAGTATGAATTTTATTATTAATTTGTCTTAGAGTTTAATTTATAATATAATAATACAAATTTTTTTATAAATTTTTTGCAGTGACGTGCGCTTTTCGATTTTGTTTTTATTTCAAATCAAAAATTTTACCTATTATAAAATTTTTATTCCAGTTTCTCAACTTTTGTATACTGCTGTGCAATTTTTTATAATGATTGGAAACCTTTTGATACAGGAAAAGTAAATTCTTATTGATTATTTAAATTTTGTATACCGCTATATACAGTGGCGTATCTCTTTTTATTTATTAAATATATTGATGCAATGATTTACAAACTTTTGATTCAATTATAAAAAATATTCTTTGTCCTTATATTTTACTTGTTCTAAATTGATACGTAAAGTGCTATATACATTTTAGTTTTATCATTCCGTTTCGAAAACTTGAAATTACGGGAAAAATATTTCCGATTTTTACTTGTTTTGATATTGGTCTCGAAACGTTACAGATTCTTGAGTCAGTTAAAATAAATTTTGTTATTTTAGACATTATTACTTATAGTGGCGTATTTAAACCTAACAGCGGCGTATCACATGTGTCAATTATGGTTATTTCCGGTTTCCTGAACAACAATTAAAAAAAATGATGCATTTTGAGAAAATACTTATATAAATAGAATTTGAGGGTTTTTTACGGTTTTTTCCAATTTTCAGAGAAAACTATGCATTTCAGAAGAAATCGTAATAAAGATTTATTAAAGATAATTAAATTCTCTGCAACTTTTGTTTTAAATTTTTTTTTAAATAAGCATAGTTTAGCCCCTAAATGGTACTAAAGGAATATACATGTAGGGTATTCGGCTTTTTTTTGTATATTTCCAGTACAAATAATGCTTTTTAGAAGAAAATATTATAAATCAAAGTTGTAGAGTATAGAATTCCCTACAACTTTTATATTTTTATTTTTTTGTGAATTCTCCATACTTTCCCCGCTACAGGGCGAAAAAACACACATGTGAGATTTTTTACTTTTGTTTAATGCAAACAATGCACTTAGTGCAAAATACTCTAACGCAAGCTTGTAGAGCATTAAATGCTGCTTTTCTATCAAACTTATTCCATAGTTACTCGTAGTTTCGAGGCTAGAGAGCGCGACATTTAATATTGGAAATTCTGAAAAAGATTGATACAACTATGCACTAAAACATTTTGCACTAAAGTGTCTTCAAGATTTAAAAAATAAAAGGCAAAAAACCTACATCTGTATGTTTTTTCGCCCTCCAGCGGCAAAACTATGGGGAATTTGAAAAAAGTCGAACACAATGGTTTGCTCTCTGCAAATTTATCCCTTACAAAAAAAGAACAGAAGTTCGACGTCTCTTCAATCGAGCTTAAGAAACAGGGTGCTGGGACACGTACAGATCGGCTCTAACAGGATCCACGAAAGATATTCGTAAAGCCAAGAGGGATTCTTGGAGGAGATTCTGCCAGAGTATAACAGATCTACCTGCTGGAACAAGACTCCACAAAATTCTCTCTAGAGATCCGAATCAAGAGGTAGGGTCGATAAAACGACCGGATGGCTCTTTTACGGACTCCAAAAGGCAGACGTTAGAGATCCTCATGCGGAATAAGTTCCCGGGTAGCCTGCTTCTGGAGGATCGCCCGCAACCCTTTCCACTTCAACCTGGCTCGTCTATACGACCAGTTAAAGAAGACTGGAGGTTTGCATCTGAGGTGATCACTCCATACTCAATCCTATGAGCGTTGAAGTCTTTCTCCCCATACAAATCACCAGGAGAAGATGTTATTTTTCCTGCCATGTTGCAAAACTGGACAGAGGAGCTGTTGCTCCTTCTAGTGAAACTATATCGTGCGAGCCTGGTGTGGATGTACATACCACAGGGCTGGTCGATTTCTAGGGTCGTATATATACGGAAAGCGGGGAAGGTAAATAACCCCCGATGACCTTTTAATAATGGTTAGAGGCCTATTTGAAGAGATTATTTCCAATATCCTTCAGGAAGCTCTTAACATCGTATACAGATGGTGTGAGGAGGAACAGATGTCTGTGAACCGCCTCAAAACGGTAGTAGTTCCTTTTACAAAAAGGAGGAAGCTTGATAAGCTACGTCATCCAATTTTGGAAGGCGTAACCATTCCGTTTGCGGAGAAGGTAAAATATCTGGGGATTATCCTTGATAGAAAACTTACCTGGAACTCCCATTTGGAAAGAACAATCAATAAAGCAAGAGCATCCCTCTGGAATATCAGAAGGGTATGCGGCAAGTCGTGGGTAATGAACTCCAAACAGATTTACTGGATTTATCAAACGGTGATAAAACCAATGGTCACATATGGCGCAATGGCCTGGTGGACAAAGGGGCTCCAGTCTATTGCGGCGGCTAAATTATCTGGACTACAGAGATTAGCATGTGTGGCTATTACAGGCGCAATGTCATCTACCCCGACAGCGGCAATGAAAAGATTTCTGGGTCTTACTCCTCTCCATATATTACTGGAGCAGGAGGCCAGAATTACCTCCTATAGAGCCATGTCGGTGGCTAGTCAAATTGAGGGGGAGAGGCTATGGGACCACTCTGGACTGCTGCGAGAGATGAGTACTCACCACACTCTCGGAATGGTTTCGGATGTGCTCTCCCCCAGAACTCACATACAGAAGTACTTCAACGTCCTTCTTCCGAGAAGAGACGAATGGGAAAAGCGGGAGATCCTCTTTGCAGGGACGGCTTATGTACTGTATACAGATGGTTCAAAGACCCAAAGTGGTATTGGAGCCGGAGTGTACAGCAGAAAACCGAGAGTTGACATCACAGTAAGCCTCGGCAAGTATGCTACCATCTTTCAGGCGGAGGTTTTCGCTATAGAATTGTGTGCAAGAGAGTTGGTAAACCATCACCTTGTCAACAAAAGCATTTACATTTTATCAGACAGCCAGGCGGCTTTAAAAGCACTGAGCTCCAACCGGCTGGACTCGAAGCTGGTGTGGAATTGCATCGAATCCCTGGATCGCATTGCTACCAGTAACAGGGTAACACTACTCTCGGTACCTGGGCATGAAGGGGTGGAGGGCAATGAGAAAGCCGACACCCTTACGAAAAGAGTTGCAGAATCCGAGTTCATTGGACCGGAATCATTTTTCGGCATCGCCAAAAGCAGTGCCAAAGACACTATCTGGAAATGGGCCGAGAGGAAAACTCTCCAACACTGGAAAGATATTCCTGGGTTAGCTCACTCTAAGTAGTTTATAGTCAAACCCTCAGGTAGCACCCTATCGCAGATCCTAGAATGGAGTAGAAGTGATCTACGCATCCTAATTGGACTGCTTACAGGGCACTGTCGTCTGCGGTACCATCTGAAGAAGCTAGGTCTGAGTCAAACATCGGACTGTCGCTTCTGCAGTGTGGAAGACGAAACGGCGGAGCATATTTTATGCTCCTGCCCCGCCTTGGAAATGAATAGGCTTCGTACGTTTGGTTTTGTACAGCTGGAGCCTACCGACTTCAAGGAAGCTTCACCTAAATCAACCATAGACTTCGTAAGAAGGTGTGGATTGTATGGTGAATTATAGCCCAAAGGGGTTAGCCACAACAGGCCTCTGTTGGCCGCAGTGGAGGGGCGAGCAAACGCTCCACTCACGTTGAACCTAACTTTATCCCTTAATATTTTCTTTCCAAATGTATTATTTGTATTGAAAATCAACAAAAAAAAAACCAAATATACTACATGCCCTTTATCGGCTAGACTCTAAGGAATTCAAAAAAAGATTTAATGCAAATGATGTAGAGAATTTAATTATCTGAAGTCATCTTTTATTCCGTTTTCCTCGAAAATGTGTAATTTTCCTAGAAAATTGGAATAACTGTGAAAAACCCCAAAACTTTTATATAAAACGCATCTTTCTTATGACTGCACGTTATGAAATTATTTTTCAGGACATAAAGACCTTTAATTTGACCCATGTCTTGTTCAGGAAAAATGTCGTTAAATATTCCTAATCTAGAAGCAATAGATAAATTTAAACCCGTTAACACCTGGTCACTTTTTAACTGGTACTGCACTGACAGTCATACCTGAATATAAAAAAAGACAGCAGATTATCCATACTCAAATGTGGTAAATTATTGAATGAATAATAAAACTCTATACTACAATAATTTATTACTGTTGAAGATATAAATAAAATATGGCAACATGTTTCGGCTAAACAATGGCCATCATCAGGCCCATAATACAAATTACAAAGGTTAGATAAGCAATAGAATTTGTATTATAGGTCTGATGATGACCATTCTTTTACCGAAACATGTAGCTCTATTTGTTTTGTATCTTCACCAGTGATAATTTATTGTGGTATGACTTATTATTCATTGAATACCTGAATATAATTTATTTTTGGTATAAACCCAATCAAAAAAATTTATTCTAGATAGAAGTATAAAATTTTGAAAACATTGGACTTTAAAAAGGCCCTAAAAAAATGAAAACTATAAAATTTATTAAATATGACTAAACGGCATTAAAATAACAATATAAAAGGATGCAATTAAAAAAAAACAAAAATTGTGGGCCTGAGGCCAAAACAAATCACCTGAAATCTCATCTAATCTGAATTTTAAATTATTTAAAATATTAAAATTCAAAGAATCTTAATATAAAAAGCAGTAGTCTTACTTACATAGATTGGGATTCTTCAAGGGTCAGTAATGGGACCAATCATATTTTTTTACTATCAGTAATTGAAGTATCTGTATTGATATAAAATATCTGCTCTTGGTATTTGTTAATTACCCAAAATTTAAACTGTATTACCTAAAGAAGCACAAAATCATATACCACAATATAATTCATCAAAAGCGGCAACTTGTTTCGGGTAATAAGCCATCTTCAGGTCTACCAGGGGATGACATTTGTTTAAATTTGGTTAGCACTGTACTTCTTTCACCTTGTAGATTTTAATTGATCATCAAGAAGAATAATTTTGTACAAAAACTTAATTTTTTTAAAATATTTTCAGTCTCCAAGTTATTATAAAATTCATTTATCGGACTTGTTATAAATTGAATTTTTTAACTACTTCTATTTGCTATTAAACTTAATAAATCAATTTTTTTTTCAATAAATATTTTCCAATGTAATGAAAACAAGTTTTAAATCATTTAGTATCTGATTTTATATCGCTACAAATGCGTTTGCGTTAATTTGATTAGTGGCGTTTTTACATTTTTGTAAATCCGAATATTAACAATTTTTAGCTTTAGAATCGCGATTTAAAAAAAACCAATTGTTTTATTTTTTGTATAAACTTGGAATTGAAAATATTTTTAAGAGATTCTGATTGAAAATATAATCGCAAAAAGTCGATTAGAAGTTATCTGCAAAATTGAATCTATCTTTTATTTAAGAAAACGCAAATTAACTGTCAGAAAACTTTTGAAAATTATAAGCTGAAGATTATCCTTAAAGTGAAAGTGACATTAAAGGTAAAAATTATATAGAAAAGCATAATTATTATCAGCGTGATAAATTTGATGGTAGGATAGAATCAAATTAAAACCAGATAAATAAACTAGTATTATATTCTACCACAAGTTTAAAAAAGTATTAAATTAAGTTAAAACGAATTATAATCTAGTTCAAGGCTAATTCGATTTTGAATTGTAAGAAAGTTTCAGACGCGAGTAGATTAACTAAGAGAGTTCTGACGTAGGTATAGGGAATTCAACGTGTTAGAGAGAGAACGTCTGTATCTCAGCGAGTTAGAGACAGAGAGCACTATGACGTCATTAACCATTGAAAGGATGCCACAAAGTATGCTATATATATCCTTAATATACACCAAGAAATGATCCACAACGTACGCTGTATATATACACAAATGTATATCAACTTTCTCTGTCACCTTGTGACATCCGACAATTGTAAATAGTGAAAAAAGTCCATCTGTCAATTTAAGATAAAAGAAATTGCAAAATAAAGATTACAAAAAAAAAGGATCTAATGTTTTCCAAAATATATCAAAAACTAAAAGCGTCACGAAAAATGTTACATAGAAAGAAATTTCCAAAAGAAGGCCCGATGTACTTTTGGGACCGATTAAATACTCGAGAAAAATATATTCACCACTGGTCGGCTATACCAGTACCCGAAAACTTGCGACCGCAGCGATTTTTAATAAATTCTGCGGTCATAAGTTTTTGAGTACTGCGCTCATTCAAGATGACCGACCGACAGCGATTACTTTTTGGTGGTTCCTGTAGGAACACCTGATTGACAGGGTCAGATCGGGCCCAAAACTACCATCAGGTACCCAGCGTTCCTCAATAATTCCAGCAGTGGCAAGTTGTGGGGTGCTGAGGGTACTCAAGATTGAAGAACAGCAGGGAGTAATTTTTTTACACACTTTCAGGTAGACTTGACTGACCTATGGTCAGATCGGGCTAAAATGTGTTTCTAGAAAATGTCAGTAAGCGTATAAGTTACTTATTACGGAAAACTAAAATGTACACAAAAACTAATAAAACGATAAAACAATTTTTGAAATCGGTCAATAAATAACGGAGAAATTTAATTTTAAAATTGTTGTGATGCGTTTGACGTCACTTATCCGTATATCCAAAACGTCGTAACTACAAATCAAACTCTTATTCTATGCCATGACATAAAACGCATGTCTGACAAAATATAGTCCAAGAGCCAGGTCCTTTTTCCTGAAATCTTCTACAGAAGAGATTTTATTGTTGGAACGTGTTCCACTTGAAAGTAAATTCAAGTTGGCCCGCCATCTTGAAAAACACGTTTTGTGAAATGAATCGTGAACCATGCATTGTGGGAAAAAATGGTAGAATCTACTTTTTCTAATCTGGCTCTTGGACTTATATATGCGAGGCTAAACGAGTATAAAAAAGAGCGACACGTCGCTTTGTTGAAAATCCCGTCTCATATACTAGTTAGGAGAAATGACGTCAGGCAACTGAATCGGACGGAATGCCCAGCGCAACTTTAATATGTTATAACTTGGTTACTTTTTGTGATATCTTAATTTTACTTTCACTTTTTTGTTCAGTTTTGCCTAAATTTTTAGTTTCATTCATAAAAAAATGGTAAACTTCTCCATTGTATTGTTTTTAAACCTCTGTTTTCCCTATCACTTTTATTTTGGTAAATATTTGCAAAAACTTGATCTATTTTTTTTTTGGAAACTTTTTGTTTATAACTTTTCAAGATTCAAGAATTTCACATTTCAAAAATTTCGAAAATTTCCGAAGTATCAAAAATGTCGACTGCAAAAAATTTCAAAAAAATCCAAAAAATGGGTAAAATTTTAAAAACTGCAAATTTTTTTATCAAAATTCAAAAATTGCGAGATTTCAGAATAATTATAAAAAGTCCTCAATTACAAAAAAAAATCAAAAAAGCGTCAAAAATGAAAAAAATTTGTTGGTTTGCACAAATTTAAATTGAATGTCTAAAATTTCAAAAACTTCATATTTTATCAAATTTCAAAAATTGCGAGGTTTCATAAAAATTATAAAAAAAGTTCTAAATTCTAAAAAAAAGTTTTAAAAAAGCGTCAAAAATAAAAATATTAGTTTGGTTTCTTTTGTTTTTAAAAATGTCAGTCAAAAATTTAAAGACTATTAAGAATATAAAAAATTTTAAGAAAACAAAAACAAAATTGTCAAAATTTCAAAAAATCGTCAAAAATTTAAATATTTCAAGATTCAAGAATTTCACATATCAAAAATTTCGTAAATTTCCTAGGTAACAAAATATCAAGTGCAAAAATTACAAAAATTTCAAAAAAGATTCAAAAATGTCTAAAATTTCAAAAACTGCAGATTTTTTTATCAAATTTCAAAAATTATGAGATTTTTGAAAAACTATAAAAAACGTCCTCAATTCCAAAAAAAGTTTCAAAAACAAGGTCAAAAATTAAAAAATTGAGTTTGTTTTCTTTAATTTTTAAAAACATCTGTCAAAAATTGAAATACTTAAGAATATCAAAAAATTCATCAAAATTTGAAGAAAACGTTGATAATGAACTAATTTTCAAGTTTTAAATTTCAAAAACGTAACTGTCGAAATTTGAAAAAATTGTCAAAAATTTCAAGATTCAAGAATTTCAATTTTCAAAAATTTCGAAAATTTCCGAGGTATCAAAAATTACAAAAATTTTTAAAATGCTTAAAAAGTTTCTAAAATTACACAAATTTATATTAAATATTTAAAATTTCAAATTGTTTTTTCAAAATTCAAAAATTTCAAAAAAATTCCAAAAAAAGTTTTAAAAAAGCGTCAAAAATTAAAAAACTGAGTTTGGTTTTTTTTGTTTTTAAAAATGTCAAAAATTTTAAGACAACATTGAAAGTTAACTTATTTTCGACTTTTAAGTTTCAAAAACAAACCTGTCAAAATTTTGAAAAAAATCGTCAAAAATATCAAGAATCAAGAATTTCAAATTTCAAAAATTTACGAGGTATCAAAAAATTCAAGGGCAAAAATTACAAAAAGTTCGAAAATTGCACAAATTAAATTTGAATTAAATGTCTAAAATTTAAAAAGTTCAGAAATTTTTTTCAATTTAAAAAATTACAAGGATTCAGAGAAATCATAAAAAGTCCGCGATTACAAAAAAGTTGGAGAAAAGCGTCAAAAATTTTAAAAAATGAGTTTGGTTTATTAACTAAATTACAAGAGCAAAAATGACTAAAAAGTTCAGAAAATTTCAAATTTTTGTTATCAAAATATAAAAATTTCGAAAATTGCAAAATTTCAGAAAAAAGATAAAAAAATGAAAAAATTTTGTTTGGTTTCTTTTGTTCTCAAAAATGTCAGTAAATACTTTGAAGACCTTTAAAAATGTCAAATATTTCATCAAAATTTCAACGTTGAAAATTAATTAATTTCAAGTTCCAGAAACACAACTGTCGAAATTTCAAAAAAAAAGCAAAAACTTAAAAATTTCAAGATTCAAGATTTTCACATTTCAAAAATTTTGAAAATTTCGGAGATATCAAAATTTTAAGCGCAAAAATTCCAAAATTAGGAAAATTTCAAAAATTTTTGAAATTTTCTTTTAACCTTTTATTCTTTTGTTGGTTCTCTTCTTTGCATACATTTTATAGTTACATTACATTTCAAAGCCATTTTTCTTGCCGCTGACGGTACTTTTAGGCCAGTTCTGACCATGGCTCAGTCAGGTGGATCCGAAAGTGAGAAAAAAAATTCCTCATTGGTCGGCCGTCTTAGGTACCATCAGCACCCGATAATTTGTCACCGCGGAAGTTATTGAGGAATGCTGGAAGTCCGACAGTACTTTTGGTCCCGATCTTACCTTTAGTCAGTCGGGTACTTTCACAGGTACCAGAAAAAAATTATTACCTGCCGGTTGGTTGTCTTAAATAAGCCCAGCACCGTAAAATTTGCAACCGCAGATATCTTCAATAATACCTACTGTCACAAGTTTTTGGGTATGGCGCATATTTAAGATGGGCGACCGGGAATCAGTGAAAATTTTTTTCTGGTTCTTGTGGAACTATCAGACTGATCCAGAGTTAGATCTGGATCAAAAGTACCGTCAGACCCCCAGCCTTCCTCTATAACTCCTGCGGTAGCAAATTGTCGGGTGATGAGGGTCCCCAAGAAGGCCGACCTGCGGGTAGTATTTTTATTCCTCACTTTTGCCTGACTCACACACGAGTAGATAAGCTATGACAGTTCTAGCCCACTTCTTATGGAAAATCGCTAAGGTCCATTCTGGTAATTTTTTGGCTCATTCAAAGTCACTGGCGGTTCTGGACTACATCATCTCGAATAGCTCTTGAACAGCTTTAAACAGCTCTCGAGCAGCTTTAAACAGGTCTAGAACAGCTTTTGATCAGAAGTTAACAGTACTAATATACTAAAATATTAATCATCCTCACTACTTGATAATGTTACTGTTCTGTTAACTTCTGATCAAAAGCTGGTCGAGGCCTGTTTAAAGCTGTTTGAAAGCTGTTCGAAAGCTGTTCGAAAGCTGTTCGAGAGCTGTTCGAGATCTGATATAAGCTGTTCGAGAGCTGTTTAAAGGTGTTCAAGCGACCTTGAATGAGCCAAAAAATTACCAGAATGGACCTTAACGATTTCCATTGATAATTTTCATAGGAAGTGGGCTAGAACTATCATAGCTTATCTACTCACACGGTCAGTTCAATCTATCATCTTGCTTTAACTGTCCACACGGTCAGTTCAGACCCAAATGTACCAGCGGTTCTCCGGTTGGGCGTAAATAACTAATGTCAAGTCAGTTCAGGCCTTAATTGTTTTGTCAGGAAATTTCACTGAAAGTATAATTTTCTCATTAGAAAAAATCAGTTAATTGTTTGGTTTTTGAAGAACGGGATTTTCTCACAGGTTTACGGCCTTGTTTTTTGCTGGCCGCTATCTTCAATTTTATCTAGTTTTACGGTAGCGTTAATATGTTGAGATTGACCAATTTTTATTAAATTAGATAAGAGTTGCCGGGTAAGGATTTTTTATCTTCCGCTATAATTAATTTCGAAGTAAAGCGAAGGTATAGCGAAGGTATTGACTGTCTTTATAATGTCCGTCCGTCTGTCTGTCTGTCTGTTATAGCGATAACTCGAGAACTCTGTTTATCTTAGCTTGCCCACTTACTATTTTTAGTGACCTAAGTCAACTATAACCGTCGGTCTGTCCGTCTGTCTGTGACTGATAACTTGGATACTGTTAGTTCACTGGGTTTCTTTTTTTAGATATTTGCAAAAACATTAAAAAAAAATTAGGTGTATTTTACTTTACACATGTTTTTAAACTTGTGTACCAGCGATCCGCTATTTTAAAATGACGATTTTATCAAACAAAAAACAAAGTATAAATTTAACTAATTTACCTAGTAATTCCGCAAACCTTATTTGTCCAAAACAATAAAATTTCCCATAACAAACTCCAAAATTATTTAAAAATCTCCTATTATCTCGCTTTAACTGTCCAAAATCAGCACACACAAGACAAATAAATTCCTTATATACAACAAACTCCCAGTTTATACACAACTTTCTTGCTGGCAACCCATCAGCGGCGTACGCACTGTCACTACCTCCCTATGGTAGATCCCTTGTTTGTGGGGAAAGATGGCTGACACAGGTGACACTATCGGGGAACTTTTGACAGGTGCCGGCCTTCTAGTATGGTCGATTTGAGCATAGATTGTCGGATCTTCTCTATTGAGTGTGTTGTATTGATTGCCGCCGTTTTTGATTGGTTCCAAGGTGTTCGGTCTCGCGTGAGCTAGTTCTGCGTAAGTTACTTCATTGTTGGGCTAGAAAATAAATATTAGAGATAACAATACAATAATAACAAAAAATTCATAATATATTTGCATTTAATTAAAGCTGTTCCCATTTTAAAATAAAGGAAATAATTTGTTGTTCAAGGTTTTTCATAATTTGTTAAAATTATGTTTCTACAGACTTTTTATTATTTATCCTTTGTAGTTTTTAGTAAAGGCATTTTTTATTTTATTATAACGAGTTAAAATAATTTAATGGCAGTTTTAGATAATAAAAAACTGAAAATAAGGATAGCTGTTAATAAAAACTGAAGCAAAGCTGGAGTGAGATAGATAAGTGCAAATTTAAGTACCCAAAGCGGTGTTTATTAAAAAAAAATTAACTTGATAAAACTTACTAATTAAAAAATATTTGGTAGTGGAGTATAACGACCCTAAAAATAATAAAAAAATAAGGTAAAAAAAAACTGGGTTATGCTAATGCAAATAATAACAATAAATACGGTGCAAAAATATTAATATTATTATTTTGTAATAATTTTATTAGTATTATTATATTATATTAATATTTGTAAATTGTTATATTAATTATGTATCACTAATTAACTGCTGTCTAATTATTTTTTCATGCAATTTTAATAGCGTTTTACTAAAATTTTATCGTAAGACTACATACTAAGAATTACAAAAAGTACTATCAATAAACCATAAATTTAACTAACCGCAAATTTGTTTGGAATAATAATATTTCTAAAATAAAAAAAATATATATACCCTCGTATTCGTCTGGATATAATTAAAGGTATAATTAAATGAGACGATCATTTTTTATTTTCATTTTTCCTTCAAATTTTAGTTGTTTATACAATTTTAGATACAAAAAATGTCAAAGATCATTTTTTTTTTAAATTAAATACGAAATACGTCGTAATGCGCCGAGCTCGTTTAAAACAAATCCTATTTTTCATTTAAAGATCGTTTTTTTTTTTTAAAATTTTGTTCGTCAGTCAATTACCAATATTTTTTGATCAATTTTTATTTTTTTTTTGCTTTAAAAGTGAATTTCAATATTTATTTTTTTAAAGTTGTCAAATTATGTCAGTTTGTCGCTCAAACTGCTCAAAATAATTTTTATAATTTTTTTTAACCATAAAGTTGTCCAATTACCATAATTTTCTTCCCATTTTTAAAATTTTTGGTCGAAATTATATTGAAGTAAATTACAATTATTTTTTTAACCTAACATTATCAAATTATCTTAGATTGTCGTTCAAATTGCTTAAAAATAATTTTTATTAATGTTGTACAATTTACCACAATTTTTTTCCCAATTTTATAAAATTTTTGGTCTTAATTATATTAAAGTAAATTACAATTATTTTTTTTAAATTAAAATTAATCAAATTATTTTAGATTGTAATTTAAACTGCTCAAAAATATTTTTTATAAATTTTCTAAACTTAAAATTGTCTAATTACCACAATTTTTTTCCCAATGTTTGAAATTTTTGGTCTAAATGATATTAAATTGAATTACAATTATTTTTATAAATTTTTTTAACTTAAAGTTGTCCAATTATTACTATTTTTTCCCAATTTTTTAAATTTTTGGTCTAAATTATTTTAAAGTGACTTACAATTATTTTTTAAACTAACATTATCAAATTAACTTAGATTGTACTTTAAACTGTTCAAAAATAATTTTTAAAATTTTTTTAACTAAAATTGTCCAATCAGCACAATTCTCTTCCCAAACTGATTAAAAATAGTTTTTATTATTTGTTTTAATTTAATGTTGTTCAATTACTACCATTTTTTGCCAATTTTTAAAAAATTTGGTTTAAAATTATATTAAAGTTAATTTTAATTATTTTTTTTACACATTCAGTAGAACTTAGTAGAATTTGGTAAAATTTAATATAAGTTATTAGAATTTAATATAAGTTATTAGAATTTAGTAGAATTTAGTAGAATTTAGTAGAATTTAGTAGAATTTAGTAGAATTTAGTAGAATTTAGTAGAATTTAGTAGAATTTTGTAGTATTTTGTAGAATTTAGTAGAATTTAGTAGAATTTAGTAGAATTTAGTAGAATTTAGTAGAATTTAGTAGAATTTAGTAGAATTTAGTAGAATTTAGTAGAATTTAGTAGAATTTAGTAGAATTTAGTAGAATTTGGTAGAATTTAGTAGAATTTAGTAGAATTTAGTAGAATTTAGTAGAATTTAATAGAATTTAGTAGAATTTAGTAGAATTTAGTAGAATTTAGTAGAATTTAGTAGAATTTAGTAGAATTTAGTAGAATTTAGTAGAATTTAGTAGAATTTAGTAGAATTTAGTAGAATTTAGTAGAATTTAGTAGAATTTAGTAGAATTTAGTAGAATTTAGTAGAATTTAGTAGAATTTAGTAGAATTTAGTAGAATTTAGTAGAATTTAGTAGAATTTAGTAGAATTTAGTAGAATTTAGTAGAATTTAGTAGAATTTAGTAGAATTTAGTAGAATTTATTAGAATTTAGTAGAATTTAGTAGAATTTAGTAGAATTTAGTAGAATTTAGTAGAATTTAGTAGAATTTAGTAGAATTTAGTAGAATTTAGTAGAATTTAGTAGAATTTAGTAGAATTTAGTAGAATTTAGTAGAATTTAGTAGAATTTAGTAGAATTTAGTAGAATTTAGTAGAATTTAGTAGAATTTAGTAGAATTTAGTAGAATTTAGTAGAATTTAGTAGAATTTAGTAGAATTTAGTAGAATTTAGTAGAATTTAGTAGAATTTAGTAGAATTTAGTAGAATTTAGTAGAATTTAGTAGAATTTAGTAGAATTTAGTAGAATTTAGTAGAATTTAGTAGAATTTAGTAGAATTTAGTAGAATTTAGTAGAATTTAGTAGAATTTAGTAGAATTTAGTAGAATTTAGTAGAATTTAGTAGAATTTAGTAGAATTTAGTAGAATTTAGTAGAATTTAGTAGAATTTAGTAGAATTTAGTCGAATTTAGTAAAATTTTTTAGTATTAAGTTATTGTTTAATTGTCTTAGATTGTCGCTCAAATAATTTTGTAGATAATTTTTTTAATTAAAAATTATCCAATTACCACCAATTTTTGCCCAATTTTTTATTTGTTTGCTATAATAGTGATTTTCAATCATTATTTTTTTCGAATTTTCCAATTATCTTTATCACTCAAATTGTACAAACATTATTTTACAACAATATTAGAACTATAAGTTGTCCAGTCATCATAGTTGGTCACTTAATTATTCTAAAATCATTTTTAACACAATTTTTTCAACTAAAAATTTTCCAATAACCACCATTTTTACAATTTTTTTAAAAATTTTATCAAAGTGAATTCCAATAATTTTTAAAACTAAAAATTGGTCAATTTCCCCTTTTTTACACCCATTTCATAAATTTTGTTAAAATGAATTTTAATTATTTTAAATTGTCCAATTATCTCGGTTTGATGCTAAAACTGTTCAAAAATAATTATTGAAAAATTTTTAAATTAAAAATAATCGTAAATAGTTTATCACTAAAATTATTCAAAAATTATATTTATTAATTTTAAATTATTCAACTATTTTAGTTTGTACCACAAACTGTCCAAAACAATTTTTAAGAATTTTTGAACTAAAAATTGTCCAATCATGGTTGGTCATTTTTGAAATTTTTTGGTTAAAAATTTTGTCAATGTGACTTTCAATAAGTTTTTTAAATTAAAATTGTCCAATTATTTCGGTATGTGTCTCAAATTGTTCAAAACTATATTTAATTATTCTTTAACTAAAAATTTTTCACTAATTACAATTTTTGCACAATTTTGGATTTAAAATTTTGTCAAAATGAATTTTATTAGTTATTTCAACTCAAAATTGTTCAATTGTATTAATTTGCGTCTTATCGATTTTTCAATTATCTTATTTTATATCTTAAACTATCAAAAATTATTTTTTTATTATTTTTTTAACTAAAAATTGTCCAATTAACCTAATTTATGACTTAAACTATTTTAAGTATTTTTTGAACTAAAAGTTTTTCAATTATCTTATTTCGTGTCTTAAACTTTTTCAAATTTATTTTTAATCTTTTCATATTAATTAATTTTCCAATTATCTTATTTGGTATCCTAAACTGGTCATAATTTATTTTCAACTATTTTATTGATTAAAAATTGTCCAATTATCTTAATTTTTAACTTAAACTTTTCAAAAATTATTTTTAGAATTAATCAATTTTCAACTATCTTAGTTTGTATTTTAAACTGTTCAAAAATTATTTTTAATTATTTTCCTAATTAAGCATTTTTAGATTTAAACCTGTTCCAATTATAT
This sequence comes from Neocrepidodera transversa, assembly GCA_963243735.1. Taxonomy (NCBI): domain Eukaryota; kingdom Metazoa; phylum Arthropoda; class Insecta; order Coleoptera; family Chrysomelidae; genus Neocrepidodera; species Neocrepidodera transversa. The sequence goes on from OY725347.1 coordinate 7,338,727, forward strand.
TATTTTGTGTCAAACTTTTAGAAATTTATTTTTAATTATTTTCCTAATTAAAAATTGTCTTAATTTGTAACTTAGTTGTTCAAAAATTATTTTTAAGCATTTTTAGATTTAAACATGTTCCAATTATATTATTTTGTGTCAAACTTTTAGAAATTAATTTTTAATTATTTTCCTAATTAAAAATTGTCCAATTATCATAATTTGTAACTTAGTTGTTCAAAAATTATTTTTAAGCATTTTTAGATTTAAACATGTTCCAATTATAATATTTTGTGTCAAACTTTAAGAAATTTATTTTTAATTATTTTCCTCATTAAAAATTGTCCAATTATCTTAATTTGTAACTTAGTTGTTCAAAAATTATTTTTAAGCATTTTTATATTTAAACCTATTCCAATTATATTATTTTGTGTCAAACTTTTGGAAATTTATTTTTAATTATTTTCCTAATTAAAAATTGTCCAATTATCTTAATTTTTAACTTAGTTGTTCAAAAATTATTTTTAAGCATTTTTATATTTAAACCTGTTCCAATTATATTATTTTGTGTTAAACTTTTAGAAATTTATTTTTAATTATTTTCCTAATTAAAAATTGTCCAATGATCTTAATTTGTAACTTAGTTGTTCAAAAATTATTTGTAAGCATTTTTAGATTTAAACATGTTCCAATTATATTATTTTGTGTCAAACTTTTAGAAATTTATTTTTAATTATTTTCCTAATTACAAATTGTCCAATTATCTTAATGTATGGCTTAAACTGTTCAAATATTATTAGTAAAGCTTAAAATGGTCCAATTATCCTTCTCTTTTGTAAAATTATTAAATTTTCTATTAAAAAATATTGCCAATTAGATTTTGAATATTTTTTTTTATCTTAAAATTGTCCAATTATCTCAGTACTTATCTAAAAATTTGTTTAATACTAAAAATTATCTATTTACAATTTTTTTGAATAATTTATTAATTTTTTGCTTTTGTCAAATCGGGTTTAAGTCAAATTTTTAAACTTAAATTTTCCAATTATCTTAGTTTGTATTCTAGACTGTTCAAAAATAAGTTTTAATCATTTGCTTGAGAAAAAATTAACCAATTATATTAATTTGTGGCTTAAAATATTAAAAAAATATTTTTAAAACTAAAAATGGTTCAATTAAGCCTCTTTTCGGTCAATTACTTAATTTCTTATTTTAAAATTTTGTAGAATTGATTTTTAATAATTTTTTTATCCTAAAATTGTCCAATTATCTCAGGTTTTCGATTAAACAGTTCAAAAATTATCTATTTTCCTTTCTTTTGCATAGTTTCTAAATTTTTAGCTTTAAAATTTTTTCAAAGCGAGTTTGAATTCATTTTTTAAAGTAAAATTATCTGATTATCTTAGTTTGTGTTCTAAACTATTTAAAATTATTTTTAAAACAAAAAATGGTCGAATTATCCCTATTTTTTGTCAATTTCTTAATTTATTATTTTAAACTATTCCCAAATTGGTTTTTAATCATTTTTTTTATCTCAAAATTGTCCAATTATCTCAGTTTTTTACTCAAACATAAAAAAAAAATTTCAACAAATTTTTATAACTGAAAATTTTATTTTCCCTTTTTTTTAAATTTAAAGGTTTAAAATTTTGTCAAAATGGGTTTGAATCAATTTTTTTATCTAAAAAAAATTGTCTGATTATCTTAGTTTGTGTTCTAAAATATTTAAAATTATTTTTAAAACAAAAAATGGTCGAATTATCCCTATTTTTTGTCAATTTCTTAATTTATTATTTTAAACTATTCCCAAATTGATTTTTAATCATTTTTTTTATCTCGAAATTGTCAAATTATCTTAATTTTTTGCTCAAACAATAAAAAAAAAATTCAACAAATTTTTATAACTAAAAATTTTATTTTCCCTTTTTTTTAAATTTAAAGGTTTAAAATTTTGTCAAAATGGGTTTGAATCAATTTTTTTATCTAAAATTGTCCGATTATCTTAGTTTGTGTTCTAAACGGTTCAAAATTTATTTTTATACATTTTCTCATCTAAAAATTGTCCAATTATCTTAGGTTATAACTTAAACTTTTTAAAAATAGTTCAATAATTCCTTTTTTGGCAAATTATTAAATTTCTTTTTCTGATTGTTTTTATTTTACAACCATCTCATTATCTGTCATCAACAAAACAAAATTTCATTAAAAATTGTACCCAATATTAATAGATATCAATACTTGGAATATTTACTGAATCATCTTATACGATCTAAACTAATTTACGGTTTATAAGTGAACCCGTACCCATGAATATCCTAATAATATTTATTGGCTCAGTAAACTTCCTAAAATCGACGCCCCCGTTAGCAATGTCGGCGTCTTCGGTCTGGGGGTATGCAAAACAAGGTAAACTGAATTAATTCACATTATTAGAAAGTTCATCTCTTGTGTTCCGAATGAAAACAGACATGTAAATTGGTTTTCGGAAGAGAGATAGTTGATGAATAGTTTAGCTCTATTACGCTTTTGTTTTGGTTATCTACAAATTTCTATGTTAACAAACTTAAAAAAAATCTTGTTAGTCCCTTTAAATTAGAAAAAAAACGCCGGCTCAAATTAAAAATTTTGGTGCATGAAGATTTTCCCAATTTTGAAAACAAACTATGAACTTTAAGTCAAAATGTTTAATAGCAAAGTTGTAGAGCATTAAATGTTCTACAACTTTTACATCAAACTTTTCTCAGAATTTCCCATAGTTTCGCCGCTAGATGGCGGGAAAGAAACTTCGCGCCATCTAACGGCGAAACTACGGCGAATTCTGGAAAAAGTTGTAGGAAAGTTTATTCTCTATAACCTTACAGGAAACTTCGCAATAAAGTGTCTTCAAAATTAAAAAATACGGTAAAAATTTTTTTTTCTGTTCTCTAGCGCCGAAACTATGGAGAATTCATATAAAAGTTAAATACAAAAATTTGTTAATGCTCTAAAACTTAATATATTCTACTTAAATGCATTACTTACTATATTGAAAATCTATAAAAAAAGTCGAATAGTCTACATGTATATGCCTTTAGCGCCCTCTACCGGATAAGCTATAAGAAAAAGTTTAATACAACAGTTGTAGATAATTTAATAATCTAAATTCCCCCTACGTAACATTTTTCTCGGAACAACATGGTTTTCCCAGAAAATTAGAAAAACAACGGAAGTCCCAAAATTTTATAGAAGTTTTAAAAAACATTAAAAAATTGTTGTAAAATTTCAAAAATTTCAAAAATATGTGAAAAATTATAAATTTTGCTTTTTTTTTCGATAATTTAAATAGTTTTAAAAGAGTGAAAATATGCAAAAATTTCTAAAATATTTTGAAAATTATAGAAAAAAATATTATTCGATTAATTAAAAAAATTTTAAATATCAAAATGTCAAGTTTTAAAAAACATTAAAAAATAATTGAAAAATTTTTAAAATATATTAAACATTTCAAAAATATATGAAAAATTTGAAGGTTTGCATTTTTTTCAATAATTTAAAAAAAAATTAATAATGTGAAAATATTCAAAAATATCTAAAATATATTGCAAAAAACAAAATTCGATAACTAAATGATTTAAAAAAATTTAAACATTTCAAAAATGTCAAAAATTTTTAAAAAACATTAAAAAACTATTCGAAAATTACTAAAATATATCAAAAATTTCGAAAAATTTGAGATTTTGCAACTTTTTCGAAAATTTCAAAAATTTTATTAAGTAAAAATGTCAAAAATTTCGAAAATTTCAAAAACAAAACTATTCCTTTTGTTAAAAATTGTTAACACTTGAAAAATGTCAAAAACTTCAATTTTGCATTTTTTCGATAATTTGAATAATTTTAGCAGATTGAAAATATTCAAAAATTTCTGAAATATATCGAAACTTTCAAAAAACAATATTCGATTAACTAAAAAAATTATAAAAAATTTAAACATTTCAAAAATATCAAAAGTTTTAGAAAACATTAAAAAACTGTTCAAAAATATATCGAAAATTACAGAAAACAAAATATTCGATAAATTAAAAAAATTTAAAACATTTTAAAAATTTCAAAAATGTCAAAAGTTTTAAAAAACAATAAAAAAATATTGGAAAATTTCTTAATGTATGTCAAAAATTTAAAAAATATATGAAAAATTTGAAATTTAAATAATTTTAAAAGAGTGAAAATTTTCAAAAATTCTAAAATAAATCGAAAATTACAGAAAACATTCGATTAATTAAAAAAATTTAAAAAATAACCCTTTAAAAAATTTTAAACAATTCAAAATGTCAAAAGTTTTAAAAAACATTAAAAAATTATTGGAAAATTTCTAAAATATATCAAACATTTCAAAAAATATGAAAAATTTCTAAAATATATGAAAAATTTAAAAGTTCGTATTTTTTTTGATAATTTAAAAAAGTATAAACATTCAAAAATTTCTAATATATCAAAATTTCAAAAAACAATATTCAATTAACTAAAGATTTTTAAAAAAAATTAAGCATTTCAAAAATGTCAAAATTTTTTAAAAAACATTAAAAAATTATTCGAAAATTACCAAAATATATCAAAAATTTCAAACAATTTGAGATTTTGCAATTTTATTCAAAAATTTCAATAAGTAAAAATGTCAGAAATTTCAAAAGTTTCTAAAATATATCTAAAGTTACAGAAAACAATATTATCCGATTAATTAAAAAAATTTAAAATTTTTTAAACATTTATTTCATTGCTGTCAAAAGTTTTAAAAAACATTAAGAAATTTTGGTTCAGGGATTTTTTTGCAAAAATTTAAAAATTTCAATAAGTAAAAATGTCGAATAATCAATTTTTTTAAAATATATAGAAAAATTCAAAAAATAAAATTTTTCTTAAATTTTAATAATTTTATTTGAAAAATGTCAAAAATGTTTCGAAAAAAATTATTCGAAAATTTCATATATCTCGAAAATTGTAAAATCGGTAAGAATTTCTAAAATTTGTAGATAATTTGTAAAAGATGTAAAAAAACTGTAAAAATTTTGCTGGGAAATAACAAAATTTACAAAATTGGTTATATACGATAGCCACATTTATATAAGACAGCAACAGTTAAAAGGGAAAATAACTGGGGGGGGGGGGGTATTGGAAATATTGGTTTCACCTTAATTTGTACTAATTTTATGTCACACAACAGTTGTAAGAATCTTATGTCTTTTTTTATCATTAATATAAATTTTATAAACTATAGATAATAATACTAAATTTTTAGTACAAAATTTTCAAAATGTCTTAAACCATTTTTTAAATTAAAATTTCAAATCTTTTAAATGGCAATATAAACCAATTTTTTCAGTAATTATATCAGATAGATACAACAGTTACTACCACTAATTATTATGGACTGAAAGTGAGTCTTTCAAATGGCGGGAAAATTAAATTTTTATAAGGGCCTTCGAGGTAATACGTAGCGTCCATTTTGATCGTTCTCACGATAACTGACATAATCAATAACGTACGTTTCTTCCCGAAAAGTCAGAGACTGTTGGTAGCTAACTTTAGGTAATATAATAACCATGCAGCCTAATAAAATTTTCACTGTGACTAACAACACATTAACCTGTGGATAATTTTAGAAATTATCCACACGTGAAACCTCATTCGCTTAAATAATAAGTTTGAACATATTTAATCATGAGCTCTGGTTCAAATCCCACATGTCTGAAATTATCCACAGGTTAACGTATGTGTAGTCTCGGCGTAAAATTTTCATACCGCATTTCATAGACTCCGCGTAGTTGATTTTAAGTACCTTCATTATAAGTGACATAATTTCTAATCTAATAAAATTTTTATGTGATGTAATAGTTATCTAACCTAACAAATACTTCACTTCATATCTGAGAGAATTCTTAGCTAACTTTTAGGTTTATTTAAAGTTAAGGTCCCATTATAAGTAATAGTAATCTAACGTAACAAATTCTTCGCTGTGGTTCAAGGGTTTCCCCATAGTTAAGGTCCAAATATAATTAAATAATTCTAACTTAGAAAATTTTAAATGAAAAATAAACTAAAAATTGTTTAAACAAGCAAGTAAGATTATTTGTGAGATCATAAAAAATTAAATTTTTGTTCCTTATTTCAGTAAGAAAGTTTATAATTTCTCCGATCCATCGAACGAATTTTTCGACCCACTAATTTCGCACTTTAGATCCCCCAACTTCCGACAAAGTTCCAAAAGCGACGAAACTTACGTGTTGCGGTGTGTAGCTCCTGTCTCGAGCCATGTAGGCCTCCTGCAGGGGTCCGAGCCCGGGCTGCTCGTTCACATTCGCCGTCTCCGTCGCTCCCGTCGTCCCGACAGCCGTTCCCGTCTCGTATTCTCCAGAAGAGGTCACTGAATTATTCAATGCCGGAGTTTGCAAGGCCGAGCCCAACTGGTAGTCGGAATCTGCAAAAAATTATTAATCCTTGCATTATTAATTGGGAATTTTGAAAGGGCCCCCGCGGTTGAAGGGACGTTTTCTAAGGTCTGAAAAGGGAATTCGTTATTTCCAGCGGTTAGGAATTGATTAGGTGGGGGATTAGATTTTGCTCGAGAAATGAGAAAATAAGGTTCAAATTAATATGTCTTTTGCAGTTTATGTAGGTAATTTTTTTATGAAATTGACATGAAAAGGTTGTTTTTACTTTTATAATAATAAACCTGTATTCTTATTTATATTTGGATACAGGGTGTTTAAAAATTATTAATTTAATTGTGTACTTTTCAGGCTGTCAAAGTTGAATACCAGATATGGTTGATATGGATTAATACAGTTTGTTCTGTAATATGATTTTAATTCATTTACTTTGATCTCTCAATGATTATATTTTACGAGAAATATCATAAAAAAGTGATAGTATATGAATAATTACACTTACTCTAGTACATATTTTACCCAACTAACATCAAATCTATGACAGGGTAGACCATTATAGAGTTGTAAAATTAACGTACCACATATGTAATGCCAGACGTTAATGGGTTAATAATAATGATGTATTTAGATTTAGCGCATCGCTACAAAATCTTACTTATCTGAGGATAAATACTCTTCACAAGTGACCTTATATAAAACAGACCTTAAAAGTGTGTAAGATTTTATTTTAATTCAAAAATTCTTAATAATATAACTGAACCTACAGTTAACAACAGAAACTCAAAATTACATTCCCCAACATACATTCCATTATTATTCCCCTCATTATAAAGAAAGAAAGTTGAAGTAAGTACAACCAAGAAGAGAACAATAATAGCTAATTTTTATCCAGGACGAATGCGCCTCCAGAAAATTCCCGGGGTTACCTGCATGAATTCTTAAACAGGATAACCACTAAATGTCAATTAGTGGTTATCATGAAATTCGCCCGGTCTGCATTTAAATAGAAATTTAAAGTTAAATTGTTCATTACATTTCACCTCAGAATACTTAAAAAGAACGCGACCGAGGTAGTCGTGGAGTGGCTCAACTTGAAACTTTGTTCCGGAAAACAATTTTATAATCGGAAGTTGGTTTGAAGAGAGATTTTGAAAAAAATTATTTTTTACTCTATTGTTAGAAATAATGAATTTTATACACTAATTATAATATTGCATTCTTACCTTTATTATTTGGTATAACATCAGGATTCTTATCATCTTTATCGAACAAATCTTCAGATTCAGATCTTAAAGGCATCGTTACTTTTTCTTTGGCACTGAAGAATGCTGGTCTTAACGCTCTAGATCCTTCTCGTCGAGCAGATCGTATTTTTAATGCTCCTAAGATGACAACTGTGACTAGCAGCAAGGCTGTTACAATACCAATAAGAATTCCCAGGATTGGTGCTATATCTATTGGGTCTCTTGTGCCCAAAGATAACACTGTAATAAAAAAATAGTTTTTTTTAATATAACAATGTGAACTTAAAACGTTTACAAAGGTGTTTTTTTTTCATATATAGAAATTTACTTTATCCGAAACCATCCCATCCCGATACACATATAAAGGACAATAACCCCTGGACATTAATACCGGCGAAGTAAAACGAAAATATTTGATTTTTGAACATATCGTAAAATTACATCGTTATACCATAATCGTAAAATTCGACGTTTCTAAACGTAGAGTGAAATAAACTTCAGATTTACCTGTTTGTGGAACGGTAATAGCGGAAATACCATTTATTTATGTTTGAGCAAACATTTCGTAAACTAACGGTGTCGAATATTTTTTGAAATTACGATCGAAAATTCAATTTACAGAGATAAAAATTAGAAATTATTTATCGGTTGAAAAAAATTATATTTTAATGTTATAATCTGAGACGAATCTTAGTTTTTATCATATATAAAATCTTAACCCTTTTACTGTTGCACCCCTATAGAAAAATTCTTTTGATTATTGGAGTACTGCTTGTGCAAAAAATATCAAACAGAAAGTACAGTAACACTAAGAATATTCCGTCTGAAACTATAGAAAAATGTTTATATAATATGGTCCTGAATTTCGTAAAAAACTTCAATTTCACTTACACAACAATTACCAATAAATCAGATATTAACTTTTATATAGATAGTTGCAGTCAACTATACTTATATTGCCCATAGAGTTTAATAAAATATAAAGCTTTTTTTTAGCCTCTAAAGGTGAAGTAATGGACGAGGTTATATATTTTTGATTTTCATATAAATATTTTATTGTTAGGATATAATCGATCCGCTATGATGAATCCTTTAAGGAAGGATACTTGATCCTCAAATCAAAATTTAATCATCGGGAAAGTATCGTTTTGGGTATAACCCATATTTTAATTTTAATCAATAAGATATAAAGTTGGGTTCCAAAATGACAAAAAACAGAAAAAATCATTTTTGTTTATTTCAGTATTTGGTAAAACAATGGAAAACGCAAGCAAATATCGTAATATTCGAATACTTTAAAATAAAATTAAAGGGATGTTGTTCTTAGTAATATGGGATAAGGATATAAATTTGTATTAAATATATTGTAACCCTAAAAAAACTAATAATAATTTTGTTAATAAATTATTTTTAACAGGAGTAATAGAAAAATAAAAAATACATTTAAACAATTACTAATAAATAATAGATAGAATGTTAATTTTTAAAAAATTTAAAAAGAAGCATATTTTTTTAGGAAAAAAGGATTGTCGTGGGGAAGGACTGCTCGAGAACGATTGTCTGGAGAAGAATTTTTCGAAAAAGACTGTCGAGTCTTAGATATTTATACCCATTATTTATTTTCAAATTTGTTCAATGTTTTTGTATTCCAGAACTTCTTCAAAATAAGATTTTTCAAATGATTTAATATTTTTTCGGCAAAATAGTAGAAGTCGGTCTTGTCAGTCTATTATGCACTTTTTTGATTTCAGTATTTGGTAAAACAATGGAAAACGCATGCAAATATCGTGGTATTTGAATAGTTTGAAATAAAAACAAAGGGTATTGTTAATGGTAATATAACATATAACATAAGGATATAAATTGGAATGATATGATATATATTGCACTAAAAGCCTATTATAATAATAATAATAATTTTGTTAAAAACATTTTTATAACAGGTGCAATAGGAACAATTACTAAGAAATAATAGATAGAATATTGTTAATTTTCCAAAGATTTAAAAAGGATTGCCGTGAGGAAGGAGTGCAATTGTCTGGGGAAGAATTTTCCGGAAAGGATTTATAACTATTAGTCGTTTTTAAAGTTGTTCAAAGTTTGTTGTATTCCAGAACTTCTTCAAAATAAGTTATTTCATTTTTTTTGGCAAATATTATTAATCTGTATTGTTAGTCTATAACGCACTTTAGTTGTAATTTTTTTAACAAAATTTTAAATGTTTTAACTAATTTTTAACAGACTGAAGATAAATGCAATTCTACCTAAAGTGAATATTTTCATCAAACAGACTAACAGTACAGTCTCTAGGTTGGATATTATCACTTATAGCATGATAGGAAAAATATCACCAGACTTTAAAAAACTGATGAATAAAGTATTTGGTCGTAGCTAGCTGCAGTAGTCAACTATACTTGTTATATTGCATTTTCTTAATCTCTAAAAGTAAAGTGAAGGGGTGGTTATATATTTTTGATTTTTATATAAATTTTTTATTGTTAGGACATAATAGATCCACTATGATAAATCCTTTAAGGAAGGATACTTGATCCTCAAATCAAAATTTAATCATTAAGTATCGTTTTGGGTTTATCCAATATTTTAACTTTAATCAATAAGATATAAACTTTGGTTCCAAAATGACAAAGAACAGAAAAAATCATTTTTTTTTATTTCCGTATTTGGTAAAACAATGGAAAACGCAAGCAAATATCGTGATATTTAATTAGTTTGAAATTAAAACGAAGGGGTATTGTTAGTAGTAATATAACATAAGGATATATATTGCACTAAAACCCTATAATAATAATAATAATAGCAATAATAATCATAATAATTTTCTTAAGAAATTATTTATAACAATATGAAAATAACAATTTATAAAAACAATAACTATTAAATAATACATAGATTATTGGTAATTTTGAAGAAAAATGTAATTTTATAGCAACCAAATATTATTAATTAAATATGTCAATTATTTTTTTAATATAATTGAAAACCATTAAAATGTTAATTTATAAACGTCAGTAAATAAAAATACTACTTTGACTCTTTTAATGATTCCTATACTAGGCTTGGTAAAACCTTATTAAAAATGCCATTAAAGATAATGGTTATGAAGTTTAACGACAAAATTTTAAAATTGTCTTTGATTTTCCACAAAATATTTAAATTTTTACCTGATTTATTTTTAATAAATTTTAAATACTTACCAGTTTGTTTCTCAGCAATATTTAATGTAAAACCTTCCAAACTTATTTCTTCACTTCTGCCTTTTGTATTAGCGGCATAAATAACCATTTTGAGCATTTTTCCAGGATCCAAGTTACTGACGATGAATACAGGGAATTTGGCCGATACGTTCGCTAGTAAAACTCCAGAGGCGGAGTCGTAAACTTCCAAAATATAATGCTGTGGCAAACCACCTGAAATACAAAAAATGGCTACTGAAAAAAATTATATTGTTATTATAATAATTTATACATAAAACAAGTAATTGAAAAAATTATTTTACACATAAAATTTATTAGTTTTCAGACGTACAATATATAGTAGTTTTTTTTTAACATCATATTTTTTCCACAGGAAAATGGAAATTATTGGTACCTCAAAATTTGTACTTTTCCAATGTATGTAAATTTTTTCCGTTTTTTGTATAATAAGTGCCTTTATTATCAAAAATTAGGATTTATTCAATTTATTTAAAATGATTAGTTATTAATTTTTTTTGATTATTAATTTTTTTTTAAATGATTAATTAATAATATTTTTTTACTTTGTCCTTATTCAATCCATTTATTTTTAAATAAATCCAATTTATTCCAATTGTTTTTCGTAACGGAAAAGTTGGTGAAGGAAATACAGTAAATTTGGAAAGTAAAAAGCGTCTAATAATACTTCTTTAAAAGGTAAATAAATCCAACACGAATAACAATAAAATGGCGCCAAACTTCATAGTTTAACCGTATCCAAAAGCATTTGAACAGATGCCCGCCCATTTTAGAAAAACAAACAAGAAAAAAAAAAGAGAAAAATAATTAGGAAACTACTGGGCAGTTACTTGCCGGTGAAGTGGCGAAACGGTTCGGAACGAATTGGAAAGCGCCTAGGGAAAGTTTATAGCATAGAAGAGGGAGAAAGAGGTGTTAGTAGCCCTTTACGAGGGTTTATTATGATTGTGTTTGCGAGAGTCTTTTTTAAAGGATGTACCGACCTCCTATACGTGGGGATTTAAGCTTGACGTATCAAAGGGATGCACCGACAAGATTTTAAGACAATAAATAAACATTGTAAGTCATAAATTATCGTTAATTGGGCCATAAAAATATAAAGGCCAATAAATTTATTTTGAATAAAATGTGTCTAACACTAAATAAAATGACTAATCAAAAATATAAATAAATACTTGAAACGTAAAATCAACTTTCTTTCTTAAGCAAATATTATTTTTAGCTAAATATAGGAAAAAAATGTACAATTAATAATTTTAGTGATTAATATACTTTTAAAATAATTCAGTCGCTTTTTCAGGAAGTGTTAAGTTTTTGTGAGGAAAAAGTATTTTAGTCCAACATTAATGAAAAATTTTATTTAATTTATTTATAAATCTGAGAGGTTTTCCATTAAACTTTGAGCTGGGATTTACAGAAAAGGTTTTTAAGTATGCTAAAATATTGATAAAAGGATAAATTCAATAAAGGAATATTTTAGTTAATTTAATATTACCTGCAGTAAAAGTGCTTCTTTGTCAAGATAACAAATCATACTGTAGTGTAGAATTTAAACTCAAAATCATTATTTTACTGTGTACAATACTAAATTTACAACAATAAAATTTATATATATTCTTCCTTACCGTCAAATCCTTCGGTGCACTCGACCTCCAGGGACTCATTCGTCATATTAACTATACTACAATTATACGGCGGGTCCGGTTTCCCAGCAGGAATAATATGAAATATACAAGGCTCCTGCTGCTTCCCTGCCAAATTGTTTGCCCAACACATAACCGTACCATAGTCCATTTCGTTAACGGGATTGTAACTCAGCGTGGAAACGAATCGATGCAGTCCCGTTTTATATTTCGTTGCCGGCACTTCCGTGGACTCGGCCGAGTTGTTAAAAAGCCACTTGAAATTGTCGGGGGGCGGATAGGATTCCACCTCGCAGAGAACTTTGACTTTTTCCATTTTTGCTACGCCGTAGATCCGTTTTTGTTCTGAGCGACAGATGGGTTTGTCTGGAAAAAGTAAAGAAATATACTTTTATAAATGTTATATTGTATCTTGATGGTTATTGTCACACTGTATATCAAATTATGTACAGTTCACATTATTTTTAAACTCCTTGAATATTCCATTTAACTCTTTTGTCCTTTTGAACCAAAATTATCCCGGAGCCGCAAACACGTTTCTCTGTTGTCGTATTAAGAGCAGGAACTAAGTATTTTTAGGTTAATTTTGGGGTTTCTAATTGCTAATCTGCATGTTTGCGAGTCCAGAATGTTTTCTAAGGTCGTGGAGTAGAATGAGAATAAGACATTACGAGATTTTACTCAAGTAACTCATTAAATTTATTTAACTTAATGAAAAATTATTTGACAAAGTTGTTGAATTTTATGTTTTAATTGGAAAGATTTTATGTTGCATAATTGCTTGTTAGGAATAATAATAATATCTTACTTTACTTTAATAAATAAATTTATTATTTACTATTAAGCTGTGATTTCTATGCATTTAGGCCGTATACTGGACAGCTGTTTCATCCCTTAGGGACTCATCAGCGGCACAATGTAATTATATAGAAATCAACTCTCACCTAGAAATACAATGCAATATCGTGTAAAAATGATGTAAAACAATGGTAGACACCTAACGCCATCTACCAATGGGACACGCTATCCTGATTACTTGGAGCAAAGATTCCACTTGTGTCATAAGTGCCAATACTAACTGAAATCGATAGAAAGCCCATGTCTAAAGAAGATTAAATGCCAAACAAGTGTTAAATACTTGTAAGTTGCAAATACTTATCGTAATGTGCAAATAATGTTTTACGTTCTTAATGAATACAAAATCACTACATTATTTATTCCTTAAAGTTATGTTTGTCCCTAATGTACCACTAAGTTGCATCATCGCTGTCAGACACGTGCATTTTAGTATTTTATTGCACTTGTGCACTGAACACCCCGAAGGTGCATTTCAATAAAATTTGCGCCATTTTTTGATGATGCCATGATATAAAATGCAGAAATAAAATAAGTATTATCTTTATGGCGTACAAATTTATTGATGACTCAGAGGCAATCATAATCACAAGCTGTTTTTAATATCCTAAACAAAAAGTACAACAACCGTACAAAGATAAACACTTTGCCAACATAATGTTCGCAAGTTGGCAAGAGTAAATAAAAGTCGATCGTAACAAGAGTGGAACTACACCTAAAGTACCTGTCAAACGGAGTGCACCTTCGGGGTGTTCGGTGACTTGTATAACACGATTACAGCTAATCATTTTTACCTATGTTAAAAATTAGTTAAGATAAATTGTTTCGTGCATTGGAGATTAGTTAAAAGGGAAATTTCTCCTCTGAGACATTTCATCTAAAAGCTTTTTAAAACAATGTTCCCACTGCGCTGTTGCCATATCGTTCACTTGAGTGAAACGTGTTGCCAAAAATATTTATTTATAATCTATCATGTGTATTTAAAAAAATTTAATTTTATTAAAAAAGTCTTGACTATGTACTGTGTTTAAAAAAAAATAAAAACCTTTGTGGAATTCGATCTCCGGGCCCACTGCACCATTAGCGGGCACTATGTCACGCTGCTACTAGAGCTCATGCTGAAATATGTTCAAACTTATTATTTAAGCGAATCACGTTTCACTCAAGTGAACAATATGGCAATAATGTAAACCTGTAGGCAGGCGCCTCTGTGTTTTGTGTCTTAAAATACGGACTAAGGAAATTTTTAAACATTGTGATGCAGAGATTATTTTTTACTGTGGTTAGTTTTGAATAATCTGTACAAAAATCAATGAAATGTTTTTCATAAATCCTTGAAAAATTCTGAAAAAAAAATATGAGAAATTCTCAAAAAAGTCAGTGAAAAATCTTTGCATGTTAAACAGCCTTTTTGAATTTTTTTTAACAGTACGTGAAAAATCCTTGAATAATCATCGAAAAAATCGGAAAAAGATTCTTCATAAATCCTTAAAAAATTCTGAATAAAACATGAGAAATTGTCAAAAAAGTCATTGGAAAATCCTTGCATTATCGTAAAAAATCCTTGAAAAATCCTTCCAAACAACAAAAATCGTTAAACAGCCGTTTTCAAAAATCCAGAAAAATCCTTGAATAATCTGCACAAAAATAAATAAAATATTTTTCATAAACCCTTAAAAAATTCTCAAAAATGCTATAGAAGTTCCTGAAAAATCGTTGCAAAATCCTGGAATTATCATAAAAATTCCTTCCAAACAATAAAAATCCTTAAACAGCCTATTTGAAATTTGTTTTAAAAAGTAATTGAAAATTCCTGAAAAATCCTTGAATAATCTGCACAAAAATCAAAAAAATATTCTTCATAAACCCCTAAAAAATTCTCAAAAATGCTATAGAAGTTCCTGAAAAATCGTTGCAAAATCCTGGAATTATCATAAAAATTCCTTCCAAACAATAAAAATCCTTAAACAGCCTATTTGAAATTTGTTTTAAAAAGTACTTGAAAATTCCTGAAAAATCGTTGAATAATCCGCACAAAAATCAATGAAATATTCTTCATAAATCCTTAAAAAATTCTGAAAAAAAAACATGAGATATTCTCAAAAACTCATTAAAAAAATCTTTGCATTATCATAAAAAATCCTTGAACAGTCCTTCTAAACATCTTTTTTGAAAATTTTTCGAACAGTACTTGAAAATTCCTGAAATATCCTTGAATAATCATCAAAAACATTGATGAAATATTTTTCATAAATTCCTTTCAAAAAACAAAAATCCCTAATCAATCTCCTTGAAAAGTAATTGAAAATTCCTGAAAGTCATTGAATATTCTGAAAAAAAAAACATAAAAAATTCTTAAAAAAGTCATTGAAAAATCCTTGCATTATCATAAAAAATCCTTGAAAAATGGCCCCGCGTCCTAGTAGCCCCGCGTCCTAGAGGCTCCGCGTCCTAGAGGCTTCGCGTCCTATTACATTTCTCTTTTTTTATTTACTTTTAATTAAAATTATTATTAATAAAATTATAAATTGAATTCCTTGGATGATGCAAAATTTCAAATAAATAAAGGTGCTCTAAACTAGTCTATCTATTAATTATCTTCTTACATCCCCTTTTAGTAATAGCAAAAAACTGTCGCGTTACGATACTAATAGCCAATAACTAAATTGACTCAAGCGCGATAAATCTTCGCCCCTGCTAGGAAAAAATTAATAAATCCCAAAGAGCACCTCCTTAACGTCAGATTAAAACCACCTCCGTGGACTTACACATAATTTTCAGGTCGACCGTGTTGCTGTCTCCGTCTCCTTCGACGTTCGAGGCCACACATGAGTAATTCCCCGCCTGGCTGCGGGTCACACTCTGCAGGGCCAGCGCCAGCGTGCTCATGATGACGCCGCCCTTCTGGTTCGACTGCATCACTTGACCCTGCGAAAAAAAATAACATTTATCAAATAAATTGTTTTATTCGTGCGGAAAGCGGGAATTACGGCGACATCTGAGGTATGAAGGCATGGCGCGGTCAGTGGGATTGTCTTTCGGACTGATCTTTATTAATGGTCGAGCGGACACTTGATATAAGGGATTTCGGCAACGAAATCTTTTCGTTTTTTTTGGTGGTTATTTCGTGTCGCCGAAAATGTATTTGTCTTCGGGTTAATTAAAAATAATTGATTGCGGCAGGGGTCGGCGACGGAATCTTTGGGTCAGGTTTTTTGTTTCTGATCATTAGGAGGAATTATTGCTATTAATCGATGTGATTTGGTTCGTTTATAAGAAATCAACTTGCTGAGATAAGAGAGTTTTCAATTACTATTAAGAAAAAAAAATATTTTTATTAAATCTTCACTAATAGATGTGTATTTTCAAGATGCATTAAATGGTTTTATTATAATCAAAATATCAGATTCTGGTTTTTTTTTTAAAAATATCATTTCGTCTTTGAAGGACCACCCTCAACTATTTATTTTAAATACAAAGAACCCTGCATGTTAATAAAAAAAAAATGTTATCAATCAGGGCAGGGTTCAATTCTCCATAAAATGTATTGTAACGAAGTTACTTTTCTGCCAGTATTATTTCTATTTGTTAGTTAACATATTATTTAAGTTAAATTATATCGTGATCGATCATAAATGGCTGGATTCCCGTAAATTATGGTGAATGCGAAATATCTAATAAACACCGCGACCTTCCTTGGAACCTATGGTCGAACGCGATCGTTTGTGCATCCGCCCGAGAGATGGAGCCGTCACGGACGGATTACGTCTCTCGACACGTACCCAACCAATCTGATAGTATCTCGCGGCTAGAATCCTTGTAGTCAGTTTGATCCAGCTACCAATCGAACAAGATTGCTTTAAGTGTGCTTGTCCAGCCAGCCGCACCGAACAATCAACCAATTGGAGCCGACTTCAACCGATAGGTTTATTTTTTAAATATTATATTTTAAAGAAATTAAATTTAGAAGATTTGTACTATTTGTACTAAGTCGAAATAATTAGTTCTGCGCAAGGTTCTACTGAGTCTAGTCGTTGCCCCCGGAAGGCTCACGAACATCTCCGACGGTTTGTTAGATTTATTAGCGCATATGCTAGTTATTGTACGTTAACCTGAAAGCTTGATTATTTATCATTGTTATGGTGTGTGTGATCCAGTAGTAGAGTGTATGCTTTACAAGTAAAAGTTACTGGTTCGAATCACGAAGAATTATTTTTTATAATTTTTTTATTAATACATAGATTATATTTAGATGGTCAAGACTTCTTTTAACAAAATAAATGTTATTTTTTATTCTTTTTTTAATACACAGGTTAGATTTATATTTTAATAAAAAATTTTTTACATCAACAAAACACTTGGCACCAGCGATGGGCATTCAAGTTGCAGTTGGGATCCGAGATGTTTGTGAGTCTTCCGGGGGCAACGACCAGACACTTGTCAAGCTTCAGACTCCCTTCTCCCTCCCGGATACCAATCTAGAGTGGGAGATTCAAGATTTCGTCATTAGTGCAGGACAATCAAAATTCAGTTGTATGAGTACTAGCAAGCCGACCACCACTCCTGACTAGCGAGTTGCACATACAGATAACGGAGAGCGATTCAAATTTGTACCGAATACAGGGGGAAATGCGATTAAAAATTTGTATATAAGGGAGATCGCTATATTAATAATAACTGGTTGTCGTGAAAAATCACCGCTTAAACATTGGATAACGACTTTAATAAGTACATTGGTTGTTGTGAGAAATCACCGCCAAGTAAAATTGTGCCGTATAATTGAATAATAATAATCATTGGTTGTCACTGCCTACCATATACAGGGGGAAATATATCGGGGAGGGACTGTTTAAAGGAATATTTAGGAAGACGACATTGATTATTGTATATTTTCCTCGCTTCACATCTGGTTTGGCTTAAAAACACGTAACACATATTTCTACGCTTCCCCGCCGGATTTTATGTACATGCTTTTGGCAATTCAATAAATTCATTCATTTGGCAACTTTTTATTTATCTAATTGTTTGTAAGTTTATACATTGCTGCGAATACCCATCCACCCAGTAGGGCAAAGCTAGCTTCTGGCTAGTAAGGCATCAGTCGAAACGACACGTGGAGTGTTAATTCTTCACTGACACTGCCCGGTACAAGTAGCCTTCACACTATAGATGGAAGGTGGCGCCGGAGGCAATCCCAAACTTGGGCTAAGGTGCCAAAATACCGCTTGATGACGCAAAGGGAGTTAAAATATATAAAAAAAATAAAATTTATAATAAAAAATCAATTTTCCGCAAATAATATTAATTAATAATTAAATTATTTAAAGCATAAATTGTTTATCCATGGACATTATATAAAAAAATTTAAAAAAAAATTTTTCTCTATCGTTAATAGAATTATTTATTATTTATTATAATGAAAGAAAATGACAGACATTATCCATTTTTCTTTATCAGGAATCTCGTGTTCTAGCTCAGCTAACTATTTTTGTGTTTTTATATTTTTTCTTATTTATTTAATCAGATATAAATCAAAACATCCTGTACATGTCTTGTCTTGTGTTTTAAGCTTGCATCGTACGCCTTTGGTATTAAATTCTTCGCCTAGTAGTATATTCCAGAAAGACGTGTCTGCATTTTATTGAAACCGGGAACGACCTTTTTTCAATGATCTTTAGCTTTCCTTTTATTTTCTCTATAGCTGATCAAATATACGAGTGTTTATAGAGGGACAGCCGAGTGCTGTCGTGCTGTCGAGTATTAGGAGCCATTTATTAAAACAATGTTTCACTTTGGAAAGCCAATTTCTAATTTAATTGGAGAAATAAGTAACGATTTGTTTGACTTTGTGTTTGATATAATGATGTTTGTCTTTGAAAGTATTCTTTGTACAATTTTTGGAATTGTTATTGAAGATAATTGGATAATTTTTGTATTTGTTCTGTCGCTTTTCATTCAATACGAGGTGGTTTAAAAAAAAATTAATTTACATTACATTTTTAGTGATTTATCGCTCAATATTTTGAGAATAATAATATGACGCAATAATAATTTTTTAACATTCAATTTTTTGAGACAAAAATCTGTCAAAAAATACATTACAATAATATTTTTTTTATTATTTATCATTGATTACTTTTCATTATTTCTCTATTTTTTAAATAGTTAAACAAATCGATTGTTAATGGATAAAACACCGATTATTATTAGTTAAAACATCTGTTATTATTCTATAAAACATCGATTATAAATTGATATAAAAATCGATTTATTAATCAGTTTAATAAACATTTTTTAAATGGGGGAGGGGATTGAGTGCGGACCATTTTCATATTGTAGGTATTTGTTTATTATGGCAGGACGAAAAATAGGTTTTCTTTTAAATGTTATTGGGTATATTTTAAAAAGTTCAGATTTGTGACAAGACTTTTGCTAACAAATTTGGTGTTGCGTTTGAAGGACATATTTTATTTCGGTTATAGCATTATAAAGGGAACCGTGGAGTATAACGAGGTAGCAGAATAGAACCAGGTACCGTTTCTAGCTTATCTGAGCGCTGTACCAAAATAAATACTTGGAAATATCATACCTATATAACTAATTAGTTAATGTTACGTTTTTTTGTGCCACCCTGTATTTTCATTATTCCTCTACTCAATATATTATTTGGTCGCGTCATGTCTCTCTCTTATTTTGGTATTACTATAAAAAAAATTTCCCATATTAATAATGTTCTCTTCTTTGCCGATTTATTGAAAATAATTGACTTTTATATCGTTCGTGTCGCTTACTGAAGATTTCTTTTTTCTTCCCCTCATTTTATAGGGCAAGTTTTTATTATATTATATTTACATTAAAATTCTTTGATGTCATTACTAATTATTTCGACGCTTTTAACTTTTATTTACTGTTATTTTTAATTCTTTAATGCCGGTATATATATTTTTTTGTTATATTTACTCAAAAGTTCATATCTTTTTTTATAACAATATAAATTATCTGATGTCTGTGTCTCGTTTTACAAAAAGAGAATCTATTTTTTAATTTGTTTTTACAGATTGTCCAAGAATTTAATTAATTTTAATTATTTTTCTATTTCATATTTTAATGTAAAATTCATGTATTTCATTTTAATATTATCATTGTTTTATATTCTTTTTCAAAAACAGAGACTTCGAAATCTTTGAAGCGTTAATAAATTGTCGAAACGTCACATTTTACAACGTTTTTTAACATTCAGTATTTTGAAACGTTAAAAAACGTTCGAAACGTCACATTTTACAACGTTTTTCAACGCTTAGAATTTTTATTCGAAAAAATACGTCAAACAATATTTCATCGAATTTGACATGTTATTTTTACATATTTCCTTATGGGAAATAAATGCATTTGATGCAAAAAACCTGAAAGTTTTTCACTTCAAAAGTAAACGTAAAAAAACATTGAAAACGTTGTAAAATGTGACGTTTCGAACGTATTATAACGCTTCAAAATACTGAACGTTAAAAAACGTCGTAAACATAGTAAAATGTGACATTTCGAACGTATTTTAACGGTTCAAAATACTGAACGTTAAAAAACGTACTAAAATGTGATGTCATAGCGCTCTCTTTTTCTGAAACGCTGAATTTCCTATACCTCTCTCTCTCTCTAATATATTGAGTATCCTATATCTATGGTCTGAGTTTTCTAGACTATCTACTAACAATAGTAAAAAAAAAAAAAAATAAGGAAAAATAGGAAAAAATAGAAAAAAAATTGAAAAAACAGGTAAAGCTAGGGAAATATAGGGGAAATAGGAAAATATTAGGAAAATTAGGAAAAATAGGG
Source organism: Neocrepidodera transversa (assembly GCA_963243735.1). Lineage (NCBI taxonomy): Eukaryota > Metazoa > Arthropoda > Insecta > Coleoptera > Chrysomelidae > Neocrepidodera > Neocrepidodera transversa. Next base: position 7,359,933 of record OY725347.1, read on the forward strand.
ATATGCAACGTGATTATCTGATTAAATTATGTTTAAAAATTCTGTCGTTCCCGCGTTTAAATCCGACCAATTGTAACGGAGATATAGGCAAAGGTTCTTTTGGCGTTCCTTCTGAGCAGTAACTTTACATATTTTATATACGTCACATTTCAAATAGATTGCCGTTTCCCGCGTTTAAATCCTTTCATTAATAGCGGATATATAAAATGGCGGCACGTTGCTCGAAACGCCATCTATAACATAACGTGACGTTCCCCTCCCCCGTTTGCTCCCGTGGAACCAGATATGGTGTAATTGTGCCGTCACGCCACGCATCGGTAAAGCAAATTTCCTCAAGATGCGCTCATATTCTCTTTGATACACTACCCAAATAGGAAAAATAAGAGAAAAGAGAAAAAGCGGTACAGATAAATTGTTGAAAAATAAAGTAAGGAACTTCTACCCCCGACCGCACAAACTTTTTCTTTTTTAAAAATGTTGTAACGCTCTTTGCGTCATCAAGAGGTCTCTTCAGGTTTCGGGTTGCCTCGAGCGCCACCTTTCATTTATAGTGTGAAGCACACTTGCACCGGTCAGCGTCAGTGAATAAAATTACTCCAGCGGTAGTTAGAGCAGATTTATGCGGCTATAAGGGTGGGCTTTACCTAGATATTTGCTGCTGGGATGTTAAATAAAATCCGTTAAAATAAAAAAGAAATAATTACTATTAATTATAACTTTAAATCTGGCGAGGAAGAAGAGATGTGCAAAACGGATATTTATCCGTGATGTGTCGGACAGTATAGGCACGTCTTCTAGGCTGGCATGGTATGCTCAGATTAACGGTTCTATCAGTTTTGCCAACTGCTTTAAATAAAATTATGCGGCTCTTGAATTAAAGTAATGCCATTTTGATTTAAATAATGCGAAATTTTTTAAAACGTTTTTGTTTTTAGTAGTTACGTAAAAAGTATACCTACCCATTAATACCTAAAATTACTATATTCTAGTAGAATTATATATACCTAAAGTTTTAAAGTACCGAGTATAAAGTATTGATATTAAAAGTAACGAATCGTTACCAGTATTGAAAAGTAATGAAATTTTACATCAGTATTGTTTAGTATTTCGTCATACTGGGACTGCCACTGCAACTTACTAGATCGACTCCGGCTGTAGTATACTATATGGCTGTTTGGGTATAAGAAACATGTATGCGAGTGACTCCATCTGTCGGGCGGAGGTTACAACTGACCTTATATTTGAAGGAAGGTTGTCCTTAAGTCAGTACCGTGCGCGATATAGTTAATATATATTAATTATCATGGTAATTAAATAACTTCGTTATAATTTTGCGTTCCATATTGGAAAAGTATTTAATTTTGAAAGTCAACCTATTATATATATTAACTGTCATGCCTAATTTAATTTTCCAGATTTTTTTGTTAATAAATAAACTTTGTCCTGAATGGGGTTTTCCTCATATATTAGTAATTGCAAAAAAATAAATTGAAAATTATTAATTATAAATAAACGAAATATTTTATTTGTGTATTAAATTTTATATAAATGTGTATGTATATGTGTCGACGCTACTGAATTTAGGCTTGGTTAAGAAACAATTGCAAGGCATTCCTGATGTCTCATAGGGAAGCCTTAATATCGTTGGATGAATGTATCCATTTCTCTGTGTCAAGTGTTTTGTGTACAAGTCGGTATGCACCCCCTATATCTCTCGTCCTTCCTACCATTTCATGGTCCTTTACTTCCGCATCCCTTTATTCCTGGAATTCCAGCAACTCCAGACACGTCCAGACATTCGGCTGTAATTACCGAATACTGTTGTTTGTTTCCTGTTGGATAAAATAAACAGGCGAACATCTGAACATCTTCTTGCTTACTCTCTGGGTTCTTGATTTCACACTTTTCGTCGGGATGTTTATGGGTTTATACGGAAATGCATAGTTTCCTTTATTTAAAAGATATTAACTAAGAAGGAATGTTAAAAGAGGATAAAAATACCAGGTCGCTTGAAGTAATAAAAGCTGTAAATATATAGTAGGTTGTAATTAAATTCTTTTTAACTTTCCTAATTCTTTTTCCAACAATGTTTATAATGAATGCTAATAATTTAAGTGCACTGAAACTTTATTTTTCAAATCTCAATAAATAACATAAAAAAAACTAATTAAAATATGTAAACTAATGCACGATAAACGATTTATTGGTCTATATTTAATAGTATAAATACCACCGCAGCTCTTGCACTATTTAGAATCACCCACTTTGATTTCGCTTTCAAATCGCGGCGTTGCCAGCACTTACAAAGCAACAGGAAGCATTAGATTTCTTTAATGCAGTCTGGAATTTTTTTTTTTATTAAAACTCAACAAATTAATAACTTCGACTGCATATAAGCCGCATCTATGATCATGAATATTTAAAATGTTTTCAATTAAACTCTGTGCTCAATTCCACATAAATGAAAACCGATAAATACGTTCGGAATGTGTGTGTATTGTCGGTACAATTCAATTATTACATATTAAAAATAAATGAGCGTGGTATGATGAAATTCCACTGTTGTATTTCGACCACTCTATGGTATTTTAATTGAGAAATTTGAATTAATTTTAAATCTAGGACTGTATCTAGATTTTTTAAAATATCACAAATTGTTTTTTCAGTTATGACATTTTTTTCCTAGAATAATAATAATATTAATAAGATTTATTTGTAGAATATACATACAGAATTACAGATAATTAACGAAAAACAAAATATTATAAATAAACAAATTAGCCACGAAGTAAGATACTTGTGTGTGGCAGAATGTAAATAAATAATATATAAGTAATATACCTTAAAAGTATAAATATTGATTAGAAATATCTTCAATTTAGTAATTTTTTTTTCAATCAATCAATCAGTGAATTAATTCATTTATAATAGCAAAGGATCCTTATAATAAAATATTTAATTAAAAATATTGTGTAATATTGTTCAATACCCCCCGGCGTTTAGGGTGGTACTTTCTCTGTCACTTGTCATATCAATTTAACCAATTGCCATTTACACATTGCGTTATTACGTAGCTACATTTTCTCCACAACTTTAACAGTTTGGGCTTAAATTAAACAAAAAATAACTTTCGATTTGTAATGACCTGGTGGTTTTACATGCTTCGTCCCCATTTAGATATTTCTATTACTTAGCATGTTACTTCCCGGTCTCTGACCCCTCCAGTAGATGCTGTTCTTAGATGCTGGTAATGCTACTAAAGCCGTACTATACAATAAATTATCAGAAGCTTGGGATAGTACCAGATTTGTTTCCTACGACCAGGACTACCGTTTCTATGGGCAACACGATCCCATGCCCTTTAGTCATATTGAACTGGTAAAGGCTACAGCTAAACTAAAAGCAGAAGAAGCTTACTGGAATCCCCAGATCTAATACTGAACATCATGAACAGTATTTTGCTCAGACAAGCCCTACCCGTAGCTTGGAAAAACAGTAAAGTCACCCTTCTCCCTAAGGGAGAGCAGGGCGACATGAAGTTCAAGCCCATTTGCCTCCTAGATGCGTCCAGCAAATTATTTGAACACCTTGTCAAAGGAAGATTGCAAGACGAAGTCGAGACCCTAAATGGATAATCAATTCGGCTTTAGGGTAGGTAGATCCACAATACTGGCCATCGAACTAGTGACTTCCTTTTCAACAAAAAGAGATTGATTCCGGGGCAACGTTGTTCTCATAGACATCAAGAACGCCTTTAATACCGAGCGAATTATGGAGAGACTAGAGCACATAGAAGTAAGCCAATACCTGGTAAATATAATCAGAAATTACTTCAAAGACAGAGCCCTTATTATAGGATTGATTTGACACAAGTGGTCCCCAGGGCTCCGTCCTTGGGCCACTTTAATGGAATGTTGTGTACAACGGCATTCTGGAGTAAAGATTCCCTGAGGGTTCAACGACAATCGCGTATACAGATGACCTTGCCCTAATAATCACGGCGAACAGTATAGAAGATCTCATACACAAAACCAACTTTGCCATGGAAGAAATCTTCTACTGTCTTCATAAACAAGGACTGGAGGGTGCATAATCTAAAGTTTCCCTAGAAAAATAGAAAACATCGCCTTCCACATGGGGAACACCATCATCAACCCAAGTAAACACGCAAAATATCTAGGGGTCTGGCTCGATGATAAACTCTTATATAACGAGCACGTCAGAAAGGTCTGCGAAAAGGCCCGTAGGCAGACTGCTGTGCAGGATTCTCCCCAATCTGAGTGGCCCTAGCTTACCTAAAAGGAAAATGCTAGCGGGGGTGGTATTGTCAATAATCCTAATTGGACTATGCTTCTTTCTACCAAAGAAGTATGCAAGTCAAAGTAGAACGCTCACATACACACAGTGTCTACCTACTGAAGCCCTAGTGCTGATGTGTGGGATTCCACCAATCGATCTGGTTATAGAAGAGAGAGATAGGCTACACCCGATAGACAAACAGGAGGCAAATAAGTCTTAGAGTGAAAATGGAGACCAATAGTAAATGGCAGAAGTGGTGGAATAATTTGACGGATATGTGTCAGTGGACGAATGGACTTATCCATAATATCGACACAAGGGTTAATTCTAAGTTCGCAAATAAATACATTACTTCTTCACACAGTTCTTAAGAGCACGTGGCAGCTTCAGTTTTTGTATAGGGAGAATGGGCAAAGATGATGTCAGCACATGTAGATATTGCGGCGACAAAGTAAATAACGCGGGACGGACACACTTTGTCTGTCCAAGGTGGACATAGGAAAAGAAATCAAACAGCAGAAATTGGAATAGAGGCTACAATTGCGTAACTTTAAGAATGAAGAAGAAGGAAGAGGAAGAGAGAGTGCTGAGGAAAGCAAATATATGAAGACAGCTGCAAGTCATGAAGTAAATGTCCTGACGGGATCTCCCAAGACTTGGTGTGCTAAAGGGTTTTAGTAGGGGTAGCGTCCCACAGTACCTGGTCCTTTGCGGCCAGGTGAAAAAAAATGATGATGGTAATGCTGCGAGCCCATCGGGAGCAACATTTGTGCCCCTCTTTTTTAGTAATTCATTTTTAATAATATTAAATTTTTCAAGTGCTATTTAATGATTTAATTGTTTAAATTTTACTACCCTTAACGGGGGTCACATTAACTTCTCCTATTTAAATACTAAAATGAAAGTATGTTGACATTTTTTAAATTGCAATGATTACTAATTTGTAAACGTTTGTACCAATAAGCCTGATCATGGTTCGTTACCGAATTCTTGTGGTACCCGACTTTGTGCTTTATTTCTTAAAGAAAAATATTGAAATAATAAAATTAAATGTAAATCAATTACAAATGGTAAATATATAGCTAAAGTTGTAGTAAACTATACAAGATTTAGTAGATTAAAATATTCAAAAATAATCCAATCGACGATAATTTATATATGATTTATTTAGTGGACTATATTGTATTACAATTTACGATACTTCACACTTAAACTTTTCAGTATTTGTATTGTCTAGTATGTATATGCAAATTTCCTCAAATCTGTCAATTAAAAATACTAACCATGGTTATAGTTGCATAAGTTCACTAAAATTGTTCGTTCAAGATCTTTTACAATTTGTAATAACTGAACAAACTTGTAATAAAAAATTAACAAATATTTGTATCTATTTTTTAATACAAATAATAAAAAATTCGTTAAAAAATTATTCTAAAAATTTCACAGAATCTGAACTATTTTAAATTTTAAAATAAACCACAAAACACAAACCAAATCCATGGAAATAGTTACGGCATTTTGCTTTTCGTAAAATACGGAAGTGGAACTTATTATTTCGAGTTCTATGTTCAACTCCACCAATTAGAAGATGAATTCTGGGCCTGGCGTCCACAACAAAGCTAGCAGAGTTTGAAGTATTTCTCATCCTAGTCAAACAGCCGCGGTAGCCAATTCTTCTTAAAACGAAACGGATTCTGAAAGTTTGTTATGACGTGGGTTAGGTCTCGATTTACTTCTCTGTCGACCGCAGGAAGTTTGATGTTTAAGGAATTTTACGCATTATGTAATTTAATGACAAATTATGGATCATTATTTTAATCAATTAATATAATAATTAAATCTACCAAAAATGATATATCTTTAAGCTAATTTATATTGGAATTTTTAAAAGAAAAAATATAATTGGCGCAGTCAGTAAGATTCACACAAATTACGAAACAGAGATTTTTTCTGACTACTGTAGGAAAATTAACGATAAATCGTCATTTATTTGTCTAATTTAAAGGAACTACTATGTCCACTATAATTTCTATTTAATTTTCAAATTTCACAATACCTCAATTAACCTCTAATAATATTAATAAATTTGCCCGGTTTGCATCGTTCTGGTCAATATTAACTGAACCAGAATTTGCTAATTAATTAGTGAATTGTTCAATTACAAACGTTATTTAAAGAGAAACTATTCGCCAACTAATTAAATTTTATCGTTAACAAAAACAAGCTGTGCAGAACAAAACTATTAACATTCCAAAATTTCTAGGTAAATTTAATTACTGTTAAAGAATTTTTTCAACGATATTTTATTTGCGGCAATAAAGAAATCTATAAAATTTCATCATTATTGATAAATATTTTTTACATTTATGGACTTTACCAATTCACGGCGATTCAATTTGGATTTCGTAATGTTCCAGTGATATTTAAATGATTGATGGAAACAATGTTGAAGGGACTTTCATGGAAAACGTACCTAGTGTATCATAACAATATCATTGTGGTTGGAAACTCATTTGAGGACCACAAGAAGAATCGGGAAGAAGTTTTCCTGAGACTCAGAAGTGCCAGATTAAACTTAAGTCCAAAGAAGTGTCAATTATTTTAAAAAAAGAAAAAATATCTTGGACATGTTTTTTCCAAAAATGGAGTGTCTATTGATAAACAGAAAGTCAAAGCTGTCCAAGAACTTCCAGTACCTAAAGATAACTACCAACTGAGAAGTATTCTGTAGTTATGCACTTATTATCCCTGGCATGTGGCTGGATTTTCCAACATCTCCAAACCACTCAATAGACTCACGGAAGAAAAGGCAAGATATAAACTGGACGAGAAATACCATCAATCATTTAAATCACTGAAAAGAGCATTGACTACAGCATCTATTTTCAGTTATCATCTACCAGATGGGAAATCCATCTTGGATACTGCTGTAAGCAATATGGGAATGGAAGAGCTCTTAGCTGTGATTAAGGGAGTACAAGTCCCTTTGGGGACTTACAATTTAAAAATCCCGCAAGATAAGTAGCTAAGTGGATCGAGATGTAACAATAATTGGACATAATGCCGGAACTAGCCAGGAGAATGCTGATGCCTCATCAAGGAGACCATTTTCTGATTACTGCAAACAATGTCAGCGAGCAGAAAAAAAGGGTACGAAACATTATCCTGTGGAAGGAAAAAGGGCGTAGCAGGAGATTTCCAGGTATCCATTAACCATGCAGTATTACTGGGCTCAATGGAACTCCCTCATCCCAGACAACGGTGCTGGAGACTCCAGAGTAAAAAGAGGAGAGGAAACAGATTGTAATACCCTCAAGTAGAAGATTGAAAGTGTTGCGGGAAATACATAATGGTACATCTAAAGAACATCTTGCAGGAAAACCGTAAACCCTAAAAGAAAGTAGAGAGACCAATTCTACTAAGTAAATTGCCAAACAGATGTGAACGATTGGTGCCAGAAATGAACAGCTTATGCAGCAAGTAATGGTTCTCAGGAATGAACCCTAAACAGATTTACTGGAATTATCAAACGGTGATAAAACCAATGGTCACATATGGCGCAATAGCCTGGTGGACGAAGGGGCCCCAGTCTATTGCGGCGGCTAAATTATCTGGACTTTAGGCGCTATATCATCTACCCCGACAGCGGCAATGGAAAGATTTCTGGGTCTTACTCCTCTCCATATACTACTGGAGCAGGAGGCCAGAATGACCTCCTATAGAGCTATGTCCGTGGCCAGTCAAATTGTCAAATTGAGGGGGACAGGCTATGGGACCACTCTGGACTGGTGCGAGAGATGAGTACTCACCACACTCTCGGAATGGTTTCGGATGTGCTCTCCCCCAGAACTCACATACAGAAGTCCTTCAACGTCCTTCTTCCGAGAAGAGACGAATGGGAAAAAGGGGAGATCTTCTTTCCACGGACGGCTTATGTACTGTATACAGATTGTTCAAAGACCCCAACTTGTGTTGGAGCCGGAGTGTACAGCAGAAAACCGAGAGTTGACATCACAGTAAGCCTCGGGTGTGCAAGAGAGTTGGTAAACCATCAGCTTGTAAACAAAAGTATTTACATTTTATCAGGCAGCCAGGCAGCTTTAAAAGCACTGAGCTCTAACCGGCTGGACTCGAAGCTGGTGTGGAACTGTATCGAATCCCTGGATTGCATTGCTACCAGTAGCAGAATAACCCTACTCTGGGTACCTGGGCATGAAGGGGTGGAGGGCAATGAGAAAGCCGACACCCTTGCGAAAAGAGGTGCAGAATCCGAGTTCATTGGACCGGAACCATTTTTCGGCATAGCCAAAAGCAGTGCCAAATACACTATCTGGAAATGGGCCGAGAGGAAAACTCTCCAACACTGGAAAGATATTCCTGGCTTAGCTCACTCTAAGGCGTTTATAGTCAAACCCTCAGGTAGCACCCTATCGCAGATCCTAGAATGGAGTTGAAGTGATTTACACATCCTAATTCCAATGCTTACAGGGCACTGTCGTCTGCGGTACTATCTGAAGAAGCTAGGTCTGAGTCAAACATCGGACTGTCGCTTCTGCAGTGTGGAAGACGAAACGGCGGAGCATATTTTATGCTCCTCTCCTGTCCTGGAAATGAATAGGCTTCGTACGTTTGGTTTTGTACAGCTGGAGCCTACCGTCTTCAAGGAAGCTTCACCTAAATCAACCATAGACTTCGTAAGAAGGTGTGGATTGTATGGTGAATTATATCCCATAGGGGTGAGCCACAATAGGATTCTGTTGGCCGCAATGGAGGGGCGAGCAAACGCTCCACTCAGATTGAACCTTACCTTACCAATGGTTCTCAGAGACGATTAAAATCTCGTATGAAACAATATAACGTGGGCAGTCCATTTGAGAGAATTGCAAACGATGTTTCAGGACCATTCTCTGAATCTGACTCTGGAAATTAGTACTTTGTGGTGGTGATGCAGTACTTTAGTAAGTAGGCTGAAGCTTATGCCTCGTCGAACCAAGAAGCTTTGACCGTTACTGATGATCTTGTTAAGGATTGGATCAACCGTTTTGGTACTCCTTTCAGACATTCAGACCAAGGACGAAATTTTGAGTCTAATCTATTCCAAGACGTCTGCAAACTTACAGAGATTAAAAAAACATGGACTACACCGATCCGATGAAATGGTGGAACGAATGAATAGGACCATTAGTAGACCTTTATCAAAGTAGTCTCTAACCACCAAATAAATTGGGATCAGTATCTCCACCTACTTTTGAACACTAGTCAACCGGTCAAATCCCTGACAGCATTATTTGGAGACGAGAGCTGCGACTACCATTTGATACGAAGTTTTGGTATCCCCCATATCCATCAACGACTCAGAAAGTTTCGTCAAACAATAAACAATACCCGGTCCAATATCAAAAATGCCAGTGCCCGGATGAAGAAAGTCCAGATGGAGAATTCCAACTGGGTGACCTTATTTAGCTGTATATTCCGCGACGTCATCATGTATATTCTCCTAAATTACAGGGTTCTTCGAAGGGTCCTTACAAGATTTTAAAGAAGATCAACGATGTTGGTTATCGAATTAAGAAGCTTTCTCGAAAAAAAGAAAGAGTAGTACATTTCAATAGACTAACCCCTTAAGCCCAAATTCGCAGCAACCAACTACCTGATGAAGACATGACTTTTGAGCAATTCACCGCACTGTACTTTAATAGACAGAAAGTGCAGCACGGTGTGATCAGAGAGAAACCACAAGACCTGTTTGTAGTGCCAATAGAGTTTTCCTTGGCTCATTGCATTGCTGAAGACCCTCGAATATCGAGAGGATTTGCCAGGGTGTTCGCCAAGATGTTCGGCCAGTTTGAAAAACCAAAGACGCAGAATATATTAATGGGAAAGGTCGTTGAACTCGAAAATGAGGAATCAATGGACAAAAGAGACGATAAGCCAACCTATCACGACAATTGGAAGGATTTGATATACCGGAATGGACAGAAAGTTCAGCACGGTGTGACCAGAGAAGAACCAAGAAACCTGTTTGAAGTACCAATAGAGTTTTTTTGGCTCAGCGTGGCTCAAGGCCTTCAAATATCGAGAGGAATCACCAGGGTGTTCGTCAAAAAGTTTGGCCAATTTCAAAAACTAAGGGAGCAGAATCCATTGATGGGAAAGTTACTTCAACTCGAAGATACGTAATCAATGGGCAAAAGAGACATTTTCTATCTAGTAACAAAAACGTTCTCGCACGATGAGCTCACCTATCATGATATTTGGAAGACTGTGGTAGAATTGAGGAACATGATAATGACCAATAACCTCAGGAACTTGGTGGTCACAAAATTAGCCTGTTGATCATATGGATTTAATTGAAGGGTGGTGAAGAGTATGATGAAAACTATCTTTCGATTCAATGACATCAACATAGTTGCATGCTGGCTCAATACTCGAAGTTCAGACTTGAAGCCCATCAACTGTTACTTCCACCGAACGTTTCGGTGTCGGAATGGAGAGTCATGCAGATACCGTAGTGGGTCCTGGAACATTTCGGGACGAAATGGTCTTAAGGTTGGGGAAATGTAATAAGGCCGGCCCAGTCTGATGGAATGTACATGGAATATTAGTGACTCATCAAAGCCGCTGCCGACTAGATGCAACGATATTGTTCTGGAAACGACGCGATAATACTAGAGCAAGCGAAATTAATTGTTCGTAAAGGACCAACAAGAATCAGTTGAATTTTGATTGTTGTCTTAAATAAATTAATATATTTTATAAATATATAATGAAATTTAATGGTCAGTTATTTTAATAATAATCCGGCAGATACCGCCATACTGTAATGGGTCCTGGAACATTTCGAGATGAAACGATCTTAAGGTGGGGGCAATGTAACGAGGGACGAGGCCCGCCCTTTCTGATGGAATGTACACAGAATATTAGTTACTCATCAAAGGTTCTGCCAACTAGATGCAACGAGATTGTTCTGGGAACTACGCTAGATCAAATGAAATGAATAGTTCTGAAAGGACCGATAAGAGTCACTTGAATTTTGTATATTGTGTTAGATAAATTAATATATTTTGTTAGTGGTGTTTCATATAAAGGATTAGATTCGAATGCACGGAACAAAGAATAAAAATCAATTTATGTAGCAATTTCACATCAAACCAGTTGCCTCATTACTCAGCGGAATTTCTATATTTATGTCAACTAGAATCAGAACTCAACTAACACTTCAGAAGTTGGCTGAAATAATGGAAAACCCATTAATTTCCTGTCCAAGTGGGTGGTAACTTGATACAGGTGTATATTATCTGAGTTATTATTAAAACACCCTATATCTGCCCTGTTATAATTTTTTTACACAAATATTCTCTTATTTTTCCTGTAGCATTCACTTTGTTGATCAAAAATAAACTATGAATGGGTAAATAAATATTTCTTTAGTATGACTGAGATCAAATGAAAAAAATATGTTTTTATATCACAACAAAATATTTTTGAGACATTATTTATATTGGTTTTTATCAAATAATTATATAAAAAGGTTGTGTATCTTTTGATGAAATGGGTATTTTCAATGGAAGCCAATTTTGTTAAAGAGATAAATATTAATTAAAGAATGACAAAAATAACTTAACTGCAAAGTTTTTTCAAAAACAAAGAGATGTTTCATCCTTATAGGAATCATCAGTGCTAATTTATCGAAATGCAGTTTCAAAAGCCTACTCTGTAAGGTATTATGATGGGTTCCATCTATCGGTACAAAGTTGTACTTTGTCAGTCGCTTCTTCAGATGATTTTATCATAATAAATGGCTGTGTCCGGTTTTGTAAAGCAATGTTTTTTTTTATTCTTTTTTATATTTTTTGGATTTTGGATTTGGATATAAAAGCACTAATAAAACTTAAAATTAAACTGAGTATGTCGCGTCTTCACACGTGGCATTCTTTTCTCATCGATATTGAACTCTTGAAATAATTCCATCAGTTTTTAAAGGAAAATGTAGGAAGTTTCATGTTTGAAGTTTGCCAAAGTTTAAAAAGTTAGAAACTCTATCAGCTGAAATTGCTTCAAGCGAACATGCTTATTGGAGAAATTACTATTTGGTCTATTTTTAGTTCACTTAAAATAAATGTTTATAAAATTATATTTTAAACTAAAAAGTATTTTTATACGATCATGTATTAGTGACAAAAAAATAAAAACTTTTTCGTTAATTGGAATTATCCTTACCTAATCTTATTTCAAATAAAACATTCTTCTCGAATATCAACGGAACAAAAAAACGTGAAAAGATGAGAACTGTAACCGGAAAATTACTTCATGTCACGCAAACCTACACCAACATTTTGTTTTTTTTCTTTCCGTGTCCAGAATCCAGTCTCCCTAACAATTACATCTCTCATTTCGTTCTATAGCTTTAATAAACCCCTTTTTCCTCTCTCATATTCGCAACAATTAGAATGTGTCATTCAATCCGTATTATTTCACTTGGCTCAGATCCAATTTAATATTATCTTGAAAAGCGATTTAGGTCTGGGGTTTGTGCAAATCATTTGTCATTGCCTTGTATGCGGCACTACGAAAATGTTATAATCCACAACACGTCCGTTTCTATACAATACACGTTTCAAACAAATCATCTACGACGATGCTATAGTCTCAAATATGTCTGGTTAGATTAGAAATACAAGGATATATTTACTGATATTTTATAACAAAATAGTATAAACCTAATCAAATGCGATACTGAGATCTGTAAAAGTAACTATGTTAAACTATTAACAATGACAAGATGATAGTCACAAAAAATAAAATACAGAATACTTGAAAGCTAAACATAAAATTAATAATATAACAAGAATTTGTAGGCCTGAAGATGGCTGGTAGCCGAAACTAGTTACCACCATTAACATTTTGCGGTATATGATTTTGTGTTTTATTGTATTTTACTTTTCTAGATTTTTAAAATTGATTATATTTAATTACAATTTTTGAAAAAAATTTTAGATTTTACAAAATTTCTCTAGAGAAATGAACAATTTGGTATTTTTTATAATTTTCCTCAATTTTTCAGATTTTTGAAGTTGATTATATTTTATTGGAATTTTTTAATTCATTTTTAGATTCTTGAAAAAATGAGCAATATATTGTTTAAAATTTTTTTTGAATTTTTCAGATTTCTAAAGCTAATTATTTTTATTGAAGTTTTCGAAGCATTTTTAGATTTTACAAAATTTTACAATTTAATATTTTTTACAATTTTGTTTCAGTTTTTCAGATTTTAGAAGTTGATTATATTTTATTAGAATTTTTTAAAACATTTGTAGAAAAGTTTCCTGAAAAAATGAGCATTATCATGTTTTTTTAAATTTTCTTTCAGTGTTTCAGATTTCTAAAGTTAATTATTTTTTTGTCGAAGTTTTTAAAACATTTTTAATTTTTTTAAAATTTCCCTAGACAAATGAACAAATTGGTATTTTTTACAATTTTCTTTCAGTTTTTCAGATTTTTGAAGTTGATTATATTTTATTGGAATTTTTTAAAACATTTTTAGATTGTACAAAATTTTCCTGAAAAAATGAGTGATATCATATTGTTTAAAATTTTATTTCATTTCTTCAGATTTCTAAAGTTAATTATTTTTTATTGAATTTTTCGAAATCATTTTTAGATTTTACAAAATTTCCCAAGAGAAATGAACAATTTGGTATTTTTTACAATTTTCTTTCTATTTTTCAGATTTTTGAAGTCGATTATATTTTATTGGAATTTTTTAAAACATTTTTAGATTGTACAAAACTTTACTGAAAATATGAGTAATATTATATTGTTTAAAATTTTCTTTGAGTTTTTCAGATTTTTAAAGTTATTTATTTTTTATTGAAATTTTCGAAAACATTTTTAGATTTTACAAAATTTCCAAGAGAAATGAACAATTTGGTATTTTTTACAATTTTCTTTCAGTTTTTCAGTTTTTGAAGTTGATTATATTTTATTGGAATTTTTTAAAACATTTTTAGATTTTACAAAATTTTCCTGAAAAAATGAGTAATATTATATTGTTTAAAATTCTCTTTGAGTTTTTCAGATTTATAAAGTTATTTATTTTTTATTGAAATTTTCGAAAACATTTTTAGATTTTACAAAATTTCCTAAGAGAAATGAACAATTTGGTATTTTTTACAATTTTCTTTCAGTTTTTCAGATTTTTGAAGTTGATTATATTTAATTGGAATTTTTTAAAACATTTTTAGACTATACAAAATTTTCCTGAAAAAATGAGTAGTAACATATTGTTCAAAATGTTCTTTGAGTTTTTTAGATTTCTAAAGTTAATTATTTGTTATTTAAGTTTTCGAGAAATTTTTAGATTTTCCAAAATTTCTATGGAAATATGAACAATTTGGTATTTTTTACAATTTTCTTTCAGTTTTTCAGATATTTGAAGTTGATTATATTTTATTGGAATTTTTTAAAACATTTTTAGTTTATACAAAATTTTCCTGAAAAAATGAGTACTATTATATTGTTTAAAATTTTCTTTGAGTTTTTCAGATTTATAAAGTTATTTATTTTTTATTGAAATTTTCGAAAACATTTTTAGAATTTACAAAATTTCCTAAGAGAAATGAATAATTCAGTATTTTTTACAATTTTCTTTGAATTTTTCAGATTTTTGAAGTCGATTATATTTTATTGGAATTTTTTAAAACATTTTTAGGTTGTGCAAAATTTTCTTGAAAAAATGAGTACTATCTAGTAGAAAATTTTCTTTGAATTTTTCAGATGTCTAAAGCTAATTATTTTTTATTGAAGTTTTCGAAAGCATTTTTGAATTTTATAAAAGTTCCGTAGAGAAATGAACGAATTGGTAATTTTTACAATTTTTTTTCAGTTTTCAGATTTTTGAAGTCGATTATATTTTATTAGAATATTTTAAAACATTTTTAGTTTATACAAAACTTTTCTGAAAAAATCAGTAATATCATATTGTTTAAAATTTTCTTTCAGTTTTTCAGATTTCTAAAGTTAGTTATTTTTTATTGAATTTTTCGAACTCATTTTTAGATTTTACAAAATTTTCCTAGAGAAATGAACAATTTGCAATTTTTTACAATTTCTTTCAGTTTTTCAGATTTTTAAAGTCGATTATATTTTATTTGATTTTTTTAAAACATTTTTAGATTGTACAAAAGTTTCCTGAAGAAATGAATAATACCATAATGTTTAAAATCTTCTTTTAGTTTTTCAAAACAAATTTTTTTTTAAACGAAAAGAAATTTTTTTTATTTTTTATAAAATTTTTTGAGTTTTCTAGGTTTTTAAAATTCATTATATTTTTAGAAATTTTTTATAACAATTTTAGATCTTACAAAATTTTCCAGGAAAAATGAAGAATTTCGTACTTTTCAAAAATGACCAGATTTTTAAATTTAATTATTATTTATACGCATTTTTGACAAAGTTTGAATAATTTTAAATTTTTCAAAAAATAAATGAATTTTCCTAAGATATACTTTAAAAAAATTAAGGAATTTTATATTTTCTTAAGTATTCGGAGTTTCAAATTTTCCATAAATTTCCCTGGGGCATATTTTGATATTTTAAAAACAATTAGGTAATTTTGCATTTTTCATGGATTTCTTCGAATTTTTCAGATTTTTACAATAGATTATATTTTATAGGACTTTTTATCCAGAATATTTCAGTAATTTAATATTTTTTTAAAAATTTTTATAATTTTTTACATTTTTTCATATTTTTCGTATTGAATATATTTTATAGAAATTTTAGCTAGATTATTTTAATAATTTTAGTTTTTTGCAATAAATAAACAAATTTCTCTTTGCTAGTTTTTGCAAAATTTAGAATCTTCGTATTTAATGACATTTTTCAATAATTCTTAATTTTTCAAAAATAAACGAGCTCCGAATTGTTATATTTATGAAGTATTAAATGTATCAAAAAAGTTCTATAGAAGAAACTTATGTGAAGTAGGGTAATTACAAATGTAATTTATCAAAATATTTGTAATAAATTTTGCCTGGATTTATTTTTCTTCACTGACGCTGCCCGAAGCAAGTGGTCTTTACACTCTAAACAGAAGATGGCGTCAGAGGCAATCCGAAACCTGGACAAGAGCGTTATAAACATAGCATTAAATTCTAGACCGGAGAAATAGTGAGGTTACAAACGTAATTTATCAAAATATTTGTAATAAATTTTGCCTGGATTTATTTTTCTTCACTGACGCTGCCCGAAGCAAGTGGTCTTTACTCTCCAAACAGAAGATGGCGTCAGAGGCAATCCGAAACCTGGACAAGAGCGTTATAAACATAGCATTAAATTCTAGACCGGAGAAATAGGGTGGTTACAAACGTAATTTATCAAAATATTTGTAATAAATTTTGCCTGGATTTATTTTTCTTCACTGACGCTGCCAGAAGCAAGTGGTCTTTACACTGTAAGAAGATGGCGTCAGAGGCAATCCGAAACCTGGACAAGAGCGTTATAAACATAGCATTAAATTCTAGACCGGAGAAATAGTGAGGTTACAAACGTAATTTATCAAAATATTTGTAATAAATTTTGCCTGGATTTATTTTTCTTCACTGACGCTGCCCGAAGCAAGTGGTCTTTACACTCTAAACAGAAGATGGCGACAGAGGCAATCCGAAACCTGGACAAGAGCGTTATAAACATAGCATTAAATTCTAGACCGGAGAAATAGGGTGGTTACAAACGTAATTTATCAAAATATTTGTAATAAATTTTGCCTGGATTTATTTTTCTTCACTGACGCTGCCCGAAGCAAGTGGTATTTACCCTCTAAACAGAAGATGGCGTCAGAGGCAATCCGAAACCTGGACAAGAGCGTTATAAACATAGCATTAAATTCTAGACCGAAGAAATAGGGCGGTTACAAACGTAATTTATCAAAATATTTGTAATAAATTTTGCCTGGATTTATTTTTCTTCACTGACGCTGCCCGAAGCAAGTGGTCTTTACACTATAAACAGAAGATGGCGTCAGAGGTAATCCGAAACCTGGACAAGAGCGTTATAAACATAGCATTAAATTCTAGACCGGAGAAATAGGGTGGTTACAAACGTAATTTATCAAAATATTTGTAATAAATTTTGCCTGGATTAATTTTTCTTCACTGACGCTGCCGAAGCAAGTGGTCTTTACACTCTAAACAGAAGATTGCGTCAGAGGCAATCCGAAACCTGGACAAGAGCGTTATAAACATAGCAGTAAATTCTAGACCGGAGAAATAGGGTGGTTACAAACGTAAATTATCAAAATATTTGTAATAAATTTTGCCTGGATTTATTTTTCTTCACTGACGCTGCCCGAAGCAAGTGGTATTTACCCTCTAAACAGAGGCAATCCGAAACCTGGACAAGAACGTTATAAACATAGCATTAAATTCTAGACCGGAGAAATAGGGTGGTTACAAACGTAATTTATCAAAATATTTGTAATAAATTTTGCCTGGATTTACTTTTCTTCACTGACGCTGCCCAAAGCAAGTGGTCTTTAGTCTCCAAACAGAAGATGGCGTCAGAGGCAATCCGAAACCTGGACAAGAGCGTTATAAACATAGCATTAAATTCTAGACCGGAGAAATAGGGTGGTTACAAACGTAATTTATCAAAATATTTGTAATAAATTTTGCCTGGATTTATTTTTCTTCACTGACGCTGCCCGAAGCAAGTGGTCTTTACACTCTAAACAGAAGATGGCGACAGAGGCAATCCGAAACCTGGACAAGAGCGTTATAAACATAGCATTAAATTCTAGACCGGAGAAATAGGGTGGTTACAAACGTAATTTATCAAAATATTTGTAATAAATTTTGCCTGGATTTATTTTTCTTCACTGACGCTGCCCGAAGCAAGTGGTCTTTACACTCTAAACAGAAGATGGCGACAGAGGCAATCCGAAACCTGGACAAGAGCGTTATAAACATAGCATTAAATTCTAGACCGGAGAAATAGGGTGGTTACAAACGTAATTTATCAAAATATTTGTAATAAATTTTGCCTGGATTTATTTTTCTTCACTGACGCTGCCCGAAGCAAGTGGTCTTTACACTCTAAACAGAAGATGGCGACAGAGGCAATCCGAAACCTGGACAAGAGCGTTATAAACATAGCATTAAATTCTAGACCGGAGAAATAGGGTGGTTACAAACGTAATTTATCAAAATATTTGTAATAAATTTTGCCTGGATTTATTTTTCTTCACTGACGCTGCCCGGAGCAAGTGGTCTTTATACTCTAAACAGAAGATGGCGTCAGAGGCAATCCAAAACCCGGACAAGAGCGTTACAAATATAGCATTAAATTCTAGACCGGAGACCTTAAAATTTCGGCATATTCCTGTAAATTTTGGATTTTGACTATTTTATACATTTTAAATTATATTTTAGAAATTCTTTTACTCTGTGCGAATAATGTAAAATGTATTGTTTGAGTTAAGGAAAAAAATTTTCTAACAATTGTTTATCTGTATTTTAAAAGTAATTTAAGTAATAATTTTTTGATGGCAATGTGTAATGACAAAATTTAGTGGAATACTTTCTACATTTTTAAAATTACTTGCTTTATTTTTTATTTACAATATTTATGGAAACAAATAGTAAAAATGACTAACTACTAAGTTAATTTATGTGAAATATACATAAACATAAAATCTCAATATGAATAAATCCACGTAATGGCGTTTTAAATCAAAACTTCCATTAAACTTTTCATACCGAATAAAAAATGGTAACGATAATTATACACGAAATTTTTTCGAAAATGCAAATAGCACTAGGTTTATTTATGTCCCATTAAAAATATTTAATGCTTGTTCTATAATGGTCACCTATCGGTTGTGTACATATCCATTTGGACTATTTTTAAAGGTAATAAGAAATAAAAATTACATTTAATTTATCTAAAGTGTCTTTATATAATAGCTCTGACGTGTAATATAACGATAAAAGAAAATAAAAACACACTTAGTAATAGCATTTACAAATGAATTATCCCAGCCACGCCTCAGCCAGTGTCTGTGCTCAGTTTAAAAAGCATATTTAGCTGCTGCAAGAGTCTATTGTTCGGCAACCACCGCGTCTCACTTTTAATTAACTTAATTAAAAGAGAACATTCCCCCCGAATTTAGGATACGGCCGCACTAAATGGCTATATTATGAGGAAATCTCGATTTTCTTAAAAGTAATTAGATAAAATGTTTGTCTTTGGATCTGCAACCGAATTGCGGCATTACCGAAATTCGGGGATGGAAGCAAATGTTGAGAATTGCCGGTGATTAACATGACCTGCTAACGTATAATTGTATACAAAATTTTATGGACCGTAATTGCGCAACACGAGCCGGTGTTTTATTATTATTGCTTTTGTTATTATGATTAAATGTACAAATTGCAAGTACAGATTTTTGGTATACAAACTAAAGTTCATTAACTGAATAATTTTCTACATATTTACAACAAATCTTTATGTATTTACCCATTATTATTAATCTAAAATAATTTATATAAATGCCATTTGATTTAACGTCACATTTCAAATCTATAAATCCTTTTATTTTCAAATGAGACCGGGAATAACGAAGTTATGTGACGTCAGTAGCCATGAACGCTTCTCCCCTTGCCCGCTGCTGCGCTGTATTCATGATACACACACATCGCAAATACAGTGCAGCAGCGGGCAAGGGGCAAACCATTCATGGCTACTAACGTCACCGGTCTAGTCTCACGCACAGGTACGTTTTCCAGCCTCTCGCCGATCCTTGATTTTGAAATGCTTACAGCGGACGCAAATTATTTTGGATCGTTTTTAAATAACAAAATCTCTCGATTTAAGTTGAAATAAAAAAATGTCGAACCTGCCTATTAACAAAGTCAAATGACTTGTTAAGAACAATGACATAGTTAATAATATTTACACATTTTACAAGTTTTTTATCTTTGTAAGGGATCTAGGCACCAAGTCAATGTCGTAACGGATCTAAGCATCAAGTCTACTGTGATCAGACGTGTTTACCATCTCGCTCTTACTTATACAGTTTTGACATTTAAAATTCATTAAGTATGTTTATTGATATTGAGCTGAAACCGCTTATGTCAAAAATTTCTTTATCGCAGTTATCTTTTATCTCTTTTTGTATGATAATTTTTTCTCAATTCATGGTTTATTTATTATGAGGATTCTAAATTTAATATTAAAAAATCTGGTTGTGGCCAAAAAACGAAACTAGAACAACAATTTCCTGTCTTCAGACCACACATTTTTAATATCACACCCTAAATTACTTCGGACGCCCTTCTTCCTCTCCCTACACCTCATTTGAGACAGGCAAGCAACTACAATTAATAAACGAAGTTTCGGGACATAAGGAAGTTCTGCCAACTCTAATTTAGGAAGAGCCGCAATCTAAAACAGTAAAGGCGAGAAACTTGTCACATTATTTTCTGTTGTCTGTTTGCGAGAAATACAAGTGTAAATTGGCCAAGAAATGTTTCTCTCCGGTTCGGTCATGATTCTTCAGAAGGACCTTCTTAGTTTTAATTAGTTTGATATCATATAAATTATAGTGTGTCAAATATTTTTTTATATATCAAAATGTAGTAAAAAATATTTCTAATATTTATATAGTTAAAATAACAATAAGAAAAAACTTACGTTATGTTTCCACAGTACTTTATATGCCCAGGGATTGGCGTTCACTTTGCATTCAAAATAAACATCATCTCCCTCTTCGATGTCGTCAGGATTGAGGTTCGAGCCGAGAGACAGGTGGAGAATGGGCACATCTGAAAATACAAAAGCTTTCAATCCTCTTTTCGCAGATTATCTCGCATTTTTCCGCAATCGGCCTCACCGTGGCTTGATTTTATATTAGTGTTTATTCTTGTACCGTGCTTTCTGGCAATAATTCTTTTTCCGATTTTTACCTGCACGCAGTGGCGTCACTCAATTTATATTTACAACTTTTTTTTATTGTAATAAATAATACATTAAACAACTATTTACATTCATCAAACAAAAGATAATTTAACTAACAAGTCAGCAGATTTTACATTATAGAAAAAATAATGAAAAGATATTAGTTCAAGCACAAATCAAGTGAGTTGGTACCAGCCAGTTTCAGCTAGAGATCAGAGGTGAAACATTTGAACATTTGTCCGGTCTCGGGAAATTTAGACCCCTAAAAAACGATCAGTAATAAGAAAAGAAAAAAAAATTATTGCTCGTCGTGCTTGTTCATGATCTCTAGAAGAGCAATTTTTTTTTATATAAATCACTAAGAATCAGGTCAAGTTACCTAAGAGATTAATTTTTTCTACGTTCATGCAAAAAACAAAACTTTATTGAATTAAAATTAGTGAAAAAAGGTATTTTTTATCCCATCTGTCATTCACCATTTTATGATCATGACAAACATAAACATTTAATCTGATGCCATTTATAGTGTCACCAAAATAAAACATTTTTGGTTTTTTTCATGAACGTACAACTCGTGCAATAAACAAGAACTTTTTGCAATTGTTGAAAAAATAACTAAAAATTAGCTAATTGACAAAATTAGTGAGTCAATGTTATTTTTTTCTACTACAGTGACTGTTTTTTGATTTTTTGGTAGAGAACTATCAAATATTTATTAACCTAATCTGACGTCCATTATATTAGCTAAAGGGAGTCTAAAATTTTCTCCGATTATTTTTAAATTAAAAAAATTTATTTAGAATATAGGAATTAAAATTTTTTTAATCTAAATTCATTTTTTTTAATACAAATTCATTTTTTTAATCAAAATTATTTTTTTATTTAAATAAAATTCATTTTTTATTCGAATTCAATTTAAAAACCTTTCGTCCTTCTAATTTTGTCATGTTTTTCTATGTGAAATGGATCAATATACTCAGATAGCTGGACAAAATATTTATTTAAATTTCAAAGTTTTTAAGTTAAATTGCAAAAGATTTTTATATAAAATATGAGAATTAAAAGATTTTTTAAAAAATTAGATTTAAGCTCTGATTTTTTAGTAATAGATTATTTTAGGACACGCGAAAGTTAGAATATAAAAATTGATTTATTTTGTCCTTCTAATTTTGTTATATTTGTCAATGTGATATAAACTATTTGGAAACATAGTTGGACAAAATATTAAATTTTTGTTTATGTTGATATTGATTTTCATATAATTTAAAAATTAAAAAAAATTATATTTAAAAAAATAATACCAAAGTTCTGATTGGTTTTAATCGTAATACAATTTTTTGACAACACAATTCACGATTCATTTTCTATTTAGATAATTTTGATATTAAATTTTTTCACTGTGAAATAAATGACTAGAAAAGATATTTTGACAAAATATTAAATTTTATTTAAATTTCGGTTTAAATTTTTAAATTCTAGAAGAAAGTTTTGTCCTAATTTGGTTAATTTTATCTAAAAGTGTTGTACCAATCAGCCCAGATAGTTGGACAAAATATTAAATTTTCTATAAATTTCTGTTTAAATTGCAATAGAAAAGTAAAAAATAAACGTTTTTTTTTTTTAATAAGACTGATTAAAAATTCATGTTTATTTTTTGTATTTATATTATATTTTTAAATTCTAGAAGAAAATTTTGTCCTTCTAATTTGGTTAATTATATCTAAAAGTGTTGTACCAAATAACCCAGATAGTTGGACAAAATATTAAATTTTTTATAAAATCCTGTTTAAATTGAAATAAAAAAGTAAAGAAAACAAATATTTTTTTAAAAATAAGACGGATTAA
The DNA here is from genome assembly GCA_963243735.1 of Neocrepidodera transversa. NCBI lineage: Eukaryota > Metazoa > Arthropoda > Insecta > Coleoptera > Chrysomelidae > Neocrepidodera > Neocrepidodera transversa. The sequence continues at coordinate 7,383,033 of OY725347.1, forward strand.
AAAATTTATGTTCAATTTTCTATTTAGATAATATTATTAAATTCTAGTTAAGAAAGTTTTATCCTTCTAAGTTGGTTAATTTTATCTCTAAAAGTGTTTTACCAAATAGAACAGATAGTTGGACAAAATATTAAATTTTCTCAAAATTTCTGTTTAAATTGAAATGGAAAAGTAAAAAAAATAAACTTTTCTTTAAATAACAGATTAAACATTCATGTTTAATTTTTTTATTTAGGTAATATTATTAAATTCTAGAAGTAAGTTTTGTCCTTCTAATTTGGTTAATTTTATCTAAAAGTGTTGTACCAAATAATCCAGATATTTAGACAAAATATTAAATTTTCTCTAAATTTCTGTTTAAATTAAAATAGAAAATTAAAAAAAATGAACGTTTTTTTTTTTTAACCGAGACATTAAAAAATCATGTTTAATTTTTCTATTTATATAATATTATTAAATACTAGTTAAGAAAGTTTTGTCCTTCTAATTTGGTTAATTTGATCTAAAATTCTTGTACTAATTATCCCAGCTAGTTGGACAAAATATTAAATTTTTTCTAAATTTCTGTTTAAATTTAAATAGAAAAGTAAAAAAAATGAACGTTTTTTTTTTAACCGAGACATTAAAAAATCATGTTTAATTTTTCTATTTATATAATATTATTAAATACTAGTTAAGAAAGTTTTGTCCTTCTAATTTGGTTAATTTGATCTAAAATTCTTGTACTAATTATCCCAGCTAGTTGGACAAAATATTAAATTTTTTCTAAATTTCTGTTTAAATTTAAATAGAAAAGTAAAAAAAATGAACGTTTTTTTTTTAACCGAGACATTAAAAAATCATGTTTAATTTTTCTATTTATATAATATTATTAAATTCTACAAGACAATTTTGTCCTTCTAATTTGGTTAATTATTTTTAAAAGTGTTGTACCAATTAACCCAGATAGTTGGACAAAATATAAAATTTTCTCTAAATTTCTGTTTAAATTGAAATAAAAAAGTAAAAAAACAGGCATTATTTTAAAAATAAGACTGATTAAAAATGTATGTTTAATTTTTTTATTTAGATAATATTATTAAAATCTAGAAGAAAGTTTTGTCCTTCTACTTTTGTTAATTTTACATAAAACTTTTGTACCAAATTGCCCAGATAGTTGGACAAAATATTAAATTTTTTTTTTCTAATTTTTCTTTTTAAATTCCAATAATTTTTTTATTTATAAAATATGATAATTAAAACAAAAAAAAACATTTAAAAAAATTAATCCAAAGTGGTCTGATTAAGTTTTAATTGTAATACTTTTTTTTAATATAAGGAAAATTATAATAAAGTATATAAAATTTAATAAATTTAAGGAAGTTTTGTCCTTCTAATTTTTTAATTTTTTTCACATGTAATGAATTAATTAGTCTATTTAGATGGACAAAATATTAAATTTTTGTCTATGTTTATTTTGCTTTATAAATTACAATATTTTTTTAATGATATACAAAAATTAAAAACAAAATGGTTTTTTTTTTTAAATAAATGTTACTTTCCGATTTTTTTTTTAATCGTAATACAATTTTTTTTATACAAGAAAAAGTATAATAAAATTAGTATTCTCTTTTTATTTAGATAATTTTTTATTAGATTCAAAATGAAAAAGTTTTCTCCTTCTAAGTTTTTAATCTTTTTAACCGTCATGTTCCACTTGGCCCAGATAGCTGGACAAAATTTTGGTAATTTTTTTTTAAATAAATGTTATTTTCCTAATTTTTTTTATTATATTACAATTTTTTTTACCACACAGAATTCTAAAAAACAAGAAAAAATTTAAAAAAATGATAATTCATTTTTTTATACAGATAATTCTATTAAATTTAAGTTAAAGAAGTTTTGTCCTTCTATTTTTTTTATAATTTTCTCATTCCATGGCATAATTAGCCCATTCAGCTGGATAAAATATAAAATCATCTTTGTTCAAATTTTTCTTTTTAATTTCCAATAATTTTTTTATGTGATACGAAAAAAAATAAATGTTACTTTACGATTTTTTTTTTAATTGTAATACAATTTTTTTTAAACTACACAGAAAATTATAATAAAAAAGAGAAAATTTTTAAAAATCAATATTCATTTTTTTATTTAGATAATTTGTTATTAGATTCAAGTAGAAAAAGTTTTGTCCTTCTAAGTTTTTTTTTGTGTCTCAAGTTACACATTGGCCGAGATAGGTGGAAAAAATATTAAATTTTGTCTTTTCTAATTTTTCTTTTCAATTTTCAATAATTATTTTATTTATCAGATACAAAAATTAAAAACAAGCCCAAGTTTTTTTTTATTAAATGTTATTTTCCTAATTTTTTTAATTGTAATACACTTTTTTAAACTACACGGAAAATTATATAAAAAAAAGAAAATTTTTAAAAATCACTATTTATTTTTTTATTTAGATAATTTATTCTGTTATGAGATTCAAGATGAAAAAGTTTTGTCCGACTAATTTATTATATAATCGAACAATAGCATAAATAGCTGGACAAAATATAAACTTCTGCAAATTTCAAAAAAAAAATTTTAAAAATAAGAAGATATCATATACAGGTTTTAGTTATGTCATTTTTAGTTTTCATAATTCCTTGTTTAGGAATCTCAAACCGTCATAGCGAGAAAAGACATTTTTTCTTTTTTTCGAGTTATAACTGCTTTGGCTTTCTCGAGACCGAATACTTTAAATGCTCTGCTTCTGGTCTTTAGGAAAAGTGTTAATTTACCTATTCAAGGGTTAAACTAAGATTTTTTTATTCTTTTTCTATAATATAAGTTCAACTATTCATTTTACTGACTTATTAGTTACATTACTTTTGATATTTAAAAGAAAACATTTATAAAGAAAGAAAATTGAAAATTCGATTAATTTAAACTTTAGTCAAAAACGTAATTTCCGTTAGTTCGACAAAAGAACAGTGTTAAATTTTATGTAAAATACCTGCAAATAAGCAGTAACAGAATAGAAACTGGATTTTACTTAAAGACTTGCACAGCGTAATCACAATAAGAAGTTTAAAAGAAAATTGAATATCGATCTGGTCTAAGTAAACGCCCGGATCTATTTTCATTTAAGTAAGTTGTTGGTTTTAGTACACAGATAGAAATTTCGTTTGTCTAATTTTTGGGTTTAGAGCTTTATATAAAAAGTATTAATATATTATTGTTATAGAAAATAAATAGACGCAAAATTATTGAAAAAAAAAATTGAGAAGTTTATGATATAAGGATATACAGGACACAAAAAATTTAATAAAAAACAAATTGAAAAAATTAGAAAATAACTGAACAAAAATGCAAAAATAGGACAAAGAGAAATAGATGCAAAATTATTAGAAAAAAAGTTGCACAAGATTATGATATAAATAAAGGATCAAAACAAGGATATACAGGACATAAAAAATATCATTAAGAAAAAAATTAAAACAATTAGAAAATAACTAAGAAAAAATGCAAAAATAGGATAAAGAGAAATAGACACAAAATTATTAGAAAAAGAATTGCACAAGTTATGATATAAATAAAGGATCAAAACCAGGATATACAGGACATAAAAAATATCATTAAGAAAAAAATTTAAACAATTAGAAAATAACTAAGAAAAAATGCAAAAATATCATAAAGAGAAATAGATGCAAGATTATTAGAAAAAGAATTGCACAAGTTTATGATATAAATAAAGGATCAAAACAAGGATATACAGGACATAAAAATATCATTAAGAAAAAAATTTAAACAATTAGAAAATAACTAAGAAAAAATGCAAAAATAGGATAAAGAGAAATAGACACAAAATAATTAGAAAAATAATTGCACAAGTTTATGATATAAATAAAGGATCAAAAAAGGATATACAGGACAAAAAAAATATCATTAAGAAAAAAATTTAAACTATTAGAAAATTACTAAGAAAAAATGCAAAAATAGGATAAAGAGAAATAGACACAAAATTATTAGAAAAAGAATTGCACAAGTTTATGATATAAATAAAGGATCAGAAAAAGGATATACAGGACATAAAAAATATCACAAAAGAAAATTAAAAAAATTATAAAATAACTGAACAAAAATGCAAAAATTGGACAAAGAGACATAGACGCAAAATTATGGGAAAAAAATTTCACAAGATTATGAATTAATTAAAGGACTCAAACAAGGATGTACAGGACATAAAAAATTTAAAAAAAAAATTTAAACAATTAGAAAATAACTGAACAAAAATGCAAAAATAGACAAGGAGAAATAGACATAAAATTATTGGAAAAAATTGCACAAATTTATGATATAAATAAAGGATCAAAACAAGGATAAACAGGACATAAAAATAACATCAAGAAAAAAAGAATTAGTGTAATAAAAGGGGAAATTAAAGGAATACATTAGAAAGATGAGAAAGTAGAGCTAACAAAGAAAATGGTCATAAGTAGGTAAATGATAAAAGAATATACAAAAAAAGTAGAAGAAGAAGAAAGTGTAAAAACAGAAGTTGATAAAAAAACTTAGAAAGTAACAGGAAAATTATAAGTATAATATAATCATTAAATTGGAGACATATATAAAATAATTAATCGTAAGTACACGGTGATTAATTTAGGTAGATAAGATCAATGGTAATAATTAATAAACCCTTATACAGGGTGAGATAAATTTAATTGAACACTTTTGGGGATCATAAAATATAAAAATTTTTTTCCCATTTTGGATAATTTCTCTTATTTTTTATATTTATTGCTATTTTACCTTATTTTTCCATATTTTTATCTATTTTTTCGTGCTGCTTTTCCTTATTTTTTCCTGTTCGTCCCTATTTTTTCTTTCCCTATTTTTCCCTAATTTTCTCTAATTTTACTATTTTTCCTATTTCTCCTGTTTTTTATTATTTTTTACTGTTTTTCCTATTTGTCTGTATTTGTCCCTATTATAATCAACTTTTTTCCTATTTTTACACTTTTTCCTTATTTTCCCATTTTTTTCATTATCGTCTCATATGTGTCCTTTTTTTCCAGATTTTTCTCTATTTCAAATTCACATATTTTATCTCTACGTTTTTTCTATTCTTTGCGATTTTTTACCATATATTCCCATATTTTTCACTATTTTTTTAAATGTTTTACTCTGTTTATATCTATCTTTTTTTCTATTCTTCCCGATTTTTCTCTAACTTTTTCCATATTTTCATATATTTTTCACTATTTTCTCTTTTGTCGCAATTTTTTTTATTTTTCTCTATTTTTCGTGATTTGCATTCATTTTTCGTGTTTTCTTTATTTTCTTATTTTTCTCTAGATTGTTCTATATTTCCCTGTTTTTATTTATTTTCCCAATAGTTCCCTGTTTTTGAAAACTAGGGAAAAAAATTACAGAACTCACTAAACGTGGAAAAATTAAATAAAATAATAATTATTCTTTCAATAAGTATCAGTATTAATGAGCTGAATCTAATAAAAATTTTGCTTACTTATTACATTAAAATTTTTTATTTTCCACTATCTCTTAATAATCAAACAAAAAAAGCATTTATTCAGTTGTTACCACAACTAAACCATCCCACTTACAATCAAGAAAAAACGTATCAAGACAGAACGAACAAGAAAACCTCTTCTCGAATTCTCATAATTAACAATGTAGCGCTTTTTATATTCATTGGAACAACTTACAGAAAACGTTCAATTTCACGGTGTGCTCCTCCACGCCGTTTTGGACCAAATGATTGGACGCTCTGCACGTAAGCGATCGCCCGTTGTCGAGTCTGCTTGGCACGAACGAGAGAATTGAAGTTGTTGAGTTTCCATCGTCGGATTCCTGCAAAATAAAGAAAAGTGTGACACATCTACTTGTAAAAGAATTAAGACGTTAGAAGGTAGAAAAAAAAGTAACAGTTAAGAGTTAGGAATGTTTTCTGTTTGAGGATAAGAAATTTGCTATTGGATAGAAGCTTTATACAGATTTTAGCTTTTGTAAATAAAAATATTGTGGATAAATATTAAAAAATAATTTAGGACAATCTGTCTCTTCTCTAAAATTGTAACATGAAAATTGACCTATTTTTCTCTCTATACCTCGACATTATTTTTGTCTACGATTTTTACATCAAACAGGACATCCTGTAGCATAAGGTTTTATCTTTTTATATCTCTCTCATAATTTAAGTATAAAAAGTCATTTGTAAATATTTTTCTTTTGTAAGTATTTCGTAACATCATAAACGAATTACATCATGATCCTAATTAAAAATGTTTTTTTAATTTCAAAATAATAAAATGAAATGAATAAATAGGGAAACTGCGTGATTTTTTTTATTTTTTATTGATACAGTTTATTATATGCAAGTAGCGAGAAAACATGTTAAAACTCATTTAGTTCAGTATTTCATTTATAAAAAAATGTTTAAAATACAAGTATGCATGGCGGGAAAAAGTATAGATTTAAACGGAAGTTACGTCATTTTATGCTAGAATTTATCACCATCTAGCGGTAATGGATGGCAATAACGATTGTCAAAAACTATTTATGAAATGTCAATGAATTGGCAATAACTAAGATGTCTAAAACTGGTGTATCCACTGATTAGATTTTGTTTCGAACTTTTTGGGAGTACCACCTGTTGCGTTCAATAGAACTTACCAGAATTTTGTAAGATGGCGCTGTTTAGAATTGTTCGTGTCCTAGCTTAGTTTGTCACAAATCACTTAAAGCAGATGAGATGTCAAATAAATTATTTTCTGTCAATGTCAATGCGGATTTTTTTATGTATGTGGTATTAGTATTAGTTCATAAGGAATAGTTCTAAATAGTGTATAAGTATAGATATTTTTCGTCAAATGGGCCGTACTGTATTTCGTGTGGACAATGTAAAGCTGCAGATTCGAGTATTCGTCTGTATTCAGTACCAGATTATAAATACACCCTGTGTGATCTGTGATTACAGTTTACTATGAGCACAGAAGATAATTTAATACGGAAGCGAAGGTCCCTGATGTAACGGTGGTCAAAATTTGAGTGACAGTTGAATTTCCTGCCGCTTAATACACTGGAAAAACCGATCAAAATTTGTAAATTCGTCTATCTAGGCATACGAATGTTAAACATTTTTCCCAGTGAATTAAGCGGCATAAACTTCAACTGGCACTCAAATTTTGGTCATCGCTACATCAAAAGCGCCGACAAGAATCTTCGCTTCTGTATTAGTTTATCTTCTGTGCGATGTATACGCCATCTAAAATCTAAAACGGTGTAGTAAGAAGTACAAGTACCTTACTGCAAAAATCATACAAAACCAGTTCAGGATAAAATATATATATACACGTGCCACATGATGAAAATATACGAAATTTGTGGCGTACGGTGGCAAGATGCCCAGATTTAAAATGGGAGTTATCACCACTTTATCGTATATAAAATTTCAACATTATAACACAATTAATTTAATTTAACAGAAATGTCTTTTGCTGGCTTATATTTTTACATTTTTCTAATAAAATGAGATTTTAACCTAACCTTGTCGTCTTCACACCCCTCATTTCAATAATGTGGCCTCCAATCTTTAACAAACAATCCATCAGCATGTCCAAACCCATCTTCGGTAAATTTTGCGAACATGCTTTTTGATATCCAGTGAGGCAACTTTGTTTAGCTCGTTACGACGAATTCCCACTATAGGCGGAAAATCTGCAGGAAGATTTTCTATATCGAATTCTATTGATCTATTCTATTGGTCGATTTCGAAAATTAATTCGAAATCAACCAATAGAATTGGATACAGAAAATTAGCCTGTACATTTTGCGCCTAGTGGGAATCCGTCTTGAGACTGCATAAAATGACGTCATAGCCAATAGCAGGAGTTGTGGCGGATTTAAAAGTTATCCCATTTATGCCCGGTTTTATAAAATAGAGTTAAATATCTCGAGTGACCCCGAGGTTTTAGACTCGGGTTAAAATGCAAAGATCACTGTAAAAAAATATAAAGTAGAAGAAATCGGGCCACATTTTTTTGTTCTGTGAGTCTGGAACAACATAACCTTACATTTTCTGTGGATTAGTTATTGTAAGTGACGTGGAAAATTTGAGCCAAAAATGGATATTACCCAGCAGTAGAAGGAGTGTGAACTTCTCGGAAGAAGAAATTGCTGCACTAACTGCATTTGTAGAAATCTACAAGCACATTTTGGAAAACAAAAAAACGAATGCAATTATAACAGAAGAAAAGGATGGTATGTGGGAAAAGGTGGCATATGTATTCTTTGGGCAGAGTCTGGATACACTCCACAAACAGAAAAGTAGTTGAGGGAAAAATGGAAGAACATAAAAAAAGATGTAAAAAAAGATTTCCGATGAGAAACATTACTTTATTAATTTTTAAAGTATCCAATAGGTAGGTAGGTTCAATGTGAGTGGAGCGTTGGCTCCCCCTCCACTGCGGCCAACAGAGGCCTATTGTGGCTCAAAGTATCCAATAAAAAACAGTGCAAAATAATTTTTGACAATAGAAAAATAGTATATTGTTTAACAAGTGTTGAAAATAGCACTTTTCACACGAATGTGACGGTTTGTGGCACGAGCATGAAATGCGAGTGCCACAAGTCACAAAGTGTGAAAAGTGCTTTTTCACACGAGTTACACACTATACTTTTCCTACGGCTGCCACTTTATTTTCTAAATTTGCAATACATTTGAATTTATTTTAGAGAAATGAGAACTGTCAGTAGTGACAGTGTCCGCATGCTAGATTTCATCTCAATTCATTGATATTTGTTATGTTAATTTGAGTAGTTGTATTGTCATTTTACTTTGAACACTGCGTGTGTAAACGTTTACATACGCTGTTTGAAATTGACGTTTTTCGAGGCATGTTGACAGTGCGTTTTTGTGTATTTTCTAAGCAGCCGTAGGAAAAATAATTTTCAATTTTATTTTGACATAACCTGTCGTCGCCGCATCCAATTTAAGCATTTTGCGCATGACAACCGGTAAACTCCTGAGTTAACCCGAGCCAAATGGTGAGGCAAGGTTAACTCAACCTAATTTATAAAACGCTGTATCATTCACCGGCCACCGGGTTAACTCTTGGGGCAGGGGTAACCCGAGCTTATAAAACCGGGCATTAGAACGTTTTTTAAATAATTAATAAATTAAAAGAAATATCTTTTTTTAACCTGCTTTATCGTCCTATATTACTTTTAGAACATTCTTAACCGAATTCAATAAAAATAATATTCATTTTAAGTTCGATGCAAGTTCCCTATTGTTGTTTATAGTACTGGACTATAGGCAACCCATTAAACACGTAGGGGTTAATCTGGTTGCCTAGACATTTGGCTATTTAGTTATTAATTTGTCTATACGCCACCTTGCGGATGTCGTTAATGATGCCTCCATTTTGTTTTAAGACGAGATTGAGTCTTTCCTATTCTGACCGGCGAAAGAAAAGGTCCTTCGTGTCACTTGTGAGCGTAATTTTATATTTTACACGTGTTAGTGTATACCATTATAATGTCTTATCAAGGGCTTCTTTATAATTAAGGATTTGACAAATCACGCTTATTTTTTTGGGTAACTTTTAAGCCATGCCTGCTAGGCATACCTTTTATGGTATTTTTATGCAGGTGGTTGAAAAACCCTTTTTATAAGTGGGAGGTAGAAGTACTGCTGTGGTGTATTGGCTTTGCACAGCCCGAGGGTATTTTCTCCCGTTTGCTTCCTTGACCTCCGCTGAAGAAAGGACTACATCATCGAATTGGAACTCCTGGCGATTTTGTGTAAGAAAACCAGATCCCAATTCGCCGCAAGAAAATTTAGTACAAGGTAGATATAAAAACCTATATATTTTTTATTTTTTTCGGCCTATCTTTCAAAATTTAAACGGTTAATTTATTTTTTTTTATACATATTTGGTATAATGTTGACAGTAGTATATTAACTACTTTTTTGAGTTATGAATAATTTTTTAACCAACTTTTAAGACCTATTTTGTGTTAGTTTTTTAAGCTTTACAAATATCATATTTATGTAACATATTACTTTGTATGAATTTTAATACTGCGTTTTAAAATCACTCGACCAGAAATATTGTGATTTTTTTTTTATTTTGACCACAAAATAACCGGTGAATGGCATCATCTGTGTTCCTGATTATTTTTTTCATACTAAACTGTGAATTGTGAATTCTTTTTAAGTTTCAAAAAAAAAACACCAACCAGGAATAGATTAATTTTAGAAATTTGCTTTGTTTTATTTTTTTACTTTTAGGATAAATTATTCTAAATTCAAATATTTAATTTTGTCTATAGTAATATTTTATTTTCAGTGTACTTAATCTAGGATCACAAAGTCTGGATGAGAATTCCATTTTAGTAATTTTATATTTTTTTGTATCCATAAATGAAATATACTTTTTTGTATCAAAAAAAAAGATAGAAACTTACTAAATAAGAAGCGTTGTGTTTCGGCGTTGCTAATTCTTTTCCATCCATAATCCACGTTATTTTGGCTGGCGGTCTGGATCCAAACGTTTGGCAAGGAATCTCGTATTTTCTATCCGCAGAGAAGGGATTATTACTGATTAGTATTTCCACGGTTAGGGGTCGAACTGAAACAGAAAAAAACAAAACGGTTTTTAGGGGGATTTGTTTAATTAATAAATCTTAGTGAGGTGAGTGTGAAAGCGGTTCGGTTTTGTTTTTGGTTTGGGTATCGATGTTTTATAAATTAATCTATAAATTATTAATTTCGACATATTATAATCAGTTGGAAAATAAATTCACCTTATTATAGAAACACCATGTATTTTATGAGCGACTTAAGGCTCTGTATGCCGCACTGAGAAATATAAACGAGTATTCCACGTGGTCCATGCGAGGCAGTACTGAACGTACATGAATAAGTACGAAATTTTGGTTTGTACACTTTCCGCTCATGCACGATTACTCGGTTATCTTTTAAAAAAATACAATTTTGTTTTTTTAGATTAAAGATAAAGGTTAACTTTAGGATTGTATGCATGTAAAATGTTATTATAATTTTTCAGAACCCATAAAAGTTACCAGGAAATTGTAGTATTTTTATAGTTTTTAAATTGTCCTAGTTTTTTCGTTTTTATTTTTTTTTAAATTTCACCTGCATATAATCCTAGCTTTATGTTTTGTAATGCCAAGAATAATTAGAAATAAAGTAGAAAATTAAATATGTCGCTATAATCCAGCACGAGCTGGACCCCTTAATCAGTCCAATAAATCAGCGGACGGTAGAGCCTTAAGGCGGCGTTAGCAAATGGATAAGCATAGGAAAATTTTTGAACATATAAATATGTGCGGATTTGCTTTTATAATGTTCTAATGGTATTAAATTAGTTCCTGAATATATTAAAAAGTAAAAAAAAAATAATGGAAAAAACAATGGAACTGTGAAAATTTAAAATTAAAAAAAGGCATCAAAAATCACTGTAAAAACTATTTCAGGAACTAGATAATACTTCCATTAGAGACGGTACATAAGAGATATTTCATTTTTTGCTTTCATTTATCCTATATAATTTGAACCATAGAACATCATCAAAAATACATCAGAAACATGTGATTCTGTCAATTTTCTAGTTTACTTACTTTTTTATAGATGGCGCCACGTGCAATATAATTATTTTGGGGTATATAATTCATGTCTTCGTAACGCAATGTTGCAGTCATATTTTTCAGTAGCAGAAAAAAGGAAATTTTTTTAATATTTTTTTTACAAAAATTAGAAGAATCGAAAAAATTTGAAAAAAAAGAGAAAAAATCGGAAAAAAACTAAAAAAAAAACAAAAACATTCAAAAAAATTGAGAGAGAGATTAGAAAATATTAGGAAAAAATGAAAATAAAATTGTAAAATACAGAAAAAATGTAGAAAGCACCAGTCCGAAAAAAATTCTAAAATTCGCAAAAAAAAGCCCAAAAAAACGCAAACATTTCACAAAATATCGTAAAACAATTGCAAAAAAACGTAACGAAATCACAAAAAAATGACAAAATATAGCAAAAAATCAACGAAATAAAAAGAATGAGAACAAAAACAAAAAAAGAATAGAAAAAGAGACCAATAAGAAAAAATGAGGAGAGATTAGAAACAATTGAAAAAAAAAAATAAAAAAAACAGAAAAGAAACAAAAAATCATAAAAATGAAAAAAAAAGAGAAATAATTAAAACTATCGAAAAAATTTGAAAAAAAAACTGAAAAAATAGCAAAAAAATAATAAAAAAAAGACAAAAGAGTTTGAAAAAAAAATTGAGGGAGAAATTAGAAAATATTGGGAAAAATAAAATTGTAACATACGGAATAAACGCAAGAAATCAAAAAATATCACAAAATATCGCAAAACAGTCGCAAAAAAACACAAAAAAATCACAAAGAAATCGCAAATTATCATAAAAATCAAAGAAATAAGAAAAAACAGAAAAAATTAGAAAACGAAAAATATACAAAAAAAAAACAGAAAAATGAGAAAAAAACGAGAAAAATCAAAAAACATCGCAAAAACCAAAGAACAACCAAGAAACCGGAAACAACTATAACCATAAAAAATAAAAAAAATCGAAAAAAATTTATGTACATTGCAAAAACCAGAAAAAATCGAAAAAAAATAAAAATAAAAAAGCAAAAAATTGAAAGACAAATTAGAAAATATTCGCTAAAAATCGCAAAAAAAAGAAAAAAAAAACCCTGAAAAAAAGCAAGAAATCGAAACATTTCACAAAAAATCGTATAACAATAGCAAAAAAATCGCAACAAATTCACAAAAAAATGACAAAAATATCGCAAAAAATCAATAAAACAAAAAAAAATGTGAAAAAAAAGAATAGAAAAACAGAACAATGAAAAAAAATGAGGAGAGATTAGAATAAATTGAAATAAATAAAAAAAATGTGAAAAAACAAAAAATCGTAAAAATGAAAAAAAAATGAGAAATAATTAAAACAATCGAAAAAATCTCAAACAAAAACTGACAAAATCGGAAAATATAAAAAAAAACAAAAAACTTTTAAAAAAAATTGAGAGAGAAATTAGAAAATATTGCGAAAAAATGAAAAATAAAATTGTAAAATATAATATAAATGTCATAAAAAATCAAAGGAATAAGAAAAAATTAGACAACGTAAAACATACAAAAAAAAAACAGAACAATGAGAAAAAAACGAGGAAAAATTAGAAAAGTACAAAAAATTTTAGAAAAATGAGAAAAAAGCGAAAAAATCGAAAAACATCGCAAAAACCTAAGAACAACCAAGAAACCGGAAACAACTGTAACAATAAAAAATAAAAAAATTCAAAAAAATGTATGTAAATTGCAAAAACCAGAAAAAAATTGAAAGACAAATTAGAAAATATTGGAAAAAAAATGAAAAATAAAATTGTAAAATACGAAAAAAATGAAGAAACCGAAAAAAAACCGCTAAAAATACGCTAAAAATCGCAAAAGAAAGAAATAAAGAGTGAAAAAACGCAAGAAATCGAAAAATTTCACAAAAAATCTTATAATAGCAAAAAAATCGCAACAAAATCACAAAAAAATGACAGAAACATCGCAAAAAATCAATGAAATAAAAAAATAATGAGGAAAAAAAAGAATAGAAAAACAGAACGAGGAGAGATTAAAAAAAAATTGAAATTATTAAAAAAAATTTTAAAAAAAAACAGAGAAATAATAAAAACAATCCAAAAAATTAGACAAAAAAGACATAAAAAAATACAAAAAACTTTTATAAAAAATTGATAGAGAAATAAGAAAATATTGCGAAAAAATGAAAAATAAAATTGTAAAATTTAATATAAATATTATCATAAAAAATCAAAGGAATAAGAAAACAATGAGGAAGAATTAGAAAAAATCGAAAAAATCAGAAAAAAAACTGAAAAAAAAAATCAAAAAAATGAGTGAAAAGCGAGAAAAATCGAAAAACATCGCAAAAGCCAAAGAACAAAAAAAAAACAACTGTAACCATAAAAAATGAAAAAATTCAAAAAAACTGATATAAATTGCAAAACACTCGCAAAAAAATTCCAAAAAAGTCGTAAATAATTGCAATAATCAGAATTAATCAGAAAAAATTAAAAAACGAAAGAAAAAACCACAAAAACAGAAAAAAAAACAAAAAATCAGAAAAATGAGAAAAACTGGAACAAATAAAAACACCTCTCTATAAAATGAAATATGAAAAAAATTCTAAATAAGAAAAAAATCATACTGTAGAAAAAGACAGAGATTAAGAGAAAGAGAGGGAAGGAAAAATACAGAGTGTTCCATTTTAAATAATATAACTATGGTGCAGATCTTTTTATTAATCAAAATAATTTAAAATTGTAACATTTTTTACCCATTCTTACAATTTTCCATATAAAGACTAACGCGACGCCTTTATAGTGCCCCGCCCTGTATATTTCATTATAGGGTTTTAAATAGAGATTAACAATATACAATTATTTTTTAAACATTTTTCTAATTTTGGTTGTTGTATTTATATCGATATTGATGCTCAAAAGTAATCTGTTCTTTCCATATAAATGAGACATCCTGTATAATAGTAATAAACTGTTTTAATTAGTTGCACTTATTTTCTATATTGGGTTTATTAATTTTTTTCGGCGATAAAACAATCCAGTCGTTTTTATTCCCCGAGAAAGGGATGGCCAAAAGTGCATGGGATGAAAGAAGGTATTAATTTTTCTGGAGTAGCCTGGAGATGCGCAACGGCTCGTGGAGATAAGCTCGTGCTTCATTATTCCACTGAAATATTCAAAAGCTTTCGTTTTTCAATTTAAAATGAGACTGAAAATGAAAATGCATTTCGTGCACCATAATTTAACTGAAAATCTAGAAAGGGCGAATTGAAACATAGGAAAATTTCTTGTTGCATGTGGATAATAGAAATATAAATAAATTGCCAATAATTTAGACAAAATTAAAAAAAATAACTTTTTCAGACTAAAAACTTAATAAAATATTAAAGTTCATTAAACTAGTTCGACGTTGTGTCAGGTCAAGTAATGTTTATTGTTGAATTTAGATAAATAGGTTGTTATATCTTCGAGACGGGTTCATTACAATTAGTGGCTCAATATATTCAATTAAGAGTACTGAGTTCCAGCCGCTAGTGTTACAGGGCTGGCATGAGAAAAAAGATACTTTAATTATATTGTAGTAAAACATTAGTAAGGGTAGGGGTACTTGAGCGTGGGAATATTTCCTATTTCAATAGGATTGTAAGCCATGCCCCCTTTCCAAGATATCCGCCAGATTCCATTTTTAATCCACGTCTTTTGTCAGCTATTTTCTAACCACGTTCTCATCTATTACCCGATAGATGGCGCTGCAAGAAGTTTTCAAATAGCATTTAACAGGTCTCGAAGAGTTTTTAACAGACCTCGAATAGGTCTTGGAACAGCTTTTAACAGTTCTCGAACAACTTTTTACAAGTCTCGAACAGCTTTTGATCAGGTTTGATCCGTTTCTCATCAGGTTTGATCCGCGTACCTGTTAAAAAGTTCGAAATCTGTTAAAAGCTGTTCGAGACCTGTTAAAAGCTGTCCAAGACCTCTTAACAGCTGTTTGAAACCTAGTTGCATCGCCATCTATCGGGTGATAGATGAAAACGTGGATAGAAAATGACTGACAAAAGACGTGGATTAAAAATGGTGGTCCATGCATTGTGCGGCCATCTTGGAAATGGGGCGTGTCTTACAATGGCATTGAGATAGAAGATTTTCCCACACTCAACCACCCCGATCCCTGCTGACCTATTTTTACTTTACCGCTACTTATACCAAAACGTGTCGGGAAAAATTACTGACTGATTAAGGACATTGCCAAAGGTGTATTATAAGAAATGAGATGTGTAGAAGACGTTATAAATTGATTGTGATAATTATAATGTTAAAAATGCGTCACAGCCATTGGTCCAGCGCAGTTTTCTTCCTGTTGGTTATGATGACCAATATTTAAAAAAGCAAAAGGAGATTTGAGATTTACGGTAATTACTAAGAAAATAAAAAAAATAATATTCAATATATAAAAAGGGCTAATTTTAAAAAGTACAAAATTTAGAAAAAAAGGTATTTTTTCAAAAATACTGCAAAATTTAGAAAATGGATATTTTTTAAGAAGTGTTTATTTAGAAATAAAGGGGTTATTTTTTTATGCAAAATTTAGAAAAAAAGTGCTAAATTTAGAAAAAAGAAGGTATTTTTTTGAAAAAATAGCCAAATTCTAATAAAAGGGGTAATTTAAAAAAAAATGTTAAAATGAGAATAAAATGGATGTTTGAGTTAAAAAAGGAAAAACATGAAGAAAAATTTGTGGATGTAATTTTTCTTTGGAAAAACTGGAAAAATGATGTAAGTGTAAAAATTGAAAAAAAATGAAGAATTAGAAGGGAGGAAATTTTTTATCGATAAGAGAAAAAATGTACCTAAAAAGTGAGAAAACTAAGGAAAAAAAAGGGTAACAATGACCGATTTTGATATTAATCTGATCTTTGTGCAAAAAGTGCAAAATTTAGAAAAAATGGTATTTTTTTGAAAAAAGTGCAAAATTAAGAGAAAAAATAGGTATTTTTTCGAGAAAAGTGCAAAATGTAGAGAAAATTGGTATTTTTAAAAAAGTGCAAAATTTAAAAAAAAGGAATTATTTTTTTAATAAAAAATTTAGAAAGAAGTGCAAAATTTAGGAAAAAGGGAAATTTTTTGAAAAAGAGCAAAATTGTAATAAAACGGGTAATTTAAAAAAAATGCGAAATTGAGAAAAAAAGGATGCTTGAGTTAAAAAAGGAAACACATGACGAAAATTTATAGAGGTCATTTTTCTTTGGAAAAAGTGAAAAAATGATGTAAGTATAAAAATTGAAAAAAAAAGAATTAAAAAGGAAGAAATCTTTTATCCAAAAGAGGAAAAATGTACTTAAAGTGAGAAAATTAAGGATGAAAATTAAGCTGATCTGTGTTCAAAAAATGCAAAATTTAGAGAAAAAAATGGGTATTTTCAAAAAGCGCAAAATTTAGAAAAAAGGTGTTATTTTTTTTAATAAAAAATTTAGAAATTGTGCAAAATTTTAAGAAAAAAAAAGTAAATTTTTTGAAAAAAAAGCAAAATTGTAATAAAATGAGTTTAGAAAAATGCAAAATTGAGAAAAAATGGATGTTTGAGTTAAAAACGGAAAAACATGAAGAAAATTTGTAGGAGTAATTTTTTTTTGAAAAAAGTGAAAAATGATGTAAAAAGTTGGGGGTATAATAAGTGTAAAAATTGAAAAAATGAACAATTATAAAGGAAGAAATGTACTTAAAAAGTGAGAACATTAATAATTTAGCAATTTACTAAAAAAGAAAACATTTAAAAGACATAATAATTGTCCATATAAATAAAATAGCCAATCTCTAAAAATAATAATTAAAAAATTATATCAAATTATATCAAGCACCGCACGGGACTATAGTCACCTTAAAATTATGAAAAAGGCAACCTATAGGAATATAAGAGCAGATATACCAGTTAAACGCATGCCCAACAAATACAGATACTCGCGTATATGCTTCTCTCCGAAACCTTTACTGTATAGGACGATTCAATCTGTTATCATTAGTTGCAGTGTCAATGGCAGTCCGAGTTGCAGTGGCAGTCGCAATTTGAGCAGAAGCTCGAGATACAGCTCCAGTACCTGTTCAGAAATCGTTAGAGCAAGATCGAGGTCGAGCTAAAGTTAAGTTCAATTGAATCGGAACCGTCAATCCGATCGCCAGTCTGGAAGATGTTGAATAAACAGTTATTTTCTATTTTGATTTTTATTTATTATCATACTAGCACCAACTCAGTAGTGCAAGTAAAGATCACCCTTCTGGCCGCTAAGGGTTTTGTCGATGCAATCCGAAACCTGGACTAAGCCGCTAAGATAGAGTGATAGACTGATGTCCGGAAAATATTGTTTTTGCATTTTTGGACTCTAGGAGTTCAGAAACGTCGAGTAAAAATAATGGGGGGTAAGAAATTAATACTGAGTCTTTTTAGCCTCAGTCAAAAAATATTTATGATACGTTAAATATGTCCCATACTACAAATTATTCACAGTCAAGCGCAAGCACAAGCCGAATATTATGGATCGCGTAAGTAGAGAGGTACGGGACAAACTTACTTCATGAATATTTAGATTCCACAAAAGCTCTGCTAGAAGGGCTTAAGTTGTAATTTCATTTTGCTAAAACTAAATTAACGCCGGTTTTAGAGTAAAACCGCGACTTTTTAACGGTTTTTTAAAAATTTACAGTTACCCGTATCAGGTAAACTGTTATTCATTTAGTTCGGAACGGACTGGAAATGGGAAAGTCAGAGAAAATATTGCGGGTAGTTATAATAGTTCAAGTATAATAAAATTTACATAAAAATTAATTGAATTGTAAAAAAAAATCTTATTAATAGATTAACTAGAGAACTCCTCTTCCTATTTACCCTGACGGTTCTATTAGGGAAACTTACTCTTAAACTGTTCATCTTAAGTGAATATATTTTAGTACTGTTCCTCTTAAGGATATATCATTGAATTCCTCTTAAGGAAAAATTATATGATATTGTTACTCGTAGAATAGCTCTGAGAGTACAGCGGCAATCTTTATACAAAATTCCATGCTGAATAGCTAAGTATCATTCTGTTAATTTTTGTTCAATTCAAGGTCATTCGTGACGTCGTTACTCTCATATTAAGATCAATCGTGACGTCGTGACTCTCATATTAAGATTATTCATGACGTCATGAGCCTCACATCAAGGTCACTCGTGACATCATCAACTTCTGCTGGACGAGTCTCGATCCGCTGTAAGCTTATCGAAAGGGGATCACAACTCGTCCAGAGACATTGATTTGAGGCTCGTGATGTCTCGACTGACCTTGATATGAGGCTCATGAAGTCACAAATGACCTTGATATGAGAGTCACGACGTCACAAGTGATCTTGGTATGACCAAACATTACCAAAATGATCCTTAGCTATTCTACTGTTGTTCTGATCAAAAATCTGTATAAACTTGTTTCTCTGAAGGTTTTTCACTTTTTTATAATGAAAAAAAAAAATTAAAAAAAATCGACGTCGTGACTCTTATATCAAGGTTATTCGTGACGTCATGAGCCGAATATCAAGGTCACTTTTGACATAATGAACCTCTGCTGGACGTGTCTCGATCCGCGATAAGCTTATCGAAAGCGGATCACAACTCGTCCAGCGACCTTGATATGTGAGGCTCATGACGTCTCGAGTAAAATGAGGCTTATGAAGTCACGAATGACCTTGATATAAGAGTCATGAGTTACCTTGATATGAACAAAAATTACCAGAATGAATCTTAGCTATTATACTGTTCTTTTGATCAAAAATCTGTATAAACTTGTATCTCTGAAGGTTTTTCACTTTTTATATACTGCTAAAAAGAATAAAAAAAAATCGACTTCTTGACTCCTATATCAAGGTTATTCGTGACGTCATGAGCATCACATCAAGGTCACGTATCACATCATCAACTTCTGCTGGACGAGTCTCATCCACGGAAGCGGATCCCAACTCGTCCAGAGACCTTGATATGAGGCTTATGACGTCTCGAGTGACCTTGATATAAGGCTTATGAAGTCACGAATGACCTTCATATGAGAGTCACGACGTCATGAGTAACCTCTATTTGAACAAAAATTACCAGAATGATCCTTAGCTATTCTACTGTTCTTCTGATCAAAAATCTGTATAAACTTGTTTCCCTGAAGGTTTTTCACTTTTTATATAATGCAAACAAAATTAAAAAAAAAAATCATAAGCCTCATATCAAGGTCATTTATGACATCATCACCGCCTGCTGGATGAGCCTCGATCCGCGTTAAGCTTATCCGAAGCGGATCACAACTCGTCTAGCGACCTTGATATGAGGCTCATGACGTCTCAAGTGACCTTGATATGAGACTCGTGAAGTCACGTATAACCTTGATATGAGAGTCACGACGTCACGAGTGACTTTGATATGAACAAAAATTACCAGAATGAATCTTAGCTATTATACTGTTCTTTTGAACAAAAATCTATATAAACTTGTATATCTGAAGGTTTTTCACTTTTTATATACTGCTAAAAAAAATAAAAAAAATCGACTTCTTGACTCCTATATCAAGGTTATTCGTGACGTCATGAGCCTCACATCAAGGTCACGTATCACATCATCAACTTCTGCTGGACGAGTCTCATCCACGGAAGCGGATCCCAACTCGTCCAGAGACCTTGATATGAGGCTTATGAAGTCACCAATGACCTTGATATGAGAGTCACGACGTCATGAGTAACCTCGATTTGAACAAAAATTACCAGAATGATCCTTAGCTATTCTACTGTTCTTCTGATCAAAAATCTGTATAAACTTGTTTCCCTGAAGGTTTTTCACTTTTTATATAATGCAAACAAAATTAAAAAAAAAATCGGCGACGTGACTCTCATATCAAGGTCATTCGTGACGTCATAAGCCTCATATCAAGGTCATTTATGACATCATCACCGCCTGCTGGATGAGCCTCGATCCACGATAAGCTTATCGGAAGCGGATCACAACTCGTCCAGAGACCTTGATATGGGGCTTATGACGTCTCGAGTGACCTTGAAAGAAGGCTTATGAAGTCACGAATGACCTTGATATGAGAGTCATGACGTCACGAGTGACTTTGATATGAACAAAAATTATCACAATGATCCTTAGGGATTTTACGGTTGTTCTGATCAAAAATTTGTATAAACTTGTTTCTCTGAAGGTTTTTCACTTTTTATATAATGAAAAAAAAATATAAAAAAATCGACATCGTGACTCTCATATCAAGGTTATTCATGACGTAATGAGCCTCATAATAAGGTCAATTATGACATCATCAACCGCCTGCTGGACGAGTCTCGATCCACGATAAGCTTATCGGAAGCGGATCACAACTCGTCCAGCGACCTTGATATGAGCCTCATGACGTCTCGAGTGACCTTGATATGAGGCTCATGAAGTAAAGAATAACCTTGATATGAGAGTCACGACGTCACGAGTGACCACGATATGAACAAAAATTACCAGAATGATCCTTAGTTATTTTGCTGTTCTGATCAAAAATCTGTATAAACTTGTTTCTCTGAAGGTTTTTTACTTTTTATTATATAATGCAAAAAAAATTAATAAAAAAAAATCGAAATTTTCTAATAAATCTAATGAATAATTTATTATCTTTCCCAGCGTGTTGAAGATACCGTTAAGACATACAACTTTGACAGGCTCATTAAGGATCCTTAAGTTTCGATTTCTGTAAGTTCAATAATGTTCGTTGATTATGTCGTCTTGAGGTGAACCCAAACTTCTAAAGTTGACATCTTCTGATTAATTTTAGATTGATTAATAAGGGAACCGACAAGGATACAGAAGATACCGAGTTTACGTCACTTAACAGGTTATAAATTAGATTTTGGCCTTTCCACCGCTGCGGAAACAATCTGGTTGAGAGAGAAAGCGATCGATTTTCCTTTCAGATACTGATATATTTTTTACTGAAGGATAAATAATTTATCAAGTTATGTGAACTTTGATAGAATGCTTAAAATATAAAAAGTAAACGTACAGAATAAATACACATCTGCATTTTATTTGAATCGTCAAAATAAAATAAACACACCGGAAAAATTCTAAAAATAGGGAATAATAGAGACAATTTGGGGAAATGAAGCAAAATAGAGAAAAATAGTAACAAATAGAGACAAATAGGGAAAAATAAATAACTTCGAAAAATTTCTTTTTTTTTTATTATTTTTTTCCCAACTTTCTCAACAAATTTCATAAAAATACTTCAAATAATACTTG
The DNA here is from genome assembly GCA_963243735.1 of Neocrepidodera transversa. Taxonomy (NCBI): domain Eukaryota; kingdom Metazoa; phylum Arthropoda; class Insecta; order Coleoptera; family Chrysomelidae; genus Neocrepidodera; species Neocrepidodera transversa. The sequence continues at coordinate 7,404,937 of OY725347.1, forward strand.
TTGAGCCATTTCAGTCCTACATTTAACTATTTTTATTTTTTTAATAACTTTTACGGTTTCAGAGATATCGATTTTTTAAAATAATGACATTTTCGGAAAAACAACCCGGGAAAACCTACAAGAAATTTTCCGATTATTTAGATTTCCAAGAGGCTTCGTAACAGTACTTCAAGGTATTTTTTCTCCAAATTTGAAGTAGTTTGCTCAAAAATTACGACCTGCAGCGTGTTTCCTGTGAAACTAGAAAAAAGTGAGAAAAACCCGGAAAATGCTGTTTATTCATTTTCCGATTCTGCTCATTTTCTAGTTAAATCTAACACTCGTGGTTCTTAAACAGACAGACAGACATACAGACCACAGAAAAAAATTAAGGTGTTCAGAATTCGATGGGGATCGTAGTAAGCAACTCCTTATGGGTCGTTGCTAAAAATATAAAGGTTGAAACGTGAGTTATGGGTAACGTGATATAGGAAGGTAACGCCGACAGGTTCAATTCCGGCCATTGCCCATAGGTCAGGAAATGTTTATTGTTGTATTTGCATATATAGATTGATATATCTTTGACATACCCTACATGGCTAGGTTAGGTTAGCTAGAATTCTTTGAAAAACAGGTTGTAACTAATATAGCAGAAGGTGATAATAATCCTTATAGTATTTTCCCCATATTAGAAATAACAACAAAAAATTCCGTCTAATACCCGTCAAAATGCATCCAATTACCCTGTGTATACAATTTAAAACCAATTGCATCTAGTCAACGTTCCTAAATTTTTTATATCTTTAATATAGAGTAGTTGCGCTTCGCTTGAATTGAAAATCTACATTATCAAGATTAAAGTTCGGATAAATAATTAAGTACGGGTAGAAGCTTCTTACAAACGGAATTGTAAACAAGCTTTCGTAGATCCTCGCTAATAAAGTTGTGTTTATCTGGAAATTTCTAGCTGAAACCTACTTTGCTCGTCGTCTTGTAAACAAATAATTTAATTATGGCAAATGTTTTATAAATAAATTAAATTTAAATAAACCGGAAATTTGTAACCAAAATAATGTAGACGTTTTAAAATTCTTTGATAAACAAGAAAATAAACCTATAACCATAATGGGACTATCATTACTGATTATAAAAAAAAATATTCACAGCTTTACCGGTATTATGTTCAAAGATAAAACACCGAGATGAATCAGAATAGTTTTAATCTGAACTTTACAATTAGCGATAGCAATTTAGACTTCATTGTGCGCTTCTAACTTACACTCCCGAGATTATTTAAATAGATCTCAAAACTTAAATTGACTTTATTAAGGCTTACGCGATTTCAAGAAAACCAAAACCGCTAATGGTAATTTTGCTAAAATTTTAAGAGCGAATTACTTGCACGAAAATCATGAATTTCTGACGCTGCTGATGAATATTAACATGTCGAAGTTTTATTCAAAAATATTTTAATTGTTTTTAAAAGTTTCAATAAATTTTGATGTCTAAGGGTTTAAGTTAGTCCATATCTTAGTAGAATTAGTGCACTATAGTTGGTTTCGTTGATCTTTTTTCCATACATATTTTACCATTCTGATTTGATCCTTATAAGTCAATTAGCGCCTAAGATTTTTAGAAATAATCTTTATTTTAGTTTTGTAAATTTCATTTAAATTGCAAATTAAAAAATATTATTCATTATTTGCTTTTAATTATTCTTTAGAAATCTTAATAACCAGATATTGCATAACATAAAGTATTGTGGTGCCATTTGGACTACACAGATTAACCTTTTAAATATTAAAATATTGTAATTCATTAAATTAGTTGTAATTAAAACAATATAAAGGTTAAGACGTGTTGTAACACCGACGTTGTGTCGGGTCAAGTGATGTTTATTGTTGGATTTAGGGTTAGATAAATAGGTTGCTCTGTCTTCAAGACGATTCATTATAATTAGTGACTCATTAAATTCAATTAAGAGTACCGAGTTTTTGCCGCTAGTATTACAGGGCTGGCATGAGAACTCAAAAGATATGTTAATTATGTTTTAGTAAAATATTAACCAGTGAATAAATAATTGAGGAGGTAGTAAAACTGTACCACAAAATTTTAATATCTCTTTGATAGAATTGAGGGGGGAGAGGCGTAAAATTACAAAAGGGGCAGCGACTAGTTTCGGCATTATGGCCACCATCAGGCCAAACTAAATACATTTTACGAAAATGTGCGCACAAGCAGGAAATTAAATAAAATAAAATGGGGGTAACAAAGGGATGGTGGTACTAGGGAAAAGGAATTAGGGACAGGGAAAAGTACCAATAATTCCTTTTACCTAGTACCATCATCCCGTTGTTACCCCCATTTTATTTAATTTAATTTCCTGCTTGTGCGCACTATTTCGTAAAATGTTTTAATATATATTAATTTTGATTGTATTTAGTTTGGCCTGATGATAGCATAATGCCGAAACTAGTCGCCGCCCCTTTTGCAATTTGAAGTCACTCCCCTCTCAATTCTATCAAAGAGATATTAAAATTTTGTGGTACAGGATTTTGGGTTTTACTACCTCACCATTAGACCACATTTGAGATTATGGATAACATTCTGGACTTGAATAAATAATTAGTTGTTGACAGTGTCTAATGTACACCGATAACCCGAAGAAATTTTTAAAATACGTTTCATAACGAACCTGCCTATTTACTATTACAATTTTTTTAAACAACATTTCATCTTTAATTTTTTAATAAATTCCTGTACTTCTCATCCGGCCTCTCCAAATTCTAGCAAAACAGTCAGTAAAGGAGCTATGATAGTTTATCTTTATTCCTTATGGGAAAATAGATTTAAAAATATGAAGGTTCGCTCTGGTAAAATTTGGCTGATTCAAGGTCACTCAAGATTTGATATTACTGGTCCTAAACTTGGAAATACCTGAACAGAAGTGGATCAAAACCCGATCAAAGCTAATGAAAAGCAAATTAATATTTGATCATGAAATTTGGCTCAAAGGGGACCAAAGTTGATCAAAGGAAACCGATCAGGTGTAGCCCAATTAAGGCCTGGGTTGTCAAATCTTCAAGTGACCTTGAATTTTCTAAAATTTAACAGAACAGGACTTAGCGTTTTTACATGTATTTTCCCACAAGAAACGACGTGGTACTTTAATAGCAACTTTTTTTTAGGATCTGATTGACTCAATCATTATCAACTCTGGATACTTATTGATCAGATAGCAGGAGGGTGACAGTTAATTGTTATCATATATTGGGTATAAGTTAGATCACTCGGTATACACACATCAAATAAAACAACCCCAACTTTGATTTGACGTAATAAAAGAGTACTTAATTGGATTTGTATAATTTAAGGATACGCATGTTAATTTCTGCATGAATGCAGGTTTACGATACATTGAATACTAGTACATACAGGATGGTTTCAATTGAATATAGTTGGATTTTCGTAAATAGTTATAGATTCAAATTTAGTTATATGGATTAAGGATGTGTATTTTCAATTCCAATAGTGTTCAAATAAATTTGCGTCACTCTGTATATATGGGTAGTTGGTTGGATTGATGTGTAACTTCGGGAATTCTAACTTGTCGCTGTCGGTCCTCTTTATTATCTGCTAGGCTGTATACAGTTATTTTCAAGCCTCTCTAGTACACTACACAGGCTTGCGGTTAACTGAGCTCGGCTTCACTATCTTCAGCTCAACCTATATCTAACTGGTTGTGGTTCTCGGTTAGAGCTCCTATTCGAGAGGGATTGCAACTCGAAGTGACTAAATCGACTCAAGTCGCGGTATACCATAAGGTTGGCTCAGTATGGAAAACACGTATGCGAGTGACTCTAGCTTTCGGGGAGGGTGGGGGGGGATTACGACTGACCTTTTATTCTAAGTAAGGTTGTATTTACCACAATTTTAAGTTATTTATAGTCCAGTGCTGTGCGTGATATAATTAATATATTTTAATTATCACGGTTATTAAGTAACTTCAGGACATTTTTGTTCCAAAATTATTTACCAGTCAATTCTTCTGTTACATCAACTACATTATATTCTTATACCGGGTGTCCCACTCAACTTTTCGGGGTTTTGATCGCTTATTACTCAAATAGTTTTAGGAATAGAAACATGCGGTTTTCGCCAGTTTTATTGAAATCTATAGAAGTTTTTTCTCAATAATGGGATATTTTATCGTAATGCCGGTTTGACCAGAAATTAACACGGTGATTTTTAGGGATAAGGCAACTTTGTTATTTTAACTAGAACACCCTGTATATTTTAAGCATAACACAAAGCTCAATATTTAAGCTTTGTAAACATATATAGTTTGTGCTACTTTTTTCGTAAATTATGTCTTTCCATCTATCTCAGCGATAACTCGAGAATGGTTTCGACTTTTGGATTTCTATTTTCAGCAATCGATAGAACGGTTTCGAGTTTGATTAGTTTTAGTGATCTAAGTCAACTAAAACCATCTGTCTGTCCGTCGGTTCGTAGCTGACTGTTAGGTTGCTGGATTTATTATTAACTGTATCTTGTTGAATTTTAAATATTATTTCTGTTGAATTTAATTAATGTTTCCAACCTCATTTGATTTTAAATAAAATATTTTTCTAAATTTTCCTCTCTCTGAGAGATATTATTAATCAACAAGTATATAAAAAAATAATCCTAGAAACTTGGAATGTTTTATGTTTGATTTTAATCCAAATCTTGTCCCCACGTTGGGCGCCATTTGAAATTTATTCGAAAAATTACCGTAAATACATTAAAAAATTTCAATACAACAAAATTAATTTAATGCTGATTGTCGTTTATCTTGTCCTTTTTTATGGCTATTTCAATCATTCTTCGTCTCACCTCTAGTCGGTATTTATTATTTTTTCTCTTGTGTCTCTTTAATTGTCTGTATCACCTCCTCGTGAATTTTCTGCTTTATTCTATTTGTTATTACTTGCTCTTTATATTTTAGTTTTTTAACTATTACCTCTTTTATGATAACATTTATTTTTTTTAATTTTAATTTTATTTTCCCTTTCTGTTTTACTATAATCTATTATCTGTACTATTGAAACTAAATTTATAGACTAACCCCTGGTAGATGAAATTATGCACACAACGATAAATGTGCAAATACCTGGCTCTTAACATAGAGCATAGTGAATTCAGACTAATGAAATTCTGCACTTGTTACAAAATTAACTAGTTGATATAGTGTTTTACAAACGTGTACACTAAAATTTAATAACAAGCGTACTAGTACGGCCAGTCCGAGGACCGCAATCTCCATATCAAATGCATTAATAATAATATTTATTGCGCTCCGCGTAATCTGTGTCACGTATGCGCGCCCTTTATTCTCTTCAAAAGGCTTATCTTTGATAAACCGCCCTGTTAGGGAATTGTTTTTTTTTCAACGTGGATCTATGCGCTCGTTTTTATTGGATTTTTTTAATAGGTTTATTTTTTAATTAAGTAATAATTTTGGAATAAAAAACGACAATGTTTTACTAATTTATACAACCATAGATGAAATTAATTATTTTCAAAATAAAAAAATATCTATTTTATTCAATCTAAATAAAGTTAAAATTGTATTTTTGACGTAAAATTGCAAGCTTGAAATTTCGCTAAATACCATAACCAGGGATGTATTTGGAACCGCGGCAAAGTTTAAGAAGTAGAAAACTAAATTTGTTTAAATGCAATCCGGCATCAAAATAAAGCCGATCCTGTTTAAGTTGGAGCAACTTGTTTTCTATGTTTACTTTGAGCTATTTAAAATAGCTATTTTAAGTAATTTGATTTTAAAAAGTATAACAAACTATTACATAGTTTGGGTTAAAAAAATCAAATTAAACCAATTTTTGAATGAGTAAGTGCCTGTAAAAAGTTAAGATGCAGCTCAAATGTAGCATTGTATCGAGCGTAAAGAGGACAGCCGAAATTTACTGCCTGGGGGCGGCAAACGTCTAAATGTCAGTTGGTATAATAGTTGATAATCATTAAAGACTTGCCAGTAAAATTTCGATTTGGAAATCATTTTCGATATAAGTTTCTTGCTTTTCACCTGTAGAACCATTTACCAGAACCATATCAGTTTATTCAATGTTAGAAAATATTTTACCAGGCAATAAAATCGCACTTCAATAACACTTTACAATTAACAATCTCACAACATCGTTTAAATATCAACTGATCTACGGTAATTTATAACCGATTGTTCAAAAATTACTGAAACGTAAAAATTCACATTCTGAGACAAGAAATTCGATGTATTCGGATTGAATCTAATACAGTGGCATACTTGATTTCTTCAAGGAACTTTCAGAACTTTATTGTTTGTTTAATAAGGCGAATCAAAAACATTAATTATTTTCATAAGTTTGTTGCATCTAGTTGTTTACATAGTTTAAATATTTGTACAAATTTCATGAATTCCAAACAACTTACAATCAAAAGAGATTTAAATATTATGGAAGTGTTATCGTCCGAAAAATTAAAATTTGGCAGTTACCGTTAATTTTATTAATTTTTGAGTTAATAAGGATCAATCAGATGTGTCGTGCAGTCTTTATGTCTGTAGGGGTACGGTCCATAGCGACATTCGACGCCAAATAGTTTTTGTTTACAAAAACCTATGAATACTGAAGGACGATCAATATTAGGTCAACTCTAAACTGGTCTGGGACTATGTGTAAACCCTAAACGAACCAGATAAGTAACCTCGGCGTGAGTTTCTAGGAACGAACGACATCCGAGCAACGAAAAAGCCGACGAACTGGCCAAACAAATTCCGGACATGGCATTCTTAGTTCCAGGACTATTCTGTGAAATTGCAACCATGGTTGTCACAACAGCCAACAACAAATGGTTACGAGATTAATTACTTAAATAGTGGAAAAGACCACATGACAGAGAGTATTTGCCCAAGCTGACAGCACATCTGGTAAGCAGCGACAGGAAATCTGTAAAGGGGGTTACTAGCATCATACTGCATGCTCAACAGGTACATGACCACAATACGCCTGGCAAACGAAATTTTATATAGATTTTGTTACGAAGAAGAGGAATCTTCTGTTCACGTCTTATGCCACTGTGAAGGTTTCGCAAAAATAAAATTAGTATTTCGGAAAGTCTATTTACTTTTTTCAAGTCATTCCTTGCCCAATTCCATATTAGTAGATAAGCTATGACAGTTCTGGTGCACTCCTTATGGAAATTAACATGGGAAATCGGTAAGGTCCATTCTGGTATTTTTTTGGCTAATCCAAGATCACTCGTGACGTCATCCTACCTCACTGCGCATTATTAGCCACGTGATCTTTGATCTTGGAGAAATTTTTGTGAAATAAAAATTAATCTGCTTTTGATCAGGGTCTTGAACAGATCTGAAACAGCTGTCAAACAGCTCTTGAACAGCTTTAAACAGCTCTCGAATAGCTTTATTCTCAATCACTTCCAATGCTCTATTAGTCCTATCCACATAATCATCATCACTACTTGATAATGTTACTGTTCTATTAATTTCTGATCAATAGCCGTTCGAGAACTGTTTAAAGCTGTTCAATAGCTCTTCAAATGATTTTTCTGAGTGATGGAAATCAAGAATATTCTAGAATAACTCGGTGGAAAGAAATAACTGTAAATAAACTTAAAACGTTCGTTGAATTATTTTTACACATGGGTACAATTTCACTGAATCATATACAAGACTATTGGAAAAAAGATCCACTCTTTATCATGTCAATATTTAGTGCAAATATGCATATTTTACACATGCTAATGATCAATTCATACTATCTCTTTAAAAAAATATAGTGGAAACTCGCGCATGCCTTTGTGTGATTTCCGCCTTCATATCATAAGGCAAATGCTGCTAACAACTAGAATAGTGCTAGTGCCTACTCCACGGGCAAATGCTGAACATGTTTTGGATAAGAATGCTTCCACCACAGCAACAAAAGTTTCACACTGGCGCTGTGTAATGTGCTACAAACAAAAAAAAAACGAAGAGATACAACATGTCCTTCAAAATCTGCTTTATGCGACTGGTATCTGTTTTTTATAGTATCATGTAACTGTATAACTTACCTAATTTTTCATTTTTTTTTGTAGTGTTTATAATTTTTATCTATTACCTTCATTATTTTAATGTTTGAGAAATAAAATGTTAATTTGAAATGACGTCCAAGAACCTCCTGAACATCTAAGTGTAACTATCCATACCTAGTGCGCATGACGGATTTGAACGTCATGTTTTTTTTTAACTCTAATTCCGATATTTTTTTCAAAAAACATATCTTTAACCAACGAGTGACCTTGGATTAGTCAAAAAAATACCAGAACTGCGCCAGAACTCTCATAGCTTATCTACTCATATTCCTGATTGGTAGGTTTTGTAATATTATTCTTTTTAATCTTTTCGGAGCTTTCCAGAGTGAATAATCCGTTGTATGGTCATTAGTTAATTTATTTAGGTAGTTACTAACTGATCCTTTTTTCAGTTTTTGTACATCTCTTTTTAATTACTATTTGTTATCTATTAGGAATCTTGTTTGCTGCCATTTGAGTCTCAGTTTACTATTTTTAGAAATTAGGTCTCTTATTTATTTTTTCCTGACTGTCATATTAGGTATATTATCCCAGGTTGCTTGTTGTATAATAACCAATGTTTCAACTTTGGTATCTATTTGATCTGGAGTCTTGAGCACTCTCAAATTTATGATCTCTTCTAAAGCGAATCTGAAACTTTGCCAGTCAGTTTTTTTTATTAACTAATAACGACAATGTGTCTTTATGAATAATACTGTCACTCAATGTTAGAAGGGTAGGGGAATGATTTGAATTCATATCCCATCCTTCTTCTAATTGCATGTATTTCTGACAATAAAGAAATCGATCAAATCAAGAAAATTCTTAGCCAATAGGTTGATCTTCCAGTTGATAATGTTGTTATTCTCGAATCCAAGTGAGTACTTTTACATTGAAGTCACCACCGATAATGAATCTATGACCTTGATCAATTAAGAATCCATTTTATTGATCTTTTTTTTATCATGGAGGACAATATAATGAAGTGATCGTTACCTCGTATGTTCTTGTTTTCCCGGCGTGGATCATATCTGTTTTGCATTCCATTTCTTAATAGTGCATGATACTATCCTTTAACATCACTGCACTTCTGCCTCTAGCAACATTGTCTGGGTAGTGAGTGTGATAAAATTTCTACCCCTCAATTTTAATAAAGAATTAATGGGTGTCTTTGAGATGAGGCAAATATCAATGTTTTCGATAGCTAATGCTACCTGCAACTCTTTCTTATGTTGCATAAGATCATTGTCAATCCATTCCATGATTCTAGTGATTACCATGAAGAGGTCTTTTAGGAATAGCTCCTTTAGCGCTATGTTATAGGTTGCTAATATGTTCATCCATTTTTGCTAACTTGTCCAGAATTTGCTGGAGAGTATTTTGTATGGAGCTAAGTTGATCTGATTTTTGTTCGTTATTTCTGTAGGGTTTTATGGTGAGATCTGGTCATTTGGAACTAATTTTTTGTATTTAGTTAGTTATTGTACATCCCCAGGTGATGTTTTATCTTCTTTTGGCTTGTCAGAGTTTTTTGTTAGAAGTCTGCGCATACATCTGACACAGCAAAATTCCTGGTGATAAGTATACCCATATGCCTGACGTTTTTTACACTGCGGAATATATTATAGAAAATTCAAATCTAATTCTCTAATAAATATTTCAAAATAAATTTCTAACATGATAAGAACCAGACTATTTTATAAGCATGGCATGTTTGAACATGTTAGTTCACTAAACCCGCGACTAAATCATAATCTAAGCAAGCAGATAGTTACAACTCAAGAAACTAAATAAAACGCTTTTGTGTGGAAAAGCATAAACACTTTTCTTTGAGAGTGTGCATGTTGAAGTGTATCTAGATATGTATCTCGATCTTAAGTGCACTTTGACACGACAGTTCAATTGATTTTTCCTTTAGAGGATGCCATTATCGTTACTTATAAGCGGTGATTCTTTTTATTTTCGGTTTTTTTTAAGGGACGATTAATTTTGAGTTGTTTACGTTTAGTGGTTGTGGTGCATTTGTGAAATTGAAATAAGAGAGATAAAAGATAATTGGTAGTTGTATATAAGACACTACTTTGAGTATTAGTTTATACGGAAATATTACTGGAACTAACAGAATAGTGAAAAAATGAGTTTTATATACATTTTAAAAATGATACATGTTCTGTTTTTTTATTTAATGGAATTGTATAATTCTAAGAAAATACCAACAGAAAATATATAAAATTTGATGTAACCATCTTAGATTAATCGCTCTGTATCTTAATAAAATTTAATGAAAGCAAATTTAACATTTTATTTAAAATTTATTAAAACAATATTTTTTTTTAATTTAGAAATAACATATTAATTCGTATAGAACATTCGCATCTTTTTTTCCATTCAACCGAATTTTTATCTACACGAAATTCCCCTCATTTTCTCACAATTTATCACTGTTCACAATCAAATTTATTCTAATCTATCTTAACAAATTTCACCTATTTCCTCTTAAGAAAGTTACTTTAATTTCCGTAATAACTAAAATATTTAAATTAAATCGCGCACGGCACTGGATTAGAATTAACTTAAAATTATGTTAAATTCTAAAAGATTAGAATATAAGATACCAGTTGTAACGACCGCCGAAAGATGGAGTCACTCGCGTACTTGTTTTGCATACCCAGCCGAAGTTATGGTATACTGCAACCGGAGTCGATCTGGTAGTTGCTGTGGCAGTCAAATTTGAGTTACAGTGGCAGTACGTTCACTTCAGCGATCTCAAGAGATAGGTCAAGCTGAAGGCTGAAGAAAGCGAAGCCGAAGTAAAACACAAGCCGTGTCTGACTAGAAGGACCGATCGATACCGATGCTAAAATCGAAGTTACACAACTTTTTTCTTCCGGATTTTGGTAAAGAAATAAATGGTTTTTATTTACTTGGCGATATTTTTTTATTATTGTTAACATCCCAGTAGCGGAATATGCAGGTACCCAACAAAATAGGGCAAGTACATACCGCTCTTCTGGCTGCTAAGAGTCTTGTTGAAGCCATACGACGCCTGGAGTATTTTTTCTAAGCTGACGATGCCAGTGCAAGTGGCCTTCACACGATAAACTGAAGATGGCATCCGAGAGAATCCGAAACCTGAACTGAAGCGCTAAAATACCGCTTGACGACGCAAAGAGCGTTACAAGTTTAAAAATTATATACTAAAGATTAATTTTTGTTGAATCGCCAAAAAATGAAGATCATAAATTGTTTCTTTAATAAAACAAAATATGGTAATAGTGTACGTTGATTACTTACAATATATCTCAATGGAGGTGGTAGCCGATACCGGCTGACTGATATTGTTGTTAGAGGCTTGACACGTGAAAGCTGCATGTTGATCAGAGCGCTGCAAGCTGCGTACGATAAGCTGATTGGATCGAACGTTTTCGAAACCGGTATGGGTATCGGTCGATTCGATGAGTTTGCCCTCGCGCCACCACTTTATCACTGGATCCGGCTTGCCTGCAACAAAATAATCGAGTCAAATTACAATAGAGCTAATTCGGTGGCTGTTTTGATATTATTTTTTTTTGGATGTGTAACTTTGATAACGTCAGTGTCGACAATGTTGTTAGCGGAGTGGCTTGATTTGATACGTGTTTACTCATTTTTTTTTATTTTAATAATGGACAGATTGTCAGTAAACAATGATGTTAAATAAAAAGGATGAATAACAAACTTATCAGATTAATAACCAACAATTTTAAAATACATGTTCAATCAATGCTTTTTTAAAAAGTACTTTTTTATAAAAAAAATAATTACAGGAAATCCAATATTAGGCATATAATCCTTGTACTACTAATACATTAAAAATAAACAAAATGTATGATTGCTAAGCGTACATTTTTATAAAAATTATTAAGTATATCCAACAATTTATACCTACAATTTTTCTTTTAAATTCTATACTCTACATCGTCTTTAAACAACTGCACAGGTCAAATATCTTATCAGAACGCTGAGACTCATATTTCTAATTAACAAGTTTATACAATATTCGATGATACAACGTAATGAGGCGTCAAATATCAAGTTAATAAAGTAGATATCTACTAGATTATATTTAGAGCGTTATTTAATAAACAGATAACGCTAATAAACAAACTTTTGTAATCCTAAACTTTTGATGGATCTACCATACCATATTGTTGTTATTTTGATCTATATATATAAGGTAAGATATTTATGATAGTAAACAAGTTAATTAAAGGGTTGTAAGAAAACGAAAATAAAAACCCCTTAGAGTTCACTCAGTATAAACTAAAAAAAATAGTGACAAATACGATGGGAATCGTAATAGCTTGGCTATTATATTTTTTTGCTTTAAAGGAACTCGGAAGTTTAACTTTAGAATGACGACGTAAGTTTTCCATTGTTTTTCCGAAAACCGCATTATTAAAATATTTCAATTTGGAATATTCTGCTTTAAATTTTAATTATAGATTTATTATCAAAAATTACTACGAACTCAAAATTTTCTTTCTATCAAAGATAATATTAAATATAGTAGTGTACAATAAATAAATATTATACCTCTACGACTATAATAGAATATATGTAAAACTCGTTTTGAAAGAATTTGAAAATCCATTCGTCTTGTTCGTTTTTCGTAAATCATGTCGTTTCCTTATATATAAAAGAGGAACTTCAATTCGTTGCAGCTGATTGGAAAATATGCCTAACTGAAAAACAATGGCAGTTTAGAAAGGAGTTATTTCGCCTTTTCGGAGGATATTAAAGTCGTAAATTTCAGAAGGAAGAGTTTTTCTACTAGGAAGAACTTTTAACATACTTTTTTTTACTACTTTCTTTGTGCTACAGAAGGAAGGAAAAGTTTCACGATTATTTAATATGTCTAAATATATTATATAATTTTTAATATTGGGTACGACAATGAATTATAGCTTTTAAAAATAAGACTTTTGAATTATAACTTATATATTTTATTTTGTTGGTATTAAAATATTACAGGGTGCGTCAAATATTTGAAAATTAATAATTGGGATGTATTTATATTAAACACCAAAATATTGTATAATAAAAAAATAATTAATTAGATTGGCAAGAAAATTATAAGATCTAGCGAAAAAAAATATGCAAAAGTGACAATGTTGCAAACCATTCGAAAATATTAAATTTTCCGTTATTTCATGAAACAATTCCAAAAATTTTGACGAATATCAGTAAAACATTTTAAAATATGTCTTAAAGTTATTAAAAAAAAATCTGACAATCTATGGAAATAAATTGTAAAACTGGCAACATTGCAAAAATAAGGAAATTTCCAACTATCTGATAAAAGAAAAATTGAACAATTGTCAACATTGTAGTGCCTGTACACTAAGCGGAATTTCTGGATTAGTAGCAACTCGAATGAGTTTAATTAACAGGTCAGTAGTTAGTTGAACCTGTGACAATAGATAAATAAATAATGAAAAAAAAAATCAGTATCAGTTTTAACCATCTATCTGGTTAGTATCAATGGGTGAAGTAAGTGGATACTGATAGTCTTATTTGAATAGAATCCATCAACTAATGATTACAAACACTTTTTTTCAAAACATGGCTATATTTCTTTTATAACAGTAAAAAGAAATAAAATCAGAATTAGATATTGACTGAAGTGTACTGTAACTGAAAAACAAATAAAAGAAAACGAAAAAAAAATCATTCAAATGCAAATAGATCTGACGAAAGTAAGGATAAAAAAAAGACAAAAATGCTGCTACTTATGTCTGTTCTTTATTACAAAAGCCTGAATGAAAGCGTGTTTTCATTGGAAGTACTATTACAATTCCTTTTAATAGCCATTGTGAACAAGCAATGTTTTCAAAGGAAATTTACTTTTAATTCAAATTATATAACGAGTTTTTAACTACTCGATTGTTTTAGAGGAAAAGATACGCCAGAGCCAATTAGGAAATTGATTTTAAATAAAAAGTAGAGTGGTTAATTAATAAATTATTAGTTTCAAGTTATTTATTTATAATTGAAGTTACCATGGCTTATTTTTAAACATGAAAACAGCACAAGTATTAAAATGTTAAGTATGCCTAAAACTTTTCATAGCAAGTACATTTTTTTGAGTAAGGAGGTAAATTTTATTGAACTTTAAGGTTCGTTTTTTTTCCATTATATTTTAGCGAAAACTATTTTTCCTATACAACCAAAAAACAACTCATTAAAACATTTTTAATCATCGAATAGGACTTTTATCTTTTTAAGCTGTTTGTTGAACTTCTATAAAAGTTTGATCATCTCACGTCATACCGTTCGGTCCATTCGCCTCGTTTTGAGAAAGTTTTTGGTTGATGATTAAAGTTGGGAGTTTTTGTGCTATTTATTTACTTTATTCTCGCTTTTTGCTTTCAGAAAAGTAATATCCGTTAAATATTTTTGATCGTATATAAAGTTTGGGCAAGGGGTACTTTAAGTTGTATCAAAAAATATTGTTTTAATATTAGACGTGTTAGGATGATTCGAATTGGAGTTTTGGTTACTTTAATGTAACTAATTTCAACAGCTTTTTTTTTAACTATGTTAATGGCACTGGCAGAGCCAACAGGCCAACTAATTTCAACAGCAAAAATGACAAATTATAATAAACCTAGACAGACTTGCTCAAATAACTATTTTATTGGCATAAATTGTTAAAAAAAATGTATTTAATATTATTAGATGTTACCCAGTGGTCGAAATTTGAGCGTAATTAATTAAGTTTTAAAGTTTATTTAAATACCTGTGTTTTCATATTTTTCTTTATTTGTTACCATTTTTTCCTGTTTTTCCCTACTTTTTTTAACATTTTCCCATTTTGACCCTTATTTTCCTATTTTCCTATTTATCCCTACGTTTTCCTATTTTTTTATTATTTTTTTTACGTTTTTTTCTATTTTTGTACATTTTTCCTATTTTTGTCTATATGTTCCTATTTTTCTGATTTTTTTTGATTGTTTCTAATCTCTCCTCATTTGATTTTTTTTTCTATTTCTTTCTATTGTTTTTGGATTTTTCGTTATTCCTCTAATTTTTTCGATTAATTTCATTTTTTTTTATTTTTTTGGATGGTTACAATTGTTTTACGGATTTTCGGTTGCTCTTTGCATTTGCAATTTTTTGTGAATTTTTTCAGATTTGTTTACAATTGTATTGAAATTTTTTTGCTTTTCTGCTGTTTTTTTTTACAATGGTTTTGGGATTTTGTTTCGATTTTTTACGCTGTTTCACAGTTTTTATTTAAAATTTATTTATAATTATTTGCAATTTTTTTTTGTAATCTTTCAAATTTTTCACTTTTTAGTAAGCATATTTGCTCAATAAATTAATGATACAATTTAGAAGAGAATTACAAAAATTAGTCGTGACAAAGATTTTCGAATTTAACTGCACTACTAAACAAGTAAAATTGTATATATTGATAATTATACACAAATTTAACTTAAATATAAGTGAATTTAGATAATGGTACTTAATATAATTGGCAAATAATTGTTTAATTTGTAGTTTAATTAACAACATAATTTAATTATGTTAAGGTTCCAACTAAATTGATTCCTGAGGGTATAAGTTCAACACTGAATAGTTTTCCAAATAATAGAGCAGTTTGGTATAGGTAAACATTCAAGTAGATAGGGAATATATGTCTATTAATATTAATTTTAATTAATTTATAAAAATGCTTATAATAATAAAATAACTTAATTAAACTTAATTTTAAACTTTTTATATGACCATAAAATATATAACAATATTACCTTTTAGCTGTCTTAAAAAACAAATTAAATAACCAATTTTAACCTATTTGCATTGTTTATGTACATTTTCCATAGTTTTACCGAAAATGGCATGGTTAAAAAAATGTAATTTATTTTATCTTTTCTGTTTTTAACATTCGTTATTAAATTATTCTATGCTGAAAACATAAAATATTAATGATACCCATGATTGGGGTTCAACTAAATTCAAAGTTAGTTAAAATTACATAATATTTTGTCTAAAACAAAGATTTTCTATTAAAAAACGTTTACTATGCATTTTTTATGTACATTTTCCATAGTTTTACCGAAACACAATTTTATTATTCTAAATTTAACTAATACATATTTAAAGTTTAAGATGACCTAAATGTATTATGTTTTTTGTACGCGTCGTTTAACTTTTAGTTATGCACGAATATAGTAATTATAAGTTTTAAGACCTGTAGAATTTTACACAATAAATATGCGCTTGCAAAAGTAAACGTAAATAGGTATCGTATATCTGTACTAATTAACGTAGAGAGATGTATTCGTATCTCATGAACATATCCTTTCATCAGTTCATTTTCTCTTTATTCATGTAGTTGTTAATTTATCATACATTTCTGCTGGTTCAGTAATATACAGGATAAGACAAAAAAAAACTAGATATGGTATTAAAATTGATCTGTTACTATCAATTTTCTTGGAGCTAGTAATTATTAAAAAACATTAACCAGCAGAGAAGCAATCAAAAAATTTCCATTAGGAATTTAAAAATGATCATACCTTAATAAAAATCTATTTCATTTTTAATATCATGAAAATGTAATTAACTAATTTTTTTATATACATTTTGTCCATTTAAAATCAAATACTTTGATGGATTTAAATTTATTTTATTGTATATTTAGACTATGTCTATATTGACATCAAACAAAATTATAATATATAATTTTTTTATTCAAGTCGAATAACTCAGATTTCAGTTAAGCTCAAAACATCCGGTACATTAAGTAGCGGCTAACAATCCTCGAACAAAAAACTTCAACTTTCACGATATCCGGTGCTTTATAAATACGAAATAGGTCCGTATAATTGCCTTTTTGAATAAACTTAACGAATAATATCTTTACACAAGTGAGCATATTATGCTTTAACCAGTTTCTGCTAGGCAAAGAACTCCGAACGGATTTCGCTCTAATTATCATTTTATACTCGGTAAAACGTTCCAGTTCACATGAATAATCCATTTCGAAAACACAAGTTTTGAATAGAAGCGTTCAAGTTATATGGATGTAGTTTGTGGAGTTGTGTAAAACAGATAATAAATATTTATGATTTTTATTTTTAATTTTTAAGCTCCATTTAATATACATAAGAAAAACAATATAATTGTAAAATTCAGTTAATAAAAAAATATCATTTTTAATTAATTAAAGTCATGTTTTATATTATCTTCTTTCATTTTCCCCAAATATAATGTCGCATATTTTTCTTAATTATTTATCCCCCTTTTTATATATTTCGATCGGTTGATATTCTCTCTCCGCCTTCTTTTTTTATTACATCGCGTTCTTTAACAATCTGTTTTGATTTTGTTTTTGAAAATTCACATTTGAATGTTTCTGTATTCTGTGTTATGCTCCATTTTAATCATATATTTTATTGATTAAATTATTTATATTCTCATCTTTTAAAATTACTGTAACTCTATAATGCCTTTTTTTCCTTTTATCGTTGTTATACTCTTTAACTTTTTCTATTTCTGTAAATAGATCATTTTTTTTTTCATTGTATATATATTTTACTTGTCTATCTCTAAAATGTAGTGATTGAAGGAAAAAGAAGTAAACTATTTTTATGGTTTTGTTCATTTTATTATTTTTAGGTTCGAAGGACAAGTTGCCGAAGAAACAAATATTATTGTAATAAATAGTAACAGTTAGGACTGAATAAAACTACCCTCTACGTGTTATACATAAAATGTTTCGCTGTATTTCGGGACGCGTCTGATATTCCCGATTATATTTTATCGGATAAAATATTTGATTTCTGTAGTAATTCTGATATAAATGTCTAAAGTGGTGCCTTTTTGATAGAATACCGACAACAATGACCAGATACGATAGTTGAGGCAACTGTTTTCTCCATATCGATGATCGACGTCGATCAATTTTTTATCAGCTTTTGATTAGGTCTCAATCCGTCTTTGATCAGTGGTGCTATTTTCAAACTCATGCGAATGAGTTCCGCATGCGAATATATCATATTTTCGAGTAAAAATGTAATAGATGAATACGTTTCCTATGCGTTTTTTTTTCGGTTGAAATGCATCACATGGTTAAATCCATATGGAACGAATGTTCGCATACGAAATTATGACAAAATGTTGGAAAAATGTGAAAAAGATCGAGTAAATAACACTTAATAGGTTATATGCTATATAATTTTGTGTAGAAAGTTGAACTAAAATTCATATTTAAAAATATGAGGCCGATATTCTTGCTTAAGTGGGGAGAAGACATATTCAAGCATTGATTGACCCCTTGCAAGATTAATCTTGTTGCGTATGTTAAGATATATCACTTAACTCATTTTAAAATTTTAAAATAATTATTGGAATAATTTTTGTACAGAACTTAATAATATGAAATGAAAACAGAGATAGACTAAAAATGTATACAAAAGTTAACGACACACGATTACATAGGGCGTCATACGAGAACGATACTTTTCTCGCCTCGTTTCGTAAAACCGAGAGCGATACGAGACCTTTTAAAAAATTATTTAGGCGATACCAAGACCACATACAGTCTCATTGGTCTCGTTCATAATTCTTCAGAAATTTTTTCTGAATTTCCGAGAAAAATAAACTAGTCAGCAGTATGAACATTTAATTTTTTTTATAATAAAGAAAAGGTCTGCATAGGTTACGATAAATTTACGAAAATAGAGATTTGTGAAATTTTTGCCTTATCTCGTCTCGTGTGAAGCTTTACGATTACATTAGTGCAACGTTTGTATTTATTTATATAAAAGCTGACTTCATTACATACCTTGCTAGGTTAGGTATTTAATCGATGCACTTTAATATAACAACTGCATACATATGCGTTATGTTTATTAATTCATAACATTTGCAATTTCCTGTTTTTGTATAAATTTAATAAACTAGAAGTGTTGTTGCAATAAAAATATAATTTGGAAACATCCGATCGTTCTTGAGAAAGTTTGTTATTAAAAAATCGATACACCAACTAATTGCTTATGAAAACATCGATTTAATAGATCGATAACCGTAGGTAAGAAGATCGATCTTTTTAATAATCAATTAAGATCGAACATCTCTATATATACCTTGCTATAATCAATGTAATGAAATCCGACAGGTTACAGCTAATCTTAAATTCTAACTGCGTATGTCTACATGCCCAGAAACACCGAACAGTTGCGATTTGGTCGTAATGGGTATATACAAAATCTAAAACTTCAAACATATAATCTAACAACTCTGTTTTCCTTCTTCAAATAAACACAAAAAACAGACGAAAATAAAACTTCACTTTTTAAAATTAACTGTGTAAATGAAAGTTGCCACATCAACATGTACGAATATTAGGTTCACATAGATAAGATTGCCAATGAAAAATCGACAAACTTAAAGATAAGCGGAAATATTCCGTATACGATAACTCGCATGCAGAAAATTCGTTCAAGGTTGCAAATAGTACCGCAGTTTCTAATCCGCATTCGATCCGCTTTGATCTGATATTGATTTACTGTTAAAATCGATTAGTTTTACATATTTTATATATGGTAGACTCTTCTGGTCATTGTCGTCGGTGATTTTCCAAAAGGGCGCCCGGTTAGTGGTGGATTTAAGGCCAGGATAAAACTTTATGTAGTTTCGTTTCATACCGTTTTTTTATACAGGTAAGTAGATAACCTATGACAGTTCTGGCGCACTCCTTATGGAAATTAACATTCTAGTAATTTTTGGCCCATTCAAGGTCATTTGTCACGTCATAAGGCATCACTGCGCACTATACTACCCATTATTAACCACGCGGCCTTCGACCTTAGCGAAATCATTTGTTAAATAAAAATTGATCTGCTTTTGATCCGCTTCTGATCATATCTCGAACACCTCTGGAACAGCTTTTGAACAGATCAGTCACATTATGAAGTACTGATTGTAGTTTAATTAACAACAAAATTTAATTATGTTAAGGTTCCAACTAAATTGATTCCTAAGAGTATAAGTTCAGCACTGAATAGTTTTCCGAATAGAGTATTTTGGTATAGGTAAATATTCAAGTACATAGGGATTATATGTCTATTGATATTAATTTCAATCAATTTATAAAAATGCGTTTAATAATAAAATAATTGAATTAAACTTGATTTTAAACTGAAAAAAAATAAATAACCAATTTTAACCTATGTTTTATTGTGTTTATATAAAATGTAGCAAAATAAGTTTTTAAACTCAATATAAATAATAACAGAATATTTAATATATTTTATTTCTTCTTATTAATAGACTTGTACTATGCATTGTTTACGTACATTTTCCATAGTTTTACTGAAAATCGCTTATTTAAAAAAATTAAAATATTTTATCTTTTCCGTTTCTAACACACGATATAACATTATTCGGGTTCAACAGAAATCAAAATTAGTTAACATTATGCCACAAGAAATTTTATCTAAAACGAGGATTTTTATTAAGTGATTGAGAATAAAGCTGTTCGAGACCTGATCAAAAGAAGATCAAAAGCAGATCAATTTTTATTTCACAAATGATTTCGCTAAGGTCAAAGGTCACGTGGCACATAATGCGTAATAATGTGAGCAGTGAGGTATGATGACGTCACGAGTGACCTTGAATGAGCCAAATATTACTAGAATGAACCTTAGCGATTTCCCATATAAATTTCCATAAGCAGTGCGCCTGAACTGTCATAGCTTATCTACTCAGGTAAAAGTACTTCTTTATATAAAGGTATGCTTCTTTTGCCAGTACATCTTTTACATCCGGTGAGTGAAATGGAAGAAAGTGGTGCAGAACCGGCACAGTTATACTACTAATTTATAAAAAAATTACATATAACACTCTTACACTCTTTTCAAACATTTTATTTTGATCAGTAATTTATTTCTTCTTTCACTTTTTGATTCGGCGAATAGTTTTTAAGTTATTGGTGGATTTTTGTTTGACTTAAAAATTTCCTATGTTGAAACAAACTATAATTTTATTAAATGTAATTATGGAACATTATAACAATATTTAACACAATAAAGTATTCATAATTTGTACGTCCTCCAACAATATCAAATTAAAATTTCTATTTATATTTTTTTATAATCTTTCATTGGTCTCACTAATTATAATATTTTTTCTTATACAAAATATTTTGTATAGAAAACAAATATATGTACTGAAAATTATAAGCCAAACTATTTTGAGTTGAAAAAGGGCAAGATCTGTTGGCTGCGAACTGCTCAAGCTTTTCGGATTAAAAGGCAAAACAGCGGCGAGAGGCGTAATGGGGCGTAAACCATATTTCACTAAGTAAGGACTCGACCTCCGGCTCTTTCAGCGAACTGACTCTAGTAGAAAATCGGACCATTACAAGGCTACGAATTAATGTTCCACTGACAGGATTTACTGCGCTTCTTGTTCGGTAGCTTAAATCCGAAAAAGGCAAAAATTATCCTTACACGTTGAGATTTTCATTCACAAGGACTGGCAGCAAAAATAAAGAAACAAAACTACGACTCTGCCTTTCCGTTTTATTTTGGGAGCTATTAAATACCAATGCAGAATTTTTATGACCGGGAAAGAACAATTGTGGTGGATCAAAAATCCACAAAGAAATGTAAATCAATAACACAAAGTAGACACTTATGTGGCAAAATCATTTGTAAATTAGATGGATAATAATGTATAAGGCAAATATTTGAAAATACTGTTTTTGTATTAATTAGGAAAATTAGACAAAACATGAAATTTAGGGTGATGGATTTCTGATGGGTTTTCTATTGATTTAAATTCAAAGTTTATGATTTTAACCAGATCTAACTCTTGTCTCGAGATGTTAGCTTGAATATTATATGGCGCGGATTCTAATTACACAGCTAAGCGGTGATACAGTGCGTAATTAAATTCCAGTATAACTTGTAAATTTTCATAAAGGGTGGCAGCACATACCGAAAATCAGATTTGTAGTAAAAAAGGGATAAACCTTCCTTAGCTCGCTGAGTAAAGCCTTATAAATTTTATATGGTTTATAGGCGACAAAAATATAATGCAAGATATAAAAACTAATTCTACTTCACAATTTTATTACACAGAACTCATATGTGCCTTGCTCGGTTTAAAGTCATGAAATTATACTTATGTCAATCTTATCCATATATTAAATAACCGTATATATAATATAATTGTTTATATAGGTTAAACATATATTTCACTATATTAATAATACGGTGACGTATGTCCTACCAGAATATGTCATATAAACAAGTCTTGTATTGGTTACTTACCGAATAGAATGTTTATAAAGGTTTAACGTAATCATTTCAAGTGAATTATAACTAGTGTTGATACACGGGGTACTATTGTGAAGTTACTAAATATTAAGAGCTCTCAGAAAGGATTGGCTTAAGGGTATGTGATTATTTTTTAGGTGCGTTAGTTTCATAGTCACTAAAGCAGATAAATATGCAGGACAGATTTATTTTTGTCTACATAATTATATTTACTAGTTGTCGAACAGTATTCGAAATTCATATTTTTATTAATTTTTACCTGTTTTTTTTTTTTTGTTTTTTAATTTTTTTTTAATTCTCCCCATCTTAGTATTTTTGCTCATATTTTCCTATTTTCCTTTACTTTTTCTTTTTTACCTGTTTTTTACTGTTTTTTCATGTTTTTTTTTCTATTTTTTGCGATTTTTCCTATTGTTGCCTATATTTCCCAATTTTCTTTTTTTCTGATTTTCTTAGAGTATTATATATTTCCTCATTTTTTCTTATTTTTTTTTCTATTTCTTCCTTTGTTTTTTCATTTTTGTCTTATTAGTCTGATTTTTTTGACATTTTATCAGCTATTTTTTGTTTAGATACTTACGATGTTTTTCAGTTTTTCTGTTGTTTTTCCGATTTGTCACCATTTTTGCCTATATTTTGCGATTTTTTTGCAATTTTTTTATTTTTTTCAGGGTTTTCACGCAATTTCAATATTTTGCAATATTTTTCCGAATTTTTTGTAATTGTTGAAAATTTTCTTGGATGACTACATTTGTTTTCAATTTTTTCGTTGTTTTTTAGATTGTTCCGGTTTCTGCTGTTTTCTTCTGCGATTTTTTACGCTTTTTTTTTTACCGTTTTTGTTTCAGATTTATTTGTAATAATTTGTAATTTATTTCAAATCATTCAGATTTTTAATTTCTTTTATTCTTTCCAGTTTTTGTGATTTTTTGCAATTTTTCAGTATTTTCAGTAATTTCTTTCTCGTTTACTTTCTTATTTTCAAAATTTTTTCTGTTTTGTTCTGATTTTTTGTTTTTTTTCTGATTTTGTTCAAAATTTCTTCTTATTTTTTTCTCGTTGTATTGCTTTTTTTTTTCTATTTCTTTGGTTTTCAGATTTTTTTTCTCATTTATTTCTTATTCCTCTGATTTATTTGAATTCTTTCGAATTTTTCCATTTTTATTTTTAAATTTTTTGGATGGTTACAATTATTTTCGGTTTTTTGGTTGTTTTTGAAATTTTTGGCTATTTTTTTTAGTTTGCAATTTTTTGTATTTTTTTCCCACTTTCTGGTTTTTGTTTTTTTTCTGAATTTTTCCCAATTTTGTTTCATTGTTATGGTTTTTTTTCATTTTTTTGATTTTTTTCTCATTTATTTCTTATTTCTCTGATTTATTTCAATTTTATAATTTTTTTTTTTTAATTTTTTTTTAGGTTAGTCACAACTGTTTTCAGTTTTTTGTTTTTTTCCGATTTATTGCCAGTTTTGCTATTTTTTTCCGATTATTTGCAATTTTTTGTGATCTTTTTCCCCATTTTTTTGAAATTTTGCGATTTCTTTCATTTTTTTTATAGATTTTTTGCTATTTTTTTTGGGATTTAGTTTCAACTTTTTGCGATTTTTTTACGCCTTTTACGATTTTATTTGAATTTTTTTTGCTTCTTTTTGCAATCTTATTTGAATTTTTTTTGATTTCTTGTGTTTTTTAGCGATTTTTTTTCGTTATTTAGCGTTTTTTTTTGTTTTTCTTTTCGGTTTTTTGGTTGTTATTTAGATTTTTTCCGATTTTCTGCCATTTTTCTAAATTTTTTTCCGATTTTTGCAATTATTTTCTCCATTTTCTGATTTTTTGATTTGCTTTTTGACTCTTTTCAAATTTTGTTCTCATAGTATTGTTTATTTTTTATTCGGTTACCTTTTGGATCGTTACAATTTTTTTTTTGGTTTTTTGGTTGATTTTTGATATTTCTTCCGATTTTTCTGTCATTTTTTGCGATTTTTTCCGATTATTTTCAATTTTTTGTGATTTTTTCCCATTTTTTTTTCGATTTTTTGCGATTATATTTAAATTTTTGCGATATTTTTTGATTTCTTATGTTTTTTAGCGATTTTTTTTTTCGTTTTTTGAGTTTTTTTTATTTTTTTTTCTATTTTTAATTAGTTTTCCCTATTTTCTTCCTTGGTTTTTTCTCCTATTTTGACTATTTAATCATATTTTTTCCACTGTATCTATTTAAGCTTTTTTTGAGTTTTTTTTTTTACTTTTTTTTTACTTTTTTTTTAATTTTTTATTATTTGTCTCTATTTTCTTTCGTGTTTTTTACATTTTTTTGATCATTTGATCATGTTTTTTTCCACTGCACCTATTTTACCTATTTTTACCTATATTTTCTTATTTTTCCTTATTTTTTCCTAATTTTTTTCTATTTTTACCTGTTTTTTTCCCTGTTTTTACTGTTTCTTGTCATTTTTTTTCAATTTTTTCCTCATTTTTTCTATTCTTTCCTATATTTCCTGTTTTCCCCATTTTTCCTATTTTGTCTGATTTTGCTCTATTTCGAATTGTTCCCCATTTTTTCCTGTTTTTTTCTAATTTTCGTACTTTTTCTGTTTTTGCTATTGTTTTTGTAGCTTTTTTCCGTTTTTATTTATTTTTCCCCATTTTGCCTATTTTTCCCTATATTTTACTGTTTTTCCTATTTTTTACCTATTTAAAAATAATACAAAGCGCCTAAAGAAATTATCACTTCAAAAAAATAAAATTACAAATTATATTTCAAGTTTTAAATTTCTTTTCTTTTATTTGTAAAGAAACGTCCCTTTAGCATTTCCTCATTTATCATGAAGAAACAAGAAACAGAAATGAATAAATTATATTCTTTTAATGACCCTCTCTACTTTGCACTTTTACCCTTTTGTCGTACTTTTAACTAGTTAACCGGTCAAGTGGGATTTGTGTAAACCGCTTGTTGAATTCTAAGTTAAGTTTTTAAGCTGCCTAAATAATTCAAATTTAATTCTACTTAGTTTCGAAGTAGGTTACCGGGAAATAAAATGGCGTTAGGTAAATATTTAAATTGTGACTGTAGAAGTCGCTAATGTGTTAAAGGTAAATAAAAGTTTCGAGTTTTGTTTTAAATAATTAATTTTGTTGTTGTTAAATCGAACTAATTTGTACTTACCTCCAGTTACTATGCATGTTAATTTCATATCTCCACCCTCTTCGTAAGGACCTGCAAGTGATGGTACCTCTTTTCCTTTATCGTTTATAATGGCTGGTTTTTGTGGTGGTACTGTAACAAAAATATAAGATTTAATTACATATTGTACATCAAAAAATTCCATTTTATAAAAAACAGTAAAATATAGGGAAAAATGGACAAAATGGGGAAAAATAAAAAAAACAGAAAAATTTAAGCAAAAAACGGAAAAAGAATGAAAATTAGAAAAATATTGGAAACAATAGAAAAATGGGAAATGATAGAGAAAAATAGAAAAATCAGCGAAATAGGAAAAAATGGGGAAAATAGGGAAATATAGGCAAAAATAGAAAAAATGAGGGAAAAATAGAAAACAACATAAAAAATCGTAAAAACAGGGAAAGCTAAAAAAGAAAAAAAAAATTGCTAAAAAACATAAGAAATCAATAAATGTGGCAAAAAATCGCAAATAGTCGTAAAAAAATTCAAATAAAATCGTAAAAAGCGTAAAAAAATCACAAAAAGTTGAAACAAAATCCAAAAAAAAAATGCAAAAAAAACTATAAAAAATGCAAGAAATCGCATAAAATAGCCAAAAAATTCAAAAAAATGGGGAAAAAATCCAAAAAAAATTTCAAATAATCGGAAAAAATAGCAAAAACAATAGCAAACAATTATAATGATCTAAAAACCTTAAATAAGAAAATTAAATATTCGAAAGAAAATCAGAGAAATAGAAAAAAAAACAATACAATGAAAAAAAAATAAGAAAAAATCAGAAAAAAAAACAAAAAATCAGAAATTAAGGAAAAAATATTGCAAAAATGGGAAAAAAATTCACAAAAAACAACCAAAAAACCGAAATATATTGTAACCATCCACAAAAATAAAAAATAAAATAAAAATTTTTAGATAATTGAAATAAATCAGAGGAATAAAAAATAAATCGCAAAATAATCTATAAAAAAAACGCAAAAAATGGCATAAGATAACAAAAAAAATGGGAGAAAAATCACAAAAAATTGCAAATAATCGGAAACAAATCGCAAAAAATGACAAAAAAACGGGAAAAATCTCTAAAAACAACCAAAAAACCGAAAACGAATGTAATAATCTAAAAAAATTAAAAAATTCGAAAGAACACCAAAGATATAGAAAAAAAACAATACAATGAGAAAGAAAAAATTAGAGGAAAATCAGAAGAAAAAAAAGCAGAAAATGGGGAAAAATATTTAAAAAATTTGCAAAAATCGGGAGAAAGCGCAAAAAATAGCAAAAAATCGGGAAAAATCTCAAAAAACAACCAAAAAACCGAAAGCGAATGTAACCGTCTAAACAAATTAAAAAAAAAAATTAAAAAATTCGAAACACCAAAGAAATAGAAAAAAAACAATACAATGAGAAAAAAATAAGAAAAAATTTGAGAAAAATCAGAAAAAAAAACAACAAATCAGAAAATGGTAAAAAAAATTAACAAAATCCGAAAAAAAATGCAAAAAATGGCAAAAAAATCGATTAGAATCTCAAAAAACCTCCAAAAAACCGAAAACAATTGTAAATATCCAAAAAAATTTAAAAAAAATGAAAAACTTCGAAAAATTGAAATAAATCAGAGAAATAAAGAAAAAAAAAGAAATCATCAGAAAACCAAATAAATAGAAAAATGAACAATACAATAAGAAAAAAATTTAAAAAAAGCTGAAAAAAAAAATTTGAAAATGAAAAAAAAAATAGGAAAAAATCGAAGAAAAAAGAAAACATTGGTAAAAGTTGAAAAAATCAGAACATAGTGGAGAAAAATGAAAAACAAAATTGTTAAATACGAAAAAACCGAAACAATCAAAAAAATTGTAAAAAACCGAATACAAAACGAAAAAAAGCAAAAATCGCAGGAAATAAAAAAAAGTGGCCAAAAAAACATATACAATCAAAAAAAATTGTAAAACACTCTTGAAAAATTGCAAAAAAATCGAAAAACTGGAAAAAAAAATGAAAAATTTGAAAGATTTGAAATAAATTGTAAATTATTAAAAATAAATCTGAAACAAAAACGATAAAAAAAGCGTAAAAAATCGAAACGAAATTCCAAAAAAATCTTAGAAAGTAAAAAAAAAATTTCAAAAATCGCAAAAAATCGGAAAAAATATCATAAAAAATTGCAAATTCAAATGCCCAAAAATCTGAAAAATAAAGGCAAGTGTGGTAAAAAATAGAATAAAATTCCAAAAAAACTGAAAAAAATTGTAACCATCTAAAAAGAGAACTAAAAAATTCGGAAGATTTGAAATAAATCGAAGAATTCAGAGGAATAAGAAAAAAATTAAGAATTTATTAAAATTTTTGAATTTTTAATATATATTTATAGAAAGGAAGTAAATGAAATATGAATTTAAAAAAACTGAAAAAAAATCCTGAAGAATAATGAAGGATACCTTTTTCAGGAATTTGTACTAATATGTATTAATACAAACGAAGTAAATGAAATATGAATTCGAAAGACTGAAAAAAAATCCTGAAGAAAAATGAAGGATACCTTTTTCAGGAAATTGTACTAATATGCATTTATAGAAACGAAGTAAATGAAATAGGAAATTGAAAAAACTGAAAAAAAAAATCCTGAAGAATAATGAAGGAAACCTTTTTCAGGAACTTGTACTAACATGCATTTATAGAAACGAAGTAAATGAAGCAGGAATTTGAAAAAACTGAACAAAAATCATGAAGGATAATGAAGGATACCTTTTTCAGGAAATTGTACTAATACGTATTTATAGAAACAAAGTAAATGAAATATGAATTTAAAAAAACTGAAAAAAAATCCTGAAGGATAATAAAGGATACATTTTTCAGGAACTTGTACTAATATGCATTTATAGAAACGAAGTAAATGAAATAGGAATTTGAAAAAACTGAAAAAAAAACCTTAAGGATAATAAAGGATACATTTTTCAGGAAATTGTACTAATAT
The DNA here is from genome assembly GCA_963243735.1 of Neocrepidodera transversa. NCBI lineage: Eukaryota > Metazoa > Arthropoda > Insecta > Coleoptera > Chrysomelidae > Neocrepidodera > Neocrepidodera transversa. Next base: position 7,433,515 of record OY725347.1, read on the forward strand.
GTATTTATAGAAACGAAGTAAATGAAATAGGAATTTAAAAAAACTGAAAAAAAATCCAGAAGGATAATAAAGGATACCTTTTTCAGGAACTTGTACTAATATGCATTTATAGAAACGATGTAAATGAAGTAGGAATTTGAAAAAACTGAAAAAAAAATCCTGAAGGATAATGAAGAATACCTTTTTCAGGAAATTGTACTAATATGTATTTATAGAAACGAAGTAAATGAAATAGGAATTTGAAAAAACTGAAAAAAAAATCCTGAAAGATACTCAAGGATACCTTTTTCAGGAAATTGTACTAATACGGATTTATAAAAACTAAGTAAATGAAATAGGAATTTGAAAAACTGAAAAAAATTCCTGAAGGATAATGAAGGATACCTTTTTCAGGAATTTGTACTAATATGTATTAATAGAAACTAAGTAAGTGAAATAGGAATTTGAAAAACTGAAAAAAAATCCTGAAGAAAAATGAAGGATACCTTTTTCAGGAAATTGTACTAATATGTATTTATAGAAACAAAGTAAATGAAATATGAATTTAAAAAAACTGAAAAAAAATCCTGAAGGATAATAAAGGATACCTTTTTCAGGAAATTGTACCAATATGTATTTATAGAAACAAAGGAAATGAAATAGGAATTTGAAAAAACTGAAAAAAAATCCTGAAGGATAATAAAGGATACCTTTTTCAGGAATTTGTACTAATATGCATTTATAGAAACGAAGTAAATGAAGTAGGAATTTGAAAAAACTGAAAAAAAAAACCTGAAGGATAATGAAGGATACCTTTTTGAGGAAATTTTACTAATACGTATTTATAAAAACTAAGTAAATGAAAAAGGAATTTGAAAAACTGAAAAAAAATCCTGAAGAATAATGAAGGATACTACTAAAAACTGGAAAAAAATTTAAAGGATAATAAAGGACACATTTTTCAGGAAATTGTACTTATATGTATTTATAGAAACGAAGTAAATAAAATATGAATTTGAAAAAACTGAAACAAAATCCTGAAGAATAATGAAGGATAACTTTTTCAGGAAATTGTACTAATATGTATTTATGGAAACTTAGTAAATGAAATAGGAATTTGAAAAACTGAAAAAAAATCCTAAAGAAAAATGAAGGATACCTTTTTAAAGAAATTGTACTAATATTTATTTATACAAATGAAGTAAATGAAATATGAATTTGAAACAACTGAAAAAAAATCCTGAAGGATAATGAAGGATACTTTTTCAGGAAGTTGAACTAATATGTATAGAAACGAAGTAAATAAAATATGAATTTGAAAAAACTGAAACAAAATCCTGAAGAATAATGAAGGATAACTTTTTCAGGAAATTGTACTAATACGTATTTATAGAAACTAAGTAAATGAAATAGGAATTTGAAAAACTGAAAAAAAATCCTGAAGAATAATGAAGGATACCTTTTTCAGGAAATTGTACTTATACGTATTTATAAAACCGAAGTAAGTGAAATATGAATTTGAAAAAACTGGAAAAAACCCTAAAGGATAATAAAGGACACATTTTTCAGGAAATTGTACTTATATGTATTTATAGAAACGAAGTAAATAAAATATGAATTTGAAAAAACTGAAACAAAATCCTGAAGAATAATGAAGGATAACTTTTTCAGGAAATTGTACTAATATGTATTTATGGAAACTTAGTAAATGAAATAGGAATTTGAAAAACTGAAAAAAAATCCTAAAGAAAAATGAAGGATACCTTTTTAAAGAAATTGTACTAATATTTATTTATACAAATGAAGTAAATGAAATATGAATTTGAAACAACTGAAAAAAAATCCTGAAGGATAATGAAGGATACTTTTTCAGGAAGTTGAACTAATATGTATAGAAACGAAGTAAATAAAATATGAATTTGAAAAAACTGAAACAAAATCCTGAAGAATAATGAAGGATAACTTTTTCAGGAAATTGTACTAATACGTATTTATAGAAACTAAGTAAATGAAATAGGAATTTGAAAAACTGAAAAAAAATCCTGAAGAATAATGAAGGATACCTTTTTCAGGAAATTGTACTTATACGTATTTATAAAACCGAAGTAAGTGAAATATGAATTTGAAAAAACTGGAAAAAACCCTAAAGGATAATAAAGGACACATTTTTCAGGAAATTGTACTTATATGTATTTATAGAAACGAAGTAAATAAAATATGAATTTGAAAAAACTGAAACAAAATCCTGAAGAATAATGAAGGATAACTTTTTCAGGAAATTGTACTAATATGTATTTATGGAAACTTAGTAAATGAAATAGGAATTTGAAAAACTGAAAAAAAATCCTAAAGAAAAATGAAGGATACCTTTTTAAAGAAATTGTACTAATATTTATTTATACAAATGAAGTAAATGAAATATGAATTTGAAACAACTGAAAAAAAATCCTGAAGGATAATGAAGGATACTTTTTCAGGAAGTTGAACTAATATGTATAGAAACGAAGTAAATGAAGTATGAATTTGAAAAAACTGACAAAAAAGTCGTGAAGGATAATGAAGGATACCTTTTTCAGGAAATTAATATGTATTTATAGAAACGAAGTAAATAAAAGACGAATTTGAAAAAACCGAAAAAAAACCTGAAGGATAATGAAGGATACCATTTTCAGGAAATTATACTAATATGCATTTATAGAAACAAAGTATATGAAATAGGAATTTGAAAAAACTGAAAAAAATTCCTGAAGGATAATGAAGTATACCTTTTCAGGAAATTGTACTAATATGCATTTATAGAAACGATGTAAATGAAGTAGGAATTTGAAAAAACTGAAAAAAAAAAATCCTGAAGGATAATGAAGAATACCTTTTTCAAGAACTTGTACTAATATGCATTTATAGAAACGATGTAAATGAAGTAGGAATTTGAAAAAACTGAAAAAAAAAATCCTGAAGGATAATGAAGAATACCTTTTTCAGGGAATTGTACTAATACGTATTTATAGTAACTAAGTAAATGAAATAGAAATTTGAAAAACTGAAAAAAAATCCTGAAAAAAAATGAAGGATACCTTTTTCAGGAAATTGTACTAATACGTATTTATAGAAACTAAGTAAATGAAATAGGAATTTGAAAAAATGAAAAAAATCCTGAAGAATAATGAAGGATACCTTTTTCAGGAAATTGTACTAATATGTATTGATAGAAACGAAGTAAATGAAATAGGAATTTGAAAAAACTGAAAAAAATTCCTGAAGGATAATGAAGGATACCTTTTTCAGGAAACTGTACTAATATGTATTTATAGAAACGAAGTAAATGACGTAGACGTTTAAAAAAACTGAAAAAAAATCCTGAAGGATACCTTTTTCAGGAAGTTGTACTAATATGCATTTATAAAAACTAAGGAAATGAAACATGAATTTGAAAAAACTGAAAAAAAAATCCTGAAGGATAGTTTTTTCAGGAAATTGCACTAATATGTATAGAAACGAAGTAAATGAAATATGAATTTGAAAAAACAAAACAAAAATCCTGAAGTGCAATAAAGGATACTTTTTTCAGGAAATTGTACTAATGTTATCAAGTAGGTACATATTTTACATAGTAAATGACCTCTCTACTCAAATACGTAGATGCAAAGTAAAAAGTTATACGCAACGGTTTTAATTTTTTAGTTGAATCTCGAAATCATGAAACTTTTAATTAAACCGGTGAATAATGTAGTAGAAACACCAAACAAATTTCGAAATTACGTAGTAAATCTGTCACGTGCTCTCACGATGAAACGAGGATATTTTCCTTCATCAAATATTTATAAAATCTAAAAGCGCGGGGCGTGTTCTTGTCAATTTTCGAGACGAATACAACGAAGAAGTTTTTGAAAACTCCTCCGGTAAAATTGTTGGTTAATTTCGGTCATTATATTTTATGTTTAAAAAGTTTTATATATTTATTTTCTAACAACTTTTGGACTAAATTGTATATTAAATATCTACCAGGAAAATGTATATTTTGGAAAAAAAATAGTTTTGTAACCTTAATTCAGAGAATAAATATTTATAATATTTAAAAAATAATTTTATGTATAATTATTTATAACTTATATTTTTTTTTAAATTTGACCAAAAAGTGTTATGTTGGTCTCCCATTTTTATATTTATTTTGAATTGAGCCCAAATAATAAAATAAGCGTAGGTAATGCGCGAACCCAGTAGTGTGAGATTTTGCATAGTTAAAGTTTAAATACAGGAAAAAATATGAAAAAATAGGAAACAATAGAAAAATGGAAAAAATGGAAAGTAAAATAGGAATAAATGAAAAAAATTGAAAAAATAGGAAAATTGGAAAAAAAAATAGACAAAAGTAAAAAAAATGGGAAAAATTGGAAATAATAGGAAGAACTCTAGAGGATATAGAAAAATTAAGAAAGCATAAAAAATAACGAAAGAATTGAGAAAAACGGGAGAAAGGAAAATATAGGAAAAAATTGGAAAATATCGGCAAAAAAAGAAAAAAAAACATGAAAAAAGTTAAAAAACATAAAAAATAACAAGAAAAACAGGAGAAAAAAAAAATGAGACAGAATAGAAAAAATCGAAAAAAAATGGTAAAAACAGGAAAAAATAGGAAAAAATACAAAAATTGAGAAAAATAGAAAGATTGGAAAAAAATATAGAAAAGTAAAAAAATAGGGAAAAAATGAAAAATAATGGGAAGAACTAAAGGATACAGAAAAATTAAGGATATATAAAAAAATTAGGAAAAAATAGAGAAAAATAGGAATATAGAAAAATAGGCAAAAAATTTATAAAACATGAAAAACAGTAAAAAACAAAAAAAAACATGAAAAACGGGGAAAAATATAAAAAATGTCATTAAGAAAAAACAAAAAAAATAAGGAAAAAATCGAGAAAAATGGGACAAAGGAAAAAATAGGAAAATATATGCAAAAAAAAGAAAAAAACATGAAAAAGAGTAAAAAACTTAAAAAACCAACAAAAACATGGAAAATTTAGAAAAAATAGGAAAATATAAAAAATTGGGGAAATATAGGAAAAAACTAGAAAATGGGAACAGATTAAAAAAACAATGAAACAAAGTAAAAAATGGGAAACAGAAAAATTAAGAAAACGTAAAAAATAAGGAAAAAATTGAGAAAAACAGGAAAAAGGAAAAATAGGAAAATATAGGCAAAAAAAGAAAAAAACCTAAAAACAGTAAAAAAAAATTAAAAACACAAGGAAAAATAGGAAAAAACTGAATGAGTAGGAAAAAATAGAGGAAAATAGAAATAAACATGAAAAAATTGTAAAAAATGGGAAAATGAAATGAAAAGCAGGAAAGTATGGGACAAAATAGGAAATTGGGGAAATATAGGCGAAAACTGGAAAATGGGTACACAAAAAAACAATAAAACATAGTAAAAACCAGGACACATAAAAAATTAAGAAAACGTAAAAAAATAAGGAAAAGATATAGAAAAACAGGAACAAGGAAAAAATAGGAAAATATAGGCAAAAAGAGAAAAAAAAAACATGAAAAGCATTAAAAAAACATAAAAACAAGAAAAACAGGAAAAAATATAAAAAAATAGAAAAACATGGAAAAAATTGGGAAAAAATACAGAAAAATAGAAACACGAAAAAATTAAAAAAATGGGAAAAAAATTTAAAGTAGGAAAATATAGGAAAAAAACATGAAATGGGGGAACATTTTTTTTTGTTAATTATCATTTTTTTATCTATTTATTAATGAATTAAAAGTCATTGTGATATCATATTATTTATTTTAGATGCTCAAGAACCTACAGGGCTACCAGCAAATCCTTAGAAGAAATTACATGTAAAATCGCTTCAAGGTCATCGTTTATAACAACCAGATAACCTTGGGTTGCAGTTCGTATAAATATCAATATTTAAAAAATTTTACATTTTTGTCATACAAAATTGACCTATATTAATTATTCTAAATCATGGGTCGACCTTACCTTCTTGTGAAACGCAATGACCTTGAATGGTTCTACTTTTACTAATTTGTACGTTAACAATTTTATAAGTAATTTCCCTTGTAGCCTTTTATTATTAAAGGACCTACAAGGCTATGCTTTGAGTACATCCTTTGAAAAAATCGCTAAGATCCAAAATAGCAGAGTTATTCTTTTCAAGGTCACGCATGGAATACTTCACTTATTTTTGGTCGCATTTTGATATGTGAAACATTATGAATAACATTACTTGCGTGACCTTGAAAGTTACAACTTTTGCTATTTTGTAACTTTCACCATAAGAGATATGTTCATAGCTTTTTTGATCCTTTACTATAGTAGAATTAATTTGTTTATTATATTTGTAATAAGTCTAAAGTCATATTTAAAAATTTCATAAATAGAAAATAGGAAAAAAAGAAACTGGATACAAATATAATTTTATTAGCATAAAACCACCAACCAGCCGGTGTAAACTGTTTTGATATACAAAAAAAATTGTTTCATGCAACTCTATAATCTAGGTCATGGAAAAATACCTATGGTATAAACACATTTCTGCAGGTGTCGAAATTATTAACAATATAGTGATCCAGTTTTGGCACTGTCACGTAATGTAATGCAAATCAACAAAAAATTTTTGAATTAACAATAGTATGAAAAAACACGGCGCATTATTAAAACCCCCATGTATAAAATTATTCGTATAAGAAATGTCTTGCAATATTGAATTGAAAAAAGTCAAAAATAAAATAGTACTTTCTCTATATCTAGAAATAAAAAATCTAAAGGTACTATTTAAATGCTCATAGAATTTTCTTCTTGTATCCATATTCACATACTCCGAATGAGTTAAGTATTGGAATCTATAATTGTGTGTGGGTAACAGAAAGAAATTTTAAATCTGACTTCAGATTTTTGTTTAGAACGAAAAATATTGAATCATTAAATGAAAAAATCAAAAAATAATTCATTAACAGACAGAAATACATCGTCTAACACATGAGCATTTCCTAATGTTTTTATAATACTTTGCATACAAAAGGTATATACTTAAATTAGGAATTTGGAACCTTTTGGAACCTTTTTTAATACTCTACATACGTTTCGCTAACTATGTAATCATCAGGAACTGATAATAAACTATACATTATTCTTCAACAAAAGATATAATTTAATAATACTTCAAAGGTCTTATAGGATTTATTCGCAACTCATACCGTATCTTTATTAAAGTTTAATATAACGCGTTTTTCTGAATAGAGGAATATGCCAGTTAGTTTGGGACTAAAATTCCCTAGGGACAGCTCAAAGTTCGTCCTGAATGAATATAGCTTCCAACCGAATATGTGAGGCATACCTTAAATATTTAATGTTGCACATTAGGTACGAGGGCCACTTTTATTGAATGTTTATGTGCGTAGCCTCCAGTTAGGTTTTGATTTAAGGAGAATTTATAATTCTCAAAAACAAAGGCAAAAGCAGTTTTTAAAGTTAATAAATAGTAATAATTTTTATTAAAATCATGAGGAATCTAATTTATGATCATTGAAACAGGATTAAAAAATTTTCCAGAACGAATAGAGAGATTTTTCTTAATACAAAAAATAATAAATTCAGTGTACAAAGAATAGGTTCGTGCAAACTAAAGAAGAAGATCTGGGTGACGTTGCCCTTTTACAGCAGCAAACGTACCACTCAAATACCCCCATTGTGGACTACAACAATTAATCACAGTTTTTTAACAATTTTGTAACAAATTATATAAAATTTTTGTAGGTTTTAGTAATAGAAAATATTTAAATATACTTAAATGATTTTTCTTATAAGAGATCGAAACTTAAATAAAAATAAATGTAATTATTATACTAAATTAATATATTCAATTGCAATGACGTACATTAACGTCATTAAAATTCATTTTCAGAGGCCCGTGATGTCAATGTAAGTTATTCGTAAATTTGTGGTAAATAGTGGAAAGGAGGACGTCAGTGTGTAAAATATCATCATCAAAGCCTTCCTGAAAGGTGTTAATTTACAATAAAATTGAAAATGTTTAAATAAGATTGAAAACTTACGTTAGTTAGATACCCCATCAGAGATCATTGCAAACATGACAACAGATTGGTAACAAGGTTGTTAGGCGTACAGCAAATCTGAATAATATCCATATTATCAATCAATAATTAATATCGAATTGATTATCGATCTAATAGTATTGCACACTCGAGATGGCTCGTGACACTAGTGTATTAATTATGAATGATAAACGATATATTAAGCTGACGTTGACAGATAACACTGACAGAAGAGGGCGTTCATCCAAGATTCCGAACTACATCAAACCGAGCTGAACTGATCATCATTTAATTAGTGTACGTAAGGGAAAAGGGCCATGCTCAGTAACTACGGATATGATCCATACAGCGGTCCAGAAACCAAACATAGTTGGTTGGGAAGATTTACTGTAATAGCGATTTTTTTTAACGTAGAGTGAAGAGCTCTGACACTGGAAAAAAATCAGCCAGAAGCTTGAAGAGCACAATAGACATGACTAGACCATGACCAATAGATGGCAACTAGTTGAAGGATGAATAGACTAGAATAGAAATAGATTGTTTATAAAAGTAAAAGGGTATAGAAATCCATACTAGGCAGCAAAAAAGGAGCGAACAGATACCTATAGTAGCCTCTTACGACACAGTGTTTGCTGGGGTACCAATTCTTAAACCGGCTTCCCACGGTGAATATGAACATAAGTTTAGGTTAATATGGAGCAAATCCAGTAGCCAAAGATGAATGACAATTGGTAGAAAAAAGAAAAACCCGTCTCACAATGAGAACTTACCCCAAAATGTATATTAACAAAATGTTAAATTACCTGACAAAATTAGGTATACTTAAATAACATGATATATGAATTTAATTCAGGATAATCATATGCTCTATAAATATGATATTTGTAAAGCTTAAAAGAAAACTAACCCAAAATAGGTGTCAAAAGTTGGTTAAAAAATTAGTCATAACTCAAAAAAGTAGATTGGGATCTGGTTCTCTTACACCAAATCGCCAGGAGTTCCAATTCGATGGTGTAGTCCTTTCTTCAGATTAGGTCAAGGAAGCAAATGGGAGAAAATACCCTAGGGCGGTGCAAAGCCAATACACCACGTCAGTACTTCTACCTCCCACTTACAAAAAGGGTTTTGTAACCACCTGCATCGCACAGAAAACAAAAAAAAACGAAAATCTCGTACTTCAAGGAGAAATATCCTTCATATCTGAAATCTCAAAGTTCGAGTAGAAATATTCTTCAACAACTGAAGAATCTCGATGATCAATTAGAAATGTTCTTTACGAACGAAAAAATACCATAAAAGGTATGCCTATAAGGCATGGCTTGAAAGAGCATGCCTTAGGATTGCATGTCAAATATATAAAGAATTTACGTTAAAATTAAAAAAATAGCTTACCCTTAATTATAAAAAAGCCCTCGATAAGACATTAAAACGGTATACACTAACACATGTAAAATACAAAATTTCGCTATCACTAGGTGATACGATGACTTTTGCTTTTCGCCGGTCAGAACAGAAAAGAACCAATCTCGTCTTAAAACAAAATGGAGACCTCATTAACGACATCCGCAAGGTGGCGTATCGACAAATTAATAACAACTGAATAGCCAAATGTCTAAGCAACCAGATTAACCCCTATATGTAATATAGGTTTCCCATAGTCAAGTACTATAAACGACAATTTATTCAGAGCATGTCTAGCGTAAGCGAAGCAGTTTACTACTTAAAAATTGTTTTGAGTTATGATATACCTTGAAATTAAAAAAAACTTTTTAATTAGGGTCATTAGGTAATTCGTTTATCATTTTGCGAAATACTTACACAAGAAAAATATTTACAAATGGCTTTTTATACTTAAATTATGAGAGTGATGTAAAAACATAAAACCTTATGCTACACGATGTCCTGTTTGATGTAAAAATCGTAGAAAAAAATGATGTCGATGCATAGAGAGAAAAATAGGTCAATTTTTATGTTACATAGTTTTTTCACTCTCTGACGGACCACATTCACTTTCTTGATCCTCGTTAGGATTGTATTTATCTAAAGAATTAGCTGGAAATTACTCGTCCTTTTCATCAGACATAAACTCTGATCAAGAATTTTGTAATCTTGTCTGCTGTTTCTCAAAACTCATAATTCTAGGTTATCTTTGCCACCTTTTACTTCGCAAATTAACACACAACTGAGCAAATATGCTCTAATGCGACATGATCCAACAAGTACAGTACTTGTTTACTACCACGGAGCCCAATAGGTAAAAGTATCTCGTAGGGATAGACAAACGTTGTACCACTGGCAATAACTGTCAAAAATGACAGAAAATAAACATTTTTCCAATGTTTAAATAGCTAAAAAAAGATATGAAGAATTTTACAGATTATATGAGAAAATTAAAAATGGGCCTCACAAACCCAATTTATTTCTTACCATCGGGCGGTTAACGTGTTAAATCTATACTAAATTTAATGTTTGAAATTTACTATATAGTTTATGACCTTAAATGGTAAATTTAATTCTACCTGAATTGATTTAATTTTTTTAATTTAACTTATTGAAACTTTTAAAAGCTTTCAGGAATAATAAATTTTTCCTTAATTAATTTGTGTGCATCTTAGGATGCACTACGACTATTTCGAAAATTGTTACACGCTCAGTCCTGCAGTATATAAAAGCGGCTATAAAATTTTACCATAAGTAATTTTTTAATTTTTTTTTATTTTTTATATATTAACAATTTTTTTAAATTTTATTCATTTAATTCACCATGATTAGTTAAAGTTTTAACATAATTTTCGTACCATTGTTTATTGTGAAATTAACAAAAAATCTGTAAGTAATTACTGAACTTTGTATTATTGTGTTTCTAAATGTTAATTTTATATTATTGGTCGAAATATGTTGCTCCTTGTTAAAAAGATCTTAAATTACATTATTGTGGTATGACTATAAATTTGATTATTTTTGGATAAATTATATTACTGAATTTTTAAAAATGTATGTAACATATTTTTAGATATATTGAATAAAAAATATAACTATGTCTTTAATAATATTTATTTTATTTTTTTTTGGTCTACTATTTTTTATCAAAGAATTAGATAAATTAATTCCCAAAACCCTCATAATCTTGTCGTTATTTCTTTTCCACCGTACAACAATCTCCCAATAAGATTAAATATCCTTCTGTTATTGGCCTCTGTTGTGGCTAGTCCGTCCGTAGACTATATCGTTGTGACCACCACAGAGAGCCACATAGAACGAATATGGTATATTGCGGTAAACCGTTTTCAAGTGCAAGTTTCGACGAAAAGGGAATAGAAAATAAGTCTGATGTTATAAAACCTCAACGTAAATATCCAGAAACATGAAAGCAATTTCAGACAAGCTCCGTTCGGGTCTGATGTAATGACTATTCGTCCGCCACTATTTGGGTCCGAAAAGGAAATGAAAAACGCTTGTACATCGGCGATTGTTCCTTGCAAAGGAAATGAATTGATTTCAGATAAAATTAGATTTAGGACTTCTTCGAAAAAATAGACTTTTTCGATATTTATCTATATCAGAAATATTCATAATAAACAGATCATTACTTTTTATAAAATATTTATGGTAAATTTGATATTATATCGCCCTCTGAATTTTTATATATTAATAGTAGCCTCCCATTGGTCAAAATTCAACCATACTTCATTAAATTTTTTTAAGTATGATTGATATTGTGTTTATTTTATTAAAAAATCAGTGCATGGTCACCGAGCTTTTCTTTGCATACTTTAATATTTTTTTTTTCCTATTTTCTCCTATTTTATATTTTATTTGTATTTCTATTTTTTCCTATTTTTTCTATTATTTCCTATTTTTTCCTATTTTTTTCCTATTTTTTCCTACAGTTTCAATTTTTTTCCTATTTACTTTTATTTCCTCTTATTTTTTACCTGTTATTTTTATATTTTTATGTATTTATTCTGCTTTTTCAATTTATTTGTGTTTCTTCCTCTTTTTTCCTATTTTTTTCTGTTTTTCCTATTTTTTCTGTCTTTTTCCTTTTTTCTTTATTTTTCTTTATTGTTCTGTATTTCTTTCAATTTTTTCTTATTGTTTTCCTATTTCTTTTCATTTCCTCCCAACTTTACTCATATTTTCTATTTTTCATTTTCTTTTTTATCTCTTTTTCCTATTTTTTTCTTTTTTGCTATTTTTCTTGATTCTTATTTATTCCTATTTTTTTCTGTTGTCAATAATTTTTTAATTTATACTATTCTTCCCTATTTTCCTTCATTTTCCCCATTTTTCTTTATTTTTTCCTATTTTTTTATTTTTTATCCTGTTTTTTCTATTTTTTCCTATGTTCTCATAATTTTTTCATTCTCATATTTTTTTCGTTTTTCTCCTATTTCTTCTATTTTGTCTGTTTTTTCGTGGTTTTTTTTTTTTTTTTCTATTGTTATTTATTTCTTTCTATTGTTTTTTCCTATTTTTTTCTGTTTTCCTATTTTTTCTGTCTTCTTCCTTTTTTCTCCATTTTTATTTATTTTTCTGTATTTTATTCTATTTTTTCTTATTGTTTTTCTATTTCTTTTCATTTCCTCCCAACTCATATTTTCTATTTTTCATTTTCTTTTTTATCTCTTTTTCCTATTTTTTTCTTTTTTGCTGTTTTTCTTGATTCTTATTTATTCCTATTTTATTCTGTTGTCAATAATGTTTTTAATTTATACTATTCTTCCCTATTTTCCTTCATTTTCCCTATTTTTCTTATTTTTTCCTATTTTTTTATTTTTTATCCTGTTTTTTCTATTTTTTCCTATGTTCTCATAATTTTTTCATTCTCATAATTTTTTCGTTTTTCTCCTATTTCTTCTATTTTGTCTGTTTTTTCGTGTTTTTTTTTTATTTTTTTCTATTTTTATTTATTTCTTTCTATTGTTTTTTCCCATTTTCTCCTATTTTTTTCCTAACTTTCCCCATTTCCGTATTTTTCTTTATTTTCTTTTATTTATTCTGATTATTTTTTTTCTGTTTATTATTTTTTTTCTAAATATTTCCCATTTCACCATATTTTTCTGATTTTTGGCTTCTTTTGTAATTTTTTCATATTTTCCTATTTTGACATTTTCTCAAGGAAAAAATTTTTTAAATTTTGGCCTTTTTCCGCAGTTTTTGAGAGAAAATCTTTTTCTTATTTTTACTTTTCTCATTTTTCCACGGAAAACGTTGTTTTTCTTAGGTTTTTCATTTTTTCCTATTTTTGCGATTTCTCCCTGTTTTTCTACGTTTTTTCTCTTTTCGCAAAAGAAAAATATATTTCCTTTTTTTACCTTTTTTGCCTACTTCTCCGCATATTTTCTATTTCTCTCTAGTTTTTGTTCTCTTTATATATTTTTCCTATTATTTCTTATTTCATTTTCCAAGTTTTTTCCTATATTTCCTATTTTATCGTATTTTTCTGTTTTCCTGTTTTTTCATATTCTTTCTTATTTTTACCTGTATTCAACTTTTCCTATTATTCTTTATTTTTCCAGATTTTTTCCTCATTTTTTTTTATCCATTTTTGCCTATTTTTTGTATTTTGTTTTGTTTTTTTAATTTCTTTATTTTGTTTTATATTTTCTTCAGTTTTCTTTTCTATTTTTTCTAATTTTCTCCTATTTTTTATAGCTTTCCCCATTTTCTTTATTTTTTACCTGTCTTTTCTGTTTTTCCTGTTTTTTTGCTAATGTTTCGTATTTTTTCCTATTTTATCTGATTTTTTCCTACTTTGACAAATTTTCCTATTTTCCCCATTTTCTATATTTTTTCCTTTTTTCACATTTTGCTAAGGAAAACATTTTTCAAATTTATTCATATTTTTTCCCATTTTCGGAATTTTCGAGAGAAAAAATTTTTCCTATTTTTTCTTATTTTTATTTTTCTCATTTTTATTTTCCTTATTTTTTTCTTCTTTTCCCTAGTTTTTTCATATTTTACACATATTTTCTATTTTTCTTAATTTTTATCTGTTTTTCTTATTTTTTTTTTTTGTTCTTTTTTGCAGTTGTTCATGTTTGTTCTCATTTGTTCATTTTTTTTATGATTTTTTTAATTTTATCCTATTTTTTCTTATATTTCTATATTTTTCTTTATTTTCCGTATTTTTTTCTTGTTTTCATTTTTTCCTAACTTGTCTTTTTTTTTCTATTTGTTCTTTTTTTTTTAACTTTCTCCAATTTTTTTCTTACTTTCCCCAATTTCTCTTTTTATTTATTTCCTCCCATTTTTCTGTTTATCCTGTTTTTTCGGGTTTTTGCTGATTTTTCGTCTTTTTTCTTAGTATGACTTGTTTTATTATATTTTTTCAGATTTTTCCTACTTTTCCAATTTTGTTCCTATTTTTTTCAATTTTCACATTTTGCCAAGAAAAAAAATTTCCATATTCGTTCCTATTTTCTCAATTTTCGATGGAAAATATTTTTCCTACTTTTCAATATTTTTTCTTATATTTCCTTTTCTGATTTTTCCACATAAAACGTTTATATTAATTTTCCCCATTGTTTTTTATTTTCCCTAGCTTTTTCTTGTTTTTCCCTACTTTCGAATTTTTCCCAAATTTTCTGTTTGTTCCCATTTTCGCATTTCGCAATAGGAAAACATTTTTCTTTTTTTACAATTTTTTACTTTTCCAATTTTGTTTCTATTTTTTCCTATTTTCACATTTTGCCAAGAAAAAAAATTTCCATATTCTTTCCTATTTTCTCAATTTTCGATGGAAAATATTTTTCCTACTTTTCACTATTTTTTCTTATGTTTTCTTTTCTCATTTTTCCACCTAAAACGTTTATCCTAATTTTCCCTATTGTTTTTTATTTTTCCTAGCTTTTTCTTGTTTTTCCCTACTTTCGCGTTTTTCCCCAAATTTTCTGTTTGTTCCCATTTTCGCATTTTGCAATAGGATAACATTTTTCTTTTTTTACAATTTTTTACTTTTTCCCCCATCTTTTTAATTCTTACTTTTTCATATTTTTTGCGTTTTTTCCCTATCTTCCCCTGTCTCTTTCCATTTTAGTGGTGTTTCCCTATATTGTCTATTTTCCCCATTTTCGCCTCGCTTTAGCTTAAATGATAAATCTTGTAATTGATCTATACTAATTCTTGCAGTTATAATTCAGTTCGATTTTTATTTTTTCTCTTAATCCTAGTTTTTAATCAACACTAATACAATGCCCGAGAACAGAATTTAAGGACTAACGAGAGTCGTAAAAAAACAACAAATATTAAGTAAAAAAACACTTAACGTCTTGGGGATGTCAAGCAGTGAATTTAAACTAGAAAGTTTACGATTTACAAAGTCGTTAACAAGCTGTACACAGTGCTCAGACGCCGTGGATTAACATTGTAACATCTACATACAGCCGTTTAAAACCGGCATAAAACGAGAAACGTCTCAATAATGGAGTTGCTGAATATTTTTATTCGCTTATAGACCAATGAAAAAGTCGCGAGGAATAAGCGTTTCGCTTTTATTGGTGACGGTATAAAATTTTATGTTAACCGGATGTTTGAGTAAAGTATTGTAATTTTAATACTTATTAATCTATAACTAAAAATTTAACAAAAGATATATAAATTTATTTCTACTCACCGACAACTTGTAGAGTAACTCTCGAATTTCTGGTCGGCGACCGTAAATAATCAATCCTGCACCTATATTCTCCCTCGTCCTTTTCTCCGACATTGTCAATACTGAGAGTGGAGGGTTCCGTCATCGTCCGGAAAAATGCCCTTGATTCCAAACTCGCGTCTTGCCAATGTTTCGCCAATGTAGCGTGACCACCTCTGGTATCGTAACTGAAACAAACAATGGAATTACTAAACAATTCACAAGGGGATTGGGAAAGTTGTTTCGTTTTTGGGTGTTTTCTCTTGTCGATATATATTTGAGTTAAGTGGTTTGTGTTTCACTATAAAATTTTAATAGGACTATAAAAAATATGATGGTGTTTAACTATTTATTAATAATTTAATGTTAATAGTTTTTCTTCGAACTCAACCTAATATTGTAACGCTTTTGAATGTTTTCCATTGTTTATCCAAATTATTACATATTATTTATATAATATACAAGATAATCGGATAATGATGTTTAAAAATGTTAGTTTCCTGAACAATTTATAAAATATATTAAATATACAAAACAATTGATGTCGTACCTTAAACAAGCAATGGAAATACCAAACAATTCATAAGGGTATTTGGAAAGTTGTTTCGTTATTGGGTGTCTTCTCTTGTCGGGATATATTTGAATTAAGTGAAAATATGATAGTGTGTTAAAAATGGTTTTATAATTTTTCTTGGAACTCAACCTAACATTGTAACGTTTTTAAATGTTTTCCATTGTTTTTCCAAATTAATACATATTATTTATATAATATACAAGATAATCGGATAATGATGTTTAAAAATATTTGTTTCCTGAACAATTTATAAAATATATTAAATATGCAAAATAATTGATATCGCAACTAAAACAAACAATGGGATTACCAAACAATTCACAAGGGTATTTGGAGAGTTGTTTTGTTAAAGTTGTTTCGTTTTTGGGTGTTTTCTCTTGTCGCGATATATTTGACTTAGGTATTTTACCATAAAATTTTATTAGGTCTACAAAAAATATGATAGTGTGTTAAAAATGGTTTATTTAACTAATTAATAATAATTTATTGTTTATAATTTTTCTTGGAGCTCAGCTTAATATTGTAACGTTTTTGAATGTTTTTCATTGTTTTCCAAATTAATACATATTATTTATATAATATGCAAGATAATCCGATAATGATGTTCAAAAATGTTAGTTTTCCTCTACAATTTATAAAATATATAAAATATACAAAACAATTTATATCGTAACTGAAACAAATAATCTAATTACTAAACAATTCACAAGGGGGTTTGTAAAGTTGTTTCGTTTTTAGGTGTTTTCTCTTGTTGATATATATTTGAATTAAGTCGCTTCTGTTCCAGTGTAAAATTTTAATAGGACTATAAAAATTATGATAGTATTTACCTATATATTATTAATTTAATGTTCATAGTTTTTCTTGGAACTCAACCTAATATTGTAACGTTTTTGAATATTTTCCATTGTTTTTCCAAATTATTACATATTATTTATATAATATACAAGATAATCGGATAATGATGTTTAAAAATGTTAGTTTCCCGTACAATTTATAAATATATCAAATATACAAAACAATTGGTATCGTAACTGAAACAAACAATGAAATTACTAAATAATTCACATGGGGATTTAGAAAGTTGTTTCGTTTTTGGATATTTTCTCTTGTCGATATATATTTGAATTAAGTGGCTTCTGTTCCAGTGTAAAATTTTAATAGGACTATAAAAATTATGATAGTATTTACCTATATATTATTAATTTAATATTCATAGTTTTTCTTGGAACTCAACCTAATATTGTAACGTTTTTGAATGTTTTCCATTATTTTTCCAAATTATTACATATTATTTATATAATATCCAAGATAATCGGATAATGATGTTTAAAACTGTTAGTTTCCCGTACAATTTATAAATATATCAAATATACAAAACAATTGGTATCATAACTGAAACAAACAATGAAATTACTAAATAATTCACATGGGGATTTAGAAAGTTGTTTCGTTTTTGGGTCTTTTCTCTTGTCGGTATATATCTGAATTAAGTGGTTTGTGTTTCACTGTAAAATTTTAATAGGACTATAAAAATTATGATAGTGTTTAACTATTTATTAATATATTTGAATTAAGTGGTTTGCATTTTACTATAAAATTTTATTAGGACTATAAAAAATATTATAGTGTGTTAAGATTATTTATTTTTAACTACTAATAATCTATTGTTTATAATTTTTCTTGGAGCTCAATCTAATATTGTAACGTTTTTGAATGTTTTCCATTGCTTTTCCAAATTAATACTTATTATTTATATAACATACAAGATAATCGGATAATATTTAAAAATGTTTGTTTTCCTGTACAATTTATAAAATATATTAAATATACAAAACAATTGATATCGCAACTAAACCAAACAATGGAATTACCAAACAATTCACAAGGGTATTTATAGTGTTGTTTAATGTTTATAGTTTTTCTTCCAAGTCAACCTAATATTGTAACGTTTCTGAATGTTTTCCATAGTTTTTCCAAATTATTACATATTATTTATACAATACTTTCCTTTACAATTTATAAAATGTATTAAATATACTAAACAATTTTAGTATCGACCGAAAAACTGAACGGAAATGTTATTTGCCGTTATCCAAAAGGAAATATTCTTGCAATTAGACTTAGAGTGGTTTTTGATGTTATGAGAAATCCAATAAACGTTATTAATGAGGTATGGAAAACGTTGAACGTTTACTAAATACGCCGATTGTCACAAAAAATTTCACAATTTATCTAAAGCATATAAATATCACTTTCCAAGAAAAAAATGCCGCTACCAACATTTAACACCTTTTTTTAAGACACATTTGATGTTTCGAATTGATTTAAGAGTAAAATTATGGCAAAATTGATGTTTCGAATCGATTTTGTGTAAACCATAGAAATAGGAATGGTCAGAGAGAGCACGAAAGACATCTCGACTTGAAAAGCATCCAATGTTTTCATTGGGGCACATGTTCCATGGGTAGTATTATTTCTAAATTGAAATATAAAAACCATATTTTAATTTTTGTTTATCATTTTCTTTACTTAATTATCAAACTTTTAGGGACAATAAATAAAAATGAAAGCAGGTAATTTATCCACGCTTTTCTTATTAACAAACGATAAAAAATTTTTGGACCAAACTTAATTTGGTTGGTTTATTATGGTTTGATTTTAAATCTATTATATTAATTTCCTTGCTTGGAATCTTGTGGATACAAATTTTGTAAGTGAAAATTACACTTTTCCAAACGATCTCGAATGTCGATGAAAAGCACGATGCTTACAAACTTAAATTTTAATACGTTTCGCATTCGGAGGGCTACCTTCAGCTTCATTTTTTTAATAAAAAACTAGATATGCCAATTTCATATATTTCTGTTATTTTTAAAAACGCACTAATTAATATAATTTAAATAATCCACATCTTATAGGCATCTAAAAAGAACAATCATTTAATAATATATTATTATTAAAAAAGTAGACACTTCTACAAAAAACAAAACATGTTTAAACATATAAAATGATAAAATGCGAATATTTCATATTAATTAAATCTGTCAACAACGCTTTCAAAGGTTCGTTATGAGTCCTAATATAAACATTAAGGGTTTATGTTGGATACAATTTCTCTCTCTAATGCTACATCTGCCCTACCATATCTCTGGTGTAAACTATTCCAATATAGAATTGTCATTTACACATACATTGTTAACTTCACATCATTATCATACCAAAACCAAGAAAGCGATGTTGCCATGTTTATATAATGGAAACTAAGATGATAAGATCTGATTAAATCTATTTAACCATATGTCAAAATTAATTCGAAAATGATGAATTTACAAACATTATGCAAAAGTAATGAAAATAATGCTGAATTGGTAACAAATCTCCAAAATTGGGGTTTGATACCAAAGGATGGGCATTTTGTCTAATTTAAAATGAAAATAAAATTTTTGTATTATCAAATACCCAAATACAAAATTTCTCTGTTAACATACACAAGCATAAATCCTTAAGAAGATTCGGCTGTAATTTAATTTTAATTTGAATAAACAATTTATTTAAATATTTTTGAAATTCAAGCTTACAGATTTAAAAAAATCATTTATTTTAAAAATCCTGATAAAATTAAGAAAAAATTGTCTTAAAAAGTTCAATTAATAACAAAAACTATTAACTCCCAATTTAAATTCCATCAATAAATTTTTGACATAACAATTTTCTTTTGTTCTCTTACTATTATACAGTGGCGTATATTTTTCAAGTCATATTGCTACATGTGCATGTTCCAATTCAGAATTCTAGTTTGTTACCATTTTGAGACACACAATTACAAAAATGAAACATAAGTAACAATAACTATTGCATAATGAATAATGAGACTGACTGTCGCCGAAGGCGATCAAATTAATACACTTGAGTAAAGGAATCGAGCAAAGTCATAGAGAAAGCTGTAGATGTCGACACCTTACAGAAAACCCACATACTTTCCAGTATTTAATACCAGGCTATTTTATAATCATATTTGTCATATTTTAATTTATCGAACTTTGTACCCTAACTTGGTTTCTAGATACACTCACAGCCTTTATTTAACCAACATTTTTGATATAAGACAGAACAATCCTTCCAGGAAAATTCTTCACCAGACAATATTTCGCGAACAATTCCTTCCCACGACAATCCTTTCAGGCGACAATCCTTTCCCACGAAAATCCTTTCTTATGACAAACCTTCGTTATGACAATTCTTTTCCAGATAATTTTTAAAAAAAAACATAAAAATAGTGATTAATTCACTTCATAATTGGATAGTGTGAGCATATGTAAGAAATATATATCATGGGGAAGAAAAGAAATTGTAATGGGGAAGAATTGTCTCTGGAAAGAATTGTCAGGGGGAAGAATTTTCCGGGAAGGATTATCCGGATAAAGGATTATCCGGAAAGAATTATCCGGTAAGAATTATTCCGAAAAAGGATTGCGCGAGAAGTATTGTCATAGTCTATTGTTAACTAGTAGAGAGTCTTTAATACGTTTTTGGTCTGTTAAAGACATATGAACAATTTCTTTTGGGGATTAGAATGAATCAAGGGAATGACTACCAGATACTCATGACTTTATGCAACTTTTCGATATGAAAAATACGAAACGAATCAGATGGTTCAAAGTATTCAAAATATAGCGCCACTCTAGTCCCAGTATTGTTATTTTAGTTGGTACCACTGTGTGAGTGATCCCTCTATCCTTCCTTGTAGACCTATGAACGAATTATGAATATTAGTATTCATAACTGTTGGAAGATTACTAGGCGGCGAACGTGTTAACATAGACCCAGAATTTCGAAGGACCAAACTTCTTGGATAGAAGTTAAACCAATAATAATGTTAAAATAAAAATAGTATTTGATGGTGTAAGATAACATTTTATTCCAATTTTTTAAGTACGAGACATGAACTGCAAAATCATAAAGCGGCACATTATCTTAAATTATGAAACCGACACATAAATATTTAAATTGTACTCCATCGCTTCACTCATGAGCCACTCAAGTTCAAGTGTTGTTATCTCAGTTGGTACCACACACAAGGTCTGATACTGTCTAATTTATAATTGAAAATAGTATAATCTTTTTAATTTTTAGCTTAAATTTTAATCAGTTTTACCAATTATAGTATTGTTGGTCATTCAAAGTTTAAAATATTTTTCAATAAAATAAAATTTTCTTTTATATAAAAAAAATCATTATTTGGATACAAGGTTTTTCTTTTAAAATATGAATTAATTTTCTCTATATAACTATTCTAATAATTAAAACAAATCTTGTATTCCGCTACCGTTCCCACCGCATTATATTCTCTAGTCGACTTAACTTTACCTTTTCCCGTTTCATCTCATCAACAATTTCCAACAAAGTATGAATCCAAGCAAAAAGCTCGCGCCATTACCGACCCGAATATGTTTCAAATTAAGTGATTTCCCGGTTCAGTAACTGCTGCATCCGAGATTATTAATTTCATTATGTTTTATGGACATAACTCCTCGGCGGCGTGGTCGCTTTCTCGCAATCATCGCCTTTCGCGCGCACATTCGTTCGGTTTAATCTCGCTGCATCAGATAAATTTAATTTCGGGGATTGTGGAAATGATTTCTGAAAGCCGCACTTCGACGAATAGAAACCGCTTTTTGTTGTTTAGGTATTGTTAGAGAGTGATTGCGGAACTGTTGCATTAATGGAATCCGAAACAGCTATTGACGAAAGTTCAAGAAGTTGTTTTTTTTTGTGAGCTTCCGACGGAACTTTGCAGAATAATAATGAATGAAGATGGTGGAATCTATTGTATAAAATGTACTTTAATATTGGTCAAAAAGTTAGTTCTTTTATTATATGATAATTAAATTTTTTAGTTAGGAATCCTGTTATGAAATTGGATTAAATTTAATATTTTATCCAATTAACTCGCTAGTGTTATACAAATTATGAAATCGTTTAATTTATTATAAATATATTTCTTTATACAGCTAGAAATAAATCCAATATTATAATAATTACGCACGTTTTCCATTGTTTTACCAAATATTGGTAAATTATTTCTATAAAAAAATTGGAACAATTTAATTAGTGTTCAGGCAATAAAACTGTAGTACAAAATATCAATTTTTTACAATATAAAATGTGGATCTCACTTTATCATGTTTGATATTTTATTGAAAATATAAAATTTTAAAATTATTTTGTTTGATTTTAGGATTAATTTGAAACAATTTTTTTGAATTAAAATGGAAAATTTCATATTTCTATAAAATATTTCCCTATTCAATATATTTTATTTTTTGATATTATACGTATATTTTATTGAAACAATGTAAAATATTTTTAATTAATTTTATTTTTGACTCTTTATAATAATTGGGAGATACCGTACTAACAATATATTTTAAAGCATATTTTTTCAATGATTTTTTTAACGCTATTTGCTTCGTAAAGGTCTTTGTGCCTTAGTCCAGGTGAAAGCCACTTGATCGAGCGGCTTCAGTGTAGAAAGAAATACTCCAGGGGTCGTTATGGCATAGACCAATTCCGTGTCGGCTTGTAGTGCAGACTTTACTTGCCCCCCTGGACTGAGTACTAGAGTATCTTCTGCTAGGATGTTAGTTTATGTAAACAGAAAACAGATAAAAAGAAGAAATAAACCTTTTATTGTTTCTAAATGATACCAAAATTACCAAATCCGGAGAAGGGTGTGTAACACGGTTCTTACTTTGCGTCTTACGTCTTCCAGGCTGGCGTTGACGGTTCTGGATCTCTAAAGGTCGCTAAAGGTCTAGTCAAATTGGGTCTGTCATAGCAACTCAGACTTCGAGCTGTCACTACAGCTGACTAATCGACTCCGGCTGCCTTATACCATAAGGTCGGCTGGTTATACGAAACAAGTACTCGAGTGACTCCATCTTTCGGTGGACTATCACACAATTTTAAAGTAACTGTAAAGCCAGTGCCGTGCGCGATTTAATTTAACTATTATAGTTATCACCGAAAGTAACTTTGTTACAGTTCATTAAAGGATTTTTGTTTAATTGTATTTACTACCTTTCATTGATAAGGCACGAAAATGGATGTAGAAAGAATCAAAATTATAAAAATATATAAACCATCAAATAATTTTAAACGTACTTTAGTGTATATTTTTTGCCATTTAGTATTTTAGTTTCTTAATGTAATTTTTTAACCATTCTTCTACATTTATTTTGAGTATACATTTTGTAATGCAAATTAATTTTTCTTCTTAGTGTATGTTTTTTTTTTCGTGTATTTTATCAATGTTTATATATTTCGTTATTTTTTATACTTTTATATCCTAATCAATTTTGACCTAAAATATTGCTGAAAAGTTTTATTATTCACGAGTGAAATTAAACTGCATCCAGCTTCATTTGATTTAAACAATTGTACATTTGTCAGTAGGCACAGAAAATCAAAACACCTTGTATAAAAGTATATAAATTTCGCTTAAAATAATTTAGTACAATGGAATTTTTTTTGAGCTTCTCTTTTTTCCCAGTTTTATGCTGTTTTTTTTTTTTTTTTTTTTTTTTTTTTTTTTTTTTTTTTTTTTTTTTTTTTTTTTTTTTTTTTTTTTTTTTTGTTACTTGTCTCACCTATTTATTAATATAGAGCTATATAAATTTTACTTAAAATAATTCAATACAAAAAAAAAATTAGAAACGTTACATATAATTCAGGGAAAGGATCAATTGATAGTAATTGAAAAAGGAACATGACTCAAGGTAACTCTTTAGTTTTAAAAACCAAAGCTTACTTCAAAAAATTAATATCCAGTTAAATTCCCAACGAGTAGGTAGCGAAGGCGACGTAAATATTTGCGTAATACGGGAGGAAAATTTATGTTGTCCGTCATCATTTAAAATAATTTTTGCGGTCCGTGGTCGGAATAATAATGCGTATGCCGGAGTCATTTGCATATAAAAAGCGAAAAAAAAAAGTCGACAACGTATTATCTGCTTCACCTCGCACATTTTCAAATTATTCCACCCCGAAGGACGACATCACTGAGTCTGGCTAAGTCTCCGCGCACGGTAGTTCGTTCTCTTTCAGCGTCAGCTAGATGCAGGGAAAATATTGAATAAATGAATAGTTAATTGTACTTTCTTAGTCGAGCGGCCAAAGCTGCCCAGCAAAGAAAAATTTAATAAACGTTTGTTTTATCAAATTAAAATATCTTAATTAATATTTTTATTATTAATCTTTATATTCTTTACTGTTATTTTCTTATTATTATGATCTGCTATAATATCCTACTATTAACATGCTAACGCTGGTAATATTTTACTCATGGGTGACTAATTCTAATCTGTATCGGTAATTAATGGGAGAAGTTAAAGTAAACACACATCACTGTGACCTGATTAAGTAATTTAACTAGAACTAACAGTCAAACGTCGGGAGATTGGGTATATGTACATGTTAACTAATCGGATTATGTGTCTGGAAGATATTTGAAGACTTAATTTATGCCTAATTTATAATCAGCGCATAATCATCCAAATAATTGATTATAATCATAAAAAACAAACTAAGTCAATATGTTTTTATTTAAACAAAAAAATAATAGTAATTTATAAAAACCAAAAATTATATCGATACAATACATTTAACTCTAATTTAGAAATAAATACTTCCGCTGCTATTAACTCGATTTTAAATTTAAATGTTTTTATTGCAACATAAACGATATAGTGAATTGTTTTTCGTTCAATTTTTTGTCGAATTCGCCGATCAATATTAAATAAATAACACCTGATGGTGTCAATGTAATTAATGCATTTGAATAAACATGACAACCATAACATATGATTGTGATTATTTTTTAGATATTATAAAAATAAAATTTTTAATAACTACAATAAAAAAGAATGTAAATTAATCCATCCCAATATGTATTGACTTATATATTATTACGTCAGTGTAAAATTTCTAGAAAGATCGTGCAAACTATTACGTAATATTTTCTATCTCAATGTTAAGTGCTTTTATTTTTCCTTTTTGTACCCTACAACAAATATTATATCGAAAATTGTTCATATTACGAACCGTAACGTCCATAAAAAATGTTACATCACTTTTTTTAGTCAATCAAATTACTTCAGATAGTTAAAGATTTTTGTATAAGTGGTGGTGCACACAAAATACCGTTAAAGAGTTAGTTCATCAATATGAGAATTAAAAGCAGCGAGCTAAATGCCCCAATAATATATAAATTTTCTAAGGTTTATAAAATTTGCAAAAATTATTTCTTTTAATTAGTTGTGTAAAATTATAATTACAAAGGTGCAGTTTAGTGCTATTTGTAAAAGATCTCTATTTAAAAACAATATTTATAGTTCTACAAATAACTGCTTGGTCCTTCGTCGCAATTATCTTCAAGGCTACTTTGAGATTAAATAATTCGTTTTTTTATCTGTGTAATCATGAATAAAATATACTAGATAAAATTTTCCTTGTATACCATCAAATATTTCAACAGATTAATCTGTAAACAAGCAAACTACATTGACGCATTTTTCAGTATCAACATAATACTGTTTAAATTGTTAATAATCGAACTTATATTTAGTTTTTTAATTGTATTTTTTTTCCTTATGACCAGGTGTTGAGATTAACTGATTAACCGTAAGTTGGGTTGCCCAATTATTTTTTTATGTGATAAAAGGAGCCAGGTAATGACTCAACTTTTGTTTCGAGAAGTATCTATTATTATCAAATTAAACAACGTGGTGTACAAGTTACAATAATGAAGTTATTATGGTCGGGAGTGTTTACGCAACTTGCAAAATTGGTCCTTCGAGCCGGATAATAGCCACAACATAAACAAACAGTTCATTATTTTATCTCGTATAGTCCACATCACGTTGTTTGCTTTTATAATAATAAATACTTCTTAAAACTCGCAACACTGCATGTTTATTGATAAATTTTAATGTACAGAGTTAGCTTTTTTTCTGGGAATATTAATATGCTTTATTTAATTCAAAAGTCATATTATTTTGATTAAAAATAAAGATTAATTACTTATGGGGTGGATTATTATAAAATATGATATTCAGAAGAAATGGTGGTTTTTAGGTCCTGAAGATCTTGGAATTTTATGGATGTCAACGGCAACCTACTTGATGATCAAGTTCGTTTGACAGAAGCAATTCACGACGTTGTGGAAGTAAATTCCAGTTCTCTACCAACCTCATCTTATAAAAACGCTACTATTAGAATGGTATTGCAGGGCTCTGATTTTAATACTAAAATTCCAAAATCTACATTTTAATGCAAACAAGCTAACTCCAATGTACCAGCGAAAATTCAATTAAACAGCATATATATTTTTAGATTACAAGTTAAAAGTAACTTACATTTCATGAGTTGGTGTAGTTTTCATCAACTTATACTCAGTTAATATGACTCAAAAACGCAAGTTTAGTTAAAGCCGCCAGAACAATGTTAAGCGCAACCATTAGTAACTATGCAGCAAGAGTGCTGGCCCACTCTGTTAGGTTTTTTCTTTCGGTGCCACCCTGTATGTTCATTATTCATCTGATCAGTATAGTTTAATTTCAGAGTTGCTTGATATCCCTTCTTAAGATTTCCCTCTCTTTTAGGTATTACTATAAAATGTCTTTCTCATGTTAACAATTCTCTCTCTTTCCCTCTTTAGTCAAAACAATTGGCTTCTATACAGTCTGTATCGCTTATTGAAAATTTCTTTTCTTCCTGTCGAACTGTAGTATAAGTTTTTATGATGTTATATTATATTTTCATTTAGGTCCTCTGTTATCATTATTAATTATTTCTACGCTTCAACATTTATTTACTGTTGTTTAATTTGTTTTTACAGATTGCCTGAACATTTAATTCACTTTGATTATTTTATATTTCATATTTTGGTCTAAAAATTCATGTATTTCATATTAATATTATTCTTGTTTTTTATTTTTTTTAAACAGAGACCACGAAATCTGGTAATTTTTAAGATTTTTTTCTTATATTTACTTTATGTGAACTTTTAGGGTTTTCTGGAACGAGTCCTTTTTTGGTACAAGTTTTTTTGAACCAAACGTTTTTTTTTAACAAGTTTTTTTGGACAGAACATTTTCTTTTTGGAACTACCAATTTTTGGACCGAAAAGTGTTTTTTTGGAACGAGCAAGTTTTTTTTCCTCCAATGTCTCTACTGCCGTATTCAGGAAATTTTAAAATAAACTCGAAGACAAGCCAAAAACCAAGCTAAGTCACATTTCCGAAAAAAATGAAAGAAAAAGTCTCTGAAAGATTTAAATTTTTCTTATAAAATAAAACAAATATAACGTTTAATTTGAGCTTAATTTCCTTAAACCCACAAAAAGAAAAGACGGACAAATTTTGAAATATGTCATAGTTTTTTTTGTCAATTGTTTCTAAATACATCAAAAAATTAATTAAATATTTCAAATTCTAGTCTTGCCATAATAAAAAGAATTGAGCTTAAATCACATTTATTATTAATTATCAAGAAATTAAAATGACGTTTCAACTCCTTATGGGAAATAATATGGGAAAACGCTAAGGTAAAAATTCTAAAAAGTTTCAAGGTCACGTTTCATCGCTATTATCAGCTTAAAGAAACATTGGCTTACATAATAGGTTGGGCTACGCATGAGCAGCATCAAAGACAGAATGGCATTAGCATCTATCTTCGTCATTATTGATCATAATTGAACCGAACAACAAAATAATTAAGTAAAAATGATTCGCAATATCAATGCCAAAAAGACACTTGGTTTAAATTGGTCTAAATCGAACGAAACGAACGGCATTTGGTAAATGGGATAAAGAATAAATACATAATAAAAAAGGTACACAGCATCAATGCCAAAATTACACTAACATCTATCTTCGTTATTATTTTTTTTTTGGGCTTCGGCCATTATCTCTTTCACTTATGGTCAGTCGAGCTATATTTTCTTATAGGGACCAGATACCTTCAGGAAGTGAGTAAGCTCTTAATTGATTCTTCGTTATTTTTTAAGTTCACTTCAATTTCAGGGGATGTAATTCCATTCTGTCTCCTTTGGAGGTAATACATTGGGCAAGATAAGAGGTGTTAGGTTTGTATGTCCTATTCTGACAAAGTGTTACTTGCTCTCTTCTAGAAAATTTGTTGGGATAAAACTACTTTCTTGTTGTCGGCTTGATTATTTTTAGTTGCCCATCATATCTTGCATTGAATTTTTGCTTTACAAATTTCTTCACATCTTCCAGAGGAACAGGGACACATTAATCGATTGTACCAGTGGTAGCATCTTTAGCAGCAGAATCTGCCAATTAGTTTCCCGTACATGATTGTTGTTATTTTATTCAAGTACTGGAGGTGAGTATTTAACTCTAAGATGTTGATTGCCAATACATTTGGAGTGAAGATGTTTTGCAAGGTTTTTATTGTACTCAAAGAATCTGTACAAATTAGGCATGTAGAATTATCTTGAAGAGAAAAATATAACAAAGCGTTATTTTCGACTACAAAGGCGGCGCCGACACCATTTCCTGATCGACATCCATCAGTGTAAATAGTTAGATATCCAGAATATTTTTACATTTGCTCCAAGAAAATAGTCCGGTATGCTAATGGTGCGGTGTCATCTTTTTTCCATTTGCTCAAGGATAGGTTCATATTTGGGGTCTTCTTTGACCAGGGCGGCGTATTTTGGTCGCAATTTTCTTGGAATATAGTATTTTCTAGTGAAAGTGAATATTTTGAAGATACCCCTAGATATCGAATATTTATCGGTTTCGTCAAAGTTGGCCTATGTGAGTAGGTGTTTTCTATATTCATAAAATATTGGTAGTTAAGATGGTTTGGGATGGACTGAACTTTTGCAGCATATGTGATCGTACATATCTCTCTCCTTAATCTAAGTGGCATGCAGGAATATTCTGATAAAATGGCTAAAGGCTCCGGTAGCAAGGCGCATTGCACTATTTTGGATTTTGTCAAGAACTTTTAGTTTCGATGGGCGTACGGAGCCATATACAGCAGAGCCATAATAATTAATAATCGATATACATTTAACGATATTGATGACATTCTAGCATCTTATCTGTAGGTAGTTTATATGTTGTATCCAATTCCAGTTTGTTATCGAAAATAACACCTAATAATTTTGTATGTTCTTGACAAATGATACAATTACAATATGTGTTTTTTTCAGGAGAAAAACCCTTAATCGTGCAGAATCTTCTACCTCGTTGATTTCTGTTTGCAGGTTATGTTCGAGCGCATCCATGGAATGCTTTCAGCAAAAAATGGTGAGATCTTCAACGTACAGTACTCAGTATCTTCAGAGTTATAACATATAAGTTGATTGATTGCGATAGAAAAGAGAGTTACACTCAGAACAGATCCTTGAGGGATTCCGTTCTCCATAGTTTTCTCTGATGATTTCCAGTTTCCAATTTGCACTGATAAAGTTCTATCAGCAAGGAAACAGGATAATACTCTTGGTAAGTTTCCGCGAAAATTCCACATGTGGATAAACGACAGATGGACAAATGACAGATGACAGCCAAATAATTGGAGCAATAGAAAATAAAAGATAAAGGAAAAATAAAAATTAACGTCAAAAGTAAGTAGTAAGGGAAAAATAATCAAAGTTTTAATAAACCACTAAAACCAAAATTATTGCAGGAAAAGAAGAAGAATGATAGCTGAATGGACAAATGACAGATGAATGCAGGATAAATATATTTTCCATTTATAGACAACTTTTTGAGACACATTGTATAACTTATTTGGATATAGTGACCCAGGAACCTTAAAAACGGTCAGAAAGGGCTAGTAAGGAAAACATTTCCTCCTATCTTTTGTTACACACTGTTTATGTATGTCATTTTCTTATACATTCCATATTTTTATTGGTTTAATTTTTTCTATATAAAAGTAATTACAACTTTTTATAAACTTCATCGAATATTTCTGCTACTAAATCAAAGTTGTAACAGTTTTAGTTTCAGCGTCATTAATTCTTGCCCCCAACAAGAAATAATCAAGTAATCTGTTTCGAAGCATAATCAAAACAGAACACGCGAGAGCGAGATGAAGTAGAAAAGGAGACAGAGCAACGTCATCACCAGGGGCCACTTCATCTCGCGTTCGGTCCCACCGAATTAGAATTTAACTTCCTTAAAACGCTTCTAAAATATGCAAATGTCAAGTTTATTTTGCATAATGGCGATCGGAGAAGGGCGATGCAGTTGGTACGACTGTTTGGGCTTGTTCTTACTGGCGAATATGGAGGCGAATAATTTGGCCGTTATCGTCACTATCTCGGCTGGCCGTGACTTGACTTATGAAGGATTATTTATTTTTTCGGCGGCTGCTTAACTGGCTATGACTCGTTCGTAATTTGAATAATGATAGAACCAAAGGATTATTAAGGGGATTGAGTTAAAATCTGTTTAACACTGAGTGAAAAATATATAAAACGTTTTTAATTTTTTATTAAGTCGCTTTAAGGTAATAAAATAATTATGTAAAACAATTTATTTTAGTATTTTTATTTGATTAACATTCGTATAATTTTTTGATTAAAATTTTGGTGATAGTGGAATTCTTTTTAATTTAAAAAACTAAAAACAAGAAAATAATTTTACACGAAATCGTTTAATACCTATGAAACTCTTTGTGGCGAACTTTCATCGAAACTAAATATTACTAAGAGAATTGTAATACCCGCTGAGAAATATAATCTAATTTTACAGAAACTTTTATCTTGCGGGTTTTAAAGTTTTCGAAAAAGAAAAGTGTCCGCTCCGACAATATCAGCAAGAAGAAGAACTCCAAGAAATCTGGTATTTCGCCTTAAAAACTTCGGACAATCAAATAATTTCGAGCTGCGAGAGTTAGACTCAACTTTTAGGATATAATTGCTTGTTTGAAATTTTTATTTCGTAACTGGAATTTATGCTTTTTGTAAATATAAATTGTTAAGGCCAATTTCTTATTACTTTTAAACGTAGCTTTTTTTGTACAAAGAAATTCAACTATAATTCAGTTAGACAATAATATCCATGTTAATTATACAGTCTATTAATTACTAATACAATTATATGTACCATTTTACCTTGTTTGTTCTTAAAAACCAATTATCTGACATTTATCTCTATTTTTCCTAATTTAATATAGTTTCTCTATTTTTTCCTATCTTTCCATATTTTCCTGTTTTTTTCATATTTATCTCTATCGTTATTTATTTTTTCTATTTCTAAATTAAATGCATTCTTCCTTCATTTATCCAAATTAGTGTGTGTCAAAATGCATTGGTGCTTGTCTTTTTTTTATTGAGTATGGCAAATTGCATTCTTGCTTCTTTTTTTAGACTCAGATGTTGAAAAAAACATGCTTTTTATTCAAATATGTATTGTCACTTTGTTTTTTAAAATGACGTGAAAGAGATCCATTTTTTCTGTGTTTTCCTAAACCTAGTATAAAAATGCATTATTGCTTTTTTATTTACTAAAGTGCTTAAATTTTCATTTTTTTTTTAAAGTAAAGGATAAAAATGTTTTTAATTAGATTGAGAAAATACGAATTAATATTAAATTCAATAGTGGAAAAATTAATGCATCGTTGATCTTTTTTTAACATAATTTATTGAAGTTATTGCTTATTTTTCAAATTCGACAATCAGAAAATGTATTGGTATCTTGTTTTTTAAATTTGTTGGTTTGTTTTTCAATTTGTGTATGGAAAAATGTGCTATAGCTTTATTTTTCCCTGTTCCTAATTTGTGTGGAGAAAAATACATTAGTAGATATGCTGGGCGGTTTCTGACCTACGTATAGGAAATTCAACGTGTCAGAGAGAGACGTATAGAAAATTCAGAAAGTCAGAGAGAGAGAGAGAGAGAATGCTATGACGTCATTAGCCATTGAAAGGATGTCACAAAGTACGCCGTATATATCCTCAATATACACAAATAATGGATGCCACTAAGTACACTGTATATATCCTTAATATACACAAAGAAAGGGTTCCACAAAGTACGCTGTATATATCCTTAATACACACAAATGTATATCAACTTTTTCTATCACATTGTGAAATCCAACAATTGCCAAAAATGAAAAAAATATTCCATCTGTCAATTTAAGAGAAAAATCATGCGTAAAAGGAACGTTTAATCTCTAACTTCGTTATTTCGTTTCTGCGCATTTTTTTTCTCTTACATTAACAGACGGAATTTTTTAAAATTATTCTCATCATGTACACGTCAATACCTTTAATTTGATATGTCACAAGTGCCATTTAAACAGTGTTGGGGGAAGCTACATGTACAACGGGAGTGAACGAGTGTTAGACATGTTTAACTAGGAAATAATCCTTCAACGTCACATTTCAAACATAGCGCTAATTCCCGCGTTCAATTTGGACCAATAGGAACGCAGTTAGAGATTAAACGTTCCTTCTGCGCAAGATTTGTCTCCTAAATTGACAGATGGAATTTTTTTTTCATTATTGGTAATTGTTGGATGTCACAATGTGACAGAAAAAGTTGATATATATTTGTGTATGTTGTGGTATCCTTTCAATGGGTAATGACGTCATAGCGCTCTCTCTCTCTGTGACTCGCTGAATTTCCTATACCTCTCTCTAACATGTTTAATTCCCTATTCCTAGGTCAGAACCCGCCTAGCATATCTACTTACATTGTTGGTTTGTTTTTAAATTTCTGTATGGAAAAATGAACCGGTGCATTGGATTTCCAATTTTATTAGAAAAATTGTTAATATGTTTTTCAATATCCTGTGTGGAAAAATACAGTGTTGCTTTATTTTCCTAATTGAAGTGGAAAAAAATACATCGATTATTTATTTTTAAATTTGTGTATTTTTCTTATTTTTTACTATTTTTCTCCATTTTCCTTATTTTTAACTATTTTTTCCTATCTTTAATTATATTTCCTGTATTCATAATTTTTTTATGTTGTCCCCTATTATTTCCAGTTTTCCCTACATTTTTATAATTGGCCTATTTTCCCTGTTTCTTTATATTTTTTCCTATTTTTCACTGTTTAGTAATTTTGCCGATTGTTTTCTATTTTTCTCTAATTTTCCTATTTTATATATCTTTTCATATGGTTCCTTATTTTTCGCTTTCCCCATTTTTCTGTATTTTGCCCTAATTTTTTTCCAATTTTTCACTATTTTTCCGTATTTTTACATAATTTTCCACCATTGTCTATATTTTTATTATTTATCCCCATTTATTTCTGTCTTTCCTGTTCTTCAATATTTCTTCTTATTTTCTTATTTCACCCTGTTTTTTCTAATTTTTCCGATGTTTTTTCCGTTTTATTATTTTTCCTAAAAATTCAAATGAGAGAATATCCAATAATACCGAAGAGAGTCTCTTTATACCATCGTGAATATATAGATATATACTTATTCTATGTAATCCGCTATTTTTCGTCCTTTTCTACCCTTCAAAATCAAAATTTCGCAAAATCCTTTCTTAGTGGGTGTCTATGTTATAAATAGAAGATATTCTCAAAATTTCAAGTCACTGGGTTAAGTAGATTTTGCTGTGCGTTGATTTTATGTCAGTCAGTCAGTCAGTCAATCAGTCAGGACTTTGATTGGTACCAAGAATGAATAACCTACTATCTAAAATTTCTTTATCTAAGTTAATGAACATTTGCGATAAAAAAAACAGGAATAAAATAAAATTAAAACAAATTATGTAATAAAATTAATAATAAACAAGTTTTAATGACAATAACAAAAAAAAAACTAACGATACAAATAATTTTTCATTTTCGCTTAACCCTCGCTTCCGTCCAATTTCGACAGGATCATTCTACTTCATTTACTAATAAACTTTCTCTAATAGAATTACCCGAAGCAGAGCCAAAACTTTTTTACCGTCTCTTTTTCGACAGAAGACGGCAGGGCAAGGAAAGTAAATAATTCATTAGAGGATAATGGATTGTTGTAGCTTTGAGTCCTGTCGGTCAGGATTAGAGAAAGGACTGAAAGACAAGCAAACCCCCAAAAAGGAAGCCCCCACGATTATGTCACCTCATCTTATATACCCTTATTACAACGAATTTGGCTCACGGAGAATTAACTCGGTTAGAACTGATATTGACGAAGTTAATTGCATCATTTACCATGTTATTATCTATCTGTCTGTTACGGGTAATACAAGGGCCCCGGGCAATTAATTAAATAAACCATATTACTGGAAATCTAGCTCTGATGGATGACACTTATTGCTGCGTTTTGCTCATACTATATGCAATATTGATAAAATTATATTATTCTATTGGTTAATATCCTATTTAAATTTAACTTGTGATAGCTCTTTCTTTATGTAATAGCTAAATTGATTAAAAAATTGGATAATTAAGAATATTTGTTTATAGATCTAGAAAAATAATTCAACAAACTACGTATAACTTGTCCAAAATCGTAAATCATCAATAAAAGCCTCTTAATCGTTCCAATAACTTAAGCTCAGGAAATTGGCGCTCCAGAAAGCATAACAATACAAGGGCGTAGATAACTTTTCTTAGTTGAGGGGGTACTTTTTTCCTGGGAGACGTAATGAAACTTTTAGACAAATATGTTTGTTCGTTTCTACATTCCATATATTTTATTTCTTCTTTTCGTGTTATTTTTTGGTATCCTTGGCTACTTCCTTTATCCTTCCCATATCTGCGCCCTTGTAACAATATCTCGATGGGTACGTACTGAGGCATTGAAATGGGACCTAATAAAGAAGCATAATATTTGTACTCCTTGTACGTAAAAATCCAGTCATCACGAAATTGGAATTACTGGGACTTACAATAGCTAAAAATTCCAACACCAGAAAAGCTAACCCGATGGATTTTTCTTTAATGATTGGAGAAGAAGAATACTATGAAGAGTAGGAAAACTGCGGTCACTTTACTAAATTCCTCATTTGGTTTTTTTGGATATTTCTCCTGTTTCAATAAAACTAGGGGGTAATTAGATTTTATAGGTCGCTGAAAATACGTTTAAACAATAACAAAATATATTTATTATAAATAAATCAGTTTCAAAATTAGAATTAGCATTGAAATTTATGATAAATAAAATTATTCTATATCTATGTTAAGATCATTTAGAGATTGTGTTTTTAGTGCCAGTTTTTCTTTGATTTCATTCAAGTTCTTAAAAATAAACAAATATGGAACTTGATTTGTTAAAAGAAATTTGATCATAAACAAAATTATCCAACAAATAATAAATAAAATTATTATATATTTTTTTATCCAGTACACATAAAATGCTATGAAACTTTTTATACCATAAATTTACCCCTGGGAATCGATACTCAGTATATAGACCGTTTATTTATTACAGAGATAAAAAAAAACTGGTACATTTATTCTTCATTGACAAACCATTTAAACTCACTCAACACGAAAAATCGAAACTTGTAGATTAGGCGTTAGGAAATTTGGCCTTGAACGATTTGGTCCATTTTCAAACGTTTCTTAATAAAATGGGAAATAAGTATGTAAATAAAACTTATACTACTAGTACTTTTTCAGCTTTCAGATGTGTCCCTTTTCATGTAATTTCAGATCTAAATATATTAAAGAAGAAAGAAAATGCTGAGCGTACTTTCAAGTGTGTAATGAAACGATTAAATCCAAAGGAAATACATATATATATTTCCGAGTCAAAGATTAAATGTCTAGCGCTTTCGGCATCGCAGTGTCATCATCAGGACAGCTAAAAATTAAGAGAGAGAGGGATAAATTTTGTGAATACAATACAAAAGTTGAAGTCCTACTTACAAATATTAAAAAATTATTAACTTAAAATAGATGAGAGAGGTTACAAGATTAATTTAATTAGAACTAATGTAGAGAAGGCGAAACATCTTCCAAACTAAGGAAGGTTCGCGTACAAAATAATGATTTAAAAACGGCGTAAAGGGCGCAATAGGAGGCCCAGGCCTGTAAGTAGACCCTATCAAGGGCAACATTAACTTAAACGGCATAAGTGGAGTATAAAATAGTATAAATTAAACGAACGTTACCATGCGTGGCTATTTTTAACAGTGAAGTGACAAGTGACAGAAATAAAATATTTTAAAGGAAAAAAGGGGGGGCGACACAAAATTAGGTAGGAAAAAGAAGAAAACAAAGTGACTGGACTACCGGAAAAGGTGTAAGGAGGTTAGAGGAATAGAAGAAGAGGAATGACAATTGACAGGTGGCTAAGAGGACATGAAAAGTGACATAAGGAGATTTGAGGGAGTGTCTACCTATCGTAAACTTAAAGGCTCTTGAAAATAGGATGGATTTTATTAACATTTAGATTAATTTGGGTATTAACACAAGAAGAAGAGGGGTTGTTTAATTCACGAAGAATCTCAAGGTCCTCTAATAAATCAAGTTTAAAATTGCAATTGAAGATATTGTGAAGAATTTTAACATTTTCGGTAGGGGTGAAGTTATGATTATTAAATTTCAAGTGATGACC
The DNA here is from genome assembly GCA_963243735.1 of Neocrepidodera transversa. Lineage (NCBI taxonomy): Eukaryota > Metazoa > Arthropoda > Insecta > Coleoptera > Chrysomelidae > Neocrepidodera > Neocrepidodera transversa. Next base: position 7,470,333 of record OY725347.1, read on the forward strand.
GAAGGTGGACTTATCAGGGTATCTGGTGTGTTCTTTAATACGAGTGTCAAGTCTCCTAACGGTTTTGCCGACGTAGGTAGCATTGCAATCACCACAAGATAGTAAATAGATACCACTTTTATCAAGAATAGGTAAGGGATCTTTAGTAAAACAAAGATAAGATTTAATGGAGAGATTATTTTTGTAGGAAATCCGGATGTTGTCAAAGCTTCGAAAAACTTTGGTGATATCGAGAGAAATTTTGCCAAGGAAGGGTAACGAAAAATATTTGAATTCAGTAGAAGGAGAGGAAGAGGCATTAAAGGCTAATTGAGAGCGACGTTTGATCTGAAGTTTATGAAGGACTCTATCTATGATATTGGGAAGAAAATTATTGTTAACTGCTAATTGTTTAAGAGTATTAACTTCTTTAGTAAAGTTTGAAGAAGACAGAGGAACATTCAGTAATCTATGAATATAACAGTAAATGGCAGACATTTTGTGTTGAAAGGAGTGATTGGAATGAAAATTAATTAAATGGTCAGTTTGAGTTGGTTTTCTGAAGATGTCAAAAGAGAGATGATTGTTGAGTAAACTAATAGATAAGTCAAGGATGTTAAGAGTGTGATTAAATTCAATTTCGACTGTAAAAGAAATGTTAGGATGTAAATTATTCAGAAAGGAGAGGAAATTATCAATGTCGGCCGAGTTACCTTGGAAAATAACAAAGATATCATCAACGTATCTGAACCAATGAAGAATGAATTGGGAATTAATAGGGGTGAGGATTTTTTCTTGTTCGAGATTATCGAGGAAGAGATCTGCCATTAAGCAACTAAGGGGGTTGCCCATGCTTAAGCCAAAAGGTTGTTGATAAATTTTATTATTGAAAACAAAAAAGTCTTGGTCAAGACAAATTTTAAGAAGTTCTAAAATGATAATGATTGTAGATGAGTTGGTATTGTTTTTAAATAAAAGATTTTTAATAATAGGGAGAGTTTCATTTCTGGGGACATTCGTATAAAGATTGCAGACGTCAAAGGAGATTAATTTAGAATTGTTAGGGATGGTTAAATTTTTTGTTTTATTAATGAGGTCAAGAGAGTTAATGACGGTGTATTTAGGTTTATATTGAAGAAGCTCGGATAAGAAAGAGTTTAGAAACTTAGCAAGAAGAGAGGCAGGGGAGTTGAAAAAACTAACGACAGGTCTAATAGGGAAATTTAATTTATGGATCTTAGGCAAGCCATAGAGGCGGGGAATGTAGGGATTTTTCAAGAGAAAGAACGAGGGATTGAAATTCAAATTTTCAAAAAATTCTTTAAATTTCAAGAGAGAAGATTTCAAAACTTTGTTGAATTTAGTAAAAGGATTAGAAGTGAGTAAATTAAAATCATTGTTATTGAGGAAATTTTCAGTTTTTTGAATGTATTCAGCTTTAGATATAATGACAATACAATTGCCTTTGTCGGCTTCAGTTAAAATTAAGTTAAAGTTAACGATTTTTTGTTTGATGTTTTTAAGTAGAGTTAAGTGTTTAAGGGCTAGAGAATTGTTATTAATAGGAGAATGGCTAGCACGAAGGTGTTTATTTAAAATGTTGAGGCATTGGGATTTTAGAGAGTTTGCGAGCTCCTGATCGTAAGAGAAATGGGTAATTATAAAATCAATATCTAAATATATTTCTGAAAAATCCAGCAATTCACACCATATAGGCTAAGTTAGAAACTCCACTTATTTTTCTTTATATTTGAATACATGATTTTCGTCAACACCATTTACACATTTTTGCACACCTACATATACTTTTTGCACAGTAATCTAAAGAAAGATATCGGACTTTTAAAGTGCAAAAGTTGGAAATGAGTGTGCAAAGATGTACAAAAAGAGTACTTTTATAATCCCTAAATAAAATTTGAAAAAAAAATAGTGGGGGGAGCCAGTGTCCAATTGGCACCCCCACTTTATAATTCTATATCATTATTTAGAAAACTGTGCAAATGGTACGCCGATATATCGTTGCTTTTATTTTAATTGTTATTATTATTTTAAAATAAAAATTTATGAGGTTGGTTAACAAATTGATATAATCAAAATATTTAAATTTTCTGTCTCACTTTAAACTAAAACAATATTGCTAATAATCTTTATTTAAGATAAAAAATTATAATTTCTGTAAACGATATTTGTTTGATAATTACATAATCTCTCGAAATAGTAAACGTAATTTGGTTAATTTAATTTACTGTCTAAAATGTCATGTACATTCCAAATAGAATCTTAGAACGTTTTAAGCTAGTTATTATAATTTGCGGCACTCTATACTATACGTCTATATACATATGCAAGTACTAAGACTCTAATTTCCTTAGAATCGTATATTGTTACTATAAGAAGCTTAGGTTGGTATTAGTCACGGTTCTATGATATTTGTATATAAATAATATTTTCGGATGTAATGGAATTTTAGTGTTTTGTGTTATTTTTTTATTTAAAATCTAATGTAAATTAAAGTTTTTTAAAAATAATGAAAAATCGTAAACACCTTCACAACTTCTGCTTTTCATTACAAAATATGATTAAAATCTTCTATTTTTAATCATTCTAAAAATTTTATTTGTTAATAAATAAAAAATATACAATTTTTGTTATGTTTTTTTTCCTGTGCCTCCCTGTATAGTCATTATTTCTCTGTTCAGTATATTTTAATTTCAGACTCGCTTGAGATCACTATATTCTAGGTATTAGTATAAAATGTCTTTCCCATGTTAACAATTCTCGATTTTTACGTCTTCAGTCAAAACAATTGACTTCTATATTGTCTGTGTCTCTTAACGAAAATGTCTTTTCTTCCCCTCGAACTGTAGAAGATTTTATTATATTATATTATATTTTAACTTTTGTACCCTGTTATCATCATTAATTATTTCGATGCTTTAACTTTTATTTACTGTTATTTTTAATTCTCTTTTTATGCGTATCTAATTTTTAAGGTGCTCTTTCAGTCTCGATTACAAAAAGAGAATCTATTTTTAATTTGGTTTTACAGATTGTCTTAAAATTTAATTCATTTCTATTTTATTTACCATTAAATAAAAAATAAACAATGTTTTTTAGATTTTGAAGTTTTAAAATCGAGGATTGTTTAAAAATTCAAATTTGATTTTTTCAATTCCAAATAAAGATTTTTTTTAATATTATATTTTTTTTTAAATTGAATTAAAAAAAAATTAAATAACATTGAAATAATTTTAAAATAAATTGTTATTTTTATTAAAAATTTTGTTTTCCAATTAAAATTTTTCAAAATGTGACTAAAATGTTCAATTTTTTTTGGATTCGATTTTAAATGTAAAATTGTCGATTATGAAAATTGGGACTATTTTTTCCCCTTTTTGTATCAATTTTTATATTTTTTTTGTGTTCTAATCTTTTTTCAAATTTTCTTTTAGATTCTTATTTTATTAAAATTTTTTATTTCTTCCGTTTTTTTTGGATCTTTTCAGTTTTTTGTTTTTTTTCCCAATTTTCTTAGATGTTTACCAGTTTTTTACGATTTTTACATGAGTTTTTATGAGTTTTTACAATTTTTATTAAACTTCGCAACTATTCATAACACCTTCAGGTATTTCGTTCCTGATGGTTTTCCTATTTTTGTATCATTTTTTCTAATTTTAGTTTTCAGATTTTTCCAGACAAAATAGGGAAAAATATTTAAATAAAGGAAAAAATAGACAAAAATAGGAAAAAGAGAAAATAGGGGAAAATGGGAAAAAATTGATATACGGAAAAATGAAGAAAAATCTAAAAAAATAGAGAAAAATAAAGCAAATATAAAAAATATGAAAAACATGGAAAAAAGAGAAAAATGAAGTAAAATAAGAACATATACTGAACAATAGGGGAAAATAAAGAAAATAGAGAAAATTGTGGAAAAATTAATTAAAGTAGGAAAAATAAAGCAAAATAGGCAAAAAAAAGGGAAAGCTAGAAACAACTAGGGAGAAATATGGGTGAATTATGGAAATCCGAAAAAAAAGACAAAAAATAGAAAAAATAGAGAAAATCGGGAAAAATATGGAAAACAGGAAAAAAGAGAATAACTAGAAACAAAGCATGGAAAAATAGGGAAAAATAGGGACAAAAAGGCAAAACTAGGGACAAATATGGAAACAAAATCTGAAAAATAGAGGAAAATAATGGAAGTATAAAAAAATATGAAAAAATATGGAAAAAATAATGAAAAATACGGAAAAGAAGGAGAAACTAAGAAAAATTAGGGAAAAATGTGGAAAAAAAAAGAAATATAATGTAAAATAGGAAAATATTGGGAAAAATAATTGGAGACAAATAAAGTAAAATAGGGAAAAATAGGAAAAACTAGGGACAACTAGGGAGAAATAGGGGTGAATAATGAAAATCCGGCAAAAAAAAATAGGAAAAATAGAGAAAACAGGGAAAAAATATGGAAAATAGGAAAAGCGAGACAAATTAGGAACAAAGCAGGGAAAAATAGAAAAAAATAGGGAAAATTAGGGGAAAATAGTGACAAATATGGAAAAATAGGGGGGAATAGAAAAAACGGTGAAAAATAGGAAAAAATAGTAAAAGCAGGGAAAAATGAGAAAAATAGTTAGAAATGTGGGTAATATTAAAAATTTGGAAAAATAGTGGACAATAGACAACAAATAGGGCAAAGTAGGAAAAAATAGGATACAGGTGGAAAAATAAGGAAAGAAGATGAAAATAAGAAAACATAGCGAAAATGGGAAAATAAAGGAAAAATTGGGAAAAGTACGGTAATAGAAAAAATAAAGCAAAATAGGAAGAAATAGTGAAAAATAATGAAATAGGTTTTCGTTTTTTTTCAATATTTCAGATTTTATTCCAATTTTTTAAATGTTCATCAGTTTTTCTGCTTTATTTCGATATATCACGGTTTTTTTAGTTTTTTTTTTGATTTCCAAATCATTATCGATTTTCTTTTAGTTTTTTAATTTTTTTTCTATTTTAATTTTTCCGATTTTTCTGATTTTCTCACAACTAACCCCGTCTGGGATTTTGTTCCGTCTACTTTTCCTATTTTTTTCTAATTTTATTATGAAGTTTTTCGATTTTTTTTTCAATTTTTCTGATTTTTTCCAATGTTTTAATGATCATCAGTTTTGCCCATTGTTTTTCTATGGTTTTTTTAGTTTTTGGAGTTTTTTTTTATTTCACCGATTTTTTTTATAATTTTTTGTCTTTTCCCATTTTTTAGATTTGTTTCGATTTGTTCGGTTTTTTTGCGGATTTTTTCGATTTTTGACGGTGTTTTTCGATATTTTTTTTTTAATTTTTGTAATTCTTGTAGTTTTTTTTATTGCCGATTTTTTTTTATTTTTTGTCTTTTCCTATTATTTAGATTTTTGTTCAATTACTTCGATTTGTTTTGATTTTTTACTCGTTTTCCCAATTTTGTTTGATTTTATTCCGATTTTTGCTGACCGAATCGCCGCCTACCAAGAGCTAATAAATATTTCATATTAAAAATTTTAATAGGATATCGCAATCTTACCAAAATAACTAAAATTGGCCTACTGAATACTCCCTGTGTAGTCGTCGAACGCTTTTCCCCCTGAGCGCTGCATTTTTCATTACATTATTTAATATATTTTTTTTATTTAATACAATCCGAATTTAAATACCACTGAAAATGTCTACACTATATAATATCAAAAAATGTTTGAACTTTTTTATCATTAATCCTTTTTCCATAAAGCGGTGCCGTAATGATAGTTAAATAAAATTTTATATTTCGTAATGATTATTGTTGAGCTTATTCATGTATTCATATTCAAGTAACGAGTTTCCATATGAAAAAAAAAAAAAGAAAATAATAGAAATTCCAATTTCGAACTGCAATTATTCATTGCAGCTTTCGGTTACCAGGCAGCTATAAAAAAATAAATTTACTTGTGAAAAATAGTGAACACTAGATAGCGGATATTTATGAAGCTAAATCGAAACTCGTGGAAAATAAAAATTTATTGCACATTTGATTTTTTAGTGTGTGGGTAGTTTTCGAGATCGTTCGACTAAAAATAAATATTGAGTGCATTTCAAATCGATAATTACATTATTACGGTTGTAACTCTAATTGTTAAAAATAACTTAAATTGTTAAATATTAGTCCCAAATAACCGATAAAATTTTATAGGAAAATTTTTCATGCTGGTCTATTATTAATAATTTAAGTATCTAAATTAAATCGCGCATGGCACTTTATTAAGAATTAACTTAAAATTATAAAAGAGGCCATTCTACTAGTTGAACCTCCGGCCAATAGAAGGAGACACTCGCGTCCGTGCTTCTTAAACACCGAAGTTCTTATCGCGTACGATAATTCAATCCGTTGTCGATAGTTGCTCTGGCCGTTTCAATTAGCGTAGAAGTGGTAGTCCCTCGACCTTTAGAGACAGGTTAAGCTGAAGGGAATCTAGAGCCGTCATCCGTGCAGCAATGCCCTTATGATGCCCCACCCATCATACAGAATAAAGACAGCCATCCCCATTTACGGAAAATGAAGCTTCGATATCCGATGTAGGAGATTTAATTACCGAACAATGGAACTGCCGACGAGAACCGAATGCTTCCGTTGATACAAGTACTGCCCGACTGGCAAGCATAGAGGCCGTAATCATCCCGGAAGCATATCACGTACAGATCCAGCTAGATGATTACCATTCAGAATCAAGTTTTGGACATATTTTGGTGAAATACCGCTACGTCACGGTGGATGCCTGGCCCGTACCATGCTTTCCCATCACTACCAATGAAATAAGATCGACCTCAATCTACTCCGAGGACAATAGATAGCGAGAGATACCGCTCCAACCCCCAAGCTCCAGATATAGAGTATAGAAGTACAGAGGAAAACAGTATCGTTAGATAAAAGATATTGTGGCACGAAAACACTCAGGGGCGATACCATTATCGATCCACAATTCTGAAATATTCACATGATGACTTTTTGTCCAATTCAGACTTCGTTAAATAAAGTGTCTGTACCATCCCTTTTACTTACGACCATAAACGTCCCGCGTCGTCCCCAAATATACGTTGGTGAAGTTAACAATCTCTTGAATGGTATCGTATGGGAAGGATACTTGCAATGGAGTCTTTGCATTTCTAGCAATACTTTTCACAGCTGGAAGATCTGTCACCTAATTATGCTTCCTAGTTTTGCTTGATTCACATGAATACTTTTTTACAACCCAGGTAGATAAAGTAGACCTATCAGTGCCCTTACTTCGTCAAAGGAAGTATCTGGACAATCTCTTTTACTTACCGTCGCGTGTCCTCCCCAAATATACGTTGGTGAAGTTGACATTCTTTTGAATGGTATCCTATGGGAAGAATAATTGCAATGGAGTCTTCGCATTTCTAGCAATACTTTTCACAGCTGGAAGATCTGTCACCTAATTATGCTTCCTAGTCTTGCTTGATTAACATGATGACTTTTTCAACCCAGCTAGATAAATTGGACCTATCAGTGCCCTTATTTTGTCAAAGTAAGTGTCTGGACAATCTCTTTTACTTACAACCATAAACCGTCGCGCGTCGTCCCCAAATATACGTTGGTGAAGTTGACAATATCTTGACTGGTATCATATGGAAGAATACTTGTAATGGAGTCTTAGCATTTCTAGGAATACTTTTCACAGCTGGAAGATGTGTCACCAAATGATGCTTCTTAGTCTTGCTTGATCTAGAAGGAACATGCTTGAGCCATTGTGTTATTTTGTCTGTTCTGCGACGCATGGGAATTTTCAAGTCGACATATCGGGACAAGTTATTATCTATACTCAGTAGAGAATATGTTATTTATTATTATTATTTTAATTACAAAAAAGCATTACAAAAATGTATGCAACACATTGAAAATAGAGAGCCGATGGTTGATATGTCTACAGAATTGATATTTCAATGTTGATAATGACATAAGCTGCGCATGCGCACGTTGTATATTGTTTGTTCTTAAAATCCAGAAAAACTAGAGAAAACCTATATGCTCATTTTTTACGATCCCTCTAGTGGCGCAACTATTGGAAATTCTGAAAAAAGTTTGAGACAAAAGTTTACGGAATTTTATGCTCTAAAACTTTGTACTACAACATTTTGCACTAAAGTGTATTGTTTGTCCATAAAATTTAAAAAAATAAAAAATTGTTACATGTGTATTTAATCAATGTTGGTCTTGAGGACCTTCTACTGTACCAATTTAAACCAAAATCTAATGGTCGCATTCTATGCACCCACCGACCCTCACTCCATACCAAATTTCAGCTTGATTGGTCAAACGGTTCGGCAGTTATCGTGGAAGATTACACACATACACACAGACAGACCATACGCTGGAAATGGTTTCAATCTTCTTGGGGGACCTTAAAGTGGATATTTCCACTGATATTAAGGTTTTTTTTGCTCGTTCACCTTACTTTCCCTTTGATGGGTCCGGGAAAGTAAAATGTAAAGTGAATGCCTTTAGTCGCGCGATAAGGGAAAGTCTCACACCGAGCGCTCTCTAACAAACAATATCTTACAAATAAACAAAACGGTGCGTTATTGAAATAATACCAGTAGTTGGTAGAAGAAGGAACAGTATGATAATAGAGGGAGAGACAATTATCTACTTTACCTATCGATGGAAAAATAATTGTTTTTGTGAAATTGTGACTGAAATCTCATATAGTGACCATAAAATTTAAAATCCATGTGAATCTCAGTGGCCAGTCAAAAAATCGGTTGTGTCAAATTTTGACATTTTGTTATTATTGACATGTGACAGTTGGAGAAATAATTTTAACTGTTCTGAATAGCTAAATTTCATTTTTTCTTCACTCTTGAAAAAATATCATTCCTTGGTCTTTAATTTTTGTTTAAATTTGCATTTTTGAATCTAAATTTCCACTCTTTTTTCTCACAAATTTCCCCTCTTTTCTCTTAAAATTTTCCCGCTTTATTCATAAAAAAATGACACTTTTGCCTTTTTATTTTTCCATCTTTTCTCTTGAAAATTTCAGCACTTTTTGTTCAAAATATTACACACTTTTTTAGATAATATTGTTTGCAAATTTTTAGCAAATTTTTCCCTCTTTTCTGTTAAAAATTACCCCTCATTTTCTTAAAAATTGGCATTTTTTTGAATTATTGTTTTCGTTGTCAACTTTGCATTTTTTGGACATTAATTTCCCTTCTTTTCGCCTAAAATTTTCTTCAAAAATGTGAGTTATTTGATAATACTTTCTTCAAATGTTTTGCACTTCTTTCGTACTCATTTCCCCTCTTATCTCTTGAATATTTCCCCGCTTTTCACTTGAAAAAATGTCACTTTTTAACATTTTTTTTTCTTAAACATTTGTATTTTTGGAACTAAATTTTCACTCTTTTCACTTAAAAATTTCCCTCTTTTTTCTTGAAAAATTGCACTCTTTTTCTTTTTTGTATTCTCGAAAATTTGCATTTTTGGACATTAATTTCTCCTCTTTTCTCTCACAAATTTCCCCTCTCGAAAAAATGACCCTTTTTTTGTTGTTCTAAAATTAGCAGTTTTTATCTAAATTTCCTCTCTTTTCACTCAAAAATTTCCCCTCTTTTCTCTTGAAAAAATTTCGCTTTTTTGTCTTTTTTGTTTTCTCGATAATTTGCATTTTTGGACCTAAATTTCCCCTCTTTTCTCTTTAAAATTTGGCACTATTTTGTTTTTGTTTTTTAGCTTAAATTTTTTCAGTTTTTTTACCTGAAAAATTGCACTTTTTCATCGTTTTCTTTATTAAAAATTTGCAGTTTTTTGACCTAAATTACCTTCTTTTTTACCAAAAAATTTCTCCTCTTTTCTCCTAAAAAAAATGGACTTTTTTGTCTTTTCCGTTTTATTGAAAATTTGCATTTTTGGAACTAAATTTTCACTCTTTTCACTTAAAAATTTCCCCTCTTTTCTCTTGAAAAAATCCACTTTTTGTCTTTTTTATATTCTCGAAAATTTGCATTTTTGGAACTAAACTTTCACTATTTTCACTTAAGAATCTCCCCTCTTTTTTCTTGAAAAATTGCACTTCTTGTCTTTTTTGTATTCTCGAAAATTTGCATTTTTGGATCTTAATTTCTCCTCTTTTCTCTATCGAAAAAATTACCCTTTTTTTGTTGTTCTAAAATTAGCAATTTTTATCTAAATTTCCTCTTTTCACTCAAAAATTTCCCCTCTTTTCTCTTGAAAAAATTTCGCTTTTTGGTCTTTTTTGTTTTCTCGATAATTTGGAAATTTGGTACTATTTTGTTTTTTTTTAGCTTAAATTTTTTTAGTGTTTTTACCTGAAAAATTGCACTTTTTCATCGTTTTTTTTCTTAAAAATTTGCAGTTTTTTGACCTAAATTACCTTCTTTTTTACCCCCAAAAATTTCTCCTCTTTTCTCCTGAAAAAAATGCACTTTTTTTGTCTTTTCCGTTTTATTGAAAATTTGCATTTTTGGAACTAAATTTTCTCTCTTTTCACTTAAAAATGTCCCCTCTTTTCTCTTGAAAAATTGCACTTTTTGTCTTTTTAATATTCTCGAAAATTTGCATTTTTGGACTTAAATTTCTCCTCTTTTCTCTCACAGACAGGCAGACAGACTTCCATCTGGAAATAGTTTTAATTACCTCAGGTGACCTCAAAATGGATACATCTATCTTTATCTCGAAAAATTTTTTTTACCTCGTTCACAATACTTTCCCTTCTCGGAGGTGGGTCAGGACAGTAAAATTAGGTATCAAAAAATATTTAAATCTGCAACTGTGACTACTGTTAAAAGTATTTTTTATTAAGGGACTATTTTTAACTTAAATTTACCAAAAATACCAAATAAAGGCTGAGATTTATACATTTTAGGGTACATTTTAATTAATTTAAATAACATCACATTTCCAGTGACAGATAATAACGCGTTATTAACGATCTACCTAACATAATAACATTAAAATTTTCATAATTACCCTTAACCTTCATCTAAGTAAACTTCAGTACGAATCTGTAGATGACATGTACAAGAAATCGGTCGTATGATATTCCGGTGTCTAGCGACCTAATCAAATTCTCGAGATCCCCTTTCTCGAATAAATCCGAACGAAAATTTTCTCGCACAACACATCGACGAGTCCCCACAATTTTCCGAGGCGAATTATCCCGGGAAAACGGAGCAGGAAAGTGAGTCACAAGTGATGCAAATTGAATAATAGCAATTAAAGTTCAAAGCGAATACGATTTCATATTCAATTTAACCTGTATACCAAAAGTTTGATTTTGAGAAATCAACGCGTTTTGAAGGAACTAAAAGTTCAAATATCGATATTTCCAAGAAGGAGCTAAACATAATTATACGAAATAATCATATCATTTATACTCAATTTGTCAAACGTCATCAGATTATTATATATCCTATGATATTTACTGACATATGAACATATTAGAATTATGGTTTGTAATGACAATTTTGACACAAAAGGATTAGATACGTTTGATGGCAGAGAAGCCTTTTCATTTGATATCATTGCAATCCTACCTGCCGTTGTTTCATATAGTTTCTCTAATTATACACGATAATAATAACAAAATTTGAAATTACTATTTTAATGAAAATAAACCAGAAAAGCGCTATTTTAATATTATTTCTTGTCATAGTAACTTATTTTGTAGATATAAGCAAAATATGATTAAATAATAGAAGAAACAGTGAAAACAAATAGCCTTAAATTCCACTAACCCTTGTTTTTATATACACACGGTTCTACCAAAAATGGCGTTACTACTGGGTTCCCAGGTATAAACAGGTAAATCAATAATAGTTATTTTAACCTACCTGTTTATTAAATGAATTTTATATCAATATGAGCGCTATTTAATTGCAAATACAATGATATTTTTTTAACATTCCACATTCTGTAAATTTTTTATATGGTTAACCTTTTTGGCTCCTACGGTAGACCTATATATAGCATATATATTTTAGGCATTAGGCAAACGATATATTGTAAAGCTACATATAAAATTATATTATATTATATATTTATCGTTGTTTTCTCAATTATAATACCAGTTGCTCCAAAATAATGCTATCCTTGTCTGTTGCACGAATAAATAGCTTGTGAGCTCTCTTTCAATTGGAGGTCTCGTCGCGCGCAGCTGCAGTGTAGTGTCCTCTTCTATCGCATGTGGTGGTTAGCTCGGACGTCTTTGTTGCAACTTTCAGCCGGCGGTCACGTCTCGTTTAGCTACAACGCTTCGTCCTCTTCTATGGCACGAGATATTTAGCTCGGACCTCTTTGTCACAATTGGCCATACGCATAAAATTTTCACCTTTCTAAACTCAACAACCGTCATTCAGACCAGATTTTTACAGACAACCCTATATCATCGTATTCGCAACTAAATAGCGCTCATGTTGATATCAGATTTATTTATTAAACAAAAAAATGAAAATAACTATTATCGATTTACCTGTTTATACCTGTCAACCCAGTAGTAACGGCAGGGAAAAAATAGACAACCTATTCTATAGGCTTCTTTGATGAGTGCAATATTTAATAAAAAGATGGTTAAAAGTCGTTTTTAGTTCGGATCTTTTACTTTACATTATTGTTTAATTTTTAAATTAATACAGACAGTGCTGTTTTATGCATATTTTTACTTTGGACAGAAATTATGAAAACAATTAGGGTCACAATGAAAGTTGAAGTTAAAGGTATGTATTTTTTATAGTTACAATTATAAATTCAAGGAATATATTTTTCCATACTATTTTTTGAGTGTCAACCGCGACCACATTTTTTTAGGTTAATTTTTTTTTTAATATCGAAATTATATAAACTTTTAAATATTTTACCCCGCGTTACCCTGCAAGTTTTAAATTGTTTGTATTTTACAACAATTAACATTTTGTTGAGTCGATATTGAAAAGTCCTTTAATAAATATATGTTTCGCTTTTATCGGCTTTTGTTTTACACTAAAAAAATTTAAATGTAATTAAATGTACAAAAAATGTGATGTTAAAGAAATATTTTTTTTGTTACAGATAATATAGTCAAATGCACCTTTATGAAAATGAATCTTCCTGATATCTGGCTCCCAAAAAAGCAAACACTAATTCGGATAAGATCCGTCAAGTATTAGACGAGTCAGTAACTACTATATCCAATAATATCAATATAGAGATCGAGATGATCAAGTGGGAAGATCCTATCTTTATAAAAAATTTTACGAGTACTGAAGGAAAGCTTCTAGCTCTAGATCAAAACTATATGCTAAGCATCATAAATGGCTGAACATGTAAGAAATCTGTGAACTTCCGCTTGTACAAATGGTTCTAGATGACGAAGCGGTAGAGATACCTGTAAAATACCAAGTGCTTTCCAACGACGATCAAGTGCTGTCAGTAAGTAAAGGTAAAAGATTTTGAAGAATGTAGTGAGCGATCTAAACGCAGAGGATTAGCAAAATTATCCAAAGCTTTAAGAGAGGATAACATTAGAGCCTCCAGATTACAGATTAATATAGATGAAATACTTTCACTCGTCATCGAAGCTAAGCTGCTTAAGCAACAATTAAAGATTTTATTAATGCAAATGTTGAATCAAACACTTTTTCTTCTTATCAAGTAGTTCTTAAAGCAATAAAAAAGTGCTATCCTTGAGAAGAGTAGATGTCTGAATCATCTGCAGTAGTTGAGTTTCAATTACTTTTAGATCACACGGCTATCCGTATTCTTGAGACACAAAATGATGTTTTGTTAACTCTTTCCCTTAACGTATTTTAAGATGATTTAGATAACTAAATGTTTAGGGGAAATAGGGTTTTTGATGATAGCTCTCGCATCCAAACTGTGAACAGATTTAGTCATGCATTCAATAGAGCAAAAAAGTTTCTTCAAATAAGTAAAATTGTGCCTTATTAACCGCCACAAAAAGTTTTCTGAATTTTCATAACAAGAAAAAATGTAAATAGTTTTTACAGTGAGTGAATTGATTAAGTACAATTTAAATATTTATGTTTCGGTTTTATAATTTAATTTAATGTGCCGCTTTATAATTTTTGCTGTTCATGTTTCGCATTTGGAAAATATTACATTCCGATTTGAAGTACTGTTTTTATTTTAACATTCATATTGGTTTAACTTCTACCGAAGGAGTTTGGTCCTTCGAGAAATTGTGGAATTCGAGTCGGATAAGTATTGGAACCAGTTTTTTACAAACATTTTCTTGCTGTGGTCATCACGTTTGTGTGCCAGCAAACATTCTCCTGCTGTTGTCATCTGTATGTACATCTGTAACCATCTCTATGGACATAAATGTCGTGTTTGTTAAGATTTCTTATGGTGCTATCTTAATGACGTAAATTTTCACTTTATAAGTGTTTCATTAACACCTTTTAGGAAGGCTTTTTAATAAATGATTTACATTTTACACATTGACGTACTCTTTCCAATATTCACCTTATTTTAAAATTATTTACGATATTTTGTATCTAGTATTTTAGAATTGCAGATTTATATTTTTTCCAAATTTGAAGTAAAAAGTATATTTTTATTGTTTTACCACATTCATAGATACAATTTATTTACTGTTATTTCATATAATTATGTGGGTAAAAACTGATTACAATAACCATTCGAAAAGATAAAAACTTTCCTAAAATTGAACCCCAATCATCGTCAGATGGCAATAATACCCAATAAAGGCCATTAGAAAAACCGTCCGTTGATATCGTTTCCTATCGCAGATATCATAACCGTCATCAATTCCGGCCAACGCGCTCTCGGCTTGTTCTAAACTCCATTTAGACAACTTCTCTAATACAAGACATAAAAGTGAACTGCGAACCAAAGAAAGCAATAACAGACACGCGGTCACGATCGTTATAAGCCGTAATGGTGCTGAATTGGGGAGGAGACGTTCCATTGCCAGATATAACTTTGCCAAATAAACAATTCACCATTAGTCAACGGAACTACTCGAGGACTTGGTAAAAAACTTAACGTGGTTTGTGTTTCGATTAAATTAAATGTTTTTTTGTTGTTAGAAATTACGATAACGATGTTAGTAGAAGCAGTAACATTTCTTAATGTAATTTAATTTAAATAAATGGTTAATATTATAAGGAGTTGTAAATAATAAGACCATCAAAAAAATTAGTATTGATTTTGTCACCATGAGTTTAAACTATATGTATATTGAAAACTGCTCACACAATATTAATGAAAATATGTATACAAGAGTTTATCGATGTGCTACATCTAAAGAAAATATTATTAACTTTTGGCCTATAGAAGGTGTTCCATAAGTAACGAACAACTTTGTATGGACAAGTAAGCCGATTTATCCGATTATATGTTGTTTGGCCGAAGCTATTACTTATTAGCTTCTCAAGAAGAATCTAATAATGTAAAAAATAGAGGGTGTTCCATTTGAAATAACAAAGTTGGCTGTTACATTCGGAACACCCTATATAAATATTAATATATAGATAGTTTTAACTCGTCGTGACACCCTGTATGTATAGTATTTAGTAATACCTTAAATATATTTGTGTTGGAGCATCCAACTTAGACCGTTAAACAAGAGGAATAAAAAAATTAAAATTTAAGAAAAACCAATAAAAAAGTAGAGAAAAAGAGTGGGGAAAAGGTGAAGAAAATAAAAAAAGTGGAAAAAAATTAAATAACTTTAAATCAATTAAATTAAGAAAAAATTGGAAAATAAGTTGAAAAAACAAAGTGTCAAACATAAACAAAACAGTGAAAAACTAGAGGAAAAATTAAAATGTTATCCCCCACTCTACCTAGCGCAAGGAAGTACCAAAAAATTCAAAAACATTAAGCTGGAAAAAAATTTGAGAAAAAGTAGTGAAAAAGAGCAGGAAAAAAATGGAAAAAACACAATTTGAAGAAAACAGTAAAAGAGTAGGGGAAAAATGAGTAATCAAATGAATCCAACTGAAAAAAAAATTAAAAGAAAAAAATTGGTAAAAAATAAAAGAGAACAAGACTAAAAGAAAAAGTGGAAACAGAAAGTTTGAAACATAAAGAAAATAGTAAAAAAGGAAAGCATGGAAAAAAATCAGAAATCAAATAAATCAAGCTGAAAAAAAATTAAAACACAAAGAAATTGGTAAAAAGTTAAGAAAAAAAGAGTGGGGAAAAAGTGGAATACAAAGTGGGAAAAAATATAGTTTGAAAGAAGAAAAGAGTAAAAAGTAATAAAAAAAGTGGAAAAAGTGGAGCACACGGAGATACGGAGCAATTAAATGAAATAAGCTGAAAACAAAATAAAACAACCGAATTGGTTAATAAGGAAAAAATGGTGGGATAACAGGAAAAAAAGTTTAAAAAAATTAATTCTAATTGGTAAAAAAGTGGAAAAAAGTGAAAAAAATCCCTACTATTCAATCAAATGCATCAAATCTGTGCATTTATTTTTTTATATATTTTTTTTTATGAATTTCTCCTCCATTGGTAAAAGTTGAAAAAAAAAAGTTTACAAGTGCCAAAAAATGGACAATCTTCTTTATTGCACATGTAAAATTTTAAATTATTTAATGTTTTATATTATATAACCGGTATGGGATGGCAGAAAAACCGAAATAGAATCCAGTGGTAACTATGCCATCAGACAGAATACCTGTCAGCCACAATTTGGTTAAAAATTTTAAGGTAAACATACCTGAAAGTGGCAAAAAGAGTGGTATACAAATGAGTTCAAAACAAAAGAACACATAACTGGACATTGTAGACTGAGAAAACACCTTCACACAATGGGGATCTTCCAAGAGGATCCTATATGCAGATTCTGTGATGATGAGAAACGTAATATGAGACAGATAGGGCAAGACCCTTCCTCCTATTTCACCGGATGTGACATGGTTAAGAGGCCCTTTACTAATCTCTTTACAGACTTACAGATGAACAGGAAAATAAAATAAGCCAACCAAAATAAAAATTGCATTAAAGGACTTGAGTTACTCAAAGTAATTATAGAAAAATTTTGACTATCACAAATTACACAAAAATTTTTAAATAAATTTTTATTTCACGCATTAAATTATTATTTACAAAATAATGAGAGTAATTAAGGCCATTTAAAATTTACATGGTTCTTTCTACTATTGAAGAAATGGTTAAATAAAACGAATCGTTATTTGGTCCTTTGAGCCGGATTTTAATTTTTTTATGTAGAAATTTTGCAAGTCATTAAAATTATTATAAACAAACGAGGTTAACAATTTAAAAAAAATTTATGGTAAGCCAAATTATCCATTCTCAAATGTGGTGGGTATTCATCAGAATAAAACGCAAAGTCGTGCCACAAAATGAAAATCTTATAAATTTTATTTTAAAACGGTGATATCTTTCCGCCTTAGATGGCCATTATCAGGCCTATAAACAAAAATTACAATGTATACATTCCCTATAGGGACGAAACTAATACTAATAGATAGATTTTGTTGTTAGTGTTCAATAATCACAATTGTGAAAGTATAAATTAAACAGGAACATGTGTGGTAACGAAAATGAACAATATAAAAAAATTAATAAATTATAATTGAATCAAATGGAGGTTGGAAATTACAAAATGTTGAGTAAAATGAACCGCAATATTTTATCCACGCACTGGTGTTGATGTACCAGACGTAAATAGAATTTACTGTTTGACAAATGACAATGTTAAAACTGGGAATGAAGAAAAGAAGAAGAAAAAGAAGAGAAATATCCTATAAAACAGTCAATGTTAGCGATACTCAATAATAAATACAATTAAAAAATGAAAAAATTTAAAAGCACAAATTGAGGAATAAATAATTGTCTGGAGTTGTTCATTAAGACAAATTAAATTAGTGTTAGAATATGTTTTTTTAATTTCGTACATTTTAAGGAGATCTAATTTGAAACTTTTTTGGTAAAAATTTTATCAAACATTTATCTAATGTACAAAAACAATTTAACTAAAAAAAAACTGAGTTCATAGATTACAAAATTTATAACATTGTGAAAACTCAACAAAAAAAATGTTAGAAAATTTTAATTAAAATGTCAATTTTTTATTTCTATAGTAGAATGAATGGAGAACTACTAAAGGGCTGGTTATACAATATTAAAAATGAACCGAAGTAAACGGAACTCAAGATAGTAGCTAAAATGCATCCGATTGGACCCGAGTACATAGGTTTATATAAACAGCAAGCAACACCGTCACAGCAAAATTGGTATTGTTGTATAGACGTGTGTCGTTTATAAACGATTCATTCTTTTTGATTTAATCATTGCAAAGAATCAAAAGAATCAATTCACTTCCTGGGCAGAAATAATTCATTGATTCACTGGAACTCGAAGACTCAAAAGTCGAAGTCCAATTTAGTGATGGGGGTTCTCAAATACCAAGAATCGAAAAGTATGAGATTATTTAGAGTTCTCGAATTTCTAGAGAACCATGTTCGAAAGATCTCGGTTCTCAAGAATCGGTGCCGGTGCTCAGATAAGTTAAGAGTTTTCGATATCTGTTCTCGTTCTCAATTTTTGATTATAGCTCGGGTTATGTAGGAACAAAAATACCTACAAAAAACGAAACGAACAATACAAAACTTAAACTTTATAATTTGAGAATTCCAAGTGCCGATAATAAGAAAATTCGAGCACCGAGCTTGCTATGAACCAAGAACTGACACTTTCTAATCAGATTAATCGGAACGAATACTGAGTTGAATATATTCCGTACTCGGTTATCAGTCGAGTTCTCGATTCTTATCAGTATTCGAGAACTAAATTCTTGATTCTTTAAAGTATTCGATTCCTCTCATTACTAGTCTCACTTACTGGAATCGGATTCGACAGTGGAGTCGGAGTCGAAAGTGAAGTCGAACGAGTCGGAGCCGTATGTAAGTCACAAACAACCTTGGCTTTAGTTGAGTCAAGAATGAAATTAATGAACCTCTGAGTGATTGTGACTGAGTGAGTCTGAAGTCCAGTAAATGTATTATGTAAACAATTTTATACGTGTTGCGCATGATATAAATCGAAGAACGATGAATTCTACCATGTTTGTTTAAGTCAGTCTCTTTTGCGCATGTGCAAGTGAATCATTTAGGAACGAATCCTTTTGATTAACGGAATCAAAAGATTCAACTCGCTAAAAATAATCGAACTTCTATGCCTATTGTTGAAGAGCGATATATCTTCGGCTCTGGCATACATACGTGGCACGTGTCTTCACGATGAGCTCCAAAATTGAATTAATTAAATTTAAGGCCACTTCAATAGATGTGTTGTAAAGAAGCGCAGATGTACAATAACTCATAAGCAATTTGAGACAAAATAACCGCGAAAATTTAAAATTAGAAAATAATATGAATTCATTCTGGAACAATTTCTGTTTGTTTCTAATTTCCCATTATACCGCAGAATAACCGAGAGTAAGAGCACCAATAAAAATATTATTAAATTAAATTGACCTTGTAATTTCATAAACATCAAACCAAACCACCCATACTTATACTACTTGTTACCTACCAAGTGCTCTCAGTATAGCCATTAAACGCCCAACTTTAAAGCGTTTCCAAGTGTATTCCAAATTTATGAAAAATATTTTTCGTCCGATACGTTCAAATTGACCATTGTCGGACCGGATATCAGACCGCACTCGGTCCAATGGTCACTATAGAATAATCTATATGTAAAATTTAGCGTTTTTAAGGAAAATTTTTACAACCGATTTTTAGAATTTTTATCAAGTTTAGAGATTTTTCCGAATAATCACTTACGGTTACTATTCGGTAGGTGCCTTTTCAGATTTGGCCGTATCTCGGAAATTTGAGATTTCTCCAATCGTTTTTTTAACCCAATTAACATCTGACACCAAATTTCATATTTGTGATGTTTTAATCTCCGGTTACGGAATTTTCGATTCATCTCAACTTCGGAACTTACTACAGGTGTTAATAGTGGCCAAAATCCATTTCTCCCTATACGAGTAGAATAGAAATGACTGTTCTGGCTCACTCCTTATACTCCTTATGTAAATTCACAGGGGAAATCGCTAAGGTCCACTCTAGTAATTTTTGGCCCACGAGCTTTAACAACCTCTTTGACCTTAGCGAAATTATTGTTACCATAATCATCATCTCTACTTGATAAAGTTACTGTTCTGTTAACTTCTGATTAAATGCTGTTCGAGAGCTGTTTAAAGCTGTTGAAGAGCTGAGACATATACATAAAAAAGTCACGTTCATCTTTTAACAAAGTGGGCTGGAAGATATGGTGCTAAAGCTTATCTGTCAAAACCGGAATTTAAAAAGTGCAACATATCTTCCTGTCCACTCTTAAAGACAAACATTGAGTCTTTTGCGTATATCTCTTGAACAGATTTAAACAGCTCTTGAACAGATCTCGAACAGCTCTCTAACAGCTTTAAACAATTACTGAACAGCTTTTAATCAGAAGTTAACAGAACAGTAACATTATCAAGTATTGATGATGATCATGGTAACAACGACTTCGCTAAGGTAAAAGGTCACGTGGTTAATAATGCGCAGTGTTGTTAAATCTCGTGAGTCAAAAATTACCAGAATGGACCTTAACGATTTCCCATGTTAAGTTCGATAAGGGGTGCGCCAGAAACGTCATTGCTATTCTACTTATATGTCTATAGGAAATTTTCTCCTAAATCCATTGGTTACATAGATAGTGCCGTAAGGCCAACGGTTTAGCCAGGAAATGTCATTATCAATATTATGAATATTAATTTTTTATCGAACATCTATCCGAATAATGCAAGAAAATAAGTGTCTATACTTCTATTTAGATATTTTCTACATATATACATATTTTTTTTTAATGGAACATAAACCCTGTATTTTATTTCGACAGAATAAAACTTCTTGTCAATATTGTAAGAACGAGGTTAAGACCCAAAAACGTAACACAATCATTTTAATATAATTCAATTCGAAATGTACACAAAATGTATACCTTTCCGTTCGTCGTCAAACACCACAATCTCTTCTCCTTCCACCTACAAAATGTATAGAAATGAAAAGAGAGGAAGATCAGAAATTCTAACAATGAGAGAAGAGCGACGACAACATGCATAATTCATACCCCTAAATAAATATATACCCTCCCCAGAAAGATATCATCATTTGGCTGGATTATTACCCTTCAGCAATTTATCCTACGACTGTTTAGTCCGGGACCATTGTTGTACCTGTATTACTAGAAACTCTCTCAGTATTACGCAGAATTAGTGTCATTGTTAGTTGTTTCCGCCTTGGTATGGTTATCATCTAAAGGATTAGTTGCTAGACGATGACAACAATTAAACATTAATGTAAGTTTTACTGCTTGATGTAGTGAATTTACACAAGATATTTACGATGTATATTAAAAATATTTAAAATGTAATTAATCAAAATTATAAAGAGCACAGGATTATCAAAAGACGAAATGATAAAATACGGGAAGCTAATTTTTTCGCAGTCATGCTTCCGCAAAAAGATAACCATGCTGTTCATTAGTATAAATTAACTGAGCCATATCAGCCAATCATTTTTACCGTATTTTAGTGGCATCAAACGCGGGCGAAAAAATATTGACAAGTTTTTTTTTTCATCCACTTGACGTCTATCATCCGTGAAAAAAAAATACCGAATGATCATTAATCAAATTATGTGGAAATGGAAAACATCGTTTATGGAAGGTTTTCATATTTCATACATTAGTGCATACTTTGATGATTACAGTCAAAATATATTTACTTTGTGTGTTAATTAGCTAATTGACTGTAAATTTTAAAAGTTAATTACAAAAAAAAATGTATTTGGTGTTATTGGTACAAGTTAAAATTTACAGATAGGAACATTAATATTTACTAATTAAATGAATTTAATTTTTCTTGCTAAGTTAACTATTTTACTTCCAACTAAGTATTAGTTTTATTTGACCTTTCTGGTTAAATTAATATATAAAATAATAATAATAATATTCTTATATTAAAACAATGATAATTTTAGTATAAAATAATTTTATGCAAATCTAATTTTTTAGTATTTATAGTTTGGGAGCTAGGAAGAGAGCTAGAGTGTAGTCCAGCTATGTTATAACAACAAAAACCAAAGATAAACCAAAAAATAAACGGATGGCGCCCTTAATATAAAATTAAATATAAAATCTTAGGTAATGCTTAGTATATCGACTGTAAATGGGTCATACAACCCTTATAACTTGTGAATTAGTTAATAGATTTATTCTAAATTTTGGTCGATTATAATAGAATATTTTTGGTAAAAGAAGTGGTTAAAAATTTTAAAAATTCTATAAAATTTAGAAAAATGAAGAATTTCGAAAATTTCAAGATTAAATTTCGAACATTTCAGGCTCAAAAATTAAAAAAAAATTCAAAATAGCTTAGTAAATTTGAAAACAAAAAATTGATGTTTCAAAAAAATGTCAAAAATTTGGAAAATTGCAGATTTTAAAAATTTTACAAAGATTCACCTATTTCAAAAGATTTAAGGATTACAAATATTAAAAATTTCTAGATTTCCCATAAATTCCAGAGTTTCGAAAATTTCAAGTTTCAAAAATATTTCAGGCAAATGTAGAAAACTAAAACAAAAAACAAACAATTTAGAAGAAATTTTTAAAAATGTTTAAAACGACAAGAAAAAATCACAAATTTTTGTAGATTTAAAAATTTTCAGTTTAAGTATTCAAAAAATTAAAAAAAAAGTCACAAATTTAAATAAACTGATTTTGGTTTGGTGTATTTTCGAAAATTAAATAAATTTCAAAAAATGTAAAAATTTTAGAAAAATCTAGATTTTAAAGATATGACAAAATTTTAAAGAATTTCAAATTTTTTAAATTTCAAGAGTTCAAAAGTATTATTAAATTTTCAAGAAAACGTGTCGAAAAATTTCAAAATGCAAAATTTTCAGATCATATAAAAAAACAATTTCAGGAATTTTAAAAATTGTCCAAAATTTATTAAATTGCAGATTTTAAAAATATGACAAAAATTTCAAAAAATTCACTATTTAAGAATTTCAAATTTTAAAAATTTGTAGAATTTCAATTGATTCAAAATTTTTAAAATTTGATGTTTTAAACAAGAATTCTAAAAAATTTAAAAAAGTCGAAAATTTCAAATTTGAAAAGTTTTAAACAGGAATTCTTAGAAATTTAAAAAAGTCGAAAATTTAAAATTTGAAAAGTGTTAAACAATATTTCTTAAAAATTTAAAAAAGTCGAAAATTTAAAATTTGAAAAGTTTTAAACAGGAATTTTTAGAAATTTAAAAAAGTCGAAAATTTAAAAAATATTGAGTGGTTTATTTTCGAAAATTAAGTAAATTTCAAAAAGATATAAAAAATTTAGAAACTTGTAGATTTTAAAAATATAAAAAGAGTTTAAACAAGAATTTAAGATTTTATAAATTTGAAGAATTTCTATAAATTCAAAAGTATCATTAAAATTTGAAGAAAATATATTGAAAATTTCGGACACAAAACTTTCAGCTGAAAAACACAAAAAAAATCAATTCCAGGAATTCCAAAAAATGTAAAAAAATTAGTAAATTGAAGATTTTAAAAATATTTCAATAATTCAAGATTTAATTTCAAATTTAAAAATTTCTGGAATATCAATAAATTTAAAAATATCAAAATTTCTAGTTTCAAAAATTTCTACAGATCGCAAGAAAATAAAACAAAAAATTGGACGAAATTTTCAAAAATATCCAAAATGACAAGAAAATATCAAAAATTTCGGTTGTTTAAAAAATTTCAAGCTCAAAAATTCCAAAACATTAAAAAAAGTCGGAAATTTAAAAAAAATTGAGTTTGGTTTGATGTATTTTTGAAAATTAAATAAATTTCAAAAAATGTAAAACATTTTATAAAATTTCTGATTTTTCATCCTTATTGTTTATAGTATTCTTATTTTTCTGATTTATTTTTTCTATTTTTTTTTCTGTATTTTTGATTTTTTCTTATTCTGATTTTTTCGATTTTTGTTTCCGGTTTTTTGATTATTATTTATTTATTTGAAATTTTTTGAGTTTCTTTTTCGACTTATTTTTAATTTTTTTGCGATTTTTAGAGTTTGTTTTTAGTCTTTTACCATATTTTTGATTTTTTCGTTTTTTCCTTTTCTTACAATTTTATTTTTCATTTTCTGCCAATATATTCTGATTTTTGTCTCATTTTGTACAATGTTTTTTGTTTTTTTCTAATATTTCTGATTTTGTCGAAAATTTAAAAATACAATTCAGCTGAAAATAAAAAAAAATTTGAGGAATTTTAAAAATTGTCCAAAATTTAGTAAATTGCAGATTTTAGAAATATGACAAAAATTTCAAAATATTCAATTTTTAAGAATTTCAAATTTTATACAATTTGTACAATTTCAATAAATTCAAAAGTTTCAAAATTTTTAAGATTGGAAGAGTTTTAACTTCAAAATAATTGAAAATTTTATGTTTCAACAATTTCATCAATTTCAAGAAAATATCGAAACCAAAAAAAAATTGGACTGAAAATTCAAAAATGTCCAAAATGACAAGAAAATATCAAAAATTTCATGCCCAAGAATTCTAAAAAATTTAAAAAAGTCGAAAATTTAAAAAAAATTTATTTTGGTTTGGTTTATTTTGGAAAATTAAGTAGATATCAAAAAGATATAAAAAATTTAGAAATATAAAAAAAGTTTGAACAAAAATTTAAAATTTTATAAATTTCAAGAATTTCTATAAATTCAAAAGTATCATTAAAATTTCAAGAAAATATATTCAAAATTTCAAGAAGCAAAACTTTTAGCTGAAAATGAAAAAAAATCAATTTCAGGAATTTCAAAAAATGCAAAAAATTTAGTAAATTAAAGATTTTAAAAATATTTCAAAAATTCAAGATTTAAGAATTTCAAATTTAAAAATTTCTAGAATTTCAATAAATTTAAAAGTTCGAAAACATCAAAATTTCAAGTTTCAAAAATTTCGACAGATCACAAGAAAATAAGATAAAAATTGGACGAAATTTTCAAAAGTTTCCAAGATGACAAGTAAATATCAAAATATCAAAAATTTAGGTTGTTTAAAAAATTTCAAGCTCAAAAATTCCAAAACGTTGAAATAAGTCGAGAATTTAAAAAAAAATGAGTTTGGTTTGATTTATTTTTGAAAATTAATTAAATTTTAAAAAATGTAAAAAAATTTAAAATTGTAGATTTTTCAGATTTTTTCGTTTTGGTTTTTTCGATTTTTGTCTATTTTTGGTTCCGGTTTTTTAATTATTTTTTGTTTTTTTTTTGCAATTTTTTTGTGTTTCTTTTCGACTTATTTTCCAATTTTTTGCGATTTTTTGAGTTTTTTTTTCGGTTTTTTACCATTTTTTCGTTTTTTCCGTTTCTTATATTTTTATTTTTGATTTTTCGAAAATATTTTCTGATGTTTCTCTCATTTTTGTTTTTTTTCCAACTCTTCTGATTTTTATTGATTTTTTCTACGTTTTTTCTGATGTTTCTGGTTTTCTCTGATTTTTTCTGGTTCTTTATGTTTTTTTTTTAGATTTTTTTGTTCTCCTAATTTTTTTTTCTGTCTTTTTTCTAATATTTTGTCATTTTTTCTCATTGTTCTTTTTTCCATTTTTTAATTTTTTCTTATTCTGATTTTTTCGATTTTTGTCTATTTTTGTCTATGTTTGGTTCCGCTTTTTTAATTATTTTTTTTTCAATCTTTCTGTGTTTCTTTTTCGACTTATTTTAGTTTTTTTTCGCGATTTTTAGCATTTTTTGTTTTATTTTTATACCGTATTTTTGATTTTTTCATTTTTTCCATTTCTTACAATTTTATTTTTCATTTTTTGCCAATATTTGCTGATGTTTCTCTCATTTTGGATAATGGTTTTTGTTTTGTTTTTTCTAATTTTTCTGATTTTTTACCGATTTGTTTTTCATTTTTTCTGATTTTTTTGATTTTCTCTGATTGTTTCTGGTTTTTTATGTTCTATTTTCAGATTTTTCAGATTTTTTTTTAGTATTTTCTCATTTTTCTCAGTTTTTTTCTGTTATTTTCTAATATTTTCTCATTTGTTTCTCATTGTTCTGATTTTTTCCTATTTTTCGATTTTTTTTTATTCTGATTTTTTCGATTTTTGTCTCTTTATGGTTCCGGTTTTTTAATTATTTTTTTTTTGCAATTTTTTTGTGTTTTTTTTTTCGACTTATTTTTAATTTTTTTTTGCAATTTTTAGCATTTTTTATTTTCGTTT
The DNA here is from genome assembly GCA_963243735.1 of Neocrepidodera transversa. Classification (NCBI taxonomy): domain Eukaryota; kingdom Metazoa; phylum Arthropoda; class Insecta; order Coleoptera; family Chrysomelidae; genus Neocrepidodera; species Neocrepidodera transversa. The sequence continues at coordinate 7,496,637 of OY725347.1, forward strand.
TTACCATATTTTTAATTTTTTTATTTTTTCCAATAATTTTTTTTGCAATTTTTAGCATTTTATTTTTTTTACCACATTTTTGTTTTTTCCGTTTTTTCCTTTTCTTACAATTTTATTTTTCATTTTTTGCCAGATTTATTCGTTCTCCTAATTTTTTGTAGTTTTTTCTAGTTTCTCTCATTTCTTTCTGTTTTTTTCCAATATTTTCTCATTTTTTTCTCATTGTTCTGACTTTTTTCTATTTTTTGATTTTTTCTTATTCCGATTTTTTCGATTTTTGTCGATTTTTGGTTGCGGTTTTTAATTATTTTTTTTTTCAATCTTTCTGTATTTCCTTTTCGACTTATTTTTAATTTTTTTTGCAATTTTTAGCATTTTTTATTTTGGTTTTTACCATATTTTTGATTTTTTCGTTTTTTCCGTTTCTTACAATTTTATTTTTCATTTTTTGCCAGATTTTTTCATTCTCCCAATTTTTTGTAGTTTTTTCTCATTTCTCTCATTTTGTTCTGCTTTTTTCCAATAATGTTTTTTGCAATTTTTAGCATTTCATTTTTGTTTAGCATATTTTTGATTTTTTCGTTTTTTCCTTTTCTTACAATTTTATTTTTCATTTTTTTCCAGATTTATTCGTTCTCCTAATTTTTTGTAGTTTTTTCTCATTTCTCTCATTTCTTTCTGTTTTTTCCAATATTTTCTCATTTTTTTCTCATTGTTCTGACTTTTTTCTATTTTTTGATTTTTTCTTATTCCGATATTTTCGATTTTTGTCTATTTATTCTACCGGTTTTTTAATTTTTTTTTATTTTATTTTGCAATTCTTTTGTGTTTCATTTTCGACTTATTTTTAATTTTTTTTGCGATTTTTTACATTTTTAATTTTGGTTTTTTAGCATTTTTTGATTTTTTCGGTTTTTATAAATTATAAAAAAAAATTATAATCAGTACCTTATAAAAATAATAATTTAAATCAATTTAATAGTTACGATAAAACTATTGTTTTATGTTTAATTATAAAAATTGCATCAATGAAATGTTCTTTTAAAAATAAATACTCAAGTTTGTTATTGACTAAGCATGTTTCAACTAACTATAATGATACTAGATATTACTCTAATAGCACATACATCGGATAACTGCATGCTTAAACTAGTTAAAACTTATTAATTAAGTCGACTATTATATATTATATAAGTTCTTATTAACGTGTTGCAGGAAACAAGCTTCTATTTGGCTTAATATTAATTACACTTCTTCTTAATGATGTGATATATTATGAAAGTTTGCTAATTTTGAAAATTAGGTATTGTCTATGATTTTGTTATAAACCAGGTTTTTCTATTTTTATTTAAATGTACCTATTTAGGATATTTTCAAACTCAAAATTCTCTGGATATTAAAATTTTGTTGAGCACCAATTTACATGAAAAAAAAGTCGGTTTTGTCGCCCCAAAACTTTCCCGACGAATACTTTTTCAGATATTTAACGTTAAAATATCAAATTTTTTTATTATTGACAGGTGACAGTTGGATAAATAATTTTAACTGTTCTGAATATAGTTTTTCAAGGGCTTTCGAATGACATACTGTAAGTCAAATTCCGTGACATATTGCGTCTGTCATTGTTTTTATAGTGTCACTTCCGTTAGATAGATGTCGCACAAAACCTAATGGGTTCTTCCGACGGGTAACCCAAACCTACATACCAATTTTCAGCTCAATCGGATTAAACGTGTGGCCTCTATCGTGGATGAATGAATACACACAGACAGACAGACAGACAGACAGATAGACAGACTTCCATCTAGAAATGGTCTTCATCATCTCAGGTGACCTCAAGATGGATATTTCCATTTTTATCTTGAAAATTTTTTTAGCTCTTTCACAATTCTTTTCCTTCTCGGAAAAGGGTCGGGAAAGTAAAAATTACCAAAATTTACATGTTCATTTTTTTTACGTGTTACTTGATTCTTCTTTGTGTTTTTTTTGTTTTCTTTTTTCATTAACAAGATTAAAGAACACACACAGGAAAATATTGGAAAACTTTCCCGTATTTTTTTTTAAAAAATGGCATTTTTTTGTTCAGTTTTTTTCCCTTTTTTCTCTTGAGAATTTCCCCTCTTTATTCTTTAAAAAAAGATATTTTTTTAAACATTTCTTTCTTTAAATTTTTTGTACTTTTTTTAATGCTTTTTTTCTCTACTTTCTATTAAAAATGTTTCCTGTTTTTCATAAAAAATATAAGTTTTGTCTCTTTTATTTTTTTGTACTTTTGGTACTTTTTTCCCTCTTTTCTCTTGAAAATTTCCACTTTTCACTTGAAAAATTGCATTTTTTGTATTTTTTTTTCTTAAAAATTTGTATTTTTGGATCTAAACTTAACTTATTTTAATTTAAATATTTCTCGACTTCTCTTAAAAAAAATGCACTTTCTAATTTTTTTGTTTTCCCAAAAAATTGCATTTTTCAAGCTAAATTTAATTTTTTTTTCACTCTTGAAAAAATAGCATTCCTTGGTCTTTAATTTTTGTTTAAATTTGAATTTTTGGACCTAAATTTCCCCTCTTTTCTCTCACAAATTTCCCCTCTTTTCTCTCACAAATTTCCCCTCTTTTCTCTTAAAAATTTTCCCGCTTTAATCCTAAAAAATGGCACTTTTTGCCTTTTTGTTTTTCCATCCTTTCTCTTGAAAATTTTGGCACTTTTTGTTCAAAAAATTAGACACTTTTTATTGTTTTCAAATTTTTTGCATTTTTTCTTTTTTTTCTCACGAAAATGTCCCCACTTTTTCTTAAAAATTGGCATTTTTTTTGAATTTTTGTTTTTGTTTTTAAATTTGCATTTTTAGGGCATTAATTTTTCTTCTTTTCTCTTGAATTTTTCCCCTCTGTTTTCTTTAAAAATATGAATTTTTTCGATAATACCCTCTTCAAATGTTTTGCATTTCTTTGGTACTTATTTCCCCTCTTTTCTCTTGAAATTTTTCCCTCTTTTCTCTTAAAAAAATGTCACTTTTTACCTTTTTTTTTCTTAAACATTGGTATTTTTGAAACTAAATTTTCACTCTTTTCACTTAAAAATTTCCCCTCTATTCTCTTGAAAAATTGCAATTTTTGTCCTTTTTGTTTTCTCGAAAATTTGCATTTTTGGACCTAAATTTCCCCTCTTTTCTCTTTAAAATTTGGCACTATTTTGTTTTTTTTTCTTGAATTTTTTCAGTTTTTTGACCTGAAAAAATTGCACTTTTTCGTCTTTTTTTTTCTTAAAAATTTGCAGTTATTTGACCCAAATTACCTTCTTTTTAACTCAAAAATTTCAACCCTTTTCTCCTGAAAAAATTGCACCTTTTTTATCCGTTTTATTAAAAATTTTAATTTTTGGATCTAAATTTACCCTCTTTTCACACACTTTCTTGAAAAAATCGGTTTTTCCCTGTGTTGTCCTATTTTCTTCAATTTTTTCCGATTTTTCTAAATGTTTCCCTATTTTTAACTATGTTTCTTAATTTCCCTGTTTTCCCTATTCTTCCCAATTTTTCTAGATTGTTTGCTATTTTTCAATATTTTTCCCAAATTTTGATATTTTGCACAATTTTCTTTTTTTCCCATTTTTCCCCCATTTTTCTCTTTGTTTTCTCTATTATTCACTCTTTTTCCAGAATTTCTCTATTTTTCACTATTTCGCCCCAATTGTTTATATATTAACACAATTTTTTGTTATTTTTTTCTGATTTTCCTATTTTTTATTTTTCCTATTTTTTCCTATTTCTTTCATTTTGATCCTGGTTTTCATTAATTATTTCCTTTTGTTTTTTCATTGTTTTTTTTATATTTTTTCATAATTTTCAATACTTTTCTCTATTTTGCTCTATTTTTTCTTGTTTATATATTTACACAATTTTTTGTTATTTTTTTCTGATTTCCCTATTTTTCATATTTCCTATTTTTTCCTATTTCTTTAATTTTTATCCTGGTTTTCATTAATTATTTCCTTTTCTTTTTTCATTGTTTTTTTTATATTTTTTCATAATTTTCAATACTTTTCCCTATTTTGCTCTATTTTTTCTTCTTTTTCCCTAATTGTCACAGTCGTTATTTTTTCCCTATTTTTCCGATTTTCCTCTATTTTTCCCTATTTTTTATTTTTTTCCCTACTTTACCATATTTTTTTCTATTCTTATCTATTTTTTCCTACTACCCTTACCCTTTCGAGTATTTTTTTTCCTGCTGACCATTAATTTTCCCATTTTCTATTTTTTTTTTGCTTATATTGCCCTACTTGTCCTTATTTGTAGTTATTTTTTCTTGTGTTTTCCTATTTTTCACAATTTTAGTTTCCCTATTTTTGAACTATTTTCCTGATTTTCCCTATTTTTCCCAAATTTTCCTTTTTTTGATTTTGTTTCTACCATTTGTTCCCTTTTCTGGCCTTTTTGCCCTTTTTAAAACTTTTTTGATTAACTTTTTATCTTTTTGTTGCTTTTTTTTCCTTTTTTTCTTTTTTTGTCTTTAGTTTCATACCATTTTTCTTCTTTTTTTAATGTTTTGGCGTATTTTGGGTTTTCCTCTTATTTGGCATATTTTTAGGACTTTTTTTAAAACTTTTGTTGTGTTTTTTTTGTCTTTATTTTTTCTCTATTCTGCTTTTTTTACTTTTTTGTACGTTTTTTGGCATATTTTTCCTTTTTCCCTTTACTTTATCTTATTTGGCTTTTTTTGTGGACTTTTTGTTGATTTTTTCCCTATTCCATTTTTTTGCCAGTTTTGCCTTTATTTTATGTTTCTCCCTATTTTACCCTATTTTTTTCCTATTCTTTTTTTCCCACTACCATTACCATCTCGAATGAGATCGTTAAGATATAGATTGTTTTTGAAACTGAATAAATACCGATGCTAATTTTTTTTAAATTAAGTAATCATATTTTATATTCAATTTAATTTAACTATCAGTTGCATAATACATTACAAAGAGAGCATACAAGAGAATCTTATTAATATTCAATATGGCTTTTGAATTCTTGAATCAAAACCTAATAAGGAAAACACAAAAGATATAAATTCATAAATTGCTTTCAATTCTTAGAAATAATATTTCATTCTATCATATGTGAATATTGAAAACGTTGAAACGATGAAGGCATATTGATTTTCTGCATATACATTTCCAAACTGTTTGACTTTAAATCCCAACTGATACTAAAAATTTTCGTAGCTTATTTTTATTCAGAATCTATTTATAAGCTCAGAGCTCTCGGTTAGTTTTTGAAAATGAGAAATGATATGATTATACGAAATATTGCAATAAAAGTAATGGATTTGCATTAGGGTCCATTTGTAGTACTTTTAGCTACTTATAATTTTGTTACGTAATATTAATATCGATCGTCCTATACTGTTATTTTTTTTTATTATTACAGAATGGGGACGTGTGATGCGGTAGCTACAGCAAATTCATTTGTTGTATATGAAAATATACTTAAAATTATTCACAAAAATAGGCTTGGCTAACTTTGAAACACTAGGGCCGTTTTCACCAACGATTCCTAAACTAGTACTTTACCAAGTATTGCTTAGCGATAGGTAATTTTTAACTAAGTATCTGGGAGGTTTTCGATTTCACCACCACATCCGATACTTAGCAAATTATTAGTAAGGTATTTGATATTATGTGGCAACATTGGAAATGTCGTCATTTTACTCGACTAGGTTCGTAATTGTCAAAATGTTAAAAAAACTTACTGTCACTTGGTGAGTTGACAGTGAAATATTTGAATTTTTGGTTTCTGTTTTAATTTTTTATTTAAAAAGGGAGGGAAAAAAACGAGCACCTAATTTTAGTGGCTAAGATAAATTTAAATTAATAAATTTAGTTAAAAAACAGAGAGAAATTATTTGCAACAAGCAAATAAATCAATAAATCAAAACAAAAAATAGAATTATTTAAAACTTGAGGTGGTCCAGCGGATTTTACAGATCCAATTTTAGAGGAAGTCGTATTAATGATGGGCCGAGGTGGTGTTGGGTTAGCTGATGTCAACGACAGTGATTCCTTACAGACATTGAAGAGTAGTAAGTTTTATTGCTATTAACAACAAACAGAGTTTATATCAAGTTTAATTTCAGATATAATTAAAGTTGCAGTTGTTTTCATGAATAATGTGTCAATGTCTGTGCCACTGAGGGCACAATCACCCTCTTATGAAGTCAATATACCTCCAGATACATCATCTTCAACAGGCAACACAACAAAAGCAAGCTTGTACTCTTGAGAAAAAGTAAGCTAATAACTAACATTTATTTTAAAAGTATTATGCAGCATTTTTTACTTAACAGGATTCTAGTAAGAGAAGTCCGGAAAGGAAAAAGAAGTGTCCAGGTTAGAAATGCCCAAGATAGCTGCAATTGAAGCCGATGACAGTAGGGCAGAAGAATTACATATTCTAAAAAAGACAAAAAGGAGCAATCTGTTGAAATGGGTCAAATAATTTTACAGAAAATAAGAAATAAGTTATAAGTAACAAGTTATAGTAATATAACCTGCTGGCCTGTTTGTTAATTCTGTCACGAACTGACACATATAACAGACTCATAGGCCATTAAAAAAAATTAAATTAAAATTTTTTATTTAATTATTAAAATAGTTGTTCACAATAACATCTCTGGCAAAACCATAATGATTTTGTCTGACATTTAATTCATTATTATTAATTTGCCCATTGTTGATTAATTCATTAATATTTTTAATTTCTTCAGGTGTTTCATCCTCTTTTTCTTGAATACAAATGTTATGCAGTACAGAACACGCAATTACAATTGTAGTATCAGTTTCCAATTTAAGTCTAATTTCAAGAGCTACTACTGGAAATCTTCTTTTTAGTACCCCACATTGTCTTTCAACTGTATTTCTTGTTGATATTTGGCTTCTATTAAAATTTGTTTATCCAACAGTTATTGGATTTAGAAATTGAGTCATTCTGAAATTTAATTGAACATTTCTTTACAGATAATGAAAAAGTCGACCCAATATGGATCACATTATTCAAATTAGAATAATTATAATTAGAATTATTGTTAAATAAAATTTTTATTACTTGCAAGTCTTTATTTTTATTATTATTTACCTTCAAAGGACTATCCACTATCTCCCAATAAAATACAATTAGCGTGCCGTCCTGTTTCAAATTCATAAAATATTTGGCTGTTTTGAGAAATTGCTACATCATGGGCTGAGCCAGGCCATCTACAAATAATATCCAAAACTTTCAACTTAGCTGAATATATAGTTTGCACATTAAATGAGAAATAGCCTTTTCTGTTCCTAAAGACTTCAGCATATTCTCCTTAAAAGCACAAGAACAATGATTAATTTTTATTTATTTTTACCTGGTGATTGAATGTTCACGTGTGTGAAATCAATTGATCCTTAAAAAATATTAATTTAAATTAGTATTGGAACATTTATAACTTAATGAATAAGATACCAATTACGAGTATCAATTTGAACATATATGTAGTTGCTTTATGATTAATGCAAAAACTGTGGATAATTTGTTATGATTAATTGGAATAGTTATCGTTATATAAAATTTAAAAAAAAAACATTAAATTCCTTACCCACAACGTTAGGAAACCCAGCAATTTAATAAAATTTTTCTTTTGCAACATTCTTTTCCAAATCTGTGGTTGGAAATTTTATATAATTATGTCTCAGTCTAGCAATGGCATTTGAAATACGTTTTACGGTATATGACGGGGGCGCCGGATATTTTCCTCTTCAGAATCCGATGAGTCGTATCTGTCCAAATTTAGAATAAATCCAATTGCACGCATGTTTAAGTAGCGTAATATAATTAATGAAGGTTTAATGTTTATGACTTTTATTAATAGTTCGTAAGAAGAAAACAGCACAGTATAAATATCAAAAATAGGATTATGGTGAATTGTCAATGTCAAATGTCAAAACTTAAGAACTGTTAGGTTATTAAAGTGGAAAAAGAGCAATACTTAGCATACTTAGTGACTTTGACTATTAAAAAAAAGAAGAAAATAGCAAAACACATAGGCGACACATAAACATTAATACATTATACTGAAAAGTGAAAAATAAAACGCTGTGGGCCGGAGTTTGATTCCCAGTATGGCCAACTTTTTACGTTGTGATAATTTTTTTAACTTAAAAATAGTCATTGGTATCCGGTTTAATTTGTACAGTAATATCATTTAGTTATAGTAATAAACTGATCAGTACTAGAAGGTCTGTTTGCTATTTGTATTAAGGTAAAAAATATGATGATAATTATTTATAGTTCAGTATTTCCAGTGGTGGGTGTATTAGGGCCGGAAAGGCGTTTCGGTAACTTTTTTTAGTCCGGTATATTTTTTCAGAATGGATATTTTTGTGGGTGCGACTTGTGGTAGAATTTAACCGACACAAAGCGTCACATATGAAAAAAGCGTTATGCCCCCTCCAAGCGACTCCCTCACTTTTCCACAATATAATCTTTATCTCATTTAATTTTTTTTTATGTTATTAACAGTCATTTTATAGAGAAAGAAAGTTTTTTTTATATTTTATCGTTTTTCGTCATTTTTCTGATTTTTGTTTGTTTCGAATTTTTCTAATTTTTCCTTATTTTTTCCTATTCTGTTTTTTTTTCTTTTATATTGTCATTTTTTCTTATTACTCTGACTTTTTGTGATAATTTGCAATTTTGCTGCCATTTTCTTCGATTTTTTTTTTCAAATTTGTTTTCCGTTACAATTTTTTCTGGTATTTTCGTTGTTCTTTGTGTTTTTTTTTTCGTTGTTTTTTTTGCGATTTTTAGAGCGCTTGGTTTTTACGTTTTTTCCGTATTTTACAATTTTATTTTTCATTTTTTTTTTTATATTCTTGTTTAAATTTCTTTTCTGTTTTTCTAATTACTCCGATTTTTTTCTGATTTTTTGAGTTGTAAAAATTTTTTCTCGTATTTTTCACATATTTCTGATTTTTTTCCGTTTTTTTTTTGATTTTTTCTCATCTTTCCTCATTTTTTGATCATTGTTGTTTTTTTTCTAATTTTTTCTTATTCCTTTAATTTTTGCAATAATTTGCGATTTTCTTTTCTTTTTTTTTGGAAGAGAGAAAAAGTTTTTTTATAGTTTTGCGTTTTTTCTTCTGATTTTTATGATTTTTTGTTTTTTTTTTCGAATTTTTCTAATTTTCCCTGTTCTGTTCTTTATTCTTTTGTATTCTCATTTTTTCTTATTCTGACTCTTTGTGATTATTTGCAATTTTTTTTAATTCATTCGGTTTTTTTAATTTTTTTTGCAAATCTTTTTTTTCGTAACAATTTTTTCTGTTTTTTTCGTTGTACTTGTGTTTTACATCGTTTTTTTTTGCGATTTTTAGAGCGCTTGGTCTTTCCGTTTTTTCCGTATTTTACAATTTTATTTTTCATTTTTTTATTATATTTTTTTTTAAATTTGTTTTCTGTTTTTCTTATTGCTTCGATTTTTTTTCTGATTTTCACATTTTTCTCTTTTTTCCGTTTTAATTCGATTTTTTCTCATTTTTTCTACTCTTTTTTTTGGGAAGAGAGAAACAGTTTTTATATAGTTTTTTTTTATACTTTTTCGTTTTTTTTTCTCATTTTTATGACTTTTGTTTTTTTTTTTTTGGTTTTTTTTTCTGAATTTTTCTACTTTTTCCTCATTTTTTGCCACTGCTTTGTTCTTTTTCTATTTCTTTCTTTTGTTTTTCAGTTTTTCTTATCTCTATTTATTTCCGATTTTTTTGCAGTTTTCTTGAATTTTGTTGCGATTTTTTTTTATTCATTCGATTTTTTTCATTTTTTTTTCAATTTTTTTATAGTTACAATTTTTCTGGTTTTTTGGTTGTCCTTTTTTTTTTGGTTTTTTCTTCTTTTTTTTGCGTTTTTTTACATCGTTTTTTATGCCATTTTAAAATTTGCTTTTTCATTTTTGCCCATATTTTTGTTTAAATTTGTTTCCTGTTTTTCTTATTACTCCAATATTTTCTAATTTTTTTTCGGTTTTGAAAATATTTTCCCGTCTTTTTCTTATTTTTCTGATTTTTTTTTTGTCGACTTTTTCACATTTTTTCATCATTGTTATTTTTTTTTTCTAATATTATTTTCTATTTTTTCTCATTTTTCTTATTCTTTTAATTTTTTGCGATTATTAGCAATTTTTTTCTCATTTTTTTGAAGTTTTGTTGAGATTTTTTTCAATTTATTTCAATTCTTTCAAATTTTTAATTTCTTTTTAGGTTTTTTTACTGTTACCTTTGGTTCCGGATTTTTATTTTATTTTACATTTTTTCTGTTTTATTTTGATATATTTTTTGATTTCTTACGTTTGTATGCGTCGTTTTTCTTGTTGCGATTTTAAGAGACTGATTTTTTCATTTTTTTTTTAAAAATTCTGATTTTTCTTAAAATTTTTTCCGATGTTTCCTATTTTTTTTCTAAAAGAATTAATGTTTATTAGATTTCGTTTTTTTAACTTCATTAAAACTACATAAAAATACTGATTTATTTTATTTTCCGATGTACGATATAAACAAGTAGATCCGATGTAATGCAAAATAAAAACAATACAATTTTCTTCTTTTCTCATATTTACGTCTGGCCTCTATTTAATAAGGAATTCAGTTAGTATATACTGCCATCTTTGACCAATATTATTAATTAATATAGATATTTTTAATTTATTTTTTTTTTAATAAAATATAGGTTTAAAAAATTTATAAATATTTTTCTACGCATATTTAATAACATACTTAAGTGCTAATTTAAAAATTTTACATAATACGTCCACATTATTTGAGTTATTAGTATATTGTATCATCCTGTATATATATATTTTAATATATCCAAGAATTAAACTTTCCAATCGAAACTTGTAACTGGGTACAAATGTTAGCGTGCTGACGATTGGAGTATCATCCTCTTCGGGTAGTTTAGCCCGCTTTGATAAATACTTAATTGAATTTTCCCCGGAAAATTACCAGCATGGCAAAAAAGTTTTACCTATCTTTAACGAAGCAACACAACTTTACTAACTAGATTAGAGTGTCGGAAATAGAAATGAGTGGTAGAGAAAATGAAATAAGTGAGTTATCGTTCGAGAAGATATTTTATCTTGTAATTCGTCGAGAGCGATGCATATAAGTTTTAATAAAGTATGTGATGAAGTTAAGATATAAATAAACTTCTGTTTGAATGCTTTTTAAATTGATTAGTAATGAAATAAAAATATTTGTTGATGGTTTTTATTAATTCCATTAAACCATCAACTTAAAGAAAATCATAATTACATTAACAAATAGTTACAGTCCAAAACATAAGGATTAGAATCTGGGATACAGTATGTCTTATTTTTGATGTATAAAATAGTTATTTTCCTAACAAATGCGGAAAGTTATACTTTTCCGCACGTAATTGCAGTTGCCAGAACGACGCGAAGATAAAAATATAAAAAAAAATTAAAGATACGTAATATTCACAGGCAAGATTATAGGTTAGTCCTTTTTGACAAGGCGAGTTTAATGGTGTTATAAAAATCTTCCATTTACCTGATGTCACTAAAATTCCACTTTCACTCGAAAATAAAACCCAGCGGTCGTCACATCTGGCAACTAAGGAAGTATTATTGCTCGATAATAAATATTTAAATTTTTACGCAGAATGTACATCCAATCGCCATCTATTCAACATTTAGTTATAGTTTTTGTTATGAAAATCATGGGGTGCTAATTCCGTTTTAAATCTAATTACAGACAATTATTGTATCAGATAAATTACTGGTAATTACTAATATTCTACAGAAAGTGATAACCACTAAATAAATATTAATCACCGTAAGACTTTTAATTGCATATTCAACTTTATGGCGAACAATAATTTATCTTTAAAAATAATGGGTTATGAACTTTAAAAAAAATGGCGAAAACGCCACCTTGGCATAGTTCAATTGATGACTTGGATGCACTATTTAAATATGATTTTAATATTTAAAGAAATGTCTGTAAATCATAGTACTGCAAAACTTTAAAAAAAGCACCTATAATTCTTTATTAAACTCTGTGACGAACAATAAGTTATCTTAATAAAAAACTTGAATGATTGTAGAGAATTTTTAAAAAAATGGCGAAAGTGCTAACTTGGAATATTTAAAAATTGATGTCATAGATTACTGAAATATGATATTAATATTCAAATAAAGACTATACATCATAGTGCTATCAAAAAGTACTTCTCTCTATTACACCCGGTGAAGACCAATAAATTGTCTTAATAAATAACATTATATTGGATTTTATAATTTTCAAAAAATGGCGAAAGCATCACCTTGGAATATTAATTTAAATATGATTTTAATATTAAAAAAAATTATGTAAATATAGTATTACAAAACCATAAAACGAAAAAATTGACAAAATGCAATTTGTATTGGAACTTTTTTCGTTTACATTTAGATGCGTGATACGTTGTTTTTTTGGTAAAGTATTTAACTATTTTTGGGCATATGTATGATGTAAATATGAAGAAAATTTTTATCATAATATAATACATGATACTATCATATTAATAATAATAATTAATATAAATATAGTGGTAAAAAATTGAAACGTGAAATATTAATTAATTACAGAATATTATCATGTGCGGTGTCTTTCGTTTTCGTTGTTTTCGATTCTCAATGTTGGTGTCTCATCATTATCAAGTTTTTTTTTTTGGAAATCAATGCACTTACGATTAAACTTTGTAACGCACTTTAATTTACTTTTAAAAATAACGAAATAATTATGTTGTGATTATGGGTTAAAAATTTACGAAAAATGGCGACAGCTCTACGTTGGAATATTTAAAGATTGATATCTTGGTTTTTCAGTACCATATAACAAAAACGTATACACAAACAATTACAATATTACAATATTAAAAATAAACCATGGAAGACAGAAGATGGAGAGAGTGGTTTATCCTTGTTTTGGATAAATTGTGGCCCAAAATAAGTACCTAGTTATTCCCAATAATTTTTTGAGTACGGACCTGTACCGCATTTTTTTTGCTAACTTTATCAGTCAGAATCAGTATTTGTAGTTCTAAGAAACAATAAACATGAAATGTACCTAATTTATTATTTACAGAAAAATCCAGAAAAAACTAAATTTCTTATTACATAGTTAAACTAAAAATATTATTATTAAATTGAACATAGATTAAAATAAACTTTTAAATTTTAATTAAAACAACTATTACTGCCTTCATTCTTCATATTGGCCTCTTAAGCTGAATTGAAACTAAAGAAATTGTTCAAAGTGTCCTCCATGTTTCCTTATGCACAAATCTACCCTTGTGGACATTTGTCTTGTACTCGCAGTTATCATTTCGACCGTTATGCTCTCAAAGGCGTCATTAATTCATTGACGTAATTTAATAATGTTATTGCGTTTTAAGGTATCCCCATACGAAATAGTCCAGTGGATTCAAACATGGCGACCTAGGTGGCCATCGGACCGGTCCATATGTGCCAATCCACCTTCTGTTAAATGTTCTATTTAGGAACCCTCTAACTCCAATATGTGGTCCGCAACCATCCTGCATAAAATATCTTATAGCTCCTCTTTCATTTAAATTTAAATTATCTAACATGTTTTCCAGTAAATCTACATAAATATTTTGATTTAAATTTCCGACCAATAATTTGATTATTAATGATACCACACCACAAATTTAAAGAAAATCTGACTTGAGGTCTTACCTCCTGCACCAAATGTGGATTTTCTACTGCATAAAAATGTTTTTTCCTGTTGAAAATTGACGCTTATACCAGTTACAAAATTGTAATCTTTTATCACAATCACCGGGATGTAAATTTTGTACATTTTGGTACTTGAAATCATGATATTTATACCGCTTGAGAATTTTTTTTATATTGGACGCACTAGTACTACATTCTCTGCTGATTGCTCTTGAAGACGTTTCTGGATTTATATTGACCTGAGCCAACACATTAATATCGTTGACTTGGTTGTGCTTCAAATATTTTCCCCTTTGTTTATTAACGTTTCCGTTTAAATAAATATTTAGTGAAACTCTGTAAAAAGTGTGTCTGGACAGTTGTCTTATTTCAGAGTATAATTCTAGATATTTATTGGCAGCATGTGCACTATTTCTATTTGATTTGATGCATGCATCGTACATATCTTTTCTTTCATTTATATTGTATCGAACCCTATTTAAATTTAAATTCTCTTAGGAAAAAAGATATTTAAAGGATATAAATAAGTCAAAATGTGACACAGAACCTCGTAGTTTGACGTGTCATTTCAAATTAATAAATCTGACATGCCAGGCTGACTAGATCATAGAATGAAATAATTGTTAAATTAAACATCAAGCTCTAGTAGAATTCAAAAATATTTGCCACATTTTTATAGTTTAAAATTGAAATCATTGTGACATTTTAGATTTTGTCTATGCTATTTGGTAGACAATGAAATGTAACACATTTAAACGAGAAAAAACAAACAAATAATGTGGTGCAGGTCCGTACTCAAAAAAATACTGGGAATAACTTAGTGTTTGTTTTAGGCCACATTCTATCCAAAACAAGGATAAACCACTATGTGGCTGAATTCAGAATAAAAAGCTGAACTATTCGCGGTATGCAGGTCCGTATTTAAATAAAGAAGTTGATGATGGTTTCGAGAATACGAAACGTTGTAGTACATGTTCAATACCAGCATTTTATAACAAATCTTTAATACAACAAATTTCATAAAACATTTTTTCGATATATCTCTTAACAACGATGCCAGATTGAAAAGAAAATATTGGGGTATTTCGGAAACTAATCGGAATAACTCCAAGTTTAAAAAACCATTAAAATCGTCTCTAAAATACGCAACTTTTATCCCATTTAACCGACTTTGTATCTCTTATGGTTTCTTAGGTAGCAATACTGCTCAATTAAATAGTGGCTACCCTGTATACATTATAACCTTAATTTTATTAACCTCTGTGTTCCATTACTGTTTAATTTTATCCTTTTACCTTTCCACATCTATTAGTTGTCAGTTGTCTTTTTCAACCTCCATCATACTAATTTCCTTAATGCGCCTTATCTTTTGGGTATGCCCTCAACAGTGAGTGAGTTGGTCTCTATATTTTACTTGTGTACTCACGTTAAGTATTTTCTACTTTCGTGCTCTCGATGTCCACTAATCCTGATAAGTATTGGCTATCTATGAATGGCTGAAGATCCCATCCAGTGTAAGAAGTGTAAGTCGATACCGGCTCATACCATTCTATTTTTCCTATGTTAAGTTTTCATGGTCGTATTTATTAACATTTATTTATAAACAGACAAACCCTTTTTTAACAAAAATGAAAGATACGGATACTGAATATAAAAACACACCTACGGAATTCTTAGAAACTAGAATAATTATGTTGTTTTATTCATAATTGTAGCCGCTGTGGTGATGCGATTAACAGTGGTGCAAACGGTAGCAGAAAAAATATTGTACGTAAGTAGTTTGCAGTCTCGAATTGTTAAATTCACAGCTCGATTGCAAACTTTCATTTACCTCTCTTTGTACATAAATTACTATTATTTAATTATGTGACAAATTTTTCTTGCTATTGATCAAGATTTTTAAAAATGGCGAAAGCGCATTTTGAATTATTTAAAAATTAATAATTTCTAAAGCGTTTAAAATTGAGGAACCAAACTTAATCAAATTTTCATGTAGTTTCTTCTAATATTTGTTTTCGTTTTTATATTTTTTTTAAATTATACCTTATTATTTACGTTTTAAATTTTGCTTCATAATTATTAATACTAGAAGTATCTCGTTGCTTTATTTAATATTTACTACACATCAGAAATGATTTATATCAATTTAACTGTATTGTTAATATTATAATTTTCTGTATTTAGTTAATACATATTAAATACTCTAGAAGTTGTCGATTTTTTACATAATCTGAGGTCGCGCTTTCACCATTTAAAAAAAAATCCAATCCAATTGAATGTAATTTTATAATAAGAAATTTAACACGTTCGCTACCTGTTCGGGACTAAATACTTTCCCCAGAAGCCAACTACGTTTTTTTTTTATAAAAATCTAAAAATATTCTTAACAATGTTTTTTTAACTAGTATTAAGTCTATATTTTAATATTTTTGATAAAAATTTAATTTTTTTTAGTATCACGCGCCAAAGCGTGATCGGCACTGGAGTCAAATTTTATTGCAGATGACCGGATTACGCGTGAGCCCGTGGTGAAATAAAATGAACAAAATTCCAAAATACATTGTTTATTACAAGATAAAACATAAAATGTATTGTCATAAAATATTTAATTAGAAGGAACAAACTACCAAAATAAAATAAAAAAGCTATTCAGCAAAAAAACGAGTGAGAAAAATAATAATAAGTAAATAAAAGGTACTATAAATCTACAAAATAACTTTTCAAGTAAATCAACAAGTCAACAAAAAAAACAAAAACTACATAAAACTAATAAAGAAACTAACATAAATATTAAGTAAAACTAACAAAACATCAGTTTGACAAATTACAACAGGTTATTCATGAGTAATTTTTGTGCAGTCCAAACAGTAACCAGGATTTCCAGGGCATACAATGCATACATAAGTAGTATCTTTTCTTTTTTTTTTCAACGTAACAATTTTTACATTGCTTTCTCATTATTTTTCCTGCTTTCTTTTCCTCTCTTATTTTTAAAACATGTTCGCTGATATCTCCTTCATATGTAGGTGTGGAAGGAGCCTTCAATAAACATTTTATAACAGACAAACGAAAGTCATAAATTGGGATACGTTTGCCTGAATATTTGTTGTAAAATTGATGGGCATTTATCATCATAAAAATTTTAGAGGGCCATCTGATCGTTTTCCTTTTACATGGGTGGTAAGCAAGCATTTGGTCTTGCCTATCAATGCCAGACATATATTTGTTATAATTTATAAAAGGCAACGGTTTAAATTTACTTTCACCATCTTTCCTTCTCCTTCTAGTTTGAATTTCCACAATATTATTTTTATATTCATTTGAGATATACCAGACGTCGCGTTTGTCTTTCCACTTTCCTATCATAACACCATTTGAATATCTTGCCACTGTTTCACCTTTTTTTAATTTTTTATCTCTGACTTCCTTTGGAAATGATTTTCTGTTTGATCTCATTGTTCCCGTGCAGTGAGTTTCTTTGTTAGCAAAATATTTTGCCAGTTCAAAAGAATTATAATAGTTATCCATAAAGACGCTATGTCCGACCCCTAAAAAACTCTCTAGTAATTTCAGAACAACTTTTTATCCATGCCCTTTTCCTCCACAATCGTCTAATATGCCAGTGTAAACCATATATAATTTTATACCATATCTGTGCCTTTTGTTCTTTATATACTGGCGAAAATTAAGCCTACCACGCCATAATACCATCGATTCATCTATACTTAGTTCACGACCTGGGTAATAAATTTCAGACATTCTCGTATTATAAAGGTTTACAATATTTATAACTTTGTACAGACGGTCCTGGGGCACTGACTCTCCGTCCTGGGGGTATTGTGTAAAATGCAAGGCTCTTATTATGAGTAAAAAACGGTTTCTACTCATATTATGTGCATATACTTTTAAGCCTAACAAAAAATCAGTCTTCCAGTAATCTTGGATGCGGTTCAACCGAATATTCCCCATGTGAAGTAATAAGCCCAGAAAAATTAATAATTCATCCCTGGTCACATCTTTCCATGAGGATATGCAAGATTCTTGTGACATTAGGCCAAAAAAATAATTCAACTTCATAACTGTTCGTTTGAGTAACAATTTCATCAAGAAAACTGTTGGTCAATATATGCAAAAAATAGTCAATAGGATCATTTCCACTAACAGGTGCAACAAAATGTTCAGCTTTACTAAAATAAAAAACATTCATGGACTCCGAACCACTTTCCCAAGTTATCTCTTCTAAAACAGGTTCCTCTTGAGGTATAGCTTGCAATCTCTCAGTATTTTCATCGGGATCTGCAGCCGAAGTTTCATCACTCGAACTTTCATTGGGCAGGAACTCATCGTCGCTTCCAGAATCAAAATCCTGATCCACCTGGTCCGAAAAAATTTCCTCCATAATTTCTTTTAATTCAGTATCTGTTAGGGGACTGTGATTATCGATATCTTTTTTTGCTCTTTTAGGGATAAATCGAAACCAAGCACGTAGACAACTTACCTATACCCTTCAGATAATGCCGACACAACCATACAAACACATTGCTAATGCCGAACTAAATACAATGCATTATAAACACGTCTATTCAAATAACGCACTCGGGCGTAATCGGCATCTAACGAAAGTGCCGCTTCACGCGCCTGCGCGTTATCGGCAACGAACATGTTAATTTCTAAGGACAAAATTTTTTCGTCTGGGACTGGACTCTGGTTTGCATACAATTATCTATAATTTGGCCCATTTGTTGGTTTGCGATCATAGAATCTTCTTTTACTTTTGATTTTGGTCGTTGACAGAGTCCATTATCTTGTGTCATAGTTTAGAATATTTCCTCTTCCGGCCACTTTCATTTTACAAAACAAATAATAGATATTTTTCAATTTACAAAAAAATTCAAAAGTTTCTTTCAAAAAATTTTAACCAACTAAATATTTTACACAAATATTACTGACTATATTTAAAATAATTCCACTTAAATGTGAATTATTAATAGACGATTAAAGGAATAATAGAAATTTTTTAAATTACTAAAAAATTCAATAGTTTCTTTCAAAAATGATCCACTAACTTAATATTTTACTGAAATAATATTGACTATATTTAAAATAATTGTACTAAAATGTGAATTATTAATAAACAGTTAAAGGAATAATAGACATTTCTAAAATTACTAAAAAATTCAAGCAGCTATTGGAATATATGAATATTATTGTAGAATAAATCAAGTCCATTAAAAAATTTTTAACAACAATTTATTGTTTGGTTTACTCTTGGCATTTTGTTATATTATAAATATACTGTCATTATTTTATATATTACGAATTAGGTACTAATTGCCATTTTATTTCAACTAAATACCATCTACAAGAAATATTTATGTAATAAATTAAATTTTGTTAATAACACTAACGATATCGAATTAAATTAACTTTGTTAAAAAAATATATTTATAATGTAAATAGTACAAATTTTTGTTATATATTTTATATAGATATAAATTTCTACTTTACCAATTTTTATTTAAAAGCTTCCATTAACCACTACAATTTAAAAAAATCGGCACTTAAAATAAAGACGAGCCACTGAAAGTGCCATAAAGTTAATCGTTTCCTCTTATGAATTTCTGAACGGCAACTACCATCATCGTCCTAGAAGCCGGAGTTATATTGATTTCTTTTTCTCCTATTGTTAAAAGGGACCGACTCAAGTGTTCTCATTATCCCGGGATAAAGAAGAAAACATTTAGAAGACACATAATTTCGATAAGATTTAGTTGGGATGTCGAAGATTATTACTACTCTCTACGAGAAAACCTTTTGTTAAGATTTGTCATAGTTGGAAGCTGTTCTTTGGATCAGTGTTGTACGAAGAAATTTTTTATTTGTTAAATAATAATTAAACACAAATAGTTAGATTTGAAATTAATTTAGAGACAGAAAAAATATTAAAGCATCTTTTAAACTAATAATTGTATAAATACAAAAATTAAAAAACAAAATTATAATTTGAACGCAAGGAAATACTAATAATTTAACTTACATCATAAAATATTTAAAGATTTTTTAAACAAATCAGAAATATATATTATGATTTTACTAATTTTTTTTTCAGATTTGCCTGAAACTTGGAAATACAGTAACAATTGCAATCTAGAATATTACAATGATTAAGCAAATATTTATAAAAAAATAATGCAATTTGATCAAAGCGAACCGTAGGTGGGCTTTCTTTGTCGTGACACGGATTTAAAACTTTCTTCCCGAAATTAAAATATTTCGACTGATTCTATGATAATGAAGAGTTAGCTGACCATATAAACCGTGTTATGATGAAATTTAAAAAAATTGTAATCCAGTAAATGTCACAACATTTGAAAAAAAATAATAATAAGCGCGAAAAACTAGAATCCAAGAGATTTCTGAGCTGTCTCACACATTTCTAACTATATATCTAATTTTTTAGAAACAAATAAGCCTGTTCCACCAAAGCGTTTTAGGAATTTAGCCAGAACCACAGCTGATGCCGCAAGAATGAGAAAAACACGGTATTTGGAAATATACTTGGTTACTTTTTTTATTGATATTTATTAAACGAAATGATTTCAATATATGTGTTACATTTTGGCTATAATGTATGAATGACAACAACTACTAAAAAACGAGGGAGAGTGACATTCATGGTACCAACTGCTTTATATGCCTGGTTGAAAGTTACCAACAGTGGCCTGAACTAAATTTGTAAACAGCCCACAGAATTTCAGGAACAAATATGGCTGAAGAGACACAACAAGAAATTTCTCCTTATGACAGTTACAATACATAAATGGAGAACTTTGAGGCTTTAACATTTGTACTTCAAGATGCACTCATGTATTTCAAGAACAACAATAGATTCTTCTAAGACCTTAAGCTCGATATTCAAACAATTGCAAATCTCCCTTAAGATGGCAATATTAAAAATGACCTAATCTTCAGACGTCAATGGCTCTCCTTTAAATAATATTGTAATAAATTCTCTCCCTATTACAGGCAATCAGATCAAATTAGAGACTTTTTGGATTGGCCTATACCTGTAAACGATATCAAACAGTTGGACTATATATTCAAAGTGTTTCCCTATTTTCTTCCTACGGGTGCGTCTAATTTTAATGACAGTACAAGGTCATGAGGGAATCAGTTGTTTCTCAGAGAATGGGTTGATTTTGTGATGCAACATAAATCAAAACTCTGATTCTATGGCATAAAGCAATCAGTAATCGTTCAATATATATGAAAAACAAAGATACACCAGAATATTTGCATAATGAGAATCCAGCGTTTCTCGACCGTTTTCCTTGGAGAATGAGGAGACCACGGGCAAATAGGGCTGAAGGGACAGAACAAGACATTTATACTAAAAACAGTCATAATACAAAAATTAAGAACGTTGAGGCTTTAAATTTGTATTACAAAATATTTTTTTCAGGCATATGTAAGATGTGCATTAAGAATCCCATCTCGACGAATGTTGCGAAGCGCCGTCGAACAAAAAAAAATTGTCAGGCAGTGACAGTGTTGGGCATCAATCAATTAAAAATTCAATCAATTGATTAATTGATTAAAAAATTAATGTCAATTAATTTAATTGCAATTAAAAGTAATCACAATTAATTGTTAATTGCACTTTGCAATTAATTTATTTAGATTAAGCTATAATAACTGCATATTTCAATTCAACCAATCACAATTAAATTAATCACAATTAACTTTTTTATGGTGGTGATATAAAAATTATTTATAAAGTTTTCTAAACGATATTTCGGTTACAATTGTATACAAAATCACCCAAAATTGCTTTTAAGTCATAACTTCTAATTTTTATTAGAGAAAAACAAAATGGGGGCTTCAAGATAGCGGACGAGAAGTGTAATTTTTTGATTCTATTAAAAATTGGTGTGTGGGGGTTTTTGGGTTCTAAGAATAAATTTTTTGTTAAAATTAATAAGTTCAAGATAGCGGACGATATTTGGTATGTGGATGTTTTTGGGGTTGGAGATTATAAATTTTTTGTCAAAATTAATAAACTTAAAAGTCACGGTAAAATTGAGAGAATATTAAAAGTAAAAATTAAATTCAAGTAAAAACATATTTTTTTAACAAACTTTTATTTAAAGAGTACAAATCTGCGTTTATTTTCTTTTTATTTAAATTTTTTAAAAAAAGAAAATAATTTTTGAAGTAAATCAAACGAATCATTTTGTTATATTATAAAATTTTATATGAAATAAACGCTTGTCTGGAGACTTTCCTGTGTAAAGTTCTTTTGTAAAAAATAGATACATTTCTTGTGTCAATATGTAACAAAATAATGGGTTTGATTTATTTCAATGATTATTTTCTTCTTTTTAGAGCATTTAAATAAAAGCTTGTTCAAAAACATTTTTTTACTTAAATTTATTTTTTACCTTTAGTATTGTGTCATGCAAAAAATGTCACCACAATATTGCAGTGTTACATATGTAAGTAAAATTTTAGCTTAATCACATACCAAGGAAGTTACATACACATTTTGAATAGAATCTGACCATAATCACAAATATCGTCAGCAATCTTGAATTCATGCATTCTGACAAAAAATTCCTAATCTAAGATCCCAAAAACAACCACGTATAGATTGTCTAATAACTAAAACGACTCCTTCAGCGTCCCCACTTCTCTAATTTTACCTTTGTTCTTTCGTTCCCCACTCCTCTAATTTTTAATCAAGCGGTCGGTACTGTTTAAGAATTTTGAATGGAATCGCATCAAAAACACAAATCTGGTCCGTTATTTTGGAGCCGCCATTTTATTGTTTTCTCTAACAAAAATTTTATAATGAATTGTCATCTGATTTTTGCAAAATTTGACAAAAACATACAAACATGTCAAGCTAAATAAAAGCTTGTAAAAACTAATTAATTGTTAATTACGACTACTGCAATTGATACTCACAATTAACAATTAATTAATTGTTAATCTTTAATTGTACGAACAATTTAATTTTACCCAACACTGCGCAGTGAAAAGCGGGTACCACTGGTAAGCGGTTGAAATAAGTACCGACGGACGCGAAGTCTCTTCACCGGAGGAATCATCTTGTTTTGGGTGTATTAACTCGCAAACGGATAGTAAGCAAAAAAAAGAGAAATTTTGTTTAAGTGAAATAACAAAATGATTAGTCGAGAGAATCAGCTCGTGATAAGCGACGTTTAATTTTTTTACTAACACTATCAAACGTTGAAACAATTTAGTTTTTTTTTGTGCTATAAGGTACCTTTAGAAAATTGAGGAAAAGATCTCTGGGTTTCTGGTTTTTGTCTATTATAGTTAAGCGACACAATCAGAATAAAGAGAAAAATAGGGGACATTGCCTCTCCCCCTTTTAAGTATTCCGAAAGAAGGGAGTAAACCAGTAATTGTTTGATCCTTGGATAAATTTTACTGGAATATTATCCAGAAAATACCAAATAATTCATATTTCTTTTAAAATTAATAATATTAATCTTTCAGTTCATACTAATGTCTATTATTGTATATTTTAAAATCTAAAAATAGATTTAAACTCAACACAAGAGTTATTCCGTCTTTCTCTCAGACGTTTTTTCTGTCTACGTTCAAAATACGGTTAACAAAAACAAAATACATAAGCGACCGTTGCTATGCAAGCAATATTATCGTTCTCTCATATTATCCCATCATTATAAGAGACAAAAAATATAAATATGTTTCTTTCCGATAAGATTCTGAATTCAAGGCTATTTGGATACCACGTATCATATCACCTATCAATAAAAAACCTGCAACTCTACTCTCCGCTAAAATTCAGAGCATAACTGTAATCAGATGCAGTCGCATTCAATAGAAAAAAAAAAGTTTCTTCAAATAATTAAAATGGTGCGTAATTAACCACACCCAAAAAGTTTCTGAGTTTTCGTAATAAGAAAAAATGTAAATAGTTTTTTTTTACAGTGAGTGAAGTGATGAGTTATATTTGATTTCGGTTTCATAATTTAAATTAATGTGCCGTTTATTATTTTTCTGTTCATGTTAGTACTTGGAATAAATGGAATAAAAAGTACATTCCTTTTTCAAATACTGTTTTTGTTTTGGTTTAACTTCTACCTAAAGAGTTTGGTCCTTCGATGTCGTTAAGAAAATATAAGTCTAGTGTTCTTTCAACATTGATGAATAATAAAATTCGTAAATCGTTCAATCCTTTGTGGGCAGATGTTAAATTTGCTATAATTTTTTTAGTCAGTTTTTTCATTATTGGAAATTTCTGTTACGTAGATAACCCAGATTCAGCTGCATTAGTTGACTACTTATTTTTATTGTCAGCTTTAGTTTAGAAAATTATAACATAGGGGTCGTTAAGATTTTATTTATAATTACTTAATTTTTTTGAGTCAATATGGTCAGATCCGCGGACACTAAGTCCAAAGAAATTTTGGTGTTACCTGCAGTATATGTTTTGAATAAAGACACCCATATAAGCTTCTTGATTGGCAGCACTTTGTTAGTAAATTTATGACCTCCTAGTATAATGGTAACAACAAATTTTACATTTAATAATTAATATTTTAAATAACTCACATTGTACGCTTTAAATGCTTGAACTTTTATGAAGTAATATTAATAATTACTATATGTTATTTTTATAAACAAAAAAAAATTATTAATAAAAGTTATTATAACTTTGATTTCTGCGCCACTGTATTGATAACGGAAAAGAAGATTGGGAAGATCGAAGTGGTTTCGAAGTGAATTGAATGTGTGAAAGGAAGGCAAGAAATAGGGGGAAATTCGGGATATAGGTAACGAGTAAGAGTGGGATTATTATTTTTTAACCTAATTCCGAATCCCATCCAGTCTTCTATCTTCGCCTATACAACTTTTTAAGAGCTCTAGATACGATTTAGTCGCTCGAAAATCAATTTCGCTTTTGTCGAATTCAATCAGATGATTGTTCGTCTTTAAATAAGGTCTATCTTTAAGTTAAAGTCAAAAATAAAAACTTTCTGTAGTTATGAAGTTTGTTTATAGTTGAGATATTATATTTAAAAAAATATGGTTATTATTTCAAATCTAGTAAATCATAAAAAATTTCTTATTCCAGGTGTGACAAATAAAATCTAAAAATTCTATTGTTCAATAAGAAGCGAACAGAAAAAAGGTGAAGACGGGAATATAAAAAGGAAATATACGCGTTTTTACGATACCATTACCAGTAAATAGTGTCGTTTTTTCGTCTCTGTATTCATGTCGCGCCATACGAGGATTTTAAATCGTTATGGTGGGCCGTACGTCACGGGGAAGTATGTTGGTTTATGCTCCGCTTATGATCGGAGATTAGGAGTAATATGTGCGGAGAACGGGCGAATAGTCTCTTTTATGGTAATACCGAGAATATGGTTTTGATTTGAATAGGATATTTTTATTTTATATGCATCAAGATCGTACGGTTAACTCTCTATTATTTATTTTTAACATTGTAGTAAAGTTCAATGGAATATTAAAGATATTATAAAAATAAAGTATGTTTCGGAAAATAGAATGCCTAATATTTACAAAAGATTAATAAAAAGTAAAATATGCTATAAAATTAGTAGTTATTCTATGCCGTTCCTATTCCATCCGGTTTAGATAAGGGATTACAATTGTAAAGTCAAGGTTATAAAAAAATAATAATAATAATAATAATAATAATAATAATAATAATAATAATAATAATAATAATAATAATAATAATAATAATAATAATAATAATAATAATAATAATAATAATAATAATAATAATAATAATAATAATAATAATAATAATAATAATAATAATAATAATAATAATAATAATAATAATAATAATAATAATAATAATAATAATAATAATATTTATTGATCCTTTCAGACATTTACAAATGTATAGAACAAGTCACATAAGAGTATAAATAAATAAAATAAAATAAATAAATAAATTAAATATAAGACATATTAAAATTGTTAAAAACATGTATAAAAGAAACATTTCAAAAAAATTATAATCTAAAAAATATTCGTGGACAGTGTAGTAACATTTGTTCAATAAAAGGTTTTTAATTTTATTTTTAAACATTACAGTATTTAGTTTTTTAATATTTTCAGGAAGATGATTATAAAGTTTTAATCCTGCATATGGAATGCCATTTTCGAATTTTGTAGTTTTATGTTTGGGTAGTACCAATAAATTGCTGTATCTAGTTTGGTATTGATGTATGCTAGAATTACTGAGGAATTTTGAAAGATTTTCCTTTATATACAGTAGGCTTCTATATATGTAGATGCAGGGAAAAGGCATAATTTTTTTGTCAATAAAAATAGGCCTGCAAGAATCTCTGTAATGTAAATCAAATATGGATCGCATTATTTTTTTTTTAGCTATAAACACTCTGTTATTTTCAATAGCATTGCCCCATAATACAACATTGTACAACAACTGACTGTGAATTAAAGCATAGTAAATATTAATAAGTGCTTCTAGAGGCATTGATTGTTTAATTTTGGAAAGTGCATAATAGGATTTATTAAGTTTTTTTACTTTCTCATTAATATGTTCACTCCATCTTAGATTAATTTAAAAATTTTGTACATTTAGTAGATTTTATTTCAGTGTTATCAATGTTAAGTTGCAGAGATACATCTTCTATACAATTCATAGAATGAAAATACAAACATTCAGTTTTACTCAAGTTGACTATTAACCCATTTTCTCTACACCAATTGACAAAGCATTGAACCAGATTCGTGGTTACTGCTTGGAGTTCATCGCGGGTTTTTGCTGATATTGCCATATATGTGTCATCCGCAAAAAGGGATACAACAATTGCTTTAATATTACTCGGTAAATCGTTTATAAATAGAATAAAAATTAACGGTCCCAGCACAGACCTCTGAGGAACCCCAATATTTATATTGTGAAGTTGGGAAGCTTCCTTACCAATTTTTACTTGATTTTGTCTATCAGTTAGGTAATTAATTACCCAGTTTAAAAAATCACCGCGAAATCTCAAATCCAAGAAAACTCCTGCAACTTGTTTGCCCGCATCTAACTCCTTATATATATTTTCCATAAGGCTGCAAGCAGCTGACTGCGTTGATCTGCCTGATCTAAACCCATGTTGTGACTCATCTAATAAGTGAAATTTGTTTAAAAAATTAAAAATTCTGTTGTATACAACTCTCTCAAATATCTTTGAAATAACGCTCACAATTGATATGGGCCTTTAGTTTCTTATATTTTCAACATCACCTTTTTTGAATATAGGTATGACTGTTGCAATTTTTAAAAAACTTGGAAATTTAGTGCTGGAAATCGATAAGTTTATTAAGTGAGTGATATGATATTTAATAATTTAGCAGAAATATTGTCCAATCCGGTAGATATTTTGCTTCTTAAATTTATTATAACCTCTTCCACCTCGTTAAATTCGACAGGTTTAAAGAAAAATGTATTTTCAGACATCTTGCAAACAGTACATGAACTTGGCCTAGTATTTCCGTAATATTCATTCAAAGTACTTTCAGTTATATTAACAAAATAATTAGCAAACGATTCTGCCACCGTATATGAGTCAGTTAGTACCGAACCATCAATAATAAGTGTTATACTTTTAGTAGTATTTATTCTACCCGTTTCACTGTTTGCGATGTTCCAAACTATCTCCGATTTGTTGCTTGATTTATCAATCAAATTTTTAGCAGTGTCGTGTATTGTAATTTTGCTGTCTTGTAAACTATTTGGGAATCATTGTCATTTATAGTTTTACATAACCAGTAGAGATTTTTAAGATCTTTACTGGCATTCTTAACCTCGGGAGTAATCCAGGTTGGTTTTTGTTTTTTCGTTCCTGGGTTGAATAATTTTTGGGGACAACATTTGTCTAAAGTGTAATTAAAAATATTTAAAAATCTTTCGAGAGCTAGATCTACGTCGACTGAACTATACATTTCATCGAAATTAGTATTAGATAGTTCATGAGAAAATTGGTCGAGGTTTTCTTGTGAAAGATTTCGGTAATACGATGATGGAGTAGTTGTTATTTCATTTTTATTGACTGCTGGGAGCCGACAAGTTAAAATAAATATTCTGTGGTCACTTAAACCCGCTTCAAAAACCTGAGTAGTACAGAAACTACTGTTTATATTTGTCAAAATATAGTCAACTTTAGTAGAACTAGTTTGTCCCAATTTATTAGTACATACTCTTGTAGGTGTAAGAGACGTATCTACTAAATTGTAACAGAGTAGGAGCTCCTGCAGTAACATAAAAGGTTACGGTGTGACTGTAGTGTTTATAATAATAATAGTGCTAATTGTTGTGTTGTAATTTTCAAACTAATATTATCCGAGAAAAGTTCATTCAAAAAAGCTTTCCTTATTAAATCAGTAACCAAGATTTTACACTGACGACAGGGACGTGGGTGTAGTCGAGTATCGTGGGCGCTTATCTATGCATATTTCTCTATAAAAGCGGCGTAGAACTTGGTGTTGTATTAGTAATTAATTGAGTAAAATGAGTATTCACAATGTAGTAATAAAGCATAAGGAGTTTTCAATATAGCACAAGAAAGTTGTGGTATGTCGAGCAGCAACAATGGCTCGCTGGCCAACACTACTGCTTATTGAAATTTTACAAAGATGCAATGGAGTGGGACAGAGTCGTTGAAGAAGAAGAAAAAGAAGAAGAAGATGACTACTTTGAAGATCTGTATGGGTCCTATCAAGAACTGGACGGCCCAGTTGACAACGATGACGACTACTCCGATAGTTACATTGCCGATTGACTGTATGGAGGACCCCCCTATGAAGAATTCGACGACTGATACAGCGTAGATGATGATGATAATGACTGTAAGTGCTCTATGAATAGATATACGATGGACAAGTTGACAGAGGCGACGATGATAATGACGACGAATCGACCAATTACAAATACGATGATGCCGATCAACTGTATAGGTCTCACGAAGAAGTCGACGGACCAGCTGACGACAGCGATGATTACCAATAGTTTAATGTATTTAGAAACTATTTCTCAAAGTCAATGGTCACCAACAATGAGGTCAGTAGTAATATCGATCGAGTAATGTGACGAATGTGGTAATATTTTTTGTTATTGTTTTGTAAATAAATAATAGAAAAATAAATTTATATTATTTTTTAATTGAGGTGAATTTATTTTACCATCAGCACAATTGTGTCATGGTGCCCTGTGCCATAGATTTATGAGTCATTTGCGCAACATAATAACACATCGAAATTTGGAAGATTTAGAAAAAATAGGGAAAAATGAGGAAAAAAGTTAAAAATGGGAAAACAGTAGGGAAAATTGGAAAAAAATGAGGAAATTAGGACAAAACAGGGCAAATAAATACAAATAAAGACAAGTAGGGAAAAATGAGCAAGAAAATAGAAAATAGGAAAATTAATGGTAAACAGGAAAAATTTACTCGAGA
This sequence comes from Neocrepidodera transversa, assembly GCA_963243735.1. Taxonomy (NCBI): domain Eukaryota; kingdom Metazoa; phylum Arthropoda; class Insecta; order Coleoptera; family Chrysomelidae; genus Neocrepidodera; species Neocrepidodera transversa. The sequence goes on from OY725347.1 coordinate 7,525,909, forward strand.
GGGTAATGGTGGTATGGAAAAATAGATAAATAGTAAAAAAATTTAAAATATGGGAAAAAATAAAAATAGATAAAAGTTGGCGAAAACAGTAAAAAATTCTAACAAAATTGTGAAATATTGAGCAAAAAATGGAAATTTGGGATTAATAGTGAAAAATGGAGAAAATATGAGAAAATTAGTGCAAAATAAGGAAATTTGGAAAAAATAGGGAAAACCAGGGAAATTAGAGAAATAATATCTAAACATGGAAAAATAGTGAAAAATAGGACAATATTGGGGAAAATAATAAAAAATGGAATACATGAAATAATTGAAAATAATAGAGATAAATATAGAAAAATAGGAAACAATAATGAAAAACGGGAGAAGATGAAAAAATAGAAAAAATATGGAATAATATCTAAAAGTGAGAAAAATATAATGAAATAATGGAAAATAGGAAAAATAGGAAACAATGGAAAAAAATGTGGAAAAACAGCAAAAACTACAGAAAATAGGAAAAAAGTAAAATTTGAGAAAAAATGGGACAAATTGGGATAAATAAGAAAACATTTTAGAAAAAGACAGATAAAATAAGGAAATAAAAGATAAATACAGAAAAATCGAGAAAAATAAAGAAATCTATGAGAAAATATTGAAAAGTAGGGGAAATAGGAAAAATAGTAAGAATAGGAAAAAATGGAAAATAATAGGGACAAAAAAATAGGGAAACACAGTATAAAATACTAAAAAGCAAGAAAAATTAAGGTAAAATAGGGATCAATAACGAAAAATTGGAAAAAATATAAAAAAGAAGAAATGGTGAAAAATAGGGAAAATAACGAAAAAGATAAAAAAAATGGAAAAAATAGGAAAAAACAGGCAAAAGTAGGAGATAATAAAAAATAATAGGAATAAATGGGAAAAATAATGAAAAATAGGAAAAATAGAAAAAAGCGAAAATTTGGGAAAAATATGGAAAACAGGGAAAATTAAGTCCAAATAGGAACATTTTTCATATTGCCGTTTTTTCCCCATCCGAGATCTGAAAGGCTAAATAAGGAAAAATAAAGAAAATAGGATAATAATAATAATAATAATACTCGCCCTACATTTCACCCCCTTGCGAGTGAACCCCAGAAGCCAATGGCTTGTGCGGGGAAGGGACGGCTGTTATTATTATTTGCCGTGGCGCTCCGGGGCTACTTACTGAGGATTGATGGCGCCATTTGGCTATAGGTGTAGGAAAACCCGGAAAACCTACACCACCATCATAAAGGATAAAATAATAGAAAACAGGAACAAATAAAAAGAAATAGGAAAAATGAAAGAAATGGGGAGAGTAGCAAAAAATAGAGAACATATGGGAAAAATAGTGAAAAAGTATAAAAAAAATATGAAAAAAACAGGAAAAATTGGGGAAAATTAAACAAAATAAAGATAGGGACAAATAGGGAAAAGCAAGAAAAATTATTATCATTACTATTATTATTATTATTATAAGAAAGATAAAATGATATTTTTTAGATGTAAATTACAAGTAAATTTTTATATACTTAATAGTTTCAGGAAACTATATTTTCAAATTTTAAAATAAAATTATTTTTTTGAAACCAGTAATCGTAGTTTTTCTAAAATTATTTGTCCAATGAAATTTTAGTTTTTATACATTAAAATAATACTAATTTCAGACTGGTAAAAATTTTTTTCTGAATAAAGTTGTTTTTTGTGGTTGAATGGAATCAAAAAAAAAATATTTCAATGAAAAATAAAATTTTAATAATCCCTGACAGAATTTACTTTATAAAAGAGAGAAAAAGTGCTCTAATAATTAAATTAATTTTTTTACTTTAAATTGATGCTCAACAAAATTTTAATATCTATACACGAATTTAGTTGAATTTCAGTAAAATAGGTCAGAAATATATTTAAAATTCCTTCATAATTAAAAATTTTCCACGAAACCAGCAACAATCTGCATAAAACATACAACGATCTTGATCCAATTTCTTTATCCGAGCAAACCAAATAGTTTTTTAGGACACAATTGGGGACTTTCTGACGAAATCAACAATCTCGAGTTGATAGTGCAGTGAAGAATACTAGATTGTAGCCCCTTGCAGATTAGCTTATCCGGCGGCAGAGTCTAACCGAGATTTCCCCGAGGAAGAATTTTCCTCATTCCGTGCATCATTTTCGTCTCAAGAATTCCTTTTATATCTATATTGAAGTTCCAGGGGTGTCGCATACATGCAACGTGCATACCGCAACTACATAATGTACGACTGTTCTCCGAGGAACTCTTATTTTCCTTGTTTATCAAATTATCCTAGTTAAAGCCAGGATTTTACTTGGAGTTTTAATGTTTATAAGAAACTTTGTATGCTTAGATTTTTCATTGTGGTTTTAGTATCCTTGAGTGTTTTCATATTTAAAAAAAATTGTCACAGTATACATAAAATTTACTCGTTACTTTGTCTATTCATAAACACATTGATAAGGACAACATGTAACATTATTAACTGCATTCTTTTTACTTGATATTTGATAATTAAAATATTGTAACAAAGTTACTAATTTATCAATATTTTTAAAATCCCTAATTCCCGTTTTTATTACTTTTTCTTAATAATAATAACTCCGTTCCATATTTACATTTTAAAATAATTATTATAATTAGCATCCCTCTAAGTTCGTTATTAAAATTAATTTTTATTAAAAATATCGCTATAGGCAATTGATCGTAAATCGATAAAATCAAATTGCACCGTGAATACGAAAAATATAATAAACACCGCGACCTTCCTCAGAATATCTATGTAAAAAGTACACACTCCGTCCGAACGATGGAGACACTTGCCGCTTAGACACCCTGAAAGGTAAGGTATACCGCGATTTAAAATCTTCTCGTGAGTCCGCTCCGATCTATGATGATAGTTGAATAGAGAGTTTTTCCAGTTACCTAATTATTATGCTTACCGTGGTAGTTCCCCTTCACTCTGCGCCTACCATTTTTTAGGATCCGTCAGCTCCCAGCTTAGTTTTGCTTAGCTTATCCGTATTTAACGCACCTGCAGATATTGCTTTGATATTAAAACTTGTTGCACGCCTTCATTCTTCCCCCTTCCGGCCTCCTGTATTAATTTGGTTATTTAATAAAGCTGTTTGCCGTACTATTTGTGTATTTTTATTTACTTTCTATTATTTCTTATTATTCATAATTAAGAGCTTCACCAGGCAACGCAGCGAATACCCAGGTACTCAAACATAGTGGAGAAAGTAACCGCCTTACTGACCGAAAACATATTGGTCGATACCATAAACGACCCCTGGAGTATTCTTTCTCCACTGACGCTGCCAGTGTAAGTGGGCTTCAGACTATAAATAGATGGCGGCGCCAGAGGAAATGCGAAACCTGAACGAAGGCACCAAAACACCGCTTGGCGACATAAAGAGCGTTACAATATATTCATTTTATTGCGCACAACACTGGTTTACAATTATCTTAAAATTATGATAAAGTCATCCGATCGTATTCTCTAGTCCTGGTTCCCGACTAGCGATATTTGGAGAGGTCGAGTAAACTTAGTTGCACACTTCTTAATCGCCGAATTTTTTGTATTAAATAAGAACAGTTCTTTTTATTTAATGAATTTCATTATACTTTAACATCCCAGCATCTAGATAAAGTTAAACCCATTAGGACAAGTAAATCCGTCTCTTCTCGCCTTAGCGATTTTGTCTATAACATAACAACAACGATCCCTGGAGTGTTAATTCTCTACTGACGCTGCTTGGAGCAAGTGGCAGTCACAATATAACATAACAACAACGATCCCTGGAGTGTTAATTCTCTACTGACGCTGCTTGGAGCAAGTGGCAGTCACAATATAAATCGAAGGTGGCGCCAGCAGCAATTAAGGTGCCGTAATGAAGAAAGAGCTTGAAATAGGACCCCGCACTTTTAAAGTGTAGATCCGATCCCTGTCAAAATGAAATTTTGGTATCTTTATATGGCAAACGAAAGTTCTCATGGACAGAACTAACTAAACCACAAAATAAGGTAAATTTTAACCACTTAAAATATAAAGGATATTTTTTTTATTAAAATTAACATGTCTTAATTACAATGAGTATTGACACGAGGTAAAGTAATCTTCACAATATGTAACAAAGTTACTTTTTCTACGGCTATAATACAAATTCTTGATAGATCAATGAGGTACATTGTATGTCTCCAATTTCATTTCCGTATCTGATACCACAATAATTTATTGTGTAATTATTTCAATAAATCAGGTCTTTCATGGAATGTCAATTTCAAGTAATGACAGTTCTATTTTCGTATATTTATATAGCTGTGTCGCAAATCAGGCATGTTTAACTTTAATTCTAGAATTATCTAAGGAAAAATATGAAAAGTCCTACAAATCATTTTTCAAAACTTCTCATTTATACTAAGTGTAATTGATATTTTAATTGTATCTAAATAGAAATTTTGAATGACGTTAAATTTGAAATTCATGTTATTTGTTAAATCATTTCGCTATTATCTATTACAGCCGTAGAAAAAGTATAGTGTTTAACTCGCATGGAATGCTAATTTCCCACTCGTGTGCGGCTCATGCTGCAAACTTCATACTCGTGGGAAATAACTATCATTCCTTGCTCGTTAAACAATATACTATTTTTCCGTGATAATTAAAATATGGAAATGCAAGATACTTCGAGTATAAGGCTAGTCGTACCAGTTGTAAACCCCCGCCGAAAGATGGAGTCACTCGTATATTTGTTTGTCATACCCAGCCGACCTTATGGTATACGGCAGCCGGAGTCGATCAAGCTAGCTGCAGTGGCAGCCCGAAGTACCAGTTGCTGTAGCAGTCCCAACTGGAATATTAGTGGCAATGTGACTTTTCGATATAGGTCAAGCCGCAGCCAAGTTCAAATATAAATAGAGTACAGAACCGTCATTAGACCACCACACCAGCCAGGAATACGTGCCTGTGCCGTCCGAGAAAAGAATCTTTTTCTTCGCCGGAATTTTGATAAAAATAAAATTTTTATTTATTGAACTTTATTTGATTTGAGTTTTAACATCCTAGCAGCTAATACCCAAGTACTAAACTCAGTAGAGCAAGTAAATACCGCCCTTCTGGCCGCCACTGATTCTGGTTGATACCATAACGACCTCTGCAGTATTTTCTTTCTCCATTGACGCTGCCACTGCAGTAGTCTTCACGCTGTAAATGGAAGGTGGCGCCCGAGGTAATCCGAAACCTGGACTAAGACGCCAAAGTGACCCGTAATGAATGAATTACATAATCAATGGGAAACATAACAGAAGATACCTATATACGTGCAGTAAAGTAGAATTTTTTTCAGATAGTTGATGGTAGGGGTATGAGTTGAGCTGGAGAGTCTAAAACGTCTTTGACACCTCCTTGCATCCTTATTTCTGGGGATATGGTATGTAATAAGGACAATTGATGAAATAAGAATGCTGGCATTCGATGCGGACATCAAGAGCCCATGCATTAGGCAAAAATTTCAGGTCCGTAGTCGTCTGATGATCATTTTGTGTTTTTTGGGCATGGATCGTATTGAACTTGTACCGATGGTAGGTTGAATATCTTTCAATTTGAATAAGACTCTGCTCCACTAATTCTGCCATCTTCATGTTGTATTTGAAGACAGCCTTTAAGTCCTTGCAGAGTTGTAGTTCTTTGGGATTAATGTTAGATGTAAGAGAGCACATGTGGATGAATCCATATTATTTTTAACGATACTCCAGATGAGTCAAGTTGGTTAAGAGAATCATGTACAGCCTGGACTAAAATGTGATGAGTATTAATCTTTTTGATAGAACTAATAGAAGCCGGCAAGTCTATACAAATAACTGGATGGTTATATTCTGGTGATAATGAATTTGTGGCTTGAAGTATAGCTAATAATTCTGGAGAGCTGGTACCTTTAACTAAGAGATTTATAGAACTTTGGGGATTGGAAATAAACATGTATATAGATCTCCCAAAGTTTATTGTACTAGAAGTTTTACTGCGGAATTTTATTAGTTTGGACTTTATTTCATAAATATTGAGGCCAATATCAATGGACTTTGCATACAGCATCTTGAACTAACGTAGATATGTTTGGGAGGCAAAAATTGTAGCATTTAAAAATAAGCAAAATATATAAACTGAAATATATATACTCTATAGTATAACATAGTACTAACATGTTACGCTATCTTCCCTTAATTTTAAGTATCGTAAACATTTACTAGAGCCGTTACTTATTTGTGTTATAATTAGCTTGGTAGTCTAGTATGAAAATGTTTCAATTGTACCATATAGGCCTTAATACCCATCTATATGTCTTTGTACTTGTAATATAATGTAGCTATTATTATCCAAACCCTCTTAGTATATTATTTCCTTAGATTTCCAGGCATAAATATATTTGTGTTGATTTTCTATCGAATCTAATTTATTAATTAGGTTATGGCAAATGTCATACTGTTGTCGAAAGCCAAAAGTTTCTTCCTTAACTTTATCTATATTCTTTTTTCTCATGAATAAAGTTTGGCCTTGTCCTTTGTGGTAATCGAGTTAAATTACTTCAGTACATATAATGTACAAGGCCACTTATGACAGTTTTTCTGTCTTTGAATGATAAACGATCCTTTTGGCGTTGGATCGGCTTAAGTATATTAAATTACTTTGATTAATAAGTAGCTATTGATAGAAATAATTTCGTGATGTTTTACCAAATATATTTCTTCTTACTCTATTTTTTATGTGTTATTACATATGAAACCCCCTTGTGCACCAACGGTAGCACGACTGCAGTGCCATGCGGGATCGTTTCATGATGTTGGATTTTTTTGTTATATACGTTCTGTAAATAAATAATCTACGTTGCGGAAAACCTCTACGTTCTGGACAATTTGTAAATGTTCTGGAATTTTTTTTTAGATATTTCTCTACTTAGGAAACCCCTTTGTCTACCGACAATCACTGGTATAATTTCATCATCTCGATCTTCTGTACAACTGTTAGTTGATATAGTATCAAAAGCAATTCCGATACAAAAAGTAATATAAGATTGTCAGAGGTGCCGTGTTGTAGTTTAAAATCTCATTGAGCTGCAGATAGAATATTATGTTTTTAAAAATATTAACGTAATCTTTTATTTATAATTTTTTTCTGATAACTTGCAAATCGGTCAACAATACAAGATAGTAAAATTTCATTCATTTTAAAAATATTTCTCAGATCTACAAAAATTTGGCAATGTTACAAATGTTTTCCATAGATTTATACATTTCTCTAGGTACATTTGAGATCTCTAAAATTTAATATATTTAATACATTTACATTTTATATTACTTTAAAAAAGTCTGCTTGTGATCAAAATTGTATCGGTATTATTTAACAACTTTTGGAACTTTCCTGTATTGACCAAATTGCTGTAACATAACATGATGTACAGTTATTCGTTTATGAAAATGACATCATGGTAAATCAAAGACTTCAACTCGGTAAATCAATTTTTAACCGGATTACTGACTTTCAACAAACGTGTTAGGTAACTAAACAGGCTCCGGTATTCAATTAGTACACCATTCCTGGAAATCAAATTACTCTTGTACCAGAAAAAATTGACAATATACATAACCTTTATACAGAAGCCGATTTGTTGATTTGTGAGATATAATTTGAAAATATTTCATTATTAAATTTTTACAGGATACATTTTTTGTAATAAATACAAAATTTAATATCCCAAACTGGTATTTATTATTATTAATTCAATAAATGCCATTTTATAAATTTCTCAACTTGGGATATTTTATTTAATAAAAAAATATCCTAACTTATTACCATCTAGTCCCTACCCCCAGTTCATCCCAACGTGATTTTTAAAGTATTATGCTTCATTTGTTATTTAAAATTTTAATTATTAATTATATTTACTGAAGATGATTCTTAACGCTGCGTGGGTTGCATATTTTGTGAGAATATAACTGTATCTTACAGATATATGAGAATAAAATTGATATTGAATTGAAATAATTTTATTGAATTAGAAAAAATCAACATAAATTTATAAATTCTTGTATAAACATAAAAACCAAACATAAACCTAATATATCATTCATAAAAATATGAGATCCAGTAATTATGGCATATTCTAAACAAAAGTAATTGTTGCGTTTTTTTTCTGCACCACTCTATAATTCATTTTTCTTCTCGCCCTATATATGTTAACTTTGAATTTGTTTCTTTTCTGGATCGTTATCGCTAAATTCCACTGCTTCCTCTATAAATTTTAATTATCTAATGTGATGCCTTTTAGGCCCCACACAGAATCACCTTAAATAATAATATATCATAGTTCAATAAACTAGTTATAATTTAAACAATATAAAGGTTGAGACATGAGTTATGCGTAACGTAATATAGCAAGGTAACGCCGACAGGTTGAATACCGGCCATTGCCCATAGGTCAGGAAATGTTTATTGTTGTTTTTGTATTATTATCTCTTTGAGAGGGGTCATTCTTGATTCGTTATAGATTTGTTGTTGAATATATCTACTGTTTATATTCCCAACATTGAGATACTCTACATGGCTACCTTTACTATCCCTCGACTATCTAGCGTCTCATTCTTTTTTATAGTCCGAACATTGTAACGTCAACTTCTCCTAAAGGATCAGTAGATGTTACACTTGCGAACGGCTGGCTTTTTTTTATAGTCGGGAGCCCGTGGGTTATTAACTGGTACAAGTTTTATCTTTATAAGATGTTATAATGGGCGCCATACAAACTTTTCAGATATTTATCTTCGTCTTAGGAAGTTTGTAAAACCTTTGAAATAGTTAATTAAATTAAAGTTCGTAATTCAACACTCTCACAAATGAAACGAAATAAACTTGATCGATACTTATATTGATTCTATGTACAAAAATATGTAAATATATGAAATTGTAAATAAATATAAAACAGTAAATAAAAAATAAAATAGGGTGGTTAAGTAGTGATGAAGTACATATGCGATAGTATTTTATGTTAAAACAGGTCACCTATTTAAATCAGAGTTTATAATTAAATCTCATCATTTGTAATTATTTAAAGTGATGGTAATAAGGTGTACCTACAGATCATACCAAATAAAGGAGTGAACTTATGTTCAATTACCTGATGTCGTAACGTTACGTATTCAAGTTTACATATGTAAAACTGTATCAAATTAATAAATGTACTTTAAAATATACAGAGTAAGTCTGTCACATAAAGATCTGATTATTTATACATAAACATAAAAATAAAAGGAAATGAGAATTATAAAAAAAAATTTTAAAAAGTTACCGACTTCAAGATGGTGGCGAAAACGTCTAACTTGCAAATTCATATATCTTGGATGTCGTGATCACAAATGGTCTTAGGTAATTTGTGCTAGTGCTGGGTAGTAATTTCCCAAAAAATCTTAATAACGAAACTGGATAGTAGAAGACTGCTAGAATCCACAGAGCCGGGAACCATAATCCATGATGACAAGATACAAACTGATCCAAAATGCCGGACGAAAGAAAAAGTGGTTCACCGTCTTTTGATAGCCATAAAAGTTCCTTTTAACAACTAAGAACTAGTTATAGATTCTATTCTGCAAAACTCCAGTTCGTACAAAGAGGAACGAAAAGGAACGACGAGGAACGACCCTAAATGGAAAAAATCCATTAGCTTCCAGAAACTACGCCATGCGTTCATAAAAAATATGTCATAAAAACGAAAGACAATTTACTCACCTTTTTAGAAAAAGGGCATTTACATCTGTTTTATAATCAACCAAAATTTGCTACAGGCTCGCGAGATGAAATCCTCTGCCTTGCTCAACAAATAAAACGACTTGTGGTATGGTGTTGCGAAAATCTACTTCATAATCCCACTTTTAAATGGTAGCGTGTAGACTCAACGAGCATTCACCAACAAGTGGCCTTTAGACAGCCCAAACGGAAAAAGGAAATACGCGTGTCTGCTACGTCATTTCTCAGAGCCAATCATAACAACAGAAATCAGTTACTACGAAACTTAAGACCACAGGAAAAGAAGAAATATGTGACTGAATAGTCGACAACGTATCTTGATCACTTGGAGAAAGAATGTAAGTGATAACAGAGAGACAACGTTTACACTACAAACTAGAAACCGGTGTGCTAAATTAAACAGAAAGATATGTTCTGGAAATTTAAATGCTACAACATGTGAAAGATTTCTTCAGTCTTTCTACGAGATCGTGATTGGTAAACCAATTATCTAGGGTGACATTTTTTTCGGTTCAACAAGTCGCATTACAAGGTCAGTAGATCTAACTTCAAATAGTCTCTCATACTGCTTTCCCACATACACATCTAGGTTAAAGGTGTAAAATAAATTGGGATCTATGAAGGCAAATACTAATTCCATACTTATTGGGTCTTGAAGGAATTTGTCACTTGAAAGAACATCTTTCCCTAAATATCTCAAGTTTTTTATCTATCGTAATATTTTGGCTAACGGAATAGCATGTCTTTTGGTTGTTAACACAGAGATCGGACAATTCGTGAATAAGATTCTTTTCCTTTCTCCTTTAGTACTTTTATCGTCGACTCTATGCGTACAAATGTTTGTAACCTCCTAAGAGACAAGTAGAAGAGCTATAGGTACTCAAACGCATTCCTTATGGAAAACGACATCGGAAATCGCTAAGTCTCGAACAGGTTTTAACAGATCTCGAACAGCTTTTAACAGGTTTCTAACAGATCTCAAACAGCTTTTAACAAGTCTCGAACAGCGGATTAAACCTGATAAGTGGATCAAACTTATTCAAAAACTGATCCAAACGTGTTAAAAGTTGTTCGAGACTCGTTCTAGCCTGAATTGAAACCGAACCGAGAGCGGAGTAAGAATCGTCTAGCGCGGATAAGAACCTTGTACCAAAAATTACCAGAATAGACCCTAGCAATTTTCCATGTTATTTTTGATAAGGAGTGCGCTACAATATCCGTAGATCTTTTACTGAGACATAGTCATATCATCAGTTGACCATACATTATCTAAAGATTGTCTGCTGCTTCTTACATGACCTGCTAGGTAAAAGAGACCAAAGAAGACTCCAATTCGATTTAATCAGTTAATTTTATATCTTATTCACGACTATAATTCGGTTTTATACTATGTGTAAACGAATTTGTGGAATTCACTATAAGATCTATTACCCCTGTTATTTTTCTAAGGCTGCTATGTGGATTTTTTTTTACTTTCGTAAGTACGAATTTTTTACATTTTGTATTATCTTTCCCTATGAAAGTGTATCCTGCACATTTTCCTTAATTAGACTCACCCTGACTACCACTTTCAATGTCCTGATATTTCAATTACATCATTTTAATCAAAATCACTTGAAACGTAAACTGTATTAAATATTGTACATCGTCGGCATTTGTAATATCTAATATCTTCATAGAATCCACACAGTTATAACGAAATTCAGGAAATAATAAGCCTTATGCTATTTATAGTCCTAAAATCAGTTCGACATAGGTCCGAAATTACACCCTTGAAGAACTTTATTGTTACAAAGTGATCCAAAAAAATATAATAATTTGCAGGAGAATAATAATAAGATCCTTCGGTCTAAAAATACATCCTTGAAGAACCATATTGTTACAAAGTTATACAAAAAGATACAATAATTTTCAGGACACAATTAGTACGATCCTTCATAAAAATTTTTTTTGGGATATAATCGTAGAACTTAATTTTGTATAATTTTTGACTTTTTATACATATACAGGGTGTTTCATTGGGAAACGGAAATACTTAAAATGCGAATAGAGGTCACCGAGGCGGTTCTAGATATACCACATTTATTGGCGGCCTTTGTAATCGAGATACAGGGTGTTTTATCGATTTTCCTAATTTTTTCCTGGGGCCATAACTGTCGAATCACCCTGTACATTTCTTTGATATTTGGTAAACATGTTACTTATTCAGAAACCAAATGAGCCAGTTACTAATCACAATAAAAAACCAGGTCCGGATTAACAAAAAAATAGAAAGCAATTGTGACCTTGAAACAACACCCTGTATATTGAAATATTCAAAATCTATTTACATATTTGAAAAGAGCGCAAGAAAACTAAAGCAAAAAGTGCCCTTTAAATTTTTGCGCAGACAATTCACCTACTTAAATTTTGAACTTAAAGTGAAGTTTTTAAGAACTTAGAGACTATAAAGTGGTAATTATTAACTTTTAATAATAAATTATTAAAACTATTGAATAACAAATAATTATTAATTAGGTTGGTTTCCCTTTTTGTAGCTGTAGATTAATCCAGTTTGTGTGAATCAGAGTGAATGGATTTAGTAGATTTGTGGACTTGTAGTAATAGAAGTTTGGTTCAAAAAATTACACATAAGCTATCGCGTGGTCGAATAAAGATTTCGAAGGACCACCCTATAATTATTACACGTTTAGGGGACGTGGAACAATAAAACATATCGTCCTGCTTTCTGATAAGATTTAATCAGCAAGCTTTAAACGTTAAAGGTTAACACATAAATTTACAATAATTAAACAATGTTTATCTAATAGTAAACAATAACAATAGAAGTTTAGCTAATAGTAAACAACAACAATTAAACAGAAATTCATCTACTAGTAAACAACAATTAAATTCTACTACTAAACGACAACAATTTAAATAGGTGTCCTAAGGAATTCTAAATTGATCTGTTAGTTTTGGCAACACCGCTCTCATGCACGATGATCCATATGATTGATTAATTATAAAATAGACCCGTGGTCTTTGCATATTTGTAATACAATGGAAAAGATCTGTTACCTTAAATTCCACACATTAGACATTATATTTTAGGTTTAAATTTATATTAAATTTCATCTTAACTGCTCGACGGTTGAAGTGGAAGAGAGGGTTGTCACGGTGCTCACCTTGGCGCGAGCCGTTGTTGAGAAAAAAGGTAACTAAACAGGGGCGTAGCAGAGTTTCAAAAGTTAAAGTGATTTTAACACAGTTTGTATTTTCCAGGTCCCTACTTGTCATTTTGAACAGTTTTTTAAACGCCCTATATGCATGTATTAAAAATTGGTATTGTGTTATGTTTTATTAATGTTTTAGTAAAATAATTGAGAAAAATTAAGTCGATTTCATTCCAGCTAACATAATTTCTTTGTTTTAGAAAACAAAAATTTAACAAAACTATTATACTAAATTAAAAAGATACAAACTATAACAATTGGTCAAAATGTCCTCCATTTTGGTCTATATAAGAGGCATGCGGGAATACAGAGAAACAATCCAATTTTAATCCGAAAATCGCTCCGAAATGTTTTAACTTATTTATCTTGGTTTTATTAAATTTCGATTTAATTCTTCTCAATTTTTAATACATGCATACAGGGCGTTTAAAAAACTGTTCAAAAATGACAAGCAGGGACCCGGAAAATACAAACTGGATTAATCTACAGCTACAAAAATGGAAACCAAAGTAAGTTAATAATTATTTAGTAATTTTGAAATGAGTATGGATTCAATAGTTTTAATTTATTATTAAAAGTTAATAATAACCACTTTTTAGTCTGTAAGTTCTTAAAAACTTCACTTTAAGTTCAAAATTTAAATAGTTAAATTGTCTGCGCAAAAATTTAAAGCGCACTTTTTGGTTTAGTTTTTTGCGCTCTTTTCAAATATGCAAGTCTATTTTGAAAATTTCAATATACAGGGTGTTGTTTCAAGGTCACAATTGCTTTATATTTTTTGTTAATCCGGACCTGGATTTTTCTTGTGATTAGTAACTGGCTCATTTGGTTTCTGAATAAGTAACATGTGTACCAAATTTCAAAGAAATGTACGGGGTGATTCGACAGTTATGGCCCCAGGAAGAAATTAGCAAAATCGATAAAACACCCTGTATCTCGGTTACAAAGGCCGCCAGAGCCAATACATGTGGTATATCTAGAACCGCCTCGATGACCTCTATTCGCGTTTTAAGTATTTCCGTTTCCCAATGAAACACCCTGTATAAATATAATTATTAAAAAGACATATGCCGGAAACATTTATCATAATGCTGAAATCAGTTCTATCTTGGTCAAAAATGTAATAAATCATAATCCTGGAATTTAGTTTTGCATAATTTTTAATTATTTAAAGGACACAGCTAGTAAATTTTTACCATTATAAGGTAGTAAATATATAATGCCATTTACAGTCCTTGAAAATATTTTTGGTAATAGATAATCCTTGAATTTAATTTTATCTAATTTTTAATTTTTTATTGGGTTCTATAACGAATCCTAAATAGGAAATATTTAACACATGGCCAATTATAGTTCTGAAATCGGTGGTACAAAAAAAAAATGATTTTTCAGGACAATAATATCATTTTTAAATATTTTTTGTGTCCCTGAAATTTAATTTTGCATATTTTTTTAGTTGTTGGTAGGTTGCTTAACGCATTCTTAAAAAAATATAAATTTACGTGTAATTAATTGTTAAAATGAAATATTCAGGAAATATTTACCATTAAGAATATAATTTTGCATTAAATTTCACACTCATATATCTTCCAGCAGATATAACTTTGTTACATTTTTATTTCCGCCAAATTACATGGAATATATCAGATTGTGATGCTGCGCTGGCCTTCGTCATTTCAGTTTGTCTCTTTAGTCGCATCATAGCCCGCAAAGTGGATCAACGAAGAGTCCGGAAGAGCCAAAAACTCGAACGAACGGATTTGGAAAGTAAACGAGGAAAAATATGAAACAAGGATTGTTATCTCAGTTGGTCAACGTCGACTTTTCCCTGTCTGACATGGCATCCTAGATTTATGTTCGGGGATAACAGCCGGACGCCGTTCGTGATCTGGTAACATAAAATTTCGACGCAATATTTTCAAATTGTTTGCTTCAAACGACCGACCGACCGGATGGAAGGTTATGGAAATTTGTCAATTTTTTTTTTCGGGGTCCGGAGTAATTTCATTTCCGGAAACGGTGAACTAATCGAATTTTCGTCTGGTCGACAATATCGTATATCATACGGATATGACAAACTAACCTTGTTAAAAACTAAATCAATAGGAAATAAGTTTAAAAAAAAAGGAATGAAAGTAAATTACAGTATTTTTGATTTTTTTAAATTAAGTACATTCAACATGATTACGTTAAACTTTAAAACTAAAAATTTTCCACGTTAATAAAATTTTGATATTATTAGCGATAATTCAAAAAAATAATAGTAACAAAATGTATTAATAAATAATACAATAAAATATATTTTTAGGTTAGTGATTTATGTACCACAATGGTCACAACTCCAAATCTTTTTGAGGCATTATATCAAATACTCAATAAAATAATTGAATTTTACTTCAAATCAATCAGTGCTTTCTTCGATAAAAGAATAGGAAAAAAAAGTAATATTCTTTAAATCCCATTTTTTTTCTCAACGGTTTCTCCTTTTCAAATAGACATTAATCTCTCCCTAATCTTTTTGACGTTGTTATATGCCACTGTCCTGTTACGGTTTTGATTTGATTTGTTTCTACTGTCTTGAATTCTACGCTTTTTATACAGAGGCATTGGTAACGGTCAGATAAAAAAAATGGACTCAAAAAAAAATTAAATTACCAAAATTATATAAGGAAATAAATAATAATTGTGATACGTGTCAAAAATGAAGTGTCATTATGTAAATAATTTCTTTGAAAAATTCAAAGAAACAAAATCGTGTCTTTGACAACTAATTATCAATTAATTAGCAACTAATTCCAGTGTATTTTTTATGATTCCGCCAACCTTTCATTGCCATCTTGATGGAGCTTTAGCATCATCAAATTTTTCCGTTAGCATAAATATGAACGGGCTCTTGTTTTTAGA
This sequence comes from Neocrepidodera transversa, assembly GCA_963243735.1. NCBI lineage: Eukaryota > Metazoa > Arthropoda > Insecta > Coleoptera > Chrysomelidae > Neocrepidodera > Neocrepidodera transversa. The sequence goes on from OY725347.1 coordinate 7,541,837, forward strand.
GTTTTTGTGATGCAAAAACGGGTTTTTCCAGAGACAGCCGAAATACGCCAATTTTCAACACGCCTTTGACCCCGAATTGATTGTACTACTCGGGAATAACATTAGAACAACGAATTTTATCATCCAGATTTAAATTCTATTAAAAGTGTTTGGGTCACACTCAAGCAGTTTCTGGTAGAGAATTGAATTATAATAAAATCACAAAATACTTGTTCTTCATCCTTATCCACGTTTTCGGCAATTCTATCACCTTGTGCTAGATAAGGTAAGCTAATATTAAATAAAAAGTTTTGTCCATCTAGACTCTCAAGATGATTCACATAGAAGTGTCAAAAGTTACGACATAAATTTTATGAACTTTTTAATTATTTCACAGTTACTTTTTAAGTATAGGCTAAAATGGCTTCTGATCCATTTAATAGAACTTACGAGCAAAGTATGAGTAGTTTTATATAAACAGTTTTATAGATGTTATAATATTTTTTTCAGGAACTACAGGAGTTTTATATGGCATACTTTTTTAATGTCTCTATGTTATGTTTATGGGTATCATCCGCATACTTGATAAATTTATGTTTAATAGATCGTAACAAAAATACAATGTGGAATTAATTTTTTATTTAAAATTAAATAATTTGAGGTCTCAATGTCATTTTAAAGGTGATGGTTAAATAAGTAAAAAAATCGAAGGACCAAACTAGTTTATTAATAAAGTGGAAAAAAGTATAATTTAATGACGGTACATTGTTTATTTATTATAATTTGTTTTTAATAACGACAAATACAGATAAAGTCAACTCAGTTAGATGTAAAAATTATGTTTATTATGATCACAAAACGCTGTAGTAAAATAACAGATGAATGCAATAAAATGTTTATTGCACTAGTGCCATAAAAAATATCAGTTTTTTCACCAAATAGTTCAATAAAGTTTTATTTTTTGCATAAACGTAGAAAAAGTTTTTTAGTCACACTTTATTAGAAGCGTCTAGTCCTTGATATTAATTGAATAGGCATTTTTCTCATTTCTTATTGGCAAATTTTTTGAGAATAATGATGCAACAATTTTTTAATCTACATAACAACAAAATCAAAACCAATGGCTTTAAACAATTTTTTGCTATCTTAACCTAACAAATTTTACTTTCTACTCACTATAATGAAGTTAATTAATTATCGTTTCCTTCGAGTATAAATTCAAGCGCGATTAGTTGAATCTCCATCCGAAAGATGGAAACAGTCGTGTACGTTATCTTCATAAGCAACAAATAGTGTCTTAGGGCAGGTTCTCACTAGTCAGTTTTATTGATCAATATCATTGAATCTATACCATTGAAAATAGAATTGAATGGAAATTTTGTTCACATAATTCAAGAGTATTAAATCTAGAATGCGTCCGTTTTAAAAATGACTGCCAAGCAGAAAACTAGGCGTGCTGGTGTTTGTATTATGTGTGAACATTTAATTAACTTCAAAGGAAGGAAAACTCGTCGTGGGTCAGACCGTGAATGTTAAAATGTAGATATAAAGGTGCTTTAGTAAAGCTGTCAGTAGAATTGGCAACAGGTGACTAGGATGCCTATAAAAACCACGTAAGAACAGTGTTGTTAGATGGGAAAAATTTTCAGTACCACAAACTCGATAAAAATGTATTAAATTTTGCCTCATCGTATCACTTTCCTTAAGCAACTTTCAGCTTTTACCGAATGTGCGGAAACGAAGCAAAAGTCAAATACATTAAGAGAACTTTATGTTCATTCAGTTTTAATATCGACCGCTAGAGGCCCGTGTGACGCGTGATTTACTTTGTCTACACCATAGAGAAACTAAACTGCATTTCTAGTACAAATTTCTAAAAGCATAGTTCTATCTCTTTTCATAGTCATCTGCTATGAATACTTTAATTCCTTGTTCGAAATAATCGATAAATAAATTGTATCGGAAAACTTATTTTTGTACCACATTTATCAAAGGAGTACCACCGTACTTTTTGACGACCAAGAGTACCACGTGTGGTACTATAATACCACACTGGCAATACTGCTTAAGAATGACTTTAAGAACCTCTACACCCTTTATACAGAAAAAAATACTGTATTGAGGGACGCTCTTCCACTAAGACTAAAACTACAAGTAGTTTTCCATCTGTGGGTGCACTATTCCGGCTACCAAAAATAACAAAGTTAACCTCAAAAACACCAACAATGGTCTTTCAATGCGGCTGAACGTTTCTACACATGGTCAAGCACTTTTCAGTTAAATTGAATAGAACCTGTTGATCTATCAAAGTAGAAATGCCTTCACTTTTATTGAAACGCAAAATTATTGAGCCATATCGTTTAATGGATGTTCACATTAGACTATTTCACTTCCATGACGTAGATCCAATGATATTGATCAATAAAATCGACTAATAAGATTCCATATTTATACACCTGCCTGATAGACTTTCGGCAGTTGCAGTTCAAGTTGGAGCTCGAGCTGAGAACCAAATCCGTCGATCTAAAGGTAGGTCGAGCTGCCACGTTCAGTTGTGCCGGAGTAGGAACCGTCAAGGCGACTGCTATGCCAGTCTGGAATATTTGGCTGTACTTAGTATAGCTAGGTGGGAAAAAATTTCAGTACCACAAACTAGATCAAAATGTACTACATTTTGATTCAGTTTAGCTCTTTCTAATATTCCGTTTGGTATGAAAGGAAAAACACTGTATTTCGATATAAATATAGCCCAAGGTATAGAAGAATGATTGATTGTTAAGTGAGAATTACCTCTCATTCATTATCCAATAAGAAAAAAAATAGTCGAATCACAAATATCATGTTATTAAGCAACTGTCAAATAACTTAAGTAAGAAACTAAAAGCAGAGTGACACAAATTTTTGGAAGCATGATTCTCTCTTTTCATAGTCATCTGCTGGTTATTTCTTGTTTGAAATATTCCACACATGACAGACAGATAACCCTTCCATATTCAAGAATTGACACCACGGGATAGAGGCTTCAGTCGCCCCCAAAATTACAGCCAAGAAGACACGCCAGGAATTCACCCTTTGGAGGGAATGAGGAGCAGAAAACACCAGTTTCTAGACTGGTTGGAGAGGTAATCTAGGGGAGTGAGGGATTTTACATCAAAATCACATGAATTATCCTTCATTCTCGGGCTAATTTAATGGATGTATGAAATAATTGATAATCATTATACCTGAAAACTAATTGTAGGTAGCACATTTATCAAAAGAGTATCACCTTACTTTTTGACGATCCAGAGTACCACATTTGGTACCATAGTACCACTCTGGCAACACTGGCTGTACTGTTCGACACATTACCGATTAAAGAACCGTATTGCACAACTTTTCTTCTTTACCGGAGTTTAAATAAAAGTTAATTCTTTTTATTCAACAAATTTTACTTAACACCCTAGCATACCTAGCAGCAAATACCCGTTTGGGCAATTGAAGTCCGCCCTTCTGGCCACTTGTGATTTTGTCGATGCCATAATGACCTCTGGAGTATTTTCTTCACTGGCGCTGCCCGGTGCAAGTGACCCTTACAGTATAAACGGAAGGTGGCGTCTGAGGTATTCTAAAACCTGGAGAATGGCGCCAAAAAACCGCGTGATGACACAAAGAGCGTTACATCACGTTAATCCAAACCAAGTGTCCCAGAAAAAAAAATCACGTTAATACAAACGGTAAATATATACCTAAATTTAAGACTAGCAGCTTAGAAATAATTTGTTAAGTACAAAACAAACTATAGTTGCTACGCACGTTAATTGTGTACCAAAACATGTGCCCAATGACTCAGAAAAATAATAGTAAAGTACAAAACGAAACTTAAACCTAATGGCGCAGAAAAAAATTATTAAGTACAATACAAATTCTTGTTGATATCAAGCTTAGTGGTCCAAAAAAATTTATTTAGTACAAAGAAAAATTATATTAGGTACAATGAAACTCTTGCTAAGAATCTATGCAAATACGAACCTAATGGCTCAGAAAAAATTTTTAAATACAATACAAATTCTTGTTGATATCAAACAAAATTTTATTAATTGCACAACAAAATCTAGTTGCTGCCCACGCTAAGAATCCATTCAAACACAAACCTAACGGCTCAGAAAAAAATTATTAACTACAATAAAGATTCTTGTTGATATTATGGTTAATTATATATCTAATTTCAAACCCAGTGGTTCAAAAAACTAATTAAGAACAAAACAAAATTTTATTAATTAAAAAACAAAATCTAGTTGCTGCCCACGCTAAGAATCTATTCAAACACAAACCTAATGGCTAATAAAAAAATTATTAAGTACAATAAAAATTCCTGTTCAAATCAACGTTAAATATATATCTACTGTCAAGCCTAGTGGACCAAAAAAAAAATAGTAGGTACAAAACAAACTCGAGTTGCTATTCATGCTAATAATCTATCCAAACATAAACCTAAAGGATCAAAAAAAAATTGTTAAATACAATATAAATTCTTGTTGATATCAACGTTGGATAAATATCACTGGAATATTATCCAGAATTTAAAAACTAATTTCTAATTATTTTAAAACTAATATATTTCTCATTTCGGTTCATATTTTTGAACAGTACTGTACAATTTATCGTTTTAAAATCAAAAAATAAATTCCAAATTAACTCATTTCATCAAAAATTTGTCTACGTAATTTATCACGTTATGTAAAACAGTAGAGCTATACCAAAAAAAAATTTCTAGAAAACACCGTTGAAACTAATGTTCATCTCTTTCTATATACTATTATCATAGAGAGCGATGAGTGTCGTATCTGAATATGGAATAGTCCATTACAAATTAAAATGCGTTATAACCTCTTTTAAAAAGATCAAATGCTTATCCACACATTCATTAGCTTCTAGATCGTTGAAGAGAATAGTTGTCTCCCAGCAAGAGCTTTTCACTTTAAAATGCAAGTCAAGACCGTACCTTTATAATGATAACATACTAAGATTTCAAATTAGTAACAAGTGTTGATGATGTTTATTAAAGTTTAATGAAGTTAGAGCTATGATCTACACATTGTGTTGTTAAAAAAAATGTTAATGCAATTTAGATTATACCATTAAGAGAAAATAACCGTTAAAAATAAATCAAATCGATTCTTTTGTGTTAAATAATGTGTATGCTAATCAGACACTGGTGCTTCGAACTAAAGATGGTTGATGCCAGAACGTCGACCAACTAGTAAAATAAATTCTAAGTGGATGTGAGCTCTTAATTTATGTTTATTCATATGGGAATCAATTATCCAAACTTTAGTGGTTCAGAAAAAAAATATTAAGTAAGAAAAAAACTCTAATTGCTATCAAGGTTAATTATCTATCCAACTAGTATTGATATGTACTTGACGTTGTGCCATATTCGTTAAATGCGTTAAAAATTTCAAATAAATTTCAGATAGATTGTCATCTAAGTGATCTTAGTTCTGCTTTATCCTTCTATTTTTTCAGTTAATTAATTAATGACAGTTAAAAAATAAATAGTTTTTATCTAGTATTCATCTTTTTAAGATAAATATTTTGTCCACCTAGATAGAATAATTTTATAAAATATCTAATAGGAAAATCATAAATTCAGCACTTACCTATAAATTGGAGTATGTTCATCCTTATACCAAACTACCAGGACGACAGAATCGTTAGCGGTGGAGGCCGTTAAGTCGCACGGCAACAGGGCAGTTCCCTTGAGCAAGGCCTGGACGTGAGCTACAACGCCACCTGCAACATAAATTAAATTCTTTTGAAAACGTTAAATTTCAAGGAGTTTTGCATTATTCAATATGCGGCTGATAGCCGGGACCGTTTAATGGGTAATTTATAACAGGCGTATGTGGTAAAATTGTAAATTAATGAACGGAGTTTTTTTATTATTAATTAAAAAATCAAAGCTACTGTTTTTAATCAATAAGGCATAAAATAATTATAAATTAGTTTAACTCATCAATATAAAATTGAATATTGTAGATAAAGGTACCGGATATTTGGCCTTGAAGGATTTGCTTCGAATTATATTATGTAATGGACAAATACATGTAATATTTTAATTATTAAACTATTTAAAAAATTAAGAATTATATTCAAGTAGCTAAATAATGGTAAAAAAATAAATAAAATTCACTTTTTGCAGCTATAAATAACATCCAATTTGCTTAACGGTGAATAGGGGCATTTTAAAAGCCCGATTTTGCTTTATTTGACAATTTCTTAGGCGAGTGCGCACGAAACGGCGTTCATGGTTCAACTCACACCCGAGGGGACTATCTTTTATATTGATAGGACTTACTAAACACACAGCTCAATCTTTTCCTTATCATTTGTCGTCACTTCTGCTTAAGGGAAAATTGGAAAAATGACGTAATTTTTCTTTTTTACTTAAGCGCTTCGACTGATGCTTTATTTTTATGACGAGGTTGTCAGGTTTATAATAAATTTTATTCGCTAGATTTTTATATAAATTCTACGTTAGTAGACAAGAATAATGGTGAAAACCTGAAAATGATACCCTAAAAGTTATTATTAATAAATTGACCTAATTTATTATTTTAAGACATATAAATATCAAAACTGATAAACTTTTGGTTTCCCTTAAAATATTTCATAAATTCAATTTTAAAAACAATAATTTTCCAAAAAGTTTTTTGTAATTAAAGTATGTCAGATACGTTTTTTATGATTTTTTGGTATGTTGAAATTTTTAGTGCTCATATTACCATTTTAACGTACCTAAATTGATTTTTTTTAAAGGATGTTCATGTTATATACAAAAATAAAAAAAGTACGCGTTATAATTGAACAACTCAGTAATAAATCAGAAAAATCCGGTAAAATTAAAAAAAAAAAAATATTTAAAAAAGACTAAAATTAATAAAAAAAAAAACAATTAAAAATTCAGAAGAAATCTGCAAAATTTCAAAAGTCGAATTAAAAAAGAAGATTTCAGAAAATAAAAAAAAATTAAGGATTAGATAAGTAAAAAAAAAGAAAACAAAAAAAATTAATTAAACATAAAAAGAATATAAGAAAAATGTCAGATAAAAATAAAAAAATGGGAAAAAAATATTGAGACATTCAAAAATCAGAATAAAAATGTGGAAAAATTATTTTTTTTTAAGGATTTTCATGTTATATATGCAAATTAGAAAAATCCGGATTATAATTCAAAAAATCTGTAATAAATCAGAAAAATCCAATAAAATTTAAAAATAATAAAAAACCAAAATATTAAAGTTAATAAAAAAAACAATTAAAAATTTAGAAGAAATCTGCAAAACTTCAAAAGTCGATTTAAAATAGAAAATATCAGAAAATTAAAAAAATTTTAGGATTAGATAAGTAAAGAAAACAAAAAAAAATTGTAAAAAATAATTAACCATAAATATAAGAAAAATGTCAGATAAAAATAAAAAAATGGGAAAAAAATTGAGAAATTCAAAGATCAGAATAAAAATGTGGAAAAATAATTTTTTTAAGGATATTCGTGTTATATATACAAATTAAAAAAATCCGGGTTTTAATTGAAAAAATCTGTAATAAATCAGAAAAATCCAATAAAATTTAAAAATAATAAAAAACCAACATATTAAAGTTAATAAAAAAAAAACAATTAAAAATTTAGAAGAAATCTGCAAAACTTCAAAAGTCGAATTAAAATAGAAAATATCAGAAAATTAAAAAAATTTGAGGATTAGATAAGTAAAGAAAAAGAAAACAAAAAGAAATTGTAAAAAAATAATTAACCATCAAAAGAATATAAGAAAAATGTCAGATAAAACTAAAAAATGGGAAAAAATATTGAGAAATTCAAAAATCCGAATAAAAATGTGGAAAAATCATTTTTTTTAAGGATATTCATGTTATATATACAAATTAAAAAAATCCGGGTTATAATTGAAAAAATCTGTAATAAATCAGAAAAATCCAATAAAATTTAAAAATAATAAAAAACCAAAATTATAAAGTTAATAAAAAAAACAATTAAAAATTCAAAAGAAATCTGCAAAACTTCAAAAGTCGAATTAAAATAGAAAATATCAGAAAATTAAAAAAAATTTAAGGATTAGATAAGTAAAGAAAAAGAAAGCAAAAAAAATTGTAAAAAAAATAATTAACCATCAAAAAATATAAGAAAAATGTCAGATACAAATAAAAAAATGGGAAAAAAATATTGAGAAATTCAAAAATCAGAATAAAAATGTGGAAAAATTATTTTTTTAAGGATATTCATGTTATATATAGAAATTAAAAAAATCCGGGTTATAATTGAAAAAATCAGTAATAAATCAAAAAAATCCAATAAAATTTAAAAATAATAAAAAACCAAAATATTAAAGTTAATAAAAAAAATAATTAAAAATTCAAAAGAAATCTGCAAAACTTCAAAAGTCGAATTAAAATAGAAAATATCAGAAAATTAAAAAAAATTTAAGGATTAGATAAGTAAAGAAAAAGAAAGCAAAAAAAATTGTAAAAAAAATAATTAACCATCAAAAAATATAAGAAAAATGTCAGATACAAATAAAAAAATGGGAAAAAAATATTGAGAAATTCAAAAATCAGAATAAAAATGTGGAAAAATTATTTTTTTAAGGATATTCATGTTATATATAGAAATTAAAAAAATCCGGGTTATAATTGAAAAAATCAGTAATAAATCAAAAAAATCCAATAAAATTTAAAAATAATAAAAAACCAAAATATTAAAGTTAATAAAAAAAAACAATTAAAAATTCAGAAGAAATCTGCAAAACTTCAAAAGTCGAATTAAAATAGAAAATATCAGAAAATTAAAAAAATTTGAGGATTAGATAAGTAAAGAAAAAGAAAACAAAAAGAAATTGTAAAAAAATAATTAACCATCAAAAGAATATAAGAAAAATGTCAGATAAAAATAAAAAAATGGGAAAAAAATATTGAGAAACTCAAAAATCAGAATAAAAATGTGGAAAAATCATTTTTTTAAAGGATATTCATGTTATATATACAAATTTAAAAAATCGTGTTATAAATAAAAAACCCAGTAAAAAATCAGAAAAATCGATTAAAATTTAAAAATAATAAAATTAATAAAAAAAAACAATTAAAAATTTAGAAGAAATCTGCAAAAAATCGAATTAAAGAAGAAATTTTCCGAAAATTAAAAAATTTAGAGGAATAAATAAATAAAAAAAATATAAAACAAAAAAATTAATTAAACATCAAAAGAATATAAGAAAAATGTCAGATAAAAATAAAATTATAGGAAAAAAATAATAAGAAATTCAAAAATCAGAATAAAAATGTGGAAAAATCATTTTTTTAAAAGGATATTCATGTTATATATACAAATTTAAAAAATCGTGTTATAAATAAAAAACCCAGTAAAAAATCAGAAAAATCGATTAAAATTTAAAAATAATAAAATTAATAAAAAAAAAACAATTAAAAATTTAGAAGAAATCTGCAAAAAATCGAATTAAAGAAGAAATTTTCCGAAAATTAAAAAATTTAGAGGAATAAATAAATAAAAAAAATATAAAACAAAAAAATTAATTAAACATCAAAAGAATATAAGAAAAATGTCAGATAAAAATAAAATTATAGGAAAAAAATAATAAGAAATTCAAAAATCAGAATAAAAATGTGGAAAAATCATTTTTTTAAAGGATATTCATGTTATATACACAAATAAAAAAAAATCGGGTTACAATTGAAAAAATCAGTAAAAAATCAGAAAAATCCAATAAAATTTAAAGATAATAAAATAAATAAAAAAAAACAATTTAAACTTTAGAAGAAATCTGCAAAAATCGAATTAAAGAAGAAAATTTCAGGAAATTAAAAAAAATAAGGATTAGATAAATTAAAAAGAAGAAAACAAACAAATAATTAAACATCAAAAGAATATAAGAAAAATGTCAGATAAAAATAAAATAATAGCAAAAAAAGAATAAGACATTCAAAAATCAGAATAAAAATGTGGAAAAATCATTTTTTTAAAAGGATATTCATGTTATATACACAAATCGGGTTATAATTGAAAAAATTAGTAAAAAATCAGAAAAATCCATTATAATTTAAAAATAATAAAATTAATAAAAAAAACAATTAAAAATTTAGAAGAAATCTGCAAAAATGGAATTAAAGAAGAAAATTTCAGATTCTGATTTGGCATCTTCATTTTAGAAGATAGCAATGAAAGTATTAAGATTTTTGGTTATTATAAATATTGATTACGAACGCCCAGACGAACAAATTACCACTCCGCCACTGGCGTCCTGGTGGACAATTACTATTGACGCCAGTTGCTTGCGCCATATTTTTATCTCACAAATCAATATTTTTAGGACAAACTTAAATCTATATGTCCCAAAAATAATTAAATTTTCTGTCTCTATTTGTAATTAAATAAATTGTCCCAAAAATAAATTGAAAATATTTTAAAATAATTAAATTTTCTCGGTCTATTTCTAATTAAATTCTAATAGTATAAATAATAAAATTCATGTAGTATATTTAAAGTTAACCACGGTTTTCGTAAAAAAAAATAGAGCGCAATAATATCTCCCTCTGAATTTTCCCAGAGCAAGTGTAAAGTTCGCAAACGGTAACAACCTGAAAATATGATTATTGTTATTATTATAGCCCGGCAGTTAGTACGCATTTTTATTCTTTTCATGTGCCACTCCGGTCGTATCTCAACAAGAAATACTATTGTGTATTTTTCGTTCTCACCTGTGAAATATACATGCAGTTGAAATGAAAATTGGCTTTTTCACGGAGGCACGAAAATAAATTTCGCGCGAGATATTCCGAGATTTAACTTTCGATTCACGTCTTGGAAATAAAGAGAAATCTTACGGTGAACGCCGGTGGTTATGTAGATTTTTATAGACGAAACAAAATGAACGTAAAACGTGAAAGACGGACAATTGGAATTATATAAATATAGTATAAAGAAAATGCAGTTAGATGTACTCGAGTTTTGGTGCAGTATTATTTTATTGCTCTAGTTATTTTCTAAATCTATTGTAGATTTATTTAATATGATACAGGGCTGTATTATAAGATTAATGAGATCACACTTCCACCAAACAATCAGAAATATATCAGTAACGTATACGGAATCCATCCCCGGACTCCTTCCCCGTACATTCCTGCTCAGACAATCCTTTCCTAACGATTCATATTAATGACAATTTTTCCCAGCCACAATTCTTCCCAGCGATAATTATTCTCAACCACAATCCTTCTCTATTACAATTCTTCTTGAAATTAGAAGTGTCTCAGTAACGAATCCAGGACTCGTCTACGGACAATCCTTCAAGGGTCCCTTTCCTGAACAATCCTTCTAGGATCATTATTTTAGAACTCCTTTCCCCCTTACTTGTACAATTCTCCCAGGACCCGAATAATACTTTCACTTCCCCAGACTATCCTACTGGGATAATACTTCAGTGACTATTCATATCAATGACAAATCTTCTCAGCCACAACTTATCCCAGCGATAATTCTTCCCCACAACAATTCTTCCCTATGACAATTCGTCTTGAAATCAGAAGTGTATAAATAACGAATCCAGGACACGTCTCCTGATAATCCTTTCAATACTCCTTCCCTGAACAATCTTTTTTGAACAATCCTGCTCGGATCATCCTTCCCTGATTATTGATATTAATGACAATTCTTCCCATCCACAATTCTTTCCACCGACAATCTTTCCCAACAGCAACCCATACCTACGACAATTCTTCTTGAAATCAGAAGTGTATTAATAACGAATCCATGACTCGTCCCCGGATAATCCTTCCAGGACTACTTCCCTAAATAATCCTTCCAGAACTTTTCCCCAGACATTCTTGCTCGGCCAATCCTTTCAGTATTCCTTACCCGGACAAGATTTCTCGGATAATTCCTTCCCTGACTTCCATGACAATTCTTCGCAGCCACAACCCTTCCCGCCGAAATTCTTCTCTAAATCAGAAGTGTATTAATAACGAATTCAGGACTCGTACCCGGATAATCCTTCCAGGACTACTCCCTAAATAATCCTTCCAGAAATTTTTCCCCAGACAATATTGCTCGGATAATCCTTTCAGTACTCTTTACCCGGACAAGCTTTCCTCTGATAATTCTTCCCGGATCACGGACAGTCCTGCTCGGACATTCCATCCCTGACTTTTTATAGGACAATTCTTCGCAGCCAAAACCCTTCCCGGCGACAATTCTTCTCTAAATCAGAAGTGTGTTAATAACGAATCCAGAACTAGTCCCCGGATAATCCTTCCAGGACTACTTCCCTGAATAATCCTTCCAGAACTCGTTCTCCAGACAATCTTGCTCGGGCACTTCTTTCAGGACTCCTTACCCGGAAAAGCTTTCTCGGATAATCTTTCCCGGACTTCCTCACGGAAAGTTCTACTCAAATAATCCTTCCCTGACTATTCATATCACTCCTTCCCCAGATAATCTTGCTCTGACAATCGGTCCATGACTCCTTACCTGGAATATCCTTCTCAGATAATCCTTCTAGGACTTCTTCCCTTGACAGTCCGGATTAGACAATCCTTCCCTGACTATTCATATCAATAACAATTCTTCCCAGCCACAACCCTTCCCGATGGCAATTCTTGTTTAGATCAGAAGTGTATCAGAAACGAATCCAGGACTCGTCCCCGGACATTCCTTCCAGAACTCCTTCCCCGAACAATTTATCCTTGACAATCTTTCTCGGACAATCCTTCTAAGACTCCTTACCCGCACAATCCTTCCAGGGTTCCTTCTGTGAAAATTCTGTCCAGAACTCCTTCCCCGGGCAATCTTGCTCAGGAAATCCTTCCAAAACTCCTTCTCCGGACAATATTTCTCGGATAATCCTTCTAGCACTCCTTCCCCGGTCAGTTCTGCTCGGACAATCTTTCCCAATGAAAATTATTCCCACATACAATTCTTCCCATCGACAATTCTTCCCCACGAAGATTCTTCCCTACGAGAATTCTTCTTGAAATATCAGAAGTGTACGTACAAGTGACAATTCCCAGACTCGTCCCCGGAGAACCCTTCCAGGACTTTTTCCCTGAAAAATCCTTCCAGAATTCCTGTCCCAGACAATCTTGCTCAGACAATACCTCTAATACTTCTTACCCGGACAATTCTTCTTAGATAATCCTTCTAGGAATCCTTTCTCAAACAGTCCTGCTCAGACAATGTTACCCTGACTATTTATATCAATGACAATTCTTCCCAGCCACAACCCTTCCCGACGACCAGTCTTCTTGGATTCAGAAGTGCATCAGTAACGAATCCAGGACTGATCCCCGGATAATCCTTCCAGAATTCCTGCCCCAGACAATCTCGCTCACACAATACCTCCAATACTTCTTACCCGGACAATCCTTCTCTAGGAATCCTTTCTCAAACAGTCCTGCTCAGACAATCTTACCCTGACTATTTATATCAATGACAATTCTTCCCAGCCACAACCCTTCCCGACGACCAGTCTTCTTGGAATCAGAAGTGCATCAGTAACGAATCCAGGACTGATCCCCTGACAATCCTTCCAGGACTCCTTCCCTGAACAATCCGTCCAGAACTCCTTCCTCAGATAATCTTGCTCCGACAATCCTTACAAGACTTCTTACCTTGACAATTCTTCTCGGATAATCCTTCAAGGACTCCTTCTCCGTACAGTACTGCTCAGGCAATCCTTTTCAGCCACAACCGTTCATGATGACAATTCTTCTTTAAATCAGAAGTATATAAGTTACAAATCCAGGACTCGTTCCCGTACAATACTTCCAAGACTCCTTACCCGCATAATCCTTATCGGGTAATCCTTCAGAGACTCCTTCCACGGCCATTCCTGCTGGGACTATCCTTCTTTGAATATTCATATCGATGATAATTAATCCAAGCCACAATTTTTTCTACCGATAATTCGTCCCCACGGCAATCCTTCTCTACGACAATTCTTCCTGAAATCAGAATTGTATCAGTAACGAATCCAGGACTCGTTCCAGGTCAATCCTTTAAGGACTATTTCCTGAATAATCCTTCATAATCCTTCCCGAAATCGTTTTTCAGACAATCTTGCTCGGATAATCTTTCCAGGACTCCTTCCCCACACGGTTCTCTTTGGACAATTATTTCCTGACTGTTCATATCAGTGACAATTCTTCCCAGGCACAATTCTTCTCCGCGACAATTTATCCCCTATATTAACCTTTCCTACGACAATTCTTCTTGCCTGTCTTACTAGAATTATGATAATTGAAAAATACCCAAAATGTATATTAAAATGTTTTTCATATGACGAATAATTATGGGTAAATTTTCTTAGGAAAGTACTGTTTGTAGAAGGATTTTTAGAATAAGGATAGTCTGGGAACGATTGTGATGGAAAAGATTGTCGAGCAGAAGGTTTGTCGTCGAAAAGAATTGTCGTGGTGCAGGATTGACGCAGGGAAGGATTGTCTAGGGAATAAATTATTGCTGGAAAGAATTGTAGCTGGTAAGAATTGTGACTGATATGAACAGTTAGGGAATAATTGTCCGAGTAGGCTCGTCCAGGGAAGGAGTCCTGGAAGGATTATCCGAAAAGGATTGTCCGGGTAAGGAGTCCTGAAAGGATTGTCCGAGCAAGATTATCTGGGAAAGAGTTCTGGAAGAATTATGAAGGATTATTTAGGGAAGCAATCCTGGAATGATTGTCCGGGAACGAGTCCTGGATTCGTTACTGATACATTTCTGATTTCATTTCTGGCTAGGATGAATTGTCATTGATATGAATAGTTTAGACAGTCCTCCTCAATTATTCCCTGACTGTTCATATCAATGACAATTGTTCCCAGCGACAATTTATCAGCTAGACAATCCTTCACTACGAGAATTATTCTGGACTGTCTTACTGGAATTATAAATATTGGAAAATCCCCAAATGTATAGTCAAATGTTTTTTATATAACAAATAATTATGGGTGAATTTTCTTAGGAAAGCATTGTTTGTGGAAAGATTTTTTGAGTAAGGATTGTCTGGGAAGGTTTGTTGTGGAAAAGGGAAGGATTGTTGCGGGAAGAATTGTCCGGTAAGGATTGTCTAGGAAAGAAGTTTTCTTAAAGGATTGTCGTATCAAAGATCAGAGCGATCATGTTTTAACAAACCAGGACTAGATTTGTAAACTTAAGCGCCACCATTGATCGGAATATTTGGGCACCAAGATCGAGACTTATTAACTATAAAAAAATTCTAGACTATCGATCAACTTGTCAAGGGTCACAAAGAAAAATAAATAGCTACGAAACACAAAATGAATATTTAAACAGGTTTATATTAAAGTTTACTTCAATTTCCTTTATCGATTTGTATCAGAAATAAAAGATTTTTATAACGGCGAACCGCTCTTACCTTGGTAAAAACAAAGAATTATTACTTTCTTTACAGGATTTTTACCGGCTGAATATGTGAAATATTTCGGATGTCATGCTTTGTGGAAGCATAATCAACCATATCATGATTTATTAAAGTTGACGTGCGCCACAAAAACAAATGACAAATCACTTTACTACCTTCTAGTCAAGATTAATGAACATTGGCAAATCCTTTTTACAATTGTTTTTCGTCCTCCACAAAACGCGTTCATATGTCGAGACAGGCTAACGCGATAATGCCAAAATTAATTATATTTATAAAAAAAAACAGTACTATGGTTTGGTCAGTGAAATACTAGATACGAGGGTAACCTAAATATTAACCATAAAGAATATTGTCAATTAATTTTTTTATATATTTCAGAATCTTGATAACTATCGACTTTTATTTAATTATTTTTAAATAATTTATACGGATAAGCCGTAATTTTTTTTTTCAGTTTGACAAACTAACGCTACAACTAATCTTTAAGATTAACAAAACAGCTTATATCTAACTTAAATTACAACGTGTCAGTTTTAAGAATTATAGTCTAATGGCTGCTGTATCCTTTCTGTTTTTTTTTGCACTTTTTGTTACGCACTACACTTCACTAAACATTCACTAATGTACTAGGTCTCGTAGTTTTCTTCTTTTTAGTTGTCTTTCTTGATTATGCTGTTCTAGCAGTCGGATGGATTCTATATGGTTATATCTATGGATTCTATCTTCATGATTCTGGGGTAATCGTTTTATTTAAAATTGGTGATGATAATCCTGTGGAAGAAGAGAAAAAGAGACAGAAACGTGGTGGTAAAGGCATGATTAAAACTAAGAAAAAGGAAGATGGTCCTAAACAAATTTGTGTATCTAGAGCACCAAGGGGCAAAAAGAAGTACGTCACTGTCGTTACAGGTTTCAGTAGTTTTGATATTGATTTGAAAGTAGCTGCTAAATTTTTTGGTACCAAATTTGCGTGTGGGTCATCTGTGACAGGTGATGATGAAATCGTCATACAGGGTGATGTTAAAGACGATTTATTTGATGTTATTCCTGAAAAATGGTCTGAGATTAAGGAAGATTTCATTGAAGATTTAGGAGACCAAAAAAGATAATTTATTCTTATTTTCAAGAGGTATATATAAGAATATAAAACATTTCCTCTTCCGCAGTCTTTACCTTTTTAGGTCTCAATGAATATCTTTATTTCTAGAGTACCAAGGGACACCCACGATATTTTCAGTACTCTATTCTGAAAACGTTGAATTTTGTTCATATTTATAATATTGGCACCGTATATCCAGATGGGTTTTAAGACTTGCTTATAGATTAGCAAGTTGTTATATTTCTATATTTCAATCTCAGTCGTAAATGTATCTTAATACAATAAAAAATAAAAAAAAATTACAGTAACAATTTACGCAATAAAACAAAATTTTTTGAAAAATTGTTATACATTTATGGTGTCATTAATGCAGGGACTTAAGACATTTATTCTTTTACACTCTCTGACACGATGTATGGCAAGTGCAGTGGTTCTAAGTTAAGTGAGTAGGTAAGTGAATACCTTTTTCTACTAACAAAGATTCAGACTATATTGCTGAAGGAGAAGATTAACTATTATAAACAGCAAAGTAGATACAAAGAACGATAAGTTGCACGAGGTTTAGGAGAAGAAATATAAAGCCCAACTAATAAAATAACTGATAAATATGAGCTAAAATCAAAAACAGTAGTGAACAAATATTTACACAATTAAAATTGAGTCTTAATAGACTTATGGTACCTCCATTAGCAAATTGTGCCATTTTAAAGTTACTGAAACTATATAATCCTATTTGAAATGTTTTGTTCTTTCCTAGTACCACCTAAAGTCTCCCAGTTACCTTTTATTTTACTTATTTAACCAAACTTGTACTAGTGCGCGCACTACTTATTACCAACCATAGAAGCATAGCTATGACAGTTCTGGCGCAATCCTTATGGAAAATAACATGAGAAATTGCTAAGGTCCATCCTGTTAATTTTGTTAAAATTCAAGGTCACAACCATAATAGAAAAGCCATGACAGTTCTGGAGCACTCCTTATGGAAAATAACTTGGGAAATCGCTAAGGTCTATACTGTTAATTTTTTTAAATTCAAGGTCAATAGTGACGTCATCAGACCCCACTAGACGTGCCTCGAACAGTTTTTAACAGGTCTCGAACAGCTTTTAACAGACATCTCGAAGAGCTTTTGGGTCTGATGACGTCATGAGTGACCTTGAACTTGAACAAAATTAACATAATGAACCTTAGCGATTTCCTATGTTATTTTCTATAAGAAGTGCGCCAGAATTGTCATAACTATTCTACTAACCATGTTCCAATTTTACTTTCCCGACCCACCTCCGAGAAGGGAAAGTATTGTGAACGAGCTAAAAAAATTTTTCTAGATAAAGATGGAAATATACAATTTTATGTCACCTGAGATGATTAAGACCATTTCCAGATGGAAGTCTCTCTGTCTGTCTCTCTGTCTGTCTGTCTCTCTGTCTGTCTGTCTCTCTGTCTATCTGTCTGTCTGTCTCTATGTCTGTCTGTGTCTCTGTCTGTCTCTCTATTTATCTGTCTCTATGTCTGTCTGCCTGTTTCTCTGTCTGTCTGTCTCTCTGGTTGTGTGTATTCTTTCACGATAGAGGCCACACGTTTAATCCGATTGAGATGAAATTTGGTATATGGGTTTGGGTTACCCATCGGAAAAACACATTCGTTTTTGTACAAAATCTGTCAAAAAACTCTATTCATGATAGTCAAAATTATTTCTCTAACTGTCACCTGTCAAAATAAAAAGATGTCAAAATTTGAAACTTTAAGATTAAATATCTGAAAAAGTATTGGTGGATAGTCAGGAAAGTTTTGGGCGACACACCCAATTTGATTTTTGAGTTTCTGATAATTTTTGGCAAATTTTTAACGTTTCTCTTTAGTTTTTGACATTTTCTAATAATTTTTTAACTTTTTTCCAAATTTTTAGTAGTTTCCGAAAATTTTTAGTGAATTTTGAACCTTGTTCTACAGTTTTTGATAGTTTCTGATACATTTTAACAGTTTTTTAATTTATTGAGTTTCTGAATTTTTAAACAATTTTGAACGTTTTTTTATAGATTTTGACATTTTTTATTAATTTTTTAACAGTTTTTTAAAATTTTTAGCAATTTTTTACTGTTTCTAATAATTTTTAGTTAGGAATCTTATTCTATTGTTTGACAATTTCTAATACATTTTAGCCGTTTTTTAATTTTCAGTTTTTAATAATTTTTGAAAAATTTTGAACATTTTTCTTTAGTTTTTGACGTTTTTTTTTTAAGTTTGTAGCAATTTTCAACAGTTTCTGATAATTTTTAGCAAATTTTATATATTTTTCTACAGTTTAACCGATCTTTAATTTTTGAATTTCTGATCATTTTTAGAAATTTTTTTAGGTTTTTCTTTAGTTTTGGACATTTTTTAATAACTTTTTAACTTATTTTAAAATTTTTAACAATTTTTAACTATTTCTAACAATTTTTAGGAAATTTTGACCATTTTTTACTTTCCCGACCGACCTCCTAGAAGGGAAAGTATTGTGAATGAGCAAAAAATTTTTTCCGAGATTAAGATGGAAATATCCATTTTGAGGTCACCTGAGATGATTAAGACCATTTCCAAATGGAAGT
This sequence comes from Neocrepidodera transversa, assembly GCA_963243735.1. Classification (NCBI taxonomy): domain Eukaryota; kingdom Metazoa; phylum Arthropoda; class Insecta; order Coleoptera; family Chrysomelidae; genus Neocrepidodera; species Neocrepidodera transversa. The sequence continues at coordinate 7,560,955 of OY725347.1, forward strand.
CTGTCTATCTGTCTGTTTGTCGGTCTGTGTATATTCTTCCGCGATAGGGTTTAATCCGATTGAGCTAAAATTTGGTAACAGACAAAATTATTTCTCTAACTGTCACCTGTCAAAAATAAAAAATATCAAAATTTGAAACTTTCGCCCTTATTTTTTTCGCTATTTCCCATTTTTTCCTACTTTCGTCTCTAAATTCTTCAAAAGATTCATTAACGAAAAAAAAAGAATTTAAGTAAATTTTGAAACAGCTAATTAAATAAATTCTATACCTATCTAAATAATTAATTTTTCCTATTGGAATGATTTTAGAATTGTAAAAAAATTATTTTGCAATTTTTATAACTTAACCTTAATATAAAAATTTAATGATAAAAGTCAAGCAATAAAATTAAAAAACTAGACTAAATTCTAAATTGTTCTTCGCGTTGCACCTTAGATAAATTCCTGAGATTTGGGTCAGTAAATCCCCGGAGTCTTGTCAACGGCCAGACAAATGTGGCCGGGTATCTCATGAAATACTGATGCACTTTCTTAGAAACTGGAGGTTTTCCATTATTTACCATTACTAGCGAACGGAATGGACTTTTTCGTAGGTGAAAACGAACACGGCCCGAATACAAATGACCAAGTGGAATGCATGTTTTGCTTCATTTATATACTTGATCGTTTGAAATATTGAGGTTTAAAAAGTTTCCCGCACAATATGTAAATTATAGGTTAACGTATTTACGTTGTTCGTTTTTATTGTTATGACTAAATGTTTTATTTGATTTTTAAATTTATAACAACGGATATAGATCGTTTTATTTATTTATTAATTTATTTCTTACATTATCTTGACGGATACTTATTTGTTTTTTATTCAAAATAAATCTGTACCATTAATATCTTTACAACCAGCTTGTGGGGGATAACAAGTACAAATTTCGAATTCACCATCCAATCACAAGTCTAATACCGTTAGGTAAATTATGTACTACGAGCTCAGGTTAATGGAGTATCTCCCTCGAGATCGCCCAAGATGACAAAAGGTTTCAAATATACGATCTCGGTGGTCGAGAGTATTCTCACCTCTCTACCAAGATGTCGGCTGCTAGGAGGGAAAATAAAACGAGAGAGATACGATTTCCGATACCTACACACAACGTTACTTAGGAAAATGTAAATCTTTCCTTGTATTTCGTAGAATACTGGCGGTTTTTGGGATCTGAAGTGAAAAGTTTACGGCGTATTTCGGAGTGGTTAGTATATATGTGTGCATCTGGAAACTTAAATTTTGAATTTAAATATTTTACACCTTTGGAAAGTATTATTCTATAAAACTAGAACAATGTATGAGGATAACAACGTGGAAATCTTGAAATAGATATAACTTATATTTTAAATATATTGTGGTCCATAAAAAGTGAGATAAATAAAATTTTGCTTTTAAATTTTACTCTATATCAGCAAAATTCGATATTACTTTATTGTAGAATAATAAATTTTCCATCAAAGTAGGATTTAAAAATTTTCTTTTTACTGTATTTGGTACAAAAAATAAATAAAAAACGGAACTTAAAATTAACGAAAAATCACGGTGGTAATTTGATCATCACTATGTTTGCGCATCCTGATTAACTGTATCTTGAAATAAAAGAATGGTCTTAAAAAAAGAAAGAATTTGCTTTTTCTAAATCTTCGTACGACCAATCGTAATTCTAAATAGGTAATTTTTTACAATATGCTTAAACATTTTTCCCACTGCCGTGGCTAAGGTACCAACTTTATATATGTCATTATGGTATGTAAAGTTCAATTTTATGTACAAGCAAAAAATGAATATTTTTCCTATTTCCTATTGGTTCTACATCTCTCCGAAATCCTGTTCCGGTAATCTTCCAATTTGCCACAAAATTTTTTGAGATGATGTAACTCTCTTTGCGTCGTCAAGCGGTATTTAGGCGCCTTAGTCCCGGTTTCGGATTGCCTCGGGCGCCACCTTCCGTTTACAGTGTGAAGGCCACTTGCACGGGTAGCTTCAGTAGAGAAGAAATACTCCAGGGATCGTATGGCATCGACAAGATCCTTAGCAGTCAGAAGGGCGGTTTTACTTCCCCTACTGGGTTGAGTACTTAGGTATTTGTAGCTAAATAACATTCATAAAGTAAATAATAACCATTTATTAATTTACTGAAATCCGACGTCGGTGAAGACGAAAAGGTGTGCAGCACAGTTCTTTATCGGCCAGTACAGGTACGTATACCGGGCTGCTGTGGTTGTCGGATGACGGTTCTGGACGCCTCCGGCGCCATCTTTCGTTCATAGTGAGAAGGCCACTTGCACGGGCAGCTTCAGTGAAGAAAAAATAGTCCAGGGTTGTTATGGTATCGACCAAATGACTGGCGGCCAGAAGGTTGGGCTTTACTTACCCTACTGGATATTTGCTGATTAATCTCAAACTCCGAATTATTAAATAAAAATAAAAAGTAGAAATTATTCTTTATTCAGAAAAAATTACCAAAAACGACGAAAAATAAAATGGTGTGTAACGGTTCTTTAATCGGTGATCCGTCGGACGATACTGTCACGGCTTCTAGACTGGCGTGGTTAGATTGAAGGTTCCGGTTCCAGTACGATACAATGGAACTTAGCTTCGCTTTCTTAAGGGTGACCTATCTCTAAATGTCGAAGGACTGCCACAGCAACTCGGACGGCGGGCTGTCACTGCAGCTACAGACAACTGATTGAATTGTCCTACTCGATAAGAACTTCGGCGTCTAAGAAGTTCGACTGGCTTATACTCAAACGTTCTCGCATTTCCATTATTTTAAGTTTATTCTACTCCAGTGCCGTGCGCGATTTAATTTAAATATTTAAAGCATCGATTTCTCTATAGTTTAAGGCTTAGTGATTACCAAAAAAAATTTTGCTACCGGTATTAAGTCAGTAGTTCCAAATTTATAAAGTTTTTAGCAGATTCTTCATTCTCAAAGAAAAATCTCAACTGTATCGTTTTTAACGACAATAAATTACTTGGCATAAGTTATTTATAAAAAAAATGACAACTAACGCATTGAATTATACAAATGGTTTTTGCAGAAATTAGTATTTTAAATTTTCCTTTTTTTATATGAAATTTTATAACGTAATTAAATTTTGGTTTAAAACGTGTAAATATTATTAGGTACGTCTCTTACAGCATTAAACGGAATAACGGACCTTCCGTTTTTTGTTCTTATTCAAAACCGGGGAATCCTTAATATGCTGATCCATAATCTGACTATTATTCGAGTGCTGTGATCAGCTGTGGTGGCGTAATGGCTGCCGAAAAGTAGTGTGAGAGAGCGAGAGATAGAGCTGCACGCACTAAACTTTATTTATGATTTTTGTTACTTCGGGTTGAAGAAATTGGTAGACTATATTTTCTCAAGAATGCAGAGACAATGTTTTTTTGCAAGTTTCTCCCTTATGCCACGCTCAAATCATTAGATTATTAAAATGCGCACTTTCGGCCACCCACAATAACAAGGTATTCCCCACAAAATCCCCTATTGGAGAAGCTCCAATTTGTGAAGAATGGTTTGATAAAGCATTTTAGTAATTAAAACAACACTAAGTTAATAGCTATTTTAAAACTGAAAATAAGTTTCGTTTATAAACAATAACTTATTAAAAACACAAAACTAAAACTAAATACACAAATGATAAATATCAATTATTTTTGTGTTTTTTTTTCAGTTGATTTATCGTCGAATATGGAAGAAAAGTTTTAAGATTTTAGGTTTATTATATTGGTTACATATTATTCCCATCACAGTCATAAATAACTTACCTCCTCGGTTGACTAGAAAAAATAGCAACTAGACCGATTTTCAATTCTACCTAAAAGGAAATTAAATTATGGAAAAAATCTCCAGATGACATAAATACAACAGCTCAATACTTGTACAATAAGGCATGGCAATCTACTTTACAGACTAAATGCAAACCAGCATATGTGCCTCTACATATTTGCCAACTAATTGCTAGGAAACTTTGTACGAGGAGAATTTGGCAAAGATCTAGAAACAACATACATCAACTGTATACGACAGACTACGAAGGTAACTTGTATCAGCCATCAAAGAAGTAAGAAATGACCAGAAATTATGGACGGCGAAAAAGAAGTTTAGGAGACCGTACACAACTAATCCGGACATCTTTGCTGCAAGCGTATTTTAAACCGAATTAGCAAACCCTGATGAAGAAGTGAAATAATTTATTTATGAAGCATGTCAAATGTGCCCTCCGATTAAAAGTTTCGCTCCTACAGAATCAAAAAAGAAATAATCAAACTTAACTTACGAAGTTAATCTCAGGCCAAGAACCAAAACAATTTTGCCGTTTGGTTATTAGTATAATAGTTTTATTCAACCGTATTCTAAAGTTAATCTATTTTTCAAACTTATGATTCCCAAACCAAGAAAAGAGACTCATGAAGTAACATTATACCAACCCATCAGTTTGCTCACAATCGTAATCAAGGTTTTTGAAGGATTACTGCTGCAATAGATCTACGCAGATCATAAATTCCTAACATTTTTACCAAATTCATCAGTTCGGTTTTAGAGAAAATCATTCCAACATATAAAAATCCATCGAATGATAAATAAAATATCAAAAACTCTTGAATAAATATCTCTTAAAGTCTAGCATAAAGGTCTGCTCTACAAATTAAAAAGTGCACTATCCAGTAACTATTTTCTCTTACTCAAATCTTATATATCCGAAAATTCAATGACCAAAAATTAAACATCTACCCTTTCAACTTCGGTGTTCCAGATAGTAGTGTACTCCGGCTGCTGCTTTTCCTACTCTGCGTAGCCGATATACCAGAAACTAATTACACTACAATTGCCTCCTCTGCTGATGACTGAGCCATACTTGATATAAATGAAGATCACATACGAGTCTCACAAGACCTGCAATAAAAGTAAGCAACAATTAACCCAAATAACATTTATAAACCTCCACAGCACATGAGCGCAACGTATGCATACCCGCACAGTAACAGCAAAATATCTTGACCTATATCTTGACCAATGGCTCACTGGGAAGAAAAATATGGCGTTGCGTAAAAGTATTTTATAGAAAACCACGCTCAAACCTATTTTTTTGGACTACGGACTTCACATATGTGATTGTGCAAAATGAACGTCGCAGAATGTAATCCAAAGATCGCTAGTGGATGCACCATGGTACGTGACTAACGAGACACTTCACTATTCATCAGGGACGAAATCCAACAAACTACGACGTTATAAAACGAATGCACCACTCGAAAACGAACTAGTAGGTCCTGCCACAAGGAAACTAGATAGAACCTGACCTCAAGACCTACTCGAAAATTAACCAATGCACAATAAGGTAAAACATCATTGCATGTTTCCCTTTCATGCCCAAAACCTGGAACACATTTATTTAATACTTAATGATGTAGATCAGTGTTTTTCAATCTGTGGGTCGCGACTCCTAAGGAACACCCACATGGAAAGGACTCGAACATTTTGTTTTGCAGAGAGGTTGACCACAAACGAAGTTTTGCGTGAAATGCTTTTACTTTATCTTTGGCTGTTAAAATATTTTCATCTCTTCCTTGAAGGTTCTTGTTCAAATTGTTAAGGTGGCTAAAAAGATCTGCCAAAAATGCTGATTTCAAGAGCCAAATAGGATCAGAAGAACGAGAAGCATATTTAGATTTTGCATCTTGTAAGAACATTAACAATTCAGATCTCAGTTCCAGAACTCTTAATACCTCTCAACACCTCTCAATACCTTTCCTTTGGATAGCCACCTGACCTCTGTGTGATAAAGGAGATTTTGATGAAGCGAGCCCATATCTTCACAAACGTTTCTGAATAGCCGGGTTTGCAAAGCTTTATTCACAATTTTTATGACCTCCGTGAGCACGTCATTTAAATCAGAAGATACTACCTTAGCAGCTAGAGCCTGTCGATGAAGAAAACAGTGTGTCCAGGATATGTTTGGCATTATCGCTTTTAATCTTGCAATGAGTCCACTATTTTTGCCAGTCATAGCTTTAGCGCCATCGCTACAAAGAGCGATACATTTTTTCCAATCAATATGGTAGTCGCAAGTGCTTTCTAAAAACATATCGTACAAACACTGGCCAGTAGTGTTTGCAGGAAGTGCTTTGCAAAATAAGATTTCTTCCATGATACTTTCATCTGCTTCAAAGCGCACAAATACTACAAACTGTGCACAGTCGGAAACATCTGTAGATTCGTCAAACTGCAAAGCAAAATGTTGGCTGTTCTTTAATTTTTCGACTACTTGTTCTTGAATTTCCTTGGCCATATCGTTTATTCTGCGTGAAATAGTATTGTCAGAAAGTGGTATGTCTTTTAATTTGTTAGCCTCCTGCTTACTGACCATAATTTCAACCATATCAAGTGCTGCTGGCAAAATAAGATTTTCGGCAATTGTATGTGGTTTCCCTGCTTTAGCAACTCGATATACGACTTTGTAGCTAGCTAATAATGATGATTCGTTGACACTGGATGCCTGAAAATAAACAAATAGTGAAAAAACAGTGAATAGAATAGATTCGCCTTATGCTTACCGCTTAGTTAAGTGCATTGAGGGTCTTAACAACACTTCGTGGAGACTAGGAGAATATTATTTTATAACTTACCTGAATTATAGTATTTTGCTGCTGACTAAGAGCTTTCAACTTTCGTTCATAGAAATCTAATGGCTTATCAGCTTCATTTTTATGCTTGGTTGTGAGATGCCGCATAAGCTTTGACGGTTTCATACTCTCACGTGATAAAACATCGCCGCAAATTACACAATGAGGTTTATTATTTATGACTGTGAACCCATATTTCAAATAACTGCCATCGTAACGTCTATTTTTTTTCGAGTTTAATTCACCACCACCGCTATTGACACTCGTACAAGATGTTGAAGGCTGCGATCTTTTGAGAAATTTATCCATTTTACAAACGCGCGGAGTAAGCGAAAAAACAAAAGAATTATGTCCGTACTGCGCTCTGAGTGAGACTGAGATGAGACTTGAAACGCGCGCGGGGGGGGGTCTTACTGTCAACGCAATGACAATGCGGTGTGGCAACGTCGCCGTCGCCGACGCAGTTTGGCCCGCGTGAATTTAGGTAATGCTTTTCGTTAGGTCCTAACGTATGTAAAAACTGTACGTATTTTAAAATAATTAAATTTTTTCTTTGGCTTTCTACGTCACAAGGGGGTCGCCAGAAGTCAAAAAGATTGAAAAACACTGATGTAGATTGTAAATAAAAAGAGTATTCCTGATCGTGGCGTCATCATATTTTTAACTTACAAAAATTATTGAACATTATTATTATATGCTAAAAATTTATTATTTTCTTGATCTTTGTGTTTTCCTTTAACAACATCTTCTTTTTTAAAATTTAATTTTTCTTATCGAATTTATTTTCTTTCTCGATTTTCCGTTACTTTATTTTCTGTTAACTAACAAGAGTATACACGTAATTGGATACAGTTTTTGACTTATAGTGAACCTCACGAATCCAAAGAATTAGAATTTAGGACAATGAGTCGAACAAATTTTAGAGCGTGAATGAAGTTTCTTATGAGTTTATCAAAACATGTTTACATGTTAAAGGATTTCTCTGGTACATATTCAATAAGAGAAAAATCTATGCTGAAAACTAAAATAACTTAATTATTTGCAAAAGATTGCAGCATAAGATAGACATTTTGTGCTTCACCAATCAGAAGTTTTACGAAGACACTAACTTCATAAAGAAATGTATGTTTTTTATGTACATATTTTTCCTTTTAAACCGAATTTATTAATCTTACGTGTAAATTATAATGTTAATATTGATTAAGAGAATATTAATTTGTTATTTTGATCACCGTTAACTGAAATTCGATTATACATTATAACAATCTCTAACATGCGATTGAACGAAAAACAATTCGACCAGAATTAACCCCTTTTACGATGGTTACAGCACGCAAAATGGTTATTAAGAAAACATGGAATAATTTTTACATTATCAACATTTTATATCCATCGATACTCACGTGACCTATTTTAGTAATCTCGATTAGGAAAAGAATTTTTTAAATAGTTGGTATTTTTATTATAACGTTTAGTTTAAAATATGGAATTAATAATTTATTCATTGAAAAACATAAACGAAATAAGGGTTATTGCAAGTGTGACAGAGTGAAAAAACACCCAGTAAAATATTTTGTCCAAATGTTGCCAGTTTTTTGAATCTACTCCTCCAAACAATCCAATGAAATGTGTTAAGTTAGGAACCATATGTAAGATCAAATTTCATTGGCAATACAAGATGGTTCCCAGCGGAGCTCTCAGTTTTTGGCAAGTTTTTCTGACCAAAGAATGAGGCCTCGCTGGAAATTATATGACTTAACTTACCGAGTCTTGCTTGTTCAAGAGGGTTTTAAATATATTGCCTGTCACAAAGAATTTATGCCGTCGGTACTAGTTGTGGAATTTGCCACTGTTATGCAAAAGGACCTCGATTCGCTGTGTTTGGTTCTGTTTGTTGTTTGTCTTTGGTTTTATTTATTTTTCTTAATATACGAGACAAAATGGCAACTCAGCAAATCTCAGGCATATTTTTCAAGGTGATAACTTAAGCTTCATACCCGCTAACGTAAGAGTTATATACCATTGATTGCCAATGTACCTGAGAGGCTAGAGAAGAAAAATTGTTTGTTTTTAGTTTTTTTTTTATTTCAATTTAGAGATGATTTGTTACTTTTTTAGAACAAAAGGATAACTTCCAAGATCTCAAAAGGATACATTATAGGGACTATAAAAATGAAGTGCAGCCAAGGAAATAAGTAACATCAAATTGTTATTGATGAGCAGGAAAATATTTTTTTTATGTTTACGTTGGACAAAAAGGGTAAGAAAACCATATTCTAACCAGATTTTTTTAGATTTACTGCAAAAAGGATCAACAGGACATTTGCAAAAAGAATCAAATGAAAATTCAGAAACTAGTAGACAGCCACGAGAGGTACAGCAGGAAATGACAGAAAACAACTGGAACAGGAACAAGAATCCTGAGAACTGATGATAGGCATTTCACAGCATCAGAAGAACTGCAGAGGACCGCAAGGTAGTATTTCATAGTAGGGAAAAGAACAGGACAGCAGGACACTACTTCCAGGGGAACACCTACAAGAAAGGAATAAAGGACGATTTATGGTCAAGAAGCAGGATCTAAAAATCTGAGAAGTAACATTCTAATTCTAGTATTTAAGTAGTTAGTAATGAATATACGAGAACTAGTACTGTAGGATGATTTCAAGAAGGACATTCATTGAGTGGACAAGCTACAAATGTAATTTTTTTTCTAGAAGTCGATTTGTAGTAACATGTAGTTTGTAGTGTATTAGTAAAAATGTTTTTATTGTCAAATCTGATACCTGCTACTATTGCAGATATACTTCAGGAGTCGATGACGACCAAAGCTTGGACAAGAAGGACTTAGACTATAAGGAAACTGTCAGGCAGTATCTATCAAAGCCAACGTCGTTTGTTTTCGTTTATTTTCATTTGTTTTCGTTTGTTTTCGTTTGTTTTGATTTGTTTTCTTTTATTTTCATTTGTTTTCATTTATTTTCTTTTATTTCCATTTGTTTATGTTTATTTTCATTTGTTTTCGTTTGTTTTCATTCGTTTTTGTTAGTTTTCATTCGGTTGCGTTCGTTTTCATTTGTTTTCGTTCATTTTCATCTGTTTTCATTTTTTTCCATTTGTTTTCTTTTATTTCCATTTGTTTATGTTTATTTTCATTTGTTTTCGTTTGTTTTCATTCGTTTTTGTTAGTTTTCATTCGGTTGCGTTCGTTTTCATTTGTTTTCGTTCATTTTCATCTGTTTTCATTTATTTTCGTTTGTTTTCATTTGTTTTCATTTGTTTTCATTTGTTTTCATTTGTTTTTGTTTGTTTTCATTTGTTTTCATTTGTTTTCGTTTATTTTTAATTGTTTTCGTTTGTTTTCATTTGTTTTCGTTTATTTTCATTTGTTTTCGTTTATTTTCATTTGTTTTCGTTTGTTTTTATTTGATTTTATTTGATTTTATTCCTTTTGATTAGTTTTCGTTTATTTTCATTTGTTTTCGTTTATTTTTATTTGTTTTCGTTTATCTTCTTTGTTTTCGTTTGTTTTCATTTCTTTTTGTTTGAAAAATCTGGAAACCCTGTAAAATTCTAAAAATTGCTAAATTTGGAAAACTTGCTAACTGAAAAATATGTAAAATTAAGAAAAACTAAAAAATCTTGAACCGAGATAAAGATGGAAATATAGATTTTAAGGGCCCCTAAGACCCTCAAAACCATTTCAAGATGGAAGTCTGTCTGTCTGTCTATCTGTGTGTATTTTGCGATAGAAGCCACACGCTTAATCCGATTAAGCTGAAATTTGGTACATGGGTTTGGGTTATCTATCGGAAGAACCCACATGTCACTTTTTTGTTACATTCGTATTTACGGAGTTATTACACAAGAATAAATGTTGACAAATAAAAACTAAAATAATAAAAGTAAATTTTTTTTGATTTAAAAATAATATAGTATCCTCAGTATCTTCACTATCTTTAAAATCTTCAGTATCTTTAATATCTTCAGTATCTTCAGTATCTTCAGTAACTTCAGTATCTTCAATTTCTTCAGTATCTTCAGTATCTTCAGTATCTTCAGTATCTTCAGTATCTTCAGTATCTTCAGTATCTTCAGTATCTTCAGTATCTTCAGTATCTTCAGTATCTTCAGTATCTTCAGTATCTTCAGTATCTTCAGTATCTTCAGTATCTTTAGTATCTTTAGTATCTTCAGTATCTTCAGTATCTTCAGTCTCTTCAGTATCTTCAGTATCTTCAGTATCTTTAGTATCTTTAGTATCTTTAGTATCTTCTTAAATATTAATTTTGTCTCGAATAGTTTTCATTGTAAGTTTGGAATTATTGGTTAAAATTTGTTACTATTTTTTGTAAACTTATTTCTATTAATTTATTAAAGTGATGGATTGTTGCTATTTCATTATTTAGTTAATTAACAGTTATTCAGAGGTTTGTTTTTGATACTGACTATATTATATTAACAATTTAATTTATATTCAATTTCATTAATTCATGTTCCTCTACATTTTGTGTAATTAAATTTTATAATTTATTTTACGTTTAATTCGAAATATAATGAATATAAACTATTTGAAATTCGTTTTTGATGATGAGTTACAAAACGACAAACATTTTGTAATATTGTATTGAGAGTATATGACATAATCAATTCTATTATATCCGTATGGATAATTCTTTAATGTCAATAATTAATTTGTATTAAATTAAATAGTAAAGTAATGAAGGATGTTTTTATTGACATATATTCAAATAAAGTAATAGCTGAACTGAATATAGTCATATCAAAAGGATAAATCGATATAGGTAAAACCAAATTGAAGTATCACATAAAGTAACGAGGAAAGAGCTATATGCTCCTATGTGAAACTTAATTTCCTGGAAATAAGGGCCAATATACTACTAGACGGACTCACTAGGAAAGCTACAAAAATGCCGAGACACATATGTAGCAGCAGGTGGATAATTAAAATATCCATTTAATTTTGGCACATATTTATGCAAGTTCTGTTAATAAACTTTCTGAAATATCGATATAGCGTCAAAATCCCATTAGATTTCTAACCACAACTTTTCCTTCCATCAACCCCTTGTTTCTTTTTGGCTTTAAGCTAATATAAGAGCCTTCGTCTATTTGCCGAGTGGATCATGGTAATATTATCCTTATAAACGCAATTTCTTTAACAGAAAAATAAATAAAGAGGGAGAAACATTTCAAAGGAACTACACAAATACACATCAGCTTAAAGCTACAACTTCAGAGAAATTTCGTGAGTAGAAACAAAGGCGCTCCTAAAAGGACATTTTCTCTCTGAAAATGTCAATATTTATTTGAGTGTTCGCCACATAAGACGTTGAACCAATGCTTTTATCGATCTTTTATTATATTAATTTTAAAATTGGTTTTCTACTTTTGTGTTACAAAGAAAAGTTACTTTTCCAAATATTGATTTTAATGGTACTTTAGTTAAAGTGTTAATGTTTTTTTTTTCAACTAATGATCACAATTAACCGTTTTTCTTCATCGATTTTCCTAATTTTCGTTTCACCTATTGGCAGATTTTCCTTCGCAATCAGTGTAATCCTCATGTAACCGTCCTTCATCATATTTTCCTCCCGTTTCGTGCTCTGAAAGCCTCAACCAGGGAAAATAAAGTCGTCGCGAATATCCCTGCAAGTGACCGTAAATTTCGGCATCCTGACAGCAGCATTCAGTGCTATGCAGTCTGACCGTATCCAGCTGTGCTTTTATCCCTCGGACCGCATTACCGTGCACAAACATATCGTAATGGTCCGAGAAAAAGGGGTCGGAAAAATGAGACGTGGACTAAACGTTAGATACGATGTGTTAGTTTGATACCTGCGATACGTGCTAGAAATAATTTAAAAAAATTTAATATTAGTTTTTCTTGTGGGTAATATAGCAAGAACTCATTTATAAGCGAAAAAAATTTTCGATTTTTCTGAAAATATTTTTGTTTGAATAATTAACGAAAGCTTTAGCTTCAGAGACAAAACTATAATAAAAAAGTTTAGGGATTCTAACAGACGACCTTCTGCTTTCAAATTCGTGTCTTAAACCGCATAACCATCGAACCAACGCAAAAATGTAGTCTTTAATTTAATATAACTTACGTACCTATATATTAATAATAACAACAACTTTAATTTTTAGCGGTTAGACCAAGTTCAATTTTACAATTTTGGCTTAGTCACAACCCGATAATATGTGGTCAGAAAAAGTTTTCAATTCAAGTAATGACAAAGCTCACGTACCTACGGTTCGCTTTATTTTTGTTCACACTTGTGTGGACTTTAAGGAAACCGTTAAATTTTTGTTTTGGGAATATTTAAACAGTTATTCTGATAGCCCACGGTACAACATATTTCTTCTGGACTTCGACGAGCTTCTCGTATTGTTATTGAAATTTTGGTTCGTCGAAATCAGCGGTCAAAATTCTCTGCCTTCTCGCACAGAGAGAATAACTGTACTATTATTTTTATAAAAGATTAAAAATGTTCGTTTAATGTGTTGGAACTGTCAACGAGGACGATGTAGTTTATTAGTAAAGGAAGGACGTCGAGTTTATCAGCGAATAAAATTTGAAAAATGTGGAAAATAATCAATAATAGTACATTTTTCAACTAATTTAAAATGGTGGCTATTATGAAGTTTCCTACACAAGGTCACCTGCTCGAGCAGCTTCAGTGAAGAAATAAAATACCAGAGGTGTAATATGGCATTGATAAGACTCTTAGCGACCCAAAGGGCGGTCTTTACTTGCCCTATTGAATTAAGTACCTAAATTTTATTATGATAGTAAAAGAAATTCAGCGAAGAAGAATATATAACCGTACAATACGGGCACGGCTTTGCTGGTGTGGTCGGATGACGGTTCTGGACTCCGGTACAATTCTAATTGGCTTCGCTCCCTTTAGTTTGACCTGTCTTTAAAGATCGAGAAACTGCCAGTGGAACTCGGACTACCACTACTACTCCAATTAAGACGGCCGCAGCAACTCGGACCTCGGGCTGCCACTGCAGCTCCCAACAACTGATTGAATCGTTCTACTCGATAAGAACTTCGGCGTCTAAGAAGCACGGACGCGAGTGTCTCCATCTGTCGGGCAGAGATTCAACTGGTAGGCTCGCCTCTTCCATAATTTTAAGTAAATTTATATACTTGAATTAATATGGAGTAAATAACTTCGGTATACTTTGGTTTTGGGGATAAACTTTGACGACATCCACCCAAGGTATTACCCCAGATTTTTTTTTGTTATCGGTTACCATAAGCTATTTGGTACCAATTGGGGTTAAATTTTATGCATATACATTATATTAACATACTGTATTACGCCAAAAGATCGAAAAGAGAAAGAATTGGACTACCAGTAAATATAAATATGAATTTTTTTATTGTTTTTGTTTTTCTATATTGAGACTAATTACATGTAATCGTTATAACTGCTGTGATTTTGGAATCCATTTACCCTCCAGAATAAAATAATTTAAATAGGGCTAGCTAGGAATTAAACAAAGGTACCCACTACCAACAACAGGGTAACAAATCTTAACACAAATTTTTAATTGACACATAAAATATTAAACTTTGACGTTAGTGTATTAGACATTTCAAATAATGACGATTTATTAGGAGGTTGCTTTTTTGACAATTATGAACAAATTTAATAAAAATTTTATAGGAGTTAGTCGGTCTTCCTTTTTTCTTTCCTCTCTTGTTATGTGATCATCACAGCTGAGAGAGCGAAAAAAAATTTAAACTTCTTTATAGTCATTTCCAACACCATCTCCATTTGCACTTCAATGGTCTTCCAAACTCTCCCTATTACTTTTATATACTCCAGCTAAATACAAAAGGCCTATAAAAGCTTTTACTTCAACAGTATCTAATAGTTTAGTATCCCAATGTATTAATTTTTGTCAATATAGTATCCAACATTTAAAATACGTTAAAGCATTCCTTACATCCCCTATAACGCCTGGTAAATAAATGTCGTACTAAGTTGTGTCTTTTTGTACGAACCCTATTAGATCTGGTCTTCTGGTACCACTTGGTAGTTTTATCATTACCGTGTTGAAAATTTATTTCTTTTTCGTATTCATCTGATTCATTATTTTGCTGTGTTTCCGAATCCTTAATGCGATTCTCTACATAGTCCATATCACTTTAACTTTTATCACCGAAATACTCAACCTAACCATTCTCATCGTCCTCTAACATCCTTCTAAAAAAAGTTAGCCATGTAGTTCATAGAACACTCAGTAAAATACCGAGAATAAGAGCAATGTATCCCGACATACATTTAGGAAAAACTGAAATATCGGATAATGACTTGAACATAAACTGACCTGAACGTATAGATAATAGAAATAAAAAAATGAGGCTCCTCTGATGTGGGGGAAACTTAAAATCATGCAAAATGACTGGTGCTGTATCGGTTAGATCTCTAGAGGTCGCTAAAATGAACGAACTGGGGCTGCCACTGGAACTCGGACTGCCATTGTCACTCCTGACAATGGATTAAATCTTCCTACTATTGGTATAGGGAATTCAACGTATTAGAGAGAGAGGTATAGGAAATTCAGCATGTCAGAAAGAGGGAGCGCTATGACGTCACTAAGTTCAGGTCCCTCGGATGCGTCAGGTCTGACAGTACCACCAGAGGATGCTGTCCGAGCAGAAGTACCAAACAGACCTGAACTACTACACAACCGTTCTTCATGTCTCTCAGGTGCGTCAAGGCTGACAGTACCATCAGAGAATGCTGAGAGCGAGCAGAAGGGTCTGACAGAAATAAAGTTAATGTCTTAATAGCGCTCTCTCTGCCTGACACGCTGAATTTCCTATGCCTCTCTCTCTAACACGTTGAATTCACTATACCAATAGTAGAACACACGTAGACTATCTACTTATCTCCGCCAGACAGATGGAGACCCTCGCGTCGATGCTTCTTAGACGAGGTCGATTCAATCCGTTGTCAGGACTGGCTGTGGCAGTCTCAATTGGACTGACAGTGGCAGTCTGAATTCAATTGACAGTCCCAGTCCATTCATTTTGGCGACCTTTAGGGATAGGCCAAGCTAAAGCTGAAGGAAGCGATGCCGAAGTTGAACGTCACCGTGCACCAGAGAGGCCTGACCAGAAGAAACGAGCGACACTAACGGTAAAATCCAATTTACACACCTTTATTCTACCGGATTATGGTAAAGAAATAAATGGTTTTTATTTATTTGGTGATATTTTTTTTGGTTGTGAGGTAACATCCCAGCATCAGAATAACCAGATACTTAACCCAATAGGGCAACTAAAGACTACCCTTTTAGTAGTCAGTGTTTTGGTCGGTACCATAGCAATCCCTGGATTATTTCTTTTTCAATAACGCTGCCCGTGCTAGTTTCTTTCACACTATAAACGGAAGGTGGCGCCCGAGGCAATCCGAAACCTGGACTAAGGCCTCAAAAGACTGGATAACGAGATAAAGAGCGTTATAAATTGTTTGAAATATAATTAATATAAAAGTTTTGTTCAAAAAATATTATAGTAACTGCAACCTATATTTAATTTTGTTTTATTTGTTTTATTAACAAAAAGTTTTAATTAAAATTCAGTATTATTTAATGAAAGAACTATACAGATATCATAATAAATCAGCCATCTTAACTATAAGCACGATCTTATTATAACAGATTTAGCGCAGTAGGTTATAAGGGGATTCGTATTCGAAATTGCATATTTAAATTGCCAGTCTCGGAGTAGGCGACGACACAGCACTAAGCACATTTTCACCTTTTAGAAAATTACTCTGGCGCCATTCGAGCGAGTCTAATCGTTATGGTTTCCTATTGAACGCTGTTAAATTGAAAACCAGCTGAGTTATACTATTGTCGATAATGGTCTATTTAAAAAAAAATATAATTACATCAATATTTTTCTCATTATTTTTTAGCTATTAATTAAATATTCCAATACACAAATTTCTATTTCTGTATAATTTAAAACGCGAAGCAATAAATCTCTGGACGGCGTTTACTGTCACCTAAATCAATATTTCAGCTTTTGTGAATAGTGAATAGGTAAATAATAATTAATAATGATTTAATATCGTCTCTTGAATTTACATTATAAATTTTCTATCTAATTTCGATACGGAAAAATAGAAAAAAGTTATACAGATATCAATAATGAATAAATAGAAAGCAAGTCAATGAGGAGTCAACGGCATTAGATTTTTAATAACAAAGCTCACGTTAAATTTATCTGAAGATGAGACAGAAGATGACAATACATTTAAAATAAGTGGGCGCCACGTACAAAAGCAAATTTAGCCCTTAGCTAAGTATAAAACTGACAAAAGTTAGGTTATTGGCCAATAATTATCACCTCAAGAATTTAAAATAAACATACTTAGTGATAGTTTTAAAATCAATACAACTAGATTTAAAATTTGCTAGGATGATTTGGGATTCAGCTCTCATTTAAATTATATAAGTCTGTTAGATCAGCCTTTGCTTTAATCTGTCACTTTTATCATCAATTAAACTCCGATACGAAAAAAATTTATTCTCTGGTACAAAAAAAAACTTACATATAAATTTTTTTTTAAGAGGTATCACAATCCTTTATCTTATTAATTCTATTTTATTCCTTAATATTTTAATTTCTAATTTTTTACCTTTATTACGCTTTTTGGTTTATTTTCTTATACCATTCATCTTCCTCTTCCATAGACTATCATCAGTGTTGCTAAAGCTCTAATGTTCACTATTTGCAGTTTACTATACTTGGTAAGTTTATTGTTATAATTTAATTAGTTGTTCAACATTCCGAAACTCCATTGTAATTTTGTCGGTCTGAAGTTAGTTATAAGCCGAAACTAGTTGCCGCCCTTGTTAAATTTTTTATATTGGGTACATGATTTGTTGCTTTATTTTATTATTGAAAATTTTACCACATTTGAGATATGGATAATCTTTTGGATTTATTCCCTTTACATAAACGTCAACATTGTCAACAATTTTAATCGAAGTAGATAAACTATGACAGAGCTAAAATAATGGACCTGTGCGGTGAGATACAGAGGCGACAAAATAAGAAAAAAGTTGAACATTTTGAAGAGCATTATATGCATACAAAATCTGCAGGAACTTTTGCCATTCTCGAGTTATACAGGAAAAACTAAAAATTCTATTTTAAAAAAATAAGAAAACACAGAAAAAGGAAGTTTGCTACAAAAATATTCTAATAAATCGTGTCTTAACGGTCACAAAGATGTTATTTTTTTAATACAGACCTGACACATATCAATATTTTTTAATCACGACGCAAGTCGATTATTTTTTTGATTGTTTAATTTCTACTGTTTCGATATTTTTTTGTTTTACTGATAACGCAACTTATTTGTCGAAATTTTTAGGTAATGTTATATTTTTTTCAACGAAATTAAAGGAATTTACAAAAGACCTACGACAGGATCATAATCCAAAATTATTGTTACTGATGATGTTAGTTATTTCAGATAAGGGCCGTTAAAACACGAAACGTCGTATCAAAGCTTTCTAAATACAGTTTCGTAGAATATTTGGTATACAATGAATCTTTACCTTCCTATTTTAGACTTCTAAACCCTAAAGGAGAAGTCTGATAATACGGCTCTGTCTGTCCGTCTGTATGTCTGTCCGTCTGTCTGTCTGTCCGCATTTATAACTTAAAAACGAAAAGAGATACAGACAAACGGTCAGCGGTAATAAACTCAGCATACCTTGAATAGCTTCCAAATAGATTTTCAGATTTTTATGACTTCCGGTTTGAAAACTGGTTTTATAAACTAGAACCGAAAGTGATACCATCGGTTTTAAAAATAGCATTCCGACGTGAAATTTAACCCTGAATCGATATTTCAAAACCGATTTGAGATATCTTTTATGGTTCATGATAATCGCATTTTTGTTTAGAAGTCATCACATGCCTGCTAACGCGCAGGCGCTTCTGACTTGTATTATAAATATAATGTAGAATAAATACATAAACTAAAACAGTTATTTTTCTTCTAACAGTTCTTTATTATAAAGTCAGATTTTGGTTAGACTAACTGTAATGCGCATAACCAACGACAAAAGAGCATTAACGTCTATCTCGATTATTAAAAGTAGGATTTAGGTGGATTTACTGATATTATATTATAAATGTGACGTACGTTACATATATAAACAAAAATCATGCGCAGTGACAATAGAAAAAGGCATTACCGTCCAACTTCGTTATTAGTAGTCAGATTTAACCAAAACAAACAGCAGTATATAATAAACATAACGTAGAATAAATACGTAAATAAAAATTGTAATTATTCTTCTAATAGTTGTTTATTATAAAGTCGGATTTTGGTAAGACTAACAATAATGCACAGAGCCAACGACAAAAGAGCATTAACGTCTATCTCGATTATTAATAGTCAGATTTAGGTGGAACAACTGATATTATATTATAAATGTGACGTACATTACATATATAAACAAAAATTATGCGCAGTGATAATAGATAAAGGCATTAGCGTCCAACTGCGTTTTTAGTAATCAGAATAAACAGCAATATAATATAGATATAACGTAGAATAAATACGTAAATAAAAATTGTAATTATTCTTCTAATAGTTCTTTATTATATAGTTGGAATTTGGTAAGACTAACAATAATGCACAGAACCAACGACAAAAGAGCATTAACGTCTATCTCGATTATTAATAGTCGGATTTAGGTGGAACAACTGATATTATATTATAAATGTGACGTACGTTACATATATAAACAAAAATCATGCGCAGTGACAATACAAAAGGCATCAGCGTCCAACTTCGTTATTAGTAGTCAGAGTTAATCAAAACAAACAGCGGTATGTTATAAATATAACGTAGAAAAAATGCGTAAACAAAAATTGTAACTCTTCTTCTAATGGTTGTTTATTATATAGTCGGATTTTGGTCGGACTCAGGGTAATGCGCAGAACCAACGACAAAAGAGCACCAACGTCTATCTCCATTAATAATAGTCGGATTTAGGTGGAATAAACGATATTATATTATAAATGTCACGTACAGTACATACATGAACAAAAATCATTATAGATGTTTCCTCTTCATACGTTCCCTGTCCCCTCGACACCCGCAAATGTTTATTATTTCATCTCTGTTTTAATTTATCTACTAACGTCACCTGTTAAATCATTAATTTTTTAAAAAATCAAATTTTCTGATCTAACTGTCATATTACCGTCATCTGTTAACTATCAAATTATAAAAATGGTAAAACTATGAAATTTGATGTAGCTTATAATTTACTAATATTAATTTAAATTTCCAACAGCAAACTTTAAAATACTTGATCAAACAGTAAATTTTGTGATGTAAATGTCAAACCTTTTTTTTTCTGTCAATTTATTAACTATTACAAATATCGAAACAATCAAATTTTAACTTGAACTTAAATGTCATTTTTTCAAAATTAAATTGAGAAAATGCCATTTTAACTTTAACTCAAGTCTTGCAAAAGTGAAAATTGCTAAATTTTCTAATGTTTTTTTAACATACTGTCAAATAATGTCAATTTATACAAAGGTCAAAGTGGTAAAACTTGATGTATAGTTTTTTTATATGAAAAAATATTAAACATTAAAATTTGAAAATTTTGAAAAATATTCAATAAATTAATATTATTTATAACTTTTATAGTACTTGCTATTTTAATATATTCTACCTTATTTTAAATTCTTATGAAGGTAAAAGTGTAATTTAGACGTATCAAATTTTTTGCCATTTTGAATATATAAAAGAAAAATTTGTTCTAACAACTCATATACCGATACATAAACATTTTTTCTAATTCGTCCCTGTAATACCTTATTAATATTTTATCAAACGCGACACATGCCATACCGAAAAATACCAAATAAAATATGGAAAGTGGAATCGCTGGACTTTGTAATCTTGAATTATTGAGTAAATTCATGTTGGATTTTCGAAGTAATAACGTCAGTGAATAAATTATTGCCTAAAGACTTTTTAAGTAATTTCGTTTTTATTTACTCCCGGGTTCACACTGAGAGCATATTTTAACGTTGAATCCATTTATTTTTTGATATAAAAAATGATTTTGTGTAAATAGTAGGTTTTTGTAGTATTTATGACAACAGGTCCGGGTTAGGAAAATTTTTGTTAAACTATATTTTATATTAAGTCAATGTTTTTTATACCAAATAGTGGACCATAAAAATCATACATTTATATAGATTAGACATCTCATGATTAAAAATAACATATGGAATTTAGTTAGTAGATAATATTTTTTTCTTAAAATAATTACACAAATAAATACATTATTAGAAAATAAAAAATTATTTACAAGCCCATTTATAAGTTCACTCTATCAGCTTATATGGACAAAATAAAATAAACTCATATGGAAAAGTGTATGTGTCAAGTTATTTTCGAATAAAAAAGAGGAATTATAGCCTAACTTATTTTTTGACTTTTTATAAAAAAAAATATAAAAAAAGTGATATTATTACTAGTTTTTATTTTTTAACAAAGGGCATAAGTCCCTTTTTAATTTTGTCAGTAGTTTAAAACTTCATTTTTCTCTTGCGACTTCAATTTTTTATAAAAAAAAATAAAAAAAATAAATTACATTTTTACTATTTATTATTTTTGTCAACTGAATGGCATAAGTCCCGTTTTAATATTGGCAATATTTCAAAAATACAAGGCAAAACTTCTATATTCCCTTGCCCAAGCAACTATAATAATAATAATAAAAAAATAAAAATTATAAAAAATAACATTTTTACTACTTTCTAGTTTTTGACGAATGGAATTGCATAAGTCTCGTTTTAATATTGGGCACTGGTTTAAAAAATAGGAGGTATATCTTAGTTTCTCTTATTCCTGCAATTTTCTTTTAAAAAATAAAAAAAAATAAAACTTTTACTAATTTTTTTTTTTGAGAGGTATAAGTGATGTTTTAATATTGGCAGTATTTTAAGAAATTAATTTTTTCATATTCGCCAGCAATTTTTAAAGTCCTGTTTTAATATTGGCAGTAGTTTTAAAAACAGAAAACAAAACTTATTTTTTCACTTTCGCTACAATTTTCTGTAAAATAATATAAAAAAAATATCATTTTTACCACTTTTTATTTTCTGTCTAATGACATGTCCCGTTTTAATATTGGGCGCCTACTTCAATAAAAGGGCACAACCTATTTTTTGTTTTTGGCATTTCTTCAGCGTAAAATTTTTCTATATGAATTTATTATATGTCACATTTAAAACTATTACAGTGCTGTTTTTCCCGTTCAATTTGGACCATTAATAACGGAGATATAAGCTAAGATCCTTGTGCTGTTCCTTCTGCGCAGTAACTTTAAGTAATTACTCTACGTCACATTTCAAATATATTACCGTTTCCCGCGTTTAAATCGGACCAATAGGAATGAAGATACGAGTATTCCGGTCCCCCCTCCAACCTCCACCCGCGGAGATCCTATAAGATAGTAGCCGAAGTAGCTAAAATAGTATTAAAGAAAACTATAAAGCTGCCTAGTGACGCTATCTGTCGCATAGTGGTCCAACTCGCTAAAACACTATTACAGAAAAATATAAAGCTGAGTAGTAGCTTCCTCTGTTGGATATTGGCAGAACTAGCTAAAATTGTATTAAAGGAAACTGTCATAGCGATCTTTCTCTCTCTCTCTGACTCGAGATACAGACTTTCTTTCTTTAACACGTTTAATTTCCTATACTAGGTCCGGAACGGCCTAGGATATTTACTCCTTTCGAATGGTAGACATATTATTTTAATATTGGCAGTAGTAAACTATTAAGCCAAAGCTATTTTTTTCTTACTCCTTAAATTTTCTAAATTTTTTTAAAAAAGTCACATTTTTACAACTTTTTTGGTTTTTGCGAATGACATAAGTTTTGTTTTAATATTGGCAATAATTAAAAAAAAAGAGAAAACAAAACTTATTTTTCTCTTGTGCTTTCAATTTTCGATACATTAAATTTTACCTTTTTTCGAATGGATTTATTTAATATTGGCACTAGTTTTAAGAATAGAAGGCACAACTTATTTTTATCTTACGACTACATTTTTCCATCACAATTAAAAAAAAAAACATCTTTTCGACTGTTTACCTTCTTTGGATTTTTTTCTTTTAATATTTGGAAATAGTTAAAAAAGGGCAAAAGTTATTTTTTCTTATGCTTACAATTTTCTATTTTTTTTTTAAATTTTTTTTTCTGGTGCCTACAATTTGTTTAATTTTTTCCATTTTTTCAAGTTTTTATTTTCATTTTAATGGCAGTAGTTTTAAAAATAGAACACAACACTTATTTTTTCATTTTCGCCTACAATTTTCTATAAAATAATATAAAAAAAATATCATTTTTACCACTTTCTATTTTCTGTCTAATGACATAAATCCCGTTTTAATAATGGGCCTACTTCAAACAAAGGCGCACCTTGTTTTTTATTTTACAACTATAATTTCTATAAAAATTTAAAAAAATAATCCCGTTTTACAATGTCCTTTCGAATGGCATAAATATTATTTTAATATTGGCAAAAGAAAACAATTAGGCCAAACCTATTTTTTTCTCTTACGTCTAAAATTTTCTATATTTAAAAAAAATCACATGTTTACAACTTTTTTGGTTTTTGCGAATGATATAAATTTTGTTTTATTATTGGAAGTAATTAAAAAAAAAAGAAGACAATAACTTATTTTCTCTCTTGTAATAATTTTCTATCTAATAACTTTTTACATTTTTTCGGATGGTTTCGTTTACTATCGGTCGTAGTTTTCTATAAAAATAAAAAAAAATACACTTTTATAAATTTTACCTTCTTTCGAATGGCTGAAGTCTCTTTTAATATTGGCAATAGTTTAAAAAAATTAGGCAAAACTTATTTTTTATCTTCCGACTACAATTTTCTATAAAAAAATTAAAAAAAAATCACATTTTTACAACTTTTTATGTTCTTTCGATTGGCATAATTCTTGTTTTAATATTGGCAGAAGTTTAAAAAAAGAAGGCAAAGCTTATTTTTTTCTTACTACTACAATTTTCTATAAAAATTAAAAAATAATCACATTTTTACAGATTTTTATGTTCTTTCTATTGGCAAAATACTTGTTTTAATATTGGCAATAGTTTAAAAAAAATCGGTTGTGTCGCCCCAAAACTTTCCCGACAAGTCCAATTTTGTGACATTTCGTGACATTGCATCTATCATTTTTTGATAGCGACACTTCCGTTTAACAGATGTCGTACAAAAATTAATAAGTTCTTCCGACGGGTAACTCAAACCCATATACCAAATTTCAGCTCAATCGGTTTAAACCTGTGGCCTCTATCGTGTAAGAATACACATAGACAGACAGACTTTCATCTGAAAATGGTCTTAAACATTTGAGGGGACCTCAAAATGGATATTTCCATCTTTATCTCGAATTTTTTTTTAGCTCGTTCACAATATTTTGCCTTCTCGGAGGTGGATCGGGAAAGTAAAAACTCAAAAAATCTCAAATCGCAAAAAATTTCAAAAATCTCAAAAATAAAAAAAATCTCAAAATAGGTAAAATACCTAAAAACTACAAAAAATTTCAAAAATCAAAAAATCTTCAAAATATTTTCAAAAAAAATCTCAAAAAATTTTTGACCGTTCAAAAACATCTCAAAAATCTCCAAAAATTCTTTAAAAATCTAAAAATGCACAAAGAATCTCAAAAACTTTAAAACGTCAAATTTCAAAAAATTTAAAATGGTTTAAAAACCTATAAACACAAATTCAACAAATCTCAAAAACTCTTTAAAAGTCTCATAAAATCTCCAAAAAATCTCAAAAGATTCAAATAGTCTTAAAAAACTCGAATGAATTTCAAAAAAATTTCAAAAAATTTTCAAGAATATTAAAAAATTTGAAAAAACCAAAAAATCTTAAAACACTTCAAAACATTCTCAAAAAAATCTATAATTTTTTAAAAAATCTAAAAAGTCCCAAAGAATCTCAAACAATCTCAAAAAATCTCAAAAAACCTCTAAAAATCTCAAGAATCTCAAAAAAACTCAAAAATATCGAAAAACTTGAAAAAAACTTAAAAAATCTCAAAAACAAATTGAAAAAAAAAATTGACAAAATTGGAAAAGATTGTAAAAAAATTGAAAAAAATCCACGAATTCTTTTTCAGATATTTAATGTTAAAGTTTCAAATTTTGACATTTTTTATTTTTGGCAGGTGACAGTTGGAGAAATAATTTTGACTGTCCTGTATAGAATGGGCTTTCAAATGACATATTGCAAGTCGAATTCCGTGACATATTGCATCTGTCGTTTTTTGATAGTGACACTTCCGTTTGACACATGTTATACAAAAACTAACGATTTCTTCCAACGGGTAACCCAAAACACTGTACCAAATTCCAGTCCAATCGGATTAATACTTTTTCAGATATTTAATGTTAAAATTTCAAATTTTGACATTTTTTTATTTTTGACAAGTGACAGTTGGAGAAATAATTTTAACTGTTCTGAATAGAGTTTTTTAAGTGCTTTTAAATGACATATTGAATGTCCAATTCCGTGATATATTTGATCTGTCATTTTTTGATAGTGATACTTCCGTTTTACAGATGTCGTACAAAAACTAATGGGTTCTTCTGAGGGGTAAGCCAAACCGCTATACCAAATTTCAGCTCAATCGGATTAAACGTGTGGCATCTGTCGTGGAAGAATACACACACACACACACACATACACACACACAGACCGACAGACAGACTTCCATCTGGAAATGGTCTTAATCGTCTCAGGGCACCCGAAAATGGATATTTCCGTTTTTATCTCGAAATTTTTTTTTAGCTCGTTCACAATACTTTCCCTTCTAGGAGGTGGGTCGGGAAAGTAAAATTAGGCAAAACTTATTTTTTATTTTGCAACTAGAATTTTCTATAAAAATTAAAAAATAATCGCATTTTTACATTTTTTTATGTTCTTTCGATTGGCATAATTCTTGTTTTAATATTTAGAAAAGAAGGCAAAACTTATTTTTTATCTTAAGGCTATAATTTTCTACAAAAATAAAAAAAATCACTTTCTTACAACTTTTTATATTCTTTTGACTATCTTAATTCTTGATTTAATATTGGCAGTAGTATAAAAAAATATGGTTAAACTTGTTTTTTTTCTCATGTCCTTACAATTTTCTATATATTTTTAATGTCTTCTTTTGGCAGTGTTAATAGCAGACACTACTTATTTTTTATTTGACGACTATAATTTCCTACAAAAATTTTAAAAAATCATATTTTTACAACTTTTTAAGTTCTGCCGGCTTAATATTGGCAGTAGTTTAAAAAACAGAACGAAAAATTTAGTTTTTCTCTCGCGGCTAAAATATTACATAAATACTTTTAAAAAAATTCACATTTTTACTACTTTTTAAATTCTTTCGAACGACATAAATTTTATTTTAATATTGGCAGTAGTTTCAAAAATTGACGCCAAAACTTTTTTCTTGCGCCTACAATTTTCTATAAAAAATTATATAAAAAATTTACATTTTTACACCATTTTATTTAATTTCAAACGGTATAAGTTCGGTGTTAGTATTGACAGTAGTCAAAAGATGGTAAATTAATGGTGTTTTTTAAGAAATTTAAAGTCGGTATAATAAAGAAAGTGTGTTCAATAAAATAAAAAAAATTAAGCAAATGATTTTATTGACTACTCTTAAAAAATATATTAAATTTCTTATTTTTTCGTCTACATCCCTAGAAATGTATTCGACCTCTCGGATAGAGAACATTGATAAAATTTACGAAAGTTCAACAAAATAAATTAAAACTAATGGTAATGAATACGCAAGGCCTTTTAAATGAATATGCATTAATATCTATATTTCTCCTGCTCTCCTCTATCTAATGTACATTTTGGTCGTTCGATGCAATCTCATTTACATTTTGGGCTTCGTAAATTATTCCATACTGGTGCATTCGCATTCTTGGAAAGATATTACCGTTCGAAATAACGATGTTTTAAAATTAATCATAAAAGGATATTTTCATCGTATTATGAATTAAATTTAAAAAAAAATGTAATATTTATTACATAGAAATTTAATAAATTGCGATAAACTATCATAATAATAATAATAAAAATATTTATTATCGGTCTCTAAAGTCAGAAATAACTCGGGCGTGGATCGCTCATATTATTTATTATTAAGAAAATAAAAAAGAATAAGTAAAAGATACCAGGTAAGTCTTTATAAATTTACTATTAAAAAAATAGATTTTAACACAATCTACACACTTAAGCTTATAAAAGCAAGAAAATAAAAATTTATTTTTTAGTATGTGAATATGCCTTATAAATTAATATTTATTTAATGTGTACAAAGAAATAATATTATGACATGTATTTTTATTAACATAAATAACAAAAATTCGTAGAAAAAGTAAATGCCAAGAAATAACTTTCTAATAAGAAAGAAGAAACAGAAAATTATATAAAATGTTAATTGGTATATTATTCAAATATTCTTTGATGTAAAAAATATTAAAAAATAGAAAAAATTGGGAAAAATATGAAAAAATCGGGAAAACAAAAAATATGTTAAAACACAAAAATTAAGCAAAATAGGAAAAAGCAGGAAAAAATGGTTATGAAATAGGAGAAATTAGAAAAAAAGTGAAAATAATTGGAAAAAAACGTGGAAAACAGTAAAATATAAGTAATAGTGAGAAATACAAAATATAGAAAAAGTGGGATAAATCGAAAAACGGGAAAAATACGAAAACTCTAGAGAATCAGGAAAAATGTAAAAAACTAAAAAAAATGAGAATAAAAAAAAGAAAACAGGAAAAACAGAAAAAAAAACGCTAAAAATCGCAAAAAACGAAAAAAAAGTAGCCAAAAACGTAAGAAATCGAAAAATATGGCAAAACAATTAAAAAAGTTATCGTAAAAAAGCGCAAAAAAATCGAAACAAAAATAAAAACAGCAAGATAAAAATTTTAAAATAAATCGAAAAAAAGGCAAAAAAGTGGAAAAAAATCGCAAAAAACAACCAAAAAAACAGAAACTGTTGATATCATGTTTAAAAATTTAAAAAAAAAATGAAAAAATTCGAAGGAATTGAAATACATTGAAAAAAGTCAGAAGAATAAAAAAAACCAGAAAACAAAATAGAAAAAAACAACAAACACCAAAAAATGAATAAAAATTAGACAGAAATTGAAAAAAGTTAGAACAAAAACATATAAAGAAAATTGATAAAATGAGAAAATACGAAAAAAACTAGGAAATCAAAAAAATTGTAAAAAACAAAAAAAAAACGCAAAAAATCGAAAAATTTTGCAAAAAATCACAAAAATCTCAAACAAAAATGGTAAAAAAAAGCGTTAAAAAATGGCAAAAAAAACCGAAGGAAATATCAAAAATTTTAGAAAAATCAAAAAAAACAAAAAATAAATGTAACAAATTCGAAATAGAAAAAAAACAGATAATAGGGAAAAACACAGATAAAAATATGAACAATTGAAAAAATAGAACAAAAGACGAAAAAATATAAAAAACAGAAAACAAAAATAGGGAAAAAATAGGAAAAAACAGAAAATTGTAAAAAACTGAAAAGAGTGGTAAAACACAAGAAATCTAAAATATCGCAAAATAATTTAAAAAATAATCGTAAAATACCGCAAAAATTAAAAAAAATCGAAACAAAAACCAAAAAAAAAGCAAGAAATCGCAGAAGACAGCAAAAAAATTTTCAAAATAAATGTAAAAAAAAACCAAAAATCGTAAAAAAAACAGAAAACTGAAAATAATTGATATAATCTTAAAAAATATGAAAAAATTCAAAAAAAATTGAAATAAATTAAAAAAAGATGAATAAAAAAGAAAAGAAAAAAATCAGAAAACAAAAGGAATAGAAACATTACAAAACATTGTAAAATACGAAAAACCTACGAAATTATGAAAATTGTAAAAAACACGAAAAGAACTCAAAAACGCAGAAAAAAGCAAAAAACGCAAGGAATCGAAAAATATTGTAAAAAATCGCAAATAACCGGATTTTTTTTTTTTTATTAAAAAAATTGAAAGATTTGAAATAATTGCAAAAAAAATTCAAACAACAACGGTAAAAGAAATCGTAAAAAATCATAAAGAAATTCCAAAAAAACGTCAGAAAATATCAAAAATTTTGGTAAAATCGGGAAAAAAATCACAAAAATTGCAGATACACAAAATCAGACAATCAGACAAGCAATTGAAGTAGATAGAAAAAATCAGACGAATAAGAAAAAAAATCAGAATGAGAAAAAACTGAGAAAAGATTAGAAACAATCGAAATAAATCAGAAAAAAAAAACAAGAAATAGGGAAATATAGATAAAAATAGGAAAAATGAAAAAAAAATAGAAAAAAAATACGAAAACACAGAACAAAACCGGAAACAAAAATAAGGAAAAAGCAATAAATCAAAGATAGCAAGAAAAATTTTCAAAAAAATGGAAATAAAAAAATTGATAATGCAAATAATCGGGAAAAATTGCAAAATAAATCGAACAAAATGACAAAAAATCGTAAAAAATCGAAAAAAAACAAGATATCATGTACAAAAAAATTAAAAAAAAAATTAAAAAATTTGAAAGAATTGAAATAAATTGAAAAAAATCAGTAGAATAAAAAAAAATCAGAAAACAAAAGAAATAGAAAAAAAAACAACAATGAAAAAAATGAGGAAAAAATAAAAAGAAAATCGAAAAAATTAAAAAAAAAATTACAAAATCGGAACGCAACAGAAAAAAATTAAAAATATAAGATAAAGGAGCGAAAAAAGAATCGGAAGAAATCGAAAAAAAAATAAAACAAATGAGAAAATATTGGACAAAAAATTGTAAAATACGAAAAAACCTAGGAAATCAAAAAAAATTGTAAAAAACCCAAAAAAAAACTCAGAAAATAAAAGAAACGCAAAAAGACGCTAAAACAGCAAAAAAACTAAAAAAAAAAAACAAGAAATCGAACAACTTTCCAAAAAATCGCAAAAAAGCGGAAAATCTCAAACAAAAACGGTAAAAAAGTGTAAAAAAGCAAAAAAACAGCAGAAAATGTTTTTATTATCACCATAAAATATAGAAAAGTTAGCTCTTAGATCTTCCCATGTACTTTCAATCCCTAATATATTGATCCATTTTTTATGAAAAAAATAATATAATATTTATCTACAAATATTTTTCAAATTTTTTTTATATTTGTAAATAATAATAATAATAATAACACCACCTCTTATTAAATAATACAATTACAAGAAAAAAAACTGAAAAAAAATTAATTTGTATAAAAATACTTGTAAGTTTTTTTTTTCATTACTAAATACATTTAGAGATATGGGCTCTCTGTCGGTTCCAGTTTGTACTGGCGTTATTACATGGGTGGAATCTTTTCCCCAAGTAATAAGTGATACCGGGTCCCATTGGTAGATGGCGTTAGCTGTCTACCTGAGGACAACATCCTGTTAATTTATATGTTGTTATATTTTCCCCTCTTTTAACTATCTATAACTTCTAAACGGTTCTGGATCGAAAAATGCGGTTTTTACTGAATTGTTTTATTTTAGCACAAGTTTTGTTTGAATACATTGAATTTTTTATCCGTTTCGATGACGTCACAACAAATATGGCTAAAATTCGTTAAAAAAATTGGGAATAAGTACTTAGTCATTTGTCAACCAATTTTAAAAAATATTGCATAGCTAGATAGGTGAAGGTCAGTTTTTTTGAAACAATTAAAAATATACTGAGTGTTGCATGAAAAAAGTCAAGAAAAATTTCAATCTAGTCGAACAAAACTTGTACTAAAATAAAACATTTCAGTGAAAATTGCATATTTCTATCCAGAACCGCTTTTGAAGTTATAGGCAGTTAAAATATGGGAATATTTAAGTGGACACCCGGTATAATAGTATGTATGTTTGCGAATATCATGGTTAACATGATTGTTGAAATAATTAAAGAAGGATTATAGAGAAGCACGTCGAGCAATTAAGTCTGCCTTAATAGGATTAACAATTGCAGAATATCCAATTAGGAATTAGAATTCACTTTATTCCACTAATGCAAAAATTATTTTTAATTAAAGGATATCACGTGGTACTTTATAGATTAGCTGATGATCTGTCTCAAAAGACTATTTGGAAACTTTATTTTTCAATAAAAGCTCTTATTAATTATTTTTTTTTATGTTACTTTGTTGTTGGTACGTCTGATTTATTTAAATTTTTTATGAATAGTTTCTTGAATATTAAAAAAAAACAAAAAAAATATCGTAAAAAATCAAAGAACAACTCAAAAAAATAACCAATTATAACCATAAATTAAAATTTAAAAATTTTAAAAAAATGAAATAATTCGTAAATAATCAAAAAAGAACATAGGAATAAAGAGAAATATAAAAATAGAAAATTAGAAGTGTTAAACAACCGAAAAAATCGGAAAAAAAAAACCAAAAAACTTAAAATTAGAATATATTAGGAAAAAATAAAATTGTAAAATGAGGAAAAAAAAAACTACACAAAATTGTAAAAACATCGAAAATAAAACGCTAAAACAAAATTGCAAAAACATCGCAACAAAATCCCAAAAAAATCGCAGTCACAAAAAATCAGAGGAATAAAATAAAGTTTGGGAAAAAATTAGAAAAAGATAAAAACAGAACAATGAGAAAAAATTAAAAAAAAAAAAAACAAACATTCATGAAAATGAGAGAAAAACCAGAAAAATGTGAAAAATATCGCAAAAAAAAAAAAACAACCCAAAAACTGAAAACAATTGTAACCATAAAAAAAATTAAAAAATTCAAAAAAATCTCTCAATAGTAGAAAACTGTGAAAAACATGTAATTTTATAAGGCTTGTAAAATTTTTAATCGAATAATTTTATAATTTATTTGATTAAATTTTACAAAAAAAATCATTATAAAACAATACAAATGGAAAATAATTAAATTTATAAAATATTAGCTAAATACACGTGCTTTGTTACGGAGACTTTTTAAGGTTATTTTTCCATATTTTTGACCGTTTCTTCTCATTTTCAACCATCTTCCCCATTTTTTTCCCATTTATCCCTATTTTCTTCTAATAACCGCATTCCTGCTTCATTTTTCCAAATTCGAGTGTGGAAAAATACATTCTGCTTCTTATTTTTTATTGAGTGTGGCAAAATTCATTCTGCTTCTTGTTTTTTTATTGAGTGTGGTAAAATTCATTCTACATACATAGTTGCTTTGTTTTCCAAAACGAAATGAAAAATGCATTGTTGGTCGGTTTTTAAATTTGTGTATTTTTTCCTATTTTCCCTGTTTTTCTTTATTTTTTTCTATTTTCTTTATATTTTTTCCTATTTTTCGAATTTTTCCCAATTTATCCCTATTTTTCCAATTTTATTCTATTTTGCTCTGTACTTTCCTATTCCCCATTATTGCTGTTTTTTTGTTTAATCAATTACTTAAATTTTCATTATTTTTTTCAAAGTCGATTATAAAAATTTTTTTTTGGCTTTCAAATTTTTATTTGGAAAAATGCATTGTTGTTTTGTTTTTTCATTCCCTGTGTGGAAAATGCATTGTTACTTTATTTTACTAATTCGAGTGGAGAAAAATACGTTGTTGGTTTATTTTTAAATTCATGTATTGTTTCCTATTTGTTTTTATTTTCCCTATTTTTCACCATTTCCTCTCTTTTTTAACTATTTTTTCAAATGGTCTCCTATTTTTCTTTTTTTTGTATTTTTCCTTATTCTTCTGTATTTTTTCCTATTTTTTACTATTTCTCCTCATTTTTAACCATTTTTCCAATTTTTCCCTATTTATCTCAATTTTTTTCTATTTTTTCTATTTTTTCTATTTTTTCCTAGTTCCATATTTTCCCCGATTGAAAGAATTCTTGCTCCATTTTTCAAAATTATGTGGACAAATGCATTGTTGCTTCTTTTTATTTATTGAGTATAGCAAAAAGCATTCTACAATTATTATAATATAAAATGTATTTATTTTTTCGTTTTTTTCAAAATTTTTTTGATTTTTTCCTATTTATTTAAAATTTTTCCCCAATTTTATCCTATTTTTTATATGTTTATTAAAGAGATTATTTTCAACTCCTACTGTCAATTAATCCATTCCCTAAATGATATTTGATGTTTATAATTATTTTTGTGTATTAATTTTTTTTAAGCCAAATTTATATACATCTAATTAGATTAAAATAATATTATAATTTTTTTTACATTTTTTTCTGATTTTTTTTTACATTTTTTTTAAATTGTTATGGCTTTTGTCTGGCTTTTTCGGTTGTTTCCGATATATCTAGATTTTTTTCAATTTTTTTCCGATTAATTAAAATTTTTTTCAACTTTATACCATTTTTTACAGATTATTTTCAACTCCTACTGTCAATTAATCCATTCCCTGAATGATATTTGATGTTTATAAATATTTTTGTGTATTAATTTTTTAAGCCAAATTTATATACATCTAATTATATTAAAATGATATTTTAATTTTTTTTCCTTTTTTTTCTGATTTTTTTACATTTTTTTTATATTGTTATGGCTTTTGTCTGGCTTTTTCGATTGTTTCCGATATATCCAGATTTTTTTTAAATTTTTTTCGATTAATTAAAATTTTTTTCATCATTATACCATTTTTTACAGATTATTTTCATCTCTTACTATCAATTAATCCATTCCCTTGATCATATTTAATGTTTGAAAAAAAAAATTTTTTTTGTATTAAATTTTTTAAACCTTAGTTATATACATTTATACAAGGTGTTATAATTTTCTGCAGTTAATAACCATTTAATATCGTTTAATAAAATCCAACTGGGTGCAGTTTCATTGCACTCGTGAATAATAAGACTAAAAAAAAATAAAAATGAAAAGAAATATATCAATATTTACAAAATACACTAAAAAAAAAATAACAAGGAAAAATATACACCGAGAATAAAAATTAATTTACAATAAAAAATATGTACTGAAAAAAAAAATTGAAAAATCATTAAAAAAATACATTAATAAAAGAAATACTACAATGATTATTTTTTTGAAATACAAAAATTTTAATTCGAAAATAATGAATTAAATCTGCCTTGAGTTACACTTTTAATGAGTTATTGTATTATTAGTTAATCTACTTAAAAAAATAAGTTTTCATTTTAAATGTGAATTTTTTTTTTTTTTTAGTTTTAATTTAAAGTGTTCTCCACAACTTCTCTAAATATTCAGAGAACTTCAATCAAACCATCCCAATCTCTACCTGAATTTCTCTCTCTCCCTTGTTGGTTTTCCAGTCCCATCGTCTAATTTGAATAATTTCAACTTTTACGTATATAGCATCAGGTTGGGAATTCCATTAATAACTAGAACTATTCGGTTTTTCCCTCGAAAACTTTATGCAAATTCGTCAGTTAAATATTCAGCAAGCCTTCCCATGTGACTTTGCCATTAGTAGTCTCCTTAAGGCCATCAATGTTGCATAAACATATATATTATACTTGTTAAGGTAGTAGATACGTTATGTTTATACAGAAAATACTATTATTATTATTATTATTACAAAACTTTGTAATTATTATCTTTACGCTTAAAAAATTTTCTCAATTTTTTTAAATAACATTTTTATTGTTTCTAGTTTTACTTTCCCGACCCACCTATGAGATGGGAATGTATTGTGAACGAGCTAAAAAAAATTTTCAGATAAAGATGTGTCAGTAATTTTTTGGAAGTCCCAGTATTTTTTTAAAAGTCCCAGTTATTTCTTGGATGTCTATACATCATTTTTTAAGGGTTTCAGGAAATTTTTAGAACTCCCAGAAATTTTTTGAATGTGTCTAGTATTTTTTAAAAAGCTCAGTTATTTTTTGTGAGTCTATACATCATTTTTTAAAAGTCTCAGTAATTTTTTGGATTTGTCAGTAATTTTTTAGAGGTCCCAGTATTTTTTAAACATCCCAGTTATTTGTGGGAAGTCTATACATCAATTTTTAAAGGTTCCAGGAAATTTTTAGAAGTCCCAGTATGTTTTTGAATGTGTCAGTAATTTTTTAGATGTCCCAGTATTTTTTAAAAATCAAACTTATTTTTTGTGAGTCTATACATCATTTTTTAAAAGTCCCAGTAATTTTTTGGATGTGTCAGTAATTTTTTAGAAATCCCAATATTTTTCAAACCGTCCCAGTTATTTTTTGGAAGACTGTCCATTATTTTCAGAAGTCCCAGTAAATTTTTAAAAGTCTCAGTATTTTTTTGGATTTTTCAGTAATTTTTTACAGGTTAGGTTAGGTTTAAAATGTCCCAGATATTTTTTGAAAGTCTATACATCATTTTTTAAAAGTCCCAGTGAATTTTTAAAAGTCCCAGTAATTTTTTGAATGTGTCACAAATTTTTTAGATATCGCAGTAATTTTTAAAAGTTCCAGTTATTTTTTAAAAGTCCCAGTAATTTGTTTAACGTTCCAGTAAATTTTTGGATGTGTCAGTAATTTTTTAGAAGTCCCAGGATTTTTTCAAAAGTCACAGTTATTTTTTGGATGTCTACACATCATTTTTAAAAGTCCCAATAAATATTTTGAAGACCCAGTAATTTTTTGGATGTCTCAGTAATTTTTTAGAAGTCCCAGGATTTTTTCAAAAGTCACAGTTATTTTTTGGAAGTCTATAAATCATTTTTTAAAAGTCCCATTAAATATTTAGAAGAACAAGTACTTTTTTGATATTTTTTTGGATTTTTCCCAGATATT
The DNA here is from genome assembly GCA_963243735.1 of Neocrepidodera transversa. NCBI lineage: Eukaryota > Metazoa > Arthropoda > Insecta > Coleoptera > Chrysomelidae > Neocrepidodera > Neocrepidodera transversa. The sequence goes on from OY725347.1 coordinate 7,596,508, forward strand.
TTGCGCATCTGCATTTGCAATTTTTTGCGATTTTTTTAATATTTTTTTTTCTGCAGTTTTTTTTACAATTTTTTTGGTATTTTGTTTCGATTGTTTACGGTTTTTTACCGTTTTGTTAGATATATTTGTAATTATTTATAATATACATTAAATCTCTCAATTTTTTTAATTCTTTTTATTTTTTTCCGGATTTTTGCGATTTTTTACAAATTTTTTTGCAATTTCTTGCGATATTAATACATTCTTTGCGTTTTTTGGCGTTTATACATCATTTTTTAATTTTTTAGAAGTCCCAGTAAATTTTTAGAAGTCCCAGTATTTTTTTAAAAGTCCAAGTTATTTTTTAGAAGTTTATACATCATTTTTCCAAAGTCCCAGTAAATTTTTAGTACTCCCACTATTTTTTTAGAAGTCCTACTTATTTTTTGGAAGTTTATACATCATTTTTCACAAGTCTCAGTACATTTTTAAAAGTCCTAGTAATTTTTTGGATGTGTCAGTCAATAATTTTTTAGAAGTCCCAGTAATTATTTTAAAGTCCCAGATATTTTTTGGAAGTCTATACATCATTTTTTAAAAGTCCCAATAAATGTTTAGAGGTCCTAGTAATTTTTAGATATCCCAGTAATTTTTTAAAGTCCCAGTTTTTTTTGACGTTTATACATCATTTTTCAGAAGTCCCAGTAAATTTTTAAAAGTCCCAGTATTTTACTAAAAGTCCCAGTTATTTTTGGTAGTCTATCCATCATTTTTCAGAAGTCCCAGTAAATTTTTAGAAGTCCCAGTAATTTTTTGGATGTGTCAGTAATTTTTTAGAAGTCCCAGTAGTTTTTTAAAAGTATCAGATATTTTTTAGAAGTCTATGCATCATTTTTTTAAAGTGCCAGTGAATTTTTAGAAGTCCCAGTATTTTTTTGATTGTGTCAGGAATTTTTTAGATATCCCAGTAATTTTTTAAAAGACCCAGTTATTTTTTGGTAGTCTATACATCACATTTTTTAAAAGTTCCAGTAATTTTTAGAAGTTTACAGATCATTTTTTAGAAGTCCTAATAAACTTTTAGATGCCCCAGTAATTTTTTGGGTGTGTCAGTAATTTTTTAGAAGTCCCAGTATTTTTTTAAAAGTCCCAGTTATTTTTTGGAAGCCTATACAGCATTTTTCAGAAGTCCCAGTAAATTTTTGGATGTGTCAGTAATTTGTAGAAGTCCCAGAATTTTTTCAAATGTCTCAGTTATTTTTTGAATATCTATACTTTATTTTTAAAAGTCCCAGTAAATATTTTGAAGTCCCAGTAATTTTTTGGATGTGTCAGTAATTTTTTAGATGTCCCAGTAAATGTTTGAAAGTCCCAGTTATTTTTTCTAAGTCTGTAAATCATTTTTTAAAAGTCTTAGTAAATTTTTAGAAGTCCCAGTAATTTTTTGGATGTGTCAGTAATTTTTCAGAAGTCCCAGTATTTTTTTAAAAGTCCCAGTTATTTGTTGGATGTCTATACATCATTTTTTAAATGTTCCTGTAAATTAAAAGAAGTCATAGTAATTTTTTTGATGTTTCAGTAATTTTTTAAAAGTCCCAGATTATTTTAAAAGTCCCAATTGTTTTTTAGATGTCTATACATCGTTTTTAAACGTCCCAGTAAATATTAAGAAGGACCAGTAATTTTTTGAGATTTTTTTGCATTTTCCCAGATTTTTTGCGCATTTGCATTTGCCATTTTTTGCGATTTTTTTTTCGATTTTTTGTTATTTTCTACTATATTTTTTTACAATTTTTTTGGGATTTAATTTCAGCTGTTTACGGTTTTTTTGCCGGTTTTTTAGATGGATTTATAATTATTTGCAATTTACATCAAATATCTCAATTTTTATAACTTTTTTCGGAATTTTTGCGATTCTTTGCAATTTTTTATAATTTTTTTGCAAATTTTTTGCGATATTAATCCATTCTTTGGGTTTTTTAGCGACTTTTTTTCGGTTTTTTCGATTTTAGCGATTTACTTCCTTTTTTGATTTTTTTTGTCGTTTTTTTTACAGTATTTTTGATTTTCTAATTTTTTCTTATTTTACAATTTTGTTTTTTTATTTTTCTCCATTTTTTTAATTCTTCCATATTTTTTTCTGTTTTATTCTGATTTTTTTTCTAATTTTTGTCTCTTTGTATTGTTTTTTTCTATTTCTATTGTTTTCCGATTTTTCCTCTAATTGATTTCAACTGTTTCGAATTTATTAATTTATTGTTTTATTTTTTAGACGGTTACAATTGTTTTCGGTTTTTTTGGTTCTTTTTTGCTCTTTTTTGACCTTTTTTTAATTTTTTTTCTGGATATATGCATTTGCAATTTTTTGTAATTTTTTTCCCATTTTTTGAATTTTCTTCTATTTTCTGCGATTTTTAAAATTCTTTTTTAATTTCTGAAAAAGTATTCTTGGATACTCTTCGGGAAAGTTTTGGGGCAACACAACCGATTTTTTTAATATTACACTTTAATCCCAACACAATTTATTTACAATTGACATAATTTAATTATTTTTATTATTTTATTTTTTAAATATGATCCGTACTTCCATTTTCTTCTCGAGACAAGCTAAATTTATAAAAATGTCCATTGCTCAGGTTTCAGTTTAAACTTTTCCCCGAACTTTTTTCGATTTAAAAAAAAAAATCCGTACGTTCACCTTCGGAATGGAGCAGGTAAAATCGATATCTGTGTCAACTCTGAAGGGATTCGACGATCTCTTGAGAAAAGCCGAGGATTACAATTCGTTTTATGAGGAAAATAGATATCGATGAGATAGTTATCTTAGATATTTTTTTCTATAGGTTTTCCGATAATGCCACAACTTTCAATAATTTTAAAATTTATTGCTATATTTTTTTTATTTAAATCAACCACAGAGGGTTATTTTCATCTATAATAGATAAAAATTGGGGAAAAAGTGAAAAATAGGAAAAAATGGGGAAAAGTTGGACAAAATAGGAAAAAATAGGACCAAATACGGAAATTGGGGAAAAATAGGGAAAACGGAGAAACATATTGCAAAATAGTGGAAATAGGGAAAAAAAGGAAAATAAGGAGAAATATAAAATAATAGGGACAAATAGGGGAAAATAGTTCAAAATAGGGAAAAAGTAATGAAAATGGGGAAAAACTAGAAAAATAAGAGAAAATATAGAAAACCAGGTACAAATAGGAAAACATAAGTAAAAATAAATAAAATAGGAATAATAATAGAAAACAGGAAAGAAATACTAAAATTTGGAAAAAAAAAGGAAAAATAAAAAAATGGCGGAATATAGTGAAAATATGAAAAAATATAGAAAACTATTGAAAAATATTAAAACTTTTGAAATTATTAAAACAGAGGAAAATACGGAAAAGAGAAATACGAAAAAGGGAAAAATGGGGAAAATAGTGATAAATAGGAAAATCTAGCAAAAATAACTAAGCATAGGAAGAAATTAGAGAAAAATGTGAAAAATAGCAAAAATTTGGAATAGTAAATAATAGGACAAAGTAGCGAAAAATAGGGAATTTTTGTAAAAAATAGGGAAAAATATAGAAAAAAAGGGAAAAAAGAAAAACAGCGCAAAATAGAGGAGATAGGCAAAAATAACTAAGCATAGGAAGAAATTAGAGAAAAATGTGGAAAATAGCAAAAATTTGGAAAAAATAGTAAACAATAGGACAAAGTGGCGAAAAATACGGAATTTTTGTAAAATATAGGGAAAAATTAAGAAAAAAAGGGAAAAAAGAAAAACAGCGGAAAATAGAGGAGATTAGGCAAATATAACTAAGCATAGGAAGAAATTAGAGAAAAATGTGGAAAATAGCAAAAATTTGGAAAAAAATAGTAAATGATAGGACAAAGTAGCGAAAAATAGGGAATTTTTGTAAAAAATAGGGAAAAATATAGAAAAAAAGGGAAAAAAGAAAAACAGCGGAAAATAGAGAAGATAGGGAATAATAGCGGAATATAGAGAAAAGTATGAAAAAATAATCAAAAATTGGTAAAATTGACAAAAATAGGGCAAAATGGTGAAAAGTGTGAAAACTTTGGTAGAATAGTTAAAAATATTGAAAAATGGGAGAAGATAGGGACAAAAAAGAGTAAAAATTGAGGAAAATAGGAAAAAAATGGGAAAAAAAGTAAAGATTTGAGAAAAACAGGAAAAATTGGGAATAAATAGAAATTTGGTAAAGATATTAAAAAATAGGGTAAAATAGGTAAAATTAGTGATTAGTTTAATTTTTTAATAAAACCTTAATATTTTTTTTGATTTAAATGTATATATTTATTTATTAAATTGTTTTCTAATACAAACCTGACAATAAATTAGTTACCGCATAAAATTCTACAGCTCTAACTGCTTATATCCAATTCGATTTTTCTTCTATTTTTTTTTATAGAAAAAAAAATCTGGATTTGCGCTTATCCGTAGCCATTACGAAAACATATAACGCAACATAAATTTTCCTAACCAATAAATGGTGAACAGATTCAGTCCTGAGTTGGGGCAACAAATTCGCCGATTTCGCCCCCTAACAGCACATTAAATCCCAGCACACGGTTTTCCGTTAATGCCGTATTTTATCGACGCTTATTGGGAGTGCTATTTACAGTTTACTAACGACTTATTTCCGGTTAAAAGTGTATATCTACCTATGCAAACTTTTAACGAGTTACTTCCTTGTTTGGTAGCTAGAAAGTGTCAAACTTGATTTATGAATATCCAAATTAACGGTAAATTTACTTATAAATGTGATTATAATAGATATTTACGATATAAGTGCGGTATGAACATTATTAATATACGCATGTGAAAATTGCCCAACGAGTTGGGCAATCACATAAGTATATTAATAATGTGTTACCGCACTATTTGAGAATACAAGTAATCTGTAAGTATTTTGTAATAATAGCAACGGAATTAATAATCAACTTCTGTCAAAGTGGCGTCTAAAACAAAGACCATCTACTATAGACGCTTCACGTAAATTGCTCAAGGTCAACTTGTTTTTGTGTTTTGGGACCAAAGCCCTAGATGTCTCTGTTAGTATGAATAATTTAATTTAGGTTGGCTGCAATGATAAAATTACAACTTTTAGTAGATAAAAGTTTGCTCTACTGGGTATTTATTACTGACTTTCTGTCTTTGGTTTAATTTTTGTGATTGTGACAGTGTTTCCTTTATAAAACTTGTGTATCCTATTATTGCTTTTTCAATTTTCGAAAAATGTTGTGTTCCAAATTATGACCAAATTGAACAATAATGAACTAAATAAAATGGATCTTCTGTTAGTTTTTTCTAGTAACCGGCTATGTCACAGACATTTCAAACCAAAATATGTGACAACACGATCTAATAGATTACTTTTAAATACCGTTCCAAGTTTACATTTATCTGGGTAAGTCAAAAAATACTCTGTTTAATTAAATACATATAAGAATTTGATTACATTTCATTTTAGGGGCTTTTAATATTATACGAAAGACAAGAGTGTCTTTACCTTTAGTTATACAGTCATCATGATTATGCAACTTTAATAATGTAGTTTGTGTTTTATCATATACAGAGTTGGGGATAAGTTTGGGACCAGACAAGTTTTAAGAAACCAAATTTAAATATTACAGAAGGAGCTTATGTCTAACTCTGTGTATTTTAAAATTCCATCGCTTTCATCTATTTTATAATTATTTTATTATATTGCTTTATAGTATTAGATTGTAACAAATGCTGTAACAATTAAAATATCAAAAACATTCATTCTAGTTTGTCTCGCTGATTTTTAACATTTTAAATTTCCCTGTATTCTTGGCAGACGAATAATTTGAAAACAGACCACCAGATGGCGTCATTTTTATTAATTATTCGTACTGACAGTGTCATCTAGGGCTTTGGTCCCAAAATACAAAATTAAGTTTATCTCAAACCGTTTACGTGGAACGCCTATAGTAGATCGTCTTTGGTCTAAAATCTTAAAAATTCTGACTTAATCAATTATAATGTCTTCAAAATTTAGTACCACAGAAATCACGTGAGAGATATCATTTAACTTATGACAAATATGAGAAATGGTGTAAAGATAAGAGAATTTTAAATATTACAAATAAAAAACATTACTGATATATTTCAACGAATTGAGTAAATTACAGAAGCTTACATCTCTTTGGTGTTACTACTCGATGTTGAGGACAGAATTGCTTATTAAACAAAATCTCGAGATCAAAAAACATATCAATTTGACAGCATTGTTAAAACGAAAATCAGAAGGATACAAACCTAAGAAATCTAAGGTATTTTCGAAAGAAAAATAACTGTGTATATGATGTCCTGACTATCTATCATTGTGATCTTACATAAAAATAGTTGGGGTATATAAAATAAATTTTTGAAACTATGCATTCCGACAAAGTGCCACTGAAGAATCCTATAAGGATGAAACATGTATGGTAATGGTCGGAATGTATAGTTTCGAAAACTTATTCTATTTGTTTTTAATAACTAAATTTATTGTAAATGCAGCAGATAAGAAATTTTTATGCATGAAGCTAATATATAATAAATATTTGTATAAATGTAAATAAATATTAATGTAATATATTTTAAGGTTGTGCTAATTATTGGTTTGGCTGGTGCATGCCAGAGAGAAGAGTTGACAAATTTATTGATAGAAAATGTAAAAGATCAAGGATTGTGCTATCAAATTGTCATTCCAAATACCAAAACAAAAATATCGCGAGAATTTTTTGTTACATCTGGGAACATTGATGGTTTTAATTTAGTTACAATTGTTAGAAAATATTCTACATTAAGATCTAAAAATTGTGGCCATCAACGATTTTTTGTTGGATACAGAGCAGGGAAATGTACAACACAACCTATTCGAATAAATACTATTGGTAGTGTCCCAAGATTTATTGCCGAATTTCTTGAACTGCCCAATCCAAAGCAGTATACAGGGCATTGTTTACGGCGTTCTTCAACTTCAATTTTAGCCGACTCTGGTGCAGATCTTCTAAATATTAAAAGACATGAGACTTCGGCAGAAAATAAGAAAAACTCAGCTATGAAAATCTTAAGAGAAAACCAAGAAAATATACCATCGACTTCAAAACATATGGAAACTAATATTTGCAATGGAGAAGACCAAGAAAATATACCAAAACATATGGAACATATGGAAACTAATATTTGCAATTATCGGGCATCGAGCATGTCCGCATCTGGCATTAATTTGTACGATTGCAAAGATTGTACTATAAATATCTATAACAAATAATTTTTTTATTTGTTTATTATTAATGTTATATTTGTTCGGTTTTATTAAATAAATGATTAATTTTGATTAACTATTAGTTCCGCATCATTACCGCACTACCGCGGTAATAATTTCAGTAACGCACTAGTGCGGTAATATACGTCATTACTAAATTCAAATAAGTGTCAAATCAGTGTCATTACATGACAGTTGTAGATAAATAATTTTAAAAATATTCTTGTTCAATTTTGGCCAATAATTTTTAATTTTGTAAGTTTTAGATCAGATCTCAAACATCTTAAAAAAATGTAAAAAATCGAAAACAAATCTTGAAAAATCGAAAAAAATCGTAAAAAAGCGTAAAAAATCGTAACAAATTGTAAAAAAAAAACGTAAAAAATAGGCAAAAAGTCGTGAAATTTGGTAAATAATTTAAAAAATTGTAAAAGATAGAACAAACTGGAAAAATCTTAAACATTCGTGAAAAATTGTAAATAATCTTAAAAAAAAACCGTGCAAAAATGGTATAAAATCATAAAAAAACGTAAAATATCGTAGAAAATAGTCAAAAATGGAAAGAGTCGTAAAAAATCGTGAAAAATAGTAATAAAGTTTAAAAAATGTAAAAAAAAATTGTAAAAACCAGACAAAAGTCGTAAAATTTCGTAAATAATTTAATAAATTAAGAAAGAGAAAAAAGTGGAAAACATCGTAAAAAAATTGTGAAAAATCGTAAAAAATCGTGAATTATGAACAAGATTTTCTAAAAAAGTAAGAATGCATTTTTTTACACCTGAATTTAAACTTTAAATTTAGATTAACCTAAAAATGCATTTTTCTGCTGAAAGCAAATTTGGCACTCGGGATGGTTTGTAATTAAAAAACTCTCCCACTCTCGAACATTTTTCTCACTCAAACACAAGTTTTTAGTTTTTTGTTATGAAATTAATTTTTTTTTCTACCATTATGAACAAGGTTTTCTAAAAGGTAAGAATGTATTTTTCTATACTGGAATTTAAACTTTAAATTTAGATTAAAATAAAAATACATTTTCCTACTAAAAGCAAACTTGTCTCTCGAGTTTGTTTGTAATTAAAAAAAACCTCCCACTCTCGAGTTTTTTTGTAAGTATAATATCTTCCTCTCTCGAGCATTTATCTCACTCAAACACAATTTTTTTATTTTTTATGAAATAAAATTTTTTTCGACATCTATGAAGAAGTTTCTCTAAAATAGTAAAAATGCATTTTTCTACAGTCGAATTTAAACTTTAAATTTAGATTAAAATAAATATACATTTTTCTACTTAAAGCAAACTTCGCACTTTTGACTTTTTTGTAATTAAAAAAATCCCCTGTTTCGAGCTTTTTTTCACTTTTAAGCATCTTTTTCAGTCAGGCACCCAATTTTCTATTTTTTTTAAGTAATTTATTTTTTTTACAGTTATAAACATCATTTTCTAAAAAAAAGCAAAAGAGAATTTTTCTACAGTCGTACTTTAACCTTAAATCTAGATTAGAATCAAAAAACTAAGCTCTCGATCTTTTTTGTAAATTGTAAAAATCACCCATTCTCGACTTTTTTTATCCCTATCAATTTTTCCCCACTCTCGAGTTTTTTCCTCACTTTAAAACATTTTTTTTAATCAAACATATAATTTTCTAGTTTTTATTATTTTTTTTTCTATAATTTTGATTGTAGCAACATTGCACAACAAAATTATTTATAATTTCTTTAAAGCAAAAATTGTTAAAAGTTGTTTTGCTGTTTCCCATGAAAATATCTACAAATCAATAAAGTTTATTCGATTAATTTATTGTTAAAAGCGGTTTTTAAATAACGCAATAGTTAACATAAAATACTCCCGAGTTATATACCAAAAAATTCTCAAGCTTCTGTTTTGCATTGTATTGTAAAACTGGATAAAAATGTAAATCATATTTGTGAATACGTACTTGAAGTAGGTCTCGGCAAGCCTCTATAAAGCCCCGTTGTATTTCTTTTCTTTCCGTTATGATAAAAGAGAACACAAAATGGAGGGTTTGAATCAAAGTACAATTTTTCATTGTTAATTCTAAAGAGTGAATTCGGGATATTGTATTGTAAAGGGCGAGAAGATTCTTTAAGAACTTTCCAGAGTTTACGATAGGGTTTTACTTCGTTTGAATCGATGATAAAATATTGAAAGCATTTTGTAACAGATAATAGAATTTTGCAATATATTATATCAACAATTTTTTTTTTTTATTTATTACCTCATATGCAACCGATTTTAATCGAGCTCTGATTTTTTTTTAATTGCACAAACTGTTTGACCAATAACGTAATTAAATCACTTGCAGTGCAGTCATGTCCAATTTATCTTGATGATAAATTTTAAGCCACAAAGAACATGCTGACATAAAGTCGATAGTTTGGGAAAGAGATATTTTTGGTTTGGAATTTATTTGTTGGCAACATTGTTGAGATACTTTCTGTAATGGCGTTGATTATCAGCGGTTAAATGGCTCGTTTAATGATTTAGTGATTTAAAGGTTCAAAGCTTTCAATTATTTAAAAAAAAATTAAGGGAATTTATCTCTTGTTAAAGTGAAAGATGGATGGAATCTAAAAAGTAAAAAAAAATTATTTTTAAAAGACTATTATATTATTGGAATCAAATAAAATAGAGCATTAGTGAAAACCATTAATAGTTATATTTTACCGACCAACAAAACGTGTCGGAAATTTCAAAAAGCAAAATTTTCAGCTGAAAATTCAATAAAATTAAGCAATTTCAGAAATTTGTAATCCAAAAAGTTTTCTGATTTTTCATAACAAAAAATGTAAATAGTTTTTACAGTGAGTAAAGTGATTGAGTACAATTTAAATATTCATGTTTCAGATTCATAATTTAACTTATTGTGCCGATTTATGATTTTGCTGTTTGTTAATGTTTCGTACTTAGAAAAAATGATATAAAAAATCATATTCCAATTTCAATTTATTTTAACATTCATATTGGTTTAACTTTTACCCAACAAGTTTGGTCCTTCGAAATCCTGAAATTTATTTTTACACGTTCGCAGCCTACTATTCTTTTAACAGTTATGAATACTAATATTTATTATTCGTTCAAATTGTAAGATTTGTAATAATTTCAAAAACAGGTGGAGATTTTCAGAAAGCAAAATTTTTAGCTGCAAATTAAAAAAAAAACTATTTAAAAAATGTCAAATATTTCGAAAATTTTAGAGATTTGACAAAGATTTGGAAAATTTCAAAATTTTAAAATCCAAGACTGAAAAATTTTTCATTCTTTCAAACAAATGTTGTAAACTATAAAAAAAAAAAATTGCAGAAAATTTTAAAGATTTCCAAAATGGCAAAAAAAATAAAAAACTGAAAGTTTAAAAAATTTCAAGATCAAGAATTCCAGAAAATTCAAAAAGGTTTGAAAATTGAATTTCAAAAATTCCAGATTCTCCAAAAATATGATAAAAAATTTCAAAATTCGAGAATTATAAATTTTATAAATTTCAAGAAATTCTAGGATTTGAAAAGTATCAATAAAATTTCAAGAAAACTTATTCGAAAATTTTATAAAAAAAAATTTTCAGCTGAAAATTAAATAAACTTAAACAAAACTTTTTATAAATTTTAAGAATTTAAAATATTTAATAAAAAGAATTATAAAAATATCAATAATTTTACGAATTTTAAAAACATTATTAATTGTAGAAACCAAAATTTTTAGATACAATTTAAAAAAAAATATTTTAGAAATGTAAAAAAATTTCGAAAATTTTGGAGATTTCAAAAAAATGACGAAAATTTTAAAATTATAAAGTTTCAAAACTTTTTAATCCTTAAAAAAATATTGAAAAGTATAAAAAAAATTGCAGAAAATTTTAAAAATATCCAAAATGACAAAAAAAATAAAAAATTCCGGAACTTTCAAAAATTTCAAGCTCAAGAATTCCAGAAAATTCAAGAGGTTCGAAATTTAAAAAAAAATGTGTGGTTTGGTTTATTTTCGAAATTTAAATAAATTTCAAAAACAAATTCAATATGATAAAAATTTAAAAAATTTCAAAATTGGGGAATTTTAAATTTCAAGAATTTCTAAGAAAAGGTGGATATTATCAATAATCAAAATTTTTAGCTGCAAATTTAAAAAAATATCTATTTTAGAAATATCAAAAATTTCGAAAATTTTTGAGATTAAAAAAAATGACAAAAACTTCGAAAATTTCTAAATTTATCATTTTCAAAAAGTGCGAAAATGTCAAAATTTCAAGTTTTAAGCTTCGAAAATTTCACCCTTTCAAAAAAATGTTGAACACTATAAAAAAAACAAAAATTTTAACTGAAAATTTTAAAAATATTCAAAATGGCAAAAAAAAGTCGAACTTTCCGGAATTTTCAAAAAAACCTCGAAAATTTGAAAAAAATATAGTTAGGTTGGGTTTATTTTCGAACATTTAATAAAATTCAAAAAACCGTCAAAAATGTAAAAAATTTCAAATTTTAAAATAATAGAAAAATTTAAAAATTATCAAGATTTGAAAATTTAAAATTTTATAAATTTCTATTCAAAAGCATGAATAAAATTCCAAGAAAACGTGTTGAAAATTTCAAATAGCTAAATTTTCAGCTGAAAATTTAAAAAAAAAGGAAAACAATTTCAGAAATTTGAATAATATGGAAAATTTTCAGAAATTTTAATAATCTGAAAAATTCAGTAAACTTCAAAATTATAAAACATCAATAATTTTAAGAATTTCAAAAATTTCAAAATGTCGAGATTGTCAAAAAGCAAAATTTTTAGCTGCAAAATATCAAAAATTTCGAAAATTTTGGAGATTTCAAAAAAATGAAAAAAACTTCAAAATTTTAAAATTCAAAAGTTTCCAAAATTTTTTTTCCTATCAAGACAAATTTTGAAAACAATAAAAATAAAAACAATTATTTTGCAGAAAATATTAAAAATAACTAAAATAAAAAAAAAATTGAAGCTCAAGAATTCAAGAAAATACAAAAAAGGATCGAAAATTTAAAAATAGAGTTTGGTTTGGATTATTTTCGAAATTTAAATAAATTTCAAATTAGAAAATTGCAGATGTAAAAATTTTAAAAATAAAAAAATGACAAAAAATTTAAACATATTCCGGAAGTTTCAAAAATTTTAAGGTCAAAAATTAAAAAAAAAAAATGAATTTGGTTTGGCTTATTTTTGTAAAATTAAATAAACAAATTTTATGAATTTCAACAATTTCTATGAATTCAAAAGTAAGAAAATTCAAAAACCAAAAATTTTCAGCTGAAAATAAAAAATCAAACAATTTCAGGAATTTTAAAAATGTAGAAAATTTTCAGCAATTTTAAGAACTATAAAAATTTCAAGAAAATGTCGAAATTTTTAAAAAGCAAAATTTTTAGTTGCAAATTTAACAAAAAAAAAACTATTTCGAAAATGTCAAAAAATTCGAAAATTCTAAAGGTCAAAAAAATGACCGTAACTTTCGAAGATTTTAAAATATCAAGTCCAGAAAATGTTAAAAACTAAAAAAAAAAAAATTTTAGCCGAAAATTTTAAAAATATCCAAAATGACAAGAAAACATTAAAAATTCCGGAGTTTCAAAAATTTCAAGTTCATGAATTCCAGGAAATTTAAAAAAAGCTTCGAAAATGTAAAAAAAATGAGTTTGGTTTTTTTAATTTTCGGAACATTTAATAAATTTCAAAAAAATTCAAAAAATTTAGAAAATCGCAGATTTCAAAAATATAATAAAAATTTAAAAAAATTGAATTGATTTTCAAATTTTATAAATTTCAGGAATTTCTATGAATTAAAATGCATTAAAATTTCAAGAAAACGTGTTGAGAATTTCAAAAACCAAAATTTTCAGATGAAAATTAAAAAATAGCAAACAATTTCAAAAATATCGAAAATTTTAAGAATTTAAAATTTTATGAATTTCAAAATCATTAATAATTTTATTAATTTAAAAAATTTCAAGAAATGTCGAGATTTTCAAAAAGCAAAATTTTTAGCTGCAAATTTAACAAAAAAAAACTATTTCGAAAATGTCAAAAATTTCGAAAATTTTAAAGGTCAAAAAAATGACCGTAACTTCGAAAATTTTAAGACTCAAGTTTCGAAGATTTTAAAATATCAAGTCCAGAAAATGGTTAACGAAAATTTTAAAAAAATCCAAAATGACAAGAAAACATCAAAAATTCCGGAAGTTTCAAAAATTTCAAGCTCATGAATTCCAGGAAATTCAAAAAAAGCTTCGAAAATGTAAAAAAAATGAGTTTGGTTTGGTTTATTTTCGGAAAATTTAATAAATTTAAAAAAAAATCAAAAAATTTAGAAAATCGCAGATTTCAAAAATATAATAAAAATTTAAAAAAATTGAATTGATTTTCAAATTTTATAAATTTCAGAAGTTTCTATGAATTCAAATGCATTAAAATTTCAAGAAAACGTGTTGAAAATTTCAAAAACCAAAATTTTCAGATGAAAATTAAAAAAGCAAACAATTTCAAAAATTTAAAAAATATCGAAAATTTTAAGAACTTAATAATTTATGAATTTCAAAATCATTAATAATTTTATTAATTTAAAAAATTTCAAGAAATGTCGAGATTTTCAAAAGACAAAATTTTTAGCTGCAAATTAAAAAAAAAACTATTTTAAAAATGTAAAAAATTTCGAAAATTTTTGAGATTTCAAAAAAATTGACGAAAATGTCGAAAACTAAAAAAATATCCATAATTTAAAGAACATATCAAAAATTTAAAAAAATTCAGTTGGTTTTAAAAAACAAAAAAAGTTTCACAAATTGCATGACGTTGTGTTTAATATGTAGAAAAATGGATGAACAATTTTTATTTTTAATTAATTATATTAAAATATTTTTTTGTACTATTTTACAGTAATTTTGTGTCTAAAAATTAAATATAACTTAATAAATATAAATTATGTTAATAAAGTAACAATCATTTATAAATAAATATAGATCACATCCAAGATACCTTCACAGTAATTGCAAAATTCATTAATCAATAGAAAAACCAAGGAGACTTTTTTTTGACAAATGATTAATAACCCCCGCCGGCATTAATTTAACAATTTATCATTAAACTTGAAAGCGTATTTTTCTCATAATACCAACTTTGAATCATTAAAGAATGGAAAACGCTGTGGAAAATATAAAAGGTAACATTATTTTTATGTTGAAACAAAAAAACAAGGAAAAGTTAAGTATACGTTTTTTTTTTTAATCATATTTAAGTATCAATTATCAGACCTTTATTTGAAAATAAAAAATAAATTATTAAAGTAATAATAGTGTACGTGTTATTGAATTCAGAAGTTTTATTAGTTTTGTAAAAGTTTAGCTTAAAATTGATTGGTTTGGAAAATTTGATCATCCACGAATCACAATTCAATATAAAATAATAATAATAATAATGATACTCGTTAAAATAAAACAATGATAATTTTAGTATAGTTTTTTTTTAAATATAAAGTTTTGCTTAGTTAATGCTTAGCCACCCCTGTAACTTTCAAATGAGTTTCTAGAATTTAAATATATTCAAAAGTTTCGAAAAGTTCAAAATTTCTTAAAATTATTGATATTTTTGAAAAATTAATAAATTTATTGATATTTTTATAATTTTTAAATTTATTGAATTTTTTAAATTATTAAAATTTCTGAAAATTTTAGATATTTTTCAAATTTCAGAAATTGCTTCCTTTTATTAATTTTCATCTGAAAATTTTTGTTTTTGAAATTTTCAACACGTTTTCTTGAAATTTTAATGCATTTGAATTCATAGCAATTCCTGAATTTTATAAAATCTGAAATTCTCGCATCTTGAGTTTTTTTAAATTTATCACATTTTTAAAATCAGCAATTTTCTAAATTATTGACGTATTTTTTGAAATTTAATTTCTAGGTGCAAAATTATTGGAAAGTAGTACAAAAAAATATACCGTATATTTTAATATATTTAATTATAAATAAATCCATTTTTTAAAACTTTTAAATCTGGAAATTTTTGAAGTTTTTGTCATTTTTTTTGAAATCTCAAAAATTTTTGACATTTTTAAAATAGTTATTTATTGAATTTACAGCTAAAAATTCTTAAAATTATTGATGTTTTTGAAATTCATAAATTTATGGATATTTTTTAATTCTTAAATTTATTGAATTTCCTAATTTTGAAAATTTATAAAAATTTCCGATATTTTTCAAATTTCTGAAATTGCATCCTTTTGTTTTAATTTTCAATTGCAAATTTTGATTTTAAAAATTTTCGACACGTTTTCTTGAAATTCTATTACTTTTGAATTCATAGAAATTCTTGTTTATGAAATTTTAATGTTTTTAAAATTTTTGTGATATTTTTGAAATCTGCAATTTTCTAAATTTTTTGACCTTTTTCTGAAATTTTCGAAACTTTTTGAACTTTTGGAATTCTTGAACTTGAAATTTTTGAAAATACCGGAATTTTTGCCATTTTGGAAAAATCAATTTTGAGGTCATCTGAGATGATTAAGACCATTTCCAGATGGAAGTATGTCTGTCTGTCTGTCTGTGTGTGTTCTTCCATGATAGAGATCACACGTTTAATCCGATTAAGCAGACATTTGGGTTACCAGTCGGAAGAACCCATTAGTTTTTATATGACATCTGTCAAACGGAAGTGTCACTATCAAAAAATGACAGATACAATATGTCACGGAATCTGACCTGCAGTATGTCATTTAAAATCCCTTAAAAAACTCTATTCCGAACAGTCAAAATTATTTCTGCAACTGTCACCTGTCAAAAACAAAAAAATCGGTTGTGTCGCCCTAAAACTTTCCCAACGAGTATCCACGAATACTTTTTCAGATATTTTTAATATTGTTTACAGATTTGTTTAACACTTTCTAAACTTATTTTGCTTTTTTTAGATTTGTTATCATTTTTTAGCTCATTTTATTTTTCATGTATTTTTGAGCATTTCTTTCCATAAGTTTGTATTTTTTTTGCGATATTTTCATTTTTTTCCTTTTTTTTACTTTTTGGGATTTTTTTGCATTATTAACGTTTTTTAGCATTATTTTAATTTTTTTAGCATTTTTTTGATTTATTTTTAGGATTTTTAGCATCTTTTTGCATTTTTTTTAATTTTAGGCATTTTTTGCACTTTTGAAATTGTTAAACATTATTTTACTTTTTTTGACTTGTTTTATATTTGTTGGCTTTTTTTACATTTTTAGCATTATTTTCCTTTTTTTCAGCATTTTTTAAACTTTTTTTTAGACTTTTTTTTTGCATTTTTTAACATTAATCACAATTTCCTTTACACTTTTTTTTTTAACTTTTTAGTTCTTTTAGAAATTTTAACATTTTTTAGCTCGTTTTTTGCTTTTCATATATTATTGTGCATTTATTTGTATGTTTGTATTTTTTTGCATTTTTTCCATTTTTTTGTTCGTTTTTTTTTGCAACTTTTTTTCTTTTTTTTTTTAGAATTTTTATCATTTTTTAGCTCATTTTACTTTTCATGTATTTTTGAGCATTTCTTTCCATAAGTTTGTATTTTTTTTTGTTTTTTTTTAATTTTTTCCTTTTCTTTTGTATTTTTTTTTACTTTTTGGGTTTTTTTTTGCATTATTTAACGTTTTTTAGCTTAATTTTAATTTTTTCATCATTTTTTTGATTTTTTTTTAGGATTTTTTGCATCTTTTTACATTTTTTAATTTTAGGCATTTTTTGCGCTTTTATCATTTTTTAACATTATTTTACTTTTTTTGACTTTTTTTAGATTTGTTGGCGTTTTTTACATTTTTAGCATTATTTTGCTTTTTTCAGCATTTTTTAAACTTTTTTTTAGTTTTGTTTTTGGCATTTTTTAACATTCTTTACAATTTCCTTTACACTTTTTTTTTAACTTTTTAGTTTTTTTTACAACTTTTAATATTTTTTAGCTCATTTTTTGCTTTTCATGTATTATTGTGCATTTCTTTGTATGTTTGTATTTTTTTGTATTTTTTCCATTTTCTTGTTCGTTTTTTTTTTTGCATTTTTAGTGTTTTTAGCACTATTTTACTTTCTTCAGCATTTTTTTACTTTTTTAGAATTTTTATCATTTTTTAGCTTATTTTACTTTTCATGTATTTTTGAGCATTTCTTTCCATAAGTTTGTATTTTTTTTGCGTTTTTTTCATTTTTTTGCTTTTCTTTTGTTGTATTTTTTTCACTTTATGGGATTTTTTTGCATTATTAACGTTTTTTAGCATTATTTTAATTTAGTTTTAGTGTTTTTTGCATCTTTTTACATTTTTTTAATTTTATGCATTTTTTGCACTTTTGGCATTTTTTAATAATATTTTACTTTTTTTGACTTTTTTTAGATTTGTTGGCTTTTTTTTTACATTTTTAGCATTATTTTGCTTTTTTTCAGCATTTTTTAAACTTTTTTTTAGATTTTTTTTTGGCATTTTTTAACATTCTTAACAATTTCCTTTACACTTTGTTTTTTAACTTTTTAGTTTTTTTAGCTCATTTTTTTGCTTTTTATGTATTATTGTGCATGTCTTTGTTTGTTTGTATTTTTTTAGCATTTTTTCCATTTTCATTTTCGTTTTTTTTTCATTTTTAGTATTTTTAGCATTATTTTACTTTCTTCAGCATTTTTTTAAACATTTCTTACAATTTCTTTTAACACTTTTAAACTTTTCATTTTTTAGCTTATTTTTTGCTTTTCATGTCATTATGCATTGCATTGTATATGTTTGTATTTTTTGCATTTTTTCCACTTTTTTGTTCGTTTTTTTGCAATTTTTTTTCATTTTTTGGGTTTTTTTTTGCATATTTAGCGTTTTTAGCATTGTTTGACTTTTTTTTCAACATTTTTAACTTTTTTTACTTTCCCGACCCACCTCCGAGAAGGGAAGTATTGTGAACGAGCTAAAAAAAAATTCGAGGTCAAAAGGGAAATATCCATTTTAAGGTCACGTGAGATGATTAAGACCATTTCCAAATGAAAGTCTGTCTGTCTATCTGTCTGTATATCCGTCTATGTGTATTCTTCCACGATAGAGGCCACACGTTAAATCCGATTGAGCTGAAATTTGGTAAAGGGATTTGGGTTACTCGTCGGAAGAATCCATTAGTTTTTGTACGACATCTTTCAAACGGAAGTGTCACTATCAAAAAATTACAGACGCAATATGTCATTTGAAAGCCCTTGAAAAACTCTATTCAAAAGAGTAAAAATTATTTCTCTAACCTGTCAAAAATAAAAAAATGTCAAAATTTGAAACTTTAATATTAAAAATCTTAAAAAGCTATCGTGGATAATCATCGGGAAAGTTTTGGGGCGACACAACCGAAGTAACTGAAGTACATGTTTGTTTATTTATTAAAGGAAATATACATACCAATTTTTAAGCGCATATTTTTTGTGTGATTTTCTTGGACTTCTCCCCTTTATTTTTAAAAATACATTTCTTTAGGAGAATCTACGTACCAATTTTTAAGCGTCTATCCCCAGTTGTAGTTTTCGAGATATTCAATATTCAATACAATATTCATCACGGAGTTTAAAAAGTAGGTAAAGGAAACATATATAAGAAGGAAACTTTTATTTATTCCAACATCAACGCGGACGAAGTGGCTGGCAAAATCTAGTTATCTATAAATTTACTCTAGACTATTTTTTAATTGGAAGTGAGACTTCGTCGGAAATTGCAAAAAACCATTTTCACCCCTTAAAACTCACCCCTTCGAAACCACTATATGTGTAGGGGTGCATTTTTTTGTTATCTTGTTATCTCTAAAATATCGAATGGCCTTGTAAAAAAATTACACAACTATTTATAATTGTTGTATCACCCAGTATATGACATCCAACATATCTAACCAAAAATATATCTCCCTGAAAGTGTCAATACGAAAATATTGAATAACCATGTTATTTGAATAGAGTTCCTATCAGGCCACCAACATTCTGAAGGGCAGGCACTCAATGCGAAATTTCATCCCGAACTCACGTATCCTTTTCCATATATTTTGAAGCCCAAAATCTTTTTTTGTCGTTTTACGTTGAATTTTATGACCTGTCTTGCGTCTTTCCGGAATTTGAAGCAGCTTTTCTTTTTATATATGATGCAAGTCGATTTATTTGAGATGAAATATTTTATTTTCTAGTTAGAAACTATAATTTTAATATATTTTATTTAACTTCTTAAAAATATAAATCCGTTTAATAATCAATAAATTTATAATTTAAAAACAAATTTTTAAAAGACTGATGACTTTGTACGTACTTCAAACAAAAAAAAGGAAGTCAAAGACATTTCAAAGATTTTCTAATACAGTAATATCTAACGGAAAAGCTCTTCAATCATATTCACATGAAAGTTCATAAATAAAACAAAATGTATAAAATAGTCAGATACAGAAATATTGACAGAAAAGCTCGAAGCTTTTGAATTTAGAATGAAAGTATATCAAAGAAAACATATGTTAATAAATTACATTTCTGATTATTTAGGTCATTAGTTTTTCAAATAAAACATCTGGTAGTAAAAATCATTTATTCAATTTTTTTTCCTTAAATAAAGAAGGAATGTTATTTTTTTTTAATTTTGATCCAAAATTCTCCTAAAGACAACCCTGTTCAATAAGTAAATGTTTATTAAAAGAAATAAAATAAATAATTGACGAAATTGAGACCAAAATTTGCAATAAATCTATTAACACATTTATTTACTGTTGTTTTTGTAATTCTTAAATTTATTGATTTTTTTAAATTCTGAAAATTTCTGAAATTTTCGATATTTTTAAAATTCCTGAAATTGTTTTTTTTTATTTCAGCGTTTTTAATTTTTCGATACGTTTTGTTGAAATTTTAATGATCCTTTTAAATTTATAAAAATTCTTGAAATTTATAAAATTTGCAATTTTTGTTTCTTATGTTTAAAATCTACAATTTTCTAAATTTTTTTTGAAAACCAAACACAATTTTTTTTTAAATTTTCAACTTTTTTTGAATTTTTTAGAATTCTTGAGCTTGAAATTTTTTGAAACTACCGAAATTTTTGATATTTCTTATCGTTTTGGATATTTTTGAAGTTTTCGCCAAATTTTTGGTTTTTTTTAGATTTCGATATTTTGTTGAAATCTGCTGGAATTGATTTAATTTTTAAAAATAAACCAAACGCAACTTTCTTTAAGTTTTTGAATTTTTTTAATTTTTGGAATTTTTGAGCTGGAATTTTTTGAAACTGCCGAAATTTTTGATATTTCTTATCATTTTGGATATTTTTCAAATTTTTGTCTAATTTTTTGTTTCCTTTTAGGTTTCTACATTTTCTTAAAATCTGATGTAATTTTTGAAACTTGAAATTTTTGATAATTTTTAAGTTTAGAAATTTAGAAATTTTCGAAACTTGTATTTACTGAAATTCTAAAAAATTTTAAAATTTGAAATTCTTAAATCTTGAATTTTTTAAAATTTTCGTCATATTTTTAAAATCTGCAATTTACTAATTTTTTGACAATTATTGAAATTCCTGAAATTGTTTTTTATTTTCAGCTGAAAATTTTGCCTGTTGAAATTTTCAACACATTTTATTGAAATTTAATGATACCTGTGAATTCATAGAAATTCTTGAACTATATAAAATTTGAAATTCTTTAAATTTTTATCATAACTTTAAAATCCAATTTTCTTTTTTATATTTTTTGAAATTTATTTCATTTTCGATAATGTGATAAACCACACAATTTTTTTTTAAATTTTCGACTTTTTTTGAACTTTTTAGAATTCTTGAGCTTAAAATTTTTTTGAAACTACCGAAATTTTTGATATTTTCTTTTCATTTTGAATATTTTTGAAATTTTCGCACAATTATTGTTTTTTTTTTTAGATTTCTACATTTTCTTGAAATCTGATGAAATTTTGGAAACATGTAATTTTTGAAAATTCCCAAGTTTAAAACTATTGAAATTTAGAAATTTTCGAAATTTGTTTTTACGGAAATTCTAAAAAATTTTAAAATTTGAAATTCTTAAATCTTGAAATTTTTGTCATATTTTTAAAATCTGCAATTTACTAATTTTTTGACATTTATTGAAATTTCTGAAATTGTTTTTTCTATTTTTAGCTGAAAATTTTTATCATTCACAGAAATTCCTAAACTTCATAAAATTTAAAATTCTTTAAATTTTTATATCTTTAAAATCTACAATTTTCTTTTTTTATATTTTTTTGAAATTTATATAATTTTCAAAAATATGCCTAACCAAACTTAATTTTTTTTAATTTTCGACTGTTTGTTGAATTTTTTGAAATACTTGAGCTCAAAATTTTTGCAAATACCTACATTTTTAATATATTCCTGTCATCTTGAAAATTTTTGAAATTTTCGTCCAATTTTTTATTTTTTTTTAGGTTTTGACATTTTCTTGATATCTCCTAAAATTTTTGAAACTTGAAATTTTCGATAATTTAGAAGTACAATTCTTGAAATTTTGAAGTGTTCGAAACTTTTGAGTTTACAGAAATTATAGAATTTTTAAATATTCTTAAATATTAAAGATTTTGAAATTTTTGAAATCTTTAAAATCTACAATTATCTAATTTTTTTTATATGTTTTTGAAATTTATTTAATTTTCGAAAACAATCCAACGCAAATTCAATTTTTTTAAATTTTTGACTTTTTTTGAACTACAGAAATTTTTAATAATTTATTTTCATTTTTTGAAAATTTCGCCTCATTTTTTGTTTTTTTTTATTACGTTTCTTGAAATCTAATGATTTAATTTTTGAAAATAAACTAAACCAAACTCATTTTTTTTAAATATTCGACTTTTTCAATTTTTTAGAATTCTTGAGCTTGAAATTTTTGGAAACTACCGAAATTTTTGAAATTTCCTTTCATTTTGGATATTTTTAAAATGTTCGTCTAATTTTTTTGATTTTTTTAGGTTTGCAATTTTCGAAAATTTTGAAGAGTTGAAAATCTTGGAATTGTAAAATTTTCGAGTCTTTTGAATTTATTGAAATTCTAGAAATTTTTAAAATTTGAAGTTCTTAAATAATGAATTTATTTAAATTTTTTTCATATTTTTAAAACCTGCAATTTTCTAAATTTTTGACAATTTGTGAAATTCCTGAAATTGTTTTTTTTATTTTCAGCTATTTTCTTGAAATCTGATGAAATTTTTGAAACTTGAAATATTGACAGTGAAATTCTAAAAATTTTTAAAATTGAAATTCATAAATCTTGAATTTTTTGTTATGTTTTGAAAATTTGCAATTTTCTAAATTTTTAACATTTTTTGAAATTCCTGAAATTATTTTTTTTTTCGACCATTTGGAATCAATCTATTAACCCATTTAATTATTAATGTTTTTATAATTCCTAAATTTATTGATTTTATGAAAATTTCTGAAAATTATCAATATTTTTGAATTTCCTCAAATTGTTTTTTCAAGTTTTATAACTGAAAATTTATTTAAATTAAAAGTGTAATTTTCAAGCCTCACTGCAGGCGAGATTGTCACGTGGTAAGTCTACTAACTTATCCATTTGTTTTACTAACATTTTAACAGATAAACAGAAAGACAGAACGTAAGGGCTCAGAAGCCAGCTAAAAGAATCAATAATATTTTTGAATGAGTAACTGATATTCACGTTATAAAAGAAAACCTCCCTCATCTCCTAATCCTGTCTGTAATGTGAAGACTTTCTAATACCGCAAGAGCACGAACTGCCCTTTTTTTCTGAAAAGTGGTCATTACGTCCCCAGAGAGTTCAGTAAGGGAACACGTGCATTTTTTCCAGAGCCTTGGCTAACGCCCAAGGAAAAAATAATCTCAAAACTTGTGGGTTATTACACCGTGAAAGCCTACATTCTTACAATATAGTAATTCTTAATTTTTTTTTCTCCTAGTAAGGCTTTTTCGCAAAATTTGGCAAAAAATTATTTATTATATTCTAATTGGACCATAGTTTGTAAAAAACTATTTAAACTATCATTAGCTTGTTTTTTTTTGTATTTTACGCCATTTATTCGCTCATTACACCTATTAAATTTTCTACCCATTTTAAATTCTTTTCCTAAATCAAGCGCCTCATTAACAACGCCATTAATTTTTTGTAAAGGAATTAGTTAAAAGAGACAATTAATTTAATTCCCTCTCGGCCATAAAATACGGCTAACTTTAATTCTAATTTGGCTCTAATAAAAAGACGAGCGAGGCAAAAATTCACCGAAGTCAGTTAGAGATGCAATTTTATGTACCAAACCAGTGTTACTTTATATCGTCGTGTTTCCCTAAATATCTACAAGTTTGGAAAAGTTTTATTTCCGGAAACCACTAAAAAGTTACAGAGTTTGAATCAGAAGAAAGTTTAAACGAAAACTGCTTTAAATTGAAATTATCAACATAAAATGTACAAAATAGATATTTTGTAACCAAGGAAAATTTGTTTTACTAAAAAAGATACTTTGCACAATGTTACGATAGTTCTTTTTATAATCTGTAAGGTAATAGTATATTATACACCAAGGTCGAGAAGTAATTTTTTTCAGCTGAGCATTATCATTATCACGAAATGCGAAGGTCGATTAGGTCGAAAATTCACTTGAAATGACAGGAATTCAATATAAAGTGCTTATTTGCTGTCGAATTTTTTATATTTTTTAAAAATTTAACTTCTCCGACTCAAACACATCTTCTAATATTAGTAGTTGAAAAAAAAATTTAATAAATTTTTCTTCTAAAAACTAAATTCAACTTAAAAGTTATGTTTTGGACTCTATACATTATTTTTTAAAAGTCCCAATAAATTTTTAGAAGTCCCAGTAATTTTTTGGATGTATCAATAATTTTTAGAAGTCCCAGTATATTTTTAAAAGTCACTGTTATTTTTTGGAAGTCTATACATCATTTTTTAAGAGTCCCAGTAAATTTTTAGCAGCCCCAGTAATTTTTTGGATGTGTCAGTAATTTTTTAGAAGTCCTAGTATTTTTTTAAAAGTCACAGTTATTTTTTGGAAGTCTATACATCATTTTTGAAAAGTCCCAATATTTTTTTTAAGTCGCAGTTATTTTTTGGAAGTCTATACATCATTTTTGAAAAGTCCAAGTAAATATTTAAAAGTCACAGTAATTTTTAGGATGTGTCAGTAATTTTTTAGAAGTCCTAGTATTTTTTTAAAAGTCGCAGTTATTTTTTGGAAGTCTATACATCATTTTTGAAAAGTCCAAGTAAATATTTAAAAGTCACAGTAATTTTTAGGATGTGTCAGTAATTTTTTAGAAGTCCTAGTATTTTTTTAAAAGTCGCAGTTATTTTTTGGAAGTCTATACATCATTTTTGAAAAGTCCCAGTATTTTTTTTAAGTCGCAGTTATTTTTTGGAAGTCTATACATCATTTTTGAAAAGTCCAAGTAAATATTTAAAAGCCACAGTAATTTTTAGGATGTGTCAGTAATTTTTTAGAAGTCCCAGTATTTTTTTAAAAGTCACAGTTATTTTTTGGAAGTCTATACATCATTTTTTAAGAGTTCCAGTAAATTTTTAGCAGTCCCAGTAATTTTTTGAATGTGTCAGAAATTTTTTAGAAGTCCCAGTATTTTTTAAAAGTCACAGTTATTTTTATAGAAGTCTAAACATCATTTTTTAAAAGTCCCAGTGAATGTTTAGAAGTCCCAGTAATTTTTTAGATGTGTCAGTAATTTTCTATAAGTCCCAGTATTTTTAAAATGTTCCAATTATTTTTTGGAAGTCTATCCATCATTTTTCAGAAGTCCCAGTAATTTTTTAGATGTGTCAGTAATTTTTTAGATGTCCCAGAAATTTTTTAAAAGTCCCAGTTATATTTTGTAACTCTATACATCATTTTTTAAAAGTCCCAGTAAATATTTAGAAGTCCCAGTAATTTTTTGTATGTGTCAGTAATTTTTTAGATGTGCCATTCATTTTTTTAAAGTACCAGTTATTTTTTGGAAGTCTATACATCATTTTTTAAGAGTTCCAGTAAATTTTTGCAGTCCCAGTAATTTTTTGGATGTGTCAGTAATTTTTTAGAAGTCCCAGTATTTTTTAAAAGTCACAGTTATTTTTTTGGAAGTCTAAACATCATTTTTGAAAAGTCCCAGTGAATGTTTAGAAGTCCCAGTAATTTTTTAGATGTGTCAGTAATTTTCTATAAGTCCCAGTATTTTTAAAATGTTCCAATTATTTTTTGGAAGTCTATCCATCATTTTTCAGAAGTCCCATTAATTTTTTGGATGTGTCAGTAATTTTTTAGATGTCCCAGAAATGTTTTAAAAGTCCCAGTTATTTTTTGTAACTCTATACATCATTTTTTAAAAGTCCCAGTAAATATTTAGAAGTCCCAGTAATTTTTTGTATGTGTCAGTAATTTTTAGATGTGCCATTAATTTTTTTAAAGTACCAGTAATTTTTTAAAAGTACCAGTAATTATTTAAAAGTACTAGTTATTTTTTGGAAGTCTATACATCATTTTTTAAAAGTCCCAATATATTTTTAGAAGTCCCAGTAAGTTTTTGAATGTGTCAGTAATTTTTTAGATGTTCCAGTAATTTTATAAAAGTTCCAGTTATTTTTTGGAAGTCTATACGTCATTTTCCAGAAGTCCCGGTAAATGTTTAGAAGCCCAGTAATTTTTTGGATGTGTCAGTAATCTTTAGATGTGCTAGTAATTTTTTAAAAGTCCCAGTTATTTTTTGTAACTCTATACATCATTTTTTAAAAGTCCCAGTAAATATTTAGAAGTCCCAGTAATTTTTTGTATGTGTCAGTAATTTTTTAGATGTGCCATTAATTTTTTTAAAGTACCAGTAATTTTTTAAAAGTACCAGTAATTATTTAAAAGTACCAGTTATTTTTTGGAAGTCTATACATCATTTTTTAAAAGTCCCAATATATTTTTAGAAGTCCCAGTAAGTTTTTGAATGTGTCAGTAATTTTTTAGATGTTCCAGTAATTTTATAAAAGTTCCAGTTATTTTTTGGAAGTCTATACATCATTTTCCAGAAGTCCCGGTAAATGTTTAGAAGCCCAGTAATTTTTTGGATGTGTCAGTAATTTTTAGATGTGCTAGTAATTTTTTAAAAGTCACAGTTATTTTTTGGAAGTCTGTACATCATAAGTCCCAGTAATTTTTTGGACGGTCAGTCATTTTTTAGAGGTCCAAGTATTTCTTTAAAAGTCCCAGTTATTGTTTGGAAGTCTATCCATCATTTTTCAGAAGTCCCAGTAATTTTCTGGATGTGTCCGTAATTTTTTAGATGTCAAAGTAATTTTTTAAATTTTTCTGTTTCATTCAGCGTTCAAAAAATTTTGGTAATGAAAAAATTAGTGCATTTATAGCGAATTTTTAATAGTAATAAATAAAAATGAAAATAGAGTCCACTAAAAAATATAAAACAAGTTTTTATTTATTTTTTTTAACTTTATATTAATTTTGCTATAGATAATTTTTAATTATTATACTTTTCCAGTTTTTGAAAAACAGTCACTAATTACAAGATTTTTACATTTGTTTATAAATTATAACAGCAAATCCGATTTCCGTTTGAATAATGACTTTCCCTCACTAACTTTTCCGGAAATTACCAACAATTTAAGATAGTTTGAAGTTCGGTAAACTCCTTGGAAAGGGATTCCGTGACTTTGTAGTCGGTAATGATCATTATGTGATACCAAACAAGTTTCGATTTCACCACGGGAGTTTTGTAAAAAAAAATATCAGATATCACGAAAGTGCTGGTTCCTGGCTCTCCAAAGATTTAATCAATATGACGGAGTATAAAAATATTTTGTTTCACATTAACGAGGTTAAATTTAAAAAATATAAAACTTAATTAAATTAAAAAAAATATATATATAGTTACAGTTTTATTCTATTCTAGAATATTTGCCCGTTAGTAGGAAATTCTAAAATGAGCTGGAAATAAAAGTTAATTCCCTAATCATTGAATGAGTGCAGATAATGGGGTTGAGTTGTATTTTTAAAAGAAACTAGTTCGTAAAAGAAAATGCCGGTGGAAGTAAGTGCCTAAAGTTTTTCAGAAAAAAACGGCTTTAAAATTCAGGAAAATCATAATTGCAGCAGCTTTAATAAGGGTTTGTTTTTAAACTGGAGTATTTTAGGGATGAAAATCTTAAAAGTTTTACTGTTAATAAAAATTAGGTAATTTATAATAAATTAATATCAATATTTAATATTCCTTCATTTTTCTCTCTCAAATATTACCATTAAGACTTTAAGATATTTCAAGGTCAAGGTCAAATAAATCCGTCTGTGCGTCGGCTAATTTCAACGGTGAGATTCTGTTGTGATCATTTACATATTTCAAGGTCAAGATATTGTGTCCTTATACATGCCTATTTCATGGTAAAGGTCAAATAAGTCAATGATTAAGGTCTAGGTGCAAGCTGGTTGTCGCTTATCGACTGAACTAATCTACATATATAGATATGGGGGTAATTACCTATAAGATCTCTCGTAACCCCTTCTACTGTAAAGTTGCAATTTCTATAATTCAGGTACAAACATTTGTGATTGGTTTCGATACTAGTTTTCTGTAATAAGTCAATTGACACACTATACCATCTAGGTGTGACGGATAAAATTATCTAGAGTTCCTAATTAGTAAAAGTATCCTGTCCTGTTGCTGTTGATCGATAGAGAACTGTAAGTACTGTTGGTAATTCCTTGTACGGAGAGTACTAAGAGGGCTCTATGAGACTGGTAGGTCGAGAAGACATGTTGTGGTGACAGTGTGAAGGGAAGCCAGATTGTGGTGAGATTAAGTCATAATAACCATCCAGAAATCGGCTCCCGTACTTAGCTGCCCTGATTATAATAAGCCATTTATTGTTCAGACATGCGTCCGAGGAAATTGAATACTGTGAAGGTTAGAGATAGGTACCCACTCCCTGTAGTTGCCGATACGTTGAATAAACTAAAGGACGCCAAATATATCAGTGATTAGAGCATCCTGTCTGATCCTATTATTCTCAACAGATTTAGGAGTATGTGGATTGAGTTTTCAACATCTGAGTAACAAAATCTTCAATCTTCTTGTTCTGCTGGTCCAAGCTTCTTAAGATGTCTTCTCAGCCGACAATACTTGTTTTTACTTAGATACATTCTGTGGACCTCTTCTGATTATAGTCTCTCAGAACAACTTTCGCTTGTTTCATTCCTTGTAGATTACTTTGGTGGTTGAATCTTTTTTATTTCACTTCACTTTTCAATTCTTCCATTATCATGCTGTTACCGATTATACAGATAGGTTCGGGCCCCTGAAATAGTGTTTCAGCCCATTTTTTGGTATGTTTATCTGCTACTTCATTTTCCTCCACATGGTATGTCCCTGAATTCATAATTAAAGCTAATTACGAGTGATCTCAGTGCGTTAATGGCTGATTAACTGTCTGACATGTCAATTTTTTGCATGCAGAATATCTTTTCCATATTGAGCTAGACATATTTTCAATAGCATATATATAAGGTTGAAAGATACTTGGTGATTTGCCCGAGCTTTCGGAGCATCTGGTACCAACTCCATATTCTCCTATTCCATGTCCTCTGTTATCCATCGGTGTACCATTTAATAGCATTTCTGTTGAGGGCAGAAATGGTGGTCTGGTATCAATCACTTTTGCGACCCAGCTTTGTGCTGAAACCTTTAGTATCTCGTCCTGAGGCATGTCCCAGATGTGTCCGTCTCCGATACAGAAATCAGGTTTACGTCTGATGATTCCCTCTTTTATGTGCAAAGGTGTGAGGTTTATGATTACCTCTACTGCAATCATCGGACACGTTCTCATTGCTCCTCATATGTATATATAGGCTGGTCTTTGGATCTGCAAGAGATTTTTCTTCAAGGTTTAAAGGTTAGTTTTCTTCATAATTAATGATTGGTCCCACAATAGCTGTGTACATATACAGCATAGTTTTTGGGTTACATCCCCAGTTGTTCCTGCTAAGTTCCTGAACGCCATTAGTGTTTTCCCGTTCTCTATCGTTACTACCTTTTGGTGCTTATTTCAGGGCAGTTTGTCGTCTAAGTGATTCCCAGATATTTTGCTTCTGGTTTCCATTTCACGGTTTTCAGATTGAGGTTTCTTTTCCTCGTAAAGGCTACAAAAGTGGTCTTGGTGGGAATGATATTTAGTCCCATCAAGTAGCACCATTCTGTTAACAGGTTATTAAGCTTCACATAATCGGGAATGCCACACCTTTTGGTAGTGCAGATGGAGATGGTATCTTGCCCTATCTTAGTTTCTGCTAGTCTACTGGGTGATATCCATTGCCGAACTAATATGATATAGAAGAGAAATCGGTTAAACATTTTTGATCAAGTTGGGATCTTCGGTAGGATTTATTCGTGCAAATATTTTAGCTGTTCTTCAAATATGTGGAATCCTGCGTTTGTTATGGCGCTTATTAAATAGTTCCAAGATTAAGTTTTTTAGATCCAAAATTTAGGTTTTTTACTTGCCATTCTTTATTCTGTTGATACCCTTGTTGAGTTTACTTATTGTACTTTCTGATTATTTTTGGTTTCCTGAATTTTTATGTGAAATTTCCGTTTAATGTAAGTTGGTAAGCTACTTGGTCTGGTGATACTTGTGCCTTGCCTGATTTCCGTTGGGTCACTCCCTGATAAGATTCCACCCCATCTTTGCTACTTAACTTATTTTGCTTCACTTAGCTCCTCCATTATGCTATTGTTTTCTCGTTGTATAGTTTTTAACGATTTGGTTAAAATGGTTTTAGATTATTGCCTTCAGCCTCAATGTATATTTTTTCTTGATACTTCCTACGATGGTGTAATATTTCTCTGGCTTAGGACTCTAATTAGATTCCACCCCATCTTTACTGCTTAACTTATCTTGCTTCGCTTAGCTCCTCCATTATGCTGTTGTTTCCTCGTTGTATAGTTTTTAAAAATCTGGTTAGGATGATTTTAGATTATTGCTTTCAGCTTCAATGTATATTTTTTCTTGATACTTTCTTATGTCCCTCTACGATGGTGTAATATTTCTCTGGCTCAGGTAAGTGATAATGGTGTCCAAGTCCTCTACATACCTTTTGAGATAAGATGGTACTTAAATATGAAAGACGATAGTTGGGAATCATTGAACTAATATGTTATAAGAATCGGTAAAAATACGAATTAATGGAATGCAATAATCAATTAATTAAAGAGCCATCCTAAAGCCGAGTGATTTTTATTTATTTCTATTTTGATCATTTTTATCAGCTATTGAAACCTATTTAAAAGTAATTTTTAATGTATTTTAATAATGTGTGAAGGAGATAAATTTGTCTGCATATTAAAATTTTTTGTCCTGCTAAGAATGCTGACAGAACTATTAAAATTTTTTTCTTACATACTGGAAATATGCCAACAATTCCGGATCCATTATCTTACATTATTTTTAATCCAAAACTAGTTTTACTGGTCGAGTGTAATGACTTTATTTTGCGTGTTTACTTCTAACGGTCTCTTGTCTTCATTTTTCCTTCAATTTCCTTCTCAAAAAATCGGAAACGGGAAAGTAAAACGGACTTCAGTAAACGTGACTTCATAAAATGCACTCAGCAGCGTAACGTGGATTCTTTCTGTAAAATAAACTTCATATACAGGTACG
This sequence comes from Neocrepidodera transversa, assembly GCA_963243735.1. Lineage (NCBI taxonomy): Eukaryota > Metazoa > Arthropoda > Insecta > Coleoptera > Chrysomelidae > Neocrepidodera > Neocrepidodera transversa. The sequence goes on from OY725347.1 coordinate 7,627,474, forward strand.
GACTCAACACGTCCTCACGGAAATGATTAATGCTACATATCTAGCGAGAAACTGACCATAAACTTAACATGTTTATATATAGACAAGGATGGAATCGAGATATATTCTACATGTACCACTCGGAGAGTTCTTTTTAGCCCAACACGCTTAAAAGAACCGCCGGCATATTTTTGACCAGCAAAAATATTCTACAACGGTCATCATTTGTTATCCTTTTGCCTTGTTGAATTACTGAGTTTTGACTTAACAATGATATTCTTATTTTAAAGGAAAAATACTTTATCGTGTTCTGTCAGCGGTACGATAAAAATAAAATTTAAAATAATCTAGTAAGACATAAATAATTACTTATGTTCCTAAACTCCCAGCCTGCCATTGAGACCACCCCTACATTAAGCAAAAGACCCGAATTACAAGACATTGTAATACGGACAAAACCCGGAGAAAAAGAACTAACAATTGAATTAATCATCGATTTACTTCAGGTTGTTCATAGCCTCCGGATTTTTGGTGAAATTTGTACTGTAACTAAGTTATAACAAGTTATAACATTTTATAATAATGTTAATTTTCAATTTTTTTCCAGCTGTTTAAAAAATATGAAAACACGCTATAAGGCTGGTTTAAATATTTCAATTTGGATAAAAATCTAAACGATGATTTATAGCGTTACTTTATTTGAATGTTAGTAATTATTATGTTAGTGGCCTTTTAAAGAAAAACCATTAAGAACAGTTTTATAACTTACCATCGGCTGGTGTATTTTTATTATAGCTATTTCCGTGCTGTGGAGTTATAGTTCACGTAAGTGTTTTTACGTAAAGGAAAGCCAACTTTTTAAAAAAAATAATTAAAATTATTGTTAATTTACCAGAAAATTACTAATTAGTTATATATTTATGTAACATATTAAATTGATTTGTTCTTTTACCGAAAACAGAAGAAAAAAAAATAATTAATTTTGTTATAAATTTCAATTTTTTTTTAAAAGAAAACTCAGTCACAGGGTAAGTTCAATTTAAATCATTCAATAAAAAAAACACATAATCAAGATAAATTCTTTAATACAAGAAAAATAAGAAATATTTAAATTATATTCAAATTCAATTTTGTACTATAATTTTGTTTTACTTAATTTTAATAAAAAAATTGCAGATCTGTAATTTCCTTTTGTTTACAAACAAAATAACGATCAAAATAATATAAAAAAAATTTAATTTATCTTATTCCAAATTCTTGTTCTTGTTCTTTTTTAATTTTCTGGATCTAAGTTTCCTTTGAAGAAGGAAAATAAGGAAAACCTCAAGAATAAGCCAAGTTTTTTTTTCACAAAAAAAGATCTCTGAATTTTTTATCGTAAATTAAACAAATATAACGTTTAATTTGACTTTAATTTCTTTAAACCCACAAAAAGAAAGGAAGGACGGATTTTGAAATTTATCATAGTTTTTTATCAATTTTTTCCAATTACATCAAAAAAATCAATTGGACTGGCGTCCAAATTTTTTTTATTTAATATTTTACTTCTGATATATTTCAAATTCTATTCGTGGAACGAACCCAAAATAAAAAGATGTGAGCTTTAATCACATTAATTATTTATTATCAACAATAAAATATCGTTTAAAACATAAAAAATTACAGAAAAGTTTATATAAAAAAGAATTTAGAACAAACTGCAAAAAGTTAATTACAATGTATACGCTTCGGTACAGACAAGGCAAAGAAAAAGAAGAATAAACAAAAAAAAAGAAGAAGAGGTTGACAGGTGACAAGTGATTGGTGGGAAGAAAAAGGATGGTTAAACATCAAATGTTACAAAAATAACAACAATAACAAAGGGGCCCGGATATACGGGAACAGTAAAAATCAGATGAAAAGGAAAACGGGGGTAGCAATGAAAATACCAAATGGGGGAATCAATATAGTTTCAACTATAATGAGCATCAGGTGGTCAGATTCTTTGTAGCCCCATGTACGGTGGCGATATTTTTGCATTCTCTTTTTCCGGGATGTTGATCCCCTTATGGGTGCTGTCCCTAGGTGTGGTTAATCATTGCCACCCCCTATGGAGCAACCCTTAATTTTTATTTCGAATATCATATATTTTTCAATTTTTTAAAAATTGCGATCGTTTGTTTCTTAAGTCTTAATGATGGTCACTGACCGAAACTAGTTGCCTGCTAGCACTTTATTATTATTAAATTTCTGGTACCTGACTTTGTGCTTTATTTCCTTAAAAATCAGTTAACGATGATTAGTGAACTTCTTTAAAACGCAAGTGAACTTTATATATGTAACTAAAATACAAAACATCAATGTATCTATCATACACTTGTGTATATAAATAATAAACATTTTATAAGAACTCGTATGTACCTCGCTCGGCCTAATTCAATTAAATTGAGTTATATAAAGTAGATGTAATAAAACTGACTTTCGCTATGAGTTATTGACATTAGGCAGATTGTAGTTTTCTGAAAAAAAAAATGTAAAGTGGCAAAACTGGTAAGAATTAATTTTAACACTATAGGGAACCCCAAAATATTCTAAGTAAAAAGAGGGTTACAAAATACGAAATTATTAATTTATTGTATTGTTTACTTTCACAATTCAAATATTTTTATAATTTTTTTTTAAATGTAAAATAAAAAAGGTGTGAGTGTAAATATTATATTTCATAAAATCGTTAAAAAAAATTGTTTCATAACCATGAAATATTAAGTTGTAATCGGGATATAGTAATTTATCATAATGACATGAAATCCATTAAAATAAAAATGTATTAATTATTGATTGATATGACCAATATTATCACAAATACCCTTATTTTTGCTTCTAATGAACTGTATTTTTTTGAGGTATAAATATTGATAAAAGATTATTTACGTTTAATATTAAAAAAACTAGTAACAGCTATCGCATAAACTTTGTCTAAATATTATAATTATTATGCGAAATTTTTTTTGTTTCAACGTTTCAAAATTCAATTTTCTTAAATTTGGTAATAAATAAAAAATAAATAAGATAAGCAATTAATTAAAATTAACCTTACTTCATCTCTATTTCAGCAGCTAGTAATGAGAATCCTCACGAAAGGCGATTAATACAGAAATTCGTTAATAAATCGAACCAGAAAATTTACATATCGGAGCGATAATTCTTGCCCTGAGAAACTTCTATAAATTTTCTAGCTCGACGTCAGCCAATTTGTATCTAATATAGCTCGTGGTGAATATATTTCCTATTTAATAGTATTATCCGGAATTCAGTACAAAAGCGGATACTCTTGTCGGCTTCAATTTTTTTAATGTTTATCGGTTTATTTGACATGACGGGTTTCTAATGGAATATATGGAATGCTCGGTAAAGAATTGGATATCCATTTGGCGATGATTATACTAAGATTTTAGAGTAGATAAGTAGACACACGTCATTTCAGCATATAATACCTTAAGAAACAATTTCACAAATAATTTAACGATAAAAGAAAAATAATAAATGGAAATATAAAAGTAATAGAACACTTTTAAAAAGCATTATATAACGAAGAAATATTTTTTATTATTATATTATTATAACCTATAAATTTTAATATAAATTATAATCGAAAAACAAAATGTTTTGTTTCTAATTTTAAGTTTCCCCTATCAAATATATCAAAAAATAAAATATTCAATTATAAAATAATTCTAATTGATTTTTTGATACAATTAGAAACAATTGACAAAAAAATTATGATACATTTCAAAATCCCTCCTTTGATTTTTTTGTGGGTTTAAGGATATTAAGCTTTGACTTTTTTTTTTGGAAACCCAACTTGGCTTGGTTCTTGAAGTCTCTTCTCAAGTTTCTAGGATCAGGATCAAAAGAGGAAAAAAAGTGGCTCGTTCCAAAAATTTGTGGCAATTGATTTATTTATTCGTTCGGTATGATTACTTTGGGGATGAAAATTCCCATTATACCAAATTTTATGCCAGAGTTCGGAAATGTTTACTGATGATTTGTGGACCATTATCACAGGATATAATATGAGGTGTACCGAAAATAAGGAAGACACTATTTTCGAGGAATTTGACGATTGAACTAGAGGTAGCTTTTGCCATAGCATGAACTAGAGTGAATTAAGTAAACCAATCTACTACCACTAGATCAAATTTATATCCTTTACGAAAACGGGGATAAGTGCCTATTAAATGCATAAATTTTACATTTCTTGACATAACGATATAGTAGTCCAAAGAAAAACTTATTCCAAAAAAAAAATTTGGTCCAAAAAACCCTAAAAGTTCACATACAGTAAATATAAGACAAAAATCTTATAAATTACCAGATTTCATGGTCTTTGTTTTTGAAAATGAATATAAAATAATGATAACATTAATATGAAATACATGAATTTTTAGATTAAAATATGAAATATAGAAATAAATTTTAAGACAATCTGTAAAAACAAAATTAAAAATAGAATTTTTTTTTGTAATCGAAATTGAAATAGCACCACAAAAATCAGATAATTTATATTGTTATAAAAGATAAGATATGAACTTTTAAGTAAATATAACAAACAAATATACCGGAATTAAAAATAACAGTAAATAAAAGTTAAAGCGTTGAAATAATTAATAAAGGTAGCAGGGGATCTGATAATATAAAATAATAAAAACTTACCCTATATAATGAGGGGAAGAAAGGAAATTTTCAATTTGCAACAATTGTTTTGACTGAAGAGACAAAGAGAGAGAATTGTTAAAATGGGAAAGAAATTTCATAGTAATACCAAGAAGAGACGGAGATCTTGAGAAGGGACATCAAGCGAGCTGAATTAAATACACCGAGCATATGAATAATAAAAATACAGGGTGGCACAAAAAAACGTAACAATAAGGAAAAAAAAGATTACATATAAGTAGATAGTCTACTTGAATTTTGCTATAGGTATAGGGAATTCAACGTGTTTAGAGAGAGAGAGAGGTATAGGAAATGACGTCACATTTTACGACAGTTTTTAACGCTCAATATTTTGAAGCGAGAAAAAACGTTCGAAACGTAACATTTTGTAACGTTTTCAACAATTTTTAATGTTTACTTTTTGATGTAAAACAACTTTCACTTTTTTTTTATCAAATATGGCATTATGTTTGACGTATTTTTTCGGGTCAAAACATTGAACGTTAAAAAACGTCGTAAACATCGTAAAATGTCAAGTTGAATTTCCTATACATATAGTAGAACTCACATAGACTATCTACTCATATAAACTGATCTTTCAGTTCCATTGTGATTTTCCGTTTTTTTTCCAATTTTCCCAATTTTTAAAATTTTTCCATTTGTTTCAGATTTTTTTCGTTTTCTTTAAATTAAATCTGATTACATAAATAAATACAATGTTAAATATTATTAATAACAAATCTTACAACAAATAACATTTCCTTGAAGGAAAAAAAAAACACTAATGATACGGCTTTGTCCGTCTGTCCGCATCTATTTCTCAAGAACTATAACAGATAGTGACAAACGGTCCACGGCTATAAATTCGGCATATCTTGAATGTCTGCATAGGCGAGTTTCAGCTTTCTATAACTTCCGGTTTTACAAACCTATATAGATACTTCCGCTTTTAAAAATATCCATTTTGACGTTAAATTGAACGGTAAATCCATAGACGCATTCAGATTTGCACTACATCTTATACTCTTTTAGATAATCGTAAATGTTATGGGTCAAAGTAGCCCATGACAAAACTTACTACGTTGTGATCGGGAGACCGAAAAAAGTAAGTTGATCTTAAGTATTTTCGCCCCAGAGTCACGCCCAAATTTTTTTTGTGACAGTAGTAGGTTGGTTGTTACGTTTCTTTGAGCCACCATGTATTTTCATTATTCCTCTACTAAATATATTTTAATTTCATACCTCGCTTGATATCCCCTTCTTATTTCTTCACGTCTTTCCCATGCTAATAATGTTCTTCTCTCTGCCTACTTAGTCAAAATAACTTATTTTATATCGTTCGTGTCGCTTACTGAAGATTTCTTTTTTTTCTTCCCTTCATCTTATAGGGTAAGTTTTTATTTTATTATATTATATTTTCACTAAAATTCTTTGTTATCATTATTAATTAATTCGACGCTTTTAATTTTTATTTACTGTTATTTTTAATTCTTTTAATGTCAGTATATATTTTTTTGTTATATTTACTCAAAAGTTCATATCTTATTTTTTGATACATTTGTTTATTTTACTGATATTTCTCTCTAAGCTATTGATTTTTTATTTGTTACTACATTTCTGGAAAATTAATAAGTTTCTTCCATTCTTATAATTGTTAATTTTTTACAATTTCTTCATTTAAATTGAGGTACATACTTCCATTTTTTTTTTTTTTTTTTTTTTTTTTTTTTTTTTTTTTTTTTTTTTTTTTTTTTTTTTTTTTTTTCCAATTCACTGCAGCCTCAGTTGACATATTTTTATATTTCTTCAATTTTAGCCATTTTTTATATCTTACAATAAGCTAAAATATTAATTTTTTTATTTCTACATTATTTATTTATTTAAATTTTTTTTATATTCCTGTTTTTTTTTTATTTATTTATTAGAATATTATTTTACAGGATACGAAAAAAAACTTATACAACTTATGCAACAAAATGTTTTTCTCCAAAGAGTGAAAATTAAAACAAACATAAAATATAAATATATCAAAAAATTATCAATTTCCCGAAGGGAAACAAAAAAATGAACAATTTGAACAATTTGGTAATAGTGACTCTTGCCTTTGCCTCTTACTTCAAGTATCGGATTGCCCCTGGCGCCACCTTCCGTTTATAGTGTGAAGATCACTTGCACGGGCAGCTTCAGTGCAGAAATAAAATACTCCATTGGTCGTTATGTTAACGATCAAGGTGGTGCGGCCGGAAGGGCGAGCGTTACTTACCCTACTGGGTTAAGTACTTGGGCATTCAGCTGTTACTGATATCACAAATAGAAATTATTAAGTACAAAATTTTTTTTATTCAATTATCAAAATCCGGAAGAAAGAAAGGTGTGTAATATGACGGTACTGGACTCCGGTACCATAGGAATTGGCTTCATTTAGTAATTTGCTCCGGTTAAATAAAAACCGGAGAATTACCGGTCAACACAACGACCGGATATCTCCGGTTTTTTAGATTTAAACCAATTATAGATAAATAAATGATAACCGTCAAGTCGTGTTACTAAAAACTTATTTTTAGTTGTAGATTTGTATTTTTTTGATAAAGAACAATAGGTGGCAGCACCATCTCGTGCCTCATGGTCGGGTACTTTTACAAATCCGGTGTTTCCATCTGTCATGCGAAGGTTCAACTGGTACTTTATGTTGTTTAAGTTAATTCTTCTCCAGTGCCGTACGCAATTTAATTTATAAATTTTAATTTTTACGGAAAAAGTATCTTCGGTACAGTGGCTAATAAATCAGTAATTTTGTACTACAAAATCTATTATAAAATTTATAAAAACGAATCATTTCTTAATTTATATCTTTAACACCCTGTAACTAAAATTTTACCATTTTTCATTTTTACTGTAGAATATAAAAATATATAATAATTTACCGTTTTACTAAATATATTTTTTTAATTAATTCCGGTAAATCTGAAAATTTCTGAATTAAAAATGTTAGAAAGCATTTAGCTATTCCGGGTAGGTTTCCGGGCATAAAATACCTACATATTTAATTGGTATATCTCGGACATTAAAGTATATATAAAATTCTGTCTGAATTTAAAAACGCTCGTTATTTTTATTAGCTATGAATGAGTCCTTTAAAAACTGGCAAACTACCTAAATTTTTTTAATAACTAAGTAATATAATATGATTTAAAAATAGCTTATATATATTTTCTGTACAATTTTAAATTAATATTTAACATATATTAATAAAAATAATAGCAACGCAAAAATAAATTAATTATTAAAATACAAAATCTCATATTTTTTTTAATCAGTGTGGTATTTAGCTATAAATATAGAAATAGGTAAATTAAAATTTTTTTTTTATTTCTTATTCTATGCGAAAATTTTTTCTGATTTTATATATGTTTTTTTTTTTACTTTTTAGCACCTATTATTTTATTATTACTCTATAACCCAGTAACTTGATATAAAAATCCAACAATAAAAGAAAGTGTTTAAAAACAAACAATCACAAATTCCTCCCCTTTTGCATATATCTCCATACGCGGGGAAATAAAACGCAATTAAAATCGAAACGAATAGTAAAAAAGTAAAGACAATTTTTCCTTGACGTCGGTTTTTTATGAGACTCTGACATTTTTATTACCTGCCTTAAAATAAAACAGAACAGTTATAAATTACAGTCGAGATGTTATCTAACAGCTACGATGAAAATGCCGTGGCGTGCTTTTGTAAAAACCAAATCCAATCCGGTTACACATTTGAAAAAAGTCTTTTTCTTTTCAGTGACATCGAAAAGATTTTGTGCAATAATTGTATCAAAAAATTATATGACTTAAAGTTTAGTATTAGTCGAAATTAGCATTTATTGATTTATCTAAAAAATTTTTGGAACTTACAATTGTCCAATTATCTTAGTTTTAAAGCATTTTCCTAACTTAAATTCTTCATTTTTATTTTTGATCATTATAATGCTAATAAATTGAATTGTAATAATTTTTTTTAAATTGTCCAATTTTATTTTGTTTCCCATTTTTAAGCATTTTTGGAACAAAAATTGTCCTTTTATCTTAGTTGGTCCGTAACAGTGTTCAAACATTATTTTTAAGAATTTTTCAAACTTGAAATTCTCCATTTTTTTGAACAAAAAATTAATTTTAATAATTTTTTTTAAATTGTCCAATTTTTTTCAGTGTTCAAATTTTTGGAACTTCAAATTGTTCTATTATATTATTTGTCTCTACAAGTGTTTAAATATCATTTTTAAGAATTTTTCACCTTAAACTTTTCATTTTTCTTCTTGATCATTTTTGAACTGAATTTTTTCTTAAAATTGAACAATTTTATTTAGTTTGTCCCTTGAAATATATTTTGAGAAAAGAGATCACCTGGAAGAATATACCAAAAAAATATTTGAGAAATAGAGATTAACAGGAAGAATACAAAAATAAAATAATTATGGGAAAAAGTGATCTGTAGGAAAACCATAAAAAATATGGAAAAGAAAGATAAGCAGGAACAATAAAAAAATAGGAAAGGCAGATTAACAAAATGAATTACAATAAAACATAATGAAGAAGAGAGCTGAACAGGAAAAAGATAAAATATAATAAAAATAACTACAAGAAAGAGAGATGAGCAGGAAGAATATAAAAAAAATAATTATGGAAAAGAAGGAATATAAATATTAAAAAAAATAACTTGGAGGAAGAGATACGAGCAAGAAAAATATAAAAAACTAAATACAGCAAAGAAATATTAATATTAGCAGATACAATATAAAAAATAATTATGGGGAAATAATTATGGGGAAGAGAGATAAGCAGGAAGCATGTAAGAAAATAATTATGTGGACGAAAAATAAGCAGGAAGAATATATTAAAAATAATAATGGGAACACTATAAAACTAAAAAAAAAATATTATGGGGTATACGATATGAGTTAAAAGAATATAAAAAAATAATTATGGGAAAAAGAGATGAGAAAAAAAATAATTATGGAAAAAAATGACGAGCAAAAAGAATAAAAAAAATAAGTAATAAGGGAAAGAGACATAAGCAGATAAAATATACAAAAACAACAGCTCTCGGAACAGCTTTAAACGGCTCTCGAACAGGTCTAAAACAGGTTTTGAACAGGTTTCGAACAGCTCTCATCTGATGACATCACGAGTGACCTTGAATAAGCCAAAAATTACCAGAATGGACCTTAGCGATTTCCCACGTTAATTTCCATAAGGAGTGCGCCAGAACTGTCATAGCTTATCTACTTGCCGGTCTTTTAAAAAACTATGGACTACTATTTTACCTCTTAGTCCTCATTAATTAGATATGTTATAAAATGATTATTAATGCATACAATTTAGAGGGATTTAGATTGTAACCACCGTGTAAGCTAGTTATTGACCATTTTTTCAAATATCTTAACAAAATAACTGAAAAGAGAAATAGGGCGGTAGAAATAGGGCGTATTTATTTGGCTTAAGGAAGAGAATTATTATGGCAATGTTTTGGGAATATTTCAGTATCCAATATAGAATTAGTTAAATTAATTACTATCAACTTCCTCTCAATGGGAACATTTTTTAGCATGCAGTGTATTACATCATCATGACCCATTTCCGCTTCTGTGCTTTTGCCATATATTAATTTTCAAATTTTATTCGATTTAATTTCCACTTTTCTGAAAAATTTGTCACAGTAATCATAAAATTTGCTGAAATTGCAATCGGTTGTTTTCCTCTACGTAGTTCATTAAATTCAAAAACTAATTCGATATTAATTAATAGAATGTCAAATCCGTATAATAATAACAATTCATCCAAATAGTATCGGTTGTATTTGGGTTTATTATTTTTAATAATTGCTATAAATAAATTATTATTAATAGAAAGATCTGTGTTCCTTAACTAATCTTGCTTTTTTTTATAAACTTTTTTAACCTGATTATTATAATAATATACATTATCCAGCGCAACATTTTTTATAGGCAAACTTTTTATTTTACCCATTTTGTTTTAATTATATATGCATCTGGTAACAAACTATTTATATTTGTTATTTTTTTTAATAATATACCAAGTTTAAGATAAATTTTTTTCTTCATTTATTTTAGGGTTCATTTACGCCCAACAAAGAATGATTAAGTAATACTTTATATTTAATTTTTAATTAACGGCGCCAACCATTTATTATATTTAGTGACATTAGAAAATAACAGTCAATAATTAGATCTTTTTATCCAGCTTTTTTGATTTCATATCTCTAGTTCGTATGGTAGAATGGGTCGGTTTTATAGTGATATCGTAAATGTTACTTGCCTGTTACTATTCAATTTTTCCTAGTAGAACAATAAACATTTTTTATAATAAATTATTCACCTCATCTACTGATATCATAATGGATTTCATGTAACAATATCGGCGGTGGGCTGTCAACATCAACACGACAATGCATACATGTTTACATTCCCTGTTGTAGCACTATACTTGTACACTCCCCAACAATAAAACCGCTCCCTTCACGCCACTGACCCCGTGACCTTAATGGACGTAGCATTTCACCCCCGTATGCCGGAAGCCTTGACGAATGTATTCGACTTGAATTTCCGGACTATGGGCAACGTACCGATTTGCCTAATTTAATTTACCACCAAGGCAGGAGATGGAGTTTGATTCGATTCCGTCCAGCCATCGGCGTCGGTGATGTTTCGTATTAGGAATTATCAGTCGTCGAGGTTGAGGTCCGAGCGTCTTCGATAAGATTTATCGAAAATTCGTTGTCGTAGAAAATTTTATTGAAACCATTGGACCGGTATGTTTGCTTACTTTTTATACTTTTTGAAATTATATGATGTGGTCACTAATACAGAGTGGGAATCTATATTATTGAAAAAAATCGGCTGTATCACCCCATAACTTTCCCGGCTCGACCGTAGAAAATATGTTATTTATTATTATTATTTTAATTACAAAATACTAAGCATTACATTAATTTATGGAACACATTAAAAATTGCGAGCCGAATTGATATTTCAATGTTAATAATGACATAAGCTGCGCATGCGCACGTTGTATATCACACTGCTACAATTGGATCTCCTAAAATCATGTGTGAAAACTATTGGGAATTCGGGAAAATTTTTCATGCAGTAGTTGTATGGAATTTTATGCTTTACAACTTTTTAAAAAGTTAAACATAAAAGTTAAAGAAAATTTGATGAGTTACAACTTTGCATAAGAAAATTTTGCACTGAAATGCATTGTTTGTCCTCAAAATCAAGAAAAACTAGAGAAAACAACATGCAGATTTTTTACGCGCCCTCTAGTGGCGCAACTGTTGACAATTCTGGAAAAACCTTAAGACAACAGTTGTAGGGAATTTTATGCTCTAAAACTTTGTACTAAAACACTTTGCACAAAAGTGTATTGTTTGTCCTCAAAATCAAGAAAAACTAGGGAAAACCTTCATGCACATTTTTTACGCGCCCTCTAGTGGCGCAACTATTGAAAATTCTGGAAAAAGTTTGAAACAAAAGTTGTAGGGAATTTTATGCTCTAAAACTTTGTACTACAACACTTTGCACAAAAGTTTATTGTTTGTCCTCAAAATCAAGAAAAACTAGAAAAAACCTACATATACATTTTTTACGCGCCCTCTAGTGTATTGTTTATCCTTAAAATTTAAAAAAAGTTAAAAATTGTTACATGTGTATTTAATCAATGTCGGTCTTGAGGACCTTCTACTATACCAATTTAAACCAAAATCTAATGGTCGTATTCTAGGCACACACCGACCCTCCATAACAATTTTCAGCTTGATTGGTCAAACGGTTCGGCAGTTACCGTGGAAGATTACACACAGACACACAGACAGACCATACGCTGGAAAAGGTTTCAATCATCTTGGGGGACTTCAAAATGGATATTTTCATCGATATCTCGATTTTTTTTTGCTCCTTCACCTTACTTTCCCTTTGATGGGTCCGGGAAAGTAAAAAAACAAACTTACCATAAATTGATATGATTAATTATTAATAACAAGCATGATGCTTGAAACTACTGTTGAAAAATGATTAAAAATTTTGTTTCAACACTTTGAGTGACAAGCTAAGATAATTGGACAATTTGAAGTTTCCAAAATACTTAAAAATAATCTTTGAACACTTTAAGAAATTTGGACAATTTTTAGAAAAAACGTGATTAAAATTCAGTTTATTAATATTATAATGATTAAAAAGAAAAATGGAGAGAATTTTAAATTTGAAAAATGCTTAACAATAATGTTTGAACACTTTTAGGGACCAACTAAGATAATTGGACAAACTTTATTTAAAAAATGCTTAAAAATAATCCTTGGACAATTTGTGAGGCAAATTAAAGAAAAGTGGACAATTTAAAAAAAAGTGATTAAAATTCAGATTGTGAATATTATAATGATAAAAAATAAAAATGGAGAGACTTTTAAATTTGAAAAATGCTTAACAATAATATTTGAACACCTTTAGGGACCAACTAAGTTAATTGGACAAACTTTAGATAAAAAAATGCTTTAAAATCTTCTTTGGAAAATTTGTGGGGCAAATTAAAGAAAATTGGACAATTTAGAAAAAAAGTGATTAAAATTCAGATTGTGAATATTATAATGATAAAAAATAAAAATGGAGAGACTTTTAAATTTGAAAAATGCTTAACAATAATGTTTGAACACTTTTAGGGACCAACTAAGATAATTGGACAAATTTTAGTTCCAAAAATGTTTAAAAATAATCTTTTAACACTTTAAGGGACAAACTAAAGAATATTGGACAATTTTTAGAGACAATTGGACAATTATTTGAAAAAAATGATTAAAATTGATTTTATTAACATTTTAATGGCCAAAATGAAAAATGGAGAATTCTAATTTTAAAAAATGCTTGAAAATATTGTTTCAACAATTTTTATTTCCAAAAATGCCTAAAAATAATCTTTGAATACTTTAAGGGGCAAATATAGAAAAATTGGACAATTTTTAGAAAAAAATTATTAAAATTAATTTTATTAACCTTTAAATGGTCAAAATGAAAATTTGAGAATATTGAGTTCGAAAAATGCTTGAAAATATTATTTTAACATTTTTAGGGACCAATAACTAGATAATTTCTAGTTCCGAAAATGTTTAAAAATAATCTTTGGGCACTTCAAGGGACAAACTAAATAAAATTGTTCAATTTTAAGCAAAAATTATTAAAATTTTTTGTTCCTAAAATGCATAAAAATGATCTTTGGCAAACTAAATAAAATTGGACAATTTTAAAAAAAAATATTACAATTCAATTTATTAACATTATAATGATCAAAAATAAAAATGAATAATTTAGGTTAGAAAAATGCTTTAAAAACTGTTTTAGAGGCAAACTAAGATAATCGGACAATTTTAAGTTCCAAAAATTCTTGAAATCTCTTTCCTATAATTATTTTTATTATATTCTTCTTGCTCATCTCTATTTTACAAAAATTTTTTTGGTATATTCTTTCAGATGATCTCTTTTCTCAAAATATATTTTTATCCTGCTCAGCTCTCTTGTCAATAATTGGTTTTTTGTAATTCATTTTGCTCATCTAGCTTTTCTATACTTTTTTTATTCTTCCTGTTTATCTTTCTTTTTTATTATTTTTTATAGTACTCCTTTAGAACTCTTTTTCCCATAATTTTTTTTATATATTCTTAGTACTATCTCTCTTTCCTATAATTATTTTTATTATATTTTTCCTGCTCATCTCTATTTCTCAAATTTCTTTTGGTATCTTCTTTCAGCTGATCTCATTTCCCCAAATATATTTTTTATCTTCTTCCTGCTCAAGCTCTCTTCTCCAAATTTTTTTTTGTAATTTATTTTGCTCATCTGGATTTTCTATCCTTTTCTTATTCTTCTTACTTATCTTTCTTTTCCATAATTTATGCACAGTTATCCTGCAGTACTCTTTTCCCATAATTATTTTTTTATCTTCTTCCTGCTCAGCTCTCTTCCCCATAATTGTTTTTTTGTAATTCATTTTGCCTATCTATCTTTCCTATATTTTTTAATTCTTCCTACCTATCGTTCTTTTCCATAATATTTTTATGATTTTCCAGCAGATCTCTTTCTCCGATAATTATTTTTTTATACTCTTCCTGATCATCACTCATCTCCATTATTATTTTCCTAATATTTTTATGGTTTATCTCTTTGTTGTAAATTTTTTTTTATTCTTTCTAATCATCTATCTTCCTCATTATTTTTTTTTATTTTCGTTAAGCTGATCTCTATTTACCATATATATTTTTTTTGTTCTTCCTGCTCATCTGATGGTTTAAATTATTTTTGCTTATCTTTCTTTCCAATAATTATTTTTTTATATTCTTCTACTCGCATGTCTTCACTATAATTATATTCTTATATTTTTTATAATTAACCAACTTTAATTACCAAATCGTTAGTAACAATAAAGTTAATTACAATTAACCATTTTTATTCATGTGGATTATAATAAATAATTGTAATTAAATAAAGCTTGAAAAAATGTTGCTCTATTATTTGGAAAATGATTTCCTTCCTTCACAATTCACCAATTCTATAAACACACAATATAGTCGTATAATTTTCCTCACGATATAATTTACATTGTCCCTCCTTAACGTCGAATTGACCGAATTTTTACCAACCCTGAAAAGGCATATTCACGAAAGTTCATGCCTAATTTTTTTTATCTATTTTATCAAAATCGCGTGACGACATTTGCGTGCCCAAAATGGTTTTAAACTGTTACACGGGGGGTAGAATGTTCACAATTCGCCAATGGCGCCTTTAATTTATTAAACAATATGTTTATTATGTTCGATGGCTATTGTAATTATATTAGTTCAGTGGTTCGATCAATAGGAACGTAATTAGTTAGTTACCAAGTTTTATTATTGTTATCGGTGTAGTTGTGTTGCGTTGTGGTAATTTGGTCGTGTTGTTTATATAAATATTTAGATTGTGTTATATTTTTTATTCGAATTTATTAGATTTTTTAACACTTTAATAAAATATTTGTTTAATTAAAATTGTTCCATCACAATACCCCGAAAAATTAAATTACCTACTTTCATTACTGTTACTACATCTATTGGACATTAGTCTTCTTATAATTACATGTTGTTTATAGAGAGTAATTTACATGTATAATCGCTAAGCTCTAAAAAATATCAAAAGTTGTTCCGTTCAAGGTCATTGCTCTTAACACTACCAGAAGATGCTAAAATATGAGCAGAAGTGTCTGAACTACTTGGGATAAATCAGAACTGGTCTTTACCCCTGTCAGATTCGTATGGCATAATCTTAAAGTCTATCAGATATCAGATAAGAGCGATGACCTTGAACAGTACAACTTGGAATGGTTTTATCACTAAACTAAATAAACATTATATATTTATTGGTTCCTTAATTTATCCCAATAGATTGTGTCCAATCAGCCAGTATATCTGACGTTTCTAACGAAAATATTATCCTTTTATCTTCTTATCTGTTATGTTTGATTAAGATCGACTTTGCTGAATTAGATTAAGGTAAATTTGATCCTACTTGAAGGATTGGTTTTGGATTTTGGTAACCAATCATATCCTATCTTATCACAGCTGAATCTTGAGTGGGACATTCCACCTGAACTTTGTCTTTAACCCTATTGTGCCACATCAGTTTTCACATCAGACCAATACTTTTAACACAGTCAAGAAAAGTTCTGATGTTAGCTTTCGGGTTTAGAATACTGTACCCCAAAGCACCATTTCCTTTCCCTGTTCAGGTCCAGGCAATAGCATAATACATGAAGAGGAATTTCATTCTCTTCATCACATTTTCTACATAGAGAATCTTCCGATATCCCTATGAAGTTCAGGTGGCTTCTGAACCCGCGCAGTGTCCTATCAGGTCACCTAGTGCGTTTTATACATAACAGCCTCTGTTCTTGAGTGTCTTAGTCTGGAATTTCCATCTAGTATTCCCTGTCTTAGTCCTTTAATTATTTCTTCAGCATACCCTGTACATATTGGTCGGAAATACCACATGTATGTTGTCCAATTTAACCTTTTTTCAGCACCTCTGATATTTTCTATTTTGGACCCATCTGTATGCCAGACTAAGGGATTTTTCTCATTCCTGACCTCACTTTTTCTGTGCCTCTCAGGTCCGTTTACCTTAGAAGATTTCTTAAAATTGTAGCTGACGGGAATTCTTTCCAATGGCACAGTTAGCACCGAATTTTTTCTTAGTTTTTCTACAAACATGGAATGGTTTTCTTTTCTTGAAAGTTCCTATCCTATTCCATTTATATCCAGCCTGTATATTGCTGCCAGTACCATTTTTTCCACTTCTGGGTGTATCAGAGGGAGCTCTAACAGAACTTCCAGAGCAGCTCTAGCAGAACTTCCATAGCAGTTGATGTTGTTCTAAAAGTCATTGTAATCAGAAGGCATGCAAATTTCTGAATCATGCTCAGTTATCTAGCTGCGTTTGCTCTGGTAACTTTCTGCCACCATATTACGGAAGCGTAGGTCACGGTGAGTCTCACAATCTTGGTATAGAGCCAATGCACCATTCCTGGGTTGAGTCCAACATTAACAAATACTTAGGATGAAAATGACTCCTTAGTCATTTAATTTCTAATTAACAATTATATTGCGAACTTAGCTCTCCACCTTCGTCTTGCTTGGAGCATTGCCATTCCGCTAATTTTCTTTTTGTTGCTACTTCCTGTAGAAAAAATTGAGCTCGAGGCTGATCATCTATGTAAACGTCTAGAAGATTACGTTAATGTTCCGCTCTAGATAAATAAATTATGTTTTGGAGTTTCACAAAATTTTGATTGCCAGCCTGCTACCAAGTCAAAAATAATTCAATAACCACTCAGATGGTTTCTTCTTTCTTCCCTATTTTCCTTTTTTTTCCTAGTTGGCCGAGAAATCAGGAAACAAGAGAAATGAAACTTGAAACTTCAGAATGATTTATTTCTTCTGCTTGTTCCGTGCAAGAAATTCGTAATATAATAGGTTACAAACACAAACCGACTAACTGTCATTACACAACAACGAAAAATGTAGAGAAGTGAAAACGCAAACTACATCTTCCACTTATCAGGATAACTACATTCTCAGAAGAGTTGGACTAAAACTGAGCCTTGAGCAAACCCGTTATTATATTTTGAAGGGAAATCTTTGTTTTTACACAGTGTCATTTGCTGCAATTAGATCAATAAATATAACGGATATTTTAGCTGCTTTTAGAACTTGTGCTCTATATATGACCTAGGTCGATGTTTTGAAAAAGGATCTTGTGGTCTCTATAGGATAATATGATTTCGGCGACTGTAGACTTTTCGGTTTGTCCTAAATGACAGCCTCATTTATGTTCTGTTATTCATGTGCTAATGCATCTCTTGGTTTGTCCTACGCTAACTTTTTCACAAGGGCAGGGGATTCTATAGACTCCTGCTGATATGAGGGGATCTCTCCAGTCTTTTGCCGTTTAAAGATACTCTCCTATTTTATTTGTTGGCTTATATGGTGCTAATTTTCTTTTTCTTTGAGATTTTACCAATCCGGTCAGAGACAACTTTTATATACTTTAGATAGACAGTACTTGTATTGTTCTTCACCAGGATTGGTTTGCATCTCCCTTGGACCGTGTCGTTGTAGCACTGTTGTCAGGTGTTTCATTTCAGCTTTGACGTATCTTGGTTTACACACCCTTATTGCTATGTTTACTAAGGTGTTGAGAACAGTCCGGTTTTGTTTTGGATGATGGTTGGATCCATGTTGTAGGTATCGATCAGTATGTGTTATCGTTCTGTATATACTCTGTGGCTTAGATTATTATCATCCCGATTGACTAATACATGTAGGAAAGGAATTTATTGGTTTCCTTCTATTTCCATGGTGAACTCAACACACTAATGAAATCGACCACTCACAGATGATGAAACGAGCATACTAGCTAAAGGAGAAAATAGGCTTGATCAGCACAGTTTTGCTTTAACTGAATCGACTTGGTATATTTTCTATGATATCTTGACTTGTTCTTTTATACAGAAGCCACTTTAATAATTTGTAACTAGCACTTAGCCACTTAGCAGCGAAATGGGATAATAAATATCTGGATTGTTACTTTGTGATACACGATTTATTATTTTTAATTGTTTGAGTCTTTATCTAGCTTGACATCCTGATACTTCATTGTATTGTAAATTGGGAGCGGATTTTAGGCTTTTAACTTAATTAATCTGTTTTTATGAAACAATGACATTTGGCGTAATAGCAAAGTTTTCATGGATCTGCCAAGTTTGTCTACTGAATCGTTTAAAGTCAATATTTTTAACCATTTAGGTTTAGGCTGAGTAGAAGCTCATCATAAGATCTTCATATACTTGTATCACTCCAGCCAGGGTACGCTATCAGAAAGGTCTTTTTAGTTATGCTTTTACCCAAGCTTAGGAGAAGAGAACCTTAAGACAAATAATAAATGTATTATGGATCAACCAGCATTGCCTGATTTTATTGCTACTTAAAAACCAACCGCATGTGATGTGAGAAAATCGCTGATTCTTATCTGATCACGACTAAGAGGTCTTAAGCCAAATTGAGCACCGTTCTCTGACTATATTTATTTTTAACAGAATTACACCAGGTAATGGTCAAACTTTGCTTTCTTGCTTGCTTTTTATTTTAACGTCCCTTCTCTGCATCCAGGTCTAATCTGGTAATCTGGACGGGACCTACAACCTGTCATGGATTACCGCCAGGGTCGTCGTTTACCCTAAACCCTGGACTTAGCCGTAGTCATTTAGGTGATCTACCGTTCCACCAACTCCTATCAGTTCCAGGAGATTTCCGATGTCATCCGACCTGGTTATCGGCGTGAACGGAACTGCGCATGGCATAAATACCATTTTGCACTTATCCAAAGTTTTATCAGACTTTTTTTCTTCTTGAGTCTTAATAGGATTGGAACACATACCCTAGACATCGACCAAGTCTAAAGACCACCGCGCCCAATTGGTCAAACTTTTATTTACATAGTGCATTCTAGTAACGATGGTAAATGGACCTTAATCTACGTACGCTCCTGGTAATTATCATGAAAAATCCAGTATCTTCAGCTTATGGTAAAAGTGGTTCGTGGAAATCTGGCAATGTAATTAGAGGCAAAATTGACCGTTAAAATTAAAATATCATCGTACTAGTTAGTCAAAGAATAATACTGACTCACCGGTGAAGAAACTGTTGAAGATAATCCACTAATTATGCTTCAGATTTACTGTTAGTTTTGACGCGATAAACAATTGACTTTATATTCTTTACTTTTGGGGTGTTTTTTGGTTTTTTATTGGATTATTTCACTATAAATACCAGCGTTCCTCTCATTTTGACTGGAAGAGACCAAACAAACATTTAATGCACCGCCGCTGGCTTCTAGGTGAAATTGCTAATTGCTTTAAATTAATAGTAACTAATTTTCCAATATTCCACGTTCAATTAACTGCTGAATTTTTATTTGGATATTATTTTATATTCTAAGAACTCTAAAATATTGCTGGTCATATAACCGCTGGCATTTATGTGGAATTGCTACATCGGCATTTCTTCACGTGTGTGTTACAAAAAAAATTTTTTTTCGTAAAATTTGCAATAGCCCTAATTGTAGCAAATATGATCCTAGCTTTGTAGCTTTAATGTACTGGCTTTTGGGTAAAATATTTACAATAAAAAAAGGTGAATTTAATATTGTATTGTAATATAAATTGTAATTCTGCAAGTTTAATTAAGACACCATTACTGCACATACTAATTACAGCAAATAAACTAAAACAAGTCAATTCACCAAGATCTATCGTTAACTTTTGATTAATTCACCAATTGAACTTTCTGATTTGACTAATCTAGGTGCTAATTATACCGTTCTTAGTAATGGCACCGCATTTCTATACGTTATAATTCATGAATTACACCTTAGCCTGGTTAATGTCGTTACCCAAAGAAATAATGAAATTTTCCAGGTTAAGTTAGCACGCAATCACGAACGCCGTCGGCATGGAAAATGGAAAATCAATAAGGCCAATTCAAAATACGGCAGATTTGATATTGGATCTTCTTATAATATATGTAAGTTTTTTTTATGAAAAATAAATTATCTTTTATTTTTAAATTAAAAAGTCAACAGTTTTGAATAAATTAATAAATTTAATTTTAAACCCAATAATACCGTTCAAAAAAAATAAATGTTTGTTAAACTTACTGTAAATTGCTGTAGTAATTGTAGACTTACCTAAAACAAAAAACAATAATTATTTACAAAAATAAAAGAAAACTAATAAGCAATAATGCAAGTCAATATAATTAATTTTATTATGCACTTTCCTGTTATTTATTGTTAAAATTTAACCTAAGAAATAACTCTCATATTAATTTTTCATTAAAAATTAATTCCCTAATGTAATTTTAGACTACTAACGTTTATATTGCAGCTCAATATATAACTGAATGTAATCGTTCAGAGTGGAAGAATATATCTTGAAATAATAATAATTACGGAAATTTAATAGCGTTTTCAATAAATAATTAAACGAGATACAACCTTAAGCTTTTATTTGAAGATGTATCGAAAACCGACACAAATACATGGGAATAAATCTCAACTCTCATACCAGAAATTGATTTAAAAGGAATTGACGAACAAGCGAGAATATGAAACAACGAAAACATGAAAAATGAATTTTACAAAATATATTTGTAATATTATTCAATTTTAAAATTAGTAATAAAGAAAATTAATTAACAAAAATAATGAGTAAAAAATATACAGAGTGCTGTATCCATTAAAAAAATATAACATTAATTATAATTATATTTCTTTTATATTCTATTCCCGATTCAAGATCGATTTTTAATTTTAAATATATTGTTGAACCAGTTCTAAGAATAAATTTCTTTCGGAAATATTTCATTAATATTATAGCGATTACGGACTTGAAAAGTTCAAATAGAGATGTCAAAAATGCGCCTGTATGAAATTTTAATGCGAAAATAATAAAGTTGTACTTAAATTACGTTAGAAAGAAGTTAAAACAAATAATAATTGCATGTCACAAATAAAACTTTCTCGTAATTTGTCAGTTGTTTTAACAGGATTTACATGCAATTTAGTGATTTAGGAATGATATTTATTATTTAATAGAGATTATTATTTTTTTATTTATAAAATATTTTAAAAATAACATGAATTAATTAATTATAAAGGATAGGGATACTCATTTTAAAATAAATGCTTGTGGATAGGCTGACCAGGTACCTCACTCTTAATTATAGAAGATGTAGACCATTTTAATGGGAAAATATATGAGTGTCTATAAGGCATTAGGATAATTTTATAAATCACAACCATTAAATCAAAACTAAGTTTATTAACACAGAAAAATAAATTAATATAAAACATTACAACAGTAGGTAGCATTGAGTCAATTTCTTGTTCTCTTGTGGTGGGAAGAACCTTCATCCTCGTCTTCGTTTTCGTCTTCTTTTTCTTCAATATCTTCTCCATAGGACCCCTGTGGGGAAACGGTCAAAGGATCCTCCTTTTCTTCTTCATCTTCGGAGTGAACATGAGGGACCCTATTCAGGCAAATTTGGGATTTTGGGGAATATTTGAGGCTTGCTTTTTTGCGCTGGCACAGCTTTTCGTGCATCGTCCGCAAATCAATTTCAGGATAGCCTCTGAAGCAGCTGCTATCTCACTGTGCACTGGGACCAGGCAGTTGTTATCAATCTTCTACCTATACATCTGAGTAGGCAGGTTATTTCCCAGTCGTAGCTGTACTTGGTGGAATGTTGAGAGGGAATTTTGTTTTACTGCTCCGTCGGTGGAAGGAAGACAAGAGATATCAGGCTTGATGGTGGACAGCGATTTCAAGAATGACTTGTACTTCGCTGGAGTCTCATACCACCTGAAGATGCAGGTTTCACCTGTCTTTTGTACTTAGGCGTCGAAACATAATAAAAAAGATGATTTTCCAGTCCTACCAACATTTTTTGGCACTAACGATTTTAAAACGGGATGTCTTACAAAAATGCTAAGGGAAATAGATAAAGTAGTAAAGTAATATATTATTGAAGGGAATTTAATACTCTACAGACCTATTGGTTGGCATTTATTTTTTGGGTGCATCGTTGAAAAGTGAGAGGCCAAAAACTTGATGCAAATATAATTTTTTTTTAAATATAGACTAAAGGAGCGGATATCTCGAAAACTATACAAGATATCGAAAAACTTGACAGAATAAAACTTGTAGCAAATTTAATCAGCTGTATGGAATGGTCATGTCGTTAGGACGCATATTTTCCGAGATATAAGCGAAAAACGGAAAAATGGGACATATAAACCCCCCTTCCTCTCCCCGGCTAAAGAGACGACTGGGAATTTTATATGTTCTCGTTGCCTGGTCTATAAACTAATTTTCAATTTTTCAGAAATCTTTATATTTTTTTAATTTATTTATTATTGATTTTCTTTGTACAATTTCACAATATCTTTATATTCCAAGTTATAGTTTTTTCTTCCTATATTACTATTTTTTTTCACTAATGTGAAATAATATTAAATTTATATTATTATTTTTTGAATTTATTATATTTGATAGATTTTTCGAAAAATAGAGTGTGATAAATTAAACTTAATTTATTTATAACAAAAATTTTCTTTTTATATGACAATAAAAGTGCTTTTATTCTTTTTATTTCTTTTTACTTATCTTTTTTTATGGTAATGCGTTCGTCAGAATATATCCGTGTTAAAAAAAGGTGCTTCATACAAACTTGATGCTTCCGGGAAAAGGTTTTTGTTCCCAGAAAAAAAAAACTATTGCATTTGTTCCTTCCAGAGAAAAAAAAACTTTTCTTATTTGCGGCTCCCCAGAAATAAATTGCTGGTTGTGACTCCCAAAAAAAAACGATGTTGCTCCGACGAAAAAAAAAACCCAAAAATGTTGAAGTGACAGATAACAATACACTTTGATATTTTTATAAGTAAATAGATAATAATATGAGAAGAGTGCAAAATCGAGATGGGCGAACGTCTTATAGACTTTATTTTCAGGAGAGGTGGAACTTACGGTAGAATTGCTGATAACAGACCATAAATAAAAGTAAATTTGGATTTTATAATATACAAGGAGAGAAAAAAAATCTTCTCCGGCAACATTCCTTCCCCTTGCCAATTGTTTCCGGATAATCCTTCCTAAATATTCTTCTACTAATTAACCACAATTCTCCCTGCGACATATAGCTGGACGAGAAAAAAAAATTAGTCTAATTGTTCCTGTATTTTCTTAATGGACATATTTATCGGAAAATTTTTTCTCATTGAATCGCATCAACCCTTCTTTTTGGTAGTCCCACTCCACTATAATCTTTTCCCTGGGACATTGTCGCTGGAATTAATTATGTAAAAGAATTGTCCGGGAAGGATTATCGATGGAATGATTATCCGGGGAAGGATTATATCTTTCAGATATATATTTTTTTTAAAGAAAGGATTATCCTGGGAGGGATTTTCTAGGAAGGATTATCCGGAGAAAGATTGTCATGGATTCATATACATTTTCTTTTCCGGGACCGTTCTTTACAACCGGACTGACTGCAGCTTCGTGGTCTTATTACGTTATCTCCAGTATCTTTGTCTACTACACCCAGTCCATCAACCTTGTTACCTGTACCAGTTTGTACAGGTTCTTTAATGGCTGTTTGCAGTAGTCTTCTGAATCCATTTTTACTTTTCCATATATTCTTTGACTTCTGTGGTCCAGCGCCTCACAGTTGCATGGTATATGGACTGCATCCTCGGTCCTTTTATTGCACTGTCTGCATTTAAGGTCTCCGTTATATAGCCCAATTTTTTTTAGATGCTTTCTGGTGGGAAATTGTTCCATGAGAAGCCCTGTGGTAATTCGTAGTTGATTTGAACTCATTGAAATTAATTCTTCAGTTACGTTCTTTGACGGTTCTTTTATAAACTTTTTCTCGTGTAGAAGTCCGCGTATATTGTCCCAGTATAATTTTTGTTCTCGCTTGATCCAGTCTTTTATATGGTTCCTGAAAGTAAGTTTTGGTACTCCCATCGCTGGTTCTGGACCAATTAATGGGGTTCACGATCCGCTAGTAGGAGTTGGAACAGTTGATCACGGGAACATTTCTTATCTCAATAGCATTATAAGCTACGCCCCCTTTCTAAGATGGCCGCAGATGGATGGATCACAGAATCCCGTGAACAGCTTTTAACAGGTCTAAAACAGCTCTCGAACAGCTTTAAACAGCTCTCTAACAGCTTTTAATAGGTCGCGAATAGATTTAAACAGTTCTTGAACAGCTTTAAACAGCTCTCGAACAGCTTTAAACAGGTCTCGAACAGCTTTTATCAAGTTCGAGAGCTGTTTGAGACCTGTTAAAAGCTGTTCACGGGATGCTGCGGCCCAACTATCGGCGGCCATCTTGAAAAGGGGGCGTGACTTACAATGCTATTGAGATAAGAAATTTTCCCACGCTCAACTTTCTCAACTCCTACTTCCGCTTCTTGCGAGCTCGCCAACCTTTTCGTTTCCAGCGATACCTTTGTGACCTGGTACCCACGATAAAGTTACTTTATTGTGGGTCGCCAGTCTCTAAGTTCTTCGCCATATTCCCATACCAGTCTAGATGTCACCTTTGGGCTCCTTAGGGCCTTAAGGGCTTCACTGAGTAGATTATGATTCTTTTACCTCGTTGACCCTTATATTACTATTTCTCGCACATTCGAGTATTGCGTAGACGTCTGCCTTTAATACAGAGATATATTTTCCCGTAGAGAACTTCTCTTGGTACTTATTCTGTTCGCAGTATATACCAGCTCCAGTTCCTCCTTCCGTTTTTGACCCGTCTGCGTAGCAGTTAATTCCGTTAGGGTTTGTCCTGAAATCTGTGTTTTTATTCAACTCATTCCGATTCTTAGTTATTATCCTCAGATCTTTGTTGAAGCTCTATTTAGCAGTCATGTGGTCTGATCTCATGCTAAGCATGTTGCCTCCCATATGATCTAACTTTGTGTGTCCTAGTCTATGATTTCCTTTATAGAATGGTGAGTCATGTAGTCGTCGTAGGGCCATTCTAGCTTACCGAATTATAACGTATTGTAATGGCGGGATCTCAAGCAGGGTTTCCATAGCAGCTGTGGGTGTTTTTTTTATGTTCCCCGCTATTCCCAAACAGGCAAGTCTTTTGTATCTTGCCCAATTTGGAGATAGCGGTCCGTTGTTTTATCTTTGACCACCAGACCAGAGATGCATATGTTACTATGGACAGGACTATCGTATTGTACAATCAATGTACCATTTTTGGATTAAGCCCCCATTTTTTGCCATACGTGCGTCTAGCTATCATGTATTTTTTGAATCTGAAGTTTCCAGGTAAGTTCCGGGTCTAGCATTACCCCAAGATATGTTACCCCTTCCCGACAGATCTACCTCTTCACCACGAAGCCATGGTTGTCTATTCATATAAATTATAATCGTTTGGAAAAAAAAAACTGATTTCTTATCATCCAAGTAAAATCGTTTTGAGTTTCCAATTAATGGTACCAACAGAAAAATTTTTTCTTCTGGATATTACAATAGAAAGCTAGTAAATGGAGAAGAAGTTTTAAGAGACTGGTTAATTTATTCTATATTTAAAGATGCGGTATATTGCTTTTGCTATTATATATTTTCTAGTCAAACTACAATACACAATATGTGCTTTGGAGTCAAGGACTGGCAGCATCTATCTATAATTTTAGCAAGACACGAAAAAATCTTGTCTCATAATGAAACCGTTAAAAAATGGCGCAATCTGGTTGAATCAGTAGCAGAAAGAAAAATCGTTAACAATGCTCAGATACGTCTTTTAGATGCCGAAAGACAACATCGGCGTAGTATTATTGAAATTATAATTTCTGTTATTAAATATCTTCCTCGTCAATGTTTATATTTGCAGGATCATTCAAACAAACTTTTTTATTATGGCAATGGTAATTTTTTAAAAGGTATAGAAATGTTGTCAGAAATCCATCCTGTTATGCGTGAACATCTTCGTAGAATTGAGTTTACAGACAATGATTCGACAATCTCTCATCCAAACCTAAACGTATGCCTCAATATTTAGGAGATAAAATCCAAAATGCGATAATTAATTTAATGGGTTTAAAAATAAGAGATTGTATTTTAACTGATCTCCGAATATCAAATTATTTTGCAGTTATTATTGACTGTACACCAGATATTAGCCATACCTAGCAATTAACTGTTGTATTTCGTTTTGTATTTTTTAATGAAGAGTCTAAGAAGATAGACATTAGAGAACATTTTATAGCATTTTGTCCGATAACTGATACTACAGGTCAGGGCCTTTTCGAATTTTTAAAGAAACTACTTTCTTAATTAAATTTAAACGTACAGGATATACGAGGTCAAGGGTACGATAATGGGGCTAATATGAGAGGTAAACATAAGGGGTAGCAAAAAAAGTTGTTACATATTAACCCACGAGCATTTTTTGTTCCTTGCACTGCACACAGATTAAATCTTGTTGTAAATGATGCTGCAAATATATCACATGTAATTGTAAGTTTTTTTAATTTGGTTCAAGAACTTTATGTTTTTTTTCTTGTTCCACAAAGAGATGGGATGCTTTAAAAAAGAGTTTTGGTTTTAAAAATCTAAAACTTAAATCTCTTAGTGAAATTAGATGGTCTTCGCGAATAGATGCAATTAAACCATTGCGTTATTGTTTAACAAATGTATTTGAGGCTTTAGAAAAAATATCTGATGGAACACATGAATTTTATTTTAATTCACGACATACAGTACAAGCACTTCGTGAAAAAATTGGGACTTATACTTTTATTTGCTCAGTGATTATTTGGTCTGATATTCTCTTTCAAATCAATATAGTCATTAAAATGATTCAAAATTCAAAAATGGACCTTAAAATGTGTATAGACCAATTACAGAAACTTAAAAAAAATTTTACGGACTTGCGCTCTGACAAGAAGTTTGAACCAACTCTGGTATCGGCCAAGGAATTGGCAGAAAGTGTAGGGCTTGACACAAAATTCTCTCATACTAGGTCACGGAAAAGAAAGAGAATGTTTGAATATGAGTGCTGGGACGAAACTATAATGTAGAAATTTGCAAGTTAAACTGTCAGAAAACGAAAATAAGACAGATATAGAGGCGTTCGATTTATTTAATCAAATTAAAAGTTGTCAACACATTTTTCAGGCACAGCAATTAAATGTTGACCCACAATCTATTCTGCAATTTTTATTTGAAAAATCATTAGTATGTACATTTCCAAACATTTCAATAGCACTACGTATTTTGTTAACTCTCATCGTTTCTGTTGCTACCGGAGAACGCTCATTTTCCAAATTAAAATTAATTATAAATTATTTAAGAGCAAAAACGGGACAAGAAAGACTTTAATTTGTCTATTATTTCCAATGAATCGGAAATATTGGACAAATTGGATTTAAATAACCTTATCTCAGAATTTGCAGATACAAAAGCACGAAGGGTCTGTTTCATTTAAAATATGTCTATTGTCTGTTTGTTCATTTTCATTTTAATGTTTTTTTTTTAATTTTAATTTTATCACTGTAGTTAGGAAACTTGTTTTTGTCTAAATAAACCTTAAAAACAGTATAGGTAGTATATTTTTATTTCTAAAATGGAGGCCAGAAATATTTTGCACACAGGCAGCCAACGCATTAGGCGGACCCCTCCTGGCTGGATTATACATATAAACACTTGTAGTATTATTACGTTTCTTTGAGTGTATATTGGTTTATTTGCTAAGTTGTTTTACAAATAAAAATAATACCGTTTAACACACAACAATTATTTATTTATTAGGATCCACATAATTAAATATAAATTTATTAAATTCTAATTATTCCTAACGACAGACCTTTTAAGGGTAGGCACATTCCCAGGAGTTAGAGTAAGAAGCTCCACTCCTGGGTTCTATTTTAATTTCATCCTATTGATTTTGTGACCCATTTAATATTTGATGATTATACATATTGATTAGTTTACCATCGACCCACATTAATTTTTTTAATAATTAAAAAAAATTTCATTTCGTTTTCAAATTTTGAATAAAGTTATATTAAATGCTAAATCTTTATATAAAGTTATTTTATATTTTGGTACTAGAGCTTTAATAGTATTTTAACAAAATTTCCTCTGCACTTAATTAAGTTAAAGTGTAATCTTAGGTGTAATATCTTGATCTTCATTTTAAGCTTTAAATTTTTTCCTGCTTTCCTTTCCCTCTTTAAAGCATATTTTTTGGTGTCATCTAGATTGGTTATTAATAAAATTGATTTTTATTTTTCTCGCCATTATTTAATCGATTTAAATTCAATTCTTTTATCATAAAATTTAGTTCATTAAATTGCAATTTTTATTTCTTTCTGGTACCAATAATGTTATGCTTGTATCACCATTTTAATAATATGCTACTTCATTATAAAGTACTCTACTAGTAATAGATCTAATTCAAGTACACTAGCTAATAATACTCAGAGAGTAAATCAAGCCTAACCAGGAGAGTCCTCATTCGAAACAATATCATTATCTAATATCCAATATTATTAAGCGACGAGGGAACAATGCAGCTTTAATGCTTCCCTCACAACCGAGCACATAATTCAAATTTGGTGTATATTTGTTCAGGTAAAGTAACCCTTAACGGTTATTCTAGTTGCTTTCAACTCGGTCTTGAATGCGAGAAGGAGCGTATGGCTCGGGATAGTTAATTCCATTAGTAAGGAACTGATGTGTGCTTAGAAATTTCAAGACGCAGCAGGCGTAGGTTTAGAAATTTCTTGTTTGGATGGTGAATTAAATAAGGAAGATGCTTGGGCTCTTACGTGCCTTTACGTATGTTACGAAATATCATAC
The DNA here is from genome assembly GCA_963243735.1 of Neocrepidodera transversa. NCBI lineage: Eukaryota > Metazoa > Arthropoda > Insecta > Coleoptera > Chrysomelidae > Neocrepidodera > Neocrepidodera transversa. The sequence continues at coordinate 7,657,173 of OY725347.1, forward strand.
TGATGGTTTAATTAAGAATATTTTATTTTTATACCGGTTGTCACAGATTGATCATAATTTATATTTAATAGTGGCTATTGGACATCTCTATGTAATTTATAAATGGACTGTAATTTCATTGTGCTAAATCTCTAACAAAATAGCTGCAATATAGTCGAACGAATTTAATAATGTATGATAATTTGATTACAACAGCGAGAATTGAGCATAAACAATAAGAATTTCTATAAATAATGATATTCTGCATCAAAATGGATAATCCTGGATATAGTGAATGATAGATTGAACAATACCTTTCCTATTGATTAGTAAAGAAGATTTTTTGCAGCTCGGATAGTTGCCATTTATTCTCTTTAATTTTTAACGATTTTAAAATATGCAATGATCAAAATAATGTAGAAGAAAAAGAAACAATATATATTTATATATAAATTTGGCGCTAACTGCTAAATTTCAAACAAAAAAAATTATAAAAAAACTCAATTTTAATGTGCAATGGTTTTATACCGACTTGGCTGTGTGTTGGTTTATTTTTAACTTTTTTAACTTTTTAACGTGTAATAATACAAATTTTAAATTTTAACTTTTATTACTAACTTATTTACAATTTTAAAAAATGGTTTACAATGTGATCATGATTTTTATCTGTATTTTAACTTTTTTAATCTGTAAAACTTGTGAACGACAATCTCAATAAGGGTATGTTTAAAAAAAAAAAAAAGAAAAAAAAAAAAAAAATCTCATTAATTGAACTATATTTGTCACTCATCACTTACAGCTTTACAGCTTCCCTGATGATGAGCGTAATCTACTCAGCAAATAATTCCTAATCTATATATATAACTGATTCTGATTCTTGAAACTTTAATTTTTTTTTTTTTTTTTTTTTTTTTTTTTTTTTTTTTTTTTTTTTTTTTTTTTTTTTTTTTTATTTTATTGAATACCAATGGAACTTCGTAAACCATTAGATGCAAAGTTGGTATAATGTAATTTATGTCAAAGTTTGAAATTTTCACAGTAAATATCTGAAAAAGCATTCTGATCGGGAAAGTTTTGGGACGCCGCAACCGATTTTTTCTCAATTTTTTTTTAGGTTTTTTAATTTATATCTGTATTTTTTGTATTTTAAAAGATTTGAAAAAATTGAAATACTTCAAAAAATTTAATTATTTCAAATATATAATTTTTTATTTTGTTTGTTTTTTTTTCCTGTGTACATTTTTCCTGTTTCTAGTCATATTCGAAATCATTCAAATTTAAATTTTTTAGAAAATGTGACATTTTAAAAATATTGAAAAACTTCAAAGTTCTAATTTTTTCAAAAAATTGATATTTTTTATTGTTTTTTAGGTTTTTTAATTTATATCTTTATTTTTTGTATTTTCAAAGATTTTAAAAAATTGAAAAACTTCGAAAAAATTTAATTATTTATAATATATAATTTTTTATTTTATTCTTTTATTCGTTTTTATTTCCTGTGTACATTTTTCCTGTTTCCAGATATATTCGAAATTATTCATATTTAAATTTTTTAGAAAATGTGACATTTTAAAAATATTCAAAAACTTCAAAAATTTTAATTTTTTGATTCAAAAATCTGACTCTTTTGTTGTTTTTTTGCTTTTTAATTTTTTTGGTGTACTTTTTGTTCCTAGTCATATTTGAAATTAAAATTTTTGAAATATTGAATAATTTCAAAAAATTTATTAGTTTCAAAATTTAATTTTTTTTTTATTCATTTTTCGGTTTTTTATTCTTTTTTCCTGTATTTTTTTGTTTCTAGTCATATTCAACGTCATTCATATTTAAAATTTGTAGAAAATTTAAAATTTATACTTATTGAAAAAATTCACAAATGTTAATTATTTCAAAAATTTTCTTTTTTTTTTCTTTTTTTCGCTTTTTAAATCTTTTTCTGTATTTTTTGTTTCTAGTTATATTCGAAATTGAATTTTTTAAAATATTGAAAAACTTTAAAATTTTAATTTTTTCCAAAATTTGGCATTTTTTTATTGTTTTTTAGGTTTTTTAATTTATATCTGTATTTTTAGTATTTTCAAAGATTTTAAAAAATTGACAAACTTTAAAAAATTTAATTATTTCAAATATATAATTTTTTATTTTATTTTTTTATTCGGTTTTTTTTTCCTCTGTATATTTTTCCTGTTTTTAGCCATATTCGAAATCATTCATATTTAAATTTTTTAGAAAATATGGCATTTTAAAAATATTAAAAAACTTCAAAATTTTAATTTTTTCAAAAATTTGATATTTTTTTATTGTTTTTTAGGTTTCTTATTTATATCTGTATTTTCTGCATTTTCAAAGATTTTAAAAAATTGACAAACTTCAAAAAATTTAATTATTTCAAATATATAATTTTTAATTTTTATTTTTTTTTCGGACTTTTATTCTTTTTTTTTCCTGTAATTTTTTGTTTCTAGTTATATTCGAAATTGAAATTTTTAAAATATTCAAAAACTTCAAAAATTTTAATTATTTCAAAAATCTGATTTTTTTTGCTTTTTTTGCTTTTTAATCCTTTTTCTGTACTTTTTGTTCCAAGTCATATTTGAAATTAAATTTTTTAAAATATTAAAAAAATTTCAAAAAATTAATTTATTTCAAATATTCAATTTTTTTTTTCGGTTTTCTATCCTTTTTTGTTTCTTGTATTTTTTTGTTTCTAAGTCATATTCAATGTCATTCATAATTAAAATTTGTAGAAAATTTAAAATTTTTATAAAACTTATTGAAAAAATTTAAATATTTTTATTATTTCAAAAATGTTGTTTTTTTTTTGGTTTTTTCGCTTTTTAAATCTTTTTCTGTATTTTTTGTTTCAAATTATATTCAAAATTGAAATTTTTAAAATATTCAATAACTTCTAAAATGTTAATTTTTTAATTCAAAAATCTGTTTTTTTTTTTGTTTTTTTTTGCTTTTTATTTCTTTTTCTGTACTTTTTGTTCCTAGTCATTTTTGAAAGTAAATTTTTTAAAATATCGAAAAAATTCAAAAAATTTATTTATTTCAAATATTTAATTTTTTTATTTTTTTTTCGGTTTTTTATCCTTTTTTGTTTCCTGTATTTTTTTGTTTCCAAGTCGTATTCGATCATTCATATTTAAAATTTGTAGAAAATTTAAAATTTTGCTAAAACTTAATGAAAAAATTAAAAATTTTTAATTATTTCAAAAATGTTGTTTTTTTTTTTGGTTTTTTCGCTTTTTAAATCTTTTTCTGTATTTTTTGTTTCTAGTAATATTCGAAATTGAATTTTTTAAAATATTGAAAAACTTCAAAAATTTTAATAATTTCAAAAATTTTACTTTTTTTTTGTGGTTTTTTTGCTTTTTAATTCTTTTTCTGTACTTTTTGTTCCTAGTCATATTTGAAATTAAATTTTTTAAAATATTGAAAAATTTCAAAAAATATATTTATTTCAAATATTTAATTTTTTTATTTTTTTCTATTTTTTATTCTCTTTTGTTTCCTGTATTTTTTTGTTTCCAAGTCGTATTCGATCATTCATATTTAAAATTTGTAGAAAATTTTAAAATTTTTATAAAACTTATTGAAAAAATTAAAAAATTTTAATTATTTCAAAAATGTTGTTTTTTTTTGGTTGTTTCGCATTTTAATTCTTTTTCTGTATTTTTTTGTTGCTAGTCATATTTGAAATAGAAATTTTTAAAACATTTAAAAACATCAAAAATTTTAATAATTTCAAAAATTTGATTTTTTTTTGGGTTATTTCGCATTTCAATTCTTTTTCTGTATTTTTTTGTTGCTAGTAAAATAATTGAAATTTTGAAAATATAGAAAAACTTCAAAAAATTTAATTTTTTCAAAGACGAATTAAAATATCAAAACCTGAAACGTTTCGTCTTTAAAAAACCATACCCAACTATTTATTTTAAATACGGACCTGCACCTTTTATTTCATCTTTAACCCTTTAACTGCGGCTAAAATTTTGCTGCATAGGGCCAAAAATATTGAAAAATAAATTAAAACATCATTAAATTTGATTGTTATAAATTTCAAAAATTTCAAAACAAAATTGAGTTTTATAAAATCAAAAAATTCGGAAATTTATTAGATAATTTCAAAATTTCAAAAAATTAATAAATAAAAATGTCTAGAAATTCAAAAAATTCGATAATTTCAAAAGTATCGAAAATTTCAAAAAATTAGAAAAATTTGAAATTTAGCAATTGTTTTTGAAAATTCAAAAATTTCAAAAAGTAAAATTGTCAAATATTCAAAAATTTCTAAAATATATACAAAATTTCAAGAAAAAAAAGTATTCATATACATTAAATTTTTTTTAAGTATTTTAAGTATTTCAACAATGTCAAACGTTTCAAAAAATATCAAAGAATTATTCAAAAATTTCAAAAATTTATCAACAAGATCGAAAAATTTGATTTTCCGAAAATTTCAAAATGTAAAAATGTCAAAATATTGAAACATTTCTAAAATATATCGAAAATTTCAAGAAAAATATACCAAAAATAAATCAAAAATTTCGAAAAATTTTAATTGTATTTTTTTCCGAAAATTTCAAAAATAAAAATGTTAAAATATTTAAATAATTTTGAATATATCGAAAATTTCAAGAAACAAAATTAGTCATCCAGTTAAAAATATTTTAAAATATTCATGAATTTTAATCCTTTCAAAAAAATATCAACAATATATCAAATTTCAAAAATATATCAACAATTTCGAAAAACTTGAAATTTTGCAATTTTTTTCAAAAATTTCAAGAATTTTAACCAATTCGAAAATGTCAAAAGTTTCAAAAAACATTAAAAACTATTCAAAAATTTCAAAACTATATAAAAAATTTGGAAAAATTTAAATTTTGGCATTTTTCCGAAAATTTGAAAAATATGAAACAGTAAAGATGTCAAATTATTCAAAAATTTCTGAAATATATAAAAAATATCAAAAAATATAAAATAATTCGTCTAGTTAAAAATATTTGAAGTATTTCAAACAATTCGAAAATATCAAAAGTTTCAAGAAACATTAAAAAGTTATTCGAAAATTTCAAAAATATATCAAAATATTGAAAAATTTCTAAAATATATCGCAAATTTCAAGAAACATAAAATAATTCGTCTGGATAAATATATTTAAAATATTTCAAAAGTTTCAAATAACGTTAAAAAATTCTTGGAAAATTTCAAAAATATAGCAAAAATTTCGAAAAATTTAAAATTTTGCAATTTTTTTCGAAAATTTCTTAAAGTAAAAATTTTTCAAAAATTTCACGAATTTTAAACATTTCAAAAATGTCAAGGGCTTCAAAAAAACATTAATTTCAAAAATTGGTAAAATTTACAAAAAAATGTTAAAATCCTAATTTTTTTCACTTTCCAACCTATTAGAACATTTAATTCTTTTATTAGGTTTCGACAATGTACTATACAAATGATAATAATTTTAAAATATTAACCAAGCTAGAATGAAAAAAAATTTTCTTTTTTTAATAATTTACATATATAATTTTTATAATTCACAAAAATAAAGTAATGGCATTCTATATCTGTTTGAACTTCAAATTGAAAATAATTCGGCCAACTCGCTCGTCGCCTCTGTTTACAGGTCTAAGGTGTAAGTTAAAGGCGGAAAATGTGAATGCCAAAGTAAACAGACAAAAGCTAGAACAAAGGAAGAACAAACAGTATAAGCTGACCTCGTGGATTTGATAAAAGTTTATGTAAACACTCTAAAAATTACCTAAAAAAATATTTTTCCGGTATTAGCAAACGTATGTGTATGTGTTTAAATAACAATTATATTTAAGCTGATTAAACGATTTTATTGGATTTTTTTAATTGGACGGAATTTACGAATGTTTAAGTTAAAAATATTCGTTAAAATGCTTGTTTATAAATAACAAGATTTTTTGTAATTTTATTCGTTGTATACAAAAACAAACTTAATATAAAGAGAATAATCACAGACTTCAGCATCGTTAAAAACCCCAAAAACTAATATTAATCTTTGACTTATTTTTACTTTCCCGCTACTTATACCATATACAGGGTTATCCACCGGTAACGCCTCGGTCTTTAGACCAAAAACTGAACACTTCAGATGTTTCACTTTCCTGGAGCACCCTGTATAATTTAAAATATATTTAGATTATTGTCTTTTCTGATATAAATCTCACTGTGAAAACAGATTTTAAAAAAAGTGTTTAGTTTTTGGTCTACAGACCGAGGTGTTACCACCCTGTATACTGGTATATAAGGTATATCCCTATATAGACATTTATTTTCGTGACTTATAATTTTCGAAAACTTCGATTTTTTATGATTTGTCGGTTTTATTTTTTTTTCGAATTTTTCTAATTTACACGCGTTTTTTCGACCTTCCTAGATATTGTCCCTTTTTTTCCATTTGTTCGAGATTTTTTGAGTCATTTTTTGGGGTGTTGTACGCTTTATTACGTTTTTTTAAGGTTTGATGGTTTTTTTAGGATGATTTAAATTTTTTACCATTTTTACGTTTTTTTTTTACAATCGTTTACCATTTCTTACGATTTTTCCATTTTTTTCTCCCTTTTTCAATTTTTTAAATATTTTTATGAAATTTTAAGACTTTTTGTCTGTTTTTATACTTTTTTTACGTTTTTTGTTTACATTTTTTTACGAATTTTTACGATTTTTTACCATTTTTTTTCCTTTCTCCATTTTTAAACTACTTACTTTCTGCCTTTTTTTTACGATTTTTTTACAATTTTTTACGGTTTTTTTTCCATTTTATTCTATATTTTTTTTTTTTTTAATTTTTCAAATCAATTCGTTTCTGTCGATCTTTCCTGATATTATCTCTTTTTTTACATTTTTTCCAGATTTTTCCAGTTTCTTTTCGGTTTATTACGTTTTTTTACGATTTTTAACGATTCTTTATGATGTTTTACGATTATTTAGCATTATTTATGAAATTTTACGAGTTTTTACCAGTTTTTTTCTATTTTTTGAGATTTTTTACAATTTTTTACATTTTTTACGATTTTTTAATTTCTTTTTTTAAGAATTTTTAGAATTTTTTTATGATTTTTTCCATTTCTTGTCTATCATTCTCAATTTTTTGAAAATCTTTTACCTGTTTTTCAGGATTTTTTTACAATTTTTCACGATTTATTACGAAATTTTACGACTTTTTACAAGTTTTTATGATTTTTTTTCGATTTTTTTTAATGTTTTTCCCATTTTTATGATTTTTTACTTTTTTTTAAGCGTTTTACGATTTTTTTATGATTTTTTTCCATTTTTTGTCCATCATTCTCAATTTTTAAATTATTTACGAAATTTTATGACTTTTACCTGTTTTTTAGATTTTTTTATTTTTTTTTACTATTTTTCACGATTTTTTAAGATTTTTTACGATTTTTTATGTGGGTTTACGATTATTTACGAAATTTTACGACATTGTACCAGTTAATTACGATTTTTTACAATTTTTTACTACTTTTTATGGTTTTTTACTTTTTTTTCCAATTTTTCACGATTTTTTACGATTTCTTATGATGTTTTACAATTATTTAGCATTATTTACGAAATTTTAAGAAATTGTTACAAGTTTTTTACTATTTTTTGATTTTTTTACAACTTTTTACGATTTTTTATGATTTTTTTACGATTTTTAAAATTTTTTACGATTTTTTCCTTTTTTTAAAACTTTTACGATTTTGTTATGATTTTTTCCATTTTTATCTATTATTCTCAATTTTTTAAATTATTTACGAAATGTTATGATTTTTGACTGTTTTTTAGGGTTTTTTTAGTTTTTTTTCCAATTTTTTACTTAATTTTACAACTTTTTGCCTTTTTTACGTTTTTTTTTTACAATTTATTGCGATTTTTCACGATTTTTTACGATTTTTTATGAGGGTTTACGATTATTTACAATTATTTACGAAATTTTACGTCTTTGTACCAGTTAATTACGATTTTTTACGATTTTTTATAAATTTTTACTACTTTTACGTTTTTTACTTTTTTTTATAGTTTTTCACGATTTTTTACGATTTATTATGATGTTTTACAATTATTTAGCATTATTTACGAAATTTTACGACTTTTTACCAGTTTTTTTTATGATTTTTTCCTTTTTTTTAAACTTTTATGATTTTTTTATGATTTTTTCCATTTTTATCTATCATTCTCAATTTTTTTTATTTATTTACGAAATATTATGATTTTTGACTGTTTTTTTAGGTTTGTTTTAGTTTTTTTTACAATTTTTTACTTAATTTTACAACTTTTTGCCATTTTTACGATTTTTTTACAATTTATTACGATTATTCACGATTTTTTCCATTTTTTTTCAATCTTTCACAATTTTTTAAAATCCGTAAAAAAACGTAAAAAATTGTAAAAACCCGTAAAAAATCACAAAAAAACAGTAAAAATTAGCAAATTAATTTAATAAAAATTAGAACATAAAAAAATCTAATGACCTGTTTCGATATATTTAAAAATGGTGGGAGACATAATTTTTTTTTATATTTTAATCCCCTCCAGTTTCAAAGTAAAGAAAGGTTTTATACAAATTAATTTTATAATAATAATTAAAATATGAAAAAAGTGTAAAGATCTGTTAAAATATTTTTTAAAATTGCGAATATGATATTTTTGAAATTTCAACCCCCTTCAGTTCCACCAGTGAAAATTTAAAAAAAGTTTTAAGCGAATTAATTTTTTGATAAATAGGACATAAAAAAAGTCTTACGATTTGTTTCGACATTTTTAAAAATGGCGGAGATATAAATTTTTTGAAAATTTAAACCCCTCCAGTATCTACCCCCTTACAGTTAGAATGCTCAAAAAATTTTTTCACCTAATCGTGTTGTGGGTGTCTCAAAATGTTCAGAAAAGTCATTTTAAGCAAAAAAAAATTTTTATGATTTTAATACTTCCGGTCTGAACCAAAGTAATAGACGAGATTTGTAGAAACTGGAAAAATAGTACAATTCTGCATAAAGTTGATAATAATTGATATAAAATTTGATCTTAGAAAATTTGGTTGAATTTTTTCAGTTCCAATTATATTAATAATATAGTGGGAAATTAGTAATTTATTCAAAATAACTAATGGTTTAATACATTATCGTTAACAAAGTTATGGGTATTTTATTATGTTATAGCATGTAGTTAAGAAAAAAATTAACTACCATAATGTGTTTGCTAATGGATATAATTTATTCACTTAAACTTTACCTAAACACTTATCTCTCAAAAACTTTTTTCTACAACTACAGTAATACGAAAAAGTGACTTCTAAATGTTGCTAACTACATATTAGAGTGAATGGGGAGAGTGGCTCTCTTCATTACACGACATGACCTTTATAATGGAGGCCGGCAAAAGCAGAAGCCGAAGTGAGACTAACTCGTTTGCACGTAATTATGGAAACGCAGTTCGTTAAGGGAGTCAGCTTGGTTTCGAAAAGAGGGGAATACGGTAAAGGGGAGGGTTTAATTACGGCGTAATTTACAAGTCCCTCTATTTTCGATTCGTTGCAGACCAATCGTCGAGAGTTCATTAGGTTTAGCCAAAAAGTTTAGGTCGTTTTCAAAAGTTATCCCAGGAAATTTTATTATATTAGGTAAGATCAAATAAATTTGTTGTAAATTATCATGAAAATTTCACACCGCCATTTTTAAGCCAATCAGAGTCTATTTTTTTGTTTGGTTACCATGGTAAACAAAAAAATTCCGGAAATTTTCATCCTCCAGGGTACCCTGGACGAAATTAATAAGTCAAAATTTTTATGTCAAAATAATGACACTTGTAATGGGCTTGATTCATATAAGACTTTTGTTTACTTTTTGTGCAAATCAAAATTAAACAATTACTACTTAACTTTTAACATACCAACAAACACTCATGACTAACTAGACCAAAACTAGTCTTTCCTTCTAATCTTAATGTCAAATAAATAATTAATTAGTTTTAAATTTTTTAGATGTGAAATTTTCTTACCGAATCCCCCACGATCTTAAATTAATAACCGGAAAATTTTCCTCGTACACGATTTTTTTAGAAAATTATCCCCCGTTGCTTCGTGACTCGGGATAATTTTCAAAAAATCGTGTAGTCGAATAAAATTTCCGGTAATAATTCAAGCTCTAGGGAGATTACTAGTGAAAATTTATTGTATTGCAGTTTTAGATATTATGATTCCTGTATAGATTGGACTGGATAACAAATTTTACTTTCCCGACCCACCTCCGAGAAGGGAAAGTATTGTAAACGAGCTAAAAAATTTTTTCGAGATAAAGATGAAAATTTCCATTTTGAGGTCACCTGAGATGATTATGACCATTTTCAAATGGAAATCTGTCTGTCTGTCTGTGTGTATTCTTCCACGATAGAGGCCACACGTTTAATCTGATTGAGCTGAGGTAAATTTGTTTGGGTTACCCGTCAGAAGGAACAATTAGTTTTTATTACTGTCAAAAAATGACAGATGCAATATTTAACGGAATTTGACTTGCAATATGTCATTTGAAAGCCCTTGAAAAGTTTCTATGCAGAACAGTCAAAATTATTTCTCCAACTGCGACCTGTCAAAATAAAAAATGTCAAAATTTAAAACATTAACATAACATATTTGAAAACGTATTTTGATTTTTTTTCAACTTTATCCAATTTTTTTTTGTATTTGACTTTTTTCGATTTTTTCAGTTTTTTTTTGGTTATTTTCAATTTTTTTTATTCTTTCGATTTATGTCGTTATTTGATTTTCGACTTTTTATTCGATATTTTTTAATTTTAATTCATTTTTTTCAATTTGTTTCAATTTTTTTCATTCTTCTCAATTATGTTTTTTTAGTTTTTTTTCGATGGTTTTTTAATTTTATCCAATTTTTTTTTCAATTTGCTACGATTTTTTCAAACTTCACCCATTATTGTCGATTTTATTTGGATTTTTCAATTTTTATAGATTTTGGCGATTTTACTTGTTTTTTTTTACGATTTTAGTCGATTTCATTGATTTTTTCGATTTTATCACCATTTTTTTTTGAATTCGTGTCGATTTTTCCGAGTTTTTCCTTTTTTTTCGAATTTATCCCATTTTTTGGGAACGTATTTGATTCTCGACTATTTATTCAATGTTTTTTAATTTTAACCCATTTTTTTCAATGTGCTCCGATTTTTTCAACTTTTTTCGATTTTTTCAAACTTAACCCATTGTTATCGATTTTATTTGGACTTTTCGATTTTTATAGATTTTGGTAATTTTATTTGTTTTTTTTTTCGATTTTGGTCGATTTTATTTGATTTTTTCGACTTTAAACAATTTTTTTTTTCAATTCGTGTCAATTTTTCCGATTTTTTTTTTTTTTTTTTTGGATTGTATCCGATTTTTTGGGGACGTATTTGATTTTCGACTATTTTTTCGGTTTTTTAATTTTATCCCATTTTTTTTCAAGTTGTTTCAATTTTTTTCGATTTTATCCGATATTTTCAATAAATTTTTTCATTTTTTTTCATTCTTTTCAATTTTTTTTTTTAGTTTTTTTCGATGTTTTTTAATTTTAACCAATTTTTTTTCAAATTGATCCGATTTTTTCAACTTTTTTCGATTTTTTCAAACTTAACCCATTATTGGCGATTTTATTTGTTTTTTTTACGATTTTGGTCGATTTTATTTGATTTTTTCGATGTTTTTCGATTTTATAACCTTTTCTTTTTAAATTCAGTTTTATAACCTTTTTTTTTCAATTCGTGTCGATTTTTCCGATTTTTTTCCTTTTTTTAGATTGTATCCGATTTTTTGGGGACGTATTTGATTTTGGACTGTTTTTTCGGTTTTTTAATTTGATCCCATTTTTTTTCATTTTGTTTCAATTTTTTTCGATTTTATCCGATATTTTCAATAAATTTTATCAATTTTTTTCATTGTTTTCAATTTTTTTTTCTTTCTTTTTTTCGATGGTTTTTTAGTTTTATCCAATTTTTTTTCAATTTGCTCCGATTTGTTTAACTTTTTTCGATTTTTTCAAACTTTACCCATTATTGTGGATTTTATTTGGATTCTTCGATTTATATAGATTTTGGCGATTTTACTTGTTTTTTCTACGATTTTGGTCGATTTTATTTGATTTTTTCGATTTTATAACCATTTTTTTTTCAATTCGTGTCGATTTTTCCGATTTTTTTCCTTTTTTTAGATTGTATCCGATTTTATTTGTTCTTTTTTACGATTTTGGTCGATTGTATTTGATTTGTTCGATTTTATCGATTTGGTTCAGATTTTTTTTCCGATTTTTTTTTTTCGATTTTTTTCGATTTTCTTTTAATTTTTTCGATTTTTTTTTAAAATTTATATAATTTTATTCGATATGTAACAATTTTGTCCCTTTTATTTATTTATTTATTTATTTATTTTATTCGATTTTTGTTGCCATTATTTGGGTTTTTAAAATTTTTGTCAATTTTATTCGATTCATTTCGATTATATTATCAATTTGTTCCGAATTTTTTATCATATTTTTCTATTCTATTTTTGTTCTTCGTATTTATTTTTTGTCTATTTTAATCGATTTATATTGGATTATAACGATTTTTTTTAATTTCATCCAATTTTTTTATCAATTTGTTCTGATTTTCTTTTTCAATTTATTTTTACAAATTTGTTTATTTTTTCGTTTTTTTTTTAAATTTTTTTCGGTTTTTTTAACTTTTTCCGAATTTTTCAAACTTCATCCATTTTTGTCGTTTTTATTTGCTTTTACTTTCCCGACCCACCTCCAAGAAGGGAAAGTATTGTGAACGACCTAAAAAAAAATTCAAGATAAAGATGGAAATATCCATTTTGAGGTCCCCTAAAATGATTAAGACCATTTCCAGGTAGTCTGTCTGTCTGTCTTTCAAAAATTTCAATAAAAAAATCTAGATTTCAAAAATTTCAACTTTGATTAAAAATTTCAAAATCAATAAAAAATGTGTAAATAATTAAAAAAAATTAAAAATGTAAAAATTCCAAAATTTTGTAAAATGTCACTAGTTTCATTAAAAATATTTTAAAAACGTGTAAAATGTTCCACATTTTATAAAGATTTTAAAAATTTCAAGAACTGAGATCAAAAATTTCAGGAAATTTGACAAAACTTTCAATAAAAAATCTCCAATGTTTCAAAAATTTCAATAAAAAAATCTAGATTTCAAAAATTTCAAGACTTTGATTAAAAATTTCAGGAATTTTGATAAAAATTTCAAAATCTATAAAAAATGTGAAAAAAATTCAAAATTTTGTAAAAATGTCAAAAGTTTCAATAAAAGGATTTTAAAAACGTATAAAAAGTTCCAGATTTTGTAATTTTTTCAAAAATTTCAGGAATAAATCAAAAATTTCAGGAAATTTGATAAAAATTTCAAAAAAAATCTATAAATATTTCAAAAATTTCAATAAAACAATTTAGAAAATCGAAATATTTCAAAAATTTTAAAAATATGTAAAATTTTGTAAGATTTTGTAATAATTTTAAAAGTTTCAATAAAAAAACTATAAAATTTTTAAAAACGCGTAAAAAATTTCCGGATTTAGTAAAGATTTCAAAAATTTCAAGAACTTTTTTCAAAAATTTCAGGAATTTTGATAGAAATTTAAAAATTTCAATGAAAAATTTGTAAATATTTCAAGATTTTGTAAAAGTTTCAAAAGTTTCAAAAAAAATCTATAAAAATTAAAAAAAAAAAACGGTTGTGTCGCCCCAAAATTTTCCCGACGAGTATCCATGAATACTTTTTCAGATATTTAATGTTAAACTTTCAAATTTAGCCTTTTTTATGACAGGTGACAGTTGGAGAAATTCTTCAAAAATGTGAGTTTTTCGATAATACGCTCTTCAAATGTTCTGTACTTCTTTTGTACTTACTTTCCCTCTTTTTTCTTCAAAATTTCCCCACATTTCTCTTAAAAAAAATGTCACTTTTTTACCTTTTTTATCATAAACACATATTTTTGAAACTAAATTTTCACTCCTTTCAGTTTAAAATTTTCCCCTCCTTTCTCTTGAAAAATTGCACTTTTTGTCTTTTTTGTATTCTCGAAAATTTACATTTTTGGACCTAAATTTCTCCTCCTTCTCCTTCTCCTCCTAAAATTAGCAGTTTTTATCTGAATTTTCTCTTTTCCCTGAAAAATTTCTCCTCTTTTCTTTTAAAAAAATTGCACTTTATGGTCTTTTTTTTTGTTTTCTCGAAAATTTGCATTTTTGGACCTAAATTTCCCTTCTTTTCTCTTGAAAATTTCGCACTTTTTTTCTTTTTTTCTCGAATTTGTTGACCTGAAAAAATTTCACTTTTTTTTTAATTTGCAGTTGTTTTACTCAGAAAATTCGCCTCTTTTCTCCTGAAAAAAATTGCACTTTTTTTGTCTTTTCTGTTTTATTGAAAATTTGCATTTTTTGATCTAAATAAACAAATTTCCTAAAAAAATCGGTTGCGTCGCTTCGATCCCTTCCCGACGAGTATCCACGAATACTTTTTCAGATATTTAATGTTCAAGTTTCAAATTTTGACATTTTTTTATTTTTGACAGGTGACAGTTGGAGAAATAATTTTAACTGTTTTGAATAGAGTTTTTCAAGGGTTTTCAAATAACAGATGTCGTACAAAAACTAATAGGTTCTTTCGACGGGTAAACCAAACCCATATACCAAATTTCAGCTCAATCGGATTAAACATATGGCCTCTATTGTGGAAGAATAGATAGACAGACAGACATACAAACAAACAGACAGACAGACAGACAGACTTCCATCTGGAAATGGTCTTAATCATCTCAAGTAACCTCAAAATGGATATTTCCATCTTTATCTCGAAATTTTTTTTAGCACGTTCACTTTCCTTTCTCGGAGGTGGTTCGGGAAAGTTAAAATAAAGCGTAAATGAACAAATAAAAATTTTTATGAAAACTTTAAAATCTTGGAATTTTATCTTAATTAATAATAGTTTTAATTTAATGCAGACAGCGCAACGTCGTAGCGCTGTACTAAAGTATTTTTTTTAAACTGTTAAATATTAATCTAAAACTTATATGGCATGAACCAGACACTAAAATGATAAAAATTACACAAGAATTAAATAACAAATTAGATTTTTTTCATCCTGCATATAATCTATATATTCCTGTTTTTATTAGAATAAAAATTAGGTCATCCATATAAATTCTCCATAAAATCGATTAAACACCAATCTAGTTAAAACCAAAAATTTAACACAGCTACTGAAAATTCAAGTTAACAAATCCCGTGAAAATCTAAATAATCTACGGTATTACTTTTACAGTACTCCTGCTAAAATAAATTTGCGAAATTTTCATTAAATTTCAATATTCATTTAAACGAAAATCACTAAATAATTTCCAGGTACACAACCATATAATTGATTTGTGTGGAATGCCTATTGCTGTTAATTGCATTATTCAAAATCCTTTTAACATTTTACACATTAAATACTAAATTATTTCGGCTCAATAATTAAAGTAGCAGACACAATTATTTCACATTTAAAATAATTCTTGGACTAGTTTTTTTATAATGGATAAGTTAATTTCCTTAATTAGGAGTTTTTATAATCTATATTTAGTTCAAATTTTAATAATATATTTTTTTAATTACTAACCAATTATAAGGAAAAACCCTACACACTAAAGTTCAATTCACAAAACGACAAAAACAAAAGAATCTAGTGACCCGTTCCAGACCTAGCAATAACGAAATCCTCCATCAGGGATACATTTACGTTACTAGTAGTGATTACCGGGAAATCGCAGGAGACATGGAAAATAGGGAGGACGACTGACCAGTTAACAAAGAAAATTCTGAATGGCACGTTCGCTTGAGAGCCCACTGGCCGGTTTTCCATCGGGAGAAAAGGCCTGTCGTCTCCAGCATGCAGTTGGCCATGGCAGGAAGTCAAATGACTCCAGACGACTTTGTTAGCTGATATTCGAATCCTGCGGCAATTTCTGTGGGATTATTGGAAATCGCCTGTGACAAATTTTGTATTTGACACTAGAAATACTTTAATAAATTATATATTTTTTTTATTATTTCAATTTTTTTATTTAAAAAATATTTAACAATGTAGTTTATTTGAGTTTTTTATTTTATTTTTCTATTTTATAATACAAAAATTTACCTTACCAATTGTTTTATATTTCATATACTTAATTATTTTTTTTTATTTTCAGGTTCGTGGGTTTTTTGGTGTAGGGGAGGACCGGGCAAAGTGAATATGCCGGGCAAAGCGAATAATCCCTTCCACGCCCAAACACGTGATGTCTCGAATTCCGCAATAATACCAAGACACCCATATGCCCACGCTTAGTTTGAGACAGCATTTATCTGTGCGAATAATAAAAATATTTGAAGGTTAGTTTAACGAACTTTTTTTTACGTCAATATGAATATATTGACGCATGTTGACCGTCGTTCTTAATCAAAACATTTAAATATTTCTTATTTTTTCTCTGCTTAGTTCACTTTGATTTGAACTTGTCACCTCCGGGCAAAGCGAATAGGGCAAAGTGAATAATTATTCGCTTTGCCCGAACATAACAGTCTTATAGTAATGTAGGTACCTACTTAGTGGACTTTATATTCCAGATGGTGTACAAATATAAAAGAAGAACGCAACAAGCTCAGTGGACAGCGCAAACAATGAGGGCAGCAATGAGAGAATGTTCAACAGGGACGTCCATGAATTCAGTGGCCCAAACTTATAATATACCGTATGCAACATTTTTTAGGCATATGAAATCCGGTTCAACCTCCAATCAGTTGGGTAGATTCCGAACCGTTTTTAATAATAATCAGGAGAAAGAATTGTTGCAATACTTAAAGGATCTTGACAATCTTTTTTTTGGTTTGACTAGAGATGATTTTAAAGGAGTTGTATACAAATATGCAAAGAAAAACAAATTAACATACCCTAAAAGTTGGGATCAAAATGCGAAGGCAAGAAATGATTGGCTGACTGGATTTTTAAGGAGAAATCGAGAGATCACTTTGAGAACACCAGAACCAACAAGTGTGGGTAGAGCACGAGGTTTTAATCGAACCCAAGTTGAGATATTTTATAAAAACCTGTCAGATCAAGTTAAAAAGTATGACATAGACCGAACTCGTCTATTTAATATGGACGAAACTGGCATAATGACGACAACTAATAGACCTCCAAAAATTTTATCTGTCAAAGGGAAGAAACAAGTGGGCGTGATATCAAGCACAGAGCGTGGTAAACTAACCACTGTTGTTTGTTGCTGCAATGCTGCAGGTTGATTCATACCCCCTTTTATAATTTTGTTCGCAAACGAATGCAGGAAAGGATATGGTGCTCCCACAGAAACTCAAGTCACTTGTACACCAATAGGGTGGATAAATGGGGAAGTTTTTCTTGATTGGCTAAAGTATTTGCTGGACCAAGTTCGGCCAACTCAAGAAAAAAAAGTTATTCTCTTACTGGATAGTCACGAATCTCATAAACTTTATCCAGCTCTCGATTTTGCGTCCAAGAACAATGTCATATTTGTATCATTTGCACCACATACCACACACAAGATGCAACCACTTGACAAAGCAGTCTATGGACCACTTAAAAAATATTTTGAACAAGAAATTAATGTATTTCAAAAATCGCATCCAGGGAGAATTGTAAATCAATATGATATTGCAAAATTATTCAGTCCGGATTATTTAAAAAGTGCCACTTCCCAAAATGCAGTAAATGGGTTTAGATCTCCTGGTATTTGGCCAATTAATGAACATAGGTTTGGAGATGAAGACTACCTACCAGCATCGGTCACATATGAGGATGCACTTCCAAATACTCCATGTGAAACTGTTGAAGAACAAGTAGCAGAAACTGAGATCCCACACCTCAATTTATTGCCTACAAAAAATCAAGTAATGGAAATAGAAGATAATTCAGGTGAAATTATCAATGAACCAGCTGTGGAAGTAGTGGTATTACCAGAGTCAAACCAGCCGGAACATAGAACTCCACCAAAGAGTACAATATCTTCAAATGAACCACTATCTATTTCTAGTAGTACATCGGAAATTGTGAAGAGAGTGCAATCTTTGTCTGACGTGAAAACAACCTACAGTCCTCGAGATGTTAGACCTTTACAAAAAGTAGTAAGATCATCTGGTAACCCGTAAAAGAAAAACGCAAAAATCAGAAGTACTAATAAGCACTCCTATGAAAGAGGAAAAATACTTAAAAACCAAGGCTCAACCAATATTGACCGACAAAAGAGTCAAGAAAGAAAAACTCCCAAAGAAACGGTTTCTGAAGGAAAATATTCAAGAGACTATGTGTATTTTCTGTGCCGAAAAATACATTGAGGTTAATGGAAAGCCAACAGAAGACTGGATCCGGTGCAATTTTTGTCAGCAATGGGCCCATGAGCAGTGTACATCGTACAAAGGTACTGGGCAGTACAGGCGTGATGACTGCAATTAAATAGTTAATTGTTTCATTTTATTCACTTTACCCTAACCAACTATTCGCTTTGCCTAGATCATCGGGCAAAATGAATAAGTTTAAGTATTCGCGTGTGTTACTAACCTATAAAAACCTGCATTTTTGTATTTTATTTTAATAAAGCAATCCCTACTGTCAGCATTTGCTATATTTATTTTTTTTATTTCCTTTAGTTAGGTAGTACTGGATATTTGGTCCTAACTTATCCACTTTACCCAGTCCTCCCCTATGCTAGGCACAATTATTTAGTTTAAGTTTGAAGAAAGGAAAAGAAAAAATATTTTACACAAATAACTATCTTTATGAGTCTCGAATTTAATTTATTAAATTTGATATAGATCTCCAATAAATAATTAAATTTGGATATTAAATCTACTGATTTTTTTTTATAAACATTATATATATATTTTTATTTATTATCGAAAATTGTCCTTATACAATTTTTTTTATTTTACCTCTGTTAATAATTATATATTTTCATTGGTATTTATTTTATCTAAATACACATTTTTTTTTTGATAAATAAATAGAACCCAATAATAAACATAATATTGTCTGTCAATTAAATACTTTATTCATGAATATTAATAATTCTCTTTTTATTTTTTTATCTTAAATACTCTTACTTGACTTCAAATCTTCCTAAATCCATACCTGGTGTTTCACTCTACTTCAAGTCGTTTTGTTTGAATCACGCCTCGTCGCCTTTAATATATGTGTGAGTTAGTCGCTTCTTATTTTCTGCCGTTGGAATCAGAGTCAATGTTCTTGTTATTTTTCAACAGCTGATCGGTCTTCGATAACCTGTTAAATCTCTTCGGCTTGAATTAATTCTTCAAAATCACCTGTAATTGCTGAAGGGATAATTTATATATCTTCTCCTTTTGGATTCCGTTTCAGCATAAACTCAAACTTCTTCAGGATGGATTATTGTTTCTTTCAGGTAAGTTAAATTTTTATTCTTTATATTATAGATACCCATTGAGATTCTTACCAATTTGTATGAAAAAAAATATGGTACGTATATTTATTCACATTTATTTTTTTAACTCCTGTAAATACCATTTTACTGGAGTTTGCTGAATTTTATATATGGACTAATTAAATACATCACAATATATTTATGTAATATAATTTTTAAATATATATTTATACAACTGTGAATATTATGTTTTTACTGAAAAACTGAAAAAAATATTTCATTGTCTTTACTAACGAAGTCAATTTTGTTTAAAATTTGTTATATTTGAAATTCCTGGAATTAATATGTGCCTAGGTAAAAAAAAATTACGTAAATATTTTTTAAAGATTTTACTGAAATACTGAAAAAATATGCCATTATCTTTACTAACGAAGTCAATTTTGTTTAAAATATGTTACGTATTTTAAATTCCTGCAAATATGTTCCTAGGGACAAAAATCTTTTATATAAATATTTTTTATAGAATTTACTGAAAAACTGAAAAACTTCTTAATTATCTTTACTATCAAAGTCAATTTTGTTTAAAATTTGTTACTTATTTTAGATTCCTGCAATATATGTTCCTAGAGATAAATATATTTTAAAGATTTTACTGAAACACTGAAAAACTGAAAAAATAGTTCATTATCTTTACTGTCAATTTTGTTTAAAATATGTTACAGATTTTAAATTCCTGCAATTAAAATGTTCCTAGGGACAAAAATCTTTTATACAATTTTTTTTAGATGCACCTGAAAAACTGAAAAAGTATTTTATTATCTTTACTAACAAAGTCCATTTTGTCTAAATTTTGTTACATATTTTAGATGCCTGCAAAATATATGTTCTTAGGGATAAATATTTTTTAAAGGTTTTACTAAAAAACTGAAAAAATATTTCATGATCTTTACTAACCAAGTCAATGTTGTTTAAAATTTGTTATATTTTAAATTCCTGCAAATAATATGTTCCAGGGTAAAAAAGAATTTACATAAATATTTTTTAAAATTCTACTGAAAAACTGAAAAAATATTTCATGATCTTTACTAACAAAGTCAATTCCGTTTAAAATTTGTTACATATTTTAGATTCCTGCAATACATGTTTCTAGTAATAAAGATTTTTTAAAGATTTTACTGAAAAACTAAAAAAATATTTCGTTATCTTTCCTAATAAATTCAATTTTGTTTAAAATATGTTACATTTTCTAAATTCCTGCAATTAATATGTTCCTAGGGACAAAAATGTAAATATTTACTGAAAAACTGAAAAAGTATTTTATTATCTTTACTAACAAAGTCCATTTTGTCTAAATTTTGTTACATATTTTAGATGCCTGCAAAATATATGTTCTTAGGGATAAATATTTTTTTAAGGTTTAACTAAAAAAGTGAAAAAATATTTCATGATCTTTACTAACCAAGTCAATTTTGTTGAAAATTTGTTATATTTTAAATTCCTGCAAATTTTATGTTCCCAGGTAAAAAAGAATTTACATAAATATTTTTTAAAATTCTACTGAAAAACTTAAAAATATTTCATGATCTTTAATAACGAAATCAATTTTGTTTAAAACTTGTTACATTTTAAATTCCTGCAAATAATATGATCCCAGGTAAAAAAGGATTACGTAAATATTTTTTAAAGATTTTACTGAAATACTGAAAAAACACTTCATTATCTTTACTACATATTTTGTTACATATTTTAAATTCCTGCAATTAATATGTTCCTTGGGAAAATATCTTTTAAATAAATAATGGAGTTGAAAAGTTTTCTGGCAACAAACTCCTCTTTGCTATATAATCCTGAATAAATAAATGTCAGCCACTTTCTGTAGACTCTTGTTTGACTTTTACCCATCTAATTTTGAGTTTCCGGGATTCACAACACAAAATTAATGATAAATATAAAGTTTGCAGTTATTTTTTATTTTTTAAAAAATATATTTTCCCATAACTAAAAATTTGCACCATATGAAAAAATTGAATGATAAAGTTGTATCCAGAATATTTTTTCATGTTTTTTCCTGTTTGTTCTATTTTTTCTATTTTTTCCTATTTGTCTTATTTTTTCTTTTTTTTTTCAAATTTTTTCCTAGTTTTCCATGTTTTTTTCCTATTTTTACCTATTTTCCTATTTTTTCCATTTTATCCATTTTCTTCTATCTGCCTTTTTCTATTTTCTCTCATTTTTCATATTTTCAGCATTTTTTACTATTATTCTTTATTTTTACAAGTTTTATCCTCTTTTTTTTTGTTATTTTCAATTTTTTCTATTTTTCTCTATTTTTTCCTGTTTTTTTTTCTACCTTTTCTTATTTTTCCAATTTTTGCTCTTTATCTTTATGTTCCCAAATTCTTCCTGTTTTTTCATGTTTTTTCCTGTTTTTTTTTAATTTTTTCCTTTTTTTTCCACACTATTTTTTCCGATTTTTTCTTTTCCGCATTTTTCTTCATATTTTTGATTACTTTTAGGTTTTTTCGTCTTTTTTTCTATTTCCTGTTTTTTCCTATTTTTCATATTATCCCCTATTCTTTTTTATTTTTTCCTATTTTTTCCTACTCTTTTCTATTTTTCCAATTTTTGCTTATGTTCTTTATTTTCTCTAATTGTACCATTTTTTCTTATTTTTTCCGGTTTTTTTTTTAATGTTTTCCATATTTTTCTTATTTGTTCCTATTGTCCACATTTTTCTTCATTGGTCCCCATTTTCTTTATTTTTTCAGGTTTTTTCATCTTTTTTTCTATTATATCCCATTTTTTCCTATTTTTCCTATTATCCCCTATTATTTTTTATTTTTCTCCTAATTTGTTTTTCCAGTATCAGCCAAACGGTTTGACCTGCTTTCATCGGATTTTTTTTGACATCTTCATTGCTCAATGTATTTTTGCTGACCCTGAATAAAAAGGAAGCGAATCTACTCCAATTAACACTTAATATGGTGGAAAAAAAAACACGAAATTAATCGGTCAACTCATTTGCCATATATCACTACAACTACAGATGGATTCTTATTTTTTATTTATTTTTGTCTTTAGCAATTTTATGAGTATTAATCTTAAATTTTGTACCAACACTAAACTGAACTTTCTTGACAAATATCCAACGTTACTCTAATTAGACTACCCTTGAATGTTACTGAAGGAAATTACGTGAATATGTTGCCAAGATGAAAATCTAATAGGACATGTTTAATTTTATTTATGTTAGTATACATAGAAATCTCTTAAGTTTATAATATTAAATTCCAAGTTAAAGTCATTTTATTACAGAACTGTGCATTAAAGGATACATTTAAAATGGTTTTGGATTAAAGTTTGATATGAGTTTCGTGTTTCTCGTAAATTAAGAACAGATTTATTTCATACATCATTTAACTCAAAGTTTTTATAATTTGGTTGCTAAGAGGAAACTAAGGGAGTTGATGATTGAGATTTTTGGAAAAAGATGGTAGCAAAATTTTGTATGGTAAAAATGAAATTAAATTTAAAGAAATATTTAAAACAATTCAAACTTTAAAATAAAAAATCAAAACATACAAATATTCATCGAAATTGTAAATATAGGAAAGTATTTATTCTATGAAATAAAGTTTCCTCTCAAAAAATTAATGTAACAAAAAGTTTTCTTAAGATAAATATATTATGACAATTTTACACTCCCCTGAGTGAAATTTTTCACTAATTAATAAATCCAGCCAGCTAAGATTTTTGTTCATTTCAATAGCCAATAGCGTTCGTTTGTTTTTGACAAATGTCATTATTTCTTTGTTCTTTTGATTTTGTTGAAAAGAATTAATAAAAGAAAATATATCAATGTAAATATTTGTATTTTGAATATAAAAAACAATTTTCCTAAACAAATTAATAAAATAAAATTACCATAATTTTTTTATTGATTAAGCAATAATTCAATTTTATTTTTATTCTAATTATGATAATCTGGCTTACTTTGTACAATTTTTTTTTACTTAATTAATTCTTTCTTTGATATTTCTTTAATAAGATTGCGGTTTTATAAAAAAAATTCAAATCCTAATATCCGCTGTACTCATCGCACCACATCGACAAGAATTTCCACAATTTATATCTTGAGTGTAGGCAAAAAAATCGTCGTATTTCGCAAATTGAATTTTCTTTGGCCTTTGTGATCACGATACAGTTTTTTTTGTATCGTGAAACCAAGCAGAAAATATTTCTATTAAATTGTCGTATAAAAATACACAGAAATTCATCCATTTTTATTTTTTATTTTTTCAAGATATAAAATTTATACAGGGAGTTTCATTGGGAAATTGCCAATTTCTTGCATGGTTCTTAACTTTCTAACCACACTGTATATTTTCATGATATTTAGCGGGCATATTTTGTTTAAAGTGACCAATGCTAAAATAAATCCAGCTCCGGATTAAAAAAAATGTAAAATATTCCAACATAAAAACAACACCCTGTATATCAGATTTTTCTAAAATAGATTCTGTATTTGCAAAAAGCACGAAAAAATTAATTTAGTGATATAGGCATTTTCGGCAAAATGTTTTTTCTTGTAAAATTTTGAGTTGGAATTCTGAAATGTGAATTATGACAGCAAAAAATTGAAACTTATTTCTTTTTAATGTGATTTTAATTTTAATGTAATTTGGTAAAATTTTAATGTTTTAAGTATTTTTTTATTATTTGTGATAAATAATCCACAAAAAAAATTATCTTTAATTAACGAATAAATAATAATGAATACGCCAAAAATTTAAAACTTTAATTAATTACAAACATTTTATAAAACGATTAAAAAATATTACAGGGGGCAAAAACATCATGTTTTTAGTAATTCGGCCTGAAAAAATCACATTAACAATAAACACAAGAACTATACGCAATACGAAATTTAACGATTTTTTACGATTTTTCACGGATTTTTTGTCGATTTGTTTACGATTTTCTTAAAATCTTTTCAATTTTTAAAGGGTGTAATACGATTTTTTATAATTATTTACCATTTTTTACGGATTTTTATGCTTTTTTATGGTTTTTTACGATTTTTTTTCGATTTTTTACGATTTGCTACGATTTCTTATCATTTCTTTCGTTTTTTTACGATTTTTACGATTTATTACGTTTTTTACAGTTTTTTACGGTTTTTTACGATTTTTTACGATTTCTTACGATTTTTTACGATTTTTTACGGTTTTTTACTGTTTTTTACGATTTTTTAAGATTTCTACGTTTTTTTACGTTTTTTACGTTTTTTGACGTTTTTTTACAATTTTTTACGATATGACCTGTTTCGATAATTTTAAAAATGGTGGAGACCTCGGATTTTTCTCGACAGATGGTGTTGATCTCGAACATCTATATAATTTTTTTTAATATTTCAACCACTTCCAGTTCACTCCCGTAGGTCGGATAAAAAAATTTTTATACAAATTGTATTAGAAAAATATTAATCCGTAATGGTTTTACTTTGTTGTCATTAATTTTCAGGTGTTTTTTAAGTTTGTTATTTTTTATTAAAATTAAAGTTATTTATTTTTTGTAAATTTATTATTTATTCGTAAATTAACCCTTAACTACTACCATGTTAAAATTATTTCGTAAATACTACGAGTGGGTCACAGAGACCCAGTTTTTAATCCCGCCAAAAACAATAAAAAAAAAATTTTTCGACATATTTATTTAAAAATTCATATGAAAACTTATCTGAAAACAATAGCTTTTAATAAAAAAATTTTAAATGTAGATTGGACACAGATTTTGTACATTGAATACATATTGGAATATTGCACATTTGACAGAAGGTGCTGGTTTTCCTGTCTTTTTTGACAGGACAAATTGCGCATCTTTTCCTTTTAGAGTCGCCCACTCTTTGTTCAGGTTCTGGGGGTGGTGGAAGGGTATCTCCAATAATATTAAAAATTATAGTTTTCAAACTGCGTGGCAATGCAGTTAGGTATCTTTTTTGCATTTGCGATATACATAAATTACGTCCGAGTTGTTTCAAAAAATTATAGCTTGAAATTTCTTTTCCACCTGTGGCAAATTGAAAAATTACTCTACTATTGACCCCTCCAATATTCAACAGAGCATTAAAAATGGCCATTGGCACATTTTTGATAAAGCGCATCCACTCCCGCTTTAGTACCATTATAAAATAATACTATTTCAAGTTTTTTTTTGTCTTTGCGTCTACTTTATCATTATGGTGGGTGCTTGAAATTAGAATAACAGATTTATTTCTTTTGGGTACGTATGAAACTATTGTTTCCTAAGCAGTAAATCCAAAGATGGATGATTCTAATTCTCTCTTGGCATAAATTCCAAAGGCATAAACGTTTTGTTTTTTTTTTCACCGTCCCAACAATTTTTCTAATTCTCTCATTAGTTCAACCGAGGAATACCAGTTATCGGCTGTTACGTTTCTAGAAGTATTTTTTATTATGGGTTGGATTAAAAAAGTTGTTGGTTTTTTGCTGATTGGGATCTTAACCGGCGTAAATTTCAGCATTTAACATATAATGTGTTCGAGAATATGCAAGAATTTGTACTTTTATCCCATACTTTGCTGGTTTGTTGGGTATGTACATTCGAAATCCTCAATGTCCTCTGAAAGGTACTAAAATATCATCCACAGTCATGCTATCACCAGGTGTGTAGTTTTGTTTTGAGTTTGTGACAAATTTATCAAAATATTCAGAAATAGGTGCTAGTTTATGTTCCTTTCTTCCCTCCGCACGATAGTCTCGTCATCGAAACGAATGCAGCATAATAGAAAAGAAAATCTAGCTAGTGGCATAGTCGCTCTAAATAGATTCCTTCCTGTACCATCAGTAGCCCAGAGACTCTTAAGTCTTCGTGACCTGACTTAAACAAACCTTGAAGATACAGAAGACCAATAAACGCTTCAATTTCCACTTGATCTGTATTTTTGATAAAAGTTTAAAAAAATGAGCTGCGCGCATTTTTCTTTCTTTTACATCGACTGTATTTGGACGCGACTATGTCAATTCGTTGATTCGTGAATTGTACAATTCTTTCTATCATTGAATCATCAAAAAATAATCTCCAACTTTCTAGAGGAGTTGTAGGAGGATGTTCAAGTGCTAAACCTTTTTGATGCCCGCCAAAAATTTAATCAAATTATTTGAAAGTGTTTTACCTTTTTTTGGGGCTGTCTTCGACCATTTCATTTTGTCTTTTTTACCGTACCAATAGTTTTTTTCGTGTATTTTCACTACTTTCAATCACCATATCATTTTCAATAGATCCGTCACTATCTAATTCTTCATTACCATCAGGTTTCCATTCCTCTTCACTGTCAGTGTTATGTTCGCTTTGTAGTACTGTATCATCTTCCTCTTTATCGCTTTGATCTCCGCAGTCCAGAATATTGTTACAGGCATCTAGTTTATTACTGTTTGAAAGAGGTTCATTTTCATTATTTTCTTCTGGCCAAAATTCGTCATTTTCGACTATTTACAAAAGTTCATTTTCAGTAAGAGGACGGTTACTCATTTTACTAAAAAAATAAAGCAGTTGTTAGGAAATCCAGATACATTTAGTACCAACTATTTGGTAGTGAACAATTACTTACCTGACCGAATTCTCACCTCTTACACTATAACTGGGTTACTCTGACCCGAAATGTTCGTTTTAAAGATTTGTTGTAATTAATTTTTACTACCAACGTTTCCGCAAGTATTCTCACTGGCTGTCAGGAGCATACTGAAACTCCCAAGCAATAGAATGGCGCACTGACAAAATACCAATTGAGCATGGGTCAATTTGACCCGATGGTAGTAGTTAAGGGTTAAAGATGAATGTTTTTTGTAGATTATTTATCGCAAATAATAAAAAAATATTTGAACTATTAAAATTTTACCAATTTAGGTTAACTAGTCTTCATTAAAACTATATCACATAAAAAAAATTAGTTTCAATTTTGGACACTGACACCAGTATGGTTAGAAAGTTATGAACCATGCAAGAAATTGGAAAAATAGATGAAACACCCTGTATCTTGGTTATTAAAGTAGTTAGACCCATTATGTATTGGGTTTTTGAGATCTTCTAGGTGTCTCCTATCTGTAATTAACGTATGTCACTTTCGCAATGAAACACACTGTATAATAATAAAATAGTACAAAAAGTAAATTACCTTTTTAATTTTTGTTTAAATTTGTGAATGTAAATTTCTTACAATTTTTTTTTAGGATTTCTATCTTAAAATTGTCTGAAAAATTAATACCGTTAAAATTAAAAATATTTTCCATTCATTTTTTAATTAGATTTAAATTATTTGCATACATTCCAGCAATTATAAATCAGGTTTCGGATATCTATCAGACAACTTAAGACCACCACTTTGAAAATGACTAAGAATGTTTTAAATAATTAAACTTTTAATAGCTTTTGCCTAAGCATTAAGTTTTTGTTGTTGAAATAGAAGTTAAGTTGAGATCGTTTTAATCGGAAAACTTTGTCGTTAGGAAAAGGGATAGGTATTTGAATAAAAAGTTGATGAGCTTCAAGAGCGTATTTAATGGCGAATCATTATTTAAAACGAAATTTCTTGTGACCCATTTTTTGTTTCAATTATATTTTTTTATACATATACCCAGAATTTCATTATTAAACTGACCTAGTACGAAAATAATATATGTATATATATATATGATTTGCTGGTTTTCCGGATTTGGCTCCGTGTTGTCAATGGTTGGTTCTCCAAAGAACCGTTAAACTGACGACGTTTCGACACAATCACATGTGCCATCTTCAGGTATTTCGTTTTTCATTTATTGCTCTGCTTCTAGTTATTTGTACTGAACTGACTGCTTCTTGCACTGCGGGGCTCTTATACACCGGTTTGGTTTTCCGCCTGGTTGTGCTTGGCGGTATTGATGGCGGGGATATGGTTGGCGCCTTCACTTTGGGTGGCGGTAAAGCGGGTTTCCATGTGGCGGGGAGTCTCTGAGTGTCATCTCTTGTATTAAGATTGGTTGGACGTTTTTCTATTTCCATTGCTTCTCTGATAATTCGTTTGGTTTTATGTTCCAGACTAGCTATAACCCTAGTGTTGTCGAAATCGATTTCGTGTGATGTTTTCCTAACGTGTTCTGCTAGTGAGGATGTCCTCTCTTGTTTCCTGACTACATTCGTTTTGACGACGTGGTCTCAGCACTTTCTTGATGTCTCTCAACGGGAAACCGTTTTGTTGTAGTGTTGTTTGTATTCTGTCTACTTCCTGTTTTTTGTTTGCTTCGTCTGTTAGTCGTTCTGACCTTGTTACCAACGTCTTTACCACCGATTGTAGCTGTGCTGGATGGTGATGTGAATGGGCATTTAGGTAACGGCCTGTGTGCGTTGGTTTTCTGTATACACTGTATCCAATTTTGCCATTCTGTTTCTTGGTCACTAGAACGTCTAGGAAAGGCAGTTGATTGTTTTCTCAGTTTACATAGTGAATTGTATTTTATTGTGAATCCCGTTAAGGTGGTCCACGAATTTCAGCAGTTCACTTTCTCCATGGGTCCAAACGATGAAAGTATCATCGACGTACCGTAGCCATAATTTAGGTTTGAATGTCGTGGTGGCAATGGCTTTTGTCTCTATCTCCTTCATAAATATATTTGCATTTACTGGTGATAATGGTGATCCCATCGGAGCTCCTTCGATTTATTTATACCGCTGGTCTTTATAGATAAAATATATGTTTCTGAGGCAGTGTTCGGCTAGTTCTGTGAGATCTTTCCTCACTCGGTATTTGTTTCGAATGATATCGATTGCTTCATCTACTGGAATATTTGTGAAGAGAGACACGACGTCAAAGCTTACTCGGCTTCTTCGGCGTATGGTTGCAAATGATTCGCTAGATATTTTGCGAGCTGTTGTGTGGGTAAGCCTATTGAGCTGACAATAGGTCTTAAAGGTGCTCCTTCTTTATGAATTTTTGACAGGCCATAGAGCTTTGGGCATTTGGACGACTTCTCTCTTGGGATTAGTTTTTGTTGGTCTTCTTTATTGATTTTGCTAGCCATAATTTTTTGTTTGGTGGTTTTTTCCAGGTATGTTGTTGGGTCGGTGTTTAAAAGTTGGTAAGTATCGTCTTGGAGTAGTGTAATGATTTTGTTCTTATATTGTCGGATATCCATTATCACCGTTGCATTTCCTTTATCAGCTGGTAAAATAATAATCTCTTTGTTTTCCTGCAACTTCCTTAGTGCTTGGTATTCTTCGCGAGAGAGATTCCTTTTTGGTGGTTTGGCTGCCTTTAAGATTCTTACAGTGTCTTGTCTTATAGCTTCAGTAGACATTGATGGTACGTTTGCTATAGAAGCTTCAACTGAAATTTTGGTTGGTGCCATGGCGTAGTTGAAACCTTTGGCAAGTACACTTTGTGCAGAGACGTCTAAAGGGAAACTAGACCGTCACCCAAAGTGAAGGCGCCAACCACAGGTCCGCCATCTATACCACCAAGTGTAACCATGCGAAAAACCAAACCGGTATATAAGAGCACCGCAGCGCAAGAAGAAGTCAGTGCAGTACGAATAACTAGAAGCAGAGCAATAAACCAACAACGAAAGACCTGAAGATGGCACATGTGATTGTGTCGAAACGTCGTCAGTTTAACCGTTCTTCCTTTTCGGAGAACCAATCATTGACATATATACATATATAGGTAGAAATGAACGATACTTCTACTGCCAGATATAGAATTAAATTAAATCGAGACTTTAAAATTTGTGATCTTTGTTCTTACGGTAAACAAAAAAAGTATAATGTGTTTTTAATATTTAGAGATCGTTGACGTCATTTCCATCAAACTCCAGTACGTCCAACCTAACCTACTATCACCTGTATTTATCTTTTCTCGACTGGACTCTATCATATCAGCACTCGATCTAAATGAACGAATTTCGCTCAGGCCCTTCACACAATAGTTAATAGGTCCTGAATACTAACTGGGGCAGAGGCTAATGCATTATTAACTTGCTTGTGCAAAAGCAGATATTGTCAACATTGCAGCTTATACATGGCATGAAAGCACATATCCCGGTAACGTCATAAATTGTCCACTTAGTATCCAATGGAGTTTGGTCTATTTTACCGATATTAGATTAAGTTTGAATGGGTATTTCGATTTGATTGAAACTTTAATATGCTCCGGTCAATTATTGATTTTTCGCTTTTCACTTCATTGTTTTGTTTTGTGTTACCTGACAGTAAATCCTAAAACAGGGTAGTCGTATTTTGTGATAAAGACACAGATAATCCAAATCATGATTTTTACATAGCAAATAATTTTTTATACTGTAAAGTAATATTTTTTATATTTATAAAATGTCTAAATCTTTTCGCGTAATTGTAACGAAGTCACTGAGTTACTGTTTTTATTTTTATACTTTTAATTATTATTTGGTAATAAAAGTATACTAATTATATAGCACACGGCACTGGTTTATATTTATCTACAAATTATGGAAAAGTACCTTCCTTTGATCATAAGTTTAAACACGATCAGTTGTAACATCCGCCAGGAGGATTAAAACACTCACCTACGTGTTTCCAAGATTCCAAAAACCTTACTGTATACCACGATTCAATTCGCTCTCATCAGTTTGAGTTGGAGCTCCAGCTGAGTACTCAGTATCGGTTCAGAGAACTTAGTTTGAGGTAAAGCTCGAGCTAGTACCGGTTCAGAGATCTTTAGAGAGAGGTTGAGTTGAAGAGAGAAATGGGGTTAATAGGGTAAAAAAGGGAAAAATAGGTATAAATAGGGACAATTAAATAGGGAAAAATAAGGAAAAATAAAGAAAATAGAAATAACAAGTAAAAAATACTAAAACTAAAACTAAATAGAAAAATTAGTGAAGAATTGAAGTAATTGAGAAAAATAGGGGAAAGTAGTGAAAAAAAGGGCAAAATGGGAAAATTGGGTAAAAATAGGGAAAATAGTGAAAAATAGCCAAAATTACTGGAAAATAGGGAAAATACGGAAATAAGAGAAAAATAGAGGGAAATGGGGAAATATACGGGAAAATAGTTGAAAAAGGGAAAAATAATAAAAAAAAGTGAAATAGGTAAAAATAAAAAATAATACGGATAAATACGGCAAATAGGGAAACAGTAAAAAATAAGGAAAAAGAGGAAAATGAGAAAGATATAAGAAAAAATAGAAAAAGTAGGATAAAATTAGAAAAAATAAGAAAAAAAGGAAAAAATATGGATAAAATATTGACGAAATTAGAAAAAAATATGCCTCTATTTTTTTCTAACTTCTCCTTTTTTCCCTATTTTTTTTTAATTTTCGAGTTTTTCTATTTTTCAATATTTTTTCACTAGTTTTCCAAAATTTTCCTCTTTTTCACTTTTTGTCGTATTTTTTTCTCACTTTTCCAAAGTTTTCAAAGTTTCCACTATTTTTCCCTATTTTCCACTATTTTCTCATGTGCTTCAATATTTTTCAATAATTATTCTTATTTATTACTATATCTGCCTTATTTTTTATTTTCCCTATTTTTCACTTTCTTTCTATAATTTGGCTATTTTTCCATAATTTTCCTATTTTTCCCAATATTTGTCTGTATTATTTTCAATTTTTTCAAAATTTCCCTTTTTCACTATTTTTTATATGTTTCCCTATTTTTCTCTGTGCCATTTTTGTTTCTATTTTTTTCTATTTTCTCTATTTTTTCATATTTTTCCTATTTATCCCTATTGTTTTCTATTTTTTTTTAAATTTCCCTCGTTGCCCTATTTTTTCCTATTTTCTCGATTTTTCGCTTTTTGTACTTATTTTTCCCTGTTTTCCCCATTTCCCCCTTTTTTTCCTTTTTCCTTATTTTTTTGCTTATTTCTTTCTATGTTTTCCTATTTTCCATTATATTTACCTATTTTCCTGTGCTCTTTGTTTTCCTTAATTAGTTATGTTCTCCTATTTTTCACCATTTCCCACATGCTTCCCTATTTTTCTCTAATTTCTCATTTTTTTTCATATTTTTTCCTAATTTTTCGAGTTTTCTCTATTGTTCATTTTTTTCCCAAATAACAACATTTTTCGCTAATTTCATGTTTTTGTTAATATTATTTCACTATTTTTTAAAATGTTCCTTTTTTCATTTTTTGTCCTATTTTTTGTCACTTTTCCAAAGTTTTCACTATTTTTCACAGTTTTGACTATTTTCCCATGTGCTTTTTATTTTTCTCTAATTTTCCATATTTATTACTATTCTTTCCAATTTTCACCATTTTTTTTATTTTCCCTATTTTTTACTATTTTACCAAAATTTACCTATTTTTCCACACTTTTCCTATTTATCCCTATTGTTTTCTATTTTTTTTAAAATTCCCTTTTTCACATTTTTCCCTTCTTTTCACTATTTCTTATTTATTTCCCTATTTTTCTCTTTGCCCTATTTGTTTCTATTTTTTCCTATTTTCTCAATTTTTCCATATTTTTCCCATTTATCCCTATTATTTTCTATTTTTTTTAAATTTCCCTTTTTTACTTTTTTTTCCCTGTTTTGCACTATTTTTTATATTTTCCAATATTTTTCTCTTTGCCCAATTTTTTCCTATTTTCTCTTTTTTTCGCTATTTGTACCCAGTTTTCCCTGTTTTCCCCATTTCTCCTATTTTTCCTTTTTTCTATCCATTTTTACCCATGTTCCATTATTTTTACCTATTTTCCTATTTTCTTTATTTTTTCTTATTTGTCCATATTTCTACTTATTTTCCCTATTTTGCCCTATTCCCCCCATTTCAGTACAAGAGTTTTGTTATTTTCCTTGTAATAAAAGTTTTCTTAATATAATGGTTTTTGTTTATGTTTATAAATAGTTAAAAAAAAATAAAAAAAAATGTATTAATCTTAAAAACAAAAATGAATTAAAAAATAAATTATAGCTTAAATAATAAATGTTAATCCATTAGCGCAGCACTGAGGCCAAAAGGTTAAGGATCTGTATTAAATTATTATTATTTTCCTCCATTAATTTTTATATATATATTATGATAATTTAACCATTTTTTTTCTCGTATAATTTTTCTTACAGTTATTCCCCTCCATACTTAATTTATTTCATCCGTTAGTAACAATTTTCTTGTTAATTATTCTTATTTGATTCAAAATATATTAACTTGGATTATTTAATTTAATTGTATTTTCGTGTTGTAATTAATGGTTGAGCTCTTCAGTTTACATGTGAAATTGAAATATAAACTCTTTACCTGATCCCTAAAAACCCTTTTCCCTGACATTTTAATACAGTTGGCATATTTCATTTAACCCCATTCCATAGAAAACTTTGTATATTTAAAATGGAACTATTTATTCCGTACCATATGAATACTTTCACGGCATTAACTTGTTGCCAAAAACTGTAAGCCATTCAAGTTTAAAAATATCATCCTGACCGTTACTTTCTGCCGGTAACTCCGGAATATAAATTTGAACTAATCACGTAGCTTAGCGAATTCATAGTTATGTGCGGGACACATCTCTAAGTAATGTAGATGTTTATCCGTCCTCATCCGACCGTATGAATATTAATGTTTTGGGATTAGAGCCGTGATGAGTTCCTCTCCCCTAGAGGAGACCTACTATGCGCCCGATGCCTTATTTTGTTTAACATTTTCCCTGTTTTGTTTGCCCGGAAAATATGTATGAAAAATTATTTTTGTCACTGTACGGAATTGTAGCTGAAAATAGAATTTTATTAAATTTTTTGAATAATAAAGTTCCTGTGCGAAAATGAATTTTATTAAAGGATTTATGATACGTGGAATTTTTGTTTCAGTATTTATGAAATAAATAACAATAATTCCAGAATATTTAAGCCTTATTAAAATAGGGGTAGAGTATACTTTTCTGGGGAGGGGGATGGCGCTAAATTATAGACAGCGCGAAATGGGTTTCTTGACATATGACAGCGCGCCAATACACCGACCTATAGGAGCTGTCAACGGTTTCGCGCGCTGTCATATGTCAAGAGACCTATTTCGCGCGCTGCTAATGGCTCGCAATAACTTAGCGCCATCCCCCTCCCCAGAAAAGTATACTGTACCCTATCTACTTATTAATGCAATGATTTAGATTTAAAATGATCTAGATAAATATAATGATAGTAATTTAGCTGAGTTGCCAGATTTATGACATTGTTACAAAATTTTCCTGACCTTGAAATATAAAAAGACTTCAAGACAGAAAAAATTAAATGATAACGAAAATTGATAACACAAGAAATAAATTTCCTTGTTATTGTTGCTTTTTTTTTTTTTTTTTTTTTTTTTTTTTTTTTTTTTTTTTTTTTTTTTTTTTTTTTTAAGGCAGCTTTAATTACTAGATTATTAGCTGCATACACTGCATCGCATCTTCTGAGTGGTTTTCTACGAATATGCCTTTTTAGATCGTCTATTAAGTTTTCTACAAAAACATACTTTACTGACAAGCAATCAGTATGGCTTCATTAATGGTAGATGACATCCCGTTGCACGCTAAACACAAATTTGACAGTTGCACACATTGCATTGTAAGTCTAGTGTGACCAATTCTTAGACGGCATAGGATTACTTGGTGGCATCTATTTAACGATTTAGGGCACCACCATTTTTTGGTTGATTTTTTAATGTCAGACAATTTACCGTTATACGATGCCCATCGACTTTGCCATGAGGCGTTTATTTTTCCTTTTATGGCTGTTTTCATATTAGTATGAGGAATTGGGATGCCCGTATCCACAGGTAAAGATGTTGCATCTTTTGCTGCAAGATCTGCACATTCATTACCACAATGTGCACGTTACCACGTTATAGTTATTGATTTTCCACTATTAATTATGTAAGTAGATACTTCGAAGATATTCTTCAGATATCCGTTACTTGTAGATCTGTTTTCCAATGCTTGTATAGAGCTAAGCGAATCTGAGCATATTAGGCATTCTTGGTAGTTGAAGTGGCTAAAATATAGTATGGCCTGCCAGATTGCATATAGTTCCGCAGTAAATATGGAACATTCTTGTCTTAAACTCCAGCTATAATTTAATTAAATCGAAGAGGTTATCCATATCTCAAATGTGGTCCAAGTATTTTTTCAAATAAATAAAGCACGAAGTCAGTACCACATAGTATAATTGAATAGGTTGTTAACAGGCAACTAGTTTCGGCTAAAAGGGAACAGATTGAACCTTCTTGAAATGCTTGAAATTCACTCGTATCTTAACAACAACTTTATTTGTGTCAACGAACAACTAAGACCTAAAGAAATCCATATTTTTTATCTGACAACTTTAAAGACATCATCTAATCATTAATTTTGTTTGTTTTTGATCCTTCCACCACACAGTTTTCCTTTCCCTTATTTATTTTTGCTAACTCCTCTCTGTTTTCTACCTAGTATTCTTGACTTCTTTGTTTTCCTTTTTATTTATTTTTCCACGTCATATTTCCAACCTCACTTTTTCTTCTATCCCTTAGTTCTTCTAATCTTTCTTCTTTTTTCCAATCTCATACTCTTTGATTTTAGGATTCATTTGTGTCTTCTACTCAGTCTCATACTAGTGTTCATATCTCAATAATTTTATACACATTTAATTTTTTGCGTTTAATTCACTGTAAATTTTTTGAAGTTTTAGTCGGTTTCACCTCCATGTTTGCTAATGGTCGGTCACACACTTAATGTCATTGTCAATTGTCATTGTCAGTGGCCTTTGTCACTGTCATGTCAATTGTCAATGTCATTTGTGACTCCCATCTTGTCATGGTCGTATTACCTCATGGTATTCATTCGGTTACTTGGGCATTTACTAATTTTAAAATTAATATGTGGTCTGAGAAACCACGTCAACTACGTGTCTTTACTTCTCTGCCCTTTCTGGAAGGGTTGGCTTTCAATCACGGCACTATGTGTCTTCATGGTAACAGTCATTTGTTATCCTGTAGTCCTTAATGCGGACCCCCATTTTAATTACATTTAAGATTAGTTTGTTAGTTTTTTAATGTACCACCTTATTAATTTTTATGTTGACATAACAACCGCCCGGTTGTGACTAAATTTTAATGTTTTATTTCTTAATTCTACAATACTATTGTTCGGTAAGTTGTACTACAAAAAATTTTCATAATGTTAAATAATCATTGTTCTGAATATTGTAGACCTGATGATGGATTTTGAGCCGAAACTAGTTGCCTGTTAACAACCTATTCAATTACACTATGTGGTACTGACTTCGTGTTTTATTTATTTGAAAAAATATAATTTAATTCGTTAATACTTATTGCTGCTCCTACTCCTTCGTGTGTTTTAGATCCATCTGTGTAAATTGTTAGTGTGTTATGGTATGTGTGTAGTTCCTATTTAAAGAGTGCTCTGTAGGTCGAGTTCGATGTTTCTTCCTTTTTACATTTATTTAGAGTTAGGTTTATAGTGGGCGGTATTAACTTCCAAGGTGGAGTGGATAGTGCTGAAAGAATTGACTCATGTAGGGTTAGTTGATTATTAATCTGATATTTGCTCGGAGCGGATTCGTGTGTGTCTGGATGTTGTCGGTCTACTGATATATTCATTTTCGAACTGGAATAGGGCATTATTGAGGTTTAATGCTTGTGACACAATTTTGTTTGCATGTATATCTGTTTGCGATATTCGTCGTAGATCCAGTGGCATAATACTGGCTTCGCATTGTAGTTCTATCATAGGGCTTGTTCTGAAGGCTCAGGTGGCTAGTCTTAATGCCGTATTTTGGATTTTGTCCAGATCTTTTAGTCGGTAGGGTCTACATGAATTATATACAATAGCACCATAGTCCATTAGTCCTTGAACCATAGATTGGTATAGTTGGAGTAGAATTTCTCTGTCAGAGCCCCAATTTATGTTGGCCATACATTTGTTAATATTTACTGCCTTTCTGCACTTAACTGTAGTTTGTGTAATATGTTCGGCCCAGTAAAGCTTTTTATCAAATATCGAGCCTAATATCTTAATCCAATCCGTAAGTTTGATTAATTGGTGTTGTATATAAAGCTCTGGATTTGGATGTACAGCACTGAGTCTGCAAAAGTGGATGCATTTAGTTTTTTCATGTGAAAATTGAAAGCCCCTTGACGTTGCTAATTCGTTTAAGGTGGAGATTTCTGTGTTTAAGCGTGTGTTAACGGCATCCATAGATTTTTATTTGTACATTATAAAACCATCCACGTATTATAACAGTCTACTGACGTTGGTTTTTCTTTCCTCGAGTTGAAAGTTTATTGCGACAGCAAATAGCGAAACACTTAACACCGACCCTTGTGGTATACCATTCTCGAGTAGTCTCAAGCTGGATTTAGAGGATCCTATTCTTACATAGAAATGCCTGTCATTTAAGAAGTTTGTAAGGATATTGGGTAAGTGTCCTCTAAGTCGCCATATGTGTAGTTGTTTGAGGATAGAGTAGCGCCATGTTCTATCATAAGCTTTTTCAAGGTCAAAGCTTACCGCTACTAAGTGTTCTCTAGCGAAAAACGCGTTTTGTATGTGGTTCTCGAAGTGTACCAAGGTATCATGCTCTTACTTTATTATTAATTTTTTTTATTATACAGGGTGACTTAAATTTAATTGAATACTACAAAATATTCAAAATTCTGGAAAAAGTTTAATATAAAAGTTGTAGCTCTACAATTTTGCATTATAACACTTTGGACTAAAATGCTTTGTTTGTCTCCAAAATTTAAAAAAAAAGCAAAAAGCCTAAATGTGTATATCCGCCCTCTAGGGGGAATTCAAAATAAATTTAAATATAAAAGTTATAGGAAATTTTATGTTCTAAAAATTTTGCATTAAAGTGCATTGTTTTTCCTCAAAATATGGAAAAACTACGGAAAATCTACATGCTCATTTTTGCGCACCCTCTAGTAACACAACTATTGAAAATTTTGAAAAAAGTTTGATACAAACGTTGTAGGCAATTTTTTTGTTTTTTTTTTAATTTCAAAGAACAAAAATAACCCCACATCAACTGCTATGGGGAGACATATACATATACATGGATAATAATATATATAACTATTAAATTTTTGAGAGTAGTTTGATGTCTTTCAGGTATGCGAGAAATTCACTTCCACTTGATGATAGTATTGACTTCATGGTATTTCCCAAATGATTTTGCCTTCTTGCGTATTCGTGTGTTGGACATTCAATTAGGATATGTTTCATTAATTGTTGTATTTGACAGGTTGGACATAAAGGTGTTGTTTCCTTTTTAAGTCATATTGATGTGTTAGACATGAGTGTCCGATACGTAATCTATTCAGTATTACCTGGCTCTGTCTTTTATTTGGAAGAGGAAGAGCTGTCGCTATGTGTGGTTTTATCTCTTTTAGTTTTGATTATTCCCCCTCCCAGATGGATTGCCATTTTTGAATAATATGCTATTTAACAGTCGAGAGAGCATTTGTTTGGGAAATTGATATGTTGCTGTCTGATGTTGATTTTTGGGCTAGACAGTCAACGTCTTCATTGCCCTTTATTACTATATACGATGGTACCCATAGAAATGAGATATTTTTTTGTGAGCATTGCAAATTGTAAAGTTCTGCCTTAATTTCTTGTTCGATGGGGTGTGTTGGGTATAAATGCGTCATTCCTGATATGGAATCGGTGATAATTAGGAGGTTAATGTTCTTAGACATTGTGCACATTTTAAGAGCTTGAAGAATTGCAAATGTTTCTCCAGTGTAGATGATGCAATGTTGCGGTAGTCGGATAATAAATTTTTTATCGTCACTAATATATGCTGCTGCATTTCCCATATCTGTTTTGGAGGCATCAGTGTATATTAAAGAGTATTTGGGATATTTTGATATTATCTCTTTGAATGAGTTTTATATTAGGGAGGGATTGGTAGTGTTTTTTGGATATTCTGTTAGGGATGTTTCTGTTAGTGGCAGTTGGATTATCCATGGAGGAGTAGTTTGTTTTGGTTTTAAAAAGAGGTTAAGTTGTTCGATGTTGTAGCCTGTTCGTCTAAGTCTTTCATGGAGAGGTACCATTTTTAAGGGTTTATTATGGTATAAATTTGCTGCGGGCTTTTTGGATATATAGGGGAGTGCTGGGTTAGAAATGTTTGTGGATATTCTTACAGCATAATTTAGTGTGAGAAGTTGTCTCCGTAATTGCAAAGGCGGTTCATTAGCTAAGGCTTGAAGGCTGCATACAGGGCTAGTTCTGAAAGCACCAAGTGATGCTCTTAGAGCTGTAGACTGAATAGAGTTTTTTTAGTGAAGTTTTATTTGCTATTTCGTAGCAGATTGCGCCATAATCTAGTTTACTTCTTATTAAAGACTTGTATAAAATTAGGATGGTTGCAGTATCTGCACCTCAT
Source organism: Neocrepidodera transversa (assembly GCA_963243735.1). Taxonomy (NCBI): domain Eukaryota; kingdom Metazoa; phylum Arthropoda; class Insecta; order Coleoptera; family Chrysomelidae; genus Neocrepidodera; species Neocrepidodera transversa. The sequence goes on from OY725347.1 coordinate 7,697,016, forward strand.
GTACTATTTGATAGTGTTTTTATCAAGTTTATTCTTGGTTGACAGACCTGTTGTAAATGTGTAAGATGGGATTCCCATTTTAGTTTATGGTCAAAAGTTAGACCTAAAAAATTGGTTTCGTCTACTTGGGATATTGGTTGTTCATTTATATAAAGATTTAAATTATTTTGGTGTTTGTTTTTACTGAAAATCATGTATTGCATTTTTTAATTTGAGAACATAAAACCTGTTATTCAGAAATTTTATACTTAAAAGATTTGTACCATAACAATTTTTACTAAAATGTTGTTTGTTCTTAAAATCTAAAAAAGAGCAAATCTTACATGTGTGTTCAATCAATGTCGATCTTGAGGACCTTTTACTGTATCAATTTAAATAAAAAACTAATTGTCGCATTAGAGATACATACCAACACTTTGTACCAAATTTCAGTTTTATTAGTCAAACGGTTCAGCAGTTATCGTGGAAGATTACACACAGACACGCAGACAGACCTTATTGTGGAAATTGTTTTAATCTTCATGGGGAACCCCAAAATGGATATTTCTATCGTTATCACGATTTTTTTTGTTCGTTCACTATACTTTTCCTTTTATGGGACCCGGAAAGTAATACATTAAAAAAATTTCGGAATTTTGAGTAAATTTAAATAAAACATGATTGTAATAATTTTTGGAAATTTAAAAACTAAACTGAGTTTTAAGAAATTCAAAACTTATGAAAATATATCAAAAAATGTCAAAAAAAATAGAAATGTGTAGAAAATCAATAATTTCGTTAATTTTAAAAGTATATATCAAAAATTTCAGAAACATATCAAAAATTACGAAAAATTTAAAATTTTGCAGTTTTTCTTTTTGAGAATTACAAAAAGTAAAAATGTTAAAATATTTAAAAGTTCTGAAATATATCGAAAATTTCAAAAAATATAAATATTCTTTTGAAATTATCGAAATTTTTGAATTTCTACACGTTTTATTTGTAAAAATTTGTAAAAATTTGTAAAAATTTGTAAAAATTTGTAAAAATTTGTAAAAATTTGTAAAAATTTGTAAAAATTTGTAAAAATTTGTAAAAATTTGTAAAAATTTGTAAAAATTTGTAAAAATTTGTAAAAATTTGTAAAAACTTTTAAAAATTTGTAAAAACTTGTAAAAATTTGTAAATATTTGTAAAAATTTGTAAAAATTTGTAAAAATTTGTAAAAATTTGTAAAAATTTGTAAAAATTTGTAAAAATTTGTAAAAATTTGTAAAAATTTGTAAAAATTTGTAAAAATTTGTAAAAATTTGTTAAAATTTGTAAAAATTTGTAAAAACTTGTAAAAATTTGTAAAAATTTGTAAAAATTTATAAAATTTGTAACATATATCAAAAATTGTATAAATTGGCAGGGAAATAACAAAATATACAAAATTGTTTATTTTTAGTGAGTGTCTAGAAGTCCGTCAGTCCGAGCTTTGCCATGTGCACTGCCTAATAGTTGTACGTTAACTTTAAAGTTGGATTATTCATCACTATGATACGGCGTGGTCCAATGGAAGCGTGTGTGTATTACACACAGAAGTTCCTGGTTCGATTCCCAAGAATTTCTCTTTTTTATTTTTGTTTACGAAATAAACGGTAATTATTTCTTTTTTTTACATACACAGGCTAGATTTAGATAGTCATGACTTTTTTTTAATAAAATAAATTAAAATATACAGATTAATTACGCTGGTTCTCTAGACTCTTGTTTTATTTTTTTATTATTTTTTTATATTTATTTAAAACTAAATCCTAACAGCCGATTGACGGATATTTTATAATTTGACACGATATCCGTCTAGACGGACCTAATGGTTTTTCACCGGGACTAGACACTCTCTTATTTTTAATCGTTTTTATGTAGTATTAATTCACGCCACTGTATTATCAGTTTGTCTGACCAATCGTCGTAAAATTTGTGCCACCGTGTATAATTCTATAGCACACGCTTATTTCTCTAATATAGTTGACACATAATAATTTTCTATAGAGAAATAAGTGCATGAATCACATGTTTTATTCGGTTGACACAAACAGTAGATTTTCCATTCGCAACCATTGGAAATTCTCCACAATAATTCATAAAGTGTCGACGTACAGGAATCTTATATAATGGAGTAGGTGTGGGGTTAAGGAAATGGATTTACCACGTTCGATATTGATCGAATATATCCATCCGTATTTTAACCACCTATAATTCACTGTCGATATTACGTAGCGGGCCACTTTTAACCTGGAGATATATTTGAAAAATTTCCAACCGAATGATGGATATGATAGTGTGAGTGAATTTTAAAAAATATCATGAAGAAAAATTGGGCATTTAATAATAATAATAATAATTTATTTTTCATTTTTAATATATAGATAAAAAACCAACAAGACAGTGTTAGTAAATAACAATATAGATTTTTGATCAAAAAATATACGATAGATGTTGTGACTGTCTATCATTTTTATAGTATATAGATTTATGAATTTGGATAAATGGTGACATTAATTGGGATTACTAAACTTTTTTTTTAATTATTTTAATTAAATTTTACTTCTTTATATTTTTGTCTCAAAATGTTCCAAAATTATTATTTATTTATAATTCATGTTAAAACTCAAATTATTATCTTTGCGGTAGATCTATCACGTTGAGGTTAATGGTGGCAACGTTACTGCGTTCTCTCGCTTTTAAAATTTAGGTATTTTATCATCATCGATCTTAAAATGTATTTATTTTTTAATAAAGAAATAAATTTTTAATGGTATATTGATAGAGAAATCACTAAATCTAGGAGAATTTTAAGTGTATACATTTTCCATAAAACTGAAGATAGCAGAAAATAGAAAAAAGGCATATATGCAATTTTAATTGTAACACGAAAAAGGTATTGAAAAATCTTGATGTGAATAATAATAAAATTCTATTTCTGCCTCTAACTTTTATGAATCCCAATGAATTCAGAGCTGTGACGAGCACTTACAAAAAAAATTGGATTTAAAATAATTTTTTTAACCTATATTTTTGGCGCTCCCTGTAGATCTCTAAAAAATGAAAAATAAATGAATAAACGATATTTAAAAATACATATATCATCCCTTTATCTTCGGGCAAAATTTGCAGTGCTTAACGCTCTAGGGTCAAAAATATTGTAAAATACAGTAAAACATTTTGGCATTAGTTGAATTTTGAGTAAATTCAAATATAACATCAATAAACCTAAATGTAATAATTTTCAAAAATTTTAAAACCCAACTATGAATTCAAAAATTTCGTAAATTTTAATAAAATTCAAAAAAATTAAATAAATAAAAATGTACTGATTTTTAAAATTTCAATAGTTTCAAAAGTACATTGAAAATTTCTATAAATTTGAAATTTTACATTTTTTTTGCAAAAATTTAAAAAAGGAAAAATGCCAAAATATTCAAAAATTAAAATATATCGAAAATTTCAAAAACCATTAAATTATCTATTCCAATCAAAATATTTCATGAATTTTAACCATTTCAAAAATGTCAGTTTCAAAAAAACATTAAAAAAATTCAAAAATAAATCAAAAATTTCGAACAACTTGAAATTTAGGAATTTTTTTCGAAAATTTCAAAAAGTAAAAATGTCAAAATATTCAAAAATTTCTAAAAAGCTTCGAAAATTTCATAAAGCAAAATTAATAATAATCTCAAAATTAATAACAGGCTTATGATTTACTAATTTAAAAATATAACTATACCATTACGTTAAAAATGTTAAAATATTCAAAAGTTTCTAAAATTTGTCAAAATTTTCAAAAAACATAAAATTATTCATCGAAATAAAAATATTTCAAGAATTTTAAACATAAAAATTGTAGGAATTCAAAAATTTCGATAATTTCAAAAGAATATATCAAAAATTTCAGAAATATATCCAAAATTTTGAAAAATTGGAAATTTTTCAATTTTTTTCAAAAACTTCAAAAAGTAAAAATGTTAAAATATTTAAGTTACTAAAATATATCGAAAATTTCAAAAAAACAAAATTATTTGTCGAATTAAAAATATTTCAAAAATTTTAAGAATTTTGAACATTTCAAAATAAAAAGTGTGGAAATTCAAAACTATTGATAATTTTAAAAGAATTTATGGAAAATTTTAGAAATATATCAAAAATTTAGAAAAATTTAAAATTTTAAAGTTTTTCTTAAAAAATTTTAAAAAGTCAAAATGTTAAAATTTTAAAGTTTCTAAAATATATCCAATATTTCAAAAAACATGAACATATTCATCAAATTAAAAATATTTCAAGAATTTTGAACATTTCAAAATAAAAAGTGTTGAGGTTCAAAAATTTTGATAATTTCAAAAGAATATATCGAAAATTTCAGAAATATATCAAAAATTTCGAAAAACTTAAAATCTTGCAGTTTTTTTCAAAAATTTCAAAATGTAAAAATGTTGAAATATTTATGTTTCTAAAATATATCGAAAATTTCAAAAAAAACAAAATTATTCATCGAATTAAAAATATTTCAAAAATTTCAAGAATTTTAAACATTTCAAAATAAAAATTGTAGAAATTCAAAAATTTCGATAATTTCAACAGAATCTATAGAAAATATCAGAAATATATTAAAAATTTCGAAAAATTGAAAATTTTGCAATTTTTTTCGAAATCTTCAAAAAGTAAAAATATTAAAATATTTAAGTTACTAAAATATATCGAATATTTCAAAAAACTTATAATTATTCATCAAATTAAAAATATTTCAAAAATTTCAAGAATTTTGAACATTTCCAAATAAAAAGTGTGGAGGTTCAAAAATTTTGATAATTTCAAAAGAATAATTCGAAAATTTCAGAAATGTATCAAAAATTTCGAAAAATTGAAAATTTTGCTGTTTTTTAGAAAATTTCAAAAAGAAAAAATGTTAAGATAGTTAAGTTTCTAAAATAAATGGAAAATTTCAAAAAACATAAAATTGTTCATCAAATTAAAAATATTTCAAAAATTTCAAGAAGTTTGAACATTTCAAAATAAAATTTAAAATTTTGCAATTTTTTTTCGAAATGTTAGAATGTTAAAATATTTTAGTTTCTAAAATATATGGAAAAATTTCAAAAAACATAAAATTATTCTTCGACTTAAAAATATTTCAAAAATTTCAAGAATTTTGAACATTTCAAAATAAAATTTAAAATTTTGCTGTTTTTTTGAAATAAATAAAATTGTCTAAAAATTCAAAAATTTCGATAGTTTCAAAAGTATATCGAAAATTTGAAAAATTTGAAATTGTGCAATTTGATGCGAAAATTTCAAAAAGTAAAAATGCCAAAAATTCAAAAATTAAAGTAAATCGAATGCTTCAAAAAACATCAAATTATTCAATCCATTCAAAGTGTTTTAACAATTACAAAAATGTCAATTTCAAAACACATTTGAAATATAGCAATTTTTTCGAAAATCTCAAAAAGTAAAAATGTCTAAAAATTCAAAAATTTCTAAAATATATCGAAAATTTCAAAAAGCAAAATTATTAATAACCTCAAAATTGATAACACGCTTATAATTTAATAACATAAAAATATAACCATACCAAATTTCAAGTCATAACGGTAAATAATAAAAAAATAATTGCAAAAAAATAAATTTTAACTTTAACGCCCTGTATCTTAGTAGTAGATAACATTTGACCTAGTTATTTAGTAAAATATTAATATTTAGAATTCCAGAACCTATGATTAAAATATTGACCATTCCTTATCAAACACCCTGTATATTTACAAATTATATGGTAAAATATTCATGTAAGCAGTAATTTTGGTTAATTTCGTATAATAACGCTATTTCTTATATACTAAGAGTTAATCTAATTTTATTCATAAACATTATTTTGTCCAGCTAGATTTACAATATAGTGTACCTCACTGTTACCCTTAGCCATTTTACGTACACTCAGCACGAGACAACTTGCCAGAGCGGGAGTTTTTGAATAACGTTAATAGCCCAATGGTACTTTTCGGCCCGATCTAACCCTGAGATCAGTCGAGTAGTTCCATAAAAACCAGAAAAAAATTATACCCTACTGGTCGTCCATCTTAAATGAGCCCAGTACCTGAAAACGTGCAGTGCTCATTAAAGATGGCCTACCAGCTGGAAATAAGTTTTTTCTTCTTCCTGTGGAAACATCCGATCCAGGACATCACGTGACTGTAGCGCTCCAAGTGACAAATATATTAAACAAAAATTTTGACAGATGTGACCTAAATCATTATCTATATGAGATTTAAGTGAATGTGAATACTTCAGCCCTGTAATATTAATAATTAAAATACGAGGCGGTCAATCCAGGACTTGATTCGCTTAAATAATAAGTTCGAACATATTTAAGCATGAGCTCAAGTAGCAGCGTGACATAGCGCTAATAGTGCAGTGGGCCCGGGGATCGAATCCCTTATAGCCTTTTAATTTTTTTTAAACACAGGCTAGATTTAGATAGTCAAGACTTATTTTAATAAAATAAATATTTTTTTAAATACACAGGCTAGATGTAGATAGTCAAGACTTCTTTTAATAAAATAATTATAAATATGAATATAAAGAAAATGGTTTAAGTCACATCTGTCAAAATTATTGTTTAAGATCTTTGTCACTTGGGGCGTTATAGTCGCGTGCCGTTTGGTTTTTTGCCTGCCGCTGTTTAACTTTTCTGCTACCTTCAGTTTTACCAACTTTTCAGCATGGATTCTTCCAAAAAAAACCCAATAAACAACAAGTACGAATATTCATTAAGGACTAAACGCGATCTTGTAACAAAAAGTGTACTTCATCAGGTGCGTACTTATGGTGTGCTTTTTTTCTAAATAAATACCAATATTATTACAACAAAATATCTTTTATTAGGCTGAGCGAACCTTGACGCTCGTGAATTCTAAGTGAAGTCCATAAAATTTAACGTACCTTTTTCGTTGATAGTAGAAAAATCACACCTTTTCACATATTATTAATTGGTAAAGTTGATTAAATATTATTAAAGTTGTAAATCAAAATCGGTACTAATTAATTAGCGAGGGTTAAATATTCATAAAGGTAAAATAACAAAATGAACACGAAATTATAAAAACTATTGATTAATTCTTAGAAACCCTCGCCTACTACTGAAATGCAAAGATACCAAAACAGGTCTTTACCCAACGAAACGGAAAAATTAATTGAACAATGGGATTTCTAACCGTTACCAAACTGGTCATTACTGAAAATGTTTAAACTTATGAATTCTTAACATTGACAAAAAAGGTGATATTTTTCAAACACTCTTAAACAAGAACGACTCAGAAAGTTAAGTCATATGATTTCCATGGGGACTTCAATGTTTATGACAGACAACTGGCCTAAAATCTATCAAGTCTCACCGCGAACCATCTTGTATCGCCAGTAGGAATTAAAATATAAAACGTATGTTTTACTAACTAAACAGATTCTTGTTCTTTGTTTGTTTCCCATTATAAAGGTTGTTTCCAGTTTTTTAGTATTCAGTTCTTCATTTTACAATTCTTCTATAGTGATTCAACAGCTTTTTTACTGCTTTAGACTCTCAAATAGATTCTTCTATTATAGAATCTTGTATGTCCGAGTTTTTTTTTTTTTAAATTCTTATACTTTCTCGTGCAATCTTTTGACCAATATAATGTGTCTATAACACCATCCCGAATTGATGAAATGTATTTATTTTGCTGTTAGATCAACTTTAACAGTTATTTTTAGTTAAAACTTTTTCCGGCCCATCTATGCTTTTTACTTTCATGATAAGCTTAACATAAATATGAGCAAAATTAATCTAAATGCTTAGTCTGTTTGTTTTTAATACATACAATATTGATATTATTCATTCAATATAAACAGAATACAAACAAAAACGTTATTTACCAAAAAAAAAACACAAAAACACATTATCACTATAAATGTAATTCCATTATTTTAATGATGTTTTCGTTTTATTTCTTGTTTTCCATACGGATATCATACATCATGAGCTTTATGAAAAACAATATAACGTTAGGACGACAATAAAACAATTAACGGAAAAGTTAACATGCATTAAAATTTTAATATGGCGTTTCGAGAGTGCAAAGCCCTTTTTCGAATAAATCGATACAAACCGCACGTAAAAGAGCACTAAATATAATGTAAAAATGAGATAAAAATTTTAATACTTTTCATGCCAAAAAAAAATTTCAATATTAAATCAATTTCAATAAAAAAAACTGCTATACAGCTTGATTCAAAAGTCTGGTTCAGAGATGGCAGTATATATGAACTGAATTCTATATTAAATAGAGGCCAGATGTAAACATGTGAAAAGACCAATTAATGGGGTGGACGACCCGCTTCTTGCGAGCTTGTCAGCCTTTTCCTTTCCAGCGATACCTTTGTGACCTGGTACCCACGATAAAGTTACTTAATTGTGGGTCGCCAGTTCCCTAAGTTCTTCGCCACATTCCCATACCAGTCTAGATGTCACCTTTAGGCTCCTTATGGCCTTAAGGGCTACTTGACTGTTTGAGTAGATTATGATTCTTTTCCCATCGTGGGCTCTCATATTACTATTTCTCGCACATTCGAGTATTGCATAGACCTCTGCCTGGAATACAGAGGTATATTTTCCAAGAGAGAAACTCTCTTGGTACTTATTCTGTTCGCAGTATATACCAGCTCCAGTTCCCCCTTCGGTTTTTGACCCGTCTGTGTACCAGGTAATTCCGTTAGGGTTTGTTCTGAAATCTGTGCTTGTATTCAACTCATTCCGATTCTTAATTATTATTCTCAGATCTTTGTTGAAGCTGTATTTAGCAGTCATGTGGTCTGACCTCATGCCAAGTATGTTGCCTCCCACATGATCCAGCTTAGTGTGTCCCAATGTATGATTTCCTTCATAGAATGGTAAGTCCTCTAGCCATCCTAGAGCCATTCTAGCCTCCCCCATTATAACGTATTGTAATGGTGGGAGGTCAAGAAGAGTTTCCAAAGCAGCTGTGGGTGTTGTTTTTATGTTCCCAAGCAGGCAAGTCTTTGTATCTTGCCCAATTTGGAGACAGCGGCCCGTTGTTTTATCTTTGGCCACCAGGCCAGAGATGCATAGGTTACCATGGACAGCACTACCATATTGTACAACCAATGTACCATTTTTGGATTGAGCCCCTATATATTTCCATACGTGCATCTAGCTATCATTAAAGTAGCAACCGCTTTCGTATGTATTTTTTGAATCTGAAGGTGCCAGGTAAGTTTTGGGTCTAGCATTACCCCAAGATCTTTTACCCCTCTCTTCAGATTTACTTCTTCACCACAAAGCTATAGTGGGCTAAGGCCCTCTAAATTCCTTATGTTGGCGAATGCTATTATATTGGACTTGGAGGGGCTGATTTTGTTGGCGAGTGCTATTATATTGGACTTTGAGAGGTTGATTTTCAAACCCTCATGCTCTGTCCAGAGTGTAACTGCGTTTAGGGCCATCTGAAGTCGTTCCCTAACCGTAGTGTTGAATTTACCCTGGGATAATATGACAAGGTCATCTGCGTATCCCAGTGTTTTGTGTCCTTCTTGTTGAAGGATTCTTAGCAGTCCATCCATTACCAGATTCCATAGTAGAGGAGAAAGTACTCAATCCTGCGAACAACCTCTGGTCACATGGGCTGCCTTTTTCTGCCCCATCAGAGATGTACATATAAGCCTATTCCGTAGCATGCAGTCTATCCACCTGCAGCACGTTGCGTCAATACCCGAGTTTCTTTACGCTCTGGATATTGAGTCTAATGACGTGTTGTCAAAAGCTCCTTCTATGTCCAGAAAGGCCGCTAGTAGCACCTCTCTTGTTTCCATGTCATTTTTAGCTCTGCTTACGAGCTGATGTAATGCAGTTTCTGTAGAAACGCCTGCTCTATAGGCATATTGGTCTTGGTGTAGAGGTCTTTCAGCCAGTACGCCATCCCTAATATGTCTGTCTAGCAATTTTTCTAGTGTCTTTAGTACAAAAAATGTAATTACTCTACACTGAACTTAATTAGGAAGTGAATCATCGAATTCTGAAGCTAAAAATAAAATTTTCAATATTTCAATAAATTTTAGTTAAAAATTTCTACTTTAACAATTATATGAAAAAATAATGCCTTAAATAACAAAAAAAAAACCGAATGTCTATCTCTATTGAAGGAACAAGACGTTTCTTATAAATATTCGATTTTTGATTGAGATAGGAGAATTCACATATGGACAAGTAGTAATCTGACATTTCAATGTCACGTTCCTACATCTAGAAGACATCATTCGATATTAACTTTCTGTTCGTTTTGCTCCATCGATCTTGATGTATCCAGAGATACGTCGAATATTCTTTCGAACGTCAGATATATTTTTTAATCCGCTTTATTTTTCAGGTAATATAATTTTTACTCAAAATTCAATTTTTTCATAAAATTTTTTAATGACGGTTTAAAAAAAACAACAATAACCTCGTTCATTAGATATTCTCTAAAACTTTTTCATTAAAACACAATAAACTCATAGTACGCGAAACTTAATAAATTAAAACTTTACTTCGCTAGGTAAAAATAAAAAATACCTTGTTTTAGTATTTATGTTTCACCTAACTTTCGTTTAGTCTTCGAAACTCGTAATTGAATATTCATTTCAGCATAGAAGAACTCCATATTTTAATTAACGGAATTCTTTTCTAGATAACGGAAAGTTTTATTTAAAACTGAGATCGGAGTTCTAACAATGATTTAAAAGTTAAATATTTTTTCTTTATTTTATTATCCGCAACTTCAATATTTTATATTTTTCTATTAAATATTAATGCATTTTTGTATCGTATTATTTTAAATAAAGTTTTATCTATCATTTAATTTAATTTACTATCAATAATGCTTTATCTAGAAAAATATTTTTTAGATAGAAACGATAACCAATAAATTAAACAAAACTTTGTATTAAACTAAAACGGTAATATTGGGGTTACTAACTAATATAGAGAATCTAGCAAATATCATATAACTTTGTGTTTGCTCCGTTTTCGTCTGATTAAAGTTTCGGCTCCGTATTGTTCGCAATCCGGAAAACTTTGTGTTTGCGCTTACACAAAACAAGATGTTTAGTTCGAGTTTTATCCGACTAAATTCGAAGTATTAGCGAATTGTCACGAACTATCTTTTATTTCGACTTTTCCATGGAGCGACGAGGATCTGAGTTTGTTGGGAGATGGGAGAGTTTCTTGCCAACAGGATAAGTCTATTCGGAAACTTTTTCAAACACTGTAGCTGATATGAGAAAATGATAGGTCGAGAAATCTTTTATTAAACACGTTCGCTGTCTACGTAGTAAATAATTCAGGTGTTTTTGTTTTTTTTTTTTAGTTAAGGTTAAAGAAATTATAACTTTTTGCTTAAAGTCGTGTACCTTTTTATAAGGTAAATATGAGTTATTATTTAATTAATTTTTTCCACACTGTAGGTTTTAACGTTGATATATTATTAATTTACGAAAATTTTTACCAAGCCAGAACCATGGTTCCATCTGCGAAACCCACAATGCAAAATAACAATGATAAAAAGTGGCCAAAATTGTTTCCAGTTGGAGTGTTGAGCTGAGAATAAATATTGTAATAAAAATAAATTCTAACCTCAATAAAAAAACTTTTTATGAACACTCTGTATATAAATAATACTACCTTAAATATTTGAGAAATGTCAAATTTTGATCTGTCACGATTGGTTAAAAATTTAAAATTAAAAAACTTACCTTGTATTGTGTGAAATTTAAAAAAATAAATAATAACAATAAACACAAGAACTATACGCAACACGAAATTTATGAACATAACGCTATGAAGATATTTTAGTATTTTAAACAGACGTAATCAGAATGACATTTTTCATAAGCTACAGAAAAAGTATTGCGAAGTATAACAAAAGTGTACCTGCAAAAAAAATAAAAAAAAAATGTAACATATCATCTAATTGTGACAAAAAGTTTCGCTTCTGTCGAGATTCAAATTTAAGAAAAAACTTGATTTTATTATACATTTTTATTGAAATTAAATTTTTTAGGGTCATTCTTCCTATTTTTTTTAAGGTTTCCATTTAATTGTTTTGTTTTTTTCAATTTTTTCCAGTTAAGTATAATTTTTTCGATTTTATTTTTTTTTGTTCCAGATATTTCCAATTTCTTTTCGATTTTTTACGGTTTATTACAGTTTTTTACCATTTTTCGGGATTTTTTACGATTGTTTATTATATTTTGCGATTATTTAGCAATATTTACGAAATTTTACGACATTTTACCACTTTCTTACGTTTTTTCTACGATTTTTTACCATTGTTTACCATTTTTACGTTTTTTTTTAAGATCCTTACCATTTTTCACGATCTTAACGATTTTTTGTGATGTTTTACGATTATTTATGAAATTTAACAACTTTTTAAGAGTTTTAAAGTTTTTTTTACGATTTTTTACGATTCTTTGCCATTTATTAATATGTTTACGTTTTTTTATGATGTATTACGATTATTTAGCATGACTTACGAAATTTTACGACGTTTTACCACATTGTTACGTTTTTTTTACGATTTTTTACAATTGTTTACCATTTTTTACGATTTTTACCATTTTTCACACTTTTTAACGATTTTTGACGATTTTTGTGATGTTTTATGATTACTTAGCTTTATTTACGAAACTTAACAACTTTTTACAAGTTTTTTACGTTTTTTTACGTTTTTTTACGTTTTTTTACGATTTTTTACGATTTTGTACGATTTTTTAGGGTTTTTTGCGATTTTTTACGATTTTTTACGATTTTTTACGATTTTTTACGATTTTTTACGATTTTTTACGATTTTTTACGATTTTTTACGATTTTTTACGATTTTTTACGATTTTTTACGATTTTTTACGATTTTTTACGATTTTTTACGATTTTTTACGATTTTTTACGATTTTTTACGATTTTTTACGATTTTTTACGATTTTTTACGATTTTTTACGATTTTTTACGATTTTTTACGATTTTTTACGATTTTTTACGATTTTGTACGATTTTTTACGGTTTTTTACGCTTTTTTACTATTTTTTACGATTCTAACGTTTTTTATGATGTTTTACGATTATTTAGCATTATATACGAAATTTTACCACTTTTTTACGTTTTTTTCCGATTTTTTACAATTGTTTACCATTTTTACGTTTTTTTTTAAGATTTTTACCATTTTTCACGATTTTTAACGATTTTTTGTGATGTTTTACGATTATTTGAATCATTACCAAATTTAACAACTTTTTACCAGTTTCATAGATTATTTTACGTTTTCTTACGATTTTTTTACAATTTTTTACCATTTATTAATATTTGTACGTTTTTTTTACGATGTTTTACGATTATTTAGCATGACTTACAAAATTGTACGACAATCTACCACTTTGTTACGTTTTTTTACAATTGTTTACCATTTTTTACGATTTTTTGTGATGTTGTACGATTAGTTAGTATTATTTACGAAAATTAACACCTTTTTACATGTTTTCTACTTTTTTTACGGTTTTTTACGATTTTTTACGATTTTAACGGTTTTTATGATGTTTTACGATTATTTAGGATTATTTACGAAATTTTACGACGTTTTACCACTTTTTTACGTTTTTTTAACGATTTTTTGTGATGTTTTACGATTATTTAGCATTATTTACGAAATACAACAACTTTTTACCAGTTTTATAGATTTTTATACGAAGTTTTACGATTTTTACCATTTATTAATATTTTTACATTTTTTTATGATGTTTTACGATTATGTAGCATGACTTATGAAATTTTACGACTGTTTACCACTTTGTTACGTTTTTTTTACAATTTTTTACGATTTTTCACGATTTTTTACAATTGTTTACCATTTTTTACGTTTCTTTAAGATTATTACCATTTTTCACGATTTTTAACGATTTTTTACGATTTTTTACGATTTCTTACGTTTTTTTACGATTTTTCTAGGATATTTTACAATTGTTTATAACAGGAAATACTGAATGAAACTTTGGGGACTTAGATAGTCCAAACAAAGTACTTATAAAAGGTCCAAAAAAGAGCACAGACATTCTGCTGTTATACCTAAAGATACAGGAACTAAAAACTATACTAGGTGTCCTACGGGCTCAGAAGACACCTGAACCTTATAGGAGTATCAGAAAATTTCCTATGTAGGAAACTCCTGGTTATATATTATGATATTGTCTGAAACTAAACAGGAAAAGGGAATGTAACTTTGGGGTAGAGTATCCTGAACCCAAAGAGATCGCGAAAGCTAATATCAGAACTATTCTTGACTTCGTCAAGAGTACTGGTCTGATATGAAAACTGGCATGGTACAATAATAGGTATATAGCCTCAGTGCAGGTTGGACTTCCCACGCCCGATTGGTTTATTTTTTCCTTCATCATTTGTTGTTCTTGATCTTTTCGTCCTTTAGTTTTAGTTGCATTAATGTAAGTGACTCCAGGTGTAGTATGTCCTATGCTTGGTATTTTTATATTTAGCACTGTTGTTTTGTAATTTAGACATTTAGGCATAATCTCCTATTGTCTTTGTTAGTTTTTAGATGGTGCTGATTTTCTTTTTCTTTAAGATTTTCTGAATCCGGTCAGTGACACTTTTCAGCATTGGTTTTGCTCCCCCTTCTGCGCGTAACATGAGTTAAGGCTTCTTTGATGTATCCATTAACTTGTAGCACTATATTGTCTGGTATTTGATTTCAGCTTTGACGTATATTGGTTTTCTATTAGGTGTTGGTAATAGTCCATTTTTATTTTGGATGATGATTGGATTCATGTTGTAGGTATCGATCAGTGGGTGTTTTCTTTCTGTATCCTCTGGAGCCTAATTTATTATCTTTTCGATTGACTGATACATCTAAGGAAGACATTTTTCTGTGTCTTCTATTGTCATGGTGAACTGGACTTTAGGGTGAAAACTGTTCAGATGTTTCGATTGTTTTACAGCAGTACGGTTTGCCCTCTCTTTAAAAATTTCCAAGTAAAAATTGGCCACAACTGGACTGGGTGGGCTTTCCACGGCAACTTTATGACAACTGCTATAGTTTAACCATTTTCTATTGGTTGATTCTATAGTTTTAATCCCGCGGAATGTTTCTAGTAGTATTTTATTGACCAAAAGGTATTTTTATATTCTTTTTGTTTTTGTGCTATTGTTATTGTGCTTTTTTTGTATCTGCTGCTACAATTTTGATATGATTTGTCTTCCAACATATTTTACAGGCTATATTTCTGTTAAATTCATAGTCTTCTCTATTTCTGTGAACTAGTCAGAAAACTTGATGATGGTTTCCATCCTATTCGCTGATTTTTATTTATCGCCTTGTTAGTTTACTAATGCAGCATCTGATTTTTATTCTGTACTTGTCATAATTTCTTTTTTGAATCATTCTTTATATCATCCATTAGTTTTGTTGATTAATTAGTCTTTTTTCTGATTTCTTTCTCTAATTTTTGAATTGTGGCTGGCTTCCCATTGATTTGATCGCTAGAACCGAGGTGCGTCCGGCGGTCAGTAAAATGTCTTAGGTGCGGCCCGCAAATAAAATTTCATAACCCTGATGCGTCCGATT
The DNA here is from genome assembly GCA_963243735.1 of Neocrepidodera transversa. Taxonomy (NCBI): domain Eukaryota; kingdom Metazoa; phylum Arthropoda; class Insecta; order Coleoptera; family Chrysomelidae; genus Neocrepidodera; species Neocrepidodera transversa. The sequence goes on from OY725347.1 coordinate 7,712,684, forward strand.
GTTCAAAAAGGGTCAGCCAAGGTGCGTCCTATGGTTAGAAAATGATCTTACTCTTATTTTTAGAAAATACTGTTCAGGGTATTTGAATTTCTAAGAAAATCGATAATGTTGGTTCAAAAAAATTCAAACTCTTGGCCTGACATCCGAATACAAAAAACCTGATTCGGAATTAGGTAATTTTTTTAAATTATTTTTGGCTTACCATTTTTGGATCCGTCTGAAATTCACGACTGTTTTACAGACGATTCAATAAAAGTTCAACCGCAAGACGAGCCGGTCCAAACTTTTTGTTACTATTTTTTAAACAATAATCTGGAACAAACTTCCCCCTTTCGTCCCCAAATTTGGGCAAAATTTTCCAATTCCATAATGCGAACGACAAATAGTTGTGAGTCATTTCATTCTTAATTTAATGCAATGTTTTATACTTCTCGACCAAATTTGCATCAGTTCTTAGAAGCTATCAAAAATGTTCAATGCGAAGTATACATATAAAACTGTGTAGCATTAAAATAAAAAGAAGTTTTGGAAAAGGAGCTGTTTCTACAGGAGAAAATGATTTTATACAAAAATGGCACACTAAATAGATTTTACCAAAAAATAGTTTATAATACATTTAATTTTTTATTTACGTCCATACATTTTTGTAGATCATGTAGCACATTTATTTTAAGTTTCTAGTTATATGTATTGTACATTAATGTATGTATGTGGGTATAAGTAATACATCTTGTTTTGTTATTGTTAGATAAATAGGTAGGTAAATTTTATGCTGTCTGTCTTTTAATAATTTGAAACCTACTACTTTGATAATAATCTTTTATATTGAAAACAAGTGTTTTATTTCAATGTCCAATTGTTTATTTTTATACGACGTTAGATAAACGGATAGACGGACGCACGTCGGCTTTTCTTCGGCCTTATCTGCCCAGGCGGGACGCGCCTGGGCAGGTAAAGGCTCATTTTACTGACCACCGGACGCAACTCGGATACAGCCCATTTGATATCCAACTTTTTCTAATTCTTTCAATTTTTTAAATATTTCTATTTCTTCCTTACTTAAATCGTCTTTTAATAGTTATTTTGTTTGTTACCTATAGGAAAATAATTCTCTATCTCGTTCAAATGATTTATTGTGTTTTCAGTCTTTTTATAATGCTCTTCAATGTGACCCTAAACGAAGGACATTTTAAGGCTAGAATCAAAAATTGAAGAGGGATATGTTTTACCATATTACACTAATATTGGACGCCGTAGGGTATCTGCCTACATTGGAAAAAGGGTTTTTACTGCTGTAGAAAATAATCCTACTATGTCAAGTCTGTAAAATTCGTCATCACACTGATAAAAATACATTTGTTATATAAGTATTAATTTAAAGAGTTTAAAAATTAAAATGAGAGAACTACCCACGACGATTAGAATTTTACCAATTGCTGATAAATAATATAGTGTTAAATTTTTTTAAATTTTTTCATCAAAAAAAAAATCGTACAATTTTTTGAAATAAAGATGACTATGCTGTATAATATAAAATGGTACATATATATTTTTCAGTACCATAAATACGTGTTTTATGGCGGAGCGCAAATTTGGAAACACCATGTATATTAGCAGAATGGTATTAGTTCAGTTTGTATCCAATTTTCTGTACAAATAATTTACAAAAAAAAATTAATAAAAGTAACTTTTAAAAATTTTGATTTTGTTATATATTATTGTAAATTATTATAATTCTCGTGGAGTATTTTATCTATCCAGAATTAACGTTTGTGTGTCGGAAAGGAGTATCGATATAATTTCGAATAAAATTTAGTATGTGTGTCACGGGGGGATACACGCAGTCCGCGCTGTTTTGCATAATGACTGAGGGGATGCTGAAAATCCACAGAATTTGCGAAACGTTTATTCAAATGATCCGGTAGTCTCACCGGAATATGTCTTATGGAAGTTTAAATCTCAGGCCAGGATATGATCCGAATTTTCAATTATGTTTTAATAAATGCTACGGTAGATCGTTTTTACCTCTCGCCCTTCAGATAAGAGAGGTATAGGAATCATGCTAAAAATTGGGTAGTGAGTTTTCAATGGATAAACACGTTTTGGGGTCCGTAGAATACGATTTTAATATTTTCGCGATGATGTCTGTGTGTGTGTGTGTTAGTGTGTGTGTGTGTGTGTGTGTGTGTGTGTTAGTGTGTTAGTGTGTGTGTGTGTGTGTGTGTTTGGATGGATGTTGTAGTAACGATAACTCAAAAACTACTGAATAAAAAAATTTGAAATTTTGCATACAGGATTCTGATACCCTAGATTAGATCTGATTAGATTTTGGTGCCAATCGCACAACCGGAAGTGGCAGTTGCTATGGGTGATGACGCCATTATTATAGAAAACGGCAATAAAGTTTTACACATATATTTTGTATACCCTACAGTTTATTTTCATCTCATTAAAATTTTCTAAACTTTTGAAATTGTTGCCAGATTTACAAAAATATAATTTTTTTTCATACTTTTTTGTGTCAACCTGTAAATTTTTGATTCAAAAATGGCGAGAGGTCATGTGCTGGCCACATCAGATTTTTTAAATAGAAAATTTTGTATTTGTTTTCAATTAAAACATTAATTAGTTTTTACAGTTTAGGTTAGCTCAAAATAAAAACCACTGTAAATGTAGGTATATGGAAATCAAATTGTTAAAGAACGAAAGACTGTGATAATGACGTGTTAGAGAGAGAGAGCTAGAAGTATATTGTGAGTCGTTTTGGTCAAACACAAAATTTAAAAGCTTTTATCAAAGTATTTTTAATGCTTAATCAATCCCATAACCTAAAATGTGTGAAAAATAGTGGTTACGACCTACTTCACCATGAATACGAGTTGAAGATTATTCGTTAGGTGCAAGATCTTTTTATACTAGATATAGAAATTGTCTATGCTCGCACGTGAATTCTTCTGTCTCGCGATCTCATCTTACAGAATCCACGTGTGCCTCGCTCGGCCTACAGTCAATTAGCGGTATTTTACCAATTCAATAATATATACTACATAATAAATAGGGAAAATAAATAGAAACTCCCGATATGTAACAATGCAATAGTTATTTACGTAACAAGTTACAAACGTGAAATTTTTCCTGTAAGCCTGCATTATTATTATTATTATTATTATTATTATTTCTCAAAAAATTTTATTGTGAAGAAAAAAACTTTTAAATTTAATGAAATGAAATAATATTTATCTAACGATATAAATACATCACAGAAAATAATAATCCTATACTGGCGTATAAGTTCATTACGGTTAGTTAATCAAACGCAGGCTTAACAATAATTTATTTTTGAAGTTTCCATTGAAAATAACATTCCATAAACTACATATTTAGACTGTAATCCTATTAGAAAATCGGTCGCTCCACTTTCAGAAATTCGAAAACAAACGCTAGAATTTCCGATTGTCGACACAAATGCTGTTTATTCTCCCCGAGAGCTTATTACATTTACCAGTTAATTTATGCTGAATCTGAGAAGGAAAATTGGAAATTAAGGTCCTTGGGTAGCACGCGAATAATGTTCATCGTCGAGGAAAATTTGTAGGTCTCCCGCTCTTTTGTTCCTTAAATCAATTTACCGAGTTGGTGTTACTTTGAGGAATGAAAATTATCTATTTTAAGGTACAGGTGTACTTTGTCTTAAATAGAGTAGAATTATTGTATTATTTTTATTATATGCACCTGGGCTTCGTTAATTTAACTATGTATATATTAAGTGCCCGAAAAAATTTAAAAGTACGAAGATAAAAATAAAAATTATGCTTAAGTTTCTGTATCCGTATCTGGTGACGCTGGGCTGCTTCATAAGTAGGCTGTCCCATAGCACTTATACCTATATAGACCCATTGCGTATCCTCCCTAGTAAGTAATCCCACAGTTTTAATGTATTTGGCAACGTCGCCAATTCTCGCCGAACATAATTTTCCTAATTGGGATATGGATGTGCTCGATTGTCTCGTTTTCTTATTTATACCCCTTGCAGAGTGCATTATCTGACAGCTCTTTGTTGTTAATATGTTTTCGTACTGGATAGTGACAAATACTTATCTTACCTGGATTGTTACAATGATCCTCAATGGGGGAGTTCCCTCAGTGTTGCCAACCTAGAAAAAGGTCTACCAATGGGGAAGGATTATTTTTGATCAAAATCTACTTCATTATTTTCGCAATACTAAAATATGTGTACACAATTCTATTGAGCTTTCCGGAATATATTGTTAGCGAAATATAATGATTTTAATAAAATCTTACTTCTGATTGGTTGAAATTTCGTTGTCAAATGTCATTCGTCATAGAGTAAATATAACAGAGCGGCATGTTTCATTTTCAGCGACTGACCTACAGCCTTGAATTTGGCGAGAAGTTTGAATATCCTATAATCTAAAATTGAAACATATCGCTCTGTTATACTTACTCTATGACGAATGACATTTGACAACGAAATTTCAGCCAATCAGAAGTGAGATTTTATTAAAATCATTATATTTCGCTAACGATATATTCTGGAAAGCTCAATAGAATTTTGTACACATATTTTATCATTACGAAAATAATGAAGTAGATTTTGACCAAAAATAATCCTTCCCCGTTGGTAGACCTATTTCTAGGTTGGCAACATTGAAGGAACTCCCCCATTAGGTTCGATTGCGTTAGGTTTTTAGAGAATTAATGGCGGCGTTCTGGTTTTTTCTATTAGTTCGTATACGTTTCTGAGTTAGCTATTTTTTGCTGCGTTTTGAAACTGGTCTTTATGTAAAATTTCTCGGAACATGTTTTAGTTTCGTCATACAATACATTCGCTGTATTTAGTTACTTATTGCAATTTTTGCTTTTCCCTGGCCTTAATTCTTTTGTTAGGTATTTTATCTTATCTATAGTGTGTCCCTAACTATTATTTAATTCGATATGAAAATTTTATATTTGGTTTACTGTACATATTTATTTGTTGGTTTCCTTATATTATTTATCTGTATTTCTTTAGCCATTATATCAATACCGATGTCGTTAGTCTAATGAATAAGCCTTGTCCAAATATTTTTTGGTTGGCTACCTTCTTGACCAACGAGTCAGCGAGACGGTTAAATCTGACATAGTATTTGATCTATCTTAAGGTAACCACATTGTTTATTTATACTTGGTGACATTCTAGCACTATCCCTTTACAGGGTAAGTAGTGTTTGTGTGCTATCTGTATAGATAAACGTATTTCTCCCTGTGATGCTGTTTCTGGTGATTTATTTTGCTGCTATTAGGATGCCACTGAGCTAAATTTGATTTCCCATAGTCTATTTTATATTTAGGTTTAAGGATCTGGATTATATATTTTGTGATAAGTTTGTAAGGCCTGTAAAAGGCATATCGCAATGAAATATAGTTCCATATTCGCTTCTTGCAGTGGAAGCGTCTTAAGTACCTCTCGCAAGAATCAACATCTCACCTCTCTGAATCCTACTTCAGGTTTTATTCTAACGCCACCTCCCTGATATTAATATCAAGGGGGGTGAGACTAAGGATAACTTCCATAGGTTTGGTTAGTGTTGTTTTTATTGCCCCAGTTATGTTAAGACATGCTCTTCTTTGAATTTGTTTTAGTTTGTAGATAGTTGTCTGTTGGGTTTTGGGTCCCCAGACGACCGTATTATAGGTCTTATGACGGCCGTGTACGTCCATGAGAAGCCTCACAGTTCCGCAAAATTGTTTATTAGCAATGTTTGCTTTTTTACAGTGAGGGGTTCTCGCACCACTATTCAATAATTCAGAGAACTACATGCATTCTTTCGAAGAGTGTGATGTCGAATTTTCCTGCTATTTTGTAGTAATGGTCGTTGATGAAGTAGCTGATGAGAGTATCTAAGATCATGTTCCACAGTAGAGGTAATAGCACTGCTCCCTGTGGACCTTGAATGGTTATATCTTTTACACTTATGTTAACTGCTCGTTTTCAGAGCAGGCTATGTATGCATTCACCAACCATCCATGCAACATTCTTATTGGTTAGTGAGGACATTATTTTGTTGATGGTGATCATATATGTGAAAACACCCAAGAGAGACTCATTTTTGTTCAGGACTCTTTCTATCTGGCCGACCACTAGGTGTAGAGCTGAACTGGTAGATCTTCCTAGGTATGTGCATGTTGATTGGGATATTTTGCTATTGTAGTAATTACTATATTACCAGCCTTTCTAATGTCATAGAAAACGATGTCAAGCTAATTGGCTGGACAACTTTTGAGATGGAGTAATCTATCCTTCCATGTTTAGGAGTGAAAACAACTTTTACTCCTCTCCGTATTTTGGGGATATATCTCAGTGCCAAGGAGAATCTAAGTAATACCACCAGGAGCGGTATCAGTTCATCAAGGCTCCACTGAAGTAGTGCTAAATTGATTCCGTCAAGTCCTAGCGATTTGTATGGGGAGAAGCTAGAACTTCCCCACCTAATTTTGTTCTTGACTACAATATGTTTACCAATCGTAGCTAGATGGGTTGTGTTCTTCTATCCACTCAATCACATTTATTGTGACCTAGTCAGAGAAGTCCATTGGGAGCAGAAGTTTGGTCCTTTTATCGAGGTTTGCAGTTTTTGTATTAGTGCACCCATACTACGGTGTGGATCTTTGGGAGCCCTGCTGTCTGCGGAAATTCTTCACAATAGACTCTGCACGCTCCTTGATGACTTTGTTGTATTATTTGAGGTGAAATTTATATGTGTCCAAGTCCACTTTGTGTTATTTTGATATTCTTGCGCTTATTAAAGGATTTTCTTACCATATGGAGGTAGTCTGAATGCTTTGGAACAGCTTCAGAGGGAAAATTTTCTTCTGAGCGTTATGTATTGTGTTTTTGATAGTAATTCGAATATTTTTTAGTACTGCTATTATATGGTTTTGTAGAGCCCTTTGAGAAATTGAGCGTAAAGAAAAATATTAATTTGTTTCAAAAAATTCCTAATGTACGTTAATTTATTTTCAGGACGAATAGAAAACAATATCTTTTTCTATTTCCATATTTAAATCAAATTTTATTTTTTATTTAAATTTAAAAATTAAAAAAGAAAATTTTTTCCATTATAATTTTTAATACCCTTTTCATAATTTTAGTCAAAACTGGAAAAATTTAAACGATCAGTAATCCTAGGCCAACAAATTTGTGTACCAATTAAATAATATGTTTAAATTATATAATAATAAAAAATTAAATTCTTTATTATTTGCTTATAGAAATACATTTCCGACTATCTAAATTACATTATAATATTAAATTGTCTTAGATGCCTAAATGAACCGAGCCCCAAGATACCAGGCCTTTATCCCCTGTTAACCATTCTCACTTAAATTTGCATATTAACCAGATTTTTCAGGAAGTTTCCGAGGTGTCTAAACAACCACCCTCGCCTCTTTTTTCTTCTTTTTGTTTCTAAATTCGACTGATATAAATATCACAGTTAGTCCGAAAAGAGCGAAAGCAGATTAGCTCGTTTTTGTTCTTTTTATTTTTCAAATTAATCCATTAACCTTACTTATCACATTATCTTCTTTTTTAGTCTGTTGGGCGGTTCGTTTACATCGATTTATCTCACCTTTTTTTTTACTGATTTATAATGTAAATTTGGTGTTTCATTAAATGAAAATTTCAAAATAAAGTTAAATTAAATACTACCTGTGTTATTTATTATTTTGTTTAAATTAAAAAAAAGGCTAACGTTGCTTTTACTTCAACAAAGACACAAAACCATTGTTACTTTCCGACAAACGGAAGAAGAGTAAACGAGAAAAGAGGCTCAATCATTACTGGAAATTTATGCATTTTCATTTTATAGATTCCTGATCCGTCAAAATCGGAATCGAATTCAATATTAAAATTCGAGTTATCTATAATGAAATCTTGATTGAGAAAAGTGTATTGCTATTCTAATAAAAAACACTGACTGTGCACAATCTAAGGGATAATGTCGTGCCTTTGGGTTATCAGAAAGGTTCTGCAGAGACATTTTTATGGATAAGCAGTTTAGATTTTTTTATATTTTATTCAATATAAAAGATATTCTAGAATATTCCAATAGTTTAAGTTTGAATTCAGTTAAAACTTGTCTTTACAGCAGAAATATATACCAAGGGCGTTACAATTTTTTTATTAAAAAAATGCTGCGAATGTCCAATTAATCACGGAGATATATTATTTAGATTCTGATAAAATAAATTAATAAATCTAAACAAATAGCTAGAAATAAAAACTCACCAATGCCTTTAATAAATCCTAAAGTGATAATGAACCACTTTAATTTTTATTAAAAATTTTTGAAACAGAATAGTGCCATAAAAACGAATCTGAATTTTTCATTTTACATTTTCGTGCGGAAACGCTAGACTCCATACTGACTCGGTTCGTGACGTCACTCTGTTAGTAAAGAGAACGTCTTTGCAAAAAATATTTTTGGACTATCGTACAAATTAACACATAGTACAACAACAATCAATTTTGTCTTCTAACAAAGTGACGTTACGTTGGAACACAATATGGCGGATAGTGTTTTTGGCATTTGAAGAACAGGTTTAAAAAAAATGATTCTTAAAATTGAATTGTTAAACTTATATTGCACAAAATACCCTATTCTATGCCAATGTACAAACCAAGACACCGATAGCAGCAGAATTAGTTCCAATTGACTTAATGAAAAGAACTTAACAGAGATCAAGCTAGAAACGAACATATAAAAACTAATTTTACCTTAAGAATACAAATAAACTACCAAAAATGATGGTCCATGCGTTAAAATATTTCTTTGATATAACAGCGCAGACATGATACCAAAAAATATACAGAGAATAATCATTTTCACAACTGAAACAAACCTTAACATACATCAACAAGCAGAACACTTATTTGGAGATTTCTATGCATCAGGCCGTATACACGACAGCTGTTTTGTTTCTCAAACACTCAGTAGCAATAAGCAAAGATGCACAGAATTCAAATCTTACCTCGAAACACAGTAATGCTAATATTGAATCATTTTTACTCAATATTAGACCTATTGTGTTTTGAGGTGAAATTTGAATTCTATGCATCTGAGCACATTGTCGCTGATGAGTCCTTAAAAGACGAAACAGCTGCCCGATATACGCCATGATGCATAGAAAACAAATCCTCACACCTTACAAGTATTTAACACTTGTTTATGGGGTTTCATACCTTTTGGAGATGGGCTTTCTTTCGATTCTAGTTAGTACTATTTCTTATTACAATCGTGGAATGTTTTGCCAAGAGATAAGTAACAGTTTGTCCCATTGATATATGGCATTGGCTATCTATAATCGTATTTACATTATTCTTGTCTATGTGTTAATGACAAATAAAACGGAGGAGTCATATAAACAATTATCACTCATTCTGAGTTAATTGCACTCAATGAACTCCAGAAACACCTTAAAATACTATATTTTAAATATGTGACAATACTTAGCTCTGACATAGTTGAAAACGACTATATCTCCTGGTCCCAAAATCCTAATCTGTCACTGAATCTCCTAAGCCACGCTTACTCCTTACCATATATTGTAGATATTGCACTTGGTAATTAGTTGGTGAAAAACAACAGTTAAGTAACTGAACTATTTTTATTATTGTTAATTTTGATTTTACACTCCTGACAATTACAGAAAAAAAAGGGAACACAAATTAAGGTGTTGGCATGAAGCTTGGAACCACGTCCCGAGGTTCAGGACTCGGTCCGACCGTTTTTCGCCTAGCACGTGTCTCCAAGTTTCATATGTAGTAAAACCCTCGGTGACCGTGTTTCTTTCACTGAAGTAAAATCACGATGTTTACAATAAGTATAACACTGATAAAGCAATCTGCTTGGCTATGCTCCTATATTGAGATAAATACTCAATTAAGAACAATAGCAAAAAATACGTTTAAAAAAATCTACAAGCTTATTAACAAAGCAGTTTTCGGTAAAACGATGGAAAATATTCGTAAACATCGTGTAGTGAAATTGGTAAAATCTTGGATATGGAACTTATTTCCAATAAACCATTGTATATTGGCATGGCCATTTTAAATTTGTGAAAAATTTGTATGTATGATATTATAGTCATATGATGACAAAATTGGACTCTGCAAAATGTAAGCCAATGCTCATGGACACTGACAGTTTCATTTACAAGATCCAACACAACGACGCATACAAGGGTGGCTGGTTTTTTATTGGTCGGAGACATGAGACGTAGTCTCCAAATAGCCTTGAATTCAGAATCTTAGCGGGAAGTAAATATATCTATATTTTTTGTCTCTTATAATGATGGGATAATATGAGAGAAAGTTACGCTTGCTTGCATGGCAACGGGCGCTTATGTATTTTGTTTTTGTTAACGGTATTTTGCAAATTGACAGAAAAAACGTCTAAGAGAAAGACGGAATAACTCTTGTGTTGAGCTGAAATCTATTTTTAGATTTTAAAATATACAATGATAGACATTAGTATTAACTGAAGGATTAGTATTATTAATTTTAAAAAGAAATGTGAATTATTTTGTATTTTGTGGATAATATGCCAGTGAAATTTATCCATATACAGTATGTTGGTAAGCAAACGTACAAATAAAAAATAGTCTTATTAAATTTTTATTAATTGACTACGTCTAAATCAATAATAACTTTGCTGTCATAAAAGTAAATAGAAAAAGAGCTAAATTTAACAATTCATTTGTAGATTGATAAAAAATATACAAAAACTGAAGTGGATTTATAGCACAATCAATATTTACATAGTGATTTTTAATTAATTCAACAATGTTATAATAATATGCACAGAAAAATCCATCCAACACTTAAAGTCTGTATAGTATCAGGTTACAATCGAGGTAAAGTATCTGGAGCACAGTGGCTTATTTTTAGCAGAAAATCAACATTATACTTGCTAACTGATAGCAACTTAACGTCTTCATAAACCATTTGACTCTTTAGCATATTCTCCGTAAGTAAAACTTATTGGTTCATATTGATCTGGTAACTGACTTATCGAACTTGTGTCAAAATAATTGCTAGAGTGAATGTTCTTGTAGGACTTATACCAAAGCTGATGATATCTAATGCATCTAGAAAATATGTGGTTTAAAGGAGGTCCTGGCCTTCATATCTTGTAGCATTCTCGTAAATTTTCATCTAATTCACGATCATAATCTTCGCTGGACATTGGCGTTAGAGTTACTTCAATCTTACTCTCCCTTTAATATTCCCTATCTTCGCTATCATTGTTTAAAATATATTGACGTTTGATAGTTTTATCGGATTGAATCATGTTGTTGTAATTAGTGACAGCAGCCTCGATAATTGCATCTTAGTTAGGCATATGACGTTTTATAAAAACACCGACGAAAGCCATATTGTTCACTACTTTTTAAATATTTTTTAAATAAAAATACACAAGATTGAGAAATTTATTAAAAAATTCAATTTGTAGAAAAAAATACTATTAAGAGACCAAAAACAATATATTTTAGTACACTAAAATAATGGATTAAAAATGCTTTCCGTTATTGGTACTTTTCATTTTTGTAAAAAAATTTGTACATACTGTAAAAATTTTGTATTTTTATTTTGTTAATTGTTTTTCATTTATATTTCTTTATTTGGATTACATTTTTTTGTTAAATTTCTTTAATTATACATTTTTTGTTAAAATTCTTTAAGTAGAATTAGAACAATATTTTTGATATTATTTGTTAAATATTATTATTATAGGTACCTACCTAGAAATTTATTTTTGTAACTTTAAATTTTCGAAAACTTGAAATTACGGCAAAAGTATTACTGTTTTTTTAATTTGGCTTATGTTCAAAATACTTATCTTAACATCAGTTTCGTAAACCTGATTTAACATACATTTTAAAACTGTCAGTTACTCCTTTAATTATAGGTATTTTTTCAAAACAATATTTTTACTCATTTCAGGAAAATCAAAAGATTAACCTGTTTTTATATATTCAATAACCATAAAAAATATTTTAAATAATTTATTGCTTTAATTTTCTCGAAAATATAAAACAAAAGTTTATTAATGTATATTTTTAGTCATAAAATCATATGCATTAACCACATTAAAACACCTGATGTAGTTTCGGTGTACACATAGCATATATAATAACATAACTATAGCTACCTAGTAGTTCCCGGTCATCATTTCCCAATCAGAGGTCAGTCACGTCGGTAGAGTGGTTTAATTCGAGATCGCATCACGCCGAACAACGTCATAACATGTCTCCATATCCCATTTCATCCCGAAATTTCGATATGGCTCTCGGAAATACGCTCTCATTTCCCTCCAGTTTCTCTCTCCAATTATTTCGCCGGATAGCGCAAATTATCTTCCGCTGATGAATTACGTGATTTCGCATCGGACACTGTTAGTCCCTACTTTTCTTTTCTTATTATTTTATGGTATTTGGGATTTTATGATAGCTCCCAGGCGTGCTTGTAACTAACACAAGAAAATCTTTAATCTTCAACAAACATATGAAGTTAATTTAATTTATTATTCGTTTCGAATTTCTAAATTAAGAATTCTTTTGTTGCGGTTTCAAAGAGAGGTTATGTTAACCCAGCTACAATTGGGTTTATATATCTTGGATAAAGTTCCGGAAATTTCAGTGCCTGAAGCTACTAGAATCAATTTACATCTCATCTTTTACCTCAAACTTTCTTTTACGAGCTATTTTTATTTCATTAGTTACAAGATAAAATAGATATAAAGGATCACAGTTGAATTAATTAAATTAAAACTACCAATTGCAGTAATAATAAATATTTGTTTAAACGTAAACAAATTTTGTTTGACTAATGAAAATATTTTTTAGAGTGCACAATATTCCCTTTTATTAACACATTTTCTCCATTATGTTTTCATACCTACTAACTTCACATAATCAAGATACAACATGGTGAATAAAAAAAACAACACTTCGTGATAACCATTATAAAATATCCCGTGTTGCTAAAATAATAAAGTTATCGACAGTTTTTTGATTTATTAGTTCGTACCGAATCAATATCCCTCGCGTGTGTTCATGTATCAACCAGACATTTTATACGGTAGCTGCCCTGTAGTAAACTGAATCTTTTTATGGATTTCGCCCACATGCAATATGCTTCTTGAAAATTGCATCCATCGTCTGATAGGAGGGAATAGAAAAAAGATAAATCGTACTTACGGTTTGTCTGGTATTCCCCGACTTGACTTGCGTAGTGATTGATGAATTTGCCTGAAAATAAATTCAATTTATTTAGTTACAGAATTCACTAGGTATTTTTTTTGAGTGAAATATTGGCAGATGCAGATAAAAATAGTGTCGAGTGGAAATAACTGACACATGTTTCAATTATTAGAGGGCCAAAAGAAGAATGGTTAACAGCTGTAACCTCACACCCCCTGGCCTGTATATCTCATGAAAAAGTCAAGTACAAAGTAACAAATCAATGGCCATTTCGGTAAGAAATTTCCGTACTCAAATTTATCACAAAATATACCTGATCGTCTAGTATTGTTAAGTTAGAACCTACGTTGTGTTTCATAATCGTTTTAATAATAATAGCATTATTATTAATAATTGTAATAACCCCAGAAATTCCTTTAAAGTTTGGTAACAAGTGGACATAAATCAAAAAACAAAAATCTCAAGAAATTATTTATTCATTAAGAAAATTTACTGAATAATGATCGCGCCATTTGGCATAAAAGGTATTGGGAAAACCGGACAATCGGAAAACCTAACCACCATCATAATGAATGTTTAATTATAAATTAACCAATTGTGTTGACAATAAATAAATTGTAAATAGCCTTTTTGGGGCTCATAAAACTCCAACCAATGGATACCCAATACTAGGACATTTATGTACAAAAAGTTCTTAATAACTTTAAATACCGTTAATGTCATCAGATGTGCACTGTCTCCCTTTGCATTATTGGAAATTGTTGCTCTTTTGGGGTATAAGAAATACCTCTTTTTATTATTATATTGTTTGTTTGGACAACCCTATTGAATTACTACCAGATCAGTACCAGCGATGTAACCCATATTTCAGGCTGAATAGTCGTTGAACCATAATGTAGAAATATATAATGCGATTGACACAGTACGCCTCTGCGTAACATTGACAATAAATTTTAAAAAGTTGTTATTTAGGGATGGTATAAACGTCACCCCCTCGTTAACAACGAAAAATGGAAATTTTTATTAGCTGTTTCAGTAGATACGTATTTAACCTTTGGCTCAGGGACTATAAGAAGTTGGCGAATTAAAATGTGAAAATACTTATTCTGATTTATTTTTACGAAGGCAAAATAAATCAAACGAAGTGAAGAATTTGTCGTTTACGATGAGAGACGTAAAAATGGGTAGACGCCGAAATCTTTAGCGTCGGGTCGTAGAGCGTAGCGTCGTGGAATGGCGTCGAATATTGTAGCTTCAGTTGATGGTTTTCGTAGATAATTTGTGAAAATATACTGGGCCTTGAAGAAGTAAAACCCAACTGGTTGTCGATAAACTATAGGCGTCAAAGGAATAAGAAAAAATTAGAGAACAAAAGATAAAATTAGAACAGAAACAGAACAATGAGAAAAAATGAGGAAAAATTAAAAAATCGAAAAAACAGAAAAGGCAAAAAATAACAAGAAATCATAAAAATGAGAAAAAAAAAACGAGAAAAAAATAGAAGAATCGAAAACATCAGATAAAATTAAAGACAGTCGGAAACAAAATAAAAAAAAAAACTAGCAACTTTGGAAAAAATTGAGAGAAAAATAAGACGAAGAAATCATAAAAAAACTGTAAAAAAGTCGAAAAAACAGTAAAAATCCGCTAAAAATTGTAAAAAAAAAACGTAAGAAATCAAAAAATATCGCAAAACAATTGCAAAAAAGCTGCAACAAAATACAAAAAAATGGCAAAAAACCGCAAAAATTTAAAAAAATTGAGATGATTAAGGAAAATGAAATAAAATATAAAACGAAAGAAATAAAAATGAGGAAAAATAGAAGAATCGAAAAAAATCAGAGAAAGTCGGAAAAAATAAGAACAAAAAAACAGGCATCTTTGAAAAAAATTGAGAGAAAAATCAAACAATATTGGGAAAAAAATGAAAAATAAAGTTGTAAAATACGGAAAAAAGGATAAAATCATAAAATTATTGTAAAAAAAGCCGAAAAACTATAAAAAAAACGCAAGAAATCGAAGCATATCGCAAAACAATTGCAAAAATGGCTAAAAAGCTATAACAAAATACAAAAAAGTGGCAAATAATCACAAAAATTCAGATGAAATGAGAAAAAAATAGAAAACGAAAAAAATTAAAATGAGGAAAAATTAGAAAACATCTAAAAAAGAAAACAAAAATTAAAAAAACAAAAAAAATTAAAAAAAAACGAGATAATTCGGAAAATGTCGCAAAACCAAAGAACAGCCAAAAAACCGTATATATATTTTTTTTTTAGAAATGAGGATGCTTGTATTATTACAATCTGATCTCAAAATAGATCAATTTGGTAGCTAATTTAGTTTTGACTTAAAACAACTGTAACCATAAAAATAAATGAGTAGGTAACTTTTTTCGGGTTTTTCGGGTGAATTTTGGTATATATAGTCATTAAGTTTAAAGAGATTTAGGGATGTTTTTAGAAATTAAATGCAATTTCTCCGTTAGGAGATAAACAAAAAAATTATGATTTGAGCAGATTTTTTTGTCGATGTCGAATTTTTTTTCTGTTTTTGTTTGAACAATTTTATATTTTATATTGTATTTATTCCTATAAGGTAATTTTTCTATACATGTATCAATTATATTAGTAGTAAATTATAACAAAATTCAACGCTTTTGAAAATACCAGTAAACATTTTTTATTAAATATATCTGACAATATTGACATATTCATATACAATTCTCCATTTTCGAAGTATCGACATAAATGAACGAATAAATTTCCCAGTTTTATTATAAAAATGAAAACAGTACCGAAATAACGCCATTCGATAGCAGTAAATATAATTTAATGTTGACAGGAGACGGTTAGAAATTCCAATAAAAATGCAGCCATACTTCACAAGTATAAAAGGTAATATTATACTTGAAGCATTTATATCAGAACTGGAGTGTATTAAGAGCGTCAAAAAATCCAATTTAGAATTGTTTATCACAAGCAACTAAATAAGATAAAAAAAATATCTTCAAATTTATTTTTATAAAATTTTCACTGAATGTATTAACAGGAATATTTTCAATTACATTAAAGTTGTTTTTGGGTTTTCGCATATAGGACTTAATTTTTGATCAAAATTAGAATATTTTTGTTTGATGTTGAGCTTTCTTAATTATTTTTTGTTCGAAGGACCAGCTACTTGTTCTTATTGTATTGTAATGAGAAAAATAAATATAAATCAAGGTACATACCTTTTGACTGGGAATTAAAAACTCGTTAATATTCACCATTCGCTTGATCTGGAGAATGACATAAATGTTTACTGTTTTTGTGTGACAGATATCAAAGAATTCTTAAGGAGATATAATTATGAAATAAAATATCTCAATGTTTCTCCTACCAAAAGTCTAATTTCTCACAATAAAGAGATAAAATGTCTAGTATTTCTATGTGTGATATGAAATTTAAACAAATCTGTACGCATCGTCTCGTAAATAATTTGGAACTTTCGAAATCCAGTAAAATCCGATAGAAAAAGAGATTTAATTGTAAAATAAGAGACATTTATTATTGTTTAGTTTAAAGAAATACAGCTTGAGTAACAAGTGAAATGGAGACTCTTTATCGATTCATTCAGGATGAGTGTAAAAGAGATGTTTATTTCATAATGGAAATCGATATCCATCAGTTTGAGAAAAAAAAAACTTTCATAGATATGATGTACGATCACTATGTATATAATTTTTATCCCGATTTAAAAATGCTAGCAAAATTAGCAATCTGTCTAGGTTTTGGTGATTACCATTTAAATATATGCGTCAAGTGATAAAAAAAGTGTTGCAAAAGTACAAGTAGAACGAAAAGCGGTGATCTTTTTGATACTAAATAAAAAAGAACTGCCTGCAGAAAATATTTCCCTACCAGAAGAACAAGAATGCATAACCAGCAAGAGCAGTGATTGTCGCATCGAAACAAAGTGAGCTAGAAATCAACTGAATCTTCAATATACTGCTAACGAAAGTATTTTTGCAGCTGTTATATTAATAGTCTACATAAAAATACAAGGTGTAAGGTACATGTAGTATTTATAGCTAGAGAGGTTTCATTAGCTCTCCCGAACAGTGAATGGCCAATCTGTGAACGCGCTCAGCAAGATTAAAGCAGGGGCGGGCGATCAAAAATGATAAAATTAATAAAAAAAATGATAAACGGATAAAAATTATATACATATCAATTGTTTATTACTATATAAGGCGGAAAATTATTGACAGATGATTACGTGAAAGAGAAAGAGTCGGTAGATTACAACAAAGTAGTGACAAACAAAAGGATAAACATCGTGATAGAAGACAATAAATAATATTTATGAAAGCAAAAGAAATTCTGGTCTGCCTCGATGTTGTTTTCCATTTTTTTGTCTGCCATTCAGCATACAGTTTAATTAAAAACAAAGTCTGCCGGCCCTCTCTCTTACACGAAATGGTGTGCCAATAATTTTCCGCCTTTTGTAATAAAAATTATCCATGAGGTTCATCATTTTTTTTTTATTAAATTTATCATTTTTGATCGACCACCCCTACTTTAATCTTCCGAAGTGCGTTGGCAGATTGGCCACTTAATATTCAGAAGAGCTAACTAGCTATAAATACTGCATATACCCCACACCTTGTATTTTTATATAACCTTCCTCTATAAAGATTCATAAATAGAAAACAAGAAAAAATACCAGGCACATATATTATTTTTTTTTATCATAAAATAACCAAAACTTATCGCTATTAAAACCTGGTGGGAGAAAATTACAATTGATGGGGAAAATAATAATTCAAATTTTCCCCCACTATCGACTCCGAGCCGAGCTCAGCGAGGTTCGGATCAATTAAATCAATCAAGCTCTCCGAAAAAAGTGGGGAAAATGGAAAAAAGTTAGAAACAAAGTAATTAGAAAACAAGTAGGAAAAAAAATAGAGTCAAGTAAAAAACAATTGAAAACAAGTTTGGAACAAAGAATACAGTAAAAAAGTATAGAAAAGGGAAGGAAATTAAGGAACTTGAATGATTTGATTGCTCCGAACCTCGCTACGCTCGGCTCGGAGTGGATGGTGGGAAAAAATTGAAAATGATAGGAAAAATAATAGTTCCAGCTTTTCCCCACCCCCACCATTCACTCCGAGCCGAGCGTAGCGAGGTTCGGAGCAAATAACTCAATCAAGCTCTCCGAAAAAATAAATGAAAATGGAAAAAAGATAGAAACAAAGAAATTAGTAAAAAAGTAGACTAGTTAAAAACAATTGAAAAAAAGTTTGGAACAAAGAATACAGTAAAAAAGTATAGAAAAGGGAAGGAAATTAAGGAACTTAAATGATTTGATTGCTCCGAACCTCGCTACGCTCGGCTCGGAGTGGATGGTGGGAAAAAATTGAAAATGATAGGAAAAATAATAGTTCCAGCTTTTCCCCACCCCCACCATTCACTCCGAGCCGAGCGTAGCGAGGTTCGGAGCAAATAACTCAATCAAGCTCTCCGAAAAAATAAATGAAAATGGAAAAAAGATAGAAACAAAGAAATTAGTAAAAAAGTAGACTAGTTAAAAACAATTGAAAACAAGTTTGGAACAAAGAAAACAGTAAAAAAGTATAGAAAAGGGAAGGAAATTAAGGAACTTGAATGATTTGATTGCTCCGAACCTCGCTACGCTCGGCTCGGAGTGGATGGTGGGAAAAAATTGAAAATGATAGGAAAAATAATAGTTCCAGCTTTTCCCCACCCCCACCATTCACTCCGAGCCGAGCGTAGCGAGGTTCGGAGCAAATAACTCAATCAAGCTCTCCGAAAAAATAAATGAAAATGGAAAAAAGATAGAAACAAAGAAATTAGTAAAAAAGTAGACTAGTTAAAAACAATTGAAAAAAAGTTTGGAACAAAGAAAACAGTAAAAAAGTATAGAAAAGGGAAGGAAATTAAGGAACTTGAATGATTTGATTGCTCCGAACCTCGCTACGCTCGATGGTGGGAAAAAATTGAAAATGATAGGAAAAATAATAGTTCCAGCTTTTCCCCACCATTCACTCCGAGCCGAGCGTAGCGAGGTTCGGAGCAAATAACTCAATGAAGCTCTCCGAAAAAATAAATGAAAATGGAAAAAAGGTAGAAACAAAGAAATTAGTCAAAAAGTAGAGAAAAAAAAAGAGTCAAGTAAAAAACAGTTGAAAAAAGTTTGGAACAAAGAAAACAGTAAAAAAAGTATAGAGAAATGGGAGAAATTGAGGACCTTGAATGATTTGATTGCTCCGAACCTCGCTACGCTCGGCTCGGAGTGAACGGTGGGAACAAATTGAAACTGATAGGAAAAATAATAGTTCCAATTTTTCCCCACCAATCACTCCGAGCCGAGCGTAGCGAGGTTCGGAGCAATTAACTCAATGAAGCTCTCCGAAAAAATAAATGAAAATGGAAAAAGGTAGAAACACAGAAATTAGTAAAAAAGTAGAGGAAAAAACAGAGTCAAGTAAAAAAGTTTGGAACAAAGAAAAAAGTAAAAAAAATATAGAAAAGGGAAGAAAATTAAGGGTCTTGAATGATTTGATCGCTCCGAACCTCGCTACGCTCGGCTCGGAGTGGATGGTGGGTAAAAATGGGAATTGATGAGGAAAATTATAATTCCAACTTCCCCCAACCATCCACTCCACTCTAAGCCGAGAGCAGCGTGGTTCGGAGCAAATAAATCAAGCTCTCCGAAAAAAATAGGGAAAATGGAACAAGGTAGAAACAAAGAAATAAGTTAAAAAAAAAGAGGAAAAACGAAAATAACGTATAAAAACATTATCAATATATTAAGAACAATTCATATTATAGTACAAAAAAAAGTTGTACACTAATCCCTTATACCAGAATTGTACTATATGAACATACAGCACATCCATCATCTTCTGAACTTAACAAAACCATACGGAAACGTTAAAATTGCATTCTATCTAGACCCAAATCCCAACAAACTTGTATTACAACATAAGAATTGAGTCTCCCGTCGGCCGCGGTTGAAACTTCAGAAGACGAATGACTTTTTGCTCTGTTGGCCGCGAAACGCGAAATCCCCCAAAAGTCTTCTAACGTATGTTCGAAGTTTCCAGAAATTTAAAATACGATTTATACCGTTAAAGAGCTAATATAGTTTTATAGGTGTTAGTGGTTGTTCTTGATTTAGATGGAATAGATGCCGAGTGCTAAAAGTTGAAAAGCTTTTATTTTGCTTTAGTTTTATTAGCTGCTCTCAATTCGGCTGTAAACCACGCGGAGTATAAAAGATTAGGAATTCGTTTTAGTTGAAAAGTAAGACGTAAAGAGGGAAACTTTATTGGTTTAATTAAAAATTTTATGATAACATCATAATAACTTTATTTGATTATTAAAATATAAAATATAATTAATAATAATTAATTTCCCTTTAAGTAAAATGAACAATTATAAAATTAATATTATCTACAAGAAAAGCTTAAATGTTTTCATTTAACAAATTTTATTATATTCTTATAATTAGTGTACAAATAATTCCGAGTTAATTCATGATTCCTAAAATTTTCGAGAGGTTTCAACAAATTGTATATCATCAGAGTCTTGATTACTAAGCGACGTGAATGGCATAAAAGTTCGTCAAAGATCTTTGCGAACGGAATATTTATGAGTCGACTTTTGCGAAACTTCTTGAATAAGCACCAACAAATAATTCTTATTCATCCATTGAGTCAAAAGAATGTGCAATAATGTTCAGTTTCTTTCATTACAAGTTCTCCGACGAAATTGAAATTTATAACTTTACGTAGACGAGATTTTGAGCTTTCGGAAGGTAAGAATCAGTGTATGAAAATGATGTAGAGATTATGAAAATTTATTTTTGTTTTTTGAACGACGCGTTAAAATTTAATTACAAGCATGTGGGTGATCTTGTATTTAATAAATTGCGCATTTTTTTCGAAAATAGTCATTTACGTAACAAATACGGAAAATACTGTTTTTTTGGACGAGGAGACAAAATTCTAGGACGAGCCGTAGGCAAATTCTGGAAGCCTTCGAATTAAATAAAATTTTTTCGGACACATTTCTTTATTATATTCCTTTATTGAGATAATTGCGATCTAAAACCATGCAAACTTTCAAAAATCAAAATTCTAACTAATTTTATGTCAAATATCTGTCAGTCGTTATTTCGCTGCTATGGTTATGATCATCTGCATTTATCAAAACCATACCTATCAAGATTTTCATATTTGCAATGACAACAACGATACCAATTGTTGTTCTTCTTTTAAATCACATCATCTTCTACTTTTCGCTTCTTTCCAGGAGAGCTAAATGGAATTAACGTCCATCAAGATAACTCATCATGGATTCACTATAATTAAATGTACGATTCATCTACCTGTTGTTCGATTTATTGGGTCTGTTTCAACTACGCTTCATCGGATCTCAAATAAACCTTTCGGATCGTTACTCGCAATAATAAAGAGCACAACTTCAAAAAATCTCACATCTGTGTTACACCTGAAACCAACCAAAGTCCAGGAGGTCCTGAGTACCGTTACCCTTTCGGGACGGCAGTGTCCATAACGATCCGTGCTCGCCAGATGGCTACGGACAGTGTTTCGCCTAATAAAAAAATGTCACTATATCAAAATCTAAACAATGCCTTCCTTTGAACTAGAGTCGTTTCCCATCTGATAGCCAAAAAAAATTATTCAATTTTGGTCTAGCCATTCCAAAAAGGATAAAAAAGACAACAATGTCATCATCTCTTTCGCCGTCAGTCTTCGTTACCGCCGCCATTGTTAATCAGCTATCATCTGTCCTTGCAGCTGTTTCAACGACTAGACTACTTAAGAGAGTCGCTCAAAATTCACGCAAGATAAACAATGCTGAGCCTGCATGCCCTTCCAGTGACGCAGACATTCAACTATTTTCTTCCTATACTTAGTTCAATGGTAAATATTTCGTCCTATACGATAACAGCTACGCTTCATCATTGCATTTGGCACCAGAACAAATCTCTCGTGATTGGGATCCGCAAAACACTGATTCGTTGATGGGACTTTCAAGGTTGTTCCCAAACATGTCACCCAACTGTGGTCCACTCATGAGCACCCAAGTTCTGGTCCAATTAAGGCTCTAGTCTTCTATCTCTTCGAAAACAAGTAAAAGGAGAATCTCAACGACCTTAATCCGTAAATGCATCTTATTTCAAAAATACTATATTTTCGTTTCTTTATTTTTACGAGATTTTGAAAAAAGAAAGCAGGTGTGATGAAGAAATAAAAAAGAGCAATGAGTGAGAAAATGAAGTAAATGGAGAATGGGAGTAAAAAAGTATTGTAGTAAATGCAGATGAAGGCGAAACTGAGATATCTAAATATAGAAAACAAGAGACAAATCAAAGGAAAACGATAAAACAATGAATGCTGTCACAAAAATCTTGTGATAAATGAAAAGCAATCTGGTTTTAAGAGAAATACTGATCTGTGTATGGGCTATAAGCATATAAACATAGAGCAAATGCTCAGTACACTTATCCTCAAGAAGTTAGAATGGTTAATGTTGAACGTTGCTGATTTTTAGTGATTTTTTGATTTTATTTTGTTCAAACCTAGTTTTAATTGAGGTATTAGTTTGTCCTATGTATTAACTATTTTTATTATATTCTATTGACTTTCTTCTGATAGTTTTTTCTTTTTCGATTTTTCCGCTGGTATTTAATTTTTTCCGTTATTTTTCACTTTGTTTAAATTTTTCCTATTTCTTTTCGATCTTTTCAATTTTTTACAGATTTTTTCGATTATTTCCTATTTTTCCTAGTTTTGCAATTTTTCCAATTTTACCAAATTTCCTCATTTTTTCCTATTATTTTCGTTTTACTAATTTTTCCCGATTTCTTTCCATTTTCCTGATTTTTTCGGATATTTTAGTGATTTTTTCCAATTTATGTTGTTCAAACCTAGTTTTAATTGAGCTATTAGTTTGTCCTAAGTATTAACTGTTTTTATAATTTATTTTTATTTTATTACATTCTATTGACTTACTTCTTTCTCGGTTTTTTTGAGAAGCTGATAAGGTGTAAATTTCCCAAAAATACGGGATTCAGAGAATTATGTAAAACGAATGTGGTATTAGTTTAAATATTTTTATTTTTCCTATGTACCTTAGGTAAAAACTAAAAACAATTGTTTTAACTAAAAATAAAACATTATGCATTTAAGGGTTAGAAACCTCGAGCCATCTATCAATCCCAAATATTGGCTGATTTTTCCATCTTTCCCTACAGCGATGTTCTTAACATGTATAATGATATCGATAACCCAGATAATGCTTGTCACTTTCTTCATGCTCTAGTTACTGCGACTCATGTAGATGCTACGTAGAAAGCACTCACTGATTCTGAGTTTTGGTCATCTCATGAGCATTAATGTGAAAAGGTTTTGGATTATTTCCAAGAGACATGACTTGGAACTGGTTGGATCAGTCCTCTTTTCCCTTGCAAGATTTGTAATCAAGATGACGCCGTTTTAGCCCCATTCCAAGTATACATTGGAATCTTGGCACAATGGTTTCATTGGACGACTTGGATACTACATGGAAGTTTATGGATGGACCAAAAACTGAAGAGCTGGCTACATAAAAATACAAGGTATAAGGTATATGTAACATTTATAGCTAGAGAGGTTTCATTAGCTCTCCCGAACATTAAGTGGACAATCTGCCAATGTACTCAGGAAGATTAAAGCAGGGGCGGGTCATCAAAAATGATAAATTCAATAAAAAATAATAAACCTCACGGATAAAAGTTATATAAATATCAACTATTTATTATTACAAAAGACAGAAAATTATTGGCAGACGATGTCGTGAAATAATTAAAAATTATTGGAAACAATTACTGACCTGTTAACTAAACTATAGGCTGAATGGCAGGAGAAAAAGCAGATGACAACAAATAATATTTAGGAAAGCAAAAGAAATACTAGTCTGCTTCGATGTTGTCCTCCGTTTCTTTGTCTACCATTCAGCATACAGTTTAGTTAACAACTCAGTAATTAGTCGCAATGATTTTTAATCATGAGGTTTATCCTTTTTTGTCACTTATATTAAGGCCAATTTGTTGCAGTCTGCCGGCACTTTCTCTTTCAGGAAATCGTCTGCCATTAATTTTCTGCCTTGTGTAATAATAAATATTGATATTTGTATAATTTTTATCCGTGAGGTTTATCTTTTTTTATCACTTTTGATCGCCCACCCCTGCTTTAATCTTCCTGAGCACGTTGGCAGATTGACCACTCAATGTTCGGGAGAGCTAATGAACCTCTCTAGCTATAAATATTGCATGTACCTTATACCTTATACCTTGTATTTTTATGTAGCCCAGCTCTTAGACTATTAATGGCTATAAACATTAGCCAAAATAATACTGGAATATTTGTTTGTCTGCCAAAGTGAGTTTGTTATTCAGTAAAGTTTGGTGACCACCAATAAAAACATAAGATAAATATTTTTCTTCTAGTGAGTCTAATAGTAATTTTATCACCTTGTATCTATTTTTAGGTGTCGTAAATAAATTTCCAGATTTAGGGATGTATTCGGAAAGTTAGAAATGACGCATTAAAATTTCTGATCTAAAAAATATTGTTTTAAATTATTAAAAACATCGTTTTAAAAATATCGGCAGTGTTAAAATTCGTTATTTTTTTATGTTTTTTTAAACAACATAAACCTAAATACAGTTGACGCCTTAATGCAAGTTAACACTAAGATTACAGTCAATTTTCTATTTTACAAGAAATCAATTTAGTAAAATTACTATTTTTCCAGAATTTCCAACACACTTTGTAGTCTGAGCCAATTTCTACTGGCGATTTTCTGATCTTTTGTTGCAAAAAAATTTTTCTTAGAACGTTTAATTGTTTCTCAATCTCCATTTGGCACGTATTCGAAAATTGTTTACATTCTGCGAAAAATTCGCAAAAGACACAGTTTTGGTTTCATTCAAAATATGCAAATATTTAGTATTTGAAAAATAAGTTAAATACAAAGTCGGGTAACAAACAAAGCTGCACCACGCTTTGTCGCATACTCTTCACCAAACAAGAAGCTTGAATATACCCGGAAGATGAATACCCCGGAATCTAGGGAATGTAGGTGAGCTCTCTTGTTGCTATTTACAGAGTAAATAACGTTTCGAAAACAACCAAAACTTGAGTCAAAGTTGACCGTAATAATCGGATTATAAGGAATTATCCTTGATTAGGATTAAACATAAACAATTACCCATTTTATTAATTTAATAACTTACTATAAAATAACAACACTGTACATTATTTTATTATTTATTTACGAATACATGAGAATATAATTTGTGGAAACAAGAAATGAAATTGTTTGATTGCGTGCTCACCACTCGTGTTTAAAAATGTTATTTTATTAATCCAATGACTGGTGTATCATTTTTTTTTATAAAAAAACGCAATGATAACATGAAAAAATAATCGATGTTTAAATTATATACAGGTTGATTTTTATTCCAAATTGTATGAAAAAATGAGAATTTTATTGACTATATTCATTCCCCAATTCTACTATATGTTTTTTATGGAATTATAATTCTCATTATGGATACTTTTGGATGAAGACGGTAAACAAATTTATTGTTGTTATTGCACAGGAAAATATTTTTCCTCGTTCTTTTATACATAAACTGAAAAATTACCTACCCTAAAATAAACACCTTAAAAGATATGGCTCTATAAAAATTGAATATAAATCTTATCGTTTCGCAAACAAACTGAATGTTATTCATGGGAGATAGTAAATAGAAGCAGAATGAGAAAAGTTAGCAAAAGAAGCGAATAAAAGACTACGCGCGTGTATGCTTTCAATTTATTTTCATGAGAAGGGGGTTGATATGGTAAACAAATACAAACCAGAATGTGAACCCTTTGATGGGCTTTCAAATAGAAAACATCTTCGAAAGCGATTCCTTTTCTTTAAAGCATCAGTGACGTGACAAAACATATTATGTACACTTCAAAATCGTTTTTCCCCGCTATATGTTTACACTACATCGAAGTTTCTACACCATATTTATTTTGCTTCAGACAATAAACTGTATCACGTTCGTTGAGGTTTAAGTTACTCGTAATATTCAACAAATTCTTTACTCCCTTTATTGATTGAGGTTCCCACAACAAAACTTGTATCCTACTCAAGTAATCCGAAAATATTTTATGATCACATTTTATTTTTGCGAGAAGAGAACGTTTTACTATATCTATAAAAAATAAATCGTGTGTTATCTCCGATTAAATTACAAAATACTCTAGACAAAGCAATTCGCTTAGATATGCGATCCCATATTATTTAATATAAAGTCCTTCTGGAAATTCAATGTTTCAAAGTTATTTGGTTAAGTGATATCTAATTCAGAAATTCTCTTCAACCCAAAGAGATAGTGTTGTAAACAGAAACGACACAAAGGCCGGACAACAAAGACACGTGATTAAATTCTGACACAATTGAACTTTGCTACTAAATTAATCTTGATGAAATTCTCTAGTATTGAAATATAAAGGAAAGTACAAAGCAATCAGAGTATCAAGAAACCCAATCCGTAATTGATTTATTGACAAAAAAGCTTCCGTTAAAAGGATGTGGCTGAAATTCCGTGTGTATACTAAAGTGAAAAGCAAATTAATACGTTCACGATGAAGCTGAACTTTTACTGCGTAGATACACGTTTTTTAATTAGAATACACAAATACAAAATATCACTTAAATTAATTATACAAAAGAAGTTAACAATGTTAAATTTTTTATATATTTAAACAGATTATAAACAACTTTTTTTCAACTCTCATACTACAATAAGAATTTTCGCGCAACTTGAAGGCTAATATTTACTTCCTCAGTATATATTTACGTTACAGATAATCAGAATGTTTGGGCGTCTCACCTCATCTTGCTTTTCCCCGCACGAACCAAACAGCATGTATAGGAGACTTTATCAATTCGTATTGATCTGGATTTTTTTGTGAAGCTCTTAGGATTTTTAATTTAGTAATTATTTGCAATATTTTTAATATTTACTTGAGCAAACATTTTCACAATATACGATATTTAAATAATTTTGGTTATGTCCACAAAAAATATATGTTAAAAACTAGTTTATGACATATATTGTATGTGCACATAAAAATGGTTGTAGGGTTGTAAATTTATATTTCCATATGTACAGAGTAGGGAAATAAACTCGTGATCCCACTTTATCTGGAAAACTACGACCTCTTGGTGCCCGAGTTCTGTAAATAAATCGGCTACTTTATCCGAGTAACACATCATATATTCAAAAAAGTAAATAAAGCATAAAGGCCCGCTCATTTTCCATAAAAATATATGTGCCCTTCGTGACCCCTCGGCTCTTTTACTATGTATGCCTCAGCGTCGGAAATCTGAATAAGAACGATGCTTTTCTGTTTGTTAAATTATGTTTTCTTGAGATTTGGATTTCGTAGAAATAAATGGAACGTCAGTAAATTGAAAAGTTAAGTATGGCTTTTATATGAAAAACGTGACCGCAATGTGTAAAGAAAAAAAAATAGCGATTTTCTGTCCGGTCTTCGAGTTTTCCGTCACAGAATGGCAAGTTACGAAATGGATGTGACGTAAATCACGCCGCACCGGCGGGATAATCGCCGCCAGTATGTGACAGTTGAGTATAATTTTAAATCTTTCAGGTTCCAGAAGCCGAGCTGTATTGATATTGTAGCAATCGACGGAGAATATATACTTTATTTTTATCTAAAAACAAACAAAAATGAACATTTCAAGGAAAAAATATATCAACTATAAAACAATAATATTGTGTGTTACTCATGCTCGAAAAGTGGCTCCCTAATTGTCCTAATCCGTGCTATAATGATAATACCATATGTTACAAACCAGATAAATACAACCCAATTCGCTACCGCTCAAAGATGAATTAAGATTAAATCGGACAATAAAAAGTAGAAGAGGAGGAGGAGCAGATTGGTTATTGGTAGAAGCATCAATACATTGCTAATTTATTTCGATAAACTTATTAAGATCATATGTTCTTCAACTTCTTTTGTACTTAGATGAATGCAAATTTTTTATATCTTTATAGTTGCTTACATTTTCCATTGTTTTGCCGAACAGAGAATTATATAATTTGTAAATATACATTTATAAAAAAATACTGAATTTGCACAAAGATATAAAGCTTTTATTTCTACATCAAAATTTTTATATTTTTAAATAAATATATTAGTTATATACAATTTTATAGCACGAACTCTTTGGGGGCGGTAAAAATTCAACAACGTTGTTAAAGAATGTAAATATTAAAACTGTTCCAGAAATATTTACATTTATTCCTCACATGTTAAAAATACGTTTGTAACGGTCGAATTTCACTTCACGTTATTTTTAAATTCTACAACTAACCTTGAATATGATTTTAGATCAATTTTTAGTACCAAGCAGTTTGTTTCCTTTAAAATTTTGGTTTATTTAATATTATTGCAGGTAGCGGTCTCTAATGGTTATTATTTATAATATTGAATTTACTCAGAAATAAATCGCACCACCTGCATATTATCTAGATTCCATTTATAATCTGGTTACTTGAGCTAAAGGTTATCAAGAACTTTCCGTAGATTATATATGCTGCGATAGAAAGCATCATATAGTATTTGTTTGGTATTAAATGGGCAATGATGATAGCTTACTTTGAGTCCGATACTGATTTGTCAATCTTCAAAAAACGTCGAAATATCTTATATGCCCCATTTAGCGTAACGTATATGATCTAAGCAACTTTTGAAGTAATTTTAGGGATATTTTTGGTAAATTTCAAATATACAATATAGGGTCAGTTATTTTTAAAAATTTTTGGTTTTTTGGTCTGTGTTAGTGTGGGCATATTTTGAAGTGGTTTGTAGGTCTTAAATCACGGCTGTTATGTGCTCGGAAGTTGATTCTGGACTGTCAGTTGTCTTCGATTTTCTTCCTGATCACGTTTTGACGAGTAAGTCGATGGGAAAAGTTGGTCAAGCCTAACGTGTAAACAGAACCACTTATATTTGTAGTATTTATGACCATCCTCATACGAGGGATAATTATTGGAACAACAGAAGTAATCTCGCTATTTGTTAACCAAATGTTTTTGTGAGATTCCATTTAGATGTTGGTATTTTAGAGTATTGCACGTTAACTCGTTGAAAGGGATTTTGTCATTTTATAAAAATACATTGATTTCCTTTCCAAAAAAAAACAAAAAACGTAACTGTACTGTCCATAGTAATCGCTTTTTCTTGTCTTTTTAGAGGTTAAACCTTTTGCCCGATTATTTTTTTGCATTAGAATTTAAAGTAATTATAATAATATATACTTTGCTTTAAATTAATTGATATTATTTTTATGG
This sequence comes from Neocrepidodera transversa, assembly GCA_963243735.1. Classification (NCBI taxonomy): domain Eukaryota; kingdom Metazoa; phylum Arthropoda; class Insecta; order Coleoptera; family Chrysomelidae; genus Neocrepidodera; species Neocrepidodera transversa. The sequence goes on from OY725347.1 coordinate 7,742,408, forward strand.
ATTGGAGGATTTAAATTATCAGTTAAATCATTTTATTTCTTTACGCTTTACAAGTTAACTTCACGTACAAACTGCATTTAGGGTTTTAATATAAAATATATACCGAAATTCACACAATAAGTAATTGTGATAGAAAACAGGAATTTAATTAAAAATTGTGATTTTTTTTTTATTCATGTTTACAGTATAGGAAACGACTAGTGATTTAATAAAACCGGACACTCACATTAACCTTTGTAAAAACACCCTTCACCCCATTGACCTTGGGTGATATTTATGATATACGAGGAGCTCCAGTTTTGTCTATAGTAAATGCTAAAATTCTTGTTTTAAAAATAATATATAATCTTATATATTCCCGAACAGGACTGACTTTACTTCAAATCGACCATTTTAATGTTGTTGTCATCGCAACAGAAATATATTTATTATTTTGTTGACCGAATACCACGTACCAATCATTGACCCAAAAATGGGCGTACCATCCAGAAATACGAAATTGTAAATATTAAAAGGAATAAAAGAAAAACATAGGTGTACACTCTAGGGCGAACAAAACAAATGACACATATTTTTATGCTTTGTGTCCATATGTGCCGAAATTATTATTATCCCTTTCTCTCCCATTTTCTTCGTCTGAATGCCTCATCGAATTACGGGTAAATGGCCTCTACAGCTTTGCTGGTACATACGCACTCTCTTGTCCAAATTTCCCATGACCGTTCTTCATACTTGTGGCTGAATTTTGGTGATACAATTTTTTCATTCAAGGCTTGCGTGATCGTTGGCTTGTTGGTAAAAACCCAACGGCGATAAATCGTATGATCTGGGCGGTCAATTGTGATCACCAAAACGTAAAATTAACTTTGTACGAAAATTGCAAATTTTTAAAATATTACTTAACGATACAAACGCGTTGTTCCTTCGTGTAGGGCTCCATTTTTAATAACCATAAACTATCAGCTGTCACACTGTGTCTGTTTTAATACAATAGGCGCGAAATTCAAATCTCGCATAAATTTTGAGATATTGGATAGTAACCTAGTAGTAACTCTTTTCAGGGTTGGTATATATTCTCCAATTCATCTTGCAGATGGATGGATAAATGTTTCTTTTTTGGATCATTGTATTATCATCTTACATTTTCCATTGTTTTTCCCATTTGAGAATTAGTCAATAATTTCTAAAAATGATGATTACATATTTCAAAACCAGTAGCAAATTTATAATAAAAAATAATATTTTTTCTATATTTAAATAAAAATTTTTATTTTACACCAAATATGAACTATTCTATAGCATCTAAACGACAAATAATTACAAAAAAATTCAGGAATATCCAGATTAATTCCAAAAATATTTTATAACATACAGGTTGGTTCCAGAAAAGTTTAACTTAAGAAACAAATAATTTTTTTAATGGAACACCCTGTATAGGCATGCAAGACGTTTTATCCGATTTTATGTGATTTTTAATTGTCTATAAATATTTAATTTACATTATAGATTATGTGTTATTAAAACCGAATTTTCAGGAAGAAGTTAAAAATGTAAAAAAGTACATGGTGTTACATTTAAAAAACTTTGGTTTTGAATATTAAACTTTTCTAGATCTGGATATTTTTGTAATGTAGAACTAATTATTCTGGATATAGCTCCAGAATTTTTTTTAATTATTTCCTCCTCCAGAGTAGTTCGAAAATTTTAAGAGCAATTCCATTAATATTGTTAAATAATGTAAACAATAGCTGGAAATATTCCAAAAATTATAATATTCATTTCTCAACTGTAAAATATTATCAATCAATACTTATATAAATCACTGTGTATATGATATTACATACAGATCTATATAAAATTTAATGACAAAAAAGTGTACATTCTTCAACTATTCTTGCAGTTAGATAGATGTAATTTTTTTTACATTTTTCTATTTTCTTGTATTTTCCATTGTTTTTCCTCAAAAAGAATTATTTAATAATTTGTAAAAATAACAATTATGATGATACCCATTAAATCAGACAAATACAAAAGATAATAGGTGTTCAAATAAATCTTATATAATTTAATAACCAAAATCTTAGTTTCAATTAAACCAAGTAGTTACCTTGAGCGAAATTTCAAGGGCTGTTAAAATTATTAATGAGAAGTGAAATTTCAATAAACCAGCTGTATTCAGCTCTTAAACAATACGCGAGTCGTGAAACTGATTCTGTCATTGATTCTGACACATTTCACGTGCAAACATGCTTATTACAGTTAAGCACAACACTCATTACCTCTTGTGATATTTCAGATAATTATTTCTAATTGTATTGAAAGGGAAATCTGGTATTTAAGATTTGTGTGAAAATAGATTTTTTTTTGAAAGAATTGTGTTAAAAAAATAATATAAAGCAAACTATTATTTAGGGATATTCAATAGTTTGTGCCCAAATAAAAAAAAATGTTCAGTTGGTTATTATCCATATTTTTTAACTATATTTTATCAATTATTTCCAATACTATTTTTATTTCTATAATGACATTAAAATATTAGCTTAATTACTTTTTCAAACATAAATCAAACTATAAATCCGTTTATACTAGAACGCGTCAATTTACAATAAAAAAAAGAAAAAAGCGTATAGCCATTAAAGTGGATTTTGCCTAATATTACCCTTTAAAAAAACGATTTTACTGTAACGTGTTTTGCGTTAAATGTACCTATTTTTAAACAGTAACACGAGCTGTGACATTTACAACATTTAAGCACCCAAACTGGTTGTAATATTCGTTTTGATCGTTTACGAAAACCGAATTTATTCCAACACTGAGATGTATTAAATAGTGAAATTTTTGATAAAATAATGTTTTATTTAAAATAAATTAAAAATCAAAATATATACAATGATTCCCAAAAAGTATGTACCATATGGAAAACTTCTTTATTATTCATTAGTAGATAGTCTACGTTAGTTCTGACCCAGGTATAGAGAATACAACGTGTTAGAGAGAGAATGAATGTATCTCAGCGATTCAGAGAGAGAGAGCACTATGATGTCACTAGCCAGATTTATAGTTTCCTTTAATACAATTTTAACTAATTCGGTTACTCTCCGAAAGAGGGCGCAAATCCGACAGTAACCTCCTTGGGGGACGGGAATATTCGTTGGTTACTATTAGACCGATTTAAATGAGGGAAACGGAAATGTATTTGAAATGTGACGTAGAATAACTATGTAAACAAAAATCATGCGCAGAATGGACTCCAAAAGGATCTTATAGCTTATATCTCCGTAATTAATGGTCCAAATTGAACGCGGAAAACGGTAATCTATTTGTCGGTAAAAATGGCGCTATATTTGAAATGTGACGTAGAATATTAAATATAGTAAAATCATGCGCAGAAGGAACGCCTAAAGGACCTTAGCTTACTTAGCTTATATGTCCGTTATTATTGGTCAGATTTAATCGCGGGAAATATTTGAAATGCGACGCAGAGAAAGTTAAGAAGAATTAACAATTCCAAGAATTTTTAAGATTGTTTAACCAACCAATCACGTTTTAGAAAAAATTGTTTTTGATAAAAGTTGGTGCTTTACTTTAAAGCACGATATTGAAAAACACAGTAATAATTTTTAAATTAACAAATATATACTTATATTATTTAATAAATAAGTTGTATATTTTGTATTATTAGTTATAATTACTCCAGAAGTTGAAGCAATAAGATACTGAAATTGGCGATTTTAACCCTAAGTGACTAGTTTCGTAATACCTACGCAGTAAATTTTTAAAGTAAACTGAATTTGCTACAATATGAGACTAGAACTGTCCCTATAGACCGTACTCCAAGCAGAGAAAGATGCTGTTAGGCTCATCAACACTATAGCTCTAACTGTTACCTTTACATATGATGTAGTGGTAGTCGTTGGTAAGGACATTAACTTGCTGGTCATCCTCAGTGCTATCTCAGAACCAAAATGGTGGACAGAGACGCAGCCCCACAACAGATCTTGAGGATGATTTCTTGCGACTGCAATTAGGGTTGTGGGAACGCGTAGAGCTCCAGGAGGGCAGGCATAAAATGCTCATAAGTCTGCAGGCCTCTTGTGACAACGTACCCGATGTTGTAGTAGTCGATTCTCCAAAAGGAGATGAAGGCCAAAGACGCAGCCCCGCAAAAGTTCTTGCGGATGATTTCTTGCGGCTGCAAGAAGGTTTGTGGGAACGCGTACAGCTGCAGAAGGGCAGGCAAGAAATGCTGATCAGTCTGCATGTCTCTTGTGACAACGTACCCGATGTTGTAGTAATCGATTCCCCAAAAGGAGATGACGGCCAAAGACGCAGCCCCGCAAAAATTCTTGGGGATGATTTCTTGCGGCTGCAAGGAGGTTTGTGGGAACGCGTACAGCTGCAGAAAGGCAGGAATAAAATTCTTATGAGTCTGCATGCCTCCTGTGACAACGTATCCGATGTTGCAGTAGTCTATTCCCCAAAAGGCGACGATCTGTCCGATGTCAACATGGAGGATGTTTTGTGGGGACAAGAGATTAACGATACATCGCAACCCCCTCATTGCACTTCCAAGAGGGCTAAATTAACATAATTTATTGATTACCTTGAAGAACTCAATTGAATAATTGATTACAAAATCATTGATGTACATATTAACTTTTGTTGTACTTACCTTTTTTATTTTATTATTCGTATAAGTTCATTAAACATCATCGTTAACACGTCTCATTTTTATAATATTCCATCATGAAACGTACAGGGACCCGATAATATAACAGGGGATTGCGAATATTTAGGCTCAAAATTCAGTCAGAACGACAAAATTATGCTTAAAATTGCGAATTTCGAAAAATTTTGAAAGGCTTTATCTAGGAAACTTTTGGGTCTACAAACACAATTCTAGTTTCATATTGTAATAAATTCAGGCTACGTACTGTGTATGTATTATCGAAAACTAGTCCTTTAGGATGAAAATCGCCACAATCTGAAAAAAGTCGAAAATGTTGCGATTTTTTGCGATTTATGACAAAGTTGTGTTCAGCGCTTGCAGTCACAAACTTGGATTACTCATTGGGCTAATTTCATAAATAAATCAACAAAAATTCAGAACTACAGGATTTGAAGCAAGGCCTTGAATTATAAATAATTGTATCAGTTGATTTTTTTATAATATATTTAAATAAAAAAATAACCTCCAAAACAAGGCGATAAAGTATATTCTATTTTATACAATAAAGCAAAGAATATTTATAATAAATATTGATAGCTACTGGTTGAGAAAAGTTTCAATCACACAGTTGTTTGACAATTTATTTAGAATTTCGATGATCGTTAGATTTAAAGTTTATTCCAGCCATAAATTATCTTTTACTATTTTAAACAATGCAATTATTGGTTTCCACACCCATGTTCTCTAGCGAGACACGTGGTCCATAAACGACAGCGTAACAGTTTGATGGAGAAGGATGAGAAACTTGGTTTATATTGGAGTTTAATGTGACGTTTATGTCGCAAGAATTGTTCTTCGCACGGGTAGAAATTCAATTTTGGGACGTGCACATTCCTTTTGTTGACTTGCTAACGTTTTGCGGTTTCTTAATTTACTGCATTTTGTACCTTTTGGTATTTTATTCGAGTACGAAAGGGTTGAATGCGGAATGTTTGTAATTCGACGAAACGGTTTGATGTTTGTTGAAAAAATTTAAGCAATTTCAAGCGAAATTTTGTTGGTATTTATAACTAAAAGCATGAAAAGTAGCAATGAAAATATAATGAAAGAATATTACATGTTTTTTTTAGTTTATTGCTGAACCGGAAGTCACATTACTACCGAAAGTATGTTATGTGATTACATTTTTAATAATATTTTTAAAATATTATTATTTGTGTGGTAGAGCATATAGTTTTTTAAAATATTAAGATAATGTAATACTCGGATGGTTAAAGGTCATTTTTTTTCATTGTAGAGGTTTCAGACCATACTAAATCTAATGCTGTTATCCGATGGGGGTGAAGAAGGTTAAGAGCGACAAATTTTGTCAAAAATTTCGTTTCCTTTAAATCAAAAGTCGACGTGTCTCACTATTTTTCTGAAAAATTATTGTGCGAGACTAAAGTGAGGGTAGGAAAAAACACCCTGTATTTCTGTTCAGGGGGTAGTAAAAAAATTAAACTTAGTGATTTTAATTCACACATGTTATGTTCCCTATTTAAATTTGTTATCAAAAATTTTGTCCCCCTCAAATCAAAAATCGACTTGTCTCGCCATTTTTGCCAAAAATTATTGGGTAAGCCTAAATCGGGGGTTGAAACTTTTTAAAAATCACCCTGTATATTGGAAAATATAATTAGGATCGAACTTCCTTAAGGTAAGTTGATCAATCTCTTAATTTTATTACTTCATTATTCGACCACATTTGAGATAATGGATAACCTGTTTAAATTATAAAATCTTTATTTCACATGATTCACATACGATTTTTTGTTTGATATAATGCCTTCTACATTTTCCTCTAAATTTGTTCGTAGTATTTAAATCAAAATAATTATTTTCAAAAAATTGTTAAAAAGATTCCGGGTTTCGCATTCGCTATGAATCAAAGTGTATGTGTACCGCGTCTGTGTTAGGTAGTCGGTTGTCACAGATGGAATAACGTGAATAAAGAGACTTGCTCATGCGAAAGATGAAACATAAAGTATAATTGAAATGCAAGGATGCGACACACCGTCAGATGTCGCTGGATTGCAGGGTGTACCAGGAGAAAATCGAAAACTGTTTGCTGCTTTATTCTAGAACAATGCGCGTGATCTAGAATCAGAGCGCTAGAAAAAAAATATTTATTTATACATGAAAAAATGTATTCATTAATACAGGGTGATTAATTTTTACTTCAATTTTATTTTAACTACTATTACTTTTATTGTTATTAAAATTTTAATTTTTTTATTATATAAATATCAAAGCTAATAAAAAAAATGAAGAAATAGAAGATAATCATCGGATAAAATAACATTTATTTCGTGATTGTGAAGATATAAAAAATCAGAAATACACGAATAACTAGACCAACCACAAAGTGGATTTATCAAAAAAATAAATATCGATGACCACATATTCAGAGTCAAACAAACCATGGGAAAAATCGATGAAATAAATTCGGAATTGCCTGAATTATTCATTTAGAAAATAACGAGTAAAATAGTAAAAGGAAACACGAAAATAAGCATGAGCATATATAAAAATAATAAAATATATGTGAGAATAGACAATATGGACTCACATGAATAAACAATAAAAAAAATAACATAAAAACAAGATAAATGATTTTTTTAACGACGAATCGAGTTTTTTTCAAAAATACAATAATGATTTTTCATAATATTTTCATGCTATATCAAAAAACAATGATAATTATCAATTTTTTTTATCGAGAATTTTTGAAAATAAATTTGTTCTATCGGATGAAATTTAACAAGCAATTCAATATTTACGATTCATAAATGTGATGCTTCTTTCATCTTTTGTGTAATACAACAACAATGCTTAAACCCCAGGTATTTATTGGTCCCTGGATTTGACGTGCAGACAGAAATATTTTAGATTTTTTTGTAAATGGGAATTCAAAATTATTTGTTTATAAAATACCAAATCGAAATATTAATTAATTAAAATTAAAGATAAAAATATTAGACATATATGTGATCGTATTAATCATTTTTTTTTAAATTTCAATTACCACAATTGATTTATTTGTTTTTAATTTTTTATTTAGGCGTTTTTTTAAATAAAATTTTAGCAAATTTTAACAAATAATCCCGCACAGAATGTCAAGGAATTAGTTCTCGGTGGAACCGAATGAAAATTGTATATGTTTATGTTATTAAAATTAAAAAAAATGATTAAATTTTCTGCTATGACTGGTTTAGCATCTACAGAGTGTTAAAAAAAATTAATACTGTTTTGGTAACTTGAATGATACTATTTTTAATTTATTTGTATTTCTGAGCTGAATCAGAAAAAAAATAAAAAAAATAAAAAAATAATAAGTGTAACTAATAAAAATTGTTTAGTACTACTATACAGGATGTATCATTTATATGGAAAGAATAGATTACTTTTGATATTTAAAAAATATTTATATTTTAGAAATCTTTATATAAAATCCTATGATAAAATAAAGGATGGCCCACTATATACGCTTCGCGTTGGTCTTTATATAGAACACAGTAATATTGTGTAAAAAATGTTTACAACATACATGATCTATATTAATATAAAATTATTTTCAATAATAAAAAGTTATCCACCATAGTTATATTATTTTAAATAGGACAATGTATTTTTTTTAGAGAACTAGGTTTCTTAACGCGGCTTGCGGTGGTAGTTAATTGGCAGAAATCGTCACGTAATGAAAAAGCGTTATGCCCCCTTCTGGTAACTTGCCTCTCTGTTTTCTTCTATTTGTAATTTTTTATAGTGTGATTTTTTCCGATTTTTATTGTTTTTTCTTTTTTTTTCTGTTTTTTCCTGATTTTTTGTTTTTTTTTTATATATCTGTTTTTTCTGATTTTTTCTGATTTTCCTGATTTTTCTGATTTTTTTCTCATTTTTTCTGGTTTTTACGGTTTTTTCTGATTTTTCCTCATAACCTAACCTTTTTCTATTTCTTTCTTTTGTTTTCTATTTTTTTCTCATTTTTCTGATTCTTCTGATTATTATTAGCGATTTATTTAGATTTTTTTTTTATTTGTTCTTTTTTATTGTATCGTTACAGTTGTTTCCGTTTTTTGTTGTTCTTTTGCTTTTTGGTTTTTCTATTTTTTTTTGATTTTTTTTCAATTTTTCCCAATTTTTTTCTTTTTTTCCTATTGCTTTAGTTTTCTGAATTCTTCTCATTTTTTCTTATTCCTCTAATTTTTGTGATTATATGCAGTTTTGTTGTAATTTTTTTGCGATTTTGGTGCGATTTTTTGTTATATCGATTTCTTGCGTTTTTGCGACTAATCTTTCTTCATTTTTCTCATTTTTCCTGTTTCTTTAGTTTTCTGAGTTCTTATTTTTTCTTATTCCTCTAATTTTTTGTGATTATTTGCAGTCTTTTTTTTGACATTTTTTGGGATTTTCTTGCGATTTTTTTGCGATTTTTTAGAGATTTCTTGCGATTTTTTGTTATATTTTTCGATTTCTTGAGTTTTTTGCGACTCTAATCTATCTTCATTTGTTCTCGTTTTTTTCCTATTTATTTAGTTTTTTGAATTCTTCTTATTCCTCTAATTTTTTGTGATTATTTGCAATTTTTTTGTCATGTTTTTTGATTCTGTTACGATTTCTTTGCAATTTTTTGCGATTTTTTCAATTTTTTGCGATTTTTTAAGTTTTTTGCGATTTTTACGATTTTTTCCGATTTTACGCAATTTTTTGCGTTTTTTTTGTTATATTTTTCGATTTCTTCAGTTTTTTACGATTCTACTTTCTTCATTTTTTTCTCATTTTTCTGATTTTATCCTATTTCTTTAGTTTTCTGAATTCTTCTTATTTTTCTTATTCCTCTACTTTGTGTGATTATTTGCAATTTTTTTTGTCATTGTTTTCGAATTTTGTTGCGATTTCTTGCGATTTTTTGCGATTTTTTGCGATTTTTTGCGATTTTTTGCGATTTTTCGATATATGTTTTTGCGACTCTAATCTTATACACAAGAAAATTAATCAAACAGATAAAATGGTGATATAAATAAATTAGCCATCTACTTTTAAATAATTATTTTGTAATTAAAAAATAAGAGAATTTAAAACCAAGTCAATTTGTTAAAATAAACCTTAAATCCGATCAGTTGAAATTTCACAACAATCTAGTGCTGTAAAGTCACCCTTTACACCCTCTATGAGGTTCTAATAATTATAATCAATATACCTTTTTAATATGCTAGACGCGTAGCTCAGTCAGTCAATCAGTCAGTAATCAAACAGTGATGCCGATTTGTGGGGAATTTTTCTCTTTTTGGGTTATTTTCCACATTATTGGTAATTATTAAGTATAATATACAACGGTGTATTGTTGTTTTTACTTTTTCGCTACGTATAAAAAAAACCAAAAAAAAAATTGTAGCTTAGTCAGTCAGTAATCAACAGTGATTCCGATTTGTGGGGAATTTTTAGCAAAATTCATATTTTTTAAAATGCGACTAAAAATAATTGATATCTGGGACTTGCAGACCATGCACAACTTTTTATGAACAAAAACTTTTTCCTAAAATTAATAATAAAAAAGTAATCCGTATGCTGGCACCTCACTGTATATACAGTGTGCCCAGAAGTTTTTTTATGAATTTGTTTACATTTTCTCCCATGAATATAAACTGTTTAATTAATTTTGTTGAAAATAATGAAAACAATATGTATTACTATAAATGGAGTACTCTGTATATTTTGATTACATTCAAAAGAGCGATTAATTTTCTTGTATATAGTTAGATATATTTTATTTTCCTAATAAACAAAATATTCGAATTTTCAAGATACATAAGAGTGGAAAATAATCATATAGGGTGATCTCTGCATCAAAGACTTTATCAAGAAAAAGCTTCGGTTGATAATTTAATTTTGTTTAACTAACAAAGATACATATTCAAATAGACAGAAATTTTGGTTTTTGTTGGCTAGAGAGTATCTATATTTTTTTTTATCATTAAAATTAATTCCACTTTGGGGTAGTTCATATAAGTAAATATAGTTTTGTTAATATAGAGATGGTCCAGTTTTTTTGATTATAAGAAAAATTAAATTTACTTATATTTCATATTTTGTGATGATTGGGAAATTTTTCGATTTTTGTGGTTATGTCAATATATGAATTTTCCAATATTTTATATGCAGTAAGTCGGGAGATTTCCCATAATGATTATTAGATTTCTCAATATTTTATATTTCAGAGTAATAGTGGGATTTTCGTTTCAATATTTTACTGCCTTTAGCAGCTGTCAACGGAAAGCATTTTATGTTGACAATTGTAAAATTCTCAATGTTTATTCATTTATTTACTGAAGTCATTCTGTTAGTTATTTTTTTGAAATTGTATTGAAGTATCATACTTAATTTTTTTAATAAACCACGCATTTTATTATCGTATTTAATTTTATTGCTATCTTTCAGTCAAGAGGCATAAGGTCGTGGCGGAGTATATCAGGGCATTGAAATTTAAAATTCTAATCTTAAATCTTTATGATTATTGAACACACGTGAAAAGAAAAAAAAATAGTTACATTTTAAAATCATCGTAAAATAAATTTTGTGTTAAATCTTATGCGAAATTGGACAACAGTTCAGTTATAACATTGAAAAAAGTTAACTTTATATTTTTATTCAAATTCAAATTAAAATTGATAAACTAAAAATTTATATGAAATTTTGTTTTATATATATTTGGATATCATCTAACATTTTCCATTGTTTTTCCAAATACGGAATAAAATTTCATAAAATTGAAATAGATTAATACCGTTTATTTAAAAATAAATTTATATTTCTCTTGGTCAATCACAAAATAACAAAGGGGTAAGAATCGAATATAAGTAATTAATTAAAAAAATTTAAATAAAATCTATTTTTATATATTTTAATGGTTACATTTTCCATTGTTTTTTCGAATACAGCATATTTCCAAATATTCCAGTGGACTGATTTTGTTTAATTCAAAATAAATTTAGAAATAATAATGATTATTAGATTTCTCAATATTTTGTATTTCAGAGTAATAGTGGGATTTTCGTTTCAATATTTTATCGCCTTTAGCAGCTGTCAACGGAAAGTATTTTATGTTGTCAATTGTTAAATTCGCAATGTTTATTCATGTATTTACTGTAGTCATTCCGTCAGTTTTTTTTTGAAATTGTATGGAAGTATCATACTTCATTTTTTTAATAAACCACGCATAAATTTTATTATCGTATTTAATTTTATCGCCATCTTTAAGTCGACAGGCATAAGGTATCAATGAACCAATTTGGGCAATTTTAAATTTACAAATTGATAAAAAGAAGTAAATAGGTACTTAATTAATTCAATGAATTGTATTTTTTTTCTCGCCATATTCCTGTCTCTAAATGTACAAGTCTTCTCGATACTGCAGTGGCACGAACTATTACTTTCGATCAGCTCCGACAGAACTGCAGAAGCGGAGAAATTCTTCCAGTATATATTTTTTAAATTCAAATATAAACAATGAACCCATAGATTAATCTGTAATTCATATTAACATTTATTACAGTGATTATAAATTAAATAACATAAATAACCATCCTGTATACAAAAATTTTGAATCAAAATAAACAACCTCCATTTTGCTGTTATTACAGCAGTGGGATTAATATACCATATTTTTGAAAAAAAAAATTAAAAAAACAAGTGGTCCTCCGTCAACCCAAATTCGACAAAAAAAATTTTTTTGTGGCTGTGATAAAAAAAAATTGAGCCCCGATGGACTCGAGTAGTCAATGTATTTTGAGCCGCTGAATTCGATTTTGAGGTCGGAGGAATTTAAATATTCCCTTTTAATATAATCTCCGAACACATATTCCATTATAGGGAAAAAAGTGATTGCAGCCATGGGATTTATCAGATAAGAGGCACGTTAATTACCCTCGTAGCACTATTCTAATTTAAATTTAAATTTTAATCTTTATGTAAGCTTCGATATGGGTTTTTTTTAAGCAAATGCGAATAATAATAATAATAACTTTATATCTTCTTAAAAAATACATACAAATAGTAACTAGTTAAATAAAAAAAAATGAATAAGATAAATAAATTATAAATTTCAACAATAAAAGCATAAAAATTAATATCTCAAAAAATTGTAAAATAATGCAATTATCTTGTATGAAAATTAAATAAAAACTGCAACGATGATGATTGAAAAAAAAACATCTACTGTACCTGGGCATAAACAGGAAAAATAAATATTCCTTACAAAGAACATCATAAGACTTTTATTTGCTTGAAGATGATTCGGGATATATTAAGTAGATATTGTTTGGAGATATTTTTGACCTTGATTAGCAGAATAAACTTAAAAATTTCTTATGGACATTAACATGGGAAAATAAGAATTTTTGCACTTGTTGTGTTGCTCATACCTAGTTTTGCTAAATTCAACTTTATGTACGTAAATTCTCGTTTAAAGGTCTCAATGCTGACATATCGTTTGTATTAAAAAAATTGCTAATCAGTGAATAAATAATCAGGAAAATTAACATTATAAATTATGGGACTTTTGCTGTAAGATAAAAAAATGTGTCCAAAGTTGTATTGATAAAATTATTGATGTGGTCATTAATATTAATTAGTTTTTAATTTTTATTCGAAATTGTATTATAATATATTTTTTCTGATATAATAAACGATATTTACAAAAATATATTTCTGTTAACACGAGTATTTCCACTACATAAAACATGAACAATGCACAAGAGAAAAATAAGCTGAATAGAAAATTAAACATTCAAAAATTGGATGCAAGTTCCATATACGAACGAATCAATTTATGGTGCTAATAATAACGCTAAAATTCAGTATTTTCAAATATTCCAATTACAAAACGTAATGTTTATTGAATGCTTTATAACCTAGTAAGTCAATATCCAACTTTGCAATCAACGTGTATTTCGCCCAAAGGTTGGATTTCAACTTCCTGTACGAACTGTCTATCTTTCGTGCCTGTCAGGACAATGTAATAGAATTGCTATTCAAATACTCATTGAATTGTGCGCTTTTCATTGAATGCTTGTCGTATATTTTGTTTGTTCCTTTTTAGTATCACAGTGAAAATTCAAGCAATAAATGAGTGTCTTTATTTTTTAGTAAAAAAAAACTAATAAAACGGTTTTGTCCGTCCGTCCTTTTGTTAGTGTAATTCAAATCAAGAATGGTGAGAGATAGAGACAAATGGACAAGGGAAATCGACACAGCGTCGTTAAAAACCCTTCAACTGATATTAATTTTTGACCCATTTGTACTTTTCCGCTAATTATACCATATATACCTACCATATGCTTAATAAGAAATTTGTTCTTGTGACATAAAATTCTTGAAACATTTTCACTTGTTTAATATATTTATTAAAACAATTTGTAACAACGTATCCGTATTAATAAAACAAATTATAAGTTTTCTTCTAAAAAAAATCATGTAATTTTCTTGCGCTTTAAAATAAATGAGTTCTCTAAACTAGTTCTTATAACGTCTTGCTGGAATTGCAGTCGTGTTGATACTAATCAAAAGTAAAAATCACAAGTTTTTTTGATGTTTACACTTTTAGAACTGTCTTAGTTTTCAAATAAACCGACACATGTTTTAATTGCAAAAATAATTGATTTTTCATGTAATTTTTTATCTTCTATATTCATTTAATATATTTCGTTATTTAGTTTTTCTTTCGGGGTTATTAAAAAGTTACTAAATCAACTGAATATTTTAAGTGTAAATTTGTCAATATAAAAACTATGAGATTTATAGATTTAACAATGTCGGCAGTTGTTACTTTGCTTATCGTACCTCAGTACATTGAAATTTGTTAGGTAAGTTTTCTTCTGATAAATGGTACTTAAGAATTTGTTAGGTTATATGATTGTTATGTCACATAACATAGGGTCATAGCTTTATTTTAAATAAAATAACCCCACGTAATTCCCTTCTGAAAAGTAGCACCCTAAAAGGGCTTTAAAATCTTTGACATCTTGATTCCGGTTTAGAATCCGTGTTAGCATATCTCACTTATCTAATCTGAATAATTAAAAGAATGAATTCATGATTATTCTTCTTCGGAAAATTCTTCCCGGACAATCCTTCCCAGACAATATGAGTCACTATTTTTATGTATTTAAAAAAGGACTACACTGAGCAATGATAAACAGGCTTTAGTTAAAAAAATGATTTGACTGTCTTCGTAGAATTATAAATATTTTCATATTACAAATTTCGTAAAGAATATATATTAACTGATCAATGATGGATTATACTATGAAAATAATGGCAGTAAAAAATAATTATTACTAAATTATCGCGGGAAAAAACTGTGGTGGAAAAGGACTGCCGTGGGGATGGATTAGCGACGGGAACAAATTAGTTTAATGCAAATAAAACTCGTTATATTATGTTCTTACATTTTCCATTGTTTTTCCGAATACTGAAATATTTATTTCATTGTAAAAACGATTATATATAGATTCTTGTCATCATAGATTCTTATCATCCACTTTAATATGGAATTTTTTAGTAGATAAGATATTGTGTACATACATATACATTACTTTCCAGGCAAAGTTGAGGCCTTGATTGTAAAACTGTATATAGGACAAATACCTTCAAGATGATCGATTTTTTTCCAATGATTATATTGAACAAGGTAATTATAATAATTACTACTCTCCCAGTCTGTCATTATAACAATTATTTCACTTCTGTGACATAACAGAAACTTCGATATGTTCATAAAAGAGCACAATTAATATCTTGTAGGTTATGGATCTAGCGGAATCCGCAAATTCAACTTATTTGCGTATCCATAATAAAATTAGCTGCAAATTATTTAGTTTTGACCATATCTTGATAATTAAATTGAAAATGCCAATTGACAACTAAATTAAGTTGCCTTTTTCGAAAGATTTTGTAATTTTTTATAGAATCTACTCCTATTTCGTTATTGCCGTTGTTTGGAGAGAAAGAAACAATAATAGATCTAGTGAAGTGACGTCACAGCAATCATATATCAAAGGTGCCTAATCCGGCGACCGAATATTTGAATTTAAATTTTCGTTTACTAAATCATCCACCCTTCCAAATCTTTAAAAATGTTTGTAAATATTGTCTAATACCTCATTAAAATTGTAAGAATCACTGGGAAAATATAAATAATAATTCAATATTTTCGACTTCAAAAATTATACTATTAGAGAAACGGTTAATAAAATATTAGCTTACAACATATAAAAATCTAACGAATTATACAGTCGAGCAGTTAAATATTAAATATATAAAGGATTCAAAAACAAAATAAAATAATTTTAAATTATATACTTACATTATTGAAATTGAAAAACTCTAATCTAACATCTTTATGATTAATGAACATACCTGGAAAGAAAAAAACAAATTAAAATCATCATAAAGTAAATTTTGTGTTAAATGTTATGCCAAATTGAACAAGTCAGTTGTAAAATTTAAAAAAGATATCTTTATATGTTTATTATAATCAATTTCAAATTAAAATTGACAAACTATAAAAATTGATATAAAATTTTATTTTATATATTTTTCGATATCTTCTCACATTTTCCATTGTATTTCCAAATACAGAAATATTTCAAAAAATGGATTAGTACCGTTTAATTAAAAATAAATTTATGTTTTTATTGGTTAATTATAAAATAACAAAGGGTAGGAATAGAATATAATTAATTAATTATAAAAATTTAAATAAAACCATTTTTAAATATATTTTAATAGTCACATTTTCCATTGTTTTCCCGAATACGGTATAAAATTTCTAAAAATTCCAATGGACTAATTTTGTTTAATTCAAAATAAATGTATATTTTATTTAAGAATTAAAAAAAGGGGTGGGAATAAAATATAATTATTTATTAAAATTCAAATAAAATGCAATTTTATATATATATATTTCGATATTTTCTTAGATTTTCCATTATATTTCCAAATGCAGTGTACAAGTTCTAAAAATTCCCATAGACCAATACTGTACAATTAAAACTAAATTTGTTAAATTAATTAGGAATTAAAAACTAACAACGGGGTAAGAAATTTTTTTTTGTATATATATTTAAATTATCAATCAAAATATAGAGTATTTTTTAAGTCATATATAATTATGTATTATAAGCAAATTCAAATTAAAATTGATAAACTATGAAAATTTATATAAAATTTTATTTTATGAATTTTTTGACATCTAACATTTTCCATTGTTTTTCCAACTATAGTAAAATTTCAAAAAATTGAAATGGATTAATACCGTTTATTTAAAAATAAATTTTTATTTTTATAGGTTAATTAAAAAATAACAAAGTGGTAGGAATAGAATATAATGAATTATAAAAATTTTAATAAAATCTATTTTTATATATATTTAAATAGTTACATTTTCCATTGTTTTTCCGAATAGAGTATAAAATTTCTAAAAATTCTAATGGACTAATTTTGTTTAATTCAAAATAAATTTACAATTTTATTTAATTATTAAAATTTAACAAAGGGGTGGGAATATAAAATAATTAATAATTAAAATTTAAATGAAACGCAATTTTTTATATATTTCGATACTTTCATAGATTTTCCATTGTTTTTCCAAATACAGTACAATTTAAAAATTCGAATAGACCAATACTGTAAAATTAAAAACAAATTTATAATATTATTTAGGAATTAAAAAATAACTGGTAGGAATATAAAATACATAATTTATTTATTGAATTGAATTAGTATAATTTTAAACATACGCTTGTAATATTTATTATTTTTAAGCACATCATTAAATTATTAATTTATATTTATAGAAACTCAATTATAGTTGTTAAATTAATCTTGATCTATTCAATTATTAGCTCAATAAAAAAACAAACCGGTGTGATAATCTTACACAAACTAAAACCAAATGGGGCAAACAAAATACCTAATAGCCATTTGTTTGAGATCGTAGTACACCGTATAAAAACCGATTAAAACTGCATCAATTAATCAAACAAAACGTTTTTTATGTACGTATATTTAAAGCCGTGCGATAAAAAATTTAATCTTCACTCATTTTTCGAAGTCCGCTTTTCGCATCAACGCAAATTAAAAGGTATTTTGGAGCAGTGACATTTTGGAATATTTTGTTGTTTGATTGTTTTGTAAATATGGGAGTGATTGTTGTCACTTTTAACAAAAATCACAAGATTTTTTGAATGTTTTAATTAACTTCCGAAAAATGAATTTCACAATTATATTTGCCAAAAATATTATTCAAGATTACTATAACTATTATTATTATCACTTTTTCGTTTAATAATTATTATTACATTTTGACACATTGTAAATAAAAAAATAGTAGTTCGTTTTTAATTTAATATAATTTATAAGTTATATTCGTGCTGTTTCATCAAATTTCAGGATTTCCAGCTCCTATTCAACCTTTAAAATTGCAAGGCCAACAAAGATAAGAATCCAATCGTGTCCTTTGCATATAAAAATGTCTCGGAGAAAATGAGAAGTCTTGTTTTATAACGTTTATTTCATCGCTTTAGGAAATCTTTTCAGTAAAGAGGAAATGAACCGAAAAAAAAGAAAACATTGACTTTAAAAAAAGTCATTATTAATATTGTTAAAACATAATGTAATTAGATATAATACATTTTTTTGTTATTTTATATACTAATTTGTCTGATATGAATAGACGATATTTATTTATCAGAATTTACCTTGTAATATAATGTCCTTTACGGTTTAGCTGATTTGAATCTGTCTGTATACAGTGTCTTACCTGTCAATACACAAATCGCAAACTGCTCTAACCGCAGCATGTAGTTGACACTGAATTATCAATAGTTCATTAGCGATTGGTTTCATGATTTATTTACGTCTAACAAGTTAAACCAAATTAAATGATAAGATAGGTAGAATTCGAGTTAATCAAATAATAATATTAATTGATTAAATGTAATTAAAATGCCTAAATATATAAATAGTAGCTTATAACGTTTGTTCAAAATATATTAAAAGAATGTTTACATTATCAACTATTTTTTAAATCAATTTAGATAAATATATCTTTAATATTTTATTAAATTGATAAAAAATTAAACAAATAATACGGCAACCGCGCTTTGCTTTACGCGGTAGTCGATGAATGATAATCTGCTCCAAGAGTGACATTTAGACACCAGCGAACACGTAATAATGCTATACCACACCATAGAAAATTAATATTCAGTTATATTTACCTATGTCAGCTTAGGATGTTTACGGCTATGTAATGAAGTTACTAAAATTATAAATTGCCTTTATGCACATAAAAACAATTACATCGAACTTACCCTATGATGAAAATTTTGAAAGATAATCAATGGAATTTACTTGAAACTCTATTTTATAATTTTTGTGTCGGCGAACTCTTGTGATTTACTATAGACCACTGGAAGTTTTTTATTATATTGACTATATATTTCAAGAAAAAAAATCCAGTTTTCTTCATGCGGCCTGGATTTAGTACTTTGTTTTTGTTATAACGCTAAAATGTCTCGACTTCCTCTACTCGGAATCCAAGAGATCGGGCGAAAAACTTCTGTAAACTTGTGAAAGAATTTTGGAACTTTTATTATACTTTTGAAATTCTTGACTTTTGAAATTCTTGACATTTTTGACATTTTTAAAGTTCTTGAAATTTACGATTTTTTTGTGATATTTTTGAATTTTTCTTTGAAGGTTTTTAAAATTATTGCGTTCCTTAAAATTTTGGGTATTTGGTTTATCGTTTTTTGTAATTATCGAAATTTTTGAATTTACTTTTTTCCAATTTTTTTATATTGTGAAATTTTTGAAATTTTAATATATTTTTGTAATTCTTGACATTTTTGAAACTTTGGAAATATTTGTTAAATGTTTTTAAAATTAAAGATATTTTCAAATTGTTATAATTATTATTGGTAATATTTTAAAAAAATTTAAAATTTTTGCAATTTTAAATTTTTGTTTGGAGGTTTTTTAAAATATTGAGATTTTTAAAATTTTTAGAATTTTTTAAATTTTCGAATAATTTTTTGTTTATCGAAACTGTTGATACATTTCTAAAATTAATTATATTTATATTTTTGTAATTATCGGAATTTTTGAATTTACGTTTTTTCCAATTTTTTTATATTATTGTAAAATTTTTGAAATTTTAATATATTTTTGTAATTCTTGAAATTTTTGAAACTGGAAATATTTGTTGAATGTTTTTAAAATTCCAGATATTTTCAAATTCTTATAATTATTTATGTATTATTTTCAAATTTTTGCAATTTTAAAATTTTTAGGTTTTTTATTAGTTTTGAAATTCTTGACATTTGTGACATATTTAAAGTTTTCGAAATTCATTAATTTATTTTTGAGATTTGTGAATTTTTGTTTGAAGTTTTTTAAAATTATTGACGAATTAAAAATTTTTGGAAATTTTGAAATTTTCGCAATTTTCCAAATATCCGAAATTTTCGAATAATTTTTTATTGAAATATTTCTGAAATTTACTATAATTATATTTTTGTAATTATTGAAATTTTTTAATTAACTTTTTAAATAATTTTATATTATGGTGAAATCATTGAAATTTTAATATATTTTTGTAATTATTGACATTTTTGAAACTTTGGAAATCTTGAATTTTTTTAAAATTACCGAAATTTTCAAATTATTTTAATAATTATTGGTAAATTTTTGTAACTCTGAAATTTTTAGATTTTTAATAAACTTCATGATTTTTTGAAATTTATTAATTTTTGTTTGAGGAAATTTAAAATTATTAAGGTTTTAAAATTTTTAGAATTTTTTAAATTTTCGGAATTATCGAAATTTTCGAATAATTTTTGGTTTTTTAAAGTTGTTAATATATTTCTGAAATTCACGATATTTACATTTTTGAAATTATAAATATTTTTGTTTTTTCCATTTGTTGATATTATTTTGAAAAGTTTGAACTTTCAATATTATCTGTAAATTCTTAATATTTTTAAAACTGGAAAATTAAATATTTGTGGAATGTTTTTAAAATTCCCTAGATTTTGGAATTCATAAAATTATTTTACATATTTTCGAAATTTTCCAAATTTTTACAATTTTGAAACTTTTAATATACTTTTGAAATTCTTGAAATTTAGGAATTCCAAAATTATTGACGTTTTTAAAATTTTGGGAATTTTTAAAATTTGCGTCATTTTCCAAAAATTCGAAATTTTCTATATTTTCAAATTATTTTTTGTTTGTTGAAATTATTTTGGTAATATCAAAATTTTTAAATTTTTGTTTTTTGAAAATTTTAATAGTTTTGAAATTCTTAACATTTGTGACGCATTTAAAATTCATGAAATTTTTGAATTTTTAATTGATTTTGTAAAATTATTGAGGTTTTTAAAATTTTGAGAATTTTTAAAATTTTCGCAATTTTGGAAATATTCGAAATTTTCCATTAATTTTAAATGTTTATTGAAATTCCTGATACATTTCTATAATTTATTATATTTATATTTTTGTAATTATCGACATTTTCTAATTAACATTTTTCCAATTTTTTTATATTATGCTGAAATTTTTGAAATATTTTTTGAAGTTAGAATATATTTTTATAAGTTGTTTAATGCTTTTAAAATTGCCGAAATTTTGAAATTCTTTTTATTATTTTTGGTAATATTTTCATAATTTTCCAAATTTTTGCAATTTTGAAATTTTCAGAACTTTCAATATACTTCTTGAAATTTTTAAAATTCTTAAAATTCATGATTTTTTTTGTGGAATGTTTAAATTTTTGTTTAAACATTTTTCAAATTTTGGGACTTTTTTTTAATTTGCACCGGAATTAGCAAAATGAACAAAATGAGCACCAGTAGGGAGGGAAATTCTTGAAATTTCTTAAAGTTCTTAAAATTTATGATTTTTTTTTTGTATTAATATTTGAACAGCGTTTTGACATTTACTTAGTCAGTACTAACAACAGGAAAAATTTAATAAAGCTAATACCAACATTTTGATTTAAAAGTCATTAAAAATGAATTTTCTGTCCAATATAGACAACTTTACGGTAAGAGATAAAATTCTCAGTATATGGTCAAAAGATAATTTTTATTAGTGTACGTATATATAATATTACTTAATCTGTAGCGAAGGTAGGCCAATAAATAAAGTCGCCTCCATAAGGGAATTCATTACGCGCCTAATAGAAATTCCTCCAGGAATAAATTAATTATATTAATAGTTTATTATCCCGGGTATTGGTATGAATTATCGTTTAATCATAATGATATCTGAGGGACCGTATTGTACCGGCTAAAGCTGCAATTTTGAGCTTAATTACAGGACGAAGAGGTTGCATAGTAGGAATTGTAGAATAATTTCATTACTGTCCAATCTGGGTCAATTACCGGAAATTTTCTATTCGCTTGAATACAGAATTGGGATTGTTATGCTGGTTTATGTCCGATTTTGTCGAAATTATTTAGTGAATTTAATATAGTTGTTTGTTTAGAATCGTAGAGAGAGAAGCAGCTAGATTTTATAACTGGGATGGACATTTATTATTTTAAATTAGATTAATTATTATTTTTAAGTTGCACAATTTTTTATTACACATATGTTAGAAGGGAGGTTAATAAAACGTTTATTTATGTATACTTTTTAATAAATATATATTTACCCAAAAAAAAATGCTGTTCCCATATGGGGCTATCGACTAAAAAAATTTAAAGTCCTTATTTCTCATGAAAAGGTTTAATACTCTTTTTCCATCAGGTTAATAAATATTATTTTTAACATTATTAACTGTACCATATTTCTTCATAATTATAGTTGACTGATCAATAAAACATGTAAATATAGGCTAGTACCATTTTTTAGAACCTACACTAACACGAAAAAAATGAGCTGAACTCTCTGGGGACGTAACGACCACGTTTCAGACGAAAGGGCTGTTCGTGCTCTCGCGGTGTTAGAGAGTCTTTACTTTACAGACAGGATTAGGAGATGAGGAAGATTTTCTTTTATAACGTGAATATCAGTTACTTATTTAAAAATATTATTGATTCTTTTAGCTGGCTTCTGAGCCCTTACGTTCTCTCTTTTTGTTACCCCTTTGGGTAGAAGAAATTAAAATACGATAATGAAATTTTAAGCGTGATTTATTTAAAAAAAGTAAATATTAAAAGGAAATATTGAATGATCTAACAAAAATGAGATTAAAGAATTTGACTATGACTGATCAAAAATAAAAAAAAAATGATTGACTAAACTATATAAAAACAAGGATTTCGACAATTGTTCAGAAGGAACTTAAGACACAAAGTTGACTATTTCTTTGGAGAAAAGGAATTTTAATTTCACCTATAAAATATACATTCGCATAATGACACCCTGAAGACTAAAATCTCAATATATATCTGGCTTAAACTCAGCCCTATAATTTAACCCAAAAATATTATTTCCTATTACACAAATTTACGGTAAAGAAACTAGAGACTTTTCCCTTATATATAAACAAAAAATTTCTGTCTAGTAAAATGTTAGTAAACCATATGGATAGGTTAGTCGACTTACCACGCGACAATCTCGACCATAGTCCCTTGGTGGTGAGGCTTGAAAATCCTGCTTGGACAAAATGTAAATGTTATTTTTCTGAAATCACTCAAGAATACCTACTTTCTCGGAGCAAATTCAGACCCCATAAGTCCGGAAAAGTTTTTGCCGGCGTATAAGCAGTGAATCTCTGACTTTTGTCATAATAATAATCGAACAGTGGTTGTCAAGGAAATGATTTCATAGACAGTAAGATGGTAATCAAAAATTATTATGCATTTATAAAAAATAGTATGTTTACCTCGTAGTAAAAGCACATTCCCAGACTCCAATGCTTGTTGGCCTCGGCCTACAATTTACATTGTCGTCTGGAAATGTATCGCTTTTACTACTAGATAAACAATGTACTATTATTACTTCTGACAGTTCAATTAATTTTTCATTGTCAAAATGACTTTCCGGTATAATGAGAAAGAGCAAAGTTTAATTTTGAAGTTGATTAAGTACTTTCAAGAGAAAGAGATGATGGAATATCGTTTTTACCGTTAAATGCAGTCTACAACATTTGAGTTCACCCCAAAAATATTAACGTTTAATACATTTTTAATATATATTACATAATTCGGCATTTTTTTAATTAAGTCTAAAATCATGCTCAAGGACTTTACACATCCCTAAGCTAGAAATTTGAAACAAATCAATTAAAAACAAAAACGGAGGATTCAAGGTAGCAAAAATTACTAAATTATATACAAAGGTTCGCAACGTATTAAGCAAAATATAATTTTTGGCGTTACAAATATATTCATACAAATACACCTTAACATGCGTCATTAAAAACAAACCTTATATGACATTAGTTATATTTAAATTTTTAGGTTAAGTGTAAAATAAAATTCAAACAATATATGACAAACTTAAAACAGCAGAATATGTCACCGATTATGACGTAATGGCAGAGGATGGTTAAAAAAACTCTAACTGAATATTGTACTGGAGTGTTTCGAGGTGAAAATTTGATTTTTTATGCATCTGTGCATATTGCCGCTGATGAATCTTTAAAGGACGAAACAACTGTCCAGTATACGGCCTGGATAAATATAAATCACAACTTACAAGTATGTTATTATGTTATTAAGTAGCAAAGCAAAGTGAAGTTACTGATTGACTATACAATGTCGGTCCGTTCGTCCGACTGTCTGTCTGTTTACCTGTCAGCGATAACTCAAGAACCGTTTAGAATTTTGGAACTCTGCCTTCGGCAATCGATAATTGATCACCTTAGCTCGCCCACCAATGACTTCCAGTGACTTAAGTCAACTGCAACCGTCTGTGTATCCGTCTGTCCATCAGTTTCTCTGTTCCAGCGATATCTCGAGAAAAATTTAGAATTTTGATACTCTGTTTTTAACAATCGATAGCTCGTTACCCTAGCTCACCCAACTACTATTTCCAGTGACCTAAGTCTACTCTATAACCATTTATCTGTCAGTCTGTATGTAGCTAAGCTACTTGGATATTGTTAGCTTGCTGGGTTTATTAAATATAAAATAAAATTTTCTACGTATTGAATTTAAATTCAATGATTGTCATTCTTCTATTGGATGTTGTGTAACATAAACAAAAAATACAATAACTTGACTTTAATATCCCTAACAGATAATTCAACACATTTTTTCTCAAATCCCTCTT
Organism: Neocrepidodera transversa; assembly: GCA_963243735.1. Taxonomy (NCBI): domain Eukaryota; kingdom Metazoa; phylum Arthropoda; class Insecta; order Coleoptera; family Chrysomelidae; genus Neocrepidodera; species Neocrepidodera transversa. Next base: position 7,767,405 of record OY725347.1, read on the forward strand.
ATCTTTGAACCCTCCCTATACATTCACCTATTATATAATTCAATTACAACCACCCTACGAAAACGACCACAATGTAGTCGAGTTTTTACGGTCCATTATACCGTCGCTGTGTAAAAAACGAAAAAGTGCATTTAATGGGGCACAAATCCACCCATAATTCACCACCCCGTGTCCCGGCCACCCTATATCTAACCCCTGAGGAACTATTTTCTACCGTGCATAATCCTCGGTTGATCATTAATGTAGAGAAAGGAGTTTTTCCACCAAGAATATGACAGGGAATGGGCAGGGACAATGGCTGTACGGGTTTTGTTACAGAGGCAGATTGTAGCTTATCGTGTACGGGCTTTGTCATGATTCTGGGTTGCATTAATTTAAACACGTCTTATAGGGACGGATTAGTTGTTCTTTTGCTACTACGTTGATTAAAAAAAAAACGCTGTAATGCTATTTTCGTAAATTGTTGTCATCGTTATATTTATACAGAATCATTGTGTATTTTTATTTAATTTACAAATTAATAAACTAAAAAATTTTTACTGTTGCTATAATTATTTTTTTTAAACTATATTTAATTATAATTTTTTTCGACTTGTATAAACTCGCTAAAATATAAACGACTAACTGCCGAAACATTTTTTATTATTTATAGAAGATTTTGAAGCAATTGTCTGTAATTTAAAAAATATATTTTTGTCAATATTAGCACTGTATAAAGATATAAGCATCTAAGATAAATAATAAAAATTAAATTTTTTTTTGGCTTCCGGAGAACCAGTTTATTAGCATTTTAAATTTGAAAATCAAAGCGAAGAGTAGCTGTATGGGAACTAAAATATGCTACCTACTATGAAAAAAATACGAGAAATTTTAAATATTAAGTATACTAAACTTTTGGATTATATGTTATATTTATTCTCATAATTCCAGAGTTTTTAGTATGATTCCGCATTAAAAATTAAGACTTAATTACAGATTTCAAGATAAGTTGAAAAACTTTAAAAATTCGTTGAAAAATTTTAGAAAAATCATTAAAAAAATTTAAAATATCCCAGATAAGTCCTTGTATAATCCTTAAATATTATCAAAAAGAATTAAAAAGTCCGGAAATTTTTTTCAATATCATAGAAAAATTCGTCAAGGTTTAAAAATATACTTTAAACTTCGTTAACAATTTTTTGAAAATCCTTGAAAAATCCTTGGAAGGTCCTTGAAAAATTTTTAAAAATCATTAAAAGTCTTTAAAATATCCTAGATAAGTCCTTGTATAATATTTAAAAATTCTCAAAAAGAATTAAAAAGTCCGGATTTTTTTTTAAGTGCCCTAAAAAAATTCGTGAAGGTTCCAAAATTTCCTTTTACTTCGTTAGCAATTTTTCGAAAATCCTTGGAAGATCCTTGAAAAATTTTTAAAAATCATTAAACGTCTTTAAAATATCCTAGATAAGTCCTTGTATAATCCTTAAAGATTCTCAAAAAGAATTAAAAAGTCCGGATTTTTTTTAAATGCCCTAAAAAAATTCGTGAAGGTTAAAAAATATCGTTTAAACTTCATTAACAATTTTTTAAAAATCCGTGAAAATCCTTAAAAATCCTAGAAAAATCCTTGGAAGATCCTTGAAAAATTTTTAAAAATCATTAAAAGTCTTTAAAATATCCTAGATAAGTCCTTGTATAATCCTTAAAAATTCTCAAAAAGAATTAAAAAGTCCGGATTTTTTTTTAAATGCCCTAAAAAAATTCGTGAAGGTTAAAAAATATTGTTTAAACTTCATTAACAATTTTTTGAAAACCCTTGAAAATCCTTAAAAATCCTAGAAAAATCCTTGGAAGATCCTTGACAAATTTTTAAAAATCAGTAAAAGTCTTTAAAATATCCTAGATAAGTCCTTGTATAATCCTTAAAAATTCTCAAAAAGAATTAAAAAGTCCGGATTTTTTTTTAAATGCCCTAAAAAAATTCGTGAAGGTTAAAAAATATTGTTTAAACTTCATAAACAATTTTTTGAAAATCCTTGAAAATCCTTAAAAATCCTAGAAAAATCCTTGGAAGATCCTTGACAAATTTTTAAAAATCAGTAAAAGTCTTTAAAATATCCTAGATAAGTCCTTGTATAATCCTTAAAAATTCTCAAAAAGAATTAAAAAGTCCGGATTTTTTTTTAAATGCCCTAAAAAAATTCGTGAAGGTTAAAAAATATTGTTTAAACTTCATTAACAATTTTTTGAAAACCCTTGAAAATCCTTAAAAATCCTAGAAAAATCCTTGGAAGATCCTTGATAAATTTTTAAAAATCAGTAAAAGTCTTTAAAATATCCTAGATAAGTCCTTGTATAATCCTTAAAAATTCTCAAAAAGAATTAAAAAGTCCGGATTTTTTTTTAAATGCCCTAAAAAAATTCGTGAAGGTTAAAAAATATTGTTTAAACTTCATAAACAATTTTTTGAAAATCCTTGAAAATCCTTAAAAATCCTAGAAAAATCCTTGGAAGATCCTTGACAAATTTTTAAAAATCAGTAAAAGTCTTTAAAATATCCTAGATAAGTCCTTGTATAATCCTTAAAAATTCTCAAAAAGAATTAAAAAGTCCGGATTTTTTTTTAAATGCCCTAAAAAAATTCGTGAAGGTTCCAAAATATCCTTTAAACATCGTTAACAATTTTTTGAAAATAATTGAAAAATCCTTGGAAGCTCCTTAAAAATCCTTGAAAAATGCTTAGAAACCACTTAAAAAATTCTCAAATCCTTGTCAAATTAATATTTCTAGTTAAGTTAAAAATTCTTGAAAAATTCTTAAAAAATCTAAAAAAATCATTAAAAAACTTGAAAATAGATGTCCTTGTACAATCTTCAACAATTCTCGAAAACCCCTTAATTAATCAATAAAAAAATTTTGAAATGTCCTCAAAAATTTTTAAAAGTTAGTAAAATTCATTCAAACTTCGTGAATAAAATTTAGAAAATTCTTAAAAATCCTTGAAATCCTTTAAAAATCATTGAAAACTACTTGAGAAATCTGAAAAATTCTTAACAAATCCTTTCATTGAAAAATTCTTAAAAAATTGAAAAATCCTTAAAAAATCCTTAAAAAATTTTGAAACATCGTTAAAAATCTTTGAAAAATTACTGAAAAAATGAAAAATCCTTAAAAAATTAAGTTTCATCAAAGATTTTTTGTTAAGTTGAAAATCCCTGAAAAGTTTTCGAAAAAAGCTAGAAAAATCACTATAAAATATGTCCTTGTACAATCTATAAAAATTCTCGAAAATCCAATAATAAATCCATTAAACAATTTTGAAATCTCACAGAAAAAATCTTGAAAGTAAGTAAAATCCTTTAAACTTTGTTAATAAATTTTTGAAAATCCATCAAAATTCCTTGAAATATCCTAGGAAAAAAATTTGAAAAATCCATGATAATTCTTGAAAACTCTATGAAAAATTAAAGAATCCTTAAAAACTCTTTGAAAAATTGTAGAAAAATTTATGAAAAATAACTTGAAAAATCCATGAAAAATTGAAAAATCCTTAAAAAATCATTGACAAATTAATTTTTCATGAAAGATTTCTTGTTTTGTTAAAAAATCCCGGAAAATATAGGAAAATTATTATTAATCTTCAATTTTTTTTGAAATATCATAGATGAGTCGTATCTTTAAAAATTCTCAAAAATCCATTAAAAAATCGAAAAAAAATTGATTTTCCCACAAAAATTTTCGAAATTAAAAATATTTTTAACATTATTAACAAATTTTTGAAAATTCCTGAAAATCCCTGAAAATTTCTTAAAAAGTTCTTGAAAAATCCTTAAAAAATCCTAAAAAATCCTATAAATGTTATTGAAAAATCCTTAAAAATTCCTTGAAAAATTATTGAAAAATCATTAAAAAATACTTGAAAAATCCTTAAAAAATCCATGAAAAATTGAAAAATCCTGAAAAAGTAATATTTGATGAAAGATTTTTAATTAAGTTAAACAATAGAAAAATCATGAAAAAATCTTGAAATAAATTTTGCATATATCCTACCCTTGTAAACAATCTTTAAAAACTCTTGAAAACCCCATAATATATCTATAAAAAAATTTTGAATTTTTCTTGAAAAATTCATCAAAGCTGAATAAAAGCCTTTAAACTACGTAAAAAAAAATGAAAATCCTTGAAATTCCTTAAAAAACTCCTGCAAATTCCGTGAAACCCCCTTTAAAAGCCTCTAAAGTTCATTGAACATTCTTTAAAATTCCTCGTATCCTTGAAAAATCATTAAAAAATCTTTGAAAAATTGAAAATCCTTAAAAAATTAAAGTTTGATGAAAGATTTGTAGTTAAATCATAAATCCCTGAAAAGTTCTCGAAAAAATCAGAAAAATGTTGAAAAAATTTCCAATTAATTTCAAAAACTCCTTACTAAGTATATCATAAAAAAAATTTGGAATATCCTAGAAGAAATCTTAAAAGTAATTAAAAATCCTTACACCCTTAATAATTTTTTGAAAATCTTTAAAAATTCCTGATATTCCTTCACAATTGCTCGAAAAATTCTTGAAAAATTTTCGAAAATCCTTGAAAAATCTATGAACAAACCTTTAAAAAAGTAGCCTTTAATGAAAGATTTCTAGTTAAGATGAAAATCACTGAAAATTTGTCGAAAAATCTACAAAAATCATTAAAAAGCTTCAAATTTTTTTTTTAATATCCTGAATAAGTCCTTGTAAAATCTTTAAAAAGTTTCGAAAACCCATTAATAAATCGATAAAAAAATTTTAAGATTTTCTAGAAAAATCTTAAAAAATCCTTATAGAATCATTGAAAAATTCTTGAAAATTCCCTGAAAAATCTTTGAGAAATCCTTAGAAAAATTATTTTCAAAAATCTGAAAAATCTTTGAAAAATTCTTCAGAAATTAGTGAAAAATCCTTGAAAAAATGGGTAAATCTTTAAAAACTTAATATTTATCGAAAGATTTCTAGTTAAGTTGAAAATCCCCGAAAAATTCTTGAAAAATCTAAAAAATTCACTGAAAACACCTTGATAAATCTTTGAAAAACCCGTGAAAATCCATAAAAAAATTGAGAATCTTCAAAAAATTAATATTTGATGATAAATTTCTAGTTAAGTTGAAAATCTCTGAAAAATTCTTAAAAAATCTAGGAAATCCTTGAAAAATCGTTGTAAAATCCTTGAAAAATCCTTGATCGATTTTTCAAAAATCCTTGAAAATCCATGAAAAATTGAAAAATCCTTAAAAAATTAAAATTTGACGAAATATTTCTGGTTAAGTTGAAAATCTCTGAAAACTTCTTGAAAAATCTAGAAAAATTACTGAAAGATCCTTGATAAATCCTTGAAAAATTCTTGAAAAATTCGTGACAAATCCATGAAAAATTAAAAAATCCATAAAAAATTAATATTTGGTGAAAGGTTTCTAGATTAGTTGAAAATCCCTGAAAAGTTTTCGAAAAAACTAGAAAAATTATGAAAAAAATTTTAATTAAATTTTGAAATATCCTGCACAAGTCCTTGGAGAATCTTTAAAAATTCACGAAAACCCCTTAATATATGCATGAAATATCCTAGGAAAAATCTTGAAAAATCTTCAAATAATCCTTGAAAGACGATTGAAAAATACTTGAAGAATCATTAAAAATTCCTTAAAAAATCTTCGAAAAATCTGCGAAAAATCCTTGGAAAAGTGGAAAATCTTAAAAAATGATTATTTAATGAAATATTTCCATTTAAGTTGAAAATCCCCGAAAAGCTTTTAAAAAATCTAGAAAATCACTGAAAAATCAGAGATAAATTCTTGAAAAATCCTTGAAAAATCCATGAAAAATTCTTAATAAATCTGTGAAAATTTAAAAAACACTTAATAAATTACTATTTGGTGAAATATTTTTAGTTGAAAATCCCTGAAAGATTTTCGAAAAAACTAGAAAAGTCATGAAAAAATGTTCAAAAAATTTTTGAAATATCCTAGAAAAATCCTTTAAACTTCGTTAATAATTTTTTAAAATTGCTTAAAAATCCTTGAAAATCCTTCAAAATTACTTGAAAATTCGTGTAATTTAATTAACAACAATTTACTGTAACTAGAAATAAATATTATAATACTAAATAGAGTTACTTGAATAAAATTATTAAGAGACAAGAAAAATTACCTGTTTTTCACAGTTTTCACAATTCAAATTAAAGTTGATTTCCAGTATCACAACTTCGTTAATAAAATTATAAATTTATTTGTTTTAAAGCTAATATCAACATCAACATTACAAATAGGATTAAAGTGTTAAAAGTTTTTATTTTAAGCAACGCCATTCATGATATTACAGGAAGTAGGCTGAAGCTATATTAAGTGAAACAAACGAATTTTGACTTGTCTGGTATTAAAACAATATTCCCTGTTTTTGTTCTGCACCCACTAAAATTCATTTCACATACAGTGTTTCAAAACTTCCGAGTCGCTTTTGTTTTGATACGAAATTCAACATATTCTGAATGTGACATTTCTACAATTAATTTCGGCAATTTGATACAAAATGGATTTGCTTGAGATGTTTGCATTGTAACTATATTTCGCTGTTCCATTATGGAAATGTATTATTAATGGCGAAAACGTTTCGTGGAAAACTAGAATGTGTGAATCGGTATAATTTTCTGGAATTTTCGACAATGGAGACCGCGACTGCTAATGAAAGGAAACAGTTATGTTTGCCCCTCCTACTGCTGTTCCCTTAATAAATGGGTTGAAATTTTTTAGAGGGATACCGCAATTTTACCCTAAACTAATACTAATAAAAATTGGATTCTATACCATTACTATTTATTTCTATACATTAATTCTTTTGAAGTTTAGAACAAGTCTATGGTACCAAGTTGTTACCAATTTTTATATTTTCTAGGTTTTCGAAAAATCGTTAAAAATTCTAAAACAACCATAATTAAATCCATAAAAATTTTTAAAATGTCTAAAAAAGTTTAAAATTTAAAATCTTTAAACTTCGTTAACAAAGTTTTGAAAATTCTTCAAAATCCTTGAAAAATCCGTGAAATATCCTTCAAAAATCCTTGAATAATCCTTGAAAAATACTTGAAACATCCTTAAAAGATCCAATCTTTAGAAAAGTCTTGAAAAAATCTTCGAAAAATTCTTCATAAGTCATTTAAAAATCCGTGAAATATTCTTAAACAAACTTTGAATAATCCTTGAAACATGCTTGAAAAATCCTACCCTTGAAAATTCCTTGAAAAATACTTGAAAAATTCTTGAAAAATTTATGAAACATTGAAAAATCCTTAAAAAGTAAAATTTGATGAAAGATTTTTAATTAAGTTAAAAATCCTTGAAAAGTTAAACACTAGAAAAATCATGGAAAAATAAATTTTGCATATATCCTACCCTTGTAAACAATCTTTAAAAACTCTTGAAAACCCCATAATATATCCATAAAAAAATTTTGAAATTTTCTTGAAAAATTCATCACAGCTGAATAAAATCCTTTAAACTTCGTAAAAAAAAAATAAAAATCCTTGAAACTCCTTAAAAAAATCGTCAAAATTCCTGAAAATTTCGTGAAACCCCCTTAAAAAGCCTCTAAAGTTCATTGAAAATTCTTTAAAATTCCTCGTATAATCCTTGAAAAATCATTAAAAATTTTAGAAAAATCCCTAAAAAATCTTTGAAAAATTGAAAAATCCTTAAAAAATTAAAGTTTGATGAAAAATTTGTAGTTAAATCATAAATCCCTGAAAAGTTCTCGAAAAAACCAGAAAAATGTTAATCCTTGAAACATCCTTAAAAGATCCAATTTTTAAAAAAATCTTGAAAAAATCTTCGAAAAATTCTTCATGAGTCATTTAAAAATCCGTGAAATATTCTTAAACAAACCTTGAATAACCCTTGAAACATGCTTGAAAAATCCTATCCTTGAAAATTCCTTGAAAAATACTTGAAAAATTCTTGAAAAATCCTTGAAAAATCATTGGAAAATTCTTGAAAAAAAATTCTTGAAGAATCCTTAAAAAAACATTGAAAAATTTTCTATTTTCTAGGTAAGTTGAAGTTACGTTTTCGAAAAACCCAGAAAAACTATAAAAAAATGTTTAAAAAAATTTGTCCTGTATTTTTGTATAAACCATTAATTAATACAGAAAAAATGTTTCCAAATGCCTAAAAATGTTTAAAATTAGAAATCCTTTAAACGTCGATAACAAATTTTCGATATTTCTTCAAAATCCTTGAAAAAATCATAAAAAATCGTTGCAAAATTTTTGAATATTCCTTGAAATATGCTTGAAAAATCCTATCCTTGAAAAATTCTTAAAAAATCCTTGAATCATCCTTGAAAAATCCTTGAAATTTTTTTTTATTTTCTAGGTAAGTTGAAGTTACTTTTCGAAAACTATAGAAAAACTGTAAAAAAATCTTCAAAAATGTTGTCCTATATCCTTGTACAATCGGCAAATATTCTTAAAATAATAAATCCATAAAAAAAATTTGAATGTCCAAAAATGTTTAAAATCAAAAATCCTATTAACGTCTTTAACTTATTTTTGAAAATTCTTCAAAATCCTTGAAAACACGTGAAAAATCCTTGAATAATCCTTGAAAAATCCTTAAAACGTCCTTGAAAAATCCTTTAAAAATTCTATTCTTGAAAAATCCTTAAAAAATTCTTTATAAATCCTTGAAAAATCCCTGAAAAATTCTTAAACAATCCTTGAATAATCCTTGAAAAATTCTTCGTAATTCCTTGAAAAATCCTTGAAAAATCTTTGAAAAATCCGTGAAAAATGCTTGAAACATTTTTGGAGAATCCTTAAAAAATCATTGAATTTTTTTTCTATTTTTAGGGTAAGTTGAAGTAACCTTTTTGAAAATTCTAGAAAAAAGTTTGTCCTACATCCTTGTACAATAGTTAAAAATTCCGAAAAAAAACTATTAGTAAATCCATAAAAAATTTTAAAATGTCTAAAAATGTTTAAAATTAAAAATCCTTTAAACCTCCTTCACAAGATTTTGAAAATTCTTCAAAATATTTGAAAAATCTGTGAAAAATTCTTGAATAATCCATAAAAATCCTTGATAAATCCAATCCTTAAAAATTCCTTGAAATATTTTTCATAAATCCTTGAAAAATCCTATCCTTGAAAAATGCTTGAAAAATTCTTCTTCAATACTTGAAAAATCTTTGAGAAATCCGTGAAAAATGCTTAAATTTTTTTTTGACAATCCTTAAAAAACCATTCAATTTGTTTTTTTATTTTTTAGGTAAGTTGAAGTTACGTTTTAGAAAAAATTTTAAAAACTGTTAAAAAATTTTGTCCTACATCCATCCTTGTACAATCATTAAAAATTCTCAAAAAGCCATTAATTAATCCATACAAAATTGTTAAAATGTCTTAAAATGTTTAAAATTAAAAATCCTTTAAACCTCGTTAACAAATGTTTGATATTTCTTCAGAATCCTTGAAAAGTTCGTGAAAAATCCTTGCACAATCCTTGAAACATCCTTGAAAAATTCTTCATAAATCCTTGGAAAATCTTTCAAAAATTCGTAAAAAATCCTTGAAAAATACTTAAAACACCCTTGAAAAATCTTATCCTTGAAAAATTCTTCTTAAATCCTTAAAATATCCTTGAAAAATTCTTGAAAAATCCTTGAGAAATCCTTGAAAATCCCTTGAGAAATCCTTTAAAAATCCTTGAGAAATATTTGAAAATCCTTGAAAAATCATTTTAAAAATATTTTATATCATTCAAAATTAATAGGAGGAAAAGTTTTGGAACTTCCTAAAAATGCTTTAAACTTCCTTAACAAATTTTTCGAAATCCTTGAAAATTCCTTGAAAAATACTTGAAAAATTCTTGAAAAATCTTTGAAAAATCATTGGAAAATTCTTGAAAAAAAATTCTTGAAATCCTTGAGAAATATTTTATATAATTCAAAATTAATATTTTATTAAAGATTTATAATTGAAAATCCTTGAAAAGTTCTTCAAAAATCTAGAAATTTCATTAAAAAACCTTTAAAAAAAATTTAAAAGGTCCTAGATATGTCCCTGTAAAAATTCTCGATCAACGATTAAAAAATTCAGAGATAAATTTTGAAATGTCCTTGAAAAATTCATAAAAACTCTTAAAAATACTAAGTTAACAAATTTTTCGAAATTCTTGAAAAATCCTTGAAAAATCCTTGGAAAATTCTTGAAAAGTTTTTGTAAAATCCTTGAAAAATCCTTGAAAAATATTTGAAAATCCTTGCAAAATCATTGTAAAAATATTTTATATTATTCATAATTAATATTTTATTAAAGATTTCTAATTCAAAATCTTTGAGAAGTTCTTCAAAAATCTAGAAATATTAAAAAAGATTTAAAATATGCTCCTGTACAATCCTTAAAAATTCAGATCTAAATTTTGAAATATCCTATAAAAATCCTTAAACCTCCTCGAAATCCTTAAAAAATTCTTGAAAAATCCTTTGAAAATTCTTGAAAAATCCTTGAAATATCATTGAAAAGATATTGAATAATCCTTGAACAAACCTTGAGAAATCTTGAAAAATTCCTTTAAAAATTCTTGAAAAATCCTAGAAATATTCTTAAAAATTCTTGAGAAATCCTTGACAAATTGTAAAAAAATTCTTAAAAAATGGTTGAAATATTACAAAATCTGAGAAAATTTTGAAAAATCCTTGAAAAATCATTGCTATTAGAGGTAATATCCAGTATCTTGTATGAGCTGTGAAATGAGTTTTTTGTAAAAATATTTTTTTAAATTCTCGAACGACGATTAAACAATTCAGATATATATATTTTAAAATGTCCTTAAACCTCCTAAAAATTATTTGAAATACGTTAACAAATTTTTCGAAATCCTTGAAAAATTCTTGAAAACCCATTGAAAATTCCATGAATAATCCTTGTAAAATTCTTGAAAAATCCTTGAATTTTTCTTGAAAAATCCTTGAAAAATTCTTGAAAATCCCTTGAAAAATCCTTGATAAGTCCTTGAAAATCCTCTAAATTTCATTGAAAATCCTTTAAAATCCTTGAAAAATAATTAAAAAAAACCCTTAAAAAATCCTTCCTCAATAAAAATCCTTAAGAAATCATGAAAAATCCTTTAAAACAGCTTTAAAAATCCTTGAAAAATTCTTGAAAAATTTTTGAAAAACACTTGAAAAATCCTTGAGATATCTTTAAAAAATCCTTGAAAATCCTTGAAAAATTCTTGAGAAATATTTGAAAATTCTTGAAAAATCATTGTAAAAATATTTTATATCATTAAAAATTAATATTCGATTACAGATTTCTAATTCAAAATCTTTGAAAAGCTTTAAAAAAATCTTCAAAAAATAAGTCCCTGTACAAGTCTTAAAAAATCCATGAAAATTTCTTGGCAAATTCTTGAAAAATTATAGAAAAATCATTGAAAAATCCTTTAAAAACCCTTGAAAAATCCTTCAGAAATCTTGAAAAAATCTTTGAAAAAGTCTAGAAAAATCCTTAAAAAATCTTTTACAAATCTTAAAAAATTTTGAAAAATCCTTTAAAAATCATTGCTTATTAGAGGAAATGTATAAGCTACGAAATGGGTTTTTTTGTATAAATATTTTATATCATTAAAAATTAATATTTGGTTAAAGATTTTAAGTTAAAAATACTTGAAAAGCTTAAAAAAATCATTAAAAAATCCTTGAAAAATCTTTAAAAAATACTTGCTGACCAGAGAGACTTTTTGGGTATTTAATTAGTTTTTAGATGTAATTAATTATACCTTAGGGAGTATACGTCAAAAAAATAAAAAATAATTATCTTTGGTAAAAGATTATCCGGGAAGGATTGTCTGGGGAAGGATTGTCGGGGTGGGGGGGGGAAGACTATCGCGGAAAGGAATTTCGTGGGGTAGGATTAACACGGGGAAGAATTATCCTGGAAGTATTGTTTGGAGAAAAATTTTTTTGTATTACTTTTTTTTATAGTTAGTTTTATTCTACAAGTTTATTTGAATAATTTTCAAATGATAATTTTTAATTATATTAATTATTATATAGGATATTAGTGGCCGTAATATTGGGCTAAAATAAAAAAAATAAAAGCATAATTTATTTATTCTTATATTAGACCGAGTTCAGATTCAAAGGTTAACATTATTATTTTTATCCAGTTTACCAAACAAACCAACAATTTTAACATATATAACAGAAAACAATAAATCATATTTTTCTACGTCGATTTCTCTTGTATAAAAGAACAAAACCACAGGCAGCCAAAAGCACTCTTCGAACCGAAACGCCAACGCTTTAGGGTAAAATAATAAACATTTTTGTTAGACCAGTCCTGCATTGTTTTGATATATTATACAAAATCCTTCAAACTCTCCCCCAGGCTATGCGCCGCGTTTGAATAGCAAAGTTTTTTGTTCTGTTCGGGAATAAAGTCCCGTTGCAAGCCCATATGCTTGACCCAAGGGAACGGCGAAAGCCTATTAAGATGACAACAATAAAAAATGTTATCTCGTGTAAAAACTAGGCAATATAACTTTTTATGTCGTTAAAAAAATATATGCATACTTATTAGGGTGTTTTTGATATGTACATTATTAGATAAAAATTTTAGATATATCGTCGGTCTAAAGCACATTTATTGTAACTCCAAATTTAACGTTTTGAGGATTTTGGTACCAATCAATTTGTATTTTTGCATTTTTTATTCGGCACAAACATTGTAGCTCCAACTCCCACCAACATAGAACTAATTCAAATTTAAAATTGATAATTAATTCATTTAATTACATTTCCTAGTGCACATTTGTTGTAAGCACCATATAATATTTGTGCTCTTCAGAAATTACCTACCTTAATTCACAAACATTATATCTCCATATTATACACCATACAATATTTTTGTCCATCAAAAATTACCTAACAAAATTCACATTGTATCTTCCATTTGTACCATACAAATAAGCGATACTTATTGTCTTTTATTTTGAGGTTATGTTTAATTAGTAACCGTTAAGAGCTGCAAACAGTCGTTCCTGTTTTATTCCTAAATATTGTGAATTTCTGTGTTATTTGTAATTACCAAAAGTATGTGTAGCCGTGGTAAAAGATTAGTGGATTTGGTCACATTATGTAATAAAGAAAATACAGCCTTTACTGTAAGTAAGTTATGCATTTCATCCTTGTATGTTGTAAATATTATTTTTTCTTTATTTCCAGATAATAAAGGAGGTATTTATGAACCGTAAGTCGGTAAAATGTTAGTGGAATTGGCCCCAAATAACAATGATAATAAAATTGTTATTGTAGAATGTGGTAAGTAATATTTTACATGTCATTATAATATGGGGGCAACTGGGGAAAGTTAAGGCATTTATTTTCAAGCTTAATTTTTTAATTTTCTGATTTTAGATGAAGAATATCCAAACAACTTCTCAGTAGTTCAGCAGGTGACTGAAGTAAACATTATTGAAGCTGAAGAATGTCATACAGGGTTTATTTTTCCGAAACAATTAAACGAAATTGTCGACAATCCTGAAGCTGATATTTTTCCGGAACAATTCAATAAAATTGTCGACAATTCTGAAGCAGATGTTTTTTCGAAACAATTCAATGAAATTGTCGACAATTCTGAATATGATGGCGACTTGTACAGGCCAAGCAGCCGTGATTCCAGTTCCAGCTATAAAAGTGAAATTTTGCCTCAAAAGTCACCTAAAATGGATTCAACGTTACCAACGCCGTCTATAATTCCTGGAGCAGAGCTTAGTAATATAGAGGAAAGGAGGAGAAAACGTAAGCGTATAGCCGATCCAGCACATTGGGAAAAAAACCAACGTAAAACAAAGCGTGCCTTGGGCCTAGAGTATGTAACTAGAAAAGGTGTCAAAGTTCCTGCGAAAAGCGCTGTACACTTAAATTGCAATTCATGCAAATTTAAATGCTCCATACATAATTCTGAAGAGAGGTAGCTATCACTATTCCATGAATATTGGAGTTTAGGTGACCCTATAAAGCAAAAAATATATATTACGAAACAGAAGTGGAACGTCACAGACCAAAAAGTGGTATTAAAAAAACCAAGAATAAGACAAGAAAATATTTTTTAGTAGATTCTTTGGAAGAAAAACGAAGGGTCTGTTTAAAATTTTTTTGTACGTCATTTTCAATTTCTTTTCAAATTATTGATTCTGCTTTAGCTCACAGGAGACTAAGTGGCACATATACTGGGGTAAACAAATGCAAGGGTCGGCCAGCACCTAATGGTACCAGTGCTGATACAGTTTTGAAAGTGAAGGAACACATCGACAGCATCCCCAAAGTTGAGTCCCATTATTGCCGGAAAAATTCCAAGAAATTGTATTTGCCATCTGATCTCAATTTGTCAATTATGTTTCGTTTATATCGAGATGAGTTTTGGCCAAAAAATAAAATCACCCCCGTAAACAGTATGTATACAACTTTAGGGTTTCATGTTCCAAAAAAAGACCAATGTACGAAGTGCAATGTTTATTATACAGCTCCAGATAAAACCAGTCTTCAAGCTGAATGGGACTTGCATAAAAAACGAGAAGTAGAGGCAATGGAAATGAAAGAAATTGATAAAAAAAGGGCAATAGATGATAAAGGACATGTAACGCTCTTTGCGTCGTCATGCGGTGGTTTGGCGCCTTTTGTCCAGGTTTCGGGTTTCCTCGGGCGCCACCTTCCGTTTTGAGTGTGAAGGCCACTTGCACGGGCAGCGTCAGTTGAGAAATAATACTCCAGGGGTCATTTATGGTATTGACCAATGCGTTTTAGGCCAGTAGGGCGGGCTTTACTTGCTCCACTGGGTTGAGGACCTGGGTATTCGCTGCGTTGCTGGTGATACTCGTAAATATGAAAAATAAGTAAAAACAATAACAAAAAGCAAATAAATAAAAATCCAAGTGGTACGGTAAACAGCTTTAGGAGGGCGTACAACAAGTTTCAATACTAAAGCATTAATCGCGGGGACTACGTACAGGTTATTCAAGCGAGTCAAGCAGGTTATATGCAAACTAAAGCAAACCAAGCGTAAAGTCACGGTTTAAAGTATAATGGAAAGACGAGACCAGTCGTGAGCGCACCGAACCACGATATGTGACCGATTTAAATAAAAATCTTGTTTTTAGAATTTCCATATCGTCCCTTGACGGTTAGTACGCGGGGACGGATAGTGCAGCGTACCAAAAGACACAGGAAGCACTTACTGCCGGTTTTCCTAATTTTAACGCGGCGACGGATAGTGCAGCGTACCCTAAGACACAGGAAGCACTTTCTGTCGGTTTTCCTACTTAACGCGGCGACGGATAGTGCAGCGTACCCTAAGACACAGGAAGCACTTTCTGTCGGTTTTCCTACTTAACGCGGCGACGGATAGTGCAGCGTACCAAAAGACACAGGAAGCACTTACTGCCGGTTTTCCTAATTTTAACGCGGCGACGGATAGTGCAGCGTACCCTAAGACACAGGAAGCACTTTCTGTCGGTTTTCCTACTTAACGCGGCGACGGATAGTGCAGCGTACCCTAAGACACAGGAAGCACTTTCTGTCGGTTTTCCTACTTAATGCGGCGACGGATAGTGCAGCGTACCAGAAGACACAGGAAGCACTTTCTGTAGGTTTTCCTACTTAACGCGGCGACGGATAGTGCAGCGTACCAGAAGACACAGGAAGCACTTTCTGTCGGTTTTCCTACTTAACGCGGCGACGGATAGTGCAGCGTACCAGAAGACACAGGAAGCACTTTGTGTCGGTTTTCCTACTTAACGCGGCGACGGATAGTGCAGCGTACCAGAAGACACAGGAAGCACTTTCTGTCGGTTTTCCTAATTTTAACGCGGCGACGGATAGTGCAGCGTACCCTAAGACACAGGAAGCACTTTCTGTCGGTTTTCCTACTTAACGCGGCGACGGATAGTGCAGCGTACCAAAAGGCACAGGAAGCACTTACTGCCGGTTTTCCTAATTTTAACGCGGCGACGGATAGTGCAGCGTACCCTAAGACACAGGAAGCACTTTCTGTCGGTTTTCCTACTTAACGCGGCGACGGATAGTGCAGCGTACCCTAAGACACAGGAAGCACTTTCTGTCGGTTTTCCTACTTAATGCGGCGACGGATAGTGCAGCGTACCAGAAGACACAGGAAGCACTTTCTGTCGGTTTTCCTACTTAACGCGGCGACGGATAGTGCAGCGTACCAGAAGACACAGGAAGCACTTTCTGTCGGTTTTCCTACTTAACGCGGCGACGGATAGTGCAGCGTACCAGAAGACACAGGAAGCACTTTCTGTCGGTTTTCCTACTTAACGCGGCGACGGATAGTGCAGCGTACCAGAAGACACAGGAAGCACTATCTGTCGGTTTTCCTAATTTTAACACGGCGACGGATAGTGCAGCGTATCAAAAGACACAGGAAGCACTTTCTGTCGGTTGTCCTAACTTAACGCAGATCGTAGCAAAATAATAACGAAGAATTAATCTAACAATTAACATTAAATACTTAATAGATACTATGTCTCACCGGTCTTATCCTGGGTGGTTTCCCTGGTCAGCGTGTTGATTCTGCTAGCGGCTCGAAGAAGACTGAATTTTAATCTCCGAAAACTAGAACGTCCGATTCTCTCGATATCCCACTCCCTTTGCGACAGACGAGGAGGGGATCAGCACATGCGCGATACCGGAAAGTAATGACTACCCTCTCCTAATTCGCGCTTGCATATAATCGGAATCACGGACTTAGTAGATTTCACTTAAATTTATTTTAATTCAAAAATACGGACTTGGAAACCTTCACGAAATAATTTTAATTTATACTTAGAATAGCTCACCCGGTATATCGTATCCGACGGCAGCTGCTGGGTAGTCAACTGGCTCTGGCGGTGTCTGCGAACTAACTGACCGCTGATTCAATATCGCGATTGATTCTCGATCGATCGTTTCTACATACGGTGTAGATAGGGGAGGACTCGATGGCTCCGTTAGCGGTATTATTATTTACATAAAATGTTTCGCGGATCTTAATAAAAAATAAAAAACAAGGTGTATACTATTACAAAAATTGAAATTGATCAAGAAAACCGTTTGGTAACGAAAACTTACACATTTAGGTCTATATCCTTTGATTTGCAGGCCGTTCTTAATATTCCATTTGCTGGAGACTCGCAAATATATTACCGTAGAAAATTATCTGTTTTTAATTTTACAATATTTGACTACAAGAAAAGCGACGATTTGTGCTATTTGTGGGACGAACTAAATGGGAAAAAGGGATCATCTGAAATTGGCAGCTGTTTATATATCTGACAGTGACAGAAGTTACTATTTGTGCTTTAATGTTGTATGCTGTGAATAAAATCAAACATTTACAAATAGTGAACCTCAAATACATGGAATCGGGTCACTCGTATTTAGAAGCCGATTCTATACATTCTACAATAGAAAGAGCTAGAAACCATAAAAAAATATATTCACTTCCAGAATGGGCTGTACTTATTGAGATGGCAAGAAGAACGCCTAGGGCTTACAAAGTGTCCAAACGAACATTTTCCGATATTTTTGATTTAGAAAATCTCGACACAAAGATTATAACAAATATAACACAAAATTCTAATTTTTCACCTGCAGATAAAAATAAGGACGTTCATATAGTAAAGTGGTTAAGAATAAAATGGCTTCGTTTCGAAAAAAATAAGCCCTATACTTTACAATATAAGTATAATTTGAGTGATGAAAAATTCTTAGAAATTAACGTAGCTAAATTCCAGATGCATAGAAAAAAAATCGAAAACTATTTCGACTGGAGTGACATTTCCCTTAAGCCAAAATATAGGGAAAAAATACCAGTAACAGCAGCTAAGAAAAAAGATTTATTGTTTCTTCTAAAGGAGGGGTAATACCAGACACGTATTCAGGTTTTTTCGATAGTCTTTCTTGTACAAATAAAGAGACAATCGGTAAGAACAGAAAAAAACGAAACTTACCTGCAGGATCTGATGAAGATAGTGAATGAAGATCTTGTAGTATATTATGATTTCTATACGAGTGTATTAAATTGCTGGGTTACCTAGTTACCTAGCTTGTTATCAACTGCTGTTCAAAAAATATACCTATGTAATCAAGTACTTAATAATAATAATAACCATACTAAATTAAACCGTTTTTTTATACATACATGTTTTATACATTCAGGTACAGGTATACTAAGATTTTTAATCATACAAAATTATATTAAATACCAAGATAATAATTATTATCTTACATATGTTGTAACAATATTATTATCCGATTGCACTGTACGTTTTCAAAAAATTGCATGTAGTTTATCTGTTTAGGAGATACGATGATTGTTCTTTAAAATGTAGAGTACACATATTGTATCTCCGCTCCTTTTTTATTAAATGTTTAAAAAAATGCTCATTCAGTATTGACAAACTCATTTAAACCTAATAAACATAATAAATAAGCATTGCTATTAAATCTATACATGAATTTAAAGCATAATTCTTCTTTGTATAATGTGGAGACCTCTCTGAACTTTAAGTTTGCGATTACCAAAAAGTGGGTTTTTGGAGATACAATAAGTACGATATATTGAATGAGTAAAACGAATTCTTCATCACTTTATCGGATATTATGATTCGTTGGACGGATTACTATATAATATTTATAAAAGATTATTTTTTCGATTTTTTTATCACCTTTTTTTGGATTCTACCCTACTGTGGCTTAGCAACTTGAATTATCACCAGATCACCAGGGCAAGATAAAAATAAAATCATTTACAGAAAGTACATTATGGTATATTTATTTTTGTAATGAAAAACGTTATAATCTTAAATTATCTAAATTTCGTTGTATTTTAATTTATTTTTTCCGACTTAATTTCCGTAACATCATCAGTTAACTTTTCCATTAAAACTAATCGCCCGATCCAATCTCTTTTTCATTTAATGTTTTTTTTTTCTCAAATAATGGATAAAAAATGCGATAACGCATTTACATATTATTTCAGTTATTTCGATGCAGATCACAAAAAAGCCGTTATTCACACCCTTCTTGCGGCCCGTTCAGGAGAAAAACATTCCTGGCAGATAACGCCTGGCATTCAAAAATTGAAAATCACCAGGCACACATCATATCAATGGAATATAACAATAATTTATACATATCCTTTATACACGCGCCGAACTGGGGTGAATATATAAATTATATATATAGATATAGATTTTTTTTTTACTTTGCCGCTTTTACAGTTCTTACCTCCGAAGAATCTAATATTTATGTTTCGTATGATGGGATATTATGCTTGATATAACAGACGGATATTAAACATAAATACTTGTTATTTTCACCATATAATAACATATATAATAATTTTAATTTCTACTCTACTAAAAATAATTTCTATAAAAGGCAAAGAGGCCTTTGACTTGATTACAATGGGATTATCTAATAATAACTATTACCATTATCTTTGTTACTTTAAAATATCTGATATAATTCAAATACCTAGCGTTAAGCGGCCCTAAAATGAATTTAAGAATTTGTTTAAAAAAATAGCAATAAAAAAATAAAATAAAAAATTACTGATACCAGTAATTCTCCCCTGAAAGTAAAATGGGTCACTGCTTAGATAACATTAAATTTTTTTAGATTCTTTCGACCAATATTTAAATAGGACCTTGTATAATGCTTACAAATTCTAAAAAAACATTAATAAATCCATAAAAAAAGTTAAAATATCCTGGAAAAATTCTTAAAAGTTCCTAAAAATCGATTCATAAGCTTCGTTTTGAAAATCGTTAAAAAACCTTGAAAAACCTTGAAAATCCTTGAATATCCTTGAAAATTCTTGAAAATCCTTGAAAATCCTTGAATATGCTTGAAAATCCATGAAAATCCTTGAAAATCCTTGAAAATCATTAAAAATCCTTGAAATTTCTCGAAAATCCTTGAAATTCCTTGAAAATTCTTGAAAATCCTTGAAAATCCTTGAAAATCCTTGAAAATCCTTGAAAATCCTTGAAAATCCTTGAAAATCCTTGAAAATCCTTCGAAATCCTTGAAAATCCTTAAAAGTCCTTGAAAATTATTTTAAAAATCCTTGAAAATTATTTTAAAAATCCTTAAAAATTAATTTAAAAATCCTTGAAAAATAATTAAAAACTCCTTAAAAAATCCTTGAAAAATCCTTCCGCAATAAAAATTATTTATTGATTAAAGATTTCTAGTTAAATTTAAAATTATTGAAAAGTTGTAGGAAACTAGAAAAATCACAATTTTTTTAATTTTTTTTTAAATGTCCTAGATAAGTTCTTGCATAATCCATAAAATTCTCTAAGTAATTAAAAGATCCAGAGAAAAATTTTGAAAGGTCCTAGAAAAATCCTTATTACATTATTACAAATTTTTCGAAAGCCTTGAAAAATCATTGATTAAGCATTGAATAATCCTTGAAAAATGTTTGAAAAATCATTGAAAAATCCTTGAAAAATCCTTGAAAAATCCTTGAAAAATCCTTGAAAAATCTTTGAAAAATCCTTGAAAAATCCTTGAAAAATCCTTGAAAAATACTTGAAAAATCCTTGAGAAATCTTGGAAAATTCTTGAGAAATCCTTATGAAATATTTGAAAATCCTTGTAAAAATATTTTATATCATTAAAAATATCCTTGAAAAGTTCTTCAAAAATCTAGAAATATCATTCAAGAATCTTAAAAATTTTTTTAAAAGGTCCTAGATATGTAAAATCCTTAAAAATTCTCGAACAACGATTAAAAAATTCAGATATAAAAATGCTTTAAGATACGTTAACAAAATTTTTCGAAATCCTTGAAAAATCTTTGAGAAATCCTAGAAAATTCCTTGAAAAATCCTTTACAAATCCTTGAAAAATCCTTGAAAAATTATTGAAAAATCTTTGAAAAATCCTTGAGAAATGTTTGAAAACCTTGAAAATTCCTTTAAAAATCCTTGAAAAATAACTAAAAACTCCTTAAAAAATCGTTGAAAAATCGCTCCACAATAAAAATTGTTATTCGATTAAAGATTTATAGTTAAATTTAAACTCCTTGAAAAGTTGTAAAAAACTAGGTGAAAATTACAATTTTTTTTTAAAAGTCGTATAGAAGTTCTTGCATAATCCATAAAATTCTCGAAAAGTAATCAAAAAATCCAGACAAAAATTTTGAAAGATCCTAGAAAAATCCTTAAAACCTAATAAAAATGCTTTAAAATATGTCCTTGAGATATCCTTGGGAAATATTTGAAAATCCTTGAAAAATCCTTGAAAAATCATTAAAAATATTTGAATAATCCTTGAAGAATTCTTAAAAATCCCTTGAAAAATCCGTGAGATGTCCTTGGGAAATATTTGAAAATCCTCTAAAAATCATTGAAAATCCTTGAAAATTCCTTTAAAATCCATGAAAAATAATTAAAAAATCCTTAAAAAACCCTTCCGCAATAAAAATTATTATTTGATTAAAGATTTCCAGTTAAATTTAAAATCCTTGAAAAGTTGTAGGAAACTACAAAAATCACAATTTTTTTTTAAATGTCCTAGATAAGTTCTTGCATACTCCTTAAAATTCTCGAAAAGGCATTAAAAAATCGAAAGAAAAATTTTGAAATGTCCTAGTAAATCTTTAAAACATCCTAAAAATTCTTTAACATACGTTAACAAATTTTTCGAAATCCTTGAAAAATTCATGATAAACCCTTGAAAAATCCTTAAAAAATCCTTGAAAAATCCTTGAAAAATCATTGAATAATCCTTCAAAATCCTTAAAAAATCCTTGGGAAATCCTTGAGAAATTTTTGAGAAATCTTGGAAAAATTCTTTAAAAATTCCTAAAAAGCACTTAAAATCCTTGGGAAATATATGAAAATCCTTGAAAAATCATTGTAAAAATCCTTGAAAAATTATTGAAAAGTCATTGAATAAACTTTGAAAAATCATTGAAAAATACTTAAGAAATCTTGGAAAAATCCTTGAAAAGTCCTTAAGAAATTGGTTACTGAATTCGATATGTCTGTTTATATGTATGTAGACTAAGAGATTTGTTAAACTTGAGTAACTTCGTTATTTTCAGTCATTGAAATAAATACAAACTTATGTCTTATAAAGTAATTAGCATAAAATATATTCACGACTATGGTAAGATGATTCTTAAACAAATATATTTCTTACAAAACAACGAATAGCATAATACACTCACAAACGTGTTTGTTATCTTCGTATATATTTAACAATGACGGTATCTAATAATACAACAATAATATGTGTTGTTTATCATCTCTCAGAAACACGATATCCAACTCCGGTACACGCCCTCCACGCCATCCCCAACGCCCTTAACGTTAATAATTCAGATGACAATCATAACAAATTCAGATGAGCCGAAAATGTTGAGGGGAAAGTCAGAAGCGTTCCATTATTTTAACCCCGAGCTAATATTAAAGTATTTCGCTACTCCGAAAACAATAAGTTTAAATTTAAGGCCTAATCAACAGCAACGAAAGTTGTTTTAGTTTCAAAATAACTTTTGTTGCCCGCAGTACATTAGGGATTAATGCAAATATCTCTAGGGGAGGTGTGTGTACGGTAAAATGTTGGTAATTCGCGAGGGACTT
Organism: Neocrepidodera transversa; assembly: GCA_963243735.1. NCBI lineage: Eukaryota > Metazoa > Arthropoda > Insecta > Coleoptera > Chrysomelidae > Neocrepidodera > Neocrepidodera transversa. Next base: position 7,790,068 of record OY725347.1, read on the forward strand.
TATTTAAGTGCAAAGTTGTTAATGTGGTAAAAAATATCGATTTAATAATATTAATAATTAATAAAAGTATTTTTTGCTATCAAAGTAAAATTTGGATTTACCCAAATATATATTTATCGATTTTTATAGTCAAAATTCTATAATATTATTATAGTTCATATCACTAAAAATTGTTTCTTATCCACCAATCAATGGAACGTAGCTAAAAAGAAGCAGAAGAAGAAGATGGATTCCACGCAACCAACGAAGATAAAATGAAGACAAATCTTAAGATTCTAAAACCTTTCTAAAAATAACCTAAAAATAATGTAAAAATATACTTCTAAGTGGGCTTTCACACCAAAGTAGCGTGTAATATGCGACTTGCTGCTAAAAAGCAGGAAGCACGTCGCAACTGGTGTCTTCATGATTTACTTTCATATCATCATATCATCCAGTAGCACATTTAATATAATTCTTTTTAAAAGGGGGCTCCTAGTTATATTGAACAAAAATGAGGGGGCGGCGATTAGTTTCGGTAATATGCCATCATCAGGATAAACTAATTACAAGTAAACCGAAGAATGAGTTACAATACAAGTTAGCGTAGAAATAAAAATTGAATTACATTAAGTGCGCACAAGTACATACAGGGAATATAAGGATTAAGTGGTACTAGGAAACTATAAAAGGGGATTTTATAAATATAAAAAATTGAGGAAGTTTGAGTAAGGTCTTAACCCGATGGTGTTGCTTAAAACCCACATCAAACATAAGTGATGGTAGACAAAGTGCGGCACTTGTGGATTCCACCACTTTAATTTTGACAGTACAGTGTGCGAGTAAAAATGCTCACATTATGAGGATTAAGGTACAAGCTGGAGCGAAATGCGAGCAAAAGACAAGTGCCAGGATTTTGTGAGCATTTAGATGAATTTTATGGCGAATTACATTTTATTTAATGACTTAATTATTTTCACATTCCCAGTTTATTAAATATTAACTTATACTAAATTAAATTTATTTAGCAACATGGTATACGACTGACTGACTTAAATATAAACAATAAAAGCAGTTTATACATTCCAGGGTCCTGAAACTCGGATATGCGACCTTGAAACAGTATAAAAGTTCACAGAACTAACATTTTGGCGCTGGAGCTATATTAAAGTTCTCTACATAATTATTTTTTTATGATTTATGTAGTTCTTCAGCATATTGTGAGAATTAATTTTCAAAATTGACCAATAGAGTTGAATACAGAAAATCCGCATGAAGATTTTCCGCTTTAGTATTAGATTATATTTTTTCTGATCATTTAAAATAAAAATAAAAACATAAAACTACTATTCGAATCTAACCGGGGTTAATCATTAATAAAAAATGGCATTTATTTCCCAAAAAAAATAAATAATTTGCAGTTTTGTGACGCCACTCCTGTGTGAAACCATTCATTTATTTGTATAGATTTTAAAATAAGCAGCAAGCTTCCTACTTCCTGGCAGCAAGTCGCACGTTGTGAAAGCGCCCTAAGGTGCAAAAACGAATGTAGGTAAGGCAGCAAAATTCAGTTGAAGAAGAAATTAAAAATTAAGCTTTAGGAAGAGTAACGATTATTCTCGAGATTTGATTTTATAAGTATAATACTCGTAAACAATAATCAACCAGGATAAGAAGTAAAGAGAAACTAATTTAGTAGAAGCGCTTATGAATTATTTAATTTAATTTAAGTACTTATCTATATACGTAATATATTATTTATTATGCTGCTGCTAAAAATGTATTGGGTCACATTCATTAATTTCTGAAAGTTTTTATTATCAAAATTCATGTAAAAAGCCATAGATTGGCTGTGTTAAATTATCTATTATGCCGGCTTGTGCCCAGTAATAGAAAATTTTGGATATTATGCAGTATGTATAATTTTCACATTCGAATAATATATATTTATTTCTTATACGTCTACAAAATACCTAATTTATATGTAATTAAAATAATACAATAATCGCTTATATTATATTTATGTATACGACTCAATACCTCAAAAGTAATATTAAAATCAATTACATGAGACGTTGCCAAACTGTATTAAGAAATAAAGTCAATCTTAAGCATAACTACTTTACGGAAATCATCATCAAAAGCCATTATTTTTTGATAGACCCTGCATATTGTATGTATCTGTAAAGTACAATTTCATCATGAACGAACGAGTGTATCCTGAATTTCAGGAATTTGGATATATCAATAAGCAGGATATTGTTATCCTGCAAAATATCTGTAAATGAATGAAATTCCATCGCTCAATTTTTTGTAAATCACTGAAAAATTTGCTATCCTTGGTCTATTTTACTGTAATTTTCCCCTTTTTTCACCGTTTTTTCTTTTATTACTTTTCATATTCAAATTAATAAAAATATTTAACATTTATAGGAATGAGATGGTCATTATTTAAAACTAATTAAATGTAACATAGTTCAGTATCGGTTTTTACTTCCATTATAATTATAATGATCCAACGTTTTTCATATTATTGTTAGAAAAAAAATTGATTACCTTGTAATGCCGACAAAAATGTCTCTGGATACTGACCTGTAAAAGAAAAACAATATTTTTATTGAATTTTAAAAACTGATTTACAAAAAAATGCCTTTGAATTTATTTTCTCGTTATCATTTCTATAAATTTTTTTTATCGATTCATCGATAAATAAAAAATGGCTCAAATATCTTTTTCTTTCAGTAATTAAAGCCTCTTTCTTCTTCCATTTAAGGTAAAAGATGTTTTTAATGATTCGCGAACGTGTCTTCTAATGGAGCGTTTTTTTTTTCGCTTACGAACAAAGAGTTGTCATAATGAGACTTATTAATGAAAGTAACGAGTGAGCGCAAGATTTCAAAGAGAGATTCCAAATTGTCTCATTAGAGTCGAAATTATGGAGTGAATGGGAGAGATAAGGAGTGTCATCTTTTTTCATGAATGTCCTCGAGGACCGGAGCAATCTGTATTTTAGATGTGTTTTCTTTAACCGCAAATATAAGAAAAAGGGAATTAGAAAGCATGTACCCGTGTTCGTGTATAATTTGGGAAGCAGTACGAGGAGCGATTATTTATATTTTGATTTTTTTGTGACGGCAAAAGAAATTAACATTTTCCAAAAAAAAAAATAATCACTGGGCGATAATTTTTTTGGAAATTCAATATTGGCATTGGACTTATAAGGTGTAAAGAAGTTACTTAATACCGGCATTTTTCATTTCTTTATCCCGGTTTTCATTATATTATTATTTATTTACTATCAGTTTTTAATTTGTAAAATTAAAATGTTATTACCTTAACCAAAAATAAATAATATAATTTTTCTTGTATCAATTCACAATGTAACCACCGACAATTTGATCCGAAACAAATAGAATCATTAGACAATTACGAAACTGACAAAACACCTTCAAATTTTAATCCACAATTATATGAACACTATTTAAACCCAGAGAACATAGATAAAATCCAATGAATTTGCTATACCTTTAAAAGCCATATTTTACGATGATCAAGAGGGCTTATTTTTCACCTCAGCTGTTAGACATGAAATCAGAACATCCGAAATACGCTCGTAGTTTTAGACATTCCAAAAATATGCAAGAGGAAATTTTTAAACAAATTAATAAATTATTAGATGATAAAATTTCTCCATATAGTGGACCAGTTTCCATTATACCAAAGAAAATAGATCTTTCCGGTAAGAAAAAATTTAGGATGGTTATCGATTATAGAAAACTACGAAATCACAGTTAAAGACAAATATCCCCTTCCTAAAATTGACGAGATTTTATATAATTTAGGAAAAGCCACAGTTTTCTCTACCGTTGACTTAGCACAGGTTTTCATCAGAAATAAGTAGCTACCAAGTCAATTGAGAAAACAGCCTTACATTCCACCTGAGCCGTTAAACACGAAAATTCCATATACGTTCGTAGTTTTAGTATGCAAAAGGAAAATTACTAAAAAAAATAATAAATTAGTAGCTGATAAAATCAATCAACTCTCTATTTCCCCGTATAGTTCACCAGTTTCGATTGTACCAAAGAGAATAGATCTTTTGAGTAAGAGAAAACTTAGGATGGTTATCGATTATACTAGAAAACTCTACCAAATCAGAGTTGAAGATAAATATCCCCTTCTTAAAATTGAGGAGATGGACAATTTATTAAAAGCCACAAATTTCACTGGCCTTCACTTAGCACAAATAGAAGTAGATCCCAAGTCAATTGAAAAAACAGCATTTACTGTCCCTCATGAACAATTCGAATTCCTTAGAATGCCTTTGGTTTACAGAATGTCCCAGCCACTTTTCAAGAATTAATGGATATCTTACGGTCATTCTTGTATAAATTTTGCTTTGTTTATATGGACGACGTAATTATATATTTTTAAAATCTCTTCATATTGTCACACATAATAAATCTGAATTTCTGATAAAAGAAGTTGCATTTTTAGGTCACGTTGTGACTCCAGAAGGTATCAAACCAAATCCAGCAAAATTCGAAGCTATTCAAAATTACCCACATCCCAAGACAATTAAAGAAATTCAATCAGTTTTGGGATGAATTGACTATTATAGACGCTTTATCCCAAATTTCGCAAAAATTACAATATCTCGATTTTTTAAATCTTTTTACGTTAACAACAGACGCTTCTAATAGGTTCTGTTTTAACACAATCAAATCACCCCATTCTCGTACTTTAAATTCGGCTGAACAAAATTATTCTACCACTGAAAAAATGACTTCTAGCTATAATTGATTTTTGTAAACATTTTAGACCCGATCTCGATGGACCAAAATTCTTAATCAAAACCGGTCATAACCCTTTCGCTTGAATTTATAAAATAAAGGACCTCACATCCCGCTTAGCGATTAAAATTAGATGTAACTTGAACCATTTTTTTGCTCCTCGTCCTTCTAAAGGCTACCTAGAGTGATTAAAAATTCAGTTTAAGGCTGGCAGTTAATCCAGTATTTAACTGAAAATTTTTGATAAACCACATTTTAATTTACTTCAGAAGAATTTTCAGTCTCTTGCTACGAAAAAGCATTATATTGTTATTTCCTTTGTTTCTTTTAATTCATTTTTTTTCTAGTTTGGAACTACTTTTAATATTGTTGTTTATTTGATAAATATATAATATATTAAGAGATCCAATTTTGTTCTTTTTTTGGTCCGTAGATCCGGATAAGACTGATACAATTATGTTACTAAGAATTTAAATTTTGATTGATTTTATACTTTTATAAATAAATTTCAAAAATTTCAATAAACGGAAAACAAAACTCGACTAACAAATATTAAACCTATCCTGTTTCATTAATTGTAACTGAATCAAAATTAAATACAAAAAAAATTTTAATGCCAAATTTTCCGCTAAATTAAATTAGTTAAAACGCGTACTCCGCATCCGTATTCAACCGTACAAATTTATCGATATATTCGAATAAATATTTTCAACATTGTTGCATAAATAGCTAAGTGTTGCGGAACAATGGTATGAATGTAGTAACCGTTTCGGCCTCGTTATTGTTTAGTGTGTTCGTTCATCGCGATCGATTCGATTTGTAAGTTGAACTAGAACTAGTGTAGATGTGGATATGGATGAGTACAACTGGGGGTTTCTCTCTTGAATTGTTCCAGGATTTTAATGAAATCGATTGGTTTGAGTTTTGGAAAGGATGAGGCGGCACTCCGCCGAACGTGCTATGCATGCCTAACGAAACTACTAAGTAGGTGAATGAGATCTCGGGAATTAGACAAGTTGGGCAGAGAGACAAGTACGAATTTTAACAGTTATTAATGATCTGAATTTATTTTAACCGATATGGATCACTATAAAGAAGAAATTATATTTCTACAAAAATAAAAAGAACTAGATTGAAAAATAAACGTTGATAACGAAATTTTTCATAACCTCTCACCTATTTAAATAATATTAATATTTTATTTTTATCCTTACCTACTAAAATTTCAAGAATTTATACCTTACTTATTTCCCTGAAGCATTTTTCGATAGGATAACGTATTATTATGAAAATTTTCAATTTACATTCACAGTTTACCCCAATTTTTCCGACCACTTGCGGGTTATGACAGGCCAAAAAGGTCGATAAAAATTCAATGAATACATGCACTTGAATATAATTGCATGTGAAATTTTTCATACACTTTCATGAACCCGAAGATTTATGTTAATAGAAACGGATGTTTGAGATAGTGAAAAAGTGCTTGAAAAATGCCGATGGTATATTAAAAAAAATACAGTGTCACATAAAACTATTTCATTATTTAGATATAGAATATTTGGAATAGGTTAACATTTTTTTACAAATCAATAATCCAATATTTTAATAATTTAAGCGATTACAATTTTTATTGCACACAATCTAGTTGCATTTCCATCAAAGAGATATCCTAATTCAGTTATATCTCGTCCTAAATCAACTAAAACCCGGCCTTTACTGGATAATCCTCAAAGAGAAAAATATTATCATGTCTTTCTCCGCATGCATATTCGGACAAGCAGATAAGAAAATTACCTCTATAAAATTTGATGAATAATGAGATTTTCCGAGCGACTCGGATTGAAAGAGAACCACAATTTCATCCCTTAAATAATAAAAAGTCACGACATGGACACGGGATATATCCAAAGAAGGGGAATAAAAACAAGGAAAAATGAGTCTTGTATAAGGTTGCACGTGACTTGTCAGTCTTGAAAACTCTTAAATTTTTTTTTATAGTAAAAATAATACAGATCAATTCAACGTACTACGAATAAAGTAAACATTTTTATGCTAAAAGATATTTGTATTATTTATCGCCAATAAATCTAAAGGCATTAAGAGAAAAATCAATTTTATTGACAAAAGACTAGTAACCAGAATTTTTAAAGAAAAAACCTTTAGAAAACTTTAAAATTCCTACAAAGTCAAGCTTATTACTAAAATGAAATATAATAATCTTAAACAAACAGGATAAACTTTCAAGTTCAAATTTACTTAAATAAATAAGTAAAACTACTGAAATTTTACTGAACATTTTTGACAGATTGTTATCGGTCACTTTAAGTTCGACTAAAAAATCCTATAAATATTTTTCTGCAAAAAATGATATTTTTATCCATTTTAAAGTAAAATCAATGATACTAACAGGATACTAGTAAGGGCAGCCTGGAGCAGCAGCAATAGCAACCATGGTGGTGAGTACTTACTTGATTTTATTATTACTTAGAAATGTTAAATCCACTTTTCTTACAAAAAATATTTCGTTTAAAATTAATATGTTTCTCATTTCGGTTTTGATCATTACTTTATAAATTATCATTCTAAAATCTATAATTAGATTCAAAATCAACACATTTCACCAAAAATTTGTCTACGTCATTTATCACGTGACGTAAATAAAACTGTACAGCTATACCAAAACAATAATTTCTAGAAAAAATTGTTGAAACTAACACTCATCTCTTTCTATATATCATTATCATAGAGAGCGACGAGTGCAGTTGCATCCAAATATGGAATAGTCCATTACAAATTAAAATCCGTTACAACACCGCTTAAAAAGATTCTTCTAGTGCCAAAATGATTATTATAGTAAGAAAGTTCATTCTCAGTAAGGTTGTTAGTGATAAAATGGCTGACCACCACGCTGATATATTAATGATGAATTTTCTGAGTACTTTCAATGTAACAAGGTTGTTAATAGTTCTACAGAGACAATTATATTTAAGTAAATTATTAAAATAGTAATTCATAAATTTTATATTTTGATTCAATAAATGGGTGAACAAATAACCCTTAAAAATAAATCGAATCGATCCTTTTATGTCAAATAATGTTTCTGATATGCTAATCAGACGCTGGTCCTTCGAACTAATGATCGTTAATTCCAAAACGTCGACCAACTAGTAAAACAAATTCCACATGGATGTGAGCCAAAAAATTTTTTTGATACTTACAATTTGTTCCGGTTTTTGGTTATTTATATGTTCTTTAAATTTTTCGATTTCTTGTGTTTTTAGTGACTTTGCAATTTTTAGCGTTTTTTGCATTTTTTTCGAGGAGTTATTCCAATTTTTTTGATTTTCTCGTTCTTTCCGTTTTTACAATTTTGTTTTTAATTTTTTTTCAATATTTTCAAATTTTTGTTTTAACTTTTCCAATGTTTTCTGTTTTTTATTATTTTTCTATTTTTTTCTGATTTTGTTGATGTAATTTTGTCTCGTTTCTTTTTCTTATTATTTCCTTTTTTTCTCGTTTCTCTATTTTTTTGAATTTTTTCTAATTTTTATTCAATTTTTTTCTCATTCTGTTTTTTTACTAATTCTTTTTATTTTCTCATTTTTTTTAATTTTCTTATTTTTCTGGTTTTTTTGGTTGTTTCTTGCTTCTTTTTTAAAATTTTTGTCATTCTTTTCCGATTTTTGCGATTATTTGCCATTGCTATTTTTTCCCATTTTTTTTTTGATTTTTTACGAATTTTTGTTTTTTTTTTGTTTCAGATATTTTTAGCAATTATTTTGCACTTTTTTTGTCATGTTGTTTCGATGTTTGTTTTTGGCCTTTCTGCGTCTTTTTTTTTTTCGAGATTTTTTGCGATTTATTTCCATTCATTAAAATTTTTTACACGCAAATAAAAGTGGTGGAACTCTAACCTTGAAATTATCAGAAAAAACACTCGCAAACTTTTCAATAAAGCGAAAAAAAATTGATGGTTACAATTTGTTCAGGTTTTTGGTTGTTATTTATATATTTCTTCTGTTTTTAGTGACTTTTTCGAATTTTACAATTTTTAGCATTTTTTTGCGTTTTTTTCGAGGAGTCATTCCAATTTTTTTGATTTTCTCGTTCTTTCCATTTTTACAATTTTGTTTTTAATTTTTTTTCAATATTTTCAAATTTTTATTTTAGCTTTTTCTAACGTTTTCTGTTTTTTCTTATTTTTTCTGATTTTTCTATTTTTTTCTGATTTTGTTGATGTAATTTTGTCTCGTTTGTTTTTCTCATTATTTCCTTTTTTTTTCTCCTTTTTCAATTTTTTTTGGATTTTTTCTAATTTTTCCTCAATTTTTTCTCATTGTTCTGTTTTTTTTTCTAATTCTTTTTGTTTTCTTTTTTTTTAATCTTCTTATTTCTCTGGTAATTTTCGGTTTTTTTGGTTTTATTGTGTTTCTTTTTTACAATTTTTTTTCATTGTTTTTCGATTGTTGGCGATTATTTGCCATATCAATTTTTTTCCTATTTTTTTCTGATTTTTTGAAATTTTTTACAATTTTTTTTAAAAGATCTTTTGCAATTATTTTGCACTTTTTTTGTCATTTTATTTCGATGTTTGTTTGGAACTTTTTGCGTGTTTTTTTCAAGATTTTTTGCGATTTATTTCAACTCATTCAAATTTTTTACACACAAACAAAACTAGTGGAAGTCTAACCTTGAAATGCTCAGAAAAATCACTCACAAACTTTTCAATAAGGTCAAGAAAATGGAGAATACGAAAAGTTTAACTTATAGCCTTTCACTTTTGTAACGCTCTTTGCATCGTCAAGCGCTCTTTTGGTACCTTAGTCCAAATTTCGGATTGCCTCGGTACCACCTTCCGTTTATAGTATAAAGGCCACTTGCACGGGCAGCCTCAGTGGAAAAGAAAAAATTAATCGGCTCATTGAGACGGTTGACGGCTGAACATGAATTGGATCTTAATACGGTCCTACTCTACTGGTCAGGCCTGTTTATCCAGTGTATGGGTCGGTTTTGCTCCCTTTAGAGAAAGATTGCATTTACCAAAATTTTAAGTTACTTGTAATCCAGTACTATGAGCGATATAATTAATGTATTTTAATTATTACGGTAATTGAGTAACTTTGTTATACTTCATCTAATTTACCTCAGTGTGATTTACTTGTGCCCAATTAAGCATTTGTCATACCAGATCAACCATTATTACTATCTCCGAATCCATCAAAGGAATTTTCAGCTCAAGAAGCACTTCCGTTAAGAGATAAACTCAAACCTATAGCTTCAACATCTATTAATTAGTTTCACAGTGCTCCGGCAGTGTCTAATTTACCACCTACTATCTCATATTAAGCACCGTTACGACTTCCACATTTCTTAAAGGTAATCTAACCCTTAAAAGCTCTGTATTACTTATATGCAACGGCTGCAGTGATTCATGAAGTAGGTTACTGTGTTTAGGTTTTTTCATTTCGAGGATAGATGTTATATTGTTTTTTATGTGCGTTTTGAAAACAGACAAAAAACAGCTGATTAAGTAGAGAGTGAAAAATGGAATCCAATTTGGAGTAAGTGTAATAAAATATTAAAACCACATTACTTTAACCTTAAATATCTTTAGTGTAATCTTTAATAAGTATATTTTGGACCCTCTTAGGTTAGATTTAGGAAAACTGTTTTGTATTTTGTTATAGCTTACCTAAAAGTTGTGTGTTACATATATGCAAGGCTAGGCCTTCCTTCCTATTTCAGTTTTTTTTACAATAAGCCATTATGTGTGAATATAATATAGATATGTGAGTCTTTTGATTAATAACTTATTTTAGAACGTACTTTTGTTCTGTTAAGATAACATCATGGGATTAAAGTGTTTCTGAAATATTTGTTTGTCTTGGTATTTAGTAAATCTGGATTATTTTGCCTGTTTTATTCTTTTTTTCTTCTTTTTTTATAGAAAAGGGTTTACTCTTCAAGAAGCTCTGGAAATGGTTTATAACGACGACTTAGATGTAAATGCAATATATAGTAAGCCTCCAGATGTTAACGACTTAACTGATGAGGAGTCTGGGCTGGTGATGAAGATAACTCGTCAATTGCAAGTGGGTGCTGAGATAATATTTAAAAATAATTCAGAAATTGATCAATCGGATGAAGCACATGCATCATCAAATATTGATAGAAACCCAATATTACAACAGGACAATCATCGTAGCGTACCTGAAAATATAACTAGGGAAAAAATTCAACACGAATCGATCAAGGGTGAGTTTCAGAATGTCGAACTAAGTTTTTCAGTACCAGATTATTCAAAATTCAGCAATTTTGCCCCAGTTCAAATGTTTGAAATATTTTGGGACGATGCACTCTACATGAGTCAACGAAATATGCTTCTTTCGAAAATAGTCCTGACTTCAAATTTTCCATGGAAGAACTAAAATGTGCTGTTGAAATACTAATTCTAAGTGGCTACAATAAAAAATCAGTTCAATATGGGAAATCCATTAGTCAAAAATTTTATGAGGAGAAATCGCTTTTTCAATATAATGAGATACTTACACTGTGCTGAAAATACCCAGCCAGATGCACATGATAAAGGATGGAAACTTCGTTCGCTAATGTACAAATTAAAAGCAGCCTTCTTGGAATATTTTATACCACAACAAGACATCAATTTTGACGAGTCAATAGTCAAATATTATGGGAAACACTCGTGTACACAGTTTATAAGGAGAAAACCCATCCGATTTGGGTTTAAGATGCGGTGCTTAAATACCAAAGCTACTTGATTAATTTTGATCTATATTAGGGAAAAAATCCGAGATCAAATGCAACAGATGAGCTCTTGTATGGGAAGTGCGCAGCTTCTCTAAAAATTTCTTTACAAGTACATATTTACTAAAGGATATGAGAGATGAAGGATACTGGTGCACAGGAATAATGTGAGAAAATCGCCTGCCAAAGGGCATACCTCTTCTCGCAAAAAAGACTCTCCAAAAATCATAAGTACGTGGGAAACTTTACTCCGTACTTGACCGAACCACTGGAATCGTGTTTGTGAAATGGGTAGATAACAATATATGTCACTGTGGCCTCATGTCATGGAGTTGAGCTAATATCACAAGTAAGAAGATACTCGCAAAAGGAAAAGAAAGTGTTAACAGTTCAACGACCAAATCTGATTGGAAAATACAATGCATCAATGGGAGGAACCGATTTGATGGACGAAAATGTAGGAAGGTATCGCATAGGTATCCGTTCCTATATTTTCGTGACTAATTGACGTCTCTATTCAAAATGCCTGGGTCTTATATAAAAAATCTGGAAAGTCTGTCACTCAATTTCAGTTTAGGCGAGAAATAGTAAATACTTACCTATCAAAATACGGTACTGTTTCAAAAGGAGCTGGATGGCCAACATCTTCTTTGAGCAGTAGCCAAGGAAACAGAGTTAGTGATGCTATTAGATTTGATAAAACCGATCATTTGCTTGTCTATATACCAGATCAGAAAAGAAGGCGTTGCGCGATGAAAATTTGTAACACAATTGCAAGAACAATGTGTAGAAAATGCAACGTTGGCCTGTGTGGTCTAGGGTTTTATACTAAGTAATAAAAATAGGTAGTCATAAATCATAGTGTTGCATATTTGTAACACCTTTTTTAAAGGTAATAAAAAAATTTAAAGCTTTCTTTAGTACAAACAACTTAAAAAGAACAAAATAAAACTAAAAAAATTAATTCGGGCTTTCAGGGCACAGAAACCGTTTCCAATGGGTGTTACATTTTCTCCTAAATTTGTTTGTCCCATTCTTATTGAGTAACATTTAAAAATTCTGTAAAATATTCAATAAATTAGTTCTAATTTGAAAATGTAATAAATTATTTTTTTAACAAAAGATATCGTCATCGTGAACTACCCTGTATTAGCAGAGCCCGACAAGATATTTATGGCGGCTATTTGGGAGATGTGAAGCGGCCAGTGTTCAAGCTCTATTTACTATTTATCTGTCCCTTCGGTATCGTTTGACTTTATCAAGATGGCGGATCTCAACAACGTGCACGTTTTGTTCTACGGAGAATCTTCTTTGCTTGAGCTCTTGTTCCAGTAATATGCAATATCTTGATTGGAGTGTGCGACTTTCCTAGTTTGAGTTGACGCTCTTTTGTTGAAAGTGGTTTTTGAAGAATTTAGAACGCGAGATTCCACTGTCTTCATTTTGCTTTTAGTTTAGCATAAAGTGGTATTTGCTTTAACAAAGTCTTAGTTCTCGTCTTTTGTTAGCTCTAATTATTTCATAGTACTTGAGCGTATGCTGGTATTTATATACTCTAGGAAATCAAATATGGAAAATTATTAACTTTATTGCGGTATTGTGTTGAAACATAATTACAAAATGAGTTTGTAAAATTTATAAATCTAATAAAATAAAGCTATTCATGGTATATTTATTCAGTTATAATTGTGGTTAAAGTATATACAGTATGATTAAAAAAATTGTAGCATGTGGAAATCTTTCTATTTTTTTTTAATTTTATTCCCAATAAAATTCGATGCATCAAATTTAAATACTACAATTTTCAACGCCTTATAGTAAATAAGAATAAAATTGGTAAATAAAAAAAAGTGCAAACATTACGGAAAATAATGGAAATTATATTTTCCAAAGTTTTCTGTTTTTTTTTTATTTTATCCGTTTTTTTCACTTTGTTTATGATTCTAATTTCGTATCGTGTTTTCTCATTATTTCCGATTTTTTCCTGTTTTTTTTTTCTCGCTTTTCTGAATTTTTTTAGATTTTTCTTTTTTTCCTCAATTTTTTCTCATTATTCTCTTTTTTTTCTAATTCTGTTTTCTCATTTTTTTAATCTTCTTATTTTTCTGATTGTTTTCAGTTTTTTTATTTCCTTTTTGCTATTTTTTTGCCATTGTTTTTATGCGATTATTTGCAATTGCAATTTTTTTTAAATTTTTTTCCGATTTTTTTGAAATCTTTTACGATTTATTGTTTTTTTTTGGTTAAGAGAGATTTTTTGCATCTTTTTGGCATTTTCTATTAACGTTTTTGCAATTGTTTGGATGTTTTTGCGTTTTTTTAGGTAAATTTTTTTTTAATTCATTCAAATTATTTAATTTTTTTTTAAATTTTAATGGATACAATTTGTTCCGGTTTTTTAGTTGTTCCTTATTTGTTCTTTAAAATTTTTGAATTTCTTATGTTTATAGCGACTTTTTTATCGGTTTTTGAGAATTTTTTTTGAGTATTTTTTCCAATTTTTTGATTTTCTCGGTTTTTCCGTTTTCACAATTTTGGTTTTAATTTATTTTTCAATATTTTTCCTAAATTTTTCCAATGTTTTCTGTTTTTTTTTTAGTTTTTTCAGATTTCTTTTAATTTTTTTCTGATTTTTTTGATGATTCTAATTTATTCTCGTTTTTTTTTATTTTTCATTTTTTATTGAAATTTTTTTGCCACTTTATTCCGATTTTTTGCGAATATTTTGCAATTGCAATGTTTTGTGACTTTTTTTTCGATTTTTCGTGTTTTTTGCGTTTTTTTATGATTTTTTTTCGTTTTCTGCAATTCTTTTTGTTGTTGTTTTGAACATTTTTTTTGAAATTTTGATTTATTTCAATTTTTTTTTGTCGTTACAATTATTTCCGGTTTTTTTGTTGTTCTTTGTTTTATGGAATTTTTTGCAATTTTTGCCATTTTTTTTGTGTTTTTTTGCGATTTTTTCGGTTCTTTACCGTTTTTTTCTGCGTTTTTGAGGTTTTTTGAGTTTTTCCATTTTTTTTGATATTCTTGTTTTTTCCATATTTTACAATTTTGTTTTTTATTCTTTTTTCAATATTTCCTTTTTTTTTCAACTTTTTACATTGTTTTCTTTTCTTCCTGTTTCCGATTTTTTCGGTTTTTTTTGATTATTCTATTTATTCTCCTTTTTTTTTCATTTCTTCCGATTTCTTTCTCGTGTTTTTTTCTCATTTTTCTGATTTTTTTTTGCAATTTTTTTTGTCGGTCCTTTTTTGCAATTTTTGTTTGAGATTTTTTTTGTTCTTTATTTTATCGGATTTTTTTGCCATTTTTGGCGTTTTTTTCTTTAAAATTTTTACAATATTTTCCGCTTTTCTTATTTTTTCCTATTTTTCTAAGTTTTTTTTATTATTCTAATTTCTCTACTTTTTTTGTCTCATTTCATCCAATTTTTTTTTTCTCATTTTTCTGATTTTTTGAGTTTTTTTGATCTTTTCTCATTGTAATTTTTTTAATTCTTTTTGTTGTTTTCTTATTTTTTTATTCCTGTGGATTTTGCGTTTTTTCGATTATTTTCTATTTCTTTGGAATTTTTTGGTTTTTCCGATTTTTTTGGATTTGCAAATTTTTTCAGTCCTTTTTTTGTAATTTTTTTAGGTTTTTCGAGATTTTTTAATTGTTCTTCGTTTTTATGGGATTTTTTTTGCATTTTTCTGCCATTTTCTTAGCGTTTTTTGCGATTTTTTTCATTTTCTACCGATATTATTCGATTTATTGTTTTTAGGGGAATTTCTTTCGTTTCTTTTCGTTTTTTTGCGTTTCTGCGTTTTTTTTTTGGGTTTTCTCAATTTTTTTGGATTTGCTCGGTTTTTCCAAATTTAACAATTTTGTTTTTTATTTTTCTGTTTTTAGTTTTTCGATTTTTTCTCATTTTTTTGATTCGTCTAATTTCTTCTAGTTTTTATTCCTTATTTTTTCCGTTTTTTTTTTGTTTTTTTTTCTCATTTTTTTGATTTGTTATTTTTTTTTTGATATTTTTGAATTGTGTTTTTATTTTTTTCTTCTAATTCTTCTGGTTATTTTTCGTTGTTTTAATTTTTTTCGATTTCATTGGAATTTTTCGATTTTTCCGATTTTTTTCGGTTTTTCCGATTTTTATTCTCATTTTAAAATTTAAAAATAGTGAAGAAATAAACAATAAGAAACCTCGTTTCAGATGGTGCCCCCGACAGCAGAATTTTTTTTTAATACATGCTTTATAATATCTGATCTTTTTTTTAAATATTGGAAATATATTTGTAGACTAGAGAAAAATAACGAAAATTACAAAATATTCCAAGGTTCCTCCCGTACGATTTTTTTCTTCTATTTTTGAATAAAATATGTGTTTTTATTTAGGGATACTAAATGTGCTTTGCTCCAGAAAAAAAATCTATTTTGCTTTAACAACAATTTTTGAAATTTAGGAAAATTTAGAAATAATGCTAAATTTTGCAAATATTTGGAGATAAATAACGAAAATCGAAAAAAAATATTCTAATGTCTTCCAATTGGATTTTTTTTTAAATTTTGGAAAAAAATGGCTTACATTATAAGAATAACAAATATAACTTAACGTCAATCTCATTGTTTATTTAAAAATAATTATTTACATTTTAGAGAGTGTTAAACAAACTATTAAAATGACGAAAACACTTATGGTCAAGCTAAAAACAAACTAATAATTATCAATTAAAAATACTACATTTTCAAGTTTTAGTTTAATATTTACCATCAAATTTAATGCAATACCAAACAGTATTTTACACATGTTTACTAGGTGTATTATTAATTAGCTTACTATATGGTTATGTATGTAATTGAAAACAAATAGATCGAAATCACATACATACGCTCATTACGAACTACGTTTATACTTGTCACATATTCAACAAAGCAAATAATAATTTTTACATCATCGATATAAATTTTAATGTTGTTTAAATAAAATGATTTTTTTTTTGTTGTTGACGCGATATAATATTTGTTACATTTTACCACAAATGTGATAAATATTTATATTAATATATTCAAAAAATGGTTTTTATTTGAACCAAATATTGATATTTTTATTTTTGATTAATCAAGTACAAATGTTTCCTAATTGAGGTCAAGATAAAGCCAAAGACTTAAAAATTAGATCATGAGTATTTAAAATTTAAAGCAGATTGTATAGTCAAAAATAATTATGTTTTTTTCTTATTTTTTTTAAGAGTGTTTTTTTTAAATTTATAGTTATACCTAATAATATGTAATAATAATTTGGTACTTTTGATTCTGTACATACAAAATTCAACGAATCCTTGTTGGTCCTTTTGGTCCTATTTATATCTATTTTGCTCGTTCTCATGTCGTACGTCGTTTCCAGAACAATTAATAACCCCTTGCGTTTATATGTTTCTTGCGACATAATTTGATGAGTCACTAAGATTATGTGTATATTCCATCAGACAGGGTCGGCTTCGGTACAACATTTTAAAAACTCAATGATGACGCGAATTTCCAAAATATTTGTGACTAAATATTATTAGCCTGATTACGGATCTGGAGATCAGATTGCTATTTTTATGCAATTTTTTCCGATGCTTTGCGATTATTTGCAATTACAATTTTTCGTGATTTTTTCCGATTTTTTGCAATTTTTTTAAGAGTTTGCTTCGATTTTTTTGCTGTATGTTTTTTTGCCTTTTTTAGATCTTTTTGGCGTTATTTGCGATCCATTTCAATTGTGTCAAATTTTTTATTTTTTTTTTGGTTACAATTGTTTTCGGTTTTTTGGTTGTTCTTTGTTTTATTGGGTTTTTTCCCATTTTTGCTGCCGTTTTTTTGCGATTTTATGCAGTTTTCTTGTCTATTTAGAAACTTTTCTTTTTGTTTTTTTGCCATTTTTAAAATTTTTTTCGTCTTTTGGGTTTTTCTTCGGGTTTTCCAATTTTAATTTTTCCAAATTTTACAACTTTGTTTTTCATTTTTTTCCATCATTTTATAATTTCAGCTTTTCCAATGTTTTCTGTTTTTTCTGTTTTTTTTTTCTCATTGTTCAAATTTTTTGTTTTTTTCGATTTTTTCAAATTTTTCCAAATTGTTTTTTTTTGTTTTTTGTTGCTTTGCTATTTTAATTTTATTCTTTTGGTATTTCCGATTTTTCGATTATTTTTAATTTTTCGGATTTTCCGATTTTTGGTTTTTTAGTTTTTTTTTCTCATTCCTTTTGCAATTTTTTGCGTTTTTTTGAGTTTTTTTTGGTATTATTTGCGATTTATTTTAATTCATTAAAAATTTTAAATTTTTTTTTTGAATTTCTATCGAATTTTTTGGAATTTTTCCGATGATTATATGAGTCACCAAGATTCTTTGTACATTCCATCAGACATAGCCGACCTCGTTATAACATTTAAAAAAAGGTGGCGTCGCGTTTTTCCACATTAGGTTAATTTTTTGCCAATAATTTTTCGATTTTTTGCGATTATTTGCAATTTTTTTTGCAATTTTTTGCGATTTATTATTTTTTTTTATATTTTTTTTTTGAAATTTTTTTGGGGTTTTTGTATTTTTTGGGGATTTTTTAAAAATATTTACGATTTTTTTTTTTATTTTTTTTGTAATTTTTTTGGGTTTCCTTTTCGATTTTTTTGCTATATGTTTTTTTTTGCTTTTTTTAGATCTTTTTGGAACTATTTGCGATAAATTTTAATTAAATTATATTTGGTTATTCTTGGTTTAATGGGATTTATTCAATTATTTGAGATTTTTTTTCGTTTTTTTGCGATTTTTTTTGTAATATTTTGCAATGTCTTGCGATACTTTCAAATGTATTATTGATTTTTTCGATTTTTAGCGTTTTTTATTTTACCTTTTATTTCGGGTTTTTCCATTTTTTTCTTTTTTCATTTTTTGCTTACTTTACAATTTTGTTTTACATATTTTTTTCCATGTTTTTTGTTTTTTCTTATTTTTCCGATTTTTCTGATTTTTTCGATTTTTTTTTTTGGGAGGTGTGTTGTTAACATATTTACGATTTTTTTTGTAATTTTTTTGGGTTTCTTTTTCGATTTTTTTGCTGCATGTTTTTTTTTGCCTTTTTTAGATCTTATTGTTCTTGGTTTAATGGGATTTTTTTCAATGTTTTGAGAGTTTTTTCGTTTTATTGTGTATTTAGCTAATTTTTTTATTGATTTTTTCGATTTTTACCGTTTTTTATTTTACCTTTTTTTTCGGGTTTTTCCATTTTTTTATATTTTCATTTTTTGCTTACTTTACAATTTTGTTTTACATATTTTTTTCCAATATTTTCTATTTTTTTTTCAACTTTTTCAAATGTTTTCTGTTTTTTTCTATCTTTTTTTTCTGATTTTTTCGATTCTTCTAATTTCTCTGATTTTTTTCTAATTCTTCGGATTTTTTTCTCATTTTTTTCGGTTTTTATATCAGATATTTCGAATTTTTTTCTAATTTTTTCTCAGTTTTATTGTTGTTTTCTTATTATTTTTTTATTCTTCTGGTTTTTTCGAATTTTTTAAATTTCTTTGGAATTCTTCTGTTTTTCCGATTTTTTCTGTTCTGATTTTTTGTCGGTCCTTTTCACCCTATTTATATCCATTTTGGTCGTTCTACTATTATTCCTTTTTTCACTTTTTTTCAGTATTTCCCATTTTTATTTTTCATTTTTTTTTTCCAACATTTTCTAATTTTTCTATCAACTTTTTCTATGTTTTTTGTTTTTTCTTATTTTTCCGATTTTTCTGATTTTTTCTCTTTTTTTTTATAAAATTTTCGGATTATTCTGATGATTTGGTTTTTTTTTGATTTTATTTCGGAATTTTTCTGATTTTTCCTCATTTATTTCTCGTTGTTCTGTTTTTTTTCCAGATTTTTTTGTTTTTTCATTTTTTCTTATTCTTCTGTCTCTTTTCATTAATTTTTTTATAATTTTTTAAAAATTTTTGAATTTTTTTTTCGTGTTTTATACGATTTTTTTGTATTTTTTTTTTTAAATTCTGTTTGGATTTTGTTGAAATTTTTTGCCATTTCTTTTTTAGATTTTTTTTATGATTATGTGCATTTTATTTGAATTCTTTGAAATTTTTTAATTTCTTTTTACATTTTTTTTATGGTCACAATTCTTTTCGTTGTTCTTTGTTTTATAGGTTTTTTTTTTGCATTTTTTAATATCTTTTTTACGTTTTTATTTGTAATTTTTTGAAATTATTTGAAATATTTTTCTATTTCTCGATAATTCACCAAGATTCGGTGTACATTCAATCAGACAGAGCCGGACTTGTTACAATACTTAAAAAATATGCGACGGCGCTTTTTTCCACTCACTCATATTAGACTTATTACGGATCTGGAGTTGTCAAATTAAATAACTTTGAATCATATTTTTAATAATATTTTTTACTAATTTTATAATATAGATTTAACTTTTATGTAAAATGTCATGTTTGGTTAAAATAATGAATAAATAAAATGGTAGGATTTTATTCCCCCTATATTTTCTTAACTCGTGTTTACTTTACATTAAAACCATTAGAACCATCTTCTAACGTTACCTCATAATCACATTTAACGAGGTAATAATAAGAATGTTAACTCATTAACATCCCATAAAAAATGTCTTTTTGCCTTCATCCGAACCTCCCAAAACATACATTAAAGCATCCCTTGATGTGTAACAATATAGTTTAATAAAGAATTTAACGACGACCCCATAAACTTTGACTAGCACTTAATCGGCGTTAGGTCGAAGCCCAATATCAATTAATTAACCGTTGGGCTACGTTATATCGAAGAAAATAAGAGAGACAACGGCTAGAACATAAATCATTGGTTTTGCTATGAGTATTATTCATTGTGGGTGCGAACGAAGAAGGCGTAAAATAAAATGATATATGGAAAAGCGCCGCGCTAGGTGAACAGTGACGTGCCGAAGAGTTTTAGCCAATATTATTTCAATTGATATATAAAATATCGTCTAGGTTAGATAAGGAAAGAATATAAATTTTAAGTAGCGGTAATAGATAAGGGAATGAAAAACAAAGACAATAAACAAAAATATTAAAAAAAGGCGCTATACGTTGGGCGCCATTTTATCATACTATATTTTAAACAAGTAACAATTTGTCTTATATATTTTATATTTTTGTTTTTTTTTACGATACCATACTGTAAAATAATTAAATGATAAAAAATGGCGCCCATTTGTTATTTTTAGCACGTTGTTTTTAATAAAAATTTGTCTAATATGTGTATTTTATATCATTGTTTTTAATGGTATCATATTAAAAAAAGAAAAAACTAATGAAATAATATTTAAAAGTGGTACCCTACGTTGGGCGCCATTTTGTCTTGTTGAATTTTTAGGCTATTTTATAAATTTTTCACAAATATACATTTTTGCGAATTTTACAGTTTTCGAAATTTTTAAAATCTCCAAATAATTGAATTGAAATTTTTGAAATTTTTGTAATTAATCGAATAATTTTGTTTTTTGAAATGTTCGATATATTTTAGAAATTGTTGAATATTTTGATATTTTTACTAATTGAAATTTTTGAAATTTTCGAAAAAAATTGCATACTTTCAAATTTGGATATATTTTAAAAATTTCTGAATATTTTGACATTTTTATAATTTGAAATTTTTGAAATTTTCGATAATAAAATGCATATTTTCAAACTTTATTTAAGTTTTTGAAATGTTTTAGAAATTTTTGAATATTTTGAAATTTTCACTATTTGAAATTTTTGAAATTTTTTTTAAAATTTTTATATATTTTAGAAATTTTCGAATACTTATTTGACATTTTTACTTATTGAAATTTTTGAAATTTTCGAAAAAAATTACATATATAGTTTCAAATTTGGAAATATTTTAAAAATTTCTGAATATTTTGACATTTTTAGTATTTACAATTTTCGAAATTTTTGAAATCTCCAAATACTTGAATTGAATCTTTTGAAATTTTTGTAATTAATCGAATAATTTTGTTTTTTGAAATGTTCGATATATTTTAGAAATTTTTGAATATTTTGAAATTTTCACTATTTGAAATTTTTGAAATTTCAAAAAAAAATTGCATAATTTCAATTTTTTTTTAAATTTTTATATATTTTAGAAATTTTCAAATATTTTGACATTTTTACTAATTAAAAATTTTGAAATTTTCGAAAAAAATTAGTTTCAAATTTGGATATATTTTAAAAATTTCTGAATATTTTGACATTACCATTTGAAATTTTTGAAATACATAATTTCAAACTTTATTCAAGTTTTTGAAATGTTTTAGAAATTTTTGAATATTTTGAAATTTTCACTATTTGAAATTTTTCAAATTTTTTTTAAAATTTTTATATATTTTAGAAATTTTCGAATACTTATTTGACATTTTTTTTTATTGAAATTTTTGAAATTTTCGAAAAAAATTACATATATAGTTTCAAATTTGGAAATATTTTAAAAATTTCTGAATATTTTGACATTTTTAGTATTTAAAATTTTTGAAATTTTCGAGAAAAAAATGCATAATTTCAAACTTTATTTAAGTTTTTGAAATGTTTTAGAAATTTTAGAATATTTTGAAATTTTCACTATTTGAAATTTTTGAGATTTTCTAAAAAAATTGGATAATTTCAATTTTTTTTTTTAAATTTTTATATATTTTAGAAATTTTCGAATATTTTGACATTTTTACTTATTGAAATTTTTGAAATTCTCGAAAATAAAATGCATAATTTCAAACTTTATTTAAGTTTTTGAAATGTTTTAGAAATTTTTGAATATTTTGAAATTTTCACTATTTGAAATTTGTGATATTTTTAAAAAAAATGCATAATTTCAATTTTTTTTAAAATTTTTATATATTTTAGAAATTTTCGAATATTTTGACTTTTTTTTAATAAAAAATTGTCTAATATGTGTATTTTATATCATTGTTTTTAATGGTATCATATTAAAAAAAGAAAAAACTAATGAAATAACAATATTTCAAAATTGGCACCCTACGTTGGGCGCCATTTTGTCGTGTTGAATTTTTAGGCTATTTTATAAATTTTTCACAAATATAAATTTTTGCGAATTTTACAATTTTCGAAATTTTTGAAATCTCCAAATAATTGAATTGAAACTTTTGAAATTTTTGTAATTAATCGAATAATTTTGTTTTTTGAAATGTTCGATATATTTTAGAAATTGTTGAATATTTTGACATTTTTACTAATTGAAATTTTTGAAATTTTTTAAAAAAATTGCATACTTTCAAATTTGGATATATTTTAAAAATTTCTGAATATTTTGACATTTTTACTATTTGAAATTTTTGAAATTTTCGAAAATAAAATGCATATTTTCAAACTTTATTTAAGTTTTTGAAATGTTTTAGAAATTTTCGAATATTTTGAAATTTTCACTATTTGAAATTTTTGAAATTTCAAAAAAAAATTGCATAATTTCAATTTTTTTTAAAATTTTTATATATTTTAGAAATTTTCAAATATTTTGACATTTTTACTAATTAAAAATTTTAAAATTTTCGAAAAAAATTAGTTTCAAATTTGGATATATTTTAAAAATTACTGAATATTTTGACATTTTTACTATTTGAAATTTTTGAAATTTTCGAAAATAAAATGCATATTTTCAAACTTTATTTAAGTTTTTGAAATGTTTTAGAAATTTTTGAATATTTTGAAATTTTCACTATTTGAAATTTTTGAAATTTTTTTTTGCATGTGGTATTTTCTACCAACATGTAAACTGTGTGCTGGAGAAACAATCAAAGGATAAACATAGGAAATACTGGACGAAACTTCCGGGATTAAAATAGTACAAAGCACTCACAGAAGTGCCATCCAAGAGCAGGGATAATCTGCTATTATGCCTAATAGACGGGCGCTTAAAATTGCACTAGGTGTCCAAACAGGATACTGCGGGTTCAGAAGACACCTGAACCTTACAGTAATGGGACCACAAGCTACATGTGGCATTTCTTATCAACATGTAAATGGTATGCTGGAGAAACAATTACAGGACAAACTTAGGGAATACTGGATAATTTCTGGGACTAAGATAGTCCAAAATACTTATAAAAGTTTCACGCAAGAGCAAAGGCAATCTGCTCTCATGTCTCAATAGACGGTAGCTTAAAACTGCACTAGGTACCCCGATAGTACACTGCGGGTTCAGAAGACACCTGACGAACATTTAAACGGTATACTGGAGAAACAATTAAAGGACAACTTTATAAAATACTGAATAGAACTTCCGGGACTAAGGTAATCCAAAACACTTATGAAAGTTCTATTTAAGAGCAGAGACAATTTGCTGTTATACTTAAATAGACGGAGGCTTCAAACTGCACTAGAGTCTATATGTAGAAGATGTGAGGAAGAGGATAAAACTCGTCTTTATATTCTGGGAATAGCGCTTTTTGGAGTACAGTATCCTGAACCCGAAGAGGTAGCAAATCAGAACTATTCTGAACTTTGTCAAGAGTACTAGTCCAATGTGAAAACTGACAATAGGTCTATAGCTTAAAGGTTAATAACTATCAAAGGCTGTTCATCCAGGATGACCTGTCGCAAAGGGATAGTGGGAATACTGGAAATCTTAATAAAATAATCAACTCAAAGAACTTATCTAGAAAGACCAAGTTAAATAGAAAATATTTACGAAAAAATTAAGAATGAAAAAGGAGGAAGGAGTGTGGTTAAGAAGAACAAATCAGGAAATAAAGAATTTATACAGAGAACAAGAAATAAGCAAAATAATTATAATTTTCTTGTGTTATTGGACTCATAAATGGACCAAATTTGAGACATGGATAACCTATTGGACTTAAAATAATAAGAGCAAAAAGAATAGACCATTTATAGAGATTGCCAGATAACAGAATAACAAAAAAATGGATAGATACATAGAAACAACGAAAAAAGGAAGATAAAAAAAAGGTGGTACATGGAAGTGACAGAAGACCTGTGAGAGGGAGAAGTTCAGGATTGGAAGTCGAAAGCAAGAGACATCAAATTATGGTCCCAAAAGTTATGCGTGCAGCAACAGATATTTATAATTTATTAAGAAATTTTTGCAATTCAAGAAATATTAATAATACAGGGTGGTCAAAAATTAATACTGTTAGGAATTCGTAAATTGTTATAAATACAAAAAGGTGAAGTATGGGCGGGCCGTAGTAAAACTTTTTTTATTGAATACCAAATACTGCATATTATTGTGTTAAACATTGTTTAATTTTTATGGGCCACTTTCAACTATTTTTTTTTAATACGGACCTGTAATTTAATTTCTGTATTCAAATCATGTTCTAACTTTATTTTGCCTAGCATAGTTTATTTTATTTAAATAACGAATATAAATATTTACACAGGACCGTAATTAGAAAAAATAAAGTACAGTATTGTCAAGGCATAAAAATATCAAAAATTAGGAATTTAAACATAAAATAAAAAATACAGGCCCATATACCAAAATAATTAATAAATGTTAAACATTTTAAACAACTAGAAAAATTTACTAAATTTCTTTGTAACAAGGATGAATTATACTTTAATTAAGCCTTTTAACTCTGTACTCGCTAAAGAAACTAATACACCTTTTCTTGAAAGAACCATAAAAATACATTGTTTCTTCTTTCATTACGTAGTCGCTTTCGTAATTACTTACAAAGAAGCAGAAATAATTACGTAGAGTAGAAAATTTATTTTTTTAGTATTTAGATACAATAGGAGAAAAAATCAATTGTACATGTTTAATTATGTACTGATTAATATTAATTTAAACTAACATTCCTCATTATATTGCAGTTTATGCTTTCATAAATTTAATTTTAATTTAGGTATTTAATTGTTAATACAAATTATGAACGATATTTGAATATAGCATAATTCTTTTAAGTTAATACGTTTAATGAAAAAAATACTTTTACATTATACTCTCTTTTGTCTTAAAAATTTTATCTCTTTTCTGGTGAAAATTTCCCCTCTTTTTTTTTCGAAAATTTTTGATCTTTAGTGTTGGAAACTTTCCCTCCTTTCTCTTAAAAATTACCCCTCTTTTTTATCGAAAATTTCCTTTATTTTATATTGAAAATTTCCCCTCTTCTATTGAAAATTTTTACTTTTCTCTATTACTTTTGTCACTTTTTTGTATCATTTGTCCCCAATTTTTTTTTTATTATTTCCCTCCTTACTTTATTAAATTTCTCCTCATTTTTCTGTTAAATTTGTCACTTTTTTGTATCATATTTCCCCACTTTTTTTCGAACATTTTCCCTCCTTACTTTATTAAATTTCCCCTTGTTTCTCTATTAAATTTTTCACTTGTTTCTATCAAATCTCTCCTCATTTCTCTTGAAAATTCCATTATTTTATCTTGAAAATTTGCCTTATTTTCTCTTGAAAATTTCCCTTATTTTCTCTTGAAAGTTTTTCCTCTTTTCTGTTGGACATTTCCCATTTTTCTCTTGAAAATTACCCCTCATTTTTCTCGAAAATTTCCTTTGTTTTATATTGAAAATTACCCCTCTTCCATTGAAAATCTTTACTTTTCTCTATTCCTTTTGTCACTTTTTTGTATCAAATATCAACAATTTTTTTTTGCTGATTTTCCCTCCTTACTTTATTAAATTTCTCCTCATTTTTCTATTAAATTTGTCACTTTTTTGTATCAAATTTCCCACTTTTTTTTCGAACATTTTCCCTCCTTACTTTATTAAATTTCCCCTCGTTTCTCTATTAAATTTTTCACTTGTTTCTATCAAATCTCCCCTTATTTCTCTTGAAAATTCCCTTATTTTTTCTTGAAAATTTCCCTTATTTGCTCTTGAAAATTTCCCTTATTTTCTCTTGAAAATTTTCCCTTATTTGTCTTGAAAATTTACATTTTTTCTTGAAGATATCCCCTCTTTCCTTTTAACATTTTCCAGGCTTTCCTCTTGAAAATTTCCTTTGTTTCCTATGGAAATTTTACACTCTTTTCTGTTGAAAATTTCCTTTATTTTATTTCTTAAATTTGGCACTTTTCATTAAAAAATTTCCCCTCTGCTATTGAAAATTTTTAATTTTTCTCTATTAATTTTGTCACTTTTTGGTATCAAATTTGCCCAATTTTTTTTTGACAATTTCCCCTCATTTCTCAATTAAATTTGTCACTTGTTTGTGTCAAATCTCTCCTCTTTTGTCTTTAATATTCCATTTCTTTTCTCTTAAAAATTTCCCCTTATTCTCTGGAAAATTTCCACTCTTTTTGAAGATATCCCCGCTTTTCTCTCGAAAATTTCCTGTTTGCTATTGAAAATTTACTCTCTTTTCTGTTGAAAATTTCCTTTATTTTATTTCTTAAATTTGTCACTTCCCCTCTTCTAATCTCTCCAATTTTTTTTTTGATTATTTAGCCTCCTTACCTTATTAAATTTCCCCCTGTATCAAATTTATCACGTATTTGTGTCAAATCTGTCCTCTTTTCTCTGGATAATTCCTTTTCTTTTCTATTGAAAATTTTCCATTTTTCTCTTGAAAATTTTCACTCTTTTTTTCTTGAAGATATCCTTTCTTTTATCTTAACATTTTCCCGTCCTTTCTCCTGAAAATTTCATCTTTTCTCTTGAAAATTGCCCCTCTTGCTCCTTGAGAATTTCCCCTTTTTCTGTCAAAAATTTACCCTATTTTCCCTAAAAAAATTTTTTTGTTTTCTACTGAAAATTAACCCCCTTTTTTCTTGAAAATTTCCTTTATTTTCTTTCTTAAATTTGTCACTTGTCATTAACAAATTTCCAATCTTCTATTGAACATTTTTACTATTTTCTCTATTAATTTCGCCACTTTTTTGTATCAAATTTCCACATTTTTTTTCAATTATTTCCCCTCCTTACTTTAATAAATTTTCCCTCATTTCTCTATTAATTTTATCACTTGTTTGTGTCAAATCTCTCCTCTTTTTTCTTTAAAATGCCCTCTCTTTTCTCTTGAAAATTTCCCCTTCTTTCTCTTGAAAATTTCCACTGTTTTTTTTAAGAAATCACCTCTTTTCTCTTAACAATTTAGTCCATTTTATCTTGAAAATTTTTTCTCTTTTCTCTATTAATTTTTTCTTTTTTCGTATCAAATTTCCCCAATTTTTTTCGAACATTTCCCCTCATTTCTCTATTAAATTTGTCACTTGTTTGTGTCAAATCTCTCCTCTTTTCTCTTAAAAATTCCCTTTCTTTTCTCTTGAAAATTTTTCCTTTTTTCTCTGGAACATGTCCACTCTCTTTTCTATCCCCTCTTTTCTCTTAACATTTTTCCCCCCATTCCTCTTGAAAATTCTCCTTCCTTTTCCTTGAAAATTCCTCTTTTTTCAGTTGAAAATGTCCCCTATTTTCGCTGGAAAATTTCCCTTCTTTTATGTTGAAAATTTCCCAATATTTTGTATATTTCATTTTTAAAAGCACAGAAAAGTTATTACATGTTTTTTTATAATAACTCATTAATCGTCACATAACTTTTACTTCATCTAATGAATATTAATCAAAAAGAAAAATGATTTTTTTTTGCATGTTTCGGTGAGAAATCGGAAACCACGTCGCAAGAATATTTATGAAGTAATTCAAGATAGAAGCTTCCTTTGCGGTACATTGACGTAGCTGATGAATTTTTCAATCGCATCCCGCTTTTCAATTTAATTTTTAAACCTGTAATTTTACTTTCAAAGTAGGTCAAGAAAATCGATAATGTCTAATAGGTATTCGTGTTTATGGTTACTTTTTTTTATTATAAACTTCTAATTGGAAAACATATTTACAGCGAAATTGAAAGATTAGTTCAAAATTTTATAATACTCCGCCTCTGGTTTATTTTAAAAGCAAAAAAATTATTTTTCTTATTGATTTTGAACTATTCTACTTTTTTATACATTGGTTATTTACCATGTCTTTTATTTAATTTTTTCTGTTCAGTTCAATTCTCTTATTCAATTTTTTTTTCTCCTTATTATATAATTCACCTTCTGTCAAATTATCTACTTCGCAGTTACTCTAATTTTCATACCCAAATTGTTTTCGTTACTGAACTAATTTATTTATATTTTGTATATCGTCTTGTCGACTATTTTTTTTTAATTTTTTATCATTTTCTTTTTGTTTTCATTTATCATTTTCATTCTGGTAGAAAACGTCACGTAAGGAAAAAGCGTTATGCCCCCTCCAGGCAAACTACCCCCTCTGTTTCTTTCACTCTTATCTCTTTTTATAATACGATGATAAGGTTTAGAAAAAATTGTTCTTAGAATTTTTTTATACAATTTATAAGTAATTCACTATTTTTTATTTCATTTTTAATAAATGAGGAGAGAGAGAGGAGAAAGATAAAGAGAATGATTTTTTGTTTTTTTTTCTGATTTTTTTCCAATATTTTATAATTTTTTCTATTGTTCTGTTTTTTTTTTTCTATTTCTTTATCTTGTTTTCTGATTTTTTCTGATTTTTTCTTATTCCTCTGATTTTTTTGATTTTTCGGTTTTTTCAATTTTTTTCTCTTTTCTTTTGATTTCTTTATATTCCAATTTTTTTTCTCGGTTTTTCTTTCTCATTTTTTGTTTTTTATGTTTTTTTTTTTTTGACTTTTTGTCGAGTTTTTTATTTTGTCTCAAATTTGTCTCGTTGTTCTGTTTTTTATTCCTTTCTTTTATTTTTTGATTTCTGTTTGATTTTTTTCTTACTCCTTTGATTTTTTCGATTTTTTGGGTTTTCAATTTTTTTTACCAATTTTTCTGATTCTTTTAGATTGTATCCAATTTTTTTTTTTTCTTAGTTGTTCTGCTCTCGTGTTGTCTCCTTTTTCTTATTTTATGTTTCTTTATATTTCCTTTCGATTTTTTTTAATTTTTCTCATATTTGACTTATTGTTCCTTTTTGTTGAATTTCCTTATTTTATTTTTGAATTTTTTTTGCAACTTTTTGCATTTTTTTACGATTTTTTTTTTCGTTATTTTGCGACTCTTTTCAATTTTTAGCGTTTTTGTGGTTTTTTCTTTTTTTAAAATTTTAAAACTTTATCTTTTATTTTCTTATTTTTTTATTTTATTTTTTTCTCTTTTTCTATTCCTCTGATTTTTTCGATTTTTCGTATTTTTTTTATTTTTGTTTCTTTTATTTTTTGATTTCTGTTTGATTTTTTTCTTACTCCTTTGATTTTTTTGATTTTTTTGGGTTTTCAATTTTTTTACTAATTTTTCTGATTCTTTTGGATTTTATCCAATTTTTTTTTATTTTTTCTTATTTGTTCTGTTCTCGTGTTGTCTCCTTTTTCCTATTTTATGTTTCTTTATATTTCCTTTCGATTTTTTTTAATTTTTCTCATATTTGACTTATTGTTCCTTTTTGTTGTATTTCCTTATTTTATTTTTGAATTTTTTTTGCAACTTTTTGCATTTGTTTACAATTTTTTTTTTTTGTTATGTTGCGACTTTTTACGTTTTTTTTTGTTCGATTTTTAGCGTTTTTTGTGGTTTTTTCTTTTTTTTTTAAATTTTAAAACTTTATTTTTTATTTTTTTATTTTTTTATTTTATTTTTTTCTATTCCTCTGATTTTTTCGATTTTTCGTATTTTTTTTTTATTTTTGTTTGTTTCATTCTCATTTTTTTCTCATTTTTCTGATATTTCGTTTTTTATGCTTTTTTCGATTTTTTTGCAATTTTTTGTGATTTTTTTTTGTAATTTTGGGACTTTTTCGTTTTTTTTGCGGTTTTTTCTTGTTTCAAAATTTTACAACTTGAAAAAATAATGTAAGGAAATTCTTTCCTGCTAGGGGTTCCCCATGTCTTTTATTTCCTTATTGTTTTTATTTTTTTCTTATGCCTCTGATTTTTTTCGAATTTTCGGGTTTTTTCCTTTTTTTAGTTATATTCTCATTTTTTTCTCTCTCATTTTTCCGATTTTTTATTTTTTACGCTTTTTCCTGATTTTTTCGATTTTTTTTAATTTTTCTCATTTTTGTCTCATTATTCTGGTTTTTTTTCTATTCTTTTCTTCTATTTTCTGATTTCTTTCTAATTTTTTTCTTATTCTTCGGATTTTGTTCGAATCCTTTCGATTTCATTCGATTTTTTTCATTTTCCAGTTGTTTCAATTTTTTTTTCTCATTTTTCTAATTTTAGTCTTTTCGTATTTTTCCGATTTTTTTCGAGTTTTTCCTCATTTTCTTATCACTGTTCTGTTTTTTTTAATTCTTATTTCTCTTGTTTTTCAATTTCTTTTTCCATTTTTTTTGATTAATCTCAATTCTTTCGTAATTTTTAATTTTTTTATAGTTTCAATGGTGTCAGTTTTGTTTTTTTTTTCAGATTTTTCGCCCTTTTTGAAATTATTCTTATTTTAAAATTTTAAAACTTGCAGAAAAATGGTACTTTCTTATTTTTTTTTATTTACTCTGGTATGATTATTACATTTGGAGAGAAAAAGTAATACACCATTTTTCTGTGCGAGTTCAAATGGAGCCTTCAATTATCAGTAAGTTGCCCCATCTCTTCACCGGTCAAGCATTTGGGTTCGCGGTTCATTCGTAAGGGGGTAAAATATATTGAGAGATTATTATTATTATGTATTTAGAGCAATATTTGACGAAATAACACCAATAAAAATACTTCGTGTACAAAAAATGAAAAAAAATTGAAAAAAGCTGAAAAAAACTTACAAAATTGAAAGATTTTGGAAACATTTAAAACATTGAAAAACGCCGAATAATTAACAAAAACTAAGAAATACTGCAAAAAAAATTAAAAAAAATTGAAAAAGATCGGAAAATCGAAATAAATCAGGAAATCAAATTATGTTTGAAAAAAAAAACCAAAAACAATAAAAAATTGTAAAACAATTTGAACGATTAAAAAAATTGGCAATATTTGTTAAATCGGTAACATTCTGAAGAAAACGGAAAAACTCGAAAAAAAATCGGAGAAAATCAAAAAATCAATAAAACACCAGACAGCTGTTTCGTCCCTTAAGGACTCATCAGCGGCAATATGACCAGATGCATAGAATTCAAATATCAGCTCGAAACACAATAGTGCAATATTAAGTCCAAAGGATGTAAAACGATGGGATATGGTATCACTTATTACTCGGGGAAAAAATTCCACCTGTGTAAAAAGCGCCAGTACTAACTGGATTAGACAGAAGGCCCATCACTGTAATAAGAATTTAGTCGCGTTTGCAAATTTGAAGCAAAAAGAAGTAGAACTTGATTTATTAATAGAAAAGAGGCAGAAATCCATAGTAATACTGCATCAAATATCAAATTCTAAGTAGTTTTCATGAACAGTAAAAAAAAGACTAAATTCAACAGGGAAAACGGATGAATAGAAAATAATGAAAATGGGAAAAAACAATACATTTATATTTAAAAATGCCGTAACAAAAACATCGATGCTTCCTAAAGAACCAGTTTATAATAAACTATTTAGAATGTGAAACAAAAAAAAGAAAATTCCCCTGGATACATTTACCGTGAAAATAACGTTAGCAGTGAAGTTGATAGATCGATTTGTTAACTGAAGTCAAAAGTGACGTACCGCTTGAAAAATGCATCTTTGTTCTAAACAGTCTGGACTGTTTCAACGTAAAATTTAGCGGCCCCAACATATCGGTTGCCATATTTTTGAGCGGATGATAAGGCTCTCAACGGGCTCTAATTTATTATTATAGTCGAGTTGAGTAAATTGCAAAAGAGAAACGAGTGGTCTATAACTTAAAGGAGAAATGGGCTTATTCAATTACGTTAGATGAAAACTCCCCTAATTATTTTTACGAAAACAACTGTAATTAAAAGTTATTTCGCTGACAACTGTAGATTTCCTCTTTTCGGTGTATTCGTTCAGGGCTGTATTATAAGAAATTACTAATAAGTTTAAATTATTTCATCATTAAATAGTTAATTTTTAGATTTAACAAATTTTCACTCTATTTCCTTATCTAAATTTTCATATAACCGTAAATTAATTCTATCAAAGATATGCACAACTGGGACATCATGTATATTACAGTAATGCACTAAAGGCATATCCATAAACAATGCAATTTCCCCGAAAAGTCCCTGGAAAATTTATAGATAGTTTATACCACAAAGTAACTGCAACGGAGACTTTCCGAAGATATATTCCTATCCTGATAACGTTTATAGCGCAACTTGCAAACTTCTTGCTTAAGTTGAAAAGTGTTAAAACATGTTCTCAACGTTCTTCGCATCAGCTATATTTTTACAGTGAGTTAGTGGACAAGTAGTAGACGATGCACTAAATGACAGGCGAGACATATTGTAAGTATTGTTAATAGATATATTTTAGAACATTTAAATAGTTGATATTAGAGAAATATTTTGAGAAAATTTAATAACATAAAAGGTGACCATTTTGTATATGTAATAACACACTGAGTTTTAAAAAGTTTGCACCATATGGGAAATTTTTTAATTTAAATTTGCCAAAAAAATTTTATTCTTGATAAAACATTTTTTTTGGTCTCCCCTGTACACAGTTTGGAAAATTAAAATGTTGACAAGTTAAATGGAGATTTTCCACAATGCACCAACTTTTGTCAATTATAAAATTTTCTGTCATTTGTATTCATTTATTTTCATTTACTTTTATTTATTTTCATTTATTTTTATTTTTTTTTATTTTCATTTATCTTCATTTATTTTCATTTATTTTTATTTATTTTCATTTATTCTCATTTATTTTCATTAATTTTTGTTTGTTTTCATTTACTGTCATATATTTTCATTTATTTTCCAATTTCCATATAATCCAAACTTTTTGTCACTGTATATACAGGGTGATGCAAATTTAAGTGAACATTATTGGGATTTCCCAATTCGTCATAGTACAAGTTTGTAAAGGCAGAATAATGATGGGAAATTACATCATTTATTTGCAGTCAATAAACTCAAGTTAGCTACGACCCCTCCCTTAGACGTGGAAAGAAGAATTTGTTAGGTTATGTTGATATTATGACATATTAAAGAATGCCAGATGGGGCCTTAATCATGAGTGGGAATTACGTCATTTGTTGGCTCTCATTGAACTTCTGGAGGTGGCTTAGAGTTACACTTAAAGAGAAGAATTTGTAGGGTTATGCTGACGTTATGACACATATCAGATTGACAGATGGAGGCCTTCATCATGGAAACGCATTAAATAAACCTTACGAAATCCCTCCAACGCGGAATACCATGTGGTGCAGCCCGACAATACATGTAAGACTAGTAGGTGGGGAATTACGTCACTTATAATGGGGTTTTAAGCATGGGCCCCATTTAAATGAACCCTGCGCAACTGCTCCAATGTGCAGTACCTTGTCGCAAAGACTTGTAGGTGAGGAATTACATCACCTATGATGGGGCCTTAAATATGGGGCCCCTTTAAATGAACCCTGCGCAGTATCTTCAACGCTCAGCACCCTGGCACGCAGGAATATATCAATTTTCAGCCATTTTGAATATTTTGACAGGTCACTTTCGCTTCCGTACATAGCTCTAACTACTGTTTTCAATTTTCAAGACGATTTGGTTGCTTTTTACAACATTAAAGGTTTACTTAAACCAATGCGGAACTGCTGGAACGGAAAACGTTTGGAAAGTGCGGGAAGCGGGATAATCTTGTGTATGCACACTAGTGCGTCAAAAATGAGCCAAATGAATGTAATTTCAGTTGTTATTTTTTATTTAAAAATACTATGTACGATAGTTCATCAGATGAGGAGGAAGTTTTTTTGTTGCTAGCAGCAGAACATTATTAGTAAATTAAGTTCAAATCCTGTTTCATCCCATACTTTGTCTTTCTTCCTTACGTTTTTATATTTTTGATGAAAAAGATCATACAAAATAGGATACCTTTGTACAATTTCAATAATTCTTTCTGTCTTTGACATCTCGCACTTTAAACACAAATAAAGGAGAATCAATTTAGCATCAACGAGTGCGTTTTGTTGGGCCGGTATCTTATCGGTATCTATGCTTGTATTTCCCGCAGTGTAATTATGTCCCGCTCCCGCTCCTGTTTCCGCATTGGTTTAAGGAAACCTTACCGTATACCACGATTCTGCTCTAATCAGTTTGTGTTAGAGTTTGAGCGGAGTACTGAGTACCGGTTCAGGAATTTTCAAGGACATTTCATAGCAATTTTCAAAGATTTTTTGAGATTTTTTCAAGTATTTTCATTTTTAAGGTTATCAAGGAAATTTTGTGAATTTTATCAAGAATTTTCAAGGATTTTTACAAGATTTATCAAGTAGTTTAGTTAAAAGGAATTTTAAAGGACCTTGTAAAGCAAATTTTGAGGATGTTTTCAGAGTTTTTCAAGTATTTTCATTTTTAAGGTTATCAAGGAAATTTTGTCAATTTTATCAAGAATATTCCAGGACTTTTTCAGGATTTTTCGAGAAGTTTAGTTAAAAGGAATTTTCAAGGACCTTTTAAAGCAATTTTCAAGGATTTTTTGAGATTTTTTTAAGTATTTTCATTTTTAGGGTTCTTAAGGAAATTTTGTGAATTTTATCAAGAATTTTCCAGGAATGTTACAGGATTTATCAAGTAGTTTAGTTAAAAGGGATTTTAAAGGACCTTTTAAAGCAATTTTTGAGGATTTTTTTAGAGTTTTTCAAGTATTTTCATTTTTAAGGTTATCAAGAAAATTTTGTCAATTTTATCAAGAATTTTCCAGGATTGTTGCAGGATTTATCAAGTAGTTTAGTTAAAAGGAATTTTCAAGGACTTTTTAAAGCAATTTTCAAGGATTTTTTGAAATTTTTTCATGTATTTTCATTTTTAAGGTTATCAACGAAATTTTGTGAATTTTATTAAGCATTTTTCAGGATTTTTTAAGTAGTTTAGTTAAAAGGAATTTTCCAGGATTTTTCAAGTATTTTAGTTAAAAGGAATTTTCAAGGACTTTTTAAAGCAATTTTCAAGTATTTTTTTGAAAATTTTTCATGTATTTTTATTTTTAAGGTTATCAAGAAAATTTTATGAATTTTATCAAGAATTTTCTAGGATTTTTTCAGGACTTTTCAAGTAGTTTAGTTAAAAGGAAGTTTCAAGGATTTTTTGAGATTTTTCAAGTATTTTCATTTTTAAGGTTATCTAGGAATTTTATCAAAAATTTCTAAGTATTTTTTCAGGATTTTTCAAGGAGCTTAGTTAAAACGAATTTTCAGTGGTCTTTTAAAGCAATTTTCAAGGATTTTCTGAGATTTTTATTTTTAAGGTTAACAATGAAACTTTGTGAATTTTATCAATCAATTTCCAGGATTTTTTTAGGATTTTTCAAGTAGTTTAGTTAAAAGGACTTTTCAAGGACTTTTTAAAGCATTGTTCAAGGATTTTTTTGAGATTTTTTCATATATTTTTATTTTTAACGTTATCAAAGAAGTTTTTTGAATTTTATCAAGAATTTTCCAGGATTTTTCAAGTAGTTTAGTTAAAAGGAATTTTCAAGGACCTTTTAAAGCAATTTTCAAGGATTTCTTGGGAGTTTTTGAAGAATTTTCATTTTTAGGGTTATCAAGGAATTTTCTTGAATTCTATCAAGAATTTTCCAGGATTTTTTCAGGATTTTTCAAGTAGTTTAGTTACAAGGAATTTTCAAGGACTTTTTGAGATTTTTTCATGTATTTTCATTTTTAAGGTTATCAATAAAATTTTGTAAATTTTATGAAGAATTTTGCAGGATTTTTTAAAGAGTTTATTTAAAATTAATTTTCAAAGACCTTTTTAAGCGATTTTCAGGGATTTTTTGAGATTTTTTCAAGTATTTTCATTTTTAAAGTTATCAAGGAAATTTTATGAATTTTATCAACGATTTTCCAGGTTTTTTTCAGAATTTTGCAAAGAGTTTAGTTAAAACGATTTTTAAAGC
Source organism: Neocrepidodera transversa (assembly GCA_963243735.1). Lineage (NCBI taxonomy): Eukaryota > Metazoa > Arthropoda > Insecta > Coleoptera > Chrysomelidae > Neocrepidodera > Neocrepidodera transversa. The sequence goes on from OY725347.1 coordinate 7,826,528, forward strand.
AATTTTCAAGGATTTTTTTAAAATTTTTTCAAGTATTTCCATTTTTAAGGTTATCAAGAAAATTTTTTGATTTTTATCAAGAATTTTTCAGGATTTTTAAGGGATTTTTCAAGTAGTTTAATTGAAAGGAATTTTCGAGGGCTTTTTAAAGCATTTTTCAAGGATTTTTTGAGATTTTTTCAAGTATTTTCATTTTTAAGGTTATCAAGGAAGTTTTTTGACTTTTATCAAGAATTTTGCAGGATTTGTTCAGGAATTTTCAAGGAGTTAAGTTAATAGGAATTTTCAAGGAACTTTTAAATCAATTTTCAAGGAGTTTTTGAGATTTTTTCAAGTATTTTCATATTTAAAGTTATCAAGGAAATTTTATGAATTTTATCAACGATTTTCCAGGTTTTTTTCAGAATTTTGCAAGGAGTTTAGTTAAAACGAATTTTCAAGGGCCTTTTAAAGCAATTTACAAGGATTTTTTTAAAATGTTTTCAAGTATTTCCATTTTTAAGGTTATCAAGAAAATTTTGTGAATTTTATCAAGAATTTTTCAGGTTTTTTAAAGGATTTTCCAAGGAGTTTAGTTAAAAGGAATTTTCAAGCACATTTTAAAGCAATTTTCAAGGATTTTTGAGATTTTTTCAAGAATTTTCATTTTTGAGATTATCTGTTTGATTTCTTATAATTTTCTATAGTTATTATAACAATACCATGATATAAATCATATTTATTTAATTGTTACTTTGTGTAATTCTGCTAATTAATATTTAATTTATAAAAATCAACGCAGCAAAAGACATTACATTTGTATGTAATTATTTCGAAAATGTATCGAACAGTAAAACATAAATAACTGTTATCTAGTACACGATGTCGTTAATTTTAATCCAAAAACAGCAGCATAATTGATACTCTGTTAAAAATTTTCCATGACAAATTAAACAATAATGCAGCGAATTGTAACAATTTATTTGTTGAACACGACAACCGAAAAAATTAATTAAACGAAAACAATAATTGAACTGGGATGTTCCCCCGGCTAAAATATAAATAATAAAATCACTCTAACTGCAATATCCACTATTATATTTATTTATTTTCCACGTCGCTATTTAATCGAAATAGTTTATTTCATCTATTCCGGTAATAATATATAAAAGTGGAATAAGCTTTAATCTGGAATTTATTAAAAAGCTATTTCATTTTGATATATATAAAAAAATCAAATATAATAAATAATATTTTATAAGTAAAATCGGTAAAATTAATTACTTTTTTATTTTGAAAAAAAAATTTTTTTTTGAATTCAAATAGTATTAACATATTTTTTTGAATAAAATTAAAGTGAATACAGCACCGACCCATGAAATCAACTTTGGAAGCATCCATATAGTTCAAAAAGAGATGAACTGCGACCTTTGTAATGCTGACGTAGTTTAGAGAGTATCTCGGGTAACAAGATACCTGAAAATGTTTAGATGGTGGGGGCCTAGAGATGGGATTGCGTGCGGGTGCATAAATATTTGCATATTCAGGATTTTATTAATCCGCTGTAAAACATCATGTTGAAATAATTTCTACTCTTTGGAATTTTTATTCCCCTGCATCGAAAATAATGATTGAGGTGTCAATCTATTCGGAATGGCATTAAAAAACTTTTCAGAACTTATCAAGAGGGGCAGAAAAAAATTGCAAAAATTATAAGCAAAAAAAAATTGTTTAACCGATTAAATATGAATATTAAGAATTTATGTATCATTCGGAAATATGAATAATCAATTTTTTTTTGCAATTTTTCAATTAGTTATGCTTTTGTTATTTAAGAAAATTTTATTAGTTTAAAATTTAAATAATAACCTTGACAATTTTTAAACAAAAAAAACCAGAGATTTTTTTCTCTTCTTGGTTCCATTCCTGGAAGGGTATATTTGATTTTAAAATTTTTTATTACAGCTTGAAAAAATTAAAAAGTAAAATAAAGTTATGAAAAAATTTTTTTTGTGAATATCTCGATCAGTTCGTTTTCTTATTATGAAAAACTACCTGGAAATAATTTTTTTAATCGCATTGTTTAAATAAATGAATTGTTTATAAGATAATCAATAATTATTTTTGCCAATCAATTTATCCATAAAAATAATGATTTTTACGAAATTTATTTATTACTTAAAAATGAATTTGTTAATTATCAATGGTTTTTTGCTATTGAATAATAAAATTAACGAACGATTTTTTTTCTAAAATAATTTTAAAATTCAAAAAAAAATTTTTTTTAATTGTTTATTTAATAAAAAATTTATTATAAATAAATTAATTTTCTCTGTTTAATTTTTTTAATACTAAATTAAGCATTATAAACAACCATTTATTGTTTTTTAAAGAAAAAAAATTGTTTTATAAGATACATACTCAGTTGAAATACTCGAACAAAAATTTTTTCGGATTATTTTTATAAATAATTTATAACTAATTATTCATTGGTTTACGTATAGAATAGAATAAAAAAGTGTTTTTGTCATGTCTTCAATATTATACCGGGTGACACAGAGGTATGGATTACCCATTTAACTTTTTTATTTTAGCCGATTTTTATGAAATTTTAACTGGGTATAGTAAGAGTAATTTCTGATTTTCTGACCTTACATTCAAAATGGCCGACTTCCAGTTTCGCCGAAAATGGACCCAATTTTTGATTTTTAAATGGAACACCCTGTATATTTTAATAAATTTCAATTCTACGGATCAAAATACATGCAATTTACTAGTCAAATATCAATTTGACAGAACTATCACCTATACTGAAAAAACAAACAGCTGGAAGTTTGAGATTCTTTTAATTAAAAAAAAATAGCCCAGGTGATCTGAAGAGGTTACATTAAAAAAATGAGTTTAGGTAAAAAACGGTTGTTTTTCTAATTTCTAATTTTTTAAAGGAAATAACATTTTTTGGGAACTTTTCAGTCAACTATAATTGGCATTGTAAAATTTTACCAAGTATACTCTGAAAAATATTTTATTTATCAAAAAATGAAAGTTCTGTCAAATTGACATTTTACTAGTGAACTAGATGTATTTGAATCAGTAGAATTCAAATTTATTAAAATATATAGGGTGATCCATTTAAAAATCAAAATTTGGGTCCATTTTCAGCGAAACCGGAAGTCAGCCATCTTATATGTACACATCAGATTATCAGAAATTACTCTCACTATAACTAATTAAAATTTCATAAAAATCGGCTAATTAATTCAAATCCGTATCACCCGGTATAATTTAGGAAGAATAATTGTAATAAATTTTTTTTTTTATTTTTAAGGGCGGCTTAACATTGATTCCATTGCGGCACAAACACAAATTTTTTATTATGAAGAACGTATCACTTTTAACATAAACAAATTGAATGTGTTCTAATGAAAATTAGTTCCATTTTTATTATGGTTTACCTAATTGCTTAAGAAATAGAATTTCCGGTTTTACTCTCATCATAAACCGATTAAGAGTATACTAGTAAAAGAAGACAACCCCATTCATAAATTCAACTATTTCACAATAATTTTATTTAAACTGTATGTAGGAATAACTGTAATAAAGACTAAAGAAACACAGAAAGAAAAAAATATATTTCATAATATTCTAAATTATTAAATTAACAAGGTCAAGTCACGGAACCCGAAGGTATGATATTTAATCCACAGGATATAACAATTTCTTTATTTTAAACAAAGTCACATCATGTCGCAATTTGCAAAACATATCGAGTTGAATTTCGTGCTAAAGCACGAACTGCCAGTAGACAGAAAAAGCGCTGAAACAGCGAAAAGACAGTTGCGAAAAGCATTACAATTGACGCCCTCGACGCGTGGTACTGCGTCAGATCCATGGCCAATGTGAAAACGGGAGCACGCGACCATGGTTGCTTCGAATCCCACAACTGGTCAAAAAGTCGCGGGAAATGGACGTAGCTAGCCAATCAGCGAATGTACACGTCAAAAAAGACAGGCCTCACGGGGCGTCTCGACGAATATATAACACGACGTGGTTACAAAAGAAATTTTCGCAGCGGTCGAAATAGGTACCGTCGCGGCGTAAAATCTCACCGGCGCAATCATTTTTTTTGTTTGTGTTAACTCGCAATCGGATGGTGAGCAATAAAAAGAAAATTTTGTTTTGAGTACGACAACTATAGCGCCTCAAGGATTAATCGAGAGAACTCAGCTCATGGTAATCGAAGTTTAATTCATTTAATAACACTGTCAAACATTGAAACATTTTGTTTTTTTATGCTATAAAAAAGTGCCTCAGAAAAAAATGAGGAAAAGCTCTCTGGTTTCTGGTCTTAATTTATTACAGTTAAGCGGATCAATAGAATAAAGAGAATTTAAAATAAGGGACAGTGCCCTCCCGTTAAGTAAGGAAGTAAGCCACTATTTTTTTTTATTTATTATTATTTCAGCCCCTCGTGAGGAGCTATCAAATTTGTAGAATTATTTGCTATAATTTTTTTAGTCAGATTTTTTTTTTAATATTATTCATAGATAAAAATCTTCTTAAGTTCAGTTACCGTTAGTGGACTACTGTATCTCTTCTCAGATTTATCTTAGAGAATTTTTTGACATCTAAGGATGGTATATACTTTATTTATGATTACTTAATTTTTTTATTATTAAATCAGTAAGGGCAGAATCCGCGGGCACCAGTCCCAAAAATTTTGGTACTATCTGCAGTATATGTTTTTTTTTATATTTTGGGATCGTGATATTCGCGATAAGTTGGGTTCTTATTAAAATTATCAGTTTTGGCGTTGTGAGTTTTTTTTTGTAAATTCAGTCAGTCAGTTTTATTTGTTTTTTTTTTCTAATTTCTTTTATCTAGATATTTTTTTTTGTTAATTAAAATAATAAAACAGTAAATGAAAATGCAAAGTTTGAAGACAGTAAAATAATAATAAATTTGTTCAAAGTGTTCACACGGGATTTTTTATAATTCCTGGAATAATTGCAGAAAAGTATTCCAGAGTTTTTTTTCTAGGTGTAGGGGTCCTATAGGAGACCACACTAAAAAATTGCACCACTTTATTTTAGATAAGTGCATCTGTCCCTATTAATAATTGTGATTGTTCACTTTCATCTTCTTTTAAAAAGGTTATTTTTTTTTCTTTTATACCATTATTCCAATTCGTTTGGACACTTAATTTCCAATATTGTTTCTTATACTTTTATTATGCCCCTAAAAAATATTTAGCTCCACTCCCCACAAACAAACCGCATGGTTTATAAATACGTTCATGGCCACTTTTTAGCCATATTTGAGTAGCTTATTGCCACGAAATGTGCTATAAAAAATATTTTTGACAACTTTGTCTGAACAACTTTTTCTCTTTTTACAAACTAGTCCAAAGTTCGATGCAGTTATTCTAAAGGCTCTTTCCTGCTTCTCTATACAGGATTTAAACTTTGCCCTCCATTTTGTTTTTGAATTGTTATAATTTTTTTTACTCTTTTTCAACATTTTCGCCAATTTATTTTTTCTACGTAATATTTCCTCTTCTGATATTTATTCTTGTAGTGCTTCGTAATCTTGATCTACATCTTTTGTGGTAGTTGACTTTATTCTTCTATTTCTATTTTTTTTCAATTTTATAAATGTCATAAATTTTGATGAATAACAACTATTTATGGCATTTATTAATTCCTGCACATACATTTCTTTTCAATTATAAAAGATCGCATCTCATTGACATCTCGTTTGGTAAGATGCCTTGAAAGAAAAATTTAACTGAAAATGATAAAAAAGATAAAAAAATATATATTTCAGATATATTTCTCTCAGTGTGAAATTTTATTTAGATCGGTCGTTATTTAAAAAAATAAATTCTTTAAATTTTATAGTTCTGTTGATTTGACACCACGACGGTCTTATGGCCTTGAACACATTTTTGGAAAATATTTTTTATTATTTGGATGTTGTAACAAAGTTACTTTTTTCCGTAACATGACACTGAAATAGAATTAACTTAAAATTATGGAAATGTGGGATGCTTGGAGTGTAAGGAAAATCGTACCAGTTGTAAGCCTCGGCCGAAAAATGGAATCACTCGTGTATTTGTTTCGCATACCCAGCCGACCTTATGGTATACAGCAGCCGGAGTCCATCAAGTTAGCTGCAGTGGCAGCCCGAATTACGAGTTGCTATAGTCCTCCCAGTTGATGAAGCTGTAACCAAGTTCAATTATAACCGGAGTCCAGAATCGTCATTAGACCACCACGCCAGCCCGAAATTCGTGCCTGTACCATCCTAGAAAAGAACCGTTACACACCTTTTTCTTCGCAGGAATTTTTTTGTAAAAATAAAAGTTTTATTTTATTGAATCTTATTGTTTTATTCCAGCAGCTAATACCTAAGTACTCAACTTAGTAGGGCAAGTAAAGATTTCCCCTCTGACCACTAAGGGTCTTGTCGATACCATAGGACCTCTGGAGTATTTCTTTCTATACTGAAGCTGCCCGTGCAGTGACCTTCACACTATAAACGGAAGGTTGCGCCCGAGATAATCCGAAGCCAGCCTGGACTAAGGCGCCAAAGTGACCCGTAACGACCGAAGTGCGTTACTTTGGGTTTAAAGTCTAATTATAATTAATGTTTACTTATCTAAATGAATTTTTGTTTATTTATAAATTTTTCTCAAATGATGTTTTGGTTCATAAATATTTGTTAATTTTTCCAATCGTTTTGCGTGAATACACCTTTAGTGCCTGAGAAGCATAACCGTTTGAAGGATATAAAACTTCTGGGCTCGACAATGATATGATTTGTGTTGTGAAGCGAAGTAAACATTTTTGTTAGCTGTTGACCCATTCATCTGGACCGGAAAGCGCTCTAGCAGCGTTCTTGAAGGCCACTTGAAACGGAGAATATCATCTGGACGAATTTGTCTTGTGAACGCACTACCCACAATACCAGAATACACACTAATGTTGCTGCACCGAATATGGCTCATCCCTTTTGGTGTAATACATCCCACCACCACCTTAGGGCCACATTTTCAATTTAGTATTTTTTAAATCTTATTAAATTTTATTTTCTTTTTTTTCATTTTGACACCTTTCCAGGAAATTATTTGAAGTTTTTGATTTGACGATAAAACAGTTTAATTTATTTAGTGTGGCCCGACATATTGGGGATCCTTCAGATAGACACAATAGACAATTGGCGCTGGGGAAATATATATTTTTGTAATTTTATCAAAAACAATTTTAACTTTCTTATCTATTCTGAGTGATAAATTACCTTTACACTGATTATACCACGACAGGAATATTCGTAGGCAACACTGGCCTTCTTGGCGGTCTACGAAGATTCAGTAATGGCAAGTTCAAACCTGCAAGAACATCTAGAAGAATGGCTCTAAAATTGGAAAATTAAAATAAATGAGTCCAAATCTCTACATAGAATAGAACAATGTCGGATTATTTTTATTAACAATGTATAAAGCAGCAAAATAAATTGGATATATCTAAAAAAATGGAACAGCTAGACATAAAAATGAGAGAATAATATTGATTATTAATGAAACTCTAATATATAAAGCTAGTATCATCCCTATTTTGACCTATGACATAGAACTCTGAGGATGGGCTAGTAAGTCAAACATTGCAATCATACAACGTGTCCTACTAACAATAACAAATGCTCAATAATACATAACAAACCAGGTGTTACACCAAGATCTTCACATACCAGCCGTTCAAGAAATAATTGAAGACAGTAGCAATTAACACCACGCAAAAATAGAAGATCATAACAACCCCCTCCTCCGACCACTTGTGAAGGAACGAACTGTAACCTCTGGTCTCATGCAAATTAAAATTGCTTAGACCGATGGAGCCCTTTTCAGCACGAATTTAATCTTTCACTAAAGGTGTATCCTTTCTGGGCACGAAAGCTAACCTAACCCCAAATTAAAATTACCAGTATAATAACCCCTAGAGACAAAGTGGAAGATTACCTCTTGTTACCAGTGTAATAACCTATATCCGGAAGCGTACTGTCACCAATCTCCTAGGAGAGAATAAAAGGACCTGAAGCGTTAGTCAAGGCTCTGAAAAGATGGACGCGCTTCCCTGCCGAATTCTCCGGAACGGCCACTCTTCATTCGAAAGGGTAGTTCCTGCTCTCGCGGTGTTCGAGAGTCTTTACCTTACAGACAGGACTTTGGGGGGGATGGGGAGAGTGTCACTTTCTGTTACTTATTATTTGATTCTTTGATTTATTTTAAGTCGTTAGTCTTTCTTTATATTTTCCCTTACAAAGAAAAATTAAAATACGCTAGTGAAATTTTACTGTGTTTATTAAAAAAAAACAAGACTATAAAAAGTTTAACAAAAAAAAAGAAAAAAAAAACAAATAAAACTGACTCACTGAATTTACAAAAAAAAAACTCACAACGCGAAAACTGATAATTTTAATAAGAACCCAACTTATCGCGAATATCACGATCCCCACAGTAACAAAATATAAAAAAAAACATACACTGCAGATAGTACCAAAATTTTTGGGACTAGTGCCCACGGATTCTGGCCTTACTGACTTAAGACTAAAAAAAAATCAGGTAATTATAAATAAAGTATATACCACCCTTAGATGTCAAAAACTCTCTAAGATAAATCTGACAAAAGTTACAGTAGTCCACAAACGGTAACTGACTTTAAGAAGATTTTTATCTTTAAATAATATTTAAAAAAAATCTGACTAAAAAATTATAGCAAATAATTCTACAATTTGATAGCTCCACGCGAGGGGCTCAAATAATAACAAATAAAAAAAATTAGTGGCTTACTCCCTTACTTTACGGGAGGGCACTGTCCCTTATTTTAAATTCTCTTTATTCTATTGATCCGCTTAACTGTAATAAATTAAGACCAGAAACCAGAGAGCTTTTCCTCATTTTTTTCTGAGGCACTTTTTTATAGCATCAAAAAAACAAAATGTTTGAATGTTTGACAATGTTAGTCAAAGGATTAAACTTCGCTTACCATGAGCTGAGTTCTCTCGATTAATCCTTAAGGCGCTATAGTTGTCGCACTCAAAACAAAATTTTCTTTTTATTGCTCACTATCCGTTTGCGAGTTAACACACACAAAAAAAATGATTGCGCCGGTGAGATTTTACGCCGCGACGGTACCTATTTCGACCGCTGCGAAGTGGTTCTCGTTTCTCACAGCTCAGTTAAAATTTCTTTTGTGTTATACATTCTTCGAGACGCCCCGTGAGGCCTGTCTTTTCTGACGTGTACATTCGCTGATTGGCTGGCTACCTCCATTTCCCGCGACTTTTTGACCAGTTGTGGGATTCGAAGCAACCATGGCCGCGTGCTCCCGTTTTCCCATTATCCATGGATCTGACGCAGTTCCACGCGTTGAGGTCGTCAATTGTAATGCTTTTCACAACTGTCTTTTCGCTGTTTCAGCGCTTTTTCTGTCTACTGGCAGTTTGTGCCGTAGCACGAAATTCAACTCGATATGTTTTGCAAATTGCGACATGATGTCACTTTGTTTAAAATAAAGATTTTTGTTATATCCTGTGGATTAAATATCATACCTTCGGGTTCCGTGACCTGACCTTGTTAATTTAATAATTTAGAAAATTATGAAACATATTTTCTTCTTTAATTTTCTCTGTGTTTCTTTAGTCTTTATTTCAGTTAATTCCCACATACAGTTTAAATAAAATTATTGTGAAATAGTTGAATTTATGAATGGGGTTGTCTTCTTTTACTAGTATACTCTTAATCGGTTTATGATGAGAGTAAAACCGGAAATTCTATTTCTTAAGCAATTAGGTAAACCATAATAAAAATGGAACTAATTTTCATTAGAACACATTCAATTTGTTTATGTTAAAAGTGATACGTTCTTCATAATTAAAAATTTGTGTTTGTGAAGCAATGGAATCAATGTTAAGCCGCCCTTAAAAATAAAAAAAAAATATTTATTACAATTATTCTTCCTAAATTATTAAAAATAAAAATTGTGGAGACAAATTCATTAAATTAATAATATTAATTTTTTATATTGCCATTTACTTAAGTGATAATCAAAAACAAATAAAAACCCACAAACAAATAATAATATTTGTATAAAATAAATATTTGTATTACCATTATCCTAAATTACGAAATAATTTCCATCGACGCCATTTTGTCTAACCTACCATTATTAAAAAAAACGCTTTTTACGATATTAAAATATTACTAGTCGCCATTAATTGGTCTAACTACAATGAATTAAAGAATTTTTAATTTATTTGATAGGTAAATGTATGGGGTTTTGCTCTATTTCATTTACATGGACGATAGATAAATATCAAATTAGATTTATCCGACATGTGATGGTATTTACCGTTATAAATAAATTACATTATTAATTATTTATACAATCGTGCAATGTATTTCTATGTAGCAGTTCATTTTAGTAAAACGAATACACATGTACATTTATATTCCCGAATTTTAATTGACCCTATTATTAAATTACGTTCATATTTTATAAAATTTAATACTATAATCATTAAATGTTTGTTGTAGTTTTCGTAAGTACAATTTTAAACATTCATAGATAGATTAAAGAGTAGAAAAAATGTTGCACCTATATTTTACTTTCCTGACCCGCCTCCTAAGAGAGAAAGTATTGTGAACGAGCTAAAAAAAAATTCGAGATAAAAACGGAAATATCCATTTTCGGGTCCCCTGAGACGATTAAGACCATTTCCAGATGGAAGTCTGTCTGTCTGTCTGTGTGTGTATGTGTGTATGTGTATTCTTCCACGATAGAGGCCACACATTTAATCCGATTGAGCTGAAATTTGGTATAGGGGTCTGGGTTACCCGTCTGAAGAACCCATTAGTTTTTGTGCGACATCTGTCAAACGGAAGTACCACTATCAAAAAATAACAGATGCAATATATCACGGAATTTGACTTGCAATATGTCATTTGAAAGCTCTAGAAAAACTCTATTCAGAACAGTCAAAATTATTTCTCCAACTGTCACCTGTCAAAAATAAAAAGATATCAAAATTTGTAATTTTAACATTAAATATCTGAAGAAGTATTAATCCAATTGAGCTGAAATTTGGTATATAGGTTTGGGTTACTTTTTATTTTTTTTTTTTACTTTTTTAATCTTTCTTGAACTCTTTTGCTTTTTTTGCCTTTATTTTGCGTTTATTTTGTTTGTTTTTTGTATTTTAAAAAGTTTTTTGGCATTTTTGAATTTTTTAGCCATTTTTTGTCTCTATTTTGTCTTTTTTTAAACTTTATAATTTTTTTTTACTTTTTTTGCCCCTTTTCAACTTTTTTTTGCCTTTTTTTGCCTTTATTTTCCCTCTGTTGTTCTTTTTTTATTTTTTTATAATTTTTTGGCGTTTTTTGCTTTTTTCCCTTTACTTATCTTTTTTTGTACTTTATGTTGATTTTTTTACCCCTTTTCCTTTTTTTTGCCCATTTTACTTTCCCGACCCACCTCCTAGAAGGGAAAGTATTGTGAACGAGCTAAAACAAAATTTCGAGATAAAAACAGAAATATCCATTTTCGGGTCTCCTGGGACGATTAAGGCCATTTCCAGATGAAAGTCTGTCTGTCTGTCTGTGTGTGTGTATTCTTCCACGATAGATGCCACACGTTTAATCCGATTGAGCTGAAATTTTATATAGGGGTTTGGGTTACCTGTCGGAAGAACTCATTAGTTTTTGTACGACATCTGTCAAAAAGATAGTGACACTTCCGTTTGACGGATGTCGTACAAAAACTAATGGGTTTTTCCGACCGGTAACCCAAACTCATATACCAAATTTCAGTTCAATCGAATTAAACTTGTGGCCTCTATCGTGGAAGAAAACAATTAGACAGACAGACAGGCAGACAGACAGACTTCCATCTGTAAATGGTCTTAATCGTCTCAGGTGACCTCAAAATGGATATTTCCATCTTTATTTCGAAAAATTTTTTTAGCTCGTTAACAATACTTTCCCTTCTCCGAGGTGGGTCGGGAAAGTAATTTAGATGGCGTAAGCAGAAATGGTAAAAATTAAAAAAGTCAACAATTATGTATAATAAAAATGAGTTAGGAATAGCCGAAGCTCAGAGAGTGTAGGAAAAATATCAAAATCTAAGGCAATATTTAGAAATACAAAGTTAGATCTCCATTGACACATGAATTTTTTTTGTAATGCTGGTCCTTTAACCAGCGGCATCTCAACCTCGTGAGCTTTTTCTGCATTCTGATTTTGTTCTACAACGCTCACTCTGTAACTTTAGTCCCCTGCACTAGTTCATACAGGCTCTTCACAGGTTGAATATGGTATTTTTTGGGGGTTAGCCTAGGCTGTTCGAATAAAGCTTGTCTTGTCCATAACTCTAGTCCCCTGTACTAGTCCATACAGGTTCTTCACAGGTTTAATGTTGAATTATTTGGGGGTTAGCCTATGTTGTTCGAATAAAGCCTGTCTTGTCCGTAACTCTAGTCCCCTGCACTAGTCCACACAGGCTCTTCACAGGTTGAATGTTGTATTCTTTGGGGGTTAGCATAGGCTGTTGGAATTTAGCTTCTCTTGTCCTTAACTCTAGTCCCCTGTACTAGTCCATACAGGTTATTCACAGGTTGAATGTTCTATTCTTAGGGGGTTAGCCTATGTTATTCGAATAAAGCTTGTCTTGTCCGTAACTCTAGTCCCCTGCACTAGTCCATACAGGTTCTTCACAGGTTGAATGTTGTATTCTTTGGGGGTTAGCCTAGGATGTTCGAATACACCTTGTCTTGTCCGTAACTCTAGTCCTCTTCACTAGTCTATACAAGCTCTTCACAGGTTGAATGTTGTATTCTTTGTGGGTTAGCCTAAGCTGTTCGAATATAGCTCGTCCTTTGAAGTCTAAAACCTCACATTCTAACAAAATATATTTGACTGTTTCTATCCCTTTTCGATATTGTCTATAGGAAAGTCTTTGTTGTACAGCAGGTTTCCTCTCATTGGACTGTGACCAGTGAGGAGGGGCCCGTTACAATTCTATCTTGGTTCCTACTTCTTTTGAGTTCTTCAGTTTTGTGTTTCGATCATTCTTTAATGAATCTTTTCCCGTGGTACACGAGAAGCACTTTATTTATTCCATCTCTTTCTTTGTTTTCGTTTGACGCAGTACCGTATGTATCCTCAGATGGCATATTTTGAGATTCCAAGGGCGGGTTTCGAGCGCACGTATAGAGCTAATGAGGCTTTTCTGTCTAGTCCATAAACGTTTTTGTTGTCCTCTATGCAACAATATCCTGGAACCCACGTCACAGTTATTTTGGTGTGTTCTGCTACGACACTGGATTCTTCTCGACATTTCCATAACAGTCTTGCCTCCTCCATAATTTTTATGTCAAACGAGGAAATTTTAAGTAGAGTTTCCATGGCTGGTACTATTATTATTATCTGATTTGTGAAATTTCCTAGTGATTGTATTTTATGGACCAATAAAGAATTGAATTGAAATAAATAATTTATTGAAAAAATATTTGGTTAAAAATAATAATCCCTAACTATAAATATTTTAATTATTTCATTTTTCGTTATTTATTAATTTTGAATACCATAAAATCCATTAAAACAAAAAATATTAAAAATTAAATATATCTGCGTTATTGTTTAAATTTAAAATTAAAAATATATCATTACGAGTAGATATTGCGGTTTTCTCTCAATAAATATATAACATATAGTTTTATTAAAATAGAGAATTGGTAAAATATAATAGTGAAATATATTGGACAGGAATTGGATATTCCTTTTTTGTTAATCACTCATATGTATAATGGCACTTGAATCAAAATATTGATATTCGGAAAATGGTCATATAAATATCAGATAAAATAGGGATAACTTTATGTAGGCTGTGTCTACATAGATTAAAAACCAATCAAGATTTCAAAACCTATTTTGTATTATATTATATTTGGGTCTACTAGAAATTAGAAGGAATTATCTCAGCTTTAGACAGATTATTACAATTTAGCACATTTGAGGTCATGATGATCTTTATGGGATCTAATGACTGATTTATAGGGTCTAAAAAATTGAATATTTATATAGTGATTGTTCCTAACGTGTAGTGTATTAGTATTTTAGGTGGTCATTTACATATAAAGCTTTTTAGCTTAAAAAATGTCAATGTTTTCTACTTTTGCGTGACCTGTCTTACCAAATTTATTATAACGTTTTTTAATTCATAGTAGGTATAGATAAATACGGCTAATTTAGTAAAAGAGGAGTGCCTTTTAGATTTACGATAATTTTTCAAGCACACTATATATTAACAAATCCAATTTGTTAAAAAAATTGTGCTGTTGGGGAACCCCCATTAGGAACAGAATTCTTTATGTTATTTTTTCACTTTTTAAATTTTAAAATGAGAACAAAAATCGGAAAAAACGAAAAATTCCAAAGAAATCGAAAGAAAACCGAAGAAATCGAAAGAAATCAAAATAAATCGAAAGAAATCGGAAACAATCGAAAGAGATACAAAAACAGAGCAATAAAGGAAAATAAGCAAAGATTAGAAAAAATCAAAAAATCTGAAAAATTCGGAAAATATTAGAAAAAAAATAAAAATAAAATTGTAAAATACGGAAAAAATTAAAAATTTAATGTGGACGTGTTTTTAATCTGTATTCTATTAATTTATTAACTACAATCTCACTCGGGGTATGTTTGTTTTTTCTCTAATACCAAATTGTAAAATACGGAAAAAACGAAAAAATTAAAGAAATATCCATAAAAACGCGAAAAAAAAATAATAAGTAGCCAAAATCGGAAAAAATCACGAAATTAACAAAAAAAAATCGCAAGTAACGGCAAAAAGTAGGAAATAAATTTTAAAAAGCAAAAAAAACAACCAAAAAAATAACAGAAACAATTGTAACCCTCAAAAAAATAAAAAACGTTTAAAGAATTAAAATAAATCAGAGAAATAAGAAAAAAAATCAGACAACAAAGAAAGAAATAGAAAAAAAAAACCAGAACAGTGAGAAAAAAATGTGAAAAAAATCAGGAAAAAAAACAAAAAAAAAATTGGAGAAGATCCAAAAAAAAATCTGAAAAGTGATGAAATAAATGAAAGAAACCGAGCTATTGAAAAAATCAGAGGAATAAGAAAAAAGTAGAAAACAAAAGAAAGAAATAGAAAAAAACAACAATTAGAATAAAATGAGAAAAATTATAAAATATCGAAAAAAATAAAAAAAAAACAAAAAACAGAAAAATCAGAAAAACCGAAAAAAAAAATTGGAAAAAAACAATCTTTCTGTCTCTTTTGGTCTGTCTTTTCTCTAAATAAATCGACAAAAATCACAAAAATATGAAAAAAACATAAAAACAACAGAAAAAAATTAGAAAAATGAGAAAAAAATAGAAAAAGTGGAAAAATCGAAGAGCAAGAAAAATTCAGAGGAATCAGAAAAAAATAGAAACAAAAGAAATAACTAGAAACAAAAACAATGAGGAAAGATTAGAAAAAATCAAAAAAACTGAAAAAATTGAAAAATATTGGAAAAATAAAAATAAAATTGTAAAATACGGAAAAAATGAAAAAAACAAAAAAGGCGATAAAAAGGCAAAAAAAAACGCAAAAAAGACACAAAATAAAACAAAAGAAGTTGCAAAAAATCGAAAGAAAACAAAAAATAACAAAAAAAACCCAGAAAATGGCAAGAAGTCGGAACACAATCGGAAAATATTGGAAAAAAATAAAAATAAAATTGTGAAATACAAAAAAACCAAAAAAGTCGATAAAAAGGCAAAAAAAATTAAAAAAAAAACAAAAAGACACAAAACAAAACAAAAGAAGTCGCAAAAAAACAGAAAAAAAAAAACGAAAAAAAAAAACAGAAAAATGACAAAAAAAACACAGAAAATGGGAAGAAGTCGGAAAGAAATCGCAAAAAGCAAAAAAAATATCATAAATAATCGTAAAAAAAAAAAAAAGAAAATGAAATAAATGGAAAAAATCAGAAAATTGAAAAAAATGAGAAAAATTCAGAAAAAAAGTGAAAAAAAACGAACATTGATAAAAAAATCGGGAAAAAATCGTAAAACATTAGAAAAATCCAAAAAATCGAAAAATTCATAAAAATTAGAAAAATGAGGAAATAAGACACCGAAAAATCGAAAAATATCAGAGGAATAAGAAAAAATAAGAAAAAATTAGAAAACGAAAGAAAGAAATAACAATAGGAAAAAAATTAGGAAAAATTATATGAAATTGAAAAAAATCAGAAAAAAACAAACGCGAAAAAAAAATTGAAAATAATCAATCTGTATTTCTCTCTCTCGCTTTTTCTCTCTCACTCTTTTGGTTAATTAAATATTAAATATTAAATATTAAATAGTATACTATAAATTAAATAATAAAAAAAAGAACATTTTTTTTTAAATCCTATCATCTTATTGTAGAAAGAGAGAAAGAGAAAGGGAGTGAAATTATAAAATTATAATCATATTTTTCGATTTTTCGGTGACTTATTTCCTCATTTTTCTAATTTTTATTGATTTTTCGATTTTTTTAATTTTTCTAATATTTTTCAATTTTTTACTCATTTTTTTTGTCAATATTCTTGTTTCCCTTTTTTTCTGAATTGTTTCAGTTTTTTCAATTCTGTGATTTTTTTTTCGATTTATTTCATTTCATTTAAATATAAAAATTTTTTTTTTGGTTACGATTATTTATGTTATTTTTTTTGCTTTTTGCTATTTTTTTCCGACTTCTTGTCATTTTCTGGGTTTTTTTTGTTATTTTTGTGTTTAGTTTTATTTTGATCCAATATTTTCCGATTTTTTTCTGACTCTTGCCATTTTCTGGGTTTTTGCTATTTTTTGTTTTTTTTCCGATTTCTTGTTTTGTGTCTATTTTGCGTTTTTTAAATTTTTTTTTGCCTTTTTTTCGATTTTTTTGGTTTTTTCATTTTTTCCGTATTTTACAATTTTGTATATAATTTTATCAGGAAATAAAACTGACCATATAAAAAATTATTTAAGGGGGAGGAAATAAATCGAAAACCCTGAAAAATCGAAAAATCAGAGGAATAAGAAAAAATAAGAAAAAATTAGAAAACAAAAGAAAGAAATAACAATAGGAAAAAAATTAGGAAAAATTATATAAAATTGAAAAAAATCAGAAAAAACAAACAGAAAAATGAAAAAAAAAATCAGCAAACGCGAAAAAAAATTGACAAAAATCAATCTGTATTTCTCTCTCACGCTTTTTCTCTCTCACTCTTTTGGTTAATTAAATATTAAATATTAAATAGTATATTATAAATTAAATAATAAAAAAAAGAACAATTTTTTTTTAATCCTATCATCTTATTGTAGAAAGAGAGAAAGAGAAAGGGAGTGAAATTATAAAATTATAATCATATTTTTCGATTTTTCGGTGACTTACTTCCTCATTTTTCTATTTTTAATTGATTTTTCTTGTTTTCCTTTTTTTCTGAATTGTTTTCAGTTTTTTCAATTCTATGATTTTTTTTCGATTTATTTCATTTCATTTAAATATAAAATTTTTTTTTTTTTTTGGTTACGATTATTTATGTTATTTTTTTTGCTTTTTGCTGTTTTTTTCCGACTTCTTGTCATTTTCTTGATTTTTTTTTGTTATTTTTGTGTTTATTTTTATTTTTATCCAAAATTTTCCGATTTTTTTTCTGACTCTTGCCATTTTCCGGGTTTTTGCTATTTTTTGTTTTTTTTTCCGATTTCCTGTTTTGTATCTCTTTTGCGTTTTTTAATTTTTTTTTGCTTTTTTTTCGATTTTTTTGGTTTTTTCATTTTTTCCGTATTTTACAATTTTGTATATAATTTTATCAGGAAATAAAACTGACCATATAAAAAATTATTTAAGGGGGAGGAAATAAATCGAAAACACTGAAAAATCGAAAAATCAGAGGAATAAGAAAAAATAAGAAAAAATTAGAAAACAAAAGAAAGAAATAACGATAGGAAAAAATTAGGAAAAATTATATAAAATTGAAAAAAATCAGAAAAAAACAAACAGAAAAATGAAAAAAAAAATCAGCAAACGCGAAAAAAAATTGAAAAAAATCAATCTGTATCTCTCTCTCTCGCTTTTTCTCTCTCACTCTTTTGATTAATTAAATATTAAATATTAAATAGTATATTATAAATTAAATAATAAAAAAAGAACAATTTTTTTTTAAATCCTATCATCTTATTGTAGAAAGAGAGAAAGAGAAAGGGAGTGAAATTATAAAATTATAATCATATTTTTCGATTTTTCGGTGACTTATTTCCTCATTTTTCTATTTTTTATTGATTTTTCGATTTTTTTAATTATTCTAATATTTTTCAATTTTTTCCTCATTTTTTTTGTCAATATTCTTGTTTCCCTTTTTTTCGAATTGTTTTCAGTTTTTTCAATTCTGTGATTTTTTTTTCGATTTATTTCATTTCATTTAAATATAAAAAAAATTTTTTTTTTTGGTTACGATTATTTATGTTATTTTTTTTGCTTTTTGCTATTTTTTTCCGACTTCTTGTCATTTTCTGGGTTTTTTTTGTTATTTTTGTGTTTATTTTTATTTTTATCCAATATTTTCCGATTTTTTTTCTGACTCTTGCCATTTTCCGGGTTTTTGCTATTTTTTGTTTTTTTTCCGATTTCTTGTTTTGTGTCTCTTTTGCGTTTTTTTAATTTTTTTCGCCTTTTTTTCGATTTTTTTGGTTTTTTCATTTTTTCCGTATTTTACAATTTTGTATATAATTTTATCAGGAAATAAAACTGACCATATAAAAAATTATTTAAGGGGGAGAAAATAAATCGAAAACCCTGAAAAATCGAAAAATCAGAGGAATAAGAAAAAATAAGAAAAAATTAGAAAACAAAAGAAAGAAATAACAATAGGAAAAAAATTAGGAAAAATTATATAAAATTGAAAAAAATCAGAAAAAAACAAACAGAAAAATAAAAAAAAATCAGCAAACGAGAAAAAAAATTGAAAAAAATCAATCTGTATCTCTCTCTCTCTCTTTTTCTCTCTCACTCTTTTGGTTAATTAAATATTAAATATTAAATAGTATATTATAAATTAAATAATAAAAAAAAGAACAATTTTTTTTTAAATCCTATCATCTTATTGTAGAAAGAGAGAAAGAGAAAGGGAGTGAAATTATAAAATTATAATCATATTTTTCGATTTTTCGGTGACTTATTTCCTCATTTTTCTAATTTTTATTGATTTTTCGATTTTTCGAATTTTTCTAATATTTTTCAATTTTTTCCTCATTTTTTTTTGTCAATATTCTTGTTTTCCTTTTTTTCTGAATTGTTTCAGTTTTTTCAATTCTGTGATTTTTTTTTCGATTTATTTCATTTCATTTAAATATAAAAATTTTTTTTTTGGTTACGATTATTTATGTTATTTTTTTTGCTTTTTGCTATTTTTTCCGACTTCTTGTCATTTTCTGGGTTTTTTTTGTTATTTTTGTGTTTATTTTTATTTTTATCCAATATTTTCCGATTTTTTTCTGACTCTTGCCATTTTCTGGGTTTTTGCTATTTTTTGTTTTTTTTTTCGTATTTCTTGTTTTGTGTCTCTTTTGCGTTTTTTTAATTTTTTTTGCCTTTTTTTCGATTTTTTTGGTTTTTTAGTTTTTTCCGTATTTTACAATGTTGTATATAATTTTATCAGGAAATAAAACTGACCATATAAAAAATTATTTAAGGGGGAGAAAATAAATCGAAAACCCTGAAAAATCGAAAAATCAGAGGAATAAGAAAAAATAAGAAAAAATTAGAAAACAAAAGAAAGAAATAACAATAGGAAAAAAATTAGGAAAATTTATATGAAATTGAAAAAAATCAGAAAAAAACAAACAGAAAAATAAAAAAAAAATCAGCAAACGCGAAAAAAAATTGAAAAAAATCAATCTGTATCTCTCTCTCTTTCGCTTTTTCTCTTTCACTCTTTTTGTTAATTAAATATTAAATAGTATATTATAAATTAAATAATAAAAAAAAGGAACAATTTTTTTTTAAATCCTATCATCTTATTGTACAAAGAGAGAAAGAGAAAGGGAGTGAAATTATAATTTTATAATTTGTTGAACGAATTTATTACTTTTAGACCTGAAGATGGTTTATTAAAGAAAACTAGTAACCTAAATAATTTTTATTATATATATTGTCAGTTTTATTTCCTGATAAAATTATATACTCAGTTTTAAAATAATTATTTTCCTTTTCCGACGTCTATGCTTGAACTCCTAAAAGAATTTTCAATTTTGTAGTAATAATCACCTCGAAAAAACTATAATAAAAGCCCGACCCAAAACACCACTTAAAATTACCCATTTTATGCCTCCCAACTAAACTAAAATTCCACCTTCCGAAAAGAAAATTTCATTTTCCACGAAACGCCGGCCAGCCAGCCAGGCAGTTTTCTCGTTTTGTTTATGTCGCGTGAATAAATATTTGGCCATGACCGTGCGGTTGCGTGCCGTTATCCTGATGTAAAGGCTGCTCAAGGATACTCATTATATAAATATTCACGGCGAAAACCTTACGAGAAGGAAATGAAAGCCATCATAATCAATCTTAAAATACACGGAAAAAGTGTTTGCAATCTTATTGTCTATTCCACGGTTTTTTATTTATTTAACAAGAAAAAATTTTGTAATATTAGTCAAATTTATTAATACACTTTATACAGATTTCTATAAAATTTATTATTACTAATTAGACTAGAAATATACAATATAAGTATCGGTCATTATATTTAATTATTGTTAATTAAAAAGGGTGAGCAAAACGAGAAAGAGTGAGAAAAAGATTGATTTTTTTTCGGTTTTATAAGTTTTTTTTTCATTTTTCTGTGTGTTAGTTTTTTTCTGATGTTTTTCAATATTTTATAATTTTTTCTCATTTTTTTCCCATTGATCCGTATTTTTTAATTTCTTTCTTCTGTTTTATTATTTTTTCCCACTTTTTCTTATTTCTCTGATTTTTTCGAATTTCTGGTTTTTCGATTTATTTCCTCACTTTTGTTATTTTTCTTTAGATCATTTCCGATATTTTCGTTTTTCTGATTTTTTTTTCGTTTTTTTCCTTATTTTTTCTCATGGTTCGGTTTTTCTATTTCTTTCTTTTGTTTTCTGATTTTTCTTATTTTTTTCTTATTCCTCTGATATTTTTTCGATTTATTTCAATTCATTAAAATTATTTAATTCTTTTTTTGGTTACAATTGTTTCTGTTATTTTTTTTTTTGCAATTTCCTCCCTATTTTTGTAACATTTCCGTGTTTCTTTGGTTTTTTTTTCGTTTTTTAATCTTTTCGTTTTTATCGTATTTTACAATTTTTTTTTTACTTTTTTTCCAATATTTTTCGATTTTTCTGATATTTTGATTTGTCTTTCCTTACTTTTTTTCTTATTTTCGTCTGGCTGTTTTCCAATTCTTTCTTTTATTTTATATTTTTTTTCTTATTAGTCTGATTTTTTTCTTATATTTCTAATTTTTCTCTGTTGTTTCTTATTTTTCTGATTTTTGTCGATTTCTTTAGAGAGAAAAAACGAGAGAGAGAGATGGAGAGAAAAATTAATTTTTCTTTTTGGTCATTCTGATTTGTTTTCATTTTTCTGGTTTTTTTTTGTTTTTTTTTTCTGTTTAATAATATAATTTCTATAATTTTTCGGCATTTTTCTTATTTTTTAAATTTCTTTCTTTTGTTTTCTAATTTTTTCCTTATTCCTCTAAAAATTTTCGATATTTCGCTTTTTTAGATTTATTTCCTCATTTTTCTGATTTTGATAAATTTTTTATCATTTTTTTTATTAATGTTTTTTTCACTCTCTTTTTTTTCTGAATTTTTCTCATTTTTTTCAATTCTTTAATTTTTTTTCGATTTATTTCATTTCATTCAAACTCTAAATATTTTCCTTTACAATTGTTTCTGTTATTTTTCTTTTGGTTGTTTGATCCGTATTTTTTTAATTTCTTTCTTCTGTTTTTTAATTTTTTCCCACTTTTTCTTATTTCTCTGATTTTTTCGAATTTCGGGTTTTTCGATTTATTTCTTCACTTTTGTGATTTTTCTTTAGATCATTTCCGATATTTTGTTTTTTCTGATTTTTTTTCCGTTTTTTCCTCATTTTTTTCTCATTGTTCGGTTTTTTCTATTTCTTTCTGATTTTTCTTATTTTTTTCTTATTCCTCTGATTTTCTTTCGATTTATTTCAATTCATTAAAATTCTTTAATTTTTTTATGGTTACAATTGTTTCTGTTATTTTTTTTTTGTTTTGTTTCTTTGCTTTTTGCTATTTTTTTTACCGATTTTTTGCGTTTTATTTTGCTATTTTTTGTGATTGTTTGCAATTTCCTCCCTATTTTTGTAACATTTCCGTATTTGTTTCGTTTTTGTTTCGTTTTTATCGATATTTTTTGATTTTTTTTAATTTTTTCGTTTTTACCGTATTTTACATTGTGTTTTTACTTTTCTTTCCAATATTTTTGGATTTTTCTGATATTTTGATTTTTCTTTCCTTACTTTTTTTCTTATTTTTATCTGACTATTTTTGTTTCCAATTCTTTCTTTTATTTTTAATTTTTTTTCTTATTAGTCTGATTTTTTTCTTATATTTCTAATTTTTCTCTGTTGTTTCTTATTTTTCTTATTTGTCGATTTCTTTAGAGAGAAAGAACGAGAAAGAGAGAGAGAGAGAAAAATTAATTTTTCTTTTTGGTCATTCTGATTTTTTTTCATTTTTCTGGTTTTTTCTTGTTTTTGTTTCTGTTTAATAATATAATTTCTATAATTTTTCCGCATTTTTCTTATTTTTTAAATTTCTTTCTTTTGTTTTCTAATTTTTTCCTTATTCCTCTAAAAATTTTCGATATTTCGCTTTTTTAGATTTATTTCCTCATTTTTCTAATTTTGATAAATTTTTTCTCATTTTTTTTATCAATGTTTTTTTCACTCTCTTTTTTTTCTGAATTTGTCTCATTTTTTTCAATTCTTTAATTTTTTTTTCGATTATTTCATTTCATTCAAACTTTAAAAATTTATTTTTTACAATTGTTTCTGTTATTTTTCTTTTGGTTGTTTGATCCGTATTTTTTTAATTTCTTTCTTCTGTTTTATAATTATTTCCCACTTTTTCTTATTCCTCTGATTTTTTCGAATTTCGGGTTTTTCGATTTATTTCCTCACTTTTGTGATTTTTCTTTAGATCATTTCCGATATTTTGTTTTTTCTGATTTTTTTTTTCGTTTTCTTCCTCATTTTTTCTCATGGTTCGGTTTTTTCTATTTCTTTCTGATTTTTCTTATTTTTTTTTATTCCTCTGATTTTCTTTCGATTTTATTTCAATCCATTAAAATTCTTTAATTTTTTTTACGGTTACAATTGTTTCTGTTATTTTTTTTTGTTTTTTTTTTTTTTGCTTTTTGCTATTTTTTTTACCGTTTTTTTGCCATTTTCTGCGTTTTATATTTTGCTATTTTTTGTGATTGTTTGCAATTTTCTCCCTATTTTTGTAACATTTCCGAATTTGTTTGGTTTTTTTTTTCGTTTTTTAATCTTTTCATTTTTACCGTATTTTACAATTTTTTTTCCTTTTTGTCCAATATTTTTCGATTTTTCTGATATTTTGATTTTTCTTTCCTTACTTTTTTTCTTATTTTTGTCTGACTGTTTTTGTTTCCAATTCTTTCTTTTATTTTCTATTTTTTTCTTATTAGTGTAATTTTTTTCATATATTCATAATTTTTCTCTGTTGTTTCTTATTTTTCTGATTTTTGTCGATTTCTTTAGAGAGAAAGAACGAGAGAGAGAGAGAGATAGAGAGAGAAAAATTAATTTTTCTTTTTGGCCATTCTGATTTTTTTCATTTTTCTCGTTTTTTTTTTGTTTTTTTTTTCTGTTTAATAATATAATTTCTATAATTTTTCCGCATTTTTCTTTTTTTTTTTAAATTTCTTTGTTTTGTTTTCTAATTTTTTTCTTATTCCTCTAAAAATTTTCGATTTTTCGATTTATTTCCTCATTTTTCTGATTTTGATAAATTTTTCCTCATTTTTTTTATCAATGTTTTTTTCACTATCTTCTTTTTTCTAAATTTTTCTTGTTTTTTTCAATTCTTTAATATTTTTTTCGATTTATTTCATTTCATTGAAACTTTAAAAATTTTTTTTTTTACATTTGTTTCTGTTATTTTTCTTTTGGTTGTTTTTTGCTTTTTGCGATTTTCCAATTTTCTGTTTTTTTTTTGCTATTTTTTGTTTTTTCCGACTTTTGCGACTTCTTTTTTTTCGTCTTGCTTGCGTTTTTTTTTCGTTTTTTTTGCCCTTTTATCCATTTTTTTTGTTTTTTCGTTTTTTCCCTATTTTACAATACTATTTTAATTTTTTCCGAATTTTTTGATTTTTTCTAATCTTGTTTTTTAATTTTTTCTGATTTCTCTGATTTTTATTTAAAAATTAATTCATTTTTTTTTAAATATTAATTGGTTGGAAAAAAACAATGCTGCTCATGAACATCTTCATTACATTTTTGTTGTAATTGCACTTTACAATGTTCATACAACGTAACGAAAGCTTTGACATTAATTCTTTATGTATATTTAGAATCGTATTAAGTGCATTTTTATAATTTTTGACACTGTCCGATTTGAACCAGATCTTGGTATATTTTTACACTTTCCTTAAACTTTCTGAGATTTAAAAATTGGGGAAATCCTTTCAGGAAATATTTCAGTGAACAAACTGCAACCCAATAATCATCTGTAATATTTTTTCGTCGTTACACGATGTGTTAAGCAAGTTTAGACTAGTACTTGAATGATTTATGAATATTAGTATTCATAACTGTTGAAAGAATACTAGACTGAGAGCATTATTAAATAAATTCTTGGATTTACTCGAAGGACCAAACTTTTTAGGTAGAAGTTAAACCAATATGAATGTTAAAATAAAAACAGTATTTGAAATAGGAGTAATTTTTATTCTATTTTTTCCAAGTACGAACATCATAAAGCGGCACAATAATTTAAATGAGGAAACCGAAACATAAATATTTTACTTCACTCACTGTAAAAAGCATTTACATTTTTTCTTGTTACGAAAACTCAGAAAACTTGTTGGGTGCGGTTAATTATGCACCATTTTACTTATTTGAAGAAACTTTTTTTGCTCTATTGAATGCGACTGCATCTGTTCACACTTGGGATGCGAGAGAGATTGTGCTCTGAATTTTAGCGGAGAGGAAGCTTGCTGGTTTTTTATTGGTAGGAGACATGTGACGTGGTATGTAAATATCCTTAAATTAAGCCTCGTAGCGGGAAGGAAACATATCTATATTATTTTTTGTCTCTTATAATGATGAGATAATATGAGAGAAAGATAAGCTTGCATAGCAACAGTCGCTTATGTATTTTGTTTTTATTAACTGTATTTTGCAAGTAGACAGAAAAAATACTGAGAGAAAGACGGAATAATATTGTGTTGATTTTAAATCTATTTTTAGATTTTAAAATATTAAAATATACAATAATAGACATTAATATGAACTAAAGAATTATTATTATAAATTTTAAAAGAAATATGAATTATTTTGTATTTTCTGGATAATATTCCAGTGAAATTTATCCAGTACTAAAGGATTAAATGGACTAGCTACACCGCCGTATCTTATCCTTCCAAAGTTGCCAGATTAAACGCAGCGTTGCAAATTCTAAATAATAATTTTTATATATATTATAAATATTAACCATTATTTTGAAATTTTATTGGGGTGCCAATTTTGAATAGTATTTACTATTATTCTTTAATTAATTAAAATTTTGACACCAATAAAAATAATCGACTTTAGAAAAAAGGGTCGTCAGTATATTTTTCTTTTTATTGGAGTTTTTGCTAAAAAATAAATGAATTTTATAATGGACGTTTTGTTAAATATATAAGCATCATTTCAGTACTTTTTTTTCTTATTAGATAAAGTGTTTTAATGACAATAAAAATTAATTATTATTATTATCTAACATTTGTTAAGTTTTATTTTTTTTTTTTATTAAGTAACTATCTTGTTTAGCCACAAGAATTTAAAATAAATAAAAGATATTTTAATTTGCAGCTGATATAGAAATTTATGCAAATAGACCTTTGCGCTCACATAGCTTAGATGTCAAAGCAAACTGACTTCCATTTAACAATTATAACGAAAAATTAAGTCCGTTTGTAACCATTTCTCTATCCCTTTTAACTTTGAAAGCAATTTGTATTCATAGAATGAAATGTTTTCATAGCGGCACTTGTAACTGGTAAATAGACTATGCAAATTGTTTATACCGTCGCGTAGCTTGAGTGCAGGCTCAGAGAGTAGCACTACTAATTTCAGTTTTAGGGGAATATTTTCTGGGACGCGCGCCATTTTTAATTCCACTTTAAAATGGAATTACAAGTGAACGGTGGAAAAATAGTTTTTACTTCAATTTTCTTCTTCAAATTGGATAGATGGAAAATTGGAATAGTAATTGAAAACTAGAGATTTGTCTGTTATTACAAATTATAATTTTTTTATACAGAAATAATAGAAAACATGTAATAAAATCAGTCTATTTGTTTCGTGTTTGAAGGGCCACCTTTGAAAAATTAAAATAAGGAACAGTGTAAAATTTGTTAAATAACGGAAAACAATTCCACCAGGAAATTTGGAATGAAGGAATAATGATAATAAAGGGTATAGAAACCCTTTGGGAGCCGGACAAGGACACATGTCGTCCATTACCGGTAAAAAATGTTAAAATATTCAAGTTACACTCCGTTAAACTCCAAGGGGTTAGGGTAAACATAAAGGAAGACCAGATCGTAATAAGATTCAGAAAAGTACAATGGTGCGATACAGCAACATTAAACCGTATTAAATGATAAAAAATAATGGTAAAAAGTGACAAATGAGAGCTCGGGAAAGTGGACGTAAGAAGAAGGACAGGGAAAATATTATTAGCAGGAGAACATGGCTCGATATTGAAAAAAGCCCCAGGCAATTTGTTAACAAGTGACAAGTGACCTAATGACAAACGAACGAGAAAAAAGAAAACTAAGAATTAAAGAAAGTAAAGAGCAAATTAAGAAAAATACAAAAAGGAAAAGGAAAAAAGGGGAGTCTAACTAACAAATACAAAAAGGAAAAGACATAGAAGAAAGTGCTATTTAAGAATTGTATACATTGTCTTCCCCCTTGTTCAAGATATTTTATAATTCTTAAATCATATTTTTAGGGTAAAAAGGAACAGAATTGTACTTAGAAATATTCCTAGTCGGATCGAAAAATGCTTCAATCAAATTGATTTTATAATAATTAGGACATGAAAAGAGTCTCATGACCCATATACCAAATTTCAGCTCCATCGAATTAAATGTGTGGAAAAATACACACAGACAGACAGACTTCTATCTGGAAATGTTCTTAATCATCTCAGGTGACTTCAAAATGGATATTTCCATCTTTATTTTGAAATTTTTTTTAGCTCGTTCACAATACTTTCCTTTTTCGGAGGTGGGTCGGGAAAGAAAAAAATCGGTTCGAGAATCCATGAATACTTTTTCAGATATTTAATGTTAAAGTTTCAACTTTTAACATTTTTTTAGTTTTGACAGGTGACAGATGTAGAAATAATTTTGATTATTCTGTGTAGAGTTTTTCAAGGGCTTTCAAATGACATATTGCAAGTCGAATTCAGTAACGTATTGCATCTGTCGTTTTTTGATAGTGACACTTCCGTTTGACACATGTCATACAAAAACTAAAGAATGCTTCTGACGGGTAACCAAAATTCCTATACCAAATTTCAGCTCAATCGGATTAAACGTGTGGCCTCTATCGTGGAAGAATACACACACATACATACACACACACATACATTCTAAATCGTCTCAGGGCACCCGAAAATGGATATTTCCGTTTTTATCTCGAAATTTTTTTTTGCTCGTTCACAATACTTTTCCTTCTAGGAGGTGGGTCGGGAAAGAAAAAATTACCAAAATGGTCATGTTCATTTTTTTTACGTGTTATTTGATTCTTCTTTATGTGTAACAAGATTAAAGAACACACACACGAAAACATTGGACATTTCTTTCCTGTCTTTTTCTTTAAAAAAAAATGTGATTTCTTTTCAATTTTTTTGCAACTTTCGTATACTTTTTTCCCCTCTTTTTACAAGAAAATTTCTCCTCCTCTTCTTTCTTTTAATAATGTGAATTATTTCAATAATTGTCTTTTCAGATTTTTTGCAGTATTTGGGTACTTTTTTCCCATTTTCTCTTGAAAATTTCGCTTCTTTTTTCTTAAAAAAGGCAATTTTTTGCCATTAAGTTTTTGACCATTTTCCTTTTGAAAATTTCCTCTTTTTTCTTAAAAAAATAACATTTTTTTGAACATTTCTTCCTTCAATTTGTTTGCACTTTTTTAGTACTTTTTCTACTACTTACCATTGAAATTTTTTCCTGTTTTTGACCAAAGTTTTTTTGATTATTCTCTCTTTAAATTTTTTGCACTTTTTGTTCCTTTCGCCTCTTGACTCTTGAAAATTTCCATTCTTTTCTCTTGAAAAAAAAAATGGCGCTTTTTCGTCTTTTTTTTTCTTAAAGATTTGTTTTTTGGATCTAAATTTACCTTATTTTCACTCAAAAATTTCTCTTTTTCCCTTAAAAAAATTACACTTGATTTTTTGTTTTTTCAAAAATTTCCATTTTTATGCTAAATTTTCTTTTTCTTTTCACTTTTGAAAAGATAACATTACTTGGTCTTTAATTTTTGTTTAAAATTGCATTTTTGTACCTAAATTTCCCCTCTTTTGTCTCACAAATTTCCCCTCGTTCCTCTTGAAAAATTTCCCGCTTTATTGCTAAAAAAATAGCACTTTTTGCCTTTTTGTTGTTCCAACTTTTCTCTTGAAAATTTCCGCACTTTTTTTTCAAAATTAGACACTTTTTTACATAATATTGTTTTCAAATTTTTTGCGTTTTTTCACTATTACCTCATGAAAATTTCACCTCTTTTTCTTAAAAATTATTATTTTTTTGAAATTTTGTTTTCGTTTTCAAATTTTCATTTTTTGGACCTTAATTTCCCTTCTTTGCTCTTAAAATTTTCTTTTTTTTTTCCTCAAAAATATGAGTTTTTTCGATAATACTCTCTTCATATGTTTTTTACTTATTTGGTACTTATGTCCCCTCTTTTCCCTTGAATATGTCTCCCCTTTTCTCTCTTAAAAATGTCACACTTTTCCCTTTTTTTTTTCTTAAATATTTGTATTTTTGGACCTAAATTTTAACTCTTTCCACTCAAAAATTTCCCCTTTTTTCTCTTGAAAACTTGCACTTTTTGTCTTTTTTGTATTCTCGAATAGTTTGCATTTTTGGACCTAAATTTCTTCTCTCTTCTCTCACAAATTTCCCCTCTCGAAAAAATAACACTTTTTTTGTTCTTCTAAAATTAACAGTTTTTATCTCAATTTTCTTTTTCGCTCAAAAATTTTCCCCCTTTTCTCTTGAAAAAATTGCACTTTTTGATCTTTTTTGTTTTCTCGAAAATTTGCATTTTTGGACCTAAATTTCCCCTCTTTGCTCTTGAAAATTTGGCACTATTTTGTCGTTTTTTTCTTGAATTTTTTCAGTTTTCTAACCTGAAAAAATTGCACTTTTTCGTCTTTTTAATTATGAACAAGTTACGTTACTTTTTGTACACGCTGTATAAAAGTTTACGAAATCCCAATGGTATTCAATTATATTTTAAATTTGCGCCACCCTGTATGCAGAAATATAGGAAAAATGTAAAAAAATCAATCTGTTTCAGAAATATTTTAATAATTTGTTACGTAACAGTAAAATTATAAATGAACGTTGGAAAAATGGTTTTTACTGAAATTTTTTTGCTCAAATTGGGTAAAAACTAAATTAAAATACAACGATTTTTTCATTCTTTTTCTATAATAACAATTTTTTTTTCAGTTACATTTATACAGAAATAATAAAAAAAAATCAATCTATTTCAGAAATATTTTAAAATAAATGTAAAACTAAAACAAAAAATTTGTCAAGTTGTCAATTCTTGACAATTTTTTTGTTTTAGTTTTAACATTTATTTTCTATATTTTTAATTTTTCTTCTATTTTTATGTAACAGTAAAATTACAATTCAATATGAGAAAATCGATTTGAACTCAATCAATCAATTTCGGAGATATTTAAAAAGTAAATTTCAAACTAAAATAGAAATGTCCCAGTTTGGTCAATTGTTAATTTTTTTTATGCAATAGTCAAATAAAATTATTGTCGATTATTTGCATTAAAATATTAACGTGCATTATATTGTTTATTATATTTTTTTGTGTTGTATGGAATAACGGAAAATAAGGACAAATTACTTTTACCTCATGACCAGGTACGCATAATAACTAATTTTGTCCACGACTGTTTTATAATGAAGCCATTTTTGAAGAATTTTCTAACTTAAAATGGTATATATTATACACTTATAGCAGTGAATAATTATTATTCACTACTTTTTATCACCGCTCTTCCTATGCTTAGCCAATGAGATATAACGATTATAAATTTTATCCATTTTATTAGTAAGCCGCGACTGTCATCCAAATGTCAAATTAATAATTTAAATTGAAATGTCAAACTTTTGACTGCAGAATATTTTATTAAATTTTTACTAAATTGTAATAAAATAATGGATTTAGATAGTGAAAATGAAATGTGCTTAACACCTGCACCGCCAGAAGTAAATATCAAGCTCCATACAAGTAAATAATTCTAATTTTTATGCCGACAATCAAAAATTTCAACAAATAATCAGAATATTAATGTTAACGTTAATCCTATTCCTGCAATTAACAACAAATTTTTCAAATGTAACTATTAACATAAATAATTGATGTTAAATTGTAATTATATAATATTAATATACTATTTAATTATGTTATAAATATTAAAAATAATGTTCCATCAATGTTTGCCAATAAAAGTTTATTAATAAATACCTACAGTCGTGGACAAAGTACAGTATTCTACTCGCATTTAATGGCTATTATTCACACGGGTGATTTACGAAACTCGCCTGCGGCTCGTGTCGTAAACTTCACCCTTGTGAATAATAGCCATCATTATATGCTTGTTGAATAATATACTATAATCATGTGAAGAGAAAAAATCTGTTCTGCAATCTTTTTTGATTTTGCACAGCCTTCTAAGGTATAGCTTGAGGGTTAAATGCATAAATTTTCATTTATTTTCATTTGTTTTTGATTGTTTTTATTTATATTCATTTGTTTTCGTTTATTTTTGTTTGTTTTCATTTCATTTCGTTTATTTTCAATTGATTACGTTTGTTTTCATTTGTTTTCGTTTATTTTTATTTGTTTCCGTTTAATTTCTTTTGTTTTCATTTAATTTCTTTTGTTTTCATTCGTTTTCGTCTGTTTTCATTTGTTTTAGTTTATTTTCATTTGTTTTCGTTTATTTTCATTTGTTTTCGTTAATTTTCAATTGTTTTCCTTTGTTTTTATTTTTTTTCGTTTATTTTTATTTGTTTTCGTTTAATTTCTTTTGTTTTCATTACATTTCTTTTGTTTTCGTTCGTTTTCGTCTGTTTTCATTTGTTTCCGTTTATTTTCAATTTTTTTCGTTTGTTTTCATTCGTTTTCGTCTGTTTTCATTTGTTTTGTTTGTTTTTATTTGTATTCATTTGTTTTCCTTTATTTTTGTTTGTTTTCATTTGATTTCATTTATTTTCGATTGTTTTCGTTTGTTTTCATTTGTTTTCGTTTATTTTCAATTGTTTTCGTCTGTTTTCATTTGTTTTCGTTTATTTTCAATTGTTTCCTTTTGTTTTCATTCGTTTTCGTCTGTTTTCATTTGTTTTCGTTTGTTTTCATTTGTTTTCGTTTATTTTCATTTGTTTTCGTTTGTTTTTATTTCTTTCCGTTTATTTTCATTTGTTTTCTAAAATGAAAATAATCAGAACTAATTGAGTCATGTATCTCTGAAAGATATTTTCGAGTCAAACAAGATGTCTACTAAGAAATGAAAGGTGTGAAAGGTGGAGTACCACAAGAAAGTGTTCCAGGACCGCTCCTGTGAGCTAGTGAGAAGACTTATCAGAAATAAATCTTTTTATGAAGGTTATATTAGTGCAATACTTATTAGAGTATAATAAGAAACCCTAAATTGTAAGTTCTTAGAATAAGGAATATTAGTAATTTAGGTTGAAAAAAAATTGCTAATTGGCCAAACTTGATCAGATTGTAATAAAAAAAATAATACCATTCCAGGATTTTTCTATATTCAAAAATAAATGTCAAACTAAAAAATCAATTTTTTTTTATATAATAGTAAAACAAATTTTTTTTGTATTGTATACAAAAACGGAAAATAAGGAAAAATTGCTTTTGCCTCAACCCTTCTATTTGCAAATCAACCCTTAACGAATATAGAGAGTTGGAGTCAAATAAAATTCACATTAACAAGACATGCAGTCAATATCCCGTCAAATTTTCTCCCGTTCCTACATCGTATGTGGAATAAATAATACCAGAGCGCTTTCATTTAAACTTCACCGTTGCGTGCTCCCCGATTTATTGCACTACTTAATCATTTGCGTTTCAACGTGGTAGTAGTTGGTTGTAAAACCGCTGATTGGAAATCACTGAAATGGATATACCATTACGGAATTCATCATCAAAGAGTCGGCGATACGGAGATTCCCATTTCGAAATTAGACAGAGGCTCGAAAGGATTTAAAAGAGAACAATTATTATTGGTCACGAGAATTGATCTCTATAATCCGTGACCAAAAAATATTTAAACTTGCATTGCAAAAATTATAATCCTATCTATATGGCTAATGGTTTTCATTGAAGTCCGCAGTCAATACGTTGAAATCCCCCCCCCATCTATATGTGTTATTAAAATCACGTTAAATAATAAATATTTAATATTATATTCAAACTGGTTATTATTTGATAACACCGTATTCTAAACGGCTAATAATATTATTCAAGTCACAGCTTGATAAATCGCCATAATTATGACTGTTTCATTAAGTCTCAGAGAGAGCAGTCGCAAGGTTAAAATCATAAGCAAACATAGTCATATTAGTTCAAATTCCTTCATTACAACATATTCGCAATAGTATTGTACCTAGTTTTACAAGTGAATAATCAGTGACAAAACTTTTGTGGAAATTTTCTCCACCTGTGTATGGAACGACTTATTCAACATCTTATATGAAAAATTGCATACACACGAATTTTACTTTAATTTCTATACAACCTAACCTAAATGTTAACTAATAATAAATGTTGAAATTATTTTATATTGAATCTTTTAGAAATATTATTATGGTTTTCTATATTAAATTTATTTTATTGGTAAGTGTTTATATTTAATTTATGTATTTATTTTATTGATTTATATAAAATGTTTATCCTGTTTATTAATTTTTTTTGTTTTAATCTTTATTTCAATATTAATTATTTATTATGTTTGCATTTTATTTCTCTTTTTAGTATACTAATTTTTCATGCAATTTGTTTTTTTAGGCCTGTATAAATTCATTCAATAATATCACCTGAATTTCGGAATAGTTGACTTCCTATATAGAATGATTCTGATGACTACCGACTATGAAATATTGATGATCCTTTCCCAAATATGATGTAGTTTATTATTTTCTTCTTTTGATGCTAGATTTCTACAACTATACCTGGATCTTCAATAGTTTACGATGAAATTTCTTGGTCCTGGATTCTTCCTCTACTATCTTTCTTTTAGTTTAAACACAGAAACTATCTTCCATCAAGGTAAATATGTCTCCAATATCTACTATGATCGTTCTTTCACTGATTTTAGGCAATTCGCACAATTTCATTATAATTTAATACTTGAATTTTCAATTCAATATTGATAAGAAGTTTCTCATTGCTTTCTCCTCAAAATCAGAAAATGGAGTAATAATTTGTTCATTTTCTCCCTAGCATTTGTTTTCACTACTAATATTATTTCTTTTGTAGGTTGTTAAACAAATTTTTATAATATCATTGCCATGACTTGTCAACAAATTGGATATGTATCTTTGAAGAAGAAAATATTATGATTAGCAATGAATTTATAGAATTTATTATATCTTTTTTTTTGGAAAAATAAATGTTTATAAGGTAATCTGAAATTTGTTAATAATATTATTAATGTTTAATTTGCTTTATTTTTCTTTTTCTCAAGTAATATACTTTTTAATACTATTTGAATTTCAATATATTTAAAGGGTGTATTCAATATTTTGATTGTGAATAATTATTAACTTATTGCATTAGTTAATTTTGATTTTACATTTAATCAAATTCATGACCAATATCATTTTATTTTCTTTTTACTCAAATATACCTTAATTTCATGGCGGTATAATAAAATCATCTCAGTATCTATGTTTTATAATGTAAAAAACTGGTGATAAAATAACCCTTACAATTCACTTTACTACACGTGTTTTTGGTTATATTAATTTAACTGTGTGACACGCAGTTTCATATTTAAAATATTAAAAAAACGATTCATATGGTTGGTCCTTCGATAATAAGTCAATGTTAATACGTCGACTGCTGTAGTAAATTTTTCAAACATACATCGATTTTTAATCGTATTTTTAAAGTTATATTGTTTTCTATACAAAAAGAACTATCAGAATGTTCCTGTTGAATAAATAATTTATGATCAGAAATTTGAGTTAATTTAATTCTTTATTATTATTTTGCCGATGTCAGATTCGGGAAGAGCGACTCGAAATATCAAGTCGTGAATTTCAATCGGACTTCTGCTGACGTTCCAGGTTCTGTCCTGACCTCTAGGTGCACGGGGGGATAATCTAACAGAATGTTTAGGTTCAGTGGTGCAAAAAATGGGTGAGCAGTAAACTTCGCTTGATGTAGGTGATTATTGTTGAAGATATAAACATTCCCTTGAACACCTGAGTGATCAGAGGAGAGCCCTGCACTACACTCACACATATAACCAAGCGTAAATTGTCTTTAAACGATTCTCCAATCAGAAAAAAAAAAAAAAAAAAAAAAAAAAAAAAAAAAAAAAAAAAAAAAAAAAAAAAAAAAAAAACCGGTTTCCTTGACTTTTCTCCAATGTTGTATCGCGTATCGCAAGGTCTAGGACCATCTTTTCCTCAAGCATATCAATTGGAAAGGCGCGTCGCTTTGAATACATTTTTTTGTGGTTTCTAAACAGATTTTAAATGTTATAGACCATTTAATAACCGATAAATAATGATACAATAATATGCATTACACTACACCAAGAAAGATAGATTTTTTTATACCAAAATATAAAAGGATCAATCAACCTTCATAGGTTTTTGTAAACAAAAACTTTTTGGCGTCGAATGTCGCTATGGACCGAGCGCCTAGAGACAAAGACTGCACGACACATCCTGATTAAGTTAAAATTAATAAAATTAACGGTAATTGCCAATGTTTAAATCAGATAAAATTTAAGTTTTTTATAAAGAGTGATACTTTGACTTTTTTATTTATAATATTATTATTTTAATTAGTTTAATT
Source organism: Neocrepidodera transversa (assembly GCA_963243735.1). Taxonomy (NCBI): domain Eukaryota; kingdom Metazoa; phylum Arthropoda; class Insecta; order Coleoptera; family Chrysomelidae; genus Neocrepidodera; species Neocrepidodera transversa. The sequence goes on from OY725347.1 coordinate 7,862,191, forward strand.
GTTATCCACAATCGACAAATCATAATTATTAAAAAAAAAGAAATTTTAGTTTTTTTTTATGATATTTTTGCCTCTTGTTATTTTTTCAAACATTCATATCTTAGGTCTCAAATAGTAATTGTGTTAGTTATTCCATTTAATTGAATCTATTTATATTTTTATATTTAATAAACCAAGAACCTCATTATTTCGTAATACATTTAAAAATAAATTCACGAAACTACATCAAATTTATTCAGAGTAAATATTTCCCGTCTTTTATTTCTATATAACAATACTTGTAGTAGTATACATACAGGCTCTCGCTAATTGCACACACCATATTTGTTAACATGAAGTATGAAGTTTACTAATGAGGAAAACCTCATCATTTGTACATCTATTGTCTTTTACATCTATTTTTTAAACTACAAAAGAATTTCTAACGTAGAAATTATAATGTAAAGTTGCTTTTACCATATTTAAATATTCATAACAAGAAATTGTAATTTGATCTCCACTCACTGTATTTCTTAAATTATTAAAAATCTTAAATTGTAAAAATATTAATGTTCTCTTCCGAACTATAAAAACTAAGAGATGCTGTCAGGAATGTCAAAAAAAATGAAAGTATTAATCTGTCAAGATAATTGATTTTCTAATAGAAATAAAGTGACTTGAAACCGTCCATGATATTATCAGATTCTCTTAGCTCTCTACATATATTAAAACCAATATTTCCAAACAACCCCTTGGCAATGAGAGTTAAAGAAGAATTGTACAAAGCTCAAGAGAAGAACAAATACATAATTTTCATCTGGATACCATCACATATCGGAATAGATGGAAATGAAGAAGCTGACAAAAACGCTCGTGACGCAATCAACGCGGCAGATTCAACAGAGATCCAGGAAGTGTCATGCAATGATCTAAAAAGTTTTATAAAAAGAAAAATGTAAGTGCAGTGAGACCGTTAGTGAAACCGTGGCCAACGTTGCCAATGGACCGGAAAACTGAAGTAACTATAACACACTTAAGACTTGGCCATATAATCGACTGACTTAATGATGTCATTTCATCAGGAAGGGTCCTAAACCAATTTGTGAACACTGTAATGTACACCAAACAGTAAAACATTTTATGACAGAATGTCCAAAATTTGGTAATACTTCGTCCTTAGGGATCATGCGACCTTTTTTTTTTACAAAAAAGTGGGTCTTACGTATTTTGGTCTCCTGAACACTAATCCGAAATCAAAACGTGGCGCTCTCAAGTAGTGGAAAACACAAAAATTTCTTCCTAACTATTATCACAACACTACAAATATTTGTATTAACTTGTTTTCAGCACTTTGTAGCGGAAAAAACTACTATTATTCAAAAAATTCACTCTAATTTGAATTTTTGACAGATCACTAAAGTTAGGTTAATCAGCTGACAATTATGTGTGTTATATTTTATTTATAGAATGTTGGCAAACGTGACTACGTGATTGTTCGTTTAACTCCGGTCGGTTCTTGCTGGCTTGGTAACTTTTCTAATTGTATTTCTGAACGAAATCATAAAAAAATTAACCTCATAATAAAATTAAGGACGGCAAATTTTTATTCTTTTTGTTAACGAAATACAATGTAGATAATACTTCTTGGATAATGCAAGATATAGTTGGATACTTTGAGTTGTTACCTGAATATATGTAAGGTTAAAATTTGGCTTAGGGGAAATCAGTTATGGGAAACTGTTGTTTTGCGAAAATGCGCTGTTGCCGTCCTCTCCCGTACCGAATAATAACACTATTTACCATTAACAATATTATTGTAGATTAAAAGTTTTAATGCATATTTGGAATAATCTAAATTTAAATAGTTTTCCAATTCTAATCTATATTCAATGCTTTAACCAATATTTTACGAATTTAAAAACTAACTTAACCTTGCGTTGTATCGAATGTAATTTAAATAAAGTACAAAAGTAACAATTTTCAAAGTTAATAGCACCATAATCTCTCTCTCGCCGCACTCAAAGTAATAAAAACAGTGTAAATACGGCTCGAAAGTATATTTTCGTTTCGACAAAGTCTTTAACTTTTGGGTATGTTACTTCCCTGTTCGACGTAAATTCGAGGGAATTATTAATGCCAAGATGATTTTAACTATGTTAATAGGAAGAAGCATAATGTTGATGTTAAAAGGTATTATAAAATTTTTACTTTTTAGTTACTTATATGTAAATATATTTTAATTTAAAACTAATAATAGGATTTTGTTATATATGAAAAATAAAAAAACAAATTTGGTTTCTACAGAAAAAAGGAATTTAATTCTTTCAACTACAGTAACAGAAGACACCTAATAGTTTTTTTTTTGATACCAGGAGCATTTAATTCGATTATTAATATACCAGGTGGACCACACTAATAGATAAAAAAATAGCGTACGTCTTGATTATTCTATTGTGAAGAAAATGATCTCACCACCCCTCTGGAAGAAAAACTAATGGGCTCCCATCATGCCAGTTTGTCCAAAAATTTTTTCCTATTTTTCATTATTTTTTCCTATATTACTCTATTTTACCCTCTATCTATAACGGATAACGAAATCCCAGTTTTTGATTATTTTTTCAGATTTCTATGTATTTTTTCTACAAGCGTGCGGAAAGTTATACTTTTCCGCACTGATTTTATAAATGCTAAAATGATTAAAAATTAATTCTTGCTATGATTACTTTCAGCCTAATGTTTTATTTATTAAGAAGCACTAAGAAAATTTTTGTTTAATGACAAAAAAATATTTTTGCTAATTTTTTTTTTTAATTCTAGGCGCTTGTAAAAAAAATATTGTTCCTAACACTTGCGTAAAGTATCTTTTCCCCACTTAATTGCATGCCCGAACTCGCTTCGCGTCGTTCGGGAAACTGCAATTGCGTGCGGAAAAGTATATCTTTCCGCACTTGTTGTTAAAATAACTATTTCCTTATTTTCTGTATTTTTCCGATTTTTTCCTATTTTTTCAGATTTTTCCTATTTTTTCTAGTTTTTTAATTTCTCACCATTTTTATTAGTTTTTTTTTAATTCTTCTCTAGTTCTCTCTATTTTTCACTATTTTGTCCTATTTTCCCATATTTTTTCTTAATTTGTTCATATTTTTCATTATTTTTTCCCAATTTCCTTTATATTCTCTTTTTTCCCACTTCAGAATGATATTTTTAAATTTTTCTGGTTAATTTGTTATTAATATTTATTAAATCGTTTAATAAATAAATACAAACATTAAAATTATGAATACATGATTTTATTTCCTAAAACAGATAGGGTCATTTTTGACCCCTATTGGTCATCCGTGTAAAAAAAGGTTGGTCATTGGAAGGTTAAAATAGAATATTATATTCTTAGAGTATTTGTACAATTCTCAATGTTATTTTATTTTCAAAATTTCTTGATTACATTTTTATATATCTCACGTGCCATTTTATACTTTATTCATCCTTGAAATTGCAACCATATTTGTAGAGCCGTTGATAATGTTCCTTATTGTATTCACTGACAATGATATTCAAGCTACATCGCCTTTGTTTCCTTCCACCTGACCGGTGCGCGAATTATGGAAGTGGATTTAGACCGGAACAGAAGGAAAGCTGTGAATTTACGATCTGCTGGGCTTACACCAAGAATTTATCCTTCGTTCTCTTGGAAGGGATTCTCTCACACCCCGCTTCTAATCTTGATTATTACTCAGAGATGGCTGTATTTTTTCTTTAAGATGCTCGAGCATTATCACGCAGTCGGTTGGTTGAATTCTAATTTTCCCGGAGGGAAATAAAAAAAACTTTATTGTTGTTTCGGAATTTAAATTAAAAATAAATATTTGTTCCTAATGGTTGGATAGAAAAAAAAACGATAATTTTAACAAAATTTATACATTTCCATCTATTAAAATTTTTGTTATATTAAATATCTTCCAAACAAATTAAACCTTTTTTATAATTAAATTCCCATAGAATATCGATTTATATTTCCTTGAATCCGCAACAAACTAAAATTATTTGAAAACTTTTGATTTGCATGAAATTGGATTTATTGTTCTAGATACCGTTGAAGTGCTTTTAATAATAAAAAAAAACTAGAAATTCAAGAATATTTCCAACCCTATTAAATTCAGAATCGTTAAACTCGCTTCGGTTCATTTTATTAATATATTCAGTTTATATTAATTTTGTGTTTTTAATTAGTTAAAAATTGTAATATTTTCACGTTTTTTATTTTTTTTGTCATAAAGCTTTATTGTGTTTCTATTGGCAATTTATAATAATTAAAAATAATTTTTATAATAATATAATAATTGATTTAATAAAACGAAATATAATTTCGTTTTAAAGAGAAAACAATCTTTATTCTTGTTTTATGCCAACAATTAAATTACGGAACTTTTAAGTGACCTAACCGGAGCAAACTTTTATATTTTCTGTGATAATGGGTATTTTTCTGAAACAGACCATAATTTCATTTCCTTTTTATTTCGCTGTATGATATCTACTTTTTGTTATTTATTGGTAGCAAAGAAATTCTACATAATTTAGCTAGATCCCGTATTATAAAATGACTGTCATAACCGGAAAAATTATGAAAAATGATGGCAACTACAAACTGTTTCTTGAAATTTAAATTACAAAAGTCGTGTGCGAACCCTCGTAAGTCGCCAATAAAATGATAATGATCTCGGACGATAATAATAATAATAATCGCCCTACATTTCACCCCCTTACGGTTGAACCCCAGAGGCCAAATGGCTTGTGCGGGGAAGGGACGGCTATTATTACTATTTGCCGTGACAGGTACGAGTATTCATAGTCGATAATTTTTCCACAACGAGAACTATATGCTTAAATTTGGATTCAATCATTTGAGAACATAGAACCATTTCGTTTGCAAACCACTATATGCAATCTAAACTCTTAAAATAGTATAGACTATTATCGTATTCGCATTTAACATAAGAGCGTTCCTAAAATTTTCTATTCATTAAATTATTTCGAAAATTATTGATAAATATCATCATGATGTTATAAATAAATCTTTATTAAAAATCATTTTACTAATTAATATTTCAGTTTATATACAAAATTATTATCTAAATATTTTATATCTGGCTTAAAATGGAGTACAAAAAAAATAAATAATATTAACATCAATAGCTCACATCAAAACATGTTATTCAATTATTTAACGTGTTTTATATAAATAAATAATTAGTACACAAGGTCGATGATATCAAATATAAAAGGGTTAATTAGGTTAAATCGAAAAATCTGATACAAACAAAAAAGTTACTTCCAATTAGGGTATTATAATTTTTTTATTAAATTTGTCATTCGATTTATTATTGATTAAATTTTTTTCTTTTCTTACAGAAATTTTTAACATTAGTATATATCTTATTAAAATTGTAGAAGGCTGTTAATTTTCTAACCAATTAAATAAATCCAGAAAACAAAATTGTCGCTCGGCGTTAGGATTAAATTTCATTACAGCATCGGTTTTGTAGTACAAGATTACTCTCTCTACGAGGCAGCGTTAAGCTGTCTTTGCAATAAAGGATTACAGCTGAAATGGATACTGTGTAAATGTCGTCAAAGGGTGATGACGACGAGACTATTTCTTGATATTTCTAAAAGCCTCGAATATTGATATGGATTACTGTTGTTGAATGGACCAATGCCTTAAGATATATCGTTTATATTTATACTTTTGTTTTGTAAAGAAAATACCTCAGCATTAAGTAAGCTTTGAAATTCATTATCAAATTCTTTAACTAATTACTGGGATAATATCTCAAGTGTAAGAAAAGTAAATTTTACACATTAATAATTTAATTTTTGTAATTGGTATTGCTATAGTTCTGCCTGACTGTTTAATAAGCTTTTAGAGCACTTCAGAGCATAATGATCAGAAAACTAGTAAAAAAATAATAAAAAACAGGAAAAAATAGTAAAAAATGAGAAAAGTACCGAAAAATTTCGAAATATAGGAAATCGTATGGGAATTAGTGAGAAATAGAGGAAACTGTGAGTATATTGGGGAAAATGGAGGAAATATGTTGAAATATAGAAAAATAGGGAATAATAGGAAAATAGGCAAATTAGGGCAGAATATGCCAAGTGACAATAAGGAATAAATAGGGGAAAAAATAGGTAAAAATGGGGAAACATGGAGGAAATATGAAAAAATAGGGCAAAAAATGCAAAATTAGGAACAAATAGGGAAAAGTAAGGATAAAATAATGGGAAGTAGAAAAAAATTGAAAGAAATAGGAATATATTTGAAAAATATAGGAAAAATGGTGAACCGTAAAGAAAAATAAAGTAATAGTAAAAAGAGTAAAATAGGAAATATATTAAAAAATAGTGTAAAATTGAACAAAATGGCGAAAAATAAGGACAAATAGGGTGGTTACAAAAATTAGGGAACATACTAGAAAATAGTGAAAAATAGGGAAATTAGGGACAGAGAAAATAAAGAAATATAGGAAAAAAGGGGAAAACAGAAAAAAATGCCAGTAATAGAGACAAACTAGGACAAATAATGAAAAACAGGAAAAAATAATGAAAATTAGAAAAAATATATAGGAAATAGCAAAAATAGAGATTTATCCCTAATTTCAAAATTTTATCTGTTTTTCAATTTTTTTCCTATTTTTTCCCAATTTTTCCCTAATCTTACATATTTTTTCCTATTTCTCAAGTTTCGAAAATTTTCCTATTTCTCCCCTATTTTCTTTAGTTTTCGCTGTTTTTCTCCATTTTCCTATTTCATTCTATTTTTCCTGCATTTTCAATATTTTTTTATTTGTAATTATTTTTCCCTATTTTCCCCATTTTTCTCTATTTTTTCTAAATTTTTGTTATTTTCCCCTATATCTCTCTATTTTCGATTATTTTCCCATGTGTTTCCCGATTTATTTTATAATATTCCCACGTTTTCATATATTTTTATTTTTTCATATTTTTTTTATTTTTTACAACTTTTCCGTACTTTTTCCTATTTATCCCTAATTTCCCTATTTTTAACTATTTTTCTCTATTTTGCCACATTTTCCCAATTTTTTCTAATTTTTCCTATTTTTCTCTATTTCTTTACTATATTTCCCAATTTCGCTATTTTCCCAATTTTCCCTACTTTTTCCATTTGCCTGTCCAATTTGTTCCTGGTTTTATATATTTTTCCCTGTTGTTCCCAATTTTTTATTTTATTTCCCTTTTTTTTATATTTTCCCCTATTTTGCACTATTTTCTCTATTTGTTTTATTTTTCCTACCTTTCTATATTTTTCCTGTTTTCTATTAATTTTTTGTTTTCTTTATTTTTCCTTATTTTTTCTCACTATTTTTCCCTATTTTGCCCTATATTTCCCAATTTTTCTAATTTGTCCCCATTTTCCTATTTTTATCTACTTGTTTACTACATTTCCCAATTTCGCAATTTTCCCTATTTTGAATTATTTTTTTCTTATTTTTCCCTATTTTTCTCTGTTTTTTCCCTAATTTCCCAATTTTCCTTATTTTTTCAAAAAAATACCTCTCCTATTTGTTCCTGGATTTATAAATTTTTCCCCGTTGTTTCCAAAATTTTATTTTATTTCCCTATTTTTCTTTATTTTTTCTATATGTTCCCCTATTTTTCACTATTTCTTCTATTTTTCCTATATCTGTCTATTTTTTTTTCTGTTATTAGTTTCATTAGTTTTTTATGTTTTCTTTATTTTTCCTTATATTTCCATTTTTTCTCTATTTTTTGCATATGTTCCTCTTATTTTTTAATATTTTCTTTATTTTTCCTATTTTTTTTGTTTATCTTTCCATGTTTCCTGTTTTTCATTAGTTTTTCCTTTTTTCTTTATGTTTCCCTATTTTTCCTATTTTTCTCTGTTAGTACAAGTACAAATAAGTACTTATTTTGTCCCATTTTCCTCATTTTTCCCATTTTCTCATTATTTTTTTCCATTTTCCCTTTTTGGCTGTATTTGTCCCTATTATTCTTTATTTTTTCCTAGGTTACTTTTTTACCTCTTTTTTCTTATTTTTCCATAATTTTTTCTATTTCCACCATTTTCCCATATGTTACACGATTTTCCCCCTTTTCCCTATAATTTCCATATTTTCTCTATTTTCCCATATTTTTTCCTATTTGTTTAATTTTTAGAGCAACGCAATCTGTTGCCATGTAAGAGCTGGCAATGCGGCATAATGCCGGTATTTGAAATAATTTACCAAAGCGAATACTATGAGTAAAATAGTATGGAAAACGCGCTGAAATTTAAAAAATTTGAAATGCATGAAATAACCAATAAAACATGAAAGTTTCAGAAAATGTTACATGTGACTCAATAACATTTTAAACAGTATCTATAAGTTTCGATATCAAAATCTAATACTTAGTAGTAGAAAAATTATGGTGTACGAGTGTGCGATTAGCAGCATGAGCTTATAACACATATTTCATACAATAAATATTTTCAATCTAGCAATCGACAAATTTTTTAAAAATTTATGATGAGAAACTTGAGAAACAAAAACAAATTACTGTTGGGTATTTTTGGAATTGATAAACATGTTTACGTTGCGATGATTAATAATAAGTTTATATTAATAGAGAAAAAAATGTGTTTATCAATTCTGAAAATATTACTTCCCAAATTTTTTTGGTCGCTTGTTTATTTCTCATGTTTCTTATCATGTAAACATATTTATTAATTTCGAAAATATCCAACAATTAGTTGTGTTTATTTTCCAATTTTCTTATTAAATATTTTTGTTTAGACAGTAGAGTGTGGTAAAGATTTAACTTATAAGTTTCATGGATATTTTTTTTAATTCTAAGTAGGGGAGTAGGGAGAAGTTAGTAGCAATAACGTGAAGACAGGTTTTACTGTTAGTAATTATACAGCAAAAATCTGGCATGGGGATTAGACCATGTATGTTTTCGGAGTCTGATGTCTGTTTAACCCCATCAGATTATGGTTAACCTCAAAAAACAGTTACACTCAGAAAAAATGCATACTGCCGATCCGACCATGGTTTAGGATCATTTCAATTGAATCCGATATCCATATAACCCGTTCACATTATGATTTTAGTATAACCACAAAAAAACGTCGACTGTTACACAAAACAAAATATGGATTGGGAATCAGATTATATTTACTATAAATTTTTGGGATCACATTTACTAAATATCATTTGACTTTTTTTTGTATAACTATATGGTATTCTTAAGGTGATGTCAAAAGTCTTATGTGATTGGTTTCAGTTTAAGACATCTTTAAAAAATATCTTTCATATTGTCAGAGTTAGTATTTTCTTATTTCGCTTATAATGGAGACTTAACTATAAGAACTCTTTAGATAAACCCTAAGGAGTCCCTTACGAAGCCCTGTGTAGGCTCGGAAAACTATGACAGCTCAGTTTCAGTCTTGGACGAATATAGTTCTAGTTACTAACTCATGATAGTCTTAACAATACTAAAATTATTATTTATTCTCTATTCATGTATTAAATATCATAAGCTCCCATTTCTTGGCTTGGGAATTATATGAATAAAGCGAGAGATGTTAATTTAGTTCAAAGCTAATATTCTCGTATACAATAATGTACGTAATACAAACTTAATTGGAAATCTAATAACTAAGTGTATAATTTATGTCGTACATAAACGTTTTGATGGCATTCACTTTTGAAAAGGATTATTCCCATTACTGGATGTATAGAGACCGTTATCTTTATTGTTAATGAAAATATGGTAATGGACTTTGAAAGCACAAACATTTACCTATTTAATCAGTTATTTTTCTTTGTTTTAATATTTTTTATATTTCAATAAAAATTGCACTAACATTTTGTCATAACAACTTAGTTAGAGCTATGTACTATCTAAATCAATAAATCACCAACTAAAGTCCTTCGAGTAAAATTGATAGCTGACAACTATGACGTATACCCGATTTTAAATATACACTGTGATTAGCCACACCTTAACCTGTGGATAATTTTAGAAATTATCCACACGTGAAACGTGATTCACTTAAATAATAAGTTTGAACATATTTAAGCATGAGTTCTGGTAGCCGCGTGACATAGTGGTGCAGTGGGCCCGGGATCGAATTACTCATAGCCTTTTATTTTGTTTTAAACACAGGCTAGATTTAGCTACTCAAGACTTCTTTTAATAAAATAAATATTTTTTAGGTCAGACACCCAAGTTCAATGTTTTAAAGTGTGGATAATTTCAGAAATTATCAACAGGTTAACGTGTGAGTACACGGCCTTAAATGTAATATCAAATTAAATGACGCCTTACTGAAAGTTAATTATGCGCCACTTAATTTTAAAAGCAAAAATCAAGAAAAATCACAAGAACTGTATCTTATGATGTTGTACAATTTAGTAAAAAATTATTACTATAGACAAAATTAAATATTTAAATTTAGAGTGATTTATCCTGAAAGTAAAAAAATTAAACAAAGCAAATTTCAAAAAATCAGTTAATTCCTGGTTGGTTAAAAAATTATTCATAACTCAAAAAAAAATTTAACGTTTAAACTTTAAAAGATAGGCCGAAAAAAATAAAAAATATGTAGGATTTTACATCTACCTTATACTAAATTTTCTTGCGGTGAATTGGGATCTGGTTCTCTTACACAAAATCGCCAGGAGTTCCAATTCGATGTTATAGTCCTTTCTTCAGCGGAGGTCAAGGAAACAAACGGGAGAAAAATACCCTCAGGCGGTGCAAACCCAATACACTACAGCAGTACTCCTACCTCCCACTTACAAAAAGGGTTTTGTAACCACCTGCATCACACAGCAAACAAAAAAAAACGAAAATCTCGTAGTTCAAGTAGAAATATCCTTCATCACTGAAATCTCGAAGGTCGAGTAGAAATATTCTTCAACAACTGAAGAATCTTAAAGAACAATTAGAAATGTTCTTCACGAATGAAAAATACCTTAAAAGGTATGCCTAGAAGGCATGGCTTGAAAGTTACCCAAAAAATAAACGTGCCTTAGGATGGCATATCAAATCTATAAAGAAAAGACAATCTTATAAGAATTTACATTAAAATTAAAAAAACAAAATAGCTTACGCTTAATTATAAAGAAGCCCTCGATAAGACATTAAAACAGTATATACTAACACGTGCAAAATACAAAATTTCACTCATAAGTGATACGAAGGACCATTGCTTTCGCCGGTCAGAATAGGAAAGAACCAATCTCGTCTCAAAACAAAATGGAGGCCTCATTAACAACATGCGCAAGGTGGCGTATCGACAAATTAATAATAACTAACTAGCTAAATGTCTAGGCAACCAGATTAACCCCTACGTGTTTTATGGGTTGCCTATAGTCAAGTTCTATAAACGACAATTTATTCATTTTATTTTATTATTTTGAAATTCAAAAAAAAAACCTTTTTAATTAGGGGCATGAGGTAATTCGATTATCGTGTTGCGAAATACTTACCAAAGAAAAATATTTACAAATGGCTTTTTATACTTAAATTATGAGAGAGATGTCAAAACATAAAACCTTATGCTACCCGATGTCCTGTTTCATGTAAAAATCGTAGACAAAAATAATGTCGAGGCATAGAGAGAAAAATAGGTCAATTTTCATGTTATAACTTTAGCAGGATTTTTTATAAAATTCATTTAAAATTTGTTTAATTTAATTCGAAAAAATTACGTTCACGCTGGAAATCAAACATCATGATTACATTGATGTCTTAGACTACTCGTCCGTGAACATATTTGATATACTTAGTGAATAATTATTATAATATTTGCACTGGACTATATAGTCAAAGTCTAAGAACGACAAAATAGTGTGACGTTGCCACCATCAAGATCAAAGTAATAGATTCGCTGCGATAATAAGAAATTTAGTCTGTGTGCACTTTAATGTCTTAGATTAGATTAGAAAAGAAGGGACTATGTGTACCAATAGGTCTTCCACCGTGAGGTTTTCAGATCTATTGTGGTTGGTCTCTCGATTAGGGAACCTTTTTTACACTTGTCATATTATTAAACTCCATAATCAAGTAAGTAGTTCTCCTGTGTAACATTCCGCTTTACGCTTTTATTATATGTACTCCTCTTCCTCACAAAATTTGCAAATGGCTTCCTCTGCCAGACCTATAGTATTCATATGTTTGTAGAGTCTACTATTATTCTAGTAATCCTTCTGTTCTAACTCAGGTACTCTGTGAGTTTTGGCGATGGTCTCTGCCATGGTGAGTTCTTCCACTACTCTTAAAACATATTTAGCTTCAATGGATTGATGACTGTGCTGACTATTATCTTTGTAGTACCACAGAACGGTTTCGGTCCGATTAGAGAATGTGTTGCCAGTATGTTCCAAAAATAAAAATTTGTAATCATATTTTATACTTTTTTGCTATAGTCTTAGTTGAATATTTTAACCCTACCAACATAACACTTTCAATTTCATCATATCATCATTTTTGTCGTATGAATGATGAAGGAGTTGAATTATTTAATTTATGAAGGTGGTGAGGTTTTCCAGGTTTTTTTACACCGATAGCCAAATGGAGCTACCAATCTTCAGTGAGTCGCATCGTGGTTTACTGAAATTGATTATGTGAAATATAGGTAGATTATACTTATTATTATTATTATAGATTTGTTTAAGATACAGGGCCATTATTGTTCCGGAACTAAATATTAAGAGTGTTTTAAAATAGCTGTAGAAAAATTAAAAATAGGACAAATTTACCTCATATTTATAATTAAATATGAATATTACCCAAAAAAAAACAAACAATTCTTGATTATTCCTCCAAAATAATATAACAAATAGCAAATTACTGTCACACGTAACAGTACAATGTAAAATCGATATTCACAATCATTTGTAAATATTGATGGTTATGTATTATAGATTAGACAATCCACGGGAAATATTTACTTTTAATTAAACATTTTAAATAGATTGTGACACGAGGATAAATATTTTAGTTAAAATTACTTCCGAGTTTGATGTGTTTTGCTTAAAATAAATAAACGAGGATGGGGACGATATTGACTATATTTATATATGGGAGCAACCCTTGATCTTCTGATGCGACACGCTATTAATCTTCGTCATAGTGACAGAAGGTTTTTCATTAGTAGTATATATACACGAATATGGGTAAAGATCATTAGGCCTTTATAATGGGGTTTCTTGGTCATTATATCATTTTCGGTGTCAAAAAACATTTTAATTCCTCAGATATATTTTTAATAAATACTAAATATGAGTTAACTAAAATTATTTATTAATATTTAATCAGTTACAGATATTCTAATAATAAAAGCACTATTGATTTAATAAAAAAAATAATAACAAAATCATTTTTTAAGGAAAAAAATTATCATCTCGTAGGTAACATAATTGAATTTAAAAATATAAACAAAATTAAAATTTTAGCGGTGTGATGTATTTTCATTTTTATAAATGTTTTAATTAATACAACGTGACGTATTTACAAAAATGGAATAAATTTAATGGTTAGCCCAACAAAATTAATTTTTCATTTCTGGTTCATATTTTAATTATTTTAGAACTGATGAAGACCAAAATATGGTCGAAACGTTTTCTTAAGCCTAATAAAGGCATATGATATAATATAAATTTTAAATTTGGAACCTAATACCCAAGAAACAAAAATCTGTATATCTGTTAATATTTCATCTCAATGTTTTATTTTGTATCAAGTTACAATATGAATGAAATATGCTTATAAAAATAGCATTTTTTATATAGGATTAAATTTGTTGAAATTTATATTAGCGATGAAAAAAATATTTCATAAGGACTGAATATGTTGGTGATGCCTAAAGGCGGAATATAATTAAAATTTTCATGCTTCCGCTGGTTTTTGATTTCCTTTTGGCTATAGATAAAATATAAATTAAAAATATGGAGGAGCAATCCATGGCCGACAGGCCAAACTGATATGCTAAAAGAAAAAAATCAGTATTCTTAAAAATAAGGGGAATTTTATTCATACTTGTTAGCATTAAATATATTGCATAAAAAATTCTAATTTTGGAATTCTGTACATTTCAGCATCATAAATTCAAATTTATATTATAATATAAATCGCTAAATTGATACAATCATTATTGAATAACTTATATCTACGCAACTAAATCAAAGAAGTGTCATTGGTCCCTTGTTTATTTTAAACTGATTAAATTGATTTAAAAAATCCGGATATAAGATTGTCTGAATAATAACTGGATCTGGAAATTTGAGCACTTTGTTTAAGACTAATATTAGGACTCAACAAATATTCAGTTATGACAATAAAAAGGGCTTGTAATCATTAGATTTAGTTAACTTAAGGCAATTAAACACTTTAATAATAAACAGATAGCATTAACCGTTAGTAACCAAAAATTAATAACTTTAGAAATCCAAATAATTGGGAGTATTAAATATTTTACTTAACACAATTAAACAAATTATTAATAAGTTGTATAGTGACTGGTGATAAGTTTTATTAGTTTTGTGTTACATAAAAAAATTAATTGCTCAAATTAAACTGGTAGCTTATGGTAGATATATTTCAGAAAAAGAGCTTCAGAAAACAAAATAATTGGGGTTAGCGTGACTAGTTTACTTGGAATATTTTTCTCGGTGTAGACGGAAAAAATCTGGCTCAATTATATCTTAACGCCATTAGCGGCGCATTTCGAGTGGCACGTTTAAAAAGATAAGAATACACAAATAAGTCAAATGGTGAAGCCTAGTACATATATTCCTCTACTAACACCAATATCAGAATGAATACGAATTCTAGCATTTTCGACTAGATGTAGATAATACTAATACTAGACAAGATGGTAAAGACTGCGTCCTGAATGAGACTTTTTTGAAATATTGGATATTTTGTTGTTGGTCAGGTGATTTAGAATTTGTTATGAAGAACAAAATTTTTTGACAAATTGGTAATAAGTAGAAAGAAAAGTAAAAAATCTAATTTTTGTTATTGTAACGAAGTTGTTTTATAATTCCGTAATAATTAAAATATCTAAATAAAATTGCGCACGGCACTGGACTATAATAAACTTCGAATAAAAGGCTAGTCGTACTAGTTGAACTTCCGTCTCAGAGATAGAGACACTAGCGTCCGTTTTTCTTAGACGCCGAAGTTCTTATCAAATAGGACAATTCAATCCGTTGTCGGTAGTTGCGGTGGCAGACTCAATTGGAACAGCAGTGGCAGTCCCTCGAACTTTAGGAGACAGGTCAAGCTAAAGGGTGAGAAGATAATTTTCATTGTACTGAAACCGCCAATCCGACTACGACTAGTTTAGAAGACATGCCTGTACCTGTACATGTATCGTCCATAGTCGTTACACAACTTTCTTCCGGATTTGGATTTGGTAATTAAATAAATGGTTTTTTAGTGCTTTGAACCGGAGAGAAAATTCAACTCCGGTTATATTTTCACCGGTTTCAGAAAAAATCAGATAAAATCCGGATATTTTAAAGTACCTGACCACGAGATACGTGCTGCCACCCATTGGTATATATTTATAGTATTTATCTAAACTCCGCCATTTTCAGTCCACAATAATTTTATTATCACTAAATATTTTGGGTGGGAGACAAATACTCATGATTCTACGCATGCGTTCTTAATGTTAGATTAGGGTTTTTCTAATTATTTAGAACAAAAATGAAAAAAAAAGTTTACTATTCGAATCTAACCGGGGTTAATCATTAATAAAAAATTGCATTTATTTTTGCATTTATTTCCAAAAAAAAATTATTTTCTAGTATTTTAAGAATCTTAGTCGTTGTGCAATTAAAATATAATTTTTTAATGAAAGTGTATTAACTCACAAGAAAGTAGACATCAACTAACGTTGGTTTAATCAATGTTACCATCATCAACTAGGTAATAATATACACTAAAATAATTTGTTTCACTTTTTAAAAAAATAAATATTCTTTCAAATAAAATAAAAAAATAAAAATCCAGTAAAACACATACAAATACAAAAAACTATTAACAAAAAAAATACAAATCAACAACTAAAAATTAGTTTTTAGTAAGGAATAATGTTAATTTGAGTAATTTTATATCTCTATCGGTAACGCAATTCCCGACAAAAAAGTTTATAGTTATCATGTATTTATCTATTTTTTTGGTAAACCTGTACTGAAAAATAGTTTTGCAGAAAATAATCGGTTTAAATCTAAAAAACCGAAGATATCCGGTCGTTGTGTTGACAGGTGATTACGGTTTTTAGTTAACCGGAGCAATGGGGCAAGTAAAGCCCGCCCCCTGAAGGCCAGTGATTTGGTAGATACCATAACGACCCTTGGAGTATTTTTTTTTACTGGCGCTGCCAGCGCAAGTGGCTTTCTGGAAACCATTACTAAAGCGCCAAATGACCGCTTGAGCGTTACATTATTGTTTAAACGTTTTATGTTTATGTAGCTTAGATGATTTAAAAGGTTTCTCAAAAAATAAAATATTTTGACAAATTAATAATAAGGGGCATAGATAGGAAATGCCAAAAGTCACCAAGTGAAACATTTTTAATATTTTATATTTTGATGTGGTTTGAGTGTAGTTTAGGCGATTTAGAAACTTTCATGAAGAATGAAATTTTTTGACAAATTGATAATATATGGGTTATTTAAGTTACTGTAACCGAAAGAACTAATATTTGAACCACCCGGTATCGTTAATTCCCGGTTTTCCGTTAACTTCCTTTATAGGGATAGTGACAGTATTTACCGTACAGGAAAAAATAATCGTAGTTGGGTAGATTATAGTTGATGACAATTAAATGGTGACGGTGTAACGCAGTTACTTAAATACCAATATCCTGATAATACCGATATCCTGATGATTAATTCATTAAAATATAATAATTATATAGCGCATGGCACTTGATTACGATTAACTTAAAAATATGGTAAAGGCAACCTTCTTACCAATATACTGTCAGGCTGGATCAGTTAAACATCCGCACGACAGATGAAAATAGTGCCGTACGAGCTATAAAAATTAAGAAAACTTTACCGTATACCACGATTCAATGCGTTCTCATCAGTTCGACTTTGAGTTCCAGTTCAAGTTCGAGCCGGTCGAGCTGATGAAGCGAAGGTACTGGAATCTTCAACCCGACTCTTACGCCAGACTGAAAGACGTGCCTGTAACATCCGATATATCACCGTGTAAATAACACTCTTGCATACATTTTGTTCCTCACCATCACCAGATTTGGAATAAATGAAAGTTAATTATTAAATTAATCTTATTTTTGTTTTTACTTTAACATCCCCGCGTCAAATACCCGGTTGCTCAATCTTATGAGACAAGTACAGCCAGCCCTTCTGGCCGTTAGCGCTTTGTCGATACCATAACGGTCATTGGAGTATTTTATATTTACTGACGCTGCCTGGTGCAAGTAAACGAAAAAATCTTAATTTAAGGACGAGTTTGAAGTGTGGAATTTTTGATAAGTCAAGCTTATTTTGAAGCATTAAAATAATATTTATTGAATTTAATTTGTTTGTTAACAAACTCCAAGTAGTCTTAGGCTTTATTTAATTAATTATTGTTTTAAATTAAATATTTTATAATAATATATTTTCGTTCTATTTACATATTTTTTTTATTTAAATGAAAGTAAATTGGGACAGTAAATGAAAATGATAGATGCTCACGACATCTATCGTAGGTTGATGGGTACCAATCGGGAAGCCGATAAATAGGATAAAATCCTCTGTAAAAGCAACTAACCAAGTACAACTTAGTTACCGGTAGATGGGAACCCATCCGCCATCATGTTACCGTAATGTTGTTTGGGTATTTGAAATATTATGATTTTAGTTTATTAATTAAAGAAACTGTTACATATCACACTCGAATCAATATATTTCCAAATCCATTTAAACAATAGTAAAACTCAAAGCGAAACGTTTTATTTTCAATAAAAACTTCGCGATATTTTTAATTTCAGTTTTTAACTTGCGCTCGTAAAAATATATTAGAAATGCAACCCATATTTATAATCGAAGATAAAGCGCAACAGTTTTTTAATTTTAGTTGAGAGCTCTTCTGGATAATAGGACTTCGAAAATAGTTGCGAGTTGTGATTAACGCTCGGCAGGAACTCTCATTGACACACTTGCAACATGTAACATTTGCCCTTTGTTGCCGTTTTCGAATAAAGTTCTTTTCGCCTACTCCTTTTTTTTCATTTTATGTTGTTCGATGTTAATAATCATGTATTTATTGGGGATGCACTAATGCTCATTTTATTATGTTAATACCAGTTTATAATTAAGTACTTTTTATCGATTATTTTTGTATCCGTTAGAGAATAGGTAATTATAATTAAATAAATAATTCTGGTTTAATCATGTTCTAGCTATATACGAAATTTCATATAAATCAGCTATACGAAAGTCTTCACGACATCAGTTTTTTGATATAAAAATGTATTTATTTATTAATTTATTTTCTAAAAAATAATAATAGTGAAAAAAAAATTAAAAAATATTACTATTCTAATAAAAAAAAGATCTTTGTTACGATGTAAAAATTGGAAATTTTTTATTTATTTATATGTGTTATAGATACTTTTTTTATAAATCAACAAGTCAGCTTCCCCATTATGATATAAAAGAATTCTAAAAATTAAACATGATTTGTAGGAAAATAGCGAACTCTAACAATCTTACGTAAAATTATTATTTAAATAAACATCTTTTATATCAAATATTAAAAAAAAAATTGCAATCGTTTACTTACACCATCAAAATCATTTATCTTGTTCTTACTGATGAAGCTACGTACCTGAAAAGAAAAAAAAAAGTTTATTTTCATGAAAAATTTCTAGTGACATACTGAAGCTTGAAAAAATCTTAAATGTTAACAGAATTTCCCTTGAAGAGCTTTCCAAATAATGTTTTTAATTTATTTTTTAACTGGTACCTTTTGTCTATTAAAACAAAGTTCTGTAATTCTCACAAAAATATAACAACTATTATATATAATCGTAAATGAATTTTGAAATCATGTACCACAATAAATTTAATTATAAAAGCCGAAGGCAACTAGTTTCGGCTAAAAAGCCATCTCCAGGCCTAGAAAAAAAACAAGTTCGATAGGAATGAAATTACGAAAGATTAAAACATAATCAGCATAATGGTAAAATTAAGGGTACCGCTACTAATAAGGGTAGGAGGTTGGTATGAGAGAAAAAATGGGGTACATAAAAAGGTAAATGATAATTAAAAATATATGTTATATAGTAATTAAATTAAATGAAATAAAATAGATGATTGATTATGTGTAACATATAAATATGTCCCTAATACGATCTAACAAAAAGAATTTTTAAAAAGGAAAATTCGTGATATCCAGAACAGACTTAAACTACTACGTAGATAAGTGACTCCAACTACCACTTGGAGTAAAAGGAGATAAACAACTGAGTCCAATCATGGACCACATCAAAAACAGAGCTCATAAAGGACGCACTGGAATAAATAAGTCGCATGTACTGTATAAAAACCTATCTAAAAATTTTCAATTGAATTTATAAACTGAAATTTAAAAACTGATCATACATTAACTATAAGAAGAATGAGTACAGGCCACGTTAAGGAAGAAGAAGAAAAGAAGTAGTAGGATGACAGATAACTGTTAACAGTAGCTTATATATGAAAGAAGAATAGAAGAGGTTATTGAACTTAAAGAACAGAAACAAGAGGGTAATAACAAAAAAGAAAAGGGAAAGTTAAATCAAAAAATGCTGCAATATAATATACAAATTAATCAAGAGGCAGAAAGGGGGTGAAACTAGTAATATGGGGTATAAATAATTAATAAAGAAGTTGGTTAAACTGGTTGCAGAGAAAAATATGGTTTTCTTTAAAAATATATTCGTTCTGTTATCGTTCTTGAGTGACCAACCAACCCCCGGTATATCATATTATTATTTTTTCAGCAAATCAATGGTATTTTATTTCGTTTTATTGAATTATTTTTTTAAGGAATTTAAAAGTGATAGCATTATATTTAATGTGTTTTGTTTCGTCTTAGATTTTGTTGTTTTTTAAGCCACTTGATCTCTTTTAGGCCAGTTGATCCATCTGGGTTCATATTGTCAAAACTCATTATTTTTATTTATATTTTATTTCGTCTTTATCAGCACTTTTCTCAAGATACATTAGATGTCTGCGTTTACAGAAAAACAAATAGTACACGGTACCACAGAACATTATGATGAAGAATGTTTAGTTAATTTAGGCATTAAAACGTGGTTAAAAGCAGGAGAAAAGATCAATCAAAAACAAATTTCAAACTATTAACACAGTTCCCAAAATCTTGCATCAAGCGCCGAGACGCAGACGCCTAAAGTTTCGGCAAACAGTTGGGTTTTACTTCTTAAAAATCCAATTATACACAGAGGAATAGTGAGCATACTTTGTAACTCTTTGGATTCAATTGGATGTAGCGCAGATATAACGGCCCATGCGAAGCAGGCCTGGTCATCGTTCCTAACGTCAGCACATGCCTTATTCTGCTTTATTTGAGTTGGTAGTTCAACATATGACGAACCAACTTGAGGTGTAAATTTATTAAAATTTACAATCAAGTTCACTACCTTCTTGAGATCCCATCCACTGTCCCGTTCCTGGAACTCTTGAAACTCCATCATGATCGGTGTTACAATTTCCACCTTTCGTATGTTCACCGCAGAGGGTGACATCTATCGGTTAATTGTACCATCCTAAATAACAACATTTAACATATATTTTTCAAAAACATATTGTCAGTATTACGCAGAGGCGTATTGTGTCAATTGCATCTTTTTCTGAATTATGGCCCAACGAGTATTCAGCCTGAACATAAGCGTTGCATAACTGGTACTGATCCGGTCGTAAACTAGTAGGATTGTCCATACAAAAGATAATATATCTGACATCCAAATAACAATAATAAAATATAATATTTCTGATATCCACTAAAAGAGCAATATTGCCAATAATACAGGTAGAGACAAGTACAAGTCTGATAACATTTACGGTATTTACTGTCAGTAGATAGAACTTCCATTAACATTAAAGATTCAGTGAGTAAAGGCGATGACGTTTAGAATAAACCTTTATAAGTTGATTTCTTGTATAATTGTCACAATCTAAACGTCATTCTCATTAGTTACAGAACCGTTAAAGTTAATGAACAATTAAAGTTATTATTATAAATTCATTTTTAAATAAATAGTATGGGCGTCCGATATAGAGAAAAAATGGTTGTTTGCAATGATATGGTTGGCGAATGAGGAAGGGATGTTAGTAATATAAGCGTTTATATATTTGTCTATATATCTAACATGTTCTCTGATTCTAGTCTCAAGTCTTTTACCTGACTGACCGATGTAAACTACATTGTAATTAGAACAAGACAATTTACAGGCACCTGTTTTTTATAAATGTGAAATCGTATCTTTGAAATTAACTAAAAATGAGTAGATGTTGTAATTAGCCTTAAACTCCACTTTAATATTAAGTTTATGAAAAATATTGGATAGTTATAAGAAAAATTACCAATATAATGAATCGTGTGGAGATTTGAGTTTAAATTTAGAAAAATAACTGACGTAAAGTTTATTGTTCAGATATAAGGGATAATTATTAGTGACTAATAATTGTTTAATGATGTTCCATTCTGAGATGAAAGCGGAATGGAGATGGATAGAAATTTTATTTTTAAAATATAATAGATTTTCATCTAGTAAAAGTCAACACAATTAAAGTACAAACTAAAAAAAAATTCCCGAAAATCTAATGTTATATAACATCTGAAAAAAAGTGGTTAAATTTTACCAGAATATAACTTAAGACACTCTCCAAGTATTTTTTTTTGCATTATAGCAGACTATATAATTTATAGGGTTTAACCTGGTACGATTTACCATTTGTCTATTAAAACAAAGTTTAGTGATTCTCACAAAAATATAACAATTAGTAAAAAAAATTGGCCAAAAACTTTGAGCTAATTTTATATAACATCTGAAGCATAAAACAGGCTAAATTTTAACAGTATATAACTGAAGGCACTCTCAAAGTAATTTTGTAGCGGACTGTATAATTTATAGGTTTTTAACTTATACATTTTTTTTTTGGATAAATTACCTTTTATGATTTTTACAAAAATATAACAAATTTTTTATTATCAAATTATAATAAATTTTTACCAAGTAAAAGTCGACACACTATTATTATTATTATTTAATAAAGAGAATAATTTTGAGTAAATTTCATATTTTATTTTAACAACAAATTTGTTTTAACGATATAAAATGGTACATGTATCTTCAAACTTCATTATTGTGCACTAAAAATATAAACTATAAGAGGTTTAGATATTATTATTATTATCTGAGAGTAAAATTTTCTCATTAAATTATATATGCCATTTGGAGTCGACGTAACTTCAACTCCAGAAATTATACTATTTTATCTCTTTTTTAATTTCCGGTATATTCAATGCAAGAGATCTCCGCTCCATATAGAAAAGTGCCTTGCACTTTTGCAATTGAACTTCTTTGAAAACTGCAACTTAATAACTACGATATGTAGTAGTTTGCCTTTCTCCTCATTTTTCTGCATAGCAGTTTGATTTTTTTATGATTTTATTAAAACTGTAAAGAAATATATTTTTTTCTACACCAGCATGAATATTGTCGATTCTACAATATCAGTTTACTGAACGGATATAGTTTAGCGTAAGATATGAAATCCACCAATCAGAGTTCACATTCAGTAACCCACCACCTATTTTTTTTATTTTAAATAACCTGTCAAAAGAAGTGTCAGAAATTTTTGTACTTACACAGAAAAATTGAGTAATTCCAGATATTCATTGTAATAATAATAATTTTATTAGAAAAAAAATCAAAAACTAAATATGAATATGACCTACTTAAAAATACCTCTTACTTTTAAATGGCAGCCCGTGATAGCCCAGAGCTAACTCTCTCGCTTTGGGATACGAAGGTCATCGCTTCAAAACCGGTGACTGTAATCTTTTGTTTTATAATATTTTTAGTGGATTGTAGAAGAAATGTACTGTTCAACTCGTGTGAATTGTCTACATTAGACTCGGACGATTATATAATAAAAAGGGTAAGTTTATTTACTCGATTTCGTACAAAGTAAAAAATAGTTTTTTGGTCCTATTCTAATTAAAAATATTTATTAAACAATGGACTATGAGATTTACTAATTTATATAGTTTACATGAAAAATAAAATAAATATCTGTTACTTTTAATATTTTTTAATGCAGTCAGAATAAATCAAAATTAAGATTATTTCCTCCCAATACGATTTCAAAATAAAAAATTCTATATAACACACAAAATTATTATTCTTAATATTGTTTTTCTCCAAAACCGAAATTTGATTTTATCTAAAAATAAACCGTGGAAGTTTGAATTTTGGTCAGTACTCAACACGTCCTCACGCAATCGATAGATTCAACAGAACTGTCCAGCTTTACCTCATGCCAGATACGATGATGAGTTTGCGCAGATCCTGAAAATCGTCGTACTCTGCCCATTACTACGCCATTTAATGTCTTCCTAGTTGGCGAAACAGTACTAATAGACTCATCACGAGTAAAAGTTATTTAAAAACCGTTCTGGTCAAAACTAGTTTCGGACACCACTGTCCAAAAATCCGTTAAGTACGTAATAAAATATATAATTCCAGTTATCTCAGCTATAATTAAATTTATTAATATTTAATAAAATTTATAAATTTAAGAATTTCAATTATTTTAGAATTTTGTATTAAAATTCATTTTATCCCAGCGGTTGAAATTTTAACAGATTCTCAGTAAATTATGTTTCTAGTCAAAGATATTCTTTAAAAATGATTAAAATAGTGGATTTTTACCAACCCTGGGTAGAAAATTCTTTCGTGCTAAACACGCGAAAAAGATCCAATTTAGAGCTCACCATTATAATGTTTTCTTGACAGTTGAAAGTGGTACAAAAATGTGGTACTAGTACAAAATATATGCCTGATAATGAACTAATATTTTAATTCTAATAATAAATACAGAGAGATAATGGGCCGCATTTGTAAAAAAGGATACCCTTGTATGTGCAAAATATGAAGGAACTCCTCCAGCTTTTCCAACATCGGTTCGTCGTTGTGTTCTGTGGCAGCATTTTTTAAATGCTCTATAGTTTTAAAAAAAAGTTTTTATGATATGTGCTCTTTCATTGGCGAAGGGGTAGCATTTTCAAAAATGTAAAAAGATTATCACAAAGACATATTAGAGCATGCCAGACATTAATACATGTTTGTAGTAACGGAGAGACAATAATCTGCCAGCTTGCTAGTTGAGGTGGTCGTACGAAGGGGTAGAAATGGTTTTACTCCTTCTAGTAGTTCATGTAAAACTAATTATTTTTAATTCATTAAACTTTTTTAAAACACAATAAAAACAAATTAAAGCGTTGTACATATACGAACACGAACGCGATGTTGTGATCAGCTGGAATGACATCATGGCGACAGAAAGTAGTATAGAGATGGTGCCAAAGAGTGTGAGATAGAAAAGAGTGAGAAGGGTAGAGAGGCGTGGAATGGGAAATAATAATTCTCAGCAGCTGCACACACCACACTTTATTGATAATTTTAAGTACTCCTGATAAGGAAATCGGCAGATTATAATTGTTTCGTGATTATTTCCTTCAAAATGAAAAAAAAATCAACCGGGCTCGAGTATATCAAGGAGACGTTTTTCTTTTTTACCCAGCCGAGCTTCGTCTAAGTAATAAATATCGGATACAATTCATTAATAATAAAATTCTGAATCCAGTAGATCCTAAAAGTATCTGCATGGTGTGTAATAAGAGAGAGAATGAAACTATTTTACATATTCTATCAGAGTGTCCGATTTATAATGTTAATGAAAATACTCTTATTGTAACACTAGAAAATATGACCGTCAGCATATTTATTCCTACATATGTAACATATTAAAACTGAGATCATTTAAGTTAAGATAAGAGTTCAGCTAATCCAATACCGCAAAAGTTCAAGGTTGCGTTCTCATGGTGAAATCTCCCAGAAAATAAACACATATTATTTTTTATATTGTTCAGTTCTATTCCGTTTCTTGTATTAATAGAATAGTTAAATTAAAATTAAACCTTTTCCAAATTTATGTTTTTTAAAAAATTATTTGGCGCAGTCAGTAGGATTGCAAAACGGAAACGATAAAATCTACGGTTTATTTGCAACAAAAAATTACTCTACGGCGGATTCAGTTACCCTAAATTCCAATAATCCCTGTCTTTTACCCTTTAAATTAGGAAATGCCCTAAATAAAATCGATTTTTGGTCATTTATTCAAATTTTTGACATTAAAAACATTGTAAAAGAATTTGAAATAATAATAATCAATTTTAAAAAATTGCAACAGTCGTTTGCACTAAATAATACAGAAAATAATACAAAAAAAGAATTTCATAATACTTGCAATCTTATACAACATTTAGAAGAAAAAAAAATAGGCTGTGCCACCCCAGAACTTTCCCGGCTCGACTCTAGAGAATAGGATTATTTTAATTACAAAATACTAAGTATTACATTAATTTATTGAACACATTAAAAATAGCGATCCGATGGTGAATACGTCTACCGAATTGATATTTCAATGTTGATAATGACATAAGCTGCGCATGCGCATGTTATATATCATACTGCTACAATTAGTATCTCCTAAAATCATGTGTGAAAACTTGGGAATTGGAGTAAATTTTTCATACAATCGTTATAGGGAATTTTATGCTTTACAACTTTGCACTAAAACAATTTGCACTAAAGAGCATAATTTACCTCCAATTTTAAAAAAATGGAAAATCCTAAAGAAAAACTACAGGAAACATATATGTACATTTTTTATGCGCCCTCTAGTGGCGCAACTATTGGAAATTCTGGAAATTCTGAGACAAAAGTTGTAGGGAATTTTATGCTCTAAAACTTTGTACTACAATATTTTGCACTATAATGTATTGTTTGTCCTCAAAATCAAGTAAAACTAGAGAAACCCTACATACACATTTTTTACGCGCCCTCTAGTGGCGCTACAATTAGAAATTCTGGAAAAATTATGAAACAAAGGTTAAGGGGAATTTTATGCTCTAAAGCTTTGTACTACAATATTTTGTACTAAAGTGTATTGTTTGTCCTTGAAATTAAAAAAAAATAAAAAATTGTTACATGTGTATTTAATCAATGTTGGTCTTGGGGACCTTCTCCTGTACCAATTTAAACCTAAAACTAATGGTAGCATTCGAGGCACACACCGACCCTTATACCAAATTTCAGCTTGATTGGTCAAACGGTTCGGCGGTTATCGTGGAAGATTACACACAGACACACAGACACACAGACACACAGACACACAGACACACAGACACACAGACACACAGACACACAGACACATAGACACACAGACAGACCGTACGCGGGAAATGGTTTCAATCTTCTTGGGGGATCTCAAAATGGAAATTTCCATCGATATCTCGATTATTTTTTTTTTGCTCGTTCGCCTTACTTTCCCTTTGATGGGTCCGGGAAAGTAATAAGTAATGAAATAAATCAATTAATAGTATATTATTCAACGAGCGGTAATGTAGATATGATGAATTACAGCACTCGCCTGCGGCTCGTGCTGCAAACTTCATCTTCGTGAGTTATGACCATTACCGCAAGTTGAATACTATACTTTATCTACGACTATAACAATAAATACCAAGCTGCAAGTACAGAGATAGAACTTTATTTACAATTTATGTTGAGTGTGTTTTTTAGCATAGAGTAGAAAGTTTACAGAGACGATGCTTTATATTTATTGCTAAGTTCCTTAAAATATGCTAAAAGTACATTTTCCGTAAACGAGTTAACATTCTTACTTATACACCAATATTGAAAATTTTTGTATACATCTGTATATTTCTTTTGTGATTTTTCGGGTAAAAGATTCTGTATTGTAGCATCTATTTGTCTTATTTCTGGATGCAGATAATATCAAAAAAAAACAACAAAAAAAATCAAAAAAGTGAGGAAAAAAAGGAAAAAATAGTGAAACATTGAGAAAATAGAAAAAAAAACTAGAAAAAATATAGAAAAATAGGGGGAAATAGAGATAAATAGGAACATAAGAAAATATAGAATAAATGGAGAAAAAGGGAAAAAATAGTGAAACATGGAAAAAAATAGATAAAAACAAGGAAAATGGGGGAAAATTGAAAGAATTCAAAAAAATCAAAAAACAACAAAAAAAACTAAAAAATGAAAAAAAAAGAAAAAATCGAAAAAAAATTCAGAGGAATAAGAAAAAAATCAGAAAACAAAAGAAAGACACAGAAAAACAGAATAATGAGCAAAATTGTAAAAAACAAAAAATCAGAAAAATGGGAAAAACGAGAAAAAATTTGGAAAAAATCGATATGTTGATATCTTTTTCTTTTAAGCTTTATCTTATACTTCTACTTTTCGCTCAGGAGGATACCCTTCACTTTTATGAATAGAGCCTAGACAACCATTGTTTTCATCATCAGATATAATTTTTTTCTTTATTCATTTTTTTCGTAATATTTAATTTAATTTAGTTATTTGATAAATGTATAAATGGTTTGAAGAAAAATACAACACCCCGTTAACTTCCCGTAAATCTATGTAAAGCAACTTAATTCCTGCGCGAAGTTCTGATAACGAAATTAATTCACAACTTCTCATCTCAAAATTAACAATAGCTCGGATAAATTATGTATTGTCGGAGCAATTACTAAGATAAACTCAATTTTCACTTAGATGCCAAGAGGTAGGTTCACTTTGCGGCATTGTATTTTTAATTATTTTCGCGGAGGCGAGTAAGACTTCCTTGGAAGCTTCATTTGCTCCCGGCATAATTATAAAGACCTAGTTGGCATGGTTACCTTACAAATTTTGCACCGAGGCAAATATCAGATTTTTTTTTGTAGCTAGTACTAAAAGTTTGTTTACAGTTTATAAATTGATATAAATGGTTTTTTCTTCAGAGACCATTTACAATTGTAACAATATAAAATATGATACTTTAAAACTTGGTAACATAACATTTAAGATGATAATGATTTATGACTCGAACTAAAATTTATTAGTTGTTGGATATTTTTGAACATATAAGACGCACTATCCAGGCAATAAATATACGCGGATTTGCTTTTATAATGTTCTATTGGTATTAAATTAGTTCCTGAATATATTAAAAAGTGAAAAAAAATTAGGAAAATGGAAAAAACAATGGAATTGTGAAAATTTAACATCAAAAAAAAGGCATCAAAAATCGCTGTAAAAACTATTTCAGGAACTATATTATATTCGCATTAGAGACGGTACATAAGAGATTTTTCATTTTTTGCTTTCATTTACAAGTCTTATATGTTCAAAAATTTACAATTTGAACCATAGAACATCACCAAACATACATCAGAAACCTGTTATTCTGGCAATTTTCCAGTTCACTTACTTTTTTATAGATGGCGCCACGTGCAAAATAATTATTTAGCAGAAAAAAGAAAATTCGATATTTTAGTAGAAAATTTGTCTTTGTTGCACTATTTTTAAAATGCTGCTAAAATTACTATTTTAGTATAATACCTAATGAAAACTAAGTTTTTTTTAGAATTAAAAATGAAAAATAAAATTGTAAAATACGGAAAAAATGAAGAAATCACAAAATCGAAAAAAAAACCGCCAAAAATACGCTAAAAATCGCAAAAAAAACGCCTAAAAAAACGCAAGAAATCGAAACATTTCACAAAAAATCGTAAAACAATAGCAAAAAAACCGCAACAGAATCAAAAGAAAATGACAAAAATATCGCAAAAAAGAATGAAATAAAAAAAAGAATAGAAAAACAGAACAATGAGAAAAAATGAGGAGAGGTTAACAAAAATTGAAAAAAATAAAAAAAAAAGTAAAAAAACAAAAAATCAAAAAATGAAAATAAAATGAGAAATAATTAAAAGAAATTAGAAAAAATTGGAAAAAATGAAAAATAAAATTATAAAATATAATATAAATATTATCATAAAGGAATAAGAAAAAATGAGAAAAAATTAGAAAACGCAAAAAATAGAAAAACAACCGGAACAATGAGGAAAAATTAGAAAAAATCGAAAAAGTCAGAAAAAAAAACTGGAAAAAATCAGATAAATGAGTGAAAAGCGAGAAAAATTGAAAAACATCGCAAAAACCAAAGAACAACCAAAAAACCACTGTAACCATAAAAAATGAAAAAATTCAAAAAAATTGATATAAATTGCAAAAAAAAAACAAAAACTTTGGAAAAAATTAAAAGAGAAATTAGAAAATATTTAGAAAAAAATGAAAAATTAAATTATAAAATTCTGAAAATAATGAAGAAATCACAAAACCGAAAAAAAAACACTAAAAATACTCTAAAAATGCAGAAAAACGAAAAAAAAGTCTAAAAAACGAAAAAAAACGAAACATTTCATATTGAATCCTAAAACAATAGCGAAAAAGCCGCAACAAAATAATCACAAAAAATGACAAAAATATCGCAACAAAATAATCACAAAAATGACAAAAACATCGCAAAAAATCAATGAAATAAAAAAAATGAGAAAAAAAACAAAAAAAAAGAATAGAAAAACAATGAAAATAAATAAGAGATTGGAAAAAATTGAAAAAATAAAAAAAAAGTAAAAAAACAAAAAATCATAAAATTGAAAAAAAAAAGAGAAATAATCAAAACTATCGAAAAAAGATGAAAAAAAAAACTGAAAAAATCGGAAAAAATAAAAAAAAACAATAAACTTAAAAAATATAAAAGAATTGAGAGAGATATTAGAAAAAATTGGGAAAACATAAGAAATAAAATTGTAAAATTTAATATAAAAATTATCATAAAAATCAAAGGAATAAGAAAAAAGGAAAAATCGAAAAAATAGAAAAAAACAGAACAATGAGGAAAAATTTGAAAAAATCGAAAAAAATCAGAAAAGAAAAATTGATAAAAAAATCAGAAAAATGAGTGAAAAGCGAGAAAAATCAAAACACAGAGCAAAAACCAAAAAACGACTGTAACCATAAAAAAATAAAAAAATAAAAAAAACTGCTATAAATTGCAAAAACTCGCAAACGAATTCTAAAAAAGTCGCAATTAATTGCAATAATCATTAAAAAACGAAAGAAAAAACCACAAAAACAGAAAAAAAAACAGAAAAATGAGAAAAAACCAGAACAAATAAAAATCTGTCTATATAATAATATATGAAGAAAAATTGGGAAAGTAAGTAATTAATTTTAAAACAAAATTTTAATTTTATTTTTTGGATATTTACATTTTAACCCTTTTTGGTGATTAGTTCTGAATTAATCATTTTCTAATAAAATTTTTGTAACTAACAAATAATTTCCACAAAAGTAAAGACTTCTGGTACTAAAAAAAATCATGCTAATGTAAACCGAGGTTATTTATTTGGAGAAAAGAATTTAAAAAAAGTTGTTTACTACACAAATCAGGTATAGATTTAGATAAAAATATTGAAAATTTTTGAAGGATTTTTAAGGATGTTTCGTGGATTTTTCAAGGATTGAAAAAACGTTGAAAAATCATTGAAAAATGCTTGAAAAATTCTCGAAAAATCCCTGATTAATTCTAAAAAATGTCTTAAAAACACTTAAGAAATTGTTAATTTCTTAAGG
This sequence comes from Neocrepidodera transversa, assembly GCA_963243735.1. Lineage (NCBI taxonomy): Eukaryota > Metazoa > Arthropoda > Insecta > Coleoptera > Chrysomelidae > Neocrepidodera > Neocrepidodera transversa. Next base: position 7,893,005 of record OY725347.1, read on the forward strand.
AGTTTTAGAGTATATTTCAAACATTCTTGTAGGATTTTTAAGGATTTTTCCAAAAATTTTTAATGATTTTTCAAGGATTGTTTAAGGATTTTTCAATTTAATGTTTTTTTTTTAAGGAATTTGGAGTATTTTTCAAAAATTCTTGTAGGATTTTTCACGTACTTTTCAAGGGCTTTTCGAGAATTTTTAATGATTTTTTAAGGATTGTTCAAGGATTTTTCAATAATTTTTCAAGGATTTTTCAACAATGTTTTAAGGATTTTTCAATTTATCGATTTTTTAAAGAATTTTGGACTATTTTTCAAATATCCTTGTAGAATTTTTCAAGTACTTTTGAAGGATTTTTCCAGGATTTTTTAATGATTTTTCAATGACTTTTCAAGGATTGTTTAAGGATTTTTCAAGGATTTTTCAATTTAATGTTTTTTTTAAGGAATTTGGAGTATTTTTCAAAAATTTATCGATTTTTTTAAGAATTTTGGACTATTAAGGGATTATTATTACAAAGTGGATCCAGGTCAAAGTGCTAAATTGGCCTGTCTTAAACGGGTCGCTTTGAAAAGGTAACTGCCTGCCTGGTGCTCAGTTGGCCGGTCTACATTTATTACATCTAGAGCTGGGTGCTCAATTGGCTCATACCCAAAGATATCATTCACATTCGAGTTTATATATCGGATTATAGGTCAGTAGTTTTGGGCCAGGCAAGTTTAATGGCGTCATAAAAATCTTCTATTTAGGTACCTGATGGTCAGTACTATCCCAAATTCACTCAAAATTAGAACTCTTCTGCGGTCGTTACATCTGGCAACTAAGCAAGATTATTGGAGGATAATAAACATTTAAATTTTTACGCAGAAAATAAATCTAATCGCCATCTATCGAACATTAAGTTAATTAATAGTTTGTGTTATAAAAATCATGTGGTGCTAATTCCGTCTAAGCTATGATCTATATATAAATATCCTTCACAATTTAACAACGCTCGAGAACACAATAGATATTTAGGAACATTAGTCAAACTAGTACAAAAAGAAAAAAAACGTATTATTTAAGCCGCTAATAGATAAGTTGAATTATTTATTAAAATATTTGTCCTAATATATATTTAAAAGAAGCTTTGGCTTCTTATCGATTCAGTGTTTGTTGTAAGTAACCTACAAATAATCAATAATAAATTTATTATTTATTATAATTATAGTTGTGTGGTTTTTTTTAATGGATCTACATAAAAAAAATTAAGTCATTTTTATCTTTTTTTTTTTGGGAAAAAAAGTTTGTTGTTCATATTAATAATTAATTACATTAATCTCGTCCTAAATCGCCCTATCCCTCAATCTTCCTCTTTATTCATTATAACTAACTATAGCACTAGAATTATTGACTTAGTAGCAAAAATATTCAAACACCTGCTATGGGAAATAATAAAGGGGGTCACAAGGAACATGTAAAATAAAAATGGCGCTCAGGGGGTATTTCTAATTTATTTGGGGGGTACTTACTTAAAGGGGACAAAATGTTTTTTTAGGAATTTTTCTTGATTTCCATCAAAAACGACTCAAGAAAAAAGTTGGGGCTTATAAAAAAATATAGAACTTTTATATAAGTCACTTTTGCTAATACCCTCAAAATTTTCGAGAAAAATGAAGTAATTCGAAGTTAATTTTTTTTTTCGATTTTTATTTTTCACTACCGCAAAAATCATTCTGTTTTAATGAACCTTTCTGAAAGTATTTATATTTATGTCTTAAATAAATAAAAACAATTTGAGAAAAATAATTTAAATTTTTTTAATATTCATTTTTTTCGGTCAAAATCACTTTTTTTTCAAATTAAAAATCGAAGGGCAAAATTTCATCATATTGAGTTCTGACTGTTTTAAAAATGAATTTTGAGAAGGACAGTATTCTGATCATTATTTTTGGCCATATTCAGATTTTAACGGATCTTTGCATTTTGAGGTCACGTTGAACCGATTTTAATGAAATTTTATATACATATTTAGGTTAGGAAGGAGACGACCTGTATATATTTTTGTGTTGATCGGACATCCGGTATTGACAGTTGCTATAAGTGATGACGTCATTATTAAACAAGATGGCAATTAAATTCTACCCGCATATTTTTTATACATTAAAGTTTAATTTCGAACGATTTAAATTTTCAAAAACTTTTATCATTGTTGCCAGATTTATCAAAAAGTAAATTTTTTTCATTTTCTTTTTAAATTTTTAAAATTACGCATTTTTATGAAAAATTACAGGGCATCAAAGTTTTAGAACACATTTTATCGTTACTATTTTTTCGAATTCCGCATAGTTTCGCCTCTAGAGGGCGTGAAAGAAATATATATATATATATATATATATATATATATATATATATATATATATATATATATATATATATATATATATATATATATATGGACTTTTACGCTTTTTCTGGATTTTTATTAAAAATTATAGGAAATCAAATTTGTGGAACTAAAAATTTCCTACAAATTTTGTTCTCACCTTGTTTTCCAATTCCGCATGGTTTTGCTGTTAGTTTATATTTTAATTTTTAAATAATTTTTATCTTCTTGAATTATTTTTCTTCTTTTTTAGATAAATTTTAATATAAAAAATTAAAAAAAAGAATTCTGTTAAATTTGTAATAAAATAATAAAAAACGTTATAATTGATATTTTCAAATTTTTATTTAAAAAATTGTGGAATTTTTAAAAAAATTGTATGAAAAAATTGGAATTTGATTACGATTTTGAACTAAATTGATTGACTTTTAAAATATTCAAGATATTAAAATAGCATTTCACCATACGAAAGATAATATAAAAATCTAAATTAAAAAAATAATGAATTTTTTAAATTTTTTGTAATATCATTTTATCAAAAAGTATAAAACAAATGAAAAAAGTAATATTTGTAAAAGTTCTAGCCAAAAAAATGTAAAAAGTTAAAACAATTCAATACTCATTTGTTGACAAAAAATATGATTTTTTTTTAGTATTTTAAACTCACTTTATTAATTTATTATGATCCAGAAAACCTAAAAAAAAGGTCTGTTTCCCATTTTGAATAAAATTGAATTATATTAATTATTTATTGATTTTGAAATTATTTAAAAAAAAATGGTTTTAATTTTTTTAAGGTTAATAATAATACTAAAAATTAAAAAAAAAACATCAAATTTGTAGTAAAAAACTCTAGAATTTTGATTTATTTTAAATTTTATTCAAAAAATTGCAGAATTCAAAAAAAAATGGTGAAAAATTTTTGAAATTTAATTTAAATTTAATAAATTTAAAAATATTAAAAATATTAAAATGGAATTTATACTAATAAAAAGTTAATATAAACCTATAAATTAAAAATATATTTCAGTTTTTACGAATTTAAAATTGTAATTGTTATAACCAAAATAATGAAATTTTTTTGTCCCTTCGTTTTATTGAAAATGAGAAAACAAATGAAAAAAGTAAATTGTACATCCGAAAGGGATCAAAAAGTAAATTATCTGTAAAACATTTAATAATTTAAAAATAACAGTTGTAGTTATAGTTACAGAAAAAATAATAAAAAGTTAAAAAAAAATTTGACAAAAAATTTAATTCTTTAAAAAATACTTCATTCATTTTTTTAATAATTGTTGATAATTTGTTTAAAATTTTAAGTAAATTGAAAAACTGATTAAACCATTAAATTGTACGGAAAAAAATATAAAAGGAATTTATTTATTATTTGATCGGAATTTCCAAGTTTGTACAGTATTGATATAACAATTTTATTTTACGTCTTAACGATCAAATTACTTGCATATATAGATGAAATTATACATTCAATTAAAAAAAAACCTTATATCGTTTGCCCTTCTGAAATACATGTAACAGAAGATATTTATAATTCTGAAATTAGTATAGGTATCTGACTAAAACTAAAATGCTCATAGAAGAACAGAGATAAAGACGACACATGCCCCTTTTGTCCATAAGAGCTATGTCTACTTCTATTGACTTTTAAAGGAAATACCAATTGTAACGTTTTTTTTTTGATCGGTTGAAACGGGTATTTTATTAGATAACCGATTTTTTTTTCTTCTCAGGACCGTCCTTTATCAACCGGATTCACTGCAGACTCGTAGGCTGAGTTATCTCCCATATTTTGTCTACTGTACCCAGCCAATTAATTTTGTTTATTGTACTAGTTTGTGTAGGTTTTTTAATGTCTGCTTACAGTAGTCTTTTGGATCCAGTTTCGGTTTTTCATATATTCTATGTCTTCTGTAATCTAGTGCCTCACAGTTGCACAGTATCCCAGTACTACATTGTCTACATTTTGGACGCCAGTCTAATTGATTTTTTGATCTATTTAGAAACAATTGACAAAAAACTATGATATCTTTCAAACTCGCTCCTTCCTTTCTTTTTGTGGGTTTAAGGAAATTAAACTCAAATTAATCGTTACATTTGTTTTATTAAATACGAGGAAAACAAAATAACTTTCAGAGACCTTTCTTCTTTTTTTTTTGGAAATCTAACTCAAGTTGTGTTCGAGTTTCTAGGATCAGTAAAAACGTTGGACGCAAAGGAGGACAAAAAACTTCCTCGTTCCAAAAACTTGTTGAGTAAAAATGTTATTCCAAAAAGGACTTGTTCCAGAAAAGAAACGTTTGGTTTAAAAACAAAACTTGCTCCAAAAGAAATTGTAGTCCCAAAGCTTGCTCCAAAAATAATTGTACTTGTAGTCCAAAGAAAAGTTAAAAGTTTACATAGAGTAAATATAAGACAAAAATCTTATAAATACCCAGATTTCCTGGTCTCTGTTTAAAATAAATAGAATATAAAACAAGAATAATATGAATATGAAATACATGAATTTTTAGATCATAATATGAAATATAAAAATAATCAAAATGAATTAAATTTTAGACAATCTGTAAAAACAAATTAAAAATAGATTATCTTTTTGTAATCGAGACTGAAAGAGCACCACAAACATCAAATAATTTATATAGTTATAAAAGATAAGATATGAACTTTTAAGTAAATATAACAAAAAAAAAAATACCGGTATTAAAAAGAATTAAAAATAACAGTAAATAAAAGTTAAAGCATCGAAATAATTAATAATGATAACAGGGGATCCGAGTGAAAATATAATATAATACAATAAAAGCTTACCCTATATAAGGAGGGGGAAGAAAAGAAATTTTCAATTTGCGACACAAACGATATAGAAGTCAATTGTTTTGACTGATGAGAGAGAATTGTTAACATGGGAAAGACATTTTATAGTCATACCTAGAAGAGAGAGATATGAAGCGAGCTGAGATTAAATATATCGAGCAGAGGATAATAAAAATACAGGGTGGCACAGAAAACACAGTTACGTTATTTGACGGTTCTTTTTTAAGCTTTTTCCCATGAAGTAGTCAGGGGTATTTTGTCCCAGTATAATTTTTGTCCTGTCTGGATATAGTCTTCTATATGGATCTAGTCTTCTATATGGTTCCTGAGTGTACTTTTAGGTACTTACTGCCAGCGCTGAATCTGAGGTTGATTATACGCTTCTGGGGAGCTCCCCAGCCTTTTTGTTTCCAGCAATGCCTTTGTAACATGGAACTTACAAGAAAGTTACCATATTGTCAGTTTCCAGTTCCCTAAGCACTTCGCGACCTTCCCATACCAGTCTAATATCACCTTTGGGTTTCTTAGAGCATTAACGACTGCTTGACTGACTGACTAGATTATGATTATTTTTCCCTCGTGCGTCCTGATAATCGATTGAATAAATTAAATATGTTACCTTGATTAGTTCCTTCTTAACATTTCTTGACTGTTGTTTTTTCCAAGTATTTTTAAATAATTGATATTTAACATTGCTTTTAATAACTAAAGTTATATCATTGTTTTTTTTATATTTTCTTTCCGATATTGGCTTCGTCGCTTGTTATAGATTTTAAAATTAGCTAAATATCTAGTAATTTATCTAAGTTTTGGATTTATTTTGGTTTCGGTGTCTAGCTTGTCGATTTTCCAAGACACTATTTATCAGGCTGTACCCCTTATCTGACTGTATCACTTGTCTGAGGCCATTGCTCAACTTGTTTGGCTGAACCATTTCCAGGCACCACGAATCAGGCTGAATCTGGATGAAATTCTCCTCCCGGACCATAAACAGTTACTCTTTAATAAATAATTTTTAACCAACGAAGAATTTTTGAATAGTCAAACTTAATAACCCTAGATTTCGGCATCTATTAGTGCTTTATTTATGCCACTTTTTGAATAAGTGAATTGTTTTATGCACTTATTTTAATATAGTTAAGTATACATAATTTATAACAAATCTGGCTTAAAGTAAATAATTTTCAAAACTCGATTAAATTATAAAAATACTTATACAATTTAATAGTAATATAAGCTGATTTTTGTTTCAAAATATTTATTTTATATCTGACAAGGTAAGTAACCTAATCTGATATAGCAACGAAGTTAGGGTTCCCTTTTAGCATATATTTCTGTAACGGAATTCAATAAGCAGAGTAACTCGTTTCAGTAATGTCGTTACACACTTTCTCGCGTCAAAAAATTGTTTATGGATTATGATTACCTTACGAGTCTCTTTTTGGCTTTCATATGGCGTTACTAGAAAATTGAATTGAATCCAGTACATAAGAGAGAGGAGCAGCAGGAATTTTAAAATGAAAGGCTGTCAAGCTACACACGACGATGTTAGAAACGAAGTAAAACGCTTCGGGCGGTTTCATGGTTAATTTGACATTTCTTATTTACTTTTTATAAAAGTTTCAGTTATTAGTTTTTTTTTTTAATAAAAACAAGAAAAATCCTTATTGGTTTGAGAGACGCGACGTGTTTGGATGGAAATTTTTTTCTAAACAGATTTTAACTGTTCTTTACGATTCAAGGAGTAACGAAGCTAAAAATAATTGCTTTTATTTCGCATAAAACCGTACAGGAAGCAGTTTTATATCTCTACCTGGATACATTTATTTTATCCAGAACAAGTACAGAAATACAGGGTGTCCCAGTTGAAACTGACACATTTTAAGCGTAATTATTGACTAAACGAAATAAGATAGAAATGTGCGGTTTTCACCAATGAGTTTCAAATTTCAAAAAGTTTTTTCCCAATCATATTAAAAAAATTTCCCAGTTATACAGGGCGAGTTAAAAAAATTACCCATTTTCAACTCAACATTACTTGACTTATTTAAATGGAACACCCTGTATATTTTTACACCATTTGAAAGCTGAGTTCTTTAGCTTTTTAAAAATGTTAACATGTGTAATTTAATTGTCACAAATAAATAAGATACGCGAGTTTTTGTGAGTGCGTGCATTCTCTTAATTTTCAATATCACAACGACAAGAAATTTTAAACTGAAAGGAGATTAAACAAGTGTGCTGTGAAAATCACGTGTTTATGAAGTTATCTGTCAAATGAATTTGTTTGACAATAAAAATTAAACAATCTACTTGTAAACTGGTATTTTGCAATAATGATTTACACAAATCAAGAAAAAGCAGCTGCAGTATTAATTTTTACAATAACTCCCTCGATAATATAATGACAAAACGAAGATTCCGAGTACAATTTGGAAAACGTCCTCCGTCTAGAAATTCCGTATTAAAATGGTATCAGTTATTCGAAGAAAATGGTTCACTTGAGAAAAAGAAGGTATTTAAGAATCAAAATAATCCAAATTATCTCGATCGTCTCTTAACTATAAATGAAATCTTAATTGAAAATAATAATGACATTTCTATTAGAAAAATAGCAAATTTAATAAATGTATCTAAAAGCGAAGTACAAAGATGTTTAAAAGTTTTAAAATTAACTCCTTACAAGATACAAACGTTTCAAAAAATTAAAGAGAGAGACTTTCAGAAAAGACTAATTATGTGTGAAACTTTACAAGATCTGTTTAGAACAGAACCTGATATTAATATGGAAAAGTTGAACAGACATAACTGCCGTATCTGAGGTAGTGAGAATCCTAGAACTTTTCACGAATATGAGCGAGATAGTCCAAAAGTAAATATCTGGTGTGCTGTTTCCAAATACAAAATTTATGGGCCTTTCGTCTTTCTTGAAAAAACAATTAATGGTGTCGTATATACAGATATGCTAGAAAACTTTTTTTACCCACAACTGCAACAAGAAGGTATTATTGGGGAGGTATATTTTCAGCAGGACGGTGCACCTTGTCATTTTTCATTAGTAGCAAGAGAATCTGTGAGTAGGGTATTTGGGATGAAATGGATAGGAAGAGATGGACCGATCTCCGGATTTGACTGTACCTGATCTTTTTGTGTGGGGTTATGTTAAGGATAGGTGTTATAACCCTATTCCTAAAAACATCCATGAGTTAAAAACTAACATCAGAAATGTTATTGATGGAATTCCACAAGAAATGCTACAAAATTCTTTTTTGAACTTACAAGTTAGATTTGAAAGGTGTATAGAAGAAGAAGGACGTCACATTCAACAATTTCTATAAAATTTAGTTGCCATTATTATTTTTTCTTAATTAACGCCATAATGTTTAAGTTAGCAATAAATACAATTTTTTTTAAAGCTGTACTTATTATTTCAGTGTATTAAAAAAGCAGAAAAAGCTAGTGGTGACATTGAAAATAAAGAGAATACACGCACTCACAAAAACTCGCGTATCTTATTTATTTGTGACAATTAAATCACACATGTTAACATTTTTAAACAGCTAAAGAACTCAGCTTTCGAATGGTGTAAAAATATACAGGGTGTTCTATTTAAATAAGTCAAGTAATGTTTAGTTGAAAATGGGCAATTTTTTTAACTCGCCCTGTATAACTGGGAAATTTTTTTAATATGATTGGAAAAAAACTTTTTGAAATTAGAAACTCATTGGTGAAAACCGCACATTTCTATCTTATTTCGTTTAGTCAATAATTACGCTTAAAATGTGTCAGTTTCAACTGGGACACCCTGTATTTTAAATCTTAAAACTATTTTTATTTGAAAGTTTCTACAAATAATTATAAATTTTGAACTTGTTTATACTTCAGGAAGAAATAAATATAATTTTTTACTTTATAAAATAAATATTTTTATCCCCGCATTTCTAAATAAAATCCATGTTCTTAAATAGAACCGAACTAGCACTTTATTAATAAGATATGATCTAGTTACCATGATAACACCACCTCATATTGTTAATTTCTTCAACAAATAAGAAACTTACTGGACATAGTGTCCAAGATCGTTAATGCACCAGCCTTTTTACTTGATTGATATCCGGATGGTGGGTTCGATTCCTATTGATACTAACCTCGTATAGTCGAGACAATATACGCGGAAGAACGTCATAAAAAGGAAAATTTTTCGGGCAGCAAAAATTATTTGTAAAAAAGTTACCTAATTTTCATTTAGTTAAAATCGGAAATTGCATTGCTGCAGCCAAAAATGCATTCGAAAAATGCATTTTTTGAGACGCCCTTCGGACAACTTGATAACTTTGTAAAAAGAGTCAGAACAGGCCCAGAATGGGTGCCCTGGGGTTTTTGAGGTCGCTGATCACGACTATGATATTCAAATTGACACCCTGGCCACCTGGGGCTCAGGAACGCCGACGAACGTCATCTCCGTGGAACTCTCCCAGAATTCATGCGGGGAAGGAAAAAAACTTGGCGCCCAGGTGTGTTTTGGGTCGCTGAATTCAAATATGGCATCGGCGAACACCCCCCAGACACCTGGGGGGCCCCAACCTGGACTTAGACGTCCTCTCCGAGAATTTTCCTGACAAGAGTGTCAAAAACAACCCAAAAATCATTGTGGGGGCGTTTAATGGGTCGCTAAAGGAGAATTTGACGTCGAAAACGATCCCCCGAGCACCTGGTGCACCGCAACCTGGACCTGAACGTTTTATCATTTTTCTGATGTTTTGTTTTTTTTTTCGGGCTGTCTCTGTTTTTTTTTTGTTCTGAGTTAAGTTTTGCTCATTGCTCTGTTTTTTTATTTATATTTCTTTCGTTTTGTAACTTTTATACTTTTATAATTATTTTATAGAAAGTGACTTTAATTTTTTAATATTGTCTCATATTTCTGATTTTTTGTTTTTTTTTCTGATTTTTTCTGTTTTCTAATTTTTCCTCTTTTTTGACATTGTTTTGTTTGTTTTTTCTATTTCTTTTTCCATTTACATGTTTATTTTTTGTTTTCTAATTTTAGTATCACTTTTTCTTATTCCTTTGATTTTTTCCGATTTTTTTACAATTTTTTTACTATTTTTTGCGATTTATTTCAATTCTTTCGATGGTTTTCATTCATTTTTTTATTTCTTTCTTTCGTTCACAATTGTTCCGGTATTTAGTTGTTTTTTACGACTTTTTCCAACTTACGGTTTTTTCGATTTTTTTGATTTTTATTTTTTATTTTTCCATATTTTACAATTTTATTCTTCATTTGTTTCCAATAATTTTTGTTTCTGTTTTAATTATTTCCCATTTTTTTTCTATACTTTTCATTTCTTCTCGTTTTCACTAAATTTTTTGATTTTTTTTTCATGTTTTATTTTCGTTTTTTCAATATTTTATAATATTTTTTTTCTTATTTTTCTGATTTTTTCGATTTTGTTGATTTCTTTCGATTTGTTTCGATTTCTTTTGATCTCGTTCGATTTTTTTCGATTTCTTTTGATTCAATATAGAAAAAAGAAAAATACAAAGAAAACTAATTTTCCTAAAACATTCTAGATCAATTATAATTTCCATCTAGTGTAAAAACAATTATTGACATAGAAGCATTTTAGGGCTGCGAGGCTGTTAGCTACAAGATTCTAAAGTGGTTTAGATAATAATTCTTAAAAAATCCCAATAAACTTCGACGACACCACTTTCCGAAGCCAATTTTGTAAAAGAAAAGTGTATGCTAAAGAGTCCCATTACTTCGGCTTGACAGTCTAGTGCCTTGATGCCGTCTGGCGTTATTACATTTATGTTCCGGTGATAACATAAAATACACATCTAGAATCTTTAAGAAGGTTTCGGGATAGATCGTCCCGACGCCCGACGCCGTGCTACGGGATATGAATTTCGACCCATTGTGCGGAATGCTAAAATGTTAGCCCAAATCTAGAAACCCCACTTTCTTATAGTTAAGCCGGCGGTTTTCTCTCTTCGAATTTATTTTTCGGACGGATAAAAACGTCGATGTAGGGAGAGCTACTGAATGAAATTGAACTGAAAATATTCAATTTCCGTCTTACTTTTATGACGTTCCACGAACCGTTCCGGTGGAGAAAAAAAAAACCGTATAATCTGAATTGGTTTGAAAAAATGTCGGACGTGATTCTGTTTAAATTAGAAAGTAATAAATCTGTTTTTCATATTTTTTAAGGTAGATAATTAATAATGTTTATCGAGATAAATTTATGGCGTAGAAAATGTTGGCAATAATAAATCTGAAGAAGGAAATAGATGCAGAACACTACGAAAAAGATTTTAAATATTTTTTTATAAAACTAAACAATTCATTGTAACAAAAACCCGAAAAAAAATAGATAAGAAAAAAAATATTAAATTCAAAAATAGTTTGATGTGTGTAATAATACATATCTAGGTCCTAATAAAATTTATACTATTTTTCACTTATTTATTTTTATATGAGTTTTTATTTCCCCTGTATATATCCATATATCAAGTAAATGAAAGAAGAAGGGTATTTAAAATATAGAACATTACGAGCACTTTATACCGAACTTTATATTTCTTCATGTTGGATGGTACCAAAATCAGTTCACAAAGGAAAATAAGTAGCTAACAATTCAGAAAACTAGAGAAATCAGATAAAAACTTCAATTAAAACCATTAGTCAAGGATACTTTTTAAGGTTTTCAATTCATTTTCATCGATTCCATAGATGTGTTGTCCCCTAAAATACATACAAACATATCAAATGTATGTTATTTACATAAGAATACTATGGACTTACATATGTCGTCCTTATGGGTATTCAATGTTAATCAAAACAGAAGGAGTCTCTGACGTCGAATCCCCAAAATAATATTAATATAGAGACGGAGAGTCACCCACCTCCTTGTCGACAGACACATTCTACTTTCTCTCGCCCAGAAGGCCTCAGCCTTCAAAGACCATCTTCAGAACTCCGTAATCAATCCCACTAATCCTAAGTCCAATTCGAAATTCCAAGATGATACGGAACTCCTACTCCAGGACATCCTAAAAACTCCCAATCCTCCTAACCTAAAACCAAACCTACATCCCTTCACTTCCGATGACATTACCTGTCATCAGGGAAAAAACTGTTCCTGGTTCAGACCAAATCAAAAGACAATCCCTAAAAAACCTAACTACAACCATTCTTCCCACCCTTACCATCCTGTTGGACTCCTACCTTCAGCACTTCCATTTTCCAACTTGCTGGAAATCCGCCTACACCATCCTTATCCCCAAATCCCAAAACGACATAACGTCCCTCAACTCCTACAGGCTTATATCCTTAACGAATGTTATGGGTAAGCTCTTTGAAACACAACTCAAAGATCTTATCTGGAGCTTTCTGGATGAAAGGGGAACGATCCCCAAATTCTAACACGAATTAGGTCTGATATGTCCACACATGATGTACTACTGAGACTCCACACCATAGCCGCAAAATCTGTCAACCTCGGTAACTGTGAATCGGCAGTTCTGTTTTATGTTCAGAAGGCTTTCGATCAAGTCTGGCATGTCGGACTTATTCGCAAGCTTTCCAACATCAATTTCCTAATCCCATTCATCAAACTTATCTACTCCTACCTCCAAAACAGAACCATCCGTGTCAAAGTCGGAAACTCCCTCTCCGATCCCTTCACTCCTCTAGCAGGAGTTCCCAAAGATCCGTCCTTGCTCCTGTCCTCTATGTCATCTATACTCATGATATCCCTCTTCCTCCTTCACCTAGCCAATACCTTCAATTTTACGCTAATGATACAAACATCTCAGCTTCCCCTGCTCTGACCAGATCTCTTAATACCAAAACCACGTTTCTCCCGATGGTGTAGCAACTGGAGAGTTACTGTAAATCCTTAAAAGACCCGACTAATTACATTCAAACATCTTCTCACTAAAATCTAATCAAACCTCAATGAAATCAACCTTAGGCTCTAGGATGAGAGACTTGTTCCTGCAGACGAGGTTACCTACTTGGGAGTATGTTTCACGCGTACTCTCAACTGGGAGACCGAAGTCAAAAGACAGAGTTAGGAGTCTAGCCTCCCTCCTCGGCGCCCTTGGTGGACGATTTAGTAGTTGTAACCCATTGACATTGCTACAAATCTACACAGGAAGGAAGATCTTACGAAAAATATCCTTGCTTCCCTGGCACTTCCTTTCCATTGAAATATACGAACACACTAATATACCCACCATAATTTTTCAGATTCAATAAACTCCAGAGAGAATACATCGGGAGAAGACTGGTCAGCACCAATACCCATGCGCAAGAAACTCTAAGGACCAAATGGGCAGTTCATAAACAATCAACAGAAAACCACAGAAGATCCTTATATCCCCCAGACGAACTTTTAGATTTATTGGAGGATGCTCCTGTAAGCATCAGATGGGTTTGACCGACCACCACCGACGCCGATGAACAATGCTCCCACTACTTTAAAATTCGTAAGTAACAATACCTAATAAAATATCTTAAGACACTAATCTCTTTCAGTTTGAGAACAACACAACAACTCCCACTGTAATTCTGTAATGGCAAAAATTGCAAAAAATTGTGATAATTCGAAAAAATCTGAAAATTAATAAACCAATTTTAATATTCTAAGTTCAGATCAAAATTTTTACTTTTAAAGGTCATCGGTCATCAAAAATCGTTAACAATCGTCAAAGCTGATCACAAATCATTAACAATCGTCAATAATCGTCAAAAATCGTCAAAAATTGTCAAAAATCGTCAAAAATGATCAAAAATTGTTTAAATCGACAAAAAATGTCAAAAATACTGATTAATCGTAAACAATGGTCAAAAATCGTAGAAAATAGTCAAAAATCGTCAACTAAAGACAAAAATCGTCAAAAATTTTAGAAAATCGTTAAAAATCGTCAAAAATCCTCAAAAAATCGTAATAAATCATCAAAAACATCAAAAATCCTCAACAATCGCCAAAAATCATCACAAAATGATAAAAATGATCAAAAATCGACAAAATTGACAATAAGAAAAATGGTCAACAATCGTCAAAAAACATCAGAAATTGTCAAAAATCGATAAAATCATCAAAAATCGATAAAAATTGTCAAAAATCGTCAAAAATCCTCAAAAAAACGTAATAAATCATCAAAGACATCAAAAATCCTCAACAATCGTCAAAAATCATCACAAAATGATAAAAATGATCAAAATTGACAACGTGAAAAATGGTCAACAATCGTCAAAAAACATCAGCAATTGTCAAAAATCATTAAAAATCATCAAACATTGATAAAAATTGTCAAATATCGTCAACTATTGCAAAAAATCATCAAAAATCGATAAAAATTGTAAAAAATCGTCAATAATCGATTAAAATCGTCAAAAATCGTCAAAAATCGTCAAAAAACGTCAAAAATCTTCAAAAATCGTCAAAAATCGTCAAAAATCGTCAAAATCTTATAAAATCGTTAAATATCGATAAAAATCGTCAAAAATCGACAAAGATCTTCAGCAATTGTCAAAAATCGATAAAAATCATCAAAAATCGATAAAAATTGTCAAAAATCGTCAACTGTTTTCAAAAATTGTCAATAATCGATTGAAATCGTGAAAAATCTTATAAAATTGTTAAAAATCGACAAAAATCATCAGCAAATGTCAAAAATCGATAAAAATCATCAAAAATCGATAAAAATTTACACAAATCGACAACTATTGTCAAAAATCATCAAAAATCGATAAAAACTGTCAAAAATGGTCAACTATTATCAAGAAAAGTCAATAATCGACTAAAATCGTCAAAAATCGTCCAAAATCAAAAAAATTGACAAAAATCGTCAAAAACCGCCTATACCCTAAAAAAATTTTGCAGCAAAATTTGCCCGCCGCGACAGACCGCGTTCTGTCTGCTAGAGCCTTAAGCAAATTGTTGACTCAATTTTATGAAAAATAAAAAAATAATTCCAATCTCACTCATGCAAAACAACCTGAAAATAAAATATTCATTAGAACTTCTTCATATTACGATGGGATTTGGGTTGAATTGTTTTTTATTAAAAATAAACTGTTTTATTGGTGTAACCTACAACCAACAAATATCAATATCAATATACGAATTTACGATATTTTTCAGTGGTGTCGTGTAATTTAATATAAGATGATATTCGTGTTAACGATTAATATTGTAAATACTTCAAATTATTTAGATTCAGTTTTTAGTCATTATGTTTAATGATTGTGACGTGTATAAATTAGTACTAAAACATTTCTGTTATTTAGAATCTAATGGATTATTTTATAAATAAATACATCATGAGCAAATGAGAGTTATTAAAATTGATTTTATTAAATTAACAAATTCGATCGAAGAATTTTCGACGAGTCCGCATAACAGTAAATAATTAAGAAAATTGACAAATTTCCTCGGTAATGAGTCAGAAATAAGAAGACGGGGCGACGGTGTATGTCAGAAGAAAATCCTCTTACGTTTTTACGACTTAAAACAACGAAAACGGCTTTAAAGGAAAGCAAAGATAATTATTAGTAGGTGCAGTCGAAAACGAAATTCAAATACCTATTTAAAAGGACCAATATTTCTCTTTCTAACAAGATGACAAAGACAATACAAAATTCAAAGGATGAGAGGGTAATTTTAAGATTTATAATTTGATTTATTATTAAGATATTACAATTTTAATTATATATTTTTTATTTGTAGTTTTTTGTTGTTAATAATGGAGAACTAAAACTTACTTGACTAATGATCTATACAAAACAAAAATCCTCCCAAAATTAACTTAGCCCTTCATTGTTAGCCGAGAAGCCGCAGTTGCCGTCAAATTTCTAACAATTAGACGAAACTTCTCTTACACGTGAAATATTAAGCCGCCGAACAACCATTATTCCATAATACTCATACTCAACTCCTCGATCAAGTTTCCATGGCCTAAGCGGAGTGAATTTCAACTTGCTAACCAAATTAAACCTGCCAATCCTTGTAAACTCCTTTCGGAACGTCTTTGTTTCAACAACTTCGCCGACCAAAATGAAGTTAAAACGGGGAACAGATCGCGGCTCGGAAATCTTTTCGCAAAACACAGAAGCCATAAAGTTCGAGTTAATACCGGATCAAGGTGTATGGAAAATGCTCACTTAATATTAAGTATTATATTTGAGGTCAAGTAAATTAGCGTACTTTGTGTGAACTCTGATACTATTAACGTGTTAGAAGAGAAAATTATATATTTTTTACAACGGTAGAAAATAAAATTGTAAAAATAATTATTAATATAATAACCATAACCATTTGTAATACTGTAATTATATAAAACTTAAATATATTTTAGTAGTATAGCTATGCCGGTTCTAGACCACCTTTTTCTCACCTACCCAAATAAATAGCACCCCTAAATGAAAAGAAGCACCCCTAGGTAAAAAATTCCTCTTACTTAGGCTAATGACAACTGTCTGTCTTAAGAAATTTAACCATGAGGTTTTTCTAACGTATTTCAGTAACTTTCGGGTTAAAGAAATAATTATTTTTATATAAAATATATTACCATGGTTCAACCCTTTGTATTATTAACCATTACAAGGTTTTTAATTAACTTTTAAATTTTAATTTTTCTATTGAACTCAACAATGATGTCGTCTCCAATTGCAATTTTTTTACTGGGAGGTATCCCCCTTTGTGACCAAGGCTCTGATGATGGTCGTTGATCGAAAGGGCTAAGCAGATCTTATTAAAAGCAATTTTATTAAATTGTCTTGACTTTAACACAAATTGGTATGCTCCTCTCCAAGTTTAATGACAAGACACTTGCTTAGACTCACCACTCCAAAAGCTACCCTAATCGACGTAATTATTGTCTTTTCGTCATGAAATCAGCTAAAATAGACGTAATTACTTAATTACGTGATCAAAATCAACCATTTTGTTCCGTTCGATCAGGTCTCGATCCGTTTTTGATCCGCTTTGATCAGATCACGATTCGCTTTTGATCAGATCTCGATCCGCGTTAATCCTCATAGCGTCTATTAGGGGTAAGTTCATGAATAATTACATCGATTAGGGCTGCTTTCGGCATGATAGTCTGTTGTCACTATTTCAGGTAAGTATTCTTCTTCGCTTAGGGGTGATTATTTTCATCTAGGGGATGTTACTTCTTCGGGTAGGTGAGAGAATTTTTTGGAAGTGGTCCAGAACCGGTATAGCTATACTACTTATGTTTTTGTAACCTATTTTTTGAAAAATACTGTTGCTACATATCAGAAGGTACTAAATGTTTAAAGGTATTTTGATTGCAATTTCCTTTAATTGAAACGATCGTTATGACCATTAAATAAACTTTGTTGTAATTTTTTTTTAAGAAACAAGGTCGCCACATGGAATATGTGTCAAATTAAAGTTTCAGGAAAATAATTCTGTGGCATATAAAGAAAGTTGTCATATGACGATATAACTCGAATTGTACTGGATTTATGATTTTTTAAGGAAATTTTGAAAATTTTGAGATTTAAACGTTCTTGCAAATTTATTGTGGATCAAAACGATTACCATTTCTTAAGAAAGATATTTAAGGAGCACGAAATAAATCGCACGAAACAAAAATCTTTTCGTGTGCTAACGACATTTTCTTAAGACTCTTGTTAGATTATCCATTAATTACGATATTAAAAAAAATTTATCCAAAAAAAGTGACCCTATCAGTCAAAAAAAACTTTTTTTTTTAATTTGTTGGATGCTTCCCCTACATATTTTAATGCACAGAGTGATTGTGGATGTTCCAATGCAGAAATGTAAAAAAAATTGTAGAATAAACAAGTTGATGTGAAAGAAACCGAATACCATGTAAATAATAATAAAATATTTTTTTTTTAATTTATGGAATTGGATTCAGATTCAGTGAATCCGAAAACTCAAAAGCATCAATTTTTTACTAATAAAAAAACACAAATTTTGACAAATTCGGTCGGTCAATTTGTGCTGGTCAATTAATTTTCCAGAATTTTAACAGAAAAAAAACCATAAGAAATAAGTTTTATGAAAATAGCAAAATTTTTGGCATTATTGGTGAATCATTTTGTATTTAATATTTCATGGAAAAAATTTTGAAATCGAATTTTTTTACGGCAAAAAAATCCAAAAGTATCAAATTTTACACAAATATTACAATTTCTCACAAAGTTCATCGGAAAGTTTATTTTGGAAAATTTTGACACCGAATTTGAATTTTTTTACCCCAAAAATCCAAAAGCATCAAATTTTACACAAATATTACAATTTCTTACAAAGTTGATCGGAAAGTTTATTTTGGAAAGTTTTGACACCTAATTTGAATTTTTTTACCCCAAAAATCCAAAAGTAACAAATTTTAAACAAATATTACAATTTCTCACAAAGTTGGTCGTACAGGTTATTTTGGAAAATTGTGACACCGAATTTGAATTTTTTGACCCCAAAAATCAAAAGTATCAAATTTTACACAAATATTACAATTTCTCACAAAGTTAGTCGGCCAGTTTAGTTTGGAAAATTGTGACACCAACTTTGAATTTTTTGGCCCAAAAAATTAAAAAGTATCAAATTTTAAATAAATATTACAATTTCTCAAAAAGTTGATTGGCCAGTTTATTTTGGAAAATTTTGACACCGAACCCCAAAAATCCAAATAAACCAAATTTTACACAAATATTACAATTTCTTACCAAATTGGTCGGCCATTTTATTTTGGGACAATTTTGACACCGTATTTGAATTTTTTTACCCCAAAAATCCAAAAGTAACAAATTTTACGCAAATATTACAATTTCTCACAAAGTTGGTTGGCCATTTTATTTTGGAAAATTTTGACAACAAAAAATCTATAAGTATCAAATTTAATGCAAATTTAACAATTTTTCATAAACTTGATTGACCATTTTGACTTCAAAAATTTTGACACCGATTTTGAATTCCTTGACCCCAAAAATCCAAAAGTATTAAATTTTTAACAAATATAACAATTTCTCACAAAGTTGATTGGCCAGTTTATTTTGGAAAATTTTGACACCGAATTTGAATTTTTTGCCCCCAAAAATCCAAATATATCAAATTTTACACAAATATTAAAATTTCGCACCAAATTGGTCGGCCATTTTATTTTGGGACAATTTTGACACAGAATTTCAAGTTTTTGACCAAAAAATAGTATCAAATTTTATGAAAATTTAACATTTTTTCATAAACTTAATGTACCATTTTGATTTCTAAAATGTTCACACCGAATTTAAATTCCTTTGCACTAAATTTACTAAAATACTACAATTTCTTACTAAGCGAATAGACCAATTTGACTTAAAAAATTTTGACACCGATTTTGAATTCCTTGACCCCCAAAAATCCAAAATTATAAAATTTTACAAAAATATTACAGTATATTGAAAACTTGTTAGATTTAGAAAATTTTGACATTGAATTTAAATTTTTTAACCTCAAATACATATATGCTGACTTTTTTACTCTTAAAATTCGATTTTTGGCCAGCTTTCTCGGATGATTGGAACCACTGTAACAATAAATAATGAGAATAACTGTCGCCTAAGGTGCTCAGGTTTATACACACAACTACGCTTCAAAAGATGTTTTTGGAACCACCCACAATATTCAAGAAAGCTGTACAAAGAGCAACTGGAATGGCAGAGAAATAAAAATTAACAGGACCATTACACGACAGTCCTTCCTGGAAAATTCTTCTCCATACAATTCTTCCCGGATAATCCTTTCCCATGACAATTATTCTTTCCGATAATTTTTCCCAAAGACAATCATTTTTCAAGACAATCCTTATCCGCAATAATTCTTTTCCAGACAATCCTTCTTGGACAATACTTCCATGACAATCCTTCCGAAAACTGCTGAATTGCATTACTCAGTCTGTTCCCTTTTTAATAAACATAAAAATTGTGACTTTTTCTCTAGACAATCTTTCAGCATGAGAATTGTTCCCCGCGACAATTCTTCCCCATGACAATCCTTTCCCGAGACAATTTTTTCCGGCGACAATCTTTTCCCAGGCAAATCATACCGGATAATCCTTTCCCAAACGACTGGTTTGCATTGCTCAGTCATTTTAATGGGGAATTATTTTTCTGGAAGGATTCTCCGGAAGGATTGGCAGAAAAGGATTGTCGGAGAAGTGTTGTATTGGAAGGATTGTATAAGGAAAGAATTGTCCGGGAAGGATAGTCCGAGAATAAATTATCCTAGAAGGATTGTCCGAGAAGGGTTGACCCAGAAAGGTTTGTTAAGTGAAAGGATTGTCGTGGGAAAAGATTGTTGTAGATAAAAATTATTATGGGGATGAATTGTCATCTGAAAGAATTGTCTAAAAAGAATTGTTCAGTAAGAATTAATCAGAGACTTGACTCTCATGGATTCGGTTTTAAAAAATCGATAAATATCTTTTGGCAATAAATCCGTAATTTGTTGGAATTAAATATATAACGAACTATACATGTTCCATTTTAATCAATAATTAAACGAAATTAATTACAAACAATTATTTATGCACCGTCGAATCGTTTACTACCCATTTATGCTAATTAAACGTAATGTAGATTTAAAAATTTAATAATTTTACCTGATTTTAAAATCATGTCTATGAATATTTATGAACCTTAATGGATATTCATGCTATTCCCGTAATATCTTTTTCGTATCGTAAAATAATTTAAGAAATATTCGGAGGGTTTTTCTTTCAATTTTCTGAGCTTATGAAAATATGTAACAGTATCGGTTGTTTGCTCTCTTATGTCTGCATGCCGAGAATAAATATTTTTTCGGAATAATAGGGAAGAAAAAAAAAAAGAAAAAATGGTATTTGTTATTTGATCTTAAATATTTGAATTAAATATAATAATATTTTTATATAATCCCTGTAAGCAACCACGAATATAATCCTGTTATACGTTCTAAATTTAATAAGAAAATCATGTTAAAAAATGAGGGGGTAATCCCACCCAATTTTCCGAACACTCCAAGTAAAGTAATTGTTTAATCGATAATTTTAGTTTTTCTGCATCAAAATACATTAATAAAATAAGTTTATAAAAATTAAAAAAAAAACTTAATTTTTTGTAAAATTTTTTTTTTACTTTTTATAATTTTGTATAATTTCTACAAGTATTATTTTAAAATTATGAAATATTTCACTCATAATGTACTTTTTGATCCCTTCCAGATTTACTATTTATTTTTTTCATTTGTTTTACCATTTTCGATAGAACAAAAAAATTTTTTTTTTTTAATTTGGTTATAATAATTACAATGTTAAATTTGAAGAGACTAAATTATTTTCTAAATTTAGAATTTTATATTACCTATGGAATGGTATAAATCCCATTTTAATATCTTTAATATTTTTAAAGTTATTCAATTTTTTTTTAAACTTATATTAAATTTCAAAAAAAAATTTATGAATTCTACAATTTTTTGAAAAAAATTTTGAATAAAATCATAACTATAGAGTTTTTTACTACAAATTTAATGGTATTTTTTTAAATTTGTAATATAAATATTAACCTTAAAATCAAATAAAACATTTTTTGAATAATTTTAAAATCAAAAAATAATTAATATCTCATTCAATTTTATTCAAAATGGGAATCAGACCTTTTTTTGGGTTTTTGGATCAAAATGCATTAATAAAGTTAGTTTAAAAAACTGAAAAAAAAAGAATTTTTTTTGTCAAAAATGCATGGTGAATTGTTTTAACTTTTTTCATTTTTTGCTATAACTTTTACAAATACTATGTTAAAATTAGTACTTTATTTTGGCTATAATAATTACAATTCTAAATTGCAAGAAACTAAAATACATTTTAAATTTAGAGTTTTATTTTAT
The DNA here is from genome assembly GCA_963243735.1 of Neocrepidodera transversa. Lineage (NCBI taxonomy): Eukaryota > Metazoa > Arthropoda > Insecta > Coleoptera > Chrysomelidae > Neocrepidodera > Neocrepidodera transversa. The sequence continues at coordinate 7,915,097 of OY725347.1, forward strand.
CTTTAAAATGGCGCAAATCCCAGTTCAATAACTTTAATATTGTAGAAGTTATTCAATTTAGTTTACCCGTTGGAAGAACTAATGGGTACGAGATCTGCCAAACGGAAGTATTACAATAAAAAAATGACAGATGCAATATGTCACGGAATTGAACATGCAATATGTCGATTGAAAGCCCTTGAAAAACTCTATTCAGAACACTCAAAATTATTTCTCCATCTGTCACCTGTCAAAAATTAAAAAATGTCAAAAGTTGAAACTTTAACATCAAAAATCTGATAAAGTATTCGTGGATACTTGTAGGGAAAGTTTTGGGGCGACACAACCGATTTTTTAGTATGTATTAAAGAGAATTTTTTCGTAATTAAATATATTCTTTCCATTTAAATGTATTTCGTCAAATTTAAATCAATTTCTTAAATTTTATTGTAATTTTCCATTAGAGCAATATTTCTTCATATTCTTTTTTAATTTATAATGTAAACGTAAAAGGTCCTTTGCTTTTTGTTGAAGTGCTAGATATATATTTGATTGTGGCAAACCTTATTATAATTTCAGCCCTAATGACCTCGCGTCCTAACTGTCCCGCGTCCTAGTGTCCCCGCGTCCTATTGTCCCCGCGTCCTAGTGTCCCCGCGTCCTAGTGTCCCCGCGTACTAGTGGCCGCGTCCTAGTGGCCGCGTCCTAGTGTTCCGGTAAAATTGTCATAGAATCACTCGAAGGAGTTTAATTTTCGGAACAAAATTTTCAATCCGAGTCAGGTCACGCATTTCGCAGTTATATTTTTATTTTCTATTAAATTTTCGCCTCCACCGAGCATATATGACCTATTACCAGTGTAACAAAGTTACTTTTTTCCGTATTATTTAAAATATATAAATTAAATCGCGCACGGAACTGAAGTAAAATTAACTTAAAATTGTGAATAAAAGGCCCAGTTGAACCTTCGCCAGGCAGATGGAGACACTCTCATCTCTGCTTCTTAGACAAGTTCGTATCGAGTAGGGCAATTCATACCGTTGTCGGCAGCTGCGACAGACAGCCAGAAATCATACTTGCTGTGGCCGTCCCAATTAAAGCAGCAGTGCAGTCCGTCGACCTTTAGAGATAGGTCAAGCTGAAGCCAAGTTCAAGTTCTACCGGAGTCCAGGACCGTCATCCGTCATTACTTCAGCAATGCCGTGTCTGTACTATCCGACACATCACCGTTACACACCGTTCAAAACCGGATTTTATTGGTAAAAATAAAAGTTTTATTTAATAATATTTGTTTTGAGTTTTAACATCCCAGCAGATAATACCCAGGTACTCAAACCCAGCAGGGCAAGTAAAGACCGCCCTTCTAGCCACCAGTGATTTTGGTCGATACCATAACGACCCCTGGAGTAATTCTTTCTCCACTGACGCTGCCCGTGCAGTGGCCTTCACACTATAAACGGAAGGTGGCGCCAGAGGCAATCCGAAACCTGGACTAAGGCGCCAAAGTGACCCGTAACGACCGAAGTGCCGTTGCACCAGTTTTGCACCATTATTGAGCGCAATTTATTTGAATTTTATTTCATGAGTTATAACCTCAAGAACAGTTCTTAATATTATATTTATCTTTTATAGTTTAACATTTCAGCTTACAGGTGCCGCCACACGGGAAGTTACACACAGCGAATAAAATATCAAAACAGACAGACAACATTGACACACCACAAAAAGTCAAACACGCCATAAACATCGATACATCAAACGCCAAATTGTTGACTTTTCTGCTTTCATTTGACAATGTAAAATATGTGATCATTCAGACGGAAGCAATAACGGACACTAATGCGAATATTTACATGACACTCTCAATTGTAGTTTTAGCAAATAAAAAAAATATTTCAGTTTATTCATAACATTTAAAAACAATAAATCAAAAACAAGAAATGGTCAGGAATATTCCGGGTTTCCCGACAAAACCGAAATTAATAGTCCAGCGTCAACATAACCTAAAACAACATACACCAATTCTAGTTTCTAAAATCAGGAACGACTGTCTTGCCGGCATAAATAATGTCCAGCAATAAATGTAGTGCACGCAAGAAATGGCACAGTATGAGCATGCAGAAGTTCATTTGAGTTAAAGCTCGCTCGGGGCGTTACTTCCGGTTTCGTCCTTACATTACCAGATAAATGTCTTTTCACAAAAGACAATGATGATTTACGTGCCGTACATGGGATGTTCTGTACCTAAATCCCTTTGATAAACTCCCGACTTTTGTATTCAGGGAATTGTTAGATGTCGAAATTAATTGTGTATGATGATTTAAATTAGGGATTATTAGGTTAATTCCGATTATTTGCGAAGTTTAATCTTGTTAGGGAAGAATAATTTAGATAGTTAAAAACAACCCTTATTTTTTATAACTAACTATACTCTTCCTAATTATAACTATTTTTAATTAAATTACCTTTTATTATTTAATTAGCTTCACACAGAGCGTCTACAAGCTTGGTAACCGTAACTAAATTAATTCGAAAGCAACTAAAAATCCTCACCTTAGTCCTTTAAATCCTGCTTAGATGCAGTTTCCCATATGTAATTTGCTGTAACATTGTCTGGAGTACAAATAACCATTTTCTGAGCCGTTATTTAAATTGAATATTTTTAAATTTTTCATTTTTGATTTTATGAGACTCGAGAGTTAAAGTCTTGATTAATATTTGAATAAGATTCGTTTAAAATTTTACTGGTTGTTTTCAGATTTTTATTTAATTTTATTTTTCCCGTCACATCTAAAGGAAAGAATAGTGAAAGAGCAAAAAAAAATCGAGATATGTATGGAAATATTCATTTTGAGTATTTATGTGTCTGTTCGTGTGTCTGTCTGTGTGTGATCGTCTACGTTAGATGCCGAACCGTTTGACCAATCAATCTGAAGTTTGAAATTTCCCAAATACGACATTATTTCTTCTTTTTTATTCCTAACTTTTTAAAAAGATGTGGATCTGAATTTTTAATCCTATTCTTCACATCCGAGCCGGGAAATTTCTGTCGTGACACAACTCTGTATTTTTCTTTTGACTTTTTGGTGTTTTTATTTATATTTATTTTATTATTTTTTTGCTCTTTTTGGGCTTTTTTTTTCGGTTTTTTACCTTTTTTCCTTTTTTGGCCTTTTTCACATCTTTTTTGCTTTTACTAATAATTTTTTCTGTTTTTGCCTTTTTTGCCTTTTTTAACATTTTCGCCTTTGTTTTGCCTTTTCTTTGGCATTTTTACACCTTTTTGCCCTTTTTCTTGCTTTTTTTTTTCTTATTCGCCTTTTTTGACTTTTCGTTTTTTTTTAAATTTTTTGCATTTATTTGCCACTATCTTGCGTATTTTTTTACTTTTTTAACTTAGTTGGTCTTCTTACCCGTTTTATTCCAATTTTTAATTTTTTTTAATTCTGTTTGCCTTTATTAATGCTTTTTTTCTGTATTTTCCATTTGTGTCTTTTTGCATTTGTCTTAATTTTGCCTTTGTTTTCCTTTTTTGAGTTTTACCCTTTTTGGCATTTTTTTTTTAAATTTGTATTCATCTTTTTGAATGTTTGCTCTTTTTTGCCATTTTTTGCTTTTTGGCTTTATTTGCCTCTGTTTTTCATTTTTTTTGTTTTTTTAATTTTTTGGCCATGTTACCCATTTTTTTCGTTTTGTTACACACCCGATTATTTTTCTTTTTACTTTTTGGCGTTTTTACGTACCTTTATTTTGTGGTTTTGTTGCTTTTAGGTTTTTTACTTTTTTCCTTTTTTCGTCTTTTTCACAACTTTTTTGGCCTTTGCTAATGCCTTTTTTTACCTTTTTTGCCTTTTTGACATTTTTTTTTTTGTCCGGGACCGTTCTTTGCAACCGGATTCACTGCAGCCTCGTGGGGCCTTTTTGACATACTTTTACCTTTTTTTCTTTTTTGGCGTTTTTATCCCATTTTGGCCTTTTTTTTTTAATTTCTATTTCTTTCTGTTTGCCATTTTTTGCTTTTTTGCCTTCACTTGACATATTTTGCATTTGTTTTTACCTTATTAACTGTTTTGGCCTTTTACCCATTTTTCGCCGTTTTTAAATTTTTCTTCCGGGCTTGTTTGGCGTTTTTCTGGGTTTTTATCTTTTTTGCCTTCATTTTTCCACTTTTTTGCCCTTTTTTTTTAGCCTTTTTGTTACTTTTTGACCATTACTGGCTATTTTTGCTTTTGTGCCTTTATTTGCCACTATTTTTCGTTTTTTTTTAACTTTTTTGGCTTTTCTGACTTCTTCTGCCTTTTTTGCCTTTATTGTCCTATATTTTGCATTTTTTCACTTTTTTGGAGATTCTCCCATTTTTACCATTACTTTCTTTTATTTTGCTTTTCTTTTGGACTTTTTGTTGATTTTCTTTTATCATTTTTTCCTTTGGTTTGCCCTTTTTGCCTTTATTTATCTATTTCCTTTTTTTTTTTTACCGTGTGTTACCTTTGTTGAGTTTTTGGCCTGTTTGTTTACTTATTTGTCTTTTTTGCTTTTATTTGCGACTATTTGCCTTTTTCCTTTTTACCATCTTTTGGCCTTTTTTTCTTTTTTGCCCCTTTAATCTCATTAAACTTTTTAATTTTTTTTTCATCTTTTGTGATATTTTTGGCCTTTTTGACCTTTTTTGGCTTTATTTGCCTCAATTTGCCTCTTTTTTCCTTTTTTTATCTCTAAACTATTTTTTTGCAGACTTTTTAGGCCCTTTTTGACCTTTTTAGCCTTTATTTGGCCTCCATTTTGCACTTTTCGGTTTTAAACAAAATTTATTTTGTTTATTTTTTTTAGTACTTTTTAGGACTTTTTGTTGATATTTTCCACCGTTTTTCCACTTTTTTCCATTTTTTTTGGCTCTTTGCCGCAATTGATCATTTTTTTTCCTTTTTTCGTGCTTTATTTCCCTTTTTCTCCTTTTTTTTGCTTTATTTTACCTTTACTCCTTTTTTTTCTATTTGTTACCTTTTTTGTCTTTTTTGGCCAATTCATATAAATTGTATTAAGATTCTAATCCTATTTTTCACTTTTGACTATTTTCACTCTTTTTCTATTACTTAATTTTTGCTGAAATTTATCAATTATTATTTTTAACAATTTTTGAAATAATTCGTTAACCTGTTCCTATTTACAATAACTTGTAGAAACTTTTGCCGTTATTCCATTCAGGAATTTCGTATTTTGTAATTAAAATAATCCTATTCTTTACAGTCTAGCCGGAAAAGTTCTATAGTGACACAGCCGATTTTTTTTTACTATTAATATAGATGTAACACTTTACTTTAAAGTAAAATACTAACAAATAAATGACTTAATCGAATACTTCACCTTATTTATTTGGAATTAGTTCGTAACATGCTTCAATAGATCTCAACAAAAAAAATTTCATTTCCATCGGCGCCGTCGCTTCCACAATAAACACAATTATAAATATCTTCTCATCGAACCGAGTGTATTTCATCCCCAAAAACGTTTCTACCCTTCAATACCCCGCACTTTTGATTCCATTATGAACGAAGTAGGTGCCGCCAAAGGCGATAAGGTGGACCCTCTACGACTATTGGAAAATAAATCGGGTTGGCCGCGTCCCACAATATCCCAGAGAGTGGCACGAAAAAAAAAAAGAGTCTTTGATCACAAAGTATATACTCCCGGCGAACGGTCAAAGGAGGCTCAGGCTCAGGCTCAGGATATTGCGAACGAGATCACAAGATATGATTTCAGATATTACGAAACGGAAGCCATTAACAAAAGGAATGAAAATAACGACTTAAACTACAATTTCATATTGACGCTTGTGCTTTAGAATTGGCGGGATTTTTACGAGCTACTCTGATTAAAAACGAGCGACATTCCAAAGTTTAAGGGACGATTTTTAATTTTGGAATAATTTATTTCTAATATTATTCGCACGAATCAGTTTAGCACAATATAAAATAAGATTATTATTTCGTTTATACAAAACAATCCGTATTTATAAAACACTATTTCTAGTGAAAAAATATGATTAAGAATCGATATAAGTGTGGAATGATTAAAATATTTGTTTAAGTTCGAAGGACCAGCCTTAATACAAGGATTTAGTATATTAACACAAATAAATCATTTAAGTGAACTGTAAGAGCTATTTACTCACCCATACATTTTATTACAATTTATTATTATTATTATTATTATTATAGAGCAACTGCTCTCACTTATTGAGAGGTATTTCTGCGCTTATCGCTCTTATCAATATTATATCGCTTATGCACACGTTACGAAAGCTAATGACGCATGAACCGAATAACATAATCTATTTTTATATTATGGAATGGTAAAATATACAGTACTGACTAAAATTATAAATTAAAAATGAATCTTATTTAATTTTAAAGAAATATTAGTTTGTAATTTATCCACTTAGGTTTAACTGTACTAATTCTATTTTTAAACTAGTCTTACAGCAGTAAAAAAACGCAGTTTTTCATCAAAATGATCTAGTTGTTTAACGACATATTCCAACCAATCACAACCTTGTGTCATCTCAGCGGGGAAAGTAAATTTCTATTACGAAAAAAAATACTTAATTAATGAAATATAGTGTTCTGAAGTAAAAGTGCGTAGATTGGAACTCCGAGTGATTCGTATTTAACTGAGCGATAATGCTAAGTTTTATAATTTAATTTATTATTGATCTATTTGACTTTGACCTACCTAATGGTCATTCGAAAAATATAATTAGTTCCAATATTGTTATATTGTGAGCAATTAAGAATTCTATGAGGAGGTGTATACTATTAATGGCAAATAGGTAGTGCAAAATGGATTTTCTAGTGTAGATATCGTGGCTGATTAAAAACAAACGTTTTAACGTTTAAATATTAGAATGTTGCAGTTCAACCAGTTCTGTACATCTGGTACAAGAGTGTGAAGGTCTTTATGCGAGAATGTCCAGGACCTTCTCTCTGTATCTGTAAGGTGGGTAGGGTGAGTGGCTCTATAAATGGGTTATGTGCACGCTCATTATTAAATGAACACTTAGCTCGGCAGCCACCCAACGGTTTTTATGTATTTGACATCGTTGGCAAGAGTAAATCAAGACTTACCAAATACAATTTGCTTAATTGACGAGAGTATCGGGAAATCAAAGAAGATACGCTCGATTGTCTTATCTTCTTATGTTGTTGAGGTGTTTTCGTACTGAATGCCTGTCAAAAAGCGCAGATTCTGCCTGGTCATGGACAAGTATTTTTTGGCTGCTGTAGTGTCAGTGGAACTTACAAGGTTCCTAGCAACTCTGTAGCTTCTTGTTTCATCCCATCTTTCTTTAAATTTGACAAGGGAGTTTAATAAAATTCGGCACTGAAGGAACCAGGTCCAAATAGTTTTTGGTTAGCTGCCTTCTTGGCCAATGAGCCAGCAAGACGTTTACATTTGATATGGCATGAAGTTTGATCTATCTTAAGGTAAACACATTGTTAATGGATGCTTTGAGCAATTCTTGATGACATTTTAGTACTAATAGTGAGCAAATTTGTGGCCTATCCAGGATGAGTAGTGTTTATCTGCTATCCGTATAGATAAAGCATATTTCTTCCAGTCATATTATTTCTGGTGATTTGTTTTGCTGATATTAGAATGTCACTGAACTGACACTTTTTACCATAGCTAGAACCTTATTAGTATACCATTTATTCCCGCTTTTAGGGGATTATTAGTCTGTCGATAAAGAAAAGTTCGTCCAACAAAGTAGTTAGAGCGATAAAAGACTATTATTTTTAGTTTTACTCTATATATCCCTTTCTTGTATGTTACAATTGGTATATTTGATATATTTCTTTCAATGCTGGATAGAACAAGTCCATAGTTTATTCTGAGCGATCTTGACATGTAATTTTACTACTGACTGGCCATGATAGGCTAAAAAATACTGTATTGAAGTGAATGACGACCTCAGTCACATTTTTAGCCACCACAGTGAATAAGACACTGGATCAGATCTCGTAATTTCTAAAATAAAAGGTGGATAGAGAAGATTCAATAGATGAAGAGATGGAGGAAGTAGAGGAAGTGGATTGTTCTTTTAAATTTGTTATTATGGACTAAATACAAAACAACATATTATAATCCCTCCTTGAACCAAGTGGTTAATATTCCAGAAAAAGGTTTCAAGCTAGATCCCTTATTTTTACTGATAACGAGAAGTGTAAAACGTTGACAGACAACTATGGTTTGCTTTTTACTATAAGAATCGATAATAAATAAAAAAAAATTGAATAAAAAAATCGATTAAAACAATTGATTAAAATAATTGATTAAAAAATTTATTCAAAAATCAATTCTTTAATCTTAACTTTGTCCCTTAATCCTCCCCTACCCCGACAAAAAAATATTTTATTTTATTCGCTTTTTTAATTTCTCAACCTGCAGTCAAATGTCCAAATCTATTGTTTAATGTAAACTTTTGCTTTCCCCGTGACAAAAAGATTCATTTTGTTATCTAAACTAAGTCCCATCCCTTTTCTCTCACCGCTCTAGTCGTACTAAATGAAAAAACCTCTTTGAAAACAAGATTCTTAATCGGCAGTAGAATGTCCAAATCGATTGTTTAATCTGAACTTTCCATCCCCCAAATACCTTCCACCCACAAAAAATCTATTTTTTTAAACGGTTTTTTAATCTTTGACCCCACCCCCTTTTCCCTACCTGTTTCTTCTACCTAAAAAACCTGTTGGTAGGAACGTTCTTAAAGCTGATAAAAAGCGGATCGAGACTCGTTCAATGAATCAGATTGAAGCTGATAAGAAGCGGATCGAGACCTATTCAAGATCTGAAAAGAAGCTGATCAAGATCTTGACTTTGAATTTTACCAAAATAAATATTCTTTAATTTAGCTGAACAAATAATAAAACTACGCGGATCAAAGCTGATCGTGGATCAGAAATGAATCAGAAACGGATCGAAGCTGATTAAAAGTGGATTGATACCTGTTCAAGACCACTTGATCAAGACTTTGAATTAACGCAATTTTGTAAGAACGGACCTATGAGTTTTCATTTGGGATTGAACATGGGTGCTGCTCATTTACTGATTTGGAATGATCTACTTTTTTCTGATAGTTCACTTATTGGTTTTGTTCATCTAGGTTGTTACTGGGGTCTCGAGTGGTACTCCGTTTTCGTAAAAGGTTGTAGAGACTTGGATATTCTGATATTATGAATGTTGCATATAAACTTTGGAATAAACTAGATTCCACATTGTTCTGAATTATCATATAGACAAATATAATGGATGTGTCATATATTTTGCAAAAATTATAATTTCCCATTTTTATTTGTTTTTTTTTAACTTAATATTAAAATGTTAGATCCATAAAGCAATAACTTGTAATTGTATTCGTTCTGTAATCTTAGGGTAATCAATGTCCTTCATGATTGGAAAAGACAGGGATTCTGTAACGTTCTTTGCGTCCTCAAGAGGGATTTTGGCGTCTTAGTCCCGGTTTTGGATTGCCTCTGGCGCCACCATCTGTTTATAGTGTGAAGGCCACTTGCACGGGCAGCTTCAGTGGAGTAAAATACTCCAGGAGTCGTATGGCATCAACAAGAACCTTACTAGCCAAATGAGCGATCTTTACTTGCCCTCTGTGTTGAATACCTGGGTATTTGCTGCTGCTGGTAGTACAAATAAAAATTCATTAGGTACAAAATAACTGTTTATTTAATACCAATTCCGACAAAAAAAGGTGTGAAACGGTTCATTTCCAAGACGGTACAGGCACGTATTCCGGGCTGGCGTGGTTGTCGGATGATGGTTCTGTACACCGGTGAGGGATCCGGACCCAAATTAAATAAGGGTTCTGGTCCGGTTCGGGTTCTACATAATTTGAAAAATTTTGGTTATGGTCCAGTTCAGGTTCTATAAAAATTATTTCTGTCCGGTTCGGTTCGGTCCAGTCCAGTTTTTTCGAGCCAAACGATTTATCGACAAATCAATTTTTTTATACATTTGCAGTCCCAGTACGTGAAAGTTATCCAACTTGTGGAGTTTAATGACGTCGCAAATTCGTAGCTCATTTCATTGACGATTATTAAATCATTTATCGTGCGGTGGGGGTGATCGCCCCCCCCCCCCCAAGTAGGTAAAAAATTTTAAAAAACTTTACGAGAGTAAAAAAATAAAAACTCATTAAATTGCGCCCTTTTACAACTATATGGCACTCCTTTGTAGGAGTTACGCATGTGCATTATAATTTCTCTGGAGTGGTGTCCCCTTTTTATTAAAAATTACCCTAAATCGCCCCCCAAATCAAGCTCCTGGATGTGTGCATGAGCCACACGTTAAAAAAATGAACTTAAAATATATAGTAATTAAATAACTTTTAATTTTATTTATTTTATAAATTAAATTCATCAAGACAAGGAACTTAGAAAGATCCGGTATTTTTTAAAGTGTTCCGGTTCGGTACCTAAAATAATTTTGAACGAAAATATGGGTTCGGCTCAAGAAAAAATTTCGGTTACGGTACGGATTTCGATTCTAAAGGGTCCGGTCCAGGTCGCTGACTCCGGTACAACTTGACCTGTCTCGAGGTCGAGGTACTGCCACTGGAACTCGGACTGACACTGCCACTCTAATTGTGACGACCACAACAACTCGGACTTCGGGCTGCCACTGTAGCTTACTGATCGACTTCGACTGGAATATACCATAAGGTCGGCTGGGCATGCGAAACAAGTACGCGACTGATTCCATCTTTGGGCGGGAGTTATAACTAAATTCAGTGTCGTGGGCGATTTAATTTAAATATTTTAATTATAACGGAAAGTAACTGAGTTACAATTCCTCTATTTAAGTAAATTGCTTTTATTAGTGAAGTCCATGATTGATTTAAAAACTGTAGTGTGTAAATAAAACTATGCATGTGGTTGTATAAATGTTCAGGAATACAACAAAAGAAAACTTTGATTTATACTGGATAAAAAAAATTTGTTACTAGTAGTAAAAAACTATAATTGCAAATATAATTTCGGATCCTCAACTAGTGCAATTCTGCATCAGAACAGAAAAAAAATATCAGGTCAGCACCAACTTTTACCCTATATATCATTATTAATCATATATTTTCCACCTTTATTTAAAACTCTGCATGCGGAAAATTTATTTTCAGAAATAAAACAATTTTTTATAATATTTCCTCATAAACAATTACTAAATCAATGACCTGCAGTGTAAACGTCAATATTAAATTAATCGTTTTACTGAAATATGAAATAGCTATTATATGCAGTTTATATCGACAATTCATTAATATTATATCAAGTATTTCGACATTTATCGCTTATCGAAATATTTTGTTATTTGTAAAAAGAAATAAATGCAATGCAAATATTTTTCAAATAGGTACAGAATTAATTATTAATATAGACATATAAAACTATGTTACATCAATTTAAATATGATGAAGAATTATAATCCATAATGGTATTTTATTTTCAATTAATACTTTAATATATTTAAAATCATTTTTTAATGGGATAAAAGTATTAACTTTAAGCATAAAAATAAATACGATTTTTATAATTATGGGAAATTATTATTTTTTAATCTTGGAACAAAACGATTTGTATATCAATAGAAAGTGTTTTGTTTTAAATCTTTTATATCATTAATTATCTAGTTACAATATGACCAATTATGAAACACCCTGAAACAAAGTAAATTTCTAGTTTAAAGATATTTACCCAAAACTCAATAATTTCATTAAATTGGATACGAAACTGAAATTAGAGAATCGACTTTACACTTAGTAATAAATTAATTGGGTCCTGAATACAACGACACAATAATTTGCTACATTTAACATTATTCGGCAATCGAGCCTTGTGTATATCTCCCCAGCTGGCGCGTTTAGGTGTTTCAAAACAAACACAACATTAATTACGAATAATGTTGTTAAAGTCGTAGTTTGAAGTGGAATAGCCGTCTTGATTTATTCAACAATTTAGCGAATCGCAGATGACCCTTTAATTCGATTGATTTACGTATACATTTAGATATATTTTACTAGTACATTTTTGTTATAAACTCATTTTCAAGATACAAGTGAAATTACCCTCACGCACACTTGAACAATTTGCTTTACGATTAGTTTTGCGTGTCGTTATCAATTAACCCTTTGTCACTCGATACTGTTTCCTTGGCGTGACAAAAGGTCTCTATTTCCCTTGAAATTTCTTCCATGGTGGTTTTTCGTCCGCCACTATTCATTAAATACAATTTTTCCACCTAAAATTTGTTTCTATTATAACTAATATCAGTTACACAATTGCTTTTATCATGATTTACAAAATAATGTTCCAAAAAGAAATAATTGTGATTTAGGTTTATAATACATTTAATAATACATGAAAAGTTTTTAGTAAATATGATATAATAGTAATAATAATATATCATCCGGAGTAATTTTTATAGTGGAATAATATTTATTAACACCTTTTTTTTTGATCATATACAGTGCCACAAAAAAAATTTTTTAAATGGAATTGTGAGGATATTTTTATACTTTTTAAATCAACCCTTAGGTCTACATTAATGTTAATTTTTCACTTCTTATAAACCGCCATACAAAAGACATCTATTAAGTAATTTAGTCACAAATTTGTTCATGACATTTCGTAACAACCAGAAAGCCCTTGGTAAAAGTATATTTAATTCCAGTGTTACAGGGTATTCAAAATTTAATGCCAAATGTTCCGATTTTCGAAGTAAATTTATTCACTTTTCTTAAATAGGATACCCTGTATATTATAATATATTTGAAAAGCCCATTAAATTCTCTTTTTAAAAATATCCATACATTAAAAATTTTAACGTACTTTTGCACTTTTTGTAACCAAAATATTTTCTAATTAATAATCATATCAGCTAAGAAAATACAGTCCACTATATTATCTAAAAGTACTAAATTCCACTGCTCAGTCATTTCTTTTTATGTTTTTACTCGCTTTATCACCTGCTATTTTAATAATACCCATTTTTAGTTTATCGCTCATATAATATTCTCTTTGCTATTCCAGTAAATAGAAATTTATTGAATATTAATGATAACACGGCTGATGATAAATAATAAATTAGCACATGAATTTTCAATAAACCGAACACGTTTAATCAATTTAGAACGGAATAGCCCTTGTAGGTTTACCATGTCCATCTTATTTCACTAAATCCGAATAGATACATCAAGTTGTCAGAAAGATTACACGATGGAGTTGTAATGTAATCTGATAATAATCGAAAATGCAATAGGAAAACTAATCTAAATTTTAAATATTTGGAAATACTTGTATCAAAAATAGTACAAATATTAAATAAACAAATGTCCATTTAAAAATATATTTAACATATTTTTTATCATTCTATTTTCAGTAGGATTAATCCACATACAATGCACTTTTACATATACGAATTGTAGTAGTACCAGTAATAATTCGTAAGTTCCATCTGTAACGCTCTTTGCGTCATCAAGCGGTATTTTGGCGCAATAGTGCTTTGCTCCTGTTAACTAAAACCGGAGAATCACCGGCAGTATTGCTAGAGTGGTACTATAGTACCACATGTTGTACTCTTGATCGTCTAAAAGTACAGTGGTACTCCTTTGATAAATGTGGTACCTAAATTTATTTTTGGGCACAACGAAAGATCAACTTTTTTGTCCACTTTTTCAAACAAGAAATCAAAATATTCATCGCAGGTGACTATGAAAAGAAAGAGAAGCATGCTTCCAAAAATTTGTACTAGAAACGTCACTCTCCCGTTAGATTCTGTTGCGAGTTGCGTAAACACTCCCGACGGTAATAACTCAACTTTTGTTTTAAGAAGTATTTATTATTATAAAATCATATGAGTACCGACCAAGTGCCAGTGGCGGAGTAGAGACTATACTTTTAATATAGGTAGCTGGTTCAAATCCGGCTCGAAGGACCAATATTGTAACTCGGGCAGTCCACATCACGTTGTTTGATTTTATAATAATAAAAACTTCTTAAAACATCGGAAGTGTTTATGCAACTCGTAGCAGATTCTCTATGGCCTCAAGTTATTGATCTTGAAACTGAATGAACTGAAAATTCTCTGTCTCTCTTAAGTTATTTGACGTTTGTTTCTATTCGACGCACCTTGGGCAGCTTCTTCGGCCCATAGCAAATAGATAACGAAATTATGTGTTTTTTCTTTCATATGGAATGGAATTATTTTCTTTGGAGAGGTTGCGGCTGGATGGTATGCTCCAGGAGTTCTTGGTTGTTCCGCGAGTCATGTCGAGAGTAACATATTCCATATTCAAAGAAGATTATAAAATAAAATACAATTCTTGTTAACTAAAAATAGATAATGCTGCGTCTCTTAGTGAAGAATAAAGTGGCCACAAAGGCCACCGTTCGATATCGAAAAGGTCTCCCTATGACGTCACGACAAAATATTAAACAGTGGTACACTGAGGCAAAATTTAGTACATTTTCATCGATTTTGTGGTACTCAAAATTTTTCCCACCTGGCAACACTGATCACCGGTCAGCACAACGACACTAGCGTCTAGATCCCAATTGCAACTCGAGTGCCCATCGCTGTTGCCAGGTTTAAGTGTTTCATTGACGAAAAGAAAAATATTTATTTTATTAAAAGAAGTCTTGACTATCTAAATCTACCTGTGTATTAAAAGAAAATGGAATAAAAAAAAAATCCTCGGGATCTCGATGTAAAATAAACAACTATTTATATAGCTCAATATTTTTTTAAATTTAATATAATCTTGTACTCTAGTAAAATATGTATTTTTTTTTCTCTGTGCTACCCTGTTTTTTTCATTATTCTTCTGCTCAGTATATTGTAATTTCAGACTCACTTGATATCCCTTCTCAGGTATTACTATAAAATGTTAATAATTCTCTCTCTTTGTTTCTTCAGTCAAAGCAACTGACTTCTATATCGTATGTGTCACTTAATGAGAATTTCTTCTCTTCCCCTCATTATATAGGGTAATTTCTATTCATATTATATTGTATTTTCACTTAGGTCCCCTGTTATCATTATTAATTATTTCTTTGCTTTAACGTTTATTTACTGTTGTTTTTAATTATTTTTTTATGCCGGTAAAATTTTTTATATTTACTTAAAAGTTCATATTTTATTCTTAATAACAATATAAATTATCTATTTGTAGTGCTCTTTCAGTCTCGATTACAAAAAGAGAATCTATTTTTAATTTTTTTTTACAGATTGTCTTAAAATTTTGATTATTTTTAAATTTCATATTTTGATCTAAAAATTCATGTATTTCATATTAACATTATTCTTGTTTTATATATATTTTTTTTTAAACAGAGACTTTTATTTTTTTGGAAAAAGTTTTTTTGGAGAGAAAATTTTCATTTTGGATCAAGTTTTTGGTACAAGTCTTTTTGGCACTAGAAGTTAAATTATAAATACAACGTGTCCTGAGTTATACCTCATGGATCGTTTAAAAAATTCTAATTTTAATTCAATATTCAACAAAAATTTGAGTCCTTGACACTATCACTTAAAAATATTTTGACCTTTAATCACTTAAGCCTGACCATCATATCTGTAGCTAGTGCCCATTTGACGTTGGTGCTACGCATGCTTTTTATATAAGTATTACATCTTTGCCGTATTATAAATTAAATAGCCCTCTTTTCCGTTAAATCAGACCAACGAGACCAAAGTTAGAAGCGAGTACCATTTTGCTGTAATAATTGCTCATGCTTTTTTCTTAACTATTTATTATATGTCGCAAATATAATACAAAGTAATTTGTCCCATTTAAATCTAACTAATAGTAATGGAGATAGGGTCCTTTTGGCAATGCTACTGCGCATTATTGTTCGTTAAATACATTTTTTTTTTCATTAAAATCTGACCAATATTAGGGCAAAGTAACGAAAGTTTTTCTTGTTAATTTTTTTGTGATTTAGCTCAAATGTTTATGGGTTTGTTATAACGAGTAGATTTCGAAATATACCAAGAAATAGTATCAACTAGTCAATTAATTTTTTATATAGAATTAGAAATATTTGATAAAAAAAAATTGGTATATTACAAAATCTATTTTTACTTTTTTAAGTTTGGAGGGAAGTGAACTCTTAACGAAAATTAAACTGAACAATTTTTTTCAATCAGTAACAAATTATATAATTATTTTTAGGTTATCCTAATGACGTTATTTATAAAAAAAATTACTTAGCTTAGCTGTAAAGAGACCATTAGTTGCGGTGAGTTTCTTCGTTGTAGTGAGTAGCTTCTTTATTAGAAAACTTCCTAGTTGTAGAAAGCTTTTTATTATAAAGAGGCGTCGTAGGTATTTCCAGATATGACATGTGGCATGAATATAGCAAGTTACGTGAAAAATGGGTGTGCCGTGAAAGTAGCGTATGTCATGAACCCCTGAATCTCGACGAAAAAAATAACGATACCTAACCTAATACTGTGTTCAAATAATAAAATGGAAAATAGAACGAAATGAAAACGCAAGCATAACTTATAAACCTTATTTTTAGGAAGGTAAAACTTTGATGGAATATGTAACAGCTGTTTACTTTAGTCAGCAGAAACTGGACAGGGCACCTAAAATTTGTCTATGAGAATGCGATAATATGGTTATGTATGGGTCAGAAATCTGGAGTAGTAGATCAAAGGATCGTAGAATAATCCAGCATCTCCAGGCAGCACCGAGTATAAGTAAAGCCTATAAAACTGCACCAACTCTTGTTCAAGTGGAGGCAAAGGTTAACTATAGAGCATACCAAAACAGAAAACAATACCCGAGGCTTTACAAGAATACACTCAGCGAAAACACCTGATCTATAAGCGGAAAAGGAGATTTTTAAATATATAACAACACCAAGATTTAGATTGACGCTAGTATAATAGATCAAATAACGACTATAGGCATGGTAATTTAAATACCATAGAATCGAACAACGATAGGATATAAAGTATAAACAACGACGAATATAAACAACTTAGAATTATATTCTATAAACGGAGCTGTAGGTACTGGCCATTAAAGAACAAGGTCACAAATTTGACAACCAAAAAAATATTAATTTACACTGATTCAGACAATGTCTTAAGAATGGCAAATAACTACCATACTAGAAGTCCTCTGGCTGTAGATATACAATTAAACACGGAAGAGATGAAAAATAACAACACTTTTATCAAAATAGGAATAAAAAACAGAAGCAACCTGGGAATTAAAGCAGCTCATAGAACGGTCAAAGAAGCCAAAAATAATCCTAACTTTGACGACGACTACGATGATAAAAACAGTTACAACAAGGAATATTTATAAATATATAAAAACAGTAAAAACTAACACGCCAGAAATACATTGGAACATGTTAACAGAACATGGGAACTTCAAACAGTATTACTGTCAATTTAAATTAAGAGAACTAGAGCCTGGGAGAAGAGGATCAGTCCCACGTAGCCGATTATATGTACAATAGAAAACAGAGTCAGAGCTAGAAAGCAATTCAACGCTCAAATAAATATTGGACTGAGACACAATCTACATATAACAGATAATAGAATGGTAGGAAGATATAGACATAGATACAGACACAAAATAACCTATAACCCAAAACAATCCTACCATCTACATTTATAATAAAAGAAAATCCTTCCCTAACCCCAAGTACCCCATTTTCCTCATAAATACCAACAAAAGAAAATCCCTAAAATAGAGCCTTAAGCTAATATATATTATTGGATATACTAATCGATCATTCTGTTCACAGATTCTAAACAAAAGCTCACCTCTTATGTTTGGGAAATACATTTTGGTTCCCCCGTTGAATTTTGGAATGTGGAGATGGTAGGGCTTTTCTAGCTAGAGGATAGCACCATTCGCCTCATGTCGTAGAGTAGGAAGGCGTATCCTCCTAGCTCGCTAGAAGAGGTCCAACCATGAGCTCATGTTACCCATCTAAGGAAGATAATATGACGAGTGATCTTTAAGGGCAGAACAGGCTTATATGGGATTAAAGATTTCTAATAAGGTGAAAGTTTTACGTTGGCCATATCAAAGAACTTTGTAATTTCACATAGTTGTTGTCGGCGAGATCATGGATCTTTGGTCCCCCATGGTGGTTTGTATATTTAGTAAGAAACAGATCAACTTGCATAATCTGGTAAATAATTTCTGGTTCGTTTTAAACAAGCTTTTCATAACCAATTATGGAAAAAAATCGATTGTGTCGCCCCAAATACTTTCCCGACGAGTATCCAGAGATTTAATGTAAAAGTTTCAAACTTTGACATTTTTTATTTTTGACAGGTGACAGCTTAAGAAATAATTTTGACTGTTATAAATTGATCACCGCTAAATGAAGAGTTTAAAAATGTAAAAAAAAGATATACAAGGTCAAACTCTTTAAAATGTATGTTTTAAAATTGCAGTTTTAAATCTTAAATTGGCATTGTTTGGGTTGTGGTATTTTCAATTTTGAATAAAAGTAGATATTTTCATGAAAAAAAATATGAAAAAATATTTAAAACATTCCGTCTTTGAAATTGAAAAAAAAAACAAAAATGCATTGTTTTCACACATTAATTTGAAAGACAAAAGCAAAACTGCATATTTTCACACAATAAATTAGAAAAATAAGTGAAAAATGCATTTTTCACACACGAATTTGAAAAAAAAGAACCGAAGCAAGAATGCATGTTTTTACACTCAAAATTCAAAAAAAAAAAAAAGAAAAGATGTATTTTTCCACATAAAAAATTGGGACAAATACAAAAAATGGCTTCGCACTCACTCAAATTGAGAAAAAACACAAATGCACTTTTTCACACCATAATTTGATTAAAAAGAATTAACAACGCATTTTTCCTCACTCGAATTTCGCAAAAAAAAAGCAAGAATGCATTTTTCCACAATCGAATTTAGAAAACAAAGTACGAAGTCATTTTTTCACACAAAATAATTAGAAAAATAAGTAAAAATGCATTTTTCACGCAATAATTTGAAAAAGAAACCGTAGCAAGAATGCAATTTTCTACACTCGAAATTGAAAAAAAAGGAAACGTGCATTTGTTCGTACACGATTTTGAAATAAAATAGAAGCAAGAATACATTTTTCCACACTAGAATTATCAACATTCAAATTTGGAAAAAAGCCAAAATGCATTTTAAAGCATATGAATAAAAAAAAAATGCATTTTTCCATACTCGATTTTCTATCGACCCAAAAACCTTCCCGACGAGTATCCAGAGACGAATATTTTTTCAGATATTTAATGCTAAAGTTTCAAATTTTGACATTTTTTTATTTTTGACAGGTGACAGAAAAATAATTTTTACTGTTCTGAGTTTTTCAAGAGCTTTCAAATGACATATTCCAAGTCAAATTCCGTGAAATTTTGCATCTGTCATTTTTTAATAGTGACACTTCCGTTTGACAGATATCGTACAAAAACTAATGAGTTCTTCCGGCCGCTAACCCAAACCCATATACCAAATTTCAGCTCAATCGGATTAAACGTGTGGCCTCTATCGTGGAAGAATACACACAGACAGACAGGCAGACAGACTTCCATCTGGAAATGGTGTTAACAGCAAAAATTTGTTTTTTTACACATAGACTGTAAAAAAAGCAAGATTGGATTTTTTATATAAAAATTGGAAAAAACAGCATACTTTTTTTTACACAAATTTGAAAAAAAAAACAAAAGCAAGAATACACTTTTCCTTATTAAAATTTGAAAAAATGCAAAGTGCCTTTTATCTCACGCACATTTAAAAAGAAACAAGCAACACTGCATTTTTCTACACAAAAAACTAGACAAAAACAGCAGAAATGCATTTTTCACACGTGAATTGGGAAAAGCAAGGATGCATTTTTCCACAGAAATTGAAAATAAGAGCAAAAACGTACTTTTTTCAACAAATTCGAAAAAAAAACAAAAGCACGACCTACTCGATTTTGGAAAAAACCGCAAAAATGTATTTTTCCACGAAACAAAATTGAAAAATACAGTAAAAACGCATTTTTTACATATAAATTAGTAAAAATGGAAGAACACATTTTTCCACATAAAAAACCAGAAAAAAAACCAGCAAAAATGCGTTTTTTACACATAAATTGAGAAAAAAACGAACATACATTTTTTCACACAGGAAAACTAAAAGAAAAATAGTAAAAATGCTATTTTCACACATAAGGAAAAAAGCAAAAAATTTGAAATAACAAGAATGTATTTTCTCCCAAAAGAATTTGAAAAAAAATACTTTTTCAGACTTTTAGTATTAAAGTTTCAAATTTTGACATTTTTTTATTTTTGACAGGTGACAGTTGGAGAAATAATTTTGATTGTTCTAAATAGAGTTTTTCAAGAGCTTTCAAATAGCATATTGCAAGTCAAATTCCGTGACATATTGCATCTGTCATTTTTTGATAGTCGTACAAAAACGAATGGGTTCTTCCGACGGGTAACCCAAACAAATATACCAAATTTCAGCTTAATCGGATAAAACATGTGGCCTCTTTCGTTGAAGAATACACACAGAAAGACGAACAGACAGACAGACTTCCATCTGAAACTGGTGTTAATCATCTCAAAATGGATATTTCTATACTACTTAGTAATTTTCATATATCGCATTCATCTGACGCGGCCATTTTGAATAAATTCCAAAATTGTTCGTATCTCACTTATTTTTTGGAGTTTTTTAAATCTGAAAAAACTGAATTAACAATTTTATGCTTAATGAGAAACCATCAAAAAAATATAGTCATTCCATTTAATAAAAAAAAGTTAATGTTAAAATCAAAAAGAACCAACATTTTTGGGGCGTACATTGACCAGTGGCCATCCAGTATATTGGTCAAAAGCAAGTGTTTTTTCAGACTTTTAAACAATTTTTGTATTTGTACATTCCATTATTAGAAGTAAATGTAGTGCTTTTACTTTTTTTTTTCGAGGCGTAGGATAAGCTGGGAAAAGCGAGTTGCAATTATTTAAGGTGACAATTCGAAAAGCGGATTTTGTCGTGTCAATAAGGAAATTTCTAAGTCAACATCCTATGCTTAGGATTTAGTTGTAAAACCAAGCGTAATCCTCGAAAATCTCCGGAGTAATCACGATAGAATCGTCGGACTATTGTGAAAAGCTGTTGCGGATAAATACGACGAAATACCTTCTTCTACCCATTTGCTCTGTTTACGTAAACTGAATTATTTACAAAGCCGTTTGCAGACTGAAAATTTTACCTTCGAGGGGGAGATAAGACTTAATGTTAAATGTTTTTAAAGTTGAAAATAATGACTTATAGTCCACAATCATTTATTATTAACAGAATAGTTAATGGTTGTTTTGAAATAATTTTTGAGGAATTTCATGTAATTTTCTATTGAATTCAACTTTATTTTTATATCAGATTGTACTTTTTACGAGTATTAGTAATTTTTTTTTTACTTTCCCGACCCACCTCCGAGAACGGAAAGTATTGTGAACTAGCTAAAAAAATTTTCGAGATAAAGATTAAAATATCCATTTTGAGGACACTTGAGATGATTAAGACCATTTTCAGATGGAAGTCTGTCTGTCTGTCTGTGTGTATTCTTATACATGTTTAATCCGATAGAGCTGAAATTTGGTATATGAGTTTCCGTCGAAAAAATCCGTTAGTTTTTGTACGACCTCTGTCAAACGAAAGTGGCACTATAAAAAAATGATAGATGCAATACGTTACTGAATTCGACTTGCAATATGTCATTTGAAAGCCCTTAAAAAACTCTATTCAGAATAGTTAAAATTATTTTTCCAACTGTCACCTGTCAATAATAAAAAAATGTCAAAATTTTAAACATTAATATTAAATATCCGAAAAAGTTCGGGAAAATTTTGGATTTTTTCATTAAATTTGTAAGTGAAAAATAAGGTAATTTAGGTTTAAGAACTGCAAATTTTTAAGAAAAAAAAAAGACAAAAAAGTGCAATTTTTCAGGCCAAAAAACTGAAAAAATTTAAGACAAAAAAGACAAAATTGTGACAAAATTTTCAAAAAAAGGGGAAATTTAGGTCCAAAAATGCAAATATTCGAGAAAACAAAAAAGACCAAAAAGTACAATTTTTTCAAGAGTAAAGGGGGGAAATTTTTGAATGAAAAGAAAATTTAGATAAAAACTGCTAATTTTAGAAGAACAAAAAAGATGTCATTTTTTGAAGAGTGGGAATTTGTGAGAGAAAAGAGGAGAAATTAAGGTCCAAACATGCAAATTTTCGAGAATTCAAAAAAGACAAAAAGTGCAAGTTTTCAACAGAAAAGAGGGGAAATTTTTGAGCGAAAAGAGTGAAAATTTAGTTACAAAAATACAAATGTTTAAGAAAAAAAGAGGTAAAAAAGTGACATTTTTTAAAGAGAAAAGAGGGGAAATTTTCAAGGGAAAAAAGGGGAAATAAATACCAAAGAAGTGCAAAACATTTGAAGAGAATATATCGGAAAAACATTTTTGAAGAAAAAGAGGGGAAAATTACAAGAGAAAAGACGGAAAATTTGAATACGAAAACAAAAATTCAATAAATGCTAATTTTTAAGAAAAAAGGTAAATCTTCAAGAGAAAGGAGGGAAAAATTAAAAAAAATTGAAAACAATATTATCTAAAAAAGTGTCTAATTTTTGAACAAAAAGTGCGGAAATTTTCAAGAGAAAAGATGGAAAAACAAAAGGCAAAAAGTGCCATTTTTTAGGAATAAAGCGGGAAAATTTTCAAAAGAAATGAGGGAAAATTTATGAGAGAAAAGAGGGGAAATTTAGGTCCAAAAATGCAAATTTAAACAAAAATTAAAGACCAAGGAATGCTATTTTTTCAAAAGTAAAAAAAGGAAATTTAGCTTAAAAAATGTAAATATTTGAAAAAACAAAAAAGTCAAAAAGTGTAATTTTTTTTAGAGAAAAAGAAATTATTGAGTGAAAATAAGGTAAATTTAGAACCAAAACTACAAATTTAAAAAAAAGACAAAAAAGCGCCATTTTTTTTCAAAAGAAAATAGTGAAAATTTTCAAGAGAGAAGAGGGAAAAAAGTACCAAAAAATGCAAAAAATTTAAAGAGAGAATAATCGTGAAACATATATTTTTGATAAAAAACAGGAAATATTTTCAATAGAAAGTAGAGGAAAAAGTACCAAAAAAGTGCAAAAAATTTGAATAGGGAAATTTAAAAAAAAAAATGTAATTTTTTAAAGAAAGAAGAGACTAAATTTTCAAGAGAAAAAGGGGAAAAAACTTAAGACAAAAAAATGCCATTTTTTTAAGTAGAAAACGGGGAAATTTTCATGAGAAAATAAGGAAAAATATACCCAAAAAATGCAAAAAATCTGAAAAGACAATTATTGAAATAATTCACATTGTTGGAAAAAAAAGAGGAGGGGAAATTTTCTTGTAAAAAAAGGGGAAAAAAGTATACGAAAGTTGCAAAAAAATTTGAAAAGAAAATTACACCAAAAATTCACATGTTTTTAAAAAAAAAATGACAGGAAAGAAATTTCCAATATTTTTCTGTGTGTGTTCTTTAATCTTGTTAATAAAGAAAGAAAACAAAAAAAACACATAAAAAAATGAACATGAAAATTTTGGTAATTTTTACTTTCCCGACCCACCTCCGAGAAGAACGAGCTAAAAAAAAATTCAAAATAATTTACAGATCGAAGTCTGTCTGTCTGTCTGTCTGTCTGTGTGTATTCTTCCACGATAGGGGCCACACGTTTAATCCGATTGAGCTGAAATTTGGTATATGGGTTTAGGTTACCCGTCGGAAGAACCCGTTAGTTTTTATGCGACATATGTCAAAGGGAAGTGACCCTATAAAAAATGACAGATGCAAAATGTCACGTAAAGCCCATGAAAAACTCTATTCAGAACAGTTACAATCATTTTTCCAACTGTCACCTGTCAAAATTTAAAACTTTTAAAATTAAATATCTGAAAAAGTATTCGTGGGGAAATTTTTGGGACGAAACAACAAATTTTTTTTTATATATATAATAATAATGTGCATAACTCTATAAAAATCAAAAATTACACCGTCAAAGACAGTAAATACGCATAATTCCATAATACCGAAATAAAATTAAAATAATTCATTTTCAAATATTTAACATTTAAATTATTTAAATTATTACCCAATTTTGATTCTATGGCTACTACTACACCGAAATTCAATTAGATGCCTGTCGCTCATCAGTATTATTAAATCAGAGGCGTAACATCAAATCCGAAAATTTAACTAGGTCATATATTAAAAATTATAAATGTTTATCCCTTAGAATAAAACTTTTGGTGACGACCTTGTCATTAATATTATATATTTTGTATAATTATTTATATAATTTCACACCTTTTTAGTTTCTAACGCACGACGCGTGTTAATCGTTTCAGGTAATGAATTATGTATTTTTTTTAATACATATAAATTGATTATTCCATAAAAAATACTACTTTAAAAGGAGATTATTTTAATGTTGAGGAAAATTGATAATATCTACAGGAATGTAAGTTAGGAAAAAGAAACCAGTTTTGGTACCGTAAATGATATAAGATTAAAGATAAAATTTTGTATAATGCTTAACTAAATATATATATTATTTTAACAATTTTTAATTTTAGTTCAGTTAATTCGAATTTTATGCTGAGTATTTTAATGAATAAACTGTAAAATTTAATTAAATATCAGATTTTATTTTTAGTCGAGTTGATAATGACATAATATTGTCGAAACGTTGTCAAATAAAACGTTTTTTAAAGTTCGTAAAAATTTTTCGATGGCCACAAAAAACTTTAGATCTAATAATAATTTTTAGTGAAAATTTTATTTTTTTAAAATAATCTTGACTTAGGGGACCTCATTAAAATAGTAATATCATAAAAATGTTATGTAATAAAGAATTGCGCCCAACGTGGGGCTAATTCGAAAATAATTTAACACGTTATCTGCATCATTTTTGATGCTTAACCCACTGCTGCATAAAAATCCATATATGGATTCATGTCATCTTTAGAAAAAGGAAACATTTCCTGCTTCTAAACTGTTTTATTTTTTTCACGTTTTGATTGTATTATATAGAGTGGTCCCCACATTATGAGATCTAGTTTGAATATTTGGATGCAACGCACTATCAAATTTGTTTCTTTGTCATTTGTCACTTGTCACTATTGACAGCTGTCAAGCTCATCGTTTGTTTGTGTCATTACACAAACACAAATTTCTTACTAAGATGTTTTTTAAATTGTAAACAATTTTAATTTGTAACTTGTATCATTCCTATGTGTGCACAATGCATTACGCATTTTTAACTATGTTTTTATGACTATTATGTGTCGTCCACATAATGATTTATGTCTGTTTTAAAGAAGTATGTAACACAGCACCACACATCTTCATGCTAGTAAGTCTTATATACATATATATACAATTAACGAGCAGCGTGTATATACCGTTGTTCGATTTTAAACAATATATAAGTAAACATCTCAGAATGGTAAGTAAAAGTTTTCAAAAGAATTGAGGACGTCCATCTAATAGTGGTAGACTAGTATAGAATCTACTTAGTAGCATCCCCAACTAATACGACCCCTAATAAACATTTTTCGAAACTTAAGGTAACACCAAGTTTTATAATGGTAATAGAAGTATATAAGAAGGTTTCGGAGTTTTATAATCTGTATCCTTTAGTAACCCAGTTTATAACGGGTTTAGAACATTACTGCAAGTTACAAGTATAATAGTAGATTCTGTAACAAGGTTAGAATGAAAAATTCGACACGAGTGGAAAATTCCGAACGCGAGCGATAGCGAGTGTGAGGAACCACGAGTGTCGAATTTTTTTATTCTGACCGAGTAACAGACTATATTTTCTCCACGATCAAGTATAAATCAAAATTAAATTAAATCTGTACACAAGTTATTTGTTGACATATTTGTATTACATTGTATTAATATTTATAGTGCTGTGGTACACTTACCGATATTAAAATCTGGTGCATTGGTGTTTTTTCATAATTTGCAATTTTAGATATTATTAAATTCTATATCTACTTCACTTGATTTTTCACTCATTATTTTGTTTAAATTAAAACTTGTTTAAAAATATTTATTATCGTCGCCATTTTGTATCTGATAGTGACACTTTTGAAATCCAGGGCAATCCATATTGTTTATTTCGATTACAGAAAATCCATTCTTTACCTTGATAAAGAATGAAAATACATGCAAAATGCATAAGAGGCAAGTATTATAGAATAAATATTCAGACTCTAGAGTGTGAATGTTTACATTCTATTATTAAAAATGATTTCAGAATTCATATATTCAGTAATGGTCGTGGAGAAAATAAGGTGATATAACTGTTTCCATTACCTTTTTATAAAACTTTTAGTAATCGTTACTAATGAATTTATAACAAATTTATATAATGGTTCTATTATAAAACTACGCAACCTTTAGTAACAAAAATTACCGCTATAAAATTTCTTTGTACAATGGCCACCTCATTTAATTATTAAACACGTAACAAGAGTTTAAAGCTATATTTTGATATTATAAAATAATAAAGAAAAATCTAAAATTATTGGTTCCACCATGATTATTTTGCCAAAATTAAAAATAATGAATAGATACGCTCTAGAATTTTATTATTAGAAATTAAGGAAAAATAAACGCTTAATTGTCGAATATTGACATAGGCCAAAAACTTTTGTTATTAAATCATCGTAAAATAAAAGAAGGCATATATATTTTCTGAAAACTTAACCTGAAATTCATTATTATTAGATATTTTAAGGTCCCCTGCGCTTTTTCGAACTACTTCATCTATATTTGCAGTAAAAAACCATTTCCACCTAAATTTTAGCACAAACTAGAATTACTAGTCTATAATTAAACACTCATTTACTGTTATTATCAAATTTGATCTCCATTTTTATTTCTTAATTATACAGACTACTGTCTGCCGTCTCTATCAAACCCGAACACCAATATTGTAAGAATAGTAAAAGGCCATATAAATAAATAAAATGTATCCGAGAGAGAAAGATATCCATAGGTTTTTCACAATAACTGACAGATGGCAAAATGAAGTAACGAAAACAAAGTTTATAAAGGTAGCCGAAACCTATATAATACTACATTATATAACTAAAATTGTTGAGAAGTTATATAGTGGTTGCCACAATATTTCTGTTACTATTGGTTACATAACCTACAGATAATAGCGTTACTAAAAACTAAGTTTCCACAACCTTTATAAACGCCCCATTTAAGCACTTTAAGGGGTATATAAGAGTAACAGATATGTTTCTATCATAAAATATATAACTGTAGGTTATATAAGGTAGGTAAATATCATATAACCGAAAATGTTTATTGCCCCTTCATAAATTTCACTGGAATATTATCGAGAATTCTTACATTTCCTTTAAATTTAATAAGATTCATTTTTAATTTATACTTTTGCCCAGTACTGTATTTTTACCATTCCATAATCTAAAAATAGATTTAATTATTCTTTTCGTGCGTTATTGGCTTTATTATAACCGTATGTGCAAAAGTATAGATTATAAATAATAATTCACCCTATCTCCGTCTCCCTCTAACCGATATAATATTCATAGGAACGACAAGCGTAGAGATATTTCTGATCACCGGATAGGTCGATTTCCATACAAGAAAGACGAAAACCGTTACAACTCCCCACTTACAAAATCTTTTGGCACTATAAATAAGAAAATAGCTTCAGAATTAATTGTCTCATCATATGTATCAGAGTTGAGTTGACATAAAATTTCTCTTTATGATAAAAAACGGTTGACTGCACATAAATAATGTTATGATATTAACAACTTATGTCACTTTTGGGTTGGGTTCTAGTCAAAAAAAAAGGAAAAAAATAATAAACATTACAAAATATATAAAAAATTTTGTATATGAACCTGCTATTTCATTTCTTCTATCTCCTTTACAAGTTTCACTTCTCTACTTTAACTTTATATTTTTTCTTACTGCCTGCTCTTAACTTGATTTCCTGGTCCGTCCGTCCGTCCGTCTGTCACACCGGTCTAGCAGCTAAACCGTTGGAGCTAGAGACTTCAAATTTTCACAGTTTATGCGTCTTGTTGACCAAAAGTCATATAAACTGTAAAAAATATTTTTAAAAGTTTTCAAGGGGGCTCCCATACAACTAGAGGGGGGGCGCTGAAAAAAAAATTTGGCCTATACCATTGACTGAGGTATCGTTGAATAGAGCTCATTGAGTAGATAAAAGGCATATTTTTTGTTTTAATAAATATTTCAAAACGTAGGCATGAGAAGTAGCCAAAGCCAGCATTTTTTACAAAATTTTGTTCCGAAGAATTTTTTAACTTTCCATTGACCTATAAACTTGAAATTTCGTGATATTGTTTATTGTTACGTATATTTTACCAACAAATACCAATATATGAATAAATATGATTTTTTCTTTACCATTCCCTTATTTTTAGGGTTCCGCACCTTCGTATATATGTAAATTGTGATACTCGATATTTTATTATTTGTATGTGTGCAATCGTATTAGTTTTATTAAAAAATGCATTTTTCATAATATAATTTTTTTCTATCTTTGTCGGTTACTCTGATATTAACAAATTGGTTCGTAGCATTTCAAAATTGGTTAATATATCTAAGTATATATGCGAATTGTAATATTCGATATTTTATTATTTTTATCTGTGCTATTATTAATTTTGTTAATGAATGCATTTTTCGTCTCATTATTTTGTTTTCTTCATCGAACGCATATCCGCCAGGTTATTTTTTTTTTCATGTCTTTAATACTTTTTACCAAGTATTTTTGGCTTATATTCTATATTTTATACGGAACTCTAAATGTGCGATGTCCGACACGCACTTGACCGATTTATTTAATAGAATTTTGTCTTTTTCAAATATCATTATCAGTTTTATTAATTTCCTTTAATATCTTTATAATTACTCTTACATAAAAATTATATCGTACAAATTGACAATATTCTTAGAAAATCTATTCAAAAATTGATTTGTTTATTATCTTTTTCTTTTATTCCCAAAAATTTTTGTTACCACTAGATTTTTTTTATATATCTCCCAGCCTTCTTTTATTTTATTAACCCTATATTCCCTGTTTACTATCTGACTTTGACTACCTAAATTTCATATATGACACCTCAAAAATTACAATTTTACTATAGCGTTTTTCATTATTTTAATAAAATTTAAGATTCTTTCACTTTTAAATTTATTGCTAATTAAACTAGATATAATCCCTTTGTTTCCTTTTCTTTATTCACATATCAACTCTTCTATCAGATTTAATAAACATAACGTTTAACTATTAATAATCTTCTACTAGATTAAAATTCAACTCAAAAAAATTTAATTTCTTAAATTCACTATACAGGGTGAACATTTTTATAACAATAAATTACAAATATGTTTTGTATAAGTGAGAGCAATTGCTCTATAATATTAATAAAAGATTGTAATAAAAATGTAATATTAATAATTTTCACAAAAGTAAAGACTTGGTACGTATTGAAAAAAATCATTATAATATAAATTTGGGCCAGGCAAGTTTAATGGTGTCATAAAAATCTTCTATTTAGGTCACTTATATCCCAAATTCACTCAAAATTTAAACACTTCATCTGGCAACCAAGCAAGATTATTGGAGGATAAGAAACATTTAAATGTTTACGGAGAAAGTACATCTAATCGCCATCTATCGAACATTTACTTAATTAATAGTATGTGTTATGAAAATCTTGGGGTGCTAATTCCGTCTTAAATAAAAAACTGACGACTTTTAAATTTACTGTTTTTATGGTATTTGAATATTTTAATTTAATTTGTATTCTCAAAATTATGGTGAGTATTTTTTTTTATTAAATATAAATAATAAAGTAACCGATAAAAATATATAACGAAGTTGGAACGACTTTGTACACTTACGTATTCTATTTTTATATTTATTTAATAAATTCTCGCTCTTCATCTTAGCGTCAAGAGGAAAGACGCAATTTTCTAAAGTTGTGTTGTCTAGTCTCGTTTCTTTATTTAGTATTATCCTTAGGTTTGACATATTGAAATATTCCAGTCGTTTATGATAATAAAGGATGCCTGGAAAGTCCTTGTTTGTTATGTTCTTTTTCCATCTCTAGTTTTACCAATTATATTTTAGAAAATGATTTTGACGCACAATTTTTGTCAAGTTTTTTTATCATATTGTATAGGATGATTTAAAGTTTATTTATTTAAGATTATTCTAAAATTTTCTAATTTATAAAAAAAAAATTTCGGAAAAATAATAAAAATTGAGAAAAAGAGGAAAAATAGAGTAAATAGGGAAAAAATTAAGACAAGTAGGGAAAATATGGAAAAATTGTGAAACATAGGGAAAAATAAAGTGAAATAGCGAAAATAAAGCAAAATAGGTATAAATAGGGAAAAATAGAGAACAATAAAGAAAAATAGGAAAAAATTATTCAAATAGGAAAAAAACATGAAAAACAGGCAAAAATAGGAAAACATAAGCAAAAATAAATAATCGGTAGTGAAAATAGGAAAAAAAATGGGAAAAATAGTAGAAACAGGGAAAAGGAGAGGAGTTTAAAATAAAATAGAAAAAAATTTAGAGAAACACAAAAAAATAGGAAAAAATATGTGAATATAGAAAAAAAATCAGGGAAATAGAGAAAATGGGCAAAAATAGGGAAACATATAAAAATACGGGAAAATTGGGAAATCTAGGAAAAATAGAGATAAAAATAGGGAATAATAGGAACAAGCGAAGAAAAACAGAAAAAATAGTAAAAAATTGACAGAAAAAGAGACAAATAGGGGAAAATGGGAAAAAAATTGTAAAATAGGGAAAAATAGAGAAAACAGACAAAAAAAGGAAACATTTGTGATAATATAGAAAAAGTGGGGACAAATAGGGAATAATAGAAAAAATAGGGAAAAATGTTAAAAAATTAGGACAAGAAAAGAGAAAGAAACAGTAAAAAAAGAAAAAAAAGGAAAAGAAAGGGAAGAGAGAGATATTAAAACTCTTTTGGAGATGAAAAAAAATAAAGAACTTCAGTAGTGAAAATAAGGGAAAAAACGGGGAAAATTGAAGAAAATATAAAAAAACAGGGGAAATTAAAATAGGAAAAAATTGACAGAAATAGGAAAAAATATGGGAGAATATTAAAAAATTGTGTAAAATATGCAAAAATAGAGAAATACAATGAAAAATAGTAAGAAAATCGAAAAACTGATAAAGAATAGAAAAAATTAGGAAATATACAGAAAATAGAGAAAAATAGGAAAAAATACATACTAATAGGGAAAAATAAAGGAAAATAAGAAAGAACAATGAAAACAGAAAAAAATAGGGAAAAATCGGAGAAAAAGAGAAAATAGACAAAAATACGGTAATATGGAAAAATACGGAAAACTGGGAAATATAGGAAAAGTGGAGATAAAAAGGTTAAAAATAGAAAGAAATAGATACAAATAGGTGAAAATAGGAACAAATATTGAAAAATAAGAAAAATAGGGAAAAGAGGCAAAAATTGGAAAAAATATAGAAAAATAAAGAATAGGTAGTGAAAAATAAGGAAAAAACGGGGAAATAGTAGAAAATAGGACAAATAGGGAAAAAGAAGGGAAATTAAAATTAAACAGGAAAATATTGAAAGAAATAGGAAAAATTTGGGAAAATAGGAAGAAATATTGTAAAATATGGAAAAATAGAGAAATATAAAGAAAAATATAAGGAAATCGAAAAACTGATAAAAATTTGGAAATAGTACGGTAAAATAGGACAAAATTAAGAAAAACAAGAAAAATAGAAATAAATAGTAAAAAAAGGAAAAAAAAGGAAAAGAAATAGAGAGTAAAACTCATTAAGAGTTGAAAAAATAATTAACGAACTTTGTTCTTGATGGGATCCCCTTACCGCACAAACTTCTTTCTTTAATTTTTTTTGGGGATTTTTACGACTTTTTAGATTTTTTAAAAATTTTAGCTTTCTATTTTTTTTTTAATGATTCTGTTCTTTTTTTATTTTCTAATATACAGGATGTCTGGAATTGGAAGGGAAAAACTATTTTGGAGAGCATTACATTGGACAAAAAATATCTACAGGGAGTTTCGCTATCTCGAGTTATACAGGGAAAACTAAAAACTCTACTTTTGGTTTTTTAGGCATAGAATTTTTATTTAAAAAAATATCAAAAAATGGAACAGGGAAATTTTATTGTACCTCAAATTTGCTACAATCAAGTTATTTTTTGTAAAAACAGACCTGTCTTTTTCATTACAAAAATTCGTTAACCATTAAAATTCAAATTGAACGATATATTACACTTGATATTTTACCGACGTTTTATCTGAAATAACGAACATCATCAGTAACAGTAACTTTTAATTACGGTCCTGTCGTCCATCTTTTGTTTTAATTTCATCAAAACGAATATACCATTACCTAAAAAAATTGGTAAAAAAAGATGCATTATTAGTCAAATAAAAAAAATCAAAATAGTAGAAATTAAACAATAACAAAATTATTTGACCTGCGTTGTTGATTAAAAAATATTGATAGAAAATTTAAAGACAAATTCAGTCATGTATCATACACTACATTTTCTACGGCGTTTTGTATGTCAAATAATCATCAGCTTAAATCATGGATCATATTCGAGACTAAATCATGGATCATATTCTGGACTGTAATTAAAAATTGTTGTCACATGGTAATTATTTGAGATAAAACGTCATTAAATTACCAAGTGTAATATATCACTGAATTTGAATTCTAACGGTTTATGAATTTTTGTAATAAATGACAGGTCCGGATTTAAAAAAAATAACTTGATGGTGACCGATAAGGAACGAAACGCCGTAACGAAGATTTATTAGGACAGATTTGTAGCAAATTTGAGATATAATAAAACTTTTCTTGTTCGTGTTTAATATTTCTTTAAATAAAAATTCTATGCCTAAAAACCAAAAGCAACATTTATGTTTTTCCCTGTATAACTCGGGAAGGGCGAAAGTCCCTGTAGGTATTTTTTGACTTATATAATAATTAACCGCCTCTGTATCTCTTACTGTTTCTGATATAGCAATGGTATCACTACCAATTCCAGACATCCTGTATACACACTGCGTCCAGTTTTTTTTTTTTTTTTTTTTTTTTTTTTTTTTTTTTTTTTTTTTTTTTTTTTTTTTTTTTTTTTTTTTTTTTTTTGAGATTATTTCACATAATGTAGTTTACAATTGTACAGTAATTAGCGTATTTGTGCGATAATTGGTTATAACCGCACTAGTGCAGTAATTACATAAATTATAGACTATCACTCACACATTACGTAATTATTTTCGTTCCGGTTTTTTCGTATTTACTTTTACTTTCCCGACCCACCTCTGAGAAGGGAAAGTATTGTGAACGAGCAAAAAAAAAATTTCGATATAAAGATGGAAATATCCATTTTGAGGTCGCCTAAGATGGCCATTTCCAGATGGAAGTCTGTCTGTCTGTGTATAGTCTTCCACGATAGAGGCCACACGTATAATCCGATTGAGCTGAAATTTGGGTTAACCGTCGGAAGAATCCATTAGTTTTTGTACGACATCTGTCAAACTGAAGTGTCACTATTTAAATGACAGATGCAATATGTCACGGAATTTGACTTGCAATACGTCATTTAAAAGACCTTGAAAAACTCTATTCAGAACACAAAATTAATTCTCCAAATGTCAAATTTTTCAAAATGTTAGACAAGAATTCCAAGACAGACTTGACTTTTGTTTAGCACACGATGGACAATATTTTGAGCAATTGCTGTAATTTATTTTTATTTTTACCTTCTTCTAAATACTTAACAATAAACTGATAACATTATTGATACAAATTACGTAATGTTTTTTTATCCTAGCAGTAAACAAAGGGTATGATTTGAATTCTGCATTGAATTACCTTTCCTCTGATGTGCCACACATGGTGTATCGCTCATTCAAATTTTCATGTTACGGGGTGGGGGTGAAGGGGATAAGGTAGAGCGACAAATTTTGCCAAAAATTTCGTTTCCTTTAAATCAAAAGTCGACGTGTCTCACTATTTTTCTCAAAACTTATTGGGTAAACCTAAATCGGGGGTGGAAACTGTTTAAAAAAACGCCCTGTATATATAAGTAAATGAGATATTCCAATCGACCAAAGGCATTCCAAACACGGTATGTATTCCGGAATTTAAAAGTAAATGAAAATACCAATGTCTTAATTGAGACGTACAAAACACGATTTACCGGCCCCTAAGGGTCATTTTCCCGGTCCCGAACAGGGAATTTCACATGGCTATAAACCTGTCAAGCACAGTCTAAGCTGCAGGAATTAGTACTGTTGTGAATGGTACACCCGAAATATGATTTTCCGGCCCCAATGGGCTATTTTCCAGGAACCAAACTGGGAATTTCAGCTGACCAAACACTTTTAACACTCAGTCTCAGCTCCAGAATGGGAAAGTCCATGAAAATACCACAGTCGCGACCAAAACAGGATTTTCCCGCCCCAAGGTGTCATTTTCCGGGACCCAAACCCAGAATTTCAGTTGGCCATAAACTTTCCAAACACAAATCCGGCTTTAGCTCCAAAATTCAGCGTCGACTTCGCCTTATTCCGGGAACAGCATTTCAGGCCATTTTCGGCCCCTGGGACCAATTCCAGACGTGTAGGCCCAATTCTGAGCTCGGGATCGGATTCAGCATCGAAAAATACATGGGAATACATATGTCACTCTCTCGTGCACAGAAATCTTATTATATATACTTACTCTAGAATGCTATTTCAATTGGACAGAAGTATTGTAAAATTTCCACAATAGTATTTAATGCACATGCGCAACATCAGTTTATTTCTGAACAGGGCCGGATTCAACAAAATATTATGCTATTGTTAAACCTGACTTGAAGATATCAAATCTAAAATTCTATTTTGTTCGAGTCATTAAATTGCATTGAATTCATTGGTAATTTTCAACAGCTATTTTAACGCTAGCTAATATTTATTATCTTGGGATTATTAACAAAATGGACGTAAATATAAAGGAGTAAAAATCCATAATCAAATGTTTATGGAACCAGGAAAAAATAGGATATTGATGTTCGAATTAGTTTTCTTTCGAAATTAGGTACGATCTTCGACATTCATAACCTGAATTTAATAAAAAATATTATAACACATCATTAGTTTTTATTAATGATGAGAGTCAATATTGAATTGTTCTTTTGCTATACAAATAACCAATTTCATGGCGTGACTGGATAGACATGTTTGAAATCAATGAAAATCAAAAATCATAATTTCAATTTTTATTAAAATTCGATGAAGTCTTACTTCATAAAATATTACAATTTTATTCGAATCTAAACTATGGATAAAAATAAAAGATAAACGGACAGTACAAAAAAAGTAACTTTTTGCCATCTCTACATATAATACAAGAATATCAAAAATTGACAAAACCGTCTCAGGCGAGACTTCAAAATAATGGCATTTGATGTCAGGGAGAAAAAGCGCTGTTGCATAATCTATATCTTTTCAAGGAAACCACTTACATCATTGCGCTCATTTTCTGACAAATCACACAAATATCATAATTCTCCAATGCTATTTATGTATTGAATAGTTGTTGGCAAGTCTCGTATGAGCCAAAAAATAAATTCGTTTCTCGAATGAAATATGTTTGTTGCTGAATTATATTATACTTAAAATTTGATCAACAAGATTTACGAATTTGGCAACGTTCTACTTGAAATAAACTGATGGTACGCATGCGCACATTGTGAAATACTTGCATATGCGGCGTGCTTTTCCCTGCGAAACATAATGGAATCAGCATTCTGGAGTAAGTATACAGGGTGTTATTGAAATACACGTACATATTAAAACTGGGTATTGCGCAGATCCCCACTGAATGTAGAAAAATATTATTTTTTAAAAATACCCCTTATTAAGGGAGTTATTAATTTTTGAAAATTAATTCTAAAACAAACGTACTTCACTGATATGTTGAGGATGACCTATATAAATTAGGTTTATTTACCTATTTTAAACATCAACAGTAATTAATATGCAAGTTTTTGTCAGATGATAAGAAAACTAGTCTTGTAAGAAATAACCATGTTGCCAAGATTTTCGAATTAATTTCTATTTCCGAAGACTGGTTTTTACTACCCTCGTTATCAAAAAACTAGAATATTTGATAAATGATTGTTTTTAAACTATACATTTTTGAAACTATAGATTATTAAAATTTTAGTTGATTTACGAATCTGGCTAACACGAGCGCGTCATTTCCAAGTTGGTAAAAAGTGTTGTTACGATTACTTTTAAATATTTTTTTACGATGCCACTATTTACGAATATTGAACTAACCGATATAGTGCTGGTTTATGGGGCAGCTGGAGAAAATTCTCGGCAAGCACAAATCCTGTATCGCGAACGGTTTCCAAATCGGAGAATTCCGGACTGTCGTACGTTTATTTCAACTGTTCAGCATCTAAGAGACCATGGAAAATTTGAGAGTGTCAATGCAGATCGAGGGAGAACAAGAACACAAAGAACATTGGCGGCCGAAGAAGAAATATTGGAAGCTGTTGAAAACCGGCCTCAATTAAGTTGTAGAAGACTAGGTCTTGAAATTGGAGTGTAATCATTTCATTTGTTGTGTGGCGGACACTTAAAGAACAAGGTTTACATCCTTATCACATCCAAAAAGTCCAGGCCTTATATCCAGGTGATGAAGAAAAGAGAGTGGAGTTTTTTGAATGGATGATTCAAAAATGTGTTGATATTCCTGATTTTCTAAAAATATTATTGTATACTGACGAGGCTTCATTCACTCGTGATGGCGTGTTCAATATGCACAATACGCATATTTGGAGTGATGAAAATCCTCACGCCATTAGGGAAACTGGGCATCAAAGAAAATTTTCAATAAATGTTTGGGCTGGCATAATAGATCAGTATTTAATCGGGCCTTATGTTCTCCCGAACAGATTAAATGGGCCAGGATATCTCCACTTTTTAGAAGATATTTTGCCAGTACTCCTAGAAGAGATACCGTTACAATTAAGGCAACGGATGTGGTACCTACTAGATGGCGCTCCTCCCCACTTTGATTTAAACGTACGGCAGTTTTTGAACATTAGATTTCCTCAAAAGTGGATAGGCAGAAATGGACCTACTAAGTGGCCTCCGAGATCTCCGGACTTAAATCCATGCGATTTCTTTTTGTGGGGTCACATGAAACAACTGGTTTATAATGAACCTATTAATAGTGTTGAACAATTAACCAATAAAGTTAATGCGGTAGCCGAGGAACTACGACAAAATCCAAGACTAATTTCTAATGTTCAAAGTTCTTTGGAAAGACGATTGCAAGTGTGTGTAAATAATAATGGACGGCATTTTGAACAATTACTGTAATAAACTTTATTTTGAATTAATTGGTTTTGCTACGGCAACAGTGCAATTTCTATGGGTAAGTTCAATTTCGATTTATTTTACTTCTTTAAATATGGAAACTAGTAGGTCGGAAAAGAGGACTCTTCCCCAATATTTAAATTTTAGAATTTGAAGTTAAAATTGGTGCCAATCGTTTTTGGTCATTACATACTATTCCCCATTTTAATATGTACGTGTATTTCAATAACACCGTGTATATATTATGATTTCTATGCTCTTGTGTATGAACTTTTTTTTTCTAGGGCTGTGTTAATAAAAAAAACTAATTTAACGAATAGGACAAAGTAAAACTATCTCCTGTTCTGTTCAATTCACGTTATCACAATACATACTAGGATTTAGTGAATTGTATCGGACGTGGACACGTGTAAAGTAAACTCACGTATTTTGTATCTATTTAAGTTATCTCTCGGCATGCGGAAAGTAGCGTGCTGATAAAATAAATTGGACTTTAATATGCACCGTATCAGATGTTTCTGATTTGTGTGTGAAATATAGGTTTGATCTAATCCCGTTGCTCATAAATCGCGTCATGGTCGGGATATATTAGGACACATCGCAGGTCGACTGTTTTAATGAGATGGACTTTTTCATTTTAAATCTCGTTTTGGACAGTGTTTATGTCGGTTTTCATTCAAATCCGGCTTGGAAATAAGAGATATACGTAGTAATATAAGCATTTTAGGAATATTACTGATATAAATGGAAGTTGAGATATTCAGTTTAAATTTGTTAAAAGCTTTTGAAAATCGTAAAATAAATATGTTAAAAAGCGTCAAAAAAAATTATTTTTTATGAAACATGATTGGAATAAAATTTTACATTTAAAATTGGAGTGTAATACGATTTTTGTCATATATACAATATGATATAATGTATTTTTTTTATATACAGTGTGTCCAATTTAGTCGGCATCATATGGGAAACTTTTTTATTCTTAGTTTTATGAAAAAAAGTTATTCTTTATAAAAAGTTGTGCATGGTCTAAAACTCAAAATACAGTCATCAAATATCAAATTTTTTTAATGGTATACGAGGTCTGTCAAAAAATATGAGTTTTACTCAAGAGGAAAGTAGCTTTAAATTTAACAATATCGAAAAATTTTACTAAAAAAGTTGATCAGAATTAAAAATTACGTTTAAATATGCAAAATTATTAGAAAACGTTAAAAAACTAAAAGGTTATAATGTGTTTCGTAATCACAAGAGATAAATGTTCATTCAAAATAGAAATATTAGTAAAAAGTTTTAATTTAAATGGATGTACTTGCATATTTAAACGTAATTTTTAATTCTGATCAACTTTTTTTAGTAAAATTTTTCGATATTGTCAAATTTAAAGGTACTTTATTCGTGAGTAAATCACATATTTTTTGACACACCTCGTATACGGCTTAAAAAAATTGATATCTGATTGTTGTATTTTTGGTTTTAGACCATGCACAACTTTTTATAAAGAATAACTTTTTTTCATAAAACTAAGAATAAAAAAGTTTCCCATATGATGCCGACTTAATTGGACACACTGTATATAGAATTCTGATACCGATTTTTTCCGTTTTTATTAAATTATTTTATAACTCAGGAAAAATGTTTGTCCAGAAAAAAAGCTATTGGTATCTGAAAAAATTGGTTACAATCCGGTGAAAAAACTATGCAGTAAAAAGTTATATATCGCTAAAAGTTTGATATCTGGAAAAATGTCCGTCCAGTAAAATTTTGTTAACCGGAAAAAAAATTTCACGTATAATCTCCCTATAGCTTGAATTATTGCCGGAAATTTTTTGAGTACATGAATTTTTTGAAAATTATCATGTAATAATTTTTTTTAAAAATTCATGTACGAGACAAATTTTAAGCAAGGATTAGATAATAAAATTTCATACCGAAATTTTAAAAAAATACTAGGACAATGACGGAGGTTTTTGATGATAAATGTAAATGTCATTTTACTATAAACGTCAAAAAAGAGAAGAATTCCGGAAATTCTACTTTTTTTTTGAATTTTTTATAACTCCTGAGCTTGAAATTTTTGAAACAACCGAAGTTTTTGACATCTTGGATATTTTTGAAATTTTCGTCTAATTTTTTTTAGGTTTCGACATTTTATTGAAATCTGATGAAATTTGAAATTTTCGATAATTTTGAATTTTAAAACGCCTGAAATTTAAAAATTTTCGAAACTTGAATTTAATGAATTCCAGAAATTCTTATTCTTAAAACGTGAATTTTTTTAAATTTTTCTTATATTTTTGAAATCTGCAATTTTCTAAATTTTTGACTTTTTCGAAATTTCTAATTTTTATAAATTTTGTTTTTTGACCTATTAAAATTATTGATGTTTTTGAAACTACTAAAATTATTGATGTTTTTATAGCTTTTAAATTTATTGAATTTTTTTAAATTTATGAAAATTTTTAATATTTTTAAAATTCCTAAAATTGTTTTTTTTTTATTTTTAACTAAAAATTTTGCTTCTGAAATTATCAACAAGTTTTCGTGAAATTTTTATGAAACTTTTGAAATGATCGAAATTCTTGAAATTTATAAAATTTGAATTTCTTGTTTATTTTTTTGTCATATTTTTAAAATCTATAATGTTTAAAATTTTCGTATATTTTCTTGAAATGTATTTAATTTTTGAAAATAAACTAAACCAAACAATTTTTTTTTTAAATATTGAATTTTTTTCTGAAATTTTCAGAATTCTTGAACTTGAAATTTTTGAAACAACCGAAATTTTTGACATTTTGTTGTCATCTTTTCTTGTCATATTTTTGAAATTTTCGTCTAATTTTTTTTAGGTTTCGACATTTTCTTGAAATCTGATGAAATGTTTAAAACTTGCAATTTATGATAATTTTGTATTTTAAAACGCCTGAAATTTAAACATTTTTGAAACTTGAATTTAATGAAATTCTAGAAATTTTTAAAATTTGAATTTCTTAAAACGTGAATTTTTTTAAATTTTTGTTATATTTTTGAAATCTGCAATTTCCTAAATTTTTGACTTTTTTGAAATTCCTAATTTTTTTAAATTTTGTTTTTTGACCTATTAAAAATATTGATGATTTTGAAATTCCTGAAATTATTGATGTTTTTATATTTTTTAAATTTATTGAATTTTTTAAATTCTTAAAACAAGAGTTTCAAAATTCAAAATTATCGAAAATTTCAAGTTTAAAAAAATTCATTTGGCATAAATTCCCTTCAGTAGAAAAAAATTGTTATTTTAGAAAACAAAGAATTTTGGAAAGTTTCAAGTTTAAATTTTCAAGCCGAAAACTTAAAAAAATTCAAAATTGGTTCGTAAATTTAAAACAAAAATTGTAATTTCAAAAAATGTCAAAAATTTAGAAAATTGCAGATTTTAAAAATTTTACCATTCATTTACAAATTTCAAGTTTTAAGAATTTGAAATTTTAAAAATTTCTAGAATTTCAATTCATATGTTTCGAAAATTACAAAATTAAACTTCCGAAATATCGAAAATTTCAAGTTTCACAAATTTCATCAGATTTCAAGTAAATGTAGAAACCTAAAAAATAATTAAATGAAAATTTCAAAAATATCCAAAATGACAAGAAAATATCAAAAATTTCGGTAGTTTCAAAAATTTCAAGCTCAAGAATACCAAAAAATTCAAAAAAAGTCGATAATGTACAAAAATTGGTCTGGGTAGGTTTATTTTTAAACACTAATCAAATTTTAGAAGAATGTCAAAAATTTAGGCAATTGAGGATTTCAAAAATTTGAAAAAAAATTAATAAATTTCAAGATTCAAGAATTTTATAAATTTCAAGAATTTCTAAATATGAATTTAAAAGAATTATAAAAATTTCAAAAAAACTTGTTGATAATTTTAATAGATCGAGTTTCAATAAATAAAATTTAAAAAAATCAAAAATTTCAAAAAATGTCAAAAATTTAGAAAGTTGCAGATTTCAAAAATATAACAAAAATTAAAAAAAACACGTTTTAAGAATTTCAAATTTCAAAAATTTCTAAAATTTCAATAACCATCATTAAAATTTCAAGAAAACGTGTCAAAAATTTCGAAAACCAAAATTTCAGCTAAAAATTAAAAACAAAAAAAAATTTTATGATTTTCAAAAGTATTGAAAATTATCAGAAATTTTCAGAAAAAATTCAACAAATTAAGGAATTATTTCGAACATATTTGAAGAATAAATTCATTTTTGGACCAAGAAATATATTTGAGACAATTTTATCTTTTTTTGGCTTTTTTGAAAACTTATTAAAATTTTTTTGACTTTCTTTACCTTTTTTGCCTTTATTTTGCATTTATTTTGCCTTTATTTTATCTTTATTTTGCCTCTATTTGTCATTTTTTACTTTTTTTATATTTTTTGGGAGTTTTTGGCTTTTTACCCTTTATTTGCCTTTTTTGTTGATTTTTTTTTTATTAAGCCTCTTCTACTTCTATATTTTTCCTCTTGTTACCATTTTTACTTTTTTTTGCATTTTTTGCCCATTTACCTCTTTTGCCAATTTTTACAAATTGTATTAAGATTTTTATGCTATTTTTGATTGTTGCCTATTTTATCCCTTTTTTATTATAGTTTAACAACAACAATTTTTTTTGCCTTGATATAATTCGTAACCTTGTTGCTATTTACAATAACTTGTTGCCATTTTTAGTAACTTTTTTTGAGTATTTTTGCACTGTTTACCTATTTTTATTTTCCAGCAATTTACTTCATTTTTAAATCATTTTCCCATTCAGGAATTTTGTATTTGGTAATTAAAATAATCGTATTCTCTACAGTCGAGTCAGGAACGTTCTGGGGTCGATTTTTTTATTTAATATTGTGAGAATTAATTATCTTGACGTATTTTACTACTTTTTCCAAACACAAACACATATTTAAAAAAAATTACCATACTAGAAATTAGGTAGGCGAATATTAAATTGAAATTAAACCATAGTTCAGACAACATTTTGTTGTTCATTTATTTAAACGTTTTTAATTAATTTTCGAGAGTTTAATAATTTAGGTAAACGAAAACATTTTCTAATTACGAAAACTTTCATAAATTCATAGAAATTTCATAAATGAGTATATATATATCCTGTAATGAGACCGAACAGGAAACAATGAAATATCGAAACTTTAACAGAATTACTTTTTTCATGAAGTTGGTAACTTTTCAGCCACGAAAACACATTTATCATATGGCTACGAAGTTGGTGATTCAGAAAATGTAAATATATGAGAATTTTCGGTTGGCTCCCAAGACAATCCGGTTGTTCCCTCAAATATCCAGGGATGCGAAATCAACCACCGAGTTGATTTATACCTTGATTCCTTTCACTTAATCCTTGGTTGGTTGCCGTGCTCTCTCACATACTCCGCGGCAAGCGCCGAATTATTCGCAGCATCACTTTTAAACAAGAATATAAATTTTAATTTTCGAACTTGGCTTGTCTTCTTATCTAATTTTGGACCGGAAAAAAATTGATTAAAAATTTATGTATCATAAAGATTTACAATTTTTTTTTAATTATACAAAAATCTGTATTACCAGCAAGTAACCGGACTACCGTATTTTATTCAAAACTCTACGTCACTGGTCAAATTTTCATATTGATTCCATGTTAATTTTTTTTTCTATATTTTTTTTAACAAAATAATTGGACCCAATTTGTAAGTTATAATATTACGTTTTAATTTTTTTATTGTCTCTTCACATTGTCAATTTTTTTATAGGCCTGATGATGGTCGTGTAGACCGAAACATGTCGTTATTTGACTTTTAGACGTTTCATCACTATTAAATTATTTGTGGTATGACTTTAAGTTGTTTTATTCTTTATTATAAAAAATTATAGTTGAAGGATATCAAAAAATGGTTTTTTATTTTGGCTTATTTTGAGATTTATTTATATAATATTTTATACATTTTGTTAATAAAAGTTTCTTATGGTAAAAATAGTATAAATATATTGTATAACTTTTTCAGATTTAAAGAAGACTACAATATTTCATAAAATTCGAATATGTTTCAAAATAAAAATTTGTTCAATATCCTGGAATTTTGGGCCGAAAATTTTATCCCAGTCGCCTGCCGTACGCCCCTGGCAATAATAAAAAAAATAATTATGTGCTTACTTAATAATTATAATCACATTCCTAATTTAGTAAAAATCTATATAATAATCTTTAAATTTTTAAAAAAAAAATTTAGTTTTCAAAAAATATAAAATTGAAAAAAGACAAAATAATAGAGAACAATGAGGAAAAGTAGGGAAAATATAGCAAAATAGGAAAAAATAAAGTAAAATAGGGAAAAATAAAGGCAAATACGGAAATCGGAACAAATAAGGATACACAAAAAAATAGCGATAAAATAAAAAAAATTAAGAAAATTGGGAAAAAATAATGGAAATAAGGCAAAAATAGCAAAAACAATTTAAAACCGGTAAATATATGAAACAATGATGAAAAAAAGACAAAGGTAGAAAGAATATGGAAATTGCATTAAAATAGTGAAAAAAAAATAATTAAAACCAGGCAAAAATAGGAACAAATAATGAAAAAGAGGCAAAAGTAATAAAAAATATATAAAATGCGACAAAATAGTGAAAAATAAAGAAAAAATAGGGAAAAAAATAGGAAAAAAACTGTAAAATATGGAAGAATAGAAAAACTGAGAAAAACAGGGAAAATTGATAAAAATGAATAAAAAAAAAACAAAGAAAACTAGTGAAAAAAATTTGAAAAACTTGAAAAAATAATGAAAAAAAAAAAAATTTTTGAATAATAGGTAAAATAGGGAAAGATACATACAAATAGGAAAAAAAGGAAAAAATAATGATAAATAGGAATAAATAGGACAAACAGAGAAAATGAGAAAAAATAATGAAAACAGGAAGAAATATATAAAATGCAGAAAAATAGTGAAAAATAAATAAAAATATTAAAAAACAGGGAAAAAGTGGGAAACATATGAAAAAATATCAAAAATTAATTAAAAGAGGAAAAATTGATAAGAATTAAAAAAAACAAAGAAAAGCAGTGAAAAATTGGAAAACTAGGAAATAATAATGAAAAATAGGAAAAGCAGAAAAAATTGAAAAAACAGGAAGAAGTTGGAAAAAATACATAAAATAAGGAATATTGGGAAAGATACATACAAACAGGGAAAAAACGAAAAAATAATGAAAAATTGGAGAAATAAAGAAAATTGGATAAAGTAATTAAAAACCGGCAAAGTACGAAAAAATATATAAAATGCGAAAACATCGTGAACAATACAGAAAAAATATTGAAAAAAAAGGAAAAAATAGGAAAAAAATGGAAAAACAAAGAAAAATACGGAAAAATAGCAAAAACTG
This sequence comes from Neocrepidodera transversa, assembly GCA_963243735.1. NCBI lineage: Eukaryota > Metazoa > Arthropoda > Insecta > Coleoptera > Chrysomelidae > Neocrepidodera > Neocrepidodera transversa. The sequence goes on from OY725347.1 coordinate 7,960,064, forward strand.
AGAAAGTGTGGGAAAATTGATACAAATGAAGAAAAATAAGAAAAAACAGTAAAAAATTTAAAAAACCAAAAAAAAATTGGAAAAAATAGGAAAAAATTGGGAAACATATTTAAAATAGGGAAAATAGGGAAAGATACATACAAATGGGTAAAAAAGGAAAAAAAAATGAAAAATAGAGAAAAAATAGGAGAAACACAGAAAATTGGAAATACTAATTTAAAACAGGCAAAAAAAATAATAAAAAATGCCTAAAGTTAAAAAAATATAGAAATTGCATAAAAAAGAGTGAAAAATAAATGATTACAAAAGTAGATGTAAATTGTGGAAAAATTGTGAAAACTTAGAAAGAAAGGGAAAATTGATAAAAATGAAGAAAAATAAAAAAATCCGTGAAAAGCTAAAATAACTAAGAAAAATTTATGAAAACCAGGAAAAAATCAGAAAAAAATTGGGAAAAATATATAAAATAAGGATAATAAGGAAAGATAAATACAAATAGGGAAAAAAGGCAAAAAAAAATATGAAAGAATAGGAGAAATAGAGAAACTAGGAAAATATAATGAAAAACAGGCCAAAAATGGAAAAAAATAATAAAAATGAGAAAAAAATATGGAAAAATATGTAAAATTTGGAAAGATCGTGAAATATAAAGAAAAAATAGGAAATACAGAAAAGAAATAGAGGAAAATATAGAAAAATAGGAGAAACTGAGAAAAAGAGGAAAAATAGAGAAAAATGAAAAGAATAAAGAAAAGCAATGACAAATTGGAACACTAGAAAAAATAATAAAAAATACGAACATTCAAAAAAAATTGGAAAAAATAGGAAAAAAGGAAAAAATTATGAAAAACAGAAAAAAATAGAAGAAATAGAGAAAATAGAAAAAAATAATTAAAAACAGTCAAAAATCGAAAAAAATTTGTAAAATGTAGAAAAAAGTAAAAAATAAATAAAAATTAGTGCAAAATAGAAAAACAAATGGAAAAAAAATGGGAACAATAAAGGAAAATCAGGGAAAAATGGGAAAACTGAGAAAGACAGAGAAAATTGATAAAAATGAAGAATGATGAAAAATAAAGAAAAATAGTGAAAAATTGAAAAAGATAGCAAAATTAGGAGAAATCAGAAAAAAATTGAAAAAACTGAGAAAAATAAGAAAAAACTGGGAAAAATAGTGAAAAATTGAAAAAGGTAGCAAAAATAGGAGAAATCAGAAAAAATTGAAAAAATTGGAAAAAATAAGAAGAAACTAGGAAAAATATATAAAACAGTGAAAATACAGATATACAAATAGTAAAAAAAGGGAAAAAAAGGAAAATTAAAAAATAGAAGAAAGGGAGAAAATAGGCAAAAATATGGAAACAAGGGGAAATATAGGGAAAGATAGGGAAAATAGTGAAAAATAGATACAAATTGGGAAAAATGGGAATAGATACGGAAAAATAGGATAAAAAAATGATAATAAAGAAAAATAGGAAAAAACGAGGAAAGGGGCAAAAATATAGAAAAAAGGGGACATACAGGAATAATATAAAGAAATGGGAAAAAAATATTAAAAACTAGGGATAAAGGGAAAAAATTACGAAAAACAGGAAAAATAGAAAGACATATTAAAAAAATGTAAAAGGTAGAGAAAGAGAGAGATATTTAAATACGTTTAGAGTTGAAAAAATAACGTAAAGTAACCTCCGATTGCACACAATTTTTTTTTTGAAAATCATATTTTTGTCACTTTGATATACAGAAAGTTAAAAAAATTTTGCTCCAAGACCAATTTTTAAATTTTAAAAATTTTCGTTACATTCACTTATGATGTTATAATGAATTTTAACATTTTCACCAATTTTGTTAAATATAAATTGAATTAATTTTTGAATATGAAACTGATTAATTTAAATTGCTTAAGTATAATAGATACAGTTTTAAAGTTATTTATAAATCTTAATCAAATACGATATTTTTATTAAAAGGTAATTTTAATATTTTATTATCTTGTAAACGCCTCGACTAATCCAGAAAAAAAAATCATCGCTTATTTAGTGAATCCAGAAGAACAAAGCGAGAGTGCTTAAAAGATGACGTAAAAAGTTTCCAATTCCGTTGTGAGCGAAAGTATAATTACTTCATAATTTCCCGTCCATAAGTAGCCAATTCCTATTCTAGCAAAGAGACGGTTCGTTTCTGATTCAAATTGAAGAAAAATAATTTGAATTATCGATTGGAAAGGAAATGAACGATTCGAAATTGGATATTTCTTAAATAAAAAGCGGTGGATTTCCTTAAAATTCCAGTCAGGTATGACGTGACATCAAGAAAGTAAATTGTCTGTGCCTAAACTATTCCCGAAGGGATCATTATGATCGACATTATTACGTGGTTAATTTTCTTTCTGTACCATCCCTTCGTTTTAATGTCAATGGTCTCGGGAATTTAAGGATTATTAGAAAATCGATACAAAGTTATGGCATGGCGCTTTTGCACTATATAAAAGCTTTTTTTTAAGAGAAAATTACTTCGCGAAATATTATTCTTATTCAAAGAGACAGGAAGCATTAGAGTTAAAAAGCTTTTAAGCATTAGGATTTATTCCTTTTAAAACTATTATAGACAGTGTCAATTTATTTTTAATAAACTGCTAAAATCAAATCAAATTCAAACCAAGATTTTTTTTATTTCTAAAAGACCTGGAAGGGTCTTAGTAAATTATTTTTGACAATTTTAAAAATAAAAGAAACAATACATTTTCCAGCATTATAAATATCACTCTCGACTACTTAGTTTTAAACCTTTACCAGGAAATATAAATTAAAAGAAAAAGGACTGTCCTTCTAATAAAGGGCCTACCAGTAAGTTACAGGGTGATGACCCCGCGGAATCAGCGGTATTGCAATTTGCCAGCCAGCGGACTAAGCAGTTTTTGTTTAAAATTAATTGCAATAATTTTTATATAAATAGGCGTTTATAATTAAGTATAGTCTGTCTAAAATTTTATATAATATTAATTGTTACTCTGTATAATAAAAAAGTCAAAAATAAAGTTTTTAAAAAGTGACCTTTATACAACTAAATCATAATTGGCGCAGTCAGTAGGAGAGTGTAAGAGTCCTTAGAAGATCCTCGTCGTTTTCAAACCATTATCCGCTATCCAAGAAGAACCAAAGAACCCAAGGGAATACTTTTCAAGTCCACCCAAGAGGTTTGAAGAATACCTAGTTGTGGAAAATTTAATCAATTTTCACCATAACCACGAAGCCATCTACATAGTAACCAGAATATAGGAAATGTACTACTGCATCACCTTTATCTTGTAAGCATTTGATGACAGACTCTTCTACATCCAGCGAATACGACACTGACACAGAGTTAGAATCAGGACATACTTCAGTACCAAGTATCACCGAATTCAACTTAAGTACAGAAGACCAAGACTTAATCAACCAATTCAGCTCACTTAACATAACTTTTGACGATCTTGACGAAACACTACAATCCCAATCGACCACCTAGAACATGGCAGTAGCACGATTCGACGTTAAGGAACTGTGCCTCTTATCCAGCTACGATGGAAACCCTAACGAGCTGTACGAATTTATCAAGGGAGCCACACTCCTGCTGAACCACTACTACAATCCAGAAAATCCAGAATGCATCCAGATCAAGTTCCTTACGCATGGTATTTCCAGTAAGCTAACCGGAAGAGCCAAAGAAGTAATCTCCATATACGGATGCACTCATTGGGAAGACATCAAGAACACCCTCATATAAAGTTTCGGAGATCAACAAAACGAAAATTCTCTCACCAGAGATCTCGTCAACATGAGACAATCAGCAAACGAATCTCCAAGCGAATTCTACGAAAAAATCATGGGAACCTTAAACACTATTACTAACTACACCGACATCCATATGGAAAACGAGGAAGTAAAAGCTAGCAAACAAACATTCTTCCGACAACAGGCACTAACAACATTCCTGGCAGGACTCAAAGAAACTATGGGCTCAACAATTAGGGCAATGAGATCTGCAAACCTCGCCATAGCCATGCAATACATACAAGAAGAGAACAACATAAGATATTTACAGAAAGGATTCAACCAACTACAAGCACCAACAGCCAACAAACCTAGACCAATATTTCAAAAGACTCCAGCCCAGACACCAGGGTTCCTTGCGTCCCCTTCATGGCAGAATCAAACGACCGCACCTGCACCTCAATGGCAACAACCAACCAGGAGATTTCCAACACAACAACCCACATTCAGACCACCAACACAAGGCTTCCAAACTCAAGGCTTTCAAAGACCTAACTTCAATCCAGCAAGATCCGGAATGAGACCTCAAACATTTAGAGCACCTAATCCACAAAACAATTGGGGACCCAGACCAGGCCCTTCACAACTACCAAGACCAACACCAATGAGCATTTTGACAGCAGCCACCTTCAAAAATCGCCAACAAACTCAAAGAAGATTCAGACAACAGAGTAGACCAAACTTCACTTTCTAAGAACTACACAATATAGAACAATACGATCAAAATTACAACTACGAAGACAGCAATTACGGCTACTATGGCGAAGAATACGAAACTGAGGAACCTCCAGCAGAAGAGGCTCAAGAATACCAATACGAAGAGCAAACTTTTCAAGAGGATCCAAGGACGGACCCAGAAACATAATTGAACTACACACCCTCACCGACAAAAGAAAACTCCCTTACATATCTATCTCTAACCCTCCATTAAAACTCCTCATCGACACTGGTTCAACAAAATCCTTCCTCAATCCCGAAGTTGCAGATCAATACTATCACGACTCTATCCGTTACGAACCATTTATCGTTTCGTCAATATTTCAAAACCATGCACAAGATTATTGTGATGAAATCCCTTCATTCCCAGAATTCAAATCAAATGGTACACTAAAATTCCATCTCTTTAAATTTCATAAAACTTTCGATGGCCTCATAGGGGTTGATAACCTAAAACTCCTGAAAGCTCAATTAGACTTTCCCCAATCAAAATTATCTATCCAGCACTCGATCCTCCCAATCGAATACTACGTAACCAACAAAACGCAATTCTACTCGATACAGCTAGAACCTCATTCAATCACTTGTGTCCGATTACCAGTCAAGGAAACCAAGGGCACTATCCTAATACCAAGACAGAACATTCAAGGCGCAGAAATAAGAGAGACTCTCACAAACGCCAGTAACCAACTAGCCTGGACAGAAGTGACAAACACAACATCAGACCCTCTCCAAATATCACTCACGGACCAAACTGGAAGCAGAGAAATTAACCTAGAAGATTACCACATCTACCACATGGATACATCCCAGCAGGACCACTCAAAAACCGACATTAACGATCTCATAAGAACCGACTACCTCAATCCCGAAGAAGACAATCACATCCGACGATTATGTAAAATATACTCAGATGTCTTCCAACGACCAGACATTCCTCTTACATTCACGAACCAAGTGAAACACGAAATCAAAACCCGAGACGAAGTGACAGTGAATTGACAGCTGTCAACTGTCAATTTTTCCAATCTGGTATGAGAATTGAATTCAGCGACCTTAAGATCCCAAAATCTAAATGTGAAAGAGGATATTTACTTTTCTATTCTACTTTGACAGTGAATTGACAGCTGTCAACTGTCGAATTTTTCCATTCTGGCATGATATTTGAATTGAGCGACCTCAAGATCCCAAAATCTCAATGTGAAAAGAGGATATTTACTTTTCTATTCTAAATAGACTATAGTGTATACAAAATATATGTGTAAAAGTTTATTGCCATTTTTTTTATTAATGACGTCATCACTCAAAGCAACTACCACTTTCGGTTGTCCGATTGACACCACCAAAATGTAGTCAGATCTAATATAGGGTGTTAGAATCCTGTATACAAAATTTCATATTTTTCAATTCAGTAGTTTTTGAGTTATCGCGAAAATATCAAAATCGTATTCTAGGGACCTTAAAACGTGTTTATCCATTGAAAACTTACTTCCCAATTTTTAGCATGATTACTATACCTCTCTTATTTCAGGAGCGATAGGCAAAATTGGCTAATTTTCATTGGAAAATGTGAAGAAATGAGAAAAACAAGTTGGAGGTTGGAAGTAAGGGAAAAACCGGGAAAGGAATGGTGATGGAATTTAATAATAATCCTATGGATTACAAATATTTTGATGACTATAATAGAGAGTTAAAGCCAATACACAACGTAAACGCATCTCAATCACGTATACCTTAACGTATCGGGGTTACGTCTTAGAAAAATTCTACCATTAAAAAGACTTAAAGCACGACTTCTTTTACAAAGTAACGTAACAACAATGTTGCACAGTGGTTTCTAACCAAACTTTTCGTTGATAATATGATTTTAAATCATATTTTGAAAGATTAAGTACCTACTTCTAGGTAATAGAGAAGACCTATACGGGGCTTTTGTCCTCAATGCCCTAAGTGATACCCAGTGCTTATCTTTATTTCAGATTTAAAAAGTGCATTTACTACCTCTAAGAATAGGCCTGAACAATTTTTTTTAATACAATTAATTTGTCTGGTAAGTACCTGTTATAAAGTTTATTTTCTTGGAAACCATTTGGAATAGTGAAAATACTGAATTTTTGTAAACACTGTGCATGCTGCTAAGACGTTTAGTGAGGTTAGGTTTTGATTCTGTATGATTTCCTTCCATATTTTGACAACGACATGCGTGATGCGTTAAAGAGATACGTAAACGCAGAAATTCTTAAAGTTACGTTCGACGTAACACTTAAACCTATCCGTGTACTCTGTGCGCAGTCGCAGATCCATACGGATAGGTATACGTGTTGAAAACTGGTCATGCTTTAACTCTCTAGTGAAATTATAGAACGCCTTAAACTACTTATTGCTTCTCAAACTGCTGGAAATACAGGCCATAATAATGAAATTATATCTGTTATTAAAGAATTAAATGAAGGAGGTTTAATTGAATAAATAATGAAATCTTTGGAACTCCTTATCAGTATATATCAGACAGTATAACAATGCCAATCAATTTACCTTTAAATTTTCATAAAATTGTGTATAGATATAAAGGCACTGGTGGTAGAACACAACTGAACCAGATAATAAATGATTTATTATTATTATTATTAATTTAAAAATCTCAATTTTTGGATAGGTTCTATAAAAAAACACACATTACAAAAGGAAACCACGCATAAAAATAAATTTTACACCCTGTTCACCTGCTCTTCGCTATAGCCCTTCAACCAATCCAACTTTAACTCTTGAAATAATCTTCCATCTTCGTCTATTTATTTCTTCAATCTTTATCCTATCTTAATTCTTCTTAAATTGCTTCTTTTGACAGTACTTTATTTTAAACTATCTCCATCATATTGCTCGTTTAACTTTTCCAAAAAAAAATCTTTTAAATGTTTGAAAATCGTTTTATTTTAAACTTTTTCGCTATTTTAATTTTGAATTGGTACCACTAACCAAAACTACACTAAAAAAAAATTCTGATATCCCTTGTTTGTTATTTTTTTTAATTTTTGTATAGAGCTAATCCCAAAATTAAGATTTTTAAATGAATATTTCATTACAGTATATTAGTTTTCTCTTATAGAACCCAGCTCAATTGAGATTTTGGTTCGAATATTTCAAATTCATACAATGTGTATCATATTTTTGTGCTCTGGTTATTAAAGTTCTCTCTATGTTTAAGATTTAAGATACATTCGCAAAAAGATGGAACATGGAAAATGAAATGTGTACTGGGTACAATCTATACATTTTTTTATAATGAGCGTATTATATATATTATAGTCTGATCAGTTTTTACCTGGTATAATTCTGCTAAAAAGAAAAATAATAACTGATGCTAGACCAAAAAGTACATACAAAAGGTAGTAGAAAAATGTTGTTTGTAGCTATGAACGGTGGGAACGAATGCACACTTCTTTGTTTTCTAACAAAAGGCAAGAAGCGCTATATGTGAATTGAAAATTGCGTTTGTATTTGCGTTTACATTAACGCGACTGCAACAGTCGTTTGTGAACATCATCCCTGATCGTTACAACAAGTAAGATGTTGCCAGATTTATATAATGTTAGATTAAAGTGATAAAAGCGCTGTTATTTTTATGATATGATTCTTTCTTTCTAATTATACTATACTAATTATTAAAAAAAAAAAAAAAGATTATCCATAGCTCAAATGTAGCAAATTATTCAACGAATAATATAAACTTCAAGTCATACCACATATATTTAATATTAAAATTATACCAAGTTAAACTGGAGGCGACATTCATCATCAGGCAGAAAAAAACGAAGAACTTATATATGATATTGGTATGATAATTGAACAGGTCACATTATAAAATTATTATAAAAAATCAAACAAATTAAAAATTGATTGTAAACTTTAACCAATACAGAACTCCTTTTTGGAGTTTCCTTCTTTTTGGACTTCCCTCCTCCTCCTCCTCCTCCTCCTTTTTGGAATTTTTTATATTAGTTAAAGTTTTCAACAAATTTTTAATTTGGTTATAATTTTATAATGTGACCTGTTCAATTATCATACCAATATCATATATAAGTTCTTCCAATTATTTTGTTAAAAAATTGGTTACATATATTTAATACTTTTTCAAAATTTGTTATAAAATCAATATTTCCTTGTTTTCTTTCAAAGTTGTCCCTAGTTGCAATAAAATAGACGATGTAATTATCTTAATTGTTATTATGTCTACTAAGTATCATTGGAAAGTATATTAATTTTTCCCTGTTGGCAAGAGGAAATTAAAAAGAAATATTTACACAATAATCCAATTATAAGAACATATTAAATGAAATTAACTTTATTGAGATGTTTGGTTTATAAATATAATTTTAATAATAATTTTGTCGACCGTATAGGGTGATTACGCCAGAGGTCGGACACTTAAGGGGATATCTAAGGTTCCATATAGAAAATAATAATAGAAAAAGATATTAGCAATATGAAAAAAATATTAAAGAACCATAAAATTTTCAGGCTTTCAACTTTCAAAAAGTATGCTGGTGCTAGTTCTCAGCCACCAAATTTCAATTCTCGATCTGCTAGTGTACTAATTCTCAGCCACCTACCCAACATGTCGTCTTTTGATACCTTTTCTTGGACATGGATATTCCCCATCAATAAAGTCGATATTAGCTCACGCAACTTATTTTTTGAGTTTTATAAAACAAAACAGTACACATAAACAATAAATATAGAAAAAAAATCAAAAAAACGTCAAAAATAAAATAATTTTCCTTAAAAGAAACAAAAATACAAAAAAGAAACATCTAAATAAAAAAGTACAGAATTGCGATCAGATAAAATTTTTGTATATATAATACATTTTGGTAGCTTGAAAATAAGGGACAGAAGAAAAATTTTTACACCATACAGCTAATATTTTTCTCTTTGCTTTGACTTCCCAGGTATTGAAATTTAATTACTGAGGCCCGAAAATGCAAAAAATAATCCTGTCCGGATGTCTGGATATCTGTCTGTCTCTCTGGATGTAAACACTAATTTTGAATGAAAGCTCCGACCGAGTTCCAGTTTGCACTTTACCGAGTTAGTTTTGACCAAGGAAGAACCCTATTGAATTTGAGTAGGATCGGACCGGGTCTTCCGGTACTTATCATACAAATTAAAGTGGTTTGCATAGGAAAACTTTTTTCCAATTCAAATTTTTAGAACATAATGTCAAACGGGAGTTTACCTAATTGATGGGGATGTTGCAGAAATTATTGACACATTGTTTGATTTTAGCGATTTTTTTTTAGCTTTTTTACAATTTTTTTTGATTATTTTTTCTGGTTTTTTCTATATTTTTTTTGATTATTTTTTTAATATTTTTTTCATTTTTTCTCATTGTTCTCGTTTTTTATTTCTTTTCCTTTTGTTTTCTAATTTTTTATTATTTTATTGAAAGACACTTTTCTTGATTTTTTCTCATTTTTCAGATTTTTGTTTTTTTATGTTTTTTTTTTCTAATTGTTTCTAATTTTTCCTCTTTTTTATCATTGCTTTGTCTTTTTTCTATTTTTTTTTCTAATTATTTTTTCTTCTATATATTTTTTGTTTTCTAATTTTTTATGATTTTGTTGCGATTTATTTCAATTCATTCGAAGTTTTTCATTTATTTTGTTATTTCTTTCTTTTGTTCACAATTATTCCGGTTTTTGGTTCTTCTTTATGATTTTTTACGACTACGAAAACAATTGTAACCGTCTAAAAAAATAATAAATTCGAAAGAATTAAAATAAGTCAGAGGAAAAAATCAGAAAACAATAGAAATTGAAAAGAAACAATACAGTGAGAAATAAATTAGAAAAAAATCAGAACAAAGCAGGAAAAAAATTGAAAAATGCCAGAAAAATCGGATAAAATCGAAAGAAAAGAAAACATTGACAAAAGTTGAAAAAATTGAAAAATATTTTCGAAAAATGAAAAACAAAATTTTAAAATACGAAAAAATGACAAAATCAAAAATGCTATAAAAAACATCAAAAAAGTAAATAAAAGGCTGAAATCGCAAAAAATGAAAAAAAAAGTCACTAAAAAACGCAAAGAATCCATTAATATCGCATAATGCTGCAAAAAAATTGTAAAAAATTGCAAAAACTCGCAAAAATCCGGAAAAAATTTTTAAAAAAATCAAAAACTTTGAGACATTTGATAAGAATTGCAAATAATTACAAATACATCTAAAAAAAAACCGGCAAAAAAACCGTAAACAATCGAAACAAAATCCCAAAAAAATTATAAACAAAAACCGCAGAAAATAACAAAAAAATTTCAAAAAATCGCAAAAAATTGCAAATTAATGGAAATGCGCAAAAAATCGGGGCAAATGCAAAAATACCTCGAAAATAATCGTAAAAAATGATAAAAAATCGTAAAAAAACAACCAAAAACCGAAAAAAACTGTAACCATTTAAAAAATTTTAAAAAAATTAAAAAAATTTGGAAGACTTGAAATAACTCGAAAAAGTTTCAAATTTTGACACTTTTTATTTTTGGCAGGTGAGAGTTGGAGAAATAATTTTGACTGTTCTAAATAGAGTTTTTCAAGGGCTTTCAAATGACATATTGCATGTCCAATTCCGTGACATATTACATCTGTCATTTCTTGATAGTGATACTTCCGTTTGACAGATGTCGTACAAAAACTAATGGGTTCTTCCGACGGGTAACCCAAACCCCTATACCAAATTTCACCTCAATCGGATTAAATGCATGGCCTATATCGTGGAATAATACACACATACACACAGACAGACAGACTTCCATCTGGAAATAATCTTAATCGTCTAAGGGGACCCGAAAATGGATATTTCTGTTTTTATCTCGAAATTTTTTTTTAGCTCGTTCACTATACTTTTCCTTCTAGGAGGTGGGTCGGGAAAGTAAAATGCCGTTTACATTAACTTTAAATAAATATGTAGATAAATTTTTTTCCGAGCAAAATTTTTTAATCGCTGATATTTTTTTTATATAGGCAACCAAAAAGAATCATCCAGTATAAAACAAACTAGAAGTAGTCTTTAAAAAAAAAATAAAACTTAAAACTCTTCACAAAAATATATAAACTAAACGAAATTTCTTATGATTTTCTTTTGAACCGACGTACCGGTGCACAAAAGAAAAACTTTTCTGTTCAGCTCTTTCCGTCCCCAGGAGGCTAAAATATTTCCGACACAAAGAAAGAATAGAAAAATGTGTCGTCGTAGGAAGAGGCAATGTGTATAATGTAAGAAAAAGTAGGATGATAAATGCAGAAAAGGGCTCGCGGACGTATTGTAATGAAGAGAGAGGTAACATGGGGGATATATCTTAGTCCGGACTTAATAAATGCGTGTTTTCTTTTCCGAGAAAAACTTTCCTTGCCAAATAAACAGGTCGTAATGTTGGATCGTTAGGGTTCACGCTCCGAAATTGTGTTTTTCTTATAAATTTTGTAATTTTTTCCTCGCCATTTATGGATTAGTTTAATAACGGCGAGGTCGTTTATTAGGTGGAAATAATTTAGTCTGGTGTAAGGATGATGATTAAGAAAATAATTTTACACTGTAAAAAATTAATATAAGCATAATAAGGGAAAATTTTGCAAAACGTCGAAATAAATTATATCAATAAATCACAATTTTATTAAAACAGTGAAAATAATAAAAGCACTGAAAAATTCCAAAAGTTTCATAACTTATATTTGTTTTTATATATACTAAATACAGTAAGATTTTCGATGGATAAGAAACGTAAACTTTGTAGTTTCTCCTTATTGATTATGATTGTAGTAGGAATCAGATTCACATCTTTTTGTATATAAATGTCTGATCCATTGTAGCTCATAAAAAGTTTTCAATGTTTCCTACAAGGTTACTATAAAGTATGGCAGTCATCTAGTTCTTGGTGAAGGATTTTCAAAGATCATTGTGTATCTTCTAGTTACTAATATACGATAAAAATCTAATTGTAATAGACAAAAAAGGAAAAAAAATCGCCCCAAAACTTTCCAAAGGCGAATACATTTCCACATATTTAATATTAAAGTTTCAAACTTTGACATTTTTTATTTGTGACAGGAAAAATAATTTTAACTGTTCTGAATAGAGATCTTCGAGGGCTTTCAACTGACATTACAAGTCAAATTCTGTGATATTTTGTTTCTGTCATTTTTGACAGTGACACTTCCGTTTGACAGATATCGTACAAAAACTAACAGGTTCTTCTGACGGATAACCGAAACCCATATACCAAATTTCAGCTCAATCGAATTAAACGTGTGGCCTCTATCGTGGCAGAAATCAGACAGACACACAGACAGACTCACACCGACAGACAGACACATAGACAGACAGACAGAGTTCTGTCTGGAAATGGTCTTAATCATCTCAGGTGACCTCAAAATGGATATTTCCATCTTCTTCTCGAAAATTATTTTTAGCACGTTCACAATACTTTCCCTTCTCGGAGGTGGGTCGGGAAAGTACAAAAAAAATTAGAAAGATGCGTCGCTGGAAAAGTTTAACATATACTGTCAAATACATAGATTAAATTTTTGGATTTTTGCGATTGGCTCCGAGTTGGTGCTGCAGATTTGACTAATTTCTGCTAATTTGACTTTCAGCTGATTTTTGCTGATTTTTACTCAATTCTGCTGATTTGACTAATTTATGCTGGTTTGACCAATTTCTGCGGATTTAACTAATTTTTACTTATCCGACTTTTATTGATGCTGATTTTTTCTAATATCCGCTGATTTGACTAATTTCTGCTTATTTGACTAATTTATGCTGATTTTTACTAATTTCTGCTTATTTGACTAATTTATGCTGATTTTTACTAATATCCGCTGATTTGACTAATTTCTGCTGATTTGATTAATTTCTGCTGACTTGAGTGGTACATATCATGGAAATTTGTTTATTAATATTCATACCTGACAGGTATATGTCAAATTTGTCATTTAAATGCTAAAATTATAAAATACGGCTTTTTGTATGATACGACTTTATGGAATCAATATAATTACAAATGTCTTTAAAATAATTAAAAAAAAGGGAAACAAATTATGAAAAATAGGGAATAAAATAATGAAAAATAGTGAAAAAAAATTGAAAAATTAGAAAAATGTTTTTTGGAAAATAACAAAAAAGTCATGAAAAAGGGAAGAAGATAATAATAGATAGGGAAGAAAAAATGACAAATAGGGAAAAAATAGTGAAAAATAGGGAAAAAAATAATGACCAATAGGGAAAAAAAATAATGAAAAATAGGGGAAAAAATAATGACCAATAGGGAAAAAAATAATGAAAAATAGGGGAAAAAATAATGAGAAACAGTGAAAACATAAATAATGAAAAATTGGGGACAAATATTGAAAAATTGGGAAGAAAATAATAAAAAACGGGGAAAAAATAATGAAAATAGGGACAAAATGAAAAATGGGGAAAAATAATGAAAAAAAAAATTATAAAAAATGGGGATAAAAATATTAAAAACCACGGAAACAAAGAATGAAAAATGGTGTAAAAAAATAATGAAAAATGGGGAAAAAAATAATGGGAAATAGGAAAAAAATAATGAAAAATATGGAAAAAAATAATGAAAAATGGGAACAAAAATACTGAAAAAAGGGGAATAAAACAATGAAAAATAGTGAAAAAATATAAGAAAATAAGAAAAATTTTTTGGAAAATAGCGAAAAAGTCATGAAAAAAGGAAAAAGGTAATAATGGATAGGGAAGAAAATAATGACAAATAGGGAAAAAATAATTAAAAATAGGGAAAAAAAATAATGAAAAATTAGGGACAAATAATGAAAAATAGGAAAAAAAATTATGAAAAATGGGGACAAAAATATTGAAAAATGGGGAGAAAATAGTAAAAAAATTGGAGAAAAATAATGAAAATAGGGACAAAAATGAAAAATGGAGAAAAATAATGAAAAATAGTAAAAAAAATTATAAAAAATGGGGATAAAAATATTAAAAACCAGGGAAACAATAAATGAAAAATAGTGAAAAAAATAATGAAAAATAGGGAAAAAAGTAATGGAAAATAAGGAAAAAATAATGAAAAATATGGAAAAAAATAATAAAAAATGGGGACAAAAATACTGGAAAATAGGGAATAAAATAATGAAAAATAGTGAAAAAAAGATTTTAAAATAAGAATTTTTTTTTTTGGATAATAGCGAAAAAATCATGAAAAAGGGAAAAAGATAATAAAAGATAGGGAAGAAAATAATGACAAATAGGGAAAAAAATAATGAAAAATATAAAAAAAAAATAATGAAAAATTAGGGACACATAATGAAAAATAGGGAAAAAAATAATTAAAAATGGGGAAAAAATAATGAAAATAGATTCAAAAATGAAAAATGGGGAAAAATAATGAAAAAAAATTATAACAAATGGGGATAAAAATTTTAAAAACTACGGAAACAAAAAATGAAAAATAGTGAAAAAAATAATGAAAAATAGGGAAAAAAATAATGGGAAATTAGGAAAAAATAATTAAAAATATGGAAAAAAGTAATGAAAAATGGGGACAAAAATACTGAAAAATAGGGAATACAATAATGAAAAACAGTGAAAAAAATATTAGAAAATAAGAAGAATTTTTTTGGAAAATAGCGAAAAAATCATGAAAAATGGAAAAAAATAATGACCGATAGGGAAAAAATAATGAAAAATAGGGAAAAAAATAATGAGAAACAGTGAAAACAAAAATAATGAAAAATTGGGAACAAATATTGAAAAATAGGGAAAAAAATAATAAAAAATGGGGAAAAAATAATGAAAAGAGGGACAAAAATGAAAAATGGTGAAAAATAATGAAAAAAAAAATTGTAAAAAATGGGGATAAAAATATTAAAAACCACAAATAGGGAAAAAAATAATGAAAAATAGGGAAAAAAATAATGAAATATATTAAAAAATAATAATGAAAAATTAGGGACAAATAATGAAAAATGGGGAAAAAATTATGAAAAATGGAGACAAAAATATTGAAAAATAGGAAAAAAATAATAACAAATAGGGAAAAAATAATAAAAAATAGGGAAGAAACATAATGAAAAATAGGGACAAAAATATTGAAAAATAATGAAAAATATTGAAAAAGAATAATGAATAATTAGAGAAAAAATAATAAAAAATCGGGGAAAAAAAATATGAAAAATAGTGAAAATAATAATCTTGCGCCGAGATGTCCTTGCGCCTAGATGCCTTTACGCCGAGGTGTCCTTGAGCCGAATTGCCCCTGCACCGAGTTGGATGCGCCGAGTTATCCTGGACCGCAATCCAAAAACTGACCTGACAGGACAAAACCTAGTTTTAGGATTCAATAGGGACTAACCGTGTTGTAAAGGGATACACCCCCTATATATTTCCTTAAAAAAAACTGCTCGGATCAGTACATTTTGTTATTCTAAATATATTTTATCGTAAATATTTGTTATGGTTCCTCTATTACAATTACAATACTGGATTATTTAGTCTATGAAGACTTTTTTTTTAGAATTATTCTTCAATTCATCTTTCTCAGTTGTTTACACTTATGCCCTTATAGACGAATTGCAGTTGGCTGAATGACATAAAGGCCTTGCCATTAAAAAAAATATTATAAAAGTATTACCCAGCTCCATTAGATTTTAAAATAATTTATATTAATATACTCAATCAACTAATAGTGACAACTAATTAAAATTAACATTTAATTTGTTAATGTATATTTTTCTATTTTGTTAAATAATTAAATTAATTAGTAATTTAATATGTATTAATGGATATGTTATTGTCATTCAATACTATAAATCCTAGTTCATAAAATATTTATAATTAAACGTATTTCATAATTAGGAATCTATTTATTGAAGATTTTTTTTTTTAAATAATGAAAATTTTATTTAGCAGGATAATTTAATTTTTCGTATAGGAAAATCAGGTGCAACTATTAAAAATTACGAGAAATATGTATAAAAGGAAAATCGACAAAGCGAAATTATCACAGTGCGACTCTTTAATGACTTAAAATGTATCCTTATTATGAACCCATGAGAATCCTTTTCAGACAATCTCTCCCGGACAATTCTTTCCCATGACAATTTTCCCAACGATAATTCTGTCCCATGAGAATTCTTCCTTATGACAATCCTTCCTTACTTCAAGCCTTTCCCATGACAATTCTTCCCAACGATAATTATTTTCCGTGACAATTCTTCCTTATGACAATTCTTCCTTATGACAATTTTTCCTTATGACAATTCTTCCTTACTTCAAGCCTTTCCCATGGCAATCCTTCTTGGGAGAATCCTTTCCAGACAATTTCTCCCGGACAATTCTTTCCCATGACAATTCTTTTCCATGACAATTCTTTCTAATGACAATTATTTCCAACGATAATTCTGTACCATGAGAATTCTTCCTTATGACAATCCTTCCTTACTTCAAGCCTTTCCCATGACAATTCTTCTTGGGAGAATCCTTTCCAGACAATTTCTCCCGGACGATTCTTTCCCATGGCAATTTTTCCCAACGATAATTCTTTCCCATGACAATTCTTCCTTATGAGAATTCTTCTTACTTCAAGCCTTTCACATGACAATTCTTCTAGAGATAATTTTCCCAGACAATTCTTTAATATGACAATTCTTTCAAACGATAAATTTGTCTCATGATAATTCTTCCTTATGACAATCCTTCCTTACTTCAAACCTTTCCCATAACAATCCTTCCTCGGAGAATCCTTTTACAGACAATCTCTTCAGGACAATTCTTTCCCATGACAATTCTTTCCAACGATAATTCTGTCCCATGAGAATTCTTCCTTATGACAATCCTTCCTTACTTCAAGCCTTTCCCATGACAATTATTCTTGGGAGAACCCTTTCCAGACAATTTTTCCCGGTCGATTCTTTCCCATGGCAATTCTTTCCAATGATAATTCTTTCCCATGACAATTCTTCCTTATGAGAATTCTTCTTACTTCAAGCCTTTCCCATGACAATCATTCTTGGGAAAATTATTTCCAGACAATTTCTAGCAGACAATTCTTTCCCATGACAATTCTTCCTTATGACAATTCTTCCTTATGACAATTCTTCCTTATGACAATTCTTCCTTACTTCAAGCCTTTCCCATGACAATTCTTCTTGGGAGAATCCTTTCCAGACAATTTCTCACGCACATAATTTTTACTGTTATGTTGTTCTACATGTATTAAAGGCATTTGATACAGATTTAAAGGTGTTAAGTACGTAGTAATGCAAAAACGGTTTTACCCTTAAATCTGGACTTAAGATTTTCCTCAATGTGTGGATTAGGCCTACTAGGGATACCAGAATAAAAAAATGCTCCAATCTACTCTACCTCATGGTATGGAGTTTTTTGACCAAAACTCGTGTTCCAAAAAAAAAGGTTACCACATAAATTATAGGCACCTCAGTGATCTTAGCACCCGGCCGGCCACCACCAAGCTTATAACGAAGTAATCTTGGCTCACGGCCGGCCAACTCCTAACGGCACTATTCCACCACGATCAAATTCTTTCACAAATTCATTCTGCCGATTTGGGGTCTACTCATACAAAATTACTCGTTTTATTAATTTGTTTACATTTTTTGTGGCGTTGATAATAAGTGGCCAAGAACAAAAATTATCTGTTTACATAGTGAAATGGAAGGACCATTCAGACAAAATTTTTCGTTTACATACATCACCCCCAAAGGGCCAGCTCCAAGAACCGAAAAGTAGCTTTTCGTAGCGGTCGAACAAATTTCAATATATTTTTAGGGGGTTGAGAATTGCCGGCCACGAACAAAAATTAGCTGATTACATAGAAGAATGGAAGCACTATTCAGGTAAAATTTTTCGTTTACATACATCTCCCCCAAAGGGCCACCTCCAAGAATCTAAAATTAAATTTTCGTAGTGGTCGAACAAATTTTGCCTGAATAGTGCTATCATTTCTCTATGTAATCAGCTAATTTTTGTTCTTGGCCACCTATTATTAATGCCACAAAAAATGTAAACAAATTAATAAAACGATAAATTTTGTATGAGTAGACCCCAAATCGGCAGAATGAATTTGTGAAAGTATGTGACCGTGGTGGAAAAGTGCCGCTTGGAGTTGGCCGGCCGTGAGCCAAAATTACTTCTTTATAAGCTTGGTGGTGGCCGACCGGGTGCTAAGATGACCAAGGTATTATAGGCAGTTTTCTCTAGTTTTATTTATTACATAACTATTTGCATCGTAAAATGAGTCGGATAGGAAATATTATCAAAAAACCGTTTTTAGTCTCCATTTTTTTAAAATGGCGGCGCAAGAGACAGAAATACGAGTTGAAATCAAAAACTACCAAATGACTGGACTAATAAAATATATGTAGGAAAGAGACCATTGTCTAATAAGAAATAAACTTAGGAAATAGAGCTGGTTAAAGAAACATTAAGAAGTAGTATATGTAAGTGTTAAATATAGTACCGGTTAGGAATTATAAATTAAAAAGAACTTGTTCCAAGAGATAATATTATGTTCTATTATTATAGTTTTTAATCTCCCATCTCAATTGGCCAATGTATACTGTCATACAATCGGGGTAGTTAAGTTTACATACTCCAGTTTTGTGAATAAAAGTGATTTTTTTTTTCATATTAAAGAGAAAGATCTGGATGTTACTGAATTTATTTTATTGCTGTATTTTTTTATAGAAAACATGGATGAAGAAGGATAAGATTAGAAAACAACATCATCCTATTCACTGTATTTTTTTCTGAAAATAGTCAAAGGGGCTGAAGAAATGCTTGGCAGCGAAGTGATTGACTTTATCCTAGAGCTGAGCGCTCAGGAAATGATATAGTACTAATAAGTCTGAGGATTAATAATGTGTCATTAAAAGTAATTACGATTACGATTCTTATCTGCCTGATGACAGTTAAAAGAAAAAGCTTGTATAACAGTAAACATGGAAGTCCAGACATCAAAAAGAAGAAAGGCAAAAAAGGATAATCAAGGGGAAGGCAGAGTGTGCAGAAGTATAGGTAGATATTACTTTCTGATAAAAAATAATGGTAGTAATATACTATGGAGACTGATATAATCGCTTACAATCAATATTTATTATTCACGTAATATATTGTCTAAACATTGTAATTTACTAGCAATTTATGAACTGTATTCAAGAAATATCTTCAATTTTTCTTTTATTACATCGTCTTTGATTTTCAGCACCTCATTCCGCAAATATAAATTTATTTCCAACTCAATTCTCTCTCGATTTCTCTGTACAAATAATCTTATTACAACTGGGATAGTGAATTTCCACTGAATTTATATAAGCAAACCTGAATGGATCTCATTTCGAATCAATTTTGCAGTAATGTAAAAAAATAAAAATGTTCATAATTACATTTTATTTTCATTTTATAGATTAAATATACCTGATTTATTTCATTTAAGTTTACAGTAAAATTACAAAAATGCAAGAAAATATAAACGAATTTTCCTTGAACTAATTCACCTGCTTACAAATGGTTATGTTTTTAAATGAATTTGTTTGCAAATTTATCAGCTTCAAGAAGAAAATGAGTGCGCCTCTCTCGAAAAGACTATATAATTACGTTAGATAGTATGGCTTATACGAACGACTCCAAATCCGTCTTTCAAATTAGATTCTTTACAAATCGGCCCTATTTATCTTTTCTTGGATTTCCTCTTGTCATTCTTTTAATAAACATTAGGAAGCAGCAAAATTAATTTTCCTTTTCGTCGCTATTTCTAACAAATTCCCGTTGGAATAAAGCTGCCTTTATATTTTCGAATGGCTCCTCATTTTCTCCGAAATGTCGTACATTTGAGAAAATGTGTATTTACTTTCTAGTTTTGTGTATGGGATGAAAGGAGATTATTTTGTCATGTACTTGATTTTCTTTCTTTAAATATAAATGTACATTTTTTTTAATTTAACTTACTCTAGAATATGTACATTATTTTATTCTTGTTTATTTTTAAAATAACACTATTCATTAATAAATTTACATTTAACTAACAACCAATTTGTCATTTCGTTTTGACCAGCCACCGAGTTGATTTCGAGGGTGCTCAATAATATCAACTTCAACTTCTGAAGTGCTTAAAATTCTATGTAGAAATTTGTCACGGTTTAGCTAACACGGATAGTAATTTAACCGTCCATTACGACACCCAGACCTGTCGCGTTTAATAAATTCATAACCTCCGGCTACATTCTTTATTCAAATTTTTACTAAATAGAATTTGTACCGGAGATACTGTATAAAATACAAATAATAATAGTGAATTGTAAATTTGTAAATTATGAACGCAAACCACCAGCTGGAAAGTGTAATCAAAATATTACTGGATATAGGAAAATTTAAAATTAAACATCAACCAATGAAAAATGTTCATGTTTAAGATTTACGAAAATATAACAAGAAATAGTTGATAAATGTTATGGTTAGTCAAATATTAACGTGTTAATGTATTTAAAAAAGTGTGCTCACAAACACGGTAATGTCTAAAGCCTTTCCAACGACAATCCGTGGGAAAGGATTATCCGGGAAGGATTATTTAAGAAAAATTATCCGGGAAAGATTGTCTTGTCACGGAATAATAGTATTCAAACTAACCCTAAGAAAATATCCCCAAATTGAATTACATAATTGGAATTTGCAAATCCTGTAAGAGTTAAAATCATGAAGCATCTAGAGACATGCGGTTTTTTGGCGCCTCTGGTACCACTTTGAATTTATTGTGTAAATGGCACTTGTACCGGGCAGCGTCAGTGGAGAAAAATAAGGCAGGAGTCATTATGGTACCGACATGTCCTATAGCGACCAACAGAGTGTTCTTTAATATGTTAACCACTAGTAACAAATTAAATAAAATCAAGTCATACAGTCAAAATAATTATAGGACCAAACGAATTTAGATCGGAATTATACAAAGCGCCTCGCCGAAGAGATCAGTAGGTTTAACTTTGTAGTACAGCTCGTTTGTGCTACGTGACCCACATATTTAAAGGCATAAAAAAGAAGATACTTCACTTGTATCTTGCCATAATATGGCTACTTCATTATAATTTGAAGGTACGTGGCAATATTTTGAATCAAGGGAGGGATAACAGGGAAGGAAAGTGATCTCTTTAGCGAGACGCTTTGTATAATTCCGATAAAACTTCTTAAATTCGTTTGACCGTATAATTATACTGACCTTGAGATCACTAGGTTTAGCTTTCTAGACTTTTAAAGGAATTTGCAAAATGTTATATTTTTATTCTACAATGACGAACCATATTTCAGCTTCTGCTTAATAAAGAACAAGAAAAACAAGTTAGCAGTTGAGAACACATAATAAAAATTCAGAGTATCTAAAAATGGTATTCCATAAAACTTCTCCCTATCAGACTATCTAAAAAAATAGTTGCCATAAAACCTCTCCCTTGCAGTACTGGTCTATTACAAAATGTTCGAAACACAGACGAATTTTTCGCTCAACCTGCTATTCATCTAATATTGTTGATAAGGTTCTTTTTTTAATTTTAAAATGATGTCTAATCACAAAACGCTTCAACCAAAAAATAAGAGTAAAACAAACTGACCTAACAGTGGGCACAAGGTGTTACTGCTCACTTACATAATAGCTCTTCTAGGGGTCTGTCTACTTCAGGATCATAATTTGATCTGAAACTTTTAGTTTCCGTTGGTAGCATACTGAATGGTAAGTTTATAATTTCCCAGCTATTTTACTTACCTGTTCTACCGGAAGAATGGTTTCGTGGTAATCCGAGGAGTATTCCTTTTGTGTCAACACTTTGGCTGACTCCTCCATTGCTTTTGCAACCTTGATCTTCTCACCTGGATCAAGTCTAAAAAGAAATTGTCCAACAGAGACTACAGCAGCAACCTCTTTCGCCTACTTTACAAGTGAAGTTGTGATCTGAGATCTTCTAGCAAATGATAAACACAGAATCACTTACTGTCAAAAGGTTCTGCTTTTTGATATTAACCTGCATCGACTGATTTTTCAAAAGAATATTTAATACCGAGCCAAGTGCTGAGAGAGCTACCCAATTGGGGTTGCCTATGTCTCTGAAATTTAACTTTCCTCAATACACCCTTATTTAACTGTTGTTATTTCCATATTTAATTGTGGAGCATTATATTTTTCCAATATAGTTGACTTATCCTCTTTTGATAACCCACTTGCAAGTATATCTTAACCAAATTTTTCTTACAGTGGAGTGTAATTGCAGCTTATTTGAAAATTCATCTTCAAAAATGTTTAAAATCTCGGTCTAAAATTCTTCAACTTCCAAAATGTTTAAAATCTCCCTGTCCAAAGTTTCCTCATTATCAATATCATTTTTATCATTATCCTCATAATACTTAGCATTGCACATGCGCTCTCAAATAAAATTTGGATAGAAAGGCAGACATTCGCTTCTTTGTAGTTAAGGTATTCTATGCACTTTAGTCTACATAAGCTGAATTTGGCTTCTTTACTCTTTCCACTCTTTTACCCCGCTCTTGATCTATCTGTTTGGGTACTGACGCAAATTAGGTTTAGACTGGAATAATCACACTCTACTTCTAACGCTCTAAATTCTTCAAGCCGAACTCAGCTATAATTGGACTTCTCCAACGGTGTGCACTGTAAGCTTGGGGTCACAGAAATATAGCTGCAGCGCGTGGTACCTCCCTACCAGTACTGTAATTTTTAAAAAAGATGAAAATATTTTGCGACTCGGTGCAAAATAAATTGTATCAGGTGTTCTGAGATCTATGAAAATGAAGGTGATTGTATTCCATACGGTAAATATTTATATATTTAGGATAAATATGAGATTGGCATATAGACTAACCAAAGATCAATAAAAAACCTAACCTCACTCTTTGACTGGTTGGCTGGCTGCAAAAGCGTGAAGCTACAAACATTTCAACTTCAAGCAGCAGCATCGTGTTGCAGCATTTCTGAATATAGAGGGTGCATTTGATCACACCTCCTTCAGATCTATGACAGCAGCTGTGGCAAGGCGTGGCGTAGACGACACCGCATGTAGGTAGATACAAAACATGCTAAACCATCGGAAAGCTGAAGCATCATTGTTGGGTGAGACCATGGAGGTGTCAATCTCCAAGGGATACTGACAGGGACGGATTTTATCCAATCAACTGTGGGATTTGGTAATTGACGGGCTTCTGGTGCAGCTGAACAAAGGCGGTTTCTATACCCAGAGGTATACAGATGACGTACTCATACTTGTAGCAGGGAATTTTACAAATATTGTCTCAAACCTGATGCAACAGGCGCTGAAAATCGTGGAGAGGTGGTATCTCCAGGAAGACTTTAAAGTCAATCCTGGCAAAACAGCACTAATCCTCTTCACGAAAAAGAAGAAGCTGAACAACCTTGGGGTACCAAAACTCTTCAATATACAACTACAAATAAACCAGGAAATGAAGTATATATTCATAAGCCAAGATGCCAAACTAACCTGGAATAAGCACTTGCCAAAAATCATTAACAAGGGAAAAATGGCATTAATGGCTACCAAAAGAGCAGTGGGTACCAAATTGGGACTAAATCCACGCATGGTCCATTGGCTGTACACTGCTGTGGTAAGACCCATGATATCCTACGGCTCTCTGGTGTGGTGGCCTATAGTAAATCAAAAAAAGACTATACTGGAGCTTTCTAAACTCTAAAGACTAGCCTACATCTGTATTACAGGTTCCATGAGGAGCATTCCAAATGCGGCTATGAAAAACACACTAAACCTCCTGCCACTAGATATTCATATCAAAGCGGAGGCAAGAATGGGAGCATCAGATTGGAGTGCAACGGAAACTGGTGTCCAACTGAACAAGGACATACCAGTGTAACAAAAGTCATCACAAGTTTGTAATTAGAAATGAAAAGTGATGAAATGATACCAAAAAATAACTTCACGAAGACACATCAAACTGTCGAGAGGGAACACTGGTATACTTATGAATCTAAAACCGACAGTGGAACAGGTGCTGGAATATATGGCGACAAACCCAGATGCAAAAACTATATGTCACTGGGGAATTGCGCATCAGTATTCCAAGCGGAGGTACATGCCATAGAGCTTTGTCTAAGGGAGAACATTGAAAGGGGTTACAGAGGGAAAACAATCCTACTGCACACCGATAGTCAGGCAGCTCTAGCTTGAAAAAAAATCAGATAGAAACTGGTCTGTAACTGTCCATAAAACCGACTGGTTCTGGAAAACCAAAACAAGGTAATACTTATGGGTTCCCGGCCACAAGGGGATAACAGGCAACGAGGAAGCTAACGCTCTGGCACGAAAAGCCTCAGCGACCAAATTTACGGGCCCCGAGCCCGTGTTAGGCATTTTCAAATCCTCAGTACGACTCTGGCTGACTGGATAGGCTTGTAAAGAACATCAGACAAGCTGGAATTTCGTACCGGGTCAGAAAAATAGTAAACTGATGGTCAAAATGCCATCAAAAGCACTGACCAACGATATTCTGCAGCTAAGCAGAAATCAAATAAGACATGTCACGGGACTAATAACTGGGAACATCTACGCAAAATGGGCATCTACCAAGACGAACCCATCTGTAGACTATGTAATGAGGAGGAGGAAACAGCCTCTCACAATGTACTAGATTGTCAAGAACTTATATGCTGGAGGTACAACCTCCTGGGGACAGAGAAAATCTTGTGAAGAGGCTGCTAAGCCTGATAAAGGTAACAAACCCATTCACTTGTTAATACCGATACAATTGGCATAGCACAATAAGTCTTAAGGCTGCAGTGTTGAGGCCTAAATCTTTAGCCAAAACATCGATTAAATCAATCAATCAATCAATCAATCAATCAATCAATCAATCAATCAATCAATCAATCAATCAATCAATCAATCAATCAATAAATCAATCAATCAATCAATCAATCAATCAATTAATCAATCAATCAATCAACCAAGCAATCAATCAATTAATCAATCAATCAATCAATTAATCGTGTTGATGTGGAGGGTTTGAGTTGAATACAAGATTAACCAATCAGAGAAACGCCGCTCTCTGCAATGGAATTTCTGTGTAGCTAATGTAATACTAGATATAAATATCCTATCTATATTAAAATACGTAGATACGTCCAATAAGATTAGTATTGGGCTGATAAGTCATTTTGTCTTTGTAGTGAGTAGCATTTTGCAGTTACCTTTTTTTATCGTTTCTATTATGTTAAAGTACGCTGTAAACTTCCAAAAAGTGGAAAAAGCTAGACAGGGCAGAATAGGTCAATGACCTAGTTGTAAAGATATAAATACCCCCTCTATTTCTCTAAAAGGGAAATAAAAAATGTTACAATTTTCGGTATTATGTACCACTGTTCTTTATCATTAAAAAATATGTAAAGTATTTCAGTTCTATTATAAACGCTCTGCATTTGTCGACTTTCATATATTTGGAAAACTTAATCTTCTGATTGGTTAGTTTACGACATATCTAATCATTATTAATTAGTAAAATATCGATAATATTCCAACCAAAAATATTTTTGCAGATTTCCTTTCATAATACCAGAAAATCTATCAGAAACGTCACATAAACAATATTTATGGTGATCAATTTAAATCCCAGTGTATAATTAACGCTCGACAATAGTACCCATTTGTTACGTATGCACAACTGCTCCATTCGTCAATAAAATTATTTCATTGTATATTAATTTTCGTTATATGTTACGTTTTGTGCATCTGTCTATACTATATTACATACGAATTTATACAGCTGTTTGTTAACTGTCAATTTGAGTTATTGCATTCCACTAGTACTTGTTTTGGGATTTAATCCTTTGTTAGTTTTATACTGAAAATATAATATACGCCCACTTTTTCAAATCTTTAGATCTTGATTAAAAATTCTACATTTGAATTAAACACTTTTGAATCCAATATTCTACTATTATATATATTATTACTATACTAGGAAATTATTATAGTGATATAAATGATCTGGATTTATTCTAAGTTTTATTCTTATTAAAACTAGCTAATTTCATACCACCAATAATTTAACATATGGAGCTAAAACCATCCAGCTGAAAATTCCAATTCATAAGAGAAATATCGCCTTTCGCATGATTCAATTAACTAATTAAGTCTAGTTAAGAATGTTTCATAATCGTGTCTGGAAATTAATTTTAATAGTGAATTCGCGACTCGATAATGACAAAACCGTCGTTTTCAGTACACCCATGAGTTATGTAGGTGACTAAAAACTTTAGTACGAAACTGGAGGTGTGTTTGAGTAACAAGAACGGAGGGTGTAGTGTAGTAGTTAACCTTCTGACCGCGTTTAATGCGGGTACAACAGTCAAATTTGTTTAATAGTTTAATTAAAACGACAGATAATTATATACGAATATACAGTGTGGATTAATAAGTGTTAAATAATTCTAATATATGATATCAAATTCCTTCAGGAATGACCAGAATTAGATAATATTTAAAGAGAATCCACTGTATGATGAATCGCGTGGAAATCCGTTTCCTTCCTTTCACTTCGAACCCTGCTTAAAGCAAGAATTTTATATGCATGAATATCAATTCCGATGTTGCCACGTCTTAATTTTATATTACATTTCTTCAGAATTAACAAAATGTAATACTTTGAATAACTTAATTTTTTAAAACTTTGTTAGGCTTTAACTATATGAATATTCCTTACTTATTCAAATAATATTTTCCGATCATTCTTTACTTGTTCTTTTTAAATTGTCACTTTTTTTTAATATCGCCCCTATTACCATTTTCTTTAAAATTTATTTTTTAAGTTTTTTCTGCTCATTTATTAATTCCAAAACTTCTCTGGGTCCGATTTTTATTTATCTTTTTGCTCCTTTCTCTTGGGAATTTGTCACTGTTTTATGTCAAATTTCCCCTCTTTTCTCTTAAAAAATGTATTATTTTTTGTCTCAAATTTTCCCTATTTTCTCCCGTCAATTTGTCACTACTTTGTGTCAAGTTTCCCCTCTTTCCTCTTGAAAATTTTGTCGCTTTTTATATCACCGAATTTAGGTCTGCTTCCTTTGTTTTTCCATAAATAAAATATAAGTACTTTTTACATGTCCTTAATAGTAAATATTGGTCGCTGTTTATACGTGAAAACTAAATTTTCCTTTATTTCTTTCGAGAATTTTTCAATTTTTTGTGTTAAATTTCACCTCTTTTTACCCAAAAATATCCGCTATTTTCTCTCGGGAATTTATCACTATTTTATGTCAAATTTTCCCTCCTTTTTCTTGAAAACTTCCCCTGTTTTCTCTTGAAAATATTATCACTTTCTTGCCTCAAATTTTCCCTCTTTTCTGTTTTAAATTTGTCACTATTTTGTCTCAAATTTTCCCTCTTTTCTCCCGGAAATTTGTCAAATTTCCCCTCGTTTCTCTTGAAAATTATCTAACTTTTTTGTCTCACCGGATTCAGTTCTGCTTTCTTTGTTTTTCCATAAATAAAATGTAAGTACCTTTTACATGTCTTTAATAGTAAATATTTGCCACTGGTGAAAACTAAATTTCCCCTTATTTTCTTTGAGAATTTATCATTTTTTTTGTGTCAAATTTCTCTCTTTTCACTCAAAAACTTCCCCTCTTTTCTCTTGAAAATTGTGTCACTCTTTTGTCGCAAATTGTTCCTATTTTCTCCTGGGAATTTGTAACTCAAATTTCCCATATTTTGTCTTAAAAATTCTGTAACTTTTTTGTCTCACCGGATTCAGTTTTGCTTAGTTTATTTTACCATAAATAAAATATAAGTATTTTTTTTATGTCCTTAAAAGTAAATAATTGCCACTGTTTATAAGTGAAAACTAAATTTTCCCTCATTTCTTTCAAGAATTTGTCAATTTTTTGTGTCAAATTTCCCCTCTCTTAACTCAAAAACTTCTTCTCTTTTCTCTTGAAAATTTTGTTAAATTTTTTGTCTCAAATTTTCCTTCTTTTCTCCAGGGAATTTGTCACTATTTTGTGTCAAATTTCCCCTCGTTTCTCTTGAAAATTTTGTCACTTTTTTTCTCACCGGATACAATTATGCTTCCTTTGTTTTCCCAAAAAAAAAATGTTCATAGAAAATTGAGACAGAAAAGTGATAAAATTTTCAATACAAAATAGGGGAAGGTTTTGGGTGAAAAGAGAGAAAATTTGATACAAAAAATTGACAGATTCTTAAAAGAAATAAGGGGAAATTTAATTTTCGACTCTAAACAGTGGAAAATATTTACTGTTAAGTACATGTAAATGGTACTTCCATTTTATTTATGGAAAAACAAAAGAAGCAGAACTGAATCCGGTGAGACAAAATATTGACAAAATTTTCAAGAGAGAAGAGGGGAAATTCGACACAAAATATTGAAAAATTTACAAGAGAAAAGATGGAAAATTTGAGATGAGAAAGTGACATAATTTTCAAGATAAAAGAGAGGAAGTTTTTGAGTGAAAAGATACAAAAAAATTGATAAATTCTCAAAAGAAATGAGGGGAAATTTATTTTTTATTTATGAACAGTGTCAATTTTTTTTTATTAAGAACATGTAAAAAGTACTTACATTTTAATTATGGAAAAACAAAGGAAGCAGAACTGAATCCGGTGAGACAAAAAAGTGACAAAATTTTACCATTATACCAGACCATCAGAGCAGATTTGAAAAATCATTAAGAAGAACCGCAGAAACGACTACTGGGAACGTCCGAAGTAACGACGAGAAATCAGAGATCGACCGAAGATTAACCAGAAAATATCTCGGCAAGTCGGAGGCCCATATCTTTGACAAAATCTGAGATCTCATTCATCCAGATATCGCTGGATCAGAACGAACCCAGATCTACCAAGAATCCAAGTCCAAATCCTTATTGAATCGTCTGGCTATCCTACTTCCATGACCCCTCCAGACAGGTGCTAGCTTATTCGACTCGTCTTGGCGTGGGAAGGAAATTAGGTTATCGTACAGCTCGGGAGATGGCGTCTACCTCGGATGGCAGCATTGCAAACTAGGCCAATATTAGAGTTGGAGCACAAGACTAGTCCAAATCAACTCAGTGGAAGCAAGTAGAGAGAGAGCCACTTGAGTACACATTTCCCGATTTTTCTAGACGATCTGGCAACAGCGCACGGTAAGTATGCCCTGTTAAGTATGACAGATAACTCCAAAAAAAAATTGGTACCGGATGGCAACACCGCGAAGCGTGATGCGAAGCCACGCCCAGCTACTCAAGGTCCTATTTGAAAACCCGACTGTCTGACTTCCATCACTTTTTCTAGCCATCGATGAGTGACGCAATAATCTGAGGTATTTCAAAATCCCAGCAATGAGTGACGTAGCATTTATTTTTTGACTGAAATTATGGTTTGAGAGCTAAGTCACTCATCGCTGGCATTTTTAAACACGTCAGATTATTGCGTCACTCATTGATCGCCGGAAAACTGGTAGGGGTAATAGACTCGCGTTATCAAATAGAGCCTTGAGTGTCCAGGCGTGGCTTCGTCTCTCCCGTCGCGGTGTTGCCATTCGGTACCAATTTTTTTGGGAATTACCTGCGGTACTTGACACGTCATTGGCTGTTGTCAGATCTACTCTATAAAATTCCCCATATCTGGGGAAAAAACAGGGAATGTGTGCTCAAGTGGCTCTCTTTACTCAAGCAGAAACACAATTTATATAAATAAGTTAATAAGAACTTAAATCTGTCCAAATAGATTTTTTTTCGATCAAGATTGTTAAAACTAAATGAACATGGATTGTTTTAATCTTGTCTGATAATTTCTCCTAAAAATATACTGCTTTACATCTTACATACTCAGGCATCCCTCAAGGTACTGTTCTTGGAGCTATATTGTAAGCTTAATATACAGCACGTGAGTAACATTTTTGATTTTGTTTCACTAAATAACGAATAATTTTTCTCTTTTTCATCTTGCACCTCCTTAGAATAGTCCTGATCAATTTTTTTTATATTTTGTTCTATTTGAAAATCTTGGTATTTTTTCTTCTATTAAATTTTTCAGTTCTTCGTGCTTTAGCTATATCCTGTTTTACGTTAATATTATTTTGTTTTTCTTTTCACTCTTATTTGTATTTTATTTTTCATTAGTATATTTTCCTTTTTTGTCTTCCTCTTAATTCCATTTATTCTTTAGTCCTGTTTTGCAACCTTTTCTTTTAACTTCCAAGTTTTTTTTTTTCATTTCCATTGTCAATTTCATAATTTATAATTTATTATCACTTCTTAAACTATAATTATTGTTTTAAAATATCAAAAAAATAAATTTGTCAACAACGTCAAATTAAGACATAAAGTTTGTTTAACCATCCTCTGCCGTTACATCATACATTGTCCAACTTGATCCCTCAATCATGAAATGGATGAGACGGAATTATGAGGTCATTAACGTATTTCTTAACTAATGTAATGTTATTTATTACTTTTG
This sequence comes from Neocrepidodera transversa, assembly GCA_963243735.1. Taxonomy (NCBI): domain Eukaryota; kingdom Metazoa; phylum Arthropoda; class Insecta; order Coleoptera; family Chrysomelidae; genus Neocrepidodera; species Neocrepidodera transversa. Next base: position 7,991,120 of record OY725347.1, read on the forward strand.
ACAGTTCAGTTCATTTTTCATTGTCAAAATACCTTCCCGGTATAATGAGAAAGAGCAAAGTTTAATTATGAAGTTGATTAATTACTTTTCAAGAGAAATAGATACTGGAATACCGCTTTTACCATTAAATGTAGTCTACAACGTTTGTGTTCACCCCAAAAGTATAATCGTATCATACATTTTTAATATATGTTATATAATTCGCCGTTTAATCACGCTTAAAATAATCCTTATCATATGTCATTAGTTATATTTTAATTTTAAGGTTAAGTGCAAAATAACATTCGAATAATATATGACAAACGTTAAATAGCAGAATACGTCACCGATTATGACGTAATAGCAGAGGATAGTTAAACAAATTCTACCAAGTTTTATGTAATACTGTCAAAATAAGTTTTTAAATTTGAGCAACGTAGCAAATCGATAATAAAAAATTTCATTTGCTTTTTTTTATAAAAAGTTCGTCTTATTAAGTCTATGGATATAAATTGATGTGATCCCCTCTTTTCGGTTGACGGGATAACAATCTTTTAATAAACGGATTTATTTCTTTAAAAGTCATTACGAAGTTTTGAAGCGCCATCAGGTAATTCAAAGAAAAATACGAAAAGCCGTAAACGCAAGAATTCAACTTAATTTCCAAACAAGTAATAAAATAAAGTTTCATAAAAATTTTAACGGAATACGCCGTAAATCACCAAAAGTCGATAATTTTAAAAATCGCAGAGACTATAATGAAGAGCACTTGTAGAGTGCGATAAAATTCCTTCAATTATAACATTTCGAAAAAACATTCATTACGAAGTTTTTTGTCCAATTGTGGATGGCCATAAAGGCGGGAGTTATTGAAGTATGGCATTTTCCAAACTGGGTTTTCCTGTCGCTTTCAAAATTGATAGCGGAAAGGTTACCAGAGAAAATTATGAAGCAATTTTGTGGGTGCCGGAGTCATTAGTCTTCTTGCTTAGACAGAGACGGTTCGATCCAATTTTGCCGTTCGCAGGTTGATTAAGGGTCGCGAATAAGGGATGTTTGGGATTATGTGAAACGATTAAAAAAGTAAATCGGGGACACAAAATTAATCTTTTTTACGGTAATTTTTTTAAAGTTAATCAAACTGGGATCAGACACAAAGTTCTTTGATGATGGATGAGGGTGATATTTAATGTCCTCAATGTTATTATCAAATAATATTTCAAATTTCTACGAGAAAAATTCGAAATATTGTTTATTATTTAAATAACTAACCACTGTTACTATTTAATTTATTAATTATTTATTTTGTATAAGTAATAATTAATAGTAGATGAGCTAAGTGGGTCAGAGTACACATTAATTTTTAATTGCGTCAAATGTGTCTACAAATATTTTATTTTTGGCAATATTGATACATCAAAATTTTGTTTTTGTCTGTTACGGCGCACAGTGGTACCAAAACCACAAAAAGTGGTCAAAACTCTGAATCTTCTGAAACTCGTACAATAATCAGCTGATTATTACAGAAAAAATAGTAAAAAAACCGCTTCTTAAAATGGGGGTAGTTTAGGGGTGAAAATTTAAATCATAAAATAAATTTCTAAAACTATGAATTCTTATAGAATTTTAACTGACAATCAAAAATATTGATAAAATTGTCTTATTGAAATGGGATGTTTTTAGGAAGATTGAAATTGAAATGAATTATTAAAATTAAATGTATTTAAGATTTATATAGAATTTAACCGACCAGTTAAAGTAAAAATAGCGAAAAAATTGCAGTTTTAAATGGGTTAAAAACTGTAATAGAAATAAGTAGATAACTTTTTTACATTAGGATTACATAGTAGCGAGTAAAGTATTGAGAAAAATATACAATCGATCAAGTCGCTGAACTCTCTATAACTTATGAACTTTTCTATGCGTGTTTGTAATTTTCCGTTTATTTGCCTACTAATGATTTTTTTATTGTTATCGCAAAAAATGATATTATTAATTTTGTACTACATAATCATTCTATATTTATTTATGCTACTGATTCCATTTGAAAATTAAAATCAATTGATTTTTAGAGATTTGGTGTACTCTTGAATATGGAGTTGAAATATTTTTTCACTGCACGACGCGTCCTGCTCGATTGAGGGTTTCCTTTCAACTATCTTACAATTGTATTTTGTATTACGGAACATACGAAAACTAGCCCTCGGTTAAAATGTTTGATACTCGGGGATATTATCCAAATATAGATACTGATAAAGTCTCCACGGCCGCTATGTCCGAAAATGCGACCCCGATAAGCATATCTTCCTATTAATGACTTCCGGATGCTAGTAATTGCCATACTGTCCGATTGTCTGGTATTATAATTGTAAATAACATTGAGAAACTTGTCAGTAACTGCTTCTCTGATTTTGAACAGAAAAGTCTTTGCTGCTGATCCGTCTGAGAAACTCACCAACGGCGGTTGCCATTGTGTACTGATATGTAATAAGGTCTTTGAACAGGTTGTTCAACGCATATAAGCAGGAGAATTATTCATCAGTCAACGAGTCTACATTCGTGAGTCTTATATTGGCTAAAGCAAAATTTCTTAGGTGTTCTGAAATTATCTGCAACTGTGGTCCTGATTTGTCGTATTGGTGGATATAAGACCAGGAATTAAGGACCTTAAAAATAAAGCGATCATGATCATGAACTCTTACAACATCATTAGGAGTATTACAGATAAAACACGCACGCTCTCTCTTTTGATTTAAGACGTTTAATCTTAAATGTGTCTAGTTTTCCCTAATCGCTTGGATCTCAACATTTATAGACTGATTGCAATTAAAACAAATTCGACGATAATAGGTTGTACACGTAACACCACAACTTCTGCGCCATTATTCACGGTCTCTAAATTAAGAAAAACCAAGTGCTAATACTTTATGGTATAAAGTGGTTTTAAATACGACAATATTGATTTTCCAATTAAAATTAAAAATATTCCAAAATTTGAAAAAATAAACTAAATAGCAATAAATATTTTTACTGTAGTTAATAAAGAAGTATTAGGTTTACTACTTAGCAAAACAAATTTTTCTCCGCGAATAAATTTGCTAAGACTTTCTTGCAACAACAACAACGATGATGATGATGATGATTCTGACCATGATAAGGACATCTAATAATTTTTATCACTTTGCATATATAAAAAAGTCTCGTTTGGCAAGTAAACAAGTTAGTAACTACAATCATAAATCATGGTTTTGTGATAGATGTCTAAATCATTTTAGCAATGAATCGGGTTAATTAAGTTATTTAGAGTATTGTAAAAACATGAACGAAAAGTAAATAGTTTTTCCTACGGAAAAAAATAAAATTATGAAATTTAAAAATTATAAATATAAACAAGTTGTTCTATTCGTAATATATGCTGATCTCGAGAGTATCTTACAAATATTCATAATGAAAATTTAATCAAAACCACGAATAATTTAGTATTGCTTATTATTTAAAATCATCATATGATAATTGTTTATCGGAATTTAAATTACATACAGGACCTAATTGGTTTTCAGAACAACTTCTTGCTATTGCTACAAAAATAAATTATATAATTCGTTATCCTAAATCTATGACACCATTAAATCGTGAAGAACAACATATATTTTATTCAAGTAAAACTTGTGATATTTGTGAAAAATCATTTGATGATGATGATGATTGTAAAAAAGTAAAGGATCACCATCAGTTTATTGGTCTATTCCGTGGAGCAGCACAAAACGCCTGCAATTGAAATTATAAAAAGACCCATGTAATACACCTTTTCAGAGCAAGATATTTTGCGAATGCATAGCTTGTTGTGCCATCTATCGGTTTACATAGTATTTAATAGAAGCAAACTGTAATTCAAAGAAAACTGTTAGTTTTGGTCTGTCTAAGTTTACGGCATCGACATACACGTATCGTAAATATGTATGTAGCTTATGTAAGCTGCAGACTCTATAAGAACAACATATACAGATTTTCTACCCGTTAAATATTTCACTATTCTGTAAACAATTCTGTAAATCAATACAGAAGTTTTATAATCATTATAAAATTGGGCTTATTTTGTGATTAAAAATGTGTTCCGTGTTGGGCAACTCTGACAAGAGACAAGAGTTCAACGTAACATAACCATACTTTCATCTTGTCATTTAATGATATGCCTGCTTTTTCTCTTGGTACTTCCAGATTATTCATTAAATACATTGATTGATGTTGATTTAAAAGAGTTAATGAATAATATCAACACTTTTTGAAGACTTGATATTAAGAGTTTTCAAGGATTTGAATTGAAAAGATTTATAGATTGCAGGTATTAGCAAACGTATTTTGGGTAATTTGACACTTTCATAGTTCTCAAATTATTAAAGTTGAAAATAATTCAATTAACTAGTATTTTTTTTTATTTAATTTTAATTTTGTACTTTATTCCGAATTTAAAACAACTCGTACGACCACAGGACGCGTTATAAAACTTGATGAACTATAATATGTGTCTGTAAGCTTCAAGAAATATTAGTTTAACTCAAGCAAAATATTGGCTGGATATGACTATTTTTTTAGTCTTGTAAAATGGACAATTTCGTTTTTCTAAGTTAATAAACTAGACAAATTTGCGCTCGCAAATGGTTCAACAGCGTGACAAAAAGTCGACCAAAAACCGGGACAGAAAACGACATTTGCAACAGAGCTAAAGCCAGCAGTGTATCATATGAAATCAGCTAGTGGACGGACACATGTTCCCCAAAGTATTCTAAAGTTTTCGTTGTCTGTCCGTCCATGCTTAAATAAGTTAGGGCTGAGGGTCCTCCGGGACACATGGCGCCCGGTTGTTGTCGGTGACAAAAAGCTCCGTCTTGGAGAAACGTTTCGTCGTTTATTACTCCCTAGTCCGTATTTTACATGAGGCGCTGCTCTCTGCTGCAAGACGTCGCCGTCGGTCGCCTCGTTGCTCGCTACTTTGGATAGCGATATCATTTTCAGTATTATTAAATTTCCGATGTGATGAAAATTGATTTAATTACATTATAAATTATTAAATTGTGTTGTTGAAATCTATAATAAATATTAATTACTTCTATACGCAACAAGTAAGATCTGCGGAAGTAAAGGAAATAATTTTTCAGTCAAGAAGTAGCTTTAATTTTTCTTATTTTTTTTTTAGTAACCAATAATTATAATTAAATTAGTAGTTAAAAATACTGGATTAGAGAAGGTGATCTTCATAATGACCTTGACCTTGACCTTAATTGTCTGATCAGATGTATTCGAAGCGTTACATGACAATTAAATCAGACGTATATGAAGTAACTGAAATATATTTTCAATTATTTCAGACATGGCTAGTCGTTCGTCAAGGTCACCAATTGTTCCTGTATATTTTATCTACTTTTATTTACTTAACAAAAAAAAGAAATTAATTCTTGATAAAGTTATATTTCTTTATGGTGATTGCAATTTTTCCGCAATACACAAAAATAGGCTACCTTTTAGTAGTTATTGGCTGTCATGTGTCAACTTAAAATTATAATTAACATTCTCGAACGGCGACGACATAACAAATACACCATTAGACCGACTCATATTTTCTATTAAAACTTTTTTGTTTTGCAAGCCACCCGGAGTGTAAAAACTTTTAATTAAAGAACTTAATGAGGCGTCAGAAGATTTTATAGACAGAATCGAAAATAAGTTAGCTCAGTATTTTTAAAATATAATTATTTTTTCTTATAATTGGATCGTTGTTTTATCAATTACGTTTCGTCAATGGTAAAGAAAATCTTTAATTTGGTGACTAATTTTGTTTTTATAATAAAAAAATTACTAATAAATTAAAACAGCGTATAGATCAAGACAACAAATTTAGTTCTAAATTTGTATAAATATAACATAAGATAGTAAATTTATAAAATATTAATGAAAGCATAATGATGAAAATAATAAAATTAACAATATTTTTTTATAAGAATCATTCGTTTACTTGAATTAAGAATTGCTTTATTTATTGTAGATATAAATTCAAGTGTTTTAAAATAATTTTTTTACCCCTTGGTTAAATTTATTGATACCCATTGTAAACATGATGGCATATGGATGAAGATAAAAAATTGAGTTCTCAATTTGTATAAAAATGAGTTAAAACCCAAAATGTTTTACAAAAATACGAAAATGAATAAAAGGATAATGATGATAATGATGAAATTATCAATAATTTTCTACATAATCTATTATTACATACAAATTAATAATTCGTTCAACTATTGTTGATATAAATTTAAGCATTTTAAACTTAAATTTTAAAATAAAGTTTTTACGTAATAGGAATTTTACTATTTCGTCCTTATTTATAATAAAAATTTTTGATACCCCTTGTAAAAATGACAGCATACGGATCAGGATAAAAAAATTAGTTCTAAATTTGTATAAATATGACTTAAAACCGGAAATATTATACAAAAATACGGAAATTATTAAAAGGATAATAATGATAGTGATGAAATTATCAATAATTTTCTAGAGTATCTATTATTACATATAAATTAATAATTCTTTTACTTACTGTAGATATAAATTCAAGCATTTGAGATTAAAATTGTTACTTCAAAGGAATTTTACTATTTCGTCCTTATTTATGATTCAATTTCTTTATACTCCTTGTAAAAATAACAACATATGGACCAAGATAAAAAACTTTGTTCGAAAAATACCAAAATGATTTAAAAGGATAATGAAGATAATAATAAAAGAATTAATAATTTTCTACGAATTTATTATTACATATAAATTAATAATTCTTTCATATTTATTGTAGATATAAATTCAAGCATTTCAAAATAAAATTTTTACTATTAATGAACTTTAGTATTTCGTCCTTATTTTTGATTAAATTTTTTATTAGCCCTTGTAAAATGGCAGCGTACGGATCACAATAAAAAAATTAGTTATAAATTTGTACAAATAAAATTTAAAACCGTAAATATTGTAACAAAATACAGGGATTATTAAAAGGATAATGATGATAATGATCAAGTTATCAAAAATTTTGTACAGAATTCATTAGAATCATTCATATGTATAAATTAATAATTCTTTCATTTATTGTAGATATAAATTGAAGCATTTTAAAATTAAATTTTTACTTCAAAGGAATTTTATTTTTTCGTCCCTATTTTTGATTCAATTATTGATCCCCCTAGTAAAAATGACAGCATATTTATCAAAATAAAAAATTTACTTCTAAATTTAAATACATATCATTCAAAACCGGAAATATTATAGAAAAATAAGTAAATTATTAAAAGGATAACGATAAAATAATGAAATTAATAAAATTTTTTTATAGAAACAATTAAATTCTGAAAAAAATAGTTGACAATTTTTTAAAAAAATTATACTTACATCAAATATTTGAAGAGTAGTTGAATTAAAATTTGAAATAGTTGACATACCTGAAATAAAAAAAATAAATTAATATAATTATCCAATAAAATAAATAATATATTCGTTATATTCTCTTTGGAGATTAGTGTAATTGGTTAACAGAGTTAAGAAACACTCTGTAAAGCAAATTTTTGCATCAGTTATCAGAAAGATATTTTTATGTAAAAAAATTTAATTAGCTTGTTATAATAATTTTGTTTGGTATACCACAAGGACTTGTGTGATCTTACAGAGATAAAATTTTTAATAATACTGAATTAATTTTAATCATAGAAGTAAGAAACACAGATTTTATTATATTTTGTATAAAATGCATATTTTTTCTTATAAATAAGTCTCCCAAGACTTATATAACATTCATAAATCAATAGAGAATTTAACTACATACTCTCTATTACATATATCCCTCGCATTCCAACTCCAACAATAGCGACTCCATTTTTAAAAAAGCAAAACTACACAAAAAATATATATATGATTTATGCAACATTTATTCTGGAAACGTGAGCTTAATCCATTGTCAAAAAGGAGCTACAAAATGAGATTTTAATCTTTGAGCTTCTGTTCAGAGAACCATATGATTTACTGAAGAAGGAAGGGAACTGAGCTCAGCTCAGCGTCTTACTCCTTTGAGATTTATCCCCCCCGTAACTGTTACATCATTAAAGACGAGGAGTACGAGAGTACAAGAGACGGGAAACGTGAAAGTTGGCGATGTTAGAAAATCACTTTGCATTCAATGACGAATAGGATACGAAAATGTCCTCTCTCAGTTGAATTTATCATTTTCTTGTTTCTGCTTTGTATTACTATGTAAAATGGGCTTTGTAAATAAAATCCTTTTATAAAAGATGGATTATATCTAACATGATATTTTCTTGCTAGTTATAAATGATTGTATTAAAGATCAATCTTTATTATTTTACACGAAATATATATATATTCCTATGAATTGGAATTATTGGGTCCTTTTTATAGATTTCATTTCAATTTTTTATTTGAAATTGTAAAATTTTATACTTTGTTGGGCGCAATTTAACTAATTTATTTCATTTTTTTATTAAGAGCAATGAGTTTTCTTTAATATCAGGGAGGGTTAATAGATATAAACAAAAAGTATTATTTTCTGTATAAATTTTGAATATTCTGATTTTTCTTATATGTGAACAAATATTCTTTCAATCACAAATAACAATAAAACTTTATTTTAACTACTTTGAAATGTTAACAAAACATTTTCATAACGTCATTAGACACCGATTTGTATCTAATGAAGACACGATGCAAAAACACTTTCTATCTTCTTTCTGCATTTGAAGCCTCCTGTTTTATTCTCTGGACGATTTTCAATCATCAATGAACCAATCAAAATTCTTTATTATAAAGTGTCTGAAAATTTGGAATTTTAAACGTTAAATTAAATTTATCTGGATGAGTTTATTAAGATTTTATATTGAATTGACTTCCTGGGATTATTTTTAAATTTCTACATTATTTTTTATTCGAAATGCATTTCTTAATTTGAACCAAATTATTAAGGTCTCAGTTTACTATTAAGTTACGGTAATTTGTTTACAGGGTGTTATTTTCTTTACTGTTAACCAAAATTAATTCTTTTTTATTTTATATCAATATATTACATATGTTCGCTTAAACATTAAAAATTACTCGTGGACACGTTGTATACGTTATATCTCCTAAATTGGTAAGATAAAATTATGTTTTTTCTCATATTTTTCTTGGTGTATTGATTTTCTGCTTAGTACTAGATTCGTCATTTTAATGTCCTGTGGTTTCATTACTTCGTTTATATTTTGTTTTAAGTGAAGTTTTACTGGGCCAAAATTTGTTGTCTTTCGTCCATTTTTAAATCTTTTTTTCTTCCAAATTTTTAATTTTTGTTCTACCACTCGATTTTTCATGTTATTTTGACAAATATGAATTAAGAACTCATAAATGTAAATATTACTAGGCGGTCGACGTTTTGACATCAACCGTCATTAGATCGAAGGACCAACCTGAATACAGCATCTCATGATTTATTATCTTAACATAAATGAATCATTTAAGTGAACTGTAACGGCTAAAATCATCGATTTTACATTTTTTTAAATTTATTATTTTTATAGAGCAACTGCTCTCACTCTGTATCACTGTCAAAATAATATTTACAATTTTAATACATTTAAAACTTCAGAAAATCTACTTGTATAATTTTTGGGTATATTAAAAAGCTCTCTTTAACAGACAACCATTCTGCTCAATAATCTAGAAGCACTAGCGTCTAGATCCCAATTGCAACTCGAGTGCCCACCGCTGTTGTAAGGTTTAAGTGTTTCATTGACGAAAAGAAAAATATTTATTTTATTAAAAAAAGTCTTGACTATCTAAATCTACCTGTGTATTAAAAAAAAATTCCTCGGGATTCGAACCAGGAAGTTTTATGTGTAAAGCATACACTCTAGCACTGGACCACTTCGTATCACAATAATATATAATCAAACTTTCAAGTTAACGTACAAAACGATGGCAACAGCGGTGGGCACTCCAGTTGCAATTGGGATCTAGACGCTTCTTCTAGAAGCTAATGATTCACAAATATCTAAATTGTCCATTTACCAAATATTTGTTTTTTTTTTGGTTTCTGTTTGGTAGAGTTAGATGATATTATGCAAGTAGATAGTGTCTCCCTAGAAAAGTTACTAGATTTTCCCCCAGATTGGCCTTGAACTCAAGCGAATCCGCAGCCACCTGTCTGCTTACGACGAAAACGACGTTTTTCGACGTTTTCGTCAATTTTGACGGGTTTTTTTTGACGTTTTAATCGTTTTCGGCGTTTTTCGTCGTTTTCGTCGTTTTTCGTCGTTTTCGTCGTTTTTCGTCGTTTTCGTCATAAGCGGACAGGTGGCTGCAGGTTCGCTTTTTTCTAGTATCTTTTCTAGGAATATTGATATGAAGGGGGACACTATCTACTTCTGCATTTTTGCTCAGCATTATATATTGCTTCACTGATTTTTATCTGATTAGTTCTTACCATTATTTCTAGTAACAACGCTCGAAGAGTCTCGTGAACAGATTTATTCTCAACTTAAAATCTTATCCCATTTTTTTTCCTAATAGATTTTTGGTATTTGTAATAAGTTCATATCTTCATAAATATTTGTACTGCGACTTGTTCAAATCTACTGTGATTCTCCCTTGATTCTAATGACAAAATGACTAATAATCTTAAAAAATAGAAAATTTTCACACTCACCCTGTATATCCAAATCGGGTCGGTCAAATTTGTGTATCTTAATAGTTTTAAAACAAATATGTTTTTACTATCACGTCTCTAAATTTCCGATCAAAATATATGGTTAGTTATTGATATACAGGGTCTTGAATTTGCCAAATTTGAATTTTTCCTTATGTAATTTTTCGTAATATTTTTCGAATTTCATTATATTTTATTGTGGTCAGTGTAGTTTTTGTACTATTTTGGAATATAAAGACCTCTACAGAGGAATCGAAAATTCGGTAATTACAGGGTAAAATTATATCCCCTCTATATCTCTAACTGCGAATGTAACGCTAATATGTGCACAAAGTATATTTGATGTTAATTATACTGGGTGATTTATTATTATGATTACTCGAATCCCGAATTTTTTCAAAAATCTTTTTAAATAAAATTTTTCAGTGTAAATTAAATATTCTTATAATCAACATTACTTAATATTTTTTAGTATTTCTATATTTTTAATATTTTTATATCAAAGTTTTTTTATAATAAAATTATGATGATAATGACAAAAACTACAAAATGGTACAGCTTTATTATTGTCAGGAATTCCATAAAATTCTTTTAGCGGTGTGTTTTAGAGGTTGTAATTGGATGAAATTACCAAAACCACATCCGCAAATGCAATGATCGCCAGAGGTAGGAGGTCAATGGGATATGTTGGGAATATAAATGTCACTTAGTAAATTGGATGTGTGTTCTGTATTTGTCTCTAAAAAAAATAGGACTATTTATTTTTTATTTATTGCCGCATAATTATTTAAGTAATTGTGCCATAAAAAAAATAAATATATAAACTTAATCAACCACGAATCGAAATTTTTTTGTAATATATATATATATAAATATTGTACTAATGAAAATAAACTAATTTTTTCTACAAAACAAAATAATTCTTATATTAATATCAAAGCAAGGGATACATATTTCTTTGATCGTTTTTCAACGTTTGTCGTTGACAACCAAATAATTACGTACACAATTTCTAACAATAAATATGCTCGAATATCTCATTTTCAAACAGGAGCAGGAGCATTTCCAGTCTGGCGGAAATAGGCTAAGGATAGGTCCCTTTAATTAAATTCTCGCTTTTCTTTCACAAAAACCGGATTCGTCGTCACACTTCAAATTTGATCTTAAACGTTAAGAGAACGTTTCGAGTATCGTTGCTAATTTGACAACGGCAAGAGGGAGCCGAAGAACTTTCAAATCAAACTGATGAAATATTACATAAGATTTTGCTGAGGAACAATCGACTAACAAGTCAAGTGGAAGTTCTCCACAACTTTTGATTGCCATTTCCAGGCGAGGAGAGGATTTTCGTATTAAATTGAAATGGAAAAAAACGCGTGTGGTTGTTTTTTTATTAGCTTGGATGATCTTTAATGTAAATTCGACAAAAAGTATTTTAGTATCGAATGTAGAAACGATATAGGCATAATTTAAAAACTTTTATATTAAATGCAAAAAATTAAAATATAAGAAACGAGAATATGCTTTTAATAGGAAAATTCGGATCTTTTCTGGAAAAAAAATTAAATACTTATAAATGGGTAATGTAGTAATACTTTTAATGTTTTTCAATCTAGAATAATTTTTCTTATTTATAAAAGTAATAATAACTTTTGATCAATTATTTTCAAAAAATGCGAAGTGGCAACATTCATTTTCAAAAATTATTTAAATAATTAATTATCAGTGTTGTTGATAATAAAAACGTGTATTGTTTTCTTTTCAATTCGTTTATTGAATTTAATTTTTAAATATTTTTAATTTTGTTGGCATATTTTTTATTTGAACACTTTTTATATTTAGTTGTTAATTTTATATGGCCCCAATAAAGTGTTTTGGTTGCGATGGGTACTGTGATGCCTTTTGGGCCATACAGAATAACCTTAAATAATAATATGTCGTAGTTCATTAAACTAGTTATAATTTAAACAATATAGCAAGGTAACCCGACAGGTTGAATGCCGGTCGTTGGCCATAGGTCAGGAACTGTTTGTTGTTGAGTTTGCATATATATGTATATATATAAATATACAATCATGGTAAATTGCTGAGCGTAATGTAAAGGTGAGGTTTTTTTATTTTATTGGGACTGCAGCAAGACTCTCCCAATAAAATGAAAATACCGTCACCTTTATATAAATATATATATTTTGTTATCTATTTGAGACGTTTCAGTCAGTCATTCTTGATTCGGTATCAACGAGTTATCAATTTATTATATTATAGTAAACATGTACCAGTGAATAAATTTGTTGTTGAAAGTATCTACTGCTTATCTTCCCAACATTGAGATACTCTACATCTTTACTATCCCATATTAGATGGCGATCCTAAACCATTACATTACACTTCAGTACCTGGCAACCCTGCCAGGATACAATACAATAAAAAAAAATAATTCAAAAGCGGATAATAATAAAACATACCTTCAGATTCTACTAAATATTCGAGCCCACAGAGAATATGACTTGGTAGAGCTTGTAGAAAACTTCCCCATTTGCATCCAATGCTATGCTACGTTTAGGCGACGAGGTAAACTAAAACAATGTTTATAGTAGCAACACTATAATTATTGCTATTATTTATTTCTTAAAGCAACGAAATAGGACAAACTAACATTCAACAAGATCCCATTCCTATGGAAAATGAAAATAATGAGGTAGACGTTGATAAAGATGAAGGAAATGGCGAAAATATTAGAAATTTACAGGTGAAATTACCAACTATAGAAGCTACTATGCAACTTGGACAATCGATTGTGCCTGGAACATTTTGAGATCGTGTAGTAGCTCTATAGAAGAAAAATGCAAGATATTTGACTTTAACAATGAAAATACGGATTGCAAGTGCTTAATCGGATTAAGTAAAGCGCAATTTGCAACGGTTGTAGATAACTGTAATAACTTGACACGCAGAAAAAAATTAAAAAAAACTGTGTAGGTATTTTTCCTATAAAACTAAGAACTGATTCAATTCAAAAAGTTTTAAGTATGATATTGTAACGACACTTCGGTCGTTACGGGTCACTTTGGTGCCTTAGTCCAGGTTTCGAATTGCCTCGGGCGCCACCTCTTCCGTTTAGAGTGTGAAGGGCAGCGTCAGTGGAGAAAGAAAATACTCCAGGGGTCGTTATGGTATCGACCAAAATCACTGGCGGCCAAAAGGGAGGTCTTTACTTGCCCTACTAGGTTTGAGTACCTGGGTTTTAGCTGCTGGGATGTTAAACTCAAAACAAATATTAATAAACAAAACTTTTATTGGTTAAAAAAATTCCGGCGAAGAAAAAGGTGTGTAACAGACGATACAAGAACGATTGTCTTGGCGGCGTGGTGTAGTCGGACTGACGGTTCTGGACTCCGGATATAATTGAAGTTGGCTTCAACTTGACCTGTCTCTAAAGGTCGACGGACTGCACTGCTGCTCCAATGGGGGAGTTCCCTCAATGTTGCCAACATAGAAAAAGGTCTACCAACGGGGAAGGATTATTTTTGGTCAAAATCTACTTCATTATTTTGGCAATGATAAAATATGTGTACAAAATTCAATTGAGCTTTCCAAAATATATCGTTTGCGAAATATAATCATTTTAATAAAATCTTCCTTCTGATTGGTTGAAATTTCGTTGTCAAATGTCATTCGTCATAGAGTAAGTATAACAGAGCGACACGTTTCATTTTTAGCGACTGACCTACAGCCTTGGAGGATTGGTGGAAGTAAACTGAATTTGGTGACTAGTTTAAATATTCTATAAAACATGTCGTTATTTTATAGTTACTCTATGAGAAATGACATTTGACAACGAAATTTCAACCAATCAGAAGTAAGATTTTATTAAAATCATTATATTTCGCAAACGATATATTTTGGAAAGTATATTTTATCATTGCCAAAATAATGAAGTAGATTTTGAACAAAAATAATCCTTCCTCGTTGGTAGACCTTTTTCTAGGTTGGCAACTCCTCCATTTTGACGGCCACAGCAAGTCTGACTTCTGGCTGCCTCTGCAGCTGCTGACAATGGTTTGAATTGCCCTACTCGATACGAACTTCGGCGTCTAAGAAGCAAAGACGAGAGTGTCGCTATCTGCCTGGCCAAGGTTCAACTGGTATGACTGGCCTTTTATTCACGATTTTAAGTTAATTTCACTCCAGTGCCGTGCGCGATTTAATTTACATATTTTAAATAATACGGAAAAAAGTAACTTTGTTACAATGTTTGGCATAAAACCGCAGCAGCAATAACTGGTAGACGGATTTATTGACATTCAAGACTTTCCGATTTTATTTGAAGATGAAATTGAAGAATTAACACTCGGTACATACCAGATTCAGCTTTCATCCAGTTATACATCATCTCGTATAATTAACTGCAACTATTTGGTTAGGTCACCTCATAAACCTAATGTCGAAAATAATATTCATTTGATAAGAGCTTCAATACCTTAACGGTTTTAAGCTGCTAATGAAAGAAAATGCCAAATAATTGGAATAAACGAAATAACTGACTGGGCACGTCTCTGTAATTCAGGTGTATGAGTCTTAGGATTGTGTGGACATGTGTGCTTTGTAATATGGTTTTTTTTACTCGGAAAGAATAGCCAGAAATTCGTTACCCATCAACAAATATGGCAAATACTTTAAATGGTGTAGCTAATCCAAGGCCAGTTTAAGAAGTTTGTGTTTTACTTAGATTTAGTTCAATAGGTAGTATAAGCCCATTTGACATGCCAAGAAGTTGGACTTTACACTACTTAAGTATATTTCTCCGTGATTATGAAATATACTACATAACACCGCCCGACAAAAAAAAAGTTCGTACACAAAAGAGTGACATATGTATTCCCATGTATTTTTCGACGCTGAATCCGATTCCGAGCTTAGAATTGAGCCTGCGCGTCTGGAATTGGCCCCAGGGGCCGAAAATGGGCTGAAATGCGATTCCCGGGATAAGGCCGGAAAATCATATTTCGGATATACCAGTTGCAACAGTGGTATTTTCGTATTTTTCAATTCTGGACCTGAGGGACCCGAACATGGAATTTCACACGGCCATAAACATGTCAAGCACAGTCTAAGCTACAGGAATTAGTACATAAAAATCCCACTGCTGCGATTGGTACGTCCGAAATATGATTTTCCGGCCCCAATGGGCCATTTTCTCTGGGAAACTGGGAATTTCAGCTGACCAAACACTTTTCACACCCAGCCTCAACTCCAGAATTTTAAAGTCCATGAAAATACCACAGTCGCGACCGGGATGTCCAAAACAGGATTTCCCGCCTCAAGAGGTCATTTTGCCGGATCCGAACCCGGAATTTCAGTTGGCCATAAACTTTTCGAGCACAAATTCGGCTTTAGCTCCAAATTTAAGAGTCGACTTCGCCTTATGAACTTTTTTTTTGTGAGGCTGTGTAATTTTTCGAATCATTAATGGAATGTGCTTGTACGTCAATATTTTTCAAGGATTAAAATTATAACAACAATACAGAAAGCTCGCAGAAGTCTAGCTGAAATATTTTTTGTGATTATTCGAGTGATTCTATGACAATGAAAATTTTACTGCTGTTAGCAGTTAGCGGTACGTAATTTATATTAAATTAAAGGCTATTTTTTTCGATGACTCGATGATTATGCGGATTAAGACACAGACTTGAAATCAAATGGTCGCCGGTTCGAATCCCCAACCTTGTTAATTTGTTTTCAACAAATAACTTTTTTATTTTTTTCTTATTATAATTTTTGGATAATTTTTATTCAGAATCACTCAAAGCAGTTTAATTTCGCGACAAAGTTTTTAATCCGAGTCACGATAAACAAAGTGTTTAAATACGGTTCGCTTTCAATAATATTTCATTCAAAATGAAAAACAGATTTTTTTAGGTTTGCTGAATAAAAATTATCCAAAATCATAAAAAAAAAGTTACTTGCTGAAAAAAAAACTAAGAAGCACTTGGGTGAATCGAACCGACGAACCATTGCTTTCAAATCCATATCTTAAACCGCATAACCATGGAAATAACGGAAAAATATACTTTTTAATTTAATATAAATTACGTACCGATGTATAAATATTAATTTTAATTTTTAGCGTTATTTCCCAAAACAAGTTCTTAATATTATATTTATCTTTTAAATATCAAAATGCCTGGCATTTGATTTTGATTGTATGGTACACAGTTTTACATTTCGGCCTACAGGTGTCGCCACATGCCAAGTGGCATACAACGTCATAATAATTATTATAATGAGCGTTGTAAAAAAGTATATATTGTTTGTAATGTATGCTTTTATCTTAACCTAGGTAGGTAACTGCAGTTTTTTTCTAAAATATTAAATTGGGTAATTAAATATATTGTAGTATGTCCAATTATCGTTTTTTTGCACGACTCTATATAGAGGGCTTAGATTTGTGGAGGTACTCAACAGGGTGCAAGGTATCCCCTAATGATAATTTAAAAATGCCCTATTGGGCTCTCCTATTATAGGCGAGTAATATGAAAAATTTAGTAAATTTTATTCTGTTGTTATACATAGAAATCTTACTTGAAATTATTTTCTGTAGTAATATCACAAGAGAGTGAGAATAAATTGAAAATAATTCGACATATTTTAGACACGAGAAACCGAAGGGCTCGAGTTGCTATTGCTAAATGGCAACAAGTTTAAGAAAATGACTGGAGAATTATTATCTAATTTATCGAACTCTCATGTGGTATTCGATAGATAATTTTTTTGACGTTACTCAAAATGTCAGATAAAGAAAATACATTGTCATGTGGTTGTCATTCAATAAAAACAATGTACATTGAATTATTCTAGCTGAAATAATGTATACTAATGTTTTGATTGGCTAGAACGTATATGAATTACTGAAAATGAAAATTTCTATTGGTTTCGAGAAACATCAGAAAATAATCTAATTAAAACGAGATATATATTATTTTTAATAAGGGACTAAATTCCCAACTGGAAACAATCATCATTGAAAACGCGACGTTGTTAATATTGCAATGTCACTGACACAAGCCTCACGTACTCAAACAATACTTGTTTGATATGTAACACGAAATATTGCTGACATTTTACAAAATTATAAGTGGCACAAACTGGAGCTTGAATTCATGAATAAAAAATTTCCATTGATAATTTATACGGTACACAAAATCTCTAGTTTCGTTTTGGAGTTTAAAACGGCGTTGAAAATTAAAACGGCAAATACTTGGCGCTGATTAATGAGAATATGCAATTACACATTAATTTTTGTCACAACGAGACAAGTAAAATACGTTAAAAGAATTCCATACTAATTAACTATTGTATTCATATTTTCACTTTAACACATTCATTATTTTGTTTGTTTGTATTGGATACTTTTTATCAGGGGCAGTAAAAATGCCGATTTGAGCTAGTAAAAGAAGAAGAAGACTTTAACTAAATAAAAATACAAAATATAAACGTTTTTGGAATGTCTAAACATTGATGAATCCATAGGAAATTGAGATTTTTGGAAACGTCAAAGACGTATCGATTTTTATGTCCATTTATTATTTTTTAAGGTAGGTGTACATCTAAGACTAAAACGATCTCGAGACTGGATTGACGACTAGATCGGACTCTCTAGATTTCCAGATATTTCTTCTAGATAGTTCATTTCCCTCTCAAGATTGAGTGGAATGATGGAGAAACCTTCACATTAATTGCTTTATATGAAGCAAATGAATTCCTATGGAATACGAATCATAAGGACCATAAGGCCAGCTCAAACGAAGGGTGACCATTAACTAAAATTTCCTTCTTAAGTTTGCTGTCTTGCTTAAAAATTTGGTGGCCAATTAAATATTTCAAACTGCATCCCAGACATTCTTATGAAATTTCTGAGCTGTTGGGGATCTTCCATCATCAATTCTGGAACTAGAGCTGAACAGACTCCTAATCCATTACGACGTTCTACCCATTCCCTATCCAACACTTTCTACTTTTTGGTTTCACCGTTATAAACACGAGTGCTTTACACTCAGCCATTGCGTGACTCTCAAGTCTAGCCGACACGATTTCCTTCTAGTGGACACGGACTGAAGACTAGTCTTCAGTGTTCTAGTCTCCAGAGACTTGATTTAAATGGATATGGTTCTGAGACAAGTAACGAGTGCTTCTCTCTCGAGTCTCAGATGTACATCTAGCTTTACAGGATTAAACTTTCCTCTTGAAGTAGTTTTCCTTTCATGGCTCGATTCGATAGTCCCACAATGAACATATCTTTAATCAAGCTGTCTGGTAGGTCTCCAAGTTTAGACGAAAGGCTTAGGTTTTTCTAATCTCTGATAAATTCTTGAGTGGACTCATCTGGATTTTGCATCCTTGTGAGAAAATTATGTTTTTCAACTGTTAGATTCTTTTTTAAAGCTAACAAATAGTCCATCATTTGAACTGGATTCTATGTACATGCTAAATGAATTGAATATC
The DNA here is from genome assembly GCA_963243735.1 of Neocrepidodera transversa. Lineage (NCBI taxonomy): Eukaryota > Metazoa > Arthropoda > Insecta > Coleoptera > Chrysomelidae > Neocrepidodera > Neocrepidodera transversa. The sequence continues at coordinate 8,010,327 of OY725347.1, forward strand.
AATAGTGCTTGCTCCAATATGTGATGTAAGAAAAACTTTTCAGGCATTTTAAACATTTTTGTAAATTTGTCGCTAGAAGATATATCGTAAAATGTTGAACCCAAATTTTCCAATTTTGTCTCAAATTGGCTTATAAGTATAACGGCGGCACTGACTTGGAAGAAACTTACACAAGTATAATCTAACAAGTCTAATACGCTGTCATCTCGGCGTTTGTCATTCTATGTATCGTGGTGACATCTAATTATTAGTTGTTACAACCAATATAATAGTTATGATGGTTGCTTAATCAGTAGGATATATCATAACACTTGCTGAATACCCGTGCGCTACGGAGTCTCTAAAGGTGCATCTAGACCAGTACAACAAACAGCACAAAAGGTTCGCGAATATTTTGCAACAAGCATAAGGGTGAGCTTGGATAACGTCTAAACTACAGCAACAATTTTTTGTTTCTCAGTGTTCGTTGATGTTTCTATTTTTGTTCGTCAGACTTGCTGTGTAATTCCACGTCCAAACTAACGCGCACAAACAAGCAAATTTCCTTTGATGTACCGACATCGCATGGAAAACATTTTGCGCTGAGCAAAAGAGCGCGCGAACGAATAGGTGTGAGCGCGCTCCCGTCCAAACCGAGATGTTTTGTAACGTACGCGAACGTTTTGCGCTGTTTGTTGCACCGGTCTGGATGCACCTTTAAAAGAGAACTTGAACGACTGAGCATTGCTTGCTTTTTCATATTTTTACATATTTTTCCTGTTTTTCATTACTTTGTTTTATCCTATTTTTATCTATTTTGTTCTATTTTTCCAATTTTTCCCCATTTTTTTCTATTTTACATTTTTTCCCACTTTTTCATTATTTTTAAGATATTTTTCCCCTAGTTTCTTTATTTTGTGCTATTTTCCCATTTTTCTATTTCTTTCTATTTCTTCCTTTTTTCTATTATTTTATCCCATTTTATTTATTTTTCCTTATTCCTTATTTTTCTATTTGGCCCTTTGTACCACATTTATTCTTATTATTTTCCATTATTTAATATTTTTAACTTTTTTTTGTATTTGTTTCAGTTTTCCCTATTTTCTTTTTTTTCCATATACTTCTTATTTCTTCCTATTTTCGCCAATTTTTTACTTTATTCTTTCCTACTTTTCCATATTTTATCCTGTTTTTCCCTATTTTTTTATGATTTTGCTATTTTTTCTATTTTTCCTTATTTTCTACTATTTTTCACTGTTTTCCTCTATATTTCCTATTTTTCTCTTACTTTAGTGGGTTGTAGAAAAAATGTACTGTTCAACTGATGTGGATTGTCCATATCCCCACTCTGACGTCTACAGCGTCGTGCTCAAACATTTCCCTCACATCCAAACTTGTTGCACAAACGACTATATTAGTTGAGAAAATATTATAGCGCAAGGTTTTTCACAAACATTTGGTGAAGTATGATGAAGTTTTGGCCCCTGTGATAAAACAGCAGATATTCAGACATTTTATATTGAAGAACCAACAAGGATCACTGAATCGACTGCCACTATTATAGATTACATATGTACAAATTTTAATAAAAGAAATGTTATCAGTTCTGTTATACATGTTGGTTTCTCAGATCATGAAGTATTAATTATAAAACTACCTAATCTATCTAAATCTCAGAATATCAAGAAAACACGATACAGTAGATTTTTCAGTTCAAAAAACTTCACTAATTTTATACTTATGTCGAACCAAATTATATGGAAGGATGTTCTAGCATCAAATGAGCCTATCGCTTTGTTCCATCAAATTTTAATGGAAACCTTCAATATTTGCTTTCCAATGCGCACAATTAAAGAAAAAAGACAAAAAAAATGTTGGCTTACACGTGGTTTAAAAATATCCGCAAAAAACTTGAGGTCTTTATTAGTTATTAAAAAATTTAAAAAAAATGAGCTATTCATCAACTATGTTAATAAGTACAGGTCTGTAAAAGACTCTTGGAAGCAAAAAATCGTAGCAGAGAGAACTGGGCTATAGTAAATGATTTAAGGGGGAAAAACAATCATACTAGCAGTAGTACTAGTAGTGTAGATGTAAACATAGTAAATAAATTTTATTGTTCAATAGCTGAACATCTGACATCAACTATTGGAGGACGAACAGACCCAATGTCTTACACGGAAAATATGTTGGTTAATGAAACATTTTTTTTCTGTCCTGTATCTCTAGATGAGATTAACGCCGTATTTACGGACATCAAGAAAAAATAGGTTGTGGCGATGATGAAATATCAATAAAAATTTTAGCTAGTTTGCCAGACCATGCGCTAGTTACTTTTTGTGAATCCGTTAATATTAAAGCAAACCTAATATATTATCTACTAGTCAATTTGGATTCTAAAACACAAAAGTACAAATTATGCTATTTTAAAACTCTTAGAAAGTCTTTATTTCAAATTAAATGAGGGTGATGCTACAGCAGCAGTATTCTGCGATTTTTCAAAAGCGTTTGATTGTGTAAATCATGAACTGCTGTTGAACAAACTCTACCAGTAAGGAATGATCCTACTTATCAGAACGAACACAAACGGTTTCTAAAAATGGTATATATTCTGAAACTAGAAACATTCTTCACGGAGTTCCTCAAGGTTCTGTACTCGGTCCCTTGTTGTTTCTTCTTTACATAAATGATTTATCAACGATTATTTCCCTCGTAACAAATAAAACCAATGAGAGACTTCCAAATTGCACCACGTGACTTGTATTGATAAGTGATTATATTGCTACAGGTCGTTTAATCGCGATTAAACGACGTCTAGCTTTGATTAAACGTCGCCTAGCTTTGACAAATATGCATGTTAATAAACAATAAAGATAAAATGTAAATACTACATTCCCAATTTGGGAAATAATCTTAACATATACCCCTCGATCTGTAAATTTAACCCCATAAACTGCGGCTAGTTAATTTTTTTCAAAATTTTGCTTTGAAGCAAATGTTTTCGACTGAATAATCCACCTAAAAAGCCCTCGACCTTCGGTGTCGGCCTTTTAATGGTGGATTATTCAGTCTCAAACATTTTCTAAGCAAAATTTTTCAAAAAAAGCTAGCCGCAGTTTATCCGCTTAAATTTGCAGTTCTCGGGATATAATCTGCGATTAAAATTGAAGGTCTCTTTACCATTTTTGCCACGGCCATTTTGTGGAGTGATAAGGATACTAATATTTAAAAAAATATTATTATCGCTGATTTACAAAAAGTAAAACAGTGGTGTGATGACAATTTTCTATGTTTTAATATAAATCAAACGAATATTTTAACATTTAAATTTAACTTTAATCACTTACATCTCGCTAACAATATAATAATCAACAAAGACAGTACTAAATACTTTGGTCTTGTTATTGACAACAGATTAAAATTTGATGAACATATATTTAACTTAAATAAAAAATTGGCATCTGGTTGTTTTGCAGTTCGTATTGTTTTTAAAGAATTAGGAATGACTGCTGCAAAAATGGTCTATTTTGCACTAGTTGAATGACATATAAGATACGGCATAGCCTTCTGGGGTTTTTGCAATTCTCAATTAGAAAAATCTGTTTTTATTCTACAAAAAAGGGCGATTCGTCTCATTTCTAATGTTGGAACGAGGGAGCATTATAGGGAATTATTTATCAAACTATTTTTATTTTAGAAACCACTTGTATTATCCACAAGAACTATAAAAATCTTCTTACACCGAATTTGTATAATACAAGACACGGAAATAATGTAAACCTCCCTTTCCCAAAATTAACATTAACAAAAAATATATAACCATTTACCTAAAAAGTTTCGTGAAATTTATAACGACCAAAAGTTTCAAAAAATCAGTAAAAAGCTTACTTCTTCAAAAAGCTTATTATGGTTTGAATGAGTTCTTCTGTGATCAACTATAAATAAATAATCACAAATTTTCAATTTTTTTTTTATTTATGTCTTGTGTGTCTATTTGTCTATTTATTTATTATTTGCATTACATTTACTGTATTACGTTTTTATATATTATATTATGTTTTATGATTTAGGTGACTATGTTTTATATACACATATTTTCTGTTTTTCTCTTTTTTATGTAGTTTGACTTTCAAAAACTCGGAGTTTTTGTGTGTTTTTGTATGCATGTACTTATTTTATGTATTTATTTTTTAGATATACATATAAGATTATTATCTTCGACAATAAAGCATTTTTTGATTTGATTTGATTTGAAATGATTATGAAGAAGATAATCAAATATATACTAAACAATCAGATAAGTGAAGTTTGTCGAACTGTCATGGCCAAAGACGAGTCGACAATCAAATGAAGGTAAGTTAATTAATGTTTTTGAAGCAAAGAAACAGAGCAACAATTATAGTATGGTAATAAAGATATTTTTTCGAAAAGGAAATAAATGTCATAATATTTAATTAAAAGTAAATAAAAATTGTATGGTGAAACGAAACAATAAAAAGGAATTTTGATTTAGCTAAATGAAAAAAAAAATAACTTCGACGAACAAAGGTACAAACGCAATTAATTATGCGCAGTTAAGATTCGTTAATAAGAAAAACTGTTTTCAACATCAACAAATTTAAAATAATTAAAAGATTTTCTAGTTATCATGAACATAGAAAATTCCGCTGTGTAGCTTTTCTCTGGCTTCAATGTGGAAATTACTACAACTTATGGATGATACTTTTTTTATTATTAAGAAGGAAAATATTTATATTTTATTCAAAGAAATATGAAATGGAACTGATTAATTAACTGTTTTTTTAAATAAAATAATTAAAAGTTTAAAACTACTAGATTCGATTTTTCACTACGTTTAGTAAAATCAAATTTCAAAATTTAAATCAGAAAAATTCTTCACCTTTTCCTTAATTTTTTTCCCATTAATCTTTATAATAAGAAAATTCATCGTTCAGATTAATGACCCTTCGTCTCCGGAAACTCCTATTATACATCCTGACTTTGGCGAAAAGTTGCGAAAAATATTCGCTCTCTTTTCGCGCGATAAAAAATGAACCAAAATTAACAAACTACGAATTGAAGTGGAAATGGATCTTCCATTGAGGAACTAGAAAACTATAAAAGAAATTTAATTAAGCCTGTAGACGGGACGCGAAGGCTTCATAAAACACCCGTGCATATTTTATCGACTTTCCGGGTAAAGAAAACCAAATGTTTAATAAAGAAGTTTGCTTGATGCAGGTGAAGTTTTTTTTTTTAATACCTTTTTCAATGGTATAGAATTAAATGGATAATTAGTTGAATACATTTGAAGGGGTAGAAAAGGGTGAAAAACTGTGGTTTATATAGCACTTACTCGAGAGGGTATTGGTAGTAGAGACAAATAGATAAGGAAAATTAAGGAAAAATAGGAAAATAAGGAAAAACAGCAAAAAATATGGAAACAATAGAAAAAAATAGGGAAAAATTGGGAACACAGGAACAAACAGGGCAAAGTGAAATATAGAGAAATTTGGTAAAGAGATTGAAAAATAGCACAAAAAATAGAGGAAACTAGGAAAAAATTGGGAAAAAATAAGAAAAATTGAGCAAAATGGGAAAATTTGAGAAAAATTTTGAATAATTGAGAAAGGGAAAAATAGAGGAAAATGGGAAAATGGGAAAAAATAGAAAAATAAGGAAAAACAGAGAACAGTATGGAAACAATAGAGAAAAACAGGGAAAAATACGAAAAAATTGGGATCACAGGAACTAACAGGGCGTAGTGAAAAATTGAGAAATTTGGTAAAGAGATTGAAAAATAGGATAAAAAAAAGAGAAAATTAGGAAAAAATTGGAAAAAAATAAGAAAAATTGAGCAAAATTGGAAAATTTGAAAAATGGGGAAAAATAGGAAAATAAGGAAAAACAGAGAAACATATGGAAAGAAGAGAGAAAAACTGGGAAAAATAGCGAAAAATTGGGAAAACAGGAACAAACAGATCAAAGTAAAAAATAGAGAAATTTGGTAAAGAGATTGAAAAATAGGACAAAAAATAGAAAAAAACTAGGAAATAAGAAAAATTGGAAAAATCGAGAATTTGGAAATTTGGGAAAAACAGTTTAAAATAGGGAAACAATAGGGAAAATAGGTAAAAACGAGGAAAATAGGACAAAATGGGAAAAATAACTACAAATAAGAACAAGTAAGGAAAAATAAGCAAAAATAAAGAAAATAAAAAAAACTAATGGAAAACAGAAAAAAATAGAAAGATATATAAAAAATAGACAAAAGAGTGAAAATATTGGAAAATATGGGAAAAAAGGGAAAAATAGTGAAAACTTGGGAAAAACGGAAAAAGAGGTAGAAATAGGGCAAAATTGTAAAAAAAGAAAAATTTGCAATGAATAGTGAAACAGGGAATAAATAGAGAAAATAGGGAATAATATTGAATAATTTAGATTTGGGAACAATAGGGGAAAAAGTTTAAAATAGGGAAACAGTAGGGAAAATAGGAAGCAATTGGGAAAATGGGACAAAATATGGAAAATAACTACAAATAAGGAAAAGTACGGAAAAATAAGCAAAAATAAAAAAAAGCTAATAGAGAACAGAAAAAAGAGAAAGATATAGGAAAAATAGGGAAAATATTGATAAACAGAGAAAAATATGAGACAAAGAGTGAAAAAGTGGGAAAACAGAAAAAGAAGAAGATATAAAGGAAAATTGGGAAAATAGAAAATTTTGCAAAAAATAGTGAAAATTACGGAAAAAAAAGAAAAAAACATGGGAAAATTGAGCAAAATACTGAAATTTGGGAAAAATAGTGAAAATTTGGGAAAATCTGGAAAGTAATAAAAATAGGAAAAAATATGGAAAAGTAGGGAAATTAAAGAATACATATGGAAATATGGGAAAATAATAAAAAATAGGGCAATTTTGAGAAAAATAGGAAAAAAATTGAATAATGAAATACTGGAAAATAATGGGGATAAATATGGGAAAAGAGGAACCAATAGTGAAAAACGGCAGAATATGAAGAAATGGAAAAAATAAAGAATAATAGCGAAAATTGGGTGTAAAATATGGAAAAATCGGAAAAAATAGCGAAATCTAGAGAAAAAAAGTAAAATTAGCGAAAATAGAGAAAGATAGAAAAAAAACATGGAAAAATAAGCACAAATTGGGTATAATAAAAAAACGTTAGACAAAGATAGATAAAATAGGGAAATTAGAAATAAATACAGAAAACAGCTAGGAGAAATAGGTATTAATAGTAAAAATAGGAAAAATGGCGAAAACCATAAAAAAATAGGGAAAAACAGAATAAAACACGCAAAAGTAAAAAATTGGCGAAAATAGGAAGAAATAAGAACAATTATATAGGAGAAGAAAGAAAATAGGGAAAAATAGGAAAAAATACAAAAAAAAGATAAAAATATTATATAATAGAAAATAATAAGAATAAATTGGGAAAAAAGGTCCAAATATGAACATATAGAAAAAATAAGGAAAAATAAATAAAATGGGATGAAATAATAAAAAAAAAGAAAAAAATAGAAAAAGTGGAAAAATATCAATAAATAAAGAAACTAGGGGAAAAAATGGTAAAAATAGTGAAAAAGTGGGAAAAAAATAGGGTAAAATAGAAAAAAATAGGGAAAAACTGGAAAAATAGAACAAAGAACCATAGACGGACACATATTTTTAATAACGTCCAAATTTTAACAACCAATCATGGACGTAAAGAGCTAAATAAAAGAATGACATTTGTGACGACACACTTTTCTCGTCTATTGGCAACAGAGCTTCGCTGACAAATGACAGATTCCAACGTTGCAAACTTTAGATTTAGTGACATTTAGTAATTTTTGATCGAACTTCATAATAAAATTCTCAAGTTGGTATCTTTTTATAGTCTCATTCACTAGCGTCTAGATCCCAATTGCAACTGGAGTGCCCACCGCTGTTGTCAGGTTTAAGTGTTTTATTGACGTAAAAAAATATGTATTTTATTAAATGAAGTCTTTATCTAAATCTAACCTGTATATTAAAAAAAGTAAAAAAAAATCCTCGGGATTCAAACCAGGAAATTTTATGTGTAAAGCATACACTCTAGCAGTGGACCACTTCGTATCACAATGATATATAATCAACAAGTTAACGTATAAACTGATGGCAACAGCGGTGGGCACTCGACTTGCAATTGGGATCTAGACGCTCCTGTCGCATACCATACAATCAAAGTGTTAGAGTGAGAGAACGCATTGAGTAGGTATAGGTACTTTCTGATTAGACGGACGTAACGTAATCGGCTTAAAAAATGTCAAATATTGACATTTTTACGTCATACTTTTGTGACGCATGAGGAACCTACAAGGATGACTCGAAATCGGTCCATTTTTGAAGTTGTATTTTATTTGACTGGATTCTGGTATAAAAATGGCGACCGCGCATGCGTACATACTTAAATGATTACTGACTTTACGTCAATCTAAACCCATGGATTATCTTCAAGATTTTTTTCTTGGTGAGTGATTATTAATATAATAACTGATAATAACTTGATTAAGACCATTTCCAAATAGAAGCCTGTCTGTCTGTCTGTCTGTCTGTCTGTCTGTCTATGTGTGTGTATTCTTTCACGATAGAGGCCACACGTTTAATCCGATTGAGCTGAAATTTGGAATATGGGTTTGGGTTACCCGTCGAAAGAACTCATTAGTTTTTTGTTGACAGATGTCAAACAGAAGTATTACTATAAAAAAATGACACATGCAATATGTCATTTGAAAGCCCTTGAAAAACTATTTAGAACGGTCAAAATTATTTCGCCAACTATCACCTATCAAAAAAAAAATGTCAAAATTTGAAACCTTTACATTACATATCTGATTTTTTTAATTTTTCTAGGTCTTGAATTTTTCTGAATTTTCCTCAATTTTTTTTATTTTTCTCAATTTTCCTCAAATTATCTCAATTTTTATCGACCTGACTAAATTTTTCTCATATTTTCTCAATCAATTTTTATAAATTTTTCTTATTTGATCTCAACTTTTTAATTTTTAGTAATTTTTCAAATTTCCTCACTTTTTCTCGTTTTTTTCCATTTTTCCTCATTTTTCTATTTTTTAAGTTTTGCTCAATTTTTCTATATTTTTCTGTTTTTTCAATTGTTAACGTTTCTTACTTTTTATCAATTTTTTTAAATTTTTCTCAATTTGCTTCAATTTCTCTCAATTATCCACAATTTTTTTTTAGTTTTTACCTAAATTTTTTTCAAATTTTCTTAATTTTTATGCATTTGTCTCAAATTTTGTCATTTTGCTTTCCCGACCCACCTCCGAGAAGGGAAAGTATTGTGAACGAGCTAAAAAAAAATTTTCGAGATAAAGATTGAAATATCCATTCTGATGTCACCTGAGCTGATTAAGACCATTTCCAGATAGAAGTCTGTCTGTCTGTCTGTCTGTCTGTCTGTCTGTCTGTCTGTCTGTCTGTCTGTCTGTGTCTATTCGTCCACGATAGAGGCCACACGCTTAATCCGATTGAGCTGAAATTTAAAATATGAGTTTGCGTTAGTTGTCGGAAGAAACCATTAGTTTATGTATGACATTTGTATGACATTTGTCAAACGGAAGTGTCACTATCAAAAAATGACAGATGCAATATATCATGGAATTGGACATGCAGTATGTCATTTGAAAGCCCTTGAAAAACTCTATTCAGAACAGTCAAAATTATTTCACCAATTGTCACCTGTCAGAAATAAAAAAATGTCAAAATTTGTAAATTTGCATTAAATATCTGAAAAGTATTAATCCGATTGAGCTGAAATTTGGTACATGGTTTTGGGTTACCCGTCGGAAGAACTCATTAGTTTTTGTATGACACGTGTCAAACGGAAGTGTCATTATCAAAAAACGACAGATGCAATATGTCACGGAATTAGACTTGAAATATGTCATTTGAAAGCCCTTGAAAAAATCTATACAGAACAGTCAACATTATTTATCCAACTGTCACCTGTCAAAAATAAAAAATGTCAAAATTGGAAATTTTAACATTAAATATCTGAAAAAGTATTCACGGATACTAGTCGGGAAGGTATTGGGGCGACATAACCGATTTTTTCTACAAGCGTGCGGAAAGTTGTAACTTTCCGCACGCTTGTAGAAAAAAATACTTTTTGCTAATTTTTTTTTTAATTCTAGGCGCTTATAGAAAAAATACTTTTTGCTAAATTTTTTTTTTAATTCTAGGCGCTTGTGCAATTGCGTGTGGAAAAGTATAACTTTCCGCACTTGTTAGGAAAATAACTATTTTAGTTCGTTAATAATGAAATTTGCTTTTTGCCGCCCTATATAGGTCAAAAACGCTTAAACAGGAAGACAAACACATTCTTATTAAATTTGTTAAAATTAATGATCACCGTGACTTGTACATGTTCAGTGTATTTCCTGTATCCAATTAATATTAGCTAGTCCAAAAAGGTGCTTCGAATACAAAATGTAACGCACCTTGTGTATTAATTAAAAGCATTGTTTCCTAAGAAAGGGTCAGACGCACAACCCAAACTATAAACGAGAGAAAATCCAACAATTTATCCACACAGCAAGGCAAGTGTATCGGGTATCCCCTGGTCGGGGCGAAATTCCTATACATGACATTAATTTCACTTTCTGTTCATTATCTGGATCCTGTGAGCATGAAATTTAATTAAGCTAATGGATACCTACAGTGATAATTTTAGATTATTTTGATACATGCGAGATTAAATATCACTTCAGGCGTTAGCAAGGCGAAAGCAATATTTTGAGTCGACGTTTGGCGTCGGCCTCGGCGTCGGCATCACACACCAACACCGACGCTCCGTGATGCATTTCCTTGTTTTAGGTAATAAGCTCAGTTAAACATAAACGTTAGATTAAAAATTAATTGGTATTTATCGTACAAAGAATGATAAAAATAATGCATAAGAAAATCGAGAAAAAAATATTCAATGTTAGTCGTAAAAGGAAGAGAAGAAAAAGTATTGTGAATGAGCTAAAAAAATTTTCGAGATAAAGAGGGAAATATCTAATTTGAGGTCACCTGAAAAGTCCATTTCCAGATGGAAGTCTGTCTGTCTGTCTGTCTGTCTGTCTGTCTGTCTGTCTGTGTGTATTCGTCCACGATAGAGGCCACATGTTTAATCCGATTGAGCTAAAATTTGGTATATGGGTTTTGGTTACCCGTTGGAAAAACCTATTTTTTTTGTACGACATCTGTCAAACGGAAGTGGCACTATAAAAAAATGACAGATGCAATATATCATAAATTTGACTTGCAATATGTTATTTGAAAGCCCTTTGAAAAACTCTATTAAGAACAGTTAAAATTATTTCTCCAGCTGTCACCTGTCAATAATAAAAAAATGTCAAAATTTGAAACTTTTTAACATTAAATATCTGATTCGTGGGTACCCGTCGGGAAAGTTTTGGAGCGATTTAGATTCAAAAATTCAAATTTTCGATAAAACAGAAAAGACAAAAAAAGTGCAATTTTTTCAGGAGAAAAGAGGGGAAATTTTTGAGTAAAAAAGAAGGTAATTTAGTTCAAAAAACTGAATATTTTTAAGAAAAAAAAAATACGAAAAAGTGCAATTTTTTCAGGCCAAAAAAATTTGAAAAAAAAAGACAAAGAGTGCCAAATTTTCAAGAGAAAAGAGGGGAAATTTAGGTCGAAAAATTTAAATTTTCGAGAAAACAAAAAAGACCAAAAAGTGCGTTTTTTTCAAGAGAAAAGAGGGGAAACTTTTGAGTGAATAGTGAGGAAATTTGGATAAAAACTGCTAATTTTTATCAAAAAAAGTGTCATTTTTTCGAGAGGAAAATTTGTGACAGAAAAGAGGAGAAGTTTAGATCCAAAAATGCAAATTTTCGAGAATACAAAAAGACAAAAAGTTTTCAAGAGAAAAGAGGGGAAATTTTTGAGTGAAAAGAGTGAAAATTTAGTTCCAAAATTACAAATGTTTAAGAAAAAAAAGGTAAAAAAGTGACATTTTTTAAAAAGAAAAGGGGGGAAATTTTCAAGGGAAAAAAAGGGAAATAAATACCAAAGAAGTGCGAAACATTTGAAGAGAGTATTATCGAAAAAACTCACATTTTTAAAGAAAAAAGAGGGGGAAATTTCAAGAGTAGAGAAGGAAAATTAATGTCCAAAAAATGCAAATTTGAAAACGAAAACAAAAATTCAAAAAATGTCCATTTTTAAGAAAAAGAGGGAAAATTTTCAAAAGAAAAGAGGGAAAAAATGCAATAAATTTGAAAACAATATTATCTAAAAAAGTGTCTAATTTTTTGAACAAAAATTGCGGAAACTTTCAAGAGAAAAAATGGAAAACAAAAAGGCACACATAGAAAAAAGAGAAAAATCACCGTACATGATGAAATAATAAATTGGGAAAACAGGAAAAATAATGAAAAACAGGAAACATGATAAATTGGGGAAAAATATAAAAAAATATGGCAAAATAGGGGAAAAAACATCAAATCTATAAAAAAAATCAAAAAATCCAGAGAAAGTAGGGAAATTAGAGATAAATAAAAAAAATCTGGAAAAATAGGAAAACATATGGGAAAATAAAAAAAAAAGGGAAGAATAGTAAAAACAGGCAAAAATAGATAAAAAGAGGAACAAATAGTAACAAAAAAAAATGATGAAAAACGGGAAAAATAGGATAAAACAGGAACAATATAAAAAGTAGAGAAAAATAATGAAAAATATAAAAAATTATGGAAAGACAGGAAAAGATAGGGAAAAAGAAGGAAAAATAGTGGTAAATAGGGAAAAATAAGAACAAACAGGGACAAATAGGAAAAAAGTAGGGAAATTAGAGGAAAATAAAGAGGTGTTTGGGAAAATAGTGGAAAATTGAAAAAATAACCGAACATAATGGAAAAAGGGAAAGTTGGCCAAAATTGAAAATAACATAAATAAATTGGGAAACAGGAAAAAAATATGAAAAACAGGAAAACTATGAAAAAATTGGAAACAATAGTCAAAAATATGGAAAAAATGGCAAAAATATGAAAAAAATCAGAAAAATATAGGGAAAGTAGAGAAATTAGAGATAAATAAAAAAAAATTTGGAAAAATGGGAAAACATAGGGTAAAATGGAAAAATGGGGGAAAAGGAGGAATAATAATAAAACAGGCAAAAAAGAGGAATAAACAGGAACAACCAGGATCAAAGAGAAAAAAATGATGTAAAACGGAAAAAATAGGATGATATAGGAAAAATATAAAAAGTAGAGAACAATAAGGAAAAATATAAAAAAAATATGGAAAGACATGCAAAGATAGGGGAAAACACTGAAAATATTTTAAAATAGGGAAAAATAAGTACAAACAAGAAAAAAATAGTAAAATTAGAGAAATATAACCGAACATAATGGAAAAGTGAAAATTGGAAAAATAAATAACAGAAAGAAATTGGGAAAATTAGAAAAAATTATGAAAAACAGGAAACATATGAAACATTGGCGGAAAATGCGAAAAAAATAGGGCAAAATAGGGAAAAAACGGCAAAAATATCAAAAAAATCAGAAAAATATAGAGAAGATAGGGAAATGAGAGATAAATAGACAAAATCTGGAAAAATGGGGAAACATGATGAAATCGGAAAATAGGGGAAAACAAGAAAGAATAGTAAAAATAGGCAAAAATAGATAAAAAGAGAAAGAAACAGGAAAAATCAGAAAAAAAATATGGAAACCGGGAAAAGTAGGATAAAACAGGAAAAATAGAAAAAGTAGAGAAAAATAGAAAAATATAAAAAATATGGAAAGATAGGAAAGGAGCGAGAAAACAGGGAAAAATAGGTAAAATAGGGAAAAATATGGGAAAACAGGGATACTATTAGAAAGGGGAAAATAAGGAGAAATGGTGAAAATGGAGAAAAATAGGGGAAAGTAAAGAAAAACAGGAAAAAAAGGAAAAAAACAGGAAAGCTCGGTCGTCCAGGTACTACTTTAAATTATATAAATAAAAATAAAATATATTTTTTACTTCAATATTCTATGTTCTTAATACCGACCCAATAAAATAAAACCAATAAAAATTTTTTAAGAAAAAAAGAAACACTGTCCTTAATGGTTTAAACTTTAAAACAAAAAAAACCTAAAAATAAAAATATAAAACCAGAGTATTCATGTGAAGTAACCAGTTAGTTTTACATAAATTAAATACTAATCTGTGACTTTATCTAAGACGATTTGAAAAAAAAAATTCAATAATTCAACAAGTTTTATCCTTCATATAAAAACCGCAGTTTTATAATAATCCATTAAAGTCCATTTTACGCGTTTTTATCTTCGTACCGAGCACAAAATATATTCATTCATAAATAAGTGTATGCCTGTGTATTACGGCGACAAAATACATAACATCCCACAAAATGTATTATTTAGTGCTTTTAAGCACCTCCCCGGTAAGCAACACACCTTGTAATGGTGAAAGTAAAGAAAATTATGATCATGTTTTTTTTTTGGTGGTCTTGTTTAAATATGAGTTTTTATAAAGGATATTTTTAATATATTTTTTAAAGATAAGTTTTTTATTTTTCTGGGGTTTCAATTATGTACAGGGTAATTGGAAGTAAATGTAAATTTAAAAAATGGAGAATTAATCTAAAATAAAATATTATCAATACTCAAATATAGTAAAATTCTACTCTTTGAATTAAATTTGTTAATCAGTAAAATATTTCAAGTCTGTTATTACTATTGATGTCTTCACAATGTTCATTTTATTATAGGTCTGATGATGGTCGTGTAGACCGAAACATGTCGCCATTGTGACGTTATGTCGTTCATGTTGTTTTAATCTTTATTTAACTTAAAATATTTAGAACAAATAGCTTCTGTCAATTATACCGGAAGTTTCCTTAATATTAATAAAACGGCGCTGGGTCAAAAGAGCACAGGTCAAAATAGAGCGGTTAAAAGTGCGCAGTAAAAAACAGCGCAAAGATAAAAGAGCGCACGGACAAAGATTGCACGGACAAAATATTGCACGGACAAAATAGCGCACGAGCAAAAGAGCGCTCGGACAAAAGAGCGCATGGACAAATGAGCGCATGGACAAATGAGCGCACTGACAAAATAACGCACGGACAAAATAGCGCACGAGCAAAAGAACGCTAGGACAAAAGATTGCACGGACAAAATAATACACGGACAAAATAGCGTACGAGCAAAAGAGTGCTAGGACAAAATACCGAACGGACAAAAGATTACACGGACAAAATAACGCACGGACAAACTAGCGCACGAGCAAAAGAGCGCTCGGATAAAAGAGCGCATGGACAAATGAGCGCACGGACAAAATAACGCACGGACAAAATAGCGCACGAGCAAAAGAGCGCTAGGACAAAAGAGCGCAGGTCAAAATAGAGCGACCAAAAGAGCGCAGTAAAAAACAGCGCAAAGATAAAAGAGCGCACGGACAAAAGATTGCATAGACAAAATAACGCACGGACAAAATAGTGCAAAAGAGCGCACGGACAAATGAGCGCACGGACAAAAGAGTGCACGGACAAAATAACGCACGGACAAAATAACGCACGGACAAAATAACGCACGTACAAAATAACGCACGGACAAAATAGCGCAAAAGAGCGCACGGACAAATGAGCGCACGGACAAAAGAGTGCACGGACAAAATAACGCACGGACAAAATAGTGCAAAAGAGCGCACGGACAAAAGATTGCACGGATAAAATAACGCACGGACAAAATAGTGCAAAAGAGCGCACGGACAAATGAGCGCACGGACAAAAGAGTGCACGGACAAAATAACGCACGCACAAAATAACGCACGTACAAAATAATGCACGGACAAAATAACGCACGGACAAAATAGCGCAAAAGAGCGCACGGACAAATGAGCGCACGGACAAAAGAGTGCACGGACAAAATAACGCACGGACAAAATAGTGCAAAAGAGCGTACGGACAAATGAGCGCACGGACAAAAGATTGCACGGACAAAAGATTGCACGGATAAAATAACGCACAGACAAAATAGTGCAAAAGAGCGCACGGACAAATGAGCGCACGGACAAAAGAGTGCACGGACAAAATAACGCACGGACAAAATAGTGCAAAAGAGCGCACGGATAAATGAGCGCACGGACAAAAGATTGCATGGACAAAAGATTGCACGGATAAAATAACGCACGGACAAAATAGTGCAAAAGAGCGCTCGGATAAAAGAGCGCATGGACAAATGAGCGAACGGACAAAAGATTGCACGGACAAAATAACGCACAGACAAAATAGCGCACGAGCAAAAGAGCGATGGGACAAAAGAGCGCACGGACAAAAGATTGCATAGACAAAATAACGCACGAGCAATTTTTGGTATGAAAAAATACATTATCGCTTTGTTTTCTAATATCCTATACGAAAAAAATGCATTTTTGCTTTGTATTTGAAAATTGTTGTATAAAAAAATGCATTGTTGCTTTGTTTTTTAATTCCCTTTGTGGAAAATGCATTGTTGCATTGTTTTTCAATTTTTTGTATGAAAAAATATATTGTTGTTTTGTTTTCCAATATTTTGTACGAAAAAATGCATTTTTTTATGTATTTCAAATTATTGCTTCAAGAAATGAATTGTTACTTTGTTTTTTTAATTCCCTGTGTGGAAAATGCATTGTCGCGTTAGTTTTCAATTTTTGTATGAAAAAAATACATTGTTGCTTTGTTTTTTTAATTTCTTGTGTGTAAAATGCATTGTTGCTTTATTTTTCAATTTTTTGTATGAAAAAAATACATTGTTGCTTTGTTTTCCTCTATCCTGATTGAAAAAATGCATTTTTGCTATGTATTTCAAATTCTTGGGTAAAAAAAAACATTGTTGCTTTATTTTTTTAATTTCTTGTGTGTAAAATGCATTGTTGCTTTATTTTTCAATTTTTTGTATGAAAAAAATACATTGTTGCTTTGTTTTCCTATATCCTGTTTGAAAAAATGCATTTTTTCTATGTATTTCAAATTCTTGGGTAAAAAAAAACATTGTTGCTTTATTTTTTTAATTTCCTGTGTGTATTATGCATTATTGCTTTATTTTTCAATTTTTTGTATGAAAAAAATACATTGTTGCTTTGTTTTCCTCTATCCTGATTGAAAAAATGCATTTTTGCTATGTATTTCAAATTCTTGGGTAAAAAAAAACATTGTTGCTTTATTTTTTTAATTTCTTGTGTGTAAAATGCATTATTGCTTTATTTTTCAATTTTTTGTATGAAAAAAATACATTATTGCTTTGTTTTCCTCTATCCTGATTGAAAAAATGCATTTTTGCTATGTATTTCAAATTCTTGGGTAAAAAAAAACATTGTTGCTTTATTTTTTTAATTTCTTGTGTGTAAAATGCATTGTTGCTTTATTTTTCAATTTTTTGTATGAAAAAAATACATTGTTGCTTTGTTTTCCTCTATCCTGATTGAAAAAATGCATTTTTGCTATGTATTTCAAATTCTTGGGTAAAAAAAAACATTGTTGCTTTATTTTTTTAATTTCTTGTGTGTAAAATGCATTGTTGCTTTATTTTTCAATTTTTTGTATGAAAAAAATACATTGTTGCTTTGTTTTCCTCTATCCTGATTGAAAAAATGCATTTTTGCTATGTATTTCAAATTCTTGGGTAAAAAAAAACATTGTTGCTTTATTTTTTTAATTTCTTGTGTGTAAAATGCATTGTTGCTTTATTTTTCAATTTTTTGTATGAAAAAAATACATTGTTGCTTTGTTTTCCTATATCCTGTTTGAAAAAATGCATTTTTTCTATGTATTTCAAATTCTTGGGTAAAAAAAAACATTGTTGCTTTATTTTTTTAATTTCCTGTGTGTATTATGCATTATTGCTTTATTTTTCAATTTTTTGTATGAAAAAAATACATTGTTGCTTTGTTTTCCTCTATCCTGATTGAAAAAATGCATTTTTGCTATGTATTTCAAATTCTTGGGTAAAAAAAAACATTGTTGCTTTATTTTTTTAATTTCTTGTGTGTAAAATGCATTATTGCTTTATTTTTCAATTTTTTGTATGAAAAAAATACATTATTGCTTTGTTTTCCTCTATCCTGATTGAAAAAATGCATTTTTGCTATGTATTTCAAATTCTTGGGTAAAAAAAAACATTGTTGCTTTATTTTTTTAATTTCCTGTGTGTAAAATGCATTGTTGCTTTATTTTTCAATTTTTTGTATGAAAAAAATACATTGTTGCTTTGTTTTCCTCTATCCTGATTGAAAAAATGCATTTTTGCTATGTATTTCAAATTCTTGGGTAAAAAAAAACATTGTTGCTTTATTTTTTTAATTTCCTGTGTGTAAAATGCATTGCTGCTTTATTTTTCAATTTTTTGTTGAAAAAAATACATTGTTGCTTTGTTTTCCTATATCCTGTTTGAAAAAATGCATTTTTGCTATGTATTTCAAATTCTTGGGTAAAAAAAAACATTGTTGCTTTATTTTTTTAATTTCTTGTGTGTAAAATGCATTGTTGCTTTATTTTTCAATTTTTTGTATGAAAAAAATACATTATTGCTTTGTTTTCCTCTATCCTGATTGAAAAAATGCATTTTTGCTATGTATTTCAAATTCTTGGGTAAAAAAAAACATTGTTGCTTTATTTTTTTAATTTCCTGTGTGTAAAATGCATTATTGCTTTATTTTTCAATTTTTTGTATGAAAAAAATACATTGTTGCTTTGTTTTCCTCTATCCTGATTGAAAAAATGCATTTTTGCTATGTATTTCAAATTCTTGGGTAAAAAAAAACATTGTTGCTTTATTTTTTTAATTTCTTGTGTGTAAAATGCATTGTTGCTTTATTTTTCAATTTTTTGTATGAAAAAAATACATTGTTGCTTTGTTTTCCTATATCCTGTTTGAAAAAATGCATTTTTTCTATGTATTTCAAATTCTTGGGTAAAAAAAAACATTGTTGCTTTATTTTTTTAATTTCCTGTGTGTATTATGCATTATTGCTTTATTTTTCAATTTTTTGTATGAAAAAAATACATTGTTGCTTTGTTTTCCTCTATCCTGATTGAAAAAATGCATTTTTGCTATGTATTTCAAATTCTTGGGTAAAAAAAAACATTGTTGCTTTATTTTTTTAATTTCTTGTGTGTAAAATGCATTATTGCTTTATTTTTCAATTTTTTGTATGAAAAAAATACATTATTGCTTTGTTTTCCTCTATCCTGATTGAAAAAATGCATTTTTGCTATGTATTTCAAATTCTTGGGTAAAAAAAAACATTGTTGCTTTATTTTTTTAATTTCCTGTGTGTAAAATGCATTGTTGCTTTATTTTTCAATTTTTTGTATGAAAAAAATACATTGTTGCTTTGTTTTCCTCTATCCTGATTGAAAAAATGCATTTTTGCTATGTATTTCAAATTCTTGGGTAAAAAAAAACATTGTTGCTTTATTTTTTTAATTTCCTGTGTGTAAAATGCATTGCTGCTTTATTTTTCAATTTTTTGTTGAAAAAAATACATTGTTGCTTTGTTTTCCTATATCCTGTTTGAAAAAATGCATTTTTGCTATGTATTTCAAATTCTTGGGTAAAAAAAAACATTGTTGCTTTATTTTTTTAATTTCTTGTGTGTAAAATGCATTGTTGCTTTATTTTTCAATTTTTTGTATGAAAAAAATACATTATTGCTTTGTTTTCCTCTATCCTGATTGAAAAAATGCATTTTTGCTATGTATTTCAAATTCTTGGGTAAAAAAAAACATTGTTGCTTTATTTTTTTAATTTCCTGTGTGTAAAATGCATTATTGCTTTATTTTTCAATTTTTTGTATGAAAAAAATACATTGTTGCTTTGTTTTCCTCTATCCTGATTGAAAAAATGCATTTTTGCTATGTATTTCAAATTCTTGGGTAAAAAAAAACATTGTTGCTTTATTTTTTTAATTTCTTGTGTGTAAAATGCATTGTTGCTTTATTTTTCAATTTTTTGTATGAAAAAAATACATTATTGCTTTGTTTTCCTCTATCCTGATTGAAAAAATGCATTTTTGCTATGTATTTCAAATTCTTGGGTAAAAAAAAACATTGTTGCTTTATTTTTTTAATTTCCTGTGTGTAAAATGCATTGTTGCTTTATTTTTCAATTTTTTGTATGAAAAAAATACATTGTTGCTTTGTTTTCCTCTATCCTGATTGAAAAAATGCATTTTTGCTATGTATTTCAAATTCTTGGGTAAAAAAAAACATTGTTGCTTTATTTTTTTAATTTCCTGTGTGTAAAATGCATTGCTGCTTTATTTTTCAATTTTTTGTTGAAAAAAATACATTGTTGCTTTGTTTTCCTATATCCTGTTTGAAAAAATGCATTTTTGCTATGTATTTCAAATTCTTGGGTAAAAAAAAACATTGTTGCTTTATTTTTTTAATTTCCTGTATGTAAAATGCATTGTTGCTTTATTTTTCAATTTTTTGTTTGAAAAAAATACATTGTTGCTTTGTTTTCCTCTATTCTGTTTGAAAAAATGCATTTTTGCTATGTATTTTAAATTCTTGGGTAAAAAAAACATTGTTGCTTTATTTTTTCAATTTCCTGTGTGTAAAATGCATTGTTGCTTTGTTTTTCAATTTTTTCCAATATCCTGTAATATCCTGTACGAAAAACTGCATTTTTGCTATGTATTTAAAATTCTTATTTAAAAAATGCATTGTTGCTTTGTTTTTTTAATCAAGTATGTGGAAAGTGCATTTTTGCTTCTTTTTATTCAAATTGAACTGTGCAAAAATGTATTCATTTTTTTCCAATACATGTGTGATTTTTTCTAGGCCTTTAGTTTCTCCTAACTTTCGTGAAAAACTTTATTTATTTTTGTAAAAATCTGAACTTTACATGTCTTTTTTCCTTACTTTCGTTTTCATTGATAGAAATTAGAAAAAAATTTCCCCATTGGCAATTGTGAGCATTTCATTTTTCCCTGATTTTCTCCGGAAAATAATTTTCAGCATTTATTTCTTTAGACTAAAAAGTATAAAAAACGCAGAATTATACTTTTAAAGTATGTAATAATGATTAAATAAAATAAGGGGGAAATTAATTATAAATGTGAATAATAATTATTTAAAAAATTACAGGTCAAAATAATTTTTTTAAAAATTATACATAGCCGTAAAAGCACCAAAAATCCATGCTAAGAACTTATTTATAAACCCTATAAGTCCTTAGCATGGATTGTTGGTGCTTATAATGTTAACTATAATTTTAAAAAAAATATGTTAAATTTGCACTTCTTATTCTGACTTTAAGTAATTTTTTTAAATAATTATTATTCGCATTTATAATTAATTTCCCCCTATTGTTATTTCAGTTGCCCTGAAGATGGGCGGTAACTGGCCAAAAGCGCTTGACATTTAATTTAATCATTATTACACACTTTAATAAATCTGTATTTTTTATTCTACATTATCAAGTGTGTACACACCTATCAGTAACCTTCGATTTATTTCTTAGATTTTCTGCAGTTTTCCGTGAATTTTATTTCACTATTTTCCGGATCTCTTCCAACAGTGATTTTATAATTGCATCTAAAATTTAATTTACAAGAGTGATTATCTGATTGATTATTTTCTCCTAACCCTCGCGATGAAAACTACATGTAAAACAGGCTGTATATAAGGGCGTAGATAACTATTTTTCCTGGGGGAGGTCCTTTTTTTGGGGGAGCTTCTAAACAAATATGTTTATCCGTTGCTACATTTCATATATTTTATTTCTTATTTTCGTGCTATTTTTTTGTATCCTGGGGGACTAATTACCCTGTTTACCTTCCCCATATCTACGCCCTTATACAAAACCAAATATGATGCGTAATATTTAAGATCAAAATCGTAAGTGTAAACTGTGCTTTATTCGTCGCTTTTATGTGTATCCGTTTTTTTTTTGTCACCTAGACCAGACCAGACCGTATTTCTCTTCATAACTTTCTTCTAAACCAGAAAATATCGATGTTTCTGACAGTAAACTAAAAAGCGCACATTCGCCATTTTATATGTCCACATAAACCTTAATACAATCGAAATAATAGCGCAATATGACTGTCTCTCTCTCAAGGATACGTCGGTACTAAATCCCATTATTCTCTCCCAGTGCCATTTCAATTTCTACCTGACTTCTCTTCTTCCTTGAAAATAATAAATTATAGCAATCAATAGGCGATAAGGTATTGTGCAATCAATTGTCATTCTATTGATCTAGATGTCGTTCTGTTATCCCCAGTGAATTATGGTCGAACATTACATTAGCTCGATTTAAAGGTAATTCATCCCATAAAGTCAAGTGAATGTTGCCTCCTCACGATATGTCGTAGTTTAGACAATACAAAACTTTATCAAATGGTTGGATACGTTTTAGACGGTAACTATGTGTTAGAGAATACAGGGTGATCAAATTATACACCCGAGATATCTGCGATGCTTTAAGATTAACGAAAAAAAGTTTTAAATACTAATTAAAGATAGAATCCAAAATTATTTCATAAAGTAACAGCATGCCAAACTTATGTTTTTTTTTATGGAACACCCTATATTTTTCCAATCTAAAAATGTAAAAAACAAAAGTTTGGTATGCTGTGACTTAATGAATCACCCTGTATATTACGAATTAATTTTAAAATGTAGCTGGACTAAATTTTTTGATTTTTTTGTTTTTTTTTGGTTTTTTTGGATTTTTTTGGAATTTGTTGGATTTTTTGGATTTTTTTTGGATTTTTTTTGGATTTTTTTTGGATTTTTGGGATTTTTTTTTTTATTTTTTTTGATTTTACAAAACTTTGGTATGCCGTGACTTTATGAATCACCCTGTATATTACGAAATAATTTTAAAATGTGGAGCTGTACTATATTTTTTTGAATTTTTTTGGATTTTTTTTGGATTTTTTTGGAAATTGTTGGATTTTTTGGATTTTTTTTAATTTTTTTTAATTTTTTTGGTTTTATTTCGATTTATTTAAATTTTTCTGGATTTTCTGGAGTATACAGGGTGATCAACTTATACTCCCCAGATTCATATTTCCGTTGCTTTAAGATTAACGAAAAAAAGTTTTAAATACAAATTAAAGATAGAATCCAAAAATATTTCATAAAGTAACAGCATGCCAAAGTTATGTTTTTTTTTATGGAACACCCTATATTTTTCCAATCTAAAAATGTAAAAAATATAGGGCGTTCCAATAAAAAAACAAAACTTTGGTATGCTGTGACTTTATCAATCACCCTGTATATTACGAATTAATTTTAAAATGTAGCTGGACTATATTTTTTGACTTTTTTGGTATTTTTGGATTTTTCTGAATTTTTTTGGATTTTTTTGGATTGTTTTGGATTGTTTTGGATTGTTTTGGATTTTTTTGGAATTTGTAGGATTTTTGTTTGATTTTTTGGGATTTTTTTTTGATTTTTTTGGTTTTATTTCGATTTATTTAGATTTTTCTGGATTTTCTGAAGTATACAGCGTGATCAACTTATACTCCCGAGATTCATATCTCCGTTATTTTAAGATTAACCAAAAAAAGTTATAAATATAAATTATAGATAAAATCCAAAATTATTTCATAAAGTAACAGCATGCCAAAGTTATGTTTTTTTTTTATCGAACACCCTATATTTTTGCAATCTAAAAATGTAAAAAATATAGCGAGTTCCATTAAAAAACAAAACTTTGGTATGCTGTGACTTAATGAATCACCCTGTATATCACGAAATAATTTTAGAATGTGGAGCTGGACTATATTTTTTGATTTTTTTGGATTATTTTGAATTTGTTTCGATTTTTTTGTATTGTTTTGGATATTTTTGGATTTTTTTGGATGTTTTTGGATTTTTTTTAAACTTTTTTGGATTTTTTCGATTTTCTTAGATTTTTCTGGAGTATACAGGCTGATCAACTTATAATCCCGAGTTTCATATCTCCGTTGTTTTAAAATTAACGAAAGAAAGATTTAAATACAAATTATACAGGGTGTTTCATAAATTAACAGCATGCCAAAGTTATGTTTTTTTTTATGGAATACCCTATATTTTTCCAATCTTAAAATGTAAAAAACAAAACTTTGGTATGCTGTGACTTAATGAATCACCCTCTATATTTTAAAATGTAGCTGGACTATGTTTTTTGACTTTTTTGGGTTTTTTTGAATTTTATTGGATTTTTTTGGATTGTTTTTGATTTTTTTGGATTTGTTTGGATTTTTTTGGATTTTTGGATTATTTCAGATTTTTTTGGAATTTGTTGGATTTTTTTTGGATTTTTTGGGATTTTTTTTTTAATTTTTTTGGTTTTATTTCGATTTATTTAGATTTTTCTGGATTGATATCTCCGTTATTTTAAGATTAACTAAAAAAAGTTTTAAATACAAATTATAGATAGAGTCCAACTCCACATTTTGCAATATACAGGGTGTTTCATAAAGTAACAGCATGATAAAGTTATATTTATTTTAATGGGACATCCTATATTTTTCAAATCTAAAAATGTATACAATATAACGCGTTCCATTAAAAAACAAAACTTTGGTTTGCCGTAACTTTATGAATCACCCTGTATATTTCGAAATAATTTTAAAATATGGAGCTGTACTATATTTTTTTGAATTTTTTGGATTTTTTTTGGATTTTTTTGGATTAGTTTGGATTTATTTGGATTGTTTCATATTTTTTTCGATTTTTTTTGGATTTTTCTTTGGATGTTTTTGGATTTGTTTGGATTTTTTAAGATTTTTTTGGAATTTTTTGGATTTTTTAAATTTGTTTGGTTTGGTTTGGATTTTTTGGATTTTTTTTGGAATTTGTTGAATTTTTTTGGATTTTTTGGATTTTTTTTGGTTTTATTTCGATTTATTTAGATTTTTCTGGATTTTCATATCTCCGTTATTTTAAGATTAACTAAAAAAAGTTTTAAATTCAAATTAAACAACATGTAAATAATACATTTGAAAATCATCAAAAAAGTTCAAATATTCCTTTCCCCTCCCTCTATCGACCAAACTATGCGTAATTCGAAAAAAGTTTAATCCAATAGTTGTAGAGAATTAATGTAATTCTATAAAATCTTACTGTGTTACGTTTTTCTCGAAAATGGAAAATTGGAAAAACGACTAAAAACCCCAAAATTTTATATTTTACACCAAACGGAAACTTTATTTATTTAAATTATTATTCAGGAAACCAAAACCTTTAATTTAAATTTTTCAATAAAAGCTAAATAAATTTAACAGAAATCTGTCAGATTATGTACAATTTTTTTTTATATTATTTTATTGATTTATTGTTACCTCATTTCATAGAACTATTTTTCATATATCCTAAATAATAGGTATTATAAAATAAATATATAATTAGTTTAAATATGGTATAATATAATTTGTTTTTCATAGAATTTAAAAAACTTTAATATTTTATTAAATCAATACCAAAATACATGTTCTACTTTAAGCAGAAAGTTTTATTAATAATTCAGTAAACTCTTGAACTGGGTTAATTATAAACTTTTTAACTCAAGTAAATGTCATAAATGATTATTGAGGGCCATTTTAATAATGTGGATAAATAAATATTTGCAGTTAATAAAATTAAATTATTTCCTAAAATATAGTTCATTATCAAAACCTAATAAAGTATTCTATATAGATTAATTAAGAAAAAATGGGAATTTCCAAAATAAAATAAAAAGTACAGGTTAGTATTTAAAAAATAACTTGACTTCTAATGAAAAAAAATTTTCCAGCTTTAAAAATCAATCAATTAAATGAAATGAAAATCGACAATTTCGGTTTTTCCTCAAATATA
This sequence comes from Neocrepidodera transversa, assembly GCA_963243735.1. Classification (NCBI taxonomy): domain Eukaryota; kingdom Metazoa; phylum Arthropoda; class Insecta; order Coleoptera; family Chrysomelidae; genus Neocrepidodera; species Neocrepidodera transversa. The sequence goes on from OY725347.1 coordinate 8,036,156, forward strand.
TCGGCAACCGGACCTGATATTTTAAATAAAATAAAAATATTTAATTCGTCGAAAAGTTAGGCCACAAAGGTCTATCTCGGTAATAATCAACAGATTTTAATCAGAAAAAATTGGAAAAAAATTGGAATATATGAAAAAATAGTAAAAATGGGCAAAACTAGATAATAATAGGGAAAAATACGGTCAAATAGGGTAAAACCAGGAAAAAATAATGAAAATCAGGAACAATAGGGAAAAATAGTGTAAAAACTTGATTAAAATAGGGTTAAAAAAAGAGTAAATCAGAAAAAAAATGGAAAATTTTCTGAAAAAATCCAAATAAGAAAAAATAGGGAAATATGGGATACAATTAGATAAAAAAAAGAAAATAGGGAAATTAGAAATAAATATAGAAAAATAGGGAATAATAGTAAGGAAAATACGGTCAAATAGGGCAAAAACAGGAAAAATAGGAAAAAACAGTCAAAAAATGAGAAAGACGGGAAAAAAATAGAGCAAAACAGAAAAAAATAGGATCGAAAAAAATCGAAAATAATGAAAATATATAAAAATAAGGAAAAACTGGGAAATATGTAAAACAATCAGAAAAAGGGATAAAATAAGGAAATTAGAAATAAATAGGGAAAAATAGGAAAAAATAATTAAAAATTTTCAAAAATAGATAATATTAGGGAAAAATTCGGTCAAATAGAGCAAACACAGGAAAAAATAATAAAAAACAGGAATAATAGGAAAAAATAGTGAAAAATTGAGAAAGACAGAAAAAAAATAGACTAAAACAGAAAAAAATAGGAAAATTTTCGAAAAAAATCGAAAATAATGCTAATTTGGAAAAATAAGGAAAAATCGGGAAATATGGGAAACAATCAGAAAAAGTGAGAAAATAGGAAAATTAGAAATAAATATAGAAAAATTGAAAAAAATAATTAAAAACAGTCCAAAAATGGATAATAGAAAAACAGGGAAAATGGTAAAAAATAGTGCAAAAGTTTGAAGAATAAAAAGGAAATAGAGTAAAACAGTAAAAAATTGGAAAATTTTCGAAAAAATCAAATTAGGGAAAATATGGAAAAATAAGGAAAAAATGTAAAATATGGGAAACAATTAGAAAAAGAGAGAAAATACGGAAATTAGAAAAAAATAGAGAAAAATAAAAAAAAATAAGTGAAAATAGTCAAAACTAGATAATAGTAAGGAAAAATACGGTCAAATAGGGCAAATACAGGAAAAAATAATAAAAAACAGGAAAAATAGAAAAAAATTCAGAAAATGGGGAAAAAGTGGGGTAAAAGAGAACAAAAATAGGAATATTTGTGAAAACAAACAAAAATAGCGAAAGTATGTAAAAATAAGAAAAAAGTGGAAAATATGGGAAACAATTAGAAAAAGTGAGAAAATAAGAAAATTAGAAATAAATGGAGAAAAATAGGAAAAAATAATTAAAAATTGTCAAAATAGATAAGTTTAGGGAAAAATACGGTCAAATAGAGCAAACACACAGGAAAAAATAATAAAAAAACAGGAATAATATAAAAAAATAGGGAAGAATTGAAAAAAATGGGAAAAAAAAGAGTAAAACAGAAAAAAAATTGAGAAAAATAGGGAAATATATGGAAAAATAGTGAAAAATAGAGGAATAATTAAAGAAAAAAGGAGAAATAGTTTAAAATAGTGAAGTAAGAAAAAAATAAAGAAATATAGGAAAATGCGAAAACATGAGATAATAGTCAAAAAGAGGGAAAAGGGAAAAATAAGAAAAAATAGCGAATAAGAGACAAATACGGACAAATTATTAAAAAAAGGAAAAATAAGTAAAAATGGAAAAATAGGAAAAAATGGGAAAATTAGAGAAAAATAAGGATCAACAGGAATAAATAGGGAAAGTAATGAAATATATAAAAAAATTTAAAACAAAGGCAAAAATTGGAAAAAGTATGGAAAATAAGGAGAATTTTTAAAAAATACCTAAAAATATGAAATATTAATGAAAAACAAGAAAAAGTTATGGAAAACACAAAAAAATAATGAAAACCAGAATAAAATAGGAAAAAAGGAAAAAAATATGAAAAGGGAAATTATAGTTAGAAATTTTGAAAAATATGGAGATATAGCGAAAAATAGGGAAAACCATGGAAAAAACATTGACAAATATTGGAAAATGGGAAAAATGAAAAATTAAACATAAAAAATAATCAAAAATGGGAAAAATAGGAAAAAATGGAAAAAATAGGAAAAAAGGGAAAAAATTGGAAAAAATAGGAAAAAACAAAGCTTGGTACTCCAGGTACTAATCTTAAAAAGAAACTCCGTAGCAAAGCACGGATATTCATCTACTTTGTGTTTAAATTAACAAGATTTCTCGTTTCATCTTACTCATTGCTTTTCTGTATTCTCTCTCTCTCTCTATTTCTAATACTTCCTATAACTACAACAAGAGCTGTGTATGTGAGTGTATCAATAAGTTTAAGGAATAATCAATATCATTTAACTTTTTGTTCTGCCAGTGTGTACCTTTAAATTTAATTTGTACTATAACAAACTTACTAATTTATCAATATTTTTAAAATCCCTAATCCCCGTTTTTTCATTGCTCCGTTTTATGTTTACAGTTAAAAATAATTATTATAATTAGTTTTCCACTGTAATTCGTCATAAAAAATACTAATATCGCGATCGGAAATTAATCGTAAGCAGGTAAAATCAAAATGCACCGTGAATACGAAAAATATAATAAACACCACGACCTTTTTCCAAATATATGATCAAAGGCGATCCGAGTAGAAAGTTCACACTCCGTCCGAACGATGGAGGCATTTGCGCTTGTGCCGTTTAGACACCAGGAACAGTAGGTATACCCCGATGTAAAATATTCTAGTAAGTCCGTTCCGAGCTTGCTCCTTGCAGACTAGAGAGACGTACTGATGAGTCTTGTCGTGGTGTTAATATTAAAATTAATCTAAATTAATCTCAAGAAAAAAAAATTGATGTCACTGAAATAGTAAATATTAAAAACATTTAAAACTAAAGGGTAATAATATTGCGCATGTGCTATATATATTGTATAGTATATGTGTATAAATTTCAGAATGCCCCATGTTGGGCGCCATTTATTTGTGTAATTGTAATCTAACCACAATTTTGTTTTATAAAAAAAATATAACCTGTTTACTAAATAATACTACTAATATTTTTTTTTATATTTCCGGAAAATGTCTTCTAATAAAGAATAATTTCGTCTCTTCAAATATTTTCTTGATCCTACCCTGTACAATTTCGTCTCTTCGAATATTTTCTTGATCCTACCCTGTCCAATTTCGTTCCTTTCGCTATATGCTGGTTGCCTATTTCTTCACCCAAATAGCTGATTGTAAGATGCGTTCTGGAATACCTGTTTCCTCTTCTAAAGATTTATCAATGTTTTTTCTTGTGAAGTTTTCTTGTTGTGGCCTCTCCATCCGGTGATAATTTATTTATTTATCACAAAGTGTGGTTATGTGAGTATTAGGATACATTTATTATTTACTTCTCTCTGGTAAGTGTCTTCATTTGATATTTTTATTCTTTAATCGTATTTTTTTTTTTAAATTTTACCTCTGCTTTGCTTAATTTTGCTCTAATTAACATTTGTGAGCTGTGGGCATCGCTTTAAATATGATTATTGCACTCTTATTGTATTTCTCCTACGTCGCATTTTCGAAAATTATTACTTTTTATGCTTATTTTCTTAAAAAAAAATTCTTGGAGTTCTTTCTCCTTCAAAGACTTCACAGCGACTCCCCGATTTATGTCGAAACACTTTTATATAAATGCCCTAAAACCATGGCAACGGATAATTTGTTCAATTTTTTATCAACTTTCAAAATATTTTTCTAAATTTATTGATCACTTTCTTAATATTGTTAATTGATAACTTTTGACTTTATTTTTGGCTTTCTAATTTTTTTCTGATTCATTTGATATACTTTTATTTAAGTTTTATTCTACTTTTCATTTTTTACACTTCGTTCTCAAAATTTTCCCAAATTGTTTCTAAAAGTGTTCTTAATTCATAGCACTGCCTTATGTACAAGTCTCAATAAACATTTTAAAGTGGTTTTTACGAGGGGGACACCGCAGGAGCAATTAGGTGTACAAGCTCGGGGAATTGCGAGGAATTTACAAGGAATTACGGGGAATTGCGAGGAATTGCTAGAATTGGCAGGTATTTTTCGAGAATTTTCTCATTTACATTATACTTTATAAGGGCTTTAGAGGATTTTTTCTAAAGGGAAACTACAATTTTTGAGATTTGAAACTTTGTCGTAAATACTTCACGCCTGAAATCTCTAAATTTTTTTATCATCTGGCGTTTATTATCAGATCTACGGATTTTTTAGTAAACCTAAATACTAATCGGACTTCGGAGCACGCAAATTGGAAATATTTATTACTTAACCTAAAAATCTTTATTTAGGTTTAATTTGTATTCTACATCATGATTTTTACATTAGATTTGAACGATGGGTTTATACTTAATTACAGATAGCGTCACCCTTAATGGAAGCAGAAGCTCTTCACTTGACAATCCCAAACGAGTTGAAAAAAATATAAATGGATACGATGATGGAGAAAATCTAGCAACACTAAAAGAAGATGATATAAAAAAAATTGAGGACTTTGCTAGAAATATTTTACCTGATGTTCTTAGTGACGAAGAATATCCAGTATACTATGGAATATTTTCAAGAAAAGTTGAGAAGTATACTATTCCTAGTGTTCTTATAAAAACTTTGGACCGAGTGTCCACATACTTCTAGGAAAAAAGAAAAAAAATGCAAGTACAACATCGAGTACAACATGAACAAGGAAAAACAAAACAAATCTCTACTTCGGAGCGAGGAATTGCGAGGAATTGCGAGAAATTGCGAGGAATTGCGAGGAATTTGGGGAATTTTTCAGAATAGAGGAACTAGGTGTAGAAATTTTTCCCTGCGGTTTCCCCCTCGGGTTTTTACCTTATTTTACTTGTCATTACTATGTTTTTAGGTGATACCTTTTTTTAACGTTATCTTCTACTTTGTGACATCTAATAAAATCCCCCTGTATTCATGTTTATTTTATTTTTTACTTTGTACTGTCACGTATATCTTTTGTATTTCATTTTATAGTTTAAATTTCATCCCATTTCTATTTTACTCAAATATTTTACACTTGTCACCTTTTTACGATTGTTATTTTTACTTGCTTATTTATTTGTATGGAAACATTTGGTTTCACATTATATTCCTTAACTAATGATATTACACATTGTTCTATAAATACCCCTATCCTTATACAATACTTTCGAATTTCTTCGTATTTATTTTTTTTATGCTATAACGTTACATAAATTTCAGGTTTCTACCCAAATCCAAAATTTAACTTCCCCTTTACCTTACATAATTTTGTCCCTTTAGACAATATTTCTCATTACCTCTTTGTTGTTATAGCTTTCCCCTTACTCTTTAATTTATCCTATTTTTCCTTTTCAAATTCCATACTTGATATTTTTATACATAATTTTACTCTTGATCTTTTATTTAAAATGTTTTTTATATTTTTAGGTTTTTTGGCTTTAATTTACTGTGACGGAAATTAAAAATGCAAATTTAAATTGTATTTTAATTACTAAATGGTATTTTATTTTATGACAACTTTAAATCATGGTATGTATTTCAATTTTATTTTATATCCATTTATTATAATATTAACTCTACCAAAATACACTACAATATATATAAAAAAAGATAAATTTATATTGAGTAAAAAATATTTATAAACTGCGCAACTTCACTTTTTGAAAAAACTTCACATCTGGTTGGTTCCTTTAATTAAAACTCTAAAAATGGTCGGTACAATTCTCCAGATTAACTATACCAATATTTTAAATTTCAGTGTCAAATAAAATAAAAATAAATATTTTTTTTTCTCCAGTAATTGTTGATTATTGGTTATAAAGTTTCATTGTTACTGAAACAAACTGACAGGAATTATATAATTATCAATTGAAGATTATCAACTTGACTTGGTAATTCGAAATGGATACGAATTAATTCATGAGATAAACTGTGATAATGGAACCCTTTTAGTGGCGTAATTTACTAGTATTTCGTAAATAATTGTAACTACGTAGATGGTTTTAGTCCAAGTTTGGTTACTAATATATGAATTGAGTTTAAATTATGTAAACATTAGATGTAACAGCGCAGAGTGTAAATTAACCTAATTTTAGGAAAATACGTCATGGCCAGCGTATTTTAATGGAAAATTAAATTACTAAAATAGTATATTATTATATATATATATATATATATGTATGTAAAACGTAAAGTTTGGGGTCATTTTTTTTTCCACTTTTTTTTTGTATACATCTGTATACATTAGCATCACAAGTCAAAGAAACTAGGAAATTTTGAAAAATTTTGGTTTTTGAGGGTTTATCTATATACCGTTAAGTTTGGGGACTTTTTTCTAAATGTATATAAAATGATTAAATGTAAAATTTGGGGTCATTTTTTTAGACTGGTTTTTTTTTGTATACATTAGTGTTGCAAAATAAAGGAACTAGGAAATTTTGACAAAAATCTATTTTTGCCAGTTTGTCTATATACTATAAAGTTTGGCGACTTTTTCTATAGTGTATTGCTATATTCTACCATAAAGGGCTTAGTCTGGCTAACATACAGGGTATTAGTTTTAAATAAATAAAAACAGATTTTTCTCTGTAACTTTTTAAAAATAAATATTTCTTAACAAAACTTTGCAGGTGAGTTACTAGGTTAACGACCCTCATTGTGACGATAGATTCTTTTAAAACCTTTAACGAGTGTCGCTGCAATTGGCTTTAGCCGAATTTTTTGACCCCAATTTTGAATTAATTTTCAAAAAAAAATTGGAGATACTTCACATTATTCAATGTTAGAAAAGATAGAAGAGATAAATATGCTAGAGGGTGTTACACTGAAACACTCCGCTTACCTAACTTCCATCAAATAGAACTCAAAAAGTTAAGATAGGGACATGTAAGCCGTTTTATCCCATTTTTATGTCGTATGGCCGTAGCAATCACTTAAAGTTGAAAAAATGCGATTTTCAATAACTTCAAAATTATTTAGTTTATAATATACAGGGTGTCCCAGAATAAAGGGAACAAACTTTAGCGGTAGAATATTTGCTTAATTTCAAGACCAAAACTCTTTATGAACCCATGCTCTAAATTAAGTATTAACGAGGTTAAATGGTGTTAAATTTTCAGAAAAAATATTAACTTTAGTTTTACATTAATAATGACATGTCTGTATCTTGAACCAAAAACGTACGATAGATAGCGGTCCAACATGTGTGGGCCCTAATTTTTACGCCACTGTAATAATTTTGGTTTTGACATATTTTTCTAAACTCTATACCTTTCTGGTATACAAATCATCTTCTCAGGATGAATTTAAGCATTTTCATTAACAAAAAACATAACTTTGCGTGCTTGCGGCCATGCGTGGGTGGGTGCGTGCGGCCGTGCGTGTGTGCGTGGGTGCGTGCTGCCGTGCGTGGGTGCGTGCGGCCGTGCATGGGTGCGTGCGTAAGTGTGGGCGCGCGTGCGTGCAGGCGTGCGCGCGTAAGTGTGGACGGGCGTACGTGCAAGCGCGCGTGCGTTCGGGCCGGCGTGCGGGCGTGCGTGCGTGTGGGCGCGCGTACGGGCGTGCGTGCGTGCATGTGGGGGGTGCGTGTGTGTGTGGGTGCGTGTGTGTGTGAGTGCGTCGGTGTGGCCGCGTGGGTGTGGGCGAGTGTGCACACACACAATCTGGCAACAATGGCAATAGTTTTGAAAATTTTAATGATACGAAAATAAACTATAGTGTGTACAAAATATATGTGTAAAATTTTGTTATCATTTTGTTTAGTAATGACGACATCACCCATAGTAACTGCCACTTCAGACTGTCTGATTGACACCAAAATCTAATCAGATCTAATCTAGGGTATCAGAATCTTGTCTGCAAAATTTAAATGTTTTTAATTCAGTAGTTTTTGAGTTATCGTTATGTAACATCCATCCTAACACACTAACACAGACACACGCACACGCACCCACGCACGTAAGCATGTCCGCAGCACGCGCGCACCACGCACGCAGCCTGCACGCAAAACGCACGCATCACGCACGCAGCTCGCACGCAGCACGCACGCAGCACGTACGCACAGAGCACGCACGCACGCAGGACGCACGCAGGACGCACGCAGGACGCACGCACGCAGCACGCACGCAGCACGCACGCACGCAGCACGCACGCACGCAGCACGCACGCACGCAGCACGCACGCACGCAGCACACACGCAGCACGCAGGCAGCACGCACGCAGCACGCACAATACACACACATATTGCTCCGTGTGAAAACGCTCTTAGTGTGTCAGTATGTCACAAAAATGAAAATTCATATAACGTGTATACAGGATGTCCCAAAAATAAAAATTCTTGTACTTGTATAGGTACATTATGTTCCAAAAATTAAAATTCTTATACCGGGTGATAACGATATTATGGTACACTTAATAACTTAATTCTAATAAAACGTTGACTTTAAAAAAAAAAAATTAATGTTACATTTTTTATGTATTGCAAGTTGCTAATTGAAATTTAAAACTTAAGATATATACAATTAAACTTTAAATTAACCAAATATTTTGTGAAAAAGAAATATATGCATTAACTACATTTAATTCAAGGCCTATTTTATTTTTCGGAAGTGATATTTTCGATCTAAGAAATGTCGATAATTAGATCTTTTATAATTATCCCACATTTGAATCCTTTATCTTTAAAATTAACGAGGGTATTGACTGTACTCTAACATCGTTGTCACCCGGTATTACGTATACAGTGTGTCTCAGTTGGATTTTTTAGGAATACGTTTTCTAAATGCTATATACCGTTTGTCTTAAAACAAGTGTATACAGTTTGTTCCAAAAATGAAAATTGTAGTACTTGTATGCAATTTGTCCCAAAAATAAAAATTCTTGTAAGATGTATACAGTTTGTTTCAAGTTTTAATTTTTTAGTAATACATTTTCTAAATGGTATACACTGTTTGTCTTAAAACGAGATTGTCTGAAAAATATTTTAAAGTGTAGGCAGTATGTCACAAAAGTGAAAAATCAAGAATACTGGTGAATAAGCTACTTCCTTCTGAAACATTTTTCGATTTGTTTCGAATAACAAGAACCAGGATTTATTTTTTCTTGAGCAATCTTTCAGAACTGTGTTCATTCAGTATTTAAAATTGATATTTGGTTTAGTCTAGATTTTATTGTATACATTAGTATTACAAATGAAAGAAAACAGGAAATTTTGAAAAATTTTCGTTTTTGCGAAATTGACCATGTACCGTAAAGTTTGGGGACTTTTTTCCATATGTGTATGTATGTATAAAAACGATGAGAAGTAAAGTTTGGGGTCATTTTTGTAGGCCAGTTTTTATTGTATACATTAATTTGGGTTAAGATTTTACAAAAAATGTTCAATGCAGGTATAAACATGGTGTATATGAGTACACTTTAAAATTATTTTGATTTATACAGGGCGTCTCAATAAAATGATATGCGCCATAGTTAAATTTTTTTAAATGGAAAACTGTATTTTTTTCATTTTTAGATTCGTTCTGAGAAGCTGATTCCAAAAACATTTTACACCTATCATGTAAACTTATTAGTTTTGAAGTTATAGACAATTGAAAATCGCATTTTTTCAACTTTACGTGATTGCTCAGGCCAATCGACATAAAATCGGATAAAACGGTTTACATGTCTCTATTTTCACTTTTTAAGTACTAGTTGGTAGTATATGAAAAAATGTATACAAGGTTATCAAAAGTACGCAAATTTTGATTTCCCCATATACATTTAGTTCGTATGCCACCAAATAGTACCAAAAAGTTAAGATAGCGACATATAAACCGTTTTGTCCGATTTTGTCATTTGGCCGGAGCAATCACTAAAAGTTAAAAAAATGCGATTTTCAATTGTCTATAACTTCAAAACTAATAGGCTTACATTATAGGTATAATATATTTTTGAAATCAGGTTCTTAGGACGAATATAAAAATGTCAAAAAAGTACAGGGTGTTCCATTTAAAAAATGACTATAAAGCAGATCTTAATTGAAATAAAAATAATTTTAAAGTGTACTCATATACACCATATTGTATACACCAGCAATCAACATTTTTTATAAAATCTTACCGTTTTCCATATAAAGACAGACGCGTATAGGGTGCGCCATCCCGTAAAAGAAAATAGTAAATTTTTAAAAATTTGTGTTCTTGCTACTTTTTCTATACTTAAATGGGAAAAAAGTTAACTATTTTAGAGAGCATTACATTGGTCAAAAAAAAATCTACAGGCCCTCTTAGAATTATACAGGGAAAACTAATTATGCTGTTTTTGGTTTTTTACTCATAGAATTTTTATTTCAAAAAATATTAAAAAATAGAAAACGAAAGTTTTGTTGTATTTCAATTTTGCTACAAAAATGTAATATTATAACGTTTCGTATCATAACGGCCACTCTCAAGTTATTTTTTTAAATATGGACCTGACTTTTTTATTACAAATATTGATAAACCGTTAAAATATAAATTGATTGATATATCACACTTGTCATTTTTATGGCGTTTTATCTGAAATAACTGACATCATCAGTGACAATAATTTTTAATTACGATCCGTCGTAGTTCTTTAGTAAATGTGTTCTGATTTCGTCAAAACGAGTATAATAATTGACATACTTTGTGATATATAAGATAATACAACATAACGAAAATTGAAGATTTCAAATCAGATTTCTCCTGAGTAAATTATTATTAAAAAATATTTTTTTTTTGTTTAAGTTGAGAATTTTAATCTTTGTTTTACAAGAATATTATTACCACTAACCAAAACTATACTTTTTAACACTCTTTGCACGTTTCACTAATTATGTTAGCATCATCAGGAGTTGATGATAAACTGTATATGTTTATCATCAACTTCCATTTCGACTATTACTGAGGCCCAAAACTCTCAGTATTAATTTCATGATGGCGAAAAAAAATTCTTACCCCCACTTTTTATTACTTTTCTCGAAAGTCCAAAACTGCAAAAAAAAACCTGTCTGGACGTCTGCCTATCTACCTGTGTGTCTGGATGTTACTAATTAGTTTTTTCCAGGGAAGAATCCTATTGCTAGAGCAGGATCGGAACGACCTCTTCAGTACCGTTCATACAAATTAGGTGTTTTGCATAAGAAAACTTTTTTACTGTTCAATTTTTTAAAACTTTTCCTACTTCACATCATGCATAATATTATCCTATATGTATGTAGGAAGTTCGGCCAGGATCATACAAGCCATTTCGACACTCGATGGGCCGAAATCCCGAAACGGTGCATCACCGTTTTAGCGCACCTAAATTCTTATTTCACTGATAATGCATCTTTTTTACCGAAATTGTTAGGTAATCTCGAAGTAAACCTGTTATTATATTCGTTTTGACGAAATTAAATCGAATTTACAAAAGAACTACGACAGGACCGTAATTAATATTTATTTATGTCACTGATGATGGTAGTTATTTCAGCTAAAACCTTTATTAATATGACAAGTGTGATATATCAGTAAATTAAAAAAAAAATCGTTCACCCAGGGAAGTATAGCAGCAATATGGGACCCTTAAGGCTGACAAATGGACTAAAAATGGCGGCCTTTTTTGACAGTTAACAAGGTTTTACTAAATCATGCTTTTTATTATAATAAGCAAAAATTACAAGCAAACTAATTTATATTTATAAACAGCAATGTTGTAAGAAGAATTGAATATAAATATAGTCGATAATAACTAAGCATAAATTCACAACATCGTTATAAAATTTGAAATTATAATTGTAAAGATGAATAACAAAATTCAGTTCAATCCATTCTCTATCGTTTCTTATTACTTTTTACAGAATATGAGGGCTGGATGTGGGATAGTTGTTGCTAAAAGAATGATTTAGATTTGCAAATTTTTGACACAATTTTAAAAATTGCCGCGTTAATTATCATGTCATTGTAGTTCACCGTGTTCACCACCAATTCGCCTCGTAAGGGTGAGATTACATAAGTATTGGAACGTAGATAAATGCTGAGTTGTCGTCTAAATAATTAATGGTTGACCAATCAGGAATGCAAACGATATCTATCAAGAACATTTTTTGTTTATTTTTTAATTTTAAATTCAAACTGAAATCAAGATTACGAATACTTTTTCAGATATTTGATGTTAAAGTTTCAACTTTTAACATTTTTTTATTTTTGACAGGTGACAGTTGGAGAAATAATTTTGAGTGTTCTGTATAGAATTTTTCAAGGGCTTTCAAATGACATATTGCAAGTCGAATTCCTTGATATATTGCATCTGTCGTTTTTCGATAGTGACACTTCCGTTTGACACATGTCATACAACAAAAACTAATGAGTTCTTCCGACGGGTAATCCAAACCCCTATACCAAATTTCAGCTCAATCGGATTTAAACGTGTGGCCTCTATCGTGGAAGAATACACACACACATACAGACAGACAGACAGACTTCCATCTGGAAATGGTCTTAATCGTCTCAGGGGACCCGAAAATGGATATTTCCGTTTTGTCTCGAATTTTTTTTTAGCTCGTTCACAATACTTTCCCTTCTAGGAGGTGGCTCGGAAAAGTAAAAAGCAAAAAATTTATAACTTCAAACACCTATTTTAATTTTATTTTCCCGACCCACCTCCTAGAAGTGAAAGTATTGTGAACGAGCTAAAAAAAATTTCGAGATAAAAACGGAAATATCCATTTTCGGGTGCCATGAGACGATTAAGACCATTTCTAGATGGAAGTCTGTCTGTCTGTGTGTGTGAATGTGTATGAATTCTTCCACGATAGAGGCCACACATTTAACCAGATTGAGCTGAAATTTGGCATAGGGGTTTGGGTTATCCGTAGGAAGAACCCGTTAGTTTTTGTACGACATCTGTCAAACGAAAGTGTCACTATCAAAAAATGACAGATCCAATATCTCACGGAATTTGACTTGCAATATGTCATTTTAAAGTCGTTGAAAAACTCTATTTAGATCAGTCAAAATTATTTCTCGAACTGTCACCTGTCAAAAATAAAAAATGTCAAAATTTGAAACTTTAACATTAAATATCTGAAAAAGTAATCATGTTTTGGGGCAATTCAACCGATTTTTTTACTATTAAATTCAAATTCTGGTTTCAGATTTGTATTCAGCATAAAGAAATAAACGAAAAAGAGTTGGAGAAATAATTTTGATTTTTCTGAATAAAGTTTTTCAAGAGCTTTCAAATCACATATTCCGTGACATATTGCATCTACCATTTTTTGATAGTGACACTTCCGTTTGACAGATGTCATACAAAATCTAATGGGTTCTTTCGGCGGTTAACTCAAACCCATATACCAAATTTCATCTCAATGTGATTAAACGTGTGGCCTCTATCGTGGAAGAATACACACAGACCGACATACAGACAGACTTCCATCTGGAAATGGTCTTAAAATTTCAGGTGAACTCAAAATGGATATTTCCATCTTTATCTCGAAATTTTTTTTTATCTCGTTCTTAGGTGGGCGGGGAAAGTTAAATCACAAAATTTAAAACTTTTTTGTCATAATAGGCTCAAACTTTTTGTAAACATTTGTTGTGTTTTCTGTTTTAGGCTGTATGCAAATTTGAATTTTTCAGTAATAACTAGTAAAAATCACATATTTTAAATTTCAATTCTACCTCAACTTTTTTACCCAAAATAATCATCAAAATGCCCAATCCTAAATTATTTGCTGACTTTTACTTGAACAATAAGCATTTATCTGAAAATGTCCTCAAACTAACCATTAATCTATTTCATGAAAAAGTTTGAGGACACGTCCTCAAACTGACCGATTCCTAACAGAAAAGTTTGAGGACGGACCCCAAACTCAACAAGTGTCCTCAAACTGACCATTATGTCTCAAAAACCGTCCTCAAACTTTACGTTTTACATACATATATATATATATATATATATATATATATATATATGAAGTGTTGCTTTTTTCAATTATATACTAGAAGCGTTTACTCATATTAAACATATAATAAAGTTTATATTTTTTTTATTGATAAAAGATTTTATGGCAGTATTGATATTTGTTTCCATTTTTCTTCTTCTTTCCTAAGTTATATACAATCTCACTCTCGCACTTTTATTAAGCTAGTCTAAGATCCGAACTAGAAACAATCTTCATCCATCTGTTTAATGGATGAAAAGTATTTTATATCAAGTTTTACATATTAGAAAATATATCTAGAGTGGGTTGTCTAAAAAAAAAAATGATAAATGACTTTTTATTAAAAATTGCGAATACAAATAAATTTAATACCAACCGAAAGTATGAAGGCTATAGATTATACAAACGTTGGGTTGTTTATTTTTTTCCTGGCGTTAAAACTGGGTTGGCAGGTACAAACAGGTAAATCGATAATAGTTATTTTCACTTATTTGTTTAGTAAACGAATCTTATATCAAAATAAGCGCTATTTAATTGCGAATACGATGACATGTGATTAAATAATATAAAGGTTAACACGTGAGATATACGTAACGTGATATAGTAACGTAACACCGATAGGTTGAACGTTGGTCGTTGTCCATAGGTCAGGAACTGTTTATTGTTGAGTTTATATATATATATATATATAGTTTGTTATCTTTTTGAGAGAGTTCAGTTATTCTTGATTCGTTATTAATTCCAGTGAATAAATTTGTTATTGAAAGTATCTATTGCTTATCTTCCTAACATTGAGATACTCTTCATGGCTACCTTACCATCCCACATCACATGGCGATCCTAGTCCATTACATTACACTACATTACATGTGTAATTATGAAGATAGACCAACTGGAAGATGCAGAGATGAGTCTGATGACTACTGGTACAGCTGGTAGTAGTAATAACTCAGACTTCGATATAAATGATACATCACCAGATCATTTTTCCGTAATTGACGAAGATCAAGACCCATTATATATACCAACAACGTGAGGAAGTAAGTTTCAAAAAGGGCTTCCGGAATTTTTTAGCTTTAGGACAAATCCCAAAAATTTAAAACAACAGAAGAGTCAGAGTCAGACTCAGGGCTGCCAGGTCAAGAGATCCATTGTCACATTTATAATGACCCACTAGCACTAGGAACAGAAGATTTCGAGTCTGATGAACCAAGGCCGGATGAGATCTGATATCTAGTGGAACTGATAGGGATTGGTGGTACAACTATACACTTACTAGTCGGTCCCGTCCAGATTAGCCCTGGTAGCAGAAAAGATACGTTAAAATTAATACCGAGCAAGAAAGATGTCAGAAAATGCTGGTATCATTTAAAAATAATTTTAAATATATTTATTATTTTTGCACAACCGTTGGTACTTGTTTTTCAAAGAGAAGGAATTTTTTGGGTTTTACTTGCCACTAGTTGACTCGGATTTTAGGAAGAAAGTCGGCAGCTCTTGCCTGCAGACGTTTCAGTGGTACAAATCCATGAACAATTTGATCTAAATAACAAGAACATTTTAGCTATGGTTCCTTAAAATGATTCAAACTTTGTATAAGCGTTTAAAGAATATGGACTTCAATTAGATACTGATATATTACATTTACACAATATTGAACAAACACAAACCAGAAAATAAACTTAATTTAGACAAAAAGAGCACATATTCAAGTAATGACAGCAACATTAAACAACTTCCAAATATTACTACTACTATTTATGAAGAAAATTAAACTTTTTTCCCAATCATTACAGATGTGTTAGCCGTACTTTAAATTTGCTAGCTGCAATTGATATAATGGGTGTTATTATTTCAAATTAGTCATTTCGATCAAAGCAAACCGCGGCAATGCATAAATGTTTAACGTTGTGGAATAAAGAAGGAAGATCTAAGTCTTCTCAAATAATGAAAGAAATTCTAGGAGGTTATTTATTACTTGCTGGTATTCATTGACCCATTGACCTAAATATTAAAATTTAAAGAAAAAGTACCTTATGAAAAATTAGAGATAAAAACCCACGATAGATGAAAGATTCAGACTTTGAATATATTGAAGAGTACGTTATGATACTAGAACCGCTTGCGGTAACATAAGATATACTTCAAGGACAAGAAAATTGTTGTGACAAAGAGGTCTGAGCTAAATATCCTGTGCAATGGAAGAGGACGCAGCATTGAAGTTGAGCTAGACCTGACCGTCGGCTGAAAGTTGCAACAAAGAGATCCGAGCTAACTATCCCACGTGATAGAAGAGGACACTACATTGCAGCTGCGTGCTACGAGACCGCCAGATGAAAGAGTGCACACATACTATTTATTCCATCAAACAGAGCATCTCGAATTAGAATCTTTTATCCCTAGTGCTAGTGGGTCATCATAAATATGACGATGCAGCTCTTGACCTGACAGCCCTGAGTCTGACTCTAACTCTTCTATTGTTGTAAAATTTTCGAGATTTGTCCTAAAGCTGAAAAATTCTGGGAGCTTTTTTTGAAACTTATCTCTCCTCGTTGTTTCTACACGTAATGGGTCTTCGTCACTTGCGTAAAAACGATCTGGTAGTGTATAATTTATGTCGAAGTCTGAGTGTTACCACTACTAGCTGTACCCGTAGTCATCAGACTCATCTCTGCATCTTCCAGTTGGTCTATCTTCATAATTACACATGTAATATAATGTAATATAATGGTCTAGGAACTCCATGTGATGTGGGATAGTAAGCTAGCCATGTAGAGTATCAATGTTGGGAAGATAAATAGTAGATACTTTCAACAACAAATTTATTCACTGGTACATGTTTACTTTAATATAATAAATCGGTAACTCGTCAATAAGGAATCAAGAATGAATAACGAATCAAGAATGAAGAATGACTGAACCTACTTAAAGAGATAACAAACTATATATGTAAACTCAACAATAAACAGTTCCTGAACTATGGGCAATGACCAGCGGCTTAACCTTTATATTGTTTAAATTATAACTAGTTTAATGGACTACGATATATTATTATTTAAAGGCGTCACACACAATCCTACTAGCTAGAAAGAGAAAGAAAAGTAAGGACAAATTATTACATCCGGAGATTAGCTTTAAACATTTTTTGTAAATTTTCCAAACATAGTTTTTCCAATATTCAAAATCGTTTCTTTAAAAAAATCTATAACGGCATTCAGTGTCAGTACACTTACTAACGTGCAGTTACAATTTAGAAAATACAATTGATATAGTTATTATCTATTTATATATCTTACCTACTGTCCACCAAGACATAGAATAGAAATAAATTAATATGAAGAACTCTTTGACCATTTGGAAAGAAAATTCATTGTAGGAAGTGACTGGAATGCTAAAAATACAGACTGGGACTCTAGATTAACAACACCCAAAGGAATACATTTACGACAAAGAATCACAAATAAAAACTGCATTCATTGTTCAACCGGATAACCGACGTACTGGTCCTCCGGTACAAACGAACAACCAGATCTAATAGATTTATTTGTTCTTAAAGGCATAGGTGCAAACTATATGGCTATAGAACCCAAACGCAGATACCTAAGGTAAACTCTCCAAAAACAGACTGGTGTTTATTCCAAAGCTACATTCAAAAAAACATTAATCTAAATATAAAACTAAAAGAACCAGAAGAAATCGAGAAGGCAGTGGACTACCTCACATGTTTAACTCAGAAGACAGCTTGTATAGCCATCCCAATTGACACACCGATAAATCAAATACAAAATAATGTACCACTTTATATACGAGAACTAATAGCAGAGAAAAGGAGAGCACGGGGAAGATGGCAAAGGAGTTGAAATCCAGTATATAAGACGACCAAGATGACCATTTCATATGGGGAGCCACAAAAAACTTAAACGATCAACTATGCATATTCCACCCATTAAAAATCAGAACAATGAATGAAGTAGAAGTGATCAAGATAAAGCTACAACTTTCGCAAATCATCTTTATCAAGTATTTATCGAGTCGCTGTCATATAATAACTAAAAAGATAATGATCACGATGAACAAATAAAAACAGTACTTGATAGTCCTTCTCCTATGACATTACCCACAAGACCAGTCTCTCCATCCGAGGTAAAGCAAGAAATAAGTAGAAGTAGTAGCTATAAATCATTTAAACAATATTAAGACGTGACTTATACGTAAAGTAATATAGCAAGGTAGCCCGACAGGTTAAATTCCGGTTGTTGGCCATAGGCCAGGAACTGTTTATTGTTGATTTTGCATATATATATATTGTTATGAAACTTCTACCTCATGGATCTCAATTTGGGGTGAGTTCTATATATAAAAAAAAATAATAAACATTACAAAATTATAAACACAAACTATAAAAATGTATGTCCTGCAACACCTCCTCTTCTGTGCCTTTTCTTCTGTATAATTTCTTTCCCATTTCTTTTCCCATTTCTTGCATTTCTCTTAAGCGTTCTTCTTTATCTTCCTTTCTATTATCTTGCATTGTTTTTTCAAATTTTTTACTATTTTCATCCAATTTGGTATCCAATTTCTTGTTATTTTCATCCATTTTCTGAATAATCATTTGCATCATGATCTCTAGTTTATCTTGCTTCTGTTCTTCCCGTCTTGAATGTTCACTTCCTTCTTGAATTTCTTCCACTTTTTGGTCCTGCATTTCTTCAATATCACCTTGTCCTATTTCCAATTCTTCCTCTTCTTCCATTTGTCCGATCTTTTTTCCCCCTCTTAAATCCATTTTGTTTAGATTTACACTAACACTTCACTTGTATTAAATAACTAAATTTTAGTATAATAATAAATGTCCACTCTGTATATTTTTGATTTGTCACAATGACACTTTCAAATTATTTAATAACGTCAAATTGTCTTAGTTTTAGATAATTATATCAAAATTAGTAAATTCAAATTATAATATAATAAAACCTCAACCAAACATCAACAATTGTGGAAATAAGAAAAAAAATCTTACCTGATTTATTAATCCTTTCCACCACGTTATTGAAAAACCAAAATAACGTTAATCACCAGATGCTCAAGGTGAATTCTAGAGAGCTCCACGTTATTGAAAATGCCCCACGTTTACTGAAAGTGCCCCACGTTTACTGAAAGTGCCCCACGTTGGGCGCCATTTGTTATGAAACTCTACTTCGTGGATCTCAATTTGGGGTGAGTTCTATATATAAAAAAAATAATAAACAAGTCAAATATTTTGGTATAAAAAAAATTTGGTTGTTGGTCAGAATATTAAGAAATGGTTTATGTAAGAGGTTGTAGAAAGATGGAAAATAAAAAGAAAATATTTATACACTGATTAAACTACAAATTTTTATTTAAAAAAAAAAAAAAACAATAAATAATAAAATAAGAGACGAAATTCAGGTTTATGAGCGAAATAGGAAAGCAACTAGAAGAAAAGGAACAATAGTAGAAGAACGTAAGGAGGAGTATATAGGTGTAATAAGTGAAAAGCGGCGACCGAGAAGTCAGGTTATGAAGATGTATTAAGAAGAAGTTGACGGGTCAAGGTAGGAGATAAGATAATTGCAGAAGATAGGAGTGAAAAGGCGAACAGAAGGACATTTATTAATTTAGTTTTTTTTTTATTTTTGTAATGTTTATTATTTTTTTTATATATAGAACTCACCCCAAATTGAGATCCACGAAGTAGAGTTTCATAACAATATATATATATTCTATGCTGTAACCATATACTGGCAGTAACCTATACCCTGTGCCTATAGGTACCTGAAACATGTAGTACCACCTGTTGTTTGTACTATAATGTAATGCGAGTGACGCCTCCCCCAAAATACAACAAAAAACAAACAAAATATACACAATCACAACATTCAATTTTCAACAATGACCAACAAGACAAAAATTCTAGAGCATCAGCATCATGTAACGAAAATAAACTATACGTCGATACAAGCACGTCTTATAAGCTGGCGTGGTGTGGTCCGATCGACGGTTCCGGTAATAATTAAACTTGACCTATCTCTAAAGTTCGCTAAACGGATTGGGACTGCCACTGGAACTCCCGACAACAGAAGAATTGTCCTTCTTGATAAGAATTTCAGCCTTTAAGAAGCACGGACACGAATCTCTCCATCTATCTGGCGGAGGTTCAACTGGTAACTTATATTCGAAACTTCTAGTCGTTCCCAAAATTTTAAGTTTAATTCTTCTCCAGTGCCGTGCGCGATTTAATTTATTACGGAAAAAGTAACAATATAATAATTTTATACAATAAAAAAGTTTGTTTCATGACCATCGCATTAGATTAGAGCTAAAGTCGATAGTAATTTAGGAATATATTTTTATTTTTAACCTTTTAGAAGTATTTTTAATAAAAAATATAGAAGATTATTAATTTTTGAATTTTATAAAACTTTAAAATTAATCTTTAAATTTAATATGCATATCCTAGTTAAATATTTGTAATATAAAGCACTTCTAGTCTTGTATATTATTAATATTGCAATATAAAATATTATTTATGATTCCATGCTCTTTTATATTACAACTTTATTGTACAAAAACATATTTCTATGATATTTTATTTATATACTTCTAAATAAGTTTTCAATTTCTTGATGAAATCCAAATCCGTACAGAGTATATTAAATAAGTAATTGTAGTTGTCTGTAGAACTCGAGATATAAAAGTTTAATATCATATTTCGTTCCAAACAACCTTCGACGTTTTGATGAAATTACAAAAGAAAAGTTATTGGAAATATAATTCCAGCTTTATAGTGTGTCCCAAATTGATTTATTATTTAAGTAGTTACATTAAACCAGGATCAAAATTTTTTTTCATTTATAATTATTATTATTCAAAATGCGTTTTTTTTTTAAACTTTAAAAACTATAACAACCAAGTATATATAAAATGCTCTAACATGCGTGTTTTCTCAAATTAAGAAAAAATGTTTTTCGACATTCTGAATTGAGAAATAAAGCAGCAATGCGTTTTTTTTTTGCAATCGAATTTTAAAAATAAAGTAATATTGTATTTATCATCACAAGCATATAGAAAATGGCAACGTTGTAGGTTTTTATTTAAATTATGAGAGTCAGACTGCATTCGTCAACACTGGAATTTTTTACACTCAAATTGGAAAAGCAACTGCATTTGTCAATACGAGAATATAAAAATCAAAGCAATAATGTATTTGTCGACAATCGAACTTAAGACACAAAGCAACAATGCGTTTTTCCACATTTAAATAAAAAAAAAAGCAACATTGCATTTTCCAAACAGGAAAAAAGCAATAATGAATTTTTTCATATTAGAATTAAAAAAATAAAGTAATAATACATTTTTGACACTCGACCCTGAGAAGTAAAATAACATTGCGTTTTTCCAAACTAGATGAAAAGCAGAAATGTATTTTTCCACACTGGAATTAAAAACAAAAAACAGATTACATTTTTTTTCCATCCATATTGGAAAAGAGCAACAATGCATTTTTCTACAGGAAAATTAAAAAAAAATAATAATGGATTTTTCAATATTCGAAATTGGGATACAAAGCAATAATGCGATTTGTCGCAATAAAATTAGAAAAAAACTATGTATTTTCCACAATTGACAATTGAATAAAAAAAAGTAACAATGCATTTTTCGATACTCGGAATTGAGAAACAAATCAAAATTTTTTGAATTTTAATAAAAGCAACATTGCATTACACTAAAATTAAAAATCAGAAACAAAGCAACAATGCAGTTTTTTTATTTATGCTTGAAAAAAAAACAAAGTAATAATGTGCATTTTGTCACACTGCAAAAAAAAAAAAAAAAAAAAAAAAAAAAAAAAAAAAAAAAAAAAAAAAAATCGATGTCAGAACTTCAAAAATATGGCAACAAGTTTTTTTTCATAATTGAAATGAGAAAGCAAAGTATTACTGCATTTTTCGACACTCGAATTTTAGAAACAAAGCAACAATGCATCTTTCCACACGAGAAGTAAAAAACAAATGAATAAAGCCTTTTTCGATGGCCAAACTTGAACAATTAAGCGACATTGTTTTTTTTTTCATACTTGAAAAAAAAATCAAAGCAATAATATTTTTTTCAACACTCGAACTTAAGCCACGAGGCAGCAATGCTTTTTTTGTGCTTAAATTTAAAAAACAAAGTAACAATGTATTTTTTGACACTCGAACTTGCGATACAAAGCAAAAATACATCTTTTTACAGGAGAAGTAAAAAAAAAATTAATAATGCATTTTTCTATGACTGAACTTGGATAATAAAGCAGCATCGTTTTTTTTCATACTTGAATTTAAAAATCAAAGCAATAATGCAATTTTCGACACTCGAACTTGAGACACAAAGCAAAAATGCTTTTTTCATACTTAAATTTAAAAAACAAAGTAATTATGCATTTTTCGACACTCAAATTTTAGAAACAAGGCAACATTTCATCTTTCTACACGAGAAGTAAAAAGCAAAATAATAATGCATTTTTCGATGACTGAACTTGAATAATAAAGCAGCAATTGTTTTTTTTTTCAATTTAAAAATCAAAGCAATAATGCATTTTTTGACATTCGAACTTGAGACACAAAGCAACAATGCTTTTTTCATACTTAAATTTAAAATCAAAGCGATAATGTATTTTTCGACACTCGAACTTCATAAACAAAGCAACAATGCATCTTTCTACACGAGAAGCAAAAAACAAATTAATAATGCATTTTTCGGTGACCGAACAATAATGCGACGTTTTTTTTTCATTCTTGAATTTAAAATTTAAAGCAATAATGCATTTTTCGACACTCGAGTTTAAGACACAAAAAAGTAATGCTTTTCTTATATATTTGACCTAAAAAAATAAACCAATAATAATTTTTTTTTCACTCAAACGTGAGGAACACAGCAACATTGTGTTTTTCTACATGAGATATAAAAACAATTTAATTATACATTTTTCGACGCTCGAAATTGAAAAACAAAGCAACAATACATTTTTTAATAATTGAATTTATAATAGTTAATACATTTTTCTACACTCGAATTTAAGATACAAAGCAAAAATTCTTTTTTTTTTTCATATTTAAATTTAAAAAACAAACTAATAATGAATTTTTGGAATTTAGAACTTAAGAAATAAAGCAACAATGCATTTTTTCACACTTGAAATACAATGCAAAAATGCGTTTTTTCACATTATAATTTGAAAAACATAATAATAATACATTTTTCGACACTTGGAATTAAGAAACAAAGCAACAATACATTAATGCATTTTCCATACTTGATTTTTTTTTTTAAATAACAAGGCATTTTTGCACACCCGAATTTGAAAAATAAATCATTAATGTTTTTTTTTCTCACTTAAATTTGAAAAAAAAGTAATAAAGTGTTAAAATATTTTCCTAGATAAGTATTCAGAAAGTGGCAACAACGCATGTTTTCTAAATTAAAGTAAGAAAAAAGTCAAAGTGCATTTTTTTACACCGGAATTAAAGAAAAAAACAACATAGCACTTTTTAGACTTAAATTGCATTTATTATAGTCTATACGAAATCAGTTAGAACGGCTTAAAAATTAAATATTAAAATATTAACTAATCCTTTGTAAAGCATGGGCGGCGTGATATAATTGATTTTATAATTTTATTTTATTTTTCATATGCCTACACTGATATTTTTTTATTAGTAATATAGGGTAATGTTAAAAAAACACCAGTTATGATTTATTATTTGAATTTTAAGAGTTTGAATCTGATATTAACTAGTAAATTTTTCATAACATGAGTCTTTTTTTAGCTGTTCGGATTGACTTCGTATATACTTTACTCACTTTATTATGTTAGAAGTGTGGGTGAGTTAATATGTTTACTGCAATGCACAGAGGAAAGGTCAGATGTAGATATAATTGAGTGATTCATCGTACCTTTTCCCCTTAATTCACACATCTGTTCATCGTGTGATAATTTTCTATTGTATCGTCAAACCTCTTGTGGTTCTAAAATGACAGTCAACACTAGATCTGATTGTGCCCTGATAGTAATTATTTTTTTAATGCCTGTTTTATCAAAAAATAAAATAAAAATTTCGATAAATTTACATACTTTTAATTTATGGTTGTATAATAACGGGCCAATGTGTAGTACTTAAGGGTTGTTACTTTTATAACCCCTGTAATGTACTGTAGTCTACTTATTTTTTTGTTATTTTTTTTATGTTTTCCAATTTTCGCTAATTTTTGCTTATGTATTGCTGCTTTTTTGGTACTTTTTTATTAATTTTTTGATACATTTTGCGTTTTTTTCTTAATTCTTGCTCTTTTGCTGATTTTGACACTTTTTGCCATTTTTTTTGCTAATTTTTTACTAATATTTTATTACTTATTGCTAAATTTTGCTAATATTTGCTGATTATTGATAAATTTTTTTTTGCAATAATTGCTGTTTTGCTAATTCTTGCTATTTTTGATGATTGCTTGGTAGTTTCTGCTAATTTTTGCTATTTTTTTCCGTTAAATTTCTCTACGCTTTGCTAATATTTTGTAAATTTTCACTAATTTATTTGTTAATTTTTTCTATTTATTTTAAATTCTTTGTAGCTAATTTTTTTTGTAAGTAGTTTGTTACTTTTGCTGATTTTTGCTTAATTTTAATATAATGCCAAGTTTTGGCAAATTTTTTTCATTTTTATGATAAATTTTGCTGGTATTTGCTAATTTTTGCAATATGTTTCCTAATTCTTGCTGTTTTGCTAATTTTGACATTTTTTGCCACTTTTTGCTAAAATTTGCTGATTTTTGCTAAATTGTTTCCTAATTATTGCTATTTTGGTAATTATTGCTATTTTTGCTAATTTTGGCTAATATTTTGTCAATTTTTTGGCAAATTTTTTGCTAGTCCTTGCTGGGTTTTACTAGTTTCTGTTAATTTTTCCGTTAAATTTCTCTACGCTTTATTTTTTCTTTTTGTTTTAAATTTTTTGCAGCTGATTTTTTTTAAGTATTTTGTTACTTTTGCTGATTTTTGCTTAATTTTGAATAATTTAAGTTTTTGATAATTTTTTTCATTTTTAAGCTTAATTTTGCTCGTTTTTGCTAATTTTTGCAATTTTTTTCCTAATTCTTGCTGTTTTGCTAATTTTGAGATTTTTTGCTATTTTGTTAGCTAATTTTTTACATTAGTTTGTTAATTATTGCTAAATTTTGCAGATTTTTGCCAAATTTTTTCCTAATTATTGCTGTTTTGCTAATTCTTGCTAATTTTTGCTAATATTTTGTCAATCTTTTGGCAAATTTTTTGCTAGTCCTTGCAAATTTTTACTAGTTTCTGCTAATTTTTCCTATTTTTTTCCGTTAAATTTCTCTACATTTTGGTATTTTTTTGTAAGTTTTTACTAATTCGTTTGTTAATTTTATCTTTTTATCTTAAATTTTTTATAGCTGATTTTTTTTAAGTATTTTGTTACTTTTGCTGATTTTTGCTTAACTTAGATAATTTAATGAAAAGTTTTTGCTGATTTTTTTAATTTTTATGCTAAATTTTGCTGGTTTTGCTAATTTTGACATTTTTTGCAATTTTTTTTGCTAATATTTTACTAATATTTTCTTACTTATTGCTAAATTTTGTTAATATTTGCTGGTTTTTTACATGTTTTTCCTAATTATTGCTGTTTTGCTAATTTTTGCTAATTTTTGCTAATTTTTGCTAATATTTTGCTTATATTTTTTCCTAGTCCTTGCTAGTTTTTACTAGTTTCTGCTAATTTTTCCTATTTTTTACCGCTAAATTTATCTACGCTTCCCTAATTTTTTGTAAGTTTTCATTAATTCATTTGTTAATTTTTTTCTATTTGTGTTAACTTTTTTGTATATAAGTTTTTTTCAAGTATTTTGTTACTTTTGCTGATTTTTGCATAATTTTGAATAATTTAATGCCAAGTTCTTGATAATTTTTTTCATTTTTATGCTTAATTTTGCTCGTTTTTTGCTAATTTTTCCTATTTTTTTCCGTTAAATTTCTCTACGCTTTGCTAATTTTTTGTTAAGTTTTCACTAATTCATTTGTTAATTTGATCTATTTATTTTAAATTTTTTATAGCTAATTTTTTTCGTAAGTATTTTGTTATTTTTGCAGATTTTTGCTTAATTTTGATAATTTAATGCTCATTTTTTTCATTTTTATGCTAAATTTTGCTGGTTTTTGTTAATTTTTGGAATTTTTCTCCTAATTCTTGCTGTTTTGCTAATTTTGACATTTTTTGCAATTTTTTTGCTAATTTTTTACTAATATTTTGTTACTGATTGCTAAATTTTGCTAATATTTGCTAATTTTTGCTAAATTTTTGCTAATATTTTGCCAATTTTTTGGCGAATTGTTTGCTAATATTTTTTGTTAGTCATTGCTAGTTTTTACTAGTTTCTTCGAATTTTTCCGTTATAGTTCTCTACGCTTTGCTGATTTTTTGTAATTTTTTTTCATTTTTATGCTAAATTTTGCTGGATTTCGCAAATTTTTTGCAATTTTTTTCCTAATTCTTGCTGTTTTGCTAATTTCGAATTTCTTTGCCATTTTCTTTGCTATTATTTGCTGATTTTTGCTAATTTTTTCCTAATTATTGCTGTTTTGCTAATTCTTGCTATTTTTGCTAATTTTTGCTAATATATTGCCAATTTTTTGGCAAATTCTTTACTAATATTTTTTGCTAGCTTTTACTAGTTTCTGCTACTTTTTGCTATTTTTTTCCGTTAAATTTCTCTACGCTTATTTAATATTTTGTAAATTGTCACTAATTTATTTGTTAATCTTTTATATTTATTTTAAATTTTTTGTAGCTAATTTTTCTTGCAAGTAGTTTGTTACTTTTGCTGATTTTTGCTTAATTTTGATAATTTAATGCCAAGTTTTTGCTAATTTTTTTCATTTTTATGCTAAATTTTACTGGTTTTTGCTAATTTTTGCAATTTGTTTCCTAATTTTTGCTGTTTTGCTAATTTTGACATTTTTTGCAATTTTTTTTTCTAATATTTTACTAATATTTTGTTACTTATTGCTAAATTTTGTTAATATTTGCTGATTTTTGACAAGTTTTTCCTAATTATTGCTGTTTTGCTAATTCTTGCTAATTTTTGCTAATGTTTGCCAATTCTTTGGCAAATTTTTTGCTAATATTTTTTGCTAGTCCTTGCAAATGTTTACTAGTTTCTGCTAATTTTTCCTATTTTTTCCGTTAAATTTCTCTACGCTTTGCTAAATTTTTTGTAAGTTTTTACTAATTCATTTGTTAATTTTATTTATTTATTTTAATTTTTTTATAGCTAATTTTTTTTCGTATGTATTTTGTTACTTTTGATGATTTTTGCTTAATTTTGATAATCTAATGCCAAGTTTTTGCAAATTTTTTTCATTTTTATGCTAAATTTTGCTGGTTTTGCTAAATTTTGCAATTTTTTTCCTAATTCTTGCTGTTTTGCTAATTTTGACATTTTTTGTAATTATTTTTGTTAATTTTTTTCCTAATTATTGCTCTTTTGCTAATTCTTACTATTTTTGCTAATTTTTTTGACCATTTTTTGGAAAATTATTTGCCAATATTTTTTGCTAGTCCTTGCTGGTTTTTACTAGTTTCTGTTAATTTCTCCTATTTTTTTTCGTTAAATTTCTCTACGCTTTGCTAATTTTTTGTAAGTTTGCACTAATTCATTTGTTAATTTTTTCTATTTATTTTAAATTTTTTGTAGCTACTTTTTGTTGTAAGTAGTTTGTTACTATTGCTGATTTTTGCTTAATTTTGATAATTTAATGCGAAGTTTTTGCTATTTTTTTTTCATTTTTATGCTAAATTTTGCTGGTTTTTGAAACTTTTTTCCTAATTTTTTCTGTTTTGCTAATTTTGACATTTTTTGCCATTTCTTTGCTAATATTTGCTGATTTTTGCTAAATTGTTTCCTATTTATTGCAATTTTGCTAATTCTTGCTATTTTTGTTAATTTTTGCTAATATTTTGCCAATTAATAATTTAATGCCAAGTTTTTGCAAATTTTTTTCATTTTTATGCTAAATTTTGCTTGGTAAACTAATTTTTGCAATTTTTTTCCTAATTCTTGCTGTTTTGCTAATTTTGACATTCTTGTCATTATTTTTGTTAATATTTGCTGATTTTTGCTAAATTTTTTCCTAATTATTGCTGTTTTGCTAATTCTTGCTATTTTTGCTAATTTTTGCTAATATTTTGCTTATATTTTTTCCTAGTCCTTGCTAGTTTTTACTAGTTTCTGCTAATTTTTCCTATTTTTTACCGCTAAATTTATCTACGCTTCCCTAATTTTTTGTAAGTTTTCATTAATTCATTTGTTAATTTTTTTCTATTTGTGTTAACTTTTTTGTATATAAGTTTTTTTCAAGTATTTTGTTACTTTTGCTGATTTTTGCTTAATTTTGAATAATTTAATGCCAAGTTCATGATAATTTTTTTCATTTTTATGCTTAATTTTGCTCGTTTTTTGCTAATTTTTCCTATTTTTTTCCGTTAAATTTCTCTACGCTTTGCTAATTTTTTGTTAAGTTTTCACTAATTCATTTGTTAATTTGATCTATTTATTTTAAATTTTTTATAGCTAATTTTTTTCGTAAGTATTTTGTTATTTTTGCAGATTTTTGCTTAATTTTGATAATTTAATTCTCACTTTTTTCATTTTTATGCTAAATTTTGCTGGTTTTTGTTAATTTTTGGAATTTTTCTCCTAATTCTTGCTGTTTTGCTAATTTTGACATTTTTTGCAATTTTTTTGCTAATTTTTTACTAATATTTTGTTACTGATTGCTAAATTTTGCTAATATTTGCTGATTTTTGCTAAATTTTTTCCTAATTATTGCTGTTTTGCTAATT
The DNA here is from genome assembly GCA_963243735.1 of Neocrepidodera transversa. Lineage (NCBI taxonomy): Eukaryota > Metazoa > Arthropoda > Insecta > Coleoptera > Chrysomelidae > Neocrepidodera > Neocrepidodera transversa. The sequence continues at coordinate 8,065,153 of OY725347.1, forward strand.
CTTGCTAATTTTTGCTAATATTTTGCCAATTTTTTAGCGAATTGTTTGCTAATATTTTTTGTTAGCCCTTGCTAGTTTTTACTAGTTTCTTCTAATTTTCCTATTTTTTCCGTTAAAGTTCTCCACGCTTTGCTGATTTTTTGTAATTTTTTTTTCATTTTTATGCTAAATTTTGCTGGTTTTTGCTAATTTTTTGCAATTTTTTTCCTAATTCAGGCTGTTTTGCTAATTTTGAATTTTTTTGCCATTTTCTTTGCTAATATTTGCTGATTTGCTAATTCTTGCTATTTATGCAAATATATTGCCAATTTTTGGGCAAATTTTTTGCTAGCTTTTGCTAATTTTGGCTATTTTTTTCCGTTTTATTGGCTAATTTGTTGCTGACATTTTTGTTACTTTTTGATAAATTTTTCCAATTTTTTGCTGCTAAATTTCTCTACGCTTCGCTAATTTTTTTATAAGTTTTCACTAATTCATTTGTTAATTTGTTTTATTTATTTTAAATTTTTTGTAGCTAATTTTTTTTAGGTTTTTGCTAATTTCTTTCATTTTTATTCTAAATTTTTCTGGTTTTTACTAATTTCTTGCAAATTCTCTCTTTTTTTACTAATTTTATCTACTTTTTTCGTCGTTTTATTATCTATTTTTTTGCTGACATTTCTGTTACTTTTGTTAAATTTTTCCAAATTGTTTGGTTAAGTTTCTCTTCGCTTTGCTAATTTTTTGCTACTTTTTGTTATTTTCTGATATCAATTGCCCATTTTTGTTTATTTTGGTTGATTTTGCTATTTTTATTGCTAATTTCGTGTTATATTTTTTTTTTTTGCTAGCTTGCTATTTTTTAAATTTTTTTGGCAATATTTTATTAGTGTTTGCTAATTGTTGCTGATTTTTGCAGTCTTTGCTATTTTTATTGCTAATTTCATTTTATATTTTATGTTTTTTTTTTTGCTAATATTATGCTATTTTTTAAATTTTTTTGGCAATATTTTGTTACTTTTTGCTAATTGTGATTTATGCGGTCTTTGCTATTTTTTTGCTAATTTTCTCTACCCCTTGCTTATTTTTACTAAATTCTTGCTATTGCTTTTACCAATTTATACAGGGTGGCTACTTTTTTAATGAAGATTGTATTGGTAACTTCCCATATTAATTACATAATTATTTTGTCGTAATCTTAATATTTAAAGTATTGATTTTATTCGTAATACTCTGGAAATTTATATGTTATACAGAACATAATGATAATTTGTATTAAAAAATGGTCAATCTTATTGAACTTTTAAACAAAAATGACCATTCAGTCCGAAATCAAAAAAAATTACCATAACCCAACTTAAAATACAACTAAACAAAAAAAATTGTGTTTTATAAATTCCTATAATCAATAATTTTACATATTTATAACAATAATATAAACACATGTATTATAAACACACCCCATATATAATCGTGTCAATTTCCTATCCTCCATATTATTACGACTTTATAGGTTATTCCATCATTTCACTTTTAATCAAATGTATTCAGCAACCAAAAAATCAATACAATTTCCCCTGTTTGTCACCTTCCCCGTGTTTATCCCATCCCCTTTAATATCTCATCACTCGTGTGTCATTCTGGTATTAAAATTTCAACTTAGAAATTTACCGTATACACGATCCGAAAAAAAAGTTCGCGTGTTATTTTTTTTGGTCACGTTATTGTCGGCAACTTTCTATGTGGTATTTAAAAGGGTAAAAGGTACCCTCCCAGGTAACGTACAGAGTAATTTCTCGCGTGTAAAAAATGGAGCGTTAAATTATTCAACGTAATTATAAAGTAGTAAGTACATCAAAATATAACCCAGATTGTAGGGTGGATATCGACAAGTTAGTTTTTTTTTCTTTATTGTTCTGGTAAATGGTAAATAAAGTGACTGTCAGTTCGTTGGGTTTATAGAAATTTATATTAATTCTAAAGGCGTTGTGACATGATATTTTACAAAATTATTAATAAAAATTATATTATTAAAACACGACATTTTTTATATATGGTTATTGCCAACATAATAAATATTATAACTTATGGGTTTTATAAAAAAGAGTTATAAGGAAATAAAGCACAAAGTCAGGTATCACAAATTACATAACAGAAAGTACTAGCAGGCAACTAGTTTCGGTCACTGACCATCATCAGGACTAAAGATACAAATTTTCACAATAAGTCCTATAACCCATTTAAATAATAATCAAACGTAAAATTTAAATTAAAGCCATTATCAGTAGAATTAAAATTTATCATTGCCCGTGCATTTTATATGCCCCACTAATAGAAAAAAGTTCGAAATTTGTTAAAAATTGTCAAAATTTGGTAAAAAATAAAAAACCGTTAATAATTGTGAGAAACTATCAAAAATTGATCAAAAATAAAAAACCGTTAGAAACCGTATCTAAGGTTAATAATTGAAGATAAACGTTCAAATTTTTTTAAAAATTATCAAAATTTGGTTAGGTTAAAATAAAAAAAACGTTAAAAATTTTTAGAAATTGTCATAAAATGGTCAATAATAAAAAACCCGATAATAATTGTTAGAAACTGCCAAAAATTGGTAAAAAAAAAACCGTTAACAAATTTTAGATGCAACCAAAACTTGAAGAAGACGTTCAAAATTTGATAAAAATTATTAGAAATTATCAAAAATTTGCCAAAAACAGAAAAAAACTGTTCAAAATTGTTAGAAATTGTCGAAAATTGGTAAAAAAATAAAACAACCGATAATTTTTTTTAGATACGACCAGAAATTGAAGAAAAGCCTTTAAATTTTGTTAAAAATTGTTAAAAACTGAAAAAATTTGGTCAAAAATAAAGACACCGTTAAAAATTGTTAGAAACTGTCAAAAAATAGTAACAGAAAAAAAACGTTAAACGTTAGATACGGCCAAAAATTCAATAAAAAACTTAAAAATTTGTTCAAATTATCAAAAATTGGTCAAAAATAAAAAAAACCGTTAAACATTGTTAGAAAATGTCCAAATTTTGTTAAAAATTGTTATAAACTGTCAAAAATTCATCAAATTGATAAAAATTGAAGAAAAAGTTCAATATTTGTTAAAAACTGTTAGATACAGTCAAAAATCGGTCAAAAATTAAAAAAACCGTTAAAAACTGTCAAGAATTAGTAAAACAACAATCGTTAAATGTTAGGATACGGCCATAATTTAAAGAAAACTGTTAAAAATTTGTTACAAATTGTTAAAAATTATCAAAAATTCGTCAAAAATAATAAAAAACCGTTAAAAACTGTTTGAAACTGTCGAAAATTGGTAAAAAATTAAAAAACCTTTAAATTTTTTTAGATATGACCGGAAATTAAAGAAAAACGTTCAAATTTTGTTAATAATTGTTAGAAACTCTCAAAAATTGGTTAAAAACAAAAAACCGTTAAAAGCGGTTAATAATTGATGATAAACTTTCAAAATTAGTTAAAAATTATCAAAATTTTGTCAGAAATAAAAAAAAAGATAAAAGTTGTCAGAAACTGTCAAAAATTGGTCAAAAATAAAAATACCGTTAAATATTCTTAGAAACTGTCAAAAATTAGTAAAAAAAAACCCGTTAAAAATTGTTAGATCAGGCCAAAAATTAAAAAAAAAATCTTAAAAATTTATTAGAAACCGTCAAAAATTGGTACAAAAAAAGAACGGTTAAAAATTTTTAGATCAGGCCAAAAATTGAAGAAAAACGTTAAAAATTTATTAGAAGCCGTCAAAAATTGGTAAAAAAAGAACCGTTCAAAATTTTTAGATACGATCATAAATTGAAGAAAAACGTTAAAATTTTGTTAAAAAATGTTAGAAACTGTCAAAAATTGATCAAACATTAAAAAAACGTTAAGAAATGTTAGGAATTGTTTTTTTAGAAACTGTCCAAAATTGGTAAAAAATTAAAAAACCGTTAATTTTTTTTACATATGACCAGAATTTGAAAAAAGACTGCCAAATTTTATTTAAAATGGTTAGAAATTGTTTGATCAAAAATTTAAATGAAATATTATGAATTGTTAAAAATTGAAGAAAAAGTTCAAAATTTGTTAAAAATTGTTTGAAACTGTCAAAATTTGGTCAAAAATAAAAAACCGTTAAATTTTGTTAGAACCTGTCAAAAATTGGTTGATAAAAACTTCTTAGAAAATTGGTAAAAAAATTTAAAAAACTGTTAAATTTTTTGGATACGACCAGAAATTGGGGAAAAACGTTCAAATTTTATTAAAAATTGTTAAAAACTGTCATAATGTTGTCAAAAATAAAAAAACCGTTAAAAATTGTTAGCAACTGTCAAAAATTAGTAAAAAACACTGTTAAGAATTGTTAGATAGGGATAAAAATTGAAGAAAACGTTAAAAATTGTTATAAACTGTCAAATATTGGTAAAAAAAAAAACCGTTAAAAATTTTTAGAAACGACCAAAAATTGAAGGAAAACTTTTAAAATTTGTTAAAAATTGTCAAAATATGGTAAAAAACCATCAATAAATGTTAGAAACTGTCAAAAATTGTTCAAAATAAAAAAGCGTTAGGTACGGTTAACAATTGAAGATAAAATTTCAAGATTTGTTAAAAATTATCCAAATTTGGTTAAAAAAAAAAAAATAAAAGTTAACAATTGTTATAAACTGTCAAAAATTGGTCAAAAATTAAAAAAAAAACAGTTAAAAATATTAGAAACTGTTAAAAATTGGTAATAAAATTAAAAAACAGTTAATGAGTTTTAGATGCGACCAAACCTTGAAAAAGTCGTTCAAAATTTGATAAAAATTGTTAGAAATTATCACAAATTGGTCAGAAATAAAAAAAAAACCGTTAAAAATTGTTATAAAATGTCGAAAATTGGTAAAAAAAATAAATCAACTGTTAAATTTTTTTAGATACAACCAGAAATTGAAGAAAAACGGTAAAATTTAAATGGTAATATAATTGATCAAAAATTAAAAAAAAAACGTTAAAAATTTTAGGAATTGTTAAAAATTGAAGAAAAAGTTCAAAATTTGTTAAAAATTGTTAAAATAGTGTCAAAATTTGATCAAAAATAAAGAAACCGAAGGCCTTTTTACACTTTTTTCTCTCTCCAAAATTACCCCTCTTTTCTCTTATATTTTTATTTTGAAAAAAGTGCCTTTTTGAGTAAAATATTTTCTCTTAAAAATTACCACTTCTCTGCAAAATTTCTATGCTTTTCAGTACTTTTTTCCTTTTCTCTTAAATGTACACTTTTTCCCCTTTTTTTCTATCAAGATTTGTCACTTTTTTTGGTAGTTTAATTTTTTTTTTATTAAATTTGTTATGATTCTTTTATGTTTTTTTCAGTAACCAGATTAATGATACTTTTTTTTTATTCAAGATTTCCACTCTGTTCTATATTTTGAAAAAGTCTTTTTTGGTACTTTTTTTCTTCCAAAATTACCCCTTTTTGTTGGAAAAAAGTTCCTTTTTGTACTTTTTCCCTCCAAAATTACCCCTCTTTTCTCTTAAATATGGATACATTTTAAGTATTTTTTCCCCTTTTCTTTTGAAAAAAGTGTCTTTTTGAGAAAAATATTTCTCTCGAAAATTACCCCTTACTTTAAAATTTATATACTTTTCAGTACTTTTTTCTCATTCTGTTAAATGTACACTTTTTTAGCACGTACTTCCCCTTTTTTCTCTCAAGTTTTGTCACTTTTTTTAAGGTAGTTTTTTTTATCCTCACTGTATTTTTTGATTCTATTATGTTGTTTTTGTTAGTAACCAGTTTAATGATACTTTTTCTTCCTCCAAAATTTCCCGTCTGCTCTCTTTTGAGAAAAAGACTTTTTTAGTACTTTTTTTCCTCTAAAATTATCCCTTTTTTCGGTCATAAAAAATTCCTTTTTGTACTTTTTTCTGACAAAAATTACCCCTCTTAAAAAATACTTTTTGCCCTCTTTTCATTTGAGAAAAGTACCATTTTGGGTCAAATATTTCTCACCAAAATTACCCATTCACTTCAAAATTTCTATAATTTTTCCCCTTCTATTAAGTGTACACTGTTTTTATTACTTTTTCCCCTTTTCTATTTCAAGTTTTGTCACTTTTTTAATTAATTTTATTTTTTTGTCAAATTTGCCAATGTTTTGTCTCAAATTTCCGCTTTTGTCCCAAATTTTTTCCTATAATTACCCATTTTTTGTCTAAAATTACCCTTTTTTTAAATTACCATTTTTTGCTCTTTTTTGTTACATTTTTCTTAAATTTCCTTTTTTCCTCTAAAATTTCCCCCCTTCTCTCAAATTTTATCCCTTTTTTGTCTTAAGGATAAAATCATATGAAAAAACATATGAGTAATATAACAAAACTGGGAAATATTTTCTCAAATGAAATTTCCATTATCTTTTTTGATACTACAAAACCTGTTGATAGTACCGGCTATAACGAAGTTATTTCGTTACGGTTATTCTTTTCATACTTTCATAACCAATGGATATTTAAATGATGCCAAGAAGAATGAAAATAAAATTTCCATTATCTTTTTTAATACTAAAAAACCTATTGATAGTATCGGTTGTAACGAAGTTACTTCGTTACGGTTATTCTTTTCATACTTTCATAACCAATGGATATTTAAATGATGCCAAGAAGAATGAAAATAAAATTTCCATTATCTTTTTGGATACTAAAAAACCTATTGAAAGTATCGGTTGTAACGAAGTTACTTAGTTACGGTTATTCTTTTCATACTATCATAACCAATGGATATTTAAACGATGCCAAGAAGAATAAAAATAAAATTTCCATTATCTTTTTTAATACTAAAAAACCTATTGATAGTATCGGTTGTAACGAAGTTACTTCGTTACGGTTATTCTTTTCATACTATCATAACCATTGGATATTTAAACGATGCCAAGAAGAATAAAAATAAAATTCCCATTATCTTTTTGGATACTAAAAAACCTATTGATAGTATCGTCTGTAACGAAGTTACTTAGTTAAGGTTATTCTTTTCATACTATCATAACCATTGGATATTTAAACGATGCCAAGAAGAATGAAAATAAAATTTCCATTACCTTTTTGGATACTAAAAACCTATTGATAGTACCGGTTGTAACGAAGTTACTTAGTTAAGGTTATTCTTTTCATACTATCATAACCATTGGATATTTAAACGATGCCAAGAAGAATGAAAATAAAATTTCCATTACCTTTTTGGATACTAAAAACCTATTGATAGTACCGGTTGTAACGAAGTTACTTAGTTACCGTTATTCTTTTCATACTTTTACTTAATATTTCATAATTAAATTATATTAATTATATTATCGCACGGCACTGGCTTACAATTAATTTAAAATTATGGTATCTTTTGATTATAAGGTCAAGCACGTTTCATCCTGATCAGAATCACTAGTGGTACTTTGTCAAAATATTTTTGAATCTGGAATTGCTATTCTATAAATAAATATAAAAAATTTAATTAAAAAGTAAAATTCCTTAAAGTAAAAAAAATAAATTATTTACAGTAAATAAAATAATTAGTTTGAGTGTTGACTCCTAAATTATACGAAATTAATATTCTCCCTAATTTATCAAAAATTAAAATTATATTTCGTGGCAATCAATATGTCTAGAAAATTATTCCACGAAAGTAGGCCGGCACGCTACCGATTTTCAAGAGAGAAAGATAAAGACGGAATAAAAGAGAGGCATTATTTATAAATCGAATAGTCCTACAATTTTTTTATAAATCGATTGTGAATTTATATCAAAATTATAGGGTGAGAGATAAAAAAAGTAAATGCAACAGATAGATAGAATAAGATAAATCTTATGTCATTATATTTTATTTTTACTTTCTTGACCATTTCCAGATCGAAGTCTGTCTGTATGTGTGTTTGTCTGTCTGTCTGTTTGTCTGTCTGTGTGTATTCTTCCACGATAGAGGCTATATTTTTAATCCGATTGAGTTGAAATTTGGTATATGGGTTTGGGTTACCCATCGGAAGAACAAATTATTTTTTGTACGACATCTGTCAAACGGAAGTGGCACTATAAAAAAATGACAGATGCAATAGCTCACAGAATTTGACTTGCATATGTCATTTGAAAGCCCTTCAAAATTTCTATTCAGAACAGTTAAAATTATTTCTCCAACTGTCACCTGTCAAAAATAAAAATATGTCAAAAGTTGAAACTTACATTAAATTTTTTGGAGCGAAAAACAACCGATTTTTTCAGGAAATTTGTAAGTGAAAAGAAGGGAAATTTAGATCCAAAAATGCAAATTTTCAATAAGAGAGAAAAGACAAAAAAGTGGAAATTTTTGAGTGCAAAAGAAAGTAATTTAGAGTAAAATTTTTTCAGGTCAAAAAATTGAAAAAAATTACAAAAAAAAGACAAAATGGTGCCAAATTTTCAACAGAAAAGAAGGGAAATTTAGGCCCAAAATGCAAATTTTCCAAAAAAAAAATAAAAGACATGAAAAGTGCAATTTTTTCAAGAGAAAAGAGGGGAAATTTTTGAGTGAAAAGAAAGGAAATTTAGATAAAAACTGCTTAATTTAGAAGAGGGGAACTTTGTGAGAGAAAAGAGGAGCAATTAAGTTCCAAAAATGCAAACTGTTCGAGAATACAAAAAAGACAAAAAGTGCAAATTTTCAAGAAAAAAGAGAGGAAATTTCTGAGTGAAAAGAGTGAAAAGAGTGAAAATTTAGTTCTAAAATTATATTTTTGAAGAAAAAAGAAGGGAAACTTTTAAGAGAAAATAAGGGAAATTAATGTTCAAAAAGTTCAAATTTGAAAACGAAAACAAATTCCAAAAAATGGCAATTTTTAAGAAAAAGGAGGAAAATTTTAAAGAGAAAAGAGGGAAAAATGCAAAAAATTTGAAAGCAATATTATATAAAAAAGTGTTTAATTTTTTGAACCAAAAGTGCGAAAATTTTCAAGAGAAAAGAAAAACAAAAAAGCAAAAAGTGACATTAAATTTTAAATAAAGCGGGAAAATTTTCAAGAGAAACAAGGGGAAATGTGTAAGAGAAAAGAGGGGAAATTTAGGTCCAAAAATGCAAATTTAAACAAAAATTAAAGATCAAGGAATGCCTTTTTTACAAGAGTTAAAAACAATGAATTTTAGCTTAAAAAATGGAAATTTTTGAGAAAACAAAAAAGTCAAAAAGTGTAATTTTTTATGAGAAAAAGAGAAATTTTTGAGTGAAAATACGGTAAATTTAAATACAAAAACACAAATTTTTAAGAAAAAAAAACCAAAAAAGTGCCATTTTTTTCATGAGAAATGAGTGGAAATTTTCAAGAGAAAAAGAGAAAAAAGGGGAAAAAGTACCAAAAAGTGCAAAAAATTTAAATAGAGAATAATCAAAAAAACTTACATTTTTGATGAAAAACCTAAACAATTTTCAATAGAAAGTAGAGGAAAAAAGCACTAAAAATTGCAAAAAATTTGAAGAGAGAAATGTTTAATAAAATGTCATTTTTTAAAGAAAAAAGAGAGGAAAGTTTCAAGAGAAAAAGGCGAAAAAACTAAATGACAAAAAAATGCCTTTTTTTTTAGAAAAAAAACGTGGAAATTGAAAATAGAAAAAAACGGACTCGAAAAATGCAAAAAATCCGAAAAGACAATTATTGAATAATTTATATTGTATGAAGGAAAAAAACGAGGAAAGATTTTCTTGTAAAAAGAGGGGAAAATAGTATACGAAAGTTTCAGAAAAATTTAAAAAGAAAACTACACCAAAAATTCACCTCCGACAAGGCACATGTTTGATTTTATAATTTTTAGTAGTATAAAAAAAAATATTGTGACAGTCAAACATTGTTTATATTAAACTTTTAACTTAATAAACAATGAAATTTCGATTTAATTTTTCTCAATTTTTAATACATGCATACAGGGCGTTTAGAAAACTGTTCAAAAATGACAAGTAGGGATCTGGAAAATACAAATTGGAATGATCTGCAGCTATAAAAAGGAAAACCATTTTTTAGTCTCTAAGTTCTTCTTCAATTTAAGTTCAAACTTTTTTCTTAATGTAGTTTTTTGCGCTCGTTTCAAATATGCAAATAGATTTTGAAAATTTCAATATAAAGGGTGTTGTTTCAAGGTCACCTGTTTTTTTCTTGTGATTATTAACTAGCTCATTTGGTTTTTCAATAAGAAACATGTGTACCAAATATCAAATATCCACAGTTATGGCCTCAGGAAGAAATTAGTAAAATCTATAAAACACCCTGTATCTCAGCTACAAAGGGCGCCAGAGTCAATAAATGTGGTAAATCTAGAACCGCTTCTATTCGCGTTTTAAGTAGAGTTTGTTTAACCATCCTTTGCCGTTGCGTCATACATTATCCATCTCGATCTCTCCATCATGAAATGGATGAGACGGATTTAAGACGTCATTGACGTATTTCTTAACTAATTCAGATTATTTATTACTTTTGACAGTTAAGTTGTCATATTTTTATTTGTATTGAGTATTTTTGATTATTTTCGCCTTTTACAATTAATTGTTCATTGTCAAAATGCGTTCCCGGTATAATGAGAAAGAGCAAACTTTAAGTTGATTAATTACTTTTCAAGAGAAAGATATGCTGGAAAACCCCTTTTACCGTTAAATGCAGTCTACAACGTAAATATCTAGCTGTATTATGCAAAATGTAAGCATTTATTGATTTGATTTTATTAACTTTTATAGCATGTTGCTGATGCTCTAGACATATCTATTAGAACCGTTCAAAAAACAGTTACTAGTGGAATAGAAACAGATAAAGACTACAAAATCAAAGTTTATGCTGGAGATGTTTCATGGAAGCACTATTTCAGGCACACAAATCAATTAATCAATAATGACTGGGAAAAAGAAAAATACATTGATGCATCTCATTTTCTTCCTGTTATCATAGATCTGAATGAATCGGACTCCCAGAGTGATGATGAAGATGATTTTGTCAATGATGAAGCTTAGATTTTGCATTTTATTTCATTACATGCTATTTTAGTTTACGTTTCTTATCCGTTTTTTCGTTGCTTTTTCCTATTTGTATTGGGAGTTTTTTCAGAAATAAATTTATTTATTGCCTGTTTTCTCCAATACATGTGTTTTTATTTTCATTTTTTAGGAATACTTACGAAAGTATTTCTTACAATGACACAGACAATAATTACTATACAATTTGTAAAAATATGAATAGTTATATCCCCAAACTAGAAATTTGAACAAAATCAGTTAAAAAAAGGAGGCTTCAAGTTAAAAAAAATTACTAAATTATGTAAAAATGTACGCAACCCATAAAGCAAAATACAATTTTCGGCATTACCAATTTATTAATTCAAACACACCTTAACATGGGTCATTGAAAACAATCCTTAACATATGTCAGTAGTTATATTTTAATTTTGAGGTTATGTGTAAAATGACATTCAAATAATATACGACAAACGTAAAACAGCAGAATACGTCACCGATAATGACGTAACGGCAAAGGATGGTTAAACAAACTCTATTTCCGTTTCCCTATGAAACACTTTATATATATTATAATGATCTGCATTATTTTATTATAAAAATTTGCTTACTATCAATGGTAGGTGGGTTCGTTCTAAGGAAAAGTCATAAATTTTAACAAAAAATATAAATAATAAATTTTATGTGTCCTGGTAACTTCCTTTTTCTTATTTTTTTTTTATTTTCTTAATTCTTGTTCCTCTCGATCTTCATAACCAATATATGTATTCCTAAAACATATTTCTTTTGGACCATTTATTTCCTTATAGTTTGGATGAGAAAAGTTTTTTTTTATTTTGAATAAAAAAATCTTCATTTGGTATATAAATTCAGCCACTATTTTATCTTACATTCAAAATTACATTTTTTAAATAAAAATTATGACTTTTCGTCCCTAATTAAATTCTACTTAATTTTTTTTATCAAACAAAACAAATCTGCTTAATTCTTAAATATTGTCCAAAATTTTACTTTCCCGAGCCACCTCCGAGAAGAGAAAGTATTGTGAACAAGAGAAAAATATTTTTCGAGATAAAGATGGAAATATCCATTTTGAGGTCACCTGAGATGATTAAGACCATTTCCAAATGGAAGTCTGTCTGTCTGTCGATAGAGGCCACACGTTTAATCCGATTGAGCGGAAATGGGTTTGGGTTACCCTTCGGAAGAACCCATTAGTTTTTGTATGACATCTGTTAAACGGTCACAATCAAAAAATGACAGATGCAATTTGTCACGGAATTTGTCTATATCATTCGAATGCTCTTGAAAAACTCAATTAAGAACAGTTAAAATTAATTCTCCAACTGTCACCTGTCAAAAATAAAAAAGTGTCAAAGTTTGAAACATTAACACTAAATATCTGAAAAAGTATTCGTCTCGGACACAACCGATTTTCATTCATTCTTTTTATATAATTTTTTTTTGCTTTTTTCCTATTTTATGTGTGACAATATGCATTTTTTCTGTTTTTTTTAGTTTTTCTATGTGGAAAAATGCGTGCTCGCTTTTTTCTCAATTTATGTGTAAAAAACGCTTTTTTATTATTTTTTATGTAGAAAAATGTATTTTTGCTTTTTTACCAATTTATATGTGAAAAAATAGGTTTTTGCTGTATTTTCCATTTTTTTTTGTGGAAAAATACATTTTTGTGGTTTTCTCCAAATTCGAGTCTGCATTACTCTTTTAGGTTTTTTTAGAATTCGTTAAAAAAAATGCGCTTTTGCTGTTATTTTCAATTTTTTGTGTAGAAAAATTCTTGCTTTTTCCCAATTTACACGTGAAAAATGGGTTTTTGTCGTATTTTCCAATTTTTTTTTTATGAAAAATACATTTTGGCAATTTTTTCCAAATTCGAGTGTGCATTCGTGCGTCTATTTTTATTTATTCGAATATGTTAAAAAAAATTCGTTTTTGCTGATGTTTTTAATTTTTTGTGTAGAAAAATGCATTCTTGATTTTTTTCCAATTCATGTGTGAAAAATGCATTTTTGCTGTTTTTTATAGTTTTTAGTATAGAAAAATGCATTATTGCTTCTTTCTTTTAAAATTTGCGTGAGATAAAATGCACTTTGCATTTTTTCAAATTTAAATAAGTAAAAATGTATTCTTGCTTTTATTTTTCTTCTCAAATTTGTGTAAAATAAAATATGCTGATTTTTCCAATTTTTATGTATAAAATCCATTCTTGCTTGTTTCCCAATGTATGTGTGAAAAAATGCATTTTTTCTTTATTTTTTTTCAGTTTTTCATGCATTCTTGCTTTCATACCAATTTATATGTGAAAAAATGCATTCTCGCTTTTTTCCACATTCGCCTGTAAAAAAATACTTTTAAATTTTTTTCTAGTTTTTTTTGTGGAAAAATGTGTTTTTATTTCTATTTTTTCAAATTCGGGTGCAAGAAAACGCATTCTTGCCTCTGTTGTTTTTTTTTTAATTTTTGTGAAAACAATGGGTCTTATGTTTTTTTCAAATTCGAGTGTGGAAAAAATATATTATGAACGAGCTAAAAAAGGTATTCAAGAAAGATGGAAATATACATTTTAAGATCCCCTGAGACGATTAAGACCATTTGTTCTGTCTGTCTGTCTGTCTGTCTGTGTAATTGTCTGTGTGATAGAGCCCACAAGTTTAATCCGATTGAGCTGAAATTTGGTATATCGCTTTGAGTTATCCATCGGATGAACCCATTAGTTTTTGTACGACATCTGTCAAACAAAAGTGTCGCTGTCAAAAAATGATAGAAGCAAGTTACTGGATACTCATCGGTAAAATTTTGGGGTGACACAACCGATTTTTTTTTAATATACTGAATGATTTTTTTAATTTCCCAAGTTAAATTTTAAATTATTAATTTTCCAAATATAAAACAAATGTTATTTTCTATAAAAATTCCATAAGAACTTCTTTAGATATTCAAAATTGTTGATTATACAAATATTTTTACTTATATACCCAAATAATTATTTATCTAATAATAACAATAAGAAATTTAATTCTATAACTTATACAAAACAAATGATTTCATTATAATACATACAGGGTGTCCCAGAATAAAGGGGATAAAAAAATTGGTTCACATTCAATATCCCAACCCAACACACACACAAAATATATTTATTGATTTTTATAACTAGGTAAATTTTTTTTCATAGTTAATTAAAGTTTTTTATAAATACTAAAATTTAATTATTAATTTATATAGCCAAGTATTTTTTTCCGCAGAAAATAAAAAAAATAGTTAGTTTGCATGACAAACCATTTTTTTTCATTGCTTTTATGTTAAAATTAAAGTAGAAGAATATTTTGTCAAATTAACTAAATTTAGTTTGAACAAATAAAATAAAGTACAATAATGTTTAAATAAAATGGCGTCAGAAGAAGGTACTATTGATTTTTAATACATCATATTATTTTTTGGTACCAATTTAAAAATTTTTAGTCAATTTCCTTATTTTTTAATTGGTAAATATTTTCCAGTTTAAGTCATATCGTAAAAAGTAGATACCTATTAATAGTGCAAAAAGAGTATCAGTTTAAAAGTATTGATAAAAGACTATTATTTTTTTTTTTTTGTTTTTTTGCATATTTTTTTTTCAAAATCTCTGGTATTAGCACATGTTAGCATATAATAACTAAAACAGCCTGTATAGTTTAGGTTTTTTAAGGTTAGGTGCAAGGACACTTTTTATCTAAATATATTGCAAATAAATTATTATTATTATTTTATATAAAAAAATGTGAAAATGTCCATTTGATTTATTTTCTAAAAGTATAATATGGAAGACATCCTATTTTATCTTGTTTATAATAATTATAATAACCTTGTGAATAAGATCCAGAAACTCCTCCAAAGATTAGTAAACTCCCGATAAACATTACAACCACCTCCATTATAATAAACAGTAGTTACACATCACACAATTATTTAAATAAATAAACTTCCACAACTCACAAACAATCCTCAGTACTTCCAAAAAAAAAAACAACAACTTTCAAAAAAAAAAATAACCAGTCAACAACTCCCGCGCGCTCTTAAAAAATCTCACCCCGATAAACTGTCAAAATAAAAAATTGACAGGAGTGCATTAATTAGTGGGCGGGTCTAGCGTATCTACGGCCGGTTCGTAAAGCGACAATTTTAGCGCCAAAAGCGAGCTGCAAGAATCGTGGCCCGCGTGATACTGAGCTGGTAAGCGCTTCAAAATGTTGAAAGGTTGCGCACGAAAGGGACCCCACTACCTACGTCCGTAACACCCTATCCTGCCCTGAATGGCCCTATCAATCCTGATCCTGAATCCTTCTGAACTAGGATTGTTTCGGGATGTTATTAAATTTTTTTTTTGTTATCGCTATAAAATTTTCTGGGTTTTAAAACGACAAAAGAACTTGACAAGTACATTTTTATAAAATACTATTTATACTTAATGATTATTTAGAAGTAGGTATAAAAAAATGTGAATCTCTGTAATTTAGCATTTCAGGTATTAAAATAATAAAAATTACAATTAACAATAATGAAACTCATTTTAATGTAAATTTTAATTAATTTTAACATATTTTTTATTTAAGAAATTTTAATAATGCATCAAATAAAAGTAGCAAAAAAAATTGTCGCATTATAAACCTGTACATAAAAAAAAATAAATGTCGATGTCATTGTTGGAGTTTGTCTAAAAGTTGACTGATTTTTAGTTTTTTAATTACAGTTGTAATACTTAAGAATTTTTCAATAAATCAATACAAAGGTTCAAACTTATTTTTATTCTGCTGTAGCATCATATATTCTAATAGTCATTGTAATTTTTAAATGCTTTCTAGTAAAACAAATATTTTATAAAAATTCGGTATTTTATTAGTATAAGTCATTGGATAAATATGCAATTTTTTCTTAAACCTAAAACTAAATTTTTTTTAATTCATCTAAAATTAATCACACTATTTATCTTAACATTTCTACGAAAAATTCTAAATAAAATTCCATTACATGTAAACGTAAATTATTGAAAGAAAATAATAAAATTCTCGGTTTTTTTTTTAAATTCTTGTTAAAATTTAATTTTTAATTTTTTACATATAATTAACTAAATCCAAAAGGTTATCGATAATCTCGAATAAAAAAATAAAAATCAAAGTCTTGTTTGATTTCTATTAAATTTTAAGTGCTTTTGCTAATAGAGACGGCCCTGTCCAAATAGAGATTTTGATTTTTGAAAAATAATTTTTTAAAGCAAAGTGACACGAATAAATCAATGTAAAAAAGATTAATCACGTTATTGTCACTATTTATCGCAACTTTAGGAATCCCACAAACATTTTTGGTCCTTCGAGCCGGATATAGATCGAAAGACACCTCGTCACGTAGAAATCAAATTTTAAAGATCTACATTTTTTTCTGTAATCTTAGGCACTTTTTAGTTTTGAGTTAGAAATTAACATTTCAGACAACGGGGCAGATAACCAAGTAAGCGAATTGAGGCATATTCGGGGCCAAAGGGGCACTTGGACATATCTCCATAACTATTGGTGCAAATTAAACGAAAAAAATAGCGATATATTTGAAATGTGCCGTATATTATTAACGTGAAGAAAAATCATGCGCAGAAGGACGTCAATAGGACCTTAGCTAATATATGAATGCATCCTTCTCCCGACCCCGCGATACTTACCGAGGTCTTTTGTTTTTTCGATTTATTACGTTTTTTTGCGATATTTTTCAATTTATTTTGTTTTTTCTACTTCTTTTCGTTTTTCGTTTTTTTTGCAAATTTTTGAGGAATTTTGATTCGATTTTTTGCGATTTATTGGGTTTTTTTGCGACTTTTTTTTCATTTTGTTTTTCTCCTTTTTTCCCTATTTTACAAATTTTTTTTCAATATTTTCTGTGTTTCTTAATATTTTCTGTTTTTTCTTATTTGCTGATTTTAAAAAACTTAAAAAATCTGAAAAGCATTCTTTTAATTTTTCTTTTTTTTTCTCAATATTTTGATTTTCTGATATTTGTTCCGGTTTTTAATTCTTTCATTTGTTTTCTAATTTTTTTTTTATTTTTTCTTATTCCTCTGATTTTTTTCTTATTTTTCTCATTTTTAAATTCTTTCAGGTTTTTTCTAGCTTTTTCTCATTTTTTTTCTTATTCTTCTGATTTTTCGATTTTTTTAATTTTTTCAATTTTTGTCGATTTTTTTCGCAGTAACATAGCCCCACCACTATGGTAGTACTAAAAAAATCGGTTGTATCGCCCCAAAACTTTTCCGACGAGTATCCACGAATACTTTTCAGATATTTAATGTTAAAGTTTCATAGTTTGACATTTTTTTTTTGACAGGTGACAGTTGGAGAAAAAATATTGACTGTTCTAATTAGAATATTGGCGTACAAAAACTAATGGGTTCTTCCGACGGGTAACCCAAACCCACACACCAAATTTCAGCTCAATCGGATTAAACGTGTGGCCTCTATCGTGGAAGAATACACACAGGCAGACAGACAGACAGACTGACAGACAGATAGACTTTCGTCTGGAAATGGTCCTAATAATCTCAGGTAACCTCAAAATTTTTCCGTATTATTTACTGTTTATTCCTATTTTTTTTATATTAATTGTCTGTGTTATTATCTATTTTTTTCTATAGTTACAATTTTTCCTTATTTTACCCTATTTTTTACTATATTCCCTTTTGTTTGCCCAATTTCCAGATTTTTCCCTATTTATTTTCAGTTTCCTATTTTTTGCCTAATTTCCCAATTTTTCCCTGCTCTTCCATATTTTTTCCTACTTTACATTATTTCTTCCTATTTTTCGCAAATGTTGATATTTTTCAATATTGTCACCCATTTTCTCTATTTTTCCCTATTTTTACAATTTTTTCCATTTTTCCTATTTCTTTCTGTTTTTTCGTGTTTTACCTATTTTATCCCATTTTCCATTTTTTTATTTGTCCCTATATTTGTACTTATTTTTTCTATTTTGTCCTATTTTCCCCATTTTTGTGTAATTTTCCTGATTTTTCGGCTTCTTTTACCATTTTTTTTTCATTTTCCTATTTCGTTCTATTTTTCCTGTTTTCCAATATTTCATCATTTCTTTATTATATTTTATTTCTGTCCCTATTAGTAAATATTTTTCTTGTTTTGACCTAGTTTTTCCATTTTTCCCATTTTTCTTGTTTTTTCTTATGGTTCCCAATATTTTTATATTTTCACTGTTCTTTCCGTTAAATATTTTATCCTGTTTTTCCTATTTCTTCATATTTTTCCTTATTTTCATTATTTTCTCCTGTTTTTTCCCATTATCCCTCTTATTTAATATTTTACTTTTTTTCTTTCTTTTCCTTATTGTCTCTCATTTTTCGCTACTTTCGCATGTTTTTAAATTTCTATAGAATTTTCCTGTTTTTAAATATTTTTTTCCTATATCCTCTTATTGTCCTTACTTATTTTGCCCTATTTTTCATTATCCATATTTCACAATTTTTTCTATTTCTCTATTTTTTTCTATATTTTCCTCCATTTTTCACTATTTCCTTCTTTTTTCGCCATTTTTTTATATTTATTTTCACTATTTGGTCTATTTTTTGCTATTTTTCCCTGTTTTTTGCATTTTTTTTTTATTTTTTCTATTCCTTTCTGTTTTTCTTGTTTCCCTTTGTTTTTTCCAATTTTCTTTATTTTTCCTTATTTTTCCCTATTCGTCCTCATTTTTATTTATTTTTCCCTATTTTCCCCACTGTTTCTTCCACTGTTTTTAACTATTTTCCTCATTTTTTCCTATTTTTTACTATTTCTTCATATTTTTCCTTATTTTCATTATTTTTTCCTGTTTTGCCTGTTTGTCTGTATTTGTCCCTATTATTCTCAATTTTGGGTGTTGCCTCTATTTTTTCTTGCTTTTCCCCATTTTTCTCTATTTTTCGTAATTATCACTATTTCCGCATTCTGCCCTATTTTTCCTATTTTTTCCAACTTTTCCATATTTCTCACTATTTTCCCCTGCTTTTCTCTAATATTCTCTATTTTTTCTATTTTTCCCATTTTGCCCTATGTTCACCATTTTTCTGTATTTCTCCCTATTCCCATTTTACCTATTTTCTCTATTTTTCCCTATAATTTCTAATTTTCCCTATTTCTTCATATTTTTAATGATTTTGATTATTTTTTCCTGTTTTCTCTATTTGTCTTCATTTGTCAATAATATTCCCTATTTTGTTCTTTTTTGGTTTTTTCCCTATTTATTTCTTGATTTTCCCAATTTTTCCAAATTTTTCGCCATTTTTCTCTATTTTTTGTGTTTATCAATATTTTCTGATTTTTTTCAACTTTCGGATTTTTTCCAACTTATTCCTATTTTTCACTATATTCCGTTATTTCACTAATGTCCCTATTTTTCCCTATTTCTCACTATTTTCCGCTGTTTTTCTCTATTTCTCTCTATTTTTTCTGTATTTTTTTTTGCCCTATTTTCCCCATTTTTCCTACTTTCTCAATTTTTTCCTACTTTTCCCTATTTTCTCCAATTCGTGTTTATCTTAATTTTCATTATTTTTTCCCGTTTTCACTATTTGTCCCTATTATTTTTTATTTTGTTCTATTTTGGTTTTTTGTTTCTCTATTTTTTCTTGCTTTTCCAAATTTTTCCATATGTTTCCCAATTTTTCTTATTTTCCTATTTATCAGTATTTTCCGTATTTCCATATTTTTCTCTATTTTCCCTTTTTTCACTAATGTCCCAATTTCTTACTATTTTCCATTATATTAGACAGATTTTCTCTATTACTCTATATTTTTTCTATTTATCCTATTTTACCGTATTTTCCCCATTTTTCTGTTTTCCCTATTTTTCACTTTTTTCCCGTTTTTTCCCCAGTTTTGCTCTATTATTCCCTATTTATTTCTATTTTTCCAATTTTTTTCCCTATTTTTGATTAAAATTTCCTGTTTTTCTTAGTTCTTCATATTTTTTCTTTTTTTTATTATTTCCTCCCGTTATTATTTATCCCTATTATTTTCTATTATTTCCTATTTTTCCTTTTTTTCTTATTTCCCCCATTTTTTACTATTTTCCCATATGTTTCTCTATTTTTTTGAATTACCCTATTTTTCCATATATTTTTCCTATTTTTTTATTTTCCGTATTCTTTCTTGTTTTTCCTATTTTTAATTATGTTTTCCACATTCCCCTATTTTTCATATTTTTCCCTATATTTCCTAATTTTGCATTATTTTATCCTATTATTCTCAATTTTTAAAAAATTTTTCCTGTTTTTCTCCATTCCTTTTTATATTTTTTTGCTAAGTTTTTCTTACTTTTTCTGTTTTTCCTATTTTTTTCTATTTTTCCTATTTCTTCTTAATTTCTTGTTGTGTTCCATTCTTTTTTATTTTTCCTGATTTTCACTATTTATCCTTATTTGTATTTATTTTTTCCTATTTTTCCTACTATTTTACCTTCATATCGTCGTGTTTTTAACCATTGGTATGTCCAATTTCAAGTCCAAAATTTTAGATTTAATTATATCCATTAAGGACAATCATTACAGTCCTTAAAATAAATAATAAATCCCAATATGTGACCCTTCATGTAACGTTCATTAATAACATTTTACATAAAATCAATGGCAGCACATGTGTTTTCCAGAAACTTCAACGTAAGTCGGTAACCATTTATTAAATAGTTCTTTTCAAAACAAATTGTTCAACCGAAACACGTTTCTGTAATAGACATTTTCAGTGAGAAACGTTACAATATTTCTACTAGTATCGCTGTAATACATTACCGGAGGAAACGCGGACGAAAGAAAAATATAATTCTGGCTATGTAAACGCCGAATGTTTTATAATAATTTTTGGACAATATGTCCAATATTTTAATAACATTAGAGCCATGACTTTAACAGTTTTGATACTAAAAAGCATTTAAATATTGGAGATTAAATAGTAATAGAAATATGCTTAACAAATATTAAAATATTTAGGCCCGTTGCTCCTTAAGCCGACTCATATAAAAATAGTTGGTCTGTTACTAGTATATTTAAATATATTTGGCTCCTTTACTTCTTAATCCTGCTCATGTAAAAATATGAAGTCATTTATCTCTTAATCCTGTCAATAAAAAAAATTTCGTCCTTTTTTTCAGTTAGTCCTGTCATTTTTAAAGCATTTGGTATCTTTATCTCTTAGGGCCGCTTTCCCCAAAACGTAAATAAACCTGTTTGATTGTTTTTGGTCTGTTATTACATTAAGTGAATATTTTGTATTTTCAAGTGTTTTTTCTTTTCACAATTTTCAAATCAAGTTTTTATTTTTATTCTTTTTGAATTTTAAACATGGAATACGTTAAGATTGGAGCCGAATTAACCAATAAAGAAAAAAGAACCAAAAACTTTAAAGATTCTGACCTTAATCTACTCTTAGATTTAGTTGCAATTCATAAAAGAGTGTTAGAGTGCGAAAAATCTGACCAGGTTACATTGAAAGACAAAGAAAATGTATGGGAAACTATAGAAGAACAGTTTAATAGTGACAGCGAAGTTTACTTTAAGGATTGGAAAATGTTAAGAAGTAAATATGAGAACTTAAAAAATACTTCAAAACGAAAGTTTGCCGAGGAGTGGTGGACCCAACAAATATTTGGACATTTCCCAAACAGACATAAAAGTTAAGGAATTAATTAGTGATTTGCAGGCTCATGGTACAACATCACAATATGATTCTGATGCACAAGCTGACATATTGAGTCTGGAAGTTCGTTCTCCCCCAAGAGCAATAGAAATGGCAGAAAATGACCTTCCTACTAATAGTACGTTGGGTATAATGAATCTTCCAGGAGATTGCGGATGGATCCTCAACGAAAACAAGTAGGCCTATATTCACAGGTATGGATATTCCTGAGCAAACCACAAAGGATCAAATGAACAAGACTTATGGCTTTGAACAAAAGTTTAGTGCCAAAAATCTGCGCACTAACGCTTCTTCATCCTTGTTGAAAACGAGGAGGAATAAACTTCAGAAATAGATAAAACAGTGGCTGGAAAAAATACAAGCTTTGTCTACAGCTAAAAAAAGGTCTCTCCATACAAAAAGCAATCAGTAAGAGGCAACTTCAAATACAAGATAAAGAGCACGAAGCGAAGATGCTATTTATGAGAGAAGAGCATGAAAAGAATATGCAGCTATTACAGCTTCAAATAACAAAAGAAGATCTAGACATTCAGTTAAAAAGGAGAAAATTAGGAATAGACTAGGTTAAGTGCAAGGCTATTTAATTTTAATGTTTTTCTTTTCTTAGTAGGCTAAATATTATTTTTCTTTATTGTCATATACTTGGTTAACCTTTCACAGTTAACATGCGGTGCCACAAACCGTGTGTTTCCATAATTTACGTTAATTTTGAAACCAATAGAAATTCGCCTAGTAGCCTCATCTTTTAGTATGCTTTAGTCAGTGCTAAGACGGCAGCGGTAGAGGCAGCTTCATTTTCAGTGTGCACTAAATTTGGTGTGTGACACCGGCGTTACCTAAATCGTGTTAAAATTTTCAAGGTTAGTTAAATATAAAGAAACTCTTATTTCAACGTATAATATTGTTTTTTTTTGCCTGTGAACTTTAGATAAAAACCATGAATTACGAAAAGGAACAGGAATATTTTCAAAACTTGTATGATGCAGTTGGTACCGATTCTGAGGTTGAAATCGAGGTTGATGATACTTATGACAACCTGGAGGAAGATAATCTAGAGGAACAGGACCACAATACAGACTCTAAACAAGATATAGAGGAAGAACTTGAAGAAGATATAGTTCCTG
The DNA here is from genome assembly GCA_963243735.1 of Neocrepidodera transversa. Lineage (NCBI taxonomy): Eukaryota > Metazoa > Arthropoda > Insecta > Coleoptera > Chrysomelidae > Neocrepidodera > Neocrepidodera transversa. Next base: position 8,087,974 of record OY725347.1, read on the forward strand.
AAGTAGCAGTATCAAACAGAAATGTACGGGTTCCTTGTTTTATGGGAAAAGATGGAAAAGAGAAATGGAGAATGAATTTTACGGCAAATCGTGTAGTTCGTACACGCGCTGAAAATATCGTTAAGAGCTTACCAGGTATAAAAGGAATAGCTCGTCATAAGACTTCACCAATTGAAATCTGGAGTGGCTTTTTTACTGATAATATGCTGAAAGAAATTGTAAGTAATACGAATATTTACATTGAAATGACTGCTAATGATCCCAATAATAGAACTGCTAGAAAAACTGATTTACTAGAATTAAAAGCCCTTCTAGGCATTTTATATAGTGCCGGAATGTCAAAAAATAACCACACCAATGCCGAGGACTTATTTAGAACAAATGGGACATCAATGGAAATTTTTAGACTTACAATGTCCCTAGCTCGATTCAAGTTTTTAACTTAGGCATATTCGCTTTGATGACAAAAGGACACGTGAAGATCGAACAAGATTTGATAAGTTAGCACCCATTCGAAATTTCTTTGATGCCTTCAATTCGAATTTGCCAAAATTTTTTGTCTATCTGAATTCACAACTGTGGATGAAAAGTTAGAAGCCTTTCGAGGCAGGTGCGGATTTAGGGTTTATATTCCCAATAAACCAAACCGGTATGGGTTAAAAATTTACGCATTGGTTGATGCAAAAATGTTTTATACGGCGTCTATGGAAGTTTACGTTGGAAAACAACCTCCTGGGCCATACGCAGTTGATACCAGTAATATGGCTTTAGTTCCACGCCTCTGCAGTCCAATTTTAGGTACAAACAGAAATGTCACTATGGACAATTTTTTCATCAGCAAGGAGCTTGCAGATACTCTGTTAAACCAACATAAGTTTACAGTCCTGGGGACAATCAGAAAAAATAAAAAAAATCTTCCTATTGAATTTACTCAACCTTCAAAAAGACCTGAAAAAACAAGTATGTTTGGATTTCAAGAAAACTGTACCATTACATCCTACAGTCCCAAGAAAAATAAAAATGTATTGCTCCTTTCCACCATGCATCACGATGACACCATAGACATGAATACAGGGAAGCCTGAAATGATAATCACATATAACAAAACTAAAGGAGGGGTGGATACAGTTGACAAGATGTGCGCAGCATACAACTGTGCAAGAGCTACACGTAGGTGGCCAATGGTGATTTTTTATTCGGCAATGAATGTTGCTGCCATCAACTCACATATTATATACAAATGGAACTATATCGGTCTAAAGAACGGACCTCGTAAATTACCTAGACGAATTTTTCTGGTACAACTTGGGATGCAGCTACTGGACAGGCATATTCGCCGACGTGCAATGCAAGATAATATACCGCGACAAATCAGATTACGAATTAAGCAAATATGTACTATAGAGACGGAAAACACACCTCCTAACAGGGAAATATTTGGACGTTGCTTCTATTGTAGCAGCAAGAAAAATAGAAGAACAAAATACAGATGCCAAAATTGCCAAAAGTTCTTATGTTTGGAACATATAAAGTGCATCTGTGAGGAGTGTCTAACAGATTTCATTGACGAAGTTTGAAGCGATAGTTACATTCAGACTTTATCTTTTTTATATTATAATCTCTGCTTTATTACTTTCTAATGTTTTTATTTTAAGAAATTTATTGAGTTGATTTTTTTAGTTTATTAGTTACCTATAATTTTTGCCATTAAAAAAATGGTTGTCTAAAAATGTCAGTTTATATTTTAGTTTAAGGTTTGTACATCAATAAAAATATATTAGGTAAAAATGTGTTTTAGAAGTTTTATTTATCAACAAAATCAACATTTATTTCTTAATAAAAAAATTTTTTTTGGTCAATTTCAAACATCGGTCTCTGATACCGGCGTTAACTTTTATGTTTTAAAAATCCATGTTAACTGTGAAAGGTTAATTTTGTATGGGAGGCCTAATGAAAAAAGCTAAGCTACTGTAAAATTTTTGTAACTTATTTTTGGACTTTTATTTATTTTATTTTGCTTTTATGTATAAGTTGTATCTCTATTTTTTAATGTTCTTGGCGTAATTCTCTCTTCTATTGCCTCTAACAAAATATTTACTGTTCTCTTATGCATCCTAAACCTATCAATGAACTCAATTTCATTAAACCTCTCATAGTGATCAATCCTGGTTCTTATTTTATTAGGCCCTCTTGACATTGGCAATTCTAAAAAAAAATCTTCATCCTCTACTTCATTTAATACATCTAATATATTCTCCATTGCAATTATTACCATTTATCAGTACTATAGCTTGTAAATAAAAGATTATACTGTAGTAACAAACACAACGTTAAAACTTTGTTTTGCTTTTAGGTTATGTATGATTTTAGCACAAAAGTGAACGAAATTTTCGTTTAAACGGTTGTATGCTGTTAAATTGTCCAGCTGGGTTGGTTTAATCTAACCGGTGGTTTAAACCAAGCAGGTACTTTGGAAAAAGCCATTTTGAATTTAAACTTTGGTTTTAATGAAAATATCAGTTTCTTGTTTCATTTTTTTCATATTTAGTCTGTCAATTTAAACGTATTTGACCACTTTTGATTGTTTTTTTTTATATTCAATCCTGATAATTTAAAAATATTTGGCCTCTTAATCGCTCACTCTGCTTTTTTATATTTAATCCTTTTACCACTTTTGCCTGCTAATTTAAAAATATTTGGCCCATTCATCCCTTAGTTTTCTTAATTTTTTTTAATATTTAGTCCTTTTATCATTTACTCCTGCCAATTTAATATATTTGGCCTCTTTATCCCATTTAAACTTATTTGACCACTTTTGATTGTTTTTTTTTATATTTAATCCTGATAATTTACAAATATTTGTCCTCTTAATCCCTTACTTTGCTCTTTTTATATTTAATCCTTTTACCACTTTCGCCTGCTAATTTAAAAATATTTGGCCCATTCATCCCTTACTTTTCTTCTTTTTTTTAATATTTAGTCCTTTTATCATTTACTTCTTCCAATTTAATATATTTGGCCTCTTTATCCTTTGGCTTTCTTTTTAAAATATTTAGTCCTTTTACAAGTTACGATTAAAAAGCATTTGGCATTTTTATTTTTTAGTTTACTTTTTATAAATGTTTAGTCCTGCCAATTTAAAAATATATAACATTTTTAACCTTAAGTGTACTCCTTTTAAATGGTTAGTCTTTTTACCACTTACTCCTGCCAATTAAAAAAAAAACGTCTCTTTTACTCCTAAGTTTCCTTGTTTTTAAAATTTAGTCCTTATATCACTTACGCCTATCAATTTCAATACGATTGGTCCTTTTATTTAGTCCTTTTGTGCCTGCCAATTTAAAAAAAAATAGCCCTTGAAGTTTCCTTTTTTATTTGTCCTCTTTATCCTTTGGTTCGTTTTTATATTCAGTCCTTTTTCCACTTACTTCCGTCAATTTCAACAAATTTGAAGTCTTTATGGCTTATTTTTTCTTTTATTGTTTAGTCCTTTTGCACTTAAGCCTTTAAATTTAAAAAATAATGATCTTTTTGTCCCTTTGTTTCCGATTTTAAAATTATTTAATTCTTTTACCAATTTAAAAGCATTTGGCGTTTTTAAACTTGGGTTTCCTTTTTTTTAAATATTTAGTCCCGGCAATTTAAAAATATTTGATCCATTTATTCCTTGCATTTATTTTTTTAATATTAGCCATTTCTATTTTGTCTTGGGAATGATTGTCCTGGGCAAGAATTGTCACGGGGGAAAATATCCTCTGAAAGGATTATCGTGTGGTAGGATTGTCCTGGAGCAGAACTCACTGATAAGAATTTTCCGGTAAGGATTGTCGGTGTAAATGAATGTTCTGGAGCAGGATTGTCCGGGAATAATTTTCCGGTAAGGATTGTTGGTGGGAAGGATTGTCGTGGGAAAAGGTTATCCGGTAGGAATTGTCTGGGAAAGAATTGTCATGTCACGGCTAATTTAAACATTTCTATTTTGTGTTGGGAATGATTGTCCTGGGCAAGAATTGTTACGGGGAAAAATATCCTCTGAAAGAATTTTCCGGTAGGATTGTAGGTGGAAAAGATTATCCTGGAGCAGGATTGTCCGGAAATAATTTTTCGGTAAGGATTGTTGGTGGGAAAGATTGTCGAGGGAAAAGGTTATCCGGTAGGGATTGTCTGGGAATGAATTTTCCTGAGAGAATTGTCATGCCACGACTAATTTAAACATTTCTATTTTGTGTTGGGAATGATTGTCCTGGGCAAGAATTGTCACGGGGAAAAATATCCTCTAAAAAGATTATCGTGGGCAAGGATTTTCATGGGGCAGAACTGTCTGATAAGAATTTTCCGGTTAGGACTGTAGGTGAAAAAGATTGTCTTGGGGCAGGATTGTCCGGGAACAGTTTTCCGGTAAGAATTATTGGTGGGAAGGATTATCTCGGGAAAAGGTTATCCGGTAGGGATTGTCGGGGAAAGAATTTTCCTGAAAGAATTGTCATGTCACGGCTAATTTAGAAATTTCTATTTTGCTTCGGGAATGATTGTCCTGCGCAAGAATTATCACGGGGAAAAATGTCCTCTGAAAGGATTATCTAAGGGAACGATTGTCCTGGAGCAGAACTGTCTGATAAGAATTTTTCGGTAAGGATTGTCTGTGGAAATGATTGTCCTGGGGCAGGATTGTCTGGGAATAATTTTCCGATAAGGATTGTTGGTGGGAAAGATTGTCGAGGGAAAAGGTTATCCGGTAGGAATTGTCTGGGCAAGAATTTTCCTGAAAGAATTGTGATGTCAAGGCTAATATTTCTATTTTGTCTAGGGAATGATTGTCCTGGGCAAGGATTGTCACGGGGAAAAATATCCTCTTAAAGGATTATCGTGGAGAAGGATTGTCCTGGAGCAGAACTGTCTCATCAGAATTTTCTAGTAAAGAGTGTCTGAGGAAGAATTTTTCGGAAAGGATTGTTATGTAAGGGCTTATTTATCCATTTCTATTTTATTTTAATATAAAAAAATAATAAATAAGTCTCTAATATAATCAGATTCAGTCATGATCAAGTGCTTGGATCCATACTTAAAAATTTAATGTATTATTTCTTTCTAATTTTTCAGTTTATGAAAAATAGTAAACTGTGAAATTTGTGTGCTCGATGGAAATCGATACTCTAAAAAAAACGTTTTTAGAAAATAATCTTCGTAACAGTTAGAGTAAACCCAGTGCCTAAAATATGTACTAACGATTCCGTAACGAATAATTGTGGCTAAATTGTGTTAAGAAAGAATTTTTTGGGGAAAAGCATTGTCTGGAAAGGATAATCTTGGGATGGATTTTACTAGGTAAGGATTATTATCCTAGGAAGGATTGTTAAGGGAAAGGTTTTTCCTGGAGAAGGATTGTCCTGGATTATCCGGTAAGGATTGTCTTGGGAAGGAGTTTTCTGGGTAACGATTGAGGTGGGGAAGGATTGTCCTAGGGAAGGATTATCCTGGCTAAGTCTTGTCCTGGAGAAGGATTGTCCGGGAAGAATTAACCGGTAAGAAATGTCTTAGGAAGGATTGTTCAATACACTATTAGAAAAAAAGCGCTTTTAGAATATAATTTTCTGTAACAGTTAGAGTATACACAACGCCTAAAATATATACTAACGATTCCGTAACGAATAATTGTGGTTAAAGAGTGTTAAGGAATAATTATTTGGGGAAGAATTCTCCAGTAAGGATTATCCTCGGATGGATTGTCCTGGGTAAGGATTATTACGGAGAAAGACTATCCTTTGGGAAAATTTTCCGGTAAGGAATCTTTTGGAAAGGATTGTCGAGGGAAATGTTATTCCTGGGGAAGGATTGTCCTGGATTATCCGGTGAGGATTTTTATGCAAAGGATTGTCCAGGGTAAGGATTGTCATGGGAAAGAATTGTCCTGGGAAAGGATTGACGTCTGGAAGGATTATTCTGGGGAAATTTTGTCCTGGGAAAGGATTGTCCGACAAGAATTTTCAGGTTAGGAATGTTTTGGGAAAGATTGTCGAGGAAAAGGATTTTCCTGCGAAAGGCCTGTCCTGGAATATCCGGTAAGGATTGTCTTGGGAAGGATTGTCCTGGGTAAGGATTGCCACGTGAAATAATTTTCCTGACAAGGGATTGAAGTGGGGAAGGATTATGCCAGGGAAGTTTTGACCTAGGGAAGAATTGTCCAGGAAGAATTTTCCGGTAAGGAATATTTTGGGAAGGACTATCGAGGGAAAGGTTTTTCCTGGGAAAGAATTGTCCTACATTATCCGGTAAGGATTGTCTTGGGAAGGACTCTCCTGGGTAAGGATTGTCATGGGTAAAAATTATCCTGAGGAAATTTTATATTGGGGAAAATCGTCTGGAAAAAATTTGCCAGTAAGTAATGTCTAAGGAAAGAATATTCAATACTACATTAGAGAAAAAAACGCTTTTAGAAAATAATTTTCCGTAACAGTTAGGGTATACACTGCGCCTAAAATATGTACTAACGATTTCGTAATGGAAAATTGTCGGTAAATTGTCTTAAGGAAGAATTATTCATGAAAGGATTATCCGGTATGGATTATTTTGGGATAAATTATCATGAAGGATTATTACTGAGAAAAATTGTCCTGGGGAAGAATTTTCGGGGGAAGGACTATCCTGGCGAAGGATTGTCCGGGAAGAATTTTCCTTTAAGGAATGTCTTGGGAAGGATTGTCGTGGAGAAGGGTTGTTGATGCGAGAAAGGTTTGTGTTGGGGAAGGATTGTCCTGTGGAAGGATTATCCGGTAAGGATGATTTGAAGAAAAAAGATTGTCAGGTCACAGCTAATGTAGTCATTCATATTTTATTTTTATTTAAAACATATATTAAATAAATCTCGAATATTCAGATTCAGTTATGATCAAGTGTGTAGATAAAAATACTACAGATCTGTAATTAAAAATGTAATGGGTTATTTCCTCTAATTTTTGAGTTTATAAATAAAGTTACTGGTAAAATTCGATACCCTATTAAAAAAAAAAGTTTTTAGAAAATAATTTCCCGTAACAGTTAGAGTAAACACAGCGCCTAAAATATGTACTCACGATTCCGTAACGAATAAAACAAAGCGGACTCATTTAAAGTAATATGAGACAATATTCTCGTTTCATGGTGAACGCGAATCGGGGAAAATCAAATAAATAGGGGGAGGACCCCGAACAACTGTTATCGCGAGCTTGACTGTAAAAAGTGTATGCAAACATCGAGAAAAATATATATAGATTTGAAGGGGGTACTTGACATGGATCGTTTTTTTTTTTTGAAATCGGTGTCGTTGTTCGGTCACGTTCTTTGAATTTATTTTATTATGTGCTTCACGGGAAATGTGGTCCTACACCAATTTTTTTTGAATAAATAATATTTTCTTTTATCGTGAAAACAATGTGTGATTTTAAATTTGTCAAAATGTGATTTTAAATCGAAATTGATTATATTCAAATAGAAATAATAAAAGAAATAGGATTGACTATAATAAAAGAAATAGGAATGACTAGAACAAAAGAAATAGGAATATTCAAAATAAAAAATAGGAATGACTACAGCATAATGAATAAAAATGACAAAAAAAATATTTTGAACAAAGAATAGCAAGTTGTGAATTCCTTTTATTTACTGAAATCCAAATATTTTTTAACTTTTTACAATTAGTGCAATTTTTGGTCAGTATTTAATATTAATTTTTGAGAAATAATTTAATTTTTTGTTTGAAAAACTTAAACAAATGAAATACAAAAATAATATTAAAAACCATATTTCAAACGTCATTCATAACAATACCCATACTTTAAAAATCCTATCTAGAGCCGTCTCGACGTCTACATAACCATCAGTTTAAGGTAAACGAAAAAGAACCCTCATTTTGATAAATAAAGATACCTACCCTTCGATGTGTGTCATTTCCTTTCCCCTATTCCCCAAAGGTGGATAAATTATATAAAGTGAATACTACATGACGTTCATTATAAGTTGATTTGTAAGGTCCTTTCCACTTTCCAGGGAACTTAGGGTTGCCACCCCTTAATTTATTTCATTTTTCCCTACTTGCATTATCAGGAAACCTTTATAAATTGGAAAAAACGTTGAGTGGGTGTGACAGTTTGTTAGAAAAAAAAATGTTTTAGTAAAAAAAATAGAGTATTAAAAAATGTTTTGATTATTAGAAATTATTAAATTTTTACTTTCACCTCCGAGAAGGGAAAGTATTGTGAACGAGCGAACAAAATTTTCGATATAAATATGGAAATACCCATTTTGAGCTCACCTGAGATGATTAAGACCATTTCCAATTGGAAATCTGTCTGTCTGTCTGTGTGTATTCTTCCACGATAGAGGCCACACGTTTAATCCGATTGAGCTGAAATTTGGTATATGGGTTTGGGTTACCCGTCGGAAGAACCCATTAGTTTTTGTACGACATCTGTCAAATGGAAGAGGCACTATAAAAAAATGACAGATTCAATTTGTCACAGAATTTGACTTGCAAAATGTCATTTGAAAGCCCTTGAAAAACTCTATTCACAATTGTTAAAATTATTTCTCCAAAAAACGAAAAAAATCGGAAAATTAATGCCAAAATCTTAAAAAAAAGAGAAAAACTGCCAAAAATAAAAAAAAAACGTAAAATGGTCAGAAACCAAAAGGGAAAAAAAACGAAAAAATCGGAAAAATAAAATTGGCAAACATGGTAAAAAAAATCGAAAAAACGGAAAAAAATTGAGAAAGAAAAAAAAATGTCAAAAACACGAAAAAAAGGGAAAAACCAAAAAGAAAAAAATTGCCAAGAATTGGAAAAAATATGAAACATCGAAAAAAAATAGCAAAATTCGAATAGTAAAAGATGGAAAAACGAAAAAAATAGAAAAATGAGAAAACCGAAAAATAGAGATAAATATAGGAAAACTTTGGAAGAAACGAAAAAAATCGGATAAATCGAAAAAATGCAAAAAAATCAAAACATTGAGAAAAACTGGAAAAAGTGGCAAAATTAGAAAAAACTTGAGAAAAAAGTAAAAAATTGTCAAAAATTGAAATAAGAAACAAGCGAAAAAAATAAAATTGGCAATTATAAAAAAAATGTCATAATTTGAAATTTTAACATTACATATATGAAAAAGTATTCGTGGATACTCGTCGGGAAAGTTTTGGGGCGACACAACCGATTTTTTCAGGAAATTTCTGAGTGAAAAGAGGGTAAATTTAGATCCGAAAATGCAAATTTTCAATAAAACAGAAAAGACAAAATAAGTGCAATTTTTCCAGGAGAAAAGAGGAGAAATTTTTGAGTAAAAAAGAAGATACTTTAGGAACAAAAACTGCAAATTTTTAAGAAAAAAAAAAGATGAAAAAGTGCAATTTTTTCAGGTCTAAAAACTGAAAAATTTCAAGAAAAAAAAGACAAAATAGTGCTAAATTTTCAAGAGAAAAATAGCGAAATGTAGGTCCAAAAATGCAAATTTTCGATAAAATAAAAATGATGAAATGGTGCAATTTTTTTAAAAGAAAAGAGGGGAAATTTTTGAGAGAAAAGACAGGAAATTTAGATAAAAATTGCTAATTTTAGGAGAACAAAAAAAGTGTTATTTTTTCAAGAGGGGAAATTTGTGATAGAAGAGAGGAGAAATTAATTCCAAAAATGCAAATTTTAACAAAAATCAGGACCAAGGAATGCTATTTTTTCAAGAGTAAAAAAAATGGAAATTTTTGAGAAAACGAAAAGGTCAAAAAGAATAATTTTCTTAAGAGAAAAAGAGAAATTTTCGAGTGAAAATAAGGTAAGTTTTGATCCAAAAATGCAAATTTTCAATAAAACAGAAAAGACAAAAAAGTGCAATTTTTTTCGGAAAAAAGAGGGGAAATTTTTGAGTAAAAAAGAAGGTAATTTAGGTCAAAAAACTGCAAAATTTTTAAGAAAAAAAAAGACGAAATGTGCAATTTTGTCAAGTCAAAAAACTGAAAAAATTCAAGAAAAAAAAGGACAACAAAGTGCCAAATTTTCAAGAGAAAAGAGGAAATTTAGGTCCAAAAGTGCAAATTTTCGAGAAAACAAAAAAGACCAAAAGAGAAATTTTTTCAAGAGAAAAGAGGGGAAATTTTTGAGTAAAAAGAGGAAATTTAGATAAAAACTGTCAATTTTAGAAGAACAAAAAAGTGTCATTTTTTCGAGAAGGGAAATTTGTGAGAGAAAAGAGGAGAAATTTAGGAAAAAAATTGCAAATTTTCGAGAAAACAAAAAAGACCAAAAGAGAAATTTTTTCAACAGAAAAGAGGGGAAATAAGTACCAAAGAAGTGCAAAACATTTGAAGAGAGTATTATCTAAAAAACTCACATTTTTAAATAAAAATCAGTGGAAAATTTCAAGAGAAAAAAAGAAGGGAAATTAATGTCCAAAAAATGAAAATTTTAAAACGAAAATAAAAATTCAAAAAAATGACAATTTTTAAGAAAAAGAGGGGAAATTTTCAAGAGACAAGAAGGCTAATTAATGTCCAAAAAATGCAAATTTGAAAACGAAAACAAAAATTCAAAAAAATGCCAATTTGAACAACAAGAGAAAAAAGGGAAAAAATGCAAGAAATTTGAGAACAATATTATCTAAAAAGTGTCTGATTTTTTGAATAAATCGGGAAAATTTTTAAGAGAAACGAGGGGAAATTTGTGAAAGAAAAGAGGGGAAGTTTAGGTCCAAAAATGCAAATTTAAATAAAAATTAAAGACCAATCAATTCTATTTTTTAAAACTGAAAAAAGAGGAAATTTGGCTTAAAAAATGAAAATTTTTGAGGAAAGAAAAAGTCAAAAAGTGTAATTTTTTTAAGAGAAAAGGAGACATTTTTGAGTGAAAATAAGGTAAATTTAGATCCAAAAATACAAATTAAAAAAAATAAAAGCCAAAAAAGCGCCATTTTTTTCAAGAAAAAAGAGTGGAAATTATCAAGAGAAAAGAGGGCAAAAATTACCAAAAAGTGCAAAAAATTTAAATAATCGAAAAAACTTTTTTAATAGAAAGTAGAGGAAAAAAGCACTGAAAAAGTGAAAATTTTGAAGATGGAAATGTTTAAAAAAATGTCATTTTTTTAAAGAAAAAAGAGGGAAAATTTTCAAGTGAAAAATAGGGAAAAACTAAATGGCAAAAAAATGCCTTTTTTAAGAATAAAACGGAAAAATTTTCAAGAGAAAATAGGGAAAAAAGTACATGAAAAATGCAATAAATCTTAAAAGACAATTATTGAAATAATTAACATTGTTCGAAGAAAAAAGTAGGAGGTGAAATTTTCTTGTAAAAAGAAGGGAAAAAAGTATACGAAGGTTGCAAAAAAAATTAAAAAGAAAATTACATCAAAAATTCATTTTTTTAAAGAAAAAAGACAGGAAAGAAATTTCCAATATTTTCCTGTGTGTGTTAATCTTGTTAATAAAGAAAGAAAACAAAAAAGAATCAAATAACACGTAAAAAAAATGAACATGAAAATGTTGGTAATTTTCACTTTCCCGACCCACCTCCGAGAAGGGAAAGTATTGTGAACGAGCTAAAAAAATTTTCAAGAAAAAGATGGAAATATCCATTTTGAGGTCACCTGAGATAATTAAGACCATTTCCAGATAGAAGTCTGTCTGTCTGTCTGTCACGATAGAGGCCACATGTTTAATCCGATTGAGCTGAAATTTGGCATATGGTTTTAGTATATGGGTTAGGTTAGGTTAGAAACTCTATTCAGAACAGTCAAAATTATTTCTCCAACTGTCACCTATCAAAAATAAAAAGTTGTCAAAATTTAAAACTTTAGCATTAAATATCTGAAAAAGTATTCGTGGATACTTGTCGGGAAAGTTTTTGGAGCGACACAACCGATTTTTTTATAAAATTAACTAAAAATTATTATTAAAATATCTGTCAGTAGCACGAAGCTTAATAGCCATTTAAACTGGTATTTCATAAGCCAGTCGTCGACTGGATTGGAACAGGTCAACGCATGGTGTAGGCTTATTAATGTAATTAATTACTTTAATAACTGCGCCCGATGAGTGACGTTAGTCATGGTATGTGTCTTGAGATATAATAAATTAGTAAGTTGTTGACAAAAAGCCTTAAATTAAGGTAAAACCCGAGACGGGATAGATACTTTCAAGATTAATATTTAGACGAAGTAACTATGAAATAAAAAGTTTCACATTCAAATATTAATTAAAATTTATTTTTAACAAAAAATAAATACTCAGAAATGATTAAATGATCAGCTAAAATTAAAAAAGAATTACAAAAACAGCAGTATTATCTTCATATCAACAGTAATTAGAATTATCGATTTAACGTGCATATGCTGATTTAAAGAACAAAATAAAATTGACAAAAACATCACTAACCACAATATAAAAATCGATAGAAATTTTCAATATTTTTTTATCAAATAACATGACCAATTGAAAAAAATAAATTTGTGCAAAATTGATCTTAAAACCGCAATTAGGGTAAGTGAAATGCAAGTTTTATTAAAATCAAAATGAAAAATAAATAAATAAATCCTGGAAAAAAACTGAATCGCGAAAAAAGTAGATCAAAGCAGCATCAACTATTTAATTTAGTTTTTGGAAATCAATAAATAAACTTTTAATTATGTTAAAGAATAATATTTAAACCTAGTAAAATAGTGTAATAACCCACAAGTTTTGATATTATGTTTTTTCGTGAAACTTTAATAATAACCTACAGGGTGAAAAATTATTTGATGAGAAAATTTTCTGACTCTTTCGTATGACAAAATGTTACGGCAGCGCTACTATCACCCACTCTCCTAGGAGAAAATAAAAACCGCCTGGGGCCCTATTCACTACCTTGTGTGAGTGGTCGTGTAGGAGTTCTCTCTCACAAATTAACTTCACTTCGCATGTCACTCTCCTAAAATTATAAAATCTGAATTCTGCAGACGTAAGAGAATGCTCATATACTCCTATGCGAGTACTCTACTGGTTAAAACCAAGAGCGTCGCTAGATTTTGAGAGAATGGACTTGCGCACATTGTATCAATAATGACATGTGTCTAACTTTATGGTTATGGTTATATGCCAAAGAACGATTGTTGATTGTTTAGTTTTTGTTGTTTTTTGGAGTTAATCGTGAATAAAGTGTTATTAAAATGGATGATGATGATTTAGTGATGCTAATGCTATTAAACAATGTTGAAGATGCGGCAGAACAAGCTGCAAATAACATACCTCGCCTGTATTTCCAACGTCAAGACCGTTTCTTGATATTGTCAGATTTCAATTTTATTAAGCATTTTTGCCTCAATAAAGACATTTTTACAGCTCTTTTGGATGAGCTAACCACGTTTTTGCAAGCACGCCAAAGAACATCTGGTTTAGATTTTAAGACAAAGGTAAGAACATTAATTTTAATACATCTTATGTTTTTAAATATGTAAAAAAATAGATACCTAGCGAATACAGTTAGGTGTAAACATATATGTTTGAAATTGTTTTCAGGTGTTGGTAACTCTTTTATTTTTTGGACAAGGCACCTATTAAGGGGTGACAGGTTCCAATTTTTTTTGCGGAATGAGTCAGAGCAGTGTTAGTAAATGCATTGAAGAAGTCACTAATTTAATTCCTTGAATAGGCCAGAAATTATTAGTAGATGGACCCGTTTTCCACAAAATATTGAAGAACTAGCGCAGCGGAGAGCAAGGTAATAATAAATGGAACTTATAATGATTTTAGAAAGTTATGAATTAGATTGCATTTTTTTTAGCTTTTTTCATTCTACTGGCATACCTGGGGGAATTGGGATTATTGATTGCACCCATGTGGCAGTTGTACGACCAATAGAATAGGAACATATATATGTGAATAGGAAAAACTACCATTCCTTAAATGTACAACTGGTACACTATTTTACAATTTCTCTTCTTTTTTTATGTTATTATTTCAGGTATGTGATGAAAGCCTTCAAATAATGAGCGTAAATGCCAATTTTCCAGGCAGTACGCATGACGCGTATATTTGGGGGCAATCAAATATTTCAAATGTTCTTGAAACCCGAGAACCCCAAAACTTTTTTTTTGCTGGGCGATTCGGGTAAAAAAAATAATGAACATATAATTTTGATCATGATCTTTACTATTATTTGTTACAGGCTATCCTCTGCGGCCTTGGTTGCTAACACCATTGAGAAATCCTGCTCCAGATGCAGAGGAATAATTTAGTACTGATTTTAAGAGAGTAAGGAGCAGTATTGAAATGTGCAATGGTGTTTTAAAAAACAGGTTTCGATATCTTTTAAAACATAGGGTTCTTCACTACCAGCCAATTAAAGCGGCCATAATAATAATGGCATGTTGTGTTTTACACAATATTTGCACGCAAAATAGAATTCCAGATCCTGATAGAGACCAATAATTTTTGAATGCAGATCTTGGAGTAATTCAAATTAGGCTGCAGCCGTGAACAATGTAGCAGCACAGAATGATTTAGAAGCTGGTAGACTGTTAAGACAAATTATAATTGACACGCACTATAATTAAAACTTAAAAGTATCGCCATATTTCCATTCTAAGCACAATTCCATGTGGTTTGTAGGCCTCTTGGGGATGTATTTGCCACAATAAATATTAAATACAACACGCCGATAGTTCTACCTCCTGGGTGGTGTGGAAATAAACTCGTGAAGTTGTAATCAGTTTTGAATAAAATAAAAATTTATATCTCTGTAGTTGTTGTATTTCTAACTTTTAATTTTTTTATAAATATCGATGCAGATAATGGCATTTCACTGTACAAAGTATGCACCATATGGAAAACTTATTTATTAAGGATTTTTTGGCAAAAAATTATTCTAGGGAAAAGTTTGTGCATCGCCTAAAACTAAAAGTGCATCAACAAAATATAGTAAAACACACGTAATGTACTTTCAAATATTTGATTTTGAGACAAGACTCTTATTTTGAAAAATCTCGGGAAATGTTATTTAGAAAAGCATTAAAAATACATCTAGATTTGAAGTCAATTTTTTTGAAGAGTTAAAGTAATTTTCAAAGTTTTTGGTGCAGTTATTTTATTTTTTGTTTTAACATTAAAATATTACAAAAACTACCAACTACATTTTTAGGTGTCGCCACCATTTTTCTGGTATCGATAAAATTTTGGAGGCTAAATGTTTTTGTGTTGGGAAAATTGACGTCTTTGAAAATTTTCTCCCAGATTGGGGTCTCCCTTTGGGTGTTTTTGAGGTCGTGGGGTATTCCAAATTTAATATAAGTTAAAAAAAAATTGAATAACTTTAAAAATAATAAAGATATTAAAATGGGATTTATACCATTCGATAGGTAATATAAAACTCTAAATTTAAAAAATAATTTAGTCTTTTCGAATATAACATTGTAATTATTATAACTAAAATAAAACAAAAATTAAATTTTTTTGTCGTTTTATTTTATCGAAAATGGTTAAACAAATGAAAAAAGTAAATAGTACATCCCAAAGGGATCAAAAAGTACTTTATGTGTGAAATATTTCATAATTTTAAAATAATACTTGTAGAAATTATATAAAATTTTAAAAAGTTAAAAATTTTTTTTAGAAAAAATTTATTTTTTTTTAATTTTTGTAAACTAATTTTATTAATGTATTTTGATACAGAGAAACTAAAATAATCGATTAAACAATTACTTTGCTTGGAGTGTTCGGAAAGTTGGTTGGGATTACCCCTCACCTACAGTGCTGATCAACTTTTTAACTCACCCTGTATGAAATGTTTCATATCTTGTTATACATTTTAAAAAATGGCCATTTTTCAACTTTATCACCCTGTAAATTGAAAACTGGCCATAGGAATAAGTTGTGCTAAGGGACACTAATATTCAGGAAGTCATTATCTTAAATATACCAAAAATTCAGGCTAATTAACCGGAACCCATTTCTCAATAAACCGGCTGCCTGGTCCTTTATTTTATGATTTTAATATTTCCGGTCCGGACCGAAGTAATATATATTGTTTAACCAATTTTCTATACACGTATTAGTATTAAGACAACCTCTATATAAACTTTTAGAAATGATCTCTTTTGATCTAAACGCCCTTTTTTTTTCTGAATTTAAATTGTAAAAACCGATGCCGATTCCTCTAGTTATCAGATTCAGGAAGTTTATTAAGTTGGACGGGTCTCGAGAACTCGCATTTGGCTTCACTTTTGTCCGCGATAAAAACTTAATAAACCTTTTTCAGATTTATTCCGTCTGTATGGAAATCCAATAGAAACTCAAACCTCAGTTATAAGTCTTCGATTTGCTGAAAGCTTCGATTTTTACAAAATAAAAAAATATAAAGCGCGATATTTTTCGATCGTATTTATTATAGAATATTTAATGATTCTCTTCAAAACTTGTATGTTTGTTTTTATTAGATAAATCACCTGTTAAAACAATTTTAACGTAATGGACAAATTTAACAAAAAATTCTATTGCGTGAACAAACCACTAGAAAATTATTCGTTCATACAAACTGAAAGTAAAGAGAAACCAAAATACTAAACATTTAGATTAAGTATATATTTAACGATGCAAATGAAATATAAACATTGTCTACGAAACAGAAAAAAAAAGCTTTCCTCAAAGTTTGTTTTCCCAAAGAAAATATTTGTCCTCGTAAAATTTAGTAATTCTAGCTCGTTTCAAAAGGCTTTTATAAGTAGCTAAAGTCATTAACATTTTGTTGTGTTTCTGTTTTCGAAAATGCGGCTTATTGATTTTTTTTAAGCAGCTTAAAGTTACTACAAACAATTTTGGTTTAGGTTAATGTACGGGGTAAAATTTACATAATTTATAACTTTGATTTTATTGCATATTATTATTCAGGTAATATTAACACAAAAAGTTAAATTTTAATGTTATCAAACGAAAATAGACAATAACAGCCCATAAAAACTGTAAAAATTGTCAAAAATAAAAAAAAAAATTATGTATTGCCAAAATTTGTGACCGTGGAAAAAAGGGAGTGCAATTTTCCAGATTGGAAAAAATTTAAGTATCATTTTTGACATAGGGAAAAACGAATTAAATTTTTTTGGTAAAAAAATTGTTTAGGTGCAAATTTTCTAGGTGAAAGAAGCTTGAATGCAAAATTTTGTATTGGAAAAAATTTTTAGTACAATTTTCAAAAATTAAATTTTATAAACAAAAAAAGATCTAGTATATTTTTTATGATTAGAAAAAAGCTTGAGTGTCATTTTTCACATTTGAAAAAACAAAATAAATTTTTCGTTATGAAAATTGATTACATAATAAATTTACACTAAAGAAAAATAAATTAAAGGCACACAAAAAAGTCAAATTATCAAACCAAAATAAACCATAACAGTCCGGTCAAATCTTGTCGAAAAAAAAAAAAAAAATTGCCAATAGAAATTTGAAAAAAAACTTAAGTGTCAGTTTTGACATTTGTAAAAACGAATTATATTTGTTTGGTAAAAAAATTGCTTAATATTTTCTAGGTGAAAGAAGCTCGAATGCAAATTTCGTATTAGAAAAAAATTTTACTACAATTTTCAAAAAAAAATTTTTAAACAAAAATAATCTAGTATATTTTCGTTATGAAAATTAATTAGGTGCAGGTTAAGAAACTCGATTACAATTTTCTCACTGAAATAGCTCGAGTGCAATTTTTTCGTTTCGTTTTTTTCTCATTATTTCCGATTTTTTCTTTTTTTTTCTAGATTTTTTTTCTAATTTTTCCTTAATGTTTTTCTCATTGTTTTTTGATAACACCCTGTAATTCTTCTTACATGTAAAATATTTAAAAAAAATCTTCTGTTGCTACTTTTTAATTTTTTAAACGCAGAAAAAATTTTAAAATATTTATTTACTTTAGCAGGTTTATGCTTTATCGAAATCATCTATACTATCCATTAGTCTGTAATTAACTATTTAATTAATAAATTATGTTAATTTAAATACACTATAGTTGAAATAACTAAATTATATGCGCAAAATTATATATATTTAGCCAATTGATCATGAGTAAAAAAATTAAAAAATATAATTTTTTCCATTGGTCCAAATTATCTGATTTTATCTCGATATACGGATAAAACTTTATGAAATAATAATTTTTCCTAAAAAAGTTAAAAATAGGGACAATAAATATTCTACCCACCTATAAAAAAACATAATTGACCTACTATTCCTCATTAGAAAAAAAAACTCTTGACTGATTGCTATAAACTTTTACATCCTGTTGACTCTCGACCTTTTTAATGAATTCGGTCAAATTTATAGTGTGCAAAAAGGGTCGTTTCGACGAACTTTGGTTAAAGTTTAATAAGGAGAATGACGACTACCGTGTTTTTGTATTCCGCCAAATCAAACTCAAAGTGTTTTCAAGCATAATGACAATTTCGGCCCAAAGTGCCACTTGAAGCAAATTCTCATTAAAAATAAGATGAGTTAGAATTTTTTTCTAAGTATACGAATATTGTTTTATATTATTCGGTTCTAAATACACTGGAAAAAAATCGGTCGTGTCGTCCCAAAACTTTCCCGAAGAGTATCCACGAATATTTTATCAGATTTTCAATGTTAAAGTTTGACATCTTTTTATTATTGACAGGTGACAGTTGGAGAAATAATATTAACTGTTCTGAATAGAGTTTTTCAAGGGCTTTACGTGACATATTGCATCTGTCATTTTTTTATTAGTGACACTTCCGTTTGACAGATTTCGTACAAAAACTAATGGGTTCTTGAGACGGGTTACCCAAATCCATATACCAAATTTCAGCTCATTCGGATTAACCGTTAACCAGCGAGGATAGCAAAAATCGCTCTATCCGCGACTACCGGTCTTTGTGACCAAATATCAAAATATGGAAATTAGTTGTTTCTTTATGTAAATTATATTAAATAAAATAATCACAATATTTTAAAATATTTTTTTTTGAAATAACTATAATAGACAAAATACTTATATTGATAACAAATTAATCCCTAACTAATTTTTCATTAATACAGTTTTTGCAAACTTTTGTCGAACATTGCAGACAAATAGGTTTTTGGCAAAGGACACACTGGTAAAATGTTTTTTTTTTTAGGTGATAAGGGCATGTCTGGCAAGTTGCTCTTTTCTCCAAGCGATCTGTTGGGTTGAGATTAGGATTTTCATCTTGTTTTCCAAATACTGATCTAATGAGCACCTTCAGATCTTTATCTAGTCAAGGATTTTTACTTCTTTTCTGAATATGGGGCATAATCAGTTTCATTCCCAAATCTTTTATAAAATCAAACCTCTTGATGGTCACGGAATCTGGGTAGCAATTATACAAAACAAAAGCATTAGCAGTTGAAATGTCGAGAATTCTATAAAAAATTGCCAAAGGCCAACGACGAGTTCTTCTCCCGGAAGTGAAATTGGCGCATTTCATGTCTAGACAATCGACACTACCCATTGGTGGAATTATAAAAGGGATAATCTCTGGTTATCCGCTTTCTTAATCTGTTTCTTTAGAATAGTGCATCGTTAATACCAATAATACGGATTTATTCTTTTTTGGGACGTGAGATATTAGTGTTATATTTTCTTCAGAGAAATCGTATAAGGTAGTCTCTACGGGACGTTTGGCATTAGGCAAAAATTCTAGAGGTATTTCGCTTTTATTTTTTTTAAGAGTACCGACATAGGTGAACCCGCGCTTGTTTAGTTCTTGAACTAATTCCAAAGACGAAAAGTAATTATCAGCAGTTATATTTCTATTTAATTTTTTTAACGGTTTGCCCAATCGTATAACAGCTTAAGTGGGTTTTTGAAAATTATTTTCAGCTTCAGATAATGTAAGCCCATCACTGTTTTTGCTAGTAAATGTACCCGTTGTAAAAGTAGGAAGTTTTAGCATCAGTAACACATATTACTTTTATCCCATATTTGCTGGGCTTATTGGGCATATACATTTTAAAAGCACATTTTCCTCTAAATTATATTAGCATTTCATCAACGCATAAAGTGGGTCCAGGATTATAAAGTTTTTGACAATTATCAACAAATTTTTTAAAAATAAAAGAAATTGCAGCATCAGCACCATTTATTTCCTTCCTCTCTTGACGTGTATCTGGATTGTCAAACCGGAGACAAGTAAGTAACTTTTTAAATCTTCTGGTAGACATTGTAGCTCTAAATATGGGACGACCTGTTGAAAACACAAACAATAAATTTTCGTGAGCTGAGCGAAAAATAGAAGAAAGTAATAATAAACCGATAAAAGCTGTAATTTCTATAGTGTCTGTATCTTTATAATCGACAGAGTTATCGTTTTTGTGACTTGCTCTGACTTCCTGAATTATTTCATTTATTATGTCATCATCAATCAATTGTCACCAAATTAGTCGGCTGTCAGGATTATTACCAAGAGCTTTAGATGGTGCGCGTAAGGATGGCAATTTTACTACAAAATTTCTACGTGGAGTACGTACAGCCTTATTAGGTGCCACAGAAATTCACGAATATCCATTTTTGCCCTTGTAATTTTTCACAGTAGGTTCCGGTTCCTCTAACTCAACATCCAAATTCACACCATCATCTTCCGAAGATGAGCCGCTAGTCTCTCGAACGTAATCTGCATTATCCTATTCAGAATTACGGTCTTCGTCTGACAATAAATCTTCATCTTCATACCATTGTGTCATATGTTGTTCAAAATTAGGATCTGTGACTTGATAGCCTTTTGAAGTACTTGGTTTCCTAAGATCCATTCTTTTTGAAAAGAAATTAAATTTATTGGGTTTTTGTAATAGTAAAAAGAAATTAATTATTATCCATGAAACAACAATCCTAGAAAAATAAAAACATCAATTCTACGTAAAAACACCTATAGTTAACGAATAAAAAAATTTCTTACCTTACAAAAAATAAATACTAAAACAATAAATGAAGTCCTTACAAAAAAAAACAAGCACCAAAAGAATAAATGAAGTAATCATAAAATTCGCGAGTAACGGTCATACAAACCCCCACGCTTGATGCATACTAAACGCGAGCGCCGGTCTTACTGACTCTCGGTAGGGTAAAATTCACTTAATATTCCTTCAGTAGAGGGGATAGGACTACCATGTATGTAACATCGACTCAAGGACATTCCGATTAGAAGGTAGATGGGCGCTAGAAAATATTTTTCTTAAATTAACGAAAATATATTAATTATAAAAACTCATAGCGGTCTGTCAGACCGACATCGCTGGTTAAGGGTTTTAAACGTGTGGCCTTTATCGTGGAAGCATACACACAGACAGATAGACAGACTTCTATCTGGAAATGGTCTTAATCATCTCAGGTGATCTCAAAATGGATATTTCCATCTTTATCTTGAAAATTTTTTTAGCTCGTTCACAATACTTTCCCTTCTCGGAGATGGGTCGGGAAAGTAAAAATTTAAAAAATTTTCATGTTCATTTTTTTTACGTGCTATTTGATTCTTCTTTATGTGTTTTTTTTGTTTTCTTTCTTCATTAATAAGATTAAAGAACACACACAAGAAAATATTGGAAATTTCTTTCCTGTCTTTTTTCTTAAAAAAAATGTGATTTTTTGGTGTAATTTTCTTTTTAATTTTTTTTTACAGCTTCCGTATTTTTATCCCCTCTTTTTACATGAAAATTTCTCCTCCTCTTTTATCTTCCAACAATGTGAATTATTTCAATAATTGACTTTTCAGATTTTTTGCATTTTTCGGGTACTTTTTTCCCTATTTTCTCTTGAAAATTTACCCTATTTTTTTTAAAGAGCATTTTTGTGCCAATTAGTTTTTTCCCTTTTTTCTCTTGAAAATTTTCACTCTTTCTTCTTTAAAAAATGACATTTTTTTAAACATTTCTTTCCTAATTTTTTTTTCACTTCTTTAGTGCTTTTTTGCTCTACTTTCTATGGACAATTTTTCCTGTTTTTCATCAAAAATATAAGTCTTTTTATTGTTAACAATTTGTTTTTTTGGATCTAAATTTATCTTAATTTCACCCAAAAATTAAAAAATTACACTTTTTGACTTTTTTGTTTCCACAAAAATTCCATTTTTTAAGCTAAATTTACTTTTTTTTTCTTTCTTGAAAAAATAGCATTAACTGTTGTTTAAATTTTCATTTTTGGACCTAAATTTTCCCTCCTTTCTCTTAAAAATTGTCCCGTTTTATTACTAAAAAATGGCACTTTTTGCCTTTTTGTTTTTTCATCTTTTCTCTTGAAAATTTTCACACTTTTTGTTCAAAAAATTAGACACATTTTTAGATAATATTGTTTTTAATTTTTTTGCATTTTTCCCTCTTTTCTCTTGAAAATTTCCCCTCTTTTTTTTAAAAATTGACAATTTTTTGAATTATTGTTATCGTTTTCAAAATTGCATTTTTTGGACATTAATTTCCCTTCTTTTCTCTGGAAACTTTCTCCTCTTTTTTTTTTCAAAAATGTGAGTTTTTTCGATTATACTCTCTTCAAATTTTTTGCATTTCTTTAGTACATATTTTCTCTCTTTTCTCTGGAAAATTTCCCCCATTTTCTCTTTAAAAAATGTTACTTTTTTACCTTTTCTTTTCTTACAAATTTTGTATTTTTGGAACTCTTTTCACGCAAAAATTTTCCCTCTATTCTCTTGAAACATTGCACTTTTTGTCTTTTTTGTATTCTCGAAAATTTCTATTTTTGGACCTAAGTTTCTCCTCTTTACTCTCACAAATTTCCCCTTTCGAAAAATGACACTTTTTTTTGTTCTTCTAAAATTAGCAGTTTTTATCTAAATTTCCTCTTTTCACTCAAAAATTTCCCCTCTTTTCTCTTGAAAAAATTGCACTTTTTGGTCTTCTTTGTCTTCTCGATAACTTTCATTTTTGGACCTAAATTTTCCCTCTTTTCTCTTGAAAACTTTGTCTTTTTTTCCTTAAATATTTTCATTTTTTTGCCCTGAAAAAATTGCACTTTTTCGTATTTTTTTTTAAATTTGCTGTTTTTTGACCTAAATTACCTTCTTTTTAATCAAAAATTTCCCCTCTTTTTTCCTGAAAAAATTGCACTTTGCCGACGAGTATCCACGAATACTATTTCAGATATTTAATATTAAAGTTTCAAATTTTGACATGTTTTAGTATTGACAGGTGACAGTTGGAAAAATAATTTTAACTGTTCTGAAAAGAGTTTTTCAAGGACTATTAAATGACATATTGTCAGTCAAATTCTGTAACATATTGCATCTGTCATTTTTTCATAGTATCACTTCCGTTTGACAGATGTCGTACAAAAACTAATGGGTTCTTCCGACGGGTAACCCAAACCCATATACCAAATTTCAGCTCAATCTGATTAAACGTATGGTCTTAATCATCTCAGGTGACCTCAAAATGGATATTTCCATCTTTATCTCGAAATTTTTTTTAGCTCATTCACAATACTTTCCCTTCTCGGAGGTGGGTCGGGAAAGTAAAAATGTACTCTACATCTCGTGTAGATTGTCCATATCGGACTCCGACCATTGAGCTCTCCGCATAAAAGATAAATTATAACAAAGAAAAATGAAGTAAATAAAATGAGATATCGCAATTAAGTAGTAAAATAACTTTCTCCACGACCATTACTGAATGTATGAATTCTGAAATCATTTTTAATAATAGAATGTATACATTCACACTCTAGAGTCTGAATATTTATTCTATAATACTTGCCTCTTATGCATTTTGCATGTATTTTCATTCTTTATCAAGGTAAAGAATGGATTTTCTGTAATCGAATTAAACAATATCGATTGCCATGGATTTCAAAAGTGTCACTGTCAGATATAAAATGGCGACGGTAATAATTATTTTCAAACAAGTTTTAATATAAATAAAATAATGAGTGAAAAATTAAGTGAAGTAGATATTGAATTTAATAATATCTGAAATTGCAAATTATGAAAAAACACCAATGCACCAGATTTTAATATCGGTAAGTGTACCACAGCACTATAAATATTAATACAATGTAATACAAATATGTCAAAAAATAACTTGTGTTCAGATTTAATTTAATTTTGATTTATACTTTTTGATCGTGGAGAAAATATAGTCTGTTACTCGGTCAGAATGATAAAATTCGACACTCGTGGTTCCTCACACTCGCATTCGCTCGCGTTCGGAATTTTCCACTCGTGTCGAATTTTTCATTCTAACCTTGTTAGAGAATCTACTATTCTCTTACATATTAAATACTCTTCTAGTACTTATAATTATATAAATTAAAATTTGAAATGAACGGTCATAAAGACATTTTAAAGCGATTAAAAATAAAACATCAAAGACGATTGCGGAGTGTTACAAACATTGAAATATTATTCAGACACCATCAAGTGCTAATACCATTAAAAATGACTTGTTCAGTCGTAAATCATTGGATTGGTACAAGAAATAACCAGAAATGGAATTATAAATTCGTGTGTATAGAGCGTCCAAAAATAAAATAATAAAAAAAATTTAATAGAAAAAAAAATGATAATAAATGAGTGAAAATAAATCAAATAAAAAAATTATTTTTATGTCCCAGTCATACACGATGAATCAATTATTTTCGATAACTGATTTTCATTTTTCTCTATTTGTATATTTTTTTTCTCTGTTTTTTATTTTTCTTCATTTACCACCAATAATCTTCTTGTAATTTTTTCGAGAGGGTAAATTTGTGCGAGAAAAGAGGAGAAATTTAGGTCCAAAAATGCAAATTTTCAATAAAACAGAAAAGACAAAAAAAACTGCAATTTTTTCAGGAGAAAAGAGGGGAAATTTTTAAGTAAAAAAGAAGGTAATTTAGTTCAAAAAACTGCAAATTTTTAAGAAACAAAAAGTAGAAAAAGAGCATTTTTTTCAGGTCAATAAATTAAAAAAATTCAAGAAAAAAAAAAGACAAAATAGTGCCAAATTTTTAAAATAAAAGAGGGGAATTTAGGTCCAAAAATGCAAATTTTCGAGAAAACAAAAAAGACCTAAAAGTGTAATTTATTCAAGAGAAAAGAGGGAAAGTTTTTGATTGAAAAAAAAAGGAAATTTAGATAAAAACTGCTAATTTTAGAAGAACAAAATAAGTGTCATTTTTTCGAGAGGGGAAATTTGTGCGAGAAAAGAGGAGAAACTTAGGTCCAAAAAAGCAAATTTTCGAGCATATAAAAAAGACAAAAATTGCAAGTTTTTAAGAGAAAAGAGGGAAAATTTTTAAGTGAAAACAGTGAAAATTTAGTTCCAAAAATACAAATGTTCAAGAGAAAAAAAAGGTAAAAAGTTACACTTTTTTAAGAGAAAAGGGGAGAAATTTTCAGAGGAAAAGAGGGGAAATAAGTACCAAAGAAGTGCAAAACATTTGAAGAGAGTATTATCGAAAAAACTTACATTTCTGCCGAAAAAAGAGGAAAAAATTTCAAAAAAAAGAAGGGAAATTAATATCCAAAAAATCCAAATTTGAAAACGAAAAAAAAATCCAAAAATGCCAATTTTAAGGAAAAATAGGGGAAATTTTCAAGAGAAAAGAGAGAAAAAAGGCAAAAAATTTGAAAACAATATTAGCTAAAAAAGTGTCTAATTTTTTGAACAAAAAGTTTGGAAATTTTAAAGAGAACGGATAAAAAAAACAAAAAGGCAAAAAGTGCCATTTTCTTAGGAATAAAGCGGGAAAATTTTCAAGTGAAACGAGATGAAATTTGTGAGAGAAAAGGGGAAATTTAGGTCCAAAAATGCAAATTTAAACAAAAATTAAAGACCAAGGAATGCTATTTTTTCAAGAGTGAAAAAAAAAGGAAATTTAGCTTAAAAAATGGAAATTTTTGAGAAAACAAAAAAGATAAAAAGTGTAATTTTTTTAACAGAAAATAAGGTAAATTTAGATCAAAAAAACAAATTTTTAAGAAAAAAAAGCGCCATTTTTTTCAAGAAAAAAGAGTGGAAAGTTTCAAGAGAAAGAAAAGAGGGGAAAAGTACCAAAAAATGCAAAAAATTTAAAGAAAAAACAATCAAAAAAACTTATATTTTTGATGAAAAACAGGACTAATTTTCTATAGAAAAAGCATTAAAAAAACTGCAAAAAATTTGAAGAAAAAAGAAGGAAATTTTCGAGAGAAAAAAGGGGCAAAAATTAAATGGTAAAAAATGCCTTTTTTAAGAAAAAAACGGGAAAATTTTGAAGAGAAAATATGGAAAAAAGTACCGGAAAAATGCAAAAAATCTGAAAAAACAATGATTGAAATAATTCCCATTGTTGGAAGAAAAAAGAGGAGAAATTTTCTGTTAAAAAAAGGGAAAAGTATACGAAAGTTGCAAAAAAATTAAAAAAGAAAATTACACCAAAAATTCACATTTTTTTTAAGAAAAAAGAAAGGTAAGAAATTTCCAATATTTTCCTGTGTGTGTTCTTTAATCTTGTTAATGAAGAAGAAAAACAAAAAAAAAAACACATAAAGTAGGATCACGTAAAAAAAATGAACATTAAGATTTTCAAGATAGAGATGGAAATATCCATTTTGAGGTCACCTGAGATCATTAAGACCATTTCCAGATGGAAGTCCTTCTGTCTGTCTGTCTGTGTGTATTCTTCCACGATAGAGGCCACACCTTTTATCCGATTGTGCTGAAATTTGGTATATGGGTTTGGGTTACCAGTCGGAAGAACCCATTAGTATTTGTGCGACATCTGTCAAACGGAAGTGTCACTATAAAAAAATGACAGATGCAATATGTCATTTGAAAGCCCTTGAACAGTTAAAATTATTTCTCCAACTGTCACCTGTCAATAATAAAAAGACGTCAAACTTTAAAACTTTAACATTAAATATCTGAAAAAGTATTAGGGAAAGTTTTGGGGCGACACAACCACTTTTTTTTTAATTTCCTTGCAACTTTGGAGACGAAAATATTGACAAACGAAAGTAACTCATTATCGATTAAAATGTTTATTCCCCTTTCTTTTTGTCTCTTTATAAATTCCATTTGAAAGTGACATATTTTGAGGACACCCTATACATATGTGAATGATGAGTCGGTTCCACTTCAGAATAAAGACAATCGATCCATCTTTTTCCCTTCCGCCGTTTTGTGATAAATGATCTTTTACCGACTGCGTCTACCAAGGTCCCTGATAAGACATACTATTTCACTTGTATAACCGGCGGCCCTTCACCTTTCACTTTTGTACGCCTATTGTTCCTATCAGCTAAGCTGTAAGGGGTTCGAGAATTAATAAGATCTGAACGGTTGAGATGATGACAAAAAAAAACTGGTATTTTTTTGTATTAAACAGCGTTTCAAATCCGTTATATAAAGCAATTTTGTTGATCTTTGGGATTTCTTTTTAATAAAATTTTGATGAATTAAGATCACCCTGTAATTTTAATTAGAATCAATAAAACAGCAAAGGATCCCGCACTTTTTTTATGTAAAGTGGCTCTCGGTGAAATTCCCTAAATTTTTGATATGTTGTACTTTTGACCATCCTGATCTAAAGTGTCCATGGACGAAAGCTTCAGTAATGGACAGTTTTTTTCTACAGTGTGTTGAATTTTAAAATTATATATTTTTACTACAACCATATGGACAACGAATATTACCAAAATTGCAAGAAGCTACAGGGTGAGTCAGGGGTAAACTGGGTGCTATTTTCATGTTACCTATAGAAAAAAAACTCCATTATTAAAGTTTGTACCCGTGGATATTTTGATCAAGATAGTCAAAAATACAACATATAAAAAATTTTGGGGAATTTCACCGAGAGCCACTTTACATAAAAAAAGTGTGGGGTCTTTTATAAAATATAAATATTTCCTTGAACAATAGAGCAGTCAACATATCAAATTTCATTAAACAATATTAGGTTTTTTATAAAACACACGTGTGAAAATTCCGTTGTAGCAATTTTAGCATGAAGGCCAGTGGCCAGTTGATCAGTAAAATTTAAAAATTCATAAATAGTCCATTGAACTTTGAAAAATGGAAAAATGGTAAAAAAAATCAGTCTTAATTTAACCACCGGTCAAGTAAGTTGGCTAAGGAATGAATTTGAAGTGTTGTTCGCCTACTCGTTTGAAAAAATAATCGTCGCCGATATTAGTTTCCCGACCCACCTCCGAGAAGGGAAAGTATTGTGAACGAGCTAAAAAAAATTTTGGAGATAAAGACGGAAATATCCATTTTGATGTTACCTGGGATGATTAAGACCATTTTCAGATGGATGTCTGTCTGTCTGTCTATCTGTGTGTATTCTTCCACCTTAGAGACCACATGTTTTTGAGCAGATTGAGCTGAAATTTGGTATATGGGTTTGGGTTACCCGTCGAAAGAACCCATTAGTTTTTTTTTTGTACGACATCTGTCTAACGGAAGTGGTACTATAAAAAATGACAGATGCAATATGTCATTTAAAAGCCCTAAAAAAACTCTATTCAAAACAGTTATTATTTCTCCAACTGTCACTTGTCAATAATAAAAAAATGAAAAATTTGAAACTTTAACATTAAATTTCTGAAAAAGTATTCTTGGATTCTCGTGGTCAAAGTTTTGGGGAGACACAACCGATTTTTTCAGGAAATTTGTGAGTGAAAAGAGGGTAAAATGCAAATTTTCAATAAAACAGAAAAGACAAAAAAGTGCAATTTTTTCAGTAGAGAAGAGGGGAAATTTTTGAGTAAACAAGAAGGTAATTTAGGTCAAAAAAAAAAAGAGAAAAAAGTTCAATTTTGTCAGGTCAAAAAAACTGAAAAAATTCAAGAAAAAAAAGATAAAATAGTGCCAAATGTTCAAGAGAAAAGAGAGGAAATTTAGGTCCAAAAATGCAAATTTTTGAGAACACAAAAAAACAAAAAGTGCAATTTTTGAAGAGAAAAGAGGGGAAATTTTTGAATGAAAACAGTGTAAATTTAGTTTTAAAAATAGAAATTTTTAAGAAAAAAAAGGTAAAAAGTGACATTTTTTTAAGAGAAAAGGGGGGGAAATTTTCAATAGAAAAAAAAGGGAAATAAGTACTAAAGAAGTGCAAAACCTTTGAAGAATGAATAATTGAAAAAACACATTTAAAAAAAAAAGAATAGAAAACTTCAAGAGAAAAGAAGGGAAATTAATGTCCAAAAATGCAAATTTAAAAACAAAAACAAAAATTCAAAAAAATGCCAATTTTTATGAAAAAGAGAAAAAAGGGAAAAAATGCATAAAATTTGAGAACAATATTATCTAAAAAAGTGTCTAATTTTTTGAACAAAAAGTGCAGAAATTTTCAACAGAAAAGATGCCATTTTTTAGAAATAAAGCGGGAAAATTTTCAAGAGAAAAGAGGGGAAATTTGTGAGAGAAATTAGGGGAAATTTAGGGCCAAAAACGCAAATTTAATCAAAAATTGATGACGAAGGAATGCTATTTTTAAAGAGTGAAAAAAAAGAAAATTTAGTTTAAAAAAGTGTCATTTTTCGAATGGGGAAATGTGTGAGAGAAAAGAGGAGAAATTTTGGTCTAAAAATGGAAATTTTCGATAATACAAAAAAGGCAAAAACTGCAATTTTTCAAAAGGGATTTTTGAGTGAAATGAGTGAAAATTTAGTTGCAAAAATACAAAATGTTTAAAAAAATAAAAAAAAAAGGTAAAAAGTGACATTTTTTTCAAAAGTGGAAATTTTCAAAAGAAAAAAGGGGAAATAGTACCAAAAAGTGCAAAAAATTTAAAGAGAGAATAATCGAAATAACCTATATTTTTGATGAAAAATAGGAAAAATTATTTTCAATAGAAAGTACGGGAAAAAGCACTAAAAAAGTGTAAAAAATTTGTAGAGAAAAATGTTTAAAAAAATGTCATTTTTTAAAGATAAAAGACGGGAAATTTTCAAGACCAAAAAGGGAAAAGAACTAAATGGAAAAAAATGCCATTTTTTTAAAGAAAAAAGGGTGGAAAGTTTCAAGCGAAAATAGGGAAAAAAATACCCGAAAAACGCAAAAAATCTGAAAAGAGAATTACTGAAATAATTCACATTGTTGGAAGAAAAAAAAGAAGGAGAAATTTTCTTGTAAAAAGAGAGGAAAAAAGTATACGAAAGTTGCAAAAAAATTTAAAAAGAGAATTCCACCAAAAATTCACATTTTTTTTAAGAAAAAAGAGAGCAAAGTAATTTCCAATATTTTCGTGTGTGTGTTCTTTAATCTTGTTAATGAAGATAGAAAACAAAAAAATAACACATAAAGAAGAATCAAATAACACGTAAAAAAATGAACATGAAAATTTTATTAATTTTTTCTTTCCCGACCCACCTTCGAGAAGGGAAAATATGAACGAACTAAAAAAATTTTAAGATAAAGATGGAAATATCCATTTTGAGGTCACCTGAGATTATGAATAACATTTCCAGACGGAAGTCTGTCTGTCCGATAAGTTTTTGAGCGACATCTGTCAAACGGAAGTGTCACTATAAAAAAATGACAGTTGCAATATGTCACAAAAAGCTCTTGAAAAACTCTATTCAGAACAGTTAAAATTATTTCTCCAACTGTCACCTATTAACATTAAATATCTGAAAAAGTATTCGTGGATACTCCTTGGGAAAGTTTTAGAGCGACACAAGTGATTTTTTTTAATCGGGACTAAGGGGATGGAACTGGTGAAATTTCAAAAAAAATCATATCTCCGCTATTTTTGAAGATATTGAAACAGGTCATTAAACTTTTTTCATGTCCTAATTATTATAAAATTTATTTTTTTTTTAACTTTTTTCCATCTCACCATATCGTGGAGTGAAGAATAATGAAAGTCTCAAATTTAGTCTCTGTTTCTTTATTAACCACCGTTATTGTAATGCTGATGATGGCGAAAGCCAAAACCAGTCGCCAATTTCAAAAACTGAATATGTTACACCAAATATATTTCTGTGGTACTGGACTGTGTAAACTAAACAATCAATATTTTAAAATGTTCACTAAAACTATAAATATCATATAAATGTCTTACTTGTAAAAAGTTATTAAAACTAGAAAATAATAAAAGGGAAGACATTAAATTCATGGGCCGTCCGGTGAGAAACTCGTTCGCTTGGAAAACTTCTCAAGTTAAGAAAATTCTTATTTACCTCACCGCGGAAAAATTGCCTGGGGCCGCTGATTTGCATATTAAATTTTTGGTGAAAAACTTTCCAGGCAGTTTTACATACCATTTGATTATTGTTTCAACTTTCCTTGTTGAGAAATAAATAATGTTTTGCTACGGTTTCTTGTCGTAAAAAAAATACCGTAAAAAAAAAGAGAAGTTGGAAGAAAATTTTGCATAGTTGTTGGTTTAATTTTACGACGACTGCGAAAAGTTTATTTTAAGAGCTTTCAATTTTTAGATGGTTTGAAAAAAAACAGCCCAAAGATGAAAACATATGAAAAGAAACGAAAACAAATAAAAATAAACGAACACAAACGATAATAAACGAAAACAAACGAAAACAAACGAAAACAAACGAAAACAAACGAAAACAAATGAAACCAAACGAAAACAAATGAAACCAAACGAAAACAAACGATAATAAACGAAAACAAACGAAAATAAATGAAAACAAATGAAAACAAACGAAAACGAATGAAGACAAACGAAAACAAATGAAAATAAACGAAAACAAATGAAAACAAACGAAAACAAATGAATACAAACGAAAACAAATGAAAACAAACAAACAAACAAAAGCAATCGAAAATAAACGAAAACAAACAAAAATAAACGAGAACAAATGAAAACAAACGAAAACAAATGAAAACAAACGAAAAAAAACGAAAACAAATGACAACAAACGAAAACAAACGAAAATAAATGAAAACAAATGAAAACAAACGAGAATAAATAAAAATAAACGAAAACAAACAAAAATAAACGAGAACAAATGAAAACAAACGAAAACAAATGATAACAAACGAAAAAAAAACGAAAACAAACGAAAACAAATGAAAACAAACGAAAACAAACGAAAATAAATGAAAACAAACGAAAATAAATAAAAATAAACGAAAACGAATAAAAATAAACGAAAACAAATAAAGACAAACGAAAACAAATGAAAATAAATAAATCATATGAAAACAAAATAAAATAAACCAAAACAAATAAAACAAATGAAAATAAATGATAATAAACCAATGGTCAACATAATTAATTACTCTTCTTTTTTCTACTACCAACATACGGTATGTTATGGTTTTTTGTTATGGTTGCAAATTAAATAAATTCATACTGGTGTACCCCTAACCTCATTTTATTTATTTCCAGATATACCGTAGTATAGTTTAAATGATTTACAAACTTGTATCATTAATGAAATTTTCTGAAAAATTAATAATATGGGCTGCGGAAATAAAAATTTTCTTTGTACGTCGGTGCGCCAGTATATTCTTGATTATTTTTTTGGTATTTTTTAAACAGGAACAAATTGTAGCTTCACATGGGAAAAAATGAGGAAAATAGGGGCGAAATATGTAAATACACAAAAAAATAGTAAAATAGGAAATAGGAGAAATTATGGAATACAGGAAAGGAATATTAAAAATTGAAAAAAAAAGGAAAAAAGAGGAAAATAGTAAAAATAGAGAAAATTAGTCAAAAATAGTGAAAAAAATTGGGAAAATAATGCAAAATGGTGAAAAATAGTGAGAAATTTTGAAAAAAAAATTTGGAAAAAATAGAGAAAATCAAGGAAATAGTCAAAATTAGGAAAACTTCTGGTAAATAGTGAGAGATAGGGGAAAATATGGAAACAAAGAGAATTAAAAGGGTAAACAGAGACAAATTGGAAAAAATAAGAAAATTAGGAAAAAAAATTTAAAACAAATTAGGGAAAAAATAGAGAAAATCGAGAAAATTGTAAAAAATAGGAAAATTTGGGGAAAATACAAAATAGAGGAAAATAGGGAAAAATAGAGAAAAAAATGGGTAAATAGAAAAAATTTGAGAAAAATAGGAAACTTGGGAAAAATATTGAAAAAAAAACTGGAAAAAATAGAATAGAGGTAATAGTGAAAAATACGAAAATTTGGGGCAAATAGTTAGAAATATGGGAAAAAAGAAAAAAAACAGGGGTAAATAGAGAAAATTTGGGAAAAATAGGAAAATTAGGACAAAATATTGAAAAAAAATTAGGGATAAAATAGAGAAAATCGAGGAAATAGTGAAAAATAGGAAACTTTGGGTAAAATAGAAAATAGAGGAAAATGGGGAAAAAATAGAGAAAAAACTGGAAAATAGTGACAAATATTAAACTTTGGTAAAAATTTTGAAAAATGGGCGAATATAGTGAAATAATAGCTGAAAATAGATCAAAACAATGAAAAATATTAAAATTTCAGAAAACTATTGAAAAACACGAAAAAACATGTAAAACATCGAATAAAGGAAAAAATAATAGAAAATAAGAAAAAGAGGGGAAAAATAGGGACAAATAGGGACAAACAGGAAAAATATAGAAGCGTAGAAAAATAGTTAACAATAGGAAAAAAAACAGAAAATAATAGGAAGGAAAAAGAGGAAAAAATAATAAAAACACACAAAAATATAAAGAAATGAGAAAAATAGGGAAAAATAAGTGAACATAGGGAAACTAATTAAAAATAAATAAGAAGTAGGGGAAAATATAAGTTAGAGAAAAATACGGAAGTGTATAGGAAAATAGTGGGAAATAGGGCAATTGGAAAAAATAGTAAAAAATAAGGCAAAATAGGGTAAAAAAAAACAGAAAAATATGGAGAAAATATGGAAATTAGAGATAAATAGAGAAAAATGTGAAAAATGTTGAGACAAAATGGGTGTAAATGGGTCATGGGCCACCCTATAATGTTTAAGCCGCTTAAAAGATTTAAACCAACTTTTTTTAGATCATAATAGAGCTATTTTTGGATTTTTTAACCTTACCAATATGGGCGACATCCGGTTCAACCGAAAATGCCAAGAAAATTGGAAATTCAAATGGAACACCCGGTATATTTATACATATTCGGATTCTACGACTTCAAAAATAAACAAGTCGACTGTCAAATGTCACTTGAGACGACATTTTTATTTCATTTTTGAATTTTTTTTCGTCCTAGGTGGTCATGATTTGGTCTAAATTATTTATAATTAAACTAGAATTACCTAAAAAGTTTCAATTTGGTGAATTATTTATTTTGCTACTTTTAATAATAAACATTTAATTCAGAAAATCCAGTTTTTTATTTAAAACTCAATTTTTTTCAAATGATACATACATGGGTATTGAAAAATAAAAATATAAATGGCGTCTTAAGAGACATTTGAAAGTCGATTTGTACGTGTCTAAAGTCGTAGAATCCAAATATGTAAAAATGTTCCATTTGAATTTACAATTTTCATTGCATTTCCGGTCAAACCGGATGTCGGCCATATTGTATTAATTTTATAATCGACCAAAATTTGGTATAATTCTATTAACCGCTTTAAAAATTATATAGATGTCCCATGACCCATTTACCCTCGGTATAGGGAAAATAGTGAAAAATGGGGACAATAATTAAAAATAGTAAAAATAGGCAAAAATCGATAAAAAACAGAGACAAATATGGATAGTCAGTAAAAACAGGAAAATATAATGGAAAACGCGAAAAATAGAGAAATAAGAGAAAGGTAGAAAAAAATACGAAAAATTTTTAAAAAATATGGAAACAGGAAAATTAGGGACAAATTGGTAAAAATAGGGAAAACAAGAAAAAATGGTGAAAAATGGGGAAAAGGGAAAAATGAAGCAACATATGGGAAAGTAGGAAAAAATAGGAAAAAATAGAAAAAAATAGAAAAAAAACTATGAAAAAAATAGGAAAAATAGAAAAAAATAGGAAAAAACAAGAAAGCTCCGTAGCGAAGCAAAGTAAAAATTAAAATTTTTACAATGTGGTCTCGTTCGGCTATATCTGAGTTTTTTAGTTAATTTTTAAATTTTTTGTATGTATAAGTTAGTAAAAAACTCCAAAATTAATTAAAAAAAAAACATTACCTTATGATTTAATTACGAAGGATAATTATAATAACTGCTAGTATAACTTCTGTATCAAATATAAAAAAGAGAGTGTCTAGAGGTCCGACTAGTCGGACCCGGTGAATAGATCTGTCCGAGCACACGGTCCGACTGCCACACAGGCTAGATTTAGATACTCAAGATTTCTTTTAATAAAAAAATTAAAATACGCAGGTTAGATTTAGATAGTCAAGACTTCTTCTAACAGCCGATTAACGGACCTTTTTTTAATTAGACGCGATATCCGTCAAGACAGACCTATTGGGTTTTTACCGGGTCCGACTAGGCGGACATCTAGACACTCTTTATAAAGAATATAATCTAGGCAGAAAGATAAGAGAGTTCAGTACGTTTAACAATTAATCAAAATATGAAACGTTCTGAATACAAACTAGGATACAATTTAATTTAAAATTCTATACTGCATTTGTAGTCCTGGTGGTTTACACAATAAATATTTCTTAAAAAATATATATAGGCACTACCGAAAACTTTATGGGACGTCAACGTGTTTAAAAATTAAACACAAGATTACCATATATAAAATTAAACTTTTAAATTTCGCGCGCTAATTTGAATTGACATTTGACAGTAATAATCATGTTAGGTTAAGTTATAAAAATTTATTATTAAAGGACATTATTATTCCTTTTGGATAATTATCTACGTTTTTACAGAATAACAATTTTTTATTTAAAAAATTTAGGTATACCTCTAAAACTAATTCCAATCTTTATGATTTTTAATAAAACTTGTATTTTGCATAAGCAGTTTTTTCATCAAATTTTCCGTCCGAATTGCTCCATGCTCGCAATATATTACTTGTATAAGGACAAAGGAAAAAAAAAAAACGGTGGCCATCCAAACACATCAACCTCTAAAATAATATAGATGGTACGTGCTCGAAATGTTAACGATTCATAAGTTACCATGATGGAGAATCGCAATTTTCAAAACTTGGACTTGAAGGAGATACAGGATATCTCATATTACAGATAAAATATTAGTCCTTAAAATAAAAAAAAAAAATATTGTAAATCGATGTTTTTAAATACCTTTTATAATTTGTATTATTATTATTACATTAAAATCTATATATCTCTATAAGGTTAAATGTATAATGGTGTTAAAATTCGGTGAGAAATTTTTTCAGAACTTTTGATTTGCAATATATTTTCCCACAGAGTTTGAACTATAAGATTTTACAAAAATTGTTTAATGCGTGGTTTAAGTAAGTATAATTTAAAATTATATATATAGTGTATCGAAAAGAAGGAGTTGCTATCAAATAATATTTTTTTATTTGGAACACCATGTATATAAATGTGTTCAATTAAAAATGGAACTTTTATATTAATAAAGTCGGAGAAGTATGTAACGTTTTTTTGTGCCACCCTGTATTTTCATTATTCCTCTACTCAATATATTTTAATTTCATACTCGCTTGATTGCTCCTTCTCATTTCCTCACATCGTGTCTCTCTCTTCTCTTGGTATTCCTATAAAATGTCTTTCCCATGTTAATAATGTTCTTCTCTTTGCGTGCTAAGTCAAAATAATTGATTTTTATATCGTTGGTGTCGCTTACTGAAGATTTATTTTTTTTCTCCCTCTCATTTTATAGAAATTTTTCTTTTGGACCAAGTTTTTTCCTTTGGATCAGGTTTTTTCCCTTAGATATTTTTCTCTTTGGGACTTCGTTCTTTTGGACCAAGCTTGCATTCTTTTGACTAAATTTTTTCCTGGACTACGTTTTCTTGGACTATGTTTTTGCACCGAGCTATCCAGTTTCCTTTGGAGATGAAAGATAGGAAAAACCCCAAGAAAAGGTAAGTTTTTTTTTTGAAAAAGAAAAAAATCTCTGGAACTTTTTTATCGGAAAATAAACAAATTTTACGTTTAATATGAGTTTAATATCCTCAACCCCAAAAAAAGAAAGAACAGATTTTGAAATATATCAGGACAGCAAAACCTGTTTTTTTTTTAAATGAAATTTGTTGATTTTACAGAGAAATATATAAAGATGGGCACCTTTTTTTGAAACAGGTCAGAAGGTATGAAAAATATGTAATTTTTTTTCCACGATAAAAAAGACAAAATAAAATAGCAAAAATAAATCTCTAAGTAAAATTAAACTTGTTTTATTACAAAAACTAAGTACATTACTGACAAAAATCGTTAGTACTGCCAGGAGTGTACTCGCTGATCTGGTCTTGGTCAAGGTCATCGTCAGCAGGCAAAAATTCATCTTCCTCTTCTTCATCTGAACTGGATCTGGTGTTTGCTTTTTTTTGGGGTTCCTCTACTCTTTTTTAATTTGCCATAGATAATTTTCGCTTTGCCTTTCCCTCGTTACACTTTCTTTTGATTCATCTGATTCCTCTTTTCGTTTCCTTCTATTGATTTCCTTATTTTCTTAATCGATAATTCCAGATCTGATTTATATGGAGATGAAGTTATAATTTGGGAACGAAAGGTTTTCCTTCCTTTTTGTAACTGATGGGACAGGTGAAATAACGAATTGGAGGTTTTTAAACAGCCTTCTACTAGCACATTTGATGGGACCATTGTGAGTCTTAATGGTTAATCTGGGTCTTTAGAGCAACCCGTTTGTTGATCTTCTGAACAAATTGATATACCTTCTGAAGAAACAGTTTTGGAATGGTCACATGTCGGTTCTTCCAGCTGGGTTTCAGTTGAGTTACAGGTTTTAGCAATTAAATTAGCATATATAAAAATGTGTTTATTTATTGGCCATATTCCAGTTACTTTAAATCCATTTACAGCTGTTTCTGTCGTCTGGCATTTCATAACAGCTTTACCCAATAATTCAGCTAGATCAAATTGTGATAAGGCTCTGTTATTAACCCGAATCCAAGTTATAATCTCTTCGCAATAGTACGCTTTTAGTGGTCCCATGAACGTTTTGTCAAGGGGTTGGAGTTTATGTGTCGAGTGAGGTGGGAGTGATATTATACTATAAGCAACACAGGTAACTCCTCATCTGGCTTTACAAACTGGAAAAAATGATTGAACCATTCGGGGAATAAATTTTGCTGGATCCAGCTACTTAGATGTACTGCATAAAAACTTCCAGCTATTGTTTCTCGGGAAGACCAAAATTGTTGGAATAAATTGCCCTCCTTAGGTCAATCCCCACTCCCATAAATCTTTCTTTCCTTCCTTCTGCAGACACATCAATACTTCCACTGGTATTTCAACCATTCATAGTACCTTGTTATTTCTCATATCTTTATCTCGTATGCAAGTACTAATGTTATTCCTTGGTACTTCGTTTTTCCATCTAATCAGAATGTGATTTTCTTCTTTCAAAACCACTTCATCTATGCTCTCTATTTTTTTGTAATCTACTTTTTTCTTTATTTGTTCGTAGTCAGCTGTTTCACCTTATTTTCTTGATATATTTTTTGTGATAATTAAATTATGTTTATTTACTAAAATTTTAGAAAATAATCTATACTTTATTCGATTTTGTGTAATTACTAAAAACATATTTATTAATTAAAAACGTTCAAACTTTCATCATGATTAATAATGCACAATCTTTAAAACCACACCGAATAATTTAACCATAAATATTCATTTAATAATTGAATTAAAATAACAAAATTGTCTATTAACAGAGCTTACGATACTCATATCTACGCCCACACCATTTCACTAAATCATTCTTTATGTCGTAAAGACACACTCAAAACGTAACGTATTAAATCTCTTAATTAATTAAGGAGGAACTGTCATATATACCAAAGATAACTTACTAGATGAGTGTTATTTTTAATTATTTTCTTAATGGCATCAATAAATTTTCTAATTTTGGAGAGTTTATTTTTACGAAAATGACTAGTTAACGAAAATAATGTTCGGTACAATAAAATAATAATATTACCGTTTAAATATTATTTACTAAATTATAATTATTGATATAAAAAATTATATACAGGGAGAGTAACGAATTATTATAAGTGTGGTATATATCAAATAATAATAAACCAATAATAAATATTATATTTAAAATATGTTAATGTACGTGAATTTCACCCTGTGTCATCCAAACTTCACCCTGTATATATATATTTTTTTTTAATTCCGACAATGATTAGGAAACTAATTTTGATACAAATAATATTTTTTTTTCATAAACGATCAGTGTAATAACGTAAAATAATAAAACTCAATGTCAAAGTACCACAATTGATTTATTGATATAACTTAAAGTTGAAAGAGGCGACTAGTTTCGGCGAAATTTCGCCATCCTCAGGCCTAATACGACTCCCGTCAATAAAGTTAGGAAACGGGGAGAAATGAGTCATCCAATCGTGATAGAACCAAAGGATTAAATTTGGTGAACCGGGTGTGATTACGAAAATATTTTTAGTGAATATTAGTATTCATAACTGTTGAAAGAATACTAGGCTGCGAACGTTTTAAAATAATTCCAGGATTTCGAAGGACCAAACTTCTTAGGTAGGAGTTAAACCAATATGAATGTTAAAATTAAAATAGTATTTGAAATTTTAATGTAATTTTTTATTCCATTTTTTGTAAGTACGAAACATGAACAGCGAAATCATAGCGGCATTAATTTAAATTATGGAACGAAAACGTGAATATTTAAATTGTACTCACTCACTCACTGTAAAAATTATTTACATTTGTTATTATGAAAACTTTTTGGGTGCGGTTAATTACCCGCCATTTTATTTATATGAAGAAACTTTTTTGCTCTAGTAAATGCATGACTGACTTGATTGACAGAAGAACAAAGAACAAAATTAAGACAACCAAATATCAAAAGCAAAAGCATTGCCCATTGCCCCATTACAAAATGGAGTGAACGTAAAATAAATTTAAAATTATTATTTGATAAGTGACAGTTTACCCATAAATACACTGTAACAAATCATAAAATGAAATATATAAAGGGTGTTGAAACTAGATTAATCAAAACAAACAAATTAACAATACAATAATTTAAAAATATTATTACGCTAATGATTAGATCGGGTACAAGAAATCGGTAAGGAACTGACAAGTAAGGGACTTAAGAAAACTGAAGGAGGAATGCATGGACAAAGAAGAAAAAAGAAGAAGAAATTACAGTAATGACATATGAAGTATGATTTGGCATTGACAAAGCCTTTGATTTAGAAAGGAGAGATGGGATACAAAGCAAGAGAGTTAGAAATATAATTACATTAAACCATTAACTCCCAAAATTTTTTGTTTATTTTTGGTAAATTTTCATTTGCTTGAAACAATATGGTCCTAACTCGATAAAAAAATTATTTTATTAATTATCAGTGACAACTATGGAAAAGAGATATCCAATTGGTACCACTGGGCGCATATACTACTAAAAAAATCGGTTTTGTCGCCTCAAAACTTTCCCGACGAGTATCCGCGAATACTTTGTCAGATATTTAATGTTAAAGTTTCAACTTTGTACATTTTTTATTTTTGACAGGTGACAGTTGGAGAAATAATTCTGACTGTTCTGAATAGAGTTTTTCTAGGGCTCTCAAATGACATATTGCATGTCCAATTCCGTGATATATTGCATCTGTCATTTTTTGATAGTGATATTTTGCGTTTGACAGATCTAGTACAAAAACTAATGGGTTATTTCGACAGATAATCCAAATCCATGTACCAAATTTCAGCTCAATCGGATTAATACTTATTCGGATATTTAATGCTGAAGTTTAAAATTTTGACTTTTTTTTATTTTTGACAGGTGACAGTTAGATAAATAATTTTGATTCTTAATAGATTTTTTCTAGGGCTTTTAAATGACATATTGCATGTTCAATTCCGTGATATATTGCATTTGTCAATTTTTTTTAGTGATACTTCCGTTTGACAGATCTCATACAAAAACTGATGGGTTTTTCCGACAGATAACCCAAACCCATATGCCAAATTTCAGCTCAATCGGATGAATACTTATTCAGATATTTTATGCTGAATTTTCAAATTTTGACATTTTTTTATTTTTGACAAATGACAGTTAGAGGAATAATTTTGAATGTTCTGAATAGAGTTTTTCATGTGCTTTCAAATGACATATTGCATATCCAATTCCGTGACATATTGCATCTGTCATTTTTTGATAGTGATACTTTTATTTGACAGATCTTGTACAAAAACTAATGGGTTCTTCCGACAGAAAACCCAAACCCATATAACAAATTTCAGCTCAATCGGATTAATACTTATTCAGATATTTAATGCTGAATTTTCAAATTTTGACATTTTTTAATTTTGGACAGGTGACAGTTGGAGAAATAATTTTAAATGTTCTGAATAGAGTTTTTCAAGTG
The DNA here is from genome assembly GCA_963243735.1 of Neocrepidodera transversa. NCBI lineage: Eukaryota > Metazoa > Arthropoda > Insecta > Coleoptera > Chrysomelidae > Neocrepidodera > Neocrepidodera transversa. The sequence continues at coordinate 8,129,338 of OY725347.1, forward strand.
CTTTCAAATGACATATTGCATGTCCAAATCCGTGACATATTGCATCTGTCATTTTTTGATAGTTTTATTTTCGTTTGACAGATATCGTACAAAAACTAATGGGATCTTTCGATGGGTAACCCAAAGCCCTATACCAAATTGCAGCTCAATCGGATTAAACGTGTGGCCTCTATCGTGGAAGTGGTCTTAATCGTCTCATGGCACCCGAAAATGGATATTTCCGTTTTTATCTTCAAATTTTTTTTTAGCTCGTTCACAATACTTTCCCTTCTTGGAGGTGGGTCGGGAAAGTAAAATACACAAACTCTAAATATCTAGAATATATTTGAATTTACCTTGTGTGGCAAAAGTTACATTCTTGCAGGATCTGGTGATTTTGGTCGTACCCCATAACGTGCTAAGTAAATTTGCGCTAACTCTCTCCTAAAGTCAAAATTGCCTATATAAAAAACATGCATTGTTTATTGCTGCATCCAGCATCCACATAAAAATTGGTCAATACCACTTTTTGCTGCGAGTATATAATTCGCAATATCTTGGTCCATTTGTCCAGTTCCTCCTATATTACTGTTATATTGTACAATGTAATTAGGACGATTAACTTTTATATGCTTTATCTGTTTTTGCGAATATCGCTTGACTCCACTTATTGGAGAAACACCTTCATTTGTTGAAGACATGGTCACAACAGATATTTTTTTCTAGAATGTATTGAGAGGCACCTCTTTCTCTTTTAGAAAATGTTTTTTGTCCTCCAATAGGCAAATTTATGGAATACGATTCACTCTATGAACAAACATGATTAAGAATCGATATAAGTTTGGAATAATTACTAGGCGGTCCATTTTTTAATATCAACCATCATTAGATCGAAGGACCAACCTTATTATTTATTATCTTAATACAAATAAATCATTTAAGTGAACTGTAAGGGCTTTTTATTTACTAGTTTATTTTTAAACAAAATCATTAATTATTCACATTTTTTTAAATTTATTATTTTTATAGAGAAACTTCTCGCACTCACTATTACTGTAACAATGATATTCATAATTTTGATACATTTAAAACCTCAGAAAATATACTGTTATAAATTCAGGGTGCGGTTAACCTCTTTTCTATTATGCCAAGACATTTTATTTCAACTAAACACTGCAAGAGATGATAAGATAATGATGTAGTCTGATGCTAATTATTAGCGCCAAAACATTATTTGTAAGTGGGGGTATGAAAATCGACGTGTCTTATGATCAGAGTTACATCTGCACTTGTCATTCTTATTAATATTATAGCGCTTATAGAAAGTCGAGTATCAATGACAACAGGATGCATTGAGTGAAATATTTTTAAAGAGATGTATTTTACACACATCTCTCTGACGACAAGAAATGATATGAATTTAAGTTTAAATCTATTTTTAGATTAGGAATGATAAAAAATACTGTACTGACCAAACGTCTAAACCTAAAGATAAATCCTATTAAATTTAATGAAAATATACATATGTTTTATAAATTTATAAATATAATATAAGAAGAAGAGGCGATGAAAATGTTCCAAAGAAATCGTCATATTTTTGGCTACTATGTAGATTTTTTTCTGGGTCTATTTCAAAATTGATGAAGTACCCTGCTGATGAATTTAGACATCACATCTTATACCAGAATCATATTAGTTTACCACGGATATATTCAGGTTTGGGGCATGACTAAAATTGTAAATAACGCTTTTTTATGTTTTCTATAATATACTGTATTTTCCAGGCTTTATCCGAGGCGTCCATATGGATATTGTCTATAAAGTGGATAAATCTTTGTATTTGTAAAAATGTATTTCGCTTCATTTAGTTACAAACAGAATAATTTTTGGCATCAACTCTAACGTCCCAATATATTATTTTCGAACGAAGTGAATTATAGCTACTTAAATTGAGGATACATAGGAAACATTTTATTTTAAATGAAGTGGTCTGGTTTGTTACAAAATTGGGCATATTTTTGTTGTTCATCAATCAAATAGTTGATCACTTAATTATGAAAAAATAATTCGATAATATCTACAAAAAACTTATTTTCAAGCTTCTACTAATCTGCTATTGAAAATAATTTAGGTTTGTTATTTTAAATAATAACTGTAACAAAGTTACTTTTTTCCGTATTATTTAAAGTATATAAATTAAATCGCGCACGGCACTGGAGTAAAATTAAATTAAAATTGTGAATAAAAGACCAGTCGTACCAGTTGAACTTTCGCCAGGCAGATGGAGACACTCTCGTCTCTGCTCCTTAGACGCTTAAGTTCGTATCGAGTAAGGTAATTCATACCGTTGTCGGGAGCTGCAGAGGCAGCGAGAAGCCAGACATGCTGTGGCCGTCCCAATTGGAAGAGCAGTGCAGTCCGTCGACCTTTAGAGATAGGTCAAGCTGAAGGCAACTTCAATTGTATCCGGAGTCCAGAACCGTCAGTCCGACTATACCACGCCGCCAAGCCAATCGTCCGTTACACACTTTTTCTCCGCCGGATTTTATTGGTAATAATAAAAGTTTTATTTATTTATTGAATTTTATTTGTTTTGAGTTAACATCCCAGCAGCTAATACCCAGGTACTTAACCCAGTAGGGCAAGTTAAGCCCGCCCTTCTGGCCACCAGTGATTTTGGTCGATACCATAACGACCCCTGGAGTATTTCTTTCTCCACTGACGCTGCCCGTGCAGTGGCCTTCACACTCTAAACGGAAGGTGGCGCCCGAGGCAATCCGAAACCTGGACCAAGGCGCCAAAGTGACCCGCAACGACCGAAGTGTCGTCGCATAACACTCAGTATATTAAAAATTAATATATAAAGATTAAACATTCCAGTTTAAAAATAAAAGGTATCACTCTGTATAAATGTAAGTTAAACAATAAATCAATCTGACAGTAAAAAATTGAAAAATTAAATTAAATGACAGATTAATAAAATGTCACGATTGGTGAAAAACTAAAATTTAGAAAACTTAATAAATATCCAGATCTAAATTCTTATAATTTCAGTAATAAAGTAATCCAATCATTCTCTTGAAATAAAAATTTAATTTATGACATCACTAAAATCACAAAGTAATGATTGGTCCAAAGTAATTTTGATAAAAATATTAAGTAAGATATTAGTTAGTTGTTAAGATGAAACTAGGGAGATGATTAAAAAAATAAACATAAATAAATATTAATACTGAAATTCTTTACAAAAATAAGAATTTTTTTTATGAACTTTCCCTGAGATATCTCATGCTCTAAAATAAATAAAGTAAAATAAATTAAAATAATTGTAATCATTAAAATAAAAAAACAAAATTAAAATTGTATGGTCAAAAATTGTAATAAATTCACAAATACCATATCATTATATTTGAAGAAAATTAGAAAGTACTTGAAAAAAATGTACTTACTGGAACCGAACGTCCATGTTTCTACAGGGTGTCCCAGAGTAAAGGGGACAAACTTAATTTTAATATTAACGATCACATTTCTTTGTTTAAAAAGACAAACGTTCTTAATTAATTTTTTAAATAAAACACCCTGTATCTCTGTCAAGAGGAATTTTTTCTCAAATTATTAAAAGTCATATTTTGGATAAAAAATTATTCGGTTATAATAAGAATTATCATTAATGAAACTCCCTATACATACAGGGTGGCGCTAATATAATTGGACACTATTGGTATCTCGTAAATGGTTATAAATACAAATTTAGTTAAATGGGAAAAAAGATGTGTGTTTTTAAGACGATTTTTTTTATTAAAATATCAGGTCCGGTTTTCGAGATATTAGGATAAAACTGAAATTGAAAATTTTCGTTTTATGAAATTTTCATATTATTCATTTACATCACTTTAGATGGTAAATATGGTTACAGTTTTATAGGTTAATTTTAATTTTTTTTTCATTTACTTATTATTTCCCATATCTATTTATATAACTACTCAGTTTCCTTTAAAATATAGTCATAATCCAAAGCAAGATATTATTTTTGAATAAAACGTATACCTCTTTACAAATAAAAATAAATATTCTCTGAGTGCATTCTATTATATATAGCTCACTGGGCCTTTTTAAATTCCCATGTGAATTTTATCATATTTTCAACTAGAACTTGCGCGATTTATATCGTTCTGGAATCTTTGAAATGAATTGATAAAATATTTATTATTACTCTATATATCTATCACTGTTTATTTTTTTGTGGTAAATTAATTCGGACCCTATGTATGTTTAACTAACGTAAATAGCGGACATTAATTGATTGTTAATTATCGTACCAATTACACAATGAAAATTTAGTTTTCACTCCCGGAAAACAGTTTGTTACTATTATATGAAGTTTAATTTTTTTAAATAATACAGTGAGTAAATTATTTATTATTTAGTTTGTTTAGGAATAGGCAGGTTCGACATTTTTTAAATGGAATCATGAGATTTTCTTATTTAATAAAATATTTACGTCCGCTGTGAGCATTTTAAAATCAAGGATCATCGAAAGGCTGGAAAACGATACCTGTGCACGAGACTAGACCATGTGACGTCAGTAGCCATGAACGCTTCGCCCCTTGCACGCTGCTGCGCTGTATTCACGATACACACACATCATTAATACAGCGCAGCATCGGGCCAGGGGCGAAGCGTTCATGGCTACTGATGTTACACAGTCTAGTCTCGCGCACAGCGGACGTAAATATTAATATTTTGCACCCAAATTTTTTTTGATCGTTGTTAAATAATAAAATCTCTCGATTTAAGTCAAAATAATAAGAAAAATGTTGAACCTGCCTATTAGCAATTATAATGTTAATAATAAGTTATTTCAATTTTTTCAGGACGATCTCATAAGACGAGAAAATTTTGCAGATTCTGTAAAAAGATTAATTATTATTAATTTTAAATAAAAAATAGAAATTTATTGAAATTTTAAGTCATAATTTTTAGTTTGTTATTACAACTAAGAAGACAAAAATTTTGTTAAGTAGGAAAATTTTATTAATAACTAGTTTTGGTCACTGATTTTAATGATTTTTTTAGTTTTTTCTATTTTTAATTTTTTCGTTTTTGTTCCTTGCTCTTCCCATATTAAACTGCCGCATCAAATTAATATGAAAAATAGCATCATTATTAAGAACAAAGCATATTTTACTTCAGCTGCTGTATCAGCGTTATATTTAACTAATAAAATCCATCATTAAATTTCTTGTCTTGTTTTGAACTACGGAAAAATCCAGTTCCCGATGCTGAGCTTAACAAATTCCTTCTTTAAAAAAGAAACAAAGAAGGTTAAACGAGAAAAATATTTAAATTTGTTCTTACTTTAGTATAAGAATGGATATGGATATGTTGATGTTTTTCTACCCCAATACGTTTGGATTAAAAAGTAATCAAACTTAGTGTCAAACGCACATTAACAAAAATATTTTTGCAAAAGCTGCTTCAAATTATTGCGTTTATAATTAAAATAGGTAAACCTTATACACTTTTAACCACCCTCTGCCGTTATGTCATACATTGTGCAACTTGATCTGTAAGTCATGAAATGGATGAGTTCAATTAATTTTTCATTGACAAATTGCCTTCCCAGTATAATAAGAAAGAGCAATGTATAATTTTGAAGTTGACTAATTACTTTTTAAGAGAAAGAAATGCAGGAATACCGCTTTTACCGTTAAATGCAGTCTACAACGTTTGGGTTCACCCCAAAAATACATTTTTAATACATATTACATAATTCGCCATTTAATTAGGGACGTTAAACTTCCCCAAGCAAGAAATTTGAAACAAATCAGTTAAATAGGAGGCTTCAAGTTAAAAAAAAATCTAAATTATATAAAAAACAAAATATAATTTTTGGCATTACCAATTTATTCATACAAACACACCTTTACATGCATCATTGAAAACAATCCTTAACATTATGTCATTAGTCATGACAAAGGATGGTTAAACAAAGTTTAAAAAAATTATATTTCTGTTATACTAAATGCACGCAAACTGTTATATGTGAATAAGTAAAAGAAAAAGAAAAAAGAAATCAATATCAAAGCGGTAAAATAAAATTCCAGTGCGCTAAATTACGAAACGAGAAAACAAATGTAAAAAAGTTCCACAATTTTAGTAAGACACTTATATGGCGTTGTTCAGATTCTTATATTGTTCCAGAGGAGCGCGGGATCCCTATATATATATATATATGAGTAAGTTTTTACCTTTTGAAACGGGTGTATGCCAGATGCCTCTGATATATATTCCCTATTCAGAAAATATTCTTTTCGATTCATCTGTATGCAGAGCTTCATTTCAAACGAATTACCAATAAAGTATTCGAAAAGGGATATTGATAAAACACGTATTTTCGCTTTAGTGTTTTTTGTTGTTGTCCTTTTTTTGTGTTGGGAAACCTTGGACCTATATATATAAAAATTTAGACAGACTTTTAAGTTTATATTGATTGGGATATATGAATATTCAAATTTTTATTAAAATCAAACAGTTTATAAAGTAATTTGTTAGATGTAAAAATTATCCGAGTATAATTAATTTATTCTAAAATGAAAAAAATTTATCGAGATTGACATCCACTCATTCCATTGTTTTTTATTTCATATTATTTTAATATTAGTTCCTTCTTTCCTTTTTTTCAATTAAAAAATAGAGAGACTGATTTATTTGAATTTTACATCAACCATATACAAATGTAAGTAAAGGAGCAGCGCTGATTTTAGCCCAGACTGCCAAGGTCATTCTTCATCGTTTTTGGTTTTGATAACGTCGACTCTGGTCTTTAGGTACTTCCATCTAGTACAATAGCAGACGTACCTGACAGAGCTGAAGAGTAGATCAGACGGAGCTGAAGTACCTAAAGATGATGGCTCATAGGCCGAAACTAGTTGCCTACTAAACCTTTGTTTGTTTTAATTATATTGTTGTACATGTCTTGGAGTTTTATTTCTTCTAATTATATAGAGACGATGAAAATCCATGCAAGGAATGTATATGACAGCTTGACGAGGTATCATTAACACCGAGTTAAGGTAACTTACCGACTACACTATCTACGACTATAGAAAAAACGCAATACCTAGGAAACAATTCGAAAATAAAGACGCATAAACTCGATCTAAATCTTGCAAGTGAAAAAAGTAAAACGAAGTGAAGTGAAAGTAAGAAGTGAAAGATATAGTGATACCAGAGGATAACAAAGAAGACGCCATAGCTCCACGAATAGGAAGGTAAACTTGTAGACACCCTCTACCCTAATATCTATCCCTCCCACACCCACGAAAAAAAAATCCCAGGAACACACAACCCCATCAAGATATCAGGAGACCAAAATATGACAGCTCAGCAGGCCGCAGCATGGTACAAAAGATGACAACTATCACAACAACAGATAACAGATATGTATTCTGTATTCTTCGAATTGATTCGTAGTAAGAGCTAATTTGGAGTATCACAAGGTAGAGACAAAAGCACACACACAAATCTAAGATGACGAGAGGGCAAAGTGCTTAACACAGCTCTCTTTTGCAACGGAAGACTACTTATCCAATCAACTAACCCATCAGGTAGGATAAGTAATTAGGTAATGACGGACTGAGGACCTGTTGGAAGGAACAGGGGAAGAATGGTATAATATGCTTTCCGGCTTTTAATTTAATGAAGTACAAGTTTAAAGCTGGGCAGCATGGGTTCAGTTCCTATGTGGGTGTGAAGCACCTCATCGACCGCAGTTTAGTTCTCTTTTTGCTTCTTTTGAACATTCTTTGAGCACAGTTGAAATTTAAGAGTTTACCCTATCACAATACAATATAATATGCATTTAAATCATTTAGATTTAGTGGCAGTTACTAAAAATTAACTACGTAACATTTCCTCGGGTTATTTTAATTCTAACGCTTTAACGAGGAATATAAAGTAAAAATAAACGTTAAGACTAATCTTTTCCGCGTAACGTTTTCATCGTTAAACAAACCATCGAAGTCCTTAACGATGTTTTAAATGTGGGGTGATAAGTCAATTTTACGCACTAATTTACACGACGAAAGAAATAAGAATAATGAAGTGATCACTTTTGAGGGTGCGTTCGCTTCATAAACGACCAATTAGTAAGTCTAGGCGATGATTAATTAAATTTAATTTGTGAAAGGTAAATATTTTTTAAGGATGGATTTAATTGGATTTCAAATACCTGGAAAGTGTATTTTTGTTTACTCGACAAAAAATCTCGAAATATATTACGAAGAATTTAGGAAGTTGTAAACGATACTTTTTTATACTTTATAATTAGCGATGCTTTAAATTGTTGTTGTATATAAAAAAATCAGATTTCCAGATTTATTGAATGTTTATTCCGAAAATAAAATTTATCTGTTTACTTAAAGACGCAATTATGGATTTGGATATCAATAATAATAATAAAAAAGAAATAAATTAGAATTAGAAATTTCTGCTTTAATATCCAAAACTCGTTTACAACTAAAAATTAAAACAAACTTAACAGTAAGAAAGCATTATTGGTGGTGAACATCGAAAATTCAAAGAATCAATAAAACAATTCATCAAGCTAATAGGTTTTCTATAATTTAAATTGTTTTCAAGAGAAGCTGGGAAATTTCACAGGCTGATTAAACAGTTTGTTTGAACAAATAATGGAAGAAGGATTCCATTAATTACTGAAGTTGCTTGAAGTTAACCAGGTAGGAAATGAAAACAAAACGACGAACATAACGATCTTAGTTTTAAATAAGTACATTAAGTGTAATTTATTGTTTTCGAATGATAAGAGTAATTTATATTTAAAATAAAGGAAATGTTAGTATTTATTTGGATATTACAATACTTATAAAAACCTACAAGAGAGGTTAAATTTCTGAACGAAATGGTTTCTACTATGATAACTTATCTGGTTAGGTCGGGTAGGCGATGCTCAACAACTAGTGGTGATAATGCTCTTGAGCGAGAAAGAATGGAGAAGCACACACGTCTTTATTAGACTACTCCTTAAAACGAAAGAAACAGAGGAGAGAGCGATAGGCAACTAAGAATAGACAACCGGCCCTCCCGAGGAATATACTTCGATAGTACCAGGCCGGGGGTGGTTTCAGTGGGTAAAGCAGGCCTCCATTAACGAGTTCTGGGAGTCCCACACTATGAGTGAAGGTAAGATCCTGTAGCGGATGCCAAATAAATAGAAAAAAAACTTATCTGCTTGGCCCGAATTAAAGAAAACCAATAAGTAAAGTAGTAGCACCTATACGAATAGATAAGCTATGATAGTTCTGACGAACTCCTTATGGAAATTAACATGGAAATCGCTACTTTTCATTCTGGTAATTTTTTGGCTCATTCAAGGTCACTTGTGACGTCATCAAACGAGAACTGTACGAGAGTTGTTTAAAGCTGTTCGAGATCTATTCGAGAGCTGTTCGAGACCTGTTCAAGAGCTTTTGAGCAGGTCTCAAACAGCTTTAAACAGCTCTTGAACAGGTCTCGAGCAGGTCTCAAACACCTTTAAACAGCTCTCGAATAGCTCTCGTCTGATGACGTCACAAGTGACCTTGAATGAGCCAAAAAATTACCAGAATGGACCTTAGCGATTTCCCATGTTAATTTCCATAAGGAGTGTGCCAGAATTGTCATAGCTTATCTACTCATACGATAATCAAAATCCTGATTTTTATATATAAATCTCCATAAGAAATTTTAAGGATCATTCTGGCAACTTTTGTCTCGTTTAAGATGAACAGCTGAAGACTAGATTAGACGTGACTTAAGTACCTGGAGATCAGAGCCTATACGTTATCTCTAAACGGATTATAGCGACGATGCGTGACCTTGAATGAGTCTAAATTATCAGAATGAGACTCATATAATTCCATATGAAAATTAACATGTAAAAATGAGGGTTTCGAATATTGTATGGGTTGTTTCCTTACTTTCCAGAAATCAATGTAACAATGAAAACTCTCAATGACTATGATAAATAATTAGATAAATATAAAAATAGAATATACAATAAATAAATAAGTATTCACTTCTAAGTTTGGGGACCATTTCCTCAGAATTAACCAATGGAACTTGTAGCCAATCGCTCTCCGGAATACTGCTCCTAATTATTTGTCCCTTCCCTAAAGTTTTACCGAATTAGTAATAAGACAACAGGCGGTCTGTGACATTTGTTGATCTCAACAAGATGCTTGACACTGTTACCAAACCCGCGATTTTTACTTTCACGCTACGTGTTTAGCGACGTGGGGTGGATATTTCGCTCGCCTTGTATGTAGGTATACGTGACCTATGAAAATTACACATATGACCTAACTTAATCATTGGTTTTTACTTTCGCGCTACGTGACTTGTGGTTGGATACGTGTTACGTTAATGGAGTGGAATAAGTAGAATAAATTAGACATTATTCAATTCCTCATTTCACAATTAACGTAATTACACCTGCATACAGGGTGAGCGAAATATCCCCCCAAGTCACAAAACACGTATCCACCCCCCCCCCCCCCCCAACTCACAAAACACGTATCCAAACCCCAAGTCACGTAGCGCGAAAGTAAAAACCAAAGGTTATGTTAGGCCATATGTGTCATTTCCATGGGTCACGCATGCCTACATACAAGGCGAGCGAAATATCCACCCACCACGTCGCTAAATACGTAGCGCGAAAGTAAAAATCGCGGGTTTGCTAACAGTGTCAAACGTCTTGTTGAGATTCACAAATGTCACACACCGCCTATTGTCTTACTACTCGAATTAAGTCTCAAATGGTGTCTTATATTAGATCTTATCGTAATATGAATCATTGATAACGGAAGACGACATCGTTTTTTAGATTCACAAATCCAAAAAAAAAACATCGAGTTGCTTGAAAAATAAAATCTAAAATACCATTTAATGGACCGCTTTCCAATCATGGATATTTGTTTTTTTTTAGTCAAACTTATCCCCTCCTACCATAATTAATTTGTAAAGTTAAATATATCTTGACCAGCATAGGAAGAGACAAACAGTGCGTAAATCAATGCGCATCTGAAATTCAAGTACCAAGCTACTTTGTTCATGTAATAGTCTCAATTAAAAGCCATCATTTATTCGTTAATAGACATAAAAAGTGAGCTTCTATATATTCACTATTATTTTTGCTGGTATTCATTAAAAGTTTTAAAAAACAAATTTAAAAATATTAATAATGAAGAGGAAGAAGTAATTAGAAAACTTTTAAACAGGAATGAACTATTTTAAATCTGAAATCGAAAGTTTTATTTAGGAAATTTACTAAACTGGGAAATTTATTTCTCAGATTAATGGATTAAAGAATAAGTTTGTTTTTGTAACTGTTTATTGTGAATTAGACCAAGTATATGGGCAAAACGATTTGTCTAGGTAATTTTACTATCAGACCACTGTAAAGAGGATCCGATTTCCAAGATCGGTGGATACTAGTAGATAAGCTATGACAGTTCTGGCCCACTCCTTATGGAAAATAACATGTTAGTTTTTTTTTACACTCAAGGATACTGCCGGTTCTGGATCACATCCTCTCGAACAGTGGGCCAGAACTGTCATAGCTTATCTACTGACACTGTTGCAATTGAAATGGATTAAATAACAATAATAACAAAAATACTCGTAGATCTGCAAAAGGATTTGTTCAGCTAATTTTAATTTACAAGCTACATTAGAGTTCATCATAATGTTTTAGGTCCAATACTATATCTATTGTATATAATTCAGAACTATCAATACAATAACTGGTACCTCCGCTGATGATACAGGAATAATTTCCAGCCCTAAGAATCCCATCTCTGCATCTTATCACCTACAGCAGGACCTAAGTCTAATACAGGACTGGACAAAAATGAGGAAAATAACTATATAGAAGTCAAAAGCTACACAAATTACGTGTACTCGAACAAAATGACTCTATCCGCCAGTATACAAGTCCCTGAAGATAAATCTACTTTATATCTGGGACTTCACCTAAACTAAAAAATTTTACTAAAAAAAGTACATAACAAAAAAGAGAAAACAAATTGATTTCAGATTTAAAGTGTTGTACTCGCTCGTTGGTAGAAAATCTCACCTATCGCTAGATAATATACTCGACTGTAATAAAGCCAATTTGGATGCATAGAATCGAATTATGGGGATGTGCCAGCAAATCAAATATAGAAATATTACAAAGAGCACAATCCAAACTATTTATATCAATCACAAATGCACCATGGTATGTATCTAACGACACACTACATAACGACCTTTGGGTCCCACTACATGAAGAAGTGATATAAGAAAGAAGTCAAAAACACCACCAGAGATTGGGAGAACACTACAACGAACTCTTACAACCATTGATACAGGAAGAACCAGAAGACTCAATAGAAAATTAGCGATAGACTTCTAGTGAAGTGCTGGAGGTCTCTTTAATGGAAGGGTCCTCATCATGACAATTTATGGGCTAAAAGCAATCCACTTTAGTCCACTGTCAACAGATTAGCTCATAGAACTTGAATATTTTGATTGCTGATTACTCAGTAAAAAAAAAAATCGGTTGTGTCGCCCCAAAACTTTCCCGACGAGTATCCACGAATACTTTTTCAGATATATAATGTTAAAGTTTTAAATTTTGACTTCCGACGGGTAACCCAAATCCATAGACCAAAATTCAGCTCAGTCGGATTAAACGTGTGGCTTCTATCGTGGAAGAACACACACGGACAGACAGACACACAGACAGACAGGCAGACCAATCGGATTAAACATGTGCCCTCTATCGCGAAAGAATACACACAGACAGACAGACAGACAGACAAACAGACTTCCATCTGGAGATGGTCTTAATCATCTTAGGTGACCTCAAAATGGACAGATATTTTTTTAGCTCGTTCACAATACTTTCCCTTCTGGGAGGACGGTCGGGAAAGTAAAAAAAAATATGAAAAAATCTAAGAAACTTTTAGTAAATAAAAACGGTTTTTTTTATAAATATTACAAGAAAATAAGGACGACCCCGAGATTTTTATTGATTTTTTAATAACTGAATTTCAAAAAAACTTAAAATTTTCTACAATGAGATATTTTATTATACAAAAACGTTAAGTGAAATCAGAAATAAAGAAACAATTTTTTTAAATAAATTTTATAGAAAATAAGAACAAATGCGAAATTTTTATTAATTTTTTAATGACAAAATCACAAAAAAAATTTAAGGTATTAAATTTGCTACAATAGGATAAATATTTTAGTATAAAAAAACGTTAAGTAAAATCAAAAATTATAAAACAACTTTTTTTATATAAATTTTGAACAAAAATATTATTAAATGAAAATTTTTATTGATTTCTTGTAATATAAAGTTATTAATAGTAACAAATAGAAAGGCAAACATTATAGAATCATATGAACCGGAGAAACATTACACAATTTTAAAATTAGAGAAATAAAGCAACACGATTTACTAAAAAAAAATTAAACATCTACAAAGAAAAAAATTTAAAAATAAATTTGATAAATTAACTATAAATTATTGAATATTTTAGATACAAAAAATATTATAATGATAAATTTAATTGTAACATTTTTATATTATTACATGACTTTTCTCCATTTTATTTTGTTTTTAAGGGAAAAAAATATTCGTCTTTATATAAAATAATAAATTCAAACTTGGTTGATTCCTGATCACAATTTGCTTTTAGTCAACCCCCGTTACAACTTCAATTTATTATCAATGTCACTCTCATTAAATTTTTGACCTTAGCATTTTCCTCCGAGATACAGAAAATTCCATCCAACTAAATATCGACCGTACCTGCGCTTCTATTCGATAAAATACTGCCATATTGCATAATTCCAGTAATCAATCACTCTTTTACAGTGTGAAACGGTAACCCTAAAGCTACGGTAGTGTTTCTAAGGTGGCAAAAATACTCATACAATCAATCAAGATGAAGAAGAGGGATCGAATTTTACGGAAACGTGTGTATGTTGCCTTTTCTATTTAAGAAAAACGTTGTCGTTACTAATTACTTAAAGAGAGATAGTAGATTATCTGATTATAAGCGTAAAAGCAATAAATGATGATAAAACACTCTGTAGAATATTTTTTTAATGGTTATAGAAAGATATTTTTTCCACTATAAGTATTAGAAGAGTCTCGAAGTTAAATTTTTTTCCTAAAAGTAGATAATTTTTTATTATTGACTAGTAGTAGATAATAAAACTATTAAAGACGTGATGTCAGAGGTAGGCAATCTTAGGAAATGTTAAAATACCTCAAAGCCATAAAAAGTTTCAACAATCGAAAAAAAAAACAAAAATTTTCAAAAAAAATCTCAAAAATTTTTTAGACGCTTCAGAAACATCTCATAAATTGTAAAAAATCTAAAAATTCTCAATGAATCTCAAAAAATTAAAACGTCATATCTCAAAAAACTGAAAATAGGAAAAACTTAAAAATTTGATTAAAAAATCTCTAAAAATTCAAAGAAGTTAAAAAATCTCAAAAACTCACAAAACCTTAAAATATTTCAAAAATTAAATCTGAAAATATCTTAAAAAAACATCAAAAAATCTCTCAAGAAAACTCAAAAATCTCAGAAAATCTCAAAAAATCTCAAAAATATCAAAAAATTCTAATAAAATCTAAAAATTCACAATGAATCTCAAAAAATTTAAAACGTCCAATTTCAAAAAATTGAAAATAGGAACAATTCAAAAGTTTGATCAAAAAATCTCCAAAAATTCAAAGAAGTCAAAAAATCTCAAAAACTGATATAACCTTAAAATATTTCAAAAATTAAATCTGAAAAATCTTAAAAAACATCAAAAAATATCATAAAATCTCAAAAAACCTGAAAAAATCTCAAAAAACTCAGAAAACCTCAAAAATTCTTTAACATAAAAAAAACAAAAAACCTCAAAAATTCTTTAACCTCAAAAAACAAATAATCTTAAAAAAAATTAAAAATCTCGTAAAATCTCTAAAAACCTCAAAAAATCTTAAAAAACTTAAAAAAATATCAAGAATTCTTTAACCTCAAAAAATTTCAAAAAACCAAAAAATCTCAAAAATCTCAAAAATTCTTTAACCTCAAATAATCTCAAAGAACGAGAAATCTAAAAAAAAATTTAAAAATCTCATAAAATCTTAAAATTCTCAGATTTTCAAAAAAAATCTCAAAAATTTTTTAAACGCTTCAAAAACATCTCAAAAATTATAAAAAAATCCAAAAATTTACAATGAATCTCAAAAAATTTAAAACGTCAAATCTCAAAAAATTCAAAAATTTGATCAAAAAATCTCTAAAAATTCGAAGTCAAAAAATCTCAAAAACTCAAAAAACCTTAAAACATTTCAAAAATTAAATCTGAAAAAATCTTAAAAAACCTCAAAAAATTAAAAAAATCATAAAATCTCAAAAAACCTCAAAAATTCTCAAAGAATCTCAAAAGATTAAAGAATCTCAAAAAACTGAAATAAATTTCAAAAAAAATTCAACAATATTAAAAAATCACAAAAAACCTCAAAAAATCTCAAATAAATCTTAAAAAATATCAAAAAATCTCAATAAAACTTAAAAATCTCAGAAAATCTCAAAAAATCTCAAAAATATCAAAAAATCTCAAAAAAGCAAAAAATCTTAAAAAAAATTTAAAAACTCGAAAAATCTCTAAAAATTCTCAAAGAATATCAAGTAATTCAAAGAGTCTCAAAAAACTAAAATGAATTTCAAAAAAATTTCAAAAATTATTAAAAAATCACAAAAAAAAACTCATGAAGTCTCAAATAAATCTCAAAAAATCTTCAAACATTTCAAAAAATCTATAAATTCTTAAAAATCCAAAAATTCTTAAAAAATCAAAAAATTCCCAAAAAATCTCAAAAAACATTTAAAAATTTCAAAAAATCTCAAATAATCTCAAGAAAACTCAAAAATCTCAGAAAATAAAAAAAATCTCAAAAAAAAGTAAAAAAAACTGTTAAAAAGTCAAAGAAAAATTGAAAAAAAAAATTGGATAAAATTGGAAAAGATTGTGAAAAAATCGTAAAAAACTGAAAAAAATCCACGAATACTCTTTAAGAGTTAATATTAAAGTTTCAAATTTTGACATTTTTTTATTTTGGACACTTGACAGTTAAAGAAATAATTTTGACTGTTCTGAAGAGAGTTTTTCAAGGGCTTTCAAATGACATATTGCAAGTCAAATTCCGTGACACATTGCATCTGTCATTTTTTTATAGTGACACTTCCGTTTTACAGATGTAGTACAAAAACTAATGGGTTCTTCCGACGGGTTACCCAAACCCCTATATAAAATTTCAGCTCAATCGGATTAAACGTGTGGCCTCTATCGTGGAAGAATACATACAGACAGACAGGCCTTCATCTGAAAATGGTATTAATCATCTCAGGTGACCTCAAAATGGATATTTCAAAATGGTAAAATACCTCAAAAACCATAAAAAATTTCAAAAATCAAAAAAAAAAATAAAAAAATCTCAAAAATTTTTTAGACGCTTCAAAAACATCTCAAAAAATCTAAAAATTCACAAAGAACCTCAAAAAATTTAAAACGACAAATCTCAAAAAAATGAAAATAGTTAATAGTTAATCTCAAAAACCCAAAAATTTGATAAAAAAATCTCTAAAAATTCAAATAAGTCAAAAAATCTGAAAAACTCAAAACAAAATAAAATCTGAAAAAATCGAAAAAGACCTCAAAAAATCAAAAAACAACATAAAATCTCACAAAACCTCAAAAAACTTAAAAAATCTCAAAAATTCTCATAAAAAAACAAAAAATCTTGAAAAAAATTTAAAAATCTCATAAAATCTCTAAAAATTGTGAAAGAATCTTCAAAAAATTCTCAAAAGATCTATAAATTCTTAAAAAGTCCAAAAAGTCCCAAAGAATCTTAAAAAAAATACTCAAAAAACTATAGAGATCTCAAAAAACCTATAAAAATCTCAAAATATCTCAAGAAGAAAACTCAAAAATCTCAGAAAATCTCAAAAATATCAAAAAATCTCAAAAATTTTATACCTCAAAAAATCTCATAAAAAAACAAAAAATCTTGAAAAAAATTTAAAAATCTCATAAAAACTCTAAAAATTCTTAAAGAATCTCAAAAGATTAAAGGTCTGAAAAAACTGAAAAGGATTTCAAAAAAATTACAAAAATTATTAAAAAATCACAAAAAAAACTCAAGAAACCTTAAATAAATCTTGAAAATTTTAAACATTTCAAAAAATTCTCAAAAAATCTATAAATTCTTAAAAAAATCGAAAAATTCCCGAAGAACCTCAAAAATATCAAAAAACTTCTAAAAATCTCATAAATCTCAAAAAACCTCAAATAATCTCAAGAAACCTCAAGAAAACTCAAAAGTCTCAGAAAATCTCAAAAAAAAGTCAAAAAAACTATTAAAAAGTCAAAGAAAAATTGAAAAAAAAAATGGATAAAATTGGAAAAGATTGTAAAAAAATCGTAAAAAATTGAAAAAAAAACCGCGATTACTCTTTTAGTTAATATTAAAGTTTCAAATATTGACATTTTTTTATCTTTGATAGGTGACAGTTAGAGAAATAATTTTGACTGTTCTGAATTGACTTTTTCAAGGACTTTCAAATGACATATTGCAAATCAAATTCCGTGACATATTGCATCTGTCAATTTTTGATGGTGACCCTATCGGGTAACCCAAAGCCACATACCAAATTTCAACTCAATCTGATTAAACGTGTGGCCTCTATCGTAGAAGAATACACACAGACAGACAGACAGACAGACAGACAGACTTCCATCTGGAATGTTCTTAATTATCTGGAATTTTTTTTTAGCTCGTTCACAATACTTTCTCGTCTAGGAGGTGGGTCGGGAAAGTAAAATTAATTAAAAAATCGTACAAACAATTGAATAGAAAAATCAATTAACCAAAAATCGATTTTTTTAACCGGTTTTTTTTTATTTGAATAATGGACTACTTGATAATATATGACAGTGAGAAAAATATATTGTTAAATTAATATTTAAGTCTATTTAGCTGTCATTTGATGAATAAGTGGCTTAATTTTTTATGAGTAACAATTTAGGGGTGGTCTCTTTGTTATTTTTAACATATGCGATCTCGCTAGAGAAAATTAGGCGTGGTTCGTTAGTAAAAGCCTGTCTACCCAAACTAAAGTAGTTAATTAAATATTAATATAACAAACCGGATAGGGATTGGGAGGTGTAACCATTAAAATAATTTATCTTTTACCTTATTACAACTGTAAACTAATTTCGTTTTATTTAGATCAAATTAATTAGTAAAAATCAGTAAGAAATTTATTAGATAAAATATTTTATTTTACGAAGATACTACTAAGACGGTCCTGTATATACTCCCTTCAATTTAATCACCGTTTTGATGAATGGTAAACGCTTTTTACTGAGCTGAACACTGAGTAGAGAGATGATAAATGCGAATTTTGATTCATCATATATCATTCAATTTTTATGAAAAGGTGTGTAATTTTCTCTAATTACTTCGCATGTAAGTCTGCAGTTTTTTGTCTTTTTAGTTGTTCAAATGAAAGTAGTGGGTTTGTATGAAAGATAAATTTCATCGTATATAATCAGCAATTATTATTTCACATGCATTCTTTTTTGATAGGGAAAAATACTAAAAACCAAAAAATAGGAAAAAATACGAAAAAAGGGAAAAATAGAAAAACTGGGAAATAGAGAAAAAAAAGCATAAAAACATTTAAATGGCAAAAAAAAGAAAAAAAAACAAGAAATCGAAAAATATCGCAAAAAAAACTTAAAACAAAATTCTTAAAAAGCACAAAAAAGTCGAAACAAGATACAAAAAAAATCTCACATGAACGCAAGAAATCGAAGAAAAAGCAAAAAAAAATTTTCAAAAAAATTACAAATGCAAATAACCAAAAAAAGAACAAAAACAAAAGTAACCAAAAACCCAAGAGCAGTTGTAACCATCTAAATTTTTTTTTTAAATGGGAAAATTCAAAAGAAATAAAATAAATCGAAAAAAATCATAGGAAAAAATTGAGAATATTCAGAAAACAAGAGAAATACAAAAAAAAAACAGCAATAAGAAAATATGAGGAAAAACTAGAAAAAAAATCAGAAAATAACAAAAAAAAGACCAAAACAGAAAAAAAATTAAAAATGAGAAGAGGAGAGAGTCGAAAAAAATAATAAATAGTCAAAGTTGAAAAAATTGGCAAATATTGGAGAAAAATAAAAAACCAAAATAGTGAAAAATGAAAAAAAAAAACAAGAAAATCAAAAAAATTGTAAAAAACCAAAAAAACGCAGAAAAGCTAAAATAAAAAACGCTAAAACCGAAAACACGACGAGAAAATGTTGGTAAAAAAACTAAAGAAATCGAAAAATATAGCAAATAATTCCAAAAAATAGTAAAAAAATTCAAAATATTGCAAAAAATTGGAAATAATACAAAAAAGTTGAAAATAAATCGCAAATAATTTCACAAAAATGGAAAAAGAATATAAACAGATTCAAATGAGCAAAATACAGAAAACAAAATAGACGCAAAAAACAGAAGAGAATTATAACCATCTAAAAAAATAAATAAAAATATTTGAAATAAATCGGAAAAAAACGGAGAAATTACAAAAAACATCAGAAAACAATAGAAATAAATAGGAAAAAAACAGATTTGGAAATAAGTGAGGAAAGATTAAAAACAATCGAAATAAATCAGAAAGAAACAAAATATAAGGAAATATAGGCAAAAATAGGAATAATGGGAAAAAATAGAAAAAAATACGAAGAAATAGTAAAAAAAATGAAAAAACCAGGAAAAAGAAAGAAAAATCGGAAATAGGAAAATCTGGGCTAAAATAGGGAAAATTAAAAAAAGAAAAAATAACTTGAAAAAAAATTAAATAGAGCACAGTGAGAAAAAATACGGAAAAAATAGAAAAAAACTGGAACCAAACAGGAAAAAAATGTAAAAATGATAAAGAAAACGAGAAAAATAACGAAAAAAATGGGAAATATTGGTAAAAGTTGAAAAAACTGGAAAATATTGGAGAAAATAAATAAAATTGTAAAATATTAAAAAACCGAGAAATTCAAAAAAAAGTTGTAAAATCCAGAAAAAAAAAGCAAAAAAACAAAAGGAAACCGCAAAAAATTATAAAATCGCAAAAAGCGAAAAAAAAAATCTCTTAAAACGCTAGAAATCGAAAAATATCGCAAAAAATTTCCAAATATTGTAAAAAAATTGAAAAAAAAATCGCAAAAAACCGGAAAGAATAAAAAAAGAAAAAATTGAAAACAAATAAACCGCTAATAATTATAAAAACAATCTCAAACAAAAAGGGTAAAAAATTTAAAAAAAATCAACAGAAAATGGCAAATAATTTTCAAGAAATCGCAAAAAAATCAGGAAAAAAATCACAAAAAAATGCAAATACCCATGGGCAGAAAAACGAATAAAATGGTAAAAAATCGCAAAGAACAACCTAAATACCAAAACGAATTGTAACTATCAAAAATAGTTAAAAAATAAAACTAAAAAAATTCGAAAGAATTGAAATAAATCAAAAAAATAGGAGAAATAAGAAGAAATCAGAAAACAATAGAAAGAAATAGCAAAAAAAAAACAGTTTGAGAAAAAATGAGGAAAGATTATTAACAATCTAAAAAAAAACAGAAAGAAACAAAAGATTAGGAAATATAGGCAAAAATATGAAAAATGGAAAAAATATAAATGAAAATAGTAAGTTAATAATTAAAAGGTGAACATTAAAAAAAACAGGAAAATGGGGAAATCTGGGCAAAAATAGGAAAATGGAGAAGATGGAAAATAGGGCAATAAAAAAATAGAAAAAAACGGAATAAAAAAAATAGGTTAAAAATAGAAAATCATCAGAAAAAAAAACGAAAAATCAGAACAAAACCGACAAAAAAATAAAAAATGAGAAAGAGAACGAGAAAAATATTGGTAAAAGTTGAAAACATAGGGAAGATTTTGGAGAAAATTGAAAAATAATCCTGTAAAATACGAAAAAAGCGAGAAAATCAAAAAAATTATAAAATACCGAAAAAAAAACCGATAAAAAATGCTAAAATAGAAAAAAAAAACAGAGCAATAAAAAAACATACGGAACAAATTGATAAACATCAGAAAAAAAGAGAAAAATCAAAACGAAACCGAAAAAAAAATAAAAAATGAGAAAGAAACCGAGAAAAATTTTAGTAAAAGTTGAAAAAATCGGAAAATATTGGAGAAAATAAAAAATAAAATTGTGAAATATTAAAAGCGATAAAATAAAAAAAATTGTAAAAAAAAACGAAAGAAAAACCGCGAAAAAATGCTAAAATCGCAAAAAGAAGAAATCGAAAAATATCGAAAATAATTTCAAAAAATCGTAAAAGACTGGAAAGAATAAAAAAAAATGAAAAAACTGAAAACAAACCGCAAATAATTATTACAAAAAAATATCACAAAACAATGCAAATGCGCATGCGCAAAAAAGAAACAATGCAAAAAAAATCTCATAAATTAACGCAAAAAATGATTACAAAAAGTCAAAAAATATGCAAAAAACCGAAAAGAATTGTAACCATCTAAAAAAATTAAAACAATAAAAATTGCGAAAGTTTTGAAGTAAATCCAAAAAAATTATAGAAAAAAAATGCCAATAATTTGAAATAAATCCAGAAAATTAGAGAAATAAGAAAAAATCTGAAAACAATAGAAAGAAATAGAAAAATAACATGCAGATTGAGAAAAACATGAGGAAAGATTAGAAACAATCGAAAAAAATCAGAAAGAAACAAAAGCTAAGGAAACTAGCAAAAATATGAAAATTAGGAAAAATAGAAAAAAATATGAAAAAATCGAAAAAAAAAGGGAAACCTGGGCAAAATAGGAAAATGGGAAAATTTAAAAAAAAAACTATATAAAATACGAAAAAAACATGAAAAAATGAGAAAAAATAAAGAAAAATGTTAATAAATAGGTAGTAATAATAATAACATGACATTATTTCAATATAGTAAAATAATACTAAATAAAAGTCAAAGTAACTTATCATGAAATAAAATACTTTTTTCTAACCTATAAACGCTTTTGTATTTAATCTTCCTTGCAAGTTAATCCTTGACGTTGTGCATCTGTCAGGATAAAAAATGTACAGCCGAATATTTTATGCTACCCTTTTTCTCTCTCAAGGCGATTCGAAGTTGAATATTTTTATCATGTCTTAAATAATTACCACCCAT
This sequence comes from Neocrepidodera transversa, assembly GCA_963243735.1. Lineage (NCBI taxonomy): Eukaryota > Metazoa > Arthropoda > Insecta > Coleoptera > Chrysomelidae > Neocrepidodera > Neocrepidodera transversa. The sequence goes on from OY725347.1 coordinate 8,151,640, forward strand.
TCTTTAGTGACCTTTCTTCTCTGTTCGAGTTGATAACAGAAAAAAGGCATTATACCATTTTCGGGTCCGCTTCCAAAAAAGAAATTAAAAAAGCAAATTTAATTTAAGGGTGGCAGTTAATTAAAGCCTGTAATTTAATTTGAAATTTTCGCAGGTAATCGTTCCTCTTTCGGATTTTTTTTTTTTTTTTTGAGATGCCGCAGGGTTGATTTTTATTAAGACAAGGTTTGTACGGAATTTGGCATATAATGAGCATCAGTTATAAATAATTTTCCCGTTTTCAAAAAATTAATAATGCATATGAATAATAATTAGGAAACAAATTATTATTTTATAAACATGGTTAAATAAAAATGCAATTTTCAGGAATATTAGTTAAAATCAGTAAGCAGATAAAAAAATCGGTTGTGTCACCCCAAAACTTTCCCGACGAAATATTTAATGTTAAAATTTTAAATTTTGACATTTTTATATTATTGACAGGTGACAGTTGGAGAAATAATTTTAACTGTTCTAAATATAGTTTTTTTCAATGGCTTTAAAATGACATATTGCATATAGTGACACTTCCGTTTGACAGATGTCGCACAAAAACTAATGGGTTCTTCCGACGGGTAACCCAAACCCCTATATCAAATTTCAGCTCAATCGGATTAAACGTGTGGCCCCTATCGTGGAAGAATACGAACACATACATACACACACATACCTACACACATACATACACACAGACAGACAGACAGACTTCCGTCTGGAAATGGTCTTAATCGTCTTAACCATATTTAAAATTTTAGCTCAATCGGATTAAACGTGTGGCCTCTATTGTAGAAGAATACACGCAGACAGCCAGACAGACAGACAGACAGACAGATAGATTTCCATCTGGAAATGGTTTTCATCATGTCAGGTGACCTCAAAATGGATATTTCCATCTTTATCTCGAGATTTTTTTTTAGCTCGTTCACAATACTTTCCCTTCTCGGAGGTGAGTCAGGAAAGTAAAAATTATTAATATATAATGAAAAACATAAAAATTGGGGAAATGAAAAATAGGGAAAAATGGGGAAAAATATGGAAAAATTTGGAAAAATATTGACAAATAGGCAAAAATAGGGAAAAATAAGAATAAATTGTGATAAATAGGGACAAATAGGGATAAATACGGAAAAATTAATATAAATATCGAAAGTAAGTAAAAATAGGAAAAATATAAAAATGGGCAAAATGGAGCAAAACATGAACAAATGGAAAAAAATAGGAAAAAATGAAAAAAATAGACAAAAATTTAAAAAAACGGAAAAAATATGGAAAAATTAGCGGAAAGTGGAGAAAAATATGGAAAAATAATAAAAAATATGAAAAATTTGGAAACAGAAAATAAACGATAATAGGCAAAAATACGAAAATCAGGTAAAAATAGTAAAAATTATGAAAACCTAGGGAAAAATAAAGCAAAATTGCAAAAAATAGGAGAAAATGGCAAAAAGAATGCAGAAAATATTGGAAAATCTGAAGAAATAAAGAAAAACGGGAAAAACGTTTAAAAAATAAAAAAAAAAATTTGGCAAAAATAGCGAAAAAATGTAGGAAAAATCGGAAAAAATAAAAAAAAATAGGGAAAACATGTATAAAATAGGTCAAACCACGAAATATAGTAAAAAATAGAAATAACAGGTAAAAATAGGAGAAAAAAAGCAAAAAATGGAAAAATAAATGAAATGCTGGAACCGATGAAAAAATAGGAACAAATAGAGCAAAATGAGAAAAATAGTAAAAAAGTATTGAACATATTTGAAGAATGGAAAAAAATAGGGAAAAAACAAAATTCAGTTAAAAATAGCAGAAAATATACGGAAAAATAAGAAAAATAAGGAAAACAAAAAGGGAAAAAGTAGGGGAAATGGGAAAATATAGAAAATAGGAAAAAATAGGGAAAATATGAAAAAATGGTTAAAAATTAGTTAAAAACAGAAAAACATATTATAAAATTGAAAAAAATGTGAAATAAAAGAAAAATAAGAAAAGTCAGGAAAATATTAGGATAATATGGAAAAGTACCGAAATTAAGGAAAGAGGAAAAAAATCAACAAACAGAGAAAAATTGGGAATAATAATATAGAACAGTAAGAAAAATTTAAGAAATTGGAGAAAAATATTAAAAAAAAGGGAAATATTGGTAGAAATATAGAAAAATACCGAAATTTAAGAAAAAATGGAAAAAATAATGGAAAATGGGGAACATAATGGAAAATGGGGAAAGGAGGGAAAAATACAGGAAAATATAGAAAATGGTGAGAAATAGGGAAATTGTAAAAAACTGAGGAAATTTGGGGAAAACGGGAAATAATAACACAAAATAGGAAAAAAACTGGGAAAACATAAAAAAAATAGGAAAAATATGGCAAAATATAAATAAGGAAACAATGAAAAATACTGGGAAATAGAGAAAAATAGGAAAATATGGGACTGACCAAACATTTTTTTTTAACTTTGTATGTCTTTGAGTTTTTTTTAAATTTTTTCCTAATTTGGAAAAATATGGAAAAATTGGGACAATAGGAAAAACTGCGAAATTTAGGAAAAAGTAGCAAAAAAATTGGGAAATATATGTAAAAAGTGGAGGAAAGTAAGAGAAGTATTGGAAAATAGGGAAAATTAGAGAAAATAACGAAAAAAAAATGTTACAAATTTTGATATTTTTTTATTTTTGACAGGTGACAGTTCAAGAAATAACTTTGACAATTCTGAATAGAGATTTTTATGGGTTTTCAAATAACATATTAAAAGTCGAGTTCCGTGACATATTGCATCTGTCATTTTATAATAATGACACTTCCGTTCGACAGATGTCGTACAAAACGAATGGATTCTTCCGACGGGTAACCAAAACCCATATACCAAATTTCAGCTCAATCGGAGTAAACGTGTGGCTTCTATCGTGGAAGAATACACACAGACAGACAGACAGAACGACGGACAGACAGACAGACATACTTTCATCTGGAAATGGTCTTAATTATTTCAAAATGGATATTTCCATCTTTATCTCGAAGTTTTTTTTTGCTCGTTCACAGTACTTTTCCTTCTCGGAGGTGGGTTTTTAATTTTTGCTTAAATTTGCATTTTTGGACATAAATTTCCCCTATTTTCTCTCACACATTTCCCCTATTTTCAATTGAAAATTTTCCCGCTTTATTCCTAAAAAATGGTACTTTTGCCTTCTTCAAAATTTCGGCACTTTTTGTTCAAAAAATTATACACTTTTTAGATAATATTGTTTTCAAATTTTTTACATTTTTTCCCTATTTTCTCCTGAAAATTTACCCTCTTTTTCTTAAAAATTGGCATTTTTTAAATTTTTGCTTTCGTTTTTAAATTTTTTAGACATTAATTTCCCTTCTTTTCTCTTGAAATTTTCCCCTCTTTTTTTTCAAAAATGTGAGTTTTTTCCATAATACTCTCTTAAAATGTTTTTCACTTATTTTGTACTTATTTCCCCTCTTTTGTCTTGAAAATTTTCCCCCTTTTCTATTAAAAAATGTCACTTTTTTACCTTTTTTTTTCTTAAAATTTTGGAGCTAAACTTTTTCCTCTCAAAAATTCCCCGTCTTTTCTCTTGAAAAATTGCACTTTTTGTCTTTTTTGTATAATCGAAAATTTACATTTTTGGACCTTAATTTCTCCTCTTTTCTCTCACAAATTTCCCCTATCGCAAAAATGATACTTTTTTTGTTAGCAGTTTTTATCTAAATTTCCTCTCTTTTCACTCAAAAATTTCCCTTTTTTTCTGTTGAAAAAATTGCACTTTTTGGTATTTTTTGTTTTCTCTGAAACTTGCAATTTTGGAAATTTGCAATTTTGGACCTAAATTTCCCCTCTCTTCTCTTGAAAATTTGGCACTATTTTGTGTTTTTTTTTAATTTTTTTAATTTTTTAATATCATAATATTTGTCCTATTTTAATTCATATTTTATATATTTTAGAATAATTTTGTCTAAATTTTTACTTCTATTTAATATCATTGATTTATTATCCCGTCATACATTGTTAAGTACTAAAAACTATGTCAATAACTGCATAATTTTAAAATAAAATTTTTACCTAATTTATACATATTTTATATTAATCTTTTTTTAATACGAAAGAAATTTTAATATTCATGACGAAAGACGAAATTTCACACTTCTAAAATTAATTTATTTCCTAAAGAGAAACATGTTGATTATATATTTCAAATTTCATAATTTTGTAATAAATTTGCACGACTTAGACATATTGCCGATATTAATTAAATCAGTTTGATAAATATAGGGTGACAAAATATCTATGAAGAACATCGTTAATGCATTAAATATTAATTATCATTTTCATATTCATATTCGAATAAATTTATTTTACATACCAAAATTGTAGAAAATGGACCAATATTAGTTTTATTAAAAAAAAAAAACTAGTTGTATTTTAAATATGGGATTTTTAATACAAATCCCGATGCACGTCATATATCATCAGAATAGTCGATGAATGTAGGAATTTTCGAAAATGTAAGGTTATGTTTGTTTGGCTTTGTTGTTATTTTAAATACGCTGTGACTGCAGACACGCTAACGTGCCGCGATATATTAAATTAGAGGCACGTGAATTGCGTCATACTTAAATAATAAGTTTAATGGAACGTGAAAAATATATTAAAAATTATTCGTAATACAAAGATAAATATTTAATGTAAATATGAATTTTATAAATTTCTGGAAATATTCAATAAAAAAAATTTGAATAATAAATGTCACTGTCACTCTTTTTCCTCTTTCTTAGTTTTAGGCGATGTTGCCAGATATAAAATGACCAGTGCAAAAAAAAACGAAAAAGAAGTCACTAAAACCACACACAAGCAATCGTAAAATATCGTAAAAAAAATGTAATAAAATCTAAAAAATGGGAAAAAATCGCAACAAAATTTTTTTTCTTTTTTTCGGATTTCTTTTTTATTTTTTCTAATTTTTTCATAATTTTTTCTTATGGTTTTGTTTTTTTTTATTTCTTTCTTTTGTTTTCTAATTTTTTCATTCCTCTGATTTTTTGGGATTTCATTGCGATATTTTTGCGATTTTGTGCAATTTTGTTGAGATTTTTTGATTTATTGCATTTTTTTGCGACTTCTTTTTCAGTTTTTTACAATTTTTTGTTTTAATATTTTCTGATTTTTCCATCTGACTTGTTATGATTCTTCTTCCAGTTTTTTCTGGTTTTTTCTAGTTTTTCTGTTTTTTCTTGGTTTTTTTTTCGATTTTTTCAGTTTATTTATTTTTTTCTCGTTTTCGCTTTTTTTGTCTTTTATTTATTTTTTCTGTTTTTCTTATCTCTTGCGGTTTATTCGATTTTTTTCCAGTTTTTTCTATTTTTTGCCATATTTTGGTATTTTTGCGATTTTTTATGATATTTTTTGTTTGCTTGGAATTTTTGAGAATTCTTTTTCGTTTTAAATTTTTTGGGTTTTTTATATTTTTTTCCAATATTTTCTGATTTTTCTTTTAATTTTATCTAATGTTTTCTGTTTTTTCCATTTTTTTCTTTTTTTTTCCATATATTTGATTTTTTTCTAATTTTTCTTTATTTTTTCTCATTGTTTTCGTTTTTTTTTTTCTTCCAAATCATTTGTATTTTAATTTTTTCTAATTCCTCTGATTTTTTCAATTTTTTTTTTGTTTTTTCTGATTTTGTTCTATTTTTTCAGTTCCTCCAATTTTTTTTGTACTAATTATTTTTGTTTTTTTTGTCTTATTTTTTTCGATTTTTTCCAAATTTTTCTCATTGTTTTCGTTTTTTCATAATTCTATCTTCTGTTTTTTAATTTTTTCATTTTTGTTTATTGTTTTTTTTTCCGATTTTTCCAATTTTTTCATTTCCTAAATTTTTTTTTTGGTTTTTTTCCAATTTTTTAGATTTTTGCTTTTTTTCCTTTCTGATTTTTTCGGTTTTTCCGATTTTTCCCATTTTTTCAATTCTTCTACTTTTTTCTCGTTTTATTCTAATTTTTTGATTTTTTTTCTCATTGTTCTCGTTTCTTTTCTAATTTTGTCTTTTTTCCATTTTTTCTAATTACTCCATTTTTTTAAATTTTTTTCGATTTTTTTTTTCGATTTTTTCTATTTTCTTGCCATATATTGGTATTTTTGCGATTTTTTATGATATTTTTTGTTTGCTTGGAATTTTTGCGAATTCTTTTTCGTTTTATATTTTTTGGGTTTTTTATATTTTTTTTCCAATATTTTCTGATTTTTCTTTTAATTTTATCTAATATTTTCTGTTTTTTCCATTTTTTTCTTTTTTTTTCCATATATTTTCCGATTTTTTTTCATTTTTTCTCATTGTTTTCGTGTTTTTTTTTCTTCCAAATCTTTTGTATCTTAATTTTTTCTAATTCCTCTGATTTTTTCAATTTTTTTTTTGTTTTTTCTGATTTTTTTCTATTTTTTCAGTTCCTCCAATTTTTTTTGTACTAATTATTTTTGTTTTTTTTGTCTTATTTTTTTCGATTTTTTCCAAATTTTTCTCATTGTTTTCGTTTTTTTATAATTCTATCTTCTGTTTTTTTAATTTTTTCATTTTTGTTTATTGTTTTTTTTCCGATTTTTCCAATTTTTTCATTTCCTTTATTTTTCTTTTGGTTTTTTTCCAATTTTTTAGATTTTTGCTTTTTTTTCTTTCTGATTTTTTCGGTTTTTCCGATTTTTCCCATTTTTTCAATTCTTCTACTTTTTTCTCGTTTTTTTCTAATTTTTTGATTTTTTTTCTCATTGTTCTCGTTTCTTTTCTAATTTTGTCTTTTTTCCATTTTTTCTAATTACTCCATTTTTTTAAATTTTTTTCGATTTTTTCTATTTTTTTGCCATATTTTGGTATTTTTGCGATTTTTTATGATATTTTTTGTTTGCTTGGAATTTTTGCGAATTATTTTTCGTTTTATATTTTTTGGGTTTTTTATATTTTTTTTTCCAAAATTTTCTGATTTTTCTTTTAATTTTATCTAATGTTTTCTCTTTTTTCCATTTTTTTCTTTTTTTTTCCATATATTTGATTTTTTTCTAATTTTTCCTCATTGTTTTCGTGTTTTTTTTTCTTCCAAATCTTTTGTATTTTAATTTTTTCTAATTCCTCTGATTTTTTCAATTTTTTTTTGTTTTTTTCTGATTCTTTTCTATTTTTTCAGTTTCTCCAATTTTTTTTGTACTAATTTTTCAGATTTTTGTTTTTTTTTTGTCTTATTTTTTTCGATTTTTCATAATTCTATCTTTTGTTTTTTAATTTTTTCATTTTTGTTTATTGTTTTTTTTCCGATTTTTCCAATTTTTTCATTTCCTTTATTTTTTTTTTTTGGTTTTTTTCCAAATTTTTTAGATTTTTGCTTTTTTTTCTTTCTGATTTTTTCGTTTTTTCCGATTTTTCCCAATTTTGTCTTTTTTCCATTTTTTCTTGTTACTCCATTTTTTTAAATTTTTTTCGATTTTTTTTTTGATTTTTTATGAAGTATTTATCTTTGAATTTCGAACAATTTTTAATATCTTTATTGTTTCGCTGTGACTACAGACACGCTAACGTGCCGCGATATAAATTAGAAGCACGTGAATTGCGTCATTATACGTTATTTCCCTTAAATAATAAATTTGAACATATTTAAGCATGAGTTCTGGTAGCCGCATGACATAGTGCCCGCTAATGGCGAAGTGGGCCCGGGGATCAAATCCCACATTGCCTTTTATTTATTTTTTAAACACAGGGTAGATTTAGATAGTCAAGACTTTTCTTAATAAAATAAATATTTTTCTTTAAATATACAGGCTAGATTTAGATAGTAAAGAGTACTTTTAATAAAATAAATATTGTTTTTAGATCAGATAACAAAGTTTAATGTTTTAACGTATGGGGAATTTCTGAAATTATCCACTCGGCCTCAGTTTTAAATATTTTGATTTTCGCGTTTCATTAATATTAGTTAACTTATTATTTGTATTAAAAATTCCATACCAAATTTTTAAACTCTGCAATATAGGAATTCCTTGGATTTAAAACGAAATTAAATTGTTAGTCACGTATAAGATATTAATGACAAATTATCTACAAAACAGATAGAAATGTTGAAACCAATTAAAATTTTTATTTACACATTTTGAACGTTGCTTCTCGCAGCATGCAAACATTCATTAATCAATGTTTTCACTTTTTCATTTGGTAGATTTATACAAGAAAATATAAATGTATTTGAAGATTTATTGATGGAAATAATTATAATAAGTTTATGATGAAAATGGATTTGAAGCCGGATTTAAAAAAAAATTGTTTGCTTAATTTAGACATTTATATAGGTAAATTTTATATTATGAAAAATGTTAAAATCAAACTTAATTTTGAATCTTGCTTAGAGATCTATGAAATATTATTAAAAATTTATTGAAAAATCTATAAAATATTTTTTAATAATCATTAGAAAATTTTTGAAACTTCTGTTTAGAAAACCACTAAAAAATCTTTGAAAATTCTAGGAAAAAAATTTAAGAAATCCTTAAACATTTATTGAATTTAAATTCCTTAAAAAATTTTTATCTCAAATCTTAAAAAAATAGTCAAAAAAGCTGGAAAAATACTAAATTTTGAAAGATCCTTGTAGAGTTATTGAATAATTCGTAAAAAATTTTTGAAAATTTCTGACAAAAATTCTTGAAATGATAACAACGAGTTTAAATAATACTAAACCTTAAAGAATTCTTGGAGAATCTTTAAAAATTCCTTAAAAATTGATCGAAAAATCTTTGAAAAATTTTTAAACCATTATTGAATAATTCGTAAAAATTTTTTGAAAATTCCTGACAAAAAATCTTGAAATAATAACAACGAGTTTAAATAATACTAAATCTTGAAGAATTCTTGGAGAATTCTTAAAAATTCCTTAAAAATTGATCGAAAAATCTTTGAAAAATTTTTAAACCATTATTGAATAATTCGTTAAAAATTCTTGAAAATTCCTGACAAAAAATCTTGAAATAGTAACAACGAGTTTAAATAATACTAAACCCTGAAGAATTCTTGGAGAATCCTTAAAAATTCCTTAAAAATTGATCGAAAAATTTTTGAAAAATTTTTAAACCATTATTGAATAATTCGTAAAAAATTCTTGAAAATTCCTGACAAAAAATCTTTAAATAGTAACAACGAGTTTAAATAATACTAAACCCTGAAGAATTCTTGGAGAATCCTTAAAAATTCCTTAAAAATTGATCGAAAAATTTTTGAAAAATTTTTAAACCATTATTGAATAATTCGTAAAAAATTCTTGAAAATTCCTGACAAAAAATCTTGAAATCATAAAAACGAGTTTAAAAAATACTAAACCTTGAAGAATTCTTGGAGAATCCTTAAAAAATCCTTAAAAATTGATCGAAAAATCTGTGAAAAATTTTTAAACCATTATTGAATAATTCGTAAAAAATTCTTGAAAATTCCTGACAAAAAATCTTGAAATAGTAACAACGAGTTTAAATAATACTAAACCCTGAAGAATTCTTGGAGAATCTTTAAAAATTCCTTAAAAATTGATCGAAAAATCTTTGAAAAATTTTTAAACCATTATTGAATAATTCGTAAAAATTTTTTGAAAATTCCTGACAAAAAATCTTGAAATAATAACAACGAGTTTAAATAATACTAAATCTTGAAGAATTCTTGGAGAATTCTTAAAAATTCCTTAAAAATTGATCGAAAAATCTTTGAAAAATTTTTAAACCATTATTGAATAATTCGTTAAAAATTCTTGAAAATTCCTGACAAAAAATCTTGAAATAGTAACAACGAGTTTAAATAATACTAAACCCTGAAGAATTCTTGGAGAATCCTTAAAAATTCCTTAAAAATTGATCGAAAAATTTTTGAAAAATTTTTAAACCATTATTGAATAATTCGTAAAAAATTCTTGAAAATTCCTGACAAAAAATCTTTAAATAGTAACAACGAGTTTAAATAATACTAAACCCTGAAGAATTCTTGGAGAATCCTTAAAAATTCCTTAAAAATTGATCGAAAAATTTTTGAAAAATTTTTAAACCATTATTGAATAATTCGTAAAAAATTCTTGAAAATTCCTGACAAAAAATCTTGAAATCATAAAAACGAGTTTAAAAAATACTAAACCTTGAAGAATTCTTGGAGAATCCTTAAAAAATCCTTAAAAATTGATCGAAAAATCTTTGAAAAATTTTTAAACCATTATTGAATAATTCGTAAAAAATTCTTGAAAATTCCTGTCAAAAAATCTTGAAATTGTAACAACGAGTTTAAATAATACTAAACCTTGAAGAATTCTTGGAGAATCCTTAAAAAATCCTTAAAAATTGATCGAAAAATCTTTGAAAAATTTTTAAACCATTATTGAATAATTCGTAAAAAATTCTTGAAAATTCCTGTCAAAAAATCTTGAAATTGTAACAACGAGTTTAAATAATACTAAACCTTGAAGAATTCTTGGAGAATCCTTAAAAATTCCTTAAAAATTGATCGAAAATTTTTGAAAAATTTTTAAACCATTATTGAATAATTCGTAAAAAATTCTTGAAAATGTCTGACAAAAAATCTTGAAATAGTAAAAACGAGATTAAATAATACTAAACCTTGAAGAATTCTTGGAGAATCCTTAAAAAATCCTTAAAAATTGATCGAAAAATCTTTGAAAAATTTTTAAACCATTATTGAATAATTCGTAAAAAATTCTTAAAAATTCCTGACAAAAAATCTTGAAATAGTAACTACGAGTTTAAATAATACTAAACCTTGAAGAATTCTTGGAGAATCCTTAAAAATTCCTTAAAAATTGATCGAAAAATCTTTGAAAAATTTTTAAACCATTATTGAATAATTCGTAAAAAAATTCTTAAAAATTCCTGACAAAAAATCTTGAAATAGTAACTACGAGTTTAAATAATACTAAACCTTGAAGAATTCTTGGAGAATCCTTAAAAATTCCTTAAAAATTGATCGAAAAATCTTTGAAAAATTTTTAAACCATTATTGAATAATTCGTAAAAAAATTCTTAAAAATTCCTGACAAAAAATCTTGAAATAGTAACTACGAGTTTAAATAATACTAAACCTTGAAGAATTCTTGGAGAATCCTTAAAAATTCCTTAAAAATTGATCGAAAAATCTTTGAAAAATTTTTAAACCATTATTGAATAATTCGTAAAAAAATTCTTAAAAATTCCTGACAAAAAATCTTGAAATAGTAACTACGAGTTTAAATAATACTAAACCTTGAAGAATTCTTGGAGAATCCTTAAAAATTCCTTAAAAATTGATCGAAAAATCTTTGAAAAATTTTTAAACCATTATTGAATAATTCGTAAAAAAATTCTTAAAAATTCCTGACAAAAAATCTTGAAATAGTAACTACGAGTTTAAATAATACTAAACCTTGAAGAATTCTTGGAGAATCATTAAAAATTCCTTAAAAATTGATCGAAAAATCTTTGAAAAATTTTTAAACCATTATTGAATAATTCGTAAAAAATTCTTTAAAATTTCTGACAAAAAATCTTGAAATAGTAACTACGAGTTTAAATAATACTAAACCTTGAAGAATTCTTGGAGAATTCTTAAAAATTCCTTAAAAATTGATCGAAAAATCTTTGAAAAATTTTTAAACCATTATTGAATAATTCGTAAAAAAATTCTTAAAAATTCCTGACAAAAAATCTTGAAATAGTAACAATGAGTTTAAATAATACTTAACCCTGAAGAATTCTTGGAGAATCCTTAAAAATTCCTAAAAATTGATCGAAAAATCTTTGAAAAATTTTTAAACCATTATTGAATAATTCGTAAAAAATTCTTGAACATTCCTGACCAAAAATCTTGAAATAGTAACAACGAGTTTAAATAATACTAAACCTTGAAGAATTCTTGGAGAATCCTTAAAAATTCCTTAAAAAATGATCGAAAAATCTTTGAAAAGTTTTTAAACCATTATTGAATAATTCGTAAAAAATTTTTGAAAATTCCTGAAAAAAATCTTGAAATAGTAACTACGAGTTTAAATAATACTAAACCTTGAAGAATTCTTGGAGAATCCTTAAAAATTCCTTAAAAATTGATCGAAAAATCTTTGAAAAATTTTTAAACCATTATTGAATAATTCGTAAAAAATATTTTTGAAAATTTCTGACAAAAATTCTTGAAATGATAACAACGAGTTTAAATAATACTAAACCTTGAAGAATTCTTGGAGAATCCTTAAAAATTCCTTAAAAATTGATCGAAAAATCTTTGAAGAATTTTTAAACCATTATTGAATAATTCGTAAAAAATTCTTGAAAATTCCTGACAAAAAATCTTGAACTGGTAACAACGAGTTTAAATAATACTAAACCTTAAAGAATTCTTGGAGAATTCTTAAAAATTCCTTAAAAATTGATCGAAAAATCTTTGAAAAATTTTTAAACCATTATTGAATAATTCGTAAAAAAATTCTTAAAAATTCCTGACAAAAAATCTTGAAATAGTAACAATGAGTTTAAATAATACTTAACCCTGAAGAATTCTTGGAGAATCCTTAAAAATTCCTAAAAATTGATCGAAAAATCTTTGAAAAATTTTTAAACCATTATTGAATAATTCGTAAAAAATTCTTGAACATTCCTGACCAAAAATCTTGAAATAGTAACAACGAGTTTAAATAATACTAAACCTTGAAGAATTCTTGGAGAATCCTTAAAAATTCCTTAAAAATTGATCGAAAAATCTTTGAAAAATTTTTAAACCATTATTGAATAATTCGTAAAAAATATTTTTGAAAATTTCTGACAAAAATTCTTGAAATGATAACAACGAGTTTAAATAATACTAAACCTTGAAGAATTCTTGGAGAATCCTTAAAAATTCCTTAAAAATTGATCGAAAAATCTTTGAAGAATTTTTAAACCATTATTGAATAATTCGTAAAAAATTCTTGAAAATTCCTGACAAAAAATCTTGAACTGGTAACAACGAGTTTAAATAATACTAAACCTTAAAGAATTCTTGGAGAATTCTTAAAAATTCCTTAAAAATTGATCGAAAAATCTTTGAAAAATTTTTAAACTATTATTGAATAATTCGTAAAAAAATTCTTGAAAATTCCTGACAAAAAATCTTGAAATAGTAACTACGAGTTTAAATAATACTAAACCTTGAAGAATTCTTGGAGAATCCTTAAAAATTCCTTAAAAATTGATCGACAAATCTTTGAAAAATTTTAGACCATTATTGAATAATTCATAAAAAATTCTTGAAAGTTACTTAAAGAATTCTTATTAAAATCCTTGAAAAAATAATAAAAAATGAGCTTAAATAATTTTTAACCTTGAAAAATCCCTCTAGTCCTTAAAAATTCCTTTAAAATCAATAAACAATACTTAAAAATCCTTAAAAAAATCTAGAGATCTTTGAAAAATTCTAACACCATTATTGAATAACTCATAAATAATCCTTGAAAATTCTTTAAAGAATTCCTACTTAAAAATATTCCAAAAAAATAGTAAAAAAGGAATTTAAATAATACTTAATCATGAAAAATTCCTGGCAATACTTAAAAAAATCTTTAAAAAGCGTTGAACTATCTTTAAATCATTATTGAATAATTCGTAAAAAATCCTTAAAAATTCGTTAAAGAATTCTTACTAATATTCTAGAAATAGTCAAAAAATCGGTTGTGTTCCCCCAAAACTTGCCCGACGAGTATCAACGACTACTTTTCCAGATATTTAATGTTTTGATATTTTTTTATTTTTGACAGGTGGCAGTTGGAGAAACAATTTTGACTCTTCTGAATAGAGATTTTAAAGGGCTTTAAAATAACATATTGCAAGTCAAATTCCGTGACATACTGCATCTGTCATTTTTTGATAGTGACACTTCTGCCTGACAGATGTCATACAATAAATAATGATTTTTTTAGACGGGTAATCCAAACCCATATACCAAATTTCAGCTTAATCGGATCAATACTTTTTCAGTTATTTAATGTTACCTCAAAATGGATATTTCAATCCTTATCTCGTTCACAATACTTTTCGGAGTTGGGTCGGGAAAGTAAAGGGAGTTTAAATAATACTAAACCTTGAAAAATCTTTAAAAATTTCTTGAAATTCGATAAAAAATACTTTTGCAATACTTAAAAAAATCTTCGATAAATCTTTGAAAAGTTCTTAAACCATTATTAAATAATTCCTAAAAAATCCTTGAAAAATCCTTAAAGAATTCTTACCAAAAATCTTGAAATAGTAAAAATGGCGTTTAAAAATCCTTTGTGAGTCCTTAAAAACTCCTTGAAAATTCCTTGAAAAAAATCCTTAAAAGATGGTTAAAAAATTCTTAATACAGTATTGAATAATTCGTAAAAAATCCTTAAAAACTCTGTCAAGAATTATTATTAAAAATCATGAAAAAATAGTAAAAGTTTACGTAATACTATACCATGAAAAATCCTTAAAAATTAATTAAAAATCAATAAAAGATACTTTAGCAATACTTCAAATATCCTTAAAAAAATCCTTGAAAAATCCTTAAAAATTTTTAAAAAAATCCTTAAAACTTTATTGAATGGTTCATAAAAAATCCTTGAAAATTCCTTAAATAATTCTTAGAAAAAATCGTTGGGGACTTCAATTTTCACCCTGTATATTTCTAATATTACCAATATATTATGATCAAATAAATAAATATTTTGGTAATGATAATTTTCGAATTTTTCTAATCACCCTATATATTTTTTCCATTTTAATCCAGACGATTCAATTAAAAATTATTTACATTATGGATTAAAAGTTTTTTATGAAAAAAGAGATTTTTTTTTACAAAACAAAGCTTACCTTTTCAGTGATTATTTACTTATTTACTTATTTTTTGAATCATCCTGTAGACTATTGTTATTTTTTCCAATAAGAAAGTTTTGTTATTAATAATATTGTCTAACAAATTATTTATACTGGGTAATATCCAATATTTTAAATATTTTTATAAAGAATATTTTTTTTAATAACAATTTACAAACTTTTAGTAACACCCTATAATTTTTTTATAATTTTTTTTCACCCTAATAAAGATTATTAGATTTATAATGAGTAATAATTATTTAAAAAGTACTTTTTGAAATGTAATTTAAATATTTTTTTAATCACCCTGTGTATTAAATTAGAATAAAACAGTGTTATGAAATATGTTTTTTTTAAAATTTTTGTACAGAGTGTCTCCAATAAAAGTCTACTTTTTTAATGGTAACAATAAAAAAGGTTTTTTTCAATGGTAACTTACTTATTTTTTGAATCACATTGTAACATTTTAATTGACAACCCTTGCCATTCAAGGTTTTTCAACGGTTAGTTCTGGGCGCTAGAGGGATGAAAAAAGAAGTTTGAATCTATGATAAAAATTCAACAACCTGTAGGTTAAAATTTACCTGTTTTGCCATTTTTTCAAAATTTTAACAAGGCTCGAAATATTTAGAGGTGCAAATTTTAGTTGAGACCCCTGTATAACACATTATAAATGTATTATTATTTTTTTTATTTTCCTATGTTCTATATCAGTCTATGTGTCTGTCTATATTCTTTCATGAGAGAGGAAACACGTTTAATCCGATTGAGTTGAAATTTGGTATACGGGTTTGGGTTATTGGTCGAAAGAACTTATTAACCTTAGTACGACATCTGTTAAACAGAAGTGTCACTATCAAAAAATGACAGATGCAATATGTCACGGAATTTGACTTGCAATATGTCATTTAAAAGCCCTTGAAACGTTTTATTCAGAACAGACAAAATTATTTATCCAACTGTCACCTGTCAAAAATGAAATATGTCAAATTTAAAATTTTAACATTAAATATCAGAAAAATTATTCATCTCTGGATACTCGTCGCGAATGTTTTAAGATTGTTTTAAGATATAGTCGAGGGAAATTAGGTAGTTACTTGGGAAATCAAATTTTTTTCAAACAAAGAAAATCGCGAAAAATGAAATTATTTATTTTATCAAAAATATAAGTCAAGGGAAATTTGTTTATTTTTTGGACAATCTAAAATTACTGAAAAAATATTGTTAAAACTAGAATAAATATTACTCATTTTTTTTTTAAATATAGTCAAGGGAAATTAGGTGATTAATTGGAAAATTAGAACTTTTTCAAACAAATGGAAATGGAAAAAAAAATATCTAATTTTCCAAAAAGGGAAATTTGCTTATTTTTTAGAAAATCAAACTTGTTTCACAAAATATAGTCGAAACCTAAGAAAATTACACAAGAATAAGAAATTACCCAATTTTTTTAAATAAAGTCGAAGGAAATTAGTTTATTGTTAATATTATTATAAAAACTATGAGTCAAGGGAAATTTATTTAATTTTTGGGAAATCTTAAATTACTGAAAAAATCTTGTTAAAACTACAGGAAAAATAAAAAAAAATTTCTCAATTTTTTAAAAATATGGGCAAGAGAAATTATTTCGATATTTGGAAATTCAAAATATTTTTAAACAATGTGTTCAAAATAAAAAAAATTGCTAAAAATAGAAAATATTTATTTTGCCAACATTGTATATTTTTTGGAAAATCTAAAATTTTTAAAAAAATGTATAGGGAAAATTATAAAAACAATTTTTTTTTAAAACTAACTGTAGGAAATTAGTTTACTATTTGAAAAATCAATTGTTTTCAAATAATGTGATCAAAACAAAAGAAATAAGAAATTTTTTAATTTGCCAAAAATATAATTCTAGCGGAATTTGTTTATTTTTTGAAAAATCTAAAATTACTGAAAAAATCTTATTAAAACTAAATGAAAATTACAAAAAAAAAATAATAAAAACTTACTCACTTTTTTCAAAATATAGTGGAGGGAAATTAAGTAATTAATTTGGAAAATATTTTTTTTTTCAAACGAAAGAAATCGCGACAAAATAAAAAATTATTTTGCTTAAATTTTCATAAATATAGTATAGGAAAATTTATGTACTTGTTATTAATAAATCAAATTTTTTTCAATTTTAATATTTAACCATCACCAAAAAAATTATATAATTCTAACCTTTATGCTGCTGATGCTCGTATCTTCAGTTTTTTCTCTCCCTTCACTTTATTTTAACTGAAAAAAAAGAGAAAACGTGTTACTAATAAATAAGAGCTGTTAAATAATAGTAAATATTTAAAACTTGAGTAGAATATTTTCTCACATTATATAAAAAATAGTACCAAGAAAATAAACCGAAAAAAAATAATTCCTATACATTTATAAAATTTTAATTGTCCATGTCTATAGAAACCTTTTTTTTTAATTGAACCAGGAAATAATTAGCATCCTGTATAATAAAATAAAGAAGGTAATACAAAAATATAATATAAATTCGAATCACCCTGAAAAACAGTTAAAATTACTGTAGAGAAAATTAAAAGTTTATAAAAAAAAATTAGAAAAATTTTAAATTGGTTTTTGTATATGCATTATGGAATTTTAGAACCATAAAAATGTTAATTTAAAGAAATTCGTATACATTTCTAACATACCTTTTATAATTTACAAATTTTAAAATCACTAAACACAATTTTTATATCAGTTTTGTAAAAAATTATTCACCGCTGTAACAAACACTATTACCGTAATTGTTCAAACTTGTTTAAAATATTTCATGGTCAACTATTTTTTTTTTGCAAATCTGATCGCGCCGGCGCGTCGTTGGAGGCGGAGTTTATCTTTTTGTTTGAGATTTTATTGTTTTGAAGTAAAAATTAGGATTTTTAAAAATACTGTATAGAAATATTTACGGAGCAGAATTAATTTATGTTAAAATTAAAGCGTTTTGTTCGATTTTTATTTGTATGCAATATACGAATTACAAATTTTAATAAAATTCATGGAAATGCATCATTTTTTTTAATAAATGTTCAGGGTCGTATTTTCAAAAAGAAATTATTGAAATAAAATTTTTTTTTACAAAATTAAACAAACATAAATTATTGAAAAAAAAAATTGTTACAAAATTAAACAAACATTGCTAAAATAGCCATTTTTTCAAAATAACGCAAAATAAATCAAAATTCGAGATTTTTACACGAATACTTTTTGTAAAAAACCAAATTTTCCACCGAAATGCCGTTTTTCATTTTTTAGTTTACTTTTACTTTCCCGGAAAGGGAAAGTATAGTGAGCGAGCAAAAAAAAATTCGCGATATCAATGGAAATATTCATTTTGAGGTCCACCAAGAAGAATGAAATAATTTCTAGATTAAGGTCTGTCTGTGTGTTTGTGTGTAATCTTCTACGATAACTGCCGAACCGTTTGACCAATTAAGCTAAAATTTGGTACGAAGGGTTGGTGTGAGCCTCTAAATCGACAATTAGTTTTTGGTTTAAATTGGTACAGTAGAAGGTCCTTAAGACCGACATTGATTGGATACTTATGTATGATTTTTTGCCTTTTCTTACTTTACCGACCCACATCCGAGAGGGAAAGTATTGTGAACGAGATAAAAAAACTTTTCGACATAAAGACGGAAATATCCCTTTTGAGGTCACCGGAGACGATTAAGACCATTTCCAAATGGAAGTCTGTCTGTCTGTCTGTCTGTCTGTCTGTGTGTATTCTTCCACGATATAGGCCATACGTTTAATCCGATTGAGCTGAAATTGGTATATGAGTTTAAGATTAAATATCTGAAAAAGTATTCGTGGATACTCGTCGAGAAAGATTAGGAGCGACACAACCGATTTTTTTCAGGTTTGTGAGTGAAAATAGGGTAAATTTAATTTCAAAAATGCAAATTTTCAATTAAACAGAAAAGACTAAAAAAGTGCAATTTTTTCAGGAGAAAAGAGGGGAAATTTGTTAGTAAAAAGAAGGTAATTTAGGTCAAAGAGATACAAATTTTTAATAAAAAAAAGACGAAAAAGTGCAATTTTTTGAGGTCAAAAAATTGAAAAAATTTAAGAAGAAAAAGACAAAAAGTGCCAAATTTTCAAGAGAAAAGAGGGGAAATTTGGGTCCAAAAATGCAAATTTTCGAAAAAACAAAAAAGACCAAAAAGTGCAATTTTTTCAGGAGATAAGAGGTTAAATTTTTGAGTGTAATGAAATTTAGATAAAAACTGCTAATTTTAGAAGAACAAAAAAGTGTCATTTTTTCGAGAGGGGAAATTTGTGAGAGAAAAGAGGAGATATTTAGCTCCAAATATGCAAATTTTCGAGAATACAAAAAAGACAAAAAGTGCAATTTTTCAAGCGAAAAAAGGGGAAATATTTAACTGAAAAGACACAAATGTTTATGAAAAAAAGAGGTAAAAAATTGACATTTTTTAAAGAGAAAGGGGGGAAATTTTCAAGGGAAAAGAGTGGAAATAAGTACCTACCAAAGAAGTGCAAAACATTTGAAGAGAGTATTATCAAAAAACTCACATTTTTGAAGAAAAAAGAGGGGAAAATTTCAAGGGAAAGGAATATGAATTAATGTCCAAATAATGCAAATTTGAAAACAAAAAATAAAGTTCAAAAACTGCCAATTTTTAAGAAAAAGGGGGGAATTTTTTAAGAGAAAAGATGCAAAAAATGTGAAAACAATATTCTCTAAAAAGTGTCTAATTTTTTGAACAAAAAGTGCCAAAATATTGAAGAGAAAAGATGGAAAAACAAAATGGCCAAAAGTGCCATTTTTTTAGGAATGAAGCGGGAAAATTTTCAAGAGAAAAGTGGGGAAATTTGTGAGAGAAAAGAGGGGAAATTTAAGTCCAAAAATGTAAATTTAAACAAAAAAACAACACCAAGGAACGCTATTTTTTCAAGAGTGAAAAAAAAACAAATTTAGCTTTAAAAATGCAAATTTTTAAGAAAACAAAAATGTCGAAAAGTGTACTTTTTAAGAGGAAAGGCGAAATTTGTGAGTCAAAATATGGTAAATTTAGATCCAAAAATACAAAGAGAAAAGAGGGGAAAAAGTACCAAAAGTGCAAAAAATTTAAAGATAGATTAATCGAGTAAATTCATATTTTTAATGAAAAGAAGAAAAAAATTTCAATGGAAAGTAGAGGAAAAAAGCACTAAAAAAGTGCAAAAAATTGAAGAGAGAAATGTTTAAAAAAATGTCATTTTTTAAAGAAAAAAGAAGGGAAATTTTCAAAAGCAAAAAGGGGAAAAAACTGAATGGCAAAAATATGCCATTTTTTCAAATAACCGGGAAAATTTTCAAGAGAAAACAGGGAAAAAAGTACCCAAAAAATGCAAAAAAGTCTGACAATTATTGAAATAATTCACATTGCTGGAAGAAAAAAAAGGAGGAGAAATTTTCTTGTACAAATAGGGGACAAAAGTATATGAAAGTTGCAAAAAAATTTAAAAAAAGAATTACAACAAAAATTTACATTTTTTTTAACAAAAAAGTCAGGAAAGAAATTTCCAATATTTTCCTGTCAGTGTTCATTAATCTTGTTAATGAAAAAGAAACCAAAAAAAAACACAGAAAGTAGAATCAAATAACACGTAAAAAAATGAACATAAAAATTTTGGTAATTTTTACTTTCCCGACCCACCTCCGAGAAGGGAAAGTTTTGTTAACGAGTTAAAAAAATTTTCAAGATAAAGATGGAAATATCCATTTTGAGGTCCCCCATGATTAAGACCATTGTCAGATGGAAGTCTGTCTGTCTATCTGTCTGTCTGTCTGTCTGTGTGTCTCTCTGTGTGTCGGTCTGTGTTCTTCCACGATAGAGGCCATACATTTAATCCGATTGGGCTAAAATTTGATATATCGGTTTGGGTTATCCGTCGAAAGAACACGTTAGTTTTTGTACGACATCTGTCAAACCAAAGTGTCACTATCAAAAAATGACAGATGCAATATTTCACGGAATTTGACTTGCAATATATCGTTTGAAAGCCCTTGAAAATCTCTATTCAGAACAGTCAAAATTATTTTTCCAACTGTCACCTGTCAAAAATAAAAAAAATGTCAAAATTTGAAACTTTAATTAAATATCTGGAAAAGTATTCGTCTCGACTTTTACTTTATTTTAAGGAATTATCCTTCATATTTTTAATATTTCTTTTCCTTTTTAATGCATGACGGTTACATATAATTTTATCATGAAAAAATTTTTTTTAACAAAATTATAATATAGAATGTCCCAAAAAATAATTACTTTTTTTAATTTAATTTTCTGATATATTTTAATTATCCTGCATATTGTTTTGATAAAAAATTAATAATACAGGATGTCTCCATAAAAAAGTAATTTATAAATTTGTTTTTTTTTTAATATTTTTTTGTGTAAATTTTTTCATTTTAACGAATTATCCTTCAGATTTTTAATGTTTCTTTTCCTTTTTAATGAAAGGATGTTAATACAATTTTGTCATGAAAAATTTTTTTAACAAAATTATAATACAGAATGTCCCCATAAATTATTACTTTTTTAAATTTAATTTTCTGATATATTTTAATTATCCTGCATATTGTTTTGATAAAAAATTATTAATACACGATGTCTCAATAAAAATGTCATTAATAATTTTTTTTTTAATATTTTTTGTGTTAATTTTTTCATTTTAAGGAATTTACAATATAATAAAAATCTCCTTTATCAAATTTATTTTTCTGAATTATATTAAGTATTTTTTTATATTAATTTTTTCATTCTAAGGAATTATCCTTCAGATTTTTAATAATTTTTGCCTTTTTAATAATTTCAGGATACTGAATTTTTTTATAATAATAATTTTTTAAGAAATTAATAATACAGGATGTCCCAATAAAAAACCACTTTATCAAATTTATTTTTCTGATTAATATTAAGTATTTTTTATGGCATTTTTTTAATTTTAAGGAATTATCCTACAGAATTTTAATTATTTTTCCTTCTTAATAATTTCAGGTTACTGAATTTTGTTAAGTTAATAATTTTTTAAGAAATTAATAACACAGAATGTCCCAATAAAAACCACTTTATGAAATTTATTTTTCTGATTTATATTAAGTATTTTTTTATGTTAATTTTTTTATTTTAAGGAATTATCCTTCAGAATTTTAATAATTTTTCCTTTTTAATAATTTCAGGTTACTGAATTTTTTTATAATAATAATTTTTTAAGAAATTAATAATACGGAATGTCCCAATAAAAAACTGCTTTATCAAATTTATTTTTCTGATTTATATTAAGTATTTTTTTAAGTTTATTTTTTCATTTTAAGGAATTATCCTTCAGAATTTTAATAATTTTTCCTTCTTAATAATTTCAAGTTACTGAATTTTGTTAAGTTAATAATTTTTTAAGAAATTAATAATACAGGATGTCCCAATAAAAAACCACTTTATCAAATTTATTTTTCTGATTAATATTAAGTATTTTTTATGGCATTTTTTTAATTTTAAGGAATTATCCTACAGAATTTTAATTATTTTTCCTTCTTAATAATTTCAGGTTACTGAATTTTGTTAAGTTAATAATTTTTTAAGAAATTAATAACACAGAATGTCCCAATAAAAACCACTTTATGAAATTTATTTTTCTGATTTATATTAAGTATTTTTTTATGTTAATTTTTTTATTTTAAGGAATTATCCTTCAGAATTTTAATAATTTTTCCTTTTTAATAATTTCAGGTTACTGAATTTTTTTATAATAATAATTTTTTAAGAAATTAATAATACGGAATGTCCCAATAAAAAACTGCTTTATCAAATTTATTTTTCTGATTTATATTAAGTATTTTTTTAAGTTTATTTTTTCATTTTAAGGAATTATCCTTCAGAATTTTAATAATTTTTCCTTCTTAATAATTTCAAGTTACTGAATTTTGTTAAGTTAATAATTTTTTAAGAAATTAATAATACAGGATGTCCCAATAAAAAACCACTTTATCAAATTTATTTTTCTGATTAATATTAAGTATTTTGTTTATGTTAATTTTTTTCATTTTAAGGAATTATCCTTCAGAATTTTTATAATTTTTCCTTCTTAATAATTTCAAGTTACTGAATTTTGTTAAGTTAATAATTTTTTAAGAAATTAATAATACAGGATGTCCCAATAAAAAACCACTTTATCAAATTTATTTTTCTGATTAATATTAAGTATTTTTTATGGCATTTTTTTAATTTTAAGGAATTATCCTACAGAATTTTAATTATTTTTCCTTCTTAATAATTTCAGGTAACTGAATTTTGTTAAGTTAATAATTTTTTAAGAAATTAATAACACAGAATGTCCCAATAAAAACCACTTTATGAAATTTATTTTTCTGATTTATATTAAGTATTTTTTTATGTTAATTTTTTTATTTTAAGGAATTATCCTTCAGAATTTTAATAATTTTTCCTTCTTAATAATTTCAGGTTACTGAATTTTGTTAAGTTAATAATTTTTTAAGAACTTAATAATACAGGATGTCCCAATAAAAAACCACTTTATCAAATTTATTTTTCTGATTAATATTAAGTATTTTTTATGGCATTTTTTTAATTTTAAGGAATTATCCTTCAGAATTTTAATAATTTTTCCTTCTTAATAATTTCAGGTTACTGAATTTTGTTAAGTTAATAATTTTTTAAGAAATTAATAATACAGGATGTCCTAATAAAAACCACTTTATCAAATTTATTTTTATGATTAATATTAAGTATTTTTTTATGTTATTTTTTTCATTTTAAGGAATTATCCTTCAGAATTTTAATAATTTTTCCTTCTTAATAATTTCAGGTTACTGAATTTTGTTAAAATAAAATTTTTTTAAGAAATTAATAATACAGGATGTCCCAATAAAAAACCACTTTATCAAATTTATTTTTCTGATTTATATTAAGTATTTTTTTATGTTAATTTTTTCATTTCAAGGAATTATCCTTCAGAATTTTAATAATTTTTCCTTCTTAATAATTTCAGGTTACTGAATTTTGTTAAGTTAATAATTTTTTAAGAAATTAATAATACAGGATGTCCCAATAAAAATCCACTTTATCAAATTTATTTTTATGATTAATATTAAGTATTTTTTTATGTTATTTTTTTCATTTTAAGGAATTATCTTTCAGAATTTTAATAATTTTTCCTTTTTAATAATTTCAGGTTAGTGAATTTTGTTAAGTTAATAATTTTTTAAGAAATTAATAATACAGGATGTCCCAATAAAAAACCACTTTATCAAATTTATTTTTCTGATTTATATTAAGTATTTTTTTATGTTATTTTTTTCATTTTAAGGAATTATCCTTCAGAATTTTAATAATTTTTCCTTCTTAATAATTTCAAGTTACTGAATTTTGTTAAGTTAATAATTTTTTAAGAAATTAATAATACAGGATGTCCTAATAAAAAACCACTTTATCAAATTTATTTTTCTGATTTATATTAAGTATTTTTTTATGTTAATTTTTTCATTTTAAGGAATTATCTTTCAGAATTTTAATAATTTTTCCTTTTTAATAATTTCAGGTTAGTGAATTTTGTTTAGTTAATATTTTTTTAAGAAATTAATAATACAGGATGTCCCAATAAAAAAGCACTTTATCAAATTTATTTTTCTGATTTATATTAAGTATTTTTTTATGTTATTTTTTTCATTTTAAGGAATTATCCTTCAGAATTTTAATAATTTTTCCTTCTTAATAATTTCAGGTTGCTGAATTTTGTTAAGTTAATAATTTTTTAAGAAATTAATAATACAGGATGTCCCAATAAAAAAGCACTTTATCAAATTTATTTTTCTGATTTATATTAAGTATTTTTTTAAGTTTATTTTTTCATTTTAAGGAATTATCCTTCAGATTTTTAATAATTTCTCCAGTTTAATAATTGTAGGTTACTGAATTTTGGTCTTTTTTAAGAAATTAATAATACAGGATTTCCCAATAAAAAACTTCTGTATCAAATTTATTTTTCTGATTTATATTAATTATTTTATATGTTTATTTTTTCATTTTAAGGAATCATTCTGTATATGTGTTATATTTTTTCTTTTTAATGAATATGGGTTATAAGATTTAGAAAATTTCGTGAAGAAGACAAATTTCTTACAATTTAAGAATACAGAGTATCCCAAAAAAATGATATGATATCACAATGATTTATCTTTGATTTCTTTATTATTTTTTATTTTAGGAGAAAATAATTATATGTAAAAAATCACTTTAAAGTTGAAATTTTACACATATTTGACAATGAACACAAATTTTATTTTACTATTTTGACATGTATAAGTTTAATAACATTTTTGAGGACGTTTCACAACTTTCATATTTAATTAGATATTATTTTGTTGATTTTGGTTAAAAAAAACAAAAATATTTATTCACAAAAAGTGTCCAAAAACTTGTAATTCTGTTTTAGAAACAGTAAAAAAATTCTTAAGAGCAGTATTTTGGCCTGATGCTAATAAATTTTGATTTACAAAATTTTATCGATCTTATCGACGTGTTGGTAAATCAAGTGTATTATTCAATATACGTAGTTAATTCAGTTGAAATCCGAGATTCACCCACACTTGTTGATGCCGGAAGGCTACTAACTAGCGTGAATATTATATTTGTACGATTCTATCTTGCAGATGACATAGGCGTGTATGTAATTTAATATAATTTCATTATTTAGCATGTCATCTCAAATATATTAGGTTTATTTCAGGTCAATTAAATATTTAAATATTCTAAATAAATCTATAGCTGGATATTCTATTTTAAATTAAACATGATTTATTGGAAATTTAGAAAATAATAAAATTTAATATAATTTATTCCATCAATAAATATAAATCAAAATGTGTTTCTGATATCATAACGAACAAATTTTTCAAGTTTTCAAATTTTTTCAGTACAAACAAAAATAGGTCAAAAATCATAAATCTCATTAGCCATTTTCGAGTTGCAATCTCAATTTATTAATTTTGATAAAAAATACATAATCTCCTACCCCAAAACCCCCACATAAATCTCGTCCGCCGTCTTGAATCAAAAATTCAAAAGACACCATATTTAATAAATTTTTCACCTAAGGACAACATCCCGGAAAAAAATTACCGCTAGGGATCAACCTATATTATTATATTTTATTATATTTTGCAATTTAATTTTTTTTATTACTTTTCAAATACTATCATATTTAATTTACTTAGTTTCTATCCTTCATTGGTTGTTTCACATTGTGTTATTAGTTCTTTTCCTCGTTTAGTACTTAATATTGGCCTGATGATGGTCAGTGAGCGAAACTAGTTGCCTGCAAGTACTTTTTGATATTAAATTTGTGGCACCTGATTTTGTGCTTTATTTTCTTAAAACTTTGGACCACATTTAATATATGGATAACCTTTGGGATTTATTATAATTTCGCCGCCCAGCTATACTCTCATTTACTTGATTCAATTTAAATTGTATAAGGTAATTTTTTTTAAAAACTCTCTTGTAGCATTTAAATTTCCAGAACATATCTTTCTGTTTAATTTAGCACACCGGTTTCTAGTTTGTAGTGTAAACGTTGTCTCTCTGTTATCACTTACGTTCTTTCTCCAAATGATCAAGGTACGTTGTCAACTATTTAGTCACATATTTCTTCTTTTCCTGTGGTCTTAAGTTTCGTAGTTACTGATTTCTGTTGTTATGATTGGCTCTGAGAAATGACGCAGCAGATACGCGTATTTCCTTTTTCCGTTTGGGCTGTCTAAAGGCCACTTGTTGGTGAATGCTCGTTGAGTCTACACGCTACCATTTAAAAGGAGGATTATAAAGTAGATTTTCGCAACACCATACCACAAGTCGTTTTATTTGTTGAGCAAGGCAGATAAACAGATGTAAATGCCCTTTTTGTAAAAAGGTGAGTAAATTGTCTTTCGTTTTTATGACATATTTTTTATGAACGCATGGCGTAGTTTCTTGAAGCTAATGGATTTTTTCCATTTAGGGTTGTTCCTCTTTGTTCCTCTTTGTACGAACTGGAGTTTTGCAGAATAGAATCTATAACTCGTTCTTAGTCGTTAGAAGGAACTCTTATGGCTATCAAAAGACGGTGAACCACTTTTTCTTTCGTCCGGCATTTTGGATTAGTTTGTATCTTGTCATCATGAATTATGGTTCCCGGCTCTGTGGATTCTAGCACTCTTCTACTGTCCAGTTTCGTTATTAAGATATTTGGGAAATTACTACCCAGCACTAGCAACAATTACCTAGGACCACTTGTGATCACGACATCCAAGATACATGAAATTTACAAGTTAGACGTTTTCGCCACCATCTTGAAGTCGGTAACTTTTTAAGATTTTTTTTATAATTCACTTTTCCTTTTATTTTTATGTTATGTATAAATAATCAGATCTTTATGTGACAGACTTACTCTGTATATTTTAAAGTACATTTATTAATTTGATACAGTTTTACATATGTAAACTTGAATACGTAACGTTACGACATCAGGTAATTGAACATAAGTTCACTCCTTTATTTGGTATGATCTGTAGATACACCTTATTACCATCACTTTAATTTAAATAATTACAAATTATGAGATTTAATTATAAACTCTGATTTAAATAGGTGACCTGTTTTAACATAAAATACTATCGCATATGTACTTCATCACTACTTAACCACCCTATTTTATTTTTTATTCACTGTTTTATAATCATTTACAATTTCATATATTTACATATTTCTGTACATAGAATCAATATAAGTATCGATCAAGTTTATTTCGTTTCATTTGTGAGACTGTTGAATTAAGAACTTTAATTTAGTTAACTATTTCAAAGGTTTTGCAAACTTCCTAAGACGAAGATAAATATCTGAAAAGTTTGTATGGCGCCCATTATAACATCTTATAAAGATTAAACTTGTACCAGTTAATAACCCACGGGCTCCCGACTATAAAAGCCAGCCGTTCGCAAGTGTAACATCTACCGATCCTTTAGGAGAAGTTGACGTTACACTATCTGTAGATCATTTTTTGTCGTTTGTCTCAATTGGTTCAAAACTTTTCAGTATCCAATATTATCAATATTTTTATTAAGACTGGGTCAAAAATTTTGGATCAAAAATTAAAAAAAAATTAATAATTTGGATGAAAAGTTAAAAAATTTCAGGAAGTTGGATCAAAATTTAAAAGATTTGGATCAAAATGTAAATAAAATTTTTTAAACATTTCAAGAAGTTGGATCAAAATTTCAAGTATTTTGATCCAGTTTCAAAGATTTGAATGAAGAATTAAAAAAAATTATATGAATTTGGATCAAAATTTCAAAATTTGGTTAAAAATTACAATAATTCGATTAAAATTTCAAGGATTTGGATCGAAAATTAAAAAAAAAATTAAGAATTTGGGTGAAAAGTTAAAAAATTTCAAGAATTTGGATCAAAATTTTAAATATTTGGATCAAAATTTGAATTGAAAATTTAAAACATTTCAAGAGTTGAGTCAAAAATTCAAGGAATTTAATCAATAATTCAAATAATTACAACAATTTGAATGAAAATTTAAGAATTTGGCTGAAAATTTCAAGAATTTTGATCAAATTTCAACGATTTGGATTAAAAATAAAAAACAAATCAAGAACTTAGATCAAAATTTAAAAAACTTCAAGAATTTTGATCAAAATTTTAATGATTTGGATCAAAATTTGAATTGAAAATTTAAAACACTTCAAAAAGTTGGATCAAAATTTCAAGGAATTTAATCAATAATTAAAAGAATTAAAAGGATTTTTATCAAAATTTAAGAATTTGGCTGAAAATTTCAAGAATTTTGATCAAAATTTCAACGATTTGGATCGAAAATTAAAAAAAAAATTCAAGAATTTAGATCAAAAGTTAAAAAACTTCATGAATTTGGATAAAAATTTTAATGATTTGAATCCAAATTTAAATTGAAAATTTAAAATATTTCAAGAAATAGGATCAAAATAATTTCAAGGTTGAATTAAAAATTAAAAAAAATTACAAGAATTTGGATCAAAATTTAAGAATTTTAATAAATATTTCAAGAATTTTGATCGAAATTACAAAAATTTTGATCAAAATATCAAGGATTTGGATCGAATATTAAAAAAATTTCAAGAATTTGAATCAAAATTAACAGAATTTTTATCAAAATTTAAGTATTTGGATGAAAATTTCAAGAATTTGGATCAAAATTTCAAGAATTTTGATCAAAACTTCAAGGATTTGAATCAAAAACAAAAAAAAATATCTACAAGAATTCGGTTAATACAAAAATTTTGATTAAAATTGAAGAATTTGTATGAAAATTTCCAGAATTTTCATCAAAATTTCAAGAATTTTGATTAAAATTTCAAGGATTTGGATCAAAAATTTTAAAAAAATTCAATAATTTTTATCAAAATTTAAGAATTTTAATGAAAATTTCATGGATTTGGATTAAAATTGAAGAATTTGGATCAACATTTCAAACATTTCAAATATTTAGATCTGATTGGCCGACTTTAAAGTTATTTACTATTGTACCCTGACATAGTGCAAAGTTTCTTGAAGAATTTGGATGAAAATTTCAAGGATCGAAAATTAAAAAAAAATCAAGAATTTGGGTCAAATGTTAAAAAATTGCTTTAATTTTGATCAAAATTTCAAGGATTTGGCTGGAAAATTAAAAAATTTTCGAAAATTTGGATCAAAAGTTAAAAGAGTCAAGCATTTGTATTAAAATTTTAAAGATTTGCATCAAAATTTGAATCGAAAAAAAATCATGAATTTTGATCAAAACTTCAAGGATTTGAATCAAAAACTAAAAAAATTGAAGAATTTGGATCAAAATTGAAGAATTTGGATCAAAATTAAAGAATTTGTATCAAAATTAAAGAATTTGGATCAAAATTGAAGAATTTGTATGAAAATTTACATTTTTGTCATCAAAATTACAAGAATTTTGACTAAAATTTCAAGGATTTGGATCGAAAATTTAAAAAGAAATTCAATAATTTGTATCAAAATTTACGAATTTGGATGAAAATTTCAAGAATTTTCATCAAAAGTAAAAAAATTTCAAGAAGAAAAATCAAAAAAACTACAGGAATATGTGTATAAATCTGGTTCAGAGGGTTTCAACTGTGAACTTCAATGAAACCATGCAGATTGTTAAATGATATGAAATATGGACTGTAATTTTTAGGTTATGAAAATGACTCACGAAATCAGAGGTTAAACTTATATTAATAAAGAAAATAACGTGGTGCAATGCCTGAACTGGCTGGGGGCACTTTGACTCTATATAAAGTTAAATGAGAAAAATGCGAATCGAAGATTGCACAACAAACATATAATTCTAACAGCGCACGGCGTGCTTTCGCCTTGAGTTTCTGATCTCGTCTGTCTTGTCGCGGGGCGAGGGTAGTTCGGTTTCCTGCTAACCGTGATGACGTAGTACACATGAGCGCGCGGATTAACTTTTTTATGTCTGTTTGTAAATTAAATTTACGTTTAATTACCATAAGACTAAACATGGCCCCCAGCGTTGAAAAACATTTCAACAGTAGATAAATTAAAACTAAATACATGGGCACATGGCCTACAAGTAACATAGATTAACCTTAAACTTAACTAATACATGGGCTCAAAGCCAACGAAACATAAAGAAAACTTAACTAAATACATGGGCTCAAAGCCAACGAAACATAAAGGGAACTAAACTAACACTCCCGAACCCTTAACTTGCCTCAGCGAGCGGTAATGGACACACTTTGACGACCGCACGTTTGATTACTCCATTAGATGTTTTAATTGACACTACGCGCACTACCATATCGGAACCTGGATGTAAAGTTACTATTCGTCCCAGTTTCCACCTATATGGCGGAAGATTGTCCTCGCGAATAAGTACCAGTGATCCAACTTGAATTTGACACTTATTGGTTTTCCATTTGGTCCGTTGTTGTAGTTGGCTAATATATTCCTCTGACCAACGGGACCAAAATGATTGTTTCAGTCTTTCTAATTGTTCCAGATTCGACAATCGATTCACCGGCATCGTCATTACGTCCGGAAACGGAATAGTTTGAAGTGAACGACCGATTAAAAAATGTGCAGGCGTTAATACCTCTAAATCGTTAGGGTCAGTAGACAAGGGTGTTAGGGGCCTAGAATTTAGAATGCTTTCAATCTGAGTTATCACGGTATAAAAGCCTTCAAAGGTTAATAAAGTATTGGAGAGAACCCGTTTAATATGGTGTTTAGCAGATTTAATGCCAGCTTCCCATAGCCCTCCTTGATGCGGAGAATAAGCTGGTATAAAGTGCCATTGAATATTAAATGTTGTGTCAATCTTATCTGACAAAGAGGATTCGCTAGACTTTAAAAATGTACTCAATTCCTTTAGCTGATTATTAGCCCCGACAAAATTGCTGCCGTTGTCACTGTACACGTGCGCTGGTTTACCGCGTCGTGCAATAAAACGTTGAAATGTCTCCAAAAATGCTGGTGTGCTTAACTCACTGACGAGTTCTAAATGAATAGATTTAGTGGCTAAACATACAAACAAGCATAGGTAGCATTTTTGGACCTTACAACCGCGGCCCTTTCGATCCTTTATGGAAAAGGGACCGGCATAGTCTATTCCGGTATCTGCAAAGGGTAATCTAGGATTAACCCGTTGCTCAGGTAGATTTCCCATTATTGGTAATAAAGCCTTGGGCTTAAAACGAAAACATGTTACACATTCTCTAATAATGCGTTTTGCTAAATTTTTGCCTGAAATAGGCCAACAAAATTCTCTGACATGAGCTAACAATTGGTTTGGACCACAATGCAAGAGCTGAAGATGTTCATGTTTCAAAATAAGCTTAGTTAATATATGATCGGATGAAAGAACTACTGGATGCCTTTTATTAAATGAGTAAGAAGAATGTTTTAATCTCCCACCAACTCTTATTATTCCATTTTCCAAAAATGGGGTTAAGGATAAAAGTCTACTTTTATTACTTACAACTCCTGATTTTGTAAGCTCGCACATATCTAAAGGAAATGATTCATGTTGCGAAAGTTTTACTAAGACGTTTAGTGAATCTCTTAACTCGACGATAGTCAAGAATCCACTTTTTGGTGATTTGGAATTTCTTAGATTATTTATAAATCTTAAGGAATACGCCATAACTCTTTTGAGACGATTTAGTGATGAGAATCTTTCAAATGGAAACCATTTACTTGAATTAACTTGAACAAACGTTTTACTCTGGTTTCTCAATTCTGGAAGTTCTTCGTGCAAAATGGGTTTTGATAATGAAATGTCATGAGGCCACTCATTTTGGGAGTTTCTTAACCACGTAGGACCAGAAAACCACGTGGTAAAATGTATAAAAACTATGGGCGACATGCCACGAGATAAGGAATCGGCTGGATTCAATTCGGTTGGGACATATCGCCACGATTGAATGTTGGTAGTATTTTGAATTTCTGTTACTCGATTACCAACAAATGATTGCAGCAAGTGAGGGGATGTTCGAATCCATGATAATACAACGGTAGAATCACTCCATAAAAAATACTTTTTAATTTTAAGGGATATTGAATTATTGACCTTTTCGAAGAGTTTCGCCAGAAGAACTGCGGCACACAACTCCAAACGTGGTATGCTGATTGACTTCAGCGGAGCAACTCGACTCTTTGAAGTAATTAAATTAAGGTGAACATGATGATTAAAATCAATAACACGAACATAAATGCAGGCACCGTAGGCCTTTTCGGATGCGTCTGAAAAGCCATGAATTTCAATGCTTTGAGCATTCTGAGCAGAAACACATCGGGGAATTTTTAATGTATTAATGGTTGAAAGTTGCGTTCTAAAACTTAACCATTTTTGAGCTATACTATCTGGTACTTCGTGATCCCAGGATAGTTTTAGCAACCAAAGTGATTGTAATGTGAGCTTGGGGACAATAATAATTGGACCTAAGAGTCCTAAAGGATCGAATATTTTTGCTATTTCAGATAGAATTAAACGTTTAGTAATTTTCTGACTAATAGGGGAGAGATCAATGTAAAAAGAAAAACAGTCTGCCGAAGGAGACCAAATTAACCCCAAGGTTTTTCCGTTTTCTGAAGTTGAAAAATAAAATGTATCTGTAGAAGAGTTAGATATCTTAATGCCATCGAGGACATCCCTGCTATTAGATTTCCATTTACGAAGCTCGAAGTTTGCTGAACTTAGAATTTCAGAAATTTGATTGCAAATGTCAATAGTACTACTAATAGAATTTCCTCCAGATAAAACATCGTCTATATAGAAATCTCGACTAATAACCTCTGAAGCTTGAGGAAACGAGAATTTGGTTTCAATTGCTAATTGCTTAATGCAACGTGTTGCTAAGAAAGGAGCACTTGATGTGCCATAGGTAACTGTGTTGAGAGAAAATGTTTGAAGTTCATTGTCTGGACTTTCTCTCCAAAGAATTAATTGCAATGGTTTAAACTCATCCTTAACTAGAATTTGCCTGTACATTTTACAAATGTCAGCGGTGAAGGCGTATAAATGCTGCCTGAACCTTAATAGTATTGAAAAAAGATCTTCTTGAACCACAGGACCAACCATTTGCAGGTTATTGTAGGAATATCCAGAAGTTGATATTGCACTACTATTAAAGACAACACGTAGTTTAGTTGTATCGTGATCTTCACGTAAAACACCATGATGGGGAGAGAAATATGTGATTTGACTTTCTGATTGATGAAATGACGACATATGGTTAAGATCTATGTATTCTTTCATGAAATCGACATACATCTTTTTTAATGTTGGGTTTAAGAGGAGTTTTCTTTCTAAAGAAAAGAATTGCTTTCTAGCCAATTCCTTGGAATCACCAAGTTGATTTATTGACTCTTTCAATGGAACTGATACAATGAACCTACCTTCTTGATTACGACTGAAAGTATCACCGAAATGCTTTTCTGATAACATTTCTTCATTTGAAAAAGACGTATTATGAGAAACTTCTTCAATTTCCCAAAATTTAACTAGTTGATCTTGAACACTTGAAGTTTTAACAAAATGACACGATGTGACCTTGGATCTGATTGGACCGATAGGACCTGAAATGATCCATCCAAGCCTAGTATTTTGTAAAATAGGCATGTTTTTGCCTATTGAAATCATCTCATTGTGCATAAGACTCCAAAATGTGTCTGCACCAATTAAAAGATCTACTCTACAAGGTTTGTAGAACTCTGGATCTGCAAGCTGTACCCTTTCAGGTACTTGAATGGACTTTGGATTGAGGAATGAAATTGGAAGAATATCAGTAATTTCTGGAATTACTAAACAATGGAGAAATGTGTTGAAATCTGCATTAAGAGATGAAATGTTCACGTCACATGATGTTTTTAAAGATGATTCGCAATTGCCAATACCCTTTACTGATAATTCAATTCGATTTTGTGGAATGCCTAGTTTGTCAATGAAATTTTGTGAAACGAAATTGGACATAGACCCATTATCTAACAAAGCTCTGCAAACATGTTTATTACCTTGTGCATCAGAAATTTTAACTAAAGCAGTGGCGAGTAAGACTTGGCTTTTGACTGCGTAATTGCAAAATGTTGTTAAAGCTTTCGTATCTATAGAACTGATTGGCTCTGAACTTGAGCCCAAAGAAGAAATGCTAGGAGCACTAATAACTGAACTGTCATTTGCGTGCAAAAGAGAATTATGTTTTTCATGACAATGTCTGCAGTTACCATATTTGCAAACATCCACAGAATGATTGTGTTGTAGACAATTAAAGCATAGGTTTAAGTCTATCACCTTTTGTTTCCTTTGAGGTACCGTTAAAGACAGAAATTTAGGACATTTGTAAATATTGTGATGATTTTGACAATAATAGCATGCAAATTTACTTTTTTGTATTTCATTTACAACACCTGAAAATCGCTTTTGACCTTGCCCCGGAGCATGACGATATGGATTTTGACTATTCTGTAAACTTGGTTTTGCTTTTTGTAAATATTTTTCAAGAAAATCTGCACGATTTGATAGGAAGTTTGAAAACTGCTCTAATGTTGCAAGATCGTCATCAGAGTCCGCCATTTCCCATTCACGAAGCGTCTCTGAATCTAGTTTGCATGTAACATGATAAATAATCAATGGATCCCATGAATTTGTATTCACTCCACTATTTTTAAGACAATTTAAATTTTCGGACAAAGTATCCACAACGTACCTAAGCGCCTTTGGAGAATTGGGCTTTATTTCGTGAGTTTCTTTTTTGGGAGTTTCTTAACCGTTTTTGGGAGTTTCTTAACCACGTAGGACAAGAAAATAACGTGGTGCAATGCCTGAACTGGCTGGGGGCACTTTGACTCTATATAAAGTTAAATGAGAAAAATGCGAATCGAAGATTGCACAACAAACATATAATTCTAACAGCGCACGGCGTGCTTTCGCCTTGAGTTTCTGATCTCGTCTGTCTTGTCGCGGGGCGAGGGTAGTTCGGTTTCCTGCTAACCGTGATGACGTAGTACACATGAGCGCGCGGATTAACTTTTTTATGTCTGTTTGTAAATTAAATTTACGTTTAATTACCATAAGACTAAACAATATGGATCAAAATTTAATAATTTATATGAAAATTGTAGTCAAAATTTAAGAATTTTAATGAAAAGGGGATTTGACGAAGATTAAAAAAATTTCAAGAATTTTATTCAAATTTAAGAATTTTGATCACAACTTCAAGGATTTGAATCAAAAACAAAAAAAAAATATGTACAAAAATTCGGTTAATACAAAAATTTGGATTAAAATTGAAGAATTTGGATCAAAATTGAAGAATTTGTATCAAAATTGAAGAATTTGGATCAAAATTGAAGAATTTGGATCAAAATTGAAGAATTTGGATCAAAATTGAAGAATTTGTATGAAAATTTCCAGAATTTTCATCAAAATTACAAGAATTTTGATTAAAATTTCAAGGATTTGGATCGAAAATTTTAAAAAAAATTCAATAATTTGTATCAAAATTTAAGAATTTGGATGAAAATTTCATGGATTTGGATTAAAATTGAAGAATTTGGATCAAAATTTCAAATATTTAGCTCTGATTGGCCGACTTTAGAGTTGTTTACTATTGTACCCTGACATAGTGCAAAGTTTCTTGGATTCAAATTTAAGAATTTTGATTAAAATTTCAAGGATTTGGATCGAAAATTTGAAAAAAAATTTAAGAATTTGTATCAAAATTTAAGAATTTGGATGAAAATTTCATGAATTTAGATCAAAATTGAAGAATTTGGATCAAAATTTCAAGAATTTTGATCAAAATTTCAAGGATTTAAATCTGATTGGCCGACTTTAAAGTTGTTTACTATTTTACCCTGACATAGTGCAAAGTTTCTTTGCGTACCGATTGTTACAAGAAATTGGATTAAAATTTAAGAATTTGGATTAAAATTTCAAGGATTTGGATCGACAATTAAAAAAAATGCAAGAATTTGGATCAAAAGTTAAAAAATTTCTAGAATTTTGCTCAAAATTTCAAAGATTTAAATCAAAAATTAAAAAAAATTACGAGAAAACAGATCAAAATTACAAGAATTTTGATTAAAATTTCAATGATAAGGATCGATAATTTAATTCAAGAACTTGTATCAAAATTTAAGAATATGAATGAAAATTTCATGAATTTGGATCAAAATTTCAATGATTTAAATCTAGTAGTGAAACGTTCCTACCCTAGGCCACTTAATCTCTTATTAATTCCCATTTTTAATTACTATTTTTCCTATATTTTTCTATTTCCGTAGAATTATTTTACTTATAAATTCTAATTTTATTTTTCCCTGTATAAAATTTACGCTTCAAATATTTCTCTTAAAATTCGTAAAAGACTCAAAATAGCTAAAAAGTTGTCCTCAGGAATGCAGTTATCTACGATAACATAAACAAATTGGCGATTACGAGTCGCAATAGGGTAGATTCTCACTACGCAGTTACAATGCCTACGTCACGAAATGAGATAATTTCTGGGTATAAAAGGGGCATAAAATGAGAAATAAAATCAGTCTGAAAATTTTTACCATCGCCTAAACTATCTAACAGTACCTACGCTTCGCTTCGAGAAAGAATAAATAAAAAACCAGCCAGAGAGAAAAAAAAACAGTTCCTTTAAAAATACCCATCGACGAAAACAACAATTATTTTGTAGACCTGTGTCTACCTCCAACTTCGACCCCGTAATAATTATTTGTAGGCCTTTGCCTATCGTATAGAAAACAACTGCCCATAAAACCAAAGAGAAAATAAGTAAAGAAAAATAATCTAAAATTCGTTACAAAATAAAAATATCTATCTAAATAAAATGTCTCAAAAACACCCCCAATTCAAAATCCGGGGAAGAAAATTCATATTTAATTTGCGTCCGGACAAGTAAACCATTTGTTTAATTGACCGTTCACAGCGGCGCGCCGTTGTGTGTTCGGAAGGGTTAAGTCAGGAGTCTCATTTACCAATTACAACAATACACAATACATTACACAGAAAATCTTGTGTTTTTATGAGTTGGTCAAGATTGTTACTATGTCTATTAAGGTAAGGTCCCTTTTAAACAAAAAAAGAATTAATTATTTTGGGACGGTAGGAGGCAATGTGATCTCCCCTCCCCGTGAAATTTTCCCAATGAGGGATGTCGCAGACGGCAATAGACCCGCGGGCATTCCATCTTCCTACCTGAATGATTAGGACATTATTGACCATAGTAAATACACGTGATTTCAAATCACTCAATTAAAAAGGTTATAAAATAGAAACAAACAGAAATATAAAAATGATTACACAAACACAAAATACAAATTGGTAAAATGTGACAAATGTCTTCTCTTTCGTCCACCCAGTAGCGGGTCTCTGTGAGGGGTCCTCACATACAAATAGAGTAAAGAGTAAATAATGTCTTAAGGTTTTGATTTTTGTAATTATCATAAAAGGTTGAAATTACGGAATATACGATTTGAAGGTTTTTCAGTGTTTTATTTTTTTTACTTGCAGCAAACTTTACTATAACGAATAAAAATACAGCACAACTGGGTCCTTTAACAATACTAGACGATCAGGTATATTTTATGATAAATTTGAGTATAAAAGTTTCTTACCGAAATGGCCATCGGTTTGTTACTTTGTGCTCGCCTTTTTCATGAGATAAATGGCCAGGAGGGTGGGAGGTTACAGTAGCCGACTTTCAAATTGTTTACTATTGTACCCTGACATAGTGCAAAGTTCCTTTACGTACCGGTTATGATGGGGCACAGCTTATTCCTTACAATTTTCTTATTGGATTTGATTTTTTTAAATATATTACCTCCTTATGTAGCATTGTAACAATAACTTTGACAATTTGAAAGTACTTTTTATTGCATATAAAACAGATCGAAATTTAAACAAAAACCAGCTTCCATCCCGCTGACGGATGTTTATGCTTCTCATCTCGTATCTGGTAATTCACACATACACACACGGCGCATATAATAAATGCGGTATTGCCACGTCTATATAAAAGTCTGTGAGCACCAGAAATCCCGGCCACCTTGAACAGATATTAACAACACATATTAATTTGTAAGTAAAATACATTCCTCGATTAGTTTTTACATCTACTAGTCTAATAATATTATGGGTGCCTGGATACACTTTGGACCCAAGATCATCTTAGCAGTGGTAAATTATGATCTTTAAGAAGGACGAGAATTCCTGGCGCCACTTTATTGGGAATGATTAAACAACAAATTGAATTTTCTGATATTGATCTAAGCTGTTAGCAACAATTGTAGTAACATCTTGTATTAGTGCCCGCACACGTTTTTTATGTTTTTGTACTAACCATTAATTAATTTGTAAAGTTCAGACTTTTGTTATTGTATTCTTTCTGCCACTTTGTATTATAGACCTGATGATGGCAGTTATGCCGAAACTATTTGCCGTTCCCTCTTCATCGTATTTCTTTAAAATATAATTTGTATGGTAATATATTTTAAGTTTTATTACTTCTTGTATAACTTTATAAAAAAAAAGTTTTTAACTCTTTAATTAATTAACTTCGACAATCAAAAAGCGATCAATTAAAACATAAAAGTTTTCCCAAAATCCCCTGGTGCACTATATTCCTCAAATAAATGAGGACGCAGCTGTATCGTGTGCGGCTTTCTAATAGAAGAGACTGGTCTGTTATTAGTCATGGCAGTAAGATCGATGGCGTTAATAGCGCCCTCTTTAATCAAGCACAATACCATATGCATTGTGGCACCTTGTTTAGGCCCGGTTCATAGACAGGTAAACAGGAATTATACACTAACCCACACATATACACATCTACCCTTCGATCCGTCTTCATTAGGGCAAAAGGGGTTGAAAACGCGACGACAAAAAGGGAGTTTGATGAATATATTATTTAGTGGAGGTTTGGGAGTTGTTGGGTTTTTTTTTTGTTCCGAAATGAGAATAATTAAGGGTTAATTGTCGTAAAAAATTTATGTAAACTTATCTCATCTATTTTATGCTTGTAACTTTGAGATTAAGAGAGAAATAATAAAAAACAACAATAAATATTTTATACAGTATTTTTTACTATAACTAAATGGTATTATCAGTCATCACTAAGTTGACTTGGAGCATCCCGAAATATAACTGAGCATAATATTATTTTGTAACTACGATAAATAAACCCAGTTGAAATTTTATACTACGATATTTTTTTTTTAAATTTGGAATAAAAAAATATAAAAAATGAAATGTGAAAGTCGATACTGGTTGAAAGGCTGCATTACACCAACAAACGAGACAAAAATGTTATGAATTATAGCGTCATAATTTTTCCACCAAAACATATTCAGTTTCTCTTTGAGCTTTCGAAGTTTTAAAAATAACTTGACAAACGGTGTTAAATTTTAGTTTCTTAATTTTAAATGAATACAGTTAAAAATATAAAATATTTAAATTGTGTAACTTAGAGATATTTCAAACTAATTTATTTAGCTTAATTGAACATTAAAGAAAAGGACAAAAATTTAATAATTTATATAAATCATAAATAAATTATAAATTAGGGAGAAATTTAATATTTAATATTTGTAGGCCCTTTGTACCTTAGGTCTGCTTATTTAGTTGTAACACCTTCGTGAAAATATATTTGGACCCTTGGCGCTTTAAAAGTTTGATAGTTTTTTGCCAAAGAAGTCCAAATTTTTTTTTAAACTTTAAGTGAGGGAAACATAGATTTAACCCTTATCTATGCATCTCTATTTTTTTATATAAGCGCAACGTCATAGCCCTGCCGTAAAATGGACCGTGGTTAGTACAATTTTTTTATAGTTTTAAATATTAATTTAAAAATAATCAAAATATTTTGAAAAAATTTAAATATTTTAAATAAAATAGAATAATTAGAAAAAGTAACAATAAAAATGGAATAAAATTTGAAAACATCACAATAAATAAGAAAAAATCCAAGAAAATTGAAAATCAAGTTTGAACAAATTTGGAAAAATCCGAAAATGTTAAAATTATTAAAAAATATCAGAAAATATTTGAAAATCAGATTAATTGGATAAAAAATTGAACAAAGTAAAAAATTTTAAAAATATCAGAAAAATAAAAAAATATCAGAAAAGATCACAAATAAATTAAAATTTTTAAAAATAAATTATACGAAATTTTTAATAAGTAGAAAATTAAACAGTTTCTAAAAACCAGATAAAAATTAGAAGAATTTTGAAAAATCTGATAATATTAAACAATATTAAAAAATATCATAAAATAATGAAAAACTCTAGAAAAAATCTGAATGTATCAAATGAATCAAAACAATAAAACAAAATAGAAAAATCAAAACTTTGTAAAAAATTAGAATGAATCAAAAAAAAATTAAAAAAATCAGAAAAAATTAGAAAGTTTGGTAAAATCTGAAAGTATCTAATAGTATTAAAAAATATCAGACAATCTTAGAAAATTTAAGAAGTAAATACCAGAAAAATAAACAAGAAATAAAGTATTAAAAAAAATCAGAAAAAATAAAAAAAATAAAAAAAAGAAGAATATTATACAATATTAAAATATTTTATAAAGTATTAAAAAAGTCTAGAAAATATATAATAGAAGTATCAAATAAAATCAAAAAAGTAAAAAAAATAAGTATTTTAATAACAAATAGAAAAGAAAAAAAAGATAAAAATTAGAATAAAATTTCTAATAATCTTACTAAAAGTCTTATAAATGGCAGAAAACAGTGGAAAATTCAAGAAAATTTCAGAGTCTATCAGAAAGTATCAGAAAAATCAGAAAACCCTGAAAAAACTAGAAAATTTAAAAGAAATGAGAAAATTAGAGAATATTGTAGAAAATCAAAAAAAAAAACAAAAACAAAAAATCTTGAAAGAATTAAGAATAATAAAAAAAGTGAGAATATTATAAAGTATTAAAAAATATAAGAAAATATTAAAAAAGTTGAGCAAAAATATCAGAAAGTATCAAATAAAATCAAAAAAAAAATTGGAATATTTTAGAAAAATTAGAAAAATCGGTAAAAAAATTAGAAAAAGTAAAAAAAGAAGAAAAGCAGTTAAAAATTAAAAAAAATTTGAAAAAATCTAAAGGGTCTTCAAAATTCCAGAAAATATTGAAAAATTCAATACACTATCAGAGTAACAGAAAAAATCATAGAAATCTAAAAAAACTAGAAAATTTAAAAGAAATCAGAAAAATTAGAGAATAGAAAAAATCAAAAAAATGAAAAAAAAACTTAAAACATTTTATGAAAATTAGAAAAGTCGGTAAAAAAATAGAAGAAAATTGAAAACAGAAAATAAAAAGAAATATGGGAAAATCAGGTAAAAATAAGAAAAAAAACTTCTTCAAAAATACCAGAAAATATCAGATAATTTCAGAAAAATCAAAAAAAAATTGAAAAAATCAGGAAAAATGAAAAAAAGGAGAATAATGTAAATATTAAAAAACATTAGAAAGTATTTAAAAATATCAGATAATATTAAAAAATATCAGAAAATATTAAAAAATATCGGAAAATATTAATTAATATCAGAAAATATTAAAATATATTAAAAAATATCGGAACTAATAAAAAATATGAGAAAATATTAATAAATATCAGAAAATAATAAAAAATATTATAAAATATCGGAAAATTTAAAAAAATTCCAGAAAATATTAAAAAATGTCCAGAAAATATCAGAAAGTATCAAATTAAATCAGAAAATTAAAAAAAAATAAATATTTTAGAAAAATTAAGAAAATCGGCAAAAAAATACAAAAAAAATCATAAACAAACGATTTAAATAAATTAAAGAAAATGAGATAAAAGAATTGGAAAAATCTAAAAATCTGAAAAAATAGGAGAAAGTATTCTGGAAAAAATCACAAAAAAAAAATCGGATAAATCTAAAAATATTAAACAGAAAAATTAGAAAGTATGAAATAAAATAAGAATATTAAAAAAATAACTATTTTGAAAAAAATAGAAAAATTGGGAAAAAATGTTAAAAAATTAAAAGAAATAAAAATAAATTGAAGAAAATCAGAAAAAAATGGGAACTTTTGAAAAATCTGAAGGTTTAAAAATTAATTAAAAAATATCATAAAATTCAAGAAAATATTAGAAAGTACATGAAAAAAAAAGGTTAAAATTAAACATTTTAAAAATATAAAATGTAAAAAATTAGAAAAATAAAAAAAAAAGAATTTTAAAGTATTAAAAAATATCTGAAAATATTAACTAAGTCCAGAAAATATTAGAAAGTATCAAATAAAAACAGAAAATTAAAAAAAATTGAAGCATTTTAGAAAAAATTCGCTAAATAATAACAAAAAAAAGTTAATAAATTGAAAACATTTAAAAAATATGAGAAAATCAGATAGAAATAACAACAAAAAAATTAAAGAACACAAACAATTAAAAATAAAACTAAAGATCTTAAAAATACCAGAAAATATTGTGGAAAAAATCAGAAAAAAATCAGAAAAATTGGAAAAATCTAAAAAAATCAGAAAGTATCAAATAAAATAAGAAAATTAAAAAAAATATCTATTTTGAAAAAGTTAGAAAAATTGGAAAAATCAAAACAAATAAAAAAAAATTGTAGAAAATCAGATCAAAAATAGAAAATTCGGAAAGATCGGAAGGTCTCAAAATTTACTAAAAAATATCAGAAAATTCAAGAAAATACTAGAAAGTACCAGAAAAAAGTCCATAAAATATCAGAAAGTACCTAATGAAATGAGAAATTAAAAAAAAATCAAATATTATCCAAAAAGTATCAAAATAATTTAAAAAAATAAGAGAAAATGAGATAAAAATTAGAAAAAAAATTGAAAAATCTAGAAATTTTAAATATTGTGGAAAAAATAAAAAAAAACATCGAAAACTTTGAAAAAATCTAAAAATATTATACAGAAAAATCAGAAAGTATCAAATAAACTACGAAAATTAAAAAAAAAACTAACCATTTAAAAAAATTACAAAATTCGGGAAAAAATGTTAAAAACCAAAAAAAA
The DNA here is from genome assembly GCA_963243735.1 of Neocrepidodera transversa. NCBI lineage: Eukaryota > Metazoa > Arthropoda > Insecta > Coleoptera > Chrysomelidae > Neocrepidodera > Neocrepidodera transversa. The sequence goes on from OY725347.1 coordinate 8,195,159, forward strand.
AATGAAGAAAATCAGATAAAAAATAGAAAATTTGGAAAAATCGGAAGGTCTCAAAATGTATTAAAAAATATCAGAAAATTCTAGAAAATATTAGAAAGTACAAAAAGAAAAAACAAAAAAACATGTTAAAAATTGTAAAAAATTAGAAAAAAAAAGGAAAAAAAAGAATATTAAAGTATTAATAAATATCAGGAATTATTAAAAAAGTTCAGAAAATAACAGAAAGTATCAAATAAAATCAGAAAATAAAAAAAATGAAACGTTTTAAAAAAATTGAAAACAGAAAAATATGAAAAAATCAGAAAAAAATAGAAAAGAAATTGGAATAATCTAAAAACCTTAACACACAAATACCAGAAAATGTTAAAAAATTCAAGAAAATATTCAGAGGATCAGAAAACATCCAAATAAAAATCAGAAAAATATAAAATTAAAAAAATAAAAAAAAACGGAAAAATCAGAAAAAATTTGAAAACACTAGAAATTTTAAATGTAATAAAAAAAATTGAGAAAATTGTAGAAAATAAAATAATCAAAAATCAAAATAAAAAGAAAATAGAAAATTAGAAAAATCAAAAAGATTTGACAAAATTAGAAAATTTAAAAATAAAGAAAAATTAGAGATCATAAATTATCAGAAAAATCAAAAATCAATAATATAAAAAAAAATTATAAAAAAGTGCAAAAAAAAATTTAAAAAATGCCAAAAAGTATAGGAATTGCCAAGGTCGATTTTGCAACAATACAGCGACGTAATTTTCAGCATTTATTAAAAGTAATAATTGAAATGAATTTTTTGGGTGCCGAGACTTATATTTTTGACAACTGTCTACCAAAACCGTTTCACTTTGGTTTACGTTTCATGCCATTTTGATTTCCATTATCTTTTACTTTAATAATTTGATTTAAAAATATTACTTAAAATCAAAAACAAATTGAATTGAAAAAGCGCAAAACTTCTTATATAGTGCTGAAAAGATTCACTTTAATATTCTTTTTAAGTTAAACAAGACAAAGGTCAAAATAAACTGTGAGCTTGACAACTTCTGTTTCGAACATAAACTTTTTGAATACACATTTTAATATTACTGCAGATTCGAGACCGAACTCAAATTCAATAACTTGAAAGTACTTTCTTACTTCAAAAGAGTTATATTAGTTGTCGTTTTTTAATTTTTAAGTTTTTAGCAAACTGAAAATGAATTAATTAAATTTATTTACAGATTTTAGAACTCGAAATGAATTACTAAATTTAGAGATATGTATTAAATGTATAAATAGAAAAGTTTCTCAAAACCATCATCCTTATTAAACTTATTTCCCTAAAACATTATCTTAAGTAACGAAATTTACTAATTTATTGTTTTAATTGCCGGATTGCGGAGCACTTCCTTTTAGTTGTGGAGTACTCGGTGAATGCTTTAAAAATTTATTAGAGCTTTCGTCTTTCTGCTTGCTGCCATTTATTTCGTTAATTGTCAGCATCATTAAAAGACTTTCAGATGATAAATGCATGTAGTTAGCAACTCCTAATTAATTAGAAATATAATTTGCTTACTTAATAACTCCTTCTTTGTCGGACGAAACTTCTCGATCCGCGTTGGGTTTTTAATGGGTTTGAGTTATGATCGTTTTTTTATTCGAATTTGACTAAAGGATTTTGCTTGCTTTATATTAACATAATCAAAGATGTATTTTTTTAATAAGAAAATACCAATTACAAATAAATTATACTATAAATTAAATTTGTGAAATTTTTGTGAAGTCGGATTAATGGCATAATCGACGTAGAACAACTCTAAGCAAATTCTGGAATCTCATTTTCCCGGAAAATGCCTACGATAAAGAAAACACTTGATCAACTCCTTTGTTTGGATCGCTACAAATTTTCCTTAGTTACCTAATCCATTTCATTTAAATAGAATGAACTTGTACTGAATAAATTTTAGAACCTGTAACAAATGAAGGTTAATTTAATAAAATAAAAGGAATGCTTAAGAATACTTGATTAATTTGATTATACAGGTATATTTTGTATAAATTATTGTTTTGTTACATATTTATAAAATTATTTTTCATTGAATTTAAATTGTTAATATTCAAATATAAAAGTTTTCCCTTCTCCAAACCCCATCCTGAGTTTCGCTCTTGAAATTCCGATATTTTTAGCATCATATTCGGTTCTGAATATCTGCTTATAACTTATTAAAATAATTTAAAATTAACCTTTAGAATGTGGTTTTTCTGTAACGTAAGACCCAGAAGCTAACCAAATAAGTCACTGAAGACACATTCACCGAGGTAATCGCTACGCACTGACAATACTGGACAATATCTCAAGATAAGGGATGTGAAGCATAAAACAAACCCTGATACAGAAGTGAAATAATGCTCACAGATATTAACGATACAATCCACGAATATCAGCATGAACCGTAAAAAGTTTTTAAATAAAAAAGTAATTTTATTGAAAGGATTTACCTATCCAGACAACTCAGCATGTAATGCATCCAACCTCTTCCCTCCATCAAACAAAAGTAAATATATGTAGTTCCTGTCACTATTAAAATACGATTTGGAGCAAACATTGTCAGATCCACTCCTGTTGAAGGATATCCAGAGGACAGCAGTGAAGAGGGGTTAATCCAGGTAATGAGAACGAAAAGGCAGTTATGGAGTGCGTATGGAGTCTAGGTCAGGTCATACATTAAAGCACAGAAACTTATATCGTAGCGACCTCTTAAAAGAATACCCGAAAGCATGTGCAATGTATATTGCAAAACGATAAGTAGTTCTTGTTAAATTGTATCCCCACATATAAGGCGATAATTCAAATTTTGATTTTTTACGGTTTTGATGCTTCACTAATCTGTATCTTTTTGGTTCTGACTCTTTAAATTCTGTTTCATTATTTTCTGACGTCATACGGGTTTGATCGATTGGCGCTTCGATAAATTGGGATTACGATAATATAGCGTTCTGTTTTAATACTATTCTGAGTTTATAAGAGTTCGATCTATTGGTATTTTAATAAATTTTACGTCTTTGATGTATTAACTATTTGAAGTTTTAAAGTACTGGTCTTTTAGTTTTTTTGATATTTTATTAATTTCTTAAAATATCTATCTGATTCTTTAATATTAGTTTTAATACGATTCGATTTTTTACGGTTTTGATAAAATATCATTTTGCTATAATAGATGTTTGGTTTTTTATTAATTTGACATAATAACATTTTGAAAAAAATTCTGTTTGATCTTTTAAATTCTGCTAAGTTGTGCCCTCCCATCTAAGTCGAGTACTGAGGACAGAGACCGTGTTAGGGTCGACTCGAAGCCAAACTTGGTCGACTGCAAGCCTCTTAACCAGTTGTGAAGGAACCATCAATCGAACCACCATACCAGCCTTGAGGACGTACCTGTGCCGCCCGACACATCACCGAATAAATTTGGTTGCACACTTTTATGATGTCATTTACTTAGTTATTTCTGGATTCTAGCTGCTAACACCCAGTTTCTCAATCCAGTAGAGCAAGTAAAGCCCGATATTATGGCCATTAGCACTTTGTCGATAATATAACGATTCCTGGAGTATTTTATCTTCACTGATGCTGTCCGGTGCAAGTGGCCTATACACTCTAAATGGAGCCTTACAAACTTGACGCTCGAGTTTTCAATATTTTATTCTTTTAATAAACCACACTTAAATTTTATGACCGTATTTAATTTTCTTATCTTAAGCTCCCCTTATTCTATCTGTAAACGAATAAAAAAAACTTTCAACACCACAGAAGCAGAAATATCTCAGACCAGAGATATATCTTATTTTTTAGAGCCTTACTCTTCGGCTCACAGAAAATTATGTATTGTACTTTTATACTTTATTAGAGCTTTCTGATTTGCTAACAAGAAGGATGTAAAGGGACATGCTGCTTTCTTTTCCATCCTTGTTTCCCATTTTTTTTCTTCCTTCACAATTTTCTTCCAATGTTCGAACGACATGATACTTTATACTTTTATTTGGCCGTGCAGTGCTGATGATTTTATTTATTTTATATTCATAAATATTGCAATTATTCAGAGCCCTAAATACAGGATCAATGATAAATGAAATTGAAGGTGCTGAAGTATTCAGAATTTTTAAAATGATGTTTTTCTTCTGATTTCAAAAATAAACCATATCATAAGAATAACAGTGTAAGACAGGGTTATGATATGGTATATTTTTAAAATGAGAAGAAAAACATCTTTTCAAAAATTTAATAATATACAGGGTGTCTCGTTTAAACAAACGAGTATTTTTCTTGTACCCCCTAAACTACGCACGCCACTGTAGCTTTGTTAACGTTATAATAAAATTAGTTTATAACCACACAACTTTTATTTAAAATTTTTTTTTGTTTATGCAATAATAACTATGGTAAGGGATGGGACATTTATAATGAATAACCCTGTACAATATTTCCCAAGAAAATCCTTCCATAACTCAATTTACACACAATTATTGTTTACTACAAATATCTGCAGTATCGGTGGTTTTTTTTTTATGTTCATATATATTCCTGCGAGTAGTTAAGGAAGAATCCATTCGTTCAAAGCCGTAAATACAGGAGCAAGGGTAAATGAAATTGAAGGTCCTGAAGTATTCAGAGATTGCATACTAGGGCTCAAGGTTCTTCTTGATTACTTGGGGGAAGTTTAATTGTAGGGTACAACCACTTTGCAGACCTTATGATTTGCTTAAACGTTCATGTGCTATGGGATTCTAGACAGACATCCACAATTATTCCGGATTGTCACTGGAGCGAGACCAAAAGTGTCACAAATACAACCTTTGTGCTGATTTTTTCAGTTCAGGAGCGTCTTTGGCTGGTAAATATATTTGTTTTCCAGATATAGTTATGTCTCCAATTGTAACACGACAATCGTTCCCAGAAAATTCGTCTCCATAGAAACCTTCGCGGAAAATCCTTCCCCACAATAATCATTTACCAAAAAATCCTTCACAATATTTCCCAGTAAATCTTTCACTAAGTCAATTTATCCACAATTGTTTTTTACTACAAATATGCATGTACTTTTTGGGCATTTCCGAGTATTTATAATTTAGCCAAGAGAGTCAAATCTATTTTTTTACATAAAAAGAGTGACTGGTTTGCATTTATCAATGTAGTTCTATGTTTTAAGAAAAATATTTAAAAATAGTGACTGGCTTTCATTGCATATGACTATATATCAGACAGATTTGTCAAGGAGAAGAGTCCTGGTTAAGGATTGTCCTCGGAACAAGATTCCTAGAGAAGGACTGCTGTGGAGAAGAATTGTCACTGGGAAAAATTGTCACGGGAAAGAAATGTTTTGAGAAAGAATTGCTATGGGAAAGAACTGTCATGGGGAAGAATATACATGGAGAAGAATTGCCATGGAGAAAAATTGTCATGAAAAATAATTGTCTTGAGAAAGAATTGCCGTGAGAAAAAACTCTCATGGTGAAAAATTGGCACTGAGAAAAATTGTCCGGGAAGAATTGTCCGTGTACGGTTGTCTGGGAATTACTGTTCGAGGAAGGACTACATTTGACTTTCTGTAAGAAATATATGTCACGAAGAAGAGTCCTGGGGAAGGATTGTCCTTGGAAGAAGATTCATAGAGAAGGACTGTCGTGGAGAAGAAAAAAATAATACGAGAAGGATCGTCCGGGTACATTTCTCTGGGAAATATTGTGGGGAAGGATTGCATATGTGTGAAATATATGTCATGGAGAGGAGTCGTGGGGAGGAATTGTCCTGGGGAAGACGATTCGTAGAGAAGGACTATCGTGGAGAAGAATTTTCACTGGAGAAAACTGTCATGAAAAAGAATTGTCTTAAGAATGAATTGCCACGGAGAAGAATTGACATGGGAAAGAATTTTCGTGGGGAAGAATTGGTATGAAAAATAATTGCCAGGGAAGGATTGTCCGGGTATGATTGTCTGGGAAATATTGTTCGGGGAAGGATTGCATGTGAATGTATGTGAGAAATATTGGTCACGGAGAAGAGTCCTGGGAATGGATTGTCCTGGGGAAGAAGATTCGTACAAAAGGACTCTCGTGAAGAATTATCACTGGGAAAAATTACATGGAAAAAAATTGTCTTGAAAAAGAATTGATTTGGATAAGAATGGAAATGGGGAAGATCTGTCATGGGGAAGAAGATTCGTTGAGAAGGGCTCTCGTGAAAAAGAATTGTCACTGGGAAAAATTGTCATGGCAAAGAATTGCCTTGACAAAGAATTGCCATTTAGAAGAATTGCCAAGTGGAAGAACTGTCATGAGGAAGGATTGGCATGAAGAAAAATTGTACGGGAAGGATTGTCCGGATACGATTGTCTGGGAAATGTTGTTCAGTGAAAAACTGCATTTGTGAAAAATATATATCACGCAGAAGAGTCCATGCGAAGTATTGTCCTGGGGAAGAAGATACATAGAGGACTGTCGTGGAAAAGAATTGTCACTCGGAAAATTTGTCATGGAAAAGAATTGCCTGAGAAATAATTGCATTGAAGAAGAATTGCCATGGGGAAAAACTCTCACAGGGAAGAATTGGCATGGAGCAAAATTGTCCGAAAAGGAATGTCCGGGTACGATTGTCTGGAAAATATTGTCCAGATAATGACTGCTGATGACTATATGAGAAAAATATGTTACGGAGCAGAGTCCATGCGAAGTATTGTCCTGGGGAAGAAGATACGTAGAGAAGAACTGTCGTAGAAAAAAATTGTAACTGGGAAAATTTGTCATGGAAAAGAATTGTCATGGAGAAGAATTGCCATGGGAAAGAACTGCTATGAGGAATAATTGGCATGAAGAAAAATTGTAGGGGAAAGATCGTCCGGGTATGATTGTCCGGGAAATGTTTTTCGGGGAAAGATGGCATATGACTATATGTGAGAAATATATGTCACGAAGAAGAGTCCTGGCGAAGTATTGTCCTGTGGAAGAAGATTCTTAAAGGACTGTCGTAGAGTAGAATTGTCACTGGGAAAAATTGTTATGGAAAAGAAGTGTCTTGAGACAGAATTGTCATGGACAAGAATTGTCATGGGAAAAACTCTCATAGGGAAGAATTGTCGTAGAGAAAAATTGTCCGGGAAGAATCGTCCGGGTACGATTGTCTGGGAAGTATTGTTCATTGAAGGATTATCATGCATTCTTTCCCATAATAGGTCCATTCCTATATCGATAGTTTTTTCAATTTTTCCTAACGAGCTAAAGCAAATATGTGTACATGCAAGCATTAACTAAACTACGAAAAACTAACCTCCCTCAACTTTTGTGTTACAAACCAAGATAATATATTTAACATGCGATTAATTAGTGAGACAGTTTAATGCAGACTGTTGACAATAATATCGGCATGCAAACAATTACATTCTGTCATAGCCAAATACATCCGAGGTAAGATAATTAATTAGAGTCACTGGGAATCAAAATCTGCACATTGTTTAGCTTCAATGTTTAATTTAATTTTATAGTAAAATAAATATAATAATTAGTATTGGATAACATAAAAAATATTCCATTTAGACTAGAAACTAAATGATTTTTGTATGTCTTAAACAAAATAAAATAATTTAAAATTCCATTGCGAAAAGTTAATAGCTATAAAAATGTTATATGCTATTATACCCGAAACCGTCAAGTTATATTATCACCTCTTCGCCATCTTAAGCTGCAATTTTGACCGGAAATAGAAACGCCATTTTCTATAATAGGATCCGCTTCGAAAAGGAAGTTTGTCCTGTATTTTAGTGAATTTACACGTACTTGCTGACACTTGTTCAATTCTACTTCTAAACCGATATTATCTTGAAATACATTAGGTGCTTTATAGGTGGTTGTAGCTAGAGTAGTTAAATTAAATTAGATTTTTTTTAGATAAATTGAAAACCGGATTTAAAAAAAATTATTATTTTATTAAAAATGTGAATATAAATAAAACGATATAATTTTTTTTGTTTAATAAAAACCCTATATCTGCCATTAACGATAATAAATGAATCTTCATGGCCATTAAAATAAAATCAGTGGGATTATATAATGGAAGAAGGAATGAAGTGGAAAATGGAAAGCTGCCACAACATCCTATCCGTCTAACCGCTGAACCACTAGAAGATTTAAGAGCTGATTTACTAAACAGGCACTAATCTGTATATGTCAATACTTTAATTAGCTTTGGCAGGATAAATTAATTATATGGAAAGGAAATAGAATTATTCTAAATATACTAATTCGCGTTTAATTAATTTATAATTTGTTTTATTATCAAAACAATATTATTATTATTTAATCATTGTGCGTCAGCTATAATAATTAAAATGAACTGACTCTTATCCCTTTCCAGTACCTGGAACATTTCACCATGGTATCGTTTGTATCCAAAAATTCTTAGACGGCACAGAGGGTTGAAAGGAATAGGCCCTGTCAAAAGATATTCGCATAAATATAAATCGTCCTCTACATATTTCCATCTTAGCTGGCTGAATTTGGCTTCTCAGCACGCTGAAGCTACTCCAGATCTAATTGTGATCCGGCAGAAAGGTTTTCTTTTAGGTTCCTGGTTGAGATTTTCTTTCCTGTTATCTTCTGTCCAAAGGTCTTCCGAATATTTCTATCTTAGCTGGCTGAATATTTCTTCTAAGCATGCTGAAACTATTCCAGATCTAGTTGTGATCAGGCAGAAAGGTTTTCTTTCAGATTCCAGGTTGAAATTTTGTTTCCTGTTATCTTCAATCCAAACATCCTCTACATATTTCCATCTTAGCTGGTAGAATTTGTCTTCTAAGCATGCTGAAGCTATTCCAGATCTATTTGTGATACAGCAGAAAAGTTTTCTTTCAGGTTCCAGGTGGAGATTTTGTTGCCTGTTATCTTCTGCCCAAACATCCTCTACATATTTCCATCTTAGCCGGCGAATTTGGCTTCTAAGCATGCTGAAGCTATTCCAGATCTATTTGTGATCCGGCATAAAGGTTTTCTTTCAGATTCCAGGTTAAGATTTTGTTTCCTGTTATCTTCTGTCCAAACACTGCTTTATTGGTTGCGGATCTTGATTGTGTCAGTTAATTTATAAAATTCGCTTTCGATTTAATTCTGTGGGTTGGGGTTTAGTGGCAATATAAGGCATATCTTTGTTCAAGTCACTGTGGTCATACATAGAACTAATCTAGTAATTTTTGGGGAATTTATTCCTGCTAGCATGTATAAGTGGTCAGAATTATGGGTGCCTTTTACGGTAGAACGGGGGCCAATTTGTAAACCGGTGTTAGTCTGGATCATACTGTATATATTAAGCTGGAACAAAACACAGATCAAGGGACGATTGCCAAAATATGCAGTAAAAGACTTCTGGGAAATATCTGCATAAAAACATCTAGCTCTGCTGCATCTATGCCTACATTCAAAAGAACTATCCCTTGTTTTTCATTTGGCAATCTCATTCTCGGTTTGAAGCTATCTGCTGGTGTTTTCCAGTTAACGGGACAGGAATACGTGCATTCTGGATTTCTGTTTCTGCCGTTTCATTATCATTAGCAGATAAATCATACTCACTATCTAAGGTTTCCTGAGATGTCGATGGTTGTTGCATATCCGAACATATATTTTCATTTTCACTCTAATACAAACTTTCTCTTTCACTCTCTGAACTTTTCTCTTCGTCTTCTTCCTCAGGACAAAACTCTGAATCATCCGATCCTTTAAATACCTCAGCTTCAGATTCACTTGACATTTCATTTATAGCTTCTTCAAGCTGTTTTTGAGTAAGCGCACGACGCCGGCTCGTGTCTGTAACAATAACATATTTTTACTGACGGGACGTTTTTAACCCATTCAAAATTACTGTTGGGACGATAATATCCCACTAAATCAGTTTGTGATACAGTTATCAAATTATGCATACATTTTTATTGCTTTTGCTTACCTTCAGTTGTTTCTACTTCCAGAAATCCGTTGAAATTGTTTTGATCAAATTTATCACGATATTTACCTACTATAATAACTTTGCAAAGAACGTGCACTACGACAGTAGACCAACAAGTTCATTAAACACGTGTTCTGGAGTTCGGCTTGGCCACCCAGCGTTGCCAAATCTTAACGTAGACCATAAACTACCGACATCTTTAATTTACGTGTAAATAGGGGAATTTTTAAACCCAACAGTAAACTCGGAGAGGCGTGTGGGACTCATATGTCCTTGCAGTGGCGAAAGGGATAAAAAGTGTGTGGGACATATATGTCCCTGCAGTCGCGAAAGGGATAATCCATGTTCAAAGAAAGTAATAAAATAAAACACAATTTTTTTAATTAAAAATAAGTAAAGTTATACGTCTATCAGCCAAGAATGAAGTGACCACAAAGGTCGCGCGCATTATTTATCAGTCACCGTTCGATATGGAAAAGGCCCTTCCTGTGACGTCATGACATAATAATAAAAAGTGGTACACCGAGGCAAAATTTAGTACATTTTTATAGATTTTGTGGTACTGAAAATTTTTCGCACCTGGCAACACTGTCCATAACTTTTAAAATATTTGCAAGCGGCTCTTGATTACACGTAATCATTAAGTTTTAATATTAATAAAACAATTCTTTTTGATCCTTAAAATACTTTTAAAAAATATAAAAAAAGGATTTTTTTCAACTACTTGTCATATTTTTACTTTATTTGAAAAAAGCTAACTACAGTTTTAATTAAATATTTCTGGATTTTATTTATACCAGATCTTATTGTGCTGTCTGGAAGGAAAAGTTGAATCGGTTCTTTAACAAATAATTATTCCGGATCAAATAAAATTTCTACAAGTAGTGAAATTTCAGTTTTCTCTTTAAAGCTTCCTGATCCGTGTTTTATTTAATATGAAGGTATCTTATAATTACAATAAAACGAGACTTAGTACTTGAGTGAAGGTGAAACTTGACATGTTTCTCAATTTTCCAGAAGATTCAACACTCTGAAATAATTCGTAGTTAACGAGATTCGTACTGAAAGCATATTCATGCTCCAAATATTTTTTATTAATAGGATTATTTTTTATAAAAAAAGGTACTTAGTAATCATCAAAGCTTTAAAATTTTAAGTGAATTAATTCACAAAAATTGTATTTCTGGAAGTCAACAAAATTATAGATATTGGATACTCGTTAATAGAAGTTTCTTTAGAATAAAAAATCCCACAAGATGCTAAAGTGAAAATTAAAATTGATAACTGTTATAAAGGAGGAAAAATTTTGAATTTTCCATCCAAATTTTTAGAGTTTACGCTTCAAGATAAAAAATTAACAATATAAATACAATTCTTGAATTTTTTTTTACCTAAAATGACTCCCTAAACATTCCATTTCTATTCTCCAATTTGTAATAACTCATTTTTAAGTTGCACCTTCATTACTGCACATTCTAGTTATTATCTGAATTATCATAATAACGGCTGGAAAGTTTGAAAATGTTCTTTTACATCTGCTAATAAAAACGGGAAAACACATAAAAGTTTATAAAGTGGAACTCTAATGTGGGAATATTTCCTTATGCAAATTGGACCTTTCCCAACCAAACTTTCAGGCTCATTGCCACAATCACAGGATCAAGCCGTGTCTGGAAAGTATTCAGGAATAACTTTAAGTTAGTTTTTTTTTTTCATTAGAATGAATTTATTTACTGTGATTGTTTGTTACGTCTTAATTAAAAATCGATGGAGGAACTTAATAGTCTTAGAATTGAATTAAATTAGACAAGATTTTGTCAAAATAATAAAACAAGTTAATTGAGAAACTTATACACAATTTTAAGCTAAAAAAACAAAAAAAAATAGGGAAAGAAATAAAGTAGGGAAGAAATGGTGATAAAACTGGGGAAAGAAGTTGCAAAAAAGGTTTAAAATATAAAGAAATCAGTAAGAAAGTAGGGGAAGAAATATAGTTGGGAAAAACAGTTGTCGGAAAAAAAAATAATAAAAAGAGATTGAACAAATAAAAAAAAAATGGAGAAAAATTAAAAAAAATTGATGACAAAGTTTGAAATATAAAAAATTTAGTCAAAGAATAGGGGAAAAAGGAGTAGGGAAAAAAATTAATGGAGGAAAAAGTGAGAAAAAAGTTAGAAGAGAAGTTTCAAACTTAAAAAGAAAACAGTAACAAAGTATGGAAAAAACTTTGGAAAATAAAATTTTAAACATAAAAAAATTAGTAAAAGAGCAGGGGAAGAAATAGAGTACTATAAAAAAGTGGGGGTTGGAAATGCTGAAAAAAGTGAGGTGAAAAATTGTAAAAAAATGTGATCAACCAAAGTTTAAAAAAAAAGAAAGAAAGTAGGGGAAAAAGAAACTATGGGAAAGAGTGGGAAAAAAATAGGGAAAGAAATAAAGTAGGGAAGAAATAGTGACAAATCTGGGGAAAGAAGTTGGAAAAAAGGTTTAAAATATAAAGAAATCAGTAAGAAAGTAGGGGAAGAAATATAGTTGGGAAAAACAGTTGGCAAAAAAAGTCGGAAAAAAAATAATAAAAAGAGGTTGAAAAAATAAAAAAAGAAAATGGAGAAAAAAATTGATGACAAAGTTTGAAATATAAAAAATTTAGTCGAAGAATAGGGGAAAAAGGAGTAGGGACAAAAATAATGGAGGAAAAAGTGGGAAAAAAATTAATGGAGAAAAAAGTAATGGAGGAAAAAGTGAGAAAAAAGTTATAAAAAAAGTTTCAAACTTAAAAAGAAAACAGTAACAAAGTATGGAAAAAACTTTGGAAAAAAAAATTTTAAACATAAAAAAATTAGTAAAAGAGCAGGGGACGAAATAGAGTAGGATAAAAAAGTGGGGGTTGGAAATGCGGAAAAAAGTGAGATAAAAAATTGTAAAAAAATGTGATTAACCAAAGAAAAAAAAAAGAATGAAAGTAGGGGAAAAAGAAACTGGGACAAAAAGTGGTAAAAGGCGGAAAAAATAGTAAGAAAAAAAGTTGAATAGAAAGTTAGAAATAAAAAAAAAATACGTAAAAAGTAGAAAAAAAATGAAAAAAAAGTAATATAGGGAAAATAGTTTTAGAGTTAGAGAAAAAAGAGTGGGGAAAAAAGAGTTTTATTGACTGGAACAAAATTGAAAAAATGGAAGAAAAAGTTTGAAGCTAAAAAAATGGAGGAAAAGTGGGAAAAAGGTTGGAAAAAAGGTTTAAAATATAAAGAAAGCATTAAAAAAGTAGGAGAAGAAATATAGTTGGGGAACACAGTTGGCAAAAGAAACCTGGGAAAAAATAAATAAAAAAAAAAAGTTTGAAACGAAAAGAGATTAGTAAAAGAGCAGAGGAAGAAATAGATTCTGGAAAAAAAGTGGAGGGAAAAAGTGAGGTAAAAAATGTGAACAAACAAAGTGTAAAATAAAGAAAATAGAAAACAAGAAGAGGAAAAAGAAAGTGGTGGAAAAAGTGGAAAAAGAATGGAAAAAATTGAAAAAAAGAAATATAGAAAAAATAGTAATAAAGTTTGGAAAGAAATAGTGGGGGAAAGAGTTTTATTAACCATCCACTTTGGAGCAATCAAATCAATTAAACTTATGTCTATTTGATTTTCCTTCAGATTCAAAAAATATGAAAAAGTATTGACAAAATGGAAGAAAAAGTTTGAATCATAAGGAATGGAGAAAAAGTGGGAAAAAAGGTTGGAAAAAATGTTTTTACATCGCGGGGAGTGAAACTAGTACTTTAGTACCGCGTTTACGGGACTAAAGTGCCACTTTTACTCCCTTGGGACTAGAATTTTATAGTCCGCAAATAAAAAACAAGTGACAAGTCGCAATCTTCTGATATTATTGAATGCTGATCGAAATTGGTCTGAGTTCGAGCCCTATCGGGAACCCCGATTTTTTTATAACTTTTTTAAGAGTCGGTATTTTATAAAAAAAATACATAATTTAATATTAAACATGATCACCTACTCAGAAGGAGGAAACTTAAAAATAATAGAATTAATTGTTAAGTTTAAATATGTACAAAATTAACAGGTAAATGATTATTTTTAAATTATCCTGTTTTTCACATTTTTCTCAATTTTTTCTAAAATTACCCTTTTTTATCATTTTTACCAATTTTTAGATTTAAATTTTCTCTTTTCCTCAAAACTTCCCCTCGTTTCACTAAAGTTTTGTCACTTTTTGGTCTCAAATTTTCTATCTTTTCTCTTAAATTTTGTCCCTTTTTTACTGAAATTACTCCCTCATTTTTGTCACTTTTTTGATTTAAAATTTCCTTCCAAAATTACCTCTCGTTTTTCCTAGGTTTTTTTCCTTTTTTTGTCTCAAATTTTGTTACTTTTGTCCTCAAATTTTCTCTCTCGAACATTATTACTTTTTTCTTTATAAAATTACTTCTTTTTTCTTATTTTTGTAGAATTTCCCTTCTTTTCTCTAAAAAATTCTTACCCTTTTTTTCAGAAATACACGTTTTTAATACTACATATTTTTTCTAAAATTACCCCTTTTTTTCTCATTTTTGTCACTTTTTGGCATTAAATTTTCCCTCTTCCTATAAAATATTTCTCTCAACTTTTGTCACTTTTTTGCCTCAAATTTCCTTTCTTTTTTCCCTAAAATTACTTTTTTTTCTCTCATTAAAAGTACCCCTTTTTTTCATTTTTGTCGAATTTCCTTTCTTTTCTCTCAAATTTTGTTACTTTTTTGAGTAAATTACACGTTTTTTTGAAAAATTACCTGTTTTCGAAAATTACCCTTTTTTCTCATTTTGTTCACATTTTTGCCTTAAATTTTCGCTCTTCCCTCAAAATTTACTTTTGTTTCTCTTAACTTTTTTAAAATTCAATCTGAAATTTTCTCTTTTTCCCTAAAATTACCTCTTTTTCATCATTAAAAATACCCCTTTTTTTAATTAAACCTAACTTTTTCATTTTTGTCAAATTTCCCTTCTTTTGTCTCAAATTTTATCACTTTTTTCTGAAATTACCCCTTTTTAGATTACCTCTTTTTACTTATTTTTGTCTCAAATTTCCTCTCTTTCTTTAAAATTTTCCCTCGTTTCTCTTTTGTATTCTCCTCAAGAGTATACTTTATATATCAAATTATAAGTTTTTTAAATTGTGCAAAAACATATTTTAACCGACTAAAATTCTTTAAAAGAAGCTTTATAAGAAAGTTATATTAAAAAAAAAATTATGTTTAAAAAAAATGTATTTAAATAATTATTTGAACTTTATGAGGCCTTGGGCACCGCGGTATAAAAAATAGCGTATATACCACAGGACTCAAGTGTTCTTTAATCCCTCGTGAATAAAGGATGCACTTTAGTCCCTTGGTATATAATATACTATTAAAATGTAAGGAAAGCAGTAAGAAATTAGGGAAAAAAAATAGTTGGGAAAAACAGTTGGGAAAAAAAAAATAAAGAAAACAGTTTGAAACGAAAAGAAATTAGTAAAAGAGCGGGGGAAGAAATAGAGTCGGGAAAACAAGTGGAGGAAAAAGTGAGGTAAAAAATTGTATAAAAATGTGAACAACCAAAGTATAAAATAATGAAAATAGAAAGAAAGTAGGGGAAAAAGAAAGTGGTGGAAAAAGTAGAAAAAGTATGGAAAAAATTGAAAAAAAAGAAATATGGAAAAAACAAGAGTGGGTGAAAGAGTTTTATTAACCATCCACTATGGAGCAAACAAATCAATCAAACTAATATTTATTTGATTATCCTTCAGCTTAAAAAAAATCAAAAAATGTGAAAAAAAATTGAAAAAATGGAAGAAAAATTTGAATCATAAAGAATTGAGGAAAAGTGGGAAAAAAGGTTGGAAAAAGGTTTAAAATGAAAAGAAATCATTAAGATAGTAGGGGAAGAAATGTAGTTGGGGAAAACAGTTGGCAAAAAACAGTTGGAAAAAAATAAAAAAAAAAGTTTGAAAAGACATTAGTAAAAGAGCAGGGAAAGAAATAGAGCCGGGAAAAAAGTGGATGGAAAAAACTTTAATAAATTTCACTGGAATATTATCCAGAAAATACCAAATAATTCATATTTCTTTTAAAATTAATAATATTAATCTTCAGTTCATACTAATGTCTATTATTGTACATTTTAAAATCTAAAAATAGATTTAAACTCAACACAAGAGTTATTCCGTCTTTCTCTCTGACGTTTTTTCTGTCTACTTTCAAAATACTGTTAACAAAAACAAAATAATAAGCGACCGTTGCTATGCAAGCAATATTATCGTTCTCTCATATTATCCCATCATTATAAGAGACAAAAAATATAAATATATTTCTTCTCGCTAAGATTCTCAATTCAAGGCTATTTGGATACCACGTATCATATCTCCTACCAATAAAAAACATGCAACCCTACTCTCCGCTAAAATTCAGAGCATAATCTCGCTCTGGCTTACCGACTGTAAAAGGATGCAGTCGCATTTAATAGAGTAAAAAGTTTCTTCAAATAATAAAAATCGTGCGTAAATAACCACACCCAAAAAGTTTCTGAGTTTTCGTAATAAGAAAAAATGTAAATAGTTTTTTACAGTAAGTGAAGTGATGAGTTATATTTGATTTCGTTTTCATAATTTAAATTAATGTGCCATTTATTATTTTTCTGTTCATGTTAGTACTTAGAATAAATGGAATAAAAAGTACATTCCTATTTCAAATACTGTTTTTATTTTGGTTTAACTCCTACCTAAAGAGTTTGGTCCTTCGATGTCATTAAGAAAATATAAGTCTAGTGTTCTTTCAACATTTATGAATACTAATATTCGTAAATCGTTCAAAACTGTATAAAAATGTGAACAACTAAAGTTAAAAATAAAGAAAGTAGGGGAAAAGGAAAGTGGGGAAAAAGTGGAAAAAGATGGAAATAACAGTGAGGAAAAAAACAGAAGAAAACCACTACCGAGTAAAATCTAAATTATTTTCAAGATTTATAATTAACGTTTATCAAGTAGGAAAGCAAACTAGATACTTATTGACTTTACAATATTTATCAGTTTATTCGTCCGTGTGTCCGTCCGTCAGTCTGTTACAGCGATAACTCACTGACAGTTTCAAATTTCGGAACTGTATTTTTAGCAATCGATAGCTGGTCACTTTACCTACTATTTTCAATGACCTAGATCTCTTTGTCTGTAACTGAACTTCTTGGATGCTGTTAGATTTATTTTTAATTAACATGTTGATATTTAGTCGATATTGACGATTTAATATTGTATGCTTAGCTTAAACAAAGTACATGAATGCGCACCTCCAGTATTATTTTTATTTCGTTTATTTCGCACTTTTAAAGCTTATATTATCCACGCTTTAAATCGTCGATTTATTATCAAATTAAGTCCTAACTACTATTTATTTTTTTTCTTATCCGCGGCGGTCAGGTCGTTTTACCGAATTCCAATTTTCCTATAACGACCCATCAACATTTAACAGTGTATAATCAACTTTATTATACATCGTAGGAGGTCGGCGAAAGCACACTGTAATGGACTAATAATTGATTAATCTATATGGACCTGTTGTCTAAAACTATTTTTCTAACCGGTACAATAGTCTTAGCGGTTTATAAAAATATAAATTTATTTAAGTTTAATCCTAGAATATTTACTTTTTGTTTAACATAGACGCTTTTACTAGGATCTAATTTTTTTTAAGATTTAAGGATTCCTAGTATAAAAGAAAATCCGAATTTTTTATTTATTATTCCAGTTATTCCAGTTATTGATTTACCATCTGAGCCAGGTTTTACTACACTTAAAAAAATTGCAGCTCTTAGTCCACAAAAAACCATTAATGGTGTTATAAAAACATACACGCAATTGTTCCTGTTCTCTATACTATTAGAGAAAAATTGTAGCATACCCCCAAGATTATAGAGTTATTGTATTTTTATCGTGCGCCGAGCCCCGAGGGTTCATTTTAGATAATGTTCTTCTGATAAATTTAAGTAGTAGGCAGGCACTTCGGAAATTGATTTTGTGTTCCAGGTGAAGATTCAATTAGACAACGTGTTATTTACACGTTCTCTTTCGTTTTTTATCGCTGAAATTTTATTTTGTAAATTATAGAGTAGGTTCACCGTTCGTTGTGAGGTGTGGAAGAATATTGTGTACTAAATATTTTAAATAATTGATTATTTGAATGTTTGAACTTTACGGTTAAACAAAACTATTATAAGAAATAAATTCATTGGTTATGGGAACCCATCAATTTTTTAGAATAACTTACTGAATTTTGAATGTATCTACTATTTTATAAAAGCAGTGTAACATGTAAACGTATTTTGTTTAACTCAAATTCTATATCCTAAACTTGCATTTAAAAATAATATACTAAACTAGTTTAAACATTAAATCTAAGGTAGAAAAATTTGAAAGATACACCTAAAATCATGAAATATTTTTTTACCCAAAAAATACTATAGCTCTATGTTTAGAATCGCAAATCCTAAAAGTTTTTTTTTCAAATTTTCGAATTTTTGAAACATTGATAATTCATAAAGTTCGTGAAAATTTGAAGTTTTGTCAAATTTTTGAACTTTTTTAAATATTTGAGATACTAGAATGTTTTTTATTTATTTTTTGAAACATTTGAAGTGTTTTTGATTTTTTTAATTTCTAAAATTTTTGAAACGTTGAAATGTATGAAGAACTACTTACTGCAATGGTAC
Organism: Neocrepidodera transversa; assembly: GCA_963243735.1. Lineage (NCBI taxonomy): Eukaryota > Metazoa > Arthropoda > Insecta > Coleoptera > Chrysomelidae > Neocrepidodera > Neocrepidodera transversa. The sequence goes on from OY725347.1 coordinate 8,213,830, forward strand.
AAAATGTAAAAAGGTTGCTGTTTTATTTTTTCATTTTGGTTCTAGTCATAACAAGACCTGGCGATTAACTAGAGGGCAATATGGCATTCAAAAATTTTAAATTTAAATTTCAATAATTTTACCTCATCCTTTCACTTCCTGTACCACAACCATCCTTTCATTTCAATTCCTTAATTTTAGTGCTCACACAATTTTATTAATCAATAATATATTTAAGTAATGTCAAAATTTCATTTCTCTTTGATAAGTTATAGTTGTGTTGTTTCTTCTCGGCTATTAGAACTTTGTATTGTAGGTCTGATGATGGCAGTCTGCCGAAACTAGTTGCCAACCATTTCAAAAAAATTTTTCTTCAATATATTTTATATGGTACTCAACTTAGAGTTTTATTACCTACTGATTAACTATTACTTTTTATTCATGGTAATTAACTAATAATATCATTTTTGTAACGAATTTACCTAGTTACCTTTATTCTTTTCATACTTTTTACTTAATATTTGATAATTAAAATATATTAATTATATCGCGCACGGCACTGGATTACAATTAAACTAAAATTATTGTAAAGGTAACATTCGAAGATTCGATCAGTTAAACCTTCGACGATAACTGGAAACAGTCGTGTACGTGCTTTGCAAATTCAGAAAACCTTACCGTATACCCTAATTCAATTTGTTTTCATCAATTCAGATCGAGTTGGAGCTCGAGCCGAGTACCAGATTCACCGACCCATAGAGTTGAAGAAACCAAGCTCAGTCGGACGCAAACCGATTGGGCGTTAACGTCAATCCCACCGCCACACCAGCCTGGAAGTCGTGCCATTGCTATCGGACATAGTTAGAAAGGTATTACACACCATTTTCAGGATTTTCAGGTAATACTCAAATTCTTACCCTAGTGGTTTAAGTAAAGTCCGCCCTTCTGACCGCTAGAACCTTGTCGATACCATAACGACTCCTGGAGTTTTTTTTTCTTCACTGACGCTATCCGTAGCAAGTGGCCTTCACACTATAAACGGAAGGTGGCGCCCGAGGCAAACCGTTACTTGGACTAAGGCGCAAAACCAATCGGGTAACGATAAAATAGCGTTACTTTTTTAAATGTAAATTAAAAGGTAGCGACCAAAACATTTTTATTAATTTAAATTTATTATCTGTAATTAACGAAATATTTTAAGTAGCATTAAATATTGATGGACATCTTATTTAAGTTTAATTTTTGTTATATTGAAAAGTATACTTCAAATCCAGAAAGACAACAAACGTGATTAGAGCGATCAACAAAGTGAAAAATAGTAAATTATTCCAACAGACCTCGGACGTAGTCAGAATCTCCTATTCCCCCATATAATCATCTCACTAATTCTCTCAGTCGTCGAAAATTTAACTACTCCAATATGGACATTGATAACTTTAGCAAGACCATCTCACAGGCCCTTGATGTAGTTGTCTCCTAAATCACTATAAAATCAGAGTAAGAACCCCTTCCTCTCAACACCCTCTTCAATATTAGGCTAAAACGCCAACTTTATTGCCAGTTCGTAAGAACTAGATATCCCGTTCTTAAAACCGAGTGGAATCGATTAAACGCCCTCATCAGGTTCGAAATCAACAATCATAAACAGGAAAAATTAATCGAGATTACCTCTAGCCTTCACCGGAGGGACGATTTCTGGTTCTGGAACAAACTCCTCACCCTTAATGATCAGAAGACCAAGTTCCATTCCTACCTTCAGATGAATAAACACACCCCTGTGCAGAAGGCCTGCTTTTAAAGGTCACCTTCAAAACAACTTAAGAAATCTCCACAATCCTAACTTTCCGTTTCCAAAATGACACAAACATAATCCTCCCAAGTATCCTCCTAACGCCAAATCCGATAACTAAGACCATATCCTCTCTCACTTCACTCCTGAGGACATAGTCTCGGCTTGTCAACAGGAAAAAAATTCAGCCCCAGGCCCTATACATATTAAACGCAAGACCCTGAAAAACCTTCCCGCTACCATTCTCTCTATCCTACTTATCCTTATGAACGCCTGCCTTCAGCACTCCTATTTTCCTATTTGCTAGAAAACTTTCCACACTATCTTGATCCCTAAACCCTACAAAGATCCCATATCCACAAACTCCTACAGATCTATATCTTTGACGAATGATCTTGGTAAGCTGTTTATGAATTTACTCAAGGATGCACTAGTGAGACTCCATACTGAAGTCTCCAAATCTGTCTACCTTGGTCACTTTGCATTGGCCGCCTTTTTGATGTTCAAAAAGAATTTGATTAACACTGGCGTGTCAGACTTATTCGAAAGCTATCGAACATCGAACTTCCCATCCACATAATAAAACATCCACTGCTACCTCAAAAACAGATTCATATATGTCAAAGTCGAAAGCTCCATCATTGACTCCTTTCCTACGTAAGTCGGAGTCGCTCAAGGATCTGTGTTAGCTCACGTACTGTACCTCATCTACATGCACTACACTCCCCATATCCCCTCAACTAGACAAAATATTCAGCTTTACGCTGATGACACTGATATCTCTGGCATAGCACCATCTACGAGAGCTCAAAACACCAAAACTTCTTAGTCACTTCTGTGTGGTAAATAGAGGGTTACTATAAATCCCAAAAAAAATCTAACTAATTATTTTCAACCACGCCCTAAGATCCAATCAATCTCTTAATGATTACAACCTTAGACTCTGGGACGAGGGACTAGTGTTTTTAAACGAAGTTACTTATTTGGGAGTATGCTTTAAGCGTACCTTAAACTGGTCAACTGAAGTCTATAAAACTCATGACAGAGTTAATAAACGGACCTTTCTCATCGGAGCTCTGGGTGGTACATTTGGGAGATGTAAACACCAAACTTTATTACATACATATAAATAAAATTCATCTAGTAATGGACTATAGAGCTCTCAACTACTTCCTTCCTTCTACTCTCGTATACGTCGTTACGGCAACCAAGAGGAGAATCTTCAGAAAATATTCATAATTTCCCTGGCACTTTCCTCCAATCAAATATACAATCACACCAATAAAACATTTATCATTTCCAACTCTAAAAATCTACAAGGAAGATACGTCGGAGGAAGAATGGACAGCTACTAAACCCACGGCCAAGAAACAGTCCGGATCAAATGGACAATTGACAAGAAGACAACTCAAGAAATTCCCTCAACCGAACTTTAGGATTCTACACTAAGCAAATACTCTTCCAGAGGATCTCCTAGATCTCATGGAGGAGGCATCAGATGAGCTTGTCCCATACCGGCGCCCATAGACTGTACAGTTTCTGAGCCTCCCTTCCCGGAAGACTTGTAAATCAATACAACATATATAAATAAAATATCTCAAGTTTTTCTAGTATTTTCCTTTGAATAGCTACCACAGAATCCTTGAAAAGGAGTAATGTACTCCTACAACAGGGTTCTAAGAATAGCTGCAATACCAGGACAAAAATCGATGAGGGTTTAGCAGGTATATTCCTGACTCTGCTTGCCTAAGTTCTACGTTACTTCACGCATAAAACCTTAGCGTGAGGTGTCTATAAAAGATTCCCTCCTTCACAACTCAGGACAAAAAATGTTTTCCCTAAAACAAATATATTTCTAACCCTTTTTTATTTTTTCTTAGCGCGAATCCAAAATGAAAGTCGTAAAACAGTGCACAAAATTTTCATTTATTTATTTTGTTATTTTTAATTGTCCACCCAACGTGTTAAATTATTGTTTAAAAAAGGTTGGTCATTGTTTTTATCATAATATAGTAACTAGAGTTTTATTGCACGTTATTGAATATTTGAATATATTATTATTATTACATTTTTTATTTTATTTTTATTTATCGAAGGTATTCATGAACTAAAATATTTCGGAGTTTATATAGAAAACTTTATCGTCGTTATTTTTTGAAAATAATTCTTCTACTTATACAGCTTTTTACAAATATTTCAAAAAAAAAAGTTTCTCTAAGTCGTATGAACTTTATATTTCGAAACTTTATTAATTATTCATTTTATAATCTGATTAAATAATTTTCTTGCTTTACTTTGTTAAATTTTATAAAGTTGAGATTTTGGTTAAATTTCATAATTATCTATTTACAGGGTGACCTTTAAACATTCAATTTTATTAATAATTTGAATTTACTGTACGAGTTTTAACTGTTTCAAATACAATTCTAATTTCCTTTTTAATAACATAATAATTTTCATAATCCATTTATCAAATTTCACTACCTGTATATTATTTTTAAGTATTTACATTGTAAAAACCGCAGGAAACCTTACCATATACCTCGATTAAATTCGATCCCATCAGTTCTAGTTAGAATTTAAATCCAGTTCGAATTGGAGCTCCAGCCGAGAACCAGATCCAGTGACCTTTACAGATAGGTCGAGTTAAAAAAACCAAGCTCAGTAAACCGCAAGTAGAAGAACAGAAAGCCAGTAACAATCCGACCGCTACACCATCCTGGAAGTAGTGCCCTTGCAGTTCGACATGACAAAGTAGGAACCGGGTATCCAGCTAATGCTCAGGTTCTCACCACAGTGGGGTAATTAAACTCCGCCCTCCTATAGTTTTTTTTCTCCACTGACGCTGTTCGGACCAAGTGGCCTTCACACTCTAAGCGGAAGGTGGCACCTGAGGCGAAACCGTTTCTTGGAGTAAGGAGCCAAACCGATCACGTAACGACGAAAGAGCGTTACATTTTCTTACAATTAATGTTTGTACAACTAACATTTTGGGGTTAGACTAATTTATTTGTGGATGGTTAAAAGGAATGAAAACAGTTTTTCCAAATTTGACGTCGTATCAAAAAATATTCAATAATAGCAAAGTTGTAGCTTATAAAAAAAGCTACAACTTTTTTATAGCCCTAATAACACAAAATGTCTGATTGACGTTTTTTTATGGTCCCTTTAACGTCGGAGGACCAAAATAAAACGTTTTATAAATGTTTTTGCAAGAACGTTTTTAAAATGGACATAGAGAAATGTTCAAAACAGTCGACAAAAAGTCCGAAATCATTAATTAAAAAAAAAACGTTTTCTGAGCTACACTACTCAGAACTTTTTAAAACCTCTAGTACTGAAATGTCTTTTATCCATATCAAAAGGTTTTTTATAAAGTCAAAATAGCGACGCTTTTTAAACATTTTATTTAAGTCGTTTTTAAAACAACCAGTAAAAACGTTTTTTTAGGGCTTCAAAAGTATGTTTTGAAAAAAAGTTGGAAAGTTACGTTTTTAAACGTTTTTGAAAGTTGTTTTTATAACCACCATAAAAAACGTCCAGAGGGCGTTGTTTTTATGTTTGCAAAAGTATGGTTTGAGAAAGAATCATAAAAGTAACGTTTTTGAAACGTTTTATTTGAGTCGCTTTTAAAGCCGAATGTATAAAGTTCAAAAACCATTTTTTTCAGGTCTTCAAAAGCAAATTTTGAGGAAAAGTCAGAAAGTTACGTTTATTAAACGTTTTTGTAAGTTGTTTTTATAAACACTGTTAAAAAAACGTCTAAAAGGCGTTGTTTTTATGTGTGCAAAAGTATTTTTTGCAAAAGAATCATAAAAGGGACGTTTTTTAAACGTTTTATTTGAGTCATTTTTAAAGCCACCAGTATAAACATTTTTTTTAGGTTTTCAAAAGCATATTTTGAGAAAAAGTCAGAAAGTTACGTTTTCAAACTTTTCTGTAATTTGTTTTTATAACGACTGTAAAAAACTTCCAAAGGACGTTGTTTTCATGTCTGCAAAAGTATGTTTTGAGAAAGAATCAAAATGTGACGTTTTTTAAACGTTTTATTTGTGTCGCTTTTAAAATCACCAGTAAAAACGTTTAAAAAACGTTTTGTTCATGTCCTCAGAAGCATGTTTTGAAAAGTTTTACATTTTTTAAATGTTCTTGTAAGTTGCACTTTAGTAAATCATCTTATAAACGTTTTTGGATACTTTAAAGGACGTCTAGTGGACGTTTTAAGAAACGTCAAAAAAACGTCTTTTGTCGAACCATTTATTTAGTCCGTTTTGAAACGTTTTTGAAACATCTTTTTTCGACGTCTATGTGACATTTGCATTATAGAAAAAACGACTTAGAAACGTTCTCGAGTATTTTAACGAACGTTTTTAAAACGTCCCGATGATCGGCCGTGTACGTTTTTGAGATATTTTTTAAACGTTTTTGTGCTATTAGGGAGGTTACTTTTTATCAGAATCTCAAAATTTCCGAAAAAAATGAGGAAATTCATTAATTATTTTTCTCGTTTTCTATTTTTCACTGTCACAAAAATCATTTAATTTTAATAAAACTTTGTAAATGTATTCTTTGTTATGTCTTGAATACCCCAAAAAAAAGTTGAGATAATAAAATACAAAATTTTTTTGAGATATTCATTTTTTTCTATCAATAACACCATTTTTCAAATTAAAAATTGAATAGAGAAATTTTATTGGACAGAGTTCTCAAATTATGCAGTTTTCTAAATTGTATGTGTACTTTTTGATACACTGAAAAAAAAATGATTTTTCGCTTTTATCTCGGAAATTTTAAAAAGTAACTTGTACAAAAGTTGAAGGTTTTTCTATAAAGTACAACTTTATTGTTGAATATTTTTTGATGCGATATCAAATTTTGCCGAAAATAGTGAAAAACTCCAAAAACCATTTTTCCACGCGTATGAGCCAAGCTCTAGATGTAATAAATGTAGACCGGCCAACTGAGCACCAGGCAGGCAGGTACCTTTTCAAAGCGACCCTTTTGAGACAGGCCAATTCAGCACTTTGACGTGGATCCACTTTGTAATAATAATCCCTTAAAAGTCCGAAATTCTTTAAAAAATCGATAAATTGAAAAATCCTTGAAAAATTGTTGAAAAATCCTTGAACAATCCTAAAAAAATCATTAAAAATTCTCGAAAAGCCCTTGAAAAGTACGTGAAAAATCCTACAAGAATTTTTGAAAAATACTCCAAATTCCTTAAAAAAAAAACATTAAATTGAAAAACCCTTAAACAATCCTTGAAAAATCATTAAAACATTTTGGAAAAATCCTTAAAAATCCTACAAGAATGTTTGAAATTTACTCCAAAACTCCTTAAAAAATTAACAATTGTTTTTAAAACATTTTTTAGAATTATTCAAAGATTTTTACAGGATTTTCAAGTACTTCTCTCAATCCTTGAAAAATCCATGAAACATCCTTAAAAATCCTTCAAAAATCCATAAAAATCATTAAAAAACTTTTTTAAAAAATCTTAAAAAAATACTTGTACCTACTTACTAAAAAAGAATTAAAAAAATCCTTGAAACCCCGTTAAATAATCTTTGAAAAATTGTTGAAAAATGCATGAAATGTTCTTGAAAAAATACTACAAGAATCATTGAACAATCTTTGAAAAATACTCCAATATTCCTCAAAAAACCAATAAAAAATACTTGAATAATCCTTGAAAAATCCCTAAAAATCAAAGATGAGGATTATTCAAGGATATTTCAGCATTTTTCCAATGATTTTTCAAGGATTTTTCAAGAATTTATCAAAAATTTTTCAATTTAACGATTTTTTAATGGTTTTTGATAATTTTTAAAAAAATACTTCTTAAAAATTGTTTTGACCCCATGATTTTTTTTGTTAATAAATAAATGCCAACTACCATATTCTGATTTTTATGTAACCGAGAAAAATAACTGTTTACATTAATTCAGTAGATACCTGATAATTCGTTAATGAACAAACTAGTAACGAAATGCGCAATTGGCTAGTCATAAAGTGCTCAATTGGCCGGTCTCTGTTTGGTCCTTGGTACTCAATTGGCGTGTCCGGCTACGGTATCAATTTTACCAGAGGGTAATAAAGTGCTCAATTGGCGTCCGTCCTTTTCCACATCCCAAAATAAATTTTTTTCACATGTTTTTGTGTCTTCGTTTATAATTTATTACTACAGGTGTTTGTATATCAAATAAATTATTATGCTGCACTATTCTTGTTTAATTAGTGCTTATCATATTCAGGTCTCATTGTGGTAATACAACCCTAACAAACAAAAACTTGAACTCGAGTATGTTCAATGAAAATATAAGTTTGGAGCTACTGTTTGTCTCTGTAACTATTGTTTACCAGCTACACTGGTTTAATTATAACTGGTATGATATCAAAAATGTTACCTTAAATAAAAAATATTTTCTCTTGTAATTACTTTAACGGACAAACCTACTCACCCTTCACGGCTGTAATAAAAAAAAAAAGATTTTTCTTTTTCTTTATCGCTTATCGCACGATCATCAAGTTTGTGGCGACACATTAACGGTGTCGACACCCTGTAGCAGCATATCACGTACACCATCTTGGCTAGGTCGATGTCGGCGTCTATTCCCCCGGGGGTATTATCTTCATACATGACAAGTGTAGAAGACGAGAGATCGTTTCAAAGTGGAATGCATACTTCATATTAAACAAACGAATTTTTCAGTAGCTCCTGAGGCACTTGCTTGCTTCGTAGTTCTCGTTTTACACTGCGTTTTATACATATGTAGACAATATTGTTGGTTTCCTTCTATTTGTATATAAAAATATTCATGTACGTTATAAAAATTATTTTATTCTAACTCTTTTGAATACTGCCACTTAAAGAGTCCAAGATAAGTGCATAATTGCAGATGTAACAAGCTAAACCTAATTAGAAATCAATAAATCAATAGCTATATGCTAAACCAATATCGTTTTCCAAGAGCTCATAAAATTCTGAGTGCACATTATAATCATATTTTTAAATGCCACAGTTTTTACAGAAAACTAAATGTGAGGTTATATTTGCAATAGTAAGAAATATAAAATTATACAAGAAGTATATAAGCTGTCAAGCCGGAAAAAAGTTTATATTAGCCAACAGTAATTTTTTTTCATTCTTTATGATGAGAATATTGAAAAAAATTAACCAATTTTAAAATAGTTACAATGAAAATAAAAATGAGTGAACGACTAATAATTAAAGTAGAATTAACTTATAATTATAGGAGACGCTTCTGCGCTTCTTAGACGCCGAAGTTCTTATCGAGTAGGACAATTCAAACCTTTGTCGCTAGTTGCTGTGGCCATCCCAATTAAAGTAGCAGTGTTAGTCCGAATTCCAGTCGCAATCCCTCAACCTTTAGAAACAGATCAAGCTAAAGGGACCAAAGCCAATTAAAATTGTATCAGAGTCCAGAACCCTCATCCGACCACCACTACAGCCCGGAATACGTGACTGTACCGTCCGATAAAAGAACCAATATAAATAAAGAGCGTCCTTCTGGCAACTAATGGTCTTGTCAATGCCATACGAGCCCTGGAGTATTTTTCTCCACTGAAGCTGCCCTTGCAAGTGGCCTTCTCACTGTAAACTGAAGGTGGCGCTCGAGATAATCCGAAACATGGACTATGGCGCGAAAGACCGCTTGACGATACAAATAGTAAAAAAAGCAATAAATAAAGTTTAAACGTCTTTAAAGATTAACAGGGAGATAATTGATAAAGGTTAAGTCAATATAACTGTTCTGATTAAAAAGTGTACTAGAGCAATTTTAGTATTTTGATATAAAGTCTCTCGGTACATCGAAGTGGGTTCTTTAATATATTTGTTACCCTTAGAAACTATAATAGTTAATATGGGTAGATTTATTTTGTACTTATTTAATGCCAGGGTATTTCAGCTCAATCTTGATATTTAAATATTTATCGTGGATGTAGAATTCTTTAATTATTCTAATTATAAAATTATATTTTTTTTTAAATCATAGGAATCGGGATGTTTTATTTTTAACAAACATGAAGTATTTCATTTAAATTTGGGCATAATTTTTATATTGAAGAATACCAAATTTCAGAAAAACGTTATAAAATTGGGAATTTATCCAGCAAAAAAATTTCTCTATTTTCCATAAAAGTTTCCTATGATTAACAAGACTCAAAATTCTCTGGGGCTGAAAAAGTAAAAATAAGAATATTTGTCTAAATTAGGGATCACAGTCAACGAATGCTCAAAATAAAAGTGAAGAGTGCATGTAACATATTAGAATTTTTACCCGCCCCTGCCAATGTAAGCTAAAGGCATGAGGGAGCGAAAAAGTCCATTTTTTTGTTTATTCACATATACAGGGTGTTTCACTGGAAAACAGGCACACGTTAACCGAGATACTGTCTATTTTGTCCGTTTCTTTAGTCCGTAAATGAAATTTAACATAGCCTAATTAAAAAAACACCAAAAACAATGAAACTCCGTAGTTTTTTATACAGGATGTTTGAAATATTATTACATGTTTGTAACATTTAATCCACTACAATTTGTAGTAAGCTAAAATATCATAAATTAATACTGATTGCATAATATTTAAGATTTAAAATAATTGTCATTAAAATGAAACAAAATGTAAACAATGCGATTTTGATAAATACGCAATATGAATATAAAATCGAAGTAGTAAACTATTTTGCGCAAACTCCGAAGCCACATTTTTAGATTCAATTTTTTGCGCTCTTTTTGAATATGGAAACAAACATTTTAAATTCAGGAATACACTGCGTTATTTTGGGGATGATCAAATTTGTACATTTTTGTGAAGTCGAGGCTGGATTTTGTTTTTTATGAATGTTTCAATAGATTTGGCAAAGTTATGAAAAATGCGTAGCCCAAATATAAAAAAAAATATACAGAGTGGATCGTAAGTTATAGGTCATTAATAAACTCGGTAAAATAGATAAAGCCTATCCCGTATATATAGACATCTAGAGAGCCATCATAAGATATTTAGAATCACTCCTATCTGCAGTTAACGTGTGCCTGTTTCCCAATGCAACACCCTGTATCTTGAAAAAAAGCACTGTACAAAAATATTTTAAATGAAAATAAGACATAACAAAATTTGCTATAAAATTATTCCAATATATATTTGTGCATAGAAATTTTTTTAAAAAATTATTATTATTATTTGTATTTTTCTCCTCCGACCATGAATCTGAGAACCATTGCTTATTCGTCATTTCCGTTCTTCTATCACGTATTTTTTATTTTTTATATAAACTTTATTTTTATAATAATCATTAAACTTTATTTATTAAATTTTTATAATCATTATTAAGGTTTTATTAAGATCTTTTACGAGTGATTTTTTTTTGTTTTGTGTCCATCATAAATTATTAAAAATCGTTAAAAAATCCTTGAAAAATCCTTAAAAAATCCTTAAAAAATCCTTAAAAATCCTTAAAAAATAGTTAAAAAATCCTTAAAAAGTACTTGGAAATATCTAATGATCTACAATTATTTTTTATAAAAAAATTTGGGTTATAAAAAATCCTTGAAAGATCCCTGAAAAACTCTTGATAAAAATCTTTAAGAAAATCCTTAAATATCCCTGAAAACTCCTTAAAAAGTACTTTAAAATATATAATAATCCAGTTATTTTTTATAAAAAAATGTAGGTGATACAAAATCCTTGAAAGATCCCTGAAAAACTCTTTAAAAAATATTTAAAAAATCCTTAAAAGTCCCTGAGAGACTCTTAAAAAATCCTTAAAAGGTACTTGAAAATAGCTCATGATCCACAATTATTTTTTATAAAAAAATTAAGGTGATAAAAAATCCTGGAAAGATCTCTGAAAAACTCTTGAAAAAATCCTTAAAAGTTATTAAAAAATCCTTACATAATCCTTAAAAAGTACTTAATAATTTATAATAATCCACAGTAATTGTTTATAAAAAAATTAAAGTAATAAAAAATACTTGAAAGATTCCTGAAAAATTCTTTAAAAAATATTTAAAAAATCATTAAAAATGCCTCATAAATCCATAAGACATCGTTAAAAATTAATTGAAAAAATCTAATGAACTACAGTTATTTTTTGTAAAAAAATTGAGGTGGATAAAAAAATCCTTGAAAGATCTCTGAAAAACTCTTAAAAAATCTTTAAAAAAATCCCTGAAAAATCCTTAAAAAGTACTTGAATATATCTAATGATCTACAATTATTTTTTATAAAAAGATTGAGGTGATAAAAAAAATCCTTGAAAGATCCCTGAAAAACTCTTTAAAAAAATATTTAAAAAATCATTAAAAAATCCTTAAAAAATCCTTAAAGAATCCTTAAAAAGTATTGTGTATTTATAATAATCCACAGTATTTTTTTATAAAAGAATTAAAGTGATAAAAAACTCTTGAAACCAATCAATAAAAAATCATTAAAAAAATCCCTGAAAAATGCTTAAAGAATCCTTAAAAAGCACTTGAAAATTTATAATAATCAACAGGTATTTTTCACAAAAAAATTTAAGTGATACAAAATTTTTAAATGATCCCTGAAAAACTCTTGAAAAAATCTTTATAAAATCATTAAAAAATCCCTGAAAAATCCTTAAAAATTTCTTATAAAGTACTTGAAAATATCTAATGATCCACAATTATTTTTTATTAAAAAATTGAAGTGATAAAAAATCCTTGAAAGATCCTTGAAAAACTCTTGAAAAAAGTCTTTAAAAAATCCTTAAAAATCTTTAAAAAATCTTTAAAAAATCTTTAAAAAATCTTTAAAAAATCTTTAAAAAATCTTTAAAAAATCTTTAAAAAATCTTTAAAAAATCTTTAAAAAATCTTTAAAAAATCTTTAAAAAATCTTTAAAAAATCTTTAAAAAATCTTTAAAAAATCTTTAAAAAATCTTTAAAAAATCTTTAAAAAATCCTTAAAAAATCCCTAAAAAATCCTTAAAAGATCCTCAAAATATTCTTAAAAAATCCTGAACAAGTACTTGATAATATCTAATACCACACAGTTATTTTTTATAAAAAATTAAAGTGACAAAAAACCATTGAAAGATCCCTGAAAAAGTCTTGAAAAAAACTTTAAAAATCATTAAAAAATCTCTGAAAAATCCTTAAAAAGTACTTGAAAATATCTAATTATCTACAATTATTTTTTATAAAAAGATTGAGGTGATAAAAAATCCTTGAAAGATCCCCGAAAAACTATTGAAAAAAATCAATAAAAAATCCCTGAAAACACTTGCCGAACTGTACTGAAATCTTTCCGTTTCCCTGTTTACCTACTTGGATCCACTTACAACATTTGACAGATTTTTAATTTTTTTAGTTATTCTTTTTAAACTTTTAATGATTGCTTTCCTGAAAAATTGGGGAAAGAAACAGGGATTTGATTGTAATTATATTATGATTTTTCATCATGTAATTATTAAGTGAAAGTGTAATTTTATAACTGTCCAGTCTTCCGTCCGACTAAAAATCCCGGAGTTTAGTTTTTTATCCGATCAACATTTCTGATCAGTAAATCCATTGCCGTAGATTGAGGGTGACTAAAAAGCTAAATATAAATAATTGCATGTAGAGACCAGTACATTTTTTGTGGGAAATTATATTCTAATAACATTTTTTTTTTTATTTTCATTACAATTTATTAACAATATTCCGATTTTTTCAAATTTATTATCATGGTAAATAAAACAAAAGTACAATAAACTTTTTTTGTCAAACATTTGCTTCTAGTACCCCCACGATCATTTCTAAGAAAAATTGTCGGAAACAAAGTTGTAGAAAATTATTTTTTTTCAATTTGTCTAATGTATCTTTAACCAACAATTTAACATTGGAAATTAAATTTATAGTAATTAAAACGCTTTTTTTATAATTCTAGCTTTTATTATATTATTACGAATTATACAAAGAAAATTACTGTATTGAAAAAATAATAAAGCATCTTTTAAATTCTATAACTTTTAATTGGTAGAAGATATAGTTGCAAATGTTAGATCAAATTGAAGAAAATTCAATGCTTTACAACATTGTATCTAAAAATTTCTTTGAGAAACTATGGTGAGAGGAACTACAAGCAAATATTTGGCAAAAAGAGTATAGTAAGAATTATATTTTTCGGAAATTATCTATTTTTAGTACCGTATATCTGGACAAAAATAAGTACATATAAAATATTTTTTCTCAGGAAACTTAATTAGCTTTTATTTTTATTTCAAATATTTTTTGTTCACCCTTTGTGAGCTATAAGAACAATAAAAAAAATCGGCTGTGTCACCCCAGAACTTTCCCGGCTCGGTTGTGGCGAATATGATTATTTTAATTACCAAATGCAAAATTCCTGAATGGGAAAATGATATAAAAATAAAGTAAATTGCTGGAAAATAAAAATAGGTAAACAGTGCAAAAATACTGAAAAATTAATTAAAATAAGAAACGACAAAATTTACTTAAAATGGTAACAAATTGTTATAAATAGCAACAAGGTAACGAAATCTTTCAAAAAAAGGCAAAAAAATTGTTTAAGATGATAAAGAATTGCAAAGTTTCGGCAAAAAATAAAACTATAATAAAAAAAGAGTGAAAATAGGCATCAATTAAAAATAGCATAAAAATCTTAATACAATTTGAAAAAATTGGCAAAGGGGCAAAAAGTGCAAAAAAATGCAAAAAAGGTAACAAAAGGAAAAATAAAGAAGGAAAAAAGGCTTAACAAACAAACGAAAAAAGGGTAAAAAATTCAACAAAAAGTACAAAAAAAAGACAAGGAAAGGGAAAAAAAGCAAAAAACGCCAAAAAAGTATAAAAAAAAAAGTTAAAAAAAACACAAAATAGAGGCAAAACAAAGGCAAAAAAAGTTAAAAAATGGCAAAAAAAGTAAAAAAAATTAAAAAGTTTAAAAAATGACCAAAAATTCAAAAAATGCCAAAACAACTAATAAAAAAATGTAAAAACTTTTAAAAATGTAAAAAAGTAAAAAAAAATTAAAAAGTTTAAAAAATGACAAAAAATTCAAAAAATGCCAGAAAAAGTAATAAAAAAAATGTAAAAACTTTTAAAAATGTAAAAGAAGACAAAATAGAGGCAGAAAAAAGGCAAAAAAGTTCAAGGCTAAAAAAGTTAAAAACAATTTTTAAAAGTTTTCAAAAAAGTCAAAATATAGTCAAAAAAGTTCAAAATAGGCCAAAAATGTCAAATTTTTTTTCAAACAAAAAAAATGGCCAAAAAGTGGTCAAAAGGCCAAAAATGGTATAAAAAGCAAAAAAAATCGAGGCAAATAAATGCAAAAATGGCCAAAAAAGGCAAAAAAATAAAAAGGATAAAAAAGCTAAAAAAAGAAAAAAGTTAAAAGAGCAAAAAAAAGGGTAAAATAAAGGCAAAAACATGGCAAAAAAACAAATTGGTAAAAGAAAGCACAACAAAGGCAAAAACGAATAGCCTTATTAAAGCCAAAAAAATGGGCAATAAAGGAAAAAAGAATAAAAAAAAGACCAAAAAAAGCAAAAAAGAGAGTAAAAAAAAAAGATGGTTTAGTCGCCCCAAAACTTTCCTGACGAGTATCCACGAATACGTTTTCAGATATTTAATGTTAAGTTTCAAATTTTCACATTTTTTTATTTTTGACAGGTGACAGTTGGAGAAATAACTTTGACTGTTCTAAATAGAGTTTTTCAAAGCCTTTTAAATGACAGATCGCAAGTCAAATTCTATGAGATATTGCATTTGTCATTTTTTGATAGTGACACTTACGTTTGACAGATGTCGGACAAAAACTAATGGGTTCTTCCGACGGGTAACTCAAACCCGTATGCCAAATTTCAGTTTAATCGGATTAAACGTGTGGCCTCTATCGTGGAATAATACACACACACAGACAGACAGACACACTTCCATCTGGAAAAGGTCTTAATCGTCTCATGGGACCCGAAAATGGATATTTCCGTTTTTATCTCGAAATTTATTTTTAGCTCGTTCACATTACTTTCCCTTCTAGGAGGTGGGTCGGGAAAGTAATAAAAAATGGGACTGAAAAGTACTGAATTCAAAAATTTTCACATATTCCAAGTACTATAAAATGACTGAATATTTTAATACCCGTGAAGCTGATTTATTAAAGAAAAGTAAGTAATTTTATGAATTAGAATATTATTAAACATGTGGCAGATAAACACAGAATTTTACATACGCCTCCGATAACAAAATATATTATAAACCTATAATTGAGTCATCAGTGATTCAATCAAAATTGATACCCTCTACATAAAATAATTATATTTATAATAATACCCTGTACCTAAAATGGGCGCAAGGTATTCATTAATTTTTTAAATAAAATATCCATCAGTACTACTCAACAGTTCCTCTGGGCAATTGAAACCGTGTGGGCGCAATATTGAAACATATAATTCATCATCGACTACCTTTTAGGTACATCAGTTACCGTAAATTATATGTTGAGTCTGTTCTTTCATTAAAATAATTTATTAACTGTTTATTATAACCATTAATTTTATAAATGTTTATTTTACTTAACAAATTAATACATTTTTTCTACTACAAAACAATCTACAAGTGACAAAAAGTCGAATTCCTGTTTTAGCCATTGGTCAGTGCACTACAGTAAAAATTGTAACCAATATTTCACAGGTTACTTTTCCGTCTTTGAAAAATAATTCTATAATTTGTTTTCTTTAATATAAGCACTTAAAAACCTATAAATTATACAGTCCGCTATAAAATTACTTGGATAGCTTCTTAAAGAACTAACTTTTACTAAGTTCCGGCTCTTCCTTTTTCATTACAACAAAAATAAATGTTAGTTTTTTCTCAATTGTTTCTTTTTTCTGCTACATTGTTTTATATGCTATCAACCACAAGCAAATTACTTTAAATAAATTAATTATAAATGTCTCTTAGCGTAAACAGGTATATAGAGGTCAAATGGTAATTAACCGCCATTAGTTAGCTTCGCATCCTAATTCAACAAGTCCGCAATCGTCGATTCGCGACCGAATAACAAAGCAATAAATTCTGTATCACTGCAGAAAATTTATGCAATTGAAGTAGCAGCCCTTTGAGACCTTATTAAATAGTTAAGGAGCGTCTTATCTAAGTTCCGATCTTAACACACCGCCTTGGCCATGTCGGGGATTTCAATAGTTCTCTACACAAATGTAAATGCAAATGGGTCACTAACGACCGTGCAGCATTATAGCTATGTGCCGACAGAAACTACCGCCATACGTTATTCCGCCCTATTTTCTAATTACCCACAGAAACATTTCCAGAGAGGCAGAACGTACGGAATAGGATCCATCATGGTGACCGCTAATCTTTCCTCTACGTTTGTTTCTGGAAAGGCCCAAATGCACGCTCCAAACCGCATAATACATAAACAGGACATTATCTTGACGTACTTAAAGTCAATCTAATAAATTACGACCTGTACCAATTTAGGAAATCATAGCTAAACTGATCAAGGGTAACCATCCGCTTTATATTTGTAATGCGTTGGTAAAGGTTTCGTACTTTTACTCTCATTTTTTTATTTTTGATCTTAAGAAAAAAATTCTGACATAAATGTATTCACAAAATATAACTACGTGTTATGGTCACGGCAGATTTTTTAAAATTAGTTCAAAAAAAAAGTTTTTTGGATGTAAACATTGTCGGTTTTTTTATGACTTTTTTATTTACTTGCTGTAACGTAATTAAATATTTATTTGAAAAATTAACTGGACAATAACACGTAAAATTCTTTTCTGAATCCATATATGCCAATTTTTTTATTTTGCGTTGAGATTTGTAAGAGTTATTATTTAATTACGAACACTCTGCAAATTCTGATTTAGCACTAAAAATGGTATTGTATTGTGGCGCCTTCGCACTCTGCGGAGTATATTGAATCATTTCTGGGCGGAGCATACTGAGAACGTATTTAGTATTTCCAAGTTTCATTAGTGGTTATAAAAACAGTTTTATATTAGAGAACTAGAATTTGCTGTTTAAAAGTCTTGTGATTATTTTCTAAAAAATGTCATTATTTCTTTAAAGTATTTTAAAAATTAATTTTGTATTTAAATTACTGTTTGCAACAAAAAACAACTAACCAAATATGAATATTAAGGAATTAAAATAATCATGCACTTGCTGAATAGTTGAATAAACAATAATCCGCCGGCAAAAATTTTTTATCCCAATTCTCTTTTTAATTATGCTTTCCTTAAATAACAAATTTTTTACACATATATTTTTTATACGTTATAGTTTAATTTCGAATGATTAAAATTTTTAAAAACTTTTGCCATTGTTGCCAGATTTATCAAAAGTACTTTTTTTCATT
This sequence comes from Neocrepidodera transversa, assembly GCA_963243735.1. Taxonomy (NCBI): domain Eukaryota; kingdom Metazoa; phylum Arthropoda; class Insecta; order Coleoptera; family Chrysomelidae; genus Neocrepidodera; species Neocrepidodera transversa. Next base: position 8,231,975 of record OY725347.1, read on the forward strand.
TTTTTTAAATTACCAATATAATGCATTTTTATGAAAAATTACAGGAAATGAAAGTTGTAGAACATAAAATTTTCTACACATTTTGTCATTACCGTTTTTTTGAATTCCTCGTAGTTTCGCCGCTAGAGGGCGTGAAAGAAATTAATATGCGACTTTTTTAGATTTTGTGATAAAATTATGGATTTTTATGAAAATTTACATAAAGCCAAAATTGTAGAAAATAAAATTTTCTGCAAATTTTGTCTTTACTTTTTTTTCGAGTTACGCATAGTTTCGCCGCTGGTTTTTATTTTAATTTTTAAGCAATTTTAAACTTTATTAAATTATTATTTTTCAGTTAAATTTTAATACTAAAAATTTAAAACAAACATCTTTAAATTTGCAATAATTAAATTTAATATTTATAATTATTTTCAAATTTTTTTTACAAAAATTGTGGAATTTTTTAAAAATTAGCTAGTAACATTTAAAATTATATTACGATTTTCAACTAAATTGAATAACTTCTAAAATATTAAAGTTATTGAAATAGGAGTTTCACCATTCAAAAGATAATTTAAAACTCTAAATTTAAAATGTATTGTAGTTTCTTAAAATTTAGAATTGTAATTATTATAGAAAAATAAAGATTTTTTTAAAATTTTTTGTAATTTCGTTTTATCAATAGGTATAAAATAAATGAAAAAAGTAAATAGCATCTCCAAAAAGGATCCAAAAGTACTATGTGTGTAAATTATTTCATAATTTTAACATAGTATTTGTAAAATTTATAGCAAAAAATTAAAAAATTAAAACAATCCAATGCATTTTTGACAAAAAATTTGATTTTTTTTTAGTTTTTTAAACTAACCTAATTAATGTATTTTGTTCCAGAAATCCTAAAAAAAGGTCTGTTTCCCATTTTGAATATAATTGAATGAGATATTAATTATTAATTAATTAAAATTATTCGAAAATAGATTTTATTTTTTTTAAGGTTAATATTATTATTAAAAATTTAAAAAAATACCCTTAAATTTGTAGTAAAAAACTCTATAATTTTGGTTTTTTTCAAAATTTTATTTAAAAAAATGTAGAATTCATAATTTTTTTTTGTTTAAAAAAAATTGAATAACTTTAAAAATATTAAATAGATTAAAATGGGATTTATACCATTCGATAGGTAATATAAAACTCCAAATTTAGAAAATATTTTAGTCTCTTCGAATTTAACGTTGTAATTATTATAAAAAAAAATTAAATTTTTGTCCTTTTGTTTTATCGAAAATGGTAAAACAAATGAAAAAAATAAATAGTACATTGAAAGAGAAAAAGTACGTTATGTGTGAAATATTTCATAATTTTAAAATAATACTTGTAGAAATTATACAAAATTATAAAAAGTTAAAACATAATTTTTAGAAAAAAATTATTTTTTTTTAAATTAGTTTAGTAGGAGTGTTCGGAAAGTTGGGTGGGATTAGCCCTCATTTTTACTTTTTAAAATATAATTTTCTTTTTCCATTTATTTTATTCTAAAAAATTATCATAATTATTATAATATTCTAGAAATACTTGTCAAGGGGGTTGAAAGGTCTCGCTTTTTTTCTGTTTACTTGACCTTCAACTTGTTTTTAAAGATAACAAGTGCGATTTTAAACAACAAAAATTTTTTTTAAGAAACGATTTTTTTCTTAAAAATCATTATTTTTTATACTTTTCTCTTTATATTCTATTTTTTCCGATTATTTCCAATTTTTTTCCTCATTTGTCCAAATATTTCTCTTTTTTCCTATTTTTTCTTCTTTTTTTTATTCTTTACTGTTTTTTCCTGTGTTCTATTTTTACCCATTTTTTCAATTTTTGCCTATAAGTATTTAAGTATTTTCCTTTTTTTCTCATTTTCCCCCATTATTTCCTATTTTTCTCTTCTTTTTTTTCCCATTTTCTCCAGTTTTTTTCATTTTTTCCTGTTTCTTCTTTTTTCTGATTTTTCTGTTTTTTCCTATTTTTCCTATTTTTCCTATTTTTCCTATTTTTCCCATTTTTCCTATATTTCCTTATTTTTCGCTATTTTTCCCTTTTTTTAAATTTTTTTCTATTTGCTACTTATCCAAAAATCGCTTATCGCACCTAGATAAGTACTCACTTTAAAAATAAAATTATAGTAAAGAAAAGTAAAAACTTGTTTCTAAAAAAAATTAAAAAAAATTTTGCAGTGTTTGGATCTTTTTCCAATTTTCGATATCTGCAATATTTTTCAAGGTATCCGCAAAAAAAACCAACACATCTTTTTTATTAAATTGTTTACAACTTTTAAACTATTTGTTTGCGAGACATGAAACACAGCGTAAATTATATCTACATAAAATTATACATCCAACGATACTTTGCTCATAATTTTATAACCCGAACTGGACAAAATAGCACTTTTGACTAGAATAGATGTGTATAAATCAAAAGAAAAATATCCAATTCAAAAATTTACAATTACCAATATATTCTGTTAATATTTTTTAATTTACAATCACATTTTTTATTAAACTATAAATATTTCGTTCTAATTTATTATTATGAGAATAAACAAAAAAAATGTTAAATTGGGTTATTACAACTGAAATTTTAGTAAACACATATTCAATATTTTATAAAAATTCTTATAAAAGAGTATTGTGTTTACATTTTTAAAAATATTTTCTTTTGCTGACGGTAATTCTTTTTTCGATAGTTATATGTATAAAAACAACCTTTTGTTACATCGAAAAATATGAATTCTAATCTCTTCCACCTAACCTACCCTTGAGCTAACCATTTTTACTATGCGATAAGTATTCACGAATATTAAAAATGCGAGTTCGGCCCTGACTACTTGCAAACTCAGAGAATTGTATCCGCCCATCAGGCACTTCGAACCTACCTCGTTTCTTACCCCTGCGCGTCTGTGAAACTAGCTTGTCTACGAATAGCTAGCCTTAAAACAGATTTCTTGTGCATTACGGACTTAAAATAGAAAATAAAATTGCAGGATGATTAAATATGCTTCACATTAGGATTATCCAATGCACCGTTTACCAACTAAATCTACAATCACGTTGAAATAAAATGTTTAAACATTTAAATCAACTCAAATGTTTAAATTATCTTCATTGACTATAAGAACACATTTGACAATGTTTAATAAAAATTCGTTAGGACGTAATACTGTCATTCCAGAGCTAACATTATTATTTCAGACAGTTTTTCACTTTTATATAGCACTGTTTTGTTAATTCTTATTTTTTTATGATTAATATTTTTACTAATGATGTCATAAAAGTGGTTTATAAGAAATACGTTCGCTTTAATTAAATAAACAAAAGGGATTCAAAAAATTTAAGTTTTTGAATGTAACAAGATTTCGAGAAAAATTTATTCCAAAATAAATTATTTTGTAAAATATTGAAATTAAATTTAAAATAATAAAATTCGAAATGTTTATAGTCGCTATATATACCAGACCAGTTTTTTGTACTAAAATATTTATTGTAGAAATGAAAATGTTATTGATATAATATTAAATAAGTTATTTGAATTTCAAAAATATTTCTTTGTTTTTTCATATTAATAAATTAAAGCAAGGAAATGAAGCTTTTTCATTTAGACTATAGTCACGATAAGACTATTTTTTTAAATTTTTCATAATTCCACTTTATTTAATTGTTCATTTCCATTATTTCGGGCTCATTTTATTTTAATAATAAGAGGGCAGTCATACTGAGGTTTTAAGCATAAAATTAGGAAAAAAAAGAGACCAATATAATTTTTGTCCACGACTAATGTATTATTTGTTCATTATACATGAGTTTACAAAATAACAACTATATCTATTATTCACAAGTGAATAATGATTTATCATTATACACTGGTTCACTGATTTCTAGATCAAACATGAAAGTCTTAAACTCGCATATATTTTGTATGTAGGTACAATATAAAAAATGAGGGGGTAATCCCACCCAACTTTCCGAACACTCCTAGTAAAGTAATTGTTTAGTCGATTATTTTAGTTTTTCTGCATCAAAATACATTAATAAAATAAGTTTACAAAAAAAAAAAAAACTTAATTTTTTGTAAAATTTTTTTTTTACTTTTTATAATTTTGTATAATTTCTACAAGTATTATTTTAAAATTATGAAATATTTCACACATAATGTACTTTTTGATCCCTTCCAGATTTACTATTTACTTTTTTCATTTGTTTTATCATTTTCGATAAAACAAAAGGACAAAAAAATTTAATTTTTGTTTTATTTTGGTTATTATAATTACAATGTTAAATTTGAAGAGCCTAAATTATCTTCTAAATTTAGAGTTTTATATTACCTATCGAATGGTATAAATCCCATTTTAATATCTTTAATATTTGTAAAGTTATTCAATTTTTTTTTAAACTTATATTAAATTTCAAAAAAAAAATTATGAATTCTACAATTTTTTGAAAAAAAAATTTGAAAAAAATCACAACTATAGAGTTTTTTACCACAAATTTAATGGTATTTTTTTAAATTTGTAATACTAATATTAACCTTAAAAACAAATAAAACCTTTATTGAATAATTTTAAAATCAATAAATAATTAATAAATCATTCAATTTTATTCAAAATGGGAAACAGACCTTTTTTAGGTTTTTTGGATCAAAATACATTAATTAAGTTAGTTTAAAAAACTAAAAAAAATAAATTATTATTATGAAATAATTTACATACATAGTACTTTTGGATACTTTTCGGATACGCTATTTACTTTTTTCATTTATTTTATACTTATTGATAAAACGAAATTAAAAAAAAATTCTTTATTTTGGCTATAATAATTACAATTCTAAATTCTAAGAAACTAAAATACATTTTAAATTTAGAGTTTTATTTTATCTTGAGAATGGCGCAAATCCCAGTTTAATCACTTTAACATTGTAGAAGTTATTCAATTTGGTTTAAAATAATAATATAATTTTAAACGTTTCTTGCCCAATTTTTAAAAAAAAACAAAATTTTTGTAATAAAATTTTGAAAAAAATTATAATAATAAAATTAATTATTATAAATTTAAAGATATTTATTTTAAATTTTTTAATATTAAAATTTAACTAAAAAATAATTTAATAAGTATAAAAATTGCTTAACAATTAAATAAAAACTAGCGGCGAAACTATGCGGAACTCGAAAAAAAATTAAAGACAAAATTTGTAGAAAATTTTATGTTCTACAATTTTTATTCTTTGTAAATTTTTATAATAATCCATAATTTTGTCTCAAAATCTAAAAAATGTCTATATACATTATTTTTCACGCCCTCTAGCGACGAAACTATGAGGAATTCAAAAAAACGGTAATGGCAGAATGTGTAGAAAATTTTATATTCTTCAACTTTTATTTCTTGTAATTTTTCATAAAAATGCATTATTTTGGTTATTTAAGAAAAATATGAAAAAAAATTACTTTTTGATAAATCTGGCAACAATGGCAAAAGTTTTTGAAAATTTTAATCATTCGAAATTAAACTATAATGTATAAAAAATAGATGTAAAACTTTATTGCCATCTTCTTTAGTAATGACGTCATCACCTATAGCAACTGTCACTTCCGGTTATCCGATTAACTCCAAAAGCTATACAGGTCGTCTCCTTGCTACCCTAAATATGTATATAAAATTTCGTTTAAATCGGTTTAGCCGTTTAGACGCCATCGTGTTCACACACACAGACACACAGACACACAGACACACAGACACACAGACACACAGACACACAGACACACAGACACACAGACACACAGAAACACAGACACACAGACACACAGACACACAGACACACAGACACACAGACACACAGACACACAGACACACAGACACACAGACACACAGACACACAGACACACAGACACACAGACACACAGACACACAGACACACAGACACACAGACACACAGACACACAGACACACAGACACACAGACACACAGACACACAGACACACAGACACACAGACACACAGACACACAGACACACACACAGACACACAGACACACACACAGACAGACATTATGCTAAAAATGGTATAAATGGATTCAGGTGACCTCAAAACGTAAAGATTCGTTAAAATCTGGTTATGGTCAAAATATCATGATCGCAATACTTTCCTTCTATACAACTCTGTTGTTCGGAAAGTAAAAAACAGAGCTGGCTATGAAACGTCAAGTCAGAACGTTGCCTGCGCTGTCAAGATTAAATTTAATTTGAAACGTCAAACCGTTTATAAGTTTGAAACATTTTATTAAAATTAAAATTACTTAAAAATGGAGTCAAATTATGAACATGAGATGTCTTGCACACCTCCAGATATAAGAGAAGCTTCAAAAATTGTAAGTTTAAATTTATTGCCAGAAAAATCTAGAAAAGTTTATATATCTGCGTATGAAGCGTTTATGGGATGGAGAATTGACAAAAAAACTGAGACTTTCTCAGAATCCGTTTTATTGGTTTACTTTAGCTAGTTATCCACAAAATATAAACCTTCAACATTATGGACAACCTACTCTATGCTGAGAAGTGCAATAAATTTTGTTTCTCCACGACCATTACTGAATGTATGAATTCTGAAATCATTTTTAATAATAGAATGTAAACATTCACCCTCTAGGGTCTGAATATTTATTCTATAATACTTGCCTCTTATGCATTTTGCATGTATTTTCATTCTTTATCAAGGTAAAGAATGGATTTTCTGTAATCGAATTAAACAATATCGATTGCCGTGGACTTCAAAAGTGTCAGTGTCAGATATAAAATGGCGACGGTAATAATTATTTTCAAACAAGTTTTAATTTAAACAAAATAATGAGTGAAAAATCAAGTGAAGTAGATACAGAATTTAATAATATCTGAAATTGCAAATTATGAAAAAACACCAATGCACCAGATTTTAATATCGGTAAGTGTACCACAGCACTATAAATATTAATACAATGTAATACAAATATGTCAACAAATAACTTGTGTTCAGATTTAATTTAATTTTGATTTATACTTTTTGATCGTGGAGAAAATATAGTCTGTTACTCGGTCAGAATGAAAAAATTCGACACTCGTGGTTCCTCACACTCGCATTCGCTCGCGTTCGGAATTTTCCACTCGTTTCGAATTTTTCATTCTAACCTTGTTACAGAATCTACTATTAAATATTACTTATTTAATAACAGATTTATAGTAATTTAGTCAAAAATTTTTAGTAGTCGTGGATAAAGTATAGTATTTTTAATGCATATTGAGTATACATACTGTATATAAGCTACCCGTTTATATTACTAAGGTGATAGTTGTTTGTTAGACATAATAATGTCATTCTATATGTAAAAATTTTTGTTGAATAAAGCCACGTTTTGGTTGTTCTTATTCATTCATTTCAGTATTCTACTTGCATATAATTGCTATTATTCACACGGGTGGTTTGCGCAGTTGTTTATAACAATTTTGTAAAAAGTAAAAAATAAAAATTTTTAAAAACCATTTTCATATGACTTCTGATCATAAAAAAACGGATCAATGGTAATATGAAAAAAAAATTTTTTTTTCAATGATTAATCAAGCTTTTTAATTTTTAACATAAGTAAATTGTGAATAAGAAAGTAAAAAATAACAAATTTTTAATTTCTCCAACGGAAATTTCTTTGGAGACCTTTCAAAAATATGTCCAAAAAAGGAAAAAAATTTCAAATTTGTTATTTAACAATTATCGAACTTACAATGTTCATGTTCAAATAGGAAGAAATTTTTAATTAACTAATGCACAATTTATAAAAAAATCGCGATAAAAATTTTTTGACTTTGGATTATTATTCATTAAATCTATCCAGTAGATTCCTGAATTTTTTCAATTTTTACATTTAATATGTTTAAATAATATTTATTTATTTAAGGTCCAAAGTGAAGCTTACGCAAGCCGAAGTTCACGTTTTCGGCTATATTTTCAACACTCTGGGAAAATTATAAATATTGGTCCTACAGTTACGGGTGGTTAAATTCTTTTTTTGGTAAGTTTCCTCCTCTTTTCGAATGTTTTTTTGAATTTGAAAAATGTCAAATAGTTTTAAGATATTTGCTAAAAAACCAAACCTATTTTTATTTTTCAGTTAATTGTTTATAACTTTTGCAATTTTCGCAATCATCTACACGCTATTACCGAATGACACCTCGTTTGTATTTTTTCTAGACGGAGAAAAAAGTTTGGCCCAAAAAGCATTTGTTGACTAGCCTAAATACATGATTAAATAACTGATGAGAGTATATTAATAACACTTAATCATCTGTTTATACCTGGCAACTCCACAGTTGCACAGAGGGGCAAGTAGGCAATCTTTACTTTGTCAATTCTGTTGGGTATATTTTTCTAACTAGTGCATGAATTTTGTAAATAACCAACGAGAGGAGTAAATTAAATAAAGTTATTAATTTAATATTAGCGGCACACAATTTAGCCAGTCAACCATTTATTTCTTACTATGAATAAATAACAGATGAGGGTATATATTTCTTATACCTCATCATAGACTATATAAATATAATAATTTTAATGAACCAAAATCATGACTTGTAGACTAGACCATTTGGATTTAGATTACATATGGTAATGAGTCCGGTGCTGTTCCAGTCTCCTTGATAAGCGTTCGAAACCGGAATATAAGAATCGAAAGACAGCTGAATATTTCAAGGGTCTTCCGGCCGTCTTAATAGACGATTCAGGAACGCCCAAAAAGTATAAATAAATTATTGAAAAATGTGTTATATAGTTGTGTTAAATATAAATATACAAGTAGTTTTATCCAAATAAGTTAGTTATAGTTATACTGAGTTGAACCCAAAGTAAAAAAACGAATTAAAATATATTGAGACTTAATTTAAATCTTTGTGACTTATACTATGTATACGTTTATTATTAAAATAAAATTTAGTAATTTCTAGTCAAAATTGTTTACATTTGATTATATAAAACAATTACAGAAATACATAACCTAATTTTTTTTAATATCCTAGAAAATAAAATTAAATATTTTTAAAAATCACGTTCGTGAAATTAATTTAATAACCGATTCGAATATTTTTTGGTTTTAAAAAGAACATTCATGGTCGACTAGAACACCAATTTTGGTCGTTATTGCCTAATATAGCATGCCCAATGCGACCGCAACGACTAAGTACGACTATTCCACTAACCAGAGTGTTAATTCCGATGTTTAATTATCTCGGCTAGGCAATATTGTTGGTAATATGTAAACAAGATGAAGAACTTGAATACTGTTAGTCCGGGTAATGGAAAATCGATTTTGCGTTGAAAATTTTAATTAATTTTTTCAGCCATTTTATTGTTAAATTCACACAATTATATTATATTTTTTTGCCGGTTTAATAATACTATTTATTTAAATTTTTTATTATCAATATTTCATCAAATTAAATTGATTTAAAATGATTGAAGCCAATAATTTATTAGTATATAAAATAATAAAAACTTTCCTGAAAAAATTTCCACTATAAATTCTACAATTAATATTAAAAAATTATGAAAAAAATTAAAAAAATCGGATTTTAATTTATATTTTATTTTTGTTTATATAGTAGCAATATATTTTCCATTTTAAAAATCCTGGTATTAAACTTTTCTACCTACGCTCCTAAATCTTCTTTCCCTAAACGAGAAAATTATTCCTGATCTATATCCCGAAGTTATAGCGAACGGGTCGCGTCCACTCCTTGGTTTGGCCGCCGGCGAAAGTCCCCGGAACAAGGACTTCTTATCTCTCTTCCTATTGTTCCCTTAATGAATTCAAATCCGGGAGGCGGGTCGCGAAAACGGGGTTTTGCATTTATTTGCATAATTGTATATATTGATGTTCGTTAACAAATGTTGCTTAGACTGGAAGAAATCAATAGGAGGAAGTTGGAAGTTCGTCCTTTTTGGTAACTGCGGAATCGATTCCAATCTAACTATATCGGAATGAAATTATCGTTTCCTTAGAATTAATGAGCGGATTTCTTTTGGTACTTTCTAGAGTATTTTTAAATCACGTAATCACGCTAGTCTAGATTTTTATTTATAATGTAACATTTTTTATAAAAATATTATTACAGATAATTGACTAATACTTTATTAATCTTCAGAAGAAATTTAAAAAACCATAAAACTTCACCGGAAATAAATAATTAAATTTAAAAGTTTTTAGTAGAAGGAAAACATAAAGCCCGATTTTTCCCGAGATCTGGTGAAATTTATAGAGTAGATCTGGCAATAGCGCACCGTGTTCAGTACGGCAGATAATTACCAAAAAATTACCACTTTTTTGCTCGAAAATATGTACAAAACGTCACATTTTACGACGTTTTTTAACGTTCAGTATTTTGACGCGGTAAAAAACGTTTGAAGTAAAGGAGCTGCACCGGTTCTGGAAACAAAAACAATTATTTTTACATGTAAATTTCCATAAGAAAATCCAAGGTCCGTTCTGGCAAAATTAGCTCTAAAAGTGGTGAGGGTCAAATTTATGCAATCTGCGCATGCGCTACGTCATTGGATAAGAGTACAAGCAAATTAACAAAAAAAATCCCAACTACCCCCTTCCAACCCCACGACCCCAGTGTTTACAGAAAAACGTCGAAAAACGAAAACGACGAAAACGACGAAAAAAAAACGTCGAAAACGACGAAAAAAAAAACGTCGAAAACAACCAAAAACGTCGAAAAACGACAATAAACGACGAAAAACGTCAAAAAACGACGTTTTCGACGTTTTTCCGTAAACGTAGGGGCGGGTTCAAGGGAGTAGTTGCTATTTTTTTCTGATTATCTTTCTCGTACTCCTCGTGGCATTATATATCCAATGACGTAGCGCAAGCGCAGATTGCATGAATTTTACCCCCACCACTTTTAGAGAAAAATTTTGCCAGAACGCACCTTAGATTTTCTTATGGAGATTTACATGTAAAAATCAGGGTTTTGATTCTAGAACCGGTACAGCTCTTAACTGTTAGAAACGTCATATTTTACAATATTTTTAAACGTTTTTCGTTCGAAAAAATACGTCAAAACAATGTTATATTTATTTATACATGTTTCCTTATGGGAAATATACGTATTTGATGCAAAAAAAAAATTTTTACATCAAAAAGTAAATGTTAAAAATCGTGGAAAACATTATAAAATGTGACGTTTCGAACGTTTTTTAAATCTTCATAATACTGTCGTTAACAAATGTCGTAAACGTCGTAAAATATGATGTCGAGTAAAAAACGGGTAATTTTTAGGGCATTTTCTGCTGTACCTAACACGGCATAGATACGGTGCGGTGTTGCCAGATTTACTCTATAAATTTACCCAGATCTGGGGAAAAATCGGGGTGTGTGTCTTTCCTTCTCCTGTTTTTTATCAGTGTTACAATAACAATGTTTCTATAAAATTTTTTAATCCGTACAAAATTTTAAAATAAATTAAAAACATTGGTTTATATGTATCTGAATTAAATAAAATTATTCATGGATTTTTCATTATTTTGTTTTCCTAAATTAATAAAAAATCAAAAATATATTATTTAATTATAACATGTTATTAATATATTCACCCTCTAGGTATTTAATATCCAATATTTTGATTATAAAATTATAAATTTTAAATCAATATTTTATACAATGTGAATCTAGAATAATCCCAACGTTTATGATAAAAATTGCTTTAACCCAAACGAAAGAGAAACTAAATTTTGTCAACTTGAATAAATAAAGCTCGTGCAATATTTGAATATTCATAGCTAGAAAAAATAAAAGATAATAGTTCTGATTTATGGTGATATATTTTATTGTCTCCTGAAGAAGAAAATGTTTAAATATATTTTTTTACTTTAAAAAAATATATTTGAAGAACAGATATAGACATCAAAACAGCACAGCGCCATCTACATGTATTGAGCAACGGTTTTCGCAACCTCCTGAAAAAACTGTACTTTTTAAATTGCTTGTAATCGACTAAAGACTGATAAAAGTAAATAGACGCTGGAGTTGGACCATCTTACATTTGCTCGGTAGTCAAACTCCTTACTTTAAGTCAATATGAATTAAAAACTCACATCCACTTGGTCTAGTGGGGCGACTTTTTCCATCAAACCTCTTCAGTTCGAAGGACCAGCCACACATCAGACATATTAATTAACCAAAAAGATTTATTTTTAATATTTACTTTCTCACCCATTTATTGAATCAAAATATAAATTGCATTTACATTTTTTTAACAACACAATGTGTATTCTAATTTCAATAAACTTAATTAAACATTATTAACACTTGTTACTAATTTGAAATCTCAGAATTTTCAGTATTAAGGTGCGGTCTTGACTTGCATCGGGTCCAATCTCTCAACGACGTTGACCTGAGACTCTGGGGCGAGAGACTCGTACCTAAGGACGAGATTGACTACTTGGGAGTACGCTTCACGCGTACCCTTAATTGGTCAACCGAAGTCCAAAGAACTCTCAACAGAGTAAGGCGCGAGCCTCCCTCTTCGGAGCCTTGGGGGTACGAATTGAGAGATGCAACCCTAAAACATTCCTTCACACCTAAAAAACCTTTATCAGACCAATCCTCGATTATAGAGCCTTAAACCTATTCACCCTTCCTCCTCATCTACTGCAACAGAGAGGAGGATCCTCCAGAAATGCGCCTACCTCCCCTGGCGGTTTCCTTCCAATGAAATATATGACCACACTAATATCACTCCTATTATCCACAGATTAAAAGACCTACAAGGAAGGTACGTCAGGAGAACACTGGCCAGTTCCAACACACACTCCCAAGAAACACTAGGAACAAGATGGACAGAAGAAAGGAACCTAACCTCAACCTCAACCGAACATAAAAGTTTTACAAAAATCCAGAGATCTTCCGGACGAGCTCCTAGATCTCTTAGAGGAGGCTAGTCTAAGTATCAGATGATCTGGTCACCCCACTAACGTCCTAGGACCCACTGCTCGCTTTGGGGATACTCGTAAGTATACCACTAAATTTCATTTTATAACATATCTTAAGCAAAATATACTAATCAATTACTTTTCAGATCAAACCAACACTCCTGAAAAGGAGAAAAACTTCTCCTATAACAGGGTTCAAGGAATCAACCAAGCAGGATAAATTATCGAGGAGGGTTTAGCAGGTATGCCCCTGACTCTGCTTGCAGAGCGATCAGGGGAGAGTCCTGCACTACTTCACACATTGAACCAGCGTGAAGTATATCGTATGACCGCCAGTCTGAGAATGTTCTTGTCATCGTCCACCTGACGCGCATGGATGTTAGACGTATCGTCGCCCACGTATCCCGCTTCGCTTACCGGGTGTGTCTAACAGTTAGATTGAAATTAATAAAGATATTTCTGTTTTTTAATTTTTGAGAGCTCTTATATCTTTTTAGTATTGTTTACCAATCCTACGTAGACCTATTATTGGTGAAGGTGGGCATAATCTCAGACATCTTGCATTTATCGTCATTTTCTTTAGAAAGATTAAAAATCATTCTTCTTTTGAAGTTCTTAAAATTCATAAAATAACACCTCTTCATACATAGAGGGAGATGAGTTAGTAAAAGAGTTATTGATGGCTGCCAGAAGATTTTCTATCTGACCTCGTAAGATATCTATCAATTTTATTAATTTAGAAGTTTGTCAGAAACCCTCTTGACATTCCTTGTAGGGAAAATGAAGCAACTGAGTTCCTTTTATTTCCACACGCAATTAGATTTGTTATGCCCTTTTCTTCAGAACTGCAGATGCAAGATGCAAGACTCGACGATATTTTTTATGTTGAAATATAGATGGCGTTTCGCTGTTTAGCTGTCTATACCTGTTCTTTACTTAAGATTGTACAATAGCCTTGGAAACTAGGCAGGTTGGATACATCGCCATTGATGAGTCATTAAGGGAAGAAACAGCTGCCTGATAGACAGCGTGATGCATATTTTTCAAAACATACACGTACAAGAGGAAATAACTTATTTATATCCAAATATATTTTAGTTCATTTTGTGTTTGTTTTCGAATTAATTTGTTATATAGCTTTAGACTATGATCTGGAATTTTTTCTGTACCTCAAATTTTCTCCTATTGACAAAGCTTTAAATTTTTGTGAAATATACGCGATACAATTACGTTATAAAAAAAAAGGCAATATCATTTTTCATATAAGTCCGTAATCATAGATCTGACACACAAGTCGCCAGCAAACAAATTATAACCATATTTTTTGAAGCCGCGTTTGTCACGTTGCCGTTGCCGGTTGCCGCAAACATTGTTAATTCCGCAGAAATCCTAGATTACTGCAGTTGTATATCTCTTATCATACCGCCGACAATAATTTATATTTAAACTGTCTCTACCGTTGTTTGGTAATATAGGAGAGTGGCAGTCGAAATAGGGGGAATAACAATTATATCAAACAGTTCATTTTACATTTCGCGTTATTACAATTATTGTTATTGGTGCGATGTTGCATTTAAATATTGATATTGTTCATTGGTATTTGACGTATATTTAGCATTTGTTAATTACTTTTGGTTTTGCATATATCGAACATTTTTAATTAATTAACGATACAAGTTATTAATTTTAAGTGGATAAACAGGGCAAAATAAATTCTTGTTACAACGATTGGTGTATAGTAAAATAAATGATCAATACTTCCAACTGTAGCACAATCTATAATAAATAATATGAAAATAGTGAATTTAGTTACTCAAATTGAGTTTACAAGGCTAAACCTATTCCTTCTCCATTCTATTTACAGTTATGCTTCAAAAAGGAAATAAAAACTATCTTTTGTTTTTGGACGTTAAATTTTTTGACACGCGCTTACAGTTTAGAAGTAGAAATAATTGTAATTATTGTTTCAGAAAACGATCACGTATGTTGGCACTGTATAATGGAGGTGAAGATGAGGATGCAGATGTTTGTGGATCTGATGATGGTGAAATCGATGAAGTAAAACAATAATATTGATCCTTAGAGCAGTCGGAAAGGAAGAAAAACGTAGAAATAGATGAGGAAAGAAATATTTCGGTAGAACAAATTTCCTGTAGAAAGAAGGAAGAAAATAGAACAAACGGTGACACCAGGTTCAAGGGTAATTGGGCTAGCAAAATTAGCAACTACCGCAATAGAAGCTTGGAAATGGTTTTTTTAAGATGAGGTACTTAAAAAAAAATACATTTGGAAAAAAAGACCAAATTTTCAATTTTAACGTGATGGGGCAGATACAAACAAATGCAAAATAAAGGCAGTGATTGGTTTACTCTATATAATTCGTGTGTTAAAATCATTGCATTTAAATCTCAGAGAATTATATAATCAAGATAGTACTTTCGTCTAACTATGTCTGCGTTTTCACAATATTGAGGATAGAGAAATTAAAAAAAGTGATAAATTTGCTCATTTTGTTCAGCACTGTGTGTCAAATTATCCTCCAAATGACTGCGTAATTCTTGATATAATGTTCGAGTCCTTTCATGGCAGATATTCCTTCTATCAATTTATAGCGAAGAAACCGGCTCGATATGGACTAAAAATTTGAGCATTAGTTGACTGAATCATACGTACAATATGGAACCATAAATAGGAGTTTAGCCACCCGTCAATACGAATTCAATAATTCTGCACATCAAGTAGTGAAGCGACTCACTCGACCTATATCTCGTATAGGCCGAAATTTTCTGGTTTTCATCAATACATGTGGTGATAGAAGATAAATTGACGTTTTTGCCATATTCAAAAAAAAATAAGAAGGAAATTCCACCAACTAAAATGAAAGACCAAAAACGATTCAACCATATTTGGATTCACCAAAGAAATGACAATATTGTCATATATTTTGATTCTACTAGTGGAAACCTATGTAAACCGTATATTAAAACTCCACTAAAGGCGATGTTGATGTCGTGAATAAGATAAAACTCAGATACTCTGTATCTCGTGCAAGTCGTAGATGGCTGATTACAAATTATGTTTCAGTCAAATACAAACAAAAAATGCAAAACAATTTTTTTAAAAAGACTAGGTTTTACACTAATCAATGATTATTTGGTAAAAAGACAACTTTACCAAAATCAATAAAGATCCGAATGGATGAAATTTTGAGTGTGCCTGAAACGCAACAAATTCCGAAAAGGTCAAAAAATAGATAAATATCAACGGAATGCAGAAGCTGTCAGAAATCCATTTGCAGAGAACACACTGTTCCTTTATGCCTAACATGCGCAGGAGGATAAGGAGTGGGAAAAGTATGATAATTAGTTTTTACTTTTTACTTTCCTGACCCACCCCCGAGAAGGGAAAGAATTGTGAACGAGCTAAAAGAATTTTCGAGATAAAGATGGAAATATCCATTTTAAGGTCACCGGAGATGATTAAGACAATTTCCAAATGGAAATATGTCTGTCTGTGTGTATTCTTCCACAATGGAGACCATACGTTTAATCCGATTGATATGAAATTGTGGCACTATAAAAAAAAGACAGATGCAATATGTTACGGAATTTGACTTGCAATATGTCATTTGAAAGCCCTTGAAAAACTCTATTCAGAACAATTAAAATTATTTCTCCAACTGTCACCTGTCAATAATAAAAAAATGCCAAAATTTGAAACTTTAACATTAACTATCTGAAAAAGATTAGGAGCGACACAACTGATTTTTTCAGGAAATTTGTGAGTGAAAAAGGGTAAATTTAGATCAAAAAATGCAAATTTTCAATAAAACGAAGAAGACAAAAAAAGTACAATATTTTCAAGAGAGGAAATTTTTTAGTAAAAAAGAAGGTAATTTAGGTCAAATAAGTGCAAATTTTTAAGAAAAAAAAAATGACGAAAAAGTGCATTTTTTTGAGGTCAAAAATTCGAGAAAAAGAAGACAAAATAGTGCCAAATTTTCAAGAAAAAAGAGGGGAAATTTATGTCCAAAAATGCAAATTTTCGATAAAACAAAAAAGACCAAAAAGTGCAATTTTTTCAAGAGGGGGGAAAATTTATGAGTGTTCCAAAAATACAAATGTTTAAGAAAAAAAAATAGTAAAAAAAGTGACATTTATTTAAGAGAAAAGGGGGGAAATTTTCAAGAGAAAAGAGGGGAAATAAGTACAAAAGACGTGCAAAACATTTGAAGAGAGTATTATCGAAAAAACTCACATTTTTGAAGAAGGAAAATTTCAAGTGAAAAGAAGGAAAATTAATGTCTAAAAAATGCAAATTTAAAAACGAATGCAAAAATTCAAAAAAATGCCAATTTTTAAGAAAAGAGGGGAAATTTTCAAGAGAAAAGAAGCGAAATTTGTGAGAGAAAAGGGGGGAAATTTAAGTCTAAAAATACAAATGTAAACAAAAATTTAAGACCAAGGAATTCTATTTTTTCACGTGTAAAAAAAAGAAATTTAGCTTAAAAAATGCAAATTTTTGAGAAAACAAAAAAAGTCAAAAAGTGTAATTTTTTTAATAGAAAAAGAGAAATTTTTGAGTGAAAATAAGGTAAATTTAGAGAAATTTACGTCCAAAAATGCAAATTTTCGAGAATGCAAAAAAGAGAAAAGAGCAATTTTTCAGGAGAAAAAAGGGGAAACTTTTGAGAGAAAAGAGTGAAAATTTACTTACAAAAATACAAAAATTTAAGAAAAAAAAGAGAAAAGGATGGAAATTTTCAAGAGAAAAGAGGGGAAATAAGTACAAAAGAAGTGGAAAACATTTGAAGAGAGTATTATCGAAAAAACTAATATTTTTGAAGAAAAAAGAGGGGAAATTTTCAAGAGAAAAGAAGGGAAATTAATGTCAAAAAAATGCAAATTTGAAAAAGAAAACAAAAATTCAAAAAAATGCTAATTTTTAAGAAAAAAAGAGGGAAAATTTTCCAGAGAAAAGAGGTAAAAAGTGCAAAAGATTTGAAAATAATATTATCTAAAAAAGTGTATTAATTTTTTGAACAAAAAGTGCCGAAATTTTCATGAGAAAAGATGGAAAAACACAAAGGCTAAAAAGTGCAATTTCTTTAGGAATAAAGCGGGAGAATTTTCAAGAGAAAAGAGGGGAAATTTAGGTCCAAAAATGTAAATTTAATCAGAAATTAAACACCATGGAATTTTATTTTTTCAAGAGTAAAAAAAAGAAATTTAGCTTAAAAAATGCAAATTTTTGAGAAAACAAAAAAGTTAAAAAGTGTAATTTTTTTAATAGAAAAAAAGAAATTTTTGAGTGAAAATAAGGTAAATTTAGATCAAAAAATATTAAATTTTAAGAAAAGAAAAGACAAAAAACGTCATTTTTTTCAAGGGAAAAGAGGGGAAAAAGTACCAAAAGCGCAAAAAATTTAAAGAGAGAATTATCGAAAAAACAGGAAAAATTTTCAATAAAAAGTAGAGGAGAAAAGCACTAAAAAAGTGCAAAAAATTTGAAGAGAGGAATGTTTTAAAAAATGTCATTTTTTAAAGAAGAAAAAAGGGAGATTCTGAAACTAAAATTAGTTTTTTTATTGCATCTGTGCAATTTGATGATATTCATAAAAGTTCGAACCAATGTCCGTAAAATATGGAATTTTGGAATCTCAATTTTTAAAGTTGGAAATTTTCAAGGGAAACCAATAAAAAATTATGAAAATATCGAAAATGGTATAGAAACAAGTGTATGAATTGAGAAAAAAAATTAAACATTTTTAAAAAAAATTTTTAAGAAGGTCATTTTCAAAATTGGATAAAAACTAGATTCAGTGGAAAAACTAAATGGCAAAAAAGTGCCATTTATTTAAGAAAAAAAGGGGGAAATTTTCAAGAGAAAAGAGAATTACAAAAAAAAATTCACATTTTTTTTAAACAAAAAAGAGAGGAAAGAAATTTCCAATATTTTCCTGTGTGTGTTATTTAATGTTATTGATGAAGAAAGAAAAGAAAAAAAAACACTTAAAGAAGGATAAAATAACAAGTAAAAAAAATGATCATGATAATTTGGTAATTTTTACTTTCCCGACCCACCTCTGAGAAGGGAAAGTATTGTGAACGAACTAAAAAAATTTTCAAGATAAAGAGGGAAATATCCATTTTGAGGTCACCTGAGATGATGAAGACCATTTCCGGATAGAAGTCTGTCTGTCTGTCTGTGTGTATTCTTCCACGCTAGAGGCCACACGTTTAATCCCATAAGTTTTTGTGCGACATCTCACAAACGGAAGTGTCACTATAAAAAAAATGACAAATAAAGCCCTTGAAAAATTCTATTCAAAAGTGTTAAAATTATTTCTTTAACTGTCACCTGTTAATAATAGAAAGGTGTCAAAATTTAAAACTTTAACATTAAATATCTGAAAAAGTATTCATGGATACTCGTCGGGAAAATTTTGGGGTGACACAACCGATTTTTATAACAAAATTCTCAGACATGAAGGTGTTCATTACAATCCTTTATTGTGGCTTTCTACTGCTATTTAATCAGTCAGAAATTTCCCCCCATATCATATTTCTAGTGGAAGTCCTTGTAGTTTACATCCCAGATTCCTCTCTTTTAACTCCTCTAACCCTTCCTTTAACCCTTTAACGCCTACTTACATGAAATCAATTCCTCTCGCCGCTTGCGGAAAACGTTTCGAACCACAGGAAATAGGAAATACAACCATGTAATTATTCAGCTAAGAATTTATGGATAAATATAACAACACAAGTGGCAAGATGGCCGGCGGCAATGGCCAATTCTCTTTAAATTGATGCATTATGCATTAGGTTATTGATCGGCGTTAGGAGGTGTTAAAACCGATGAATTATAAGAAGAGGATGGCGTTCATTTTAAAACTCATACCTGTAATTTAGAGACATATATCTTTTGGTATAATGGATTACCCGCAGCAAAGTTATCGGGCGATCAAATTGATTTATTGATAGAAAATTTAAAGTACTCGAGATATTTAAAATAGATAATAAAAGCGGCAAAGTCCTGACTGATTGACTGACTGACTGACATATTTCATGTTCTGTTCATAATATAGACACCCACTAAGGATTTTGGGAAATTTTGATTTTAAGGGATATAAAAGCTTGACGCACTTACGCGAGGGGGTAATTGTAGTAGGGAAAAATAGATAAAGATAGTAAAAAATAGGGAAAGTAGAAAAAAATGTGAAAAATTGCAAAAAAACAGCGAAGAATAGAAAAATAGAAAAAAAAACATAGAAAATGGGGTAAAAAATGGAAAATTATAAAAAAATCGGTTGTGTCGCTCCTAATATTTCCCGACGAGTATCCAGTTTGACATTTTTTTTTATTACTGACAGGTAACAGTTGGAAAAATAATTTTAACTGTTAAGGGCTTTCAAATGATATATTGCAAGTTAAATATTGCATCTGTCATTTTTTTATAGTGGCACTATTGAGAGATGTCGTACAAAAACTAATGGGTTCTTCCGACGGGTATCCCAAACCCATATACCAAATTTCAGCTCAATCAGATTAAAAATGTGGCCTCTATTGTGAAAGAATGCACACAGACAGACAGACAGACAGACTTCCATCTGAAAATGGTCTTAATCACCTCAAAATGGATATTTCCATTTTTATCTTGAAAATTTTTTTAGCTCATTCACAATACTTTCCCTTCTGGGTGGGTTGGGGAAGTAAAACTTTCCAAAATTTTCATGTTCATTTTTTTACGTATTATTTGATTCTTCTTTATGTGTTTTTTTTTGTTTTCTTTCTTCATTAAAGAGATTAAAGAACAAACAGAGAAAATTATTGAAAATTTCTTTCCTCTCTTTTTTGTTAAAAAAAAAGTGTGAATTTTTGGTGTAATTCTCTTTTTAAATTTTTTTGCAACTTTCGTATACTTTTTTCCCCTCTTTTGACAAGAACATTTCTCCTAATTTTTTTTTCCAACAATGTGAATTATTTCAATAATTGTCTTTTCAGATTTTTTGTATTTTTCGAGTACTTTTTTGCCTATTTTCCCCGTTTTTTTCTTAAAAAAATGGCGTTTTTTTGCAGGTGGATTTTTCGCCTGTTTTCTTCTGAAAATTTCCCTTCTTTTTTCTTTAAAAAATGACGTTTTTTTTAAACATTTTTCGCTTCAAATGTTTTGTACTTTTTTAGTGCTTTTTTCCTCTACTTTGTATTGAAATTTTTTTCTGATTTTCATCAAAAATATAAGTTTTTCGGTTATTCTCTCTTTAATTTTTTTTCACTTTTTGGTACTTTTTCCCCTCTCTTCTCTTGAAAAAAATGGCGTTTTTTGTCTTTTTTTTTCTTAAAAGCTTGTATTATTGGATCTAATTTGACCTTATTTTCACTCAAAAATTTTTCCTTTTCTATTAAAAAAAATTACATTTTATGACTTTTTTGTTTCTTCAAAAATTTGCATTTTTTAAGCTAAATTTCTTTTTTTTTAACTCTTGAAAAAATAGCATTCCTTGGTCTTTAATTTTTGTTTAAATTTACAGTTTTGGACCTAAATTTCCCCTCTTTTCTCTTACAAATTTACCCTCTTTTCTCTTGAAAATTCTCTCGCTTTATTCCTAAAAAAATTGCACTTTTTGCCTTTTTGTTTTCCATCTTTTCTCATGAAAATTGTGGCACTTTTTGTTCAAAAAATTCAGACACTTTTTTAGATAATATTGTTTTCAAATTTTTTGCATTTTTTCCCTCTTTTTTCTTGAAAATTTCTCATCTTTTTCTTAAAAATTTGCATTTTTTTGAATTTTTGTTCACTGTCTCAAATTTGCATTTTTTTTGGACATTAATTTCCCTTTTTTTCTCTTGAAAATATCCCTTCTTTTTTCTTCAAAAATGGTAGTTTTTCGTCAATACTCTTTTCAAATTTTTTGCACTTCTTTTGTACTTATTTCCCCTCTGTTCTCTTAAAAATTTTCCCCCTTTACTCTTAAAAAAATGTCACCTTTTTACCCATTTTTTTTTCTGATTCGTTTGTATTTTTGCAACTTAATTTTCAATCTTTTCACTCAAAAATTTCTCCTCTGTTCTCTTGAAAAAATTTCATTTTTTAGTCTCTTTTGGTTTCTCGAAAATTTGCATTTTTTAAACTAAATTTCTTTTTTTTTAACTCTTGAAAAAATAGCATTCCTTGGTCTTAATTTTTGTTTAAATTTACATTTTTGGACCTAAATTTCCCCTCTTTTCTCTTGAACATTCTCCCGCTTTATTCCTAAAGAAATTGCACTTTTTGCGTTTTTGTTTTTCCATCTTTTCTCATGAAAATTTCGGCACTTTTTGTTCAAAAAATAATACACTTTATTAGATAATATTATTTTCAAATCTTTTGCACTTTTTCCCTCTTTTCTCTTGAAAATTTTCCCTCTTTTTCTTAAAAATTGGCATTTTTTTGAACTTTGTTTTCGTTTTCAAATTTGCATTTTTTGGACATTAATTTCCCTTCTTTTCTCTTGAAAATTTCTCCTCTTTTTTCTTCAAACATGTGAGTTTTTTCGATAATACTCTATTCAAATGTTTTCCACTTCTTTTGTACTTATTTCCCCTCTTTTCTCTTGAAAACTTCCATCCTTTTCTCTTAAAAAAATGTCACTTTTTTACCTTTTTTTTCTTAAACTATTGTATTTTTATAACTAAATTTTCAATCTTTTCTCTCAAAAATTTCCCCTTTTTTCTCCTCAAAAATTGCTCTTTTCTCTTTTTTACATTGTCGAAAATTTGCATTATTGGACCTAAATTTCTCCTTTTTCTCTCACAAATTTCTCCTCTCGAAAAAATGACACTTTTTTTGTTCTTCTAATATTAGCAGATTTTATCGAAATTTTCTCTCTTTTCCCTCTTTTCTCTTGAAAATTTTCCCGTTTTATTCCTAAAAAATTGGCACTTTTGGCTTTTTGTTTTCCCCTTTTTCCTCTTGAAAAAATTGCACTTTTTGGTCTTTTTTGTTTTCTCGAAAATTTTCATTTTTGGACCTAAATTTCCCCTCTTTTCTCTAGAAAATTTGGCACTATCTTGTCGTTTTCTTTCTTGAACTTTTTCAGATTTTTCTCCTGAAAAAATGCACTTTTTTGTCTTTTCTGTTTTATTGAAAATTTGCATTTTTGGATCTAAATTTAACTTTTTTTCACTAACAAATTTCCTGAAAAAATAGGTTGTGTCGACCCAAAACTTTCCCGACGAGTATCCACGAATACTTTTTCAGATATTTAATGTTAAAGTTTAAAATTTTGACATTTTTCTATTATTGACAGGTGACAAAAATTTCAGCTCAATCGGATTGAACGTGTGGCCTCTATCGTGGAAGAATACACTCAGACAGACAGTAAAGTAAAATTTAGTAGCATTTAAATTTCTTTGGATCTACTAAAATTATTTGTGCGACAAACGATGTTGTAAAGACGATGCATGAGTGGCTAACTTGCATTTCAAACATCCATGAAATTACTCAAATAAGTGAATTACAAGGCACCAGATTAATCCATCTGATATAATCGAAGCAATTACCACACGTGG
Organism: Neocrepidodera transversa; assembly: GCA_963243735.1. Lineage (NCBI taxonomy): Eukaryota > Metazoa > Arthropoda > Insecta > Coleoptera > Chrysomelidae > Neocrepidodera > Neocrepidodera transversa. Next base: position 8,255,486 of record OY725347.1, read on the forward strand.
ATACAAATTTAGTCCAGTAAACGTAAATTAACTATACTCAAATAAGTCCAAATAGGGATTCACTTTAGAAAATCAATTTGATTGAAAACCACAAATGAAGTGTAGTAAGCAAAAATTGAATAGAAATTCATTACGAATACGATTATAATCGATTATTGTCTGTAATAATATATAATATCAATATTTATTGATATTATATTACAATCCTGCGGTTATATAACATCAATATATAATAAACAAATGATAAAATATCCCAATGCTATTATTCCTTAAAATTATATACATACCTTTCATTTGCAACTTGATTATATGTATCTAATTACAAAAATCAATCGATATATAATTCTCAATGTGATTAATTTTCAAAAGGTTATTGTTTTTCTATAAAATAAGTAGCAAAGTCCTGACTGATTAACTGACTGACTGATATATAATCAACGTAGGGCTAAATCTACTTAACCCATAGATTTGAAATTTTGATTTTAAAGGGTAGAAAAGGGTGAAAAACTGTGGCTTACATAGAATAAGTACATCTAAATGGAGAAAAATAGAGAAAATAGGGAAAAGGTAAAATGGAAAAAAATATCAAAAAAAAAGTGAAATTTGGGAAAAATAGTGAAAAGAAAGAAAACAATTAGAAAACAGGGCAAATAAGGAAATTTTGGGAAAGCAGGAAAAAATAAAAAGAAAAAATAAAGAAAATAGTGAGAAGTAGTGTAAATTATTTAAAAAATAGATAAAATATGAGGGGGTAATCCCACCCAACATTCCGAACACTCATAGTAAAGTAATTGTTTAATCGATTATTTTACTTTTTCTGCATCAAAATACATTAAAAAAATTTTAGTTTACAAAAATTAAAAAACAAAATATTTTCAAAAATTTGTTTTTTACTTTTTATAATTTTGTATAATTTCTACAAGTATTATTTTAAAATTATGAAATATTTAAATCATAATGTACTTTTTGATCCCTTCCAGATTTACTATTTCCCCCCTTTTCTCTTAAAAAAATGTCACCTTTTTACCTATTTTTTTTCTGAATCATTTGTATTTTTGTAACTTAATTTTCAATATTTTCACTCAAAAATTTCCCCTCTTTTCTCTTAAAAAATTTCACTTTTTGTCTTTTTTTTATTCTAGAAAATTTGCATTTTTGGAAATAAATTACTCCTACTTCCTCTCACAAATTTCCCATGTCGAAAAAATGACACTTTTTGTGTACTTCTAAAATTAGCAGTTTTTATCTAAAGTTCCTTCCTTTTCACTCAAAAATTTCCCCTCTGTTCTCTTGAAAAAATTGCATTTTTTGGACTTTTTGGTTTCTCGAAAATTTGCATTTTTTAAGCTAAATTTCTATTTTTTTCACACTTGACAAAATGGCATTCCATGGTCTTTAATTTTTGATTAAATTTACATTTTTGGACCTAAATTTCCCCTCTTTTCTCTTTGTAATGTACTTTTTGATCCCTTCCAGATTTACTATTTACTTTTTTCATAGTGCTTTAAAATAACCTATATTTAATGGACCTGTCTTTCTTTATAACCTAGATACAGAGTGATTTAATAATTTTGTCCCTTTTTTTAATTAATCATAACTTAAGAACCACCCTATATATTATTCTAACAATTGGTACGTACGTTTATTGTCCACTGTAGTGTCGATTAAAATAATAATTAAAAATCTTATTCCAGGTCCGGCCTTAAAAAATTAATAAGTGGGTTTCGACTCGAAACAACACCCTGTATATCAACATTTTAAAATTGTATTAACATATTTGGAAAGAGCAGAAATAGTTAAGTTAAGTAAATTCACAATTAATTATTACAAATTTAAAGATATTTTTTTAAAATTTTTAATATTAAAATTTTAGTAAAAAATAAAAATTTAATAAGGATAAAAATTGCTTAAAAATTAAAATAAAAACTAGCGGCGAAACTATGTGGAACTCGCAAAAAAATTAAAGACAAAATTGTTAGAAAATTTTATATTCTACAATTTTGATTTTTTGTAAATTTTCATAAAAATCCATAATTTTGTCTATATACATTATTTTTCACGCCCTCTAGCGACGAAACTATGAAGAATTCAAAAAAACGGCAATAAAAGAAAATTTTATGTTCTACAACTTTCATTTCCTGTAATTTTTCATAAAAATGCATTATTTTGGAAATTTAAGAAAAATATGAAAAAAAATTACTTTTTGATAAATCTGGCAACAACGACAAAAGTTTTTGAAAATTTTAATCGTTCGAAATTAAACTGTAACGTATAAAAAATATATGTGTAAAACTTTATTGCCATCTTGTTTAGTAATGACGTCATCACTTATATCAACTGTCACTTCCGGTTGTCCAATTAACACCAAAATCTATACAGGTGGTCTCCTTGCTACCCTAAATATGTATATAAAATTTCATCTAAATCGGTTCAGCCGTTTAGACGCTATCTTCTTCATACACAGACACACACACAGACACATAGACAGACATCAAGCTAAAAATGGTATAATTAATGATGTTAACACGTCGACTGCCTCAGTAAATTTTTTCAAAAATATTTATAGATTAGTAATCACATTAGTTCAGCGACGTTGAAATAGAAAAAATAAGTGAAGGGAGGAGTAACCACCGATTGAATAAAAAGGGAATGGCAAAAATATCAACATTACTGTAACTTATAAATTAGATAATAAATTGTAAAAAATCTAAAATAATACATTGGCCTATATAAATTATATTATAATACCCTTCCTGAATAATTGATAGTAATGCATCACATTTATAGTTACGCCACTGTTGACGACGTGCAAATGTGTGTTCTTATTGTTTATAATACATTGCGCACCAGAGAGTTGTTGGTGTCATTACTAATTCAACCATCGTATGTAGTACGTACGCGGAATAACGATAGAGATGGGTAAGTTCCTTAGAAAAGGAACATAATTTTATAAAAATCTTTTGGAGCATCCGCATAAACATAAATAAAATCAAACTAGGCAAATTATTTATAGGATTGCACATTTTACATAAAACTATAGTTAAACTTATATTATTTTTGTTTCTACATATTAAAAAATACATAAAAGTGGAAATCAGCTGTCGGTTATTCCGAATAAAAGTTAAACAAATATATTTATATGGTCGTCTCTCCGGCAGGAACAACGCTGAAAAGAAAAATTCAAAATTTGTACGCCGACAAATGGTTGGCCCTGTGAAGTAAATACTCAGCCCAGGCCGCTTTCTTTTGGTTATCTCGATTAAAAATAAATATACGGATCTCTCCGGCAGAAAAATAATTTAAAAATTAGTACGCCGACAGATGACTGCCCCTGTGAAGTATAAGTTGAAGTACCATATAGTAACAAAAATGATATTTTTTTATAATATAATAAAAAAATAAATGAAAAAATGTCGTTTAACTGTCCAAAAATCAATAAAAAAACAAATATATAATAATTATAGTATATAGTAAAGGTGGAACTAGAATTCCAACCCATTTCCTCATGTTAAATCCCATAAAAAAACGCCAAGGTTCGTTATGGCAAAATTACGTTAATTCAAGGTCACGCAATACGCCTTAGCTCAAGACAAGCCTCCGTGGGACAAATTTCGATTTGCTTTCTATCCGCTTTTGAACAGCTTTGATCTGCTTCGATTGCGGTTCAGAAGCGGATCAAAGCTGATCAGAACCGGATCAAAGATGATCAGAAGCGACTCAAAGAGGATCAGAAGCGACTCAAAGAGGATCAAAGCTGATAAGAAGCGGATCAAAGCGGATCAAATCAGATCAGAACCGGATCAAAGATGATCAGAACCGGATCGAAGATGATCAGAAGCGGAACAAAAGTAGATCGAGATTCGTAATCCATTTTACGTATTTAAATTCAGAATTTTTCACTTTAAGGGATAAGTGGGGTCTAAATCAAAACCCCAAAAAAGAAAATTATAATGTATTTACAACTACAAAAAAATCTCTGACTAAACGTAATTTAAGATAAATAATAATAAAACAATATAAAAATTATACTCTAAATCGAGACTTAATTAATCAAAGTGATCTATTATAAATAAGTACGTTTATTATTTATGACGTCATAATTCCGATCAGATTAAACAACATGAAAATTACAAGTGGGTGTTGAAGATTTCCTATTATACAATGTCACAACTTTCTCTCGCTCTGACACGTTGACTGGTGGCATTTTTACTGCGCATGTAAGTTTTATCTCTATACGTCATTTTATTTCAACTTTAATGGCGTTTGTCCCGTCAAAATCCGCCTAATAATAAAAAAGTTAGAAAAACGAGTATTCTTTTGCCATTGATGCTGCGCATGCTACTTTTAAGCTTCGTTTTAAGTTGAATGGCGTTTTTCCTATCGAAATTGAATCAATAATAACAAAGATAAAAACGAGTGCCCTTTTATCGTTGTTACTACATATTCTTGCAAAGGTACCTATCGCTAAGTATCCAATAGTACAGTCTGGGTTTAGCAGAAATTCGCAGTCATGAAAATGCCCATTGTAAAATAGCAAAAAAGCGTTGCCATGGTAACATTTACTGTGGTAACAAGTATTCCAGGTTACTATCGTTATATATTAGGTACTGGTTACCATGGTAATTGTTACTATGGCAACAGTTTTCCAATACTATATTTCCGCCATTTCGAAGTATCATAACATTTTTTATTGCACCCTGAATTCCAGGATACTCTTGCTATGTATTAAGTATTGGTTACCACAGTGATTTTTACCATAGCAAATAGTTTTCCGGTATTATATTTCCGATATTTTGAAGTGTCGTAATATTTACTATGGTATCCAGTATTCCAGGGTACTAATGCTATTTATTAGGTACTAATTATCATAGTGATTTTTTAACATTTTTATGGTAACATGTATTTGAAGTTTCTATTGATATGTATTATTTACTGGTTACCATAGTCACTGTTACTATGCCAAAAGTTTTACCATACCATATTGCCGCTATTTTGCAGTTTCGTAACATTTTTTATTGCACCCTGTATTCCAGGATACTCTTGCTATGTATTAAGTATTGGTTACCAAGGTGATTTTTACCATAGCAATAGTTTTCCGGTAGTATATTTCCGATATTTTGAAGTATCGTAATATTTACTATGGTAACAAGTATTCCAGGGTGCTATTGCTATTTATTAGGTACTGATTACCATAGTGATTGTTACCATGACAACAGTTTTATGACACAATACGCTATTTTGAAGTATCGTAACATTTTTATGGTAACCAGTATTTGAAGTTACTATTGCTATGTATTAATTACTGGTTACCATAGTTACTTTTACTATGCCACCAGTTTTACCATACTATATTGCCGCTATTTTGTAGTATTGAAGCATTTTTTCATGGTAACCTGCATTCCTGGGTACCATTGCTATGTATTAAGTACTGGTTACCATAGTGATTGTTACCATCGCAACATTTTTTCGATTGTATATTTCCCCTATCTTTAAGTATCGTAACATTTTTTTTGATAATCAGTATTCCAGATTACTATTGCTATGTACTAAGGTACTGGTTACAATAATGATTGTTACCATGGCGACTATTTTCCCATACTGTATTTCGTTTTTGAATTATCGTAGTATTTTTATGATACCCAGTATGGTACTTAGTATATTTCCCATATTTTGAAGTATCATAATATTTACCATGGTAACCAGTATACCAGGGTACTATTGGTATTGATTATCATAGCGATTGTTATCATGACAACAGTTTTATGACACAATACGTCATTTTGAAGTATAGTGACATTTTTATGATAACCAGTATTTGAAGTTACTATTGCTTTGTATTAATTACTGGTTACCATAGTCACTGCTGCTATGCCACCAGTTTTACCATACCACATTGCCGCTATGTAACCTGTATTCCTGGGCACTATTGCTATGTATTAGGTATTGACTACCACAGTTGTTTATACCATAGCAATAGTTATCCTTTTCCGATATATTGAAATATCGTTATACTTACTCTGGTAACTAGTATTCCAGTGTACTATTGCTATTTATTCAATAAAATAGTTTTATGCCACAATATGCTATTTTGAAATATCGTAATATTTTTATGGTAACCAGTATTTGAAGTTAATATTGCTATGTATTAATTACGGGTTACCACAGTCACTGTTACTATATCACCAGTTTTCCCATACTATATTGCCGCTATTTTGCAGTATTGTAGTATTTTTTTATGGTAACCTGTATTCCTGGGCACTATTGCTATGCATTAAGTATTGGTTACCACAGTGATTTTTACCATAGCAATAGTTTTCCGGTAGTATATTTCCGATATTTTGAAGTATCGTAATATTTACTATGGTAACCAATATTCCAGGGTATTATTGCTATTTATTAGGTACTAATTACCATTGCGATTGTTACCATGACAACAGTTTTATGACACAATACGCTATTTTGAACTATCGTAACATTTTTATGGTAACCAGTATTTGAAGTTACTATTGTTATATATTAATTACTGGTTACCATAGTTACTTTTACTATGCCACCAGTTTTACCATACTATATTGCCGCTATTTTGTAGTATTGAAGCATTTTTTCATGGTAACCTGCATTCCTGGATACCATTGCTATGTATTAAGTACTGGTTACCATAGTGATTGTTACCATCGCAACATTTTTTCGATTGTATATTTCCCCTGTCTTTAAGTATCGTAACATTTTTTTATGGTAACCGGTATTCCAGATTACTATTGCTATGTACTAAGGTACTGGTTACAATAGTGATTGTTACCATGGCGACCATTTTCCCATACTGTATTTCGTTTTTGAAGTATCGTAGCATTTTTATGATACCCAGTATGGTACTTAGTATATTTCCCATATTTTGAAGTATCATAATATTTACCATGGTAGCCAGTATACCAGGGTACTATTGGTATTGATTAGGTACTGATTATCGTAGAGATTGTTACCATGACAACAGTTTTATGACACAATACGTCATTTTGAAGTATAGTAACATTTTTATGATAACCAGTATTTGAAGTTACTATTGCTTTGTATTAATTACTGGTTACAATAGTCACTGTAGCTATGCCAACAGTTTTACAATACCACATTGCCGCTATGTAACCTGTATTCCTGGGCACTATTGCTATGTATTAGGTATTGACTACCACAGTTGTTTATACCATAGCAATAGTTATCCTTTTCCGATATATTGAAGTATCGTTATACTTACTCTGGTAACTAGTATTCCAGTGTACTATTGCTATTTATTCAATAAAATAGTTTTATGACACAATATGCTATTTTGAAATATAGTAATATTTTTATGGTAACCAGTATTTGAAGTTAATATTGCTATGTATTAATTACGGGTTACCATAGTCACTGTTACTATATCACCAGTTTCCCCATACTATATTGCCGGTATTTTGCAGTACCGTAACATTTTTAATTGCACCCTGTATTCCAGAATACTATTGCTGTGTATTAAGTATTGGTTACCAAAGTGATTTTTACCATGGCAATAGTTTTCCTGTAGTATATTTCCAATATTTTGAAGTATCGTAATATTTACTATGGTAATCAGTATTCCAGGGTACTATTGCTATTTATTAGGTACTGATTACCATAGTGATTGTTACCATGGCAACAGTTTTATGACATAAAACGCTATTTTAGAGTATCGTAATATTTTTATGGTAACCAGTATTTGAAGTTACTATTGCTGTGTATTAATTACTGGTTACCATAGTCACTGTTACTATATCACCAGTTTTCCCATACTATATTGCCGGTATTTTGCAGTACCGTAACATTTTTAATTGCACCCTGTATTCCAGAATACTATTGCTGTGTATTAAGTACTGGTTACCATAGCGATTGTTACCATCGCAACAGTTTTCCGATTGTATATTTCCGCCATTTTTAAGTATCGTAACATTTTTTATGGTAACCAGTATTCCAGGGTACTATTGCTATTTATTAGGTACTGATTACTATAGTGATTGTTACCATGACAACAGTTTTATGACACAATACGCTATTTTTAAGTATTTTAACATTTTTGTGGAAACTAGTATTTGAAGTTACTATTGCTATGTATTAATTACTGCTTACCATAATCGCTGTTACTATGCCACCAGTTTTACCGTACTATATTGCCGCTATTTTGCAGTATTGCTTATGGTAACCTGTATTCCTGGGCACTATTGCTATGTATTAAGTACTAATTACAATAGTGATTGTTACCATGACAACTATTTCACCATACTATGTTTCGGTTTTGAAGTATCGTAGCATTTTTATGCTACCCAGTATTTCTGTATACTATTGCTATGTACTAGGTAATAGTTACCATAGTGATTATTACCATGTCAACAGTTTTCCCATACCATATTTGCACTATAGGTCTTGATCCGTTTTGATCAAGTCTCGGTCCACTTTGATCAGGTCTTGATCCACTGCAACGTATAGCGTGACCTTGAATTACCGAAATTTTGCTAAAACAGACCTTGGCGTTTCCTTATCGGATTTAACCTAAGGGAATGGGGAGAAACCCTAGATGCTCCTTTACTGTATTTATTAATTAAAGAAAATTGAGAATTTTTGTATAGAAAAAACAATTGGATCTATAACTGATAATAATTATTAACCATCTCTATTTCTGTTATCGAAATCCATACATTTCTGCGAATCCTCTAAACTAATTTCTGTTGATATGGATGTAACGTGTCATACCTTTAGTCCTGGTATAATTAGGGTCTCTGTGGTATCGAAATTTATCTTGTGTTTCATTGTATATTTAATTAGCGTGGGGTAACTAATGAAATAAACCTTGATTGAGATACCCATCAGTTTCCGAATATTATAAATCGAATTATTAGCAGGTAGATGCCGAAATTTTGGTTAGTACAAAATTATGCAAGAATTTGATAATTGGTTTTTTTTCATTTTAATAAAAATTTTAATAAATTAGTTTATAATCATATTTTTAATTATTTTTTTATAAATTTAAATTGTTAATAATTAAATGATATAATTTTATATTATTATATAATTGGATTTGCTGCCAATTAATTGACAAAATTCAGGATTATAAAATAAAGTCTTCCAATTTTATAATAAAAAATATAAGTTCCATAAATTTATTATTTTATTATTTTTTATGCCATTATCTATTTATAATACAACAAAATTTTAAATACCAATTAAATAAAAAACAACTTACATGCAAAGAAAAAATTTCGAAGTCATTTTTAAGTGTAATGCGCGAATGAAGGAGTGTGAGATTTTGTATAGTTAAAGTTTATTTACAGGAGGAGCGCTGAAAGCTAAAATTGTTATATAATATATATGACAAATAAATTAAATATAACATGGATTTTTATACTAAACATTAGACTATTTTTTCTACTATTTTTTTCCTAAAGTTATTACTTTTCGTTATTTCTGAAGTGGAAAACAGAAAAAAAGGAAAAATAGGAAAAATGGGAAAAATACAAAATGGGGAAACTTAAAAGAATAGGGAGAAATAGAAAAAATCGGAATAACAGAAAAAAATAGTTATCATCTGAAAAAGTAAGAAAATGGTAAAAAAGGAAATTATTAGAAAATAGGAAACAATTAGACACAGAAAAAAATTGGGGAAATGAGAAGAAAAATAGAAAATATAGAAAAAATTCGAATAATAAAAAAAACGAAAAAGAGAAACAAATGGGAAAATCTTAAAAAATATAAAAAAAAAACGGAACAGTAGGGAAAAATGAGGAAAAATAGAAAAAATATTGGGAAATACGAAAAATAGGAAAAAATGGCCAAAAAAGGGAAATATACGTCAAAATATTAAAATCGGGAAAATAAAAAAAATCAAAATAGTAAAAAATATGGAAAATTAGAAACAAATAGAGCAAAAAAGAAAAAGCGGAAAAAATAGGGAAAAATAGGAAAAAATATGGGAAATGAAAAAATATTGCAAAAAAATTGGGAGAAATAGATTGAAAATATGAAAATGGGAAAAATATACAAAATAGGGAAAAATTGGTAAAATGAGAAAAATATTGCAAAATACGAAAAGTAAGAAAAATGGGCAAAATGGGAAAATATGGAAATATAGGTCAAAACAGAAAAATGGGGAATAATAAAAAAAAACAATGAAAAATAGTAAAAAATATGGAAAATTAGGAAAAAATAGAGCAAAAAAGGAAAAGAAGAAAAAAACAGGGAAAAATAGGAAAAAAGGAAAATGAAAAAAAGTATGAAAAAACCGGAATAACAAAAAAAAAGTGAATATGGAAAAAGAAAAATTGGAAAAAAAGGAAAAATGGGAAAAATATTGAATTGAGGAAAAAAATGAGAAATATTAGAAAAAATTAAAAAAACTTTATTCAATACAAAATGAGGAAACTTAACGAATAGGGTGAAATAGATCAAAACAGGAAAAAGGGAAAAAATTGGGAAAAAATAGGCAAAATGGGGAAAAATAGAAAAAAAAAGTGAAAAATAGTAAAATAAGAAAAAATTGGTAAAATGGTAAAATAAGTAAACATAGGCGAAAATAGGAAAAATTAGACAAAAACAGGAAAAAAACAAGAAAAGTGAGTAAAAAATATAAAGAAACAAAAAAAAATGAGAAAAAATAGAAAAAATTGGGAAGGAAAAATAATTAAAAATAGAAGAAAGGTGAGAAAATGATGGAGAAATATAGTATAAAATGGACAAAATGGAAAAAAAAAATGTAAAAAAATATGGAACAATAGGAAAAAATTGAAAAAATTTAATAAATAGGTAAAGATAAAACCGAATGGGAAGAAATGGACAAAAATAGGAAAAAACGGAAATATAGGCAAAAATAGGAAAAACAGGAAAAATGGAAAATAAATGGAAAAAATGGTAAAAAACATGACAATAATAGAAAAAAATTGTGAAAATAGAAAAATCTAAGAAAAATTGAAAAATAAGGAAATTTGGGAAACAATAGGAGAAAATTGAGAACAATAGGTAAAAATAGAGAACAATAGATAAAAATAGGCAAAATGGGAAGAAACAGAAAAAAAAGTGAAAAACAGTAAAATATACAAAAAATAGGCAAAAATAGAAAAATAGAGAAATATAGGCAAAAATAGTAAAAATGTTAAAAATATAGAAAAAACAAAACAGAAAAAATAGTACAAAATATGAAAACACAAAAAAAATAGGGAACATATGAAAAAAAATAGAATAAAATAGAAAAAAACCATTAAAAAAATGGGAAAAATAGAAAAAACGGAAAATAAACAGAAAAACATTATAAAATTGATAAAAAAAAAATAAGAAAAAAGATTAAAAAATTTAAAAAAACAAAAAAAATGGGGAGCAAATAAAGAAAAATTGAAAAAAATTGGAAAAACCAAAAAAATAAATAGTAAAAAACAGAATAAAAAGAGGAGAAAATAGGAAAATATAGAAATATCGGCAAACTTGGGAAAATGAGGAAAAAAAGGAAACAATGGCCAAAAAAAATAAAAAAATTGGGAAAAATAGAAAAAATGGAAAATAAATGAAAAAAAAATTATAAAATTAGAAAAAAAATCTGCAAGAAATAAGAAAAAATGGAAAAAATTAAAAAAATAAGAAAAATCAGTAAAAAAAATGGGAAACAAATAAAGAAAAATACGAATAGGTAAAATCATAAATTATTAGTTTCTGTACACGAAAAAATAATTATATTTGGATATCTATATTGTAACACATTAAGCTAAATACAGACCTGTGTTTTGGAAAATTATAAATACTAGTAAATAACCAGAATGTTTTTTATTTATCAGTTTTAAAATTTAAATAAAGTTTTATTTATGAAATTATTTAGCAAATTTTAATTAAAACTTTTCGTCTTAGGATCACCACCATCAATTTAATTGTTTTAAATACGGACCTGAATTTTTTTATGCATATTTAAAACTTTTTATTCCTCTTAAATTACATGATGTAAAATAAATCATCAATAAAATATTAACGTATAAAACGACATTGTAGAAAATTAAATAATTAATTAAAAATATTAAATTCACTGACTGAAAAAATTTACTGATGACGGCTGAACATATTTACGAAACTTCGTCAAACTGTAGTTTATAATAAAAGTTTGTTCTTTAACATGTACCAAAAATTACAGGTATTAGTTTTATATAATGATGATGACCTTGCTGTGACGAAACGTTAGATTTTTCAGTTTTCAGTATTGGCACCTGAAATAACTTTTTTTTCAGTTAATCGACCTCAAATGTTTAACAGTTTAATGGCGATAATTATGTACGACTCTGTATATAAGGAAAAATAATATAACTGCAAAATCTATTAAATAAAAAATTTCTCCCACCCATTATCTAAACGAGGAGGGAAAGTATTGTGATCGCGCTAAAAAAGTTTTTCAGGATAAAAACGGAAATATTTATTTCGAGGTCCATTTCCAGATGAAAGTATGTCTGTCTGTCTATTTGTTGGTGTGTAAATATTCTTTTATCATAAAGGCCACACGTTTAATCCGATTGAGCTGAAATTTGATGTATGACATCTGTCAAACGGAAGTATCACTGTCAAAAAATGACAGAAGCAATATGTCACTTTTAACATGTCATTTGAAAACTATTCAGAACAGTCAAGATTATTTCTCCAAATGTCACTTGTCAAAAATAAAAAATGGTAAACAGACCGAATAACCCAGGTAGCTGAGGCCTTAAAAGAAGTAGAAAAAGAAGAAAAATATAAAATATTTTAACTCTGTATACTCAGAAAAGTTTTGGGGCAAAACAACAGATTTTTATTTAAAGATTTCAGTACAGCTGTCGCCATTTACTGAAAAATATCTGAACATTTGGGTTTAGATGCTTTAGTAATTGTAGATTTCTTTCAGTGAAAATGCACTGAAGTATCCTGTTTTTTATTCGGGTAAACTTTCAGTAAAAAAGTAGAAATCTGTAAAGATGGAGCGCTGTAATGGATCAATATAATATTTCATTTAAATTTCCACATATAGAGGGCGACAGTAGAAAAGGAATAGTTAATCAATATAAAATTTACAGGATGTTTCATAAATAATTGTACAAGTTTTAACTGAAATATGCTGGAAATAAAATATACAGTTTGTTTTATTTTTCGGAATAAAATCCTTTATAGTGTATACAGTATGTCACACAAATAAAAAATCTTCAAATTCTTCAAAAAATAAGTAAACTGCTTTTGTTTTGTTGTATATACAGTGTTCTACAAAAACCAAAAAATCATGCTCTTATTTTGCCGTATTCACTATATACAATATATTCCAAATTGTAATTTTTTTAAAATAAATCTTATAAGAATGTACAATGTGTCTCAAGGTATTTAAAATTTGTTTTATACCGATATTTAAAAAAAAATATAAAGTGTATACAGTATGTCCCTAATATAAAAATTTTCGTAAGGTGATAAAACAATTGTTTACAGTTTGTCTTAAAACAAGATTTTTCAGAAACATCTTTACAAGTGTACAAGTCTTAAAAATAATAATTCTTGCAAGGTGATACAATGTGTCTCAAATTTATCACTTTTTTTGATCTAAAATTTCCCCACTTTTCTACTCCTTTCCCTGTAAAATTATTGTCACTTTCGACTGTCAAATTTTTCCTCTTTTCGCTCGCAAATTTTTCTCTTTTGTCTTGCAAATTTCCCCCTTTTTTATAATAATTCATTATCAAATTTCTCTTGAAAAATTTCGGGCCATTTTTCTATTAATTTCCTCACTTTTCACTGTCAAATTTCCCCTCTTTTTGGTAAAAAATTTCACCTTATTACTTTATTAAATTTGTCAATTTTGACTCAAATTTATTGATAATATCCCAACTTTTCTCTCTTAAATTTGTCACTATCAACTATCAACTTCCCCTCTTTTCTCTTGAACATTTTATCACTTTTTTGAGTAAAATTTTCACCTCACTTCTATCTAAAATTTCCCCTCTTTTTTTCCATTAGATTTATCACTTTTTTGTCTCAAATTTTGTGTTTTTTTTTGTTTTCTATTGCACCATATATATATACAGTGAGTCCCCTTATCTAACTGGTTACTGGACTCTTGTTAGAAAAATTACCACATCGAGCTTTTGATTTTTCTAATGTACATTTTTGTATAAATAGTTAACCCCTACCTTCATTCCTTACTGGAGGGGAACAAGAAAAATTTAAATATCAGGGGATGGTGAGTGATAGCTTATTTGAAATTCAAATTTGATCCATAGCTCCATCAATTCTCGAGTAATTATTGTTTCAGAATACCGAAAATTAACGTAGCGCCCTCATCCTTAGAATTAAAATTCGGTTCTGCATGATGCAGGTTTTGGTTCAGACGTGAAATGAGACTTATTTGCCATTATGCTTGGATATTAATTATTAGATATTAAATGTAGGTATTTTTGCATTGTTTTCAGGATAAATGGTCAAAACAATAAATTAATATCAAGGAGTAATAATTACCTACTGTTAAAAAGTACTTTTTGAAATGTAATTTACGTATTTGTTTATTCACCCTGTATACTAATATAGAATAAAACCATGTTATGAAACATAAGATTTTTTTTAAATTTGTATACAGAGTGTCTCCAATAACAGTCTACTTTTTCAATGGTATAACAATAAAAAACGTTTTTTTCCATGGTATTTATTTCTTGAATCACATTGTAACGTTTTACTTACCACCCCTTGCCATTTAAGGTTTTTCAAGGGGTAGTTTTGGGCGCTAGAGGGATGAAAAAATAAGTTTGAAACTACGATAAAAATTCAACCCCCTGTATGTTAAAATTGACCTGTTTAGCCATTTTTTCAAAATTTTAGCAAATTTTAGTTGGGACACCCTGTATAACATATTATGTATGTATTATTATTCTATTTTTATTTTCTTATGAGTCTGTGTGTCTGTGTGTATTCTTCCATTATAGAAGCCTGAAGTTTAATCCGATTGAGCTGAAATTTAGTATACGGGTTTGGGTTATCTGTCGAAAGAACCTATTAGCTGTCAAACTGAAGTGTCATCAAAAAATGACAGAAGCAATATGTCACGAAACTTGACTTGCAAAATTTCATTTGAAAGCCCTTGAAAATTATTTCTCAAACTGACACCTGTCAAAAATAAAAACATGTCAAAGTTTGAAACTTTAACATTAAATATCCGGAAAATATTCATCTCTGGATACTCGTCGGAAAAGTTTTGGAGCGACACATCAAATTGTTTTAAAATATAGTCGAGGGAAATTAGGTAGTTATTTGGAAAATCAATATTTTTCAAACAAAAGAAAATCGCGAAACAACAAATTATTTATTTTATCAAAAATATGAGTCAAAGGAAATTTATTTTTTTTTAGACAATCTAAAATCACTGAAAAAATGTTGTTAAAACTAGAATAAACTTACAAAAAAATAAGAAATCATTTTTTTAATATAGTCAAGGGAAATTAGGTAAATATCTGGAAAATTTAAACTTTTTTAAACAAATAGAAATCGCGAAAAAATTAGAAATTATTTAATTTTCCAGAAATATTAGTGAAGGTAAATTTGATTATTTTTTTGGAAAATCAAACTTGTAAAAAATATAGTCAAAACAAAAAAAAATTACAAAAGAATAAGAAACTACCCAATTTTTTTAAACGTAGCCGAAGGAAATTAGTTTATTATTATTATTATGGAAACTATGAGTCAAGGTAAACTTATTCAATTTTTGGAAAATCTAAAATTACTGAAAAAATCTTGTTAATACTACAGGAAAAATAAAAAAAAATACTCAATTTTTTAAAAATATGGGTAAGAGAAATTATTTCGATATTTTTAAATTCAAAATATTTTTAAACAATATATTCAAAACAAAAAAAAATCGCTAAAAATAGAAATTATTTTTTGGAAGATCTAAAATTAGTAGGGAAAATTATAAAAATAATTTTTTTTTAATCCAGAAGAGCGAAATTAGTTTATTATTTGAAAAATCGAATTAATTTCAAATAATGTGATCAAAACGAAAGAAATGAGAAATTATTTGATTTTCCATAAATACAGGTCAAAGGGAATTTGTTTATTTTTTGGAAAATCTAAAATTACTGAAAAAATCTTATTACAATTAAAGGAAAATTACGAGGAAAATTACAAAAAAAAAATAAAACTTACTCACTTTTTTATAAATATAGTCTACGGAAACTAAATAATTTATTTGAAAAATAAATTTTTTTTTCAAATGAAATAAAATCGCGAAAAAATAAGAAATTATTTAATGTGCCAAAAAAATATGAATCAATAGAAATTTGTTTATTACAATAAAAATTCAAAAAAATTTATAAAAAATTGCATAAATTTTCACAAATATAGTATAGCAAAATTGGTTGTTATCAATAAATCAAATTTTTATATTTAACCATTACCAAAAAAATTATTTAATTCTAACCTTTATGATGAAACTCGTATCTTCAGTTTTTTCTCTCACTGCACTTTATTTTAACTGTAAAAAAGAAAAACGTGTTACAAATAAATAAGATTAGCTAAATAATTGTAAATATTTAAAACTTGAGATGGAAATATGGCGATAGGTCATGTGCTGGCATTATCACTAGTTTTTGTAATTTTTTTTATCCGTAATATCATTTTCTGTTGATCTTTTTGCTTTGTTCTATCTTATTTGTTTCTGTGAGCAGGGAGAAGCTGGTGCTTTATTTTTTGTTTCTTTAATAAGTACCAAAATTTATTATGAAAAAACTTTGACAAAAAGACTAGCCGAAATTCGGTCTTGAATGACTCGCTCTAAACAAGAATTTGATAAAAATTATAGACACACTTCGAAATTGATGTTTTTAAATAATTCCTGTATGTAATGACAGTCTGAACAAATATATATTCAAAACGGTTAGCTCCAAATTATCTATTAACAAAATATTCATAAATTAACAAAATTTTATGAAATTTACTACAAATTTAAGAAAATAATTGCGACAATGTACAATTAAAATACCATTCCTTATTAAACTAAAGGTTGGCTTTTAGTTACTTAGTTACTTTATTTAAATTATTTATGATTTATGCTTTATTTATGCAAGATTCAAAAAGCAGGAAAAGGTACTTAATCGACATGTAGAAATCTACGACTGTAAATAAAATTAGACTATGTCCTTATAGAGGGTGCAATGAGTACTAAATATGATTTTAATTTAATTCACTATTCTGAGATTTTTTTTTAACCTATCTATGCATTAAATAAATTTTGGCATGATAAAACCATTAAAAATCGAAGAATGATAAATTAAATAATTTATCTAATTTTTGTCCTCGCAGGGATTCAGATTCTTTGTTTTTGTTTGTATATATTAAGAAAAAAATTTTTTCTCCACGACCATTACTGAATGTATGAATTCGGAAATCATTTTTAATAATAGAATTCACCCTCTAGAGTCTGAATATTTATTCTATAATACTTGCCTCTTATGCATTTTGCATGTATTTTCATTCTTTATCAAGGTAAAGAATGGATTTTCTGTAATCGAAATAAACAATATGGATTGCCTTGGACTTCAAAAGTGTCAGTGTCAGATATAAAATGGTGACGGTAATAATTATTTTCAAACAAGTTTTAATTTAAACAAAATAATGAGTGAAAAATCAAGTGAAGTAGATATAGAATTTAATAATATCTGAAATTGCAAATTATGAAAAAACACCAATGCACCAGATTTTAATATCGGTAAGTGTACCACAGCACTATAAATATTAATACAATGTAATACAAATATGTCAACAAATAACTTGTGTTCAGATTTAATTTAATTTTGATTTATACTTTTTGATCGTGGAGAAAATATAGTCTGTTACTCGGTCAGAATGAAAAAATTCGACACTCGTGGTTCCTCACACTCGTTTTCGCTCGCGTTCGGAATTTTCCACTCGTGTCGAATTTTTCATTCTAACCTTGTTACAGAATCTACTATACTGTACCTTGGTATAAATATTTTTGATTCTTAACAAATAATAAAGTATTAATAATATATACACAACAAGATGTAAAGATGTCGACTGATGCGGACGTACAATTAAATGGCTCTACAAATGTTTGCAAAAAATGTAAAAAATCAATTGTGAAAAGTGTTTGGCAGTATGAAAATTATAGTGCTAAATATCATCCTAGCTGTGGGAAAAGTAACAATGTGGAAAAAATCAGTGAAAACGTGGTTAATTGCTGCCTAGTAGGTAAAAATACTAGTGATCCTGAATTGGACATTCTTGACGACGAGCTAGATAATTTAGCTATTGATATGTATAATTTTACTTTTATTAAATACATCTTAAGCCAAAAAGACACTATTATCGTTGAGTTAAGACAAAAAATTAAATTATTAACTGAACATATTAACCTTCTTAATAAATGTAACGATATTGCTATGGCGAACATAAATCAAGGACACCGAGTAGAAGAACGGACAAAAGATGTAAACAATCAAATAGAATCAAAAAGCGGTAATTTAAATCAAAATTCTGATACCGAATCCGAAAATAAAAGCAAACATATTATCACAAATCGTGCAAAAACACAAGTCAATGACATTGCAAAAAATTCAAAGTGTATACCCGAGGTCAGCAAAGCAAAAACTGGGAATCTCGGAGATTCCAAAACATTGCCAGTCCATAATAAAATAAACACGAAAAAATTATCAACAGATTTATTAAAAATCGAGACTGAAATGAAAATGAAAGAAATTATAAATTTAAACACAGATCACGATGATGTCGACGAAAATAAAAAAAACCCACGTGTCAAAGAAAACTGGAAACATATAAAGGCGGCATCCCACGGCGCGTGTATCGGCAAGCCACGAGCAAGACTCGACGATACACGAGTCGTCATTTTTGGCGCGGCTTGGACGTACCCGCTTTTTGTCGGTAAACTTGACGATACTCAAAGGAAAGCGAGCCTCTTCGAGCTCGGCTCGTGTCATGTTCAACCCGATCCAACGATCGCTCGAAACGAGTACGGAGGTTCGGTTCAGGTTAGTGATGGGAATACCGAATCCTTTAATGTAACGCTTCATTCGTTCCCGTTCCAGAAAAATACCGATTCAAAATACCGTTACGGTATAACGCATCACTTGCCCTTCTTCGAATATTTACGACACATAAGATGTTCCCGTTCTCGTGCCGGTGTCGGGACAGATGCTCCCCCGTATATTTCCTCCCTCAATACATTTGCTCCCCTGTCTTAATTTGTCGAATTATGATAAAATTTAAGTGAGATAATTGCTCCAGACCTAAATTAATGGGTTACCTACCTGCTATTGCCTACTTATAATGCATAACCATAGACCTCGAATAATAAAAAAATTTAAGATTTTTTGGTTTACTGAAATATGTATCTAGTAGATATCGTCATATATTTTTACTGTTTAGAGGGAAAATTATTTTTTGTTTTATTTTACATTTTAATTGTTTATACAATTTAACACAAAATATCAAAAATTTGTATGTTTGTTTAAAACGCGCTACGCGAATTACTGTGTACTTTGAGTTTAATTTAAATAAAAAAGTAAATATGATCTTTGTCTAAATATTAAAATTTTAAGGATGAAAATTACTCCTTAAACATTTTATTTTTATTTGGGGAAGGATCTTATTCACTTTTTTATTTTCTTTTGCATTTTAATTGTTTATACATTTCTACAACAAACATCAAAAATTTGGGTGGAAATTAACCCTCTTATCATTTTTTTTTTAAATTCAAAGCACGCAGTATTTTGTGTAGAATTGTATAAACAATTAAGATATAAAATAATATAAAAAAAATTATCTTCCCTCTAAATATTAAAAATGCATGACGATATCTACTAGATATATCTGTAAAAAGTGTGAAGAAAAGTTATAGGTATTTATGTCAGTAAACCAAAAAATTCAGGTATAGGGGATTAGTAGGCTAATGAGTTTATGGGGCAATTCTGGTGCACCGATAATTTGAAATTAAACTAACCATATACTACTGTGATAACTAATACAATTTTTTCTTTATTATTTTTTTGAATAATTAAATAATAAACTATCTAATTCTATTTATTTTTAATTAAGTTATTGGCATGGTAAGAAAATCCTACTTTATATTTTTATTTTCAAAATGATTGGAACTAAAATAAAATAAATCCCTTTTTAGATCCAATTCAAAGTAGGTACTTGACCTACTTTTCTATATTTACACCAGTCCACAGATGTCAAATGTGTATGACATCTGTTTCCCATAAGGTTCTCTTTCTTTCGAAAATACTGATAACGATTTAACTTTAAAACTAGTAACGTATCGTTCCGTTCCCATCAAATACCGTTACAAAATACCGTTACGCAGATAACGAAACATCACTAGTTCAGGTCAGTAGCGTCTTGACTTTTGCTGCAAACGGTTGGCAGGATGACGGAAAAAATAATTATGGAGTGGTCCAACGAGTTGGTGCTCGAGTTTTTATCTTTCTACGAAGGTGAACCGGCGATATGGAACCCAAGGGACCCAGCCCACAAAAATAGGGACCTGGTCCATGACGAATTGAAAAATAAAAATACAATATGATTCCTCAGCTAATTTGAACATATGTCTTAAACCTCTTAACTTTTAAGCTACAGGGTGTTAAAGTTTTAATAGGGCACCAGCCTACTGCAATGTAAAAAACGATTTTTTTCTTAAAACTTTAACAACCTGTAGCTCAAAAGTTAAGAGGTTTAGGACATATTATGTTTATATGAACTTTTCTTCCTAAAATGAGCTAAAGAATCATATCCTGCATTTTCAGCCATCAATTAAATTACACCCTGTACATACATTACAAGTTAAAATAATAAAAAAAATTAAAAAGATACATAGACAATAAATAAGTCAATCGCTATAATATCAATATAAAGTGAAAAAATTGTATTGAATTTAAAGAGGCAACCTATAAAAGTACTTACATATTGCGGCTTTTATACAAAGACACTCTCCACCAACGGCTTCTTTTTTTTGCCGTTGTTGCTGGTTCAAAAAATTACCCAACATGATGTAATAAGTGGCTGCAACACAAGCTGCATTTCGTCTTCGTCGATTATTCATGTTCATGTTGCAACACCACTGGCACGACTAAAAAATAAATTTGCCAAACCAACACGAGCATTCTTCACGACATTTCACGCGTCGTGGGATCTCATCCACTTGCCAAGCCCAGATTAACGAGCCAAGCCTAGGCGAGCCTAGACGAACTCAAGTCACGAGCCAGGATCGCCGATACACACACCGTGGGATGCCGCCTTAACTTATAAAAGAAATATACGAAACAAACAACAAATTGTTGGGAAAAATTCATATCTCGCTATAAAGGGTGTACCAAAATTAGCTACTCTTCATGTTTATCGAATTAATAAGGCAACAACTGTGGATGATCTACTATCAACTCTAAAGACTTATTTCGCTGAGATAAAATGCGAAAAATTAAATGCTAAATATCCTGAAAAGTATGCGTCATTCAAGGTGACAATTTCAGAAGAAAACTTTAATACACCTATGGATCCCAACATTTGGCCAGAAGGAACGTGCGTTAGTCGGTTTTTTCATTGGAAACCCAGAAGAAGAGTCACAGACTAAGTAACGACCTGGGCTGTGTGAACAGCTTTGAGTGCAACAGACACAACAAACCTGGTGTAGAAATATATAAAAACAATGACCAATGTGACAAAAAGTCATGCGAATTAAATAAAAAAATTAATATTCAATCTTCGGTGAGTATGTTTCATGTCAATGCTCAGTGTATTTCGAACAAAATTGAAATTTTAAACTCTTACTTATCAGATTATTAATTTGATTTGATAGGTGTTTCGGAACATTGGCAGAGAGAGGAAAATCTTAGTAGTATTTGTTTGGATGGATATCTTCACAGTAGTCACGTTTTTAGGAAATTAATTAAACATGGAGGTACAGCCTTATTTGTTAAAAGTAATTTTACATTTAGAACTTTAAATCTAACTGAATTTTGTGGAATAGAACTAGTTATCCCAAAGATTATAGTCATTATTGTCTATAGATCAGGTAATGGTGATACTGAACTATTCTTAACCAATTTCGAAAACCTATTAACCAATATTGTAACACAAACTACTAACATAATTATAATGGGAGACTTTAACATAAATTTTAAAGTAAATTCAAATGTGTTAAACGACCTTCATTGCTTACTATCATCTTATGGTCTAAGAGCTACTGTACATGAAGACACAAGAATCACGGCTACTTCTTCGACTCGCGTTGATAACATAATTACAAATTTGCATGAATGTTCCATAAAAACCGGAGTATGTGAACCTTGTGTTGCGGATCATAAAGCACAATTTATTATTACAAACAAATTCAAAACTATAACAAATCAAATAATATATTCTAGAAAAATAACAAAATATGGATTAGACAACTTAAAAAACTCTCTCCTTAATATAGATTGGAATCTATTTAAAAATAATAAAAATGTCAACAGTTTAGCTTCCTTTCTGACTACCACCTATAGTATGTCTGCAAATTTTTTCCATTAAAAATCCAAAAACCTACAGAGAGAGCTAAAGCATCACCGGTAAATTGGTTCATGGATTCGTTAAGATCATTGAGAAACACATTATCCAATGTTAAAATAATTTCTGATGTCACCAGAGATCCTGCGAATATAACCTTGTATAACCGATTAAAAAGGAACTACTACTGGCAATTAAAAACTACTAATACGACGAGTACATTATTTCTGTAAACAATAAATCAAAGGCATGTTGGAAAATCATAAATTATGAAAGTAACCGAAATGTATCTGCCACAAAAGTTTTAAATATATCTTCGGAACAATTTAATGACTATTTTATTACCATTGCTGATAATATAATAAAATCTCTACCCGATTTACCGATTTCAGATCTATTAAAATTAAAAAATTTCCCTGCTCCTAGCAGTTCTTTCTATCTTTATCCGGTTACCGAAATGGACATGAAGGACGCCATATCATCACTCAAAAATTCAAACTGTTTGGATACTCAAGAGCTAAATAGTAGTATCATCAAACACACAACTGATCTTCTATACTTTATCCACTAATGACATTGATTAATTTAATGTTTGAAACTGGAATATTTCCTGATGCTTTTAAGTTTTCTAAAGTCATTCCAATTTTCAAAAAAGGTGACTCTGCATCAATTTTTAGTAAAATTATAGAGAAAATACTGAAAGAACGTTTATATATATGACTAGTTAGAAAACGAGAAATGGTTATTGGGGTAGCAGCGAAACGAAAAGTGTACTCTTTAAAGTTATTTAATCCAAGCTTTCGAGTGAGATTTCACTCATCATCAGGGAAGCTACAAGAATTAGTGAAATTTAGGAAACAATTTCTACAATAGAAAGTGAAGTACTTACAACTTATTGAGGATGTTTCGTAAAATGATATTCATAATAAAATTTTAAAAGCACATAGGTTCCTCTGACACACATAAAATTTGATAAAAATTATTGTTAAAAAACATTATTTTGCAACTCAAGTTACAACGTTAAAATTATTAAAAACTTAAAAGTAAAATATCTAAATAAACTTTTAAGTAAAATGTCTAAAAAGACATTTTGTTAATGCGTCCTAGCAAAAACAGACTTATTTTTGAAGTAGACATAAGTCATACTTGTCACTTTGGGGAAAGAAGAAAGAACAACGAATGGCCTTTTACTAATGAGGTAAAAGGACACTCGTTGGTACTTACTAAGGGCTAATGGCTAATGAGGCCCCCTTAGCAAGTGACAAGTGACCAAAGCAACAATTATGTCTCATTCTACCTCTGGACAAAACAGACAGTTACAATAGGAAAAAATAATTAAATGAAAATTGTCAAGTTTACAATAGTGAGTGAAAAAACATTAAATGACATGAACAACATTATTAATAAAATAATGATACCTATCGTTGTGCACAAGAACCCAACAACCACGTCCCTAGTCTAACGATAAATCGTTAGAGGGTGGAATGATAGCCGGCCTATCAGCAAGCAACAAATAAGAAAAAATCTCACTGAGATGACTGATATCTGATCTTTTGTTCAGTAAATTTTCATTGTTAAATATGTGAGCCATTTCCAAAAATAAACGTTTATTAGTATTTGACTCTTGGTCTAGAATTTTAATTTGGTCATAATTCATACGATGGTCATTTCTGTTAACATGATCCGCCAGTGCACACCTCTCCGGATGAAGTTTACAGTCACTCTTATGGGAGAAGATACGGTCTTTGAGACATCTAGAAGTTTAACCTATGTAATGTTTATTGCAACTACCACAAGGTATACTGTACACTACCCCCGACAAGGAGAGCAATGGGGTTTTATCTTTTACTTTCGAAAAAATATTATTGATAGTGACTACTGACTTATTTGCAATTTTTAAGTTAGGAATTGATTTAAAAATCCTCGTCAGTGCGGGTGTTGCCTCCCTGATATATGGTAACGACATGTAACGAACTTGTTGTGGTAATGGTACCTCGTCAACAGAAACAACGTCTGGTGTACTACGAGTAGCAATATGAATATTATTCAAATTTTGTGAGTTGAAAGCAAACGGTGGATTGAATAAAATCTTTCTAAGCAAGCCCGCAGGATATGAGTTGTCAATAAAAAGGCTGTAAAGGATATTGAGGTTCTTATTGTGGAAAGAAGGGTCACTGATACTGACTACTCTGTTTTTCATTTCATTTACCAGATTTATCTTAATTGAGTGTTTGTGATACGACCAATAGTTAATATATCTACCAGAGCTAATAGGCTTCCTGTACCAGTCTACTAGGATCAAGGTATCTCTACGTATGAGCCTCGTATCCAGAAAGGGCACAGAATTGAACTCATCCTCTTTTTCAAGAGTAAATTGTATATAGGGATCATAACTATTGAAGTAAAACAACAACTCATCTACATAGATCGCTGGCAAAGATAGTATTATGTCATCGACATACCTTTTTATAAAATTTAGTCTACAAGGGAGAACAGGAATGACGATATCTAACAGCATATCCATGACGTAACTTGCCAAGATAGGAGAAATCGTGCTACCCATGGGGGTGCCGAATGTTTGTTTATAATATTTATTATTGAATGTAAAATAATTGCTATCAAATAAAAAAAAAAGTTAAGAGTTCAATAAATGTATCTTTGTCAATAGGGCTGTGTCTGTCAACGATGTCCCATTTTCTTACAATAGCTGTACGACAAATTTTTAAATAAACATTACTAAACAGGGAAACAACATCCAAACTGGCGATGACAGAACCCTCAGGAATGTGTGTATTATTTAAAAGTTTATTTACCTCAAAGGAGTCTTTAATATAGTAATCATTATCAATCTCGTAAGCTTTTGTTAAGATTTCGGTCAAAAACCTTGCAATGTTTTCGGTGGGGGTACCAATGGAAGCCAAAATAGGTCGGACCGCTAATGGATTTTTATGTATTTTCGGTAACGAATATATATACCTATTTCGAAAGAAACCATTTTTTTTCTAGATCCCAATACGGTTTTCGTAAAAATTGTTCTACTTCAGATGCTGTGTTTGATGTAGTTAGTTCGGTTATTGATGGTCTTGAGAAAGGCTTGCACACATCCATTAAGCTCTATGATTTATCTAAGGCATTTTACTGTGTGTCACATACTATATTATTAGAAAAATTATACTACTATGGTGTCAGAGGGGTAGCTTTATCTCTTTTTGAAACTTACCTTACCAATCGTTCACAAGCTGTTTCATGTTGTAACATTACATCAGATTTTAAGTTAATAGTCCACGGAGTACCCCAAGGATCTATTCTTGGACCCTTACTCTTTATTTTATACATAAATAACTTGTGTGACTTTATGTCAACACATAAAACCGTTCTTTTTGCAGATGACTCGACTTTTATCTACTATGACAAAAATATATCCGAACCATCTGAGGTATCACAGGAAATAAATCAAAAAGCACATATGTGGTTTTCAACTAATAAACTAAAAGTAAATTCGGATAAAACACAAAATCTTAAATTTTCTGCCATGGGTTCTGCAAATGAGTGTGTCAAGTTACTTGGTATTACTTTTGATAATACTTTATCCTGGCACAAACATGTAGATCAAATAAAAAGTAAATTATCTAGTACGATCTTCGTTCTTCGCCAACTTAAACATCTGATTAACTCTAATGTTTTAGGAATAACTTACTTTTCGTTATTCCATTCTTTTGTTAGTTACGTAGTGATTCTTTGGGGCAATTCTCCCTGTCCAATAAAAATATTTAAATTACAAAAAAAGGCTGTTAGAATATTGGCAAATGTAGGTTTTCGAGATCCATGTCAAACTTTATTTATAAAATTTCGCATTATGCCACTGCCAACATTATATATATTTTATTTACTACTAGAAAAACATAAAAAAACAACGATTTTAATAAAACATTCTGACGTTCACGAGCATAATACTAGGAATGCTGGTAAAATTATAACAAATCGATATCGATTAGTAAAATCTCAAAAAAATTCCTTGGACTATAATCTGTACAATTGTTTACCAGTTCAATTTAAAACACTCCTAACAAAATTTAAATCTATCCCATCACACATTGGGATTATCGGCAATGAAAAAGCAGACAGAGGTGCCCGCGAAGCAATTATATCTACAGACTCTATCCACATACCACATATATTAGCAAAAGACGTGATAAATAGTGTTAAAACAAAAGTGCAAAGCGCATGGCAATCCCGATGGAACAATTCAACATCAAAACTACATATAGTGAAACCCAAAGTGAACCCATGGACGCGTTTGCCAAGTGATCGAAAATCCCAAGTGATAGTGACCCGGTTGAGACTCGGTCATACAAACCTAACACATTCATTTCTACTTAGCAAACAGCAAGAACCGATGTGCGACACCTGCAATACGAAGTTGACGGTCGAACACTTTATGATAAACTGTCCAAAATACCACAATGAAAGGAATACATTCAACATCCCAAACACCTTATTTGAAGCCCTAGGCTCAACATGTAACTTTAAAAATATAATATCCTACCTATCAGAAATTAAGCTTGTCAACAAATTGTAAACCAACTATCTCTCGCTAATAACCCGTAGGGTTGATGCGAATTATTAAAAAAAAAAAAAAAAAAAATTTAAATCTGATATAAAAACGTTTTTACTAAAACACTGCTTTTATTCTGTCTCAGATTATTTAAATTTCTTTACAATCAGAAGATAAAATGCACATTTAACATACTCACCTATTTTTACTTTTGTATGTCTATGTTCGTATTTTTTTTTATTGTATTTTTTTATTTATTTATTTATTATATATTTTTATTCTGTATTTTTTTGTAGGTATACTTACATTATTATACACATTTTTTTTTGTAACCTAATGACCTGCTACAGACATCTATGTAAAGTAGTCAAATAAAATTATTCTATTCTTCTATTCTATTCTATAAAAAAAATATTTCTTAAGGATATTAGTATATATCAACTACAAAAAATAATTTAACTAATATATATATCAAGCCTATGAATTACTTAATAGAAAAATTATATCAAAACAGGTAAAATTAAATTAAAAAATAATCTGACTTTTATTGAACGTAGTTTTTAAAATATTTAATCCAATCTATATATCAAAATATTGTTGAAAATAAATAAAATCTCCCTAGAGATTTTTCACTCGCAGCGTAAATGTATCCTCTTGTTGAAATTTTTACAGCGTTAAACTTTCAAACATTAACATCATTGCATACCGTTCATGTTTCCGATTAACAAAAAAAAACTAAAACATGTGTGGGAATTAGTAGTTTTCTCATTAGATCCGAAAGTAAAAAAAAGGGCTCATTAAATAAGGGCTCACATATAAGAGACGAAATAATGGGTGTAAATGGGTCGTAGCATATTTAATTTTCTAACAGTTGGAAAAAAAACTAATACATATGGTTTTTTTGTATAATAATAATACATATATAGGGTGCTCAAAAATAGTGCTCTATTTAATGGAATATGTAAGACAAATAAAAAATTCTGTTATCATGAAAAAAATATAAAAGATTGGCAACATTGTTTTATCTGTTTATATGTTGTTAGTCATTATTTACATTTGGTGCGGAACGTTTAAAATTATTTTATAGTTCGACAAATAAGATTTATGATAGGTTTATGGTTTATGGTGAAACTCGCGGTATAAGTAACAATTTTAAGGTGACAGATATCGACAACAGCGGTAGTAAAATATACGAAATTTCGAGAATTTTTTATTGAAAACTAAATTAATTTTTCCTAAATTAACCTTGGTATAATCTAGTTTAATTAAAATTTTAATACGGCGTTTCGTATCCGAAGAGTAACCCTCAAGTAATTTTTATAAATACGGATCATCTACATCCAATTTTTATTAGTAAACTTAATTTTCTTAACAAAAAAAACCATTTTTAATGTTTTTTTAATAATTTTTTTTTTAACAACCAACAAAAGCCATAACATTTTGCACATATTATCAATTTTTGTGTGACTCAAAAATTTGTTCCATCTTTTTATATTTATTAAAAAATTTACTATTGATTTTTAAATGTATAATTTATTGTAAAAAAATTGAGCTTTTATAATAAAAAAATGGAACGTGAAAAAGGGGATCAAAGATCAGATTCAGTAACTGATAAAAAATACCGAATTTTTTAATAGATTTATTAATTGATTTTATTAATTGATTATTTTGATCAATTGTTTTTAAATGGAATTTTGAATCAATTTTTGTAAGCAATTTTTGTAATCGATTTTTTGTGCTTCTATTATTTTCTTGCAGAATTAATTCTTTGTCAGATTTCTTAATTGTTATTTAATGTCAGATTTTCCATAAAAAAAATCTCGAATATCTTTGATGTTAGGAAAGTAAAAAATATCAAATTTACATTAAAAAAAAGATAAATCACTTTTTAAAATGCCCCCAGAATATACAGGGTGTTCAATTTAAAATAATACATTTTTTAGTCAGATTGTAATCGATTCAATGCCGGGAGCCAGACCCGGGAATAGGGGCGTTCCGCCGTTTTGGAACTTGTGAATTATCCAAAAAATAAATTATCAGTATATTTATATATGTGTGCAAAGGCGTAGATAACTTTTTTCCCTGGGGGGGGGTACTGTTTTTCCTGAGGGAGGTAATTAAAACTTTTAGACAAATATGTTTGTCCATTTCTACATTTCCTATATTTTATTTCTTCTTTTCGTGCTTTTTTCGGTATCCTGCAATATCCCCCCATATTTACGCCCTTGCGTGTAAATGAGCCAGATGGAAATGGGTTGCGGGTGATCCCCTTGAAGCAGATTATCCGGGAAGTTTTTTTAATCCCATATATGGAAAAATGCATTCTTGTTTTGAATTTCAAATTTTTATATAAATAAATATATTGTTGCTTTGTTTTTCTATTTTCATGGTGGAAAATGCACTTTCACTTAGAATTTTAAATTTTTATGTGAAAAAATGTCCTTTCTTTCGTTTTCAAGTTTCCTGTAAGGAAAATGCATTTTTTGTTTTATAAATTTCTGTGTTAAAAACTGCATTATTGCTTCTGTTTTTTTTTCAAATTGGTATGTTAAAAATGCAGCTTTGCTGTTTTTTTCCAAATTTTTGTAAGATAAAATGTATTTTTGCTGTTTTTTCCAATTTTTTGTAGGGACAAATGCTCTTGTTTTTTCTCCAATTCATATTTGAAAACTGCATGTTTGTTGTTTTTCTGTGAAATGGACTATAGGAACTCAACAATTTACCGATAAATTAGTAATTGTAATTTTTTATCTGTAAATTTTAACAGTGAAAAATGTATTCTTGCTTCTTTTTTTCAAAATTAGCAATGAAAAAATGTATTCTGGTTTCTTTTTTTCAAATTGGAGTGTGGAAAATGAATCCTTGCTATTTTTCCAAATTAACTTCTTATTTTTAAATTCGAGTATGTAGAAAGATTAATTCTTGCTCCTTTTTTCAAAATTAACATTGGAAAAATGCATTCCTGTTTCTTTTTTCAAAGTTAATAGTATAAAAATACATTTCTTTCTGTTTCTTTTTTTCAAATCAGAGTGTAGGAAAATACATTCTTACTCTTTTTTCCAAAATTACCAGTGGAAAAATGAATTCTTCCTTCTTTTTTCAAATTTAACTTCGGAAAAATGCATTCCTTGCTTCTTTTTTTTTTAATTCGAGTGTGGAAAAATGCATTCTTGCACATTTTTTTCAAATTTGACTGTAGAAAAATGCAATCTTGCTTCTTGTTATTTCAGAGTTTTTTCCAAAATTTCATAAAAAAAAATTTTTTATTTTTGTAAAAATTTGAACTTTATATATGTTTTTTCCATACTTTCGTTTTAATTGGAAAAATATTAGTAAAAAACTTCCCCATTCTAAACTGTGGGCATTTCTATATCATTTTTCCTTGATTTTCTGCAGAAAAATACTTTTCGCCGTTTATTTCTTTAATTTTCTGGAAATTTCGGTGAATTTTCCTTCACTTTTTTCCGGATCTATTCCAACAGTGATTCTATAGTTATGGTATCTAGACTTTCATTTGCGAATTAATTGTTTTCTCCTAACCCTCACGATGGAACCCTCTTGTGAAACATGCTGTATACAAGGGTGTAGATAACTTTTTGTCCTGGGAGTGGTGGAAATTTTTTCCTGGGGGGTAATCAAACCTTTAAAGAAATATATGTTTGTCTGTTTCTACATTTCATATATTTTATTTCTTCTTTTCGTACTATTTTTTGGTATCCTAGTGGGAGTAAATACCCCCTTTACCCTCTCCACTTCGTTGTATGTGTGTGTACGTATGTATTTATAAATATTCCGTTCTGGCAAGATAGATAAAAGGGTGGAACCTAAAGGGGGTTGAAATTTCCAAAATTTATATCGCTGTCATTTTTTAAATTATTAAAACAGGTTATGGGACTTTTTTCATGTCCAAATTAGTATAAAATTAATTTGCTTAAAATTTTTTTCGAGTTGACCTTCATGGGCGGAAATCTATTGGTTGAAATTTAAAAAAACTTATTTCTCCCCTATTTTTGAAAATATTGAAACAGTTTAAAGTACTTTTTTTATGTCCCAATTATTACAAAATTAATTCACCGTCAGGATTTTTGTTTTATTTATTTCCACTAAAATTAATATTGATGGAAAAAAGTGTTAATATAACCTTCATAGAAAACTTTTAGTGAAAACCCGATTTCTTTATGACATTTACGTTTAAAATCGATCACTTTTATTTGTGACACACTGTATATTAAAGTATCTTAACACGGCTTATATACTTCGACTTTTTTTTAGTGTGAAAAGTCCGGCCCATATAAACCCATTCACACAGTTTGTTGCGTTTAGAAATTTCCAACTCAATCTACGATTATTGGCAAATAGCGCTTTCAAGGAGACTGGTACAGGGCCGGACTTAATAATTTATTAAAATATTATAATACGTTGTAATTAACAACTTCTTGAGTAGAAATGTTGGTTGAAATTGCACTTATTTTATAAATATATAAATATATTTAGTACATACAAAATAATAAATATTTTTCTCGAGAAGCTTTTTTACTTCAATTTTTTTACGTCCTACTGAGAAAAATGAAATTACTGACCGGAATTTGATATTATTATTTGTGAAAATTTGTGGAATTGGTTTTTCTCACAATTTCACACTTTGTATATATAGCAGGAAAGTAAAACTAGCAGGAAAATATTAACCAAATATTTTTATACTGTATACTGAATTGTATTTATTAAATTGTAGATACTAATCAAATATGTATTTATTCTATTTGACTTTTGCTCTGACGGTTCCTATTCCATCCTGAAACTGCTTTTAGTTCGGCATAATATCGTTATTAATAATGTAACTGAATTAATCTTTGCAATTTTCATTTTGTACTAATAGCGTCGTATTTTGTCGAATTATTCAAAAGTTAGTGCTTAATGCATATTAGTTTTCAGTCAAATCTGACCACAGTAGACATTTTATATTCCGAAATTTTAATAATAAATGCTAATAGCTTTTCCATTACATTTAGAGTGCTTTTGTTATTAAAATTTTAATAGTGTATTGTAATAAGTTTATAAATAAGATGATTAAGTAAATGTTTTATATACGAAAAAATTTAACACTTGGTAGAACTGGTAAAAATAATAAATTATATCAAAATTTAACGTCATATTTATTGTATTAAAAAATGAAAAAAAAAATCGACCAACCGATAGTTTCATCTTTCCTTAACAAAATAAAAAACTTAATTAAATAGTCAGTTTGAAATAAAATGGTAATCACTAAAATACCAGTAATCACTCATTTCAAAAATAATTATAAACCAGAAAATAATTACTTGTTATACCACTATAACTTAGAGGACTTTTTTGCGAGCACTAAAATGTTTTGATAATTTTCTTAATAGATTTTAGTGTAAGAGAAAATTTCACATTATAGTAATATTTTTTCAAATTATTTAATTTTGCCTAATGTCAAATTTTTTCGTACCCAGGCGAAAAGTATTTCCGGAAAAACGTCTTGTTGCAAATATGTGGATATTTATTTGTGACAAAATGAAAAAAATAGCGAGAATTATAAAATTTTCACACTTTAGCAGGAAAATTATAAAAAATGAAATGGTTAAAATACTTTAACAAACAAAAAAATGAAAATTCATAAATATCCTAATTAATGTCAAATATTCTGTTTAAGTACTTTTAAAAGATTTTTTAAACATTTTATAACGATTTTTCAAGGTAATTTTAAGGATTTGTCATAAATTTTTCAAAAATTTTTCAGACTTTTCGACTACCTACATTGTTTAAAGAATTATAAAGGATTGTTAAGGATTTTCAAACTTTTTTTAAGGACCGTTCAAGTATTGTTCGTGAATTATCCAAGGACTGCTGAAGGATTTTTCAGATTTTTTAAGGATTATTCAAGGATTGTTCAAGGATCTTTCAAGTATAATTCAAGGATTGTTCAAGATTTCTTTCGAATCTTTCAAGGATTTTCAAGTATTTTTCAATGATTTTTCAATGATTTTTCAATGATTTTTCAAGGATTTTTTTAGGGATTTTTCAAAGATTTGTAATGGACTCATCAAGGACTTTTAAATTATTTTTGACAACTTTGTTCAAGTATTTATCATTGATTGTTTAAGGATTTTTTAAGGATGTTTCAATGAATTATCAAGGATTTTCAGGGAATTTCAAAAAAATTTAAGGTTCGTTCAAGGATTATTCAAAGATTGTCCAAGGACCGCTGAAGGATTTTTCAAGGTATTTTCAAGAATTTTTTAATTTTTCCAGCGTTGTATTTTCTGGGTAGTTTCAAGGAATTTTCAAACATTTTTAAGGAATTTTTAAACTTTTAAATTTCAAGGATTTATCAAAGGTTTTTCAAGGAGTTTTCAAGAATTGCTCAACACAGAATTGTTTAAGAATTGTTTAAGGATTGTTTAAAAATGGCTAAAGGATTGTTCAAGGATTTTTCTATATATTTCAAGAATTTTTCGCATTTTTTAAGGATTTTTCAATAATTTTCCATGGACTATTCAAGGACTTTTAAAGGATTTTTTAAAAATTTTTATAACGATTTTTCAAGGTAATTTTAAGGATTTTTCAAATACCTTTTAGGCATTTTTCAGACTTTTTAAGGATTTTTCCAGGGTTTACCAAAAGTTTATTAAGGAATTATAAAGGATTGATAAGGATTTTCAAAATGTTTTGAAAGATCGTTTAAGTATTGTTCATGAATTGTCCAAGGACTGCTGAAATATTTTTCAAGAATTTTTCAGATTTTTCCAGTATTATTCAAGGATTTTTCAAGACTTTTTTCAAAAGTTTTAAGGATTTTCAAGTATTTTTCGAAATTTTTAAGGCTTTTTTAGGAATATTGTAATGGACTCTTCAAGGACGTTTCAAGGACTCCTCAAGGATTTTTAAATGATTCTTCACAGCTTTTTCAAGGATTTTTCAAGGTTTTTTAAAGTATTTGTCATTGGTTGTTTAAGGATTTTTTAAGGATTATCACGGATTTTTAAGAATTTTCAAAAAAATATTAGGATCGTTCAAGGATTGATCCAAGATTGTCCAAGGACTGCTGAAGGATTTTTCAAGGAGTTTTTAAGAATTGCTTAAGGATTATTCAAGACAGAATTGTTTAAGGATTGTTCAAGAATCTGTCAAGGATTTTTCAAGTATTTTTAAAGGAATTGTTCAAGGATTGTTTAAAAATGGCCCAAGGATTTTTCAGTGATTGTTTAAGGATTTTTCTGATTTTTTAAAGAATTTTTTGCAATTTTTAAACGATTTTTCAAGTATTTTTCAAATAGTTTTCAATACTTTGTCATGGACTTTTCAATGACCTTTAAAGGACTTTTTAAAAATTCTATAACGATTTTTCAAGGTAACTTTAGGGAGTTTTCATATATTTTTCAAGAATTTTTTCAGATTTTTCAATAATTTTTCCAGGATTTACCACAAAGTTTTTTAAGGATCGTTGAAGTATTGTTTATGATTTGTCCAAGGACTGCTAAAATATTTTTAAGGAATTTTCATGAATTTTTCAGATTTTTTAAAGATTATTTGAGGATTGCTCAAGGATTTTTCAAGTATTATTCAAAATTTTTAAGGATTTTTTAAGTATTTTTTAAGGATTTTTTAAGGATTTTTTAAGGATTTTTTAAGGATTTTTTACGGATTTTTTAAGAATTTTATGGGGATTCTTCAAGGACTTTTAAATGATTTTTGACAGGTTTTTAAGCATTATTTACTTTTCAAGGATTTTTCAAGGTTTTTTCAAGCATTTGTCGTTGATTGTTTAAGGATTTTTTAAGGATTTTTCAAGGAATTATCAAGGATTTTTAGGGATTGTCAAAAAAAATTTAAGATTCGTTCAAGGATTTTGCAAAGATTGTCTAAGGACTGCTGAATGATTTTTCAAGGTATTTTCAAGAATTTTTTAATTTTTCAAGGATTTTTCCAATGTTGTATAGGGATTTTGCAGGATGGTTTCAAGTAATTTTTAAAATTTTTTAAGGGATTTTTAAATTATTAAATTTCAAAGATTTCTCAAAGGTTTTTCAAGAAGTTTTCAAGAATTGCTTAAGGATTATTCAACACAGAATTGTTTAAGGATTGTTCAAGGATTTGTCAAGAATTTTTCAAGTATTTTTAAAGGAGTTAATAAGGATTGTTTAAGAATTGTTTAAGGATGGCTTAAGGAAGGATTATTTTTCAAGGACTTTTCATGAATTTAACAAGAATTGTTCAAGTATTGGTTAAGAATGGCTCAAGTATTGTTCAGGGATTGTTCAAGGAGTTTTATGATTTTTTCAAGAAATTTTCACAATTTTTGAAGGATTTTTCAAGTATTTTTTAAGGATTTTTCAAGAATCTGTCATGAACTGTACAAGGACATTTAAAGGATTTTTTAAAACTTTATAACATTTTTTCAAGATAATTTTAAGGATTTTTCATATATTTTTCAAGAATTTTTCTAGGATTTTGTAAGGAATTATAGAGGATTGATAAGGATTTTTAAAATTTTTTTAAGGATCGTTTAAATATTGTTCATTAATTATCCAAGGAAAGCTAAAATATTTTTAAGGCATTTTCAAGGATTTTTCAGATTTTTTAATGATTATTCGAGGATTGCTCAAGGATTTTCCAAGTATTACTCATAATTTTTAAGGACTTTTTAAGGATTTTTTTAGGATTTTTTAAGGATTTTTTAATGATTTTTTAAGGATTTTTTAAGGATTTTTTAATAATTTTTTAGGGATTTTTCAAGGATTTGTAATGGACCCTTCAAACACTTTTAAATGATTTTTCACAGATTTTTCAAGAATTTTTTACTTTTCAAGGATTTTTCAAGGTTTTTTCAAACATTTGTCATTGATTGTTTAAGGATTTTTTAAAGAATATCAAGGATCTTCAAGGATTTTCAAGGAATTTCAAGGAATTTCAAGGATTTTCAAGGATTTTCAAGGATTTTCAAGGATATTCGAGTATTTTCAAGGATTTTTAAGGATTTTCAAGGATTTTATAAAAAAAATTTGGGATTGTTCAAGGATTGTTCCAAGATTGTACAAGGATTGCTGAAGAATTTTTGATGGTATTTTCAAGCATTTTTTATAACTTTTTAATGGATTTTTAGATTTTTAAATGATTTTTAAATGATTTTTCAATGATTTTTCAAAGGTTTTTCAAGAAGTTTTCAAGGATTTTTAAGGGAGTTTATAAGGATTGTTTAGGGATTGCTTAAGTAAGGTTATGTCCAAATAATTTATATATTAGAGAATTAGCACTTGTGGGATCCCGCAGGGATCCTAAACTGAATTGTATGGTCAATTTAATCCATTACAAATAAGCCAATAATGTCGATTTCTAAAAAAATGATAAGTGATATATTTCAAACTTATTATAATTTCAAGTTTATATTACTTGAATTCTTGATATATTCTATAGTAATAACAAAAGAAAATTGTTTTCCTTTTTTTCAATAAAACAACTCCAAAACTTTCCCCACATTGTCGAAATGCCCCAATTTGCACATCTCCCTTTCTATTTATGCCTCTAAACGACCAATGATTGTCTACACTATAGTTTCCCGATAGCGATCCAAAGCGTCTTTTATTCCAGAATATTCTCGAAAACGAAGGGCGCGTTATCTGATTGCAAGAATTGAACCCTACGCCTTAGGATCATTCCTTATCCTTTTCACAGAGAGCATCCAAATTTCCACGTCTTTGTAATGTATCCCTTCGACTTTATTAAGATAAATTTTGTCATAAATGTCGGGCGATCGTATCTTTGCAATAACGATTCAAGTGGAAGAGGATCTGTCGTTCATTTATTTTTTATTTATCAATTAATATTTCTCCATATTATAAAGTTTAGAGAAAAAATATTCGTTTCATTTAAAATTCATTAAAACATCTTCTTATTTCTTTGAAACGTCAATATTTTAATTAATCACACCAGCTAGAGCACTTCTGTCGTATCAAGAGTCTCGTCTCGTTTCAAAAATAGAGCTTTCAAAAGATGAAATAAATTATATGAAATTTCATCGGATGTGTTCGTTATTCAAACACACATGTATGAATGTTTACACTATTAATGCTTGAACGAGACATCTTCAAAGCAATTTAGAATGTATTAACCTTCTACTGGGATGGGATGTAATGATAAAATTTTATAAACATAGCCAAGTCTTAAAGGGGTAATAAAAATGATATAAATAAAAACGGAAATTATTTATTTCAATTATTATGGAATAAAATTATTAAAAAATTCAAATTACATTTAAACAGGATTGTACTTAAAAAAATAGAGTGTTGTTTGAAAGACGAATATTAATTTTAGATCCGTATAAAAAAAATGAAGGGGTTCTTATTTTAAAAACAAAATTTCCGGGCAAAAATAGAAAGCATTATTAATTGTTTATAAAAATGCTTTAGTTTATTAATTAATATTTATTGGTGATATTTAATTAATATTTATTTGTGATGTTTATTTAATATTTACATCAAATATATATAGAGAATGGGCCATAATTAATGGGACAAAGAGTAACCAGACATATGAACCAAAATATGAGAATTGGACCAAATATGCCTTAATAAAATGTTGCTGCAGAAAAAGATACAGTGTGTCACAGCTTTTTAGGTAAGGAATATGATTTTATTTATTATTTTACATTTTGATATAAGGGCGCCACATGAGCGATACCTGATGATGAAATTAGGCCCTTACTTTTTTATAGAAACTTTTTGATAATTCGTTATACCTTTTTGAACTCGTTAACTTCAACCGTTTTCGAGAAAAACGCCATTAATAATGGGCCATAAAATAACTGGAGAATCCTCATCTTAAAATATAAAGTTTTAACATAATACACATAGACCAAATGTGCTTTGTCTTACCAAGATACAGGGTGTTTTTTAATTTTGAAATAAAACACCCTGTATCCATGTAAGGAAACTCATTTTATCAGAACGTTTCGTTAAAAAAGTTCTGGCCTAATTTCGTATCGCTCATATGGTGCCCCTTTAAAATGTATAATAATAAATAAAATCATATTTCTTACCTAAATACCTCCCTGTCAAATTAGGTAACAAGTTATAAAAAGTTGTGAAAATATTGCCAAAAAATGAATTTTTTTCCACTTTGACACCCTGTATCTCTTTCCACAGCCAGATTTTACTGTGTTATATTTGGTCCACCAATCCTCATATTATGGTGCAAATGGTCTGTGGTTACTCTATGTTCCATTAGATATGGTCCACCCTGTTCAATAGGAAGTTATCGCCAAACTCGTCTCGTAACAATAATCGACTCCATAATATTGGTGATCTAAAAAGTACTTAAATAATAAAACTAATTTTATAATAATACTATTTTATTTAAATAAAAATAACTTTTTTAAACATACAAATTTTTTTAAATAAACTGTCTCATCCAGCAAAAAACACATTAAAACATTTTTATTAAACTTATTTTAACAGATTTCTTTTTAATCTTTGATTAGCAAATCGCAGCCACTCCATCACTACTAATTCAAAACTTCTATCTGCGGTGTCAGGAAAATTCTATCACAGCGCCTAAAAAGAAATTCAATAAAATATATAAGTTCTACATAAAGTAATACATTAATAATATAAATATCACTCATTTTATATTTTTCTGGCATTTAAATTTCTTTAGAATATCTAAGTTTAAACGGCAGTCATGCGCATTTGAAGAATGTCAATAGTTGTACATAAAAATGGTCAATAATCGTAAAACCATAAAAGTAGTATTGGGCCTCATATATAACACAGGGGAAACAGAATTTGCTAAATCTTTTTAAAAATAAACATACTGGCAAATGTTTTCGTTATGGTTAAGTCTCCTACTTGAAAATTGTTTTTCTGGCCTGTCCACTAACACTTCATGGCAAGTTCGTCGGAAAACAATTGATTAAAATATCTCCTTATTAAATTCTTGTAATTAGATTATCCAATGAAAACAAATTTCTTCTTCTTCAATCAATAAATAAGAAAAATAATCTACATATATTTTGTGATAGAGTTACTAGAGTTTATTAAAAACAAATGTTTCGACTTTCGGCCATTTGCTGTGAATCTAGCTACATATACAACATAGACATAAAGTTTTCATGTTGATTTTAGAAATACAAATAATTATTTATTCACTTACTTTAGCTTCGCTTGGCCCAGAATCACTAATTTTTAATGGATACAATACAATAAACCAAAACAACACAAATCATTACAGCTCACAAGTCACAACCCAACTCCAAAGTCCAAATTCAACTGCCATCCGCCAAGCACCCACACCTACTCACCATAAAAGAAAAATGCCACGAGGCAGACAAATGTAAGGTTAGGTTGAAAATAAAAAAACTATTATTCATATTATTACCATATTAGAATAACATTAAATTGAAAACGTTAGAAAATTTACTTTCAAATAACATTAATATTATGTAGCATTTTTACAATGTTAATTAAGGTACATTACAAATACGTTCTATAAAAATAAAAAATTAACGTTTGATTATCCATATTATTACTACATTATAGTAATATTAATTTGAGGACGTTACAAAATCTACTTCTAAATAATATTACATATTGTTGTTTACATGTAGCGTGTTTTTAATGTTATTTAAACTACAATGCATATATGTTCTCCAAACGTTAAGAAAAAATCTGATGTGGCCAGCACATGACCTCTCGCAATTTTTGAATCAAAAATTTACAGGTTGACACAAAAAAGTATGAAAAAAAATTATATTTTTGTAAATCTGGCAACAATGGCAAAAGTTTCGAAAATTTTAATGAGATGAAAATAAACTATAGGGTATACAAAATATATGTGGAAAACTTTATTGCCGTTTTGTATAATAATGGCGTCATCACCCATAGCAACTGCCACTTCCGGTTGTGCGATTGGCACCAAAATCTAATCAGATCTAATCTAGGGTATCAGAATCCTGTATGCAAAATTTCAATTTTTTTTATTCAGTAGTTTTTGAGTTATCGTTACTACAACATCCATCCAAACACACACACACACTAACACACTAACACACACACACTAACACACACACACACAGACATCATCGCGAAAATATTAAAATCGTATTCTAGGGACCCTAAAACGTGTTTATCCATTGAAAACTCACTACCCAATTTTTAGCATGATTCCTATACCTCTCTTATCTGAAGGGCGAGAGGTAAAAACATTTGATTACTTACATTATAACTACCGTATAATAACATTAAATTGAAAACATTAAAAAATTTACTTCCAAATAATATTAAAGTTATGTAACGTGTTTACTGGGTAGGACCGATGGAGATGCCCTAGTGATGAGAATTTTTCACTATTTCTCTACTTTTTCCTATTTTTCCCCACTTTGACCTATTTTTTCCATTTTTTCCTATATTTTGTTAAATTTAAACTCTATCAGGATATGTATTGTAATGATATTTACAAATTTCTCTCAGAATTTTGGCTGGGTCCTAGTCAAAAAAAATAATAAACATTACAAAACAAATATTAAAAAAAATTATAATTTTGGCCTCTTAATAATTCTTTCTTCGGTTCTTCTTTTCTACGACTCTGTATCCTATCTCCTTTTTCTTCTTAATACTCCTCCGACACATTCATCTTCAAATACCTCCTCTGACCAGCTTCGCTCATTTACTTCCTCAACCCTTATCGTATCTTACTTCTTCAAAATGTATCCCAAATTGCTTGCTTTTCAAAAAAAATCGTTCTTTTGGATTTTTCTTTATATTTTTGGAAAATATTTTATTTTAACAATTGTCCTATTTCTTATAATTTCTCTACTTTAACAACCTTATTTTTATATTAACACCTTTCTAAATATTATTTTTAACAAATTTTTCAATTAATCACAATGCTCTAAAAATTGTTTGACAACCCCTCTGTTTATTATCTTTTTTTTTTATTAATTTTTTTTTACCACTAGATTTTTTTTTAATACCTCAGCCTTAGTTTAGATTATTAACCCTCTATTCCCTGTTTACTATCTGACTTAAATTTCATATATGACAGTTCCAAAATTTCAATTTTATTATAACAACATTCACTATTTTCAAAATTTTTAAGATTCTTTCACTTTTGTTAAATTTATTGCCAATCTATCTATAATACTTTTCGTTTCCTATTCTTCCCCTGTATATCACACTCTCCTATCTTATTTACTTAACATAACAATTAACTTTGAATAATCTTTTAATAAATTAACTTTTAAAAAAAAATATTGATTTCAAAAATTCCCTATACAGGGTGAACAATTTCATAACAGTATATACCAAGTTTGAAGCAAATCGGCCCAGTGGAACGGCCGTAAGAGCTCTCACAGACAGACACACATGCACACTAATAGGATGATCTCAATAACTGACTTTTGTGAAGCTTTAAACTAAGTGAATAACATTCCTGAGAGAACAAAAGAGTAGAATTTCGCGAAAGTATAGCGATAGATTTGGTAAAACGCAGGGTTGTTTTGATTTTCAAAGTTTTAGTGAAACATGCAGTTTGCTTTGTTTCTCAAATCGTTTTTTACCAAACCTTATTTTTGAGTGTTGGAAAATGCCTTTTTGATATATTTTTCAACTTCATGAAAGGAAAAAAACATATTATTACAACAATATACCGGTAAGGCACGTCTATTAGTATATATCGATTGTTGAACACGCAAATGAACGTCACATCGTTTGACAGTTCACATGGAAGACTGTTAAGCCATGTCAATTTATAAGGTGACAGTTTATTTACAATTATATTGAAGGTTTGAAAATTGTAATCCAGTATTTTATATACAATATATATCGTAGAAAAAATAGCATTTCTTACTTGAGATGAAATACGTTTTTTTTGTTAGTGAAGAAAGTGGGGCAATTTCATAAACTTGTAAAATATACCATTTTGTAATTTTTGAAAAAAGATTTTTTTTTTAATTTTTCACATTTTGCGAAATCAGATTTTCAATGCTAATTAAATAGAACAAGGAGAAATAATCGCATAACTGCAAAACGACGCGGTTTACATTAAACTAGACTTTATGACTTAAATTTCGTCATAATTGGTGTGAAAAAATTTTGAACATAAATCTCAAAGTGAGTAAGAAAACGCATATCATAGAAAGGTTCAGTTTCTACGATCAATAGCAAAGAAGATACAGAGCAATAAAATCGCACTTTTTCATTCCTTTTGATTACTTATTTTCTATCTAAAATCTGAAAGTTATGATATTTTTTGATTTTAATCGTTCTTTGCTACTATGTACCTCCTTCGCTATTGGTTAGTAAATGATTCTTGTAGAAAATTTTGAAAAGCTGTACAAAGTGCCATTTTTCGATGATTTTATAGTTTATATAAAAATAAATCAAAACCATCTGATAAAATGTAGGATCCACTTTTAGTCCATGCCAAAAAAAGGCATTACAGAAATTTACATGTTTTTGTTTGAAACAATAACACAACTGAAGAAATAAAAATATCGCATACGCAACAAACATGCTAAAACCAGTAAATTATATAAATATTCTCAATTTTCATAATTAACAATAAAATTAAAATATAAATTTAATTAGAATATTTGAATTGGTGCCTTGGAAAAATTATCTTAGAAACTCTGATGCATCGAATGCGAGCATAAACTCGGTAGATATGCAAATTTTTGTTGTTTATTACAAACTTGAATGCTTTTGGGTGTGTACTATGTCAAAGTTTGAAACTAATTTGAATATGGGAGTAAAATTGAACCAAGATGCGATGTGTAAGTTTGTTCTTTGTTCTAATTGATTTTGCCTTTAAGCAGAATTCTCCAAAACTAATAGCTAATAAAATTGCTTATAATTTTCAAACATAGGGTAGAATATATATAATGTTTTGATATTGGTTTTACTTTATAAATATAAATTTATAACATCAAGATAAAATTTTAGTAAATGAAGCAAAATCAATCATTAAAATAAAAAATAAATAATTATTATAAATCCAGGACATTGAAACATACTGTACATATAATTAATTTAACTTTTCTATGGTAAAAACTTTGCTGGGGTATATATTGCATGTCACCCAAGTATTGTAAGATAAGCCATAGAAATCATTTCTCTTTAGATCCCCTTGTAAAGTTCAGTTGGTGGCTGTAAAAATCATGATTGTGTACTTATTTGCCACAGATTAAATATTTCTGCCCATTTTAACGGCAATTATCTCCTAAACTATAGAATTACACTTAACAATTTCTTTTTGAACATAATTTTTTTGATTATAAATGATTATTCATAAAACTTTTATACAGGGTGTCTTAAATATTTTTTCAGTAGCAGATATCGTCGATTTTTTAGACAGATCACTCTGTATATACTGATACTATGTGAAAGTTGAACTTTTCTTCTTTCGGAAAATTTGTTGCAGTTCTTCAAGTGAAAATGAGTTTTTAAGGAAGGGAAGTAGAAATTTTTGATCCATCGTGATTCACCTCAACTTGATTTTTTCAAATACGGACCTGGATTTTTGAATAATTGTGTTGATACCTCATCACCATCAAAAATGGCATTTTTACTGGTTTTTCGAATATAAAAGATTTATAATAAAAATTATATTTTTATTCTTTTTTAAATTTATTTTTTAATTGATCTAAACAACTAGTATATTAAAAGATACAGAGTGTTACATTAAAATAAATTGACAATTTTCACTATTGAAAAATATTATTTTTTTTAAACACCCCATAAATATTTATATGTAAAAAAAAATTTATAAAAATAAATTATTCAATGAAAATCATACCTACCTTTTGAGTTCGGAGATATTTTCAGTTAAAATTATTCAGAAACGATAAGGCCACCCGGTATTTTAAAATATAATTGTTGATTTATTTACATTTCAATTTTTTAAAGATATACAGGGTGGTCCAACATATGTCAACAATTTTGTTATGTCATTATTACTGTTTCTAGTCTTCTAGAAGAGAAAATAGTATAGTGTGGCGCTCCTTCTATACCTTCTATATACCTTCTATACCGTATAGCCTAGTAATTACCTAAATACAAATTTTACTAAGAATTTCGAATAAATTTGATGCCTAGCGCGATACCAAAGAAAATCATCTCCGCCTCTGAAATTCTGTCGGTCTATTTACTGGTCGAAAGAGGTAGTTTGTACTTCTGCGGTGTGACGAGGACTTTTACGTTTACTTACAGGAATACTGAGAGAGAAGGAATCACAAAACTCACACATAAAAGTAATCAAGTACCTATTTACTTTTTGATTGATCTTGTTTATTTAACGTTAATAATAGCATAAAAAATGCCTGTCGACTCACTTTTTTTGTTCTATTCTTTCTCTTACAGACTTTGATTAAATTAAATATGATAATAAAATTTACGTGTAGTTTATTAAAAAAATAGGGAATTTGAACATGAACAAATAGACCATTTCAGTGGAATCCATACCGGTTTACATAGCATGAAATAAATAGAAGTAAATTGTATTTCAACAGGAAACTGTAAATTATATTTTCTATTTTGTACTATTTAGTACATTTATATTGATCGGCGAGGCTATTGAGTGACCTTGAAAAAGAG
Organism: Neocrepidodera transversa; assembly: GCA_963243735.1. Taxonomy (NCBI): domain Eukaryota; kingdom Metazoa; phylum Arthropoda; class Insecta; order Coleoptera; family Chrysomelidae; genus Neocrepidodera; species Neocrepidodera transversa. The sequence goes on from OY725347.1 coordinate 8,300,195, forward strand.
ACAGAAAAACTTAGAGACAGAGCAGAAATAACTCACAAAACTGCAATTTACAGTTTCATTTTGAAATATACCTTGCATTTATTACCTGCTACGTAAACCGATAGATGGCACAATACGCGATGAAACTTTAATAGGGCTTCCTCTGAAAATGTCTGTTGGTGATTAAAACAAAATGGGTAAAGAAATTTAGTTTTCCTTCCTCTTTAGCATATTGTATCCAATTTTTAAAAAAATGTAGTTAGTCATGCATTTCCTTTTTTATAACAAAAGACAGCCTATGAGCAGACAAAAAATTCAACCAAAAATTCAGCCGTTATCTACCTTAAATATTCATCCTAAAAAAACTAACTAATTGGCTAACAATTTAAATATCTAAAAAAAGTCTATTGACTTAAAACAAAAAATTATTATTATTTATCCCGCGATATTTACTTTGGTACAACAAAAACCGTAAAGTCCAAAAACCAAAATCGCTAAACAATTTTTTGACCATCGTGACGATTAGGCTTTGCCTTTCACTTTGGTTTTTTGGCTTTTAAAATTGCAGGATATGTTTTCATTCTTAGAACTTTAATTTTTTTTAGTCATTTTTCAATTCACCAAAGTTATTATATTAATTTTGTTCATAACTGTTTTTGTTAAATTTTCAGCAATAAATTTGTACTATTTTATGTATTTTATCTACTAAATCAAGAAATTTTACGCATTTTATTCACTAATTTGTACTATTTTAAGCATTTTATGTGCTGAGTTAAAAAATTTGAAGCATTTAATCCACATATTTGTAACGATTTAAATATTTTATCCACTAAATCAAGAAATTTTACGCATTTTATCCATCAATTTGTATTATTTAAAGATTTTATGTACTAAACTAAAAAGTTTTACGCATTTTATCCACCAATTTGTAACATTTTAAACATTCCTACTAAATTAAAAGGTTTTAATCATTTTATCTGACATATGTTGTAATTTTTAGATATTTTATCCTTTAAATCAAGAAATTTTAAGCATTTTATCTACTGAATTGAAAAATATTAATCATTTTATCCACATATTTGTAACACTTTAGATATTTTATCTACTAAATCCAGAAATTTTACCCATTTTGTCCAATAATTTCTACTATTTTAAACATTTTATCCATCAATTTGAAGCATTTTAAGCATTTTATCTACTAAATTGAAAAGGTTTAAGCGTTTCACCTACATATTTTGAAAGATATTTTATCCACTAAATTAAACAATTTTACGCATTTTATCCACTTATTTGTACTATTTTACGCATTTTCTCTACTGTATTAAAAAGTTTAAAGCATTTAGTTCACATATTTGTAACACTTTAGATATTTTATCCACTAAATCCAGAAATTTTACACATTTTATCCACCAATTTCTTCTATTTTAAGCATTTTATCTACTAAATTGAGAAGTTTTAAGCATTTTTTCTGCATGTTTCTGATATTTTAGATATTTAATCTACTAAATCAAGAGGTTTTACGCATTTTATCCACCAATTTATATAATTTTAACCATTTTATCCATCAATTTGTACCATTTTAAGCATTTTATCTACTGAATTGAAAAATATTAATCATTTTATCCACATATTTGTAACACATTAAATATTTTATCTACTAAATCCAGAAATTTTACCCATTTTGTCCACCAATTTCTACTATTTTAAACATTTTATCCATCAATTTGAAGCATTTTAAGCATTTTATCTACTGAATTGAAAAGGTTTAAGCGTTTCACCTACATATTTTGAAAGATATTTTATCCACTAAATTAAACAATTTTACGCATTTTATCCACTAATTTGTACTATTTTACGCATTTTCTCTACTGTATTAAAAAGTTTGAAGCATTTAGTCCACATATTTGTAACTCTTTAGTTATTTTATCCACTAAATCCAGAAATTTTACACATTTTATCCACCAATTTCTTCTATTTTAAGCATTTTATCTACTAAATTGAGAAGTTTTAAGCATTTTTTCAGCATGTTTCTGATATTTTAGATATTTAATCTACTAAATCAAGAGGTTTTACGCATTTTATCCACCAATTTATATAATTTTAACCATTTTATCCATCAATTTGTACCATTTTAAGCATTTTATCTACTGAATTGAAAAATATTAATCATTTTATCCACATATTTGTAACACATTAAATATTTTATCTACTAAATCCAGAAATTTTACCCATTTTGTCCACCAATTTCTACTATTTTAAACATTTTATCCATCAATTTGAAGCATTTTAAGCATTTTATCTACTAAATTGAAAAGGTTTAAGCGTTTCACCTACATATTTTGAAAGATATTTTATCCACTAAATTAAACAATTTTACGCATTTTATCCACTTATTTGTACTATTTTACGCATTTTCTCTACTGTATTAAAAAGTTTAAAGCATTTAGTTCACATATTTGTAACACTTTAGATATTTTATCCACTAAATCCAGAAATTTTACACATTTTATCCACCAATTTCTTCTATTTTAAGCATTTTATCTACTAAATTGAGAAGTTTTAAGCATTTTTTCTGCATGTTTCTGATATTTTAGATATTTAATCTACTAAATCAAGAGGTTTTACGCATTTTATCCACCAATTTATATAATTTTAACCATTTTATCCATCAATTTGTACCATTTTAAGCATTTTATCTACTGAATTGAAAAATATTAATCATTTTATCCACATATTTGTAACACATTAAATATTTTATCTACTAAATCCAGAAATTTTACCCATTTTGTCCACCAATTTCTACTATTTTAAACATTTTATCCATCAATTTGAAGCATTTTAAGCATTTTATCTACTGAATTGAAAAGGTTTAAGCGTTTCACCTACATATTTTGAAAGATATTTTATCCACTAAATTAAACAATTTTACGCATTTTATCCACTAATTTGTACTATTTTACGCATTTTCTCTACTGTATTAAAAAGTTTGAAGCATTTAGTCCACATATTTGTAACTCTTTAGTTATTTTATCCACTAAATCCAGAAATTTTACACATTTTATCCACCAATTTCTTCTATTTTAAGCATTTTATCTACTAAATTGAGAAGTTTTAAGCATTTTTTCAGCATGTTTCTGATATTTTAGATATTTAATCTACTAAATCAAGAGGTTTTACGCATTTTATCCACCAATTTATATAATTTTAACCATTTTATCCATCAATTTGTACCATTTTAAGCATTTTATCTACTGAATTGAAAAATATTAATCATTTTATCCACATATTTGTAACACATTAAATATTATATCCACTAAATCCAGAAATTTTACCCATTTTGTCCACCAATTTCTACTATTTTAAACATTTTATCCATCAATTTGAAGCATTTTAAGCATTTTATCTACTAAATTGAAAAGGTTTAAGCGTTTCACCTACATATTTTGAAAGATATTTTATCCACTAAATTAAACAATTTTACGCATTTTATCCACTAATTTGTACTATTTTACGCATTTTCTCTACTGTATTAAAAAGTTTAAAGCATTTAGTTCACATATTTGTAACACTTTAGATATTTTATCCACTAAATCCAGAAATTTTACACATTTTATCCACCAATTTCTACTATTTTAAGCATTTTTATCCACCAACTTGTAGCATTTTAAGCATTTTATCTACTAAATTGAGAGTTTTTAAGCATTTTCTCTGCATGTTTCTGATATTTTAGATATTTAGTCTATTAAATCAAGAGGTTTTACGCACTTTATCCACCAATTTGTATAACTTTAAACATTTTATCCACCAATTTGTACCATTTCAAGCATTTGATCTACTGAATTGAAAAATTTTAAGCATTTTATCCACATATTTGTAACACTTTAGATATTTTATCCACTAAATTAAGAAATTTTAGGTATTTTATCCACCAATTTGAAGCGTTTTATCTACTAAATTGAAAAGTTTAAAGCGTTTCACTTACATATTTTTAAAAATATTTTATCCACTAAATTAAACAATTTTACGGATTTTATCCACTAATTTGTACTATTTTAAGCATTTTATCCACCAATTTGTAGCATTTTAAGCATTATATCTACTGAATTGAAATTTTTTAAGCATTTTATTAACATATATGTAACGATTTAGATATTTTATCCACTAAATCAAGAAATTTTACGCATTTTATCGATTAATTTGAACTGTTTGAAGCATTTTATCGACTTATTTTAAGCATTGAACTACCATTTTCTTTATTTTAAGCATTTTATCAACGTATTTGAAGAATCTTAGATGTTTTACCCTCTAAATCAAGAAATTATATAACTTTTATCCACCAATTTGAACCATTTTAAGCATTTTATCCACCAATTTATACCACTTTAAGCATTTTATCTACTAAAGTTTTAAGCATTTCATTCATATATGTATATATATCTGTAACATTTTAGATATTCTATTTACTAAATCAAGAAATATTAAGCAGTTTATTCCCCAATTTGTACTATTTTAAGCATTTTATCCACCATTTGTACCATTTTAAGCTTTTTATCTACTCAGTTGAACATATTTAAGCTTTTTATCCTTATTTGTAATATTTTATATATTTTATCCACTAAATCAAGAAAGTTTATGTATTTTATCCATCAATTTGTGCTATTTTAGGTATTTTATCCACTACATAAAGAAGTTTTAGGAATTTTATCCAGTCGATTTAAAAGTTTTAAGCATTTTATCAACTAAATTGTAAAAATTTAAGCATCTTGTCCACCTTTTTGTACATTTTTAATGATTTTATTTTCTTAATTGAAAACTTTTAAGGATTTTACCCATATATGTGTAACATTTAAGATGATTTATCCACTAAATCAAGAAATTCTAGGCATTTTATCCACTCGATTGAAAAGTTTTAAGCATTTTATCCACCAATTTGTATTTTATAGGTATTTTATCCGTTAAATCGAAAAATTATAAGCATTTTGTCAAAAAAATGGTACCATTTCAAACATTTTATCCATCAATTTGTAAAATTTATGTATTTTACCAAATGAATGTATTTTATCCACTAAATAAAGAAATTTTTATCCATTGGATTGAAAAGTTTTAAGCATTTTATCTACCAATTTTTACTATTTTAGGTATTTTATCCACTAAATCGAAAAATTTTAATCATTTTATCAACTAAATTGTACCATTTTATATATTTTATTACCTTAATCAAGTTATTTAAAGTATTATGTCCACCAATTTGTACTAGTTTAGGTATTTTATCCATTATGTAATAAAATTTTAGCCACATAAGTTGTTAAAAAATATTATCCACCAAATTGTACATTTTTGGTATTTTATCTACTATATATAGAAATTTTAAGCATTTTATCCACGAATTTGTTCTATTTTAAGTATTTTATCCACTAAATAGACTTATTTTAAGAATTTTTTTGAATAATTTGTACCAGTTTTGTTATCTTGGGTTTTATTTTATAGCTATGAAGACAATAATATCAATTTTTTGGATTCTTTACTATATTTCTCTCTCCCCTTCCCATATGTTACCAACAATAAAAGTCCTCTCAACACGCAGGTATCGAAAAGCCTCTTTTAGACGTAATATACGCGACAGACGGTTTTTTTATAATTGTTTTTTTCAATATTTTTATTACAAGGTATACGTAAATTTTTTTACAAGTATATTCAGGTATTTTAAACGGTTTGCTAATGTAGGTCTTGAAATAGTTAAAATACAGGTTCAATTTTTCTACAAAAAACAGAAAAGCAAGCTAAACTGCACTAATTTACCCTAAGATCTACCTTAAACTAACCTACCCTAAATATTAATATATTTATTATTAATACTGTCCCTATCCTTTTTCTCTTCGATATTTTTCCATCGTCTGCGTCCCTTATAGTAGTTATATGTAAACATAAGTCCTTTAAAAAGAAAAAACTTATTAATGGGTTTACTAAAAATATTGAAATTAATTATTTTGATAATGTTTTGTCTTAAATTTTATAAAAGGCAACTTAACAAGTAAAAAAAATTAATTAGTTTCCAATAGGATACTTGTTAAAAGGAAGTCTTTCTCGAAAATGCTGTAGCTGCTGCTTTAAAGGACAAAAGCAGTAGGTATACCTTAAAAGTGTATATAATAATTTATCAGCTGCCGTTATGTTTCAGGACAAGAGTTACGTCCCAGGGCAGGAGCCTAATTCATTATAAAATAATTGGAGTGCCTGAAAGTCTTTTGTTGTCTTTGATGGTAAAGAACGATACAACACGATTTGCAAGTCCCTTTTAATATGCTACGTAATTTTTTTTAACCAAGGAATAGCTTTGTTAGTATTTTTATATTGATATATATTGACCTATAAAAAAACATACTAAATAAAGAAAAATAATAAAAAAAATTAACTATTAATATTACTCATAAGTTTGTAGTTTTTTTTATACAATTTCATTCTTATCTTCATCATTTATCTCCTGCGTTGCATTTCGACATTACAAGAAATAGGGTAGATTTAATTTGCGACGATAACAGCTCATTAGAGACCTAATAAACTAAATGAGGACAATTTTATAGCAACGTATCGTATTCAGCTGTTTTTTCCCCTTCGTTAAATGTACAGAATGAATCAACTTTCTGCAAGCTAAAAATTTATTTTTTAATGCTACTACTTTGGTGGTCCTGTAATTTATTTATTCAATAATATGACGTAATTTAGACGAATTTTTAGTGCAGGGTTTTAAAAAATAAAAATTGGTTTTATCATGTGATGTTTACCGTTTATAATTATTATGTTGGTAACAATAAATTTTTATTATATTTTTAATTGCTACATATCTAATATTAACACAAAATGTTAAAAGAATTTTTTGTAGCTGTCGTTAAAAATTTGATGAAATATTTAATAGGTTTGTTTTGGCGTCTTTAAAATTATAATTCTTGGAAAATTTATAATAAATCCTCATTACCACGGGAATATTTTTAAACCACTTTCAATCACATGTTAGATTCTATTTCTGCGAATAGGTGACATATTTGAGTGTTTATTTCCAAGAATATTTTCGTCAAAATAGTTGTCGCCTAGTGGTTGAAAATTTTTACATATCTTTCCTTCTCTTTTCCTGTTTTTTAGGTATTTTTTTTAAATTTTCCCCATTTTGGTTCAAATGTTTCCTTTTCTTTTTCTCATTCTGTTTTTTTCTCTTTCTTTTTATTGATTTCTCAATTTTATCGCTTTATTTCAAATTTTTCCGATTTTTTCCATTTTTTTTTATGGTTACAATTGTTATGGGTTTTTTGGTTGTTTATTGCGATTTTTTTACCAAATTTTGTGATTATTTTTTCGATTTTTTGAATTTTTTTTAGATTTTGGTACGCATTTGCATTTTCAATTTTTTGTGATTTTTTTGCGATTTTTTGAAAAATTTTCTGCCTTTTTTTGGGATTATGTTTTCGTTTCAGATTTATTTGTAAATTGCATTTTTATTTTTGCAATTTTTATTTTTCTCCAATATTTTTTGATTTTTTTTACTTTAACTCATCTTAACTCTTTTTCGATTTTTTCCGATTTTTATCTGTTTTGTTTTGATTCATTGATTTTTCTGATGTTTTTCTAATATTTCCTCATTTTTTTCTCATTTGTATTGTTTTTTCCATTTCTTCTGTCCATTCTCATTTTTTCTTATTCCTCTGATTTTTTCCGATTTATTTTAATTCTGTCTATTTTTTTTATTTTATTTTTTAGATGGTTACAATTGTTTTCGATTTTTTGGTTAGTTTTGCGATTTTTTTCCGATCTTTTTACCATTTTTTTTTCGATTTTTTCCGATTTTGTCTCATTTTTTTTTAATTTTGCTCTGATTTTTTGTTTTTTCTAATTTTTTATCACATTTTTCTCATTGTACTGTTTTTTATGTATATATCTATTTTTTATGTTTATCTATCTTTATTCCTGTTTTTTTCCTATTTTGTCCAATTTTCTTTTAAATCTTCCCCATTTTAATATTTTTGCCCATACTTCCGAATTTTTCTAATCTCCACCATTTTCTCTTTTTCCCATTTTTTTAATATTTATTCATGGTTTTTTAATATTTTTCCCATTTTTTATATTTTTTCTACATTTCCCCGTTTTTTATTTTTTTTTAATCTTTCCTGATCTTTTTTTCATTCTGTTTTTTTTTCTATTTCTTTTTATTGATTTATAATTTTTATCGCTTTATTTAAATTTTTCCGATTTTTTTCAGTTTTTTTTATGGTTACAATTGTTATGGGTTTTTTGGTTGTTTATTGCGATTTTTTTAACCAAATTTTGTGTTTATTTTTTCGATTTTTTGATTTTTTTTTTAGATTGTGGTACGCATTTGCATTTTCAACTTTTTGTGATTTTTTATGCGATTTTTTGAAAAATTTTCTGCCTTTTTTTGGGATTATGTTTCGATTTTTTTCGCTTTTTTACCGTTTTCGTTTCAGATTTATTTGTAAATTACATTTTTATTTTTGCAATTTTTATTTTTCTCCAATATTTTTTGATTTTTTTTACTTTAACTAATCTTCACTTTTTTTTCGATTTTTTCCGATTTTTTTTGTTTTGTTTTGATTCATTGATTTTTCTGATGTTTTTGTAATATTTCCTCATTTTTTTCTCATTTGTATTGTTTTTTCCATTTCTTCTGTCCATTCTCATTTTTTCTTATTCCTCTGATTTTTTCCGATTTATTTTAATTCTGTCTGATTTTTTTTTATTTTTTAGATGATTACAATTGTTTTCGATTTTTTGGTTGGTTTTGCGATTTTTTTTTTCCGATCTTTTTACCATTTTTTTTTCGATTTTTTCCGATTTTGTCTCATTTTTGTTTAATTTTGCTCTGATTTTTTGTTTTTTCTAATTTTTTATCACATTTTTCTCATTGTACTGTTTTTTATGTATATATCTATTTTTTATGTTTATCTATCTTTATTCCTGTTTTTTTCCTATTTTGTCCAATTTTCTTTTAAATCTTCCCCATTTTAATATTTTTGTCCATACTTACGAATTTTTCTAATCTCCACCATTTCCTCTTTTTCCCATTTTTTTAATATTTATTTATGGTTTTTTAATATTTTTCCCATTTTTTATATTTTTTTCTACATTTCCCCGTTTTTTATTTTTTTTTAATCTTTCCTGATGTTTTTTTCATTCTGTTTTTTTTTCTATTTCTTTTTATTGATTTCTCATTTTTATCGCTTTATTTAAATTTTTCCGATTTTTTTCAGTTTTTTTATGGTTACAATTGTTATGGGTTTTTTGGTCGTTTATTGCGATTTTTTTACCAAGTTTTGTGTTTATTTTTTCGATTTTTTGAATTTTTTTAGATTTTGGTACGCATTTGCATTTTCAATTTTTTGTGATTTTTTTTGCGATTTTTTGAAAAATTTTCTGCCTGTTTTTGGGATTATGTTTCGTTTTTTTTCGCTTTTTTACCGTTTTTGTTTCAGATTGATTTGTAAATTGCATTTTTATTGGCGTTTTGTAATTTTTATTTTTTTCCAATATTTTTTGATTTTTTCTACTTTAACTAATCTTCACTTTTTTTGATTTTTTCCGATTTTGTCTCATTTTTTTTTAATTTTGCTCAGATTTTTTGTTTTTTCTAATTTTTTATAATTTTTTTCTCATTGTACTGTTTTTATGTATATACCTATTTTTTATGTTTTTCTTTCTTTTTTCCTGTTTTTTTACAATTTTATTTTAAATCTTCCCCATTTTAATATTTTTGCCCATGCTTCCGAATTTTTCTAATCTCCACCATTTCCTCTTTTTCCTGTTTTTTTAATATTTATTCATGGTTTTTTAATATATTTCCCATTTTTTCTATTTTTGTCTACATTTCCCCCTTTTTTTATTTTTTTTAATCTTTCCTGCTCTTTTTTTCATTCTGTTTTTTTTTCTATTTCTTTTTATTGATTTCTGATTTTTTTCGCTTTATTTCAATTTTTCCGAATTATTTCGGTTTTTTGGTTGTTTATTGGGATTTTTTACCTTCATTTTTGAGATTTTTTATATTTTTTTGGCGCATTCGAATTTTAAATTTTTGTAATTTTTTTCCGATTTTTTCGCGAATTTTTGAAAATTTTTTGCCATTTTCTGCGGTTTTTTTGCGATTTTTTTGGGATTTTGTTTTGATTTTTTTCGCGTTTTTACCGTTTTTTTTTTCAGATTTATTAGTAATTATTTCAAATCTTATCATTTTTTTATTCTTTCGGGTTTTTTGCGATTTCTTGTAATTTTTTACTATTTTTTTGCAACTTTTTGCAATTTATAATGATTTCTTATGTTTATTAGCGACTTTTTTTTTCCCATTTTACAATTTTATTTTTCATTTTCGTCAATATTTTCTGATTTTTCCAAGTTTTAACAATGTTTTCTTTTCTTTTTCGATTTTTTCCAATTTTTTCCCCTTTTTTTTTGTATTTTGTTATGATTCTTCGTTTTTTCTAGTTTTTCTTCTTTTTTCTCATTTTATTGTTTTTTCCTACTTCTTTTCTTTTCTGACTCATTTTTTTTATTCCTCTGATTTTTTCAGATTTATTTTAATTGTGTCTATTTTTGTTATTATTTTGTTATTTTTTAGATGGTTACATTTATTTTCGATTTTTCGACAGTTTTTGAGATTTTTGTCCGATTTTTTTATCATATTTTTCTTATTTTTTTCTATTTTGTTCTGATTCTTTGATTTTTCTGAGTGTTTTCTAATTTTTGCTCATTTTTTCTCATTGTATTGTTTTTTTCCTATTTTTTTTCGTTTTCTGACTTTATTCTCATTTTTTTTTCTGATTCCACTGATTTTTTCCGATTTATTTGAATTCTTTTGATTTTGTTGCGATTTTTTTCCGACTACTTGCATTTGCAATTTTTTGTAGTTTTTCACCTATTTTTTGAAATTTCTTTGCTTTTTTCTGCGTTTTATTTGATTTTTTTTGCGTTTTTTTTATTTTGATAATATTTTATGCGATATTTTTTTTATTTCTTGTCTTTCCAGCACTTTTTTCCGTTTTTCTATTTTTTCCTAATTTTCCCTATTTTTTCTGTCTATTTCCTATTTTTTACGGGTTTTTCATGCCTATACGTTTATTTTCCGCGTTTTTCCTATTTTTACCTAAATTTTCTTATTTCTCTTTATTTGTTTCTGATTTTTTTCTATTTTTTCCTATTTTTCCTGTTTTTTTTTCCTATTTTTTTTGTTTTTTTCTATTTTTTCCCTTTTTTTCTATTTTTGTCTATATTTAACTATTTTCCTATTTTGTCCACTTTTTCCTATTTTTTCTGTTTTCTATTTTTCTTTATATTTTTCTTTTTCTATTATTTCCAATATTTTCCTATTTTTCTTACTCTTTCTGTTTTTGCTATTTTTTTTTCTTATTTTCCGAATTTTTTTATTTTTTAGATGGTTAGTTTTCTTCCCATTTTTTTAAAATTTTTTTGCTGTTTTCTGCGATTTCTTGCATTTTATTTGTATTTTTTTTGCGAATTTTTTGCGTTTTTTTACGATTTTGAAATTTTTTTGCGATTTTTTTTCGATTTTTTTTACTCCTTTTTTGTTTTTCTATTTTTTCCTAATTTTCACTATTTTTTTCACTTTTCCTATTTTTTATGCTTATTTCCACTTTACCCGTTTTTCCTATTTGTGTCTATATTTTCATATTTTTTCCCAATTTTTTCTATTTTTTCCTACTAGCCCCTATTTTTTTGTTTTTTCTATTTTTCCCCATTTTTTCTATATTTGCCTATATTTCTCTATTTTCCTATAGTAACCATTTTTTACCATTTTTTCATTTTTTTCTATTTTTCTGTATTTTTTTCCCGTTTCTTGTTGTTTCCAATTTTTTATGTTTTTTCCCATTTTTCTTCCTTTTTCTGTTTTTGCTATTTTTTCTGTATTTTCCGATATTTTCTATTTTCCCATTTTGCCTATTTTTTCCTATATTTTCATTTTTTTTCAATTATTTACCTATTTAAAAATCGTTCAGCACACGTAAAAGAGGCTTCACTTCAAAAATAAATGTATAATAAAGAAAAGTATAAAATTGTCGAATGTTTAAGATAAACAATGAATATTATTAATCCAATTTAATTTATTTGTAACACATATCATTCATTAATCTTAATTATCTGCATTGCTCCTGTTTATAAACTTTAACGATGCAAAATCTTTCACTCCTTCGTTCACGCATTACATTTAAAATGGCATCAGAAGTTTTCTCTTTGCGTATTAATGTATAATATTTTTTTCTGGATATAAATTATAAGAAATATTTAAACGCAAAAAACCACTATAGAAATATAATAGATGAGAATTTATGAAAAATAACCGACCATTAATTTAAGCTCAGAATTTTTCTCAAAGGAATACTGCAGGTTAAGATAAGACTTAACCTTTATAAGCACCTTCATAGAATTTATAACTTTTGTATGAAAAAAACAATGATTAATTTCTACTATAACATATAAATCTATATAAATTAATACACAATTATATACTTAGCAAAGTTTAATAAATATATGTTAACCCTTGGGGATGTTTCATCCCCAATAAAAGTTTAATTTACTTTTTACTGCTTTTTTTACGATCTAATTAAACAATGAATAAGTTTTATGTGTGGTATTTCCACTTTCTGTACGCATGTATGGTCTTCAAGTATAGATAGGGGAACCAGAGGCGTTTCGTAGGTACATTTTGAAATATTAAACATTGTATTCATTTTTTTTATATAAGCAAATTCAAAACAATATGCTTTATTTATATAATCATACATCAACAGTTGTCATCATTCAGTGACACAATTGTTTATTATTATACATTTAATTAGTTCAGTCATGGTATGTATAATTAGTAAATATTTATATTTTATTGTATACATTTCGAATATTATTGGTGTAAACTGCTATTTTGTGACATATGTGTTTCTACAGTAGATTTTATATTTTAGTGCTTTATTTATACAAATTTAATAATAGGGTAATTGGGGGAGAGATGGATCATCTTTTTTTAAATTTTTAATTTAATAATTTGCTAAATGAATAAGGAGGCACATTAAAGTAAGTAAATATATTACCACAAAATAACAATAGAAAAAATCGTATCTCTCCTCCATCATGTAGGTGAGATGAACCATCAAGATTTTTATTTTTTCTTGTACAGTAAATTTTTTTCGCACATCTGTTGTACATTATGCACTGTAACCAGTTATCTTTGCTGGCAATTTTTTGATACACATGATTACAAAAAATAACATTTTTTTATTTTTGACAGGTGACAGTTGGAGAAATAATTTCGATTGTTCTGAAACGAGCTTTTCAAACACTTTCAAATGACTTATTGCAAGTCAAATTCCGTGACATATTGCATCTGTCATTTTTTGATAGTAACACTTTCGTTTGACAGATGTAGTAAAAAACAAATGGGTTTTTCCGACAGGTAACCCAAACTGATTGACCGAATTTCAGCTCAATCGGATTAAATATGTGGCCTCCAACGTGGAAGAATACACCCAGACAGACAGACAGACTGATTTTCATCCGGAAATGGTCATAATCATCTCAGGTGACCTCAAAATGAATATTTTCATCTGGATCTCGAAATTTTTTTTAGATCTTTGACAATACTTTCCCTTCTCCGGAAGTGGGTCGAGAAAGTAAAATGCAAAAAAATGAACAAAAGAAAAATGGAAAAAATGCAAAACAAAATGCAAACATATGCAAAGAAATGAACAATAAAACACGACAAGCAAAAAATGAGCTAAAAAATGTTAAAAGTTCTAAAATAACTTAAAAGGTACAAAAAGTGATAAAGGAAATTGTAAAGAATATTAAAAAATGCAAAAAAAAATCTAAAACAAGTTGAAAAAATGCTAAAAAAAAATAGTATAATGTTAAAAAACGCTAAAAATGCCAAAGAATTAAAAAAAAAAGCAAAAAAATGCCAAAAAATCTAAAAATAGACAAAAAATGCTAGAAAAATTAAAATAATGCCAAAAAACCGTTCAAAATGCAATAAAATCCCAAAAAGTTAAAAAAAAACAAAAATAAAAAGCAAAAAAAAATGCAAAAAAACGCAAAAAAACGCAAAAAAAAATTAAAACCATATGCAGAGAAAGGCATAAAAATACATGAAAATCCAAAAATGATCTAAAAAATGTTAAAAGTTCTCAAATAACTTAAAAGGTACAAAAAGTGATAAAAGAAATTTTAAAGAATATTAACAAATGCAAAAAGAAAATCTAAAACAAGTTGAAAAAATGCTAAAAAAATAGTATAATGTTAAAAAACGCTAAAAATGCACAAAGAATTAAAAAAAATGCCAAAAAATCTAAAAATAGACAAAAAATGCTAGAAAAATTAAAATAATGTCCAAAAAAACGTTCAAAATGCAAAAAAATCACAAAAAGTTAAAAAAAAAACAAAAATAAAAAGCAAAAAAAAATGCAAAAAAACGCAAAAAAAAATTAAAACCATATGCAGAGAAAGGAACAAAAATACATGAAAAGCCAAAAATGAGCTAAAAAATGTTAAAAGTTCTAAAAAAACTTAAAAGGTACAAAAAGTGGTAAAGGAAATTGTAAAGAATATTAAAAAATGCAAAAAAAATCTAAAACAAGTTGAAAAAATGCTAAAAAAAAATAGTATAATGTTAAAAAACGCTAAAAATGCCAAAGAATTTAAAAAAAAAGCAAAAAAATGCCAAAAAATCTAAAAATAGTCAAAAAATGCTAGAAAAATTAAAATAATGCCAAAAAAACGTTCAAAATGCAAAAAAATCCCAAAAAGTTAAAAAAAAACAAAAATAAAAAGCAAAAAAAAAAATGCAAAAAAACGCAAAAAAAAATTAAAAACATATGCAGAGAAAGGCACAAAAATACATAAAAAGCCAAAAATGAGCTAAAAAATGTTAAAAGTTCTAAAAAAATTTAAAAGGTATAAAAAGTGATGAAGGAAATTGTAAGGAATATTAAAAAATGCAAAAAAAATCTAAAACAATTTGAAAAAATGCTAAAAAAAATAGTATAATGTTAAAAAACGCTAAAAATGCCAAAGAATTAAAAAAAGAAGCAAAAAAATGCCAAAAAATCTAAAAATAGTCAAAAAATGCTAAAAAAATTAAAATAATGCCCAAAAAAACGTTCAAAATGCAAAAAAATCCCAAAAAGTTTAAAAAAAACAAAAATAAAAACCAAAAAAAAATGAAAAAAAAACGCAAAAAAAATTAAAAACATATGCAGAGAAAGGCACAAAAATACATAAAAAGCCAAAAATGAGCTAAAAAATGTTAAAAGTTCTAAAAAAACTTAAAAGGTATAAAAAGTGGTAAAGGAAATTGTAAAGAATATTAAAAAATGCAAAAAAAATCTAAAACAAGTTGAAAAAATGCTAAAAAAAAATAGTATAATGTTAAAAAACGCTAAAAATGCCAAAGAATTAAAAAAAAGCAAAAAAATGCCAAAAAATCTAAAAATAGACAAAAAATGCTAGAAAATTTAAAATAATGCCCAAAAAACGTTCAAAATGCAAAAAAATCCCAAAAAGTTAAAAAAAAACAAAAATAAAAAGCAAAAAAAAAAATGCAAAAAAACGCAAAAAAAAATTAAAACCATATGCAAAGAAAGGCACAAAAATACATGAAAAGCCAAAAATGACCTAAAAAATGTTAAAAGTTCTCAAATAACTTAAAAGGTACAAAAAGTGATAAAGGAAATTGTAAAGAATATTAAAAAATGCAAAAAAGAAATCTAAAACAAGTTGAAAAAATGCTAAAAAAAATAGTATAATGTTAAAAAACGCTAAAAAAACCAAATTCTTAAAAAAAAAGCAAAAAAATGCCAAAAAATCTAAAAATGGTCAAAAAATGCTAGAAAAATTAAAATAATGATAAAAAAACGTTCAAAATGTAAAAAAATCCCAAAAAGTTAAAAAAAACAAAAATAAAAAGCAAAAAAAAAATGCAAAAAAACACAAAAAAAAATTATGCAGAGAAAGGCACAAAAATACATAAAAAACCAAAAATGATCTAAAAAATGTTAAAAGTTCTAAAAAAACTTAAAAGGTACAAAAAGTGATAAAGGAAATTGTAAAGAATATTAAAAAATGCAAAAAAAATCTAAAACAAGTTGAAAAAATGCTAAAAAAAATAGTATAATGTTAAAAAACGCTAAAAATGCCAAAGAATTAAAAAAAAAGCAAAAAAATGCCAAAAAATCTAAAAATAGACAAAAAATGCTAGAAAAATTAAAATAATGCCAAAAAACCGTTCAAAATGCAAAAGAATCCCAAAAAGTTAAAAAAAACAAAAGTAAAAATCAAAAAAAGAATGCTAAAAAACGCAAAAAAAATTTAAAAACATATGCAAAGAAAGACACAAAAATACATGAAAAGCCAAAAATGAGCTAAAAAATGTTAAAAGTTCTAAAAAAACTTAAAAGTTCTAAAAAAATTTAAAAGGTATAAAAAGTGATGAAGGAAATTGTAAGGAATATTAAAAAATGCAAAAAAAATCTAAAACAATTTGAAAAAATGCTAAAAAAAATAGTATAATGTTAAAAAACGCTAAAAATGCCAAAGAATTAAAAAAAGAAGCAAAAAAATGCCAAAAAATCTAAAAATAGTCAAAAAATGCTAAAAAAATTAAAATAATGCCCAAAAAAACGTTCAAAATGCAAAAAAATCCCAAAAAGTTTAAAAAAAACAAAAATAAAAACCAAAAAAAAATGCAAAAAAAACGCAAAAAAAATTAAAAACATATGCAGAGAAAGGCACAAAAATACATAAAAAGCCAAAAATGAGCTAAAAAATGTTAAAAGTTCTAAAAAAACTTAAAAGGTATAAAAAGTGGTAAAGGAAATTGTAAAGAATATTAAAAAATGCAAAAAAAATCTAAAACAAGTTGAAAAAATGCTAAAAAAAAATAGTATAATGTTAAAAAACGCTAAAAATGCCAAAGAATTAAAAAAAAGCAAAAAAATGCCAAAAAATCTAAAAATAGACAAAAAATGCTAGAAAAATTAAAATAATGCCCAAAAAACGTTCAAAATGCAAAAAAATCCCAAAAAGTTAAAAAAAAACAAAAATAAAAAGCAAAAAAAAAAATGCAAAAAAACGCAAAAAAAAATTAAAAACATATGCAGAGAAAGGCACAAAAATACATAAAAAGCCAAAAATGAGCTAAAAAATGTTAAAAGTTCTAAAAAAATTTAAAAGGTATAAAAAGTGATGAAGGAAATTGTAAGGAATATTAAAAAATGCAAAAAAAATCTAAAACAATTTGAAAAAATGCTAAAAAAAAATAGTATAATGTTAAAAAACGCTAAAAATGCCAAAGAATTAAAAAAAAAGCAAAAAAATGCCAAAAAATCTAAAAATAGTCAAAAAATGCTAAAAAAATTAAAATAATGCCCAAAAAAACGTTCAAAATGCAAAAAAATCCCAAAAAGTAAAAAAAAACAAAAATAAAAATCAAAAAAAAAATGCTAAAATACGCAAAAAAAAATTAAAAACATATGCAAAGAAAGGCACAAAAATACATGAAAATCCAAAAATGACCTAAAAAATGTTAAAAGTTCTCAAATAACTTAAAAGGTACAAAAAGTGATAAAGGAAATTTTAAAGAATATTAAAAAATGCAAAAAGAAAATCTAAAACAAGTTGAAAAATGCTAAAAAAAATAGTATAATGTTAAAAAATGCTAAAAATGGCAAAGAATTAAAAAAAAAGCAAAAAAATGACAAAAAATCTAAAAATAGTCAAAAAATGCTAGAAAAATTAAAATAATGCCAAAAAAACGTTCAAAATGCAAAAAAAATTCCAAAAAGTTAAAAAAAAACAAAAATAAAAATAAAAAAAAAAATGCTAAAAAACGCAAAAAAAAATTAAAAACATATGCAAAGAAAGGCACAAAAATACATGAAAAGCCAAAAATGAGCTAAAAAATGATAGAAATTCTAAAAAGAAGCAAAAAAAGTGTTAAAAGAAATTGTAAAAAATGTTAAAAACATCTGAAAAAGTATTTGTGGATACTCGTCGGGAAAGTTTTGGGACTATACAACCGATTTTTTTATTTTTGACAGGTGATAGTTGAAAAAATAATTTTGCAAGTCGAATTCCGTGACATATCTGTCATTTGTTGATAGTGACAAATATTGACATTTTTTTATTTTTTACAGGTGACAGTTTAAGAAATAATTTTGACTGTTCTAAATAAAGTTTTTCAAGTGAAATATTGCATTTCAAATTCCGTGAGATATTGTATCTGCCATTTTTTAATAGTGACACTTTCGTTTGATAGATGTACAAAAACTAATGGGTTCTTCCGACCTGTAACCCAAAACCATATACCAAATTCCAGCTCAATCGGATTAAACGTGTGGCCTCTATCATGGAAGAATACACACAGACAGACAGACAGACTTCCATCTGGAAATGGTCTTAATCAGCTCAGATGAGCTCAAAATAGATATTTCCATTGAATTGAATTATGTCCCTATTCAATGAATAAATTTTATCAGTATGATTTTATAACCGTAATGTGAAGGTACAATTTGCTGTTTTTATCATGTAAGATAGTGTTTTTACATACTTTTACTTTAATGAATTTTGTTTTATTTTTTGTTTACTTTTGATATACGTAAGTTGACTTATCCTATAACATTGTCATGTTCTTTAAAGGATTAAATTAATTATCTATCTATCCCTATCTATCTACCCTAGCTCAAGTAAGTGCGTCAGCATATATTTTTTTTCAACCTTTTCTGGTGTCCGGTAAATTCACAGCCATCAATTCACCGCCATCAATTCACCGCCTCAGCAATTCATTGCCTCATCAATTCACCGCCATTAATTCACCGTGTAATCAATTTACCGCCTAATCAAAATTTGGAAACATTTTTTAAAAATAATTTAAAAATAAAATACAGGGTATTCCCGGATTTTCTTAAATTTTTAACCCATCTAAAATCTGTTTTTATGTATTCCACTTTGTTTAATATTTTGTGTGTTTAATAAAGAAACTCCCTCTGAAGTCAGATCATTAGTTAATTTTTACGATTTAATTAAATTTTTAACCTACTTAAAAACCCCTCAGTGTAAGCTTATGAGTTTAATTTTTTGGGAAATAATATAAGTTGTTCTACTAATTATTTCTACAAAATTTTGTTTGAATCTGATGTCTCTTTCTTCTTTAAACAAAAAGATTTTTAAATTTTTCGGCGGTGAACTAATTAGGCGGTGAATTAATGGGCGGTGAATTGATGAGACAGTGAATTGCTGAGACGGTGTATTGATAGCGGTGAACTGACGGCGATGAATTGACGGCGGTAAACTGATGGCGGTAAATTCTTCTAAAACCCCCTTTTCTACCCCTTGAAATCAAAATTTTGTAAAATCCTTTCTTAGTGGGTATCTACATTATGAACAGAACATATTCTCGAAAGTTCAAGTCTATGGGATTAGTAGATTTTACTGTACGTTGATTCTATGTCAGTCAGTAAGTCAATAAGTCAGGACATTGTCGCTTATATTAGAGACTAATTTCTAGTTAAAAAGGCATATTCAGGGATTTATTAAGAATTAAACAAAATGATTCCTGTAGACTAAAAAGCAAAAGTTACATTTTAAACAGATGTCGACTTACCCCATGCTTTTCACCATAGTTGTCCAAAATGTAATCTGTTTATTCGACCTAATTGTCTTTCAGAAATTATCTAGAACCTTTACAAAAATTACCCTTAAGGAATTAAAAAAAAAATCGGCTGTGTCACCCCAGGACTTTCCCGCCTCGACCGTAGAGAATATGTTATTTATTATTATTAAATACTAAGCATTACATTGATTTATGGAACACATTAAAAATAGCGAGCTGATGATGAATTAATATTTCAATGTTAGTAATGACATTAGCTGCGCATGCGCACGTTATATATCATACTGCTACAATTAGGATCTCCTAAAATCATGTTTGAAAACTATTGGGAATTCGGGAAAATTTTTCATACAATAGTTGTAGGGTATTTTAAATATGTATTTTTCTCGCCATCTAGCGGCGAAACTATGAGGAATTCGATAAAATTTAAAGAAAATTTGATGCTTTACAACTTTGCATAAGAAAATTTGGCACTAAATACATTGTTTGTCCTCAAAATCAAGAAAAACTAGAGAAAACATACATGCACATTTTTTACGCGCCCTCTAGTGGCGAAACTATTGGACATTCTGGAAAAATTTTGAAACAAAAGTTATAGAGAATTTTATTATCTAAAACTTTGTACTATAACATTTTGCACTAAAATGTATTGTTTGTCCTCAAAATCAAGAAAAACTATAGAAAATATACATGCACATTTTTTACGCGCCCTCTAGTGGCGCAACTATTGGAAATTTTGGAAAAGGCTTAGGACAAAAATTGTAGGTAATTTTATTCTCTAAAACTTAGTACTACAACATTTTGCACTAAAATGTATTGTTTGTCCTTAAAATTTAAATAAAGCAAAAAAATTGTTACATGTATATTTAACCAATGTCGGTCTTGAGGACCATCCACTGTACCAATTTAAACCAAAAACTAATGGTCGCATTCTAGGCACACACTCCATACCAAATTTCAGCTTGATTGGTCAAACGGTTCGGCAGTTATCGTGGAAGATTACACACAGACACACATACACACAGACACACAGACACAGACACACAGACACACAGACACACAGACACACAGATACACAGACACACAGACAGACCATACGCTGGAAATGGTCTCAATCTTCTTGGGGGACCTCAAAATGGACATTTCCATCGATATCTCGATTTTTTTTTGCTCGTTCACCTTACTTTCCCTTTGATGGGTCCGGGAAAGTAAAATACGATCGAGGGGCTGTAAATAATGTCTCGTATGAGGGGGTAAACAAAACAAAATTATATAGTTCTGATTAGCAAATTCAAATAATGCAGGATGATTTTTCGTGGTGTCTTTCTTAGAAAGATATAATTCTTTAACCAATCAAAAAATTTTTTTTGAATTGACGTAAGCTGACTTCTCAGATATGTTTATTTGTGATCAAGGTAGAATACCATGTTACCGTTCTTCCTGTTTGTTTTTATTCTTATACATGCAGTAAGTAAACAATTAACTTCATTCTTTATTGATGAAGAAAATAATACTATTTAACTCTCCCATTTCGCCAGAATTAATAGCTCCAACAGATTTGGAACCCTTTGGAACTATCACCTCAAATGCTCTGGTGTTCAATTGAAGACCTATTTCGTCTATATTTTACACACTTTCTAATTTATCAAATAATGCACTTGTTGCAAAAATACCTCCTAGTCCTTTTAAATATTTTGTTACCACTTCATTTGGCCTGTACTACAGAAGCGTTTTATGATTTGCGAAAAAAATATGTATCTTTATAATTAACAGATTAATCAAAGATTATTCGAATGTGCGAGAAATAGATGAGAGCCCATGAGGAGAAAAGAATCATAATCTACTTAGATAGTCAAGCAGCCCTTAAGGCCATAAGGAGCCCAAAGGAGACATCTAATCTAAACTGGCATGGGAATATGGCGAAGAACAATAAAGTAACTTTATCGTAGGTACCAGGTCACAAAGGTATCGCTGGAAACAAAAAGGCTGACGAGCTCACATTAATTGGTCCAGAACCAGTAATGCGAGTACCAATACGAACGTTTAGGAACCATATAAAAGACTGGATCAGGCGAAAACACAAATTGTACCCGGACATCTACAAGGAAAAAAGTTTATAAAAGAACCGTCAAAGAACGTAACTGAAGAATTACTTTCAATGCGTTGGAATCAATAACGAATTACCACAGGGCCCCTCATGGGACACCTTCCCACCAGAGAGCATCTAAAAAAATGGGGCTACATAACGGCGACCTTAAATGCAGACAATGCTATAAATGGACCGAAAATGCATTTCACATATCATGCAACTGTGAGGAGATGGATCATAGAAGGCAAAGAATATATGGAAAGCCAAAAATGGATCCAGAAGACTACTACAAATAGCTATTAAAGAACCTGTAGTAGAGAAAGAGACGAGACATAACGCAATAAGACAACGAGGCTGCAGTGAATCCGGTTGTAAAGAAAGGTCCCAGATACAAAAAAATAATTAAAAACCAAGATATACAAATTTTTATTTAAAAAAGTGATGCCAGCGCAAATTCTACATATTTTGCAAATTAAAATAATTGTAAAATGGAAAATTCATCAAAAAAAAAACATATATGCATTAAAATATTTACCGGTAATTTTTAGTAAAAACCTTTTAAGTACATGGAAAGAAAAAAAAACTCTCATAACTTAACTTCAACATTCTAAATTCCAGCAATATTGAAAAGCCATATATTCAACGAATAAAATTGCTGAAATTACTCATCGGGATTTGATCGTTGCCGACCGAATGCGTATAGATATCAATGACAAATGAGCTTATCTGTTAAAAACTCCTGCGTTCCAGACCAACAGCTCCCGAATTTACGCCTTGAGGAAACCGTAAATTTCCAAACATACCCGCTTTCTTTTTCACCAAACTACGAAAGGGTCCGTCCGAATCGACGAAACTTTAAGAGAGCCTGACTCATCACATACAGGGGATTGTTCTGCGTCTTAAATAGAAAAATAAATCTCTATAAAAAGTGTTAAATATTTCTTGTTCTTCCTGTATGTCTTTTTTCCTCTTTGAATTAATTAAACGCTGTGACTGCAGGCACGATAACGTGTCGCGATAAATTAAATTTGAGCCACGTGAATTCTGTCATTATACGTTATTTCGCTTAAATAATAATAATTTTAATGGAAAGTAAAAATCGAAGTACTTAAAACTTAATAAAATATTTATTTTATTAAAAGAATTCTTTACTATCTAAATTTGGCTTGTTATAAAAAAAAATAATTTTATTAAAAGAATTCTTGACTATCTAAATCTAGCGTATGTGTTAAAAAAAAAGGCAATGTGGAATTCGATCCCCGGGCCCACTGCACCATTAGCTGGCACTATGTCACACGGCTACCAGAGCTCATGCTTCAATATTATTATTTAAGTGAAATAACGTATAATGACGCAATTCGCGTGCCTCTAATTTAATATATGGCGGGCACGTTAGCGTACCTGCAATCAGAGCGTTAATTAAATTTAAAATATTAATCATATCTTAACTGTGGTTAGTGTTATGATTTTTCACGATTTTTCAACAATTTTTCACGATTTTTTATAATGTTTTACAATTATTTAACATTATTTACAAAATTTTAAGACTTTTTACCAGCTTTTTACGATTTGTTCCAATTTTTTTTATCATTTTTTACGATTTTTTTACGATTTTTTTTTTTGCAATTTTTTAACATTCTTCAGTTTTTAAAATATTTTTCGCCATTTTTTACGATTTTTTTCATTTTTTTTCTGTCTCAATTTTTTTAATTCATTGCGAAATTTTAGGACTAGTTTTTTACGATTTTTTTACGATCTTTTTACAATTTTTTACCAGTTTTCTAATATTTTTTTACGATTTTTTTTTCAATTTTTTACCATTCTTTACGATTTTTCTAAAGATTTTTCACCATTTTTTACGATTTTTCATTTTTTTTCTTTCTCTCAATTTTTTAAATTCATTACGAAATGTTACGACTTTTTACCACTTTTTTAACATTTGTTTACGATCTTTTTACAATTTTTACCAGTTTTTTAATATTTTTTTACGATTTTTTTACAATTTTTCACCTTTTTTTACGAATTTTTCTCATTTTTTAAATTATTTACGAAATTTTTTCCCGTTTTTAACGATTTTTTTACGTTTTTTTTACGATTTTTTATAATTTTATTTATTTTTTTTTTCGATTTTTTCTAATTTTCTCGCGTTTTTCGATTTTTCCCGATATTATCCTTTTGCTATTTGTCGCAGATTTTTCCAATTTCTTTTCGGTTATTTACCAGTTTTTTACGATTTTTTTACAATTTTTTATCAGTTTTTTAATATCTTTTTAAAATTTTTTTATCATTATTTACGATTTTTCCATTTTTTTCTTTCTCAATTTTTTAAATTATTTACGAAATTTTACAACTTTTTGTCTGCTTTTAATGATTTTTTTACGTTTTTTTCACAATTTTTTACGATTTTTTATGATTTTTTTCCATTGTTTTTAATTTTTTTAATTTTCTTCGATTTTTTCTAATATTTACTCACGTTTTTTGATCTTTCCCGATATTATCGATTTTTTCCACTTGTTCCAGATTTCTTCAGTTTTTTTTCGGTTTTTTACCAGTTTTCAAGATTTTTTTTACGATTTTTTTTACGATTTTTTTACAAATTTTTACCATTTTTACGATTCTTTCTATTTTATTCTCTTTCTCAATTTTTAAAATTATTTACGAAATTTTATAACTTTTTGGAGGTTTTTTACGATTTTTTTTCAGTTTTTTTACATTTTTTTACGATTTTTTAAGGTTTTTTACAATTTTATACGATTTTTTACGATTTTCACGATTTTTTAGTATTTCCTCCATTTTTTCATTTCTTTCTCAATTTTTTAAAAAAATCGTAAAAAATCGTTAAAAACTGTAAAACATCGTCAAAAATCTTAAAAAATCGTAAAAAACCGTAAAAATCGTAAAAAATCGTAAAAAAACTTAAACAATCGAAAAAAACGCGAAAAATCGTAGAAAATCGTAGAAAATCGTAAAAAATCGTAAACAATCTTAAAAAATCGTAAAAAATTGTAAAAGAACGTAAAAAACCGTAAAAATTTGCGAATTAATTTTATAAAAATTAGAACATTTAAAAAATCTAGTGACATGTTTCGATATTTTTAAAAATGGCGGAGATATAATTTTTTTGATATTTCAACCCCCTCCAGTTTCACCCTCGTTGGTCGTATAAAAAAGTTTTATACAAATAGCAATTTGAATATAAAAAAACATTTTCAAAAAATTCAACCACCTCCAGTTCCACCCGCATGAAGGTGAAATCGAAAAAAGTTTTAAGCGAATTAATTTCATAATAATTAGGACATGAAGAAAATCATATGACTTGTAAAATATATTTAAATATACGTCATCTTATAGACCTGAAGGTGAAATATGTTGCCGAAACTACTATAGTCGCCTGTTTTAACTTATTTGATATTTATTTTGTCATTTATTTTTTTAAATAATTACTGAAACAGTGACATCTAGTATAATATATAGTAGGCTTAAAATGTTTTATGTTCCATCACTGTTTCATAAATGATTTTAAAAAAGAAAACCTGTATAAATTATATAATAATTAATGTTAGAAAAAATTTGTTACAGGCACAAGGTAAGTTATTTATTTTCTAAATTAACTTGTATGTACTACCATAGGGCAGATTATTTGTGATATGCTTAGTTAAAGTTGAATTTTAACAAGCCCTGTAAATATTTAAAATAATATAAGATGATTCATCTTTATTTATTTTGAAGTTCAATCAACTCGTTATGAGACCGACATTTGATATAACTTTTAGAAAAACCGCGTAAGCCGGCGCCGTTTCATATTTTAATAATTCACATGTGTCCTTGGTGTTAATTACATTTTACATTAATTATTAATACAAAGAAATAAGCGTTGCATTGCTTTCTTTGAAATGTGACTACTATGAATCATGATATTAATTAATATCAGAAATAATTAAAACAAAAATAACAGTAATGAGAGTAGTAGTTAATTTAAAAAAATAATTGTTATAATATAAGAACCCTTATACTTTAATTTACCTTTTATGAAAGTTACCTTGATCATCACCTAATTGGACTAATAAAATTTTGAGATAAAATAATTCCTTTAAAATTGTTTTAAAATTTGTTTAAAGTTCTTTTAAAATTCCTTTAAAATGTCTTTAAAACTCCTTTAAAATTGCTTCAAAATTTATTCAAAATTGCTTAAAAAATACATTAAAATAAATTTTCAAAAATTCTTAAAAAGTATGAAACGATCCTTAAAAAAATCTTCATTGATTTTTTTTTAATCGTGAAAAATCTTCAAGGAATCAATGAAATTTTCTTCCTTTTAAAATTCCTATAAAAAGTCCTTTAAAATTTCTTTAAAATTCCTGTAAAATTCTTTAAAATTCCTTTAAAATTCCTTTAAAATTCCTTTACAATTTCTTTTAAATTCCTTTACAATTTCTTTTAAATTCCTTTACAATTCCTTTAAAATTCATTTAAAAATCCTTTAAAATTTCTTTAAAATTCCTTTAAAATTCCTTTAAATTCCTTTAAAATTCCTTTAAAATGCCTTTAAAATTCTTTTAAAATTTCTTTAAAATTCATTTAAAATTTCTTCAAAATTCTTTTAAAATTCCTATAAAATTCCTTTACAATTTCTTTCAAATTCCTTTACAATTCCTTTTAAATTCCTTTAAAATTCCTTTAAAAATCCTTTAAAAACCTTTAAAAATTCTTAAAAATCAATTTTCAAAAATCCTTAAATAACATGAACGATCCTTAAAAAAGTTTTTGAAAATTCATTGATTTTTTTTAATTCGTAAAAAATCTTCAAAGAATCATTGAAATTTCCTTACTTTCCAAATTCCTATAAAAAATCCTTTAAAATCCCTTTAAAATTCATTTAAAATTCCTTTATAATTCTTTTAAAATTCCTTTAAATTCCTTTAAAATTCCTTTAAAATTCCTTTAAAATTCCTTTAAAATTCCTTTAAAATTCCTTTAAAATTCCTTTAAAATTCCTTTAAAATTCCTTTAAAATTCCTTTAAAATTCCTTTAAAATACCTTTAAAATTCCTTTAAAATTCCTTTAAAAAGCCTTTAAAAATTCTTTAAAATTGGTTCAAATTCATACAAAATTAAGTAAAAAATTCTTAAAAATCAATTTTCAAAAATCCTTAAAAAACATGAACGATCCTTAAAAAAGTTTTTGAAAATTCATTGATTTTTTTTAATTCGTAAAAAATCTTCAAAGAATCATTGAAATTTCCTTACTTTCCAAATTCCTATAAAAAATCCTTTAAAATTCCTTTAAAATTCCTTTAAAATTTCTTTAAAATTCATTTAAAAATCCTTTAAAAATTCATTAAAATTGCTTCAAATTCATACAAAATTATTTAAAAATACTTAAAAATCATTTTTCAAAAATCCTTAAAAAGCATGAAACAATGCTTAAAAAAATCTTTGAAAATTCATTGATTTTTTTTAATCGTAAAAAATCTTCAACGAATCATTGAAATTTCCTTCCTTTCCAAATTCCTATAAAAAATTCTTTAAATTTTCTTTAAAATTCCTATAAAATTCCTTTAAAATTCCTTTAAAATTCCTCTAAAATTCTTTTAAAATTCCTTCAAAATTCTTTTATAATTTCTTTTAAATTTCTTTACAATTCCTTTTAAATTCCTTTAAAATTCATTAATAAATCCTTTAAAAAATCATTAAGATTGCTCCAGATTCATAACAAATTATTTAAAAAATACTTTAAAATCAATTTTTAAAAATCCTTAAAAAGCATGAAACGATTCTTAAAAAAATCTTTAAAAATTCATTTATTTTTTTTTAATGTAAAAAATCTTCAAAGGATCATTGAAATTTCCTTACTTTCCAAATTCCTATAAAAAATCCTTTAAAATTTCTTTAAAATTCATTTAAAATTCCTTTATAATTCTTTTAAAATTTCTTTAAAATTCTTTTAAAATTTCTTCAAAATTCTTTTATAATTTCTTTTAAATTCATTTACAATTCCTTTTAAATTCCTTTAAAATTCCTTTAAAATTCCTTTAAAATTCCTTTACAATTCCTTTAAAATTCCTTTAAAATTCCTTTAAAATTCCTTTAAAATTCCTTTAAAATTCCTTTAAAATTCCTTTAAAATTCCTTTAAAATTCCTTTAAAATTCCTTTAAAATTCCTTTAAAATTCCTTTAAAATTCCTTTAAAATTCCTTTAAAATTCCTTTAAAATTCCTTTAAAATTCCTTTAAAATTCCTTTAAAATTCCTTTAAAATTCCTTTAAAATTCCTTTAAAATTCCTTTAAAATTCCTTTAAAATTCCTTTAAAATTCCTTTAAAATTCCTTTAAAATTCCTTTAAAATTCCTTTAAAATTCCTTTAAAATTCCTTTAAAATTCCTTTAAAAAGCCTTTAAAAATTCTTTAAAATTGGTTCAAATTCATACAAAATTAAGTAAAAAATTCTTAAAAATCAATTTTCAAAAATCCTTAAAAAACATGAACGATCCTTAAAAAAGTTTTTGAAAATTCATTGATTTTTTTTTAATCGTAAAAAATCTTCAAAGAATCATTGAAATTACCTTACTTTCCAAATTCCTATAAAAAATCCTTTAAAATTTCTTTAAAATTCTTTTAAAATCACTTAAAAATTCCTTTAAAATTGCTTCAAAATTCATTAAAAAATACTTAAAAAATACTTAAAAAATATAGAACCCATATTTGTTTTTTTATTGTAACTTACTTATTATATTAAAAAAATGTTAAAAATCATTTATAGATGCTAAAGAACTTAAGTAACTGAATTGCAATAGTTATTTGTATGCCTAGGCCGCGAAATACCTTTTGGTGGACCGAAAGGAAAATTATCGCCGAGGCCGCTTGCGGCCGAGGCAAGATAATCTTGAGGCCGCTAAAAAGTTTCACGGCCGTGTCCAATCGTTAAAATTATGAAATTAGATCATTGCAAATATAGTATATTATATAACAAGGGACTAAAGTGCATATTTTAATCCCGAGGGTGAAGGTTAGCTCGGGAAACAATCACCTGAGGGATTAAAAGACGCCATTTTTTACACCGCGATGCCCACTCCCCCCCTTAAATTTCAAATAATTATTTACTTGTTAATATTGTTAATATTTAAAAGTAACAATCAATTCTATTATTTTTGACATTTTATAGTTTTCGTGGTTTTTCATGAATAATTTAATTCCAAAAAAATTGTAAAAAATATATTAAAAAGTCGTAGAGTTTGGAGATTTTAGGGATTATTGCTTAAATAGTTTATTTTTTATTATACATCTGCTTAAAAGTTAAACAATTTAAAATTTGTGTTAATAAATGGACTAAAACAATATATATTCCAAAAGCAATATTTTTGTTTTATTTAAATTATTTTTTTACTAACAATTTCATTTAGATTAAATAAACATCGCATTAATCGT
Organism: Neocrepidodera transversa; assembly: GCA_963243735.1. Taxonomy (NCBI): domain Eukaryota; kingdom Metazoa; phylum Arthropoda; class Insecta; order Coleoptera; family Chrysomelidae; genus Neocrepidodera; species Neocrepidodera transversa. The sequence goes on from OY725347.1 coordinate 8,329,358, forward strand.
TGAAAGTCATTTATGTAAAAACAAGCAAGTACATAAAACATTAAAACTGCTGTCCTATTTTATAATAGCGATTAAGCTAATGAATATATTGTCGAACGTTCCATGATAACCTGTTCCGAGTAGACAACGCATCAACTGTCACTGCCAATGATATAAATTCATAATATCTATCAGGAAACAAACATTAATCTTAATGACCTTATGCCATCTATTTGTTTAACTACTCAACTTTATGGCAATTTTCAATTCGTATATAAATATACAGGGTGGTTATTGTTAACTACTAAATTACAATGAATACGAAGAACAATTTTTTTATTTCGATTACAAAATAGATTTAAATTTTGGCTGCAGGAAAACAAAAAAAAATCCAAAACTTTCCAAAAGAGTAACCAGAAATACTTTTTCAGATATTTAATACTGAAGCAAAGAATACCTATCGATAAAGAAGCGAAGATATTTTCATGGACCGAAATTTGTACGCGCATGCGCCAGTTATATTAGTTATACGTCAATGTCAATTTTGTTTAATGGTGCTATATTTTTGAATAAAGTGCGGATTGTTTGTTCATTTGCTTTATTTTATTGTAAATATTACTTTGTTTTGTAAACATATACATAAAATGAATTTAAATGAATTTTTGTCAGTACCCGAACAGATAGATCAAGAACGGGGTAAAATGAGTGAAAAGAGTAATGAAGCCGAATTCAGCTTTTATATTAGTTATCCGTCACCTGTCACAAAAATTTTTGCCTTTCCAATATCAAAGAAATTTCGCCGGACTTCGCTTCTTGGTATATGAATATGTATTCTTTGACTAAAGTTTCAAATTTTAATATTTTTTAAAAATTACCAAAATTTTCATGTTCATTTTTTTTAAGTGTTATTTGATTAATCTTTATGTGTTTTTTTTGTTTTCTTTTTTCATTAACAATATTAAAGAGCACACACAGGAAAATATTGGAAGTTTTTTTCCTCTCTTTTTTTCTTAAAAAAAATGTGAATTTTTGGTGCAATTTTCTATTTAAATTTTTTTGCAATTTTGGTATACTTTTTGCCCTCTTTTTAGAAGAAAATTTCTCCTCCTTTTTTTTTCTTCCAATAATGTGAATTATTTCAATAATTGTTTTTTCAGATTTTTTGCATTTTTCGGGTAATTTTTTCTCCATTTTCTCTTCCCCCATTTTTCTTAAAAAATGACATTTTTTCGCCATTTAGTTTTTTCCCCTTTTTTATTTTGAAAATTTCCCCTCTTTTTTCTTTAAAAAATGACATTTTTTTTACACATTTCTTCAAATTTTTTGCCCTTTTTTAGTACTTTTTTCCTCTATTTTCTATTGAAAATTTTTCCTGGTTTTCATCAAAAATATTTTTTTGATTATTCTCCCTTTAAATTTTTTGCACTTTTTGGTACTTTTTCCCCTCTTTTCTCTTGAAAATTTCCACTCTTGTTCTCTTAAAATAATGGCGCCTTTTTGTCTTTTTCTTCTTAAAAATTTGTATTTTTGGATCTAAATTGACCTTATTTTCACTCAAAAATTTCTCTTTTTCTCTAAAAAAAAATTACACTTTCTGTCTTTTTTGTTTTATCAAAAATTTCCTTTTTTTAATCTAAATTTCCTTTTTTTCCCTCTTGAAAAAATAGCATTCCTTGAGCTTTAATTTTTGTTTAAATTTTCATTTTTGGACTTAAATTTCCCCTCTTTTCTGTCACAAAATGGCACTTTTTGCCATTTAGTTTTTCCATCTTTTCTGTTGAAAATTTCCGCACTTTTTGTTCCAAAAATTAAGACACTTTTTTAGATAATATTGTTTTCAAATTTTTTGCATTTTTTCTCTCTTTTCTCTTGGAAATTTCCCCTCTTTTTCTTAATATTTGGCATTTTTTGGAATTCTTGTTTTCGTTTCAAATTTGCATTTTTTTAACATTAACTTCCCTTCTTTTCTCTTGAAATTTTCCCTTCTTTTTTCTTCAAAAATGTCAGTTTTTTCGATAATACTTCAAATGTTTTGCACTTCGTTGGTACTTATTTTCCCGTCTTTTCCCTTGATAAATTTCCCCCCTTTTCTTTTTAAAAAATATCACTTTTTCCTTTTTTTTTAAACATTTGTCTTTTGGAAATAAATTTTCACACTTTTCACTCAAAAATTTCTCCCCTTTTTTCTTGAAAACTTGCACTTTTTGTTTTTTTTTTGTGTTCTCGAAAATTTGCATTTTTGTACCTAAATTTCTCCTATTTTCTCTCACAAATTTCCCCTATCAAAAAAATGTCACTTTTTGTGTTCTTCTAAAATTAGCAGTTTTAATCTAAATTTCCTCTTTTTACTCAAAAATTTTCCCTTATTTCTTTTGAAAAAATTGCACTTTTTGGCCTTTTTTGTTGTGTCGAAAATTTGCATTTTTGGGTCTGAATTTCCCCTCTTTTCTCTTGAAAATTTGGCACTATTTTGTCTTAAATTTTTTCAGTTTTTGACCTGAAAAAATTGCTGTTTTTCGTCTATTTTTTTATTCTTAAAAATTTGCAGATTTTTGACCAAAGTTACCTTCTTTTTTAATCAGAAATTTCCCTTCTTTTCTCCTGAAAAAATTGCACTTTTTTGTCTTTTCTGTTTTTTGGAAATTTGCATTTTTGGATCTAAATTAATCCTTTTTTCACAAATTTCCTGGAAAAATTGGTTGTGTCACTTCAAAACTTACCCGACGAGCATCCACGAATACTTTTTCAGATATTTAATGTTAAAGTTTCAAATTTTGACATTTTTTTATTTTTGACAGGTGACAGTTGGAGAAATAATTTTGACTCTTCTGAATAGAGTTTGTTAAGGGCTTTCAAATGACATATTGTAAGTCAAATTCCGTGACATATTGCATCTGTCATTTTTTTATAGTGCCACTTGCGTTTGACAGATGTCATTCAAAAACTAATAGGTTCTTCCGACGGGTAACTCAAACCAAATTTCAGCTCAATCCGATTAAACATGTGGCTTTTATCGTGAAAAAATACACACAGAAAAACAGATAGACAGACAGACAGGTACAGACTTCCACCTGGAAATGGTCTTAATCATCTCAAGTGACCTCAAAATGGATATTTCCACATTTATCTCGAAAATTTTTGTTAGGTCGTTCACAATTCTTTCCCTTCTCGTAGGTGGGTCGGGAAAGTAAAAAGGCAATTACTAAGAAATAGAAGAAGATTCAGAATGATAATCGAAAACAACAAGGATGCAACACTATGGATAGAAATCTGAAGGATTCAAATCTAGAGGAATCTGATAATGACGCTGAATAATCCCCCTTGAGGAAATCTGATGAGTCCTAATTTCGAATCACAACATCATCTTCAAGTCCTGCTAAGTCGGGTTCAAAATACTACTTAAATTAAACGTTCTATTTGTTTATTTCATAAAAAATAAGGTCCCAGAAATTTTTTTTACTATTTCTTTAAAAAAAAACTTTTCTTGAGGTTTTTTTCTTGTCTTCCTTCTCCAAAGGAAACTGTAGTCCAAGAGACTTTGCCCAATGAAAAACTGAAGAAACGGTAGTCTAGAGAAAAAACTTGGTCCAAAGGAAAAACGAAGTCCAGAGGAAAAAAAATTATTCCCAGGAAAAAACTTCTTGGCACAGGAAAAAAAATATATACCGCTATTAAAAGAATTAAAAATAACAGTAAATAAAAGTTAAAAGCGTCGAAATAAATAATAATGATATCAAAAAATTTAAGTGAAAATATAATATAACATAATAAAAACTTACCCTATAAGATGAGGGGGAGAAAAAAAAGAAATCGTTATATAGTAAGCGACACGAACCACATAAAGTCAGTTATTTTGACTGAGGAATACCAAGAGAAGAGAGGGACATGACGCAAGGAAATAAGAAGGGGATCTCAAGCGAGTATGAAAATAAAATATATTGAGTAGTGGACATTAATAGACATTTTTTTTGTACATTTATGGCTTAGTAATAATAACAATATTTTTTCATTTTAATTTAATTGGTTTATATTTTAAATTTTAACTTAACGAACTTTAGGCAATTTCATTGATTTTCTTATTATGATTGATGTGTATAATTAATATGTAATCATCAAAGGATATTTGCGGCAAGTAATAATTAGCAACACGTTCATTGTGATTTATATAACAATTAGTATTGAGAGGAATTTTTAAATTAACAAATAAGACTTAAATGAAATAAATTAAATCATTTATGTTAAATAATTTATACCATATAAAACTAAGTTTACTCTAGTCCAAATATGGGCCATGTATTTAATATGAGCCCCCAATTATCGATGAAATAGGTAGCGCCATCTATTAAAAAATGGCTAAATATAATAAAAAGCACCTTTTTTTATACTGCCGCGATCAGTATAAGCGCTACTGAATATATATGAGCCTCTTGTATGATTTATTTTATTTATTTTTTTTCTATTTTCCCCATTTTTCAGTGTTTTCCCCATATTTTTCTATTTCTATTTCTTTCTATTTTTTCCTATTTTCCATTATTTTAACCTATTTCCTTATTATTTTTTAGTTGTTCCTATTTGCACTTATATTTCCCCAATTTTCCCTATCTTTTCTATTTGTTCATATTTTTCCTGTTTTTCATTTTTTATTTCTCTAATTTTTCCTATTTCTTTAACTTTTTCCTATTTTTCATTACTTTTTTCTGTTTTTTAATATGTCTCCCTATTATTATACATTTTTTCCTATTTTTCCTTATTATTGCCTATGTTGCAATATTTTCCCATATATTTCCCTATTTTTCTATATTTATCTCTAATTTTCCTATTTTATCTATTTTCCTATTATTACCAATTCGTCGCTATTTTTCACAAATTTTCTTATTTTCTTTATTTCTCAGTATTTTTCCTCATTTATATTCTATCCCATTTGTACTTATTTTTCGCCAATTTTCGCTATTTTTTTGTATTTTTATTATTTCTTCATATTTTATTACTATTATTTCCTTTTCTATTATTTCCTTTTTTTCAATTCTTTCCTTATTTTCTCTAATATTTCCCTATTTTTTCACCATTTTCCCATACGTTTCCATATTTATTCGCTAATTTCCCTATTTTTCCATATTTTGCCTCTTTTGCACTAATTTTCCTAATTTTTTCATATTTTTCCCAAATTTTCCTACTCATGTTTCTTCATATTATTTCCTATTTTGCTCTTTTGTTTTTCCTGTTTTACCCTATTTTCACAATCGATATTTTTGTCCTTATTTTTCCCATTTTTCAATATTTTTTTGTTTTTCCCTATTTTCTCTATTTTTCCTACTCTGTTATATTTTTTGATGTTTTCCCCATTTTTCTATATTTGTCCCTATTTTTCCATGTTTTTCTTTATTTTTCTAATAATTTAATATTTCCCTCTATTCCCCTTTTTTCCCATTTTCCCTTGTTTTCTATGTTTTCCTCCATTTTTCTCCTTTTTAATTTTTTTTTCATTTTCTTTTCTGTTTTTCGCTATTTTTCCCTACTTTCCCTATTTTTTGCTATTTTCCCTCAGGACATTACTGCTTATATTATAACTTTTTATCTTGGTGTGTGTAATTAAAAATTTCTTGGGGCTTCCTTTCATAATTTAATCAATATTTTTTATTTTTCCTGTATTTCACCCAAATATTTTACAAATTTGTTCCTGCTTTTTATTTATTGAATTCTGAACAATAATCTTTCCCATTTTTGAGAAACACTGTATACGGTTAAATAAGTTGTAAAATAAATAAAATAATACAGATTGTAATCTGAAAATGCTACAACTAATTAAAATATATTTAATATATTTAAATACGGTTAACTCTAATTCTACCAATTATTTTTTCGCCATTAAATAATGTTGGTAAATTGAAAATTAATTCATTAACAAGATAAAACAGGTCTCTGCATTTTAAATTTTTTTACAAACGCCCACTTTACCTTACAATTATCATTTAGGAAGAGCTACTAAATAATTGCTACTGTCTGAAAAAAATTCCAAAAACCGTATGCTGGACGATTTTTATTATAAAATTAATAAAATTTTTTATACTGAAAGTTTACTTTTATGCCTAATTAAAAAAAATACAAATAGTGAATTTGAGTTAAGAAAAAAAAAAAATTATTATCGAAGCTTATATTTTTTTGTTATTTATTAAATAAAATTGACTGTCACTGTATTCAGAAAAATATAATCTTTAATTTGACTGAACTAAATTGGTAAAAAATCTCGTTTTTTTATTTGATTTAGTAAAAATCGTAAATGATATATATTCAGTTGGACCACCCATGATTTACTGCCTTCTACGCTCATTATGTGACAAAAATAACCGGAGAAAATTCTTAAAATACAGCAATAAATCATAATGGAATTAAAGTCCACTTACGGTATTTTTAGACATGCCAAAAATAATATCGCCATAAAATCGTAATGTAAATGAAAATTTTACAAAAATAATGATAAGGCTCCGGGTCCCCAAGTTCGCTTTCAAAATGTAGGTACGTGATAAAAAATTGTCCTCATTATGACGACTTGGAAAATATATGGGGAAACAGAAAATAATATTCCTCTGCAGTCATTAAAAATATAAATTCAGAATATAGCAGTTTTATTTTAGAAATTTTTAATAAAGGAAGGTTTAATTATTTTTTTCAAAAATATCCATTACAGCTTTATTTATATTTTTTTTATTTTATTTAACCTACTTTTTAATGTTGTAAGTTCTGGAACAATAGTAAATATTTAGGCTGGAAACTTTCAATATGTTTTAGAAAATCTCCACTTTTTGTTTTGAATAATAAAAATTTTTAAACGCTAATAAATCATTTTTATCAGGAATGCTATTATGTGTATCATTGATAGCAATAAATTTAAAAATATCCGTCAATCCAAAATTTGCTCATTATTTTTTAATATCTATCTATAATATAAGCGGTAAAGGGGTGTACCTTTGCAATCTATCCCTTAAACTTATTATTATTAATATTTATCCCTTCTTAATTTTTCCATCGTCCCTTTTCCCTTTTAGTTTACAGTTCCTGTATCTTCTAGAGCCCTTTGATTATATTTTCGCATTTGATTTTTCACCCACATTTTGGTTTTCATTTGTCACCTGTCACTTGTTAATGTCCTCTTCTCTTTCTTTTTCTTCTTGTTAACCTTGCCTGTACCTAATCTTGAACGGTGGGGGAAAGTTTGAATTATTTCAATTCCATGTTTCCCCACCATTTAAATCAATAAAGCTCTCCGAATACTACCCTTTTTTCTCTACTTGTTAACTGTTTTCTTTAGGTTTCAAACTTTTTTTTATCTTTTTTCCCACTTTTCCCGTTCTTTTTTCCACTATTTTTTACTAATATCTTGATTTCAAACGTTTTTCCATTTCAATCTTATTTTTCAGGGAGCTTGATTGATTTAATTGCACCGAAACTCGCTGCGCTTTTTTCGGGGTGGATGGTGGGGGAAAATTGGAATTGGTGGCGGAAATAATAATTCCAACTGGTGGAAAATTGGAACTATTATTTCCCCCACCAATTCCAAATTACCCTAACCATTCACTCCGAGCCGAGCGTAGCGAGGTTCGGAGCAGTTAAATCAATGGAGCTCTCCGACTTCCTATCCTCTTTTTCTCTCCTTTTTTACTGTTTTCTTTCTGTTTCAAACTTTTTTTTTCAAATATTTTTTCCACTTTTTCCCCTCACTTTTTCCTCTACTTTTTTTACTAATTTCTTTGTTTGATATTTTTTCATTTTTCTCTCTTTTTTTCAGAGAAAAAAGAAAACAGTAAAAATGTATATAAAAATAGGGGAGGAGGTCCTAGAGCTTGATTGATTTAATAAGTAGGGGTGAACGGTGGGGGAAAGTTTGAATTATTCTAATTTCAATTTTCCCCCACCATCCACTCCGAGCCGAGCGTAGCGAGGTTCGGAGCAGTTAAATCAATAGAGCTCTCCGACTTCCTATCCTCTTTTTCTCTCCTTTTTTACTGTTTTCTTTATGTTTCAAACTCTTTTTTCAAATATTTTTTTCCACTTTTTCTCCTCACTTTTCCCTTTCTTTTTTACTAATTTCTTTGTTTCAAACCTTTTTCCATTCCCCCTCCTTTTTCGGAGAGCATTGATTTAATTGCTCTGAAACTCGCTGCGCTTATCTTGGAGTGGACGGTGGGGGAAAATTGGAATTGGTGGCGGAAATAATAATTCCAACTGGGGGAAAATTGGAATAATTATTTCCCCCACCAATTCCAAATTTCCCTAACCAAGGCAACGAGTTTTGGAGCAATTAAATCAATCAAGCTCTCTGAAATGAAAAAAAGTTTGAAACAAAGAAATTAGTAAAAAAAATAGGGGACAAATGGACGGGAAAAGTGGGAAAAAGATAAAAAAAAGTTTAAAACAAAAAGAATACAGTAAAGAAGTAGAGAAAAAAAGGGGTAGAATTCGGAGAGCTTTATTGATTTAATTGCTCCGAACCTCGCTACGCTCGGCTCAAAGCGGATGGTTAGGGAAATTTGGAATTGGTGGGGAAAATAATAATTACAATTGTCCGTCGGTTTGAAATATTATTTCCCCACCAATTCCAATTTTCCCCACCATCCACTCCGATATAAGCGCAGCGAGTTTCGGAGCAATAAAATCAATCAAGCTCTCTGAAAAAGGATGGGGAAATGGAAACAACAACAAGAAAAAAGGTTTGAAACAAAGAAATTAGTAAAAAAATAGGGGAAAAATGGAATGGGAAAGTGGTAAAAAAGATAAAAAAAAAGTTTGAAACATAAAGAAAATAGTAAACAAGTAGGGAAAAAAAAGGGTAGAATTCGGAGAGCTTTATTGATTTAATTGCTACGAACCTCGCAACGCTCGGCTCGGAGTGGATGGTGGGGGAAAATTGAAATTAGAATAATTCAAACTTTCCCCCACCGTTCACCCCTACTTATTAAATCAATCAAGCTCTAGGACCTCCTCCCCTATTTTTATATACATTTTAACTGTTTTCTTTTTTCTCTGAAAAAAAGAGAGAAAAATGAAAAAAGTTTCAAACAAAGAAATTATTAAAAAAGTAAGGGGATAAGCGAGGAGAGAAAGTGGAAAAATTATTTGAAAAAAAAGTTTGAAACGTAAAGAAAACAGTTAAAAGGGAGAGAAAAGAGGGGTAGAATTCGGAGAGTTTTATTTATTTAATTGCTCCGTAACTCGCTGCGCTTATCTCGAAATGGATGGTGGGGGGAAATTGGAATTGACGGGGGAAATAATATTTGCAATTGGGTTAAAGTTGGAATTATTACTTCCCCCACCAGTTTCAATTTTCCTAAACCATTCATACCGAGCCGACAGTTAATCGTACCTTTCATACTTATAAGTAGTAACGGTAGTTAAAGTAGTAATAATTTATTCATTTAAAACGTGGAAAGTAAAATTTTTTCAGTGCGCTAGGTAAAATTATACTTTTCCAAGCAGTTATGTCCTTTTTCCGACAAGTTATAAGAATTTTCCAATCTAGATCGATAACTCTTTCCGAGTTAAAAGTTGATCGGAAAATCACATTTTCTGAATTGGGGACACAAAAATATTTTTACACTAGAATGATAATGCCGAGATTTTTCGAGGAATTTTTTGTGTTATTTTTTTTATATTGATCACGTTTTCCAAATGGATGAGGCTCTATGACAAAAGTAATACAAATCTACTTATTTATATTGAAGCTAGTCGATACGTCTATGCATTTCTTTTAGCACCCTCTAAATCCATCACATGATCCCTTACTTTAAATCTCCCTACCGCTAACCCAAATCCCATCATAACAAGATTATTTATTTACTGACATTTACCTTCACTAATGGCACTATTTACGCTACAAACATTCGAAGAATCTAAAAATACATTTCTCACGCAAAAAAAGAGTAGGAGTCGCTTATGAGTCGCGTGTGGATGGCTTAAAATGTGACTTAGTATTAAATGTGGCCTGCGGCTTGCCGACTCTATATGTGCATCGATTATGTCTCTTTTTTTAGTCCGGCGGGATTTTTTTCTTTCGCGCGAATAGTTGATTCGGTGAAGTTGACGCATGATGGGGTAGCGCGTTTTGTAAAATGCGGGCGGAAATTTGGCTTATCGGTTGTGACTTGTTGTTGGTGATTTTTTTGTTTTTTAATGGGGTGAGGTGTTTGGATACCAAAGAGTTTCAAAAAACTTGTAAGTACTGTAACCAAAATATTTTTCAATAAAAATAAATGATTCTAAATAATCTAATAATAAGAGGCGCTATTCCAATGTTGTGATCGGCAAAATTTTTCAGACCTGAATATAGTTTTGTAGGTATTTAGGTAACTGTGCTGGAAGTAATCGAACGAAATGTCAATGAAATAATTTTTAAGTAAAAGTGATAAAGGTATGCAACAATAAGAAAAAGCAGGAGAAAGGAGAGCAATTTTAAACAAAGATGTATAAAACTATAGAAGGGATAATAACCAAATGGATGAAAATAAAAAATAAGATAAAGAAGAACTTATAATGTATATAAGCAAAAGAACTACAAAAAAAAACAAAACATACAAGGTATAAAACAAAACAGTAAGAAAAGAGTACAAAATAAAAATAAATCATTAGGAAAAATAGAAGAATAAAGAGTAATAACAAATGAAGTAATAGAAGAGATAAAAACAAATATACCAAAATATAGAAATAATTGACAAAATAATTAAAGTAGAAAATTTACTAGTAGAAAAAGAATTACAGATTAAAAGAAATGAAGAATTGAAACTAATAATTACAGAAAAATTATAAATAATTAATAATTAAAAAGAATTTGAAAGAAAATTTTTTGAATAAGAACAAAAAACAAATTAATTTTTTGCTCGTTTACATTTTTTTTCTGCTTCTCTTATACAGATAGATTTCCGGGAGCTAAGATTTTTTTTATTTTCGTCCTCTTTCCGAATTTTTTGTCTAATTTTTTTCTTCGCAGATATATTTCTGGGTGCTTATTGACTTTTTTTTATTTTTTAATATTTGAGATTTTTTATAGCTAATTTTCTTCGCTAATAGACTTCTGAAAGCTCAGACTTTTTATTTATATTTGTAACTTTTTAAGGTTTTAAAACATTTTTAAATAATCCTTGAGAAATCTTTGGAAGTCCTTTTTAACAAACCCTTAAAAAAGTCTTTAAAAAAATCATTAAAAAACTATTGAATAATTCTTGAAAAATTCGTAACATATCCTTGAAAATTCCTTCAATAATTCTTATTTCAATTTTTTTTAAAAAAATGCTAAAAAAATTTAATTAAAAATTTATTGAAACTTCCATAAAATATTTTTAAATAATCCTTGAAAAATCTTTGGAAATAGTTTTTAACAAACCCTTAAAAAAGTCTTTTAAAAAAATCCTTAAAAAGCTATTGAATAATTCTTGAACAATTCCTAAAATATCCTTGAAAATTCTTTAAAGAATTCTTATTTAATTTTTTTTTATTAAACCCTTAAAAAAGTCTTTGAATAAAATCTTTAAAAACCTATTCAATAATTTTTGAAAAATTCGTAAAATATCCTTGAACTCAAATAAGTAATTCTTATTTCAAATTTTGAAAAAAAAAAGTTTAATTAAAAATTTATTGAAACTTTCATAAAATATTTTTAAATAATCCTTGAAAAATCATTGAAAATCCTTTTTAACGAACCCTTTAAAAAGTCTTTAAAAAAATCTTTAAAAAATTATTGAATAATTCTTAAAAAAGTCGTAAAATATCCTTGAAAATTCATTAAAGAATTCTTATTTCAAATTTTGAAAAAAAAAGTTTAAATAATACTAAACCTTAAAAAATCTTTGAAAATCATTAATCAATAAATTCTTAAAAAAATCTGAAATTTTTTTTAAAAATCTTTGAAAAATGTTCTAAAAATATTCAAAAAATCATTGAAAAATTCTTGAACCATTATTGGACAATTCGTAAAAAATCATTTTAAATTGCTTAAAGAATTCATATAAAAAAATCTTGAAAAAACAGTAAAAAATGGTTTAAACAATACTAAACCTTGAAAAATCCTTGTGTGTCCTTAAAAAATATTTTAGTAATAGTTAAAAAATCCTTAAAAAATTTACTAAAAATTTTTAGAAAAATCCTCGAAAAATATTCGAAAAATATTTTAAAAATCATTAAACCATTATTGAATAATTCGTAAAAAATCTTTGGTAATTCCATAAAGAGTTCTTATTAGAAATATTGAAAAAAGAGTAAAAATCTTGAAAAAATATTAAGAGTGTTTAATAATACTAAACCTTGAAAAATCGTTGTCGAGTCCTTAAAAATTTATCGAAAATCATTAAAAAATATTTTCGCAATACTTAAAATATCCTTAAAAATTTCTCCAAAAAAGTTTTGAGAAATCCTGAAAAATCTCAGAAAAATATTTGAAAAATATTTAAACTTTTATTGAATAATTCATAAAAAATCCTTAAAAATTCCTTAAATAATTCTTATTAGAAATCTCGAAAAAACAGTAAAAATCTTGAAAAAAATTTAAAAAGAGTTTAGATAATACTAAACCTTGAAAACCCGTTGTAGAGTCCTTGAAATTTCCTTGAAAATCCATAAAAATTATTTTGGCAATACTGACTTAAAAAATCCTTCAAAAATTTCCTAAAATATCTCCGACAAATTTTCGAGAAATCTTCGACAAATATTTGAAAAATCCTTATAATCAAATAATTCGTAAAAAATCCTTGAAAATTCCTTAAAGAATTCTTATTAAAAATCATGAAAAAATAGTAGAAATCTTAAAAAAAACAGTAAAAAAAGAGTTTAAATCATATCTTGAAAAATTCTTGTAGAGTCCTTAAAACTTCTTGAAAATCATTAAAAAAAAGTTTGGCAATACTTAAAAGATCTTTAAAACATTAAAAAATCTTTAAAAAATCCTCGAAAAATCTTTGAAAAATCCTTAAACCATTAAGAATTAAATAATTCGTAAACAATCCTTGAAAATTCCTCAAAGAATTCTGATTAAAAATCTTGCTAAAATAAAGAAAAATCTTGAAAAAATAGTAAAAAAAGACTTCAAATAATACTAAACCTTGAAGAATCCTTAAAATTCCTTGAAAATCATTAAAAAATACTTTAACAATAATTAAAAAATCGTTAAAAAATCTTTAAAAGTTGAAATGATAATAAACCTTGAGAAATCCTTGAAAATCATTATAAAATACTTTAGCAACACTTTTAAAAAATCCTAAAAAAATCCTTAAAAGTCTTTGACGAATCCTTAAACAATAATTGAACAATTCGTAAAAATTCCTTAAAGAATTCTTTTTAAAAACCTTCAAAGATATTAAAAAAAGGGTTAAATTCTTAAAAATTTGTTAAAAAATTCTTATTAAAAATCTAAAATAGTTGAAATAATACTAAACCTTGAAAAATCCTTGTAGAGTCCTTGAAAATTCCTTAAATATTTTTAAACAATCCTCGATTAAAAAAATCCTTAAAAAGTTAAAATTTGTTGAGAAATATTTGAAAAACTCATAAATAAAAAATGATTGAAAAAATCTTGAAAAAGCATTAAAACACCTTTGAAAAATCATTAACGAAGTTTTTAAAACTCCTTAAATTATTTTTAACAATCCTTTAAAAATCCTGAAACAACAAAGAAAAATTCCTGACAAAATTCTAGTAAAAATCGTTATTTACAATAAAACTAAAAAGTTTTAATTAAACAAAAAAAAACACAGCAAAAACAAAATATAAGAAATAATAATAAAAACCATGAAGTAAAACAATTAATTATAAAATAATTAATTATCTAAAAAGGGAAAAAACAAGTTTTGTTATAGAATTTACTTTTTGCACTCCAGGGACTAAAACATGCATTTTAGTCACTCCCTATTTTTAATTTCTATCTTGTTAAGATTTTTTTAAATTTTTCTTTACAAATAGATTTCTGGGATCTCAAACTTTGTTTTTCTGTTTGTAAATTTCTTCCTTTTTATGATTTTTTTTTCACATTTTTTAATTCGCTTAGTGACACTAAAATTAGAATATTTGGTTTATTTTTACAAATACGACGTCAAAAAAATTATCAACAGGAATTTAAGGCACGTTATACATCTTCAACGTATCTGCCAGAAGCAAAAGCTGCAAGCATTAAAAAAAATTGATTAGATACCTCATAGCAGGTGATTCTGCACTGCAACTTGCCAATTACTCTAAAAATAAATCGATACATCGAAAATAAACACCATCGCTTCGATAAACAACATTCTTAGAAGCGCAACACTAATTTAACACGTTGAGTGCCAGGTGAGACCAACGTGGTCTCGTGCATTTGTGGGACGTAAGCAGCATTGGTATCGTAGTGTTAATTTAAATCAATGGGATCTAGAAACGTATGGCCTGGCAGTTCAGTTGCTACATTTGGCCTTTATATACGAGACCGCTGTGGCACCCTACAGCAATCTAACTTCTTTTTTTTTAATAAAAATCATAATTAAAATTTATTTATTTACTTGAAAAGAAGTACTGGTACATAATAATAAAACCATACTCCCAAAAACTTAAAACAAATGGAACAAAGGCTATATTTTCGTTGCGTTATGCGCTACAAAAAAAACAAGATAGACAGTAATATTTTTTGAATTCAGAACACTTCATTGAACTTTGGGGGGTTTTTCTTGAGACTTACTTGGAACCCGATTGTTGAGAGATTTTCATATAACAAATAACGCAACGTCTCCTACTAGCTCGACCAACATCTTCCAATTTATGTGAGGATTCCTCGGACTCTTCATTATTTGCCATAAAACCTTCATCTTCTCGCAATGGTCCCTTTACAACTTCTAAAGGTAGAAATTGACATATTGACATTGGCTATTTCTTGATGTGCAATAAGACACGTTCCTGTTAGGAGTTCCAACGCCAGCTTCCTGTACCATTTTAAGCTTCGCCTTAGCGATGTATTATAGGCTTTCACTTGATCGGATAGATCGATAAATGCCTTACATTTATTATAGTCTATAATTATTTTAGGTTTCAAAATGTCTTGTCATCTTTTGACTACTGAAACTATCTCAGCCGTGCGCTTAGTACTTAGACAGAGAACATCGCGCTTATCGCGCCATTTTTGTACAACGATTCCTTCCTTACATTCAGCAGCAACTGTTTCATCCTTTTTGAGTTTTGTTTGAATAACATCTTTTGGGTTAAATTTTCGGTTTACACGTAATGTTCCCGCAAGATGGGTATTTCACTTTAGGTTTGTTCCTACTACAATCAGCAAACTGGTTTCCAACGGTTGTCAAACTTGACGATGATACGCATGTGCACTTATTACTAATAACCAACCGATAGTAAAATGCTCTTGGAACAGCAAACTGACAATGACAATTGACAAGTGATCGACATCTATGAAACGTACATTCCAGAATGTCCAGCAAACCACAGAAATATATAGGTGTGTTATAGAGCATTTAATTTTCCATATGGACCAGACTGTCTTTTCTAATAATTGCTTTCAGCAAACCTTTCTGAAATTTCACGTCCCACTATTCTTTTGATAGGCGAAAATATTCCATAAATTCAACTTCGTTGAAAAGTGGAATCACTTCCTCGAAAAAAATTTTATTTTTTGGTTTTTCCCTTTCTTCAACTAAAAGTTCAAATTCGCTGTCTGTTTCAGATGTCAAATCAGTTATTTCACTGATTCAGTAAATAAAAATTCTGGAGAATCCGAATCAATCATGTTAATATTTAAAATATTAAATTTAAAATGCACAAATAACAAACGGAACTCAGAAATATCAGGGAGGTCAAAAAACAAATAACGAAGTAACCTCTAAGCAAATTCTCGTGTTTTCTTTTGCTATTGCGCACACTCCTGACGGTCAATCAGAGAAGAATCAGCAAACCGCTCTGACAGTTATCTGATGAATAAGAATTTTTGTTGGAACAGGCAATTTGTAATTTGCAACCAGTTGGTAACATTTGCTGGAACACTTTTTGTCCACTGCGCAGAATCATGACGGGTTTCTTACTCTGTAGGAACAAACCTTTTAACAATTCAGTTGCTAAAATGCAAGATGTATACCAATTATCCGTGTAAACTGTGCGTTCTTTGTCTAAAAGATTGTCCATGACAATTTTGGAATGGAACTGACATTTGCTCGTCTTTGGATTTTCCACAATACAGGGTGTTTCAGAACTATGGGATCAAACTTGTAGGGGTTATTCAGTGCAACAGTAGAAAACATTTGAGTAGAGGGACCCATGTCCGGAAAAGTGTCACTACGGCACTACGGCCCTAAGACGCGTTAAAATTTAGAAAGACGATGAATTGCCTAAATGCATTTAATTTTTGCTTTTGTACATGATATCATCACAACAATTGTTCAAAATGTCAATGTCAATGTTTAAACATTTTATAGCTGATGGTTTTAAACAATTTACTTGCGCTTGTGTGTTGTTATCTTTAAAAACGATAACAGAGACTGTTTTTTGTAGCTGCATTACATATCGCCTAAGTCATGCTATGGCATTTGTGAAGTTTGCAAGAATTTAACAAAAAGTAATTGTTGCTAATGGGAAACTTTACCAATTAAGAATTGGCTGATATGCATTTGGCATACGGAGCAACAAGCTGCAATGCACGAGCAGCAGCGCAGTTGTATCAAGAACATTATCCCGAACGACAGCATCCGGGATACAAAAGTTTATTTTTATTCATCGGCGGCTCTCTGAGACAGGCATGTTTAAAACCAACATGCATGATACTGGTGTTACTCAAACCGTAAGAACGGTCGAATTTGAAGAAGAGGTCCTTCAGCGAGTTGCCGACGAACCATCAAGTAGCACACATCACATTGCTAAGGATATGAATACGAGTAACGCTTCCGTCTGACGGGTGCTACACGAGCAACAACTTTATCCTTACCACTTCCAGAAAGTTCAAGGATTGACTGCAGCCGATTATTATCCTAGAGTTCAATTTTGTCAATGGCTTCTTCATCAAATCGCTGCTCAACCAAATTTTTTACGTTATGTTTTATGGACCGATGAAACGTCTTTCACAAGAGACGGTATTTTTAATAGTAGGAATAGCAATGTTTGGGACGAAGAAAATCCCTATGCAATTTTTCCTAGAAAACATCAACAACGTTGGTCTGTCAAAGTATGGGCAGGCATTGTTGATGATTATTTGATTGGGCTATACCTTCTACCAGAACGGTTAACAGGACCTATTTACCGGCGTTTCTTGGAGGAAGTTCTTCCAGAACATCTTGAAAATGTTTCAAGAAACGTTCGACAGCAAATGTGGTTTCAGCATGATGGAGCGCCGGCTCACTTTGCTGTACAAGTGCGTGAGGATGTGGCTAAGCGGTTTGGGCACCGTTGGATTGCCAGAGATGGAGCAGTTTCTTGGCCTTTTAGGTCATCCGATTTAACGTTGCTAGAGTTTTTCCTGTGGGGACATCTAAAGTCTTTGGTCTACGAAACTCCAATAGAAACAGAGAAAGACTTAATTGAAGGAATGACAGCAGCATTTGAAATCATTCAAAACGAGTATCAAATTTTTAGTCATGTCCGCCGAAATCATGTGCGACGTTTAAATCGGTGTATTCAGGTTGGAGGAAGACATTTTGAACAATTGTTGTGATGATAGCATGTACAAAAGGCAAAAGTAAATGCATTAAATAATATTTAGGCAATTCATCGTCTTTCTAAATTTTAACGCGTATTATTGCCGTAGTGCCGTAGTGACACTTTTCCCTAGAAGTTTGATCCTGTAGTTCTAAAACACCCTGTATAGACTAAAGTTATAGGTATAACCTTTTTGAAGGCATAACTTGAACAACTTAATACCAAACTTATGGCGCTTATTTTTGATATAACTAACTTTTCGTCAATACAGACATTTTCTGAAGGTAAAATCGAGCTTTGAAATGCAGTTCTCAATTTTTCTAATAGGGGCGTCAGTTTTTGCAATCTGTCGTCTGACAGAATTGTATTATCATGGAAATGAACCATCTTGAGTAAAAGTTGAACCTGTTGCGAGACATAACTTTGCAGATATTATTAGTGTACATTTTGTGTCGGGACCAGTAGTTCTTCACTTGAGGAAATGGACATAAACCCATACAAAGGATAATTCCGAAGAGTTTTTGTATTTCGTCTGGGTTATTTGGTTTCCAGGACTTCACGCTAGCATTACGATAAACATTATTCTCAATACACTGGTCAGCATAGCGATTAGTTTCAGTCACCTAAAAGTATTCAGATAATTAAAGAAGCCAAAAATAATTGTTTTTACCTATACCATTAAGTTTATGATATCGTCGTTTACAAACAATTTCTAGAAATCATATGGAGTTTTATTGTACATAGTTTTATACAATTTAGCTCAAAATCCGGCACCATTTTCGTTTGCCACAAAATCAATTTTCTTTAGTTAAGTGCCACTCAAAGGCTCCCAGACATATGTAGCATTAGTTACTTGTTGGTCCTCTTCTTCGTCGCTTAGAGAGGAAACCTGCATTTCTTGAATAACATTTTCAATGGTATCTGCTATATCATGTTGTGGTTTATTGACTGGTTGGTTAATTTCACTAGACATTGATGCACCAAAGTTCACTGTATGTAAATTAGCAGTGCGATTTGAGCCACATGTTTTTGTTAAAACTTTCTTCTTTTTGCGCGGCTGATATTCTGATGAATCAGAGTCAGACTCGTTCTCTGATTCAGGTTCAAATTCATCTGATGTTCCGTCAGGCTTAAAATCTATTGGATATTTTATTTAAAGGATTAAATAAAGATCCAACATCCAAAGTAAATGTGAATTTATTGAAATAAAGAAAAATAAATTTTTGGCAACAAAACAAAAAACTCAAACGATCTGAACCCTACAACAGTTACAGTCTTCCTAAAGATAAAACTAGATTTTTTCCAGCTATTGACATCGACACTTGACTAAGAATCATTTCTAAAGAATATAAACATATGGGTTGACACTAAAGAAAACAGAAACTTTCTAACAAGTGTGCCCTGTTTTTAGCTTTACAACGCAATTCAAAATTCTTGAAAGGTTCACTGGTTAGATACTTAAAAATGCAAAAACACACTTTTGTGCTTATTTAATTGTACAACAACTAAAATTCAAAATATAACTTCAACACTCCCACTTATTTTAAATTTAATAAAATACTAAGCTTTTCTCTTAAATAACAAAATTGCGACTTAGCTAGTGGCTTTGTAAAGATATCAGCTAATTGTTCCTTACTTCTAACATATTCTAGTGCTATTTGTTTCTTACATATAATGTCCCGAATAAAATTGTATCTTACATCAATGTGCTTGGATCGCTTATGAGGCTCTGAGTTAGAGGCTAAATTAATTGCTACTTGATTATCATCAAAAATCATAACACAGTTACAATAAATATTGAGCTCTGTTAAAAACTGACACAACCAAACGGCCTCTTCTGCCCCGTGACATAAGGCAATATATTCGGACTCAGCGGTTGATAATTTTGACCAGGAAATTGGCGCCCCATTAAAAACAAAAACAAAACCGCTCCTGGATTTTCGCGTCTCTAAGCAGCCGGCATAATCGGCATCAGTAAAACCCCGTAAATCAAACGGACTCCCACTGTTTCTAAATGTGATTCCAAAATCTACCGTGCCTTTCAAAAAACGGAAAATTTTCTTTACAAATTTCCGGTGTGCTTGGTCGAAACATTCTAAAAATTGGCTGGCATAGTTTACTGCAAACTCTATATCTGGTTTACTTATTCGCGCTGCAAAAAGTAGAGAGCCTATGGCTTCGCTATAAGGTATCTTATTTTTATCCCAATTTTTAGAATTTACCGACTTATCTTTTCTAAGATATACACCGGGCTCAGCAGGAATGCTAGAAAATTTTGAGTCATGCATATTAAATTTATTCAACAGCTTATTTATGTACATAGGTTGACAAATTTTTAAGGAACGCTGTTCCCGATTACGTACAATTTGAAAACCTAAAAACTCACATGCATTATCTACAGTTATCTTAAAATTACTTTGAAGGTATTCTAACACTTCAGCTATAGCGCTAGAATTTTCGCACATTAGCAAGCCGTCATCGACGTAGAGCGCTAAATAAACCGGAACACCTTTAATGGTACCGACGAACACGCACTTTCACAGCTACCGAAACTGAATGCTTTAAGAAATCCTACAAATTTCTCGTTCCAGCATCGGGGGGATTGCTTCAAACCGTAAAGACTACGATGTAGCTTACAAACAGAATGTTCGTCTTCACAATACCCAGGAGGCTGCTCCAGGTATATCTCGTCCTGAAGGTGACCATAAAGAAATGCTGTCTTTACGTCAAACTTCATAAGTTCGTAATCACGTTCTGCTGCAAGTGCTGATAATAATCTTACGGATTCATATCTTACAACAGGTGCGTAGGTTTCAAAATAATCGATAGCATCCCGTTGAGAAAATCCCCTGGCAACCAATCTAGCCTTGTACTTTTTTAACACTCCAGATGAATCCGATTTAATAGCAAAAACCCATCTACAACTAATAACAGGCTTGCCCTCAGGCCTAGGTAATGCAGACAAACTCCATGTATGATTTTCTGTAAGGGCTTCCATTTCTTCATCCATGGCTTTTTTCACTTATCTGCATTTTCACTCGCGATCGCTTCATGATAACTGACAGGTACTACTTCGGTATAAAATGCAACAGGTACACCATATCGATTAGGAGCTTTAATCGACTCTCTGTTGCGCAAATTTCGTAATTCAGCCCCTTCAGCCACCGGACTATTACCTCCTTCTTCCTCTCTTGAAGTTTGCAGCTGGGGTTGTACCATGGGTGGCGTCTCGGGTGGTACAATAGGATCATTTTCACTTTCATCAACAGGTAGCTCGTCTTGTTTGACAAAAATAAGGTTGAAGTCAATTGAAAAACCGCCAGAATTTTGCGAAATTCCGCCAGAATTTTCATTATAATCAACATCGCTGCTGATGTAGATTTTAGCTGTATTATTGTCAGATAATCGATAATTAGTTGATTCACCATCATAGCTAACAAAAATAACCTTTTTGCTTTTTGGGTCAAATTTATTTCGTTTCACTTTCGGCATATTTAGGTACGGTTGCGATCCAAAAACTTTCAAGTGCTTTATCTGCGGTTTACGACCAAACCATTTCTCAAAAGGGATTGTTTTTTCGGATGGCTTTAAAATAACCCTAGTTAACACATAACAGGCAGTACTAATGGCTTCTGGCCATAATTTATGATCCACATTCTTGCTTAATAACATGGATCTTGCAGATTCTGTTATTGTTCTTATTTCACGCTCGGATCTTCCATTTTGCTCATGAATATAAGGAGAAGAAAATTCATGTATAATAACTTTTTGCTTAAGATAGTTGCTAAATTCTCTCGATGTATATTCTGTTCCATTTTCTGACCGTAGTACCTTTATATTAGTGTTAAGCTGATTTAACCCAAATGCTTCAAATTCGCGAAATTTTCCAAAAACATCGCAAAAAATATACTTAACTAAAATTCTAAATATAACTTCAACAAAATCACTCACATCCTCTTCGTCGGAAAAACATTCTTGCAATAATTTTTGTAAACGTTGGCGCTCTTTCTTAAAACTACACATCTTTACTGGCCAAAAGTCCAACTGATTTTGTAAACAGTATTCAAGTCGTAACATAAACTTGCAAGTCGAAACCTGTGCGTGCGTACATGAAATCTGCATGGTGACACATTGGTCTCATATGGCCCAAAGGCAAAAATTGCAAATCAGAGGCCGCATGAGACCAATGTGTCACCATTTCTGTTTTTTTGTTATTTGCCGGTTTTTTATTTTTAACTTTTAGTAGCATAATAAGTTATTTATAAATATTTTTCTTTAAAGAAAAGGAAAAAATAATTTGGCCTCATGGACCAATTTTTATTTGTCCATGCTGGCACTCAACGTGTTAAAAGAGATTGCAGTTATTAAAATAGAAGTAGGAATGTTTTTATTAATTTAAATTAATGTCTAAGTTATGTGAAAAAAATAAGTTTGTACTTGA
The DNA here is from genome assembly GCA_963243735.1 of Neocrepidodera transversa. NCBI lineage: Eukaryota > Metazoa > Arthropoda > Insecta > Coleoptera > Chrysomelidae > Neocrepidodera > Neocrepidodera transversa. The sequence continues at coordinate 8,351,412 of OY725347.1, forward strand.
ATTCCAACATCAAAACTATCACTTTTCAATGTATACATATTTCTCTAAAAACCGTTAATGTAACATATCCAACTCTTATTTCCATCTAAATTTCTATTTTAATAACTCATCATTAATATAAATCCTTTATGCTCGTACATTCTTTTGAACTCTTTAAGTGACATTCTATCTATAAATAGTTGATGGGGAAAGGCGCACACATACACAAATATCTCTTAGCTTATTACTTGGTGTTTTCTTTTTGGACAACTTTATTTAGAAACAACTTTTTGGCTGATCGCACCTGTGTCCTATATATAATTGGATTTTAGGAATACACGTGCAGTGACGGCACTTGTGCAAATTGTTTACGTGAAAATTAATTTTGTATAATAAGTGGCCATAAAAGAAATAAGTAAAAAATCGGTTGTGTCAAACCAAAACTTTCCCTACGAGTATCCAATAATTTTTCAGCTATTTAATGATAAACTTTCATATGTTGACATTTTCTTATTTTTGGCAGGTGACAGTTGGAGTAATAACTGTTCTGACTAGAATTTTTCAAGGGCTTTCAAATGACAAATTGCAAGTCAAATGCCATGAGATATTGCATCTGTCATTTTTTGATAGTGACACTTCCATACCATATTTCTTTTTTTTTGTCACTCTTTTTTCCCTCAATCTTTTTTTTCCAGACTTTTACTTACCCGACCCACCTCCTGGAAGGGAAAGTAATGTGAACGAGCTAAAAATAAATTTCGAGATAAAAACGGAAATATCCTTTTTGGGGTCCCCTGAAACCATTTCCAGATGGAAGTCTGTCTGTCTGTCTATGTGTGTGTGTATTCTTCCACGATAGAGGCCACACGTTTAATCCGATTGAGCTGAAATTTGGCATACGGGTTTGAGTTACTCGTCGGAAGAACCCACTAGTTTTTGTACGACATCTGTCAAACGGAAGTACCACTATCAAAAAATGACAAATGCAATATCTCATAGAATTTGACTTGCGATCTGTCATTTGAAAGCCCTTGTAAAACTCTATTCAGAACATTATTTCTCCAATTGTCACCTGTCAAAAATAAAAAATGTCAAAATTTGAAACTTTAACATTATATATCTGAAAGCGTATTCGTGGATACTCGTCAGGAAAGTTTTGGGGAGACAAAACCATCTTTTTTTTTACCCTTTTTTGACTTTTTTGGTCTTTTTTTATTTTTTTATTCTTTTTCCTTTATTGCCCATTTTTTTGGCTTTAATAAGGCTATTTGTTTTGGCCTTTGTTGTGCCTTCCTTTACCAATTTGTTTTTTTTGCAATGTTTTTGCCTTTATTTTACCCTTTTTATTTGCTCTTTTTACTTTTTTCTTTTTTTAGCTTTTTTATTTTTTTGCCTCTTTTGGCCATTTTTGCATTTATTTGCCTCGATTTTTTTTTTGCTTTTTATACCCTTTTTGGCCTTTTTACCACTTTATGGCCATTTTTTTTGGTTAAAAAAAATTAGACATTTTTGGCCTTTTTTGAACTTTTTTGTCTTTTTTGCCTTTATTTTGACTTTTTTGTAAACTTTTAAAAATTGTTTTTAACTTTTTTAGCCTTGAACTTTTTTGCCTTTTTGCCTTTGTTTTGCCTTTATATTGTCTTTTTTTTACATTTTTAAAAGTTTTTACATTTTTTTTATTACTTTTTTTGGCATTTTTTGAAATTTTTGTCATTTTTTAAACGTAATTTTTTTTTACTTTTTTTACGTTTTTAAGTTTTCACATTTTTTTTATTACTTTTTTTTGGCATTTTATGAATTTTGTGTCATTTTTTAAACTTTTTAATTTTTTTTACTTTTTTTGCCATTTTTTAAATTTTCTTGCCTTTGTTGTGCCTCTATTTTGTGTTTTTTTTAAAATTTTTTTTACTTTTTTGGCGTTTTTTGCTTTTTTTCCCTTTACTTGTCTTTTTTTGTACTTTTTGTTGATTTTTTTACCCTTTGTTCGTTTGTTTGTTAAGCCTTTTTTCCTTCTTTATTTTTCCTTTTGTTACCTTTTTTGCTTTTTCTTTGCATTTTTTGCCCCTTTGCCAATTTTTTCAAATTGTATTAAGATTTTTATGCTATTTTTAATTGATGCCTATTTTCACTCTTTTTTTTATTATAGTTTTATTTTTTGCCGAAACTTTGCAATTCTTTATCATTTTAAACAATTTTTTTTCCTTTTTTTGAAAGATTTCGTTACCTTGTTGCTATTTATAACAATTTGTTACAATTTTCAGTAAATTTTGTCGTTTTTTATTTTAATTAATTTTTGAGTATTTTTGCACTGTTTACCTATTTTGATTTTCCAGCAATTTACTTTATTTTTATATCATTTTCCCATTCAGGAATTTTGCATTTGGTAATTAAAATAATCATATTCGCCACAACCGAGCCGGGAAAGTTCTGGGGTGACACAGCCGATTTTTTTACTGTGTTTTTATTTTGTCAAACTTTTTTTCTCATTTTTTTCTCCACTCTTTTGTTCGCCTTTTTGTTTACTATTTTTTTACTTTTCATACTTTTTGTCCATTTTTTCCACTTTCAAAAAATGGCGAAAACTAGCAAAAAAAACAACCAAAAAAATCATAAAAACCAGAAAACAATAGAAATAGAAAAAAACAATACAATAAGAATACATTGGGCAGACAGCGAAAGCTCAACCCAAACAGAAAGTAGGAAGAAGAAGAATACAATAAGAAAAAAGTAGAAAAAAATCTGAACAAAACAGAAAAAAATTTAAAAACGAAAAAAAAAAAGAGAGAAAAATCGGATAAAATCGAAAAACAACAGAAACCATTAGTAAATGTTGAAAAAATAAAAAAAAAGGAAAAAATAAGAAATTGAAAAATACTGTAAAAACCGACAAGGAAACATCAAAAAAATCAAATAAAACGCTAAAATCACAAAAAACGAAAAAAAGGTGGCCAAAAAACGAAAAGAATAGATTAATATTGCAAAAAATTGCAAAAAAATTGCAAAAAATTAAAAAATCGCAAAAATCAGAAAAAAAATTAAAAAATTTGAGAGATTTGATGTAAATTGCGAATAATTACAAATACGTCTAAAAAACCGGCATAAAAACCATAAACAATCCAAAAAAAATTGTAAACAAAAACTGCAGAAAAATATTCAAAAAATCGAAAATAAAATCGCAAAAAAATTGCAAATGCAAATTCGTAAAAAATCGGGGAAAATGCAAAAAGTCTCAAAAATAATAGTAAAAAATGATAAAAAATCGCAAAAAACAACCAAAAACCCGAAAAAAGGGAGGGATGAAAATACGACCGAAAACGGAGATTTTGAAAATTAGGACTCGAAAAAATTTGGACATCGACTGTATAGATTTAGGAACAATAATCCGCGGTCAAAAAATTTTTATCGGGATTTTTGTATTAATTATGAATTAGTTAATTAAAAATTTTTACCTACTTGAATAGGAATATTGTATATGCGATAATTATTAAATAACAAATCTAAATTTTTTTTTCCTTTTTGGACATATTATTGACAGGTCTCGGAACAGATTTCAGTTGGAAAAATTAAAAAGTTGTTATTTTTTCCTTTATTAATAACAATTTACTTACTTAAAAGATTAAAAAACTTCATTAATCATTGAAAAAAAAAATATTTTTTTCGTATTACTATTGATTCGGTTTTTATGATTAGAATTCATATGAAAATAATTTTTATTTCCTATTTTTTACAAAATTGTTATAAATAAATGCGTTGTTTATAAGATACTTTAAAATGTTTTTTTGGAACATAATAAAAAATCGATCCTTAAAAAAATTTTTTTATTACTTAAAAACGTATTTGTTAATTAACATTTTTTTCTAACATATAAATAAATTAGTTTATCAAAAAATAACACATGATTGTTTTTGTTTAATTATAAACAAAAAGAAAAAAATTATAGAAAAAATTTAATTGTTTATAAGAAATTGTTTATAAAATAAATAATGAAAATTTAAATAAACACATTGGTCCTGCAGTTCCGGTAGGTAGAATTTTTTTTGGGAAATTTCCTCGCCTTTTTAAATCTTTTTATTTTTTAGTTAATTGTTTATAACTTTTGCAATTTTTGCAAGCGGCACTTGAATTTTTCCAAAAATCATCTACACGCTATTCCGAATTAAATGACACATCGTTCATATTTTTTGGAGGCGCAGAAAAAGTTTGACCCAAAAAGCACTTGCTGACTAAACCCGGTAAAAGCTAATTAAATATATTTCGCTGTCTTTGTTTTTGATGGTTTCTTACTAATGAGCCTCCTATATTTAAATTTCCCGTGATATTTCCCAGAGGAAACGTCAATTACTCCTTCTAGAATATTATGGCTGTAAGTCAGAAATTTCACCTACAGCATAATTTAAGATGCGTTATTTAGTACTAAAATGAAAAATATTTTTTATGGCTGCATCAAGTGTACTGATTTATTTTATTTAGTTTATAAAAATTAATCGAATTTTTATATATAATCAATGACAATCTAAATATTAATTTTTATTGGTGAATTTTATTTTTCGTACCAGACTTATTTTCCCAACTAGTGTCCAAGAAAACTTTTTCAGATATTTAATGTTAAAGTTTCAAATTTTGACATTTTTTTAATTTTGACAGGTGACAGTTGGAGAAATTATTTTAACTGTTCTTAATAGAGTTTTTTAAGGGCTTTCCGTGACATATTGTATCTGTCATTTTTTATAGTGACACTTACGTTTTAAAGATGTCGCACAAAAACAAATGGGTTCTTCCGACGGGTAACCTAAACCAATATACCAAATTTCAGCTTAATCGGATTAAACGTGTGGCCTCTATCGTGGAAGAATACACACAGATAGACAGACAGACAGACTTCCATCTGGAAATGGTCTTCATCATGTCAGGTGACCTCAAAATGGATATTTTCATCTTTATCTTGAAAATTTTTTTAGCTCGTTCACAATATTTTCCCTTCTCGGAGGTGGGCCGGGAAAGTTTAAATTACCAAAATTTTCATGTTCATTTTTTTTACGTGTGATTTGATTCATCTTTATGTGTTTCTTTTGTTTTCTTTCTTCATTAACAAAATTAAAAAACACACGCAGAAAAATATTGGAAATTTCTTTCCTCTCTTTTTTTTTAAGAAAAATCTTAATTTTTGGTGTAATTTTCTTTTCAAATTTTTTTGCAACTTTCGTATACTTTTTCCCCCTCTTTTTTCAAGAAAATTTCTCCTAGTTTTTTTTCTTCCAATAATGTGAATTATTTCAATAATTGTCTTTTCAGATTTTTTGCATTTTTCGGGTACTTTTATCCCTATTTTCTCTTAAAAATTTCTCCAATTTTTTTAAAAAAAAATTGCATTTTTTTGCCACTAAGTTTTTTCTCCATCTCCATCTCCTCTTGAAAATTTCACCTATTTTTTCTTTAAAAAATAACATTTTTTTTAACATTTCTCTCTTCAAATTTTTTGCGCTTTTTAGTTCTTTTTTCCTCTACTTTCTACTAAAAAATTTTTGTGTTTTTTACCAAAAATATAAGTTTTTTCGAATATTCTCTATTTAAATTTTATGCACTTTTTGGCACCTCTTTTCTATTGAAAATTTCCACTCTTTTCTCTTAAAGAAAATGGCGCTTATTTGTATTTTTCTTCTTAAAAAATTGTATTTTTGGATCTAAATTTACCTTATTTTCATTCGAAAATTGCTCTTTTTCTCTTAAAAAAATTGCCTTTTTCACTCTTTTGTTTTCTCAAAAATTTCCATTTTTTAAGTAATTTTTTTTTTTTATTTTCACTCCTGAAAAAATAGCATTCCTTGGTCTTTTATTATTTAAATTTACATTTTTGGACCTAAATTTCCCCTCTTTTCTCTCACAAATTTCCCTTCGGTTCTCTTGAAAAATTTCCCGCTTTATTCCTAAAAAATGGCACTTTTGCCTTTTTGTTTTTCCATCTTTTCACTTTTGGCACTTTTTGTTCAAAAATTAGACACTTTTTTAGATAATATTATTTTCAAATTTTTTGCATTTTTTCCCTCTTTTCTCTTGAAAATGTCCCCTCTTTTTCTTAAAAATTGGCATTTTTTTGAATTTTTGTTTTCGTTTTTAAATTTGCATTTTTTTGGACATTAATTCCCTTCTTTTGTCTTGAAATTTTTGCCTTTGTTTTGTTCAAAAATGTGAGTTTTTTCGATAATACTCTCTTCAAATGTTTTGCACTTCTTTGGTACTTATTTCCCTTCTTTTTTCTTGAAAATTTCCCCCGTTTTCTTTTTAAAAAATATCACTTTTTTAACTTTTTTTTTCTTAAACATTTGTATTTTTTGGAACTAAATTTTCACTCTATTCACTCAAAAATTTCCCCTCTCTTCTATTGAAAAATTGTACTTTTTGTTTTTTTTTTGTATTCTGGAAAATTTCCATTTTTGGACATAAATTTCTCCTCTTCTTTCTCACAAATTTGCCCTCTAGAAGAAAAATGACACTTTTTTGTTCTTCTAAAATTAGCAGTTTTCATCTTAATTTGCTATCTTTTCACTCAAAATTTTCCCCTCTTTTCTCTGGAAGAAATTGCACTTTTTGGACTTCTTTTGTTTTCTCGGAAAATTGCATTTTCGGAACTAAATTTTCCATCTCTTCTCTTGAAATTTTTGGCACCATTTTGTCTTTTGTTTCTCGATTTTTTTCAGTTTTGTTGACCTGAAAAAATTGCACATTTCCTCTTTTTTTTTTCTTAAAAATTTGCAGTTTTTTGACCTAAATTATTTTCTTTTTTACTCAAAATTTTTCCCTCTTGACTCCTGAAAAAATTGCACTTTTTTTGTCTTTTCTGTTTTACTGAAAATTTGCATTTTTGGATCTAAATTTCCCATCTTTTCTCTTGAAAATTTGTCACCATTTTGTCTTTTTTTCTCGAGTTTTTAGTTTTTTTGACCTTAAAAAATTGCACTTTTTCTTGTTTTTTTTCTTAAAAACTTATAGTTTTTTTACCTAAATTACCTTCTTTTTTACTCAAAAAATTTCCCTCTTCTTTCCTGAAAAAATTGCACTTTTTTTGTCTTTTCTCTCACACGAGAACAATACTTTTCTCGTCTCATCTCGTTTCGTCTCGTGAAATCGAGACGAGAGCGAGACAAGACCTTTTTAAAAACTATTTAGGCAATACCCGAGAGTCTCGTTTCTAGCCTCGTTCAAATTTATTCAATTTTTTTTTTCAATTTCCTAGCAAAATAAACCAGCAAGCAGTATAAACATTTAAATTTTTTTTATAATAAAAGAAAGGTCTGCGTAGGTTACGCTAAATCAAAAATCTCTTAACCATCTGTGATATATTCTATTTTATATAAAATGACACTGAATGTGTTACGAATTTTTTTGGACATTTTTATAACTACCTAGAAACTACATTTGTTGTTCAAGGTTGAAGGTATTATTTTTTTCTCAACTAACGAAACCGAGAAGAGATTTTTGAAATTCTCGCCTTATCTCGTCTCGCGTGAAGCCCTAAGTGTACCTCTAAAATAAATTGAGTCTGTTTTTTCTAATGTCGATAAATAAATACTAGATTTAGTCCAAGAACCAGGTACCTACTTATTTTCTACAATTTTCTACAGATCAAATTTTATTATGTAACATATTCAGGAGTGTTGCCTAAAAGTTTGTTATAACCCAGCTTTATTAACATTTTAATTTGACATCTTTAATTAATATTCAATTTGCTTGAGTAAAAATTTTTAACACTAAAAAATAAAAAATTGTAACTTCTTTTAAATAAATAATTCACCTCAAAAAATATACTTTAATAAGTAGAAAATTTAGTCAATTTATCAAAAGTTAGTAATTATTTAAAAAAGAATATAATTTATTCAACAGAAATGTTAGATGTGATTGATCCCTGTTCATTTATTTAAGGAACTCAAATATTGTTTTATAATTTATGTACCTCTTCTTTTATTTCCCTTGTTATGCTACACATTAAACCCATTATTGTTTTTTTTTTCATTTATTCAACTGTTCAAATACAAACACAAACCCTTTTAACGGATTTTTATTATTAACCCGTTTCAATTAATACTGGCGATTATTTTAATTGCTGCTTTAATATAAAAATTTTCTTAGAAACAAAGATTAATTTATTATTAAATTTTTTTATATTGTTATCATTATTGTTTATATCATTACAATAATAAATAAGATAAATAATTTTCTATAAATCTGGTATTTTTTTTAATAAACAAAGATTTAATAAATAGTTTATAGCTACATACAGAGTGTTTTTTTCTTTATCTAATTAATATCCCATAGAAATTTAATTATTTTTATTACATTTTCAATGTAAATTCTAATCAAACTATTTAACAATATTTATTTAACATGCCTGGATTTAACGATTGTACACAAATCTCCATTAAAACAAACATTTCAACGGTAAACGTACCAAAGATTTTCATGAAAACGTATAAATAGTTTTATTACACGAATCAAAATTTCTTGGTACAGTTTCAAAGGTGAAAGAATATTATTTGTAAATAACATATTTTCTTATTATGTTTTTATGACTATGTTTTGGTTAAATTAATTCGTCGGTCTTAGTACTTTTTATAAAATACAATTAAGTTTTATAACAGCATTTATATGGTGCCAAAAAGTTAAATAAATAGCCTTCAATAAATAGTTAATTTAGTTTAAATTAGTTTTCTGTAGTTAAAAAATTGTAAAAATTTCGCATATCAATATTATAAAATTAAGTATTAGATTTTGGTATTTTCGGAAATGTATAAATATTTATGAAAAAATGCACCTAATATTGATCTCTTAATTTAACGTTAAATAATGGAAAAAACAGTAGGGACAAAAATTTTGAAAAAAATATATGTTAGGCACTAAAATTTTCTATATTAGTTATCAGAAAATAAAATATCAGATTTTTGTATTTTCTCAATTATAAAAATATATATAGAAAAATGCACCTAATATTGATCTCTCAATTTACCGTTAAATAATGGAAAAACAGTAGGGACAAAAATTTTGAAAAAAATATATGTTAGGCACTTATATATTCAATACCAGTTACCAAAAAATAAAATATCAGATTTTTGTATTTTCTCAATTATAAAAATGTATATCGAAAAATGCACCTAATATTGATGTCTCAATTTACCGTTAAATAATGGAAAAACGGTAGGGAAAAAAGTTTTGAAAAAAATATATGTTAGGCACTAATATTTTCAATACCAGTTACCAAAAAATAAAATATCAGATTTTTGTATTTTCTCAATTATAAAAATATATATGGAAAAATGCACCTAATATTGATCTCTCAATTTACCATTAAATAATGGAAAAACAGTAGGAACAAAAATTTTGAAAAAAATATATGTTAGGCACTAATATTTTCAATACCAGTTACCAAAAAATTAAATATCAGATTTTTGTCTTTTCTCAATTATAAAAATATATATGTAAAAATGCACCTAATATTGATCTCTCAATTTACCGTTAAATAATGGAAAAACGGTAGGGACAAAAGTTTTGATTAAAATATATGTTAGGCACTAATATTTTCAATAATAGTTACCAAAAAATTAAATATTAGATTTTTGTATTTTCTCAATTATAAAAATATATATGGAAAAAAGCACCTAATATTGATCTCTCAATTTAACGTTAAATAATGGAAAAACGGTAACGGCAAAAATTTTCCAAAAAATATATGTTACTAACTAATATTTTCAATAATAGTTACCAAAAAATAAAATATTAGATTTTTGTATTTTCTCAATTATAAAAATATAAATGGAAAAATGCACCTAAAATTGATCTCTCAATTTAACGTTAAATAATGAAAAAACGGTAGGGACAAAAATTTTGAAAAAAATATATGTTAGGCACTAAAATTTTCTATATTAGTTATCAGAAAATAAAATATCAGATTTTTGTATTTTCTCAATTATAAAAATATATATAGAAAAATGCACCTAATATTGATCTCTCAATTTACCGTTAAATAATGGAAAAACAGTAGGGACAAAAATTTTGAAAAAAATATATGTTAGGCACTTATATATTCAATACCAGTTACCAAAAAATAAAATATCAGATTTTTGTATTTTCTCAATTATAAAAATGTATATCGAAAAATGCACCTAATATTGATGTCTCAATTTACCGTTAAATAATGGAAAAACGGTAGGGAAAAAAGTTTTGAAAAAAATATATGTTAGGCACTAATATTTTCAATACCAGTTACCAAAAAATAAAATATCAGATTTTTGTATTTTCTCAATTATAAAAATATATATGGAAAAATGCACCTAATATTGATCTCTCAATTTACCATTAAATAATGGAAAAACAGTAGGAACAAAAATTTTGAAAAAAATATATGTTAGGCACTAATATTTTCAATACCAGTTACCAAAAAATTAAATATCAGATTTTTGTCTTTTCTCAATTATAAAAATGTATATAGAAAAATGCACCTAATATTGATCTCTTAATTTACCGTTAAATAATGGAAAAACAGTAGAGACAAAAATTTTGAAAAAAATATATGTTAGGCACTAATATTTTCAATACCAGTTACCAAAAAATTAAATATCAGATTTTTGTCTTTTGTCAATTATAAAAATGTATATAGAAAAATGCACCTAATATTGATCTCTCAATTTACCGTTAAATAATGGAAAAACAGTAGAGACAAAAATTTTGAAAAAAATATATGTTAGGCACTAATATTTTCAATACCAGTTGAAAAAAAAAATAAAATATCAGATTTTTGTATTTTCTCAATTATAAAAATATATATGGAAAAATGCACCTAATATTGATCTCTCAATTTAACGTTAAATAATGAAAAAACGGTAAGGGCAAAAATTTTCCAAAAAATATATGTAAGGCACTAATATTTTCTATAACAGTTGCTGAAAAATAAAATACCAGATTTTTATATTTTCTCAGTTATAAAAATATATATGGAAAAATGCACCTAATATTGATCTCTTAATTTAATGTTAAATAATGGAAAACCGGTAAGGGCAAAAATTTTACAAAAAATATATGTTAGGCACTAATATTTTCTATAACAGTAACTGAAAAATAAAATATCAGATTTTTGTCTTTTCTCAATTATAAAAATATAAATGGAAAAATGCACCTAAAATTGATCTCTCAATTTAACGTTAAATAATGAAAAAACGGTAGGGGCAAAAATTTTACAAAAAATATATGTTAGGCACTAAAATTTTCAATAATAGATGCCAAAAAATAAAATATTAGATTTTTGTATTTTCTCAGTTATAAAAATATATATGGAAAAATGCATCTAATATTGATCTCTCAATTTAACGTTAAATAATGGAAAAAGGGTAAGGACAAATATTTTACAAAAAAATATATGTTAGGCATGAGGACTTTTTTAATAATTACTAAAACTATAACAAATTAGATTTTTGTATTTTTTCAAATATAAAAATATATATGAAAAAATTCACTTAAATAAACAAAATATATTTTCCAAGTTATTTTCGTCAAGCGAATCGTTTTCCAAAAAAATTTTTGGAAGTGATTGCGAAAACATCTCTTGCCATGCCATAACCAAAAACTGAAACTAATTTTGGCATTTAGACAAATCATATATCAATTCATTAAAATGCGAACATCGTTATGTAACATTTTTTGATTAATTTTGTTTGGGTTTCTAACTACATTTACCTTGGATACCAAAAATATTTAAAATTAAAATTATTACTTTTTAGACATCAATCAAACTGATTTACTAGAGTTTATTAATAATTTTACATAATGGTACGATTAAGGTGAATTTATATTTAGTTAATGAAGTAATCATGGGGAATAAAAGTATTTAATATTATTAAAAAAATAGCTCAAGAATCTTATTTTTTGTAGTATTATTCTTATTCTAAATTTAATAATATGAAAAAGTGGTAATTGCAAGTAATTTATTTATATATCAATAATGCGCGAACGGAGAAGTGTGAGATTTTGTAATGTTAAAGTTTATATACAGGAGCAGTGCAGAAAGCTAAAATTAATATAAATTATTTGTTACAAATAAATTAAATCAGATATGATATAAGATTCATTTTTTATCTCAAACATTCGATAATTTTTAATTATCGGTACGAATGGGCTTGGAGGCATGGGTCAATTTTTTTTTTTTGTTTTAATAAGTTTTTACTTTCCTTTATTGTAATTTTAATATTGAAGTGAAAATTTCTTTAGACTCGTTAAACGATTTTTGTTTAGGTAAAAAATGGGAAAAATAGGGAAAGTGAAAAAAGGAGTGAAAAATAGGAAAATGGGAAAAAATATGAAAAAATCGTAAAAACGGAAAAAATAGCAAAACCCGATAAAGTAAGAAAAATAAGTAAAACATGAAAAAATCTGAAACAATCAGAAATGGGAAAAAATAGGGAAAAATAAAAGAGACAGAAAAAATAAGAAAAAATGGGCGAAATAGAAAAATATGGAAATATTGGCAAAAATAAAAAAATAGGAAAATAATATAAAAAAACAGTAAAAAACAGGAAAAAACAAGAAAAAGCATGAACAAATAGTAAAAAAACAGGAAAAAATGGGAAAAAAGAAGTGAAGAATAGGAAAATGGGAAACCATATGAAAAAATTGTAAAAACAGAAAAAAAAATTGCAAAACCCGAAATAGTAAGATAAATAAGTGAAACAGGAAAAAATCTGAAACAATCGAAAATGGGAAAAAATTGGGAAAAATTGAATGTACAGAAAAAACGGGCAAATTAGAAAAATTGGGAAATATTGGCAAAAATAAAAAAATAGAAAAATAATATAAAAAAATAGTAAAAAACAGTAAAAAACAAGAAAAAGCATGAGCAAATAGTAAAAAATAGAAAAAAACAGGAAAAAATAGGGAAAAAGAAAAAAGGAGTGAAGAATAGGAAAATGGGAAAAATATGAAAAAATTGTAAAAACAGAAAAAAAAAATAGCATACCCGAAAAAGTTAGAAAAATAAGTAAAACAGGAAAAACCCTGAAACTATCGAAAATGGGAAAAAATAGGGAAATATACAATATACAGGAAAAAATAGAAAAAATGGATAAATTAGAAAAATTGGGAAATTTCGGCAAAAATAAATAAAATAGAAAAATAAAATAAAAAAATAGTAAAAAACAGGAAAAAACAAGAAAAAGCATGAGCAAATAGTAAAAAATAGAAAAAAACAGGAAAAAATAGGGAAAAAGAAAAAAGGAGTGAAGAATAGGAAAATTTGAAAAATATGAAAAAATCGTAAAAACAGAAGAAAAAAATAGCAAAACCCGAAAAAGTAAGAAAAATAAGTAAAACTGGAAAAAATCTGAAACAATCGAAAATTGGAAAAATAAAAAATACAGAAAAAATGGGCAAAATATAAAAATTAGAAAATATTGGCAAATATAAAAAAAAATTGAAAAATAATATAAAAGAGATATTAAAAAACAGGAAAAAACAAGAAAAAGCATGAACCGACAGGAAAAAATAGGAAAAAACAGAGAAAAAAAGTAAAAAAAAAATACAAAGGAAAGTAGCTAAAAATACAAGAAATCAAAAATTATCGCAAAAAGTCGTAAAAAAAATTCAAAGAAAATCGTAAAAAAGCGCGAAAGAATCGTAAAATAAAACGAAACAAACTCCAAAAATAAAAATTGCAAAAAATCTCAAAAAAAAAACTCAAGAAATCGCAGAAAATGGAAAAAAATAGCAAAAAACAACAAAAAAAAACCAAAAAATCCGAAAAAACAATGTAATCTTCTAAATAATTTAAATAAAAATGAAAAAATTTGAAGGAATTGAAATAAATCGAAAAAAATCAGATCAATAAAAAAAATGAGAAAAATATCAGAAAAGAAAAGATATAGAAAAAAACAATATAATGAGAAAAAATGGGAAAAATTTGGAAAAAATCAAAAAAAAATAAAAAATCGGAACACAACAGAAAAAAGGATTTTAAAAATAAGAAAAAAAAACCCAAGAAATTGCAGAAAATGGTAAAAAAAATTCGAAAAAATAGGAAGAATAGCAAAAAATAATAAAAAGACAACCAAAAAAACCGAAAAACAATGTAACCATCTAAAAATTTTAAACAAAAATGAAAAAATTTGAATGAATTGAAATAAATTGAAAAAAATCAGATGAATAAAAAAAATGAGGAAAAAATCAGAAAAGAAAAGAAATAGAAGAAAACAATATACAATGAGAAAAAATTTGGGAAAGGAAAAAAATTAGAAAAAATAAAAAATCGGAACAAAACAGAAAAAAGGATTTTAAAAATAAGAAAAAAAAACAAGAAATTGCAGAAAATGGTAAAAAAAAAAACCGAAAAAATGGGAAACAACAGCAAAAAATAATAAAAAACAACCAAAAAAACCGAAAAAACAATGTAGCCATCTAAAAATTTTAAACAAAAATGAAAAAATTTGAAGGAATTGAAATAAATTGAAAAAAATCAGATCAATAAAAAAAAATTAGAAAAAAATCAGAAAAGAAAAAAATAAGAGAAAACAATACAATGAGAAAAAAATTGGGGAAAGGAAAAAAATTAGAAAAAATAAGAAATTGGAACAAAACAGTTAAAAGGATTTTAAAAATAAGAAAAAAAAACACAAGAAATCGCAGAAAAAAATAAAACAACAAATCGAAACAATAGCAAAAAAAAAAAACAAAAAAACAACCGAAAAAACCGAAAAAACAATATCATCTAAAAAATATAAATAATAATGAAAAAATTTGAAGGAATTGAAATAAATCGAAAAAATCAGATCAATAAAAAAAATGAGAAAAAAAAATAGAAAAAAATAATACAATGAAAAAAAGGGGAAAATTTGGAAAAAAATCAGAAAAAATAAAAAATCAGAACAAAACAGAAAAAAGGATTTTAAAAATAAGAAAAAAATCAAATGAAAGAAAATATAGAAAAAATGAGAAATTATTTAAAATCTAAAATTACTGAAAAAATCTTGTTAAAATTAGAGGAAAATTAAAACAAAAATAATTATTCGATTTTAAGAGAAATTAATTCATTATTAAGAAAATAATTTTTTTTTAAATAATGTACCTATTCAAAACAAAAGACAATCGTAAAAACACATTATATATTTTGACGAAAATAGAATCAAAAAAAATTTATTTTTTTCTAATCTAAAATTATTAAAAAAGAATTTTTATTTGGAGGACTAGAAAAAAATAAGAAATTACTCGTTATTTTTAAATGTAGCCGAGGGAAATTAGTTTTTTATTTGCAAAATCAATGTTTTTTTCATATAATGCAAACTATAGAAAAAATAATAAATTAATTAATTTTTCAAGGGGAATTTGTTTATTTTTATCAAAATCTAAAATTACCGAAAAATCTTGTTAAACTTTTTTAAATACATAGTCAGGGAAATTAGGTAATTATTTGGAAAATAATTTTTTTTCAAACAAATGAAAATCGCGAAAAAAAAAGAAATTATTTAATGTGAAAAAAAATATGAGTCAAGAGGAAATTTGTTTATTTTTTGGAAAAACTCCAAAAGTACTGGAACAAAATACAATAAAAATTCAAAAAAATAAATAAAAAAAAATTTAAATTTTCATAAATATAGTATGTAAAAATTCGTGTACTTGTTATTAATAAATCATTAACCATTACCAAAAAAATTACATAAATCTTACCTTTATTATGAAGCTCGTATCTTCAGTTTTCTTCTCTCACTTCACTTTATTTTAACTGAAAAAAAGAGAAACCGTGTTACTAATAAATAAGAGGAGCTAAATAATCATAATTTTTTAAAACTTGAGACAGGAATATTTAATCATATTATTAAAGAAAAATGGTACAAAGAAATAAACCGAAAAAAAAATAATTCCTATACATTTATAAATTGTCCAATAGAAGTCTATTGAAAATTTTTCTTTTTAATTGAACCCAAAAATAATTAGCATCCTGTATAATAAAATATAGAATGTAATATAAAAATAAAAGATTATAATATAAATTTGAATCATCCTGTAAACAGTTATAATTATTTTAAAGAAAATTCAAAGGTTATAAAAAATTTTAAATTGATTTTTCTATATGCGTATAAATTCGTATAAATTTCTAACATACCTTTAATAATTTACAAATTTTAAAATCACTAAACATAATTTTTATATCGATTTTGTAATAGTTTATTCACCGCGTTAACTAACACTATTATCGGAATTGTTCAAACTTGTTTAAAATATTTCATAGTCGACTATTTTTTTTTTGGAAATTTTATCGCGTCGGCGCGTTGGTGGAGGTGGAATTTATCTTTGCGTGTAAGATTTTATTTTTTTTAAGTAAAACATTATGATTTTTAAAAATACTGTATTGAAATATTTACAGCGCTGAATTAATTCATTTTATAATTCAAGCGTTAATTTTTACTTATACTCAATATACGAATTACAAATTTTAATAAAATACATGGAAATGCATCATTTTTTTCCATGTTAGTATATTTAAAAAATCGGCTGTATCACCCCAGATCTTTCCCGGCTCGGCTATAGAGAATAGGATTATTTTAATTACAAAATAATAAGCATTACATTAATTTCTAGAACACATTTTTAATAACAATTTGATGGTGAATATTTAAATGTTGATAATAACACATTATATAGCACATCGCTACAATTAGGAACTCCTAAAATTATGGGGTGAAAACTATTGGGAATTCGGGAAAAATTGTGATACAAAAGTTGTAGGGAATTTTATGCTCTACAACTTTACACTAGAATATTTTGCACTAAAGCGCTTTTTTTGCCTTTAAAATAAAAAAAAATGGAACAAGCATAAATGTGTATATTTTTCGCCCTCTAGCGGCGAAACAATGGGAAATCCAAAAAAAAGCTAAATATTAAAGTTAAAGGAAATTTGGTGCTCTATAACTTTGCACTAAAAAATTTTGCACTAAAGTGCATTGTTTATCCTCAAAATTTGAAAAAACTGTGAAAAACCTACATCTATATTTTTTGCGCGCCCTCTAGTGGCGCAACTACTGTAAATTCTGAAAATAGTTTGATACACAATTTGTAGGAAATACAGAAACGCAGACGCACAGACAGACCATACGCTGGAAATGGTTTTAATCTTCTCGGGGGACCTCAAAATGGATATTTCCATCGATTTCTCGAATTTTTTTTGCTCGTTCACTATACTTCCCCTTGATGTGACCAGGAAAGTAAAAAACTAGAAAATTCTGAAAAAGTCGGAAAAAAGAAAACATTGGTAAAAGTTGAAAAAATCAGAAAATTATGAAGAAAAAAGAAAAGCAAAAGAGTAAAATACGAAAAACCGAGAAAATCAAAAAAATTGTAAAAAACTAAAAAAAAACCGCAAAAAAAATTAAATAAACTCAAAAAACGAAAAAATCCCAAAAACGAAAAAAATGTCGCTAAAAAAAGGCAAGAGACCGAAGAAAAAATTTTAAATAAATCGTAAAAATTTACAAAAAATTTAAAAAAAATCGTAAAAATTGCAAATAATTACAAATAAATCTCAAACAAAAACGGTAAAAAATCTAAAAAAATAGCAAAAAACAGAAAATAGCAAAAAAAATTCAAAAAATCCCGAAAAAAATCGGAACAATCACAAAAAAAAATCTAAAAAAAAAAAAATTGAAAAATAAACGCAAAAATGATAAAAAATCGCAAAAATCCGAAATCATCTAAAAACTCTTGAAAAAAATTGTTTTAAAAATTCGAATGATTTGAAATAAATCGTAAAAAATCAGGGGAATCAAAAAAGCAATAGGAATAAATAGAAAAAAAAACTGAATGATAAAAAATGAGGAAAAATTAGAAACAATCAAAAAACAGAAAAAAAAACAAAAATATGTTAAATAGGCAATAATAGGAAAAAAGGGAAAAATAGAAAAAAAAACATGAAAAAATAGTAACAAATATCAAATAGAAGAGAGAAAAATAATAAAATGGGGAAATATGGGCAAATATAGGAAAATAGGGAAAATTAAAAAAAAAACTAAAAATTAGAAAAAAAAACAGGAAAAAATAAAGAAAATATGAAAAAACTTAATGAAGTACGGTCAAATTTTGGCCATGAGGCGACAACTATGTTTTTTTAATTGGTTGTTTAGAAAATATTCAATACGTAAATAAAATCGGTTAAAATCGAAAAAAAAAAGAAAACGGTGGTAAAAGCTAAAAAAATCAGAAAATATTGGAGAAAAATGAAAAATAAAAGTATGAAATACGAAAAAACGAGAAAATCAAAAAAATTGTAAAAAAAACAAAAAACCGCAAAAAAAAAGAAAAATGAACTCAAAAATACGACAAAATCCCAAAAAACCAATAAAAAGTCACTAAAAAATTGCAAAAAATCGTAAAAAACCGGAGAGTATAAAAAAATTTGAAATTAAATTGCAAATAATTACTAATAAATCTCAAAGAAAAGCGGTTAAAAAAAGCGTAAAAAATCGAAAATCCCAAAAAAATCGAAAACGAAAAACGCAGGAAATCGCAAAAAAATTTCAAAAAATCGGAAAATATCACAAAAATGATGCGCACAAAATCGAAAAAAAATACAAAAATTAACGCAAAAATGGTAAAAAATCGCAAACATTTAAAAAAATTAAAGAAAAAATAAAATAATTCGAAAGTTATGAAATAAATTGAAAAAAAATCAGGGGAATAAGAAAAAAAGCAAAAACAATAGAATTAAATACAAAAAAAATAGCAGAGTAAACAAAAAATGACGAAAAATTAAAAACAACCGAAAAATATCAGAAAAAAAAATAGTTATAATATCGGTAATAATGGGAAAAATGGGAAAAAAATGGAAGAAACAACATGAAAAAATTGTAAAAAATAGGAAATAGACGAGAGCAAAATAAGAAAATAGGGAAATATGGGCAAAAATAGGAAAATGGGGAAAACTAAAAAAAAAGATTAGACAAAAAAAATAGGAAAAAATAAAGAAAAATATGAAAAATAATAAAGTACGGTTGAATTTTTGCCACTGGCGACAACTAGTTTTTTAATTGGTTGTTTAGAAAATACGTAAATAAAATCGGCTCAAAGCCAAAAAAAAGAAAACATTGGTAAAAGTTGACACAACCAAAAGATTTTATAGAAAAATGAAAAACAAAAGGTATAAAATACGAAAAAATGAGAAAAACCAAAAAATTGTAAAAAAACCAAAAAAAAAACTACAAAAAAAGCAGAATTAACTCAAAAAAGAAACGCCAAAATCTCAAAAAAAAAAACCAAAAAAAAGTCGCTAAAAAGGCATGAAATTGAAAATAAATTCAAAAAAATCGTAAAAGATTGCCTAAAATCGCAAAAAACGGAAAGAATGAAAAAAATTTGGAAGATTTTAAATAAATTGCGAATAAATATAAATAAATCTTAAACAAAAAGGATAAAAGAGAGTAAAAAATCGAAACAAAATAACAAAAAACTCGCAAAAAAACCACAGATAATAAAAAAAAATCAAAAAATCGCCAAAAAAATTAGAAAAAAATTACAAAAAATTTAAAATGCAAATGAGCAAAAAATCGAAAAACAATGCAAAACAATCGCAAAAATAAACAAAAAATAATAGGTAAAAATCGAAAACTATCTAAAAAAAATTGAAATAAATCGAAAAAAAAATGGAAAAAATAGAAAAGAAATAGAAAGACACGGAATCAAAAAAATGAGGAAAGAATAGAAACAATCGTAAAAAATCAGAAAAAAACAAAATTAAGGAAATATACTCAAAAATATGAAAAATGGCAAAAAATATAAAAGAACATGAAAAAATAGTACAAAATAGAAAATCCACCAAAAAAATAGAGAAAAATAAGGAAACAGGGAAATATGGACAAAAATAGGAATATTGGGAAAATTAAAAAAACAACCAATAATAAATAGGAAAAAAAACAGGAAAAACTAAAGAAAATTTAAAAAAATAAGTATATACTGTAATAAAAAAAGCACCTATTGATAATATATTAATAAAAAAGATATCAAAAGTAATATTTGAAAAAAATTTAATACTGACAATTAAACCTAAATTATTAACAATATAAAAATATCTCAGATTTAAGAGAGTCAATTAAAAAGTTGTTTCCTATAAATTAATAAAATATTCCTATGAAAAAATATTATAAAAATACATAAACTCTAAAACATAATGAAATACGAATTTCGACAACTGCTATTTTTTTTTTGTACACGGAATTAAGAATTTTTTAAGTATTAAAACTACTCTAAAAATCACTGATACATAGGCAATGTGTAAATGTAAAAATGTAAACAAATAATTTAATTTTAACAATGTAAAAAAATGATATAATAATAATAGTTGTTACGTTTTGAAGTTCGGTAATCATAGAAAAAATAATGTTGGCAACAATGAAACATTTCTTGGCTTAAAAATTGAGGTCAGTAACCATAAAATGACACTAAGCATTTAGGTCACTAAAAGTTTTATAAATATATAGATAATTAGATAAAAATAATAACTATTGATATACCCAAGAAAAATAAATATACAGTACACTCTGTGTTTCCTTTGCCGAAGTAAAGGTTAGTTTATTATCTTTAGTTTTCAAAGATATCCTACAAATTTCTATTTCCTGTTCGTATCCATTTATTTGTCAGTGTCACTTATTTCGGGACCGAGTAAATGACACTTAAATTAGTGCCACATTTTTTATTTAAAATCATCTCTGTCGGATGTTTCAGGATTCCTAACAGAAATAACTGCAACCTCGGCGCCTACTTAATAGTTTCAAACATTCTGGCAAACTGATCGAAATTTTTAATTATATTTGTATCTAATTTTAGAACAAATCTATTACAGGGATTCGTCCCTGTTTCTCCATTAATGTTAATCCACCACACCTAAGACGAATTATCCAAAAACATCGCTCACGGCAAAGTGTTTATATTATAGTCCATTTGGTCCTTTGCTTAGTTCGAATAACAACCGTATTTAGAAGTGTATCTAGTTCCGACGGACGAAATGACTTGTAACTTGGCTTTGAACTCACTTTAAAGGATTCTATAATGGGATTTTAGGACCACTGGAGACACCGAGTTTCTGTCAGTGTTACAAAATCGAATGGTTTAAGCTTCATGGGTTGGTCATTAAATAGGAAAATTAAATGTTAGTACAGAGATGGTTTAAGGAAAATACAATAGTTTTTTCTATTTAACCTTTAAGTACCCGCACTCGAAAATTTCACTTAACTACCAAATTGAATTGTTTTAACGTTTCACATTTTTTGCTAACTTTTACAAATACTATGTTAAATTATGAAATAATTTATGCACATAGTACTTTTGGATCCTTTTCGAATATGCTATTTTGGCTAAAATAATGACAATTCTAAATTCTAAGAAACTAAAATACATTTAAAATTTAGAGTTTTATATTATCTTTCGAATGGTGAAAATCCCATTTCAATAACTTATTTTAGACGTTATTCAATTTAGTTTTAAATCATAATATAAATTATTGTCAAAAAAATTAAAAAATTGTCAACATTTCGACAAATTCTTAACCAAAAATAAATAACGTCAGAAATTTAGAACAATTGACAGAAACCAGGAAAGTTATCAAAAAAATGAAATCGTTAAAAATTAACAATAATGAGGAAAACAACTAAAATAAGAAAAATTAAACTTGTATCAAAATTAGAAAAAAATTGGTAATATTTCGAAATATTGTTAAAAATCTGAAAAATAAAATGGCTAAATTATCGACTAGCCGAAAAATTATTCATACCTAATTATGAATATTGTCAAAAATCCAGGAAGTTTTCATTATTTAGGAAAAATATAAAAAAATGGAAAATGGTTGATTAACAAAAATATGATTAAAAAAATAGAAAAATTGTCTATGGGTAAGAAAATTGTTGCTTGTCAGGAAAATAATCAAAATTATAAAAATAATCAGAAAATAAAAGATTTATTAAAAATTATAAAATGATGTAAATGTTATCCAAAAAATTGTCAAGGAGCAGAAAAATTGTTAACTGATAAAAAAAACTATTAAAATTTAGGAAAATTGTCAAAAACAAGTAAATTGTTAAAAGAAGAATCTATATCTATATCATATGTACAGGGTGGGCCACAGGTAAACGCCTCTGTCTGTAGAGAAAATACTAAACATTTTTTTAAATCTCTTTCCGCAGCATTATTTATATCAGAAAATACAATAACCTCAATTCGGCTTGAAGATACTCATTATTTTACCCATTTAATTAATTTTTTACCTATAACGATTTACGAAATTCAAATAGTGTTCAATTAAATTTGCGCCACCCTGTATATAAACTACAACTGCACATAAATTATACTTTTAACTAGATTAATATTTTTGTATTTTTTTTTATGAAACAATTGCTACTATGTGAAAAATTTCTTGATCTGTTTTGTTATGCGAAAACCAAAACATAGTGCATTTTTTTTTTTAAATTTCCCTCGACACTGAATCGAGTAAGTTCATTGCATCAGTAAATATTCAATTTCACTTTTCCTCTTAAAATAAACCGTGTGTGCACCTGGCGTGACAACGCAGCCATATGTCATTTGTCTTTGGACTGTTTCGACTATACGATCTGTTCTATTTAGATTTTAAAATCTCGGAAATAACAAAACGATACAAATTACGGTTAGAAGAAAAATAAAATGATTCTACAAAAAATAGTAAAATAACTAGTTAATAGTTAATATTAGGTTTTTATCTAAGTGATTAATAATAATCTACTAATTGCAAAAAGTGTTGTCCAACTCGGCCTGCCGGCCTCGTTTTATAATTTCAGGTCGCGTTCAATAAACACTTTTTGTACGAGTTGCATATAATATTTTGTTTTACGTTTATGCAAAAATCAATAATTACTAAAATTTTAAATTTGAAATTTAATAAGAAAAAATACCCTAGACTCTGGAAATAATTTTAGTTTTTTTTATATAATCTGATAAAATATTAGAAAAACGTCAAAAATTTAAAGTTAATACCGGGTGATATGAAAATTTTGAATCTCAAATTTTCCATTTGTCAAACTTGTATGATTTCTTTTTTGTTTATACTTTTTTCTACAAGCGTGCGGAAAAGTATACTTTTCCGCACGCATTTGAGTGCGGAAAGTTGTAGCGGAAAGTTGTACTTTTCCGTACTAGTGCGGGAAAGTTACTTTTCGCACTGATTTTATAAATGCTAAAATGATTAAAAGAAAATTTTTGTTTAATGACAAAAAAATATTTTTGCTAAAATTTTTTTTTAATTCTAGCTTGTAGAAAAAACATTGTTCCTAACACTTGCGTAAAGTATCTTTTCCCCACTTAATTGCATGCCCGAACTCCGCTTCGCGTCGTTCGGGCAACTGCAATTGGGTTATACTTTTCCGCACTTGTTAGGAAAATAACTATTTCAATTGTGGAAACCATAACGATAAATTATTTGAAGCAAAAAATTGAAATTTGGTAATAAATAAAATTTCGAAAAGTCTATAATTGGACAAAGAAAAATTCAAGCAGACATTTTCAATTTTAGATCAAAAAATTACCAATAATTGCTTACATTTCAAATTTCAGATATAATACCGTAGAGTTTGGAAATAATTTTAGTTTTTTTAAACAATCTGAGAAAATATTAGAAAAACGTCAAAATTTGAAGTCAATACCGGTAGTCGTGGAAATTGTGAATCTCAAATTTTTCATTTTTCAAATTGTATAATTTTAATTTTTTTTAATACTTTTTCAATTGTGAAAACCATAACGATGAATTATTTGAAGAAAAAATTAAAATTTGGTAAAAAATAAAATATCGAAAATTTTTCATAGTCCATAATTGGACAAAGAGAAATTCAATGAAAGACTTTTTCAATGTTGGATAAAAAAATAAGAAATAATTGCTCAAATTTGAAATTTTGAATATAATAAGAAAAAATACCATAGATTCAGGAAATAATTTTAGTTTTTTTATACAATTTGAAGAAATATTCAAAAACATCAAAATTTTAAGTCAATACCAGGAGACATAGAAATTTTCAATCTCAATTTTTTCAAAATTGCATAATTTTTATTTTTTTATACCTTTTCAATTGTGAAAACCATAACTATTAATTATTTAAGAAAAAAAATTTTTGGAGAAAATAAAATATAGAAAATTTTTCTAAGTAGGACGATTTTTGCGCGGTACGGTACTGTTTCAACTGAATATGGCTTCGATTTAAATATTTATATTTGATCACAAAATGCTGAAGTAAAATAACAGTTACTTGCAATAAAAAACTAGTTTTTGCACTAAATATAGTTCAATAAAGTTTTGCGTTTTCTATGAACAGAAAAAAATTAAATAAAGGAAAATGTGTTTTATAAATAATAACTTAAAAATATTTTTATTTCGCGAAATAAAATCTTACTCATCTTAAAAATATTCAATGTCACATTATAACATATGCTTTCAGTTTGATTTACCCATTAAAATAAATTTGGCAAATTTTTCTGGGAATTCGCCGGATGTTTGAAATTTTTAGTTATTAGTCACAAAGAATACTCAAAATTTGTTTGTGTTAAAAAAGAAACCAATGAATGAAAATTAGGAAAAAAATTTTTAAAGAATTTCCTGGAACAAAACGAATATCGTAATAAAAATAACATAGTGTAATTTTTTGATCAATAATTTTTAAAATTTTTCATCAATATTTTTGAAAATTTTTATCACAATTGAAATCAGAATTAATTAAGTTTGACACTTGGTTTTGTTAATACACTGACATAATAAAAATTTACAAGCCAATTTAACAACTTTTTTTTTGTGACACCAAAATGATAGATAGTCACGCCATCTATCGTATTGGTTGATGGGTACCAACCGGGCAGTGCATTTAGCAGAATACAATTCTGTAAACGCGTCTCCAAGTACAACTTGGATTGCCGTCAGATGGAGTAATCCATCAACCCATCAACCATCATAATGCCCTTATTCTATTTGTTTTTGAACTTTTTTTTTCTTGTATTACAACTATTGTCCTGACTTGTGGAGGCGGGAATCTTATAGCCATCTCACGCTAGGTTCTATGTTTGAGGTACTGCAGGACTCGCCCCTGATCACTCTGCAGACAGAGTCAAGCATTTCCTGCTAAACCCTCCTCTGCAGTTTTTCCTGGTATTATACTTGTTCATTGTACCCTGCCGTAGGAGTAGAACTACTCCTTTTCAGTGAGTGGATGCTGGACTGAAAAGGAAAATATTTAGAACTTTGTCTGATGTGATTATTTTTTTGATACAAGCCTCCCGGGAGGGGAAGCTCTGAGAAAGTGAAGTCATAGTAGCGCGGGTTAGACCTGCACAGTTAACAGTTCCGACTGTACTATCCATCGCAGAGAGGATTTAAATACGATGGGGAAGTAGGAGATTCTTACCTCATTGCCGAAGCCAGAGATTAAGCAGTTTTTGCACATAAAGAATAGGGATTTGGGCTGCTAGAGCTTTAAACATTAGCTATTTGCAGTGGGTGATGACATTCATGAGAACAGTGGCGAGGAGGTTTGTTAAGCCTCAATAGTGAGGTTCATGGGAGCTGGGGGTTTCGGTACGTATACTGGTGCGATCTCTTCAGGCTTTTTAGAGAAGGCGGGGTGGTTACCTTTGTAATTGGGGCATTTGGGACTTTCGAGGTCATCACCCAGGAAGGATTTGAGGAAATTACTGGATTCATTTTCCCAGTGGTCGTTTGCTGCACACTGCGTACATAATTTGGATTTAGGAGCGACTGGGATGGAGTTGCAGGATTCACATTTATTTCGCAGGCTATAAATGCAAAGCCCGGAGATAATGGATGAGAAGTAGAAGGATTCGGAATGGGTGATTATCGTGATTAGGGATGTGGAAGAGTTGGCTGCCTTGATCCTCCAGGATTTGGTGTAGGGCAACTTGGCCTCATTGAAGACGAGGTTAAGATCTTCATCGGAGGTAGACTTATTTACCCCCTTTGGGATGAAGGAGAAGTTGGGTTGGGGTGGTTTGCATGTATGAGGGGTGTTGTAGTTCTGAGTGACCTGTTGCCTGTCTGATTCCCTTAAGGAGGATTTTGGCGGGTAGCATGTTTTAAGAACGCCGTCCCGTTGAGGTTGATTTTTATAAAGTTAATATGACTTCGAAGGAGTTCATTGGTATTGTTAATATTGTATATCTAATTTACGGAATGTTTCGAATCTTCAGTGTGTAACGTTTAAGTTTATAAGAATAATTTTACCCTAATAGCATGAGATCTTCCCTTTTTTTATTTAGACTCTTATCTTAGGGGTGAATTCGTTGGCTGGAAATGAGTAAAAGGTTTATAAGCAAAAAAAATGTGAATTTAGTAGTGGGCGCCAGACATTTTGTTGGAAAAAAGTGACAATTATAAACCTTTTTGCTCCTGAGTGAGAAAAAAAAATAAAATGAATTATAAAGAAAATGAATAAAATTATAAATTTAAATTAAGTTAAAATAATTTTAAAGAGAAAAAATTGTATATCAATATCTGTAGGGTATATCCTTCCAAAGTGAAAGAGAATCATCTGTGAGTTACTGCAGTGAGAGGGTGAATTAATCCTGAAGTTAGTTTTCAAAATTTGTCAGGCTTCTCAAATTATCGTTCCTAATCCATAGGTAGCTCAAAAAAAGACTTCTGTTTGAGTAACTCATAAAAAAAACTTATCTTTAGGTAGCTCCAATGAATTGGTGACTCCAAAAAAACGTGATATCGTAACGGTCAAAAATGATATATCGTGACGGCCAAAACCTTGAGGTCCTATCGGAACGGCCAAAAACCCATGTATCAATGGGTATAATTTAAGGGCACAATTTTTTATAACGTAAAAGGCCGAAATTTCTCAAATTCGTAAAATCGCCATTGATCGCGGTTATTAAACGACATGCTTATGCGCGATTGATTTTAAAGAAATATACGCGAGCATAAGCGTATCATGAGAATTTTATTCCAAATAAAGTAAACGGTAAATTAAACCGTAACAAATGTTACAAAAGGTAATACTGCTAAAGGGGACGATGTGTCGTCCGAAGAGGAAGGGCGCCTTGAAGCATAGGAGAGTACTGTCCCTGAGGGGGAAAATTGTCTGGATGTGGTTGGGGAGGAGGGTGCGATGATTTTGAGGAGGATGTACAGGTTTTTTCAATGTCGTAAACTTAGTTGTCGAAAAAATATGGGGTTTTCCATTAAAAAAATCGATGAAAATTGCAATGGAAGAGTTTCCTCCAAGTTGCCAACATAGAAAAAGGTCTACCAATGGGGAAGGATTATTTTTTGTAATAATATACTTTATTATTTTTACAATATGTTTATAAATTTTACTAATCTTTCTTGAATATATCATTGGCGAAATATAATGTTTTTAATAAACTCCGCTGACAATTGACATAGTGCATTGTCAAATGTCATTGCATACATTATTCGCCATTATCCTTGTTTTTGTTACTGTTGTTATTGAATTCACTTTACTGATAAATAAGATATAAATTAGATTTAATTTTGAAATGTGAAGAGTTGGAAAATATCATTCTAAAGATTTTTATCAGTATTATATTACGTTAAAATTTGTAAACTTATACTGATAATTTTTCTAATCATTTTGATAGACCTTTAATAGCATTTTACTGTTAAAGTTTGTTTAACCATCCTCTGCCGTTACGTCATAATCGGTGACGTATTCTGCTCTTTTACGTTTGTCTTATATTATCTAAATGTTATTTTACACATAACCTCAAAATTAAAATATCATCAATGACATATGTTATGGATTTTTTTTATGAGAAATGTTAAGGTGTGTTTGTATGAATAAATTAGTAGTGCCAAAAATTGTATTTTGCTTTATGTTTTTATTAAATTACAAGTAGGTTGAGTTCCTCGAGGACTACATTAAATAATTATATATGTTTCTCTTATATTGTATATAAGACGATATTTCCAAATGTATATGATTCCATCCCTTGCTTTATATACTTGAAGTTTTTAATAAAATATTTTTATATTATTTTTTTGTATTTTTTATTTGTTTATTAGTATTATAATTACCAGATCTAATTTTTTTAATCACTGCAAAAATGTGTTAAAAGTTTAATGGTAAAAACTGTATTTTTCCATATACTTTTATTTTTCTGTTATCAACATTTACATAGAAACTTAATTTCTATGTAAAAACTATTCAGCAATTTTTGACCTCTTCAAAAAATTTCCATTTTCTATTATTTTTATATAAAAAATAGAAGCTTTGTAGTAAATTTTCTTCTCTTTTAATTGGTAAAAACTGCATTTTTCCATCTATTTTTATATTTCTGTTATCAACATTTAAATAGATGAATGGTAATTTCTAAACAAAAACTATCATCAATTTTTGACCTCTTGCTACATTTTCATTTTATATTATATTAATGTAAAAAATAGACACTTTGTAGTAAATTTTCTTCTCTTTTCATTGGTAATAACTGCATTTTTCCATCTGCTTTTATATTTCTGTTATCAACATTTAAATAGAAGAATGGTAATTTCTAAATAAAAACTATCATCAATTTTTGACCTCTTGCTACATTTCCATTTTATTTTTACATAATTTAGTAATAAGCATAATTTTTGACCTAATTAAAAAAAATCTGGTGATCGAATCGTGATTAAATGGCGAAAAAATGTAGTATACGATTATATTTTTGGGGTGAACACAAACGTTGTAAAAGCATCTCTTTCTCTTGAAAAGTAATTAATTAACTTCAAAATTAAATTTTGCTCTTTCTCATTATTCCGAGAAGTTATTTTGACATTGAAAAATTAACTGAACTGTCAAAAATAATAAATCAGTTAAGAAATACGTTAATGACGTCATAATTCCGTCTCATCTATTTCATTATTGAGAGATCAAGATGGACAATGTATGACGTAACGGCAGAGGATGGTTAAACAAACTCTAGAGTTTGTTTAATTATCCTCTGTCGTTACGTGATACATCGTCCAACTTGATCTCTCAATCATAAAATGGTTGAGATGGAATTATGACGTCATTAATGTTTTTCTTAACTAATGTCTACGTAAATCTTATTTATTACTTTTGACCTTAGATCATATATGCTACGCTAGATACGGAATGTAGGTTATTTATTTTGTAGGTCTGGGGGTTTAGCGTACTATGTCAGTGATTGGTCGTTTTCAAATTTCGACATGGTTTGACCAATGAAAAATCAATATCGACGTAGTTTGACCAATGACAAATCAGTATCCGACTCATAGTACACTGTAAACATTACACCTCACCTACCCAACAAATACTACATGATGCCGTATCTAGCAGTGCATATATGATCTAAGTTTTTGACAGTTCAATTAATTTTTCATTGTCAAAATGCCTTCCCGGTATAATGAGAAAGAGCAAAGTATAATTTTGAAGTTGATTAATTACGTTTCAAGTGAAAGAGATGCTGGAATATCGCTTTTACCGTTAAATGCAGTCTACAACGTTTGGGTACACCCCAAAAATCATGTTTAATTAAATTATAAAAAGGTAAGCATAGCATAAAGCAAAATACAATTTTTGGCATTACCAATTTATTCATACAAACACACCTTAACATGCGCCATTGAAAATAATCCCCAACATATGTGATTGATTTTATTTTAATTTTGAGGTTATGTATAAAATAACATTCAAATAAATATGACAAACGTACAACAATAGAATACGTCACCGATTATGACGTAATGACAGAAGATGGTTAAACAAATTCTAATAACTAAAATGTGATCTTAAAATGACATATTAAGTTTTACAGAAAATGCTAATATACGGAATATAAGAATATAAGAATATTCAAATTACCCGCCAAATTCAGTTTAGTTCCTTCAACCCTTCAATGCTGCAGGTCAGTTGCGGCAAATGAAACATGTTGTCACTCTACTCTATGGCTAATGATATTTGACACGAAATATGTCAATTGTCACCTCGAGTCTTGATACCAACATTAATTTCAACCAATCAGAAGTAGATTTTATTAAAATCATTATATTTCGTTAACAATACATTCTGAAAAGGTGAGCAAAATTTTGTAAACATATTTTATCATTGCGGAAATAGTGAAATAGATTTTAACCAAAAATAAATAATCCTTCCCGGTTGGTAGACCTTTTTCTAGGTTAGCAATTTTAAGGGAACACGTCCATTGAAAATTAAAAGCCGTTTACATTATTATATACGATTTAAAAAAAAAGGCTTTTTTTATCGATAAAACTAACAATTTTAACGTATTCTAAGAAAATCTTGTTTAATTTAATAGTAAATAACTATCTAAAAATAGTCTTATTTTGCGAAATGACATCTCATTTCATCTTAAAAATATTTTTTTTTGAACGGCTCCACAATTCTCGTGTCACATTACGACATATGCTTTTATTTCGATTTATTGAAATAACTTTTGGCAAATTTTCACTGGAAGTCACCGGATGTTTAAAGTTTTCAAGCATTAGTCACAAAGGATACCCAGAACTTGTTTTTCTAAAAAACAATTTGTGAATGAAATTAGGAAACAACGTACAAGTTTTCTAAAATAAAAGAAATATAATTTTAAATAAGGAACTTAAGTTCATTATGACTTTCATAATTAAAAAATGTAGTTTTCAATTATTTCTATTTTAGTTATTTTAATAATTTTACCTTTTAAAATAGTTTTGTGATATATAATGGTCCTTTCAAAATTTCCAGGAAACTGCATTTCCGAGACAAACGTAACACAACAGGATATTAGATCCTTAAATTATCTACAACTTTTATATTATTACATGTAGTCTATTTGGCCTTTTTTGTAAATTTTTAGTACAAATAAACTCAGGAAGCTAACAATATCCAAGTACCTCAGCTACGAACAAACAGACGGTTGTGGGTTACTAAAAATAGTACAGGGGGGAGCGAGCTAAAGTGACTAGCTATCGGTTGCTGAATACAGAATTCCAAAATTTGAAATCGTTCTCGAGTTATCACTGGGACAGTGACGCACGGACGGACAGACGGACATTAGAAAGTATCTTCGCTTTACGAATTAATAATGAATTTTGGAATAAAATATGTGGTAAAGTTGTAGAGCATATTTAGATTTTTTTCAAAATTCCCATAATTTCGCTACCAGAGAGCGAGAATAAATAGAGATGTAGTATTTTTTGTCTTTTTTTTTAAATTTTAAAGAAAACCATTGCAAAATGTTCATTTGCAAAGTTATAGAGGGTCAAATCCCCTAAAACTTTTGCGTCAAAATTTTTCCATAATGCAGGTACGCCCTTGGTTTAACCACAGACTAAATAAATATAGAAACCATAGTGAAACAAGAACAATTTTAAAAGAATGAGATAGACTGTCCTGAATAGAGTTTTTCAAGGGCTTTACGTGATATACTGCATCTGTCATTTATTGATAGTCACACTTCCGTTTGACAGATGTCGCACAAAAAGTAAAGGGTTGTTCTGACGGGTAACCCAAACCCATATGACAAATTTCAGCTCATTCGGATTAAACGTGTGGCCTCTACCGTGGAAGAATATACACAGACAGACAGACAGGCAGAGTTCCATCTGAAAATGGTTTTAATCATCTCAGGTGACCCCAAAATGGATTTTTACATCATTATCTTGAAAATTTTTTTAGCTCGTTCACAATACTTTCCCTTTTCGGAGGTGGGTCGGGAATGTAAAAATTACCAAACTTTTCATGTTTCTTTTTTTTACGTGTTATTTGATTCCTCTTTATGTATTTTTTTTTGTTTTCTTTCTTCATTAACAAGATCAAAGAACACACACAGGAAAATATTGGAAATTTTTTACTGTCATTTTTCTTTAAAAAAATGTGAATTTTAGGTGTAATTTTCTTTTTAAATTTGTATACTTTTTTCCCTCTTTTTACAAGAAAATTTCTCCTCCTCTTTTTTCTTCCAACAATGTGAATTATTTCAATAATTGTCTTTTCAGATTTTTTGCATTTTTCGGGTACTTATTTCCCTATTTTCTCTTGAAAATTTCCCCTTTTTTTCCTTAAAAAAATGGCAATTTGTTGCCATTTAGTATTTCCTCTTTTTTCTCTTGAAAATGTCCCCTCTTTTTTCTGTAAAAAATGACATTTTCTTAAACATTTCTCTCTTCAAATTTTTTGCACTTTTTTTGCAGTTTTTTCCTCTACTTTCCATTGCAAATTTTTCCTGTTTTTTATCGGAAATATAAGTTTTTTCTACTATTCTCTCTTTAAATTTTTTGCACTTTTTGGTACTTTTTCCCCTCTTTTCTCTTGAAAATTTCCACTCCTTTCTCTTGAAAAAAAATAGCGTTTTTTGTCTTTTTTTTTCTTAAAAATTTGTATATTATGATCTAAATTTATCTTAATTTCACTCAAAAATTTCTCTTTTTGTCTTAAAAAAACTACTTTTTGACTTTTTCTTTTCTCAAAAATTTCCATTTTCTAAGCTAAATTTCCTTTTTTTTCCACTATTGAAAAAATAGCATTTCTTGGTCTTTAATTTTTGTTTAAATTTGCCTTTTTGGACCTGAATTTCCCCTCTTTTCTCTCACAAATTTCCCCTCGTTTCTCTTGAAAAGTTTCCCGCTTTATTCCTAAAAAAATGGCACTTTTTGCCTTTTTCTTTTCTATCTTTTCTCTTAAAATTTTCCCCTATTTTGTCTTCAAAAATGTTAATTTTTTCGAAAATACTCTCTTCAAATGTTTATCACTTCTTTGGTACTTATTTCCTTTCTAAAGTTTCGTAAGCTTTATTAGCAATTAATTAAGATATTTTTAATTTATTTTTTTTTAATATTATAGAGGTTTAAAAAAATTATAAATATTTTTATAGGCATATTTAATAACAGACTTTTAAGGTACTAATTTAAAAAAATTACATAATACGTCTCCATTGATATTTCCTTAATAAAATAAAAATATATAATAATAGAACAGTGAAATTGAATCCTATTGTATCTCCCTATTATATTTATAATTATGTTGCTTTTTCTCAAGTCGCCATAAATTTGTTTTTTTATTAGCACTTTCTTTTTACTTTTTGATTTGTTTATTTTTTTTACATGTAGATCACCCATTTCTTGTAGTAACTGTTTTTTTCATAATTGGTTTGTTTAAGATTATTATAAGATGGTTTGATACACTTTAATAGGTATTTTACTTGTACTTTACACTAGAACTAAAAATTATGCAAAATACCGATATTCATACACATTTTATAAAATTAATTATATAAAAACAACATTGATACGTAAATCCTTTTTAACAAAAAGATTTTATCGGGTTCAAGTATCGAATCCTCAGTGAAGAGCACACTTAATCATATTTACATAACCATCAGGTGTATTTCCGTTTGGAATATGTTTTTGTCAACAAAGTTGTGCGCGCAAGCCAAAACGTCATAAGTTATTACAGGAACAATAAGCAAAATTCTGCATTGTTCCATGTTAAGCTACGACAATGGATCCGAGGACGGGCGTACATGGAATGGCGGAAATGTAGTGTAACATATGTGTGTTTAACAAACATTTACTTTAATATGGGGAATGGATTATGGCTGGTAATTCCTGGAATGCCGAGATTATGTAACTTTTTGGACTTTAGTCATTTTAGCGGCGGAAGTTGATACGGCGAAAATCTAGTCTAGTTTGTCTTAACGAAGGAAAATTCAAGTTGATGATTAACGGAATTTAGATTTCTAAGGAAAATATAACGAATATAATGAGAATCGATTGATTGGTTTAGTTTTAATACAAATTAAAATTTTTTATTAATTTTTTTTATATATATAAAGAAATTCTGTTGATGTACATAATATACATTTCATTGCTGGAATAAGAACAGATCTACGTCCATTAAAGACAAAAAAGTAGAATAAAATATGAGGGGTTTCAAAAAATGAAAATTAAAAATTTCACAAAAAAAAAATAAGTAAAAAATAAAACATAAAGTTATAAAGTTAAATGGCTACAAAAGATTATAAAAAGTATGTAATACTTAAGTAAAACTAAAATTTATAAAAATTATACAGGGTGTTTTAGTAGTCTGGAAACGGTCTTACCATCATATTTGCTATTAAAATAATTCAAAATGGCCTTCCGTAGCAAAATCGAATGAATCCGAATTTAGCCCATTTATCTTTAGTAGTTGAATTCTAAAACCGCTTCCAGACTCTTGAAAAACGCAGGACCGTTTCCAGACATTTGAAACACCCTGTATAATACGTATTTATATAAGTTTTTACTATTTTACATTTGTAAATAAAATACCAATTAAATGATTTAAATTAAAAACAAAATTAAAAGCAAAAATGAAAATGAGAATTAAAAAAGCTGGCAACATAAATTTTGTAAAATAAAGAAGAAGAATTATAAAATAAAACTGAAGAATATTTAGAAATAGAAACAAGATATGAAGCATAAAATGATGAAGGAGGAGGAGGTAACAAAAGAAAATTTAGATTCTAATCTAGACATGTAAAAAAAGATGTTAATTTTATCAAAGTGTATTGTAAGGTATTATAGTACGGGCACTTAAATTATTATAGTACATTGCATAAAAATATAGTACAA
Source organism: Neocrepidodera transversa (assembly GCA_963243735.1). Classification (NCBI taxonomy): domain Eukaryota; kingdom Metazoa; phylum Arthropoda; class Insecta; order Coleoptera; family Chrysomelidae; genus Neocrepidodera; species Neocrepidodera transversa. The sequence continues at coordinate 8,386,003 of OY725347.1, forward strand.
TAAACAACAAACAAAAAATATGTAACGACAACAACTGCACCAAAATTAACAAATATCAGAGTTCAATCAACACTTTCTGCATTATAAAGTATACTTACTCTGCTCGTGGTAAATATTAAATCCTTAAAAATCCTTAAAATACCTTAAACTTCCCTAAAAATTCCTAAAAATTCCTAAAAATCCTTAAAAATACTTAAAAATCCTTAAAAATCCATAAAAATCCTTAAAAATCCTTAAAAATCCTTAAAAATCCTTAAAAATCCTTAAAAATCCTTAAAAATCCTTAAAAATCCTTAAAAATCCTTAAAAATCCTTAAAAATCCTTAAAAATCCTTAAAAATCCTTAAAAATCCTTAAAAATCCTTAAAAATCCTTAAAAATCCTTAAAAATCCTTAAAAATCCTTAAAAATCCTTAAAAATCCTTAAAAATCCTTAAAAATCCTTAAAAATCCTTAAAAAGCCTTAAATATCCTTAAAAATCCTTAAAAATCCTTAAAAATCCTTAAAAATCCTTAAAAATCTTTAAAAATCCTTAAAAATGCCTAAAAATCCTTAAAAATTGTTAAAAATGTTTAAAAATCCCTTAAAATTTTTAAAAAATTTGAAAAATCATTAAGAATTTTAAAATATCTTAAAAATTCTTTAAAATACTTTAAAATCCGCAAAAACCCCTTAAAAAACACTTAAGAAACCAATAAAAAATCCTTAAAAAATCCTTAAAAAATCCTTAAAAAATCCTTAAAAATCCCTAAAATCCCTTTAAAATAATCTTAAGCAATTCCTAAAACTAACCTATAAAAACAGTTTAAGATTCTTAAAAATCTCTAAGAATCCTTAAAAGTCCTTGAAAATTCTTAAAAATCTCAAATATCCTTAAAAATCATTAAAAAATCCTTTAAAAATTCTTAAAAATCCTTAAGAATTCTTAAAAATCTTTAAGAATCTCTAAAAATTCTAAAAAATTATTAAAAATCCTTAAAAAAGCATAAAAATCCTTAAAAATACTTAAAAATCGTTAGAAACTTTTAAAAATCCCTTAAAATTTTTAAAAAATTTGAAAAGTCGTTAAAAATTTTAAAAAATCTTTAAAATATTTAAAATCAGCAAAAACCCCTTAAAAAATAAATAAAAAATCCTTAAAAAACCTTAAAAATCCCTAAAATCCCTTAAAAATAATTGAAAATACTTAATAATCTTAAGCAATTAATAAAGATCCTAAAAATCCCTAAAAAATCCTTAAAAAAACATTAAAGTTCCTAAAAATAATTTAAAATTCTTACGAATCCAGAAAAATCCTTAAAAATTCTTAAAATCCTTAAAAATCCTTGAAAATCCTTAAAAATCCTTAAAAATCCTTAAAAATCCTTAAAAATCCTTAAAAATCCTAAAAAATCCTAAAAAATCCTAAAAAATCCTTGAAAATCCTTAAAAATCCTTAAAAATCCTTAAAAATCCCTAAAAATCCTTAAAAATCCTTAAAAATCCTTAAAAATCCTTAAAAATCCTTAAAAATCCTTAAAAATCCTTAAAAATCCTTAAAAATCCTTAAAAATCCTTAAAAATCCTTAAAAATCCTTAAAAATCCTTAAAAATCCTTAAAAATCCTTAAAAATCCTTAAAAATCCTTAAAAATCCTTAAAAATCCTTAAAAATCCTTAAAAATGCCTAAAAATCCTTAAAAATCCTTAACAATCCTAAAAAATCCTCAAAAATCCTTACAAATGCAGTATTTTTTAATTATAGATTATATACATTAATGAATAAATGAATTTATTATATGATTTACAGATTAATTTTATTATCTTATAAATATTGTAATTATAGTACGGTTGGCAACGCTGTACTGCGGCGACTGATTTATGAGTTTCTGACTAAGCAGGATATAGTTATTGCTGATTGGAGTATTAAAAATAGACTGGTGATTGGAACTCATATTGATACCTAATTTGCAGCAATTAACTGAGTGCGATCGTATATTCAGCATTATTATTCAGAGATATTAATGTTTATAATAGAGTTATTATCTACATCTCATCTCTTGTCATTTCAATAAATTAATTGTCTTAATGGTTACCAAAAAGATAATTTATAATTTGTTTGGTGCTTAAAGTAATAATACTCTTAAATGGCAGGAAAGTAGAATGTTGTTCATAATAATTTTTAAATCCGCGAAAACCCCTTAAAAAACACTTAAGAAATCAATAAAAAATCCTTAAAAAATCCTTAAGAATCCCTAAAATCCCTTTAAAATAATTGAAAATACTTAATAATCTTAAGCAATTCCTAAAACTAACCTAAAAAATCCTTATAAAAATAGTTTAAGATTCTTAAAAATCCCTAAGAATCCTTAAAAGTCCTTGAAAATTCTTAAAAATCTCAAATATCCTTTGTAGAATATGGCGAAAAATCGAGACCAAGGCCGAATATTCACGTGTAGGTCTAGAGGAATACGTTATTGTTCCATATTTAATAAAAATGTTGATATTTAAATAAGTTGTATACTTAAGTATATTTTTTAAATATTTGATTGCTAGCCCAGAAATCAATAATAATAATATTCAGATGTTTTTCTTTCTTCATGGTTTCTGTTTTTTCTTTAGTTGGCCGAGAAATCTGGAAACTTGAAACTCCGGAACGATTTCTTTCTTCTGCTAGTTCTATGCCAGAAAAAAAATCATGAAAAAATTATGGAAAATCCTCAAAAATCCTTTAAAAATTCTTAAAAATCCTTAAGAATTCTTAAAAATCTTTAAGAATCTCTAAAAATTCTAAAAAATTATTAAAAACCCTTAAAAATGCATAAAAATCCTTAAAAATACTTAAAAATCGTTAAAAACTTTTAAAAATTCCTTAAAATTTTTAAAAATTTTTATAAATCGTTAAAAATCTTAAAAAACCGTTAAAATACTTTAAAATCCGGAAAAACCCCTTAAAAAGTCAATAAAAAATCTTTAAAAAATTCTTAAAAAATCCTTAAAAATCCCTAAAATCCCTTAAAAATAATTGAAAATAATTAATAATCTTAAGCAATTCCTAAAGATCCTAAAAAATCCATAAAAAACCAATAAAGTCCCTAAAAATAATTTAAAATTCTTACGAATCCAGAAAAATCCTTAAAAATCCTTAAAAATCCTTAAAAATCCTTAAAAATCCTTAAAAATCCTTAAAAATCCTTAAAAATCCTTAAAAATCCTTAAAAATCCTTAAAAATCCTTAAAAATCCTTAAAAATCCTTAAAAATCCTTAAAAATCCTTAAAAATCCTTAAAAATCCTTAAAAATCCTTAAAAATCCTTAAAAATCCTTAAAAATCCTTAAAAATCCTTAAAAATCCTTAAAAATCCTTAAAAATCCTTAAAAATCCTTAAAAATGCTTAAAAATGCTTAAAAATCCTTAAAAATCCTTAAAAATCCTTAAAAATCCTTAAAAATCCTTAAAAATCCTTAAAAATCCTTAAAAATCCTTAAAAATCCTTAAAAATCCTTAAAAATCCTTAAAAAAAAAATTTATAATTTGTTTGTTGCTTAAAGTAATAATACTCTTAAATAGCAGGAAAGTAGAATTTTGGTCATAATAATTTTTACTTTCCCGGACCCATCAAAGGGAAAGTAAAGTGAACGAGCAAAAAAAAATCGCGATATCGATGGAAATATCCATTTTGAGGTCCCCCAAGAAGATTGAAACCATTTTCAGCGTATGGTCTGTCTGTGTGTATGTGTGTCTATGTGTCTGTGTGTCTGTGTGTAATCTTCCACGATAACTGCCGAACCGTTTGACCAATCAAGCTGAAATTTGGTATGAAGGGCCGGTGTGTACCTCGAATACGACCATTAGTTTTTGGTTTAAATTGGTACAGTAGAAGGTCCTCAAGACCGACATTGATTGAATGCAGATGTAAGATTTTTTTGCTTTTTCTTAAAGTTTATGGACAAACAATACACTTTAGTGCAAAATGTTGTAGTACAAAGTTTTAGAACATAAAATTACCTACAATTTTTGTCTTAAGCTTTTTCCAGAATTTCCAATAGTAGTACCACTAGAGGGCGCATAAAACATGTGCATATAGGTTTTCTCTAGTTTTTCTTGATTTTGGGGACAAACAATACACTTTAGTACTAAATGTTGTAGTATAAAGTTTTAGAGCATAAAATTCCGTACAATTTTTGTCTTAAACTTTTTCCAGAATTTCCAATAGTTGCGCCACTAGGGCCGCGTAAAATATGTGCATGTAGGTTTTCTCTAGTTTTTGTTTATTTTGAAGACAAACAATGCATTTGAGTGCAAAATTGTCTTGTGCAAAGTTGTAAAACATCAAAACATCAAATTTTCATTAACTTTTGTGTTTAACTTTTTATCGAATTCCTCATAGTTTCGCCGCTAGATGGTCAGAAAAATACACATATTGGATTTTCCATTTTTTTAAAATTGGAGGTAGATTATGGTCTTTAGTGCAAAGTCATTATCAACATTGAAATATCAATTCGGTGGACGTATTCACCATCCGCTAGCTATTTTTAATGTGTTCCATAAATTAATGTAATGCTTAGTATTTTGATATTAAAATAATAAGAATAAATAACCTATTCTCTACGATCGAGCCGGGAAAGTTCTGGGGTAATACAGCCGATTTTTTTTTGTAGGGAATAATTTTTTTTCTTAGGTTTACCCAAAAAATGAAACATAATTAATGTAATATAACAGAAAGTCAAAAAGCTTTAACTAAGACTTAATGAATCCTGTTTACGTTACAAATTATAACCGAACGCAATTATAGCAATTCATCTTTTAAGAAAATTTCACAAACGCTCTGTAAACATCTCATCAATATTATAATGCAATCCAAGTAATTTGCAAAACTCAATTATCTCAACTCGGTATATTCATAAGACCTTCTTCCCGGTTTCTGGCGGTGAGAATAACGAGCAAATCTGATGAAATGTCTTACAGGTCAGGCGTAAAATGAGATTAAATAATCCCGAGTTTGTGTTAATTACAAGACTTAAGTGGTCCTGCAGGAGAGCCCCGTACCACGTCCAGATTTGCTAAATTAAATAATTCCTACCGAAATGACCCAGGACCAATGTCTCTCCTAGGATTCAGCAGAGAATTAAGATGATTACTCTAATAATTATGGAATTATGAAATTGGAGTCATTTGGTTGAGCTGCGGTAAACTAGTTGATGTTCGCTTGGGTCATTTTGGATTTAAAGCCCTTCCTAGGATCGCTGACAGATGAATATTAGTTAGATTTACTTAAATTATCAAACAGTAATATTCGCTATATAATTATAATATTTAATTATAGTGATTAAGTGGTTTACGTGAAAACCTTTCTTTAACAATAAAAAAATAAAGCTCGAACAATTCTTGACTTGAGTTCGATTTAACTTAATTTAAATTCCTTCCTGGTTAAATAAAATTTTTAAACAATAAATTGCTTTCACTAGCATGGCTGAAATGTTTGTGCAGCACGGAAACTTCCGTTATTTATAGACTTTCTAATAAAGCATTCTGGTAAGTTGTAATTCTGCAATCATCTCTCGAGGGTGTTTATATCTTTTATTTTCTTTCGAATTAGTTGGTACTTATATTTTATGGTATTATATAGAAAGGAAATAGGGAATCAAAAGTTTTGTGACGTTAACTTTGAAGTATATTGTATAAGTTGTGACGCTAAACTGATTTTAGATTTAGTACACTGAATATAATGCGGTTCGATAAGTTTTAATTTTATTTTTTTATGTGATCTTATCAGGGGTAAAAAAATCGAGAAAATCACAAGAAATGTATCTTATGATGTTATTCAACTTGGTAAAAAATTATTACTATAGACAAAATTAAATTTTTGAATTTAGAATGATTTATCCTGAAAGTAAAAAAATTAAACAAAGCAAATTTCAAAAATCAATTTATTCCTGGTTGGTTTTTTTTTTTAATTTAAAAAGAATTCACAATTCACAGTTTGTGGTCAAAATAAAAATAATCACAATATTTCTGGTCGAGTGATTTTGAACCGCAGTATTAAAATTCATATAAAGTAATATGTTACATAAAAAAGTTACTTAAAAAACTAAAAGTCAAGTACAGTCCTGATGTTAGCTTTCGCTATCTCTTCGGGTTCAGGATACTGTACCCCAAAGTGCCATTCCCTTTCCCTGTTTAGGTCCCGGCAATAGCATAATACATGAAGAGGAGTTTCGTCCTCTTCCTCACAGCCTGTACGTTGTTGCCAGTGCCTCTTTTTCCACTACTAGATGTAGCGGAGGAAGCCCCAGCAGAACTTCCATATCCGCTGTTTGCGTTGTTCTAAACGCCCCTGTAATCAGAAGGCATGCTACTCTCTGTAGCTTGCCTAGCTGCCTAGCTGCTTTAGCGCTGTTCGCTTTGTGCCACCATATTACGGAGGCGTAGGTCACGGCAGGTCTCACAACCCTGGTATAGAGCCAGTGCGCCATACCGGGATTGAGTCCCCACTTAGACCCCAACATCCTCTTGCAGGCCCAAAGGACTCTTAGAGTTTTATCCGTTACAATATCTATATGGCTAGAGAACGTTAATTTGTCATCCAGGATAACTCCCAAATATTTAATTTCTTTTGACAGATTTATTTGTTTTCCCCACATGGAGAGTCCCTTTATATTCAGGTTCCTTCTCCTTGTAAAGGCAACAACTGTAGTTTTCGCCGGATTCGTGGATGATCCCTCTCTCCGGCACCATCTTTCTACCATGTTGAGTGCCCGTTGCATCCTATCTGATACAACGGCATTAAATTTTCCATTTGTAATGATACCTACGTCATCAGAAAATGCTTGTGCGTAGATATTTTCTCTCTCTAGCTCTCTTAGTAGGTCATCAACCACCAGGCACCACATCAGTGGGGAGAATACTCCCCCTTGAGGGCACCCCTTGGTGGAAACGACTTCCCTTGATACGCTGTGGAGAGTGCTGTGAACATTCCTGTGCTGAAGCATGAAGTCCACCCATCGCGTAATGCTCTGAGCGGTTCCTCGCCTCCGCATTGCTCCCACTATGGATTTATATGAAGCCGAATCAAAGGCCCCTTCTATGTCTAGAAATGCTGCTAGGGCGATTTCTGGACAGTCCAATGCTTGTTCCGCCTTGAGCACCAGCATGTGAATCGCAGCATCACAGGACTTCCCAGATTGGTATGCGAATTGGTTTCGTTGTATCGGGTAGTCAACCAATACCTCGTCCCTTATGTATCTGTCAATCATCTTTTCTAAGGTTTTTAGAAAGAATGATGTCAGGCTGATGGGTCTATAAGATTTGACTTCTGCGTAGCACGCTTTACCCGGTTTGGATATGAAGACAACTCTTGTAGACCTCCATTTTTCTTGTACATACCCTAGAGCCAAGCTGGCACGGAGTAGTTGGCACAGCGGGCCTTCAAGCTCATCTAGTCCCTTCTGAAGAAGGGTTGGAAATATTCCATCCGGTCCAGCTGTCTTGTATGACTGAAAACTTCTCAGAGCCCATGCACGTTTGGTTCTATTTACAAATTTTTTTTGCCAAGGCCCAGTCCTGCTTTATGGCCCTGGCTACTTGGGCCACCACAGTACCGTTTTCTTGACTTTGGTTAAGTGAGCATCCAGGGAAGTGTGAGTTTAGTAATAAGTCTAAAGTCTCCTCCACGGTGCTGGCATACTCCCCATTTTCATTTCTCAAAGACCCAATGCATCGTTGTTTTTCCCTTTGCAGTATTTTGCTGATTCTGGAGCACTCAGGAATTGTCTCTATGTTCTCACAGAATTTTTTCCAGGAAGTAAGCTTTGCATTCCTTACGGCGTAGCCGTATTCTCTTCTGGATGCCTTATAGGCTTCCCAGTTGCCAGTCTTTTGGACTTGTTAAAGAGTCTGCGGACTTTTGCTCTTTTCTTGGAAAGGTCCCTATCCACCAAAATGTCGTAGTTCAAGTAGAAATATCCTTCATCACTGAAATCTCGAAGGTCGAGTAGAAATCTTCTTCAACAGCTGAAGAATCTCGAAGATGAATTAGAAATGTTCTTTATGAACGAAAACTACCATAAAAGGTATGCCTAGAAGGCATGGTTTGAAAAATACCCAAAAAAATAAGCGTGCCTCAGGAGGGCATGTCAAATTCTTAATTATAAAGAAGCCTTCGATAAGACATTAAAACGGTATACACTAAGACGTCCTAATTTATTTCGTGGAAGGGTCTTCGGATATGGTCTTAACATTTCTGGTGTAATAGGAGTAGGAGTACTGCAGCGAGATAGAAATAGATCTGCAGACGCTACATTGGCAGTAGCATAAGATGTAGTAGGAGTAGCAGTATCATCAACTGTACTAGGAGTAGCAGTAGCATCAGATGTACTAGGAGTAGCAGATGAGCTAGGAAGAGCGTGGTTGGTGGAAACTATCATGGTAAGTTCTTCAACAATTTGCTCTTTGGAAATTCTGTTCCCACAAGCTCGGCAATCTCATAAATAGTAAGTGGTTGCCCGGGGTGCATTATCATTCACTCACGGACCAAATACAGTTCTGTCACGGGCCTGAACTTTATGGCTGGTATGTGGATATATTGTTAGTATTACACTGCAATTTTCTTCATAAAAGTCAATGGCGTTAACATTAACATGGCTGTCGTGATTATCCAATGTAAATATGACATGGTCTTCCAATGTCGATTTTACATGCTGCTTGAAATGCTGGAATACTGTAGAAAAAGTTGTTCATTAGACCATCCAGATTTATTTGCACCTCATATTGTACTATTTGGAGCGCATTTTATCATGTGCTCCTTAAAATTCACCATAGGAAATATGATCATGGGGGGATGTGATTCCCAATGGCATTAATAGCAACTATCATCATGACATTTTGGCCCCTTTCACTATTTGTCATCTGACCTAGTTGTTTTATTCTTCTAGGGCCCAGAATTTTTGGTGGCCATACCCATTTCGTCGCAATTCCAGATTTCGTTAAGTGGAAAAGTTCCACAGGATAACGCTCCTTTATAATTCTTAAAAAAATTATAGTCTCCGGTTTCTTGAGTGATATGTCTTTATGTCTCGTAAGACAATGTCTCAACCACTCTTTCCCTGCTGCTTTTTGTACAACCTATGAGTCAGGAAAGTTCTTATTATTTGCCGCTGTATACTGAAACATAAAATGTGGCACTTCTTTTTTTGTTAGCCCATAATGTAAACGTGCAGAAGTTAATAAGTATTATTTCAATGCAGTTAAGCATAATGTGGAAGCAGTGAATAAAAGGATAGTCGTACCAGTTGAACCGTCGCCAGACAGATGGAGACACTCTCGTCTCTGCTTCTTAGACGCCCAAGTTCGTTTCGAGTAGGTCAATTCATACCGTTGTCAGCAGCTGCAGAGGCAGCCAGACGTCCGACTTGTTGTGGCCGTCCCACAGTCCAGAACCGTCAGTCCGACTACACCACGCCGCCAAGCCAATCGTCCGTTACACACCTTTTCTGCGCCAGATTTTTTTCCTAATACCCAGGTTACTCAACCAAGTAGGGCAAGTAAAGACCGCCCTTCTGGGCGCCAGTGATTTTGGTCGATACCATAACGACCCCTGGAGTATTTCTTTCTCCACTGACGCTGCCCGTGCAGTGGCCTTCACACTCTAAACGGAAGGTGGCGCCCGACGCATTCCGAAACCTGGACTAATGCGCCAAAGTGACCAGTAAGGACCGAAGTGTCGTTGCAATGTTTTATGTTCAGAATCACAATAAACATTCATTTTAAATGGCTGTACCTCGATCCTGTCCGAGGTACAAAACTGCTGATGACCCAAGGTACAATTAAGTAACACGTGAGAATTACGTTAAATAAAAAAGTATGTACAACAGGATATGATAGATAAATATTTACATGAAAAGGTGTTGTTACCTGATTACTCTAAGAAGTAATATTTACTTTCACTTTGCCGAAAACAATAAACTGATGGATGGGATTGGATGTCGTAAGGACACTTATTTGAGTAGCGATGCAATATGCCGATAGAATACTGTTTTACGTCAAGTGACCCGTGGTACCGACCGGTCTAAGGTACAATACCCACCCCCAATATTGGGGTAACAAATAGACAACCAAAAATACACGAATAAATTAGAATAATCCTATAACAAAAATAGTAATTAACAATAAATTTTCTAATTACATTTAAAAACCAAGAATCGTTTATTAAAAATTTTAAAATATGTTATTTATTTAATAAATTAGCTTTTTAAAACAAACAATAAATCTACAAAAAACTAACGTAAAGATTCTATTTCTTTTGTGTTAAAGCTGAATCCAAACTCATATATGCCTAAATCTCTCCACATTTCTGTCGTATTTAATCTGAAAATCTCTTAAAATAGAAACGCACAAAGATATTATAAAGTACAAAAGCATTAAATTCTTCGTAGTCTGGAACCCCGACTAAAAGAGATTACAAAATACTCTCGACTGAGTCACTGCGATTATTTCGAATCAAAGGAATTCAGAAGAGCGAAGCATGGATTGAAAAGCGTAACAATTTTTATCTTGTCAGATATAATTGTTTATGTTGTATGAAACATATATAAAATTATAGCTCTTGATAATTTATCAGAAAAAAATTATCGCTTTAGTTCAATTTTTTTATGTCACTATTTCATTTGATATTTATTTTAAAAATAATTATAGCGACACTGTGTGCTTTGTTCCAAATATCAAAGTTCAAGTTTTAATTGGGTGGTAAAAAATAACAATTATTTTGGATTAAAACAGTAACAGTATTTTTAAAAAACATTTTAATGAGCAGGTAACTATGCACTTATATTTTGTTTTATAAAAGTTATTTATGTTCTATTATTGTATGAAAATCTCTATGCTAAATATACTTCGTATTTTAATGAATAAAACTTCTAGTAAAATAATTATTTAATTAATTTTTTTTTTAATAAAAGAATTTAAAAGCACTTATGACATATCAGAGATTTTTTATGTTAAATTATTTATTTAAAATTCTAATTATTTAAGCTCAGTCCATCTAAAAGTTTAAAACATACATAAAAGAGTAACAAAGCAGAGGAAAAAGGATTGTGAAAAAATGCGAAAAAAACAAAAATAGAAATGAAAAAAAGTTTGAAATAACGAATTTATTAAACAAATACGACAAAAACTTTTGGGAGGTGAGTGAAAAAAAAAACATTGAAACAAAAAAAATAGTAAAAATCGGACAGAGGAAAAAAGTGAGAAAGAGAAGGGACATAAAATTTTAAAACAAAATGAATATATTTAAAAAAAAGTCGACTGTGTCACTCCAGTGTTTTCTCGGCTCGGCTGTAGAGAATAGGATTATCTTAATTACAAAATACTAAGCAATACATTATTTCATGAAACAAATTTTAAATAGCAACATTCTACAGCACGCTATTATAATTAGGATATCCTAAAATCATGGGTGAAAATTATTGGAAATTCTAGAAAAAGTTTGATATATAATTTGTAGGTAATTTTATGCCCCACAACTTTGTACAAGAACATTTTGCAGTAAAGTACATTGTTTGTCTTCAAAATTAAGAAAAAAGGCAAAAAGCCTAAATATGCATTTTTTTCACCCTCTAGCGGCGAAACTATGAGGAAAAAAGTTAAATATAAAAGTTAAAGGAAATTTTGTAGGGTCAGAGTGGCAACAGTGGTGCATGTGTACAGAGTGGTGCAGTGGGTATATCGGCGTTTTTGTTCGTTCTCTGCGCATGTCCTTTTCATAATGCGTACCATGTTTATATTAGTCAAGTATGGACTAGTCTAACTTTTGCTGCGGATAGATGACGTCGTGTTGTAGACAATTGTTTCATTTTGTGGTGTGGTTCTTTTGTCTGTGCGTAAGAGTGCGCCACTCTACTAATTAAATAGATGTAGTGTAATGATTTTTTTTAACAGAATACCGTGAGCAAAGATGGAGAAAAAAATTGGAAACCATACAGAAGATGATATGAGAAAGGCTTTACAAATGATAGATAGTTGTGAAAGCATAAGAAAGGCTGCTAAATGTTTAAAAATCGCAGCTACCATTATAAGACGCTATTATAATAAGTTAAAAACGTCTGATAATTCTCAAACTATGAGTTTAGTTCCCAAATATGATATAAATAAGGTTTTTACTAATGCACAAGAAGGAGACTTCAAACAGTATTTTATAGATTGGTTTTTGATGTTTTATTATCTTACTACTGATGATTGCCGTTATGTCGCTTATCAAATGGCGAAAATAAATAATATTAAAATGCCCAAAAATTGGAAAGATCGTTCGAAAGCCGGAATAGATTGACTAAAAGGATTCCGGACAAGATATGCAGAACTGTCGTTACGTAAACGGAAGCCTTGTAGCTTAGCCAGGCAACTGCGTTTAATAAAGCAAATGTTAAAACTTGGTAATCTTGAGAAGATCATTAAAAGACACCCAAATGAATTTGCTGATGGTACCAGAAAATATAATTTAGATGAAACCGCAACTTGCACCGTCCAAAAGCCCCAAAGAGTAATAACAATTAAAGGACATAAAAATGTTGGTAAGGTCACAAGTGCAGAAAGGGGGATCCTTGTTACAACTTGCTGTATTATTAGCGTCAGCGGACAATCTTTACCTCCCGTTATAGTTTTCCCGAGGGAACACTTTAATGATCACATGATTAATGGTACCCCGGCAGGAACATTGGGATTAGCAGGTCCAAGTGCTTGGATGAACAGCGAACTTTTTCTGCCACTCGTTAATTACTTCTTCCGAGAAGAGACGAATGGGAAAAGGGGGAGATCCTCTTTCCAGGGACGACTTATGTACTGTACACAGATGGTTCAAAGACCCCGAATGGTGTACAGCAGAAAACCGAGAGTTGACATCACAGTAAGCCTCGGCAAGTATGCTACCATCTTTCAGGCGGAGGTTTTCGCTATAGAATTGTGTGCAAGAGAGTTGTTAAACCATCATATTGTCAACAAAAGTATTTACATTTTATCGGACAGCCAGGCAGCTTTAAAAGCACTGAGCTACAACTGGCTGGATTTGAAGCTGGTGTGTAACTGCATCGAATCCCTGGATCGCTTTGCTACCAGTAACAGAGTAACCCTACTCTGGGTACCTGGGTATGAAGGGGTGGTGGACAATGAGAAAGCTGACACTCTTGGAGAATACGAAAACTCTCCAGCACTGGAAAGACATTCCTGAGTTAGCTCACTCTAAGGCGTTTATAGTCAAACCCTCAGGTAACACCCTATCGTAGATCTTAGAATGGAGTAGAAGTGATCTACGCATCCTAATTGGACTGCTTACGGGGCACTGTCATCTGCGGTACCATCTGAGTCAAACATCGGACTGTCACTTTTGCAGTGTGGAAGACGAAATGGCGGAGCATATTTTATACTCCTGCCCTGCCCTGGAAATGAATAGGTTTCGTACGTTTGGTTTTGTACAGCTGGAGCCTACCGACTTCAAGGAAGCTTCACCTAAATCAACCATAGACTTCGTAAGAAGGTGTTGATTGTATGGTGAATTATATCCCAAAGGGGTGAGCCACAATAGGCCTCTGTTGGCCGCAGTGAAGAGGCGAGCAAACGTTCCACTCACATTGAACCTACCTACCTACTTCATTAAACATGCATATTCAACGCGAGACAATCTAACCATTTTAATAATGAATAACCATGAATCCCATTTATCAATAGAAGCACTGGATAGAGCAGGAGTTTATATACTGACACTTTATCCTCTTACCTCTGCTAAACTACAACCCTTAGGCGTCGGGGTGTTTGCAACTTTTAAGTGTTTTTATAATAACGCTTTAGATTCGTGGCTCCTTATACATCCATGAAAACCATTCAACATTTATGAAGCCGCAAAAATTGTAGGAATAGCTTTTATCAGAGCAATGGCAACTTCAAATATTACAAGTGCCTTTAAAAATAAGTTGTATTTTCCCATTTGATCGGGATCTGTTTACGGACATAGACTTTTTACCGAGTACAGTAACCGATTGTCCCGTTCCTGATGTATCTGAGAATAAAAGTGAACCAACTCAGTCTGGTTCCCAATCTTCCTCAATCTTCAACAAAACCCTCAACTTCATCTGATATAACTGTCATATCTGACGCGATTCTTCATTTCTCGTTTATCTGATCTTCTTGTGGAATCGCCTCATTCATTTACAACTGTGAATTTTGTTATTCCATCACTGCAGTTTGAACCCAATTCAAAGTTCATCCCAATTCACAAAGTTCATCTATTCAAACTTACGTATCACCGCAACAATTTCGAGAACCTCTGAAGGCTGCTCCAAGAAAAAATAAACGAAAGCCACGAAAATTAGGAAGGAGTATGATTGCTATGGATACTCCCGAAAAAATTGAAATTGAGATAGAAAAAAATGCAGCTTAAAGATGAATGGACACTAAGAAAAATAAGTGGTTCGACAAGTTCTAAAACGTGACTCTAAAGACGAAATTGAAGAAACTTTGTCACTATGTGATTGTGATGATGATAATTGGTGAGATGACGAAAACAGAAAACTGTGATCCTGATCCTGTCTTAACGGAGAAGGATTTTGAATTACCATTATCCCGGATACCAAAAAAAGAGGGATTATGTGCTGACTAAAAAACAAAAAATTTTTTACGTAGCACAGGTACTTGAGAAATGACTTTTTAGAATTTTTCATCAGTTTTTGAGGGTTAAGGACAAATATCGTCAATAATTTCATATGACAACTGAACCAGATTTATCCTACATCCACGAAGATAACATACGATATATTTTATATCTGGAAGCACGTCAAGACAACAGTCTTACTATTATTTTGCTGTAAATTTTGACATGATAAAAAATCTACGGTAATATTTTGTTTTAAACTTTAAAATTTTTTTCAAGAATGGCTTCTTAAATTTACTTACTATTTCTTTTTATTTAGTTACTGTTTATTGAGTACTTAATGTTATTACCATTTCTTTAAATGATCCAATGGGCCATTGTGTACCAGGAAGTATACACAGTGGCTCATTTCATATTTTTTTCTTTAAATCATTTATTTTAACGTATTTATATCATCCAAGGTAAGTAGAAGTATTCCCAAGTTATCGTCTGCATTAATTTGAAACGAGGTAAATGATTTTGTAAGTGGTTTATTGTACTTTGAATTTTAGATGCGCCACTGTTGAAACACTTACCCTACTCTACAAGATTGCACTAGAAAATTTTGCACGAAAGTGCATTGTTTGTTTTTAAAAAATGGAAAAACTATGGAATAATGCACATTTTTTGCGCGCCATATAATGGTCCAACTATTGGGAATTCTGAAAAAGTTTTAACTAAAAATTGTAGGAAATTATATGTTATAAATCTTTAGACCAATATATTTTGCTCTAAAGTGTATTGTTTGAGGACCACCTACTTTACCAATTTAAATCAAAAAATAATGGTCGTATTCGAGGTACACATCAACCCTACATGAAAAATTTCAGCTTGGTTTCACACATATACACAGACAGATCTTTCTCTGGAAATAGATTCAATCTTCTCCGGAGACTTCAAAATAAATATTTCCAAAAATCGAATCAATAAAGCTCAAAATTTGAAATATAAATAAAACAGTAAAAAAAACGGGAAGAACAGCGGTGGAAAAAAAATTGTAACATAAAGAATTTACTATAAGAGTAGGAAGAAAAATGTGGGGAAAGTAGAAAAAAATATTCAAACATAAAAAAATAGTAAATAAATAGAAGAAAATGTGGGGAAAAAAGATAACAAGTTTCTATTATAAAAAAAAATCGGTTGTGTCGCCCCAAAACTTTCCCGACGAGTATCCACGAATACTTTTTCAGATATTTAATGTTAAGTTTCAAAATTTGACATTTTTTGTTTTTGACAGGTGACAGTTACTCATTAACGACCAAGGATATCGTATAATAGTTGATCCACCGGACCAAACGTTAATTTTGGTAAAATATGGATGTATATGATGATTCAATAGTAGACTGAAGTATTTGTTATAAATATTAGGTTTTTTTTTAGTGTTTATCCTCAAAAATTTAAAGCGGTCCCTAGGGACCGCCGTGGTCCCTGGGGAAATATTTCTAATTTAAATTGTCGCGGTCCCTTATCGGACCGATAGGAAACCCCTTCTCTTGCTAACATCGACCAGCCCAGATCGTTTGTTGATTGTTTTTGCAGGTTAATACTAGTTGGACGGTCTACTGTAGTGTATTAGCAAAGAATAATAGTAAACCATATCAGAATGTCGATCAAAATTAGTAGTCAACGTTCAAAACGCTTAGTGATGATGGCCAGATTGGCAAAAATTAATAGGGACGGTAAGTTACACTAATTATAATATTTGTCCAATAGTAATTATCAATGTATTTCGGAATCTACTGACAGTGAATCAGATAAAGTAAATTTGCTACCTGAAGGTTTTGATAGCGACATTTCACATAGTAGTGATCCAGATTTTATTCCCAGCGAAACAAGCAGGGTAAGTCTCTGATTTACATAAGAAAAACCTATAAATAGGTATAACGTTTAGATAAAGATTGTAGGCCGAGAGTTGAACGTTGAAAATAAATCAGTACTTATTTAATTTTAGGATGAAATTGATTTCGATGAAATTGATGTAGAGCAGAATGTAGAGGAAGTAAATCTAGGATCAAATTTCCAAGAAGTTTCTTCTAGCACTGATTCTAATGATGACGAAGTTTTACCACAAAATATAAATACTCAAACAGCAGAATGGTGCAGTTGCATTGGGCAACAGTTGAAGTTTGAACCTACTTATAAGGGAGGAAGGAGTAGATCCACTTTATGCGGCAGCACTAGTTGGTAGTGATCCTTTTACTTTTTTAGTACATTTATTGATAATGAGGTAACTGACATTATGGTAGAACAAACAAATCTTTATGCGACACAAGTCCTCTGTTCAAAAGATGATGTTGCTCAATTTTCGGTTCTACGTAAATGGCAACCTACTACGAGAGCAGAAATGATTCATTTTATAGGCTTGGTAGGGTATATGGGCTTAGTACGAATGCCATCAATTCGCCATTATTGGAGTACAAAACGTCTATTTCGAAACGATGTTGCATCTGGTGTTATGAGTCGCAATCGCTTTGAAACATTTCAGCGATCATATGACAGGTCTACCTGGAGGTAGATTACATAAAATCCAACATCTTATTGACTTACTAGTTAGTAAATTTCAGAAAGTGTTCACCCGGGAAGAAACATTTTGTGTTGACGAATCTGTTATACCGTTTCGAGGAAGGTTAGTTTTCAAGCAGTATTTACCTAAGAAAACTCACAAATACGGAATAAAAGTTTTCAAACTATGTTCATCAAATGGATATACTTGGGCCTTGAAACTATATAGCGGCAAGGAACAAGATGCAAAAGCAAGTTTTCCAACTAAAGTTGTTTTTTCCCTTGCGGAAAAATTACTTGGCCAAGGAAGATCGGCCATTACTGACAATTACTATACTAGCTTGGCTTTATAAAATCAGCTCTTAGATAAAAAAAACTCATTTAGTGGGAACTCTTAGGTCCAATAGGAAAGGAAATCCCAAAGCAGTTATAACAAAAAAACTGAAAAAAAATGATATAATTTCACAGGAAACCGCGAGAGGTATTACTATCATGAAATGGCGAGATAAACGCGATGTTTTAGTTCTAACCACCAAACACACAGATCAAATGGAAGAAGTCCGAATAAGAGGTGAGATTAAATATAAACCTAAAGGGAAAAGGTTCGGTGGATATGTCAGACCAAATGTCGAGTTATTCTACAGCATTACAAAAAACGTTAAAGTGGTATCGTAAAGTAGCCATAGAAATGGTCCTGGGTACTACACTGGTGAATGCACACTTTATATTCAAAACAATTAATAATAAAAATATTTCAATAAACGATTTTCGTGAACAAATATATGAGAAGATGATTGAATATAGAGACATTCAAGAAAATATTGATCCTGAAGTTTCAGAAGCTACTGATCAAGTAGGCAGAAAACGAAAGTTAAAAAGTACCCACCAATTTTCTAAAAAAGATGGTCCTTGTCATCAAACTCGTAAATATTGCCGTGGTTGTTATGCAAATAAAGTAAAAAGGGATATAACGAAAAATCAAGTAAGAAAGGTGAACACATTTTGTAGCGATTGTGATGACCAACCTCATTTTTGTCTACCATGTTTCAACAGTAACCATCAATAGATGATGTAAAAATGTTTAGGATAATTTACAATACCTTATTTCTTGTTTATGTACTGGTTTCTTTTGTTTTTATATGTAACAGTCAATAAAAAATCTCAAAATGTATACACACTGTGTTATCATTATTCACTATCTATGTAAAAATTATAAGGTCTAAGCCGATCAACCGGACCAAGCGGTCCATTTAATATTGGAAAAGCTTTAGAAATAACGGTCCTATGGTCTCTACAAATACATTTGTAAAGGTGTGCATAACATTTTTAAGCGGTCCCTAAGGACCGCCTCGGTCCAGTAGGCTGGTCAACCAACAGTCCCTAGGGACAGCCTTGGTCGTTAATGAGTTAGAAGAAAAATTTTGACTGTTCTGAATAGAGTTTTTCAAGTGCTTTCAAACGACATATTGCATGTCCAATTCCGTAACATTTTGCATCTGTCATTTTTTGATAGTGATACTTGCGTTTGACAAATCTTGTACAAAAACTAATGGGTTGTTCCAACGGACAACCGAAACCCAGATACCAAATTTCAGCTCAATCGGATTAATTCTTCTTCATATATTTAATGCTGAAATTTCAAATTTTGACATTTTTTTATTTTTGACAGGTGACAGGATCTTCTCTTCTCGGGGGACTTCAAAACAGATATTTCCATCGATATCTCAAATTTTATTTTTTGGTCGTTTGCTATACTGTCCCTTTGATGGAACCGGTAAAGTAATAGGGAAATATAGGGTGGAGGAATAAAAAAATGAAAAAAAAAATCGAATCAATAAAGCTCAAAGTTTGAAACATAAATAAAAAAAAATAGTAGATAAGTAGTTATAAAAAAATAAGCAAAACAGTAGTATACTTTTTTTGACATTACATAAATACATTTAATCTCATATAAAATCACTGCATAAAAACTACATTACATTTGTTACTTTACACCAATTCAAATTTCATTCATTTTTTTTTTCTCTAAAACATCTGCTTATTGATCCTAATAACCTCGTATTAAAGCATAGTATTTTACAAATAAAAGCTTCACATTTATAACATACCTTTAAGAAAGAAATCAACGAGTCAAAAACATAACAAATGTCGAGACCCCCGCGAACATTTCTGGCCCTAGCTTGGTCGTGTGCCAATTCTGGCACGGTGCCCATCTCGAGGGGCATAAACCAGGACAACATACTGTGTGGGTGAGCGAGAACGTGGCCTCGGACTCTCTTTTATCAAAAATATACGACATCAAGAAATAAATGGTCGATAATAGATTAATATAAATGTAATTTTAATAATATTTTATTAAATAATACAGAATGAAATATTGTTTACAACTGAGATACAAGGTGTTAAATTAAAAATTAAAAAAATTATTATTTCTTAATCAACCAATATGAGTAGAACATTATGTATTACGATACTGTAATAAATGATCCTGTATTTATTTCCGGTAGATATAGAGGGTGATTCACATTTAATGCATCAAACTGTGCTAGCAGATTGTATGTTCTAAAATAATGCAAAAAGTCTGTATAAACATTTGTTGAAAAATGCATTCCTGAAAAAAAAATTGAATAAATAAAATTTTGACATTTACACCGCAAATTATTAATTGCAGTAAAACTTTGTAATCGTTCTATCCTGTTTCTACTCGTACTTGAAACAATTTATATTATTCGAGATAAAACTATGTATATTTCCTCTTATAGACCAGTTTTTTAATATATTATGACCAATTTTCATTAAGAATCTACTAACTTACAAATTGGAAGGGAAAGATTTAGTTTTTGAGAAAATTTTGGAAAAATATGTTCTGCCTGTAAAAAAAACCAATTTTTTTTACGTTTACAGGTTTAAATTATCTTGATAATGTAAAAAAAAGTTTCAAAACTTAACGTATTTTTATTTTTGACAGTCGACAGTTGCAGAAATAATTTTGACTTGTCCTGTATAGACCACCGCTAAATGAAGAGTTTAAAAATGTAGAAAAAGATATAGAGGAAACGATAAGAAGATTAAAATTTATGTTTTAAAATTGCATTTTTAAATCCTAAAATTGCATTGTTTAGGTTGTGGTATTTTCAATTGTAAATAAAACTAATGATAGTTTCATAAAAAAAATATGCATTTTTTTCATTCTGATTTGAAAAAAAACACGAGCAAAAATTCATTTTTCCGTCTTTGAAAAAAAAAACAAAAATGTATTTTTTCACACATGAATTTGAAAGACAAAAACAAAAATGCATATTTTCACACATGGATTTGGAAAAAGCAAGAATGCATTTTTCCACACAAAAAATTAGAAAAAAAGTAAAAAATGCTTTTTTCACACACGAATTTAAGAAAAAACCGAAGCAACAATGCATTTTTCCGTCTTTGAAATTGAAAAAGAAAATCAAAAATGGTTTTTTTTCAAACATGAATTTGAGACAAAAGCAAAAATGCATATTTTTACACAAAAATTAGAAAAAAAGTAAAACTGCATTTTTTCAGACACGAATTTAAAAAAAGCGAAGCAAGACTTGCATTTTTCCGTCATTGAAATTGAGAAAGAAAATCAAAAATGCATATTTTCACACATGAATTTGGAAAAAGCAAGAATGCATTTTTTCACACAAAAAAATTAGAAAAAAAGTAACAAATGCATTTTTCATACACGAATTTAAAAAAAAACCGAAGCAAGAATGCATTTTTCCGTCTTTGAAATTGAGAAAGAAAATCAAAAATGCTTTTTTTTTTAAACATGAATTTGGGACAAAAGCAAAAATACATATTTTCACACATGGAATGTAAAAAAGCAAGAATGCATTTTTTCACACATAAATTAGAAAAAAAGTAAAAATGCATTTTTTCAGACACGAATTTGAAAAAAAATAATCAAAGCAAGAATGCATTTTTTCGTCTTTGAAATTGAAAAAAGAAAAAAAAAATGCATTTTTTCACAAATGAATTTGAAGGACAAAAGTAAAAATGTATATTTTCACACATGGATTGAGAAAATACCAATAATTTATTTTTTTACACAAAAAATTAGAAAAAAAGAAAAAAATGCATTTTTCACACACGAATTTAAGAAAAAACCGAAGCAAGAATGCGTTTTTCCGTCTTTGAAATTGAAAAAAAAAACAAAAATGCATTTTTTTCACACACGAATTTGAATGACAAAATGCACATTTTCACACACAGATTGGGAAAAAAGCAAGAATGCATTTTTTCACACAAAAAATTAGAAAAAAAGTAGAAATGCATTTTTTTACGCACGAATTTGAAAAAAGGGAACCGAAGCAAGAATGGCTCGAAATGGGAACAAACAAAAATGCATTTTTCCACACTCGAATTTCGCAAAAAAAGCAAGAATGCCATTTTTTCATACTCGAATTAAAAAAAATGCGCGAATGGCTTTTTTCGCACCAAAAAATTAGAAAAAAAAAGTAAAAATGCATTTTTCACACACGAATTTGAAAAAGAAACCGAAGCAAAAATGCATTTGTTCATACAAGAATTTAAAATAAAATAGAAGCAAGAATACATTTTCCTACACTAAAATTTTGCACACTCGAATTTGGAAAAAAACAAAATGCATTTTTTTGCATATGAATAAAAAAAAACGCAAGTAAAAATGCATTTTACCACACCCGATTTTGTGTCGCCCCAAAAATCCCGACGAGTATCCAAAATTTCAAATTTTGACATTTCTTTATTTTTGACAGGTGATAGTTGGAGAAATAATTTTTACTGTTCTGAATAGAGTTTTTCAAGGGCTCTCAAACGACATATTGCAAGTCAAATTCCGTGACATATTGCATCTGTCATTTTACTTTCCCTACCCAGGGAAAAGGAAAAGTATTGTGAAAAAAATTTTCGAGATAAAGATGGAAATATCCATTTTGAGGTTACCTGAGATGGCTAGGACCGTTGCCAAATGGAAGGCTGTCTATATGTATTCTTCCACGATAGAGGATACCCGTTTACTCCGATCGAGCTGAAATTTGGTATATGGATTTGAGTTACCCGTCGGAAGAGCGCTTTAGTTTGTGTCCGACATCTGTCAAACGTAAGTGTCACTATCAAAAAATGACAGAAGCAATATCTCACGGAATTTGACTTGCAATATGTCATTCAAAAGCCCTTGAAAAAATCTATTCAGAACAGTCAAAATTATTTCTCTAACTGTCACTTGTCAAAAATAAAAAAATGTCAAATTTTGAAACTTTAACATTAAATATCTGAAAAAGTATTAACCCGATTGAGCTGAAATGTGGTATGTGTGTTAGGGTTATCCGCCTGAAGAACACGTCAGTTTTTATATGACATCTGTCATATCAAAAAATGACAGATGAAATATGTAACGGAATTGGACATGCAATATATCGTTTGAAATCCCTAGAAAAACTCTGTTCAGAACAGTCAAAATTATTTTTCCAACTGTCACCTGTCAAAAATAAAAAAATCTCAAAATTTTAAGCCTCAATATCTGAAAAAGTATTCGTGGATACTCCCCGGGAAAGTTTTGGGGCGACACAACCGATTTTTTTGACAGTGATACTTTCGTTTGACAGATGTCGTACAAAAACTAATGGGTTCTTTCTACGGGTAACCCAAATCCATATACCAAATTTCAGCTCAATCGGATTAAACGTGTGGCCTCTATCGTGGAAGAATACACACAGACAGACATACCGACAGACAGACAGACTTCTATCTGGAGATGGTCTTCATCATCTCAGGTGACCTCAAAATGGATATTTCCAACTTTATCTCGAAATTTTTTTTTAGTTCGTTCACAATACTTTCCCTTCTCGGAGGTGGGTCGGAAAAGGAAAAAGAAAGTATTAGTTAAACTTCTTTTTCAGTATTTATGTATTTGTTTTTGGTAAATTATTTAAATTCAAAAATAAACTGGCATCTAACACTTCCATTAATGACATTTTCCTCTTAAAAATCGCATTAAAGTATTTGAATTCTACCGTTACTAGTGATAGCTTTATTTTATTTTGAGATGCCCATTTATTTCTTGATGAACTATACAAACGAACGCTAGAAAGATGAAAGGTGATTCTTTCTAAATATATGCATAGGATAATTTTAGTTTTGTAGTCGGAGGAAACCGTAAAATGTTGTTTCTAACGCTGGGAGAATTCCTGTCACTGTTTTTGAAATGCGTATACAGGAGTTTTTTAGATTGTTATTTTTACTTTGGTAAAAAAAATATAATTAAAAAGTTATTACAAGATAAAAATTTTTAGGTAAAATATAATAAAAAATTATTACAACATTCAGTTGATAAAATTTAACGGTTTGTATAATTTACCAACAACCGAAATATTTTCATGTAATAAAACTTTTCCGAAACAATGAAAGCGAGAATTCCAAATTTCCAGTAACCGTCCACGAATATATTCACCATCCTTTTAAAAAGTTTTTATGAATAATATTTCTACCGAAACGAAAACCAAGTCTGCTTCATACGCGACTAAACTTTGAAATCAGATAATTTTCACTTCATAAAATTATTAGAGAAAGATCCCCTGCAAACTTCACACAGATGAACATCAGAACTGAAATAGTAACTTAAAATTCTCGAATTCATTTAAATGGTTCACAAAGTGTTCTACGTACCTAAAATTGCACTTTAATAATCTTGGCTTTATTCTGGGAAGTCGTAAATTTGAGATTTTCAAGTTCCGGTCGCCATAATTTATTCAAGTACTATGTAATTTTAATCCGAAGCAGCACTAAAAACTTATTATCAGATACGGAATATGGCCATTTTGGACTTAAATTTATGATGAAATCATAATCAGATGTAATTGATATTATTATTTTGTTAATTTACGATATCGCTAACAGATTTTATAATTAAATACTAAACTTATTAATAGTTACAGCCAGAATTTATTTCAAAGGAATTAGAAAAAAACATTAAATTTCACACTCTACATAGTTTTCCCTCGAATAAAAAATATGATTTGTGACAATTGACAGATCCCCGGCAACTATTATTTCAATAATTTACATTTAAGAGGCATGGGAAGCGCGTCATCGACTCGAATTCCCTCCCGCTTCTTACCACTTCAGGTCACATCGAGTGGGTAACTAGAATTTTGTAGTAGGACAATCATTTACACAATAGCTCTTAAATTCTCGAAATTACAATTTTATTGCTATTGGAATTATTCTAATCATTAATAAATTAAATTTAAAATTATCTTTACGGGTGGATTTTTTTTTTTATTTTACTCTACTAGTGACTATTTTGTCCATTTTTCCTATATTTCCCTGTTTTATTCTGTTTTTGTCTATTTTTTTCCATTTTTATTTTTCCTTATTTTTTTACGTTTTCTTATTTTTACCTATTTTTTTACGTTTCCTATTTTTTCTATTTCTCCCTATATTTTTTTTAACTATTTTATACTGTTTTTTCCTTTTCCATTTTTTACTAATTTTCCAGTTTTACTTTCCGGACCCACCTCCTTGAAGGGAAAGTATTGTGAACGAGCTAAAAAAAATTTCTAGATAAAGATGGGAACATCCATTTTGAGGTCATCTGGAATGATTAAGACCACTTCCAGGTGGAAGTCTGTCTGTCTGTCTGTCTGTGTGTATTCTTCCACGATAGAGACCACACATTTATTCCGATTGAGCTGAAATTTGGTATATGGGTTTGGGTTACCCGTCGGAAGAACTCATTAGTTTTTGAACGACATCTGCCAAACGGAAGTGTCAACCTCAAAAAATAACAAATGCAATATGTCACGGAATTTCACTTCCAATATGTCATTTGTAAGCCCTTGAGAAACACTATTCAGAACAGTCAAAATTTTTTCTCCAACTGTCACCTGTCAATAATAAAAAATGTCAAAATTTGAAATTTTAACATTAAATATCTGAAGAAGTATCCGTGGATTATTTTCAATTTTTTCCAATTTTGTTCATTTTTTTTTTTTCAATTTTTCTTTGAATTGTTAATAGTTTTTGAGGTTTTTTGAGTTTTTTGAAATTCTTTGATATTATTGAGATTTTGCGAGATTATTTGAGATTTTTAGATGTTTTTTGAGAATTTTATAGGTTTTTTGATATATTTTGAGATTTTTTAGGACTTTTTAGATTTTTTAATTATAGATTGTTTGAGAATTTTTTGAAGTGTTTCAAGATTTTTTGAGATTTATTTGAGTTTTCTTGACTTTTTTGGTATTTTTTAATATTTTTTTAAGATTTTTTGAGACTCTTTGAATCTTTTGAGATTCTTTGAGAATTTTTAGAGATTTTATGAGATTTTTTAAGATTCTTCGAGTGTTTTGAGACTTTTTGAGATTTTTTGAGGTTTTTAAAGAATTTATTATGTTTTTTGAGTTTTCCGAGGTTTTTTGATGGTTTTTTGATTTTTTGAGGTTTTTTAAGATTTCTTCTTATTATATTTTTGAAGTCTATTTTAAGTTTTTGAGATTTTTTGAGTTTTTTTGAAATTCTTTGATATTTTTGAGATTTTTTTGAAATTTTTCGAGATTATTTGACATTTTTTAACATTTTTAGATGTTTTTTGAGAATTTTATAGCTTTTTTGAGATATTTTGAGACTTTTTAGGACTTTTTAGATTTTTAAATTATAGATTGTTTGAGAATTTTTTGAAGTGTTTTAAGATTTTTTGAGATTAATTTGAGACTTCTTGACTTTTTAGGGATTTTTTAATATTTTTTTAAGATTTTTTGAAATTCATTTTACTTTTTTGAGACCCTTTGAATCTTTTGAGATTCTTTGAGAATTTTTATAGATTTAATGAGATTTAATATTCTTTGAGTTTTTTGAGACTTTTTGAGATTTTTTGAGGTTTTTTCATTTTTTTGATTTTTTGAGGTTTTTTAAGATTTTTTCAGATTTTATTTTTTAAGTTTATTAAGGTTTTTTGAGTATTTGAGATTTTTCACTTTGAATTTTTAGAGATTTTTTAATCAAATTTTCGCGTTTTTGAGATATTTACTATTTTGAATTTTTTTAGATATGACGTTTTAAATTTTTTATGATTGTTTGTGAATTTTTGGATTTTTCGAGAACTTTTAGAGGTCTTTAAGGTGCTTTTGAAGTGTCTAAAAATTTTTTGGGATTTTTCGAAAATTTTTGAGATTTTTTGATGTTTTTTTTTGATTTTTGAGTTTTTTATGGTTTTGATGTATTTTACCTTTTTTGAAATTTCTTGACATCTTCTGAGATTTGACATTTTTTGACATTTGAGATTTTTTGAGATTTTACTTTCACGACCCACGTCCTAGAAGGGAAAGTATTATGAACGGGCTAAAAAAATTTTTCGAGATAGAGATGGAAATATCCACTTTAAGTCTGTCTGTTTGTCTGTCTGTATTCTTCCACGATAGAGGCCACACGTTTAATCCGATTGAGCTGAAATTTGGTATACGGCTTTGGGTTACCCTTCGGAAGAAACCATTAGTTTTTGTATAACTGTCAAACCGAAGTGTCACTGTCAAATATGACCAAAGCAATATGTCACGGAATTTAACTTCCAATATGTCATTTAAAAGCCCTTGAAAAACTCTATTCAGAACAGTCAAAATAATTTCTCCAACTGTCACCTGTCAAAAGTAGAAAAATGTCAAAATTTTAAACATTAACATTAAATATCTAAAAAGTATTCGTGGATACTCGTCGGGAAAGTTTTGGGGCGACACAACCGATTTTTTTTTAAATCTATAACTCAGTATTAGTTCTGATACCGAAATAATTGGACCACCCTATATATTCCATGTATCGTAATTTATATAAACAATTTATTATGGAATGTACGTTTTCTGCCAACTTCATTTAGAGTAAACGTACTTTGATTGTAATCTAAAAATAAAAAACAATAGTAACTATATTTAAATTATCAACAAGTGTTTTTTGACAGAGTCCATTAATTTATTAATATAAAATTCTTGGCACTGCCTTGAGGAAATCTAAATGTGGTGACTAACAAAATTGTAATTTTGATATAATAAAGTATTTTTATAATGCGTTGGCCAAGAATTTTTAAAGAAAAATTCGAATTTTACTTTCGTTCAACTTTGAAAAAAAGGGCAAATATAACACTAAAATTTTAACTGCAAAGACCAAATGAAAATAATAATATCTATTTATACAACAAGTGCAAAAAGTAAGTGTTGTCCAACTTGGCTCAACTGTATCATTGGGCAATTTAACATTGCGAGCAATAAACATTTTTTGCATGAGTTTCATACAATATTTTTTCTACATTCATGTAAAAACCTAAAAATGTTTTATTTCCGAGACTTAATATGGAGTTGGTTTGAATGCTTTTTTTTACTAAATATAGTTCAATACATTTTTGATTACCTTAAAATTTAACAAAATAAAAGCAAATAAACAGTTTGAGCCTATATACAGCCAATTAATTGTAATGAAAAAACAAAACAAATTAAAAACCAGTAGCTTTTTATTGATTTAATTGTCAATGACACTGAAACTTTAATTCGTTCATCAAATTTCGGACCCGCCTAAAACGAATTTTATAGTCTTTTATTTACCAACTGATGACAGAGCAAAATTTACGGTTAGCCGAACTACACATTGGAATAAAACAAAAGGGGCCTTGTATCAGTGATTGCATTCAAAACGTGATACATGCAAGCTCTGTTCGATTTCATTAGTCATTGGAAAACATCATGAAACAAATATTAGCCCAAAATTTTCAACAAAAAATCAATCAATTATCAACACATTTTTGTTTGCTGGAATAATTTGCCGATGATTTTTTTATTCTACGTATCAATAAATACAGGAAATTTGTAGGTTAGTCTGATTAAACCAAAAGGAAGAAACAGTTATTGATCGAATTTATATAAATTTGCTAAGTAGCGATCAGAAAATTTTATGATACAAAAAAAAATTATTAAAAATGATGGATAGTAGGACTTTGTCACTTATTAAGTTACAATTCCTGTATAAAGCGGATGTCCAAGTACATCTTGGTTATGCTAGATGGCCCCATTTTTTTTATAGTATGAAGTGAATATAAATTTTTTTTTCAGTACCTGCTCGTCTAATTTGGGGTGTACCAGGAAGGGACGTAGAATTACCTTGTGATATAACTCCTGCTCTTCCTAACGACAACGTGACTATGATTTTTTGGTTTAAGGATAACTTAGGAATGCCACTTTACAGGTAAAAATTATAATTTTTTTTTGTATTTAAAGTTAGTTGAATTTATAAAAACTTATAATTCCACACCTTTAAACAACGAATAATAATAAAAACAGTAAATTAAAAGTAGAAAACAATAATAAATGTCGCTTGTCAACGTGGGGCGCTTCATTAAAAATTTTGATATTAAATAAAGATTGTAGCGCAGTGAAGAAATAAATGTGTATAATTATAATAACATATGAAGAAATAGGAAGAAGTAGAATAAGATGTGATAAATATACAAGAATAGAAGGGAAACAAAAGTAAGAGAAAATTTTTATTATTCATTTGACAGAAAATTTTATTCTTGATAAAAGTTGGTGCATTGCCTAAAATTGCTATTGCAAGCATCAAACTTTCAAATTTCTAAATGGTATACAGGGGCGGGAAAAAAATAGGAATTTTGACCTATAGTATAAAGAACCCTTATATATGACAATATCAAAAAAATTATTTAGTGCAGTTGTTTAGAATTAAAAATTAGACTAAGATTTAAAATCACAGCCTCGTATGCAAAAAATCCACTTTTTATGTTTTATTTTAATGTTCAAAGCTTCATTTTGTTTAGTTAATTTTAGCTAGGTTTTGTTTTACACCGTTAAATTTAAAAATATTTTTTTGACGTAAAAAAGTGAATGTTATTTGCATTTTGGTACTAAAAACTTTTGGGTATTATTTTTTTTACCCATTTTCTTCAATTAAATCATAATGGTAGTTATTATGTACATGTCTACAGGGTGAAATTTCAACTTTGCACCAAGAAAAAACCAAAAATAATAAATGTTTTAAAAAAATGCCGAGAATGGTGTAAAAATAATGAAGAAAACCAATTTTTTTTATCCGAAATGTATTATAGTGATTGAAGGAAGGCCAAAAACATAAAAAAATGGATTTTTTGCGTATTAGGCTGTGATTTTAAATCTGAGTGTAATTTTTAATTCTAAACAGCTTTCCTAAATAATTTTTTTTGATTTTGCCAAAAATAAGGGTACTTTACTCTTCCTATTTTTTGCCCGCCCCTGTATACCATTTAGAAATTTGAAAGTTTCATACTTGCAATAGTAGTTTTACACAATGCACCAACTTTTATCAAGAATAAACTTTTCTGTCAAATGAATAATAAAAATTTTTCCTATATGGTGCAGACTTTTTGAGTCGCACTGTATAATAGCCAGAAAGAACTGCAAGATATAGAAAGACAACTAACTCAAGATTTACAACAAAATAAAAATAAATGATCCAAAAGAATTAAAAATATATATTGACAATAAAATAAAAAAATAAATACAAATAAAAGTATAGAAAGAATATTAGAAGCAGAAAAATTACAAGTTGAAATATTTGTAATCTTACAAGATAAGGAAAGTGGTGAAAAAGTGAATGGAAAGTTGGAAAATGTTCATTTGCGAGTTCAAAATAGGTACTAAGAAAACATAAATTTAAATAAAACGTTAATGAACAGAAAAAATGGACAAGAAGTCACAAGAACAGAAAAAGAACGATATAACCTCAAGATAAGATAAAAGAATAGAAAAAATGACAAATTAACAAGGAAAAAAAATATAAATATTATGAGAAGAATGAATAAAACCGAAAATAAAAGACGCATAAAAGAAATATCAAGAATAGTTAGAGGAAAGATGTAAAAGTCAAATACAGAAAAAATGGACAAGAAGTCACAAGAGCAGAAAAAGTATCAAACAACCTCAAGATAAGATAAAAGTAAAGAAAAAATAACAAATTAACAAGAAACAAAAAATATATTAAAAGAATGAATAAAACGAAAAATAAAAAAAGGCATAAAAAGAAATAGCAAGAATAATTAAAAGATAAATAGAGAAATCAATGTAATTGTTTATTTCCGGGCTGATATGCAGTGACCTTCTTTGGTTATTAATGTATACATTCTTTCATAAAACGACTCTACGATGAGGAAACTTTCCATTCAACCAGGATAGTAGAAACCTCACGAAAAAAGGAAGACCAAATGGTAGGTTCTCTAATATTTTTACTACGTTGCCGAGAGACAGAAACCGTACCAAAATTTATACGTTCAAAAAAAATCATCAAGTCACCACAAGCCCAAAGAATTTTTGACACGATGGAAAAAGCATTAAGAGAATCCACCAAATACGAAAGGAATTAGCAATAAATAATGAAAACTGAGTCATTTACTAGAATGAGAATATTGGAAAAAGACGGAAAGATTAACACTCAATTCTATGGAAACAACTTTACAATTATCCAATAAAATCCAGATAAAACAACTCGGGACACCACAAACAGATTTGAAATAAATTGTTATCAACTTATTAAATCGATCACTCAGGTAGGATGAAACAAGGTTAAGAGCATAATTCTTAGGACTATACCTACAGAAGAGATAATAACCGATATTGAAGCAGTAATTGAAAAACTACCTACAGATGTCAAGGAATCTGCAAGAATACTAAGAAAAGCCAAATAATCAATAAGTAATATTTCAAGATGCCAAAAGGCAGCTATAAGTCTCAAAGAGGATAAAAATATAATTCTTTCAGCAGATAAAAGAAAGGCAATAGTCGTTACATTGGACTACAAGAGTAACCTTAATGGTTTGTGCAATCAAGATACTGAAGATGGCTGCCGTAGCTAAAGACGAAACGTGATATCGGCAGAGAAAACAATATTAGAAATGAAAAATATACATAAAGGACTAAAAGCACAATTTAAGGAAAAAGAAAATTAATAAAATTTGTTGGTAAGTAGTAGGTAAGTATAAAGTAATGGAAACGAAATATAAGATAAAAGAAAAAAAATCGGCTATGTCACCCCAGAACTTTCCTGGCTCTTCTGTGGAGAATATGATTATTTTAATTAAGAAATACAAAATTCCTGAATGAGAAAGTAAAATGCGGTTAAAATGAAGTAAATTGCTGAAAAAAATGGGTAAATATTGCAAAAATGGTAACGAATTATTTCCAGAAAAAAAAGTTGAAAGAATTGCTAAATTTCAGCAAAAAATTTAAACTCTAATAAAAAAAGAGTGAAAATAGGCAAAAATCGAAAATATGATAAAAATCTTAATACAATTGGTAAAAATTGGAAAAAGAGGAAAAGATGCTGAATAAGACAAAGAGCAAAAAAGGTACTTAATAAAAGGAAAAAATCGTAAATTATAGCAAAAAAGCAGTAGAGGCCTAATAATGGCAAAAAAAGGAAAAATGGGTAAAACAAAAATGAACAAAAAGCCAAAAAAAGCCAAGTAAGACAAAAGTAAAGGAAAAAATCAAAAACGCCAAAAAAGGCAGAAATCGTCAGAAAATTACAAAAAAGTCCAAAAAAAATTAAAAAAAGTTTAAGAAAGCAAAAAAAAGTAAAAAAAGTGGTAAAGGAAAAAAAAGCAAGAAAGGCAAAATAGAGTCCAATAAAGATCAAAAAATTTAAAAAAATTAAAAAACCAAGAAAAAGGGCAAAAAAGGGGTAAAAAGGCAAAAAAAAATGAAAAAAAAAAACGGTTGTGTCACCCCAAAACTTTCCCGACGAGTTTCCACGAATACTTTTTCAGATATTTAATACCAAAGTTTTAAATTTTGATATTTTTTATTTTTGACAGGTGACGGTTGGAGAAATAATTTTGAGTTTTTCAAATTGGATATTTCCATCTTTATCTCGAAATTTTTTTTTAACTCATTCACAATACTTTCCCTTCTCGGAGGTGGGCCGGGAAAGTAAAAAAGCAAAAGAAAAAAATCATGAAAATAAAATATTATCTTAAAAATTAAAATAATAACCTTACTCTCCGTGGCACTCCAGTTTGTCTTACTGATGATTGGCGGCATAATTTTTCTATAGGTATACGAGAACTCGTACACCATCACAATTATAAAAAAAATCAATAAAAGCCCACCCTGTATATTTGTTAAGATTAGAAAAAAAGTTTGACACAGTTGAAATAAGTAAGTAGCATTTTGATTAGGAAAAAAAATAAAAAATGTAATATAAATAAATTGTGTAAATCTTTCAATTTTATAATAGTTTCTTAAAACGTAATTCAAATCCATAAATGGAACAATTAAAAACCCTTTCAAATGAGTTATCAATCGACCCATGTAACTATTTAAATTTTTTAAGGGTAGCAACCCTGCGAAAGAAATTAAAATTAGGGTAAATTTTTTATTGCAGGCATATATTTCTTTAGAAATAAAAATCGACTTTTCTGATCATTTTCTTGAATACTTGACCGTACAGAGGATATGTATGGAGGTGGGGGTAATACTTTAGATTCCCCTCTATATTGAATTCAATTTTTAAATATTTTTTAATACAGATTTATTTGGTCCTTATCTAAATAAATTTTTCAATTAAGTTTTTAAATGTTTCTTCACAATTTCCTTTTATTATAGGCCCGATGATGGTCGTGTAGACCGAAACATGTCGCCTTTCAGACCGTTTGTCTTGTATTAAATAATTTTGTGGTATGACTTCGAGTTGTTTCATTCTTTATTAAATAAATTTTCTTGGACTTTAAATTTTCCTATAAAAGTTGACAATAATTTTTAAAATACGAAAAAACAATTGCTGAAAATTTTTAAGGAAAATAATTTTATCGCTTTTTAAGCAAACGAATTTTCTAAAAACTTCCCAACCTGTAATAGTATTTATTCATCTCTCAGTACAAACTTTCATTTCGCTAAGTTAAACCGTCCTATAAAAGAGCTAAAAGAAAAAGTTATCAGAGAATGAGTAACGTATGTGGATTCTTCTATTTGAAAATATGCCAACGATCGATGTATAGCATTTATTTTAAAAATTGCATATATCGATCAGGAAATATATACCGGAAGCGAGCAGGAGGACCCAGAATATTTAGCCGAACTAGATACACATAAATCAAAGAGTTCCAGAGTCAGGATGGCAAATTGCTGAGCTCACCACTTTTATTGGTGAACTGAGACTGACAGAGACGGACTGGACTGCGTTGGGAATGCGGTTTAGAATTTTAATGAGGGGACGGACTCTACATCAGGAATGTGTAATATCAGCGCTATGATTAAACAAAAAAAAAATATTTTATGGTGTAGAATATTTTAGATTACTAACGTTGGAATTTCATGTTTTTTTTTTGAATTTAATTAGCAAAAAGTTGTTAAAATGTATCATATTAAAATCTTTTGACTAACATCGTATAAGGATTCTTTTCAATGTTTTATAAAACGATTCAAATAAAATCGGTTTGGTTTGACTTAGGGAAATGAAAGCTTGTACTGGTTGAAGAATAAACACAATTACACGTTGTAGTTCGAGAGTTTCACAGAGATTGCGCTCATTTTAGAGCATTCTTTCTATATAGAAAATTGGATTTTTTGTAATATTACAAGGATCTAATTTTAGCTTCTAAACAAATGAACTGGTCAATCAATACACTTGTTCGTGTACATATATAGGGTGTACCAGAGATGTAATAAAGGCCTAATGAATAGTCAATAAAAATAATATAAAAAAAATTTATTGCCAAAATTATATAAATTATTTAAATATCAATAATAAAATTGGTTAGAATAAAACAATACCCAGTAAAGTACATCAAAAGTATATTCTGTTAAATTTTGTAACTAATCAATCTCTTCTGGAAAATTCTTACCTAACAAATCCGTTACGGATAATCCTGCCCCATAAAAATCCTTCCTCGCAAGAATTCTTTCTTGCGACAATCCTTTCCCTCCAAAATCATTCCCGGATAATAATTCTTCCCGAATTATTCTTACCGAACGATCGATCCCAGATAATTCTTTCACGTCACAATCCTTTCTAGCCACAGTCTTTCCCAGATAATGATTCCCGGATAATTCTGTGCGAATTATCCTTAACGCATAATCCTTTCTCGAGAATTATCCCTGAATAATCTTTTCCCAATAATCCCTCGCGGATAATCCTTACCGAACAATCTATCCCAGATAATTCTTTCACGTGACAATCCTTTCCTGCTATATTCTTTCCTAGATAATCATTCCCGGATAATTCTTCGCGAATAATCCTTTCTGGAGAATTATCCTTGAATAATCTTTTCCGAATAATCCTTCCCGGATAATCCTTACCGATCAATATATCCCAGATAATTCTTTTACGGGACAATCCTTTCCCGCCACAATCATTACCGGATAATCCTTCTCGGATAATTCTTCTCGAATAATCATTACCGAATAATCCTTTCTGGAGAATTATCCCTCAATTATCCTTTCCGGAGAATTATCCCTGAATAATCCTTAATGGATAATCCTTACCGAATAATCTATCCAGATAATTCTTTCACGTGACAAACCTTCCCCGCCACAATCATTCTCGGATAATTATTCCCGGAAAATTCTTACCCAACAATCCTTACCGTATAATCCTTTCCGGAGAATTATCCCTGAGTAATCTTTTCACAATAATCCTTCCCGGATCATAGTTGCCGAACAATCACTCCCAGATAATTCTTTCACGTGACAATCTTTTCCTGCCACAATCATACCTGAATAATACTTACCAGATAATTCTTCACGAATAAACCTTACCGGATAATCCTCTCCGGATAATTATCCCTGAGTAATCCTTTTCGAATAATCCTTCCCGGATAATCCTTACCGAATAATCTATACCAGAGAATTATTTCACATGACAATCTTTCCCGCCACAATAATTCTCGGATAATCATTCCCGGATAATTCTTCCCGAATAATCCTTACCGCATAATCCTTACCGGAAAATTATCCCTGAATAATTTTTTCCGAATAATCCTTCCCGGATAATCCTTACCGAACAATCTATCCCAGATAATTCTTTCCAGTCACAACCCTTTCCCGCCACAATCATTCCCAGATAAAACTTCCCAGATAATACTTCCCGAATAATCCTTACCGAAATATCCTTCCCGGATAATCCTTACCGAATAATATATCCCTGATAATTCTTTCACGTGAAAATCCATTCCCGCCACAATCATTCTCGGATAATTATTCCCGAAAAATTCTTCCCGAATAATCCTTACCGCGTAATCCTTTCGGGAGAATTATCCCTGAATAATTTTTTCCGAATAATTCTTCCCGGATAATCGTTACCGAACAATCTATCCCAGATAATTATTTCCCGTGACAACCCTTTCCCGCCACAATCATTCCTGGATAAACCTTCCCAGATAATCCTTTCCGGAAAATTATCCCTGAATAATCCTTTCCGGAGAATTATCCCTGAATTATCCTTTCCGGAGAATTATCCCTGAATAATTCTTTCCGAATAATCCTTTCCGGATAATCCTTACCGCACAATCTATCCCAAATCATTTTTCACGTGACAATCCTTTCCTGCCACAATCATTCTCGGATAATCATTACCGGATAATTCTTACCGAATAATCCTTACTTCATGATCCTTTCCGGAGAATTATCCCTGAATAATCTTTTCCGGATAATCCTTCCCGGATAATCCTTACCGAACAATCTATCCCAGATAATTCTTTCCTGTGACAATCCTTTCCCGCCACAATCATTCCTGGATAATTCTTCCCAGATAAGTCTTCCAGAATAATCCTTACCGGATAATATTTTCCGAAGAATTATCCCTGAAAAATCCTTTCCGGAGAATTATCCCTGAATAATCCTTTCCGAATAATCCTTCCTGGATAATTCTTACCGAACAAACCATCCCAGATAGTTGTTTTGCAGATAATGCTTCCCGGACAATCTCCATCCCGGACAAACTTTCCTGGAAAATCCTTCCCGGATAATCTTTCCTAGAAAATCCTTCCCGGATAATCTTTCCTAGAAAATCCTTCCCCAAGACAATTTATCCACAATTATTCTCCACTACAATTTCCGTAAGACAGACAAGTCCTTTTTTAGTTACATTAGTATTTCTTAGTTTAGTCATTTTTTTATATTCCGGCATAGTATAATATGTTAAATTTCGTGACTCGACAATCCTTTCCGCGTCAATACTTTCCAGCTAATTATTTCCAAACTGTTATTCCCGGAGGATCCTTCCCAGACAATCCGTACCTGTAAATCCTTCACGGAGAATCATTCCGGTACAATCCTTTTCCAAATAATATTTCTCTACTTTAATAATTATTTCCATCAAGTTCTTTAAATCTTTTCAAAAAAAAAAAAAAAAAAAAAAAAAAAAAAAAAAAAAAAAAAAAAAAAAAAAAAAAAAAAAAAAAAAAAATGGTGATTGGTTGGTATTGTTTAGTCCAGTCCTTTTTTTAATATTACGATATATTAAATTCCGTGAATCGACAATCCTTACTAGCGAGAATTCTTATCCGCGAGAATCCTTTCCCGCGATAATCAATTCCTGAGAACTCTTCCCAGATAATTAAATAATAATATCCGAATAATCCTTCCTGAACAATACTTCCCGGATAATCTTTCCCGGACAATCATTCATTGACAATCCTTCCGGCACAATTCTTCCTGGACAATCCTTCTCTGACAATCCTTCCCTAAGTAATACTCTACTAAAATAATTTATCCACATGTATTCTCTACTACAATAATTTTATTCTTGACGTCCTTTTAATCCTTTAAACAAAAAAATACATAATAATAGTGACTGCTCAGGAATTGCTCACTCAAGTCCTTTTTTTTTAAATACGTAAAGAAAGGACTGGTTTGGATTCCTAGAGTGAGTATTTATTTGAAATATATATCACGGGGAAGTTGTTACAGGAATAAATTATCGTGGGAGAAGAATTGTCTAGGAAGAATTATCCGGGAAGGATTATCCGGTAATGGATGTCATCAGTTAATTAAAATTAGCAACTAGCTTTAATAAACGATGGAAAATATTTTCATTCATAATCTAACATGTGCGTACAGAAATGAGGTTTGACCAATTTTATAAAAAGGCTTTAGTTTTGGCGACTCAGCCAAATTTATAACACCAAAATAAGGCCTAACAATAATTTCTTAGACATGATTAATAATAAATTTCTCATACGAGAAAATAAAATTGCTATTAACTTATATTTTGTTTTAGTTTGGATGCCAGAGACGGACCTTTGGATAAGGCCTCCCATTTGGCAATGAGCGATGACCTCGGATCTCGTAGTTACTTTGTAACTGAAGATGAACCTAGAAAGGCAAGATTAAGAATACAAAACGTTAATGTGCATGATCAAGGCGTATTTAGGTGCCGGGTAGATTTTATTAATTCTCCTACGAGAAATTACCAGGTTAACTTAACTTTAGTAGGTAAGAATATTTTTTTTATAAATTTAATAATAATCTATGTTGTTTTTTTTATCAACTCCTCGTACGATAAACATGTTTATATAAACTTGTGTTACCGTTTCTATCTAAACTTCCAATTTTGCGGTAATTAAAATACTATTAAAAAGTTGGTGCGGCAAATTTGTTCTAACCATATGTCCAGTTTGTGAACTGTTATTTCTGTTATTTTCTTATTAATGGAATTTACGGTATTTTATACGGAAAGTTTAATTTCAGCTCAGCCGTCCGCTCCGAGAGTGTTTGACGCTGAAGGACGCGAAATTAAAATTGGCCATTCCGCAGGACCCTTTTTAGAAGGACGTGAATTGTTTTTGTCCTGTCAAGTTTCTGGTGGTAAGTGACATATTGTTTTTATATGGATTTGTTATTGATATAATTAAATATGTATGATATTAAAGTGTCTTTAAGAAATATTTATTTTTTGAGCTTTTTAACAAATAATTGTTAAACTAAGGTTAACCGTTTTTAAATTAAAAGAAAAAACACAACTAAAAGTATTAATTAGTTATTAGGCATTAATATAAAATCACTGTAATTTGTATATTTTTTAATTTTTTATCGTTTTTTGTAAAAGAAAATTTAAAGTAAGGATTTAAATAAAAATATTTCATTTAATTTAGGAAAAATATTCATTTATTAAAAATTAAATATAAAATAGTGAATTATAAATTACATTGCATTAAAATAGTTGAGGGTGGCCCTTTATATCCGAAACGTTCGTAACCAAATTTTAATAAAAATTTCCCTATTATTATATATGTATCTAAACTGGTATGGTGATTTCTAGGCTACACAACTGGTATTGTTGAACTACTTTAAGAAGGGGAAATACTTTTTTTAACTTACTGTATTTTAATTTGTTACTTGTTTTCCTGACATCGATATCCAGATTCTTGTGCACGATATACCTGGGGATGGTCGCCGATTTCAGATTTAAAATCAGCGACCCAAAAAAATCCAGGTGAGAAGTCTCGTTTTATTTGGGAATGAATTTCAGAAACCCCGGAGATGATATTCATTAGCAATTTTCAAGTCATATTAATGAGCGACCTCAAACCCCTAGGGAACCTGGTTTGAGATTATTCCAAGTGTTTATAACCAACTTGTGAAGTGTCAACCCTTGACGGGACTATAATGTCCCATATAATTTAAAATGCACAGTTAACTTTAATACTTGATAATTATCAATAAGTTCCTCACGCGACTCACCCCTACACATTTTCTACGATGTATACAACCAAGGATACGTTTTGTCAAATGGTTCTGTCAGTTACTTAAATATGTTCGTTAGTGCGACACAGTAACAAATTATTGTAAAATTTAACTTATTGTAGTTTAACCACATAGAGAAATATTAATTGCTGAGTAAGATTGTACAAGGATGTATTACCAACGTAATTTGTTATTGGACTCCCTAAGAAAAATGAATAACTGGCGGCTCAATGATGATGATTTTCTAGCTAAAGCTTAAGAAGCAACCCCTGAAATATAAAATCTACCAGTGGGCAACGAAATGATAATGGACGAAGAGCAAAGTGATGAAGAAGATGAATATTGTGAAATAAATAATGTTTTGAACGAATAAAATTTATATAATGAAAATGCAACTTATGCACTTAAGGCAAACTGAATAGGAAAATAATACTTCCACTGAAGTTCTCTAAGGTATCAGATTCAAAGAATAGTAAAAGAGGAAAAAAGGCAGAAGAGGAACAGAAGAGGAAGTGGAAAAAGAGGAAGATTACTATCAACATTCCTTTATACAGCTTTCTTAAAGTATAAAAGATGTTGTGTACGGGTCAAATTTGTTTGCTACTCTACGTGGAAAGGCAGTGGACTTCAAAGAACATGAACTGTTGGCTTTCCTAGGACTTAACATTTTCATGGGCTACCATATATTACCAAGTTATACGCATTACTGGTCATGTGCTGACGATCACACAAACGCAATTTTGAACAAAAACATGGTACAAAGTATATACTTTTTTTCAGATGATTTTAGGAAGCGAATACAAAAAACCACACCGCAAGGTCAAATTTTAGAGATTTTGGCCTTTTTTGGGCTTTATTTTCTCGCTTATAATTAATTTAGTTTTCTATAAAGCTCTCGAAAATTTCTGCTGATATTGGCTTCTCTTATATTTGGATCATCGAAACGATTCCCTTAAGTAGGAAAAGGAATCTTTTCAAAGGTATCGTAAGTCTAAAGATGTCTCGTTCCGTGCCATTAGTAACCCATACATTTTCTGCATCTTCGTGGACTGATTTGAAAATTACAGATAGATACAACAAGCTAAACGAGGCTTTTATTTCAATTTTCTATGATCTACGAAAGTAGAAGTACCTCCATACTTGGGTGATTTGTCGGTTATTTTACGATAAGTCTGTATATTGTCAGTCACCGAGAGAGACCATGCTTCATCAGGTGTAGTGTGTATGTTGTTAGCAGCAGGTCTTTTCAGCCACAGAAAATGAAACATTATGTTTTCAGCATTTGTTCTAGAACCTCCAGGAAGACTCTTGGACCACTAAATATTTAATTTTGCATTAACAGTATGCTCCTTCATTTCAGAAGTGAAATAGGAACCAGCGCTGAAATATCTAGCCAATCTTCCAGATATGACTTCAGCCATTCTCTGAGAGTACCTACCACAGAATTTCATGCAGAGGTATTCGCAATCAACCTCTGTATAAGACAAAACATAAAGACTGGATATACATGTAAAAAAACTCCGTATCTGCTCTGACAGCGAAGCCTCGATAAAAGCGCTTAATAGTTAAGTAAAATCCAAACTTGTCCGGGAATTATAAGAAAGCATAAAAAATTGAGTGCCAATAATAAGGTAACCCTTAAGTGGGTACCAGGACACAAAGCTACTGAGACTAAATAAAAAGCAGACGCCCTTGCACGAGAAAGATCGGTAACCAGATACACCGACCCTGAACAGGTAATTGGTATAACCAAACATCGGTAAGAACTACAATTAACTACATAAAAAACATGTGACATACTGACAGTCTCTTCCGAAGCTTAAACACAGTAAACTAATGGTAAAACAATCTTTAGCAAAACTAACTGAAGAAATCATAATGATAAACAGGAAATAAATCAAGTTAATAACCGGTTTTACAACCTTCAGACAATGGGATCTTCCAAGGTGATCCTTTATTCAGATTGTATGACGAGTAGGATGAAACAGCCACCCACGTAATATTCGAATGTGACGCTCAACTCTAGTGGAGATATAGACAGATAGATAGAGATAGAAGACCCTTCCTTCCATCCCACCAGACGTGACATTGTGAAGAGGCTGTTAAACATCAACAAGGTCACTAATCTGTTCATAGACTAACACATGAACAGGGCAATACAATAAGCCGATGGCTGCATGTTGGGGAACTTAGCTCGGCCTGTTCATCTGTATCCAAACCAATCACACAACCAATGCTAATACATCGTCGTCGCTACCAGGTAGTCAATCATCATCATCATCATGATCTAATTCTGTATCAGTCTCAATTTTAAAACTCTCAGTAATTGTATCACTAAGATCACTGTCACTCTCTTGGAACTCGTTCTGCAGTGGTGCTTCAGTTTCACTGAAGTCCGATAAATTATTTATAATGTCTTTGAACTCAGCGTAAATTAGAGGATACTATTTCAAACGGGCCACACAACTAGTATCGTTAGGTCAAATTTGACCAGTATCGGGGAGAGAGCAAACGAGGTATACCTGCAGCCTCAAAAATGTATTGCGTTTAGCCTAAAATCATTCAGGGTCAAAAGTGACCCAACAATATCAATTTATGGATATTATTATCAACCTTTCAGCAATAAAGTTTGTGATTGAGATATAGACGCCCAACTTATATTCAGATCTTGGACAGTATATTTTTTTTAATTCGAAGTAAAAGTTGTAATTTAGTAATAGTTTAATAATTGTAATTATATTTATATATTACTTAGGTCGACCTAAGCCAACTGTGACTTGGTGGTACAACGGTACAATTCTAGACAGCGTGATAGACTCCAACAGAGAATCATATACAACTGTAAATCAACTTGTGATAACCTCTACTCCGAGGTACCGGAAAGGAGCTCAATTTGAATGTGTAGCTTCATCTTCCGAGACTGCTGGTTATGTTTCCAGAGAAATACCGCTAACAGTATTTTGTAAGTAATTTTTTACAATTTTCATTTTATATACTTGATAGAAAATTTAGTTGGTAGAAATAAAATAGTCAAGATGTATTTAGACGTATCCAGTAACTTACCAGTCTTACTCTTCTACCAATTCTTGGTTGGCATAGCGCTGGATCGAGGTCGTTTATACGTATCCAGTACCTATCGCCAATCTCACTGGTTAGCCAATACAAAAATAAACAATACGCCAATGATGAGCCTTCTTAGGTTATGACAGCGAGACATTCAGAAACAGCCTGCAATACTAGAGCGGCTGTTACGGAGTAAAGTGCTGGCAGCTACTGGCAAGAAAAATAGGACTCGCTCTCTATTTGTTCCAGAGCTGGACTGGCACGAAAAAGTATTCACATGATGCCAGTAATATGCCAGTGCTAACAGGATAATGAGACTCGCATCAGCTACTGGATACGTCTAAATGCGCCTTTAATTGGAATATCTTTTGCCTTTTTTGCTAATACACTAAAAAACTAAAGGACCACAGCTGTATTATTTTTAAGAATATTTTGTAGTTT
The DNA here is from genome assembly GCA_963243735.1 of Neocrepidodera transversa. Classification (NCBI taxonomy): domain Eukaryota; kingdom Metazoa; phylum Arthropoda; class Insecta; order Coleoptera; family Chrysomelidae; genus Neocrepidodera; species Neocrepidodera transversa. The sequence goes on from OY725347.1 coordinate 8,428,370, forward strand.
AAATAAATTTTCCTTTGTTTCAGTAAAACCAAATAAAGTAAAGATAGTTAGTCCGAATGATTTGCTGTCTATGAGCAAATCACAAAATGTCAGATGCGAAACTTCCGGTTCTTATCCACCTGCCAAACTTACATGGCTACTCGATGGAAGAGCCATTAGGAACGCCGTTGTTACAGTAAGTGAATTACAACGTGTTAAAGGCCGACTTTCGAACTAATTTTAGGTGCATTATCAGCACTCTAACATTAACCTCGTTTTAACTCACACTGGACCACAATCGTGTTACAGATGTGCAGAAGATCATTTGTTTTGGTATGAGTAAGATTTAATAGAGAGTTATTTTATGGGTTGGTTTTATCTAATCTATTTTTAATTCTAGTCGATAATACATTTTTATAAAAAAATTATATACAGTCTGTCCACGGATGGTGTCCAAGAAGAAAAACATTTTTATTTTTAGTTTTAGCGAAAAATTCTATTTTTGGCAAAAAGTTTAGTTTATTCTAAAACCGGCTTGATTTTTATAGATAAATTCCAGTAAGTTCAAATCTTTAAGAACAATTGAAACCGACCGGATTGGCGTGAAATTTGTTAATTGGGGGTGTTTTTGAATTAATGAAGATGAAGCTAACTTGAACAAACTAAAATTCAAGTCGGATTAGCTTGAAACTTGTCACTTGGGGGGTTTTTAGATCATAAATAATAAAGTAAAAAGAAGATATATAGCTGTACACGCTACAACATGAACCAAGTAGGCCGCACCGAAGAATTATTTTACAGTAATTTAAATAAAGCGCACTTTGTTTCATATTTTGGATGGCGTTTACGTCACGAGCGTAATCGAGTGACGCAAACCACCCGTTTGAGTGGAATACTATAGTTTATCCACGACTATTAAATAATTCCAAAATGTTATCCATGTTCTCTAATGTGAGGTAATTAAAACTCGAAGTGAATGTACCACAAATAATTTATTTTAAGTTGAAAGTTGAAAACCGCGACTAGTTTCGGAGAAATTTCGCCATCATCAGGGCTGAAATGACTACCGTTAATAAACATGAAGTAATTTAGCAAATTTTATTAAACTTACCAAAGCGTTTATGGGGGGGGGGTCTTTTATCAAAAAATAAAATAAAATTAAATTAACTGCTCATAACTGACAACAAATGTATTAATAAATGAATAAACGAATTAACCAAAATGGTACAAAGTGGTTGTTTTTTTTTATTTAAAAGGTAAATGGAAGTAATATTATGTCCCAACTTAGACATCGTGTGAGGAATGAACTACACGAAATGTGTTCCAAAAACGTATAATAACCAGAGGATGGGTTCCAGTATAAAGGATATTATTAAACATACAACTTTCTAGATGAATATAAAAGGTGGCACAAAAGGAACGGATTATAATAATAAAGTGAGATACTATTAGTGACCCCACGGGTGACGTACCAGCATAACTTAACCAAATTATTAAACTTAAAATTGGCATGACCCCAGCAAGACTAACTAACAAAAAAAATCACCAAAATACCATTATAAAATGGAGTGCGCATAAAAATTTGACAAATGAAAGTTATCCCATGAATACAATGTAATAATCATAATTAGAAAAAATTGGTAAAACCTGAAGGGTGTTCATACTAAAATTTGACATATGGTAATAATGAACTTTTTGACTCAATCTTATGCAAGTAACAAACCGACTTGTAAAGAACTGAAGAAAAAATAAGTATTTAAAACTAAAGAAGGAATGCATAACTAGGAAAAGAAGAAAAAGAGAAGAAAAATTGACAGAAATGATATTAAATTATGAGATGACAAATGAGATGGGAGTGATCAATAATACTGACTTTAAATAAAAGGATGATTAAGGGTAAGTACAAATTTAAACATTGGATTGAAAAATGTGGTTTCACCTGGTCATTGAGGCACAATATGGTGTCGTTGTTTATGCAAGAATTAATTTCAAACATTTTCAGAAGGTTCGATCTATTCCGTTTTGGACAATCCCCCCCATTAATACTTTGGTTAGTTTAATAAAAATTGGTAATATTACTTCAAGTTTACTGACAGTGGTCGTTTCAGGCTTGATGATGGCGAAATTTCTCCGAAACTAGTTGCCCTTTTCTTAACTTAAAATAAATTATTTGTGGTACATTGACTCCAAATTTTAATTACCCCCTTAAATAATTTTGCCTAAAACTACAACAAACTTTTGTTTTTAAATAAGTAATAGAAAATATTGTATTTCTGTATTTTTTTTCCTGAATCGGGCGTGGGAGGTCCCACCTGCACTGAGGCTCTAGGCCTATTGTGCCCCGCCAGTTTTCACATCAGTCCAGTACTCTTGATAATGTCAAGAATAGTCCTGATGTTAGCTTTCGCTATCTCTTCGGGTTCAGGATACTGTACCCCAAAGTGCCATTCCCTTTCCCTGTTCAGGTCCCGGCAATAGCATATTACATGAAGAGGAGTTTCGTCCTCTTCCTCACATTTCCTGCATAGGGAATCTTCTGATACACCTATGAGGTTCAGGTGTCTTCTAAGACCGCAGTGTCCTGTCAGGACACCTATTGCGTTTTTGAGTTCCCGTCTTTTTAGGCATAGTAGCAGATTGTCCCTGCTCTTGGGTGGACCTTCGATAAGTGCTTTGGACTGCCTTAGTCCTGGAAGTTCCAACCAGTATTTCCTGTTTTTGTCCCTTAATTGTTTTTCCAGCATACCCTTTATATGTTGGTAGGAAATACCACATGTGTGTTGCGGTCCAATTAAAGGTTTTTCGGCTCCTTTACCAGCCAGGCGGTCTGCCTCTTCATTTCCTTCAATGCCCTCATGCCCAGGCACCCATTCAAGAGTTATCTTGTTGTGTTCTGCCAGGGCAGCTAGGTTTTTATGACAGTCCAATACTAGTTTGGACTGTATTTCCACCCTTTGTAATGCTTTAAGGGATGCTTGACTAGCCGTGAGTATACGGATTCTCTTATTTCTAAGATCCTCGCGCAACATCACTTTTAAGCAAGCATTTATCGCAGTCATTTCCGCTTGAAAGACCGTTGCCATAGATCCCAGGTTAAGAATGCAAGTTCTCCCTGAGTTCATATGATAGAATCCAGCACCTGTACTGTCTTCTGTTTTAGACCCGTCCGTATACCAGACAGATTCATTTTTCTGAGTCCTGACCTCACTCTTTCTGTCCCTCTCATGTATGGTTACTATGAAAGGTTTCACAAAGTTGTGACTGACAGGCATTCTGTCCGATGGCATAGTTAGTACCGGATTTTCTCTTATTTTTTCTGCGATCATGGAATGATAACCTTTTCTTGATAGTTCCCATCCCATGCCGTTTATACCCAGCCTGTACGTTGCTGCCAGTGCCTCTTTTTCCACTACTAGATGTAGCGGAGGAAGCCCCAGCAGAACTTCCATAGCCGCTGTTGGCGTTGTTCTAAACGCCCCTGTAATCAGAAGGCATGCTACTCTCTGTAGCTTGCCTAGCTGCTTTAGCGCTGTTTGCTTTGTGCCACCATATTACGGAGGCGTAGGTCACGGCAGGTCTCACAACCCTGGTATAGAGCCAGTGCGCCATACCGGGGTTGAGTCCCCACTTAGACCCCACCATCCTCTTGCAGGCCCAAAGGGCTCTTAGAGCTTTATCCGTTACCCTATATATATGGCTAGAGAACGTTAGTTTGTCATCCAGGATAACTCCCAAATATTTAATTTCTTTTGACAGATTTATTTGTTTTCCCCACATGGAGAGTCCGTTTATATTCAGGTTTCTTCTCCTTGTAAAGGCAACAACTGTAGTTTTCGCCGGATTCGTGGATAATCCCTCTCTCCGACACCATCTTTCTACCATATTGAGTGACCGTTGCATAATATCTGATACAACGGCATCAAATTTTCCATTTATAATGATACTTACGTCATCGGAAAATGCTTGTGCGTAGATATTTTCTCTCTCTAGCTCTCTTAGTAGGTCATCAACCACTAGGCTGTATAACTAAGTATTAAAAAAAAAACATTATAATTTTATGAATAGGCTTCTGGTATATATGGAGGTGTACGACCTTGACGCGACTTTGTTAACATGACGTTGATATGACCTCGACACGTTCTAGACATAACCTTGACATAGCCTTGACACGACCTCTACATTGACCTTGTGCTCGGCAAATGGGAGCACATACGATATTTAAATTTGTTGCCGGGGGAGCATGAGCTATATATACAGCTGTTGACGCAATCAGTAAATAATGACATCATTATTCACTTGTGAATAATGGATATTATTATTATTTAGTAAATTAATGTATAATCAACAAATAATAGATTAGTCGTGGATAATATAATATAGAAAAGATAAAGGAAAATGTTAAATTACTAGAGAATAAAAAAAACCTCAATTTATCACGGAAAGATTTTTAGAATTAAACAATATAATAAAAACAAAAAATATTTGTAATATCGTAATTTGTTACAATAACAAATATCATATACAAATAAAAAGCAAATTACTGAATCCCAAAAGCTATAGCATTAGTTTCGTGATGGCGAAAAAAATTTCTTACCCCCCACTTTTATCACTTTTCTCGACGTTTTCGAGTTCCCTGAGTCCGAAAATGCAAAAAAAAAATTTGTCCGAACGTCTGTCTGTCTGAATGACAGCACTGTAACTTTTGAACGAAAGCTACGATCGAGTTCCTGTTTACGCTTAATATTAGTTTTGTAAGGAAGAACCCTACTGAATTTGAGCAGGATCGGACCGGCCCTTCCGGTACCCCCCATACAAATTAAAGTGGTTTGCATGGAATAACTTTTTTCCAATTCAAATTTTTAGAACATTTTCCACTTCACATCATGTATAATATTCGTACTCGCCCTACAACGATCCATATAAATTAAGTTCTCGAGAAATAAACTTTTTACACTGCAAATTAAAAAAAATTTTGTCGGCGCCAATGCTTCACAGCATAAAAATTGTTTGCTCGATGGGCCGAAGTCCCGAAACGGTGCACCACTGTTTGAGCGTCTCTAGAATTTTGTTTTATTTTATGATAATGATATTTTTTCCACTTTTTTTTAAGCAGGTAAATTTATGTTCTAGCTAGGAACCTATTAATCCTTTTATACATTTATTTCATAAAAAATGATAAAACGCGATTTTTTTAAAAGTTTTTGTATTTAAGTTGATAAATGAAAAAAATTAACTGAATTATATAATTCAATTTAAAAAAATTAGAAAAATTGTGTTTATTTGAAATGACAATTTGTAAGTTCGAATTTTGATATAAATTGAACAATATCAGTTTCTTTGGTATTAAGTAAAAATTTCAGGTATTCAGTAAACATTTCAGCATCTGGTAAATATTCAGTATCATATACGTTAAAATGATTAAAATCCGAAAAAATAGTTTAGTATCTAGTTATCCTGAATAAATTTCGACATTCAGAAATAGGAATTTGTGAAACAAGTGTGGAAAAGATGGCCATACCGCACGCGGATGGAGTGCTAGCCCTAGTGTGATATGAACAATCCACACGAGTTGAACAATACATTTTCCTACAACGTACTAAAGGAAACACTAAGAATATTACATATTTCTACAACCCAACAACGAAAAAACTAAAAAAATTAAAAAAAAGATTACATTCACACGGTTTGAACCGAGGATCTTCGTATCAGAAAGCGAGAACGTTTCGACTCCGCTGTCACGTATAAGTAGGTCATATTCATATTTATGTTTAGTTTTTTGTTTTTGGGTAATAATATTACTATTATTAAATATTTGTATAAATGTTTATCGGATAAAATCTTATATAGGGTGTTTTAAAAAATAGTGTTTTTAAATACAAATATCGCCGATCGCTGAACTGAATTATTCTCATTTCGGAAAACGTGTAATTTGTTTAATTTTAGATAAATAAGTGAGTTACTTGATTTTTAAGTATACACAGTATTATATAGGAATTTAAAAACGATATTTGCATTTAAAAAACGATATTTTTAAAACACCTTATATAAGATTTTACTAAATAAACATGTATACTGAAAAAAACTTTATAATAAGAGAAACCTCTGGAAAACCCGGAATTTTAGTAAATATTAAGTAATAAAAAATTGAAGTAATAAAGTAAAATATTATACATACTTCAATGGAGTTATACAATTATATTCAAAAATTTGATACGTTTTTTTTTTTAATTTATGATGTTTAAGTTTAGTTTTTTCATACCTGAATTTTATTAATTTACTGTTTGTAACCAATCTTATTTTTCCTGATGATGGTCTTTTAGGCCGAAACTTATTGCCGCCTTGAATATGTGTCTATATATTAAATTTTTGGGGTACGATTTGGAGTTTTATTATTCATAATTGAATTATAAGTTAAATGTTAAATATTAACAAAAATCAAATACGAACTATTCAAAAAAAATTGATTATGAATTTAGAAACATAATCACTCACCATTTGTAATAATTCACACAAAACAAAATTTGTTATATATTATAGAGTAATAAATGAATTTATTAAGTAAACCAGTTTGAAAGTTTAAATGAAAAATATAGACTTATTTGACTCAAGTAGGGTTGGTGATTAAATATATCATCATAAGGACACAGAAGGTCGAAACCGTATTTTATTATCCAAATTTTCTAGTATTAAGTTCTAAATTTTAATGTTTTTTTAACTCAATTTTTTATTTTTTTACTTAAATTCTGTCAATAAAAAAATATTGTCAATTAAGAAATTTTAAATCAGAACTATAATTATATAATACATTATAATGAACAAATTTCATTTTCTTAATAAATTATAAATAAAATATGACATGTTTTATATAGATTCATTTGTTTAATATTGTTTAAATGACTTCCCGTTAAATTTCATTATTAAATATTTTCCAACAAAATACTGTCCACATAGATTTACAATTTTGACCACCATTCCTTGGTTTGAAAAAGCTCAGAATGCGCTATAGGAAGTTTCTTCCTTCGGACATGATATAGTGCCCATTATTAGTTGCTGAATAAGGAAATTTGTGAAATTAAATTGTAAAAAAGAATTGACAAATTCAGCTAACTTTATGTATAGCCAATAGTTACCACATTGCAGTATTTATTTTAATGAAATGGTAGTTTCCTAAATTTGATATTAATTAAAATGACAAAATTTAAACTTGTGTAATATGTTTGCGACAATATTTAGAAACAATATATAAACCAATTTATTTTTTTATACATTTACAAAAATAAAACGTCTGTAACTTAAAAATACAAACCGATAGAAAAACGCAATTTCCACCAATGAAAAGGGAAGAAAATGATCCATTCTAATAATATTTTGTGGCAAAATTTTTGAATTGTCACAAAGATATCAATTTTTAGTCAATAAAATTGTTGTAACTAAAAATTACAAACAGGACAAGGTTTTCAGCAATAGAAACAGAAGAAAATTTTTTATAACAAAACATTTGATCGCTAAAATGGTTCCAAATAAAAAATGAAACTAGTTAGAAAAACAGTTTTCACAATAAAATATTTATTACATAGGTTTTAAATAAGTTATAAGAGGAGTAGAAAATCATCATCTTAAAAATAATTTTCCAAAAACACTTAATTACTAAAATGCCTATAATTAAAAAACAAAAATAGATAGAAAATCTTCGTTTTCATAAATGGAAAGTGGAGAAAATTTACCATACAATAGAAATTTTTTGACAATTTCTATGGGAAAAAGAAAAATTTAAGAAGGGTTGAAAATTATTTTCACAATAGCGACAAATTTCACTTTAATAAAACATTTAGTCACTAAAACGCAATTTAAAAAGAAAAACAAATAGGAAAATGAAAATTCCTTCCATGGAAAGAGGAGAAAATTATATGTTAGAATCATATATTTCGAAAAAAATATTGAAAAATTTAGGACTTAGTGGAGGGTTTCAAATTCATTGTAAAAAAAATATAAATTACTAAAAATACTTAATCAATAAAATGGCTGTAACTAAAAATTGTAAATATCTAGGAAAATTAAGTTTTTATTGTTAGAAAGAGAAGAAAATTTTCTATACTAACACTGTTTTTGACGAAAATTACTAAAAACGTAAGAACTTATTAAAAAGAAACAAATCATGGTCACAAATGCTCAAAATATGAATTTTTATAAACATTGGAACACTAAAATGCTTTTAAATAAAAATAAAAATAATTACAAAAACACTTTTTTCGCCTATATTTTTTTTCAAAGAATTATAAATAAATAAATAACTACCAAAGGGGTTAAAAAATATCGTAACATTAAAATTTCCAAAAACACTTAATGACAAAAATGCCACGTTTTCATAATTGAAATGGGGAGAAAATTTCTTATAATACGAATATTTTTAACCAAAAAGTTATGAAAAAAAATAAGAATAACTTTCAAATGAAATCGAAAAAATATTTAAAAAAATGAAAATAAATAAATGGAAAGGAATCAAAATAAATCGAAAAAATATAAAAAAAAAATCAAATAAAATCGAAAAAAGACAAAAAAAAACGACAGATCGAAAAAGATTAACAAAAGTCGAAAGAGATCGAAAAAATGAATAGTAATAAAAAATAAAAAAACCCAAAAATCAAAATAAATCGACAAAATCGAAAGAGATCAAAAAAAATCCAACGAGATCGAAAGAAATCGAAAAAAAAATCGAAAAAAATCAGAAAAAACTAATGGAATTTGAAAAAAATTAAAAAACAATAAAAGTATTTCAAAAACAACAGAAAAATGAAAAAAAATAAGAAAAAACCGAAAAATCAAAAAAATATCTTAGGATAAAGAAAAATTAGACAAGAAAAGAAAGAAATAGAAAAAAATAGAACAATGAGAAAAAAATAGAAAATATTGAAACAATCAGAATAAGACATGAAAAAAAATCAAAAGAATTAGTGAAAAACGATAAAAAATGAGAAGTATCGAAAAAGTTGGAAATAATCTAAAAAGAAACAAAAATTATTTGAAAATATTGGAAACAAATGCAGAGTAAAATTGTAAAAACCGAAACAAGTTGGAAAAAATCGTAAAGGACAACCAAAAACCGGAACAATTGTATTCAAAAGAAAGAAATAAAAAATAAATGAAAAACAATGAAAGAATCGAAATAATTTGCAACAAAATCAAAAACAAATGCAAAAAAAATCAGAAAAAAATTAAAAAATATCAAAGGAATAGGAAATATATTAGAAAACAAAAAAGAAATTAATTGGAAAAAAAAAAGAAATAAAAAAAACACAAAACAATGACAAAATAGGAAAAATTAGAAAACATCGAAAAAATCAGAAAAAAAAAACAGAAAAAAACAAAATATCAGAAAAATTAGAAAAAATCAGAATAAGTCTGTATATAAAATAATTATAAAATTATAAAAACTTAGAAAACGAAAGAAAAAAAAATAAAAACAGACCAATGAGAAAAAATGAGAAAAGATTAAAAAAAATCGAAGAAAAAAAAACCAGACAAGAAAAACAAAAAATCAGAATAATGAGAAAACAGGAAAAAGTAAAAGAAAAATAATAGAAAAAAAATGAAAAATAATACAGAAAAAACGAAATTAATCAAAAAAATTGTAAAAAAGCCAAAAAAAAAACGAAATAAAAGGAGCTAAAATGAAACAATGTGTCAATAATTTCTGCAACATTTCGTAAACTCCGTTTGACATTTTGTTCTAAAAATTTTAATTGGAAAAAAGTTTTCCCACGCAAGCCGCTTTAATTGGTATGGTGGGTACCGGAAAAGCCGGTCCGATCCTGCTCAAATTCAATGGGGTTATTTATTGGATAAAACTTAATCGGGAAAGTGAAAACTGTAACTCGATCGGAGCTTTCGTTCATAAGTTACAGTATTTACATCCAGACAGACATGCAGACGTCCGAACAGGATTTTTTTTGCTTTTTCGGACTCAGGGAACTCGGAAATGTCGAGAAAAGTGATAAAAAGTAGGGGTAAGAAATTTTCTTACCATCACCAAATAAATACTGAGGCTTTTTTAATAAAATGCTTGTATCTGAAGAATAAAAATAATTAGGACAAGACAGTTTTGGCTATTGGAAAAAAAATTACTATAGAAACTAAGTACAAAAGAAGAACCTAGAAGGTTAAAAATCATATTACAATATGGAGAAATTTAAATTTCCAAAAACAATTAATTACTAAAATGGACGTAATTAAAAATTAAAAAACAGATAGGAAAACGGGATTTTCAATATTGAAAAGTGAAAAAAATTTTACATATTAATTATATTTTTTGAAAAAATAAAAATCTGATGGGGAGTTGAAATTTATCATTATAAACGTGAAACGTTATTTTTATTTGTTGATAAAAGTGATTTAGTGATTTAAGCTCAATTATTTTTATTATGGGTTCGTTCCACGAATAGAATTTAAAATATATCAAAAAGTTAAATATTAAATTAAAAAAATTTTGGACGCCAGTCTAATTGATTTTTTGATGTATTTAGAAACAATTGACAAAAATAACTATGATATATTTCAAAATGCGTCCTTTTGTGGGTTTAAGGAAATTAAACTCAAATTAAACGTCATATTTGTTTTATTTTATAAGAAAAAATTTAACAATCCTTCAGAGACTTTTTCTTTCTGATCTGGTAAGAAAAGAAAAACTCGTTCCAAAAGACTCGTTCCAAGGAAAAAAAACTTATTCAAAAAGCACTCGTTCCAAAACAAAGTTTTAAGTAAATACAACAAAAAATATACCGATATAAAAAATAATTAAAAACAACAGTAAATAAAAGTTAAAGCGTCGAAATAATTAAAAATGACATAAGTGAAATACAGGGTGGCACAGGAAAAAAAAACGTAACAAAGGGTTTTAATCAATTATTTTGACTGAAGAGGCAAAGAGAGAGAATTGTTAACATGGGAAAAACAATTATTGATATCTGAGCTGAGGAATAATGAAAATACAGGGTGACACAAGAAAAAAACGTAACAAAGGATTTGAATAATTTTCCAAAAATTCTAATTACTAACTGAAAAAAAACAAGTGGTTACTGAAGACGTAATTACATAATTGAAAATAAAAGATACTGAAGGGGTTAAAATTCGTTTTCACAAAATTAAACAATTTCAATTTATAAATAAACTTAGTTACTAAAAGTAGTTAATAAAAAATCTATTTCCATTATTAGAAAATATTGAATTTGACTGATATAGTAAATATTAAAAAATTAAACAAATTTTAAAATAAATGGTTTGAAAATTGTTAATTTTTATTCATTATATTTATTTTGTTTAAGGAGGAAGAAACAGAAAGTTTTACAGGTAGCATATTGTCGCTGAACGTGGCACCAGACGACGATGGAAAGGATCTTGTATGTCGAGCAGACAATCCCAGATTTCCCGGGGGACATGCCGAGGATCGGAGACAGATACATGTTGCTTGTAAGTCCTTAACTTCTACATTTCCAAACATTTTATCGACTTTTAAAGCCGGAAGAATACGTCGATTGGACATGATCGGTGTTAAATGATTTTTTTAGCGAAGTGAAAAAATAATAAGTTAAATTTTTGCTCAAAAATATACTAAAATGAGCTAACATTAGGAGTAATTAGCAAAAATGATTAAAAATTAAAAAACAAAATAATAAAACTGGAAAAAATTTCAGAAATTATCAAAAAATAACAAAAACTAGCAAAGATTAGCAAAAATTAACAAAAAGTAGCAAACTAGAAAAATTTTAGAAATTAGCAAAAATTAGCAAAAAACAACAAAAGTAGAAAATAAAAATAGTAAAAATTATCAAAAATGAGCAAAAATTAACCATAAGTAGCAAATATTATCTTAAATTAGCTAAAATTAGTGAACATTAGCAATTTTTACCAAAAATGAATAAGAATTTAAAAAATAGTAAAACTAGAAAAATTGCAGAGATTAGCAAAAATTGGCAATAATTAGTAAATATTATCTAAAACTAGCTAAAATTAATAAAAACTTGCAATATTTATCCAAAATGATTAAAAATTAAAAAAAAATTGTAAAAACTGAAAAAAAATTTATAAATTAGCAAAAATTAGTAAGAATTATCAAAAATTAGCAAAAATCAGTAAAAATTAGCAAAATTAGGAAAATTTAAAATAATCACCAATAATTAGCTCAAGTCCTTTATTCTTAGAGAAAAAATAGATAAAATTAGTTAAAATTAGTTAAAATTAGCAAAAATTAACAAAAATTAACAAAAACTAGCAAAGATTAGCAAATATTAGTAAAAATTATCAAAAATTTGGAAAACCAGCAAAAATAAACAAAAAAAAGGCTAAGGTGGAAAAAATTAGTAAGAATTATCAAAAATAAGCAAAAATTAGCCACAATTGGCTAAACTTAGCATAAATTAGCATAATTAGCAAATATTATCTAAAACTAGTAAAAATTAGCAATATTTAGCAAAAATGAGTAAAAACTATAAAAAAAACAGTAAAAACTAGAAAAAATTGCAGAAGTTAGCAAAAGTTAACAAAAACTAGCAAGGATTAGCAAAAATTAGTAAGAATTATCAAAAATTAGCAAAAATCAGTAAAAATTAGAGAAATTTAAAATAATCACCAATAATTAGCTCAAGTCCTTTATTCTTTTTTTGCTTTTTTATATTTTTATTTAATAGAGAAAAATAGATTCTAATTTAAGAAATATTTTGGAAAGTTAGAGAAAATTTAGAGAAAAACTAGATAAAATTAGCAAAAATTAACAAAAATTCACAAAAACTAGCAAAGATTAGCAAATATTAGTAAGAATTATCAAAAATTTGGAAAAATCAGCAAAAATTAACAAAAAAAAGCAAAGTTGGAAAAAATTAGTAAAAATTATCACAAATAAGCAAAAATTAGCAAAAATTAGCCACAATTGGCTAAACTTAGCATAAATTAGCATAATTAGCAAATATTATCTAAAATTAGCTAAAATCAGCAAAAATTAACAAATAAAAAGCAAAGTTGGAAAAAATTATCAAAAATAAGCAAAAATTAGCAAAAATTAGCCACAATTGGCTAAACTTAGCATAAATTAGCATAATTAGCAAATATTATCTAAAATTAGCAAAAATGAGTAAAAACTAAAAAAAAATAGTAAAAACTAGAAAAAATTGCAGAAGTTAGCAAAAGTTAACAAAAACTAGCAAAGATTAGCAAAAATTAGTAAGAATTTTCAAAAAAAAATTAGCAAAAATGAGAAAAAATTGCAGAAATTAACGAATATTAAAGAAAATAGCAAAGTTGGCAAAAATTAGTAAGAATTATCAAAAATTAGCAAAAATCAGTAAAAATTAGAAAAATTTAAAATAATCACCAACAATTAACTCAAGTCCTTTATTATTTCTCTGCTTTTTTAAATTTTTATTTAATAGAGAAAAATAGATTCTAATTTAAGAAATATTTTGAAAAGTTAGAGAAAATTTAGAGAAAAAATAGATAAAATTAGTTAAAATTAGCAAAAATTAACAATAATTAACAAAAACTAGAAAAGATTAGCAAATACTATTAAGAATTATCAAAAATTTGGAAAAATCAGCAAAAATTAACAAAAAAAAGCAAAGTTGGAAAAAGTTAGTTAAAATTATCAAAAATAAGCAAAAACTAGTAACAATTGGCTAAACTTAGCATAAATTAGCATAATTAGGAAATATTACCCAAAATTAGCTAAAATTATTAAAAATTAGCAATATTTAGCAAAAATGAGTAAAAACTTAAAAAAAAACAGTAAAAACTAGAAAAAATTGCCGAAGTTAGCAAAAGTTAACAAAAACTAGCAAAGATTAGGAAAAGTAAGAATTTTCAAAAAAAAATTAGCAAAAATGAGAAAAAATTGCCGAAATTAACGAATATTAAAAAAAATAGCAAAAATCAGTAAAAATTAGAGAAATTTAAAATAATCACCAATAATTAGCTCAAGTCCTTTATTCTTTCTCTGCTCTTTTATAGTTTTATTTAATAGAGAAAAATAGATTCTAATTTAAGAAATATTTTGGAAAGTTAGAGAAAATTTAGAGAAAAAATAGATAAAATAAGTTAAAATTAGCAAAAATTAACAAAAACTAGCAAAGATTAGCAAATATTAGTAAGAATTATCAAAAATTTGGAAAAATCAGCAAAAATTAACAAAACAAAAGCAAAGTTGGAAAAAATTAGTAAAAATTATCAAAAATAAGCAAAAATTAGCCACAATTGGCTAAACTTAACATAAATTAGCATAATTAGCAAATATTATTTAAAATTAGCTAAAATTAGTAAAAATTAGCAATATTTAGCTAAAATGAGTAAAAACTAAAAAAAAACAGTAAAAACTAGGAAAAATTGCAGAAGTTAGCAAAAGTTAACAAAAACTAGCAAAGATTAGCAAAAATTAGTAAGAATTATCAAAAATAAGCAAAAATCGGTAAAAATTAGAAAAATCTAAAATAATCACTTATAATTAGCTCAAGCCCTTTATTCTTTCTCTACTTTTTTATATTTTTATTTAATAGAGAAAAATAGATTCTAATTTAAGAAATATTTTGGAAAGTTAGAGAAAATTTAGAGACAAAATAGATAAAATTAGTTAAAATTAGCAAAAATTTACAAAAATTAACAAAAACTAGCAAAGATTAGCAAATATTAGTAAGAATTATCAAAAATGATCAAAAATTAGCCACAATTGGCTAAACTTAGCATAAATTAGCATAAATATCAAATATTATCTAAAATTAGTAAAAATTAGCAATATTTATCAAAAATGAGTAACAACTAAAAAAAAATAGTAAAAACTAGAAAAAATTGCAGAAATTAGCAAAAGTTAACAAAAACTAGCAAAGATTAGCAAAAGTTGGTAAGAATTTTCAAAAAAAATAAGCAAAAATGAAAAAAAATTGCAGAAATTAACGAATATTAAAAAAAATAGCAAAGTTGGCAAAAATTAGTAATAATTATAAAAAATTGGCAAAAATGAGAAAAACCGCAAAAATTAACAAAAAAAAAAACAGCAAAAAATAGAAAAGTTAGCAAAAATTAGTAAGAATTATCAATAATTAGGAAAAATGAGAAAAAAAAAACCATCAAAAAATAGCAAAGTTTGCAAAAATTAGTAAAAATTAGCAAAAGTTATCAAAAATTAGCAAAAATAAGCCACAATTGGCTAAATTTAGCATAAATTAGCAAAATTAATAAAACACCATCTAGATTTAGAATAGATTAACAAAAATTAGGAAAAATTTAAAATCAAGTCTTATTCTTTCTCTCCGTCATTGAATTTTTATTTTTATGTCTTTTTATTTTTATTTATTAGAAAAAAATTGGGAAAACTTTGAGAAAATTTAAATAAAATTAGCTAAAATTGGTTAAAATCAGCATTAGCAAACATTATAAAAAATAGCAAAATTTGACAAAAATTTTGAAAAATTCGCAATAAGTAGCTCAAGTCATTTATTATCTCTCTCTCTCTCTCTCTGTCTTTTTATTTTTATTTATTAGAAAAAATAGGGAACCCTTGAATAAATTTAGAGAAAAATTAGACAAAATTAGCTAAAATTGGCTAAAATTATTTAAAATTAGCTAAAATCAGCATTAATTTGCAAATAACAGCAAAAATTATAAAAAACAGCAAAAATTATAAAAAATAGCAAACTTTAACAAAAATTTTGAAAAATTCGCAATACACATCTCAAATCTTTTATTCTCTCTCTCTCTCTCTCTGTTTTTTATTTTTATTTATTAGAGAAACATAGGGAAAGTTTGAGAAAATTTAGAGAAAAATCAGGTAATATTGGCTAAAATTAGATAAAATAATTAGCAAAAATTAGGTAAAATTAGCTAAAATCAGATAAAATTAGCAAAAATTAGCTAAAATTTGCTACACTTTGTTAAAATTTGCTGAAATTTGCCTAAATTTGATAAAAATTACTAAAAGTTGCTAAAATTTGCTAAAATTACCTAGCTGAAATTAGCTAAATCAGCATTAATTTGCATACATTATAATAAACCAGCAAAACTTTGTAAAAATTTGAAAAATTTAATAAAAATTATTAAAATTTAGAATAGATGATTAATATAAATAAATCAGAAAAAATTTAAAAATGCAATAGTTAGCTCTCTAGCTGTTTTTTTATTTTTATTTATGAGGCAAAAATAGATAATAATTAAATAAAAATTTGAAAAAATCTGAAAAAAAATAGGAAAAACTTTGAGAAAATCAAGAGACAATTTATATAAAAAATTTGCTAAAATCAGCATTAATTTGCAAATATTAGCAAAAATTATTAAAAATGTCAAAACTTAGCAAAAATTAATAAAAAGTATCAAAATTTGGCAATCAGGGAAAATTTTGAAAAATCAGCAATAAGTAGTTCTCTTTTTTTTAATTTTTTAGAGAAAAATAGATCATAATTAATGAAAAATATTGAAAAATTAGAGAAAAAAATTGAGGAAACCTAGATGTAACTTTAAGAAAAAATGGAGAAAAATTGAAGAAAAATTCTGGAAAAATTGAAGAAAAAATACAGAAAATTTATAGAAAAATCAAAATTAATTTGCAAACAATATAAAATACAAAACTTAACAACAATTAGCAAGAATAAGCAATTTTTAGCAACAATTAGCGGAAGATAATAAAAATTATCAAAATTTGGAAGACATTAACATAATTTACGATTTTTGTTTTTTAAATGGGCAAAAATTAGCTTAAGTCTTTCATTCTCTCTCTCTCTCTTTCTCTCTCTGTCTTTAAAAAAATAGCAAAAGTAGCAAAAATTACCAAAAATTAGCTAAAATTGGTAAAAATAAGCAAAAATTACCAAAAATTAACACAAACTAGCGAAAATTATCAAAAATTATCAAAAATTACCAAAAATTAGCAAAAATTAGCGAAAATAAGCAAAAATTAGTAAAATTTAATAAAAACTGTCAAAATTTAGAAGAGATTTTCATAAATCAGGAAAAAAAATTGAAAAATCAGGAGTAATTAGCTCAAGTCTTTCATTCTCTCTCTCTATCCTTTTATTTTTATTTATTAAAGAAAAACTGATTAAAGAAAAATTTGGAAAAATTAAAATAAAAATTTAGGAAAAAAAAAAGAACAATTAAATAAAAATTTAAAAAATTGAAGAAAAAATAAAAAAAAATTAGAATCAAAAAAATTGTCCTCTTATATTATTTTAAAATATATTGTTTGTAGAAAATATATGCTCTAAGCATTTTTATTTTGTACATAGAGAAAATAACACTTTTAACACTTATATAATAAAAACCTATAATTTTAATATATAAGTGTTAAAATTAACCATCAAAAACATATACTCCGAACATCATAATTATATTCCCAATTTGTTTCAAACACGTAATTAGTTACATGCAATGAGCAGCAGTATTTAAAAAATACATCGACTAATGAGACGTTATCTAGTTGTTTCGATAAAAAATTATGTAATTAGAAAATTAATGTCACGCAAGGTAATTAGCCTTAAGCGGTCGTTTGATAAAAATACAAATGTATCCTCGATTTTTTTACTACACTAAAATATTTATAATTAATTATATTTTATATATAGCACAAAATGTGTAATATTAGAGAGATTTTAAGCCCCTTAAAAAATCTCCTTATTTTGACGTTGTTGTGGTTATTTTTGCTAACCATAGCCATAAGCACGGCAATGAAATTAAGACATTTTAAACCCCAACTTTAAACTTCATAAAAGTTACAGGCGATAGTTATTTTCTTTTGGTTTTTCTAACCTCAGAATTTCTGGTGTTTTGTTGTGTATTAAAATTGAAAGAATATATATATATATATATATATATATATATATATATATATATATAGGTATATATTTAATTTTGAAATGGGGAATGTTTTGGAAAATGTTATCAATATATAAGAGATCGTAATGCGGATTTAATAAGCAGGCTATACTTAGAGATATTTTCCATGTGCCTGAGATTGGGATAGTGGAAATCCCAGAATTTGATCTTAATGCTATAGAGGATAAGTTTGTGAAACCATATTTCAGGTTCGAAAGGCCGGAAATATTTAGATTAGCAAGGGTTCTTCGAATTCCTAATAATATCCGGACAAGATCAGGACTATTCACATACCTAAAAAGTATCCACAAAGTATACACAATTAAAATATGTTGTCGCAGGCCAACGTCAAATCTGACAGAACTCTAACAGTAGTTAGGTTATGTTTTTCTCAAGAATCTAATATCACTTTTGCGCGTTGTCAGATACTCAATTTAAATTTTACAATCACGACATTGCAAAAAAAATAAAAACATGATATTTGAACATTGACCAATATTTTTACGATATTAAGAAAAAATATAACAAATACTCCGTAGGTTAAAGAAACAGATATTTTTTTTAAATAGTTTAATGTTAAATATTTTAATCAGCGCATGCATCTCCTTTTTCAAAATTACTAAATATGCTCGAAAATCTGAAACGTGTGGCAACGGTGCTTTGTTACTCATAACGATAGACATAACCACTCTCTACCTTTAATTTTCCGTAAGTAACGGAATCGGTTATCGTTATTAAAGTTAAAGGAACGGCAAACTTCCGTTGCGCATGCTCACAATAACCATAACGGAAGAAAAGCGAATAATTAAAGGGCTTAAAATCTCTCTATTATCATTAATATTTCGTTTATAACCAAAATAATATTTAATTAAAAAAACACTGGACGTAAGTTTCGTTAACAATGTTAGCATCACCTGAATGCATTTATAAACTCAGTTTATTATCAATTCCTGATGATACTAACATAGTTAACGAAACGTACGTCGGGTTGGGTAAATCTCACAGTGAATTAACAATTTCGGACTACCCTCTCTTTGAATAGTCAAATTTATCTTAAGCTACGAAATTATATTTTTTATTGTTATCATCACATATTTATAATATTATTATTTGGTATAAATATATTTTTATTTATTTTTTACTTTCCCGACCCACCTCCGAGAAGAGAAAGTATTGTGAATGAGCTAAAAAAAATTTTACAGATAAAGATGGAAATATCCATTTTGAGGTCACCTGAGATAAATAAGACCATTTCCAGATGGAAGTGTCTGTGTGTATTCTTCCACGATAGAGGCCACACGTTTAATCCGATTGAACTGAAATTTGGTATTATGGGTTTGGGTTACCCGTCCGAAGAACTCGTTAGTATTTGTACGATATCTGTCAAACGAAAGTGTCACTATAAAAAAAATCGGTTGTGTCGCCCCAAAACTTTCCCGACAAATCAAATTTTGTGACATTTCGTGACATTGCATCTATCATTTTTTGATAGTGACACTTCCGTTCGACAGAAGTCGTACAAAAATTAATGAGTTCTTCCGACGGGTAATTCAAACCCATATACCAAATTTCAGCTCAATCGGTTTAAACCTGTGGCCTCTATCTTGTAAGAATACACACAGACAGACAGACAGACAGACAGACAGACTTTCATCTGGAAATGGTCTAAAACATTTGAGGAGACCTCAAAATGGATATTTCCATCTTTATCTCGAATTTTTTTTTTAGCTCGTTCACAATACTTTGCCTTCTCGGAGGTGGATAGGGAAAGTAAAAACTCAAAAAATCTCAAATGTCAAAAAATCTCAAATCGCAAAAAATTTCAAAAATCTCAAAAATAAAAAAATCTCAAAATAGGTAAAATACCTCGAAACCACAAAAAATTTCAAAAATCAAAAAATCTTCAAAATGTTTTCAAAAAAAAATCTCTAAAAAATTTTTAGACGGTTCAAAAACATCTCAAAAATCTTTAAAAATTAAAAAATTCACAAAGAATCTCAAAAAATTTAAAACGTCAAATGTCAAAAAAATCAAAATTGTAAATGTCACCGAAACTCAAAAATTTGATCAAAAAATCTATAAGAATTCAAAGAAGTCAAAAAATCTCAAAAGCTCAAAAAACCTTAAAAAAGTTCAACAAAAAAATCTGAAAAATCTTAAAAAACCTCAAAAAATCAAAAATATAAAAAAATTTCAAAAAACCCAAAAACACAAACTCAACAAATCTCAAAACTCTTTAAAAATCTCATAAAATCTTTAAAAAATCTCAAAAGATTCAAAGAGTCTTAAAAAACTCGAATGAATTTCAAAAAAATTTCAAAAAAGTTCAAAAAACCTTGAAAAATATTAAAAAATCTGAAAAAACCAAAAAATTTCCAAAAATCTTAAAACACTTCAAAACATTCTCAAAAAAATCTATAATTTTTTAAAAGTCCCAAAGAATCTCAAAAAAATATCAAAAAACTTGAAAAAAACTCAAAAAATCTCAAAAAAACAAATTGAAAAAAAAATTGAGAAAATTGGAAAAGATTGTAAAAAAATTGCAAAAATTGAAAAAAATCCACGAATTCTTTTTCAGATATTTAATGTTAAAGTTTCAAATTTTGACATTTTTTTATTTTTGACAGGTCACAGTTGGAGAAATAATTTTAACTGTTCTGAATAGAGTTTTTTAAGTGCTTTCAAATGAAATATTGCATGTCCAATTCCGTGACATATTTGATCTGTCATTTTTCGATAGTGATACTTCCGTTCGACAGATGTCGTACAAAAACTCATGGGTTCTTCTGAGGGGTAACCCAAACCCCTATATCAAATTTCAACTCAATCGGATTAAACGTGTGGCCTCTATCGTGGAAGAATACACACACAGACCGACAGACAGACTTCCATCTCAGGGCACCCGAAAATGGATATTTCCGTTTTTACCTCGAAATTTTTTTTTAGCTCGTTCACAATACTTTCCCTTCTAGGAGGTGGGTTGGGAAAGTAAAATGACAGATGCAATATGTCACGGAATTTGACTTGCAATATGTCATTTGAAAGCCATTGAAAAACTCTATTCAGAAAAGTCAAAGTTATTTCTCTAACTGTCACCTGTCAAAAATGAAAATGTATCAAAATTTGAAACTTTAAATATCTGAAAAAGTGGATACTCGTCAGGATAGTTTTGGGGCACACAACCGATTTTTTTTTGATTTCTTTCAAATCTTCCAACATTTTTTATTTTTTTTTTTTAATTTTTTTAGATGGTTACATTTTTTTTTCGGTTTTTGGTTGTTTTTCACTATTTGTTATCATTTTTTTTTCTGTTTTGCTCTGATTTTTTTCCAATTTTTTATCATTGAATTATTTTTTTTTCTACTTCTATATTGTTTTCTGATTTTTTCCTCTGATTTATTTCAATTCTCTGGAATACATTTTTTTTTATTTTTTAGATGGTTACAATTGTTTTCGGTTTTTGGTTGTTTTTCACTATTTTTTATCATTTTTTACGATTATTTTTCATATTTTTTTGCATCTTTCCCCGATTTTTTGCGCATTTGAAATTTTTTGCGATTCTTTTTTTTTATTTTTTGTTATTTTCTTCACTTTTTGTTTACAATTTTTTTGGGATTTTCTTTCTTTTGTTTAAGGTTTTTTTGCCGGTTTTTTTTTTGATGTATTTGTAATTTTTTGCAATTTACATCAACTCTCTTAAATTTTTTAATATTTTTTTTAATTTTTTTCCGGATTTTTCCGATTTTTGCAATTTTTTACAATCTTTTTGCAATTTTTTGCGATATTAATCTATTCTTTGGCCTTTTTTGAGTACTTTTTAGGTTAGGTTTTTATGTTTTTTTTTGTCGGCTTTTTACAGTATTTTTAATTTTCTCATGTTTCTGTATTTTTTGATTTTTTCAACTTTTACCAATGTTTTCTTTTTCTTTCAATTTTATCTGGTTTTTTCTCGCTTTTTTTTCATTTTTCTATTTTTTTTTCTGTTTCATTCTGATTTTTTTTCAAATTTTTCTCATTGTATTATTTTTTTTCTACTTCTATATTGTTTTCTGATTTTTTCCTCTTGATTTATTTCAATTCTCTGGAATTCATTTTTTTTTTATTTTTTAGATGGTTACAATTGTTTTCGGTTTTTTGGTTGTTTTTTGCTATTTTTCGCCATATTTTGAATTTTTTTTTCGGATTTTTGCATCTGCAATTTTTTGTGATTTTTTTCCCATTTTTTGATTTTTTTTTTCTATTTTAGCGGTTTTTTTTATATTTTTTTGCGATTTGTCTTCGGGATTTTGTTTCGTTTTTTTTTGCAATTTTTTGATATTTTTTGCTTTTTTACTTTTCTGACCCACCTCCGAGAAAGGAAAGTATTGTAATCGCGTTAACAAAATTTTTCGAAATAAAGATGCCTACGGAAAAGTATACTTTTCCGCACGCTTGTAGAAAATATTTATTTTCCTAACAAGTGCGGAAAGTTATACTTTTCCGCACGCAATTGCAGTTGCCCGAACGACGCGAAGCGGAGTTCGGGCATGCAATTAAGTGGGGAAAAGATACTTTACGCAAGTGTTAGGAACAATATTTTTTCTATAAGCGCCTAGAATTAAAAAAAAAATTTAGCAAAAATATTTATTCGTACTAATACATATAATTCCCATTTAACAAATTTTAAACAAATGTGGTAAAAATATTACATAATTTGACATTTTTGACGGTTTTTGAAAATTTAATGCTTATGATTAATGATGACGCGTACGTTAAATTAAAATTGATATTTTTAACTCTGCCGTTTTTAGGTATAACTTTTGCTGATTTTGAGCTTGTAAAATTTACATATAATTTCTCATAAGGATCTGTTAATTTTAATATAAAAAAATTACAAATATTTTAAATACTTAACTATTTTACAAATATTAACACTATATTTCCGCAAAGCTTATTATCTTTCTCGATTACACACTACCAAAAACAAACTTCTCACCGAAAATTATATCCAATTACCAAAGTTTCCACTCCGGTCCTGACGCAGATGTCTTTAACAAAGCCAAGTCGGGCCTTTTCCCCGCGTCTTACGAGCCTAGAATACTAGATGACCCAGGTCTCTGAAACCGAGCAGCACAAATTCGCTGCTTTGTATTCACATCGGCTCCTCACCCAAAGTTTTGTATCTTCTTAACTTCCAAGATGGTATGTAATCACTTTAGAGGTGGGGTCAGACATTATCTGTGAAACACTGATTAATTTGTCAAGAGTTAAAAAGATGTTGCCTAGTTAATTTAATTTTATTATCTATTGGGTTAATTTTTGTTTCAAATTAGAAAAATAATGTTTCGACATCATAAAGTGCTAAATAAGATTTCTTTTTAACTATAATCTTTGTATTTCTCCTGTTTGAAGAATATAATTTGTATAAAATTTACTTTTAATAATGATTAGGTAAAAACCTGTAAAAAAAAACAAAAGTCAACTATGATCTTAAAACTGATTTATTCCATAAAACTACTACACCTGATATATTCACTATCCCTTAAATTTCAAGATACGGGTATGGTCTAATCATATCTGCCATCCTCTATTTTTTAGAAGTTAGGTTAGGAAAAAAAAAACTAATTGTGTTATATAAAATTTTCTTTTTTTCTCTGGGCAAAGTGCTATACGAAGTCTAATGAAGCTGTGTTTGTCTTCCACAACTGTTGTAATAATAATTAACATTGTATCGAACATTTATATAAACTGAATAAACAAACTTGAATTCCGTTTGAAAAAAAAAAAAAAAAAAAAAAAAAAAAAAAAAAAAAAAAAAAAAAAAAAAAAAAAAAAGAATACGCTATACAAATCACTTTCAGTGAAACATAAATAATATATTTTAAGCAGTTATATCACATTAGTAAAACTTTGTCCAAAATATCCATTTTGAGGTCCCCCAAGAAAATTGAAACCATTTTCAGACAAGGGTCTGTCTGTGTGTCTGTATGTAATCTTCCACGATAACTGCCAACCGGTTTGACCAATCAAGTTTAATTTTAGTATGATGGGTTGGTTTGTGCCTCGAATGTGATTGAATAAACCAAGGGCGTCGATAACTTTTTTTCTTGGGGGAGGTAACCAAAAAGTAAATATCTATATAGAATAAAAAATGTATAAATAAATAAAAAACCTTATAAAAATAACTGGAACATAAATCTTTTTGGCAAGAAAAC
The DNA here is from genome assembly GCA_963243735.1 of Neocrepidodera transversa. Taxonomy (NCBI): domain Eukaryota; kingdom Metazoa; phylum Arthropoda; class Insecta; order Coleoptera; family Chrysomelidae; genus Neocrepidodera; species Neocrepidodera transversa. Next base: position 8,452,381 of record OY725347.1, read on the forward strand.
AGTAAGTATTTCTTTAACATAAAAAATAAAAAAATATGTAAGCATCACAAAAACAAAAGTTAAACTCTTTATGACACGTCGAATTATTATGTACTATCTGATCTTCATCTTTACCATAAAGTTTCGAATATTTCTGAAGCGGACTTATTATGAGTTTTTTAAGCAAATAAAACGCATGATTTACAGAAAACACCATCCAATCGAAACAATGAAAATTAATCTAAATGATTTTGCGATAAATAACATTTAATGTCTTTATTATTTTTACGGTGAATTGAGTAGGGACATTTAAATTCCCTTCCAGGAACGAAAGCATTTTGTAATATATTTCTACAGATAAACAAGTTAACTGGAAAGAGTAATAGAGATAAATAGGACAAAATTTCATTATTTATGTCAAATTTTTTTAATTTGAATTACATTTTAATTTTTATAACGCATATAAGATTTCAATAGGAATTGGCCTATTCGACCTGGTCCGCTACTTTTTTTTCTGATCGGCACTCGTTATAGCATATCTTACTTATTAAAATTATTTCCCAATTTTTTATTTATAATTAAAAACATGGTGAATAAAGTAATAAACAATAAAAACTAATTAAACATACCCTATATATTTCAGTCATCAATATTTATAATAAATTTTGTCGAAATTATTGATGGTGGTGAGGTTTTCCGAGTTTTCCTACACCTATAGTCAAATGGCGCCGTCAATCCTCAGTAAGTAGCCACGGAGCGCTTCGGCAAATAATAATAGCCGTCCCTTCCCCGCACAAGCGTTTGGATTCTGGGGTTCAGGTGAAATGTAGGGCTAGTATTATTATTATTAATATGTTATGTAAGAAATCTTTTCTTTATTTACCTGTTTAATTTTTTTCTGCTAATCATCAGCTGAAATATTGTCAATTTCTTCTGTTATCAAATTTGCATTCATCCGGTCAAGTACAATATAACGCCTAATTATTTTATTTTATTTAGATGTCTCAATACCCCTTCTCGAGACTATTTCATCAATAATGTATCTTTTTTTAAATAATTTTGTGCCTAAACCTTCAATATTGGTTACATCACCCCTATGCATTTTTTCAGAAAACAGGCTATAAGTTTTGCACAGTGATCCCAATCGCCAAAATACTATGTTATCTTGATGTATAGGCACAGTGTATTTGTTCTCAAATTTAAAGTGGCCACATGTGTCTAGATGTTTTAGAATTTGTTCTACTGCCTACTTTCGTTGATGTTTTTATAGCATTTTTTTATTCTCGTAAAGCGATGAATTCTACAAAGTATTTATTATATTCGCAGTAATTCGCACACATTACAGACATATGCAACAAGCTTCTTTACCCCCCCTTATCGACGCCCTTGGAATAAACATGTAATATTTTTGCCTTTTTTTAGATTTTAATGACAAACAATACACTTTAGTGGAAAATGTTCTAATGCAAAGTTTTAGAGCATAAAATTTTTATATTAAACTTTTTCCAGAATTTTTAATAGCTGCGTCAGTATGTGGCGAGCAAAAAATCTGTATTTAGTTTTTCAGTAGTTTTGTACGTATATATACAGTGTATCTACGGATGGGGTATCCTATAGATGAAAAATTTTAAAATTTAAGTTTTAGCGACAAATGTCATTCTTGATAAAAAGTTTTGCTTGTTTTGAAATCTAAAATACATTCATCAGATATCATTTTTTTCCAGTAGTATACGAGGTTTGTCAAAAAATATGAATTTTAGTCAAGAGTTAAGTACCGTTAAAGGAGGGTATGCTTCTCTGGGCTAAACTGCTCCCGACCATAAGATTTTGCACACTTTTATATCTATAAAAAAGAAACATTTTCCCAAAATTTTAGCTTTCAAACCATTCCGGAACATCTTCAAATAAGCTGTTCTTCAGCAAATTTTGTTAAGGAAATATAATAAAAAAATGGACATTTGGCAACGCCGCTTAAGTGCGTATTTTGTAGTTTTGATGTAATACATAGGTAGAGGCCGATTATTTTAAGAACATCAATAGCTGTATTTCTTTTGCACTTGGATCAGTTCAGTTCAATTCTAGATCACTTGCTTCACTGTTTTATTTGCAACTGATCTGGATCACCTCCCCCCTTACCGATGCTGCATCACCCGCTGAAATGGTTCAAAAGTGATCCGAAGCAGATGGCTGGGTTGTTAAAATTATTTTACAGTAATTAACGGCGTTACAATAACCTAAAAAGGACGAAAATTCTTCAAGTGAATGATCTTTTATTGGTGCTTTGATTCCAGACGCAGATGATAATTGACAGGAACGGAATGACAACGTTAGTTGCTTTGGTTAGGCGCGTTTTATTTGTATTTTTACGTGGTCAGTTTTGACCCGTTCAAAAGTGATCCAAGTGAACTGATCCAAGTGCAAAAGAAATACACTTAATTCTAATAACTACGTAAATGTCAACTCGACGTGTCTGTTTTTTTTTAGAGAAATCGGATTCTACTTCTTGTAGAATCAATGAAGTCCCTAGTATAAAAGCGTTTTAAACTAGGCGAGGTTTTGAACATATCAAGATATAAAAGTGTTTAAATAAAAAATATGCTAACAAATAGATATTAAAAGTGTTCAAATTAAATAAAAATACTGACTAATTAAATTAAATAAACACTAATAAGAAAATGTCAGTTTTGACAATTTACCATTTAAATAATTATTGAAAAGCAATGTTGCCCCTTTGCATTTTTTAAAAATAATGGATCAGAAGTTATTATTTTTACTTCCCCGATCCACCTCCTAGAAGGGAAAGTATTGTGAACGAGCTAAAAAAAAATTTCGAGATAAAAACGGAAATATCAATTTTCGCCCCCCCCCCCCCCCCGTCCGAGACGATTAAGACCATTTCCAGATGGAAGTCTGTCTGTCGGTCTGTGTGTGTGTGTATGTGTGTATGTGTGTATTCTTCCACGATAGAGGCCACACGTTTAATCCGTTTGAGCTCAAATTTGGTGTAGAGATTTGGGTTACCCGTCGGAAGAACCCATTAGTTTTTGTATGAGATCCATCAAACGGAAGTGTCACTATCAAAAAATGACAGATGCAATATCTCATGGAATTTGACATGCAATATGTCATTTGAAAGCCCTTGAAAAACTCTGTTCAGAACAGTCAACATTATTTATCCAACTATCACATGTCAAAAATAAAAAAATATCAAAATTTGAAACTTTAGCATTAAATATCTGAGAAAGTATTAATCTGATTGAGCTGAAATTTGGTACGTAGATTTGGGTTACCCGTCGGAAGAACTCATTCATTTTGTGTGACATCTGTCAAACGTGAGTGTCACTAACAAAAAATAACAGATGCAATGTGTCACTGAATTGGACATGCAATATGTCATTTGAAAGCCCTTGAAAAACTATTCAGAACAGTCAAAATTATTTCTCCAACTATCACCAGTCAAAAATAAAAAAGTTTCAAAATTTAAAATTTTAACATTAAATATCTGAAAAAGTATTAATCCGATTGAGCCGAAATTAAAACGATCAAAATTCTCCTAGAATGAACAAAAATATTACTTTGGAAAATAATAATCATTACTTTCTGAAAATATGTATTAAAACAGGTGTACGCCACTGCCGTTGACATAGATTATGTTGAAGTTTGTGCATAATAATTTCTATTCCTTGCTTTTATTTTCTGAAACTATTAAATTTCGAATTTTCTTTAAATTTTCGAAATATTTAAATTTTCAAAATATTTGTAAATTCTTGAAATTTTCAAAAACATTTTAGAAATTAGTAAAATATTTGAAATTAGAAATTCTTTAAATTTTCCAAATTTTTATAGATCGGGAATTTTTTTTTGAAATCTTCGAAATTTTAAAATTTTATAAATTAGGTTTGACATTGTTTAGAAATTTTCAGATTTTCAAAATTTGGAAATCTCGGGATTTTTTTAAACTTTGGAAATTTTCAAAATCCGTTTTGACATTATTTAGACATTTTCGAAATACCTATTTATAATAATTGAAATTTTTAAGATGGCATTTTTGAAATTTGTAAAATATTTGAAATTAGAAAATAATGAAATTTTTGAAATTTTGCGTTTTTGACATTATAAAATATTTAAATTTTCGAAATTTAGGAAGCTCAGGAATTTTTTTTGAAATCTTCAAAATTTAAAAATTTTTGAAATTCGTTTTTGCAATGTTTAGAAATTTTTGAAACATTTATAATAATAAAAATTTTTTAAATTCTTGAAATATTTAATACGGCATTTTTGAAATTTGTAAAATTTTTGGAATTATAAATTCAGAACAGTCAAAATTATTCTCCAACTGTCACCTGTCAAAAATAAAAAATGTCAAAATTTGAAACCTTAACATTAAATATCTGAAAAAGTATTTGTATATACTCGTCGGGAAAGTTTTGGGGCAACACAACCGATTTTTTTATACGTAAGATAAAATTATTCTAAATTGAAAAAAATGAAAATTATTATAATATTACTCATTTATAAGGATTTAAAAGCATTTAAATTATTTTTCAGAAATAGCCCAAATTGCCCTATCAAAAGCATACCCTCCTCTAACAACATCGAAAAATGTTATTTAAAAAAGTTAATCTGTAATTACGTGTTTAACTTTCAAAATTGTTAGAAAATATTAAGAAACGAGAAGGTTATCATGACTTTTATAATTACAAGAGATAAATGTTCATTCAAAATAAAAATAATATTAAACAAGCACAAAACTTATTTTTTCAATGTGAATGAATGTAATTGCATAGTTGAACTTGGTTTTTAGTTCTGATCAACTTTTTTCAATAACATTTTTCGATGTTGGCAATTTTAAAGGTACTTTACTCTTGAGTAAAATTCATATTTTTTGACAAACCTCGTATACTACTATTTGATGATTCTATTTTAGATTTTAGAACAAGCAAACCTTTTTATCAAGAATGACATTTTTCGCTTAAACTAAAATTTTAAAATTTTTCACCTATAAGATACCCCATCCGTGGACACACTGTATATATGTCTGATGATGATCAGTGACCGAAACCAGTTGCCTTTCTAATTCAAAATTAAATTGTTGTGGTACCTGACTTTGCGCTTTATTATTTGTTAACTTCAATATTTACTAAGTTCTACCGCCACTGTAGGAAATTCAACGTATTAGACAAAGAGAAAGGTATAATAAATTCAGCGTGTCAGAAATGGAGAGCCCTCTGAGTTGGCTCTGGTCTTTAGGTAGTTTAGCTCCGTGAGCTCTGGTCTTCAGGTACTTCAGCTCCCTCCGTCTGGTCTAAGTCGGCTCTGGTCTTCAGGTAATTCAGCTCCGTCTGGTTTAAGTCGGCTCCGGTCTTCAGATAGTTCAGCTGCGTTAGCTCTGGTCTTCAGGTACTTCAGCTCCGTTAGCTCTGGTCTTTAGGTTCTTTAACTCCGTCTGGTGTAAGTCGGCTCTGGTCTTAAGGTAATTCAGCTCCGTCTGGTTTAAGTCGGCTCTGGTCTTCAGATACTTCAGCTGCGTTAGCTCTGGTCTTCAGGTACTTCAGCTCCGTCAGCTCTGGTCTTCAGGTACTTTAGCTGCGTTAGCTCTAGTCTTCAGGTACTTCAGCTCCGTCAGCTCTGGTCTTTAGGTTCTTTAACTCCGTCTGGTGTAAGTCGGCTCTGGTCTTCAATTGCTTTAGCTCCGTCTGGTCTAAGTCGGCTCTGGTCTTCAGGTACTTCAGCTGCGTCAGCACTCTCTCTTTCTGACATACTGAATTTCCTATACCTCTCTCTCTAACACGTTGAATTCCATATAGTGGCGGTAGAACTCGCGTAGACTCTACTAATATTGATAAAAAATAGATTATAAAATCTGTTAAAAATTGAATAATAAATAACAATCGATTACCAGGCAAATAAAAAAATGAATATTCATTAAATTTTAAATTCATTTAAAAGTCAATTAAAAAAAATTAATAAAAAATTGATTAAAGTAAAAACAATGAAAAATTGGTAAAAAAATATTTATCACAAAAAGGGTGTTCCCATATCAAAAACGTAAAGACAATTTTTTTTACATTCCAGCAGGTGACATCATGCCCGAATTATCCAACCTATAAAATTTTTAAACCTTACATTTCCACATTTATGATATTTTTCTACAATAAACTAAGTATGAAAATGTACTTTATAGATATATGTTACATTTTGCACTACACAAGCAAAATAAAAAATAAATAATAGATTACATCTCCAAATTGTAAATGTTTTTGGCAACGAGGCTATGATAAACCGCACCGATTACCACATCCTCTATAATCAAACCGTAGCAAATTCACAACCCCAGTAAAGAAACAAACGGAAAATCCCCGTAGAGCCTTCCCTCCGTTTCCGCGTGACAAATGTAAGTTTGGTCCTTCGAGCCGGACGTACACCCGAAATGGCCTCGGCGGCTAAAGGGATTTGCACAAGGTGGGAGCCGGAGACGGAGGCGGCTTTTAGTCCCGATTTCGTGCATGACGAGTTCATTAAATGAATTAGACGACTGTAGCGCACACTGGCGGTTAATCCTCTTGTAGCTGGTAACATTGCTCTCACTAAAGTAATGTCGGTGAATTATTTCGAATATTTTTGTTTTGTGGTATGCTTTTCTGGGTATAGGGTTTTTAATTAAGGAATTATTTTAAGGGAACATAATAATCATTCCAGATTTTGACAAAATTAATTTCATTTCAAACCTAATCTAGTTTGGTGCTATTAATTATATTTATTAATTAATAAAGTTGTAATTTGTGAAATTTAGAGACACAAGCTAAATATTGTGATTAAAGAGAAATAAAAGTACCAATTTTTACCTATACTTGTACTTTTTTATTGAATATTCGAAATATCTAGAAAATAATTTTGTCAATGTTTATAAAAAATAAAAACAAACTTGTCTTAATATCAAGATTGATACAATTAGTAGATTACTTAACCGGCTAATAACTAAATGATTATTTACTATTATTTTTTACAGATCCACCTAAAGTTTCCGTGCAACTATTGAGCATGCTAAATCCAGTTCGTGAAGGTTCGGATGTCTTACTAAAATGTAAAACATTTGCCAGCCCACCTGCTGATAAATACAGTTGGTACCATAATGTAAGTATCCATATTAATATTTCAAGTTGTACGTCTGTCTGTTTTGTTTGGAGTTTTCTGCAATTTTTTTGGAAGTTTTTGCAAGCTTTTGGTTTGATTTTACTAAAGTTTGAAAATTTTGGATGTTCTTATAAGTTTTTGGACGTTTCTGAGAGTACTAGATGTTTTTAAAGGTTTTGGAATGTTCTTTAGGTATTGGAAGTTTTCGAAAGTTCTTTAAGAAGTTTCTCTAATTTATTTCGATTTTTTGGATTCGACTAAAGTTTTGGAAACTTCTGAAAGTTATTTGGAGATTTCTACAATTTTTTTTGAAGTTTTTACAAGTTTTTGAAATTTTAAATGTTCATAAAAGTTCCTGAAAGTATTTAGATGTTGTCAAAAGTTTTTGAATGATCCGTAAGTTTTTTTAAAATGATGCTTCTGCAATATTTTTGTAGGGGTCTGCAAGTTTCTTAATTTGTCTAAAGTTTTGGAAATTCAGAAATAGTTTTTTTTTGAGGTTCGTGTAAATTTTTTTGAGGTTTTTGCAAGTTTTTGATTTTACTAACGTTTAAGTTTTGTGTATTCCTGAAAGTTTTTAGATGTTTTCACAAGTTATTAAACGATCCTTAAGTTTTAGGAGTTTCTGAAAGTTTTTTTAGATATTCCTGCAATTCTGTTTGGGTTTTTACAAGTTTTTTGAGTTTGCTAAAGTTTTAAAAATTTCTAAAAGATTTTGGATGCTCTTATAAGTTTTTGTACGTTCCTGTAAGATTTTAGACGTTTTCTTAAGTTTTTTAATGATCCTTAACTTTTGGGAGTTTCTGAATGTTTTTTTTAGATATTTCTGCACTTTTTTGGAGGTTTTTGGAAATTTTTGGATTGATTTTACCAAAGATTTTGGAGTTGATTAAATTTTTGGAAATGAATGTTTTTTTGGAGGTTTCTACAAACTTTTTTGAGGTTTTTACACGTTTTGAAAATTCTTAAAAAATTTTGGATGTTTTTGAAAGTTTTTGTATGTTCCTGAAATTTTTTAGACGTTTTCACAAGTTTTTGAATGATCCTTAAATTTTTGCAGTTTCCGAAAGTTTTTTTAGATGTTTCTGCAATTTTTTGGAGGTTTTTGGATTGATTTTAGTAAAGATTTTAGATTTGACTAGAATTTTGGAAATTCCTGAAAGTTTTTTACAATTTTTTTTGGGGTTTTTGCAAGTTTTTAAAATTATTAAGAGATTTTGGATGTTCTTAAAAGTTTTTGAATGTTCCTGAAATTATTTAGATGTTTTCAAAAGTTTTTGAATGACCCTTAAGTGTCCTAAGTTTCTGAAAGTTTATGTAGAGCTTTTGCAAATTTTTTGTAGGGGTTTACAAGTTTTTGAATTTGACTAAAGTTTTGGAAATTCCGGCAAGCTTTTTTTAAGGTTTTTGCAAGTTTTTTGATTTTACTAAATTTTTGGAAATTTCTCAATGATTTTGGATCTTCTAATAAGTTTTTGTATGTTCCTGAAAGTTTGTAGATGTTTTCACAAGTTTTTGAATGTTGTTTAAGCTTTGGGAGTTTCTGAAGGTTTTTTTAGATGTGTCTGCAATTTTTTGGAGGTTTTTGAAAGTTTTCGGATTAATTTTACTCAAGATTTAGAAATTTCTGAAAATTTTTTTGGATCTATTCATAACTTTTTGAAAGTTTCTTAAGTTGTGGAAGTTTCTGAAAGTTTTTGTAGATATTTCGGCAATATATTTAAAATTTTTTGGATTGATTTTACTAAAGATTTCGAAATTCCTGAAAGATTTTGGACATTCATAAAAGTTTTTAAATGTTTTCAAAATTTTTTAAAAGTTTCTTAAGTTGTTGAAGTTTCTGAATGTTTTTGTAGATATTTCGGAAATTTATTTGGAAGTTTTTGGATGTTTTGCATTGATTTTCCTAAAAATTTGGAAACTCCTGAAAGATTTTTAATGTTAATAAAAGGTTTTGGATCTTTTCAATAGGTTTGAAAGTTTCCGAAGTTGTGAAAGTTTCTGAAAGTTTTTTCAGATGTGTCTGCAATTTTTTTAGCGGTCTTTGGAAGTTTTTGGATTAATTTAACTAAATATTTGGAAATTCCTGAAAGGTTTTGGATATTGGTAAAAGTTTTTGGATCTTTTCAAAACTCTTTGAATGATCCTTAAGTTTTAGAAGTTTCTGAATGATTTTGTGGATGTTTCGGAAATTAATTTGGAGGTGTTTAGACGTTTTTGGATTGATTTTACTAATGATTTGAAAATTCCTGAAAGATACTGGATATCCATAAAAGTTTTTGGATGTTTTCAAATTTTTTTAAAAGTTCCTTAAGTTGTGGAAGTTTCTGAGAGTTTTTTAGATATTTCTGCAATTTTTTTAAAGGTGTTTGAAAGTTTTTGGATTGATTTTAGTAAAGATTTGGAAATTTCTGAAAGATTTTAGATGTTCAGAAACGTTTTTGGATCGTTTCAAAAGTTTTTGAAAGTTACTTAAGTTGTGGAAGTTTCTGAAAATTATTGTAGATGTTTTGGAAATTTATTTGGACGTTTTTAAAGTTTTTGGATTGATTCTACTAATCATTTAGAAATTCCTGAAATATTTTGGATGTTCATAAAAGGTTTTGGATGTTTTAAAAAGTTTTTAAAAGGTCCTTAAGCTGTGGAAGTTTCTGAAAGTTTTTGCAGATCTCTCTGCAATTTGTTTAGGTATTTTTGTAAGTTTTTGTATTGATTTTATTAAAGATTTGGAAATTCCTGAAAGATTTTGGATGTTCATAAAAGTTTTTAGATGTTTTCATAAGGTTTTAAATGATCCTTAAGTTTTGGAAGTTTCTTCAATTTTTTTGGAGGTTTTTGGAAGTTATTTGATTGATTTTACTAAATATTTGGAAATTCCAGAAAGATTTTAAATGTTCATAAATTTATTTGTATGTTTTCAAAATATTTTGAACGTTCCTTAAGTTGTGGAAGTTGCTAAAAGTTTTTGTATATGCGTCGCCAATTTATTTGGAGGTGTTTGCAAGTTTTTAGATTTTACTAAAGTTTTGTCTATATTACATTTATATTTCAATTGTCTCGTGTTGCCAATTTGGTAATGTGGCCTAGATTTTTAATTCAAAAATTTTAATAAAAAATATTGATTTTTTTTTAAAAATTCATAAGAATTTTTGTGTTTGATATAATATCTTATCCTTTAATTAGAGCGCAATTTTCGCGGACACCCTGTATTTTACTTCTAATAATTCTGTTTTTAGTTCCTTTGTACTTGATTTTTATTATATTTTATTTATGTTACTATCAAATAATTTTTGTATATATATTTTTATTAATTTTTTGGATTCAGGCCAGTATTGATCTACTAATATTTTTGGTAACGCTGTTGCTCAAATTTAAAATAAAATAGCTGAAAATATTCGTACTGAACTCTCATCTATTCTTTTTATTTTTCCAAAGCGATAAATCCCAATATATGAAATTTGGCAAAGCAAATTCTATAACTGAGTACAATGTTAAAAATGGTGTTTTCATTGACTATAAAGTTGCGCATTCTTTAAAAACTTCTACAAATTCCGGGCAAAATTCGCTCATTAATAATGTATAAATTCATTTTGAAACCAACTGCGGCATTAAATCTACAAAGCACAACGGAAATTCGAAATCTTGTTAAATCCATAAAATCCTCGTAAAAAAAAAGACTGCACTTTGGTTGGTACATTCAATAAATACATATTTATGAGTATTTTCCACATTTTTAATATACAGTGGGTGACAATATCCACTTTTTATAACATAAGTTATTCCAAAATATTTTTTGCGTATAGATTTTTCCAAGGCACTTGAGATGGTTACATTCGGTAGTATAACAGTATTGTTAAAAACTTAAAAAGGTTATGTTTAATTATTATTATTATTATTAATTAATGAATATTTATTATTTTTTATGTAACGAGCGATAAGGGAATATGTTTTAAAAACTGAAAAAACCACCAATAAAACTTTCAGGAACTTCTAAAACATAAGGAAAATACAAACTTTTTTGGGAAATGACCAAAAATTTTAGGAACATTCATTAACTTTTAAGAGCATCTAAAATCATTCAAGAATTTCCAAAACTTAATAACATCTAGAACCTTGCAAAAACCTCCAAAAAAATTTCCAAAACTTTTGTCAAATGCAAATGCAAAAACCTCAAAAAAACAATTGTAGAAATATTAGAAAAACTTTCAGAAACTTCCACAACTTAAGGAAAATTCAAAAACTTTTCAAAACATCCAAAAACTTTCAGGAACATTCAAAAACTTTTATGAACGTCGAAAATCTTTCAGGAATTTTTAAAACTGTAGGAAAATCAATTTAAAAATTTGAAAACCTCCAAAAAAATTGCTGAAACATCGAAAAAACTTTCATAAACCTAAAAAACTTAAGGATCATTCAATAACTTATGAAAACATCTAAAAACTTTCAGCAACATATAAAAAGTTATAAGAGCATCCAAAATCTTTCAGGAATTTCCAAAAATTTAGTAAAATCAATCCAAAAACTTTCAAAAACCTCCAAATAAATTTCCAAAACATCTGCAAAAACTTTCAGAAACTTCCAACACTTAAGCATTATTCAGAAACTGTTGAAAATATAAAAATTCCCAGAAATATCTAAAACCTTTAATGAAGTTCCAAAATTTTCAGGAATTTCCAAAACTTTGGTAAAATCTAAAAATTTGCAAACACCTTAAAAAAAATGCAAAAACCTCTAAAGACACTTTTAGGAAATTTCAAAACTTTATAAATTAAAAATCTTGCAAAAACCTCCGAAAAAATTGCTAAAACATCTAAAAAATATTTCGGAAACATCAAAAACTTATGGACCACTCAAAAACTTCTGAAAAAATTTAAAAACTTTCAGGAACATTCAAAAACTTTTATGAACATCCAAAATATTTCAGGAATTTCCAAAACTTTAGTAAAATCCAAAAACTTGCAATAACCTCCAAAAAAATTGGAGAAACATCTAAAGACACTTTCGGAAACTTCCAATACCTCAGGAATATTCAAAAAATTTTAAAAACAGCCAAAACCTTTCAGGAATTTCCAAACAACCTCCAAAAAATTTCAAAAACCTCGAAACATACTTTCAGGAATTTCTAAAACTTTAGTAAAATCCAAAAACTTGCAATAACCTCCAAATAAATTGGAGAAACATCTAAAGACACTTTCGGAAACTTCCAATACCTCAGGAATATTCAAAAACTTTTAAAAACACACAAAAACTTTCAGGAATTTCCAAACAACCTCCAAAAAAATTTGAAAAACCTCGAAACAAGCTTTCAGGTATTTCCAAAACTTTAGTAAAATCCAAAAACTTGCAATATCCTCCAAATAAATTGGAGAAACATCTAAAGACACTTTCGGAAACTTCCAATACCTCAGGAATATTCAAAAACTTTTAAAAACAGCCAAAATCTTTCAGGAATTTCCAAACAACCTCCAAAAAAATTTCAAAAACCTCGAAACAAACTTTCAGGAATTTCCAAAAGTTTAGTAAAATCCAAAAACTTGCAATAACCTCCAAATAAATTGGAGAAACATCTAAAGACACTTTCGGAAACTTCCAATACCTCAGGAATATTCAAAAACTTTTAAAAACACCCAAAAACTTTCAGGAATTTCCAAACAACCTCCAAAAAATTTCAAAAACCTCGAACCAAACTTTCAGGAATTTCCAAAACTTTAGTAAAATCCAAAAACTTGCAATAACCTCCAAATAAATTGGAGAAACATCTAAAGATACTTTCGGAAACTTCCAATACCTCAGGAATATTCAAAAACTTTTAAAAACAGCCAAAACCTTTCAGGAATTTCCAAACAACCTCCAAAAAAATTTCAAAAACCTCGAAACAAACTTTCAGGAATTTCCAAAACTTTAGTAAACTCCAAAAACTTGCAATAACCTCCAAATAAATTGGAGAAACAACTAAAGACACTTTCGGAAACTTCCAATAACTCAGGAATATTCAAAAACTTTTAAAAACAGCCAAAAACTTTCAGGAATTTCCATACAACCTCCAAAAAATTTCAAAAACCTCGAAACAAACTTTCAGGAATTTCCAAAACTTTAGTAAACTCCAAAAACTTGCAATAACCTCCAAATAAATTGGAGAAACATCTAAAGACACTTTCGGAAACTTCCAATACCTCAGGAATATTCAAAAACTTTTAAAAACAGCCAAAATCTTTCAGGAATTTCCAAACAACCTCCAAAAAAATTTCAAAAACCTCGAAACAAACTTTCAGGAATTTCCAAAAGTTTAGTAAACTCCAAAAACTTGCAATAACCTCCAAATAAATTGGAGAAACATCTAAAGACACTTTCGGAAACTTCCAATACCTCAGGAATATTCAAAAACTTTTAAAAACACCCAAAAACTTTCAGGAATTTCCAAACAACCTCAAAAATATTTGAAAAACCTCGAAACAAGCTTTCAGGTATTTCCAAAACTTTAGTAAAATCCAAAAACTTGCAATAACCTCCAAATAAATTGGAGAAACATCTAAAGACACTTTCGGAAACTTCCAATACCTCAGGAATATTCAAAAACTTTTAAAAACAGCCAAAAACTTTGAGGAATTTCCAAATAATCTCAAAAAAAATTTTAAAAACCTCGAACCAAACTTTCAGGAATTTCCAAAACTTTAGTAAAATCCAAAAACTTGCAATAACCTCCAAATAAATTGGAGAAACATCTAAAGATACTTTCGGAAACTTCTAATACCTCAGGAATATTCAAAAACTTTTAAAAACAGCCAAAAACTTTCAGGAATTTCCAAACAACCTCCAAAAAATATTCAAAAACCTCGAAACAAACTTTCAGGAATTTCCAAAACTTTAGTAAACTCCAAAAACTTGCAATAACCTCCAAATAAATTGAAGAAACAACTAAAGACACTTTCGGAAACTTCCAATAACTCAGGAATATTCAAAAACTTTTAAAAACAGCCAAAAACTTTCAGAAATTTCCAAACAACCTCCAAAAAATTTCAAAAACCTCGAAACATACTTTCAGGAATTTCTAAAACTTTAGTAAAATCCAAAAACTTGCAATAACCTCCAAATAAATTGGAGAAACATCTAAAGACACTTTCGGAAACTTCCAATACCTCAGGAATATTCAAAAACTTTTAAAAACAGACAAAAACTTTCAGGAATTTCCAAACAACCTCCAAAAAAATTTCAAAAACCTCGAAACAAACTTTCAGGAATTTCCAAAACTTTAGTAAACTCCAAAAACTTGCAATAACCTCCAAATAAATTGGAGAAACAACTAAAGACACTTTCGGAAACTTCCAATAACTCAGGAATATTCAAAAACTTTTAAAAACAGCCAAAAACTTTCAGGAATTTCCAAACAACCTCCAAAAAATTTCAAAAACCTCGAAACAAACTTTCAGGAATTTCCAAAACTTTAGTCAAATCTACAAACTTGCAGAAACCTCAAAAAAAAATGCAAAAATAACTATAAAAACTTTCAGAAACTTTCAAAACTTCAAATACTTTTAGAAATATATAAAGACTTTTAAGAACATCAAAAGACTTTTAGGAACATCCTAAAAGATCCAAAAACTTCGAAAAACTTTCAGAAACGTCCAAAAAATTTCAGGGACATTCAAAAATTTTCAGGAACATACAAAAACTAACAACTTAAATAATGAGGATCCTTGTTGCGAAGAAATTTGTCAATACTTGTTTCCCATAAAAAAGGTTAAAATATATTGTTATTATGTTTTATTTTTCTTCTATATATTTTTTTTTAATTATTTAATAATCTTGATGAGAATATAAATTTGAATTTCGTTTTTTCAAAATCATCCAGTTAGTAAGAAATTTTAGCAATTATATCTTCTAAAAATTAATCAATTTTCCCTTTGAACTTTAAATATACTTATTTAAAACTCCCACATTTTCTCTTTCATTAAAGTATCATATTCACGGTACAACATTTTATCATTCCTATAGAAAAGAAAATGAATAAATTTCTCCTTAAGTTATATACACTTAGAGAGAAATGAAAAGTTTCTTTTCAAACACGTAGTTATCTTGTAAGTCGTACAATTCGGAAAATGGAACTTCGTTTTACTTCGATTCAGCCGGCGGCTGTTATATAGTCATCAGGAAAGTTTGCTGAAACTTCTCGACCCTTTATGTGACATTCCCCCATCTACAGAAATCATATCATTTCGACTACGCTAATCGTGTAACTTTAATTTTTCTAACCAAAATATTCGATTATTGATCAATTTAATTTAATTATAATTTATTATTTGTCTTTTTATTAACCTTTAGATACCGAAGTTAAAAAAAATATGGGTCATCCCCCAGTTCGTATTGATTAAATTTTGCTGTCTGGGTTTAAAATATGTGTCAGAAATAACTTTTTTTATTGAAAAGTGTATAAATATATAATTATTTTGTTATAATTCACAAAACATAAAAAAATTCCCAACATTTTCATATTTATTTTTTTACGTGTTATTTCATTCTTTATATTTTTTGTGTTCTTTCTACAATAACAAGATTAAAGAACATACACAGGAAAATATTGAAAATTTCTTTCCCCTTTTTTATTAAAATAAAAAACGTGATTTTTTGTTCTAATTTTTTTGCAACTTTCGGGGTCTTTTTTCCCCCTCTTTTTACATGAAAATTTATCTCTTTTTTCTTCCAACGGTGTGAATTATTTTAATAATTTTCTTTTCAGATTTTTTGCATTTTTCGGCTATTTTTCCCCTCTTTTTCCTCGAAAATTTCCCCTCTTTTTTCTTATATGAGTTTTTTCGATAATTATCTCTTCAAATTTTTTGCACTTTTTGGTATGTTTTTCCCCTCATTTCTCTTGAAAATTTCTACTCTTTCCCATTGGAAAAATTTTTGGACCTAAATTTTCCTTATTTTCACCTAAAAATTTCCCCTCGTTTCTTTTGAAAAAAGTGACACTTTTAGTTTTTTTTTCTCAAAAATATGCATTTTTGAACCTTAATTTCCTCTCTTTTCACTCATAAATTTCTTCTTTTCTTACGAAAAATGGCATTTTTTGACTTTTTGACCCTTATTTTTTTGTTATTTGCATTTTTGGACATAAATTTCTCCTATTTTTTCTCACAAATTTCCCCTCTTTCTCTCGAAAAAAATGACACTGTTTTCTTTTTTCTTCTTCTAAAATTTGCAGTTCTATTACTCAAATTTCCCCTCTTTTATTTTGAAAATATGGTAATTTTTTTCCCTTTTTTTTCTTCGGACCTAAATTTTCCCTCTTTTCTTTCAAAAAAATTGCACTTTTTGCCTTTGTTTTTTCTTCAAAATTTCCTTCTCTTATACTTAAAAATTTCACATGAAAAATTGCACTTTTTGCCTTTTCTGTTTTATCGAAAATTTGCGTTTTCGGACCTAAATGTCTTTTTTCTTAAAAAAATGGCACTTTTTTGCCTTTTTTTTCTTAAAAAATTTCAGTTTCTTTACCTAAATTTAGTTCACTTACAAGTTGCCAAAAAAACTGCATTTTTTTTTATTTTTTTTTTAAATTTCAGTTTTTTTTACCTTTCTACTCAACAATTTCCACTCTTTCCTACCGAAAAAACTGCACTTTTTGTTTTTTCGAAAATTTGCATATTTGGACCTAAATTTCCCCTCTTTTCGCTTATAAATTTCCTCTTTTATTTCGAATAAATGGTATTTTTTGGCCTTTATTAATTTTTTTAAATTTTCATTTTTGGACCTAAATTTTTTTTTCTTTGAAAATTTCCCCCCTTTTTCCTTAAAAAATGGCACTTTTGCCTTTTTGTTTTTTTTGAAAATTTCCTCACTTTTCTGGTACTTTTTTCTCTCTTTCATTTTGAAAGTTTCCCCCTCTTTTTTCTTTAAATATGGCAATTTTTTGCATTTTTGGTTTTATTTTGTATTTTTTTGACATTAATTTCCCCCTTCTTTCTCTTGAAAATCTTCTCTTATTTTTCTTTTTTCGATCACTGTCTCTTCAAATTTTTTGCAGTTTTTTGGAACGTGTTTCCCCTTTTTTCTATCGAAAATTTCCACTCCGTTTTATTGAAAAAATGGCACATTTTGCCTTTTTTTTCTTAAAAATTTGTATTTTTGGACCTAAATTTTGCTTATTTTAACTCAAAAATCACCCCTCTTTTGTCTTGAAAAAATAACACTTTTTGTCTTTTTTGCTTTCTCGAAAATTTGCATTTGTTGACCCAAATTTTCCCTCTTTTCACTCATAAATTTCCGCTCTTTTCTCTTAAAAAAATGGCCTTTATTAATTTTTTTAAATTTGCATTTTCGGACCAAAATTTCTTTTTCTTTTGAAAACTTCCCCCCATTTTTCTTAAAAAAATGACACTTTTGGCTTTTGTTTTTTCCAATCTTTTCCGCACTTTTTTGGTACTTATTTCCCCGCTTTTATTTTGAAAATTTTCCCCTCTTTTTATTTTAAAAATGGCAATTTTTTGCATTTATGGTTTTATTTTCAAATTTTCATTTTTTTGACATTAATTTCCCCCTTCCTTTCTCTTGAAAATTTCCCTCTTTTTTCTTTAAATAATTCTCTCCTCAAATTTTTCGCGCTTTTTTGGTACATTTTTCCTCTTGATAATTTCCCCCCTCTTTTTTATTCAAAAATGTGAGTTTTTCCATCATTCTCTCTTCAAATTTTTTGCAGTTTTAAGAACGCGTTTCCCCTCTTTTCTCTTGAAAATTTCCACTCTTTTGTTTTGAAAAAAATGGCACATTTTGGGTTTTTTTTTTTAAAAATTTGTACTTTTTGAACCTTAATTTTCTTTATTTTAACTCAAAAATTTACTCTCTTTTGTCTTAAAAATATTATTTTTGTCTTTTACCCTCTTTTTACTCATAAATTTCCCCCCTTTTGTCTGGAAAAAATGTCAGTCTTTGGCCTTTATTTATTTTTTTAAATTTGCATTTTTGGACCTAAATTTCTTGTTCTTTTGATAATTTTCCCGCTTTATTTTTTACAAAAATGGGACTTTTTGCCTTTTTGTTTTTTCCCATCTTTTTTCTTGACAATTTCAGAAGTTTTTTGTTCAAAGAATTAGATTTCCAATTTTTTTCACTTTTTTGGTATTTTTTCCCCCTCTTTTATGTTGAAAATTTCCTCCTCTGCTAAACATTGCAAAAAATGACGCTATTTTAGGTAATTCTCTCTTCAAAATTTTTGCAGTTTTTGGTACCTTATTCCTCTAATTTTCCTTTTAAATTTCTCCTCCTTTTTCCTAAAAAAAGTTTTTTCGATAATTCTCTCTTCAATTTTTTTGTACTTTTTTGGTACTTTTTTCCTTCTTTTCGCATGAAAATATCCCTTTTTTTCTCTTGAAAATTCTTAGAAAATGGTACTTTTTTGCCTTTTTTCTTAAGTTAAATTTTTGGACTTCTCTCTCCACTCATAAATTTCCCTTGAAAAAATGGCATTCTTTCGCCTTTATTTTTTTTATTTGAATTTTTATACCTAAACTTCCCCTCTTTTCACTCGAAAATTTTCCGGCTTTCCTCTTAAAAAAATATCACTTGTTTGCCATTTTTTTTCCTTAAAAATTTTCAGTTTTTTTTACCTAAATTTCCCCTCTTTTAACTCAAAAATTTCCATTCTTTTCTCCTTAATTAAATGCACTTTTTTGTCTTGTTTGTTTTCTCGAAAATTTGCATTTTTGGACCTCGATTTCCCCTCTTTTCTCTCGAAAAAATTCCATATTTTGTCTTTTTTATTTTTTTAGAAAATTTGCAGTTTTCTGACCTAAATTTCCCTAATTTCACTAAAAAATATTTCCCCTCATTTGTCTGTAGGTGTAGGAAATCCCGGATAATCTCACCACTATCTTTTACTGTTATAGGTGTTAACATTAAGAATATACTGTTACAAAAATTTTTATTTTTTTTTTTGTTAAGTGGATTAAAAAAGCAACATGTGAATTAAATTATTAAAAAATGAAAATTGTTTAACTAAATTAAACATGATTTTGTAAAAGGACTTAAACCTATTTACCCCAACAAACCCCTCAAAATAAATTACTTTATAACTCAAAGCTGTGTTTAGTTAAAAATTTTATAAAATACAATAATTATGCTATCTCAAGTTAAATAATCGTCAAGTTAACTGAGGCCTCCCTTTTTAAAATTAATTAATTCTTATCTCGCGTCTGCCTCTCAACATCTCCCTATAAATTCTCTCAACTCATAAGGCGCTCAATGCAGGAGAAAAGCCAGCAGCAGAAGAAGACGAAGAAAAAAAAGAGAAATCGGACGGGTGCAATGACGTGAAAAGGGACATGAGCAACGGCAGGGCAGATAGATATCTGGCAAGACAGACACAGATAACACAAATCTACTGTCACCGTGATCGATGGAGGCGGTGACTGGATAAATGTGTGCTAAACAAAAAGCCAGTAGTCGATATTTGCCGTGAAAGAAGCAATTGTTTATGTTTGCTTTGGTTGTTTCTAGAGATTTGTCTCTTAAGTGGAGTCAATTTTTCAAAGATGTATTGATCATTTTATTATACATACATGGTTGATCGGGATTTTCTTAGACAATATTTATTTATTTGTTTAACAAATACGACATTGTTATTTATCTGAATTTAAAAGCAATGAAATATATTATTGTATCAATACATTATTTAGTAGCTACAGTGAGATTTTTCTATTTTTACTTTCCAACCATAGGGTAGCGGAAAAAACGTGGTATCTGGATTGCTGTTGCGAAATGAATGAAGCTGCAATTTTATATCTGGTCAATTTAGCTAAACAGGCGATTTTAAGAAATAATCCTGAAACATGTCGATTTTTGATTTTAATTTACCGTATTTTAAAATAATAATCTAATATACATTGTGAATTACTTTCGAGTAATGATGTCACCGTCATTTTTTTTAAATGGAACACCCCCATTTTGTTTCAATTTTCGGATTACTCTAGCTGAGCTGATTCCAAAAATGTATCACATGTTGATTCCAATTGGTACAGAGTGGACAAAAATACAATAGTTTTGTGTGTGCTCATAAAGTAACGCGTGTAACGAGAAATTATTTCTTATCAATTTAAAAAAAAAACATAGTCGTCTAGTTTTTTGTGAAATGTCGTTATTTGTTTAGTAATTTATTGATGTTCAGTGACAGTTTAGTACTACAATATTTTTGGTATTCGTGAATATTTTAATTATTGCTTAGATTTAATTTGAAGTAGAAATGGAGTTATGTGTAAAACAAAAAAATTGAAATACTTATGGTGATTGGGTATGGAGACAGATCGCCAACTCAGATGGAAGTGTGCTATTTGTTTAATGATAAATATCCAGAAAGATCTATAACGCTTTTAACAGTCAGTAAGATAGAAAAGAAATTTCGAGAAACTGGTACGGTTGAAAATGCACGCAAATCAGGTCGTCCTTCTGCAAATGCTGATACAGCATTAGATGTTTTACTTAGTTTTGAAGAAAATGCACACAATTCTGTGCGTAAAGTTAGTCGCTATATCGGTGATAGCAAAACAACGGTACACAAACTAGTGAAAAAATGGCATCCTTATAAAATCAAACTTGTGCAGGAATTAAACGAAGATGATCCCGTGTTACGGGTTAAAATCGTCACCAAATAATTTTAGCATTTAAACATAGACCAAAGTAAACTTTATTTAATTACATACAATATATTGACTTTTTATCATTTGTTTAGTAAACCCCGGGAAAGCTTTTATTCGGAGGCTTAGGTCGGTGAGTCGCTACCCTTCTCCTCTCTTCCGTGCCCATCATATTTTTAATTGATGTTATCTGCCTAAAATTCAAATATAAATCAAATACAATTTAATTATTGCCGAGAATAAGGTAAATATAACCTCTCTTATACTCGCTTCTTTTCTTGATGAAAAGTGTCACCCTTCAAAAATCGATTGTTCTTCCTTTGCTCTCAGTTACATCTATTAATCGATATTAATCGGATTTCACATAGTGCCAATCTGATAAATTATTTTAGCACTAAGTTTTACCGCCTAAAAACTGGCCGGAGAAACCGTTTTTCTTGGTGAATTAGACACGTGGACGTGCTCGCTTAATAGCGGATTTAATCAGGATTTTACTATCCAGGAAAATTTAAGAAGGTCTGGAACAGTACCGGACTACACTTTGTGGATTTATTTTTCTTCCTGAATAGTTTTCCAAAATTTTCTGCTTCTTTTGAAGCCACGTTGAGGCCACCCACCACCCAAGGTAAGCCTTAAAACCTAAAATAAACTTTTCTTCATCAATCAAATCCCATTTACCTCTTTCTTAATTTTCTTACTCTCTTTTAGGCCTTCATTCTTACCTTTTTCGTAATCGATTACTCTGACATCTGTCTCGTTTACTTCTCCTGGCGTTCGACTCTACGCTTAATCTGGAGCTCCATCCTTCTCTGGGCCACCGTCTGAACGGGACTCGCCTGAAACGCCGGCCCACCCTACCTATTGGGACTCCGGAGCACCAGAGATCGGTAGCCTCTCGCCGAGAGCCAAACGCACGCCGCTGACTTCCAGAAAGATCGTCAAAAACCAGATAAGCCTTTTACACATTTGACTACATAAAAATAAAATTAACGTAAACAATCTGATATTCATCATTATCTTGATTATTTTTACCTATTTTTTATCTATCAGCGTCTTTAAAAATTACAACTGTGAGTCTTCTAGAAGGTGTCAATCCGCGGATCTTTTGTATCTAATAAAACAATTTATTTTGTGTCAACTTTAACCCTTTTGCACATATGAAACATACAACTGCAGCATTATAATAAACAATAGAAAAGAATAGGAACTGTTTTCACTTTACCTTTTTAGCGAACCTAGTAAAACCCCTGAATTCCCCTTCGGGAACATTTAGGTGGTAGCACCCGATAGAAGAATCCAATTTTGCGAAGAAATGATGTCACCGAGACCCTCTCTTGAGACAAAACTTTATTTTTTCTGATGAGGCCACTTTCTCGTTAAATGGCGAGGTCAACCGTCAGAATTGTAGATACTGGGCAAAAGAAAATCCCCACTGAATGCTTGAGCATCATACAAAAAACCCGCAAAAGGTAAATTTTTGGTCTGGAATTGTAAGAAATCGAATCATCGGACCCGACTTTATCGAAGGTAATTTAAACGGGGCAAAGTACCTTGAGTTTTTAAGGGGGTATCTCGTACCTACTTTACGTAATTTATTTCGCAGCAGACGTAATCCTGGAGATTTTGATGAAAGCTTATGGTTTCAACAGGATGGTGCATCTCCACATTATGCTGTAGATGTTAGAAGATACCTAGATGAAATTTTTCCGAACAGGTGGATTGGTAGACGTGGACCTATTGAATGGCCAGCGAGGTCACCAGATTTCAATCCTTTGGATTATTTTATGTGGAGCCATCTGAAGAATGTTGTGTATCAAACGAAACCAGCAAATTTTCAAGAATTCAAAGAGAGAATTCGGACAGCAATAAACAATATTTCTCAAGATACAATAAACAAGGTACAACAAGAATTTGTACACCGTTTGGGTTACTGTCAATACAGCAAGGGCTGCAGTTCGAACATTTATAAAGTCATGTATTTCTTCATATTCTGTCTGCTAGACAATAAGTATTTTTAATTTAACTAATAAAGAATGTTACGCGTTACTTTATGAGCACACACAAAACTATTGTATTTTTGTCCACCCTGTACCAATTGGAATCAACATGTGATACATTTTTGGAATCAGCTTAGCTAGAGTAATCCGAAAATTGAAACAAAATGGGGGTGTTCCATTTAAAAAAAATGACGGTGACTTGAAAAGTACTTAAACAAATTCAAAATTAAACTTTGCTCTTTCTCATTATACCGGGAAATCATTTTGACAATAAAACATTAATTGAACTGTCAAAAATAATATTTACGTCGGCATTAGTTAAGAAATACGTTAATGACTTCATAATTGCGTCTTATCCATTTTATGATTGACAGATTGAGTTGGACAATATATGACGTAACGGCAGAGGATGGATAAACAAACTGTACCTATTTAACTGACTGGTACGAAAAACAAGTGGAATTAGGGTTGAACATGTGCAATCATAAATGAAAAAAGACTCGTTCATCAATGCAAATATCTTCTTAAATATTCCAGCCTTTTCATGGGGAGAATGAATCACTTGAATCTAATAATGCACATTAATGCTCTTCGAGTCCAAATAAATATCAAACATGCTCACTCGAATAGCTCTCTCGTATACTCTCTCGAATAGATCTTGTAGTTGGAAGGAGCAAAAGCAATTAAATATTGATGGACAAAACTACCTAAAAAATACCCTAATACCATCATTGATTCTCCCCAATTTACTTGTCAATATTATAACCCTTAGATACATCCATCCGGAATTAACTTATGATTGACCTGAATTAACGACATTTTTCTCCCGGATAATCCTTCCTGGATAATTTTTCCCGGACAATCCTTCTCGAAAAATCCTTTCCGGATAATCCTTCCAGAATTATTCCTCCCAGCGACAATAATTCTTCCTTACAACAACTCTTTGCTACCACAATCTTTCCCTACAATCCTTGCCTACTAGAATTCTTTCCCGTAACATTTTACTTTCCCGATCCACCTCCGAGAAGGGAAAGTATTGTGAACGAGCTAAAAAATATTTCAAGATAAAGATGGAAATATCCATTTTGAGGTCACTTGAGATGATTAAGACCATTTTCAGATAGAAGTCTGTCTGTCTGTCTATCTGTCTGTCTGTCTGTTTGTCTGTGTGTATTCTTCCACGATAAAGGCCACATGTTTGATCCGATTGAGCTAAAATTTGGTGTATGGGTTTTTGTTACTTTAAATTTTGTAAAACATCTGTCAAACGGAAGTGGCACTGTAAAAAGTGACAGATGCAATATTTCACGGAATTTGACTTGCAATATGTCATTTCACAGCAATTGAAAAACAGTTAAAATTATTTCTCCAACTGTCATCTGTCAATAATAAAAAAATGTCAAAATTTGAAATTTTAACATAAAATATCTGAAAATGTAATTATGTAAAAATGCAAATTGTCAATAAAACAGAAAACACAAAAAAAATGCAATTTATGAAGAAGAAACGAGGGAAATTTTTGAGTAAAAAAGAAGGTAATTTACGTAAAAAGACAGTACCAAATTTTCAAGTGAAATTTGGGTCCAAAAATAAAAATTTTCGAGAACACAGAAAAGACAAAAAGTGCAAGTTTTCAAGAGAAAGAGGGGAAATTTTTGGGTGAAAAGAGTGAAAATTTACTTCCAAAAATACAAATCTTTAAGAAAATAAAAGATAAAAAGTGACATTTTTTAAATAGAAAATGTGGAAATCTTCAAGGAAAAAGAGGGGAAATAATTACCAAAGAAGTGCAAAACATTTGAAGAGAGTGTTATCGAAAAAACTCATATTTTTGAAGAAAAAAAGGGTAACATTTGAAAAGAAATGAAGGGAAATTAATGTCCAAAAATGCAAATTTTAAAATGAAAACAAAAATTCAAAAAAATGCCAATTTTTAAGAAAAAGACTGGAAATTTTCAAGAGGAAAGATAGAAAAACAAAAGGGCAAAAATTGTTATTTTTTTAGGAATAAAGCGGGAAAATTTTCAAAAGAAACGAGGGGAAATTTGTGAGAGAAAAAGGAGAAATTTAGGTCAAAAAATGCAAATTTAAATAAAAATTAAAGACCAAGGAATGCTATTTGTTCCAGTGAAAAAAATGGAAATTAACTTAAAAAAATGAAAATATTTGAGAAAACAAAAAAGTCAAAAAGTGTAATTTTTTTTAGAGAAAAAGAGAAATTTTTGAGTGAAAATAAAGTAATTTTAGATCCAAAAATACAAATTTTTAAGAAAAAAAAAGGCAAACGACATTTTTTTCAAGAGAAAAGAGTGGAAATTATTAAGAGAGAAAAGGGGAAAAAGTTCCAAAAAGTGCAAAAAATTTAAAGAGAGAATAATCGAAAAAGCTTGTTTTGATGAAAAACAGGAAAAATTTTCAATAGAAAGTAGAGGAAAAAAGCACTCAAAAAGTGCAAAAAATTTGAAGAGAGAAATGGTTTTAATGAAAAAAGAGGGGAAATTTTCAAGAGAAAAAAGGAAAAAAACTAAATGGCAAAAAATGCCATATTTGTAAGAAAAAAAAGTAGAAATTTTCAAGAGAAAATAGGAAAAAAATTACCCGAAAAATGCAAAAAATCTGAAAAGACAATTATTGAAATAATTCACATTGTTGGATGAAAAGAGAGGAGGAGAAATTTTCTTGTAAAAAGAGGGGAAAAAAGTAAACTTAAGTAACAAAAAATTTAAAAAGAAAATACACCAAACATTCACATTTTTTTAAAAGAAAGGGAACAAATTTAAAATATTTTCCTGTGTGTTCTTGTTAATAAAGAAAGAAAACAAAAAAAAACACATAAATAAGAATTAAATAACACGTAAAAAAAATGAACATAAAAATTTTGGTAATTTTTACTTCCCCGACCCACCTCCGAGAAGGAAAGTATTGTGAACGAGCTAAAAGATCCATTTTGAGGTCATCTGAGATGATTAAGACCATTTCCAGATAGAAGTCTGTCTGTCTGTCTATCTGTGTGTATTTTTCCACGATAGAGGCCACACCTTTAATCCGATTGAGTTAAAATTTGGTATATGGGTTTGGGTTACCGGTCGGAAGAACCCATTAGTTTTTGTGCGATATCTGCCAAACTGAAGTGTCACTATAAAAAAATGACAGATGCAAAACGTCATGTAAAGTTGAAAAACTCTATTCAAAACAATTAAAATTTATTTATCCAATTGTTACCTGTCAAAAATAAAAAATGTCAAATTTTGAAACTTTAACATTAAATATCTGAAAAAGTATTGGTGAATATTCGTCGGGAAAGTTTTGGGGCGACACAGCCGACAATCGTTCCTGGATAATCTCTCCCGGACAATCCCTCTCGGACAATCCGGACAATTCTTCCCTATGGCAATTCTTTCCAGCGACCATCCTTTCCAGCTACAATTCTTTCCGGCAACAATTCTTTCCCACGACATTTCTTTCCCGTGACATACATATTATAATCCTTCGATTAAGTCATCTGGAATTAACTTATATACAAACGATTAAATCCACAATTTACCTGATCCGATTTTGTATGTTCTCTTAAATTGTTCTCCCGTGTACTCTATTGTAAACTCACTCATGTGCTCTATAGGATAGAAGAAGTGGCAGGACTAAGTATCACGCATATTATGGGAATAACTGCAGTAAAGAATAACTGTGTGTAAATTATCTTAAGGAAGAATTGTTACGGTAAGGATTGTCCAGACGGAAAGGATTGTCTGTGAAAGAATTGTCGCAGGAAAGGATTTTGTGAAAAAAGGTTCTCGCAGGAAAGAATTGTCATGGCGAAATATTGTCCATGATGGATTGTCTGTGAAAGAATTGTCGCAGGAAAGGATTTTGTGTAAAAAGGTTCTCGCAGGAAAGAATTGTCATGGCGAAATATTGTCCATGATGGATTGTCTGCGAAAGGATTTTCTGGGAAGAATTTCCTTGTCACTCCTCTGAATTAATTTTGACCTTTTTTTACTACTATGTGCGTCTGTGTGAAAAAATCATAAAATCGAACTCACTCAATATTCTAACAGCCCAAAAAACGATTAAAATATGTAAGTTTACTAATATACAGGACAATAATTTAACTTTGACTTAGCAGAAGAATACTAATCCAAATTAAATGGAACATTAATTTTAACAAAATAAATTAAAAGCTTTTCAGTAACGGGCATATTTGCCTATACCAAAAAATGTATCTTGATTCATTTAAACTAACAACAAAAAATATTAGTAAAAACAAAAGTGAAGACAAAATATTTTATCATTAACGTTAAATAAATTCAAAGATTAATTTTATGGTTAAAATATCAAAAACATAATTTCACCTAGATCAAAAACATAAAACCAAAAGATCAAAAACAATAACTTTAACAAATAAGTATAAACAAATAGTTTTTTTTGTGGAAGCGAACCTGGTTAATATTTATTATAAGCAAAAACTTTCTATTGTTATAATAGAACTCAACGGGCAAATTTCTAGGTAACCAAGATAACCAGACTTAAATAAACTCAAGTTTTTTTTCTATAGTTACGTTAAAAGACCAAATTAACAAAATACACTTAACTACATCATAAACAGGTTAAAGCTGGTTTTTCAAAGTGAGATACCCTGTATATTGAAATTAATTTTAAAATATGTAGTTCAAGGCTGTTTCTAACTTTTTTTAATACCAAATACATTGAACAGTAATGAATCACTCTGTATACAACCAGAATCTAATCTAAAATACATCAATTTTGATGTTCCAAGAATAGAATTCGACAAATCATATATATATATATCTACGCTACATCACCCTCACATAACACAACATCAAAATTTAATAGGGGAAAGTAACATGTGGAGCGGAACGTTAGGTGAACAAGGAATTGAAATCATTCGACAACCGACACCTTAACTCCCCCTCTCTAATTTTAATACCGTACGTGACATATTATTGAACAAGTTATTTCTTGGGAGATGTAATCTGCTAATCAAAAAGTTTTAAACTTGTTTTTAGACTTTACTTTGATTTAATTAAAATGTTCGCGTTGCAAGTTGATATACCGAAGTTCAAATTTATCGGTTTTTAAAATAGCAGTTTGATAAAAAAATATAAAATCATTATAAAAGTTAATAAATGAGCACTTTTATTACCTTACCAATAAAGCAATCTTTGTTTAACTATATTTTTTTTAATTCAAGTTTGTAAGTACATCTTATTGTACGCCATTATAATTCTTAGTCGCTTCTGGAGATTCAGGAACGTTTCAAATTAAGTAGATTTCCCTGAGTAGATCAGGTAAGCAACTACTAGAACATGTAAGTTTCTTTTTAGTGACTTCTCAGCGCATTTTGGAACTAGTCGCATAAAAAGCTCGATATTGACAGTATTAATGAATCTGTTGAATGAATAAGATGCTATTGCTTTGGTTTCTGCGGTTCTGCGCCTGCGCCATGGATGAGAATTTTTTTTGAACCTCTGCACAGCTCAATCGTGAATGCAAAAATCATGCTCGATGTGAATTTCTCGAGGTACTTATAATCCATTGGCAGAAGTACCAACATATAATCAGGTGATCACTGACCTCAACAGTCCTTGCCACCCAAAGATAATGCTGATCCGAAAATTATTTTTTTAGTTACATTGTAAACAAAAAATGTTGACTCAAATACCTAAAATACGCTGAAAAGTTACTAAAACTTACAAAAAGAAAATAAAACCAGTAAAGGCTACTTTAATATTCAACAGAAATCAGATTTTTTATGGTTAACAATTTTTACACTAACTCTATCTATGGGTACAGAACCCCTCTAGAATTTCTTCTGTTCTGGTAGAGGTTATCTCGTTTGGCTTCATTTGTACAGTTTGTTTACTATTTGTATAGTATTTGTGGACCTACCTTGCTCAGTATGTGCACTTACTTAATACATTTTCAAAATAACGTTGTAAATTACATTTTTAGTATTTATATCCATATCAATATTTTCATTGCCATTCTTATCTTCCTTTTCAATTTTTTCTAATATAACAATAGATCTATGTCCACTGCTTATATCTTGAGAAAGTTTTTTTAAATCGTTCTGCTTCTGTTATACCTACGAGTGGCAAAAATTTGGGTTTTAAGAGACACACGCGTGAGTGTTTTATAGCATTATCCATGAAGTTTCATTAAATCCAATAGAAAAAATTGGACCATCTCCCAATTGTTCACTAAGTCTCTATAACCCTTATAAGATCTGTGAGGCGATGAGTTAAACAAGTAGCTCCAATAGTTTTGCATGATCTTCTCAAATCAAATTTAGAATTTAATCTAACTGCCATGATTTGTGTTAATAGTACATAGCCATGTCTCCAAATTTTGCTCCAGCAACCACCATCTTTGCTCCTGAATCAGCTATAGATTTTGATTTGTAATTTAAATTTCTTCACCATGACTGAAGATTATAAGTTCATTTGCTGATTTTATTAAAACGATACCGTTGGTCTCTGTTTCCATGGTATTAACACCATAGGTAGGTAGGTTCAATGTGAGTGGAGCGTTTGCTCGCCCCTCCACTGCGGCCAACAGAGGCCTATTGTGGCTCACCCTTATGGGCTATAATTCACCATACAATCCACACCTTCTTACGAAGTCTATGGTTGATTTAGGTGAAGCTTCCTTGAAGACGGTAGGCTCCAGCTGTACAAAACCAAACGTACGAAGCCTATTCATTTCCAGGGCAGGGCAGGAGCATAAAATATGCTCCGCCGTTTCGTCTTCCACACTGCAGAAGCGATAGTCCGATGTTTGACTCAGACCTAGCTTCTTCAGATGGTACCGAAGACGACAGTGCCCTGTAAGCGGTCCAATTAGGATGCGTAGATCACTTCTACTCCATTCTAGGATCTGCGATAGGGTGCTACCTGAGGGTTTGACTATAAACGCCTTAGAGTGAGCTAACCCAGGAATATCTTTCCAGTGCTGGAGAGTTTTCCTCTCGGCCCATTTCCAGATAGTGTCTTTGGCACTGCTTTTGGCGATGCCGAAAAATGGTTCCGGTCCAATGAACTCGGATTCTGCACCTCTTTTCTCAAGGGTGTCGGCTTTCTCATTGCCCTCAACCCCTTCATGCCCAGGTACCCTGAGTAGTGTTACCCTGTTACTAGTAGCAATGCGATCCAGGGATTCGATGCAATTCCACACCAGCTTCGAGTCCAGCCGGTTGGAGCTCAGTGCTTTTAAAGCTGCCTCTCTGTCTGATAAAATGTAAATGCTTTTGTTGACAAGATAATGGTTTACCAACTCTCTTGCACACAATTCTATAGCGAAAACCTCCGCCTGAAAGATGCTAGCATACTTGCCGAGGCTTACTGTGATGTCAACTCTCGGTTTTCTGCTGTACACTCCGGCTCCAACACCACTTGGGGTCTTTAAACCATCTGAATACAGTACATAAGCCGTCCCTGGAAAGAGGATCTCCCCCTTTTCCCATTCGTCTCTTCTCGGAAGAAGGACGTTGAAGGACTTCTGTATGTGAGTTCTGGGAGAGAGCACATCCGAAACCATTCCGAGAGTGTGGTGAGTACTCATCTCTCGCAACAGTCCAACAGTCCAGAGTGGTCCCATAGCCTCTCCCCCTTAACACCATAAATGTATACTGCCATTTTAGCTTTTTTTATTATGAGCATTGCAAGTGGTTTTTTTCTGGTAAAATTAATACGCAAGATTTTCAATTCAATTTTCTTTGAATTGAATTTAATTTTTTAAAGCATTCGTTGTAATAATTGTTGGTGCGTTACTGGTAAAAAATTATTTCTTGAAGAGATTATTGACCTATTTGTCAATACCATTTTGGGCTGTATGCAGACCATATAAATTGGCCAATATTTTTCATATTTCGTATATCTGCTTCTTTTAGGTCAGATTAATGCCATGCAGTTTTTTTCATCCTTTGGAGCATTTGGAAGCATTATTCCTCACTATTTTTATTACTATATGAAACATTTTAGTCTGCGTCTGTATCACTTTAAAATTCTCCGACTAATGGAGATAATATGAAACAGGATTTCTTCTCTGGGCATTCTTCGAAAGATTCCATTAACCGTTGGCGATATAAATGGTAGGAAATTATTCCATCTTATCCACCAGATAGTATTTATTTTATATTTGTTTCTTCTCTAGTATCCCTCTAGTATATTTTCTGTTGGTATGTGTTTGTGTAATTTTTTCTTTCACGCTTTCTCTTATTTGCCTTTTACCCAATTTGTGTATTGATAAGTTTTTTGATTGGTTTAAAAAATAAATCAAACTGTGTCAGATACTTCTGAAACATTATTATATATTGTTTTTATAGAGTAGAAAACTATAAATTATAAATTTTTATACATTATTAAAAATTTAAACCCATCAGCGTATTTCCATGATTTTTCATATCATAATAAAACTTCCAACTATCGCCACTTTTAAAACTGCAAGCGCCTTCTAGTTTAAAGCAATATTAGTCACGTTACAACACCAAGGCAAAGAAAAATGTTTAATAAAGAAGAAATATCTGTACTTATTAGGAGAATTTACGAGGGAGATATTTAAAAATTTACATTTGCAATGTAGATGTATAATGTAAGTGCGCAATCATAATATTTTCAAGTCACATAATATTTCATGACGCAACAACGTAATCCGTTATCTCAGTGGAAAATAGAAAAGTGGAGGAAAGGAAATTACAAATTTCCCAAGTGTGTGCACGTTTCTAACGGGAAGAAGAACGAGACTTACGCATATTGGTAGTTTTTTTAGTCGTGTCTCATGGGATAAAATAATGATGCAAGATGTTAAAAAAATGTTTTTCCATTTGCAAGCCTTCAACATTGTTTTATTATCAGAAATATCAAGAAAATGTCTCATCAACGCCAACTTGATTAAATGATAACGACAAGAAAACAATTTAGAAAAACGCGACACTAAAATTCGAAAGAATACATAATAAATTAATTTTTATAAATCCTAACCCAAGCCCAAGCCACTGACAATTCACTGGAAAATGCAAACGCAGGTGTTTACAGTGGACCCGACATTTTTTGACCTTCATGATTTGCTTATGTGTCCATGCAATATTCTGGCCCACATACAGCGAGCCGACTTTGAGTGAATGATAAGAAATTTATACGAGGTCTAATCATTAATTTTATATGGGAGGTTTCATATGGTATTAACTAGTAATTTATTAGATCCGGTATTTTTATTTTGCTGTTGGAATTGAATTCTTATTGACTATACTTATATATTTATTAACAAACAAATATAAATTTCCTAAAAAAATTGCCTAAAAAAGGACATTGAAAATAAAATAAAAACTAATAAAAT
Organism: Neocrepidodera transversa; assembly: GCA_963243735.1. Taxonomy (NCBI): domain Eukaryota; kingdom Metazoa; phylum Arthropoda; class Insecta; order Coleoptera; family Chrysomelidae; genus Neocrepidodera; species Neocrepidodera transversa. Next base: position 8,484,464 of record OY725347.1, read on the forward strand.
GGTTGGGCAATAAAATAAAAACACTTAAACAAAAATAAAAAAATTCTACGAAAAAATTGTACATTAAAAATTGTTACAAAAAATATGTTGAAAAATACCCGTTAAAATATAAATGTGATAAAAAAATATCCAAAAAATTCATTTAAAAAAAAATGTATTTTTAAAGTAGGTAGTTTTGTTCCTTAATAATAAAAAACCCATTAAAAAAAATATTTAAAAAAAGTTTGTCTTAAAAATTTAAAATATAACTCGATCTTTACAAGCTAATTTATTTTCGTGATTAAAGATGTTAGGAATATTACTCTTTACTTTTTTTCCAATTTTTTCTCATTTTTTCTCAGTCTGTTTTTTTTTCTATTTTCTTCGTTTCCTAATGTTTTTTCTTATTCCTTTGATTTTTTGTGATAATTTGCGATTTTTTGTAATTTTTTTGTGGTTTTGTTGCGGTTTTCGTTTTTTGCGTTTTTTTTTTCGGTTTGTTGATTTCTTCGTTTTTTCTGTATTTCACAATTTTATTTTTCATTTTTTACTAATATTTTGTAATTTATCTCTCAGTTTTTTTTCTTTTTTTCAACGTTTTTCGTTTGTTTTTTTTTATTATTTTTTCCTATTTTCTTTGGTATTCTCAGATTTTTTCGATTCTTTTAATTTTTTTCCGATTTTTATTTATTTCTATGATCTCTTGGTTTTTTTCTGATTTTTTTTCAATTTTTTATAATCTTTCCTCTTTGATTTTTTGTCATTTTTCGTTATATTTTTCGATTTCTTCCGTTTTTTTCGTATTTTACAATTTTATTTTTCCTTTTTTTTCCCCAATATTTTCAAATTTCATCCTCAATTTTTTCCAAAGTTTTTTGTTTTATTTACTTTTTTCCCGGTTTTTTCTGCTTTTTTTCAATTTTTTTCGATTCTTCTAATTTTTTCTCTTTTTTTATCATTTTTAAGATTTTTTTTCTTTTTTTCATCTTTTACTTATTTTTCCTCATTTTTCTCATTCTTCAGTTTTTTCCATTCTTTCTTTTGTTTTCTTATTTTTCTCATTATTTCTCTGAATTTTTGTGATATTTTTAGTTTTCTTGCGATTTTTGTGGCTTTTTTTTTTCGATTTTTTTCCGATTTTTAGCGTTTTTTTCGTATTTTTTACAAATTTTTTTTTTTTAATATTTTGTCCGATTTTCCCTGATTTTTTTCCAGATTTTATCGATTTTTATCATTCGTTATGATTTTATGTTTTTTTTTCTTATTTTTCAATTTTTTCTAATCTTTCCTCATTGATTTTTTGTTATAATTTGCGATTTTTTCGATATTTTTTGTGATGTTTTTGCGATTGTTTTGCGATTTTTTGTGATATTTTTCGTTTTTTGCGTTTTTTGAGGCTTTTTTTTTCGTTTTTTTTACGATTTTTAGCGTTTTTTCGGCTTTTTTACAATTTTTTTATTTCTCGTTTTTCCAAATAATTGCTAATTTGTCTATCAATTTTTTTTTTTCAAGTTTTTATTTTATTTTTTTTTTATTATTTTTCCGATTTTTTCTGATTTTTTTTCAAATTTTATCGATTCGTTATCATTCTTTTTAATTTTAAGACTTTTTTTTTTATTTTTTCAATTTTTTGTAATCTTTCCTCATTGATTTTTTGTTATAATTTGCGATTTTTTTTTAATTTTTTTGTGATGTTTTTATGATAGTTTTGCGATTTTCGTTATTCGTTTTTTTTTACCATTTAAGCGTTTTCTTTTTCGGTTTTTTGATTTACTCATTTTTCCGGATTTTACAATTTTGTTTTTCATTTTTCCCCCATATTTTCTAATTTTTCTCTCATTTTTTTTAATTAATTTTTTTTCAGATTTTTCTTTTTTTTTTCGCAAATTTTTCCGAATCTTCTAATTTTTTCTCGTTTTTCTTTATTATTGTAATATTTTTTTTTGTTTTTTTATTTTTTCAACTTTTTCTAATCTTCCCTCATTTTTTCTACCTAATCTGTTTTTTTTTCATTCTTTCGTTTGTTTTATTTTTCTCATTCTTATTAGTATTTTTAGTGAGTAAATTTTTTTCATTTTTTTTGCGATTTTTAGCGGGTTTTTCGGTTTTTACAATTTTATTTAATCTCTAGTTTTTTCTTAATAATTTTCACTTTCTCTCTCAATTTGTTCATATTTCAAAATATTTTTTTTTTCCAATTTTTTCATATTTTTCTTCATATTTTATGGATTCTTAGCATTCTTTATGATTTCATGTTTTTTTTTTTCTAATTTTTAAAATTTTTCTAATCTTTCCACATTTTTTTCTCATTGTTCTGCTTTTTTCTATTCTTTTTTTTGTTTTATAATTTTGCTCATTTTTTTGATTTTTAATTTGTTTCTGTTTTACGGTTTTTTTCAATTTTTTTTCTGTCTTTTTTTCTCATTTTTTCTCATTCTTCTTATTATTCTGTTTTTTTTTTTGTCGATTTCTTTCGATTTCTCTCAATTTTATGTCTTTTGGCCAGAGCATTCATTTGAAGTTGAAAAAAAGCGATTTTCACTGTGATTTACTTCAAAAATTGGTCTAAAATTAGCCGTCAATTATTTTTTCTCATTCATATAAAACCTGACTTTATTTTTCCATAAAATTATTTTTTTTTCAATAAATTTAATTTTACTTTATACTTTTTATTATTATTACATCCTGATGATTTTCTATAATTTTTGTCACATCATTGATTTTTGTTATACATTGACGATTTTGATTTTTTTGTTGTATTGGTCTTTAAAATAATTTCTGTTTCCTATTTCAATAAAAATTGGGGAAGAACGTTGATTATCATGTAGGCGAGTCATCTGTTTCTTTATATATTTCTGATTTATTCAAATTTTTTTCAATTTTCAGATTTTCTCAAACAAAGTCTTACGTCATTTAGTATGTAGGTGCAAAGTTCTATTTATAAAGATTTATTTAATAAAAAGTTATAAACATTTAAAGCAAGATAGGCAGACTTGCGCTCCCACCATTTTTTTAATTAAAACAATCTTTCTGAAAATAAAAATTAGTAGGATGGACCTGATCTATTTTGGAAAATAAAAACTATAATATGATAAATTTTCTGTTCATAAAAAATCCAATTAAAAATTGTGTGTTTCTCTCTCCTAGAAGCATAAAAAGTTTATCTATAACAAATTTTACTTATTCATAAACATGAAATATCAATTTGTATTAACCAAAATCCGAGTCCGTTTTCAATTATCAACATCCAATCAAAACACAATAATTTTAACAATATCGAATTACCCATTATTGTTATTAAATTATAATTCCTGCTGTTTTTTTTTTCGTTAACGTTTCATCTTTCGGAAACGACGAAATAAATTAGTTCCTCGAAATGAAATCGAGAAAAGTTAATTAAGTGACGTAGTCGCGATATCTAAGTTCATTACTTTTGTATTTGTGAACGAAATTGACTTAACTTTGCTTTTAAGACCCTTCTGTTTATTCCGGAAATATGTTTACCTATCAAAGATCAGCCTTCTTTGTAATATCTCTTTTGAAAATCTTTGTTACAACGAAAATATTTTATATCGATTTTGTTATTTTCAATTCGAGGTTATATGTTAAGTTTTATTTTAAATACTATTTTATAATCGGTTTTTCTTCTTGCTTTTTATATTGTTTATTTTTAGTAATATTTGGTTTCGTTTGTTTAGATTTTATTAAGCAATTTTATTTGAAATTCCTTGTACAGAAAATTTTCCATTAAGATCTGCAATTCTCCTGAATTGTTTCTTTTTATTATTGACCAATTTACATCAAATTTCTGTAGATTTTGATTGTATTTGTTTAACAGAAACAACGCAGATAAGAGATATTTCACTGTTTCATCTGCAAGGATATGACATTTTTCATAACGAAGGAAATATAAACAAATGTGATTGTGTAATAGCATATGTTAAAAAATCACTAATTTATACTTGTAACATAGTAAACATAGATATGCTAAAGGCGCTACAATTGAAGATTAAGGATAAAACTAACAAAACGATACTTGTAACTTCCTTATATCGCTCCCCCAATACTGATGTTGATGATTTTAACAATTCATTAGGAGAATACCTAGATTCTACAAAAAATATTATTTGTAAGTATCACGTTATTGCTGGAGACTTAAATATAAACATAAAAGAAATAAATCGGGTTTCAGAGGAGTATTTGGATTTGTTAGCGGAATATGGCTTTATTTCTGCAATAAACAAAAACACACGTATGCACGGAAATTCTAAAAGTTGTATTGACCATATACTAATAAAATAAATACTCCTGTAGAAAATAACTTAATTTCTGCCGTTATAGATTTAAATGTAACAAATCACAAAGCCACTTTCTGTTGTTTCAAAAATCAACTGGATACTCTCCAAGCGACTAATAAATTCATTAAAAAAATTGATTTTGAAAAATTAAAAATTGATTTACAAAATAAAAATTGGTCATACATATATGAAATTGATGATGTTGACATAATAACTGAGGAAATTATCAAACACTATCAGAAGGGGTTTTACAAAATACGAAAGAAAAAAAAAATCAAAAGCATTAGTAAAATCGATTAATAAAAAAAATAATCTTTATAAAATATATAAAAAAAATCCTGATAATCTAGAAAATAAAAATGTTTTTGTTACATACAGAAGTAAATTAAACAAATTAATTACAGAGTCAAAGAAAAAATACTACCAAGAACAAATTGAAAAAAATAAAAATACTACTAAATCACTATGGAAAACCATTAAAGAACTAGATCAAAAAGAACAAAAGTTTGAAATTGAAGAGGTATATGATGGAAAACAAGAAATAATTTCTGATAGTCGACAAATTGCTCAATTATTTAATAGTTTTTTCACAAACGTAGGTGAACAATATTCTAAAAATATAATTAAACCAAGGTCTCAAAGTCCTCGACGAAGTATAGCTAATAAGTTTTTTTATCTGTATCCTGTAACTGAAAATGAAATAAAATCAATTATTGATTCCTTAAAGCCAAACAAAGCACCCGGAATTGACAACATAAACGCAGAAACATTAAAAAATGTGTCGAATGCGATTATTTCCCCTATTACTTTTCTAATAAACAAAATATTTGAAAAAGGCGTATGTCCACATCATTTTAAGATATCCATTGTAATACCAGTATATAAAAAAGGAGACAAAAGAAATCTAACAAACTATAGACCAATATCTTTAATTACTTGTTTAACTAAAATATTTGAAAAATCTCTACATATTCAATTAACATCCTTCGCAAATAAATATAAACCTAATTTCTTCCAAACAATTTGGTTTTAGACAAGGAATATCAACAACGGACGCTATAATTTCTTCCAAACAATTTGGTTTTAGACAAGGAATATCAACAACGGACGCTATAAGTTCTTTGACTACTGAAATATATAAGCTTTTAGACAATGATACAAAGGCCCTCGCTGTATTCCTAGATCTTGCCAAGGCATTTGATACTGTTAACCATTCTCAGTTACTCAATGTCTTGGAGGATCTGGGAATACGAGGATCACCACTTAATTTAATGCGTAGCTATTTATTGAAGAGAAAGCAGATGGTCCGAATAAATAATCAATTAAGTGAGGAAATGGAAATTAATACAGGTGTTCCACAAGGAACTATTTTAGGACCTCTGCTTTTCATAATGTACATAAATAACTTATTCACCATAAAAACAGCTGGTCAAATCGTGAGTTTTGCTGATGATACTGTTATCCTTTATCATGAGAAAACTTGGGAAGACCTAAAGTCCAAAGCTGAAAAAGATATGAGTATTATTAAAGATTACTTTAACCATATGGCATTAACGATTAATTTCGATAAAACGTTTTTTATTCCCTTTTCAATATACCGGCAAAATATTCCTAATTATAATGTAGTGAAAATAAAAACAAATGATGTAATAGCAGAAGTTAAAGCAACGACTAAGATAAAATACTTAGGGGTAACAATAGATGCAAACTTAAAATGGGATAAACATAATGATAACGTTACAAATATCTTACGGAGTTTACTATTTAAATTTAAATATCTCTCTAATATCCTTGACAGAACTTACCTCAGAACCATTTATTACTCTCTTGTAGAATCTAGAATTCAATATGGCATCTTGGATTGGGGAGGAGCATATTATAGTCATTTAAGAAAACTCGATGTGTTACAAAAGAAATTCTTGAAAATTATGTATAAAAAACCTACTCTGTATTCATCTGGTTTATCATTTAAGGAAGCAAACCTTTTAGATGTAAGGTTAATTTATGTGTATAATGTAATGGTCTATATTTATAAAAATAAACACATATTACGTAGTATTGAACATAACTATAATACAAGAACAAAAAATAACTTGAATATACAAACAATCAGATCAAATAAATCCTTTAGTCAAAGATGTCATTTCTACCTTGCAACTAAACTATACAATTATTTGCCTGAAATGTACAAGATATATTTAAAAACTATTAACTCATTAAACTTCATAAAAAACGTGTTTAAAAAATTTCTATTGAATGAAAATCGAAAAGAAATACATGAACTTATTAATTAAGGTCAAGAATGCAATTTAGTAGAATTTGTTGTTGTTAGTGTCGCTAATTACTGTAATTAGGATTCATTTTAGGTTAGGTTATTCTCAGAATGAACAAAGATAACCCCATGCGCAACTTAAGTTTTATGGGGTTAGACTTTGTACATTTTCAGTACACATTTTTAAATTTAACTGAGTTACCTACTAAGACATTAAATTTAAAAACATTTTTTATTTTTTGTATATGTATTTTTATGCTTGCTTTCAATAAAATTATTATTATTATTATTATTATTATTATTATTATTATTATTATTAGCAGTCCTTGCACTACTATATTGTTTTATATTTTTTCGTTTTCCATTCGTTCCACCCTGTTATCCATATCAATTAATATTTTCTTCATTTACTTTCCCGACCCACCTCCTAGAAGGGAAAGTATTGTGAATGAGCTAAAAAAAAAAAAATCGAGGTAACAATAGAAATATCCATTTTAAGGTCATCTGAGATGATTAAGACCATTTCCAGATGGAAGTCTGTCTGTCGGTCTGTGTGTGTGTGTGTGTGTGTGTGTGTGTGTGTGTGTGTTAGTGTGTGTGTGTGTGTGTGTGTGTGTGTGTGTGTGTGTGTGTATTCTTCCACGATAGAGGCCACACGTTTAATCCGATTCAGCTGAAATTTGGTATATGAGTTTGGGTTACCCGTCGGAAGAACCCATTAGTTTTTGTATGACATCTGTCAAACGGAAGTACCACTATCAAAGATGACACATGCAATATGTCACGGAATTGGACATGCAATATGTCATTTGAAAGCCCTAGAAAAACTCTATTCAGAACAGTCAAAATTATTTCTCCAACTGTCACCTGTCAAAAATAAAAAAATGTCAAAAGTTGAAACTTTAACATTAAATATCTGATAAAGTATTCGTGGATACTCGTCGGGAAAGTTTTGGGGCGACACAACCAAATTTTTTTTATTGTCTTCATTTAAATTTTGGTTTTCTTCTCTGAACTGTTTCATATCTTCTGTGTGTTTTCGTTAATCTTCTCTTATTTTATCAAAATTTTGTTCTAATTTACTCATTTCGCTTATTTTATTACTACCAATCTTTTTCTGCATACCAGTTAATTCCATCAAAAAATTCTCAATTTTATTCTCCCTTACTTGATAAAATTTTTCACATCACTGGATAACACCCGGTATTACTTTTCAAACCTTTAAATTTGTTTTTAATTAATTTCATATCCCATAAATTTAAATCCTCTTGTACGATTCCTGCTACATACTTAATTAAGCTATATTTTATTCACATAGATTGATTTTACTAAAACTATTATTACTTATATTGAATAATGTATTTCTAGACCTGAAGATGGCTGTTTAGCCGAAAATAGTCTCCGCTTTCCCCCAATTTTTTAAGAAATATATTTGTGTGGTACATGACTTGGAAACTAAGAAAAAATAGGGATAAATGGGGAAAAATTGAACAAAATTTTGAAAAACAGGAAAAATTTGAAAAAAAAGGAAAATCGGGAAAAATTGGGACAAACTGGGAAAATTATGAAAAATTGTGCAAAATAAGGAAACAGAGAAAAATGGGAAAAATAGTTAAAAATAGGAAAAGGTAGGTGAAAATAGGAAAAAATTGGGAAAAAATAGAGAAAATAGGGCAAAATAGAGAAAAATAAGTATAAATAGGGTCAAAAAGTAAAAATAGGAAAAAAAGCTTAAAATAATGGACAAAGGAAAATCACAAAAAATATGTCAAATTGGGTAAAAACAGCAAAAATGGGAAAAAATCAGATAAAGAAAATAGAGAAAAAATAGAGAAATTCGAGAAGAATAGAGAAGAATACGAAAAATTATAAAAAACTGAGGAACAATAGGGGAAAATAAGTAGGAAAAAATATGGCAATTTGGGTAAAAATATAAAAAATAAAAAAAATCAGACAAAGAAAATAGAGCAAAAGTAGAGAAATTCGAAAAAAATAGAGAACAATACGGAAAATTATCAAAAATTGAAGAAAAATATTGGAAAATGGAAAAAAAAAATGGCAAATTGGGTTAAAATGGCAAAAATAGGAAAAATAAGATAAAGAAAATAGAGAAAAAGTAGAGAAATTTGAAAGAAATAGAAAACAATACGAAAAATTATTAAAAATTGAAGAAAAATTTGGGAAAATAGAAAAAAATATGGCAAATTGGGTAAAAATGGCAAAAATAGGAAAAACTCAGAAAAAAGAAATAGAGAAAACATAGCGAAATTCGAGAAGAATAGAGAAGAATACGAAAAATTATAAAAAACTGAGGAACAATAGGGGAAAATAAGTAGGAAAAAATATGGCAATTTGGGTAAAAATATAAAAAATAAAAAAAATCAGACAAAGAAAATAGAGCAAAAGTAGAGAAATTCGAAAAAAATAGAGAACAATACGGAAAATTATCAAAAATTGAAGAAAAATATTGGAAAATGGAAAAAAAAAATGGCAAATTGGGTTAAAATGGCAAAAATAGGAAAAATAAGATAAAGAAAATAGAGAAAAAGTAGAGAAATTTGAAAGAAATAGAAAACAATACGAAAAATTATTAAAAATTGAAGAAAAATTTGGGAAAATAGAAAAAAATATGGCAAATTGGGTAAAAATGGCAAAAATAGGAAAAACTCAGAAAAAAGAAATAGAGAAAACATAGCGAAATTCGAGAAGAATAGGAAGAATACAGAAAATTATACAAAATTGAGGATAAATAGGGGAAAATAAATAGGAAAAAATATAAAAATAGGAAAAAATCATACAAAGAAAATGGAGAAAAAGTAGAGAAATTTGAGAAAAATAGAGAACAATACGGAAAATTATAAAAAATTGAGGAACAATAGGGGAAAATAAATAGAAAAAAATATCAAAAATAGGAAAAAATCAGACAATGAAAATAGAGAAAAAGTAGAGAATTTCGAGAAAAATAGAGAACAATACGGAAAATTATAAGAAATTGAAGAAATATACGGGAAAATAGAAAAAAAAATGGAAAATGGGGTAAAAACGGCAAAAATAGGAAAAAATTAGACAAGAAAAACTAGAGAAAAAATAGAGAAATTCGAGAAGAATAGAGATGAATACGGAAAATTATTAAAACCTCAGGAAAAATACGAAAAAATATGGCAAATTCGGTAAAATAGCAAAAAATCAAAAAAAGAAAATACAGAAATTAGAGATAAATAGAGAAAAATCTGGAAAGATAGGGAAACACATAAGAAAATAGTGAAAACCAGGGGAAAATAAGAAAAAATAGTAAACCGAAATAAAAATTGGGACAAATATGGACAAACAGGGAAAAGTGGGAAAAAATAATGAAAAACGGAAAAAGGAAGAAATAGGAAAAAAAGAGAAATTTGAGAAAAATATAAAGAATATAGAAAATTATAAAAAAATAAGGAAAAATAGGAGAAACTAGGGATAAATTGGGAAAAATACTAAAAAATAAAAAGAAATGATGAAAAATAGGAGAAAATTTGGGAAAATAAAGAAAACTGGAAAGAATAGGAAAAAATTGGAAAAAAAGGGAAAGACTCTGTAGCAAAGCACGGGTATTCACCTAGTATATAAAATTTAATAGAATTAGTACGGCCCGCCCATACTTCACCTCTGGTGAAGTAGCTCAAACCGTAGTATTGAAATCGTGCAAAAATCTCAAAACATTTTTTTCGCTCTAAATGACTTAAAATTTCATAAAACGTGAAGAAAATTGATTTTTGGCAAAAAAAAAGTTTGTCTGTATCGATGTGTGGATGTCTGTGCGTACGATAACTCGAGATTATTCCTTTTACTAGTTTCTCCTTCTACTTTACTTTTTTCCCTTAATCTATTCATCTATTTAGTTTTTATTATTAGGATAACTAGGACCAATTTTCTTGAAGATGGCTTTGCAGTCAACTGTATGAAATTTTGTTTTTTATTTATTTCAGAGTCACCTAATTCCTCGCAACGCAACAGCAGGAATTCTACCAGAGGGTGAGAGATTAATTTTGAAAAATATCCAAGATAATGTTGCTGGTCATTATGCATGTTCAGCTATAAATATCGAAGGAGAAACTTATAGTGCGCCACTGGAACTTATAGTACAATGTAAGTTTGTATATTTTTTTTTAAATAATTTAAATTTCCTAAATATTTGTATAATTCTAACACAACTGAACATTGTAGAAAATCTATGGCCAATAATAAAATTTCCACGCGTTTGCTATACGCCATTTAATAGTGAATTCTAGTAACAAAAGAGCAATTTTAACCATTCACAATGTAGAATAATGTGTCAATCAAGTAGTGAGATCGGAAAGCCATCCATGATGAATACAATAATTTTCCAATTGGTATGGCTCTCACGTTGACTGAGGTAATTTATTTGTTTGCCGACTCGTGAAATTGTTACAATGGGTTTTCCGTATATTCTCTAAATTTCTTCCTGAACACTTGGTGACGACGTATCTAAATTTTTATAAAAAATTGAGAAACTTTTAAATTATTTATCATCGAAAATTTATATAACCGGATGAGTTATTTTAACAATTTTTTTTAGAAGTCTAGTTAGGTTTATTTTGATTGGTAATTTCTTCCTATTTTTCTTAGTTTTTACTTTTTTTTCTGTTTTTCCACATTTTTTATATTTTTTCCCATTTTTTCATGTCTTTCCTTGTTTTTTACTATTTTTATCAATTTTTCCAAATTTTGAGTACATTTCTTTTGTTTTGTTATTTTTTCCCATTTTGCTCTATTTCTCGCTATTTTTTTACGTCGCCATTTTATTCTATTTTTCACAATTATCCCTACTGTTTCCTATTTTTCAGTTTCTTCCTGTTTTCCTTTTTCCATTTTTCACAATTTTTTTCAATTTTTCAGCTATCCAAAAATCGTTCAACGCGCCTGGAGCAGTTTTCAAACAATAAAATATCGAAAAAAATTTTACCAAATTTTAATTTTTTTTCCTCAAATAATTCACCATTAGGTTTTCAGTTTACAAATATCTCGAAAAATATCAACTTTAAGGATATTCATGTGAATCTCAAAAATGAAGTTTACAAAATTTCACACAATTCGCACTTTTTAAATGGCAAATGGCTTTTGGTCAAATATGCTGAATTTTGCATATGTTGAAGATCTCGATGTCTTAAGTAAAAGCTTCCATGGCACCAACAAAAAATAATGTTACGTTTCTGAAATACAGGGTGTTAAAAAATCGATTTTTCATAATTTTAAGATTTTAAGAAATTGCAATGACTCGCATATGTTTGAATTAATAATCAATTTGCAATATATTTTGTTTATAGTACATGTATAAGTGTTTGAAAATATAATAGCAATAATTTTAAATTGCAACTATACAGGGTGAGTTGTGTTTAAAATGAAATAGACAATTTGAACGATGTAAAATATTGTATATTTTTATTAATGATAATGGAAAAGAAACTTAACTTTATGATCATAATCTGTTTGTTAAGGAGTATTAAAAAAAAATAAAAAAATCGTTTATACAGGGTAAGTCAAAAAGTTGGATCGATGGTTGTCGTACATAACTATAAAATACCATTTCCAAAAATGTATTATACATATAACCCCTACAGTGTATACAGAAAGATAAGAGGTTGGTTGAACTTATCGAAAAGTGGCTATTTTTAAAAAAATCTCGGTATAACCAAAAATCGTCTGTCAAATTGTCTCTTTTTTTTAATATTAAAAAGAAATTATATTTTGAAATACATCTGCAAAAAACGGTCTAAAACAAATGACAAGTTTTTTTTTATACAGGACGTTTAGTTTATAATGTCAACCGAAACAATAACTAATACAATTGGTATCTGTCATTATTTAACAGCCTACTTGATTATTTAATTATACTTATCGCAGTATAATTTGTCATATTTTTTGCATTTCTGGGAACGTGATTTATTGAAATAGGAAACTCGGTTCCCAGGTAGCAGTGTGACGTGTTAAAGACGTTGAATATTGGTCATTATTTACGTATATGAATGACGTGAAAAACACGTGATAAACAGGGTCATAAGTCACAGACCAATGACGTCTTTTTTTACGTAAATATTACGTTTTTTTTTACGTATAATTAAACATCCATTTTGACGTTATTTTAGATTAAAAAATTGTATTTTTTTACTGTCAAAAACATAATATCCTCGGAATTCATAAAAGAAATAATTACACAAATTATATTCAAATACAGGATGTCCAACAGTAGTTTGACGATTTTTAAACTAAAATAACTTCGAATAAGATACGATAAAAGAGCGGTTTTGTCTGAATGCATTTTTTCCCGTTCCCACTATATTTTTCATTAAACACATGCACACGGAGTATCCCATTTAATAATAAAAATTCGCAGTGATTTCCGCTCTGTTTAACTGGAAGGACAACTTACTTAAATTCATTTTTAGATTATTAAAGACAATTAGGTAGTCAAAACGGCACTCTTTCGAAGGTATTTCAGTTCAAAAATCTTCACAATATTGCAAGACACCTGTATAATTTATTAGCAAAATGAAAACGCATTCTTATATAAATCTTAATTGATAGAAACGTAAAAAATAAACTGAAAATATAATAACATGTTGAGCATTACTGAGAAGCTACAGGGGGGTAGCCACTAAGAATGAACCACCACTAGTCCTCCTCCATCGTCTTCGCCAAAGTCTATCACTTTTTACATTATTATTAGTCCTGTTAAGAGATCGTGTTATGGGCTAAAATTTTTTAGGCATTAAAATCTTAGGCCAAATTTTAAGTCTCCTAATAGAGTAATGTATTCCCAATTTATTTATAAAAAGGATACTACAAACCTTGTTTTAATAATAATCTCACTATTGTTTACTTTATATTTTATTGACATTTCCTTTCACAGTTAAATCATTAATTCTTCTTTGAATTAATTTTTCTTGAATGTGACATTTGATGGATTGAATTCCTTCCTTTCTTTTCTCTTCCTTTTTTGGTGCTAACCTGATTGTAGCTTGTGCTAATAAAATCAACTGGTAACGGATTTAAATGCCTAAAAAAAGAAATAAATGGTTAAAGTGTTTCTTAAATTGTATGGTAGAATACTGCATATCTTTTAAGGTGGATATATGAAACACTAACCTGTAGGAAATCACTTGTAAGGTCATCCAACATCCTGGGTAAGTTTTTATGTCTAACTTATGCTCTCTTTCTGTAACTCTTCTCTCCAACGTTGTATATATCTTTTGTTACCCTTACATCAAGAAGGGGACACAACAAAAACTTAATGATTTGAGCGTTCCCAATAAGCGCTACCATCTTGCTGTCTCATCGGTTTTATGTTTGCTCGTTCTATGCTTTTCTGCTTTACCACTGCTTTTTGGCTAACGTAAGACAGGATATAATCCATTCAAAGCCGCCTTCCTTCCATTTTTGATCCGGTAAACTATTGATCAGTGATAGGGGCGTAGAGGACATCATACTAGTTCTAGAGTCTACTAACTAACAAGAAAGATCTTTTCATTTACTGAACTGTCTTCAAGTACTGAAAATAAAAGAAGATAAATTATTTGAATGACATTAGTCTTAGGGCTTACCTGGTTTTTAACTTTAAATTGTCGATAGTGTTTAGTATATTTGATAAACAGCTCATATTCATTATAGATCGTAACTTGGTATCAAATAAATTATTGTAAAACAAGAGCACGAGACTCCTGTTTAATCTAAAAGTAGGGTTAGGATTCTGAGAACGATTTATAACTTAATTAATTTGTATATTATATTAAATAGTAATAATAAATTTACCTGTGAACGATTAGTTCGAATTGGCAAAGCATATTTGTAATAAATATTTCACTCGCACACGTGCATCCCATTTTAAAATATTTCATCATATAAATTTGACAGAACAATATTTTCTAACCTTTGTAACAGGGACATAAGGCCAAGGGTCGTGTTTACTACTCCAGCAGCCGTGGTTAAAAAGTAGTTTGATTATTTTTTTATTTAAATGAAAATCGTAATTGAATTAAATAATAAATAATAACTGTAACCACAAAACACAACAAAACAAAATGGCTTGTATTGCGCGGAAGCTTCGATACAAGCAAGCAAAGGCGGACGCAGGGTTGCCAGACGTCAAACGTCTAGTCTAAAATTATTGGAATATGACCACAAAATTAGTAGATTCCAGGATAAACTATCAGAAAAAAATTGATATATTGATTTATTTGAAATTTTTATCTCTATCTAATTAGCTACATTATAGGTTATCATTATCGATTTATCAGTTCGTAAGCAAGATTAAGAAAAATAATGTTAGATATCGATAATTATCAGGCCACTGGCAACACTGGGCCACCGCAAAGACAGTGATTTCTAATAAATTTCCTTAGGAATTTATAAAGTTATGTTTTCGTTATTGTCTATGTAATAATAATTGTTGGTTATATTTTAGTTTATTTTCTAATATATTATTCAATACATGGTTAAGGCTGCGATTTCGCGCAAAATCTTGCCGAGTAAAAATAACTTTCTGTTTTAATTTTATTGGGAATGTCAGTGTGCACTGACTAGGTATAAACACATTTCTAAAAAATACGATTTCATATATTTATTCGAAAACTAATACCAAAATTCGACGAATATATTACGTTTTTTTATGACGTCTTAAAAACGTCCACCTAACAACGTTTTTTTCACGTCATGTTTTGGCCCAAATTACGTCAGTTGACGAGAATACACCAATTTTCAACGTCTTTAACACGTCACTCTGCTACCTGGGTTATAGTTTGATCTAAAAGAAGATGTATGATTTTATATTCTTTATTTACTTTTGTAACATTATTGATAATTCACTTACGAGAATTGCGTTTAATATGTGTCTGCAGTTAATTATTAAATAGTCGTAGAAACAAATTGTATATGTTAGGTATGTGTAATACCTTCCCCCTGAGCAACAGTTTAACTGGCTAAAATCCACTAACAAAATAGCAATAAATAAGCAACAAGTTTGTAACTATGTGAATCAACTAATTATGTTTACTGAAGATGATCATATATTGCTTGAAACGTTGATAGAAGTTCTATAATTTTGAACCTAAAAATTCAGTAAAAATCCCATTATAAACTAAACGTCCTGGATAAAAAAAACTTGCCATTTATTTTAGACCATTTTTTGTAGATGTATTTCAAAATATAATTTCTTTTTAATATTAAAAAAATAGACAATTTGACCGACGATTTTTTGTTATACCGAGATTTTTTTAAAAATTTCCACTTTTCGCTAAGTTCAACCTCTCATATCTTTTTGTACACACTGTAGAGGAAATATGTATAATACATTTTTGGAAATGGTATTTTATATTTGTTATTTAATTATCTGTATAATTAAACCTGTACCCTGTATAAACGAATTTTTTTTTTATACTCCTTAACAAACAGATTATGATCATAAAGTTTAGTTTCTTTTCCATTATGATTAATAAAAATATACAATATTTTATATCGTTCAAGTTGTCTATTTTATTTTAAACACAACTCACCCTGTATAGTTGCAATTTAAAATTATTGCTGTTATATTTTCAAACACTTATACATGTACCATAAACAAAATATATTGCAAATTGATCATTAATTCAAACATATGCGAGTAATTACAATTTTTTTAAATCTTAAAATTATGAAAAATCGATTTTTTAACAACCTGTATTTCAGAAACGGATCATTATATTTTGTTGGTGCCATGGAAGCTTTTACTTAAGCCATTTGCCATTTAAAAAGTGCGGGCTCTAAATCGAACAGAAATAGTTTTTTTTTAAACATCGCCAGTTTTATGACGCAACAAAAATAGTTTTTTGGTGATATTTAGAAAATGTGTTCAATAAAAGTTATACTGTCAGATGATAGAACGTCCTTTCACTTTAAAGACTCACTCGTATTCATAAAGAAATATTAACGCGTTGGTTATATTATTAAAGTAATTAAATATAATCAACCGTAAAATTAAATCGAAATTCACAAAGGTTTTTGACTTGATTAAATGCATTGATTATGTAATCATATACCATTGAAAATTTAACTGATGTCACGTTTGGCAACCCTGTAATATATATCCGTCAGTATCAATTTGATGACAGGTGCGTATGTTTCAATTTGAAATTTAACTTTGATATTATTAATATGAAACCCGAAATCAAAAAAAGATTAAAAGGAAAGAATTTTACAGATCGCGAAAAGGATCTGTTATTGCAAATTATTAAGTCGTAAGTATTTTAAATTTTAGTACATTGTTTTATTTTGTACCTTCTTCCATTAAATCATTTTTTTATTTTATCTAACTAGAAAGTCTTACTGGATAGAATGTAAGGCGACAGGGGTTGAGTCGCTAAGAAAAAAAGCGATTGCATGGTACGAAGTTTCGGTGGAATTAATGCTTCGTCGGAATGTGTCAGGTATGTGAAACAAATAAAAACATTTTACGATAATAAAAAGAGAAATGCAAGAAAGGGCCTTGAAGAGAACAATAAAATAAAATATAATAAGATTAGCGAGAATTTTGATTTACTCAGTGAGGAATCAGAGGCTGCAGAAAAAAGAATTGTTGAAATGGTGAAAGTTGCAGAAAAGGAGGAAAAGCTCACTAGAAGTGAGTTATTCAAAATAGGTGGAGGAAGAAGTGAGGCTCCAGGTATCAGTGGAACAAGCCAACAGATCTTGGCTATAATGGGAGACAAATTGGCTCCTCTGACCAATAATTTTGATTCTGCGGCCGTATATCATGGTGGTAATTCTCATTATTTCTATAAACAGTGTGATTCTAGATTAACATAATAATATGTGATATGATTTTTTTTATCAGTTTCGCTTCTCTTAAATTATTCAAATAAAATATATTAATATAGTATACAGCGTTAACATTTTAAAAGTATGTAATGATCCTTTTTTGGACTTTGATATCCCGCCTGACCCAGAATCAGAATCACATACTAACATCCAGCTTAATAGTCCTAAAAAGGACCCTGCTCCCAGCTTCCAGGGCGTTACGAAGCAGTTGGCTAAAAAAACTGCCTTTAAAATTAAAAAACAACAACTATAAGCAAAAGTATTTTGTTCAAAAATATAAAAATGCACATAAAGAAAGTCGATGCTTAGATTTAGAAATTAAAATAAAACGTAAGCAGCTGGAAACTTTAGAAAAACAAATTAAAAATGTATCATAATATAGTTATTTGTAATGTAAGATTTAAAAACTATATACTAATTAATAGATGATCATTTTGTTTATATTTATTTGTTTTTATTTATTTTTTAATAATACGTATTAAAAATGTGTAAAAACAGCAAAAAATATAGTTTTTGCTTGTGAAAATTTATAACACGTATAATTATTTAATACCCGAAAGTCAGTAGAAACAATTATGGTATTTAACAATTACTGCCTGCCAAATACTGTATTGATAATATGTGTCCTCGTAGCTGAGTTTTCCTGCTGAATATTAACGTTATTTTCATAATCCTCAATGTCTTCTAGATAATCACCTAGCTCTTCAACTTCAAAATCACCAATATTAATGGCGATGTTGTGTAATACGGAACACGCTACTATTATTGACATTGTTGTATCCAACTTGGTCCTTAATTCTATTGCCAGGCAAGGAAACCTACGCTTCAGCACCACAAAACACCTCTCGATTGTATTCCTAGTGATAATATGTGCACGAATATAAGCCTCCTCGGCAGGTGTGGTGGGATTCTGTAAAGGTGTAAGCAGATATTTCTTGCAAGGATATCCACTGTCTCCTAATAAGAAATTATGCATGCCGTATTCCCCTCTCTCCAGCTGTACAATTAACGGACTGTCATTGAATATGGTAGCGTCGTGAACGGAATCTGACCAGCGTGCAATTATATGGCGGATTCTTAATTTAGAATCACAAACTGCTTGCACATTTAAAAAAAAATAACTTTTGCGATTCCGAAACAGTTCTGCATTTTCTCCACCAGGTGATGAAATTCTTATATGGGTGCAGTCTACAGCACCCACAACATGAGGAAAGTTTGCAATTCTGTAGAAATCGGCGCATACACGTATAATTTCTTTCTGACCTTGAGACATTTGTATTTTAGTACCAGCCATAGCAGCTAAGAGTATACAATTTTGATATGTACCAGTGGCGAAAAATCTCAGGGTCACTAATAACTGTATCAATGCATCGATCGACTTATTTCGTTTTGTTGTGGGCGAAATATGATGTGCGATTCGTTCGAGGATTTCCAAGACTACTTCTTTTCGAAATCTGTAGCGCAATCTAAAATCCACATCGTCATACATATGTAATAAACTCCGTAGGGCCTTGTGCAGTCACCACGGTGAATGCTTTAGGTCCTTACGTCCTTTATTTTGTTGCGTTTGGCAGCGCGACTGTCACCAGGGCTTGGCAGCCCGAGAAATAAATTATTTCTCAAAAAAAAAAAATCGAGGAGACCGAGCGGGTGGGTCTGGTGAGGGGTCGCTACCCCTTACCTGGATTCGCCAGGGTTTACTATACCTGGTTGTAGACAGACGAGTTTGATCAGTGTTCTCCAATTTTTATTTTACTTCCCTTTGATCCCTCCCTGAACT
Organism: Neocrepidodera transversa; assembly: GCA_963243735.1. Classification (NCBI taxonomy): domain Eukaryota; kingdom Metazoa; phylum Arthropoda; class Insecta; order Coleoptera; family Chrysomelidae; genus Neocrepidodera; species Neocrepidodera transversa. The sequence goes on from OY725347.1 coordinate 8,503,638, forward strand.
AACTCTGTAGTTCGGAAAAATATTATACTCAGCTCTAGGGGTGTAGGTTCTGGGGAAGCTAAATAATAAGACCTGCGATAAATTTTATACCCAATTATATTAAATCAAGACAAGACTGATAATCAAAAATAAAAAAAATAATAATAACAAGACACCAAAACAAAAAAATTAACCCCGTGACACTGACTGAAATTTAATTATGGCAACTAACTAACCCTGAACCAAACGTTAATTTTGCCGCTTAGTGACAGCAACTAAATATTCTTACGTTACGGTTATGGATTCTGTTCCTTGCAGGATTTATAAGTAATAACAAAATTAATGTTTAGTTCGAGTACATAGGACAACGAAACAGACAACATATGTATAAGTGACAACTTTCTAAATGGTCGAGAAGTTCTCGCAAACCAATGAAACTCATATGCCTTACCCAGTTACCTTAATAGACGAAACCCTTCCCTTTTCATAAAGAAACAATATCTCCCTTAAAATAATAGTATCCTTTAACTAACTATTTATATCCCAACCTTGCCTACAATTAAAATATTTATTCCCCTTGTCCGTATGACATTTAAACAAAAAACTACCCCTGGTTAGAAGGAAAAAATCATTTCCCTTAACAATAATAATATTCTTTAACTAAATATATTTATATCCACTAGCGCCCCCCAAATTAAGGTGGAAGTGACCGTAACGTCTGGCACTGACGAAAATGGCTTAAAAAAAAATAGGTTTATGTACTGAGACTAAGAAAAAAGGAACTAGTGTTAGTCGAATGGAAAAATTATCCTCACCCTTTCTTGAAGTCGCTGCTATTCTTCTTAGCTTCCGTGTTAGCCGGCAAAACACACCCTGGTTAACCGACACGTTCACAAGAGTGAAAAAATTAACCCCCGGTCCCAAAAAAATAAAATCGTTACTCCGCCGATGGCGAAAATCACCCTTTCGGATAAATAGAAAAATAAAATTAACCCTTATGGATAAATAAAAAATTAATTAACCGCTAACTGCGTGACGGCCCACAAGTAACCCGTCAAATTTTCGACTGCCGACTACTGACTGCCGACTCTTCGGACCTTCCGCGGTCCCCCAAAAAAAAATGAAACTCCGCAGTTTTTTTTTTTAACGGCGTCTTGATGTCGCGTTTAAATATATACAAACATCGCTTTCTTGAGCAATAATCTTTTCCTATCCGTCCTAGATTTAAAAAAAAATGTTTAAACTTTTGAAATGGCTAATTATGCTGATGTAGCGTTTTCAGCCTGCTACTTAGTGTTTAAATTTTGTTATTTCTTTAAGTACAGGGTGATTGTGCTTTAGCCGGTTTTATTTGAATAAAGAGAAAAATTGTTAATTTTTGATTATGATATTTTATGTGCCGTTTATTACATCACTTCCCCCTTTGTAAAAGTATTGGGACTTACAAGTCTAATACCTTTTCCTACCTAAATTTACAATTTTTCATAGAACTTTCCACATATGTTTGGTTGCACCACGAGAGACTACAGTGTCTCGGCAACTTTTTGGTGCGGATTCACTTCGCGCACTTTGTCACATGTTTCACAGTCTTGTGGTTTCCATTTGTAGATGTCAGTACCTATACTTAGACCTTGCAATTTTGAGTTTACTTCGCGTCGCGCACACTGAGGTTGCTCTCGCACAATAGTTCGTTAATGCTTGCTTGCCTATCCGTCCAGTGTTGACCTGTTGCGCCCTGGTTCTCCATCATCAATGGTTGACTCATTTCGGCTTTAGTTTCTGTTTCTGGCTTTTGTAATTCTGGGTCGAGGTTATTCTTCCTCTGCTGGGCGTGGATCACCCAATTGGTTAAGGCGCTCCATCCGCTCGCTAGTATGGTTATTCCACATCCTATGGTTTGGTATATACGTAGACCATTTAATAGTACGCTGATTGCATATTGTATTATTCTGATTACGCAGTATATTCCAATAATTCCGCTCATTACAGTCCCTATTTTAGAAAACCATTCCCATAAGTGGTTTAGGGTTGATTCTGCTAATTGTTTGATTTCTGTGGGGTTGAAAATGTTCGCTACGGTATAGCCTTGACTGTTTGCATCCATACCAGCTGCTCTGCGGGTAATGATGTTTTCTACTGCTTTACGCTCTGTTCCGAACGTTAGGGTTCTTTGAGCTTGTGTTATTTCTTCCTGTGTGTAGAGTCCTGTAGCTCCGACTGGCTCTATTGGTGAGAAGTTTAATTGTAGTTCTTGTCCTACTTCTACTTTCTTTGGAGGAGTTGAAATAGTAGGATGAGGAGTTAGTCCTATCCATTGGTCATCGATGAAATATAGGGGAGGAATCATGTGATTGCAATCTACTTCTTCGGCATGATTCTGGATTATTCTTGTTAATGGTGCCATGAATTTGGTTTGGTTTGCTACCTCTATTGGAAGTTCGTGGTAACATTTTTCACTTCTTCTAATGTTTACTGCTGTTGGGGTGCACTTCATTATGTAAAGTACTTCCCCTAGTACTCTTCCTACATATCCTGGATTATGCTGCATTAACTGGCTAACAGCGTTGGGTAGCGTGTGTGCCATTAGTATTCTATTCCTTAAGATTTCTCTTTTTATTAAACATCTTCTATGTACAGTGTCTATGTACAGTTTATCTATATCTCTTTTGTAAGCCTGTTCTATATACAAAAATTTACTATTTACATAGTTCATCAGGTTTACATTTTGTGGCAATATTGGCATTGCGGGCATCATGGCTTTTTCTTCTACTGTTAATGTAATAATTATTCGGGGATGTTCTGTTTGCCAGACTTCCCTTCCGCAAACCATTGTTTTCTTTTGAATGGTTAACGCAAATAGTTTTGTTTCTTCCTTTACGACAATTATTTCTTCTTGTGTGGCTTTGTTAGTTATCTTGGTCGCCTCGCCTTTGAACAATTGGCTGAGATGATCTTCACACGTAGATGGTTCATAACTCGTCCATGTAGATTCTCCTAGTGTTGAGTCCAAACAGTATCCTGTTATGAATTGACAAGTGATTCCCCCTTGTAGGTGTATTTCGTTTGTTTCTAAACTGGTTTCTGCTAAGTAGTCCTTTGCTAAAATTTTGACTGATGCTAATACTACTACATCTGTCCAAACTCGTCCATTTTCTTGGTATGTAGTTCCTTTACATGTTCCTGTGTTATCCAGGTTGCCTTCCATGGTGATTGATGCTGTTGTCGTTCCATTCATGACTATGTTGTCTATGGTTTGGTGAAACATTTTTAGTGATTGATAGCGATGCATGTCTCTGCATTCTTCGGCTCCTAGTTTATGAATATAACTAGAAAGTCCTCCGTTCACGACCGATGTGTGACTATGCATGCCACAATAAAACATGAAGCGCGTTACTTCGATTAAACAAGTCCATACTTTTTGCACTTTGAGTTCATTTCTCTGAATTACCTGAATGTTTATATTTGCACTCGCGTAAGCCGATTCGGGGGGTGGACATTTTTGAACGTCTTTTAGTGAAATAACCGTAATATTTGTCTTTGGGTTTGAACAATCATATGCGATAAGACTGTTACTTTGTTGAAAGTTACACAACGTTAACGTTACAAGGCTAAGCATAGTACTGGTACTAAGGACTGCCATGTTGACCTTTCTGGTATATGCTCTGGGCTGGATTATGATGGCACTGAACTATGGTTTCGCGCACTTCACAGCTGTTTCTTAGTTACTATAAAATTACAAAAGAAATGTTTATAATTAATATTTGGTTGTTTAATTTATTACATCCCCATTTAAGCTATATTAGTTCCCTATATGAGCCCATTTAAGCTATGTACTCAACTGACCGATCTTTCCAGATTTAGAACTGTCACTTGAGTTTTAATTAGTAATTGTTTTTTTTTTCATTAATTATGTATGTATTTATATTTTTTTCTTAACTCATGCATTCTTTCTTGCATACTAACTGCTTCCCTTGGCTGCTGCGTTAGTTGTCTGCTTTAACCTCTGCCTCATATTGGCTTTCACTCTTTTATCATTCATACACTCAATCTTACATTTTCCTATATTTCTTTTCTTGGATCTGCTATGATCTGCTACACCTAGTTACGACTGCTATACCGTGGACGCCCCACCTTGCTACAAAAGTTTTTGTTGGATTTTTCGTTCCTACGTACGATTCTTTGATTTAAAATTAAATTAGCCCCCAACCCATCTTAAAACTAGATTATATTTTTTTCCATCGGAGATGTTGGTCCCGTTAAGCGCGAACCTGGTAATACTATGACCTGGGCAACCATAGTCCTTGAGCTTATCTCCTATGCCTGGAACCCCGTGTTCCTCAGCGTGCGGAAGCACGCTGCTGTCATTTGTCTTTTATTTAAATTTTGAAGCCCACGATTAGGATAAAAGTGACGCTGAGTGACACTAAAACAACCATTGCTCTGATGCGCCGGTCAAACGTAATACGCGATTATTACTACCTATGTTTTTGCCAAAGTTAAAAAGACTTAGGGTCAGCGCCTCCCGCCTTTGTGTTTATTATCAAATTCTCCAGGTCTCTGTGTGAGGCCTGGGTTTATGTAAGTTGGAGCACCGACATGGTGTCTCCATCCACTCTTCTGTATCCATGAAGACTTCTTCATTATCTGTCTCTCCTATTTCTTCTTGTGAATCTACGAACTTTTCGCGTTCAGTGGGTTCCTTTCTTTCTGCCCTTATGAGCCTATTTGTGTAGCTTGGTGCACTTCCGAGTCTGTTTCTTATTCTTGTTGAACGTCTGAGTACAGGAGGCGGTCTTAGTGTAAATCTGGTATCTTGTCCAGTGCTCTGCCTGCGTTGTTTCTTGATAATTGGCTGTGATTTCTCTACTGGTTTGTTCTCTTCGAACCAGAGGGGTAGTGTTGCGACTTTGGCTGGGTCAACTTCTTGATTTTCTTCCGTTTCTTCATTATTTTCTATTTCTTGCACGTTTTCTGTATGCTCGTTTGGCTCGTCATCCGCTTTACCATAGTATCTTTTTAGTCTATTTATGTGTACTATTTGTGGTTGTTTTCCTCTTGTAGATAGCACTTTATAAGTTACCGGTCCTACTCTGTCTAAAATTTTAAATGGTCCTATCCAGCGATTTTGTAGTTTCTTTGAAATTCCAGACTTTGTACTAACGTCTAGTAGGTAGGCTAGGTCTCCTACTTCAAAATCCCGTTCTGTTGTTTTCTGGTTATACCTTGTTATCCTTTCTCCTTTTGCTTTTTCTATGTTCTTGTGTACTTTTTCGTACACTTGTTTTAGTCTTGCTTCCAATTCTGACACATAATTGTCGTCTATGTCGTATTTTAACCTCTTTGGTTTTAGAAATTCATCTATGGGGAGTGTTTGTTCTCTACCATGTAATAAAAAGTATGGACTGTGTCCTGTTGATGTATGTACGCTTCCTCTGTAGGCCATAAGTACATATGGTATCCATTTGTCCCAATCTCTTTGATTTGGAGCTATAAAGTGCGAAAGCATGTCTTTTAGTACTCTATGCATTCGTTCAATTTGACCGTTTGTCGTTGGGGCGTAACTTGCTGTATGTATTCTTTTGATATTTAGTATTTTGCATGTTTCTTGCATAAGTTCTGACATGAAATTAGTTCCTCTGTCCGTTAGTAGTTTCTTCGGTGCGCCGTGTCTGCAAATTATGTGTTCAACGAAGGCTCTTGCTACCGTGTCTGCTTTCTGGTCTGGGAGTGGTATTGCTTCACAGTATTTCGTGAAATGGTCTTGGAATGTTAGTAGATATTTATTTCCTTCGTCTGTTTTTACTAGTGGACCTACTATATCCATGGAAGTTATTTCCCATGGCGCTGTTACTGAAGTGAACCTCTGTAGTGGAGCTTTCTTAAAGTGTGGTGAAGTCTTCCTTCGGTTACATGCATCGCATTTTGTGCAGTAATTTATTACGTCTGTCCTCATTGTTGGCCAGAAGCATCTCCTTTTTATTGCTAACAGCGTTTTTTGCTGACCTTGGTGGCAGTAGAGCGGTGTGTCGTGGAAATCTTCTATTACTTTTTGTATAAGTTTGGTTGGAATTACTAGTTGGTCTATTTTTTCTTCCTTGTCCTGTCTATATAATATGCCTTCTTTGTCCAAGAAGTATCTATCCTTTGTTTCTGCATCGCTTCCTAGTAGTTGTTTGATATTCTTGCAGAATTCATCTTTTTCTTGTGTTTTCCTTAAATTTTCCTTATCCCATACGGGTTCCCACATATTTTCTTCGTCTACCGTATTTATTGTATTTGTTTGACTCTTCGCTTTTTTTTCTACTACTATTTCTATTTCGGTTTTTGTTCCGTAAAATATGAATTGGATTATTTTTCCGACTTCTTCCCACTGTAATCCTGGTAGCTGATCCTTTGACGCTATGAACGTGATTTTTGGTTCGTTGTTTTGTTCGCATAGTTCTCTGAGTTGTTTTATAATTTGCCATGTTATTTCGTATGAGGTTTCTTCCTTTGCCTTTCCTCTATTTATTGCGTAGTAGATTCGTCTGTCTGCTGTGTTCCATTCTACTATTGTTTCGACAGATTCCTTGGAGAGGTTTGGTATTCCATATGTTTTGCTTATTGTTTTTATTGTTTCCGTATTGGTTGTGCCCTGTTTTGATACGAATAGTGCTATTGTGCTCTCCTCAGGTGTAGTTTGTAGATCTGCTTCTTTTACTGTAGTTCCTGGTAGTTCGTTGGTACTCTTGTATTGTAGATAATCTTCGTATGTTGGTTCCACATAGTTAGTTTCTGGATCATACATTCTGCTTAAGGCATCGGCATTTCCATGTTTTCTTCCTGCTCTGTGTATGACTTCGAAATCATATTCCGCTAGTGTTAGTGCCCAGCGAGTTAGCCTAGAATTTGGGTCTTTTAGTGATAGTACCCATTTAAGTGCCCTGTGATCTGTTATGATGGTGAATTTTTTTCCATACACATAACATCTAAATGTTTTTATTCCAAATATTACTCCTAACAGTTCTTTTTCTGTTGTTGAATAGTTGGTTTCTGCTTTGTTTAGCGTTCTGCTTGCGTATGCTATCGGTCTTTCTCTACCGTCTCTTATCTGGCTTAATATAGCTCCTATTCCTATATTTGATGCGTCTGTAGATAGTATGAATGGCTTTGAAAAGTCCGGGAATATCAGTACTTTGTCTGATGTTAGTGAAGATTTTAGTTTGTCCATTGCGTCTATCACTTCTTCTGTGATTTTAAACTTAGTGTCCTTCTTTGTGAGGTGTACTAAGGGTGCCGCAATCTCTGTAATGTTAGGTATAAAACGTCTGTACCAATTTACTAGTCCTAAAAAGCCTCTTACGCCTTTTACGTTTTTTGGTAAGGGGTATTTCTGTACAGCTTCTAGCTTTTGCGGGTCCGGTGAGACACCGTCCTGGGAAATAATATGACCTAAATATTTGACCTTTGGTAACATAAAATTACATTTTTTTGGTTTGAGTTTAATATTTGCTGCTGATAACCTTTTAAATACTTCTTCTAATTTCTCTAAGTGGTCCTCTTCACCTGTGTAGTTGAAGACAATTATATCGTCCAAGTATACCATACAATACAATCCTGTGAGCCCTGCTAACGTCGCGTTCATAAACCTTTGAAATGTTGCTGGAGCATTGACGAGTCCAAATGGCATTTTGGTGTATTCGTAATGTCCTTGGTAAGTGCTGAATCCTGTTAGTGGTACGTCTTCTGTGTTCATGTCCACCTGGTGGTATGCTTCTGCTACGTCGATTACTGAAAATAATGTTTTTCCTCCTGATTCATAACCTTGCAGTAGATCTGATATATTTGGTAAAGGGTAATATTCTTTTTTTGTTATAGCGTTTAGACCTCTGTAGTCTATGCACATTCTTACTTTATCTTCTCCTTCTGGAGTTTTCTTTACTACTAGGACTACTGGTGCTGACCATGGGCTTGATGATGGTCTAATTACTTTTGCTGTCAGTAGTCTGTCTATCTCGTTTTGTAGTGTTTCTCTTTGTTGATAAGGTATCCTATAGGGTGCTTTACATACTGGTTGGCTTCCTGGCTCTAGGATAATATGGTGCTTGACCTTCGTCGTGCTGGTGAGAATTTCATCGTCATCCGTGAATAGATGATGATAGTTTCCTATGAGTTTAATTAATTTTTTTTTTGTTTCACTCTCTATGTGATCCAAGTTAAATCCTTTGTGAATCCATTCGTCATTTGACGTATCAAATTTTTGGATTGTCTCCGTTCTTTTTTCTTTTGGATTCTTTTCCTCTTCGCATTGATATGCTGTTCCTACTTTTGTCCCTTTTGTGACTTGTACCTCTTGAAGTGATGTGTTCACTAATCTTATTGGTATATTTTTACTATTCTTTGTTATGCTATTTGCCAATCGTACTGAATGTGGTCCTTGTTCTTGTGTTTCGCAGGCTATTATGTCACCTGTTAACGGGTGCTTGATTTTTCCCATTGTGTGCACCTCTGTTAGTGCTGGTATTACCAAGTCTTCTCCTATGCTTATGTCTGTTCTATATATCTGTGAATTATTTTCTTCTTTCTGGTTTTCCTGATTATTACCTTTTGAGGTCTTTTCCTCTTTCTTTGAAGTGCTTCCTTCCTTCTGCTTGTCCTGAGCAGGTTCTGATGCGAATTCATTTTCCTTCCGTTTTTGTGCAGGGTATATTGAGGTAGGTTCCTCTTTCTGCCGTTGTACAGGTTCTCTTTGACTTTTTGAATTATCCTTTGATTCCTTCTCTTTGGGCTTCCTTCTCATAACTATTTCTACTTTTTCTGTCCATTTCCACCATCTTTCGTTTCTTCCGTGGTTTATATGTTCCACGTATCTTCGCTTGTGCTTATTTTCGGTTCCCGCTGTGTGTCTAGGATGCTCTTTATCCTGTATGCTTCTTACTTTGATTAGTGCCATTGTTACCTCGCTAGCTTTTAGTAGCGGAATTTGTTGTCCCCATATCTTCAAGGTTGGTTTCTGTTCATAAGAAATTGTAGCCTCGTGAATTGTCAAGAAGTCACGTCCCAGTAGGACTGATACTTCTCCCATCGTGATGTCGTCACATGCTATGACTTGTGCATCTGCGTGGTAATTCATTGTTTTCGTACCTATGGCAACGTTTGCTAAACCATACAATTTGATAGCATGGCCCGTTATTCCTTTTAGCGTTAATTGCTCCGTGTACCTTGTATCCAATTTCCCTTGTGGAATTAGTGACCTTTTAATTAGGGAGAATGCACCACCCGTGTCTATCATGCAAGACCTATTTACCCCATTAATTTTTAAAATGACTATGTAAGGTGCTTCATCGCCCCTGTAAATTGTTGCTTCATTATGATAAAGCGTGCTTACTTCCTTCTTCTGGGATTTAGTTTCCGGTCCTAAACCTCTTTGCTGTGTCGATTCTTCCTGTCGACTCTGCCTCGTTGTGGCATATTTATTTTCTTTGTTTTTTCCCTTAAAATTAGCTTGACTGCAAGTTCGGGAAGTTACTGCAGTCCTTTGTAGTTTAAATGCTTCTGTGCTTCAGTTCCATTTGTGTATCCTCTTCCTGTTTCGTATTTACCTTGGTTTCCTTCCTGGTAACCTCTTTGTCTGCTATATTCCCCGAAATTTGCGTTATTACTATTATTTTGGTTTCTTCCAGTGTATCCTTTCCATGGCTGGGTATTTCCACCCCTTGTACTCTCTCTGTTCCTATTCCCTTGAGTGGGTGAGTATCTTCCTTGCGATAGCTCACTCCTTTGCCACCTTCTGTGATCCTTGGCTCCTTTATTGAACCCTGTGTTTTGATTTGCTTCATTTGTCGTCCTTTTTCTGCAATCTTTGATCCAGTGTCCCTGTTTTCCACAGTAGTAACATACATTATTTAATTTGTTTGCCTCATCTGCCAATTTTTTCCTGCAGTCCTTGGTCCAGTGTCCATATTTACCACAATATTGACACGATATTTCTTCTTTTTTCGCTTCGTCTGCTATTTTCTTCCTGCATTCTGATGTCCAGTGTCCATTTTTTCCGCAATAGTAGCATGGCTTCTCCATTGCCTTCCTACATTCTCTTGAGGTATGCCCTCTTCTTCCACATGTGTTGCAACCATTTTCCTGGTCCATAAATGCGACTTTATGCCCGCTGCTTCGTCCGCTGATCATCAATGATGTGGTTTCTTGTAGCGAGACTAAATCTTCGGCTTTTTCTAGCGTTAGATTTTCTTCTTTAAGTAGAAGGACCCCTGTGTCTCTCATTAGATCCTTCCTTAGGCCCATTTTGAATTGGTTCAGTAGTAGCTCCTTGTGTTTTTTCTTGATTCCTGGTAATTCTTCTGAGGTTGCCCCTGTTAAATCGTCCGCTAATGCTTTGTTTCCTAATAACCTTAATCGTGTGCAAAATGTCGCGACATCTTCGTCATGACGTTGATAACACTGACACAACTTCAATAGACTTTCCCCCGGTAATCGTTTCGATAAAAATTTACTTAATAATTTTTCCCTTAATTCAGCGTAAGATAAATTATCCAAAGTAGGGTCCGATTTAAAAAAATCATGTGCCGCACCTGTAAATTTAAATTTCAATAGCGCTAATGTATCTGCTTCTGACCAGCTGTCCAATTTGGCACGTTGCTCGAGTTTATCTAGATATCTGGCAACATCTTTACCTGTAAAATCAGAAAGAGTTGCTGCAATAACGCCTAGGGGTTGCGTCGATGGTACCCTTATGAACTGAGGTACGCCACTGGTAGCTCCTGTTCCTGGACCTCCGGTGTTGAGCGAGTCTGCACCGCCCGTTGCATTTGTAGATGTGTTAGTAATAGACATTTTTCTTTGTCTCAGTATAATTTAAAATTGTCACTTATACAACCCAAAAAAAACTAATATACCTGATTTTTTTTTTGGCTTCCTCGATGCCTGTAAATGAAGGGTGCTGTGAACGGGATCTAGGATGGGAATACCTAAAGTTGAGTAGTACTTCCCCCTTTGTAAAATTTAAACCTCCCCTTTTTTTTTATAAGCTGGAGAAAAAATAAAAAATAATACCTCCGCCTATGTACTAATGAAGACTGGTACGCCTATGGTTTTGTCACAAATTAAGTTCAATGATACGCCCCTGTTTTTTTTTTTTTTTAATAATAAGTTGAATTTTTATCTTAACTTATTTACCGTTCTGATACACCACTGGTTTTTTCAAAAAAGGAAAAAAAAAATCTATTTATTCGGTGCGCCTTTGGGTTTCCCCCAAACAATTGAATCCCAAAAAAAAGGTAATTTATTGAAATCAAGAAATATTTTATTTCCTAGCTAGGCTTATATTTATTTTTATTTTTAATAAAGTTCAGTGTCTTTACTGACCTACCACAATGCAGTATGTAATATAATACTTTATATATTTGATACTCATTCCCCTTGACCTACATGTGAATTAGACAAAAACCGGATACTATGCTTATTCGACAAAACAACGTAAAATCGCTATCATAATATTTAATACCTGCGGTTAATAATTTTATTATATTTCTTAACTTAATGCTGTTTCCCATGGAAAAGAGACAGAGAACCGCGAAAGAAAACGTATGAAACTTGTAGTACCCTGACTGTGTTTCTTTTCTTCTATATACTTTTTATTTTATTTTTATTTATTTCTTTTTTTTTTTTTAATTTAATGTTCGTGTGAGTTAGGCGTGGGGGGTCTGTTTCCCATTTTTTCGATTTCGCTTTGATCTAGGTCAAAATTAAAGTAATTAGATTCTTGGTTTATTAATGGTGAGCTTGGCTTTAAAACACGGGGTGTTTGAGGTGGTTTAGTTATGTCGGGTTCTCTAATAGGGCTTAAATTACATTCATATGCGCGTTTAAGTTTCTCTCTTTCGTTCTTACTAAGCCTTTTCCGTGGCATTTGATACTATATTTTGTACTATTTATTATTTTGCTGGGCCAATTTTTGTCTAAGTTCAGCTTTCGCAATTTTGTCTATGTGAAGAACACCTACGGACGAAATTGCAATTGCAGTACTTAGTTTTTTTCGTAGTCTAACTTATATAACTCTGCCTATGTGAATAACACTACCAGCAGCATTATATGAGTAGGGCTAGATTTTGGTTCACCAGTTATTAATTTATAGTAAAGAAAAAGGTAAAAAAAACTATTTAATTACCGACATTAAAAATTGAACGAAAGAAAGAAAAAGAGAAACACAAAAAAAATGAAAAGCATCTGTCAAATTCGCCGTGTCTGTTTACAAATCTGGAACACCGCTGTCACCATTTTTGTAATAAACTCCGTAGGGCCTTGTGCAGTCACCACGGTGAATGCTTTAGGTCCTTACGTCCTTTATTTTGTTGCGTTTGGCAGCGCGACTGTCACCAGGGCTTGGCAGCCCGAGAAATAAATTATTTCTCAAAAAAAAAAAATCGAGGAGACCGAGCGGGTGGGTCTGGTGAGGGGTCGCTACCCCTTACCTGGATTCGCCAGGGTTTACTATACCTGGTTGTAGACAGACGAGTTTGATCAGTGTTCTCCAATTTTTATTTTACTTCCCTTTGATCCCTCCCTGAACTAACTCTGTAGTTCGGAAAAATATTATACTCAGCTCTAGGGGTGTAGGTTCTGGGGAAGCTAAATAATAAGACCTGCGATAAATTTTATACCCAATTATATTAAATCAAGACAAGACTGATAATCAAAAATAAAAAAAATAATAATAACAAGACACCAAAACAAAAAAATTAACCCCGTGACACTGACTGAAATTTAATTATGGCAACTAACTAACCCTGAACCAAACGTTAATTTTGCCGCTTAGTGACAGCAACTAAATATTCTTACGTTACGGTTATGGATTCTGTTCCTTGCAGGATTTATAAGTAATAACAAAATTAATGTTTAGTTCGAGTACATAGGACAACGAAACAGACAACATATGTATAAGTGACAACTTTCTAAATGGTCGAGAAGTTCTCGCAAACCAATGAAACTCATATGCCTTACCCAGTTACCTTAATAGACGAAACCCTTCCCTTTTCATAAAGAAACAATATCTCCCTTAAAATAATAGTATCCTTTAACTAACTATTTATATCCCAACCTTGCCTACAATTAAAATATTTATTCCCCTTGTCCGTATGACATTTAAACAAAAAACTACCCCTGGTTAGAAGGAAAAAATCATTTCCCTTAACAATAATAATATTCTTTAACTAAATATATTTATATCCACTAGCGCCCCCCAAATTAAGGTGGAAGTGACCGTAACGTCTGGCACTGACGAAAATGGCTTAAAAAAAAATAGGTTTATGTACTGAGACTAAGAAAAAAGGAACTAGTGTTAGTCGAATGGAAAAATTATCCTCACCCTTTCTTGAAGTCGCTGCTATTCTTCTTAGCTTCCGTGTTAGCCGGCAAAACACACCCTGGTTAACCGACACGTTCACAAGAGTGAAAAAATTAACCCCCGGTCCCAAAAAAATAAAATCGTTACTCCGCCGATGGCGAAAATCACCCTTTCGGATAAATAGAAAAATAAAATTAACCCTTATGGATAAATAAAAAATTAATTAACCGCTAACTGCGTGACGGCCCACAAGTAACCCGTCAAATTTTCGACTGCCGACTACTGACTGCCGACTCTTCGGACCTTCCGCGGTCCCCCAAAAAAAAATGAAACTCCGCAGTTTTTTTTTTAACGGCGTCTTGATGTCGCGTTTAAATATATACAAACATCGCTTTCTTGAGCAATAATCTTTTCCTATCCGTCCTAGATTTAAAAAAAAATGTTTAAACTTTTGAAATGGCTAATTATGCTGATGTAGCGTTTTCAGCCTGCTACTTAGTGTTTAAATTTTGTTATTTCTTTAAGTACAGGGTGATTGTGCTTTAGCCGGTTTTATTTGAATAAAGAGAAAAATTGTTAATTTTTGATTATGATATTTTATGTGCCGTTTATTACACATAGTAAACGGATTGTTACGTTCTCTAATAACTCTGATCCTTCGTGGCCTTTCTTCCTCATCCGAAAATGATGACAACAAAGATAGCGATGAATCTAACATTTGGATTTTAGCTTACGACAGATGATAAAAATATTCTTGATAGCATAAAGCATAAATTGTTGATTTATATTTTTACTTAACAAAATATACCTTAAATATGTAACTCTTATTGCACTATTATTTTATTTTTGATTTGAGCAAACATTTCATAAATGATATTAGTGGAAACGTTTTGACCTTTTATATATCAAATGCTTCCGTAATGCGAAATAATCAAACCAAAGGCACCAGTTAAATTTAGATCCGTTAAATATTCATTTAACAAATACAAATAGTGATTTTGAAGGTTTGTGAATTCCATATATGCTTTAATTACTCCATAATAACATTTAACAGTGCGTTATAATTAAGATTTGGTAAATCATATAACGATTGATTAAATAATATTATGAAATGATTAAACGAACTTTAACGACTTGATTATTATTACAGAAGATTTAACAGATTGATTATAGCTTTGTGAATACGGGCGTCATCAAGTAAGTAAAGGCAATTACGTTTAGAATAAAACTTTACAAGTTGATTCCTTGTACAATTGTCACAATCTAAACGTCATTGTCATTAGTTACAGAATCGTTAAAGTTAAAGAACGTTCTATCTACTGACAGATAGAGAATCAAATTACGAACAATTTTTTTTGATTTATTTTTCTATGGTCCAAATTGTCAAAGTTAATGATTAAAAGACAAATCTTTTAAGTTTAATGATAGTAGAAATATAGTTCGTAGAAATGTAGTTCATATAATGAAATTTAAAGAGAATAAAATTATGAATATATTTATTTATACATATATTTGATAAAGATAGTTAATAGCAAAAACCTGATAAAATGTCCATTTTGAAAATTAACTTTTTGATGTATTTTTCTTGAAGATAATTTAATTATTTTTAGACATTTTTTTCCTTGAAAAGCTAATCAGTTATAGGCGTTTAAATATTGAGAAAAAAAAAACAAATTAAATCGAAAAACATGTGGGTAATAATTTTTGAAAAATGTATTTAAACTGGTTTTCATTATATCATATAAATGAACGTGCTGGAGTATAAGTCTATCGCAAAGTACGTATTTTTATAAGGTATGTAAAAATGCAATTTTCTTTTATTGCAAATATTTTTGTTTGTGTTAACTTTGCGAAAAAACATACACCGAAATTAAACCTGACAAAAATTTGTATTATCCTTTTCACAATTCTTTTTGTATGTCTAAGATAATATATTACGTAGTTTTTAATATCCATCTCTCTCTACAGAATTTAGTTATGCCAGTCACGTTTGTTATGCTAAAGTGAGATAAACACATTAATCGTCAGAGTCAAAAAAAACACTTATGTCTGGCAGTTTCATAGGATGGGTTTTGCTGTGACGTTTTTCGGTGATATTTACGTGCGTCTTCTTAGCAAATGACAGATAGATGACAGTGACGTGTGTCGGTTTGTTCTATGTCTATATAGTATCTCGGTGAATTTTAACCGTAGAGAAATTAATAAAAAAAATTATACGGTTAGTGTGCATTATTTGTTTCTCTTCCGTTACTCTTTTTTTTATTTTTTCCCATTTTTCCTATTTTTCCCTATTTTTCCTATTCATACAATTTTTATATCTGCATTTTCTGTATAATAAATATTTTCCGAGTTATTAGCAAAAAAGTGATTTTTGGACATTTTAAAACCAAACCTGCCTGAAAATTAAATTGGATCATTTGAAAGAGAATTAAAAATAATATAACATAATTTTTTGAATAACTGTGAACTTTTTTTGAATAACTTAACATTGTTAATATTCTCAATTATAACAAAAAAATTATATTCGAAAATTTCATTTATATTGTAATTTATTAATTTTGTTTTTGTATTTTGCTTCCTCGAATTAATAAATTTATTTCATATAAAATAAATTTTAAATCAAAAATTGCAATGCAACGGAATGGTCGTTGGTTGCAACGATCGTCCAGAGGCACGCATTAAAACAATTACAGACTATTGTTGTTTGGTTAATTACTGATGTTTGCTTGATTATGTTTACCCTTATCGACCACCATCTTGTGTTGAATGTAAAGTAGGATGGAAATAGACTTTAGCGTTTCGTAATACTATGCATGACTTTTATCTGATTTAGGACCACTATTACTGAAAGAGGTTAATGTAGAAAATATATCAGTGATAAGTATTTCCTATACAATAATATCATTTTGTTAGCTTATCTATTATCTATTTATATAAAAAGGATTGTTATAATTAAAATGATATTAATAGCAAATAATAAAAAGTATGAGTGGAATCCGAAAAGAATAATTTATTTTTATAATAAATAAACAATTAATATTGGATTACAATTAGAAAATCGTTTATGATTTGCCAAGTTAGCTAATCAGCTTATAAATCAGCCGATTCTCTAATCTCGTCCCAAAGTGCACGGGCTTCGAAATGATTAATCACTGCATCGTATTTTATTGTTCCATAAATTAATCAAACACTTCGGCATTTGTGCTAGCAAATTACGAATATAATGGAATTAAATTGACCCAACACAACGGTTTTGCGCAAACGGAACGGAAAACACTTTTCTATTTGTTTAATATTGATGATCGGATTTCAAAATATTAATTAAATTACTGGTATGGCATGGATCGAGAACACCGAACGCAGGCGAAACGGGTTTTGTACACAAAGTGGAGATACGGAAACGGGAAATTTGTAATTAAACCAGTCAGATTTGAATTATTTTATCAAAAATTAATATTTATTTGATTTACTCCTTCAAAAATATTTCTTAGCTTATGTTTAAATAGCAGATTATTTATATTGTGTGTATAAAAAATAATAAAAATTAAATCTAGGATATCAAGAACACCGCATAGAATGTTAATTAGAGCTCGGTGGAATTAAATGAAAAATTTAAAAATTTGGTGGATACACCGAAAATCGAAAAAACTAACAAATGCTTCGCACTGCGAAGAGTTCCTAAAAGTGGTTTTTAGGGAGCCGGATACATAGATGAAAATGGTCGGACGGAGGTCTGAGATATGAAAAAATTTCATTCCAAAATCAGCGAGGAGAGTGACTCTTGCACGTTGGAAGAGCCACTATCGCGTTTTTCTGTGGAAGTTAATTTTCTATAAGAAAAATCGACTTCACAATTGAAAATTTTATCCCAAATAAAGTGAAAACATCTATTGACCTAAAAGTGACAAAGGAACTGGACCTTCTCCCTGAAAATGATCCCTTTGGGTCCATAAACAATTGTTTAGTGACCACACCCGAAAAGACGGGAAAAATAAAAATAAACTTAAAACACATGAAGTGTTGTTAAAAGTGGAAATAGAGAAATAAAATTTTCGCGATAAAAACATTAGGGAAAAATCGCCGGACAAGAAAAATAATCATAAAAATAAAACATCACTAGTTTTACTGAATTATTAGAGCAAGCTAAAATAGAAAAACAAAAAGAAAGATTAAAAAAATTAAATACTATAAATAAAAATTTAGAAAAAGAAGATAAAAACAAAAAACTTTTAAAAATGGAAACTAACGATACAAATAACACACCAAAATATAAAATTACTAAAACTAGATATAGTAGTCTAGAAAGAATAATTAAAAAAAGAGACAAAAGCGAAAAAAGCACTGAAAAAAAGACAAAAATAGAGAAAATATAACACAAAATAAAAATGACGAAACTGAAAAAAATAATCATGAATCTGAAAAAGAACAAACACAAGAAACAGACATCGGAAATAAATTGGAATCAACAAATAAGTGATGAAAAAATTCGAACACTAAAAAAAACAACGGAAACAACTTATGGACGAAAATTAAAACTATGATGATATGCCAACAGATAACAATAAAAGCAATGTAAATCAACATCATAAACAAAATTAAATAATAAATGATGGTAATATGCCCTTCGAATCGGAATATAACGCAAATAAATTAATGAATCTTAAAACCCTACCACTCTCTAAAAATTCCAACATCAGAACCCTAAACTTTACTTGCCTTCCCTCCCCAAATGAAGTCACAACAGCAAATCTGCAAAATGATAAAACACCCCCAAATCCCATGCAAAATCCCTGCTTAATTTCCACGAAATTCTCACCCAACAGCTCATTCACCAAAAGTTCCTCCACCAAAAATTCAAAAAAAATAAACAGCGAAAATTCGTCCGATAGCGACTCCGATCAACAATGGGAAACGGGATTCGAAAAACCTAGAAAATCTGTCTAAAGCAGACATGCCCATAAAAAATAACATAATAACATAATATGTGTGATAAAATCTGCAGATGTTGCATGAAAACGAATTTAATCGAACGAAATCGAACGAAATCGAACGAAATCGAACGAAATCGAACGAAATCGAACGAAATCGAACGAAATCGAACGAAATCGAACGAAATCGAACGAAACCGAACGAAATCGAACGAAATCGAACGAAATCGAACGAAATCGAACGAAATCGAACGAAATCGAACGAAATCGAACGAAATCGAACGAAATCGAACGAAATCGAACGAAATCGAACGAAATCGAACGAAATCGAACGAAATCGAACGAAATCGAACGAAATCGAACGAAATCGAACGAAATCGAACGAAATCGAACGAAATCGAACGAAATCGAACGAAATCGAACGAAATCGAACGAAATCGAACGAAATCGAACGAAATCGAACGAAATCGAACGAAATCGAACGAAATCGAACGAAATCGAACGAAATCGAACGAAATCGAACGAAATCGAACGAAATCGAACGAAATCGAACGAAATCGAACGAAATCGAACGAAATCGAACGAAATCGAACGAAATCGAACGAAATCGAACGAAATCGAACGAAATCGAACGAAATCGAACGAAATCGAACGAAATCGAACGAAATCGAACGAAATCGAACGAAATCAACCGAAATCGAACGAAATCGAACGAAATCGAACGAAATCGAACGAAATCGAACGAAATCGAACGAAATCGAACGAAATCGAACGAAATCGAACGAAATCGAACGAAATCGAACGAAATCGAACGAAATCGAACGAAATCGAACGAAATCGAACGAAATCGAACGAAATCGAACGAAATCGAACGAAATCGAACGAAATCGAACGAAATCGAACGAAATCGAACGAAATCGAACGAAATCGAACGAAATCGAACGAAATCGAACGAAATCGAACGAAATCGAACGAAATCGAACGAAATCGAACGAAATCGAACGAAATCGAACGAAATCGAACGAAATCGAACGAAATCGAACGAAATCGAACGAAATCGAACGAAATCGAACGAAATCGAACGAAATCGAACGAAATCGAACGAAATCGAACGAAATCGAACGAAATCGAACGAAATCGAACGAAATCGAACGAAATCGAACGAAATCGAACGAAATCGAACGAAATCGAACGAAATCGAACGAAATCGAACGAAATCGAACGAAATCGAACGAAATCGAACGAAATCGAACGAAATCGAACGAAATCGAACGAAATCGAACGAAATCGAACGAAATCGAACGAAATCGAACGAAATCGAACGAAATCGAACGAAATCGAACGAAATCGAACGAAATCGAACGAAATCGAACGAAATCGAACGAAATCGAACGAAATCGAACGAAATCGAACGAAATCGAACGAAATCGAACGAAATCGAACGAAATCGAACGAAATCGAACGAAATCGAACGAAATCGAACGAAATCGAACGAAATCGAACGAAATCGAACGAAATCGAACGAAATCGAACGAAATCGAACGAAATCGAACGAAATCGAACGAAATCGAACGAAATCGAACGAAATCGAACGAAATCGAACGAAATCGAACGAAATCGAACGAAATCGAACGAAATCGAACGAAATCGAACGAAATCGAACGAAATCGAACGAAATCGAACGAAATCGAACGAAATCGAACGAAATCGAACGAAATCGAACGAAATCGAACGAAATCGAACGAAATCGAACGAAATCGAGAGAATACGAATGAAATCGAATGAAATCAGACTTCTAACTTTAAATGGTCTTAATCGTTTCCGTTTTTATGTCGAAATTTTTTTTAGCTGGTTCACAATACTTTTCCTTCCAGGAGGTGGGTCGGGAAAGTAAAAGTAAATTCTGTAATAATTAAAATATTTAAATAAAATTGGGCACGGCACTGGACTAGAATTGACTGCGAATATAAGGTCAGATGTAATAGTTGTAACTCCCGCCGAAAGATGGAGTCATTCGCGTACTTGTTTAACATACACAACCAAGCTTATCGTATATCGCGGCCGGAGTCGCTCTAGTTAGTTGCAGTGGCACTCGCGGCAATTCGAATTTTAGTTCCAGTGGAAATACCTCGACCTGAAGAGACCAGGGGCCCTAGTCTTGACGGCGTTAGAGAGAAAGTGGGCGTGTTTCTACTGACATTACGGTATTCTTGAACTCTCTTCTACTGAGAATTGATAAAGCGGCCATAGAACATGCTCCAATTTGATATTGGTCGTTTGCATATGCTTGTATCCATTTTGATTTGGAATACCTATACTTTTCAAGCAAACCAAAAATAATTTTAAAAACACTGGAAATGTGATGGCAAAACCCCAATTAAATTGTGCTGCAACAGAAACGTCAAACGTTAATCACGTGTCCAAAAGTACATTTGTGATTGGTAGAAAATTGTCTCTTTATATCTTGCGTTTTCATTCCCTCCCCAACGTTCCAGAATACAGATTTATACTTCCGATAGAATAATAGTAGAATCGAGCCATGGAATGCTCCCTGAGGAATGTTCTATTCTATTACTGTCAATAATAGGGGTCCAGTAAAGCTGAAGCTAGGAACGAAGCCAATTCTAATTGTACCCGAGTTTAAACACGTCATTCAACAATGACCAATGATTCTCTATGACCATAATGCCAGCCCGGAATACGTGCTTGTACTGTACTATGCCTCGCCGGATTTGGTTTTTGCTATAATTATTTTTTTATAATAAAAGATGTTATTTTATTCAATGAATTTTACTTTATTTCCGCAGTACATACTCACGTACTCAACACGGTAGAGCAAGTAAAGCCCGCCCTTCTGGCCGCCAGTAATTTGATCGATATAAAGACACTTGGAGTATTTATTTCTCCACTGATGCTGCCCGTGCAGTGGCCTTCACATTATAAACGAAAGGTGGCGCTTGAGGCAATCCGAAATTGGACTAAGGCGCCAAAATAACTCTTGACGACATACTTATGCCCAAACATTTTTCACAATTATTAAAGTCATTAAACTAGAAGAACTGGAAGAAATTTAGTTAGAAGTACTACAGGGTAATGTACTAGGGCCAGTTCCCTACTTACTAGTGAAAACTCTCTTATTTTTATTTTTAATATTAAAAGTAGAACAGATTTTTTTGTTCTTAAAGATTGTTTTAAATTTTAATAAAAAAAAAGATGTATGTGTATTATGCAATAATAAAATCGTCACCAGTTAGTTATCTGTAATACTTTAAAAAAAAATAATTTTAAATAAAAATATCGGAATTCTGCTACAAACATACCGTGCTAAAATCAAAATTTGTAATCATATTTTCAATCGAAATATTCCCTACTTCAAACACAACGATCTAATGATTTGATGAATCGTAAAATTGTTTGTAAATATTGTTTGTACTTTTTTGACACGTTTCTCAATAATTAGCGAAGAGAAAAGACAGAATAAATAACGAAGCTTCACGTTCTCACACTTTGGCACGTTCTCACAAATTATCTTTGTTATTATTTTTTTCTCTTTTATTCAGCTAATGAAACTGTAAGAGCAAATTTTGTTACGTGCTCTGTGATATTCGTTTTAGGGCGTCTTACTCAATGTTACAGGATGGAAAGAAATTTTACAGAAAATTATTATATACATCAATCATAATTATTTGATCTCTCATTTGACCACTTTGTTTTTTTTTAATAAATTTCATTGTTTTTTCCTTTTTTTTTCATTGTTTTTTTCCATTTTTTAATTTTATTTCCTATTTTTCTTTATTTTGCTATATTTTTTCCAGTTTTTCCTAATATTTACAAGCGCTACTTTTATCAGTATTTTTCCCATTTTCATCTATTGTTCCCTATGTTTTATGTTTT
Organism: Neocrepidodera transversa; assembly: GCA_963243735.1. Taxonomy (NCBI): domain Eukaryota; kingdom Metazoa; phylum Arthropoda; class Insecta; order Coleoptera; family Chrysomelidae; genus Neocrepidodera; species Neocrepidodera transversa. The sequence goes on from OY725347.1 coordinate 8,525,775, forward strand.
TCACTATTTTTCCCTTTTTCCCTACTTTCTCCTATTTTTGCTATTTTTCCCATTTTTCTATATTTGTCCCTATTTCTCCTTTTTTTTCTTTAATTTTCTATATTATTTCCTATTTTTTATAATTTCCCTTTTTTCCCTATCCTATGTTTCCCATTTTTCTTTATTTTTCCCTATTTTCCTCCATTTTCAATTTTTTTTATATTTTTTTTTGTATTCTTCATTTTTTCACATTTTTCCCTAGTTTCAATATATTTTCCTATTGTACCATATTTGTTTTTCCTATTCTTATCTATTTTTCCCATTACCCTCCTGAGTAGTTAAATAAAGCATAGTCCTTAAATAAAATAATATTTAAATTAGTCCGTAAATAAAATAATTCCAAAAATAGTCCTTAAAATGGCCCCTATATAAAATAGTCATTAAATATAGTCATGTTTATATAAAATAGTCCTGTTATAAAATAGTCCTGCTATAAAACAGTCTTAATATAAAATAGTCATTAAATAGAATATAGTCCTTAAATAAAATAATTCTAAAAATAAAATAGTCCTTAAATAAAATAATTCCATAATAAAATAGTCCTTAAATAAAATAGTTCTAAAAATAAAATAGTGCTTAAATGAAATAGCCTTTAAATAAAATAATTCTTCAATAAAATAGTTCTAAAAATAAAATAATCCTTAAATGAAATAGTCCTGAAATAAAACAATTCTTAAATAAAATAGTCCTTAAATGAAATTGTCCTTAAATAAAATAATTCTTAAATAAAATAGTCCTTAAATAAAATGGTTGTAAAAATAAAACAGTCCTTAACTGAAATAGTCCTGAAATAAAATAATTCTAAAAATAAAATAGTCCTTAAATAAAATAGTCCTTAAATAAAATAGTCCTTAAATAAAAGAGTCCTGAAATAATATAATTCTTAAATAAAATAGTTCTAAAAATAAAATAGTCCTTAAATGAAATAGTTCTAAAAATAAAATAGTGCTTAAATGAAATAGTCCTTAAATAAAATAATTCTTAAATAAAATAGTCCTTAAATAAAATAATTCTATAAATGAAATAGTCCTTAAATGAAATAATCCTTAAATAAAATAAATCATAAATAAAATAGTCCTTATATAAAATAATTCTAAAAATAAAATGGTCCTTAAATGAAATAGTCCTGAAATAAAATAATTCTTAAATAAAATAGTTCTAAAAATAAAATAGTCCTTAAATAAAATAATCTTTAAATAAAATAGTTCTAAAAATAAAATAGTTCTAAAAATAAAATAGTTCTTAAATGATGATGCAAAACAAATTTATAAAGAGATATAATTTGTATAATTTTAGTTAAGAATTAAATTGTTATTATTTTTACAATCAACTTATAATGAAAATTTCAAAATCAGATTTCAACTTTATTGATTTGTGCAAAATATTTTCTTCGTAATCATATTACATACTTATAACTTAATTTAATGTTTTTTTCCAGTTTCTGTTTATACATTAATTAAAATAACAAATTAACACAAAAGCATTTAAGTTAATTAGCCCTAAAAGCTAGTAGGTTTATTTTCGTTTAAATGTGTGCACAATAATCGGATAAGATCTCTATTAACTTCCATTATTATGCGATTATAAACCAATCATCAGCACTATTGATTTGGAATTAGCCTTGTGAGTAGGTCCTAATAAAGCTTTAGTAACATATAGAGTGGACAATGATATTTCAACTAGAAAATATTTAAAATTGAGATTAGAAGGTTTAAAGTCACGTGACAGTTAATCGAAGAGTTTCAGTACACCAAAAAATATTGTAATAAGTATTATTTTAGCAATTATGATCAAGTTAGTAAATTATCTTAGCCAGAGAATTGTTTCGGGTTTGGGAAAGGATTGTCCTGGAAGGATTGATCGGTAAAAGATTGCCCCAGGGAAAGATTCTCATAGGAAAGGATTATCCTAGGGAAAGATTGTCCCGGGAGAAGATTGTCATGGGAAAGGATTGTTGTGAGGAAGGTTTATTGAAGGGGAAGGATTGTCGCATGGAAATATTGTTCGGGAATGATTGTCCAGAAAGGAGAGTCCAGGAATTATTTTCCGGAAGGAATTGTCCGGGAAGGGTTTTTCTGGGTACAATTGGCAGGCAAGGATTGCCGGGAAGGATTTTCCTAAAGTGATTTTTCCGCGAAGGATTTTCCGTAGGGATTATCCAGGAAGTATTGTTCTGTAAGGATTGTCCAGAAATGATTCTATGGCAAAAAAATTACCAGAAAGGATTGTTATTTTACGAGCTTCAAATATATATATTCGAATTGCAGAATAAACTGTCGGTGATGATTCGGTTGATTTTTTCGATTTTTAAGATTTTTTCGATTTTTAAGTTTTTTCCGGTTTTTTCATTTTGTTTGAAATATTTCCTATTTTTCCAAATTTGTATACATATCAAGATAATTGTGCCCCTTGTTCCTTAATACTGCCCATGTGTCACATGTACAATTCTGATTAATTTATCATTATTCTTAAAATAAAATTATTTTCCAGTTTCAAGATAGATAAATCATTTATAAACCACCCTGTATTTATATATATATATATATATATATATATATATATATATATATATATATATATATATATATATATATATATATATATATATATATATATATATATATATTGTTATGAAACTCTACTTCGTGGATCTCAATTTGGGGTGAGTTCTATATATAAAAAAATAATAAACATTACAAAAATAAAAAAAAAACTAAATTAATAAATGTCCTTCTGTTCGCCTTTTCACTCCTATCTTCTGCAATTATCTTATCTCCTACCTTGACCCGTCAACTTCTTCTTAATACATCTTCATAACCTGACTTCTCGGTCGCCGCTTTTCACTTATTACACCTATATACTCCTCCTTACGTTCTTCTACTATTGTTCCTTTTCTTCTAGTTGCTTTCCTATTTCGCTCATAAACCTGAATTTCGTCTCTTATTTTATTATTTATTGTTTTTTTTTTTTTTTAAATAAAAATTTGTAGTTTAATCAGTGTATAAATATTTTCTTTTTATTTTCCATCTTTCTACAACCTCTTACATAAACCATTTCTTAATATTCTGACCAACAACCAAATTTTTTTTATACCAAAATATTTGACTTGTTTATTATTTTTTTATTCAACTGTCCGTCTCTAAATTCCCAAATTTTTTTTTTACTTGATTTCCGAATAAATTTTTTTTTAATCACTTTTGACAAACTTGCCATTTACTTTTAAATTATACAGCAAAAATAAAATTTGATATTCTATCCAAATTTTACCTTTCTCTATTAAATTAATATACAAATAATAATTATTCATATGATAATAATGATATGATATTACAAATAAGATTTTCTTTTCATACTCCACAATTGTTGATTTTAAATATTTTATACACCAATTATTTTCAATAAATGCTTTAAATTAAACCTCTAACGATAAACTCTGTTTATAAAATTCAAAATTAACAAATGTTATTCAAACCTTTTAACAAATAACTAATAATTAAATTATAAAACTGACTCATACAGAGTATTTCATTACAAATTCCCAAATTTACATTTGAAATTTTCCATTTATGGAAAATTTTAAATGTCAATTTCCTACCTTCCTATTCTATATTTTAATTATTGTGATTATTAAAATGTAAAGTCCCTCGAATAAAATTTTAATTTAGCACAATTATATTTAATTTTCACTGTCGTTTTTCTGAATTCTTATTAAAATTTTCTTTCTTCATTTATTCTTCTTTCTATTCTTTTATAACATTTCCAACTTATTTACTTCTATCTTTCCATATAAAATACTATCTTCTTTTCTCTAATATTATCTTGAATTACTTTTTAATTATTTATTACCCATATTTATTCATAACCTTTTATTATACTTCATCATATTTCATTATAAAACTTCATATACCTCATATATTCTTTATATTAATATTTATTATTTAATTATAATTATATTACCGCACTTAACACTATTATTTATTATTTAATTATTTTATTCAAGATCCTATTTTCTCTGCTTTATTACTATTCTTCTTACCTCCATCTTCATAATATTTTCTTAAATTTTCGTACTTTTTCCTATTGATTCTTTTATTCCCCTACCTATGTCCATTATCAATTTCTTCCATACTTCTTTCCATTACTAAATTATTTTTTATGCTTCCCCCAAGAGACTTTAATTTTTAATTAACAACTGAACTAATTTAACTTAAATTCCTTTTTTTTTTTTTTTTTTTTTTTTTTTTTTTTTTTTTTTTTTTTTTTTTTTTTTTTTTTTTTTTTTTTTTTTAATAAACTTCTTAAAACTGATTTAAATTTAAATTTATTATTGACTTCCTATAGTCATATTCTAATATCCATTGTTCTTGCTATGGTTTTCCTCAGTAAATCCATCAATTTGTTTCTTTTCTATATTTTAAATTTGACCTTACGTCTTTTATATCTTTTCTGAATTCCATTTTTATTTATTTTATTCAATTTTTGTATTCTTTGTTTTATTTTTGTTATAATTTCTTTATATCGTGGTTTGTTTCTATTACCTTTCATTTTATTTATAATTTTCCCATTATGAATATTTTCTGTGTTTCTTTTCTCTTTTTCAATATTTTCTTTCATATTTTGTTCTATATTCCTTTGTCTTTCATTTCCTATATTAGAAATATTGTTCATATTGACTTGTATTTGTATTTTATTTATTTCTTCACCCAACTTTATTTCATTTTTAATCTTTTCTCCTATCTTCTGTTCAGTATTTTCCATTTCTTTTAATTTAATTTTTATATTTTCTTCTTCGTCATCCTTTTTATTATTACTTTGTAATCTTGTTTTATCGATTTTTCCATTTATTATCTCTATATCTCTTTTAACTTTTTCAATTCTTCCTTCAATCTTATTCTCTACAATTTTTTGATTTTCTATTATCTTTTCTTCTGATTCTTTGATGTTTTTCTCTATTACTCCATCAATTCCTGTAATAGTATCCATCCATTTATTTTCTAAAATTCCCATTCTTTCTATAGCATCCTGTATTTCATATTTCACTTTCTCCACTTTTTCTTTTATTTCTTCTTTGAATCCTTTTTCTTTTTCTTGTAAAATTCCAATTTTAACATCTTGTAACTTTTCTACTTCTATAATTCTCTCAATCATTTCAATTCTTATTTCCTTTTTTGTTTCTTCTAATTTATTATCAGTATGTACTCTCAATTCTTCAATTTTCTGTATCATTTCAATTTTATTTTCTTTAATTTCTTGTTTAATATCCTTTTTTATATCTTTTCCCATTTCTTGCATTTCTTTTTGATTATTGTCCAATTTCTTTCCCATTTCTTTTCCCATTTCTTGCATTTCTCTTAAGCGTTCTTCTTTATCTTCCTTTCTATTATCTTGCATTGTTTTTTCAAATTTTTTACTATTTTCATCCAATTTGGTATCCAATTTCTTGTTATTTTCATCCATTTTCTGAATAATCATTTGCATCATGATCTCTAGTTTATCTTGCTTCTGTTCTTCCCGTCTTGAATGTTCACTTCCTTCTTGAATTTCTTCCACTTTTTGGTCCTGCATTTCTTCAATATCACCTTGTCCTATTTCCAATTCTTCCTCTTCTTCCATTTGTCCGATCTTTTTTCCCCCTCTTAAATCCATTTTGTTTAGATTTACACTAACACTTCACTTGTATTAAATAACTAAATTTTAGTATAATAATAAATGTCCACTCTGTATATTTTTGATTTGTCACAATGACACTTTCAAATTATTTAATAACGTCAAATTGTCTTAGTTTTAGATAATTATATCAAAATTAGTAAATTCAAATTATAATATAATAAAACCTCAACCAAACATCAACAATTGTGGAAATAAGAAAAAAAATCTTACCTGATTTATTAATCCTTTCCACCACGTTATTGAAAAACCAAAATAACGTTAATCACCAGATGCTCAAGGTGAATTCTAGAGAGCTCCACGTTATTGAAAATGCCCCACGTTTACTGCAAGTGCCCCACGTTTACTGAAAGTGCCCCACGTTTACTGCCATTTGTTATGAAACTCTACTTCGTGGATCTCAATTTGGGGTGAGTTCTATATATAAAAAAATAATAAACATTACAAAAATAAAAAAAAAACTAAATTAATAAATGTCCTTCTGTTCGCCTTTTCACTCCTATCTTCTGCAATTATCTTATCTCCTACCTTGACCCGTCAACTTCTTCTTAATACATCTTCATAACCTGACTTCTCGGTCGCCGCTTTTCACTTATTACACCTATATACTCCTCCTTACGTTCTTCTACTATTGTTCCTTTTCTTCTAGTTGCTTTCCTATTTCGCTCATAAACCTGAATTTCGTCTCTTATTTTATTATTTATTGTTTTTTTTTTTTTTTAAATAAAAATTTGTAGTTTAATCAGTGTATAAATATTTTCTTTTTATTTTCCATCTTTCTACAACCTCTTACATAAACCATTTCTTAATATTCTGACCAACAACCAAATTTTTTTTATACCAAAATATTTGACTTGTTTATTATTTTTTTATTCAACTGTCCGTCTCTAAATTCCCAAATTTTTTTTTTACTTGATTTCCGAATAAATTTTTTTTTAATCACTTTTGACAAACTTGCCATTTACTTTTAAATTATACAGCAAAAATAAAATTTGATATTCTATCCAAATTTTACCTTTCTCTATTAAATTAATATACAAATAATAATTATTCATATGATAATAATGATATGATATTACAAATAAGATTTTCTTTTCATACTCCACAATTGTTGATTTTAAATATTTTATACACCAATTATTTTCAATAAATGCTTTAAATTAAACCTCTAACGATAAACTCTGTTTATAAAATTCAAAATTAACAAATGTTATTCAAACCTTTTAACAAATAACTAATAATTAAATTATAAAACTGACTCATACAGAGTATTTCATTACAAAATATATATATATATATATATATATATATATATATATATATAACTTATATTGAACACTCGGTAGAGTACTTTTTAAAAAAGTTTATTTAATTTACAAAAAATAAAAATGAACTATTACAATTAAAATCAAATTCTAGACTGACTATAAAAAATAAAATAATACGTTGAACTGCTTCACACTTTTGCAACTAATGCATTTTAGCAAAATGTGTGAAATGCAATTCAGCGGTATTAAAGGTTAAAAGAGTTTATTAACATGTAAAGTAAGGGTTATTGCTACTATAACTCCTCTTCCCCTAGAATGTGGCTTCTTCCGGAAGCTGGATACCTTCTTCGGGGTTGTTTTCATTTTTCTTCATTTTTTCTGTACGGACTCTTCGTTGACGTTTAACTACAAAATATCCAATGGTTACAGCTACGGCAATGTATAAGGCAATTGTCCATATGCTTGGGATGTGGTATTTTAATTCTTCTACATTGATAGGTGTTAATCCATTTGAAGTAATTTCTTTTAATTTTAGAGACTCTAGATTTATTTCCATGGGTGACAGGTTTATGTCCTCAAAATGTAATTTTGGTTTATTAATTACTAATGGTTGACCAAACGTTTTATCTTGAAATGCTAACTCTTGATTTTTAAAGATTATTTTACAAGGTGAATTTTCTATTAAATATATTCCGGTTAAAATTTTAACTTGAGTTTCCTGTGAACATTTAATTGTTATTTTTTCTTCGAATGGAAGTATTGCTAAAAATTGATTTATCTCTGGAATAATTTCTATATGATTCTTTAAGATATTTATTTTAACATATTGGCATTTAGTTGATTTTCCGCTTAAGAGGATTTGGTTTTCGCATGCCGGTTCATTATTGTTTTGTAGATGACTCGGACATTGGAAAATTTTTCCGCTTGTGCAAATGTCGTTTAGAGGTTTTATTAAATTTTGATATTTCAATAAAAATTTTGTATTAGGTATTATTATGACAAATTCTGATTCATATTTAGTTGGAATTGGTAATAAATAATAAAGATCGAAATCTATGTTAAAATCGATAGGGATCGATAAAAAATATTGTATTTCATTTTTTTCTATTTTACAAGTTACTTCTAAAATTGACTCGAAATTTAAAATATTTTCGTATTTTACGTCGAAGGGCAATTGAGTTTTATAAAAAGAAGAAATTTTTTGTAATTCTAAATATAATTCAGTAGATTTTATAATGCTAGGATGAAGTGTATTAAGTTTGCAAAAAGTTATTGAATTTTCTACATTTTCCATTACGTCAAGAATTGTATTATATATTATTAATAATTCGTTGAATAAGTCTTTTAAATAAATTACATTTTCAAATTTAGCTTGAAAATCTATAATGTCTTTAATTTCAAATATTTTCGATTTAAGTGTTATTTCATTTTTTTGTATATCTTGAATTGTTTTATTGAAGTTATTTATGATTTGATGGCTGACAGAATATTGCATTTTTAGTTGATTATTTAAGTTGATTTGATTTTCTTTTAAATGTTCTAAGATTGAATTTATTCTTTCGCCGTCTTGTGAGTCTAAATTTCCAGTTATGGTTTTAAGAATAGATCCTAATCCATTTATAAAACCTCGCTTTTGTCTTGTCAAAGTGATATGAATATTAAGGTTGTCGAATTTTTCTTGTATATTAGATTTAACGAGTTTTATTATGTTAATATAATTTTCTGTTTCGGTTTTAAAAAATGTGTTATTAGAAATATTGTTTTTAAGATGATTGTATTGCGTATTTAAATTATTATATTCTTCAATTAATGGGTTTAAGTTATAAAAATGTACGAATGTATGGCTGGATTTTTGTAATTTGGCAGGCCCCAAATTTATTGGTAGAATGCCTAAATTGTTGCTGATGTCTTTTATTTCGACTGTTGCGCATCCGATTGTGACGCACCTGAAAAAATATAAGGTTTTCGTTTAGGACGTTTGATATTGGACAAATGAATATTTTCAGCAGTATTTTTGTGTCTAGGTTTAATTTTGGCAGTTTTTGTTATTCGGTTTGTAGTGTTTATTTCTTCTGGTTGATAGATATTTTTAGTTTTACCTTTGATTTGTTTATTACGCACAAATACTCGTGTAGGAATTTTTTCTGGTAATTTTTCGCGTTTTAAGTTTACTTTGTTTATTACTTTCTCTTTAGTTTCTTGTAACGTTTTATTAATTTGAGAATACATTAATTTCATTTTTTCTTTATGGTCTGAAATATAGTTATTTAATAGTTGTTGCTCTATTTCTAAGTCAAAAGGCGAATTGTTGTCTAAATGACCTGTAATAATTTCGCAAGGTTTTAACTTTGTTGCGGAATGAATACTATTATTATAAGCTAGTAGAGCGTAATTTACTTTTTGTTCTATTGGTTCATTTTTGTATTCGTTTTGATTATTTAATAGCCTTATGTGTTCAATAATCGAGGAGTGAAATCTCTCAGCAATACCGTTCGATTCGGGATGTTGTGAGCTAATAAAATGGATGTTTACTTTATGAAGACTTAGTAGTTCTTTTACAAGGGAGTTTTTTAATTCAGTGCCATTATCAGAAATTATTTGTTCTGGTATACAATGATGAGTGAAATATTTAATTAGACCGTTTACTACTTCTATTCCTTGTGCAGAATTTAATTTATAAAGTTGGCCATATTTTGAAAACGAGTCTACTATAGTTAAAAATTTAGTATTTTCTAATGTTATACTGTCTAAATGTACGATTTGAAACGGTTTAACAGCGGTAGGGGTAATGTTAAAAACGAGTTTAATAGGTTTTCGTTCATATTTTGTAATTTGACATATTTCGCATTTGTTAATATACGTTTGAATTGATGCTCTTTGATTTGGCCAGTAATATAATTTTTTAATTCTACTTTCCGTTTCGTCTAGACCTCTATGATTTTGTTTACCTTCATGATAGTTCGCGATAACTTCTTCGATTTCGTTAATGGGAACATCGATTAGTTTTTTCGAACATTTAACAAATGAAATTTGGGAATTTTTGAAATATTTTTGAACTGTTACGCTAAATTGCTCGTAAAGAGGGTCTTCGAAATAAATATGGTATTTAACTTTCGGTACTACATATTCTTTTACGAAATTAATGACATTTTCTTCGAAATTAATTTTTGAGAATTGTACAAGAATTCTTTGTTTGTTATCGTAAAGTTTTATGATTGTAGGGGCGACAGGAGCAAAATTTACTTCTGAAATAATGAGTTGGTTTTTTCCAATGTTAACTGCGCAATCTGCAATAGGTATGCCAGTTACAGGATTTTCTATGTTAGTGTGAATTGTATTACCTTCGTCTTCCACGTCATTACTTACGTCATCAGCTTCGACTATAAGAGATTCTGTTTCAGACTGATTTTTCGATTTTTCGAGTTCATTATTAAAATTTTCTATATACTGAAATAAATTTTCTGAAGTATTGGGTTGGCAGTTTTGCGTTTCATTGGCATTTAACTCGATTCGCGACAAACAATCGCTATTCGTGTTTAAAGCGCCCTTTTTGTAGACTATATCGTAGTCGTACTCTTCAAGCTTTAGACGCCATCTTACTAATTTTGAGCTTGGGTCTTTTAAGGAGAAAAGCCATTGAAGGGGTTTATGATCGTTAACAATCGTAATTTTTCTGCCGAATAAGTATGGACGAAAATATTTTACTGCCCAAACAATTGCAAGGAGTTCCTTTTCAATTGTGGAATAGTTAATTTCGGAATCGTTTAGGGTTCTGCTTGCGTAAGCAATTGGCAGATCAGATCCTATTTTTCCTTGACTCAATACAGCCCCTAATGCAAAATTACTCGCATCGGTTGTTAGGTTAAATTTCTGTGAAAAATCAGGGTATTGTAATATAGGTTCGTTTGTTAGTAATGTTTTGCAATTTTCAAAGCATTGAGAGTAATCAGTGTCGTTAATGTTAATGTCTACATTTTTCTTTAGGCGAGTTGTTAATGGTTTTGTAATTTTTGAAAAATCTTTAATAAATTTCCTATAATACCCTAATAATCCTAAAAATCCTTTTAATTGTTTTGTATTTTTAGGTATCGGAAAATTTTTGATAGCTTTTATCTTGTCCGGATTTGGTTTCACACCATTTGGTGTGACAATGTGACCCAAGTAGGCCACTTCTTTCCTTAAAAATTCAGACTTATCAATCTGAAGTTTAAAATTAGATTCTCGCAATCTTTGAAATACTTCTCTTAAATTGTCTATATGTTCTTGCAAACTAGTGCTAAAGACAATAATGTCGTCGAGGTATACTAAACATTTCTCGTTTTGTATTCCTCTTAAAATGTTGTCCATAATCCTTTGAAAGGTTGCTGGAGAATTACGTAGCCCAAAAGGCATACGCAAAAATTCATAGTGGCCGTTTTCCGTGTTGAAAGCGGTCTTAGGAATATCTTCTTCGGCCATTTCGATTTGATGAAATCCCGAAGCAAGATCTAACGTTGTAAAGTATAAACAACGCCCTAGTTTATCAAGTAGGTCGTTAATATTCGGTAATGGATACCGGTCACCTATGGTGATGGCGTTAAGACGTCTATAATCAATAACTACCCTAAATTTGGGCCTCCCTGTAGAATCGAGCTTCTTAGGAATCACCCAAATAGGCGAGGACCACGCGGAGTCGGATGGCCTAATAATATTTTGATCTAACATATTTTGAATTTGATTTTGGACTTCTTTCCGATAGACCTCGGGATATCTATATGATTTTGAGTAAATTGGTACTTCGTTAGTGGTTTTAATATTATGTTTGACCTTGCTGGTAAACGTTAATTGGTTACCATCAACATGAAAAATGTCAGAATATTCTTTTATTAGTTTTAAAATTTCTTTGCGTTCTTCAGAATTCATATGTTCTGTACGAACTTTAGAAATGTCGAATTTAAACATGTCAGTAAACATTGTATTAAGATTGGGATTAGTCGGTTGTTTATTTTCCGCGAAATTTTCAGCTTCTATAGGTAAACTTAAATCTACCCTGTAATAAGATTCTGACGGATTTAAAATTGTGCAAATAGCTTCATTACTAACTACTTTTGTTAAACATTCGGGAATTTCTAATTTCCCAATTTTTGTATATGGGACAATTATGTCTCCATTTTCAATATTTTCGATATTTAATTTAATTATTTGTTCGGTACGTGGGGGTACTACTATACAATTCGTACTCACACTTTTTACGTTAAAATAATGTATTTTTATTTGACTGAGAGGTGTAATTAGAACATTATTTATTAAGTCAATTTTTGCATTTAGCTTTTTTAAATTATCTAATCCTAACAAACAGTCAAAATATTCGTGAAATTGAAAAACACAATAATCTAATTTAATTGGTTCGCTATATCTAAATATACTTGAGGAAGGAATTACCGTGCAATAATTTTCCTGACGCACTCCAAGTGCAGTAGATACTTGAAATGGTTTACGAATAAATGATTTTTTAAAATATTTTTCAGCAATTTCCGGCACAACAAAAGATTTTGTACTGCCAGTGTCAATTAAAACTTTTAAATTTTTTTCTGGAAATATTATATACGGTAGTTCGCTCTCATTATTAGTTAAATTTAATAATTCAACTTCAGTTATTCCTGTTTTTCCGAGGCTGAGTTTCCTAAAAAAGCGTCGTCCTGGGGACAGTCTGTATCATTCATGTTATGCAACTCTTCAACAACGAAATTTTTTCTTTGATTAAAATTTTGATTTGGACCTTGAGAATAATTACGATTTTGGAAAGTTTGAGTAGGTCTAGTAGTGTTTGTCGTGTTTATACTCATAGGAGTAGGGTTAGGGAATTTTTGATTCTGGTTGGGTTTAAAAACGTTAGTATTTCTATTTATATTTGTTTCTCTACTAGTACTTGCTTGATTTTGAAAATTAGAGGAATTTTTATTTATTTGTTGATAATTAGGTACAAAATTTGGTCCATTATTTTGAAAATTAGACCTGTTAGTTTGGGGATAGTAATTTTGGAAATTTGATCTATTACCTTGGTGATAATTATTTTGAGGATTATATTTGGTCATTTGTGTAGTGTTATTTGGGAAATTCGGTTTTGAAAATTTTGGTTTTGTCTGGTTATTTTGACTCATATATACTTGAAAGTCATTCGTTAGAACATTTAAAGCAGTATTTAAATTTTCTGGGTTTTTAGTACGCATTAAAGTACCTAAAGGTTCTTTAAGTCCACGTAATAATATTCTGAGAGCCAAATTCCTAAAATAGTTACCTAAGATAAGTTGTTCGTTTGCATTCGAACGAGTCAGTAATTGTGATATTTGGAGATTTAAAAGATGTTGTATTTTATTGTAAAAATCAAATGGGCTTTCATTACCCTGTTTTAACTCTGAAATTTCTATACTTAAGGTATAAATATCTCTCTTGTCTGCGTATGTATTTAATAAAGCATCTTTTAAATTTTCCCAATTTCTTATAGTACATGACGAAATATTTATCGCCGCTTCACCTTTTATTTTTGCTAATATGCTTGACATTAAATATTCATTTTGGAAATCATTTACGTCTGTAACATTATAGAATTTCTTTACTAATTTTTCACTAATTTCAATAAATCTAGGAAGTAAGGCATTATCTCCGTGAAATTCGGGGATCATGTCCAAATATTCCTTTTTTAATTGTGCCATTTTAAATTTATTGTTTGAACTTAAAAGATTAGAAATATTTATATTTAAATTTAAATTACTTAAATTTGAGTTAGAACCTGGATTTGAATCAGAATCGTCTGAACTTTCAGAATTAATGATAAAATTGGTTTCTCTATACGACATAAAAAGCACTTACAGTAAAAGTAGTGTCCACTCCATAAACTCGAAATCCAACATCTACTAAGGACAGGACCAGCAAGATCTCTTCAATATTCGTTCGAAAAGCTTCTTACTTCACTCGAGCACTTGTCTTCGCGTTGAGCTACTCAATTCACCCAACTGGAAAACTTCAAAGTTCTGATAGCCAAAAAATCGTAGAAACGAACCGGAAATTATATGCGCTAATCACCGTTTGGCTATCCTACTGACTGCGCCACTTATATTGAACACTCGGTAGAGTACTTTTTAAAAAAGTTTATTTAATTTACAAAAAATAAAAATGAACTATTACAATTAAAATCAAATTCTAGACTGACTATAAAAAATAAAATAATACGTTGAACTGCTTCACACTTTTGCAACTAATGCATTTTAGCAAAATGTGTGAAATGCAATTCAGCGGTATTAAAGGTTAAAAGAGTTTATTAACATGTAAAGTAAGGGTTATTGCTACTATAACTTATATATATATATATATATAGTATAAAGAAAGTCCTCCACGGACAATCCTTCCCGGAAAGTCCTTCCAGGACAATCTTTTCCGGAACGTCCTACCAGGATAAATCCCTTTATGAAATTTTTACCGGTCAATTCTTCTCGGACGATCCCTTCCGGAAAATCCCATCTGGATAAATCCTTCCCGGAAAATCCTACCGGATAATTTTTCTCTAATAATTTTTTCCGGGCAAACCCTGCTGGAAAATCCTTTCCGGACAATATATCCCAGAAAATCCTTCCCGGACAAAGATTTGAACGCACAATCCTTCTCCTTCGACAATTCGTTATCGGACAATACTTCTAGGATAATTTTGCCGGAAGGTACTCACTAGATAATCCTTCCTGGAAAGTCCTCACTGGACAATCATTCCCGGAAAGTCCTCCCCGGACAAATCCCTCCAGTATAATCCGTCACGGACAATCCTTCTCGAGCAGAAAAAAATTTCCCGGACAATTCTTCTCGGACGATCCATTACGGAAAATCCTTTCTGGATAAACCCTTCCCGGGACATCCTTCCCGATAATTCTTATCGAACAAATTTTACCGGACAATTCTTCCCGAACAATCTATCCCAGAAAATGCTTCCCGGAAAATCATTCCCGGACAATCTTCCCCTACGAGAATCCTTCCCCCCAACAGAAAAATCTTTCTCGGACAATTGTTCTCAGAAAATCCCTCCCGGAAAATGTTTTCTGGATAAATCCCTACCGGAAAATCCTTCCCGACAATTCTTCTCATACGATCCTTCCTAGACAATTCTTCTGGGACAATCCTTGTCGGAAAATCCTTCCCTTATAATCCATCCCAGAAAATCCTTCCCAGACAACCATTCCCGAACAATCTTCCTGTACGACAATCCTTCCCTTTTGACAATTCGTTACCGTAAAATACTTCTCGGATAATTCTGCCCTGAAAATCCTTCCCGGAAAGTCCTCCCCGTACAATCGTTCCCGGAAAATCTCCGGAAAATACTTACCCGAAAGTCCTCCCCGGACAAATCCCTCCAGGATAATCTTTCACGGACAATCCTTCTCGAACAGAAAAATCTCTCCCGGACAATTTTTCTCGGATAATCCCTCGCGGAAAATCATTTCGGGATAAATGCCTCCTGGAAAATCTTGCCTGAAAATTTTTCTCGAAAAATTCTAGTATGACAGTTCTTCCCAGACAATCCCTGTCGTAAATCCTTCCTGGACAATCCATCCCAGAAAATCCTTCCCTGACAACCATTCCCGGACAATCTTCCACTACGACAATCCTTAGTCTTCGACAATTCGTTACCAGGCAATATTTCTCGGAAATTTGTGCCTTGACAATCCTTCCAGGAAAGTCCTCGCCGGATAATCCTTCCCGGAAAGTTCTCCCCTTACATATTCCTTCAGAAAAATCCTTCACGGACAATCCTCGAACAGAAAAATCTTTCCCGGACAATTTACAAAAAAGGATGAATTGGGGAAGTATTATCTGGGAGGGCCTTTTCTGGGGAAGAATTATCTGGGCAAGTATTATCTGGGAAAGGATTCTCATAGGAAGGATTGTCGCTGAGAGGAATTGATGTGGAGAAGGATTTTCCTAAAGGGATTTGACCGGGATGAATTTTCCTTAAGGGATTTATCGGGGAAGGATTTTCCGATAAAGATTGTCCAGAAAGGATTCCATGGCGAAAAATTTTCCGGAAAGGATTGTCGGTTTACAATTTTCAAATATATAAATTTGAATTGCAGGATAAGTTATCGGTAATGACTCGGTTGATTTTTTGGATTTTTTAAGATTCTTCCGGTTTCTTCCAAATTTTAAGGCATACCAATATAATTGGGTATCTTATTCCCTAATACTACCCATGTCTCACATGTACAATTCTAATTAATTTATTATTATTGTTAAAATAAAATTATTTTCCAGTTTCAAGATAGATAAATCTTTAATAAACCACCCTGTATATATATAGAGTATAAAGATTGGTGGTGCGATGCCCTTTGGCATACTTTCTTTATTCAGGAAACTTTAACATCAATTACGACGCTGATACTATCGATACATGTGCATTTCTCGGAAAAAGTTTAATTGAATAAGGCCTTGCATTTCCTTTTTGTGTAGTGTCTGAAGTTGTTTTAGTGCTGCGTTTGTTTTCAAGAATAATACATAATACATATGTACCTTGTTTTGTTTATTTTTTAGACCGTCTTTTATTATTTAAGTTGGTTTTTCACTAGTAATAATTTAAACTAATTATTAGTTTATGTAAATCAATAAATAAGGACCTTGCAACAAGGATACAGGGATGAAAGGGCACACATAATGTATCATCCTGTATAACAGTAATAGTTAATATTTTATCGCGTAAAGTTGTAAAATAATATTTTTTTAATTGTAATGGATAATGACGTAACAGGATAATCCTTCCAATAAAATTCATTCCCAGATAATCCCTCCGGGAATACCCTTCTCCACACCAATTCCTCTCAGCGATAGTCCTTTCCCATGAGAATCCTTCTCCAGAAAATACTTGCCCAGACAATTCTTCCCCAGAAAAGTCCCTCCCGGATAATAATTCCCCAATTCGTTTTTTAATTTTCCTGGAAAGATTTTTCCGTAAGAGGATTGTCCGTGATGAATTTTTCTGGAGGGATTTGTGCGGGGAGGCCTTTCCGGGAAGGATTGTCCCGGCAGAATTGTTCGAGAAGTATTGTTCGGTAACGAATTGTCAATGGGGAAGGATTTTCGTAGGGGGAGATTGTTCAAGAATGGTTGTCTTGGAAGGATTTTCTGGGATGGATTATCCGGGAAGGGTTTCCCAACAGGGATTGTCCGGGAAGAACTGTCCAGGAAGGATTGTTCGAGAAGAATTGTCGGGGAGGATTTTCCTTGAGGAATTTATTCAGAAAATATTTTCCGGGAGGGATTGTCCGAGAAGGATTGTCCGGGAAAGATTTGTGTGTTCGGGAAGGATTGTCAGTGAAGAATTTTCCTGTAAGGATTTGTCCGGGGAAGAATTTCTGGTAAGGAATGTCTGGAGAAGACTTTAAGGGAAGTATTGTCCGGGGAGGGAATTGGCCAAGAAGTATTTTCCGGTAATGAATTGCCGAAGAGGCAGGACTGTAGTAGGGGAAGATTGTCCGGGGAGA
This sequence comes from Neocrepidodera transversa, assembly GCA_963243735.1. Taxonomy (NCBI): domain Eukaryota; kingdom Metazoa; phylum Arthropoda; class Insecta; order Coleoptera; family Chrysomelidae; genus Neocrepidodera; species Neocrepidodera transversa. The sequence continues at coordinate 8,543,245 of OY725347.1, forward strand.
ATTTTTCTAGAAGTATTGTCCGGTAACGTTTGTCCAGGAAAGATTGTATGATACAGACTATTCCAGGAAAGATTGTCGTTTTACGATTTTCAGTTATTGTTGATACAATATTTTATTTAACGAATAAATTAAATCTTTCTTCCCCAGAACAAATCAATATTACAGAAAATATTAAATATTCCAAATAGACATTTAGATTGTGTGGGAAGAATTGTAAGGGTGGTATTATCCAGGAAAGGACTGTCCGAAAAAGGACTGTCAGGGGAAGGATTGCCGTGTATTTATTTATTGCTATTATTTGAATAAAATAATTGCAGTAAATTTTTATTATTATTCATGTCCTTCCCGACACCAATTCCTCTCAGCGACAATCCTTCTCCATGAGAATCTTTTCCCAGAAAATACTTGCCCAGACAATTCTTTCCCAGCAAAGACCCTTCCGGATAATACTTCCCCAATTCCTCCTTTTTTTATACAAAAAAAAATAGTGATTGGTCGAGTGACTACCTATATGTGTCACAGAAAAGATTTGTAGTGGGGAAGAATTGTCTGGCAGGATTAGCTGGGAAGAATTTTAATTTTCCGGAAAGGAATATTATGATAGATAAGTGTCCCGAAAGGATTATCCGGAAGGGATTGTCCGGGAAAGGACTGTCCGGGAAAGGATTGTCCAAGAAAGGATTGTCTATTTGAAAGAATGTCGTGGGAAAGAATTGTTGTAGTGAAGGTTTGTGTGAGGGAGGTTTGTCGAAGGCGAAGAATTGTAGAAGGGGAACAATTGTCGTAGGGGAAGATTGTCCTTGAATGGTGTCCGGAAAGGAATTTCTGGGACGGATTATCCGGGAAGAATTTTCCGGCAGGGATTGTCCGGTAAGAACTGTCCAAGAATGATTGTTTGAGAAAAATTCTCAGGAAGGAATTTCCGGAAGGGATTTATACAGAAAAGATTTTTCGGGACTGATTGTTCCAGTTGAATTGTCCGGGACAGATTTTTCTGTTCGTGAATGATTTTCCTGGAGGGTTGTCCGGAGAGGACTTTCCGATAAGAATTGTCCAGGGAGGACTTTCCGGGAAGAATTGTCCGGGGAGGACTTTCTGGAAAGGATTGTCCGAGGAGGACTTTCCGGGAAGAATTGTCCGGACAGAAGTGCCCGAATTTTACAGGAAAGATTGTCGTTTCACAATTTTTAATTATTGTTTATACAAGATACAATTTTACAAAAAAATTAAATCTGTCTTCCCAAGAACAAATCGATTTTAAAGAAAATAATAAATATTCAAATTACACATTTGAATGGCAGAATAAAAATTCAGTTGTTTTTTCCGATTTTTTTATATTTACTATTTCGGGGCAGGTTTATCATGAGAAATAAGTGCCCGAAAGGATTGTCGTAAGAATTGTCCAGCAGGGATTGTCCGGGGAATGATTGTCCGGGGAAGGCTTGTCCGGAAAAAGACTGTCCGGAAAATTACTGTCCGAGGAAGGATTCTTTATAGACGAATTGTCGGGAAGGATTTTCCTGTAGGGATTTATCCAGAAAAGGTTTTCCGGGAGGGATTATCCGAGAAAAATTGTCCGGGAAAGGTTTTTCGGTTCGAGAAGAATTGTCCGTGAAGTATTTTCCTGAAGGGATTTGCCCAGGGAGGACTTTCTGGAAAGAATTATCCGGAGAAGACTTTCCGGGAAGGATTGTCCGGGCAGAATTATCCGAGAAGTTTAGTCCGGGCAGAATTATCCGAGAAGTATAGTCCGGTAACGAATTGTCGAAGAGGAAGGATTGTCGTAAGGGAAGATTGTCCGGGAATGGTTGTCTGGGAAGGATTTTCTGGGATGGATTGTCTGGGAAGGATTTTCCGAAAGGGATTGTCCGGGAAGAACTGTCTAGGAAGGACTATTCGTGAAGAATTGTCGAGAAGGTTTTTTCGGGACGGATTTATCCAGAAAACTTTTTCCGGGAGGGATTGTCCAAGAAGAATTGTCTGGCAAAGATTTTTCTGTTCGAGAAGGATTTTCTGTGAAGAATTTTCCTGGAGGGATTTGTCTGGCGAGGACTTTTCGGGAAGAATTGTTCGGGGAGGACTTTCCGAGAAGAATTTTCCGGGCAGAATTATCCTAGAAGTATAGTCCGGTAACGAATTTTCGAAGGGGAAAGATTGTCGTAAGGAAAGATTGTCCGGCAATGGTTGTGTGGGAAGGATTTTCTGGGATGGATCGTCTGTGAAGGATTTTCCTGGAGGGATTTGTCCGGGGAGGACTTTCCGGGAAGGATTGTCCGGAGAAGACTTTCCGGGAAAAATTGATCGGGGAGGACTTTCCGAGAAGGATTGTCCGGGCAGAATTATCCGAGAAGTATGGTGCAGTAACGATTGTCTAGGGAGAATTGTATAAGAAAGAATTTTGCAGGAATGATTGTCTATTTTCAAAATTTTTCCGGGAAGATTTATCATGAGAAATGTGTCTGAAAAGATTGGCCGGGAAGAATTGTAAGGGAGGGATTGTCCAGGAAAGGACTGTCCGGATTCATTTATTGCAATTATTTGAATAAAATAATTGCAATTAATTCCCATTATTATCCATATTATAATTAATTTATGTAATTTATTAACATAAGAATAAAAGTATTATTTAAATATTTTTGAATAAATTATTCATCCAGCATTTCAGTAAAACCCAACATCTAAAAAGGACAAACGTTTGTGAAATATTTATTCTATCTTAAGCCAGCGAAAAGTGATATGCGGGCAAATTTTTTTGCGTTCTACTACACACACGTTGACTAAGCTGTCAGATGCAGACGTGAAAAGGTGTAGGAGAGGAATATAAAAAGCTTTTTGTTCTGCTTTGTGGCATGTTTAATTTCCCCGTCATGTTGGTTTTTCAAAGTATATATTATACAAAAATTAACGCTTTGCATCGAAATTTTTTGTTTAATATTTTATTAACTGGCATGTACCTGGATTAAGTAAATGGTTTCAATTAATTTATATACAGAAAATATCAAATGGTACAAAAATATTTACTTTAATTTGATTAAACCTTTATCTTATTAATTATGTTTATTATAATTTGTTGTTTTTCTTTAAAATATCTTGTTGATATTACAGTATCGATAAATCAAAAAATTTAATAAGCCTAATCGAAAAGTTTCAACATTCTGTCCAACAACTACTAAAAACTTATTCAAACTGTCCTCCAATCGAAAATGAAATAGCAGAGATTCCGCCGCATACCTCCATCAAACGGAATCGAAAATTAATGAATCCAAGCAAGTTATGTAACTCTATATAGGCGAAGGCAGTTGAATTACCTTCTGAGAACTGAACTTCTGTTTAAGATAATGAAATGTCTTCTGTCTTCTGCGCCCCCGTTTCAGCATCTGCTCTGTGATTAAAATCGTTCCTCTTACGGTTATCTGAGCAGTGCGATACAGAACGAAATGAACGGTGAAATAAGAAATTCAATATAAAGATTATGCAAAAATTAAAGAAACTGATCAAGAAGTTAAAGAAAATGAAAATATTAACGAAAAATAACGGAAACAGAGGAAAAGGACAGTTAAAGAATAAAGAAATGGACAAATAAAGAACAGAAATGAAAATTTGAATAATCGGTTATGTCGGCCTACAACTTCCCGACGAGTAGACACAGACATAGACACAAACACAGACACAGACACAGATACAGACACAGACAGATACAATGATTAAATTAAAATACAGATAAGTTGAATGAAAATGGAAAAGTTAAAGAAACTGAACGCACTTAGAGGAAAAGGACAGATAAGGAATCAAGGCCAAATGAAGAATAGCAATAAAATTTAAAAAAAAAATATGCCAAAAACGAAAGAACTGAAGACAAGTTTGAGAAAAAGGCCAATATTAAAAAACTGATGAAGAATTAAAAGAAAATTTAAAAAATATCCTAGAAAAAAAACGGAATCAGATAAAACGGACGAAATGAAGAATGAAAAATTTTAAAAAAAATTACGAAATTGAAGGAAATTAAGAAAATCTGACTCACTGACATAGAATCGACGTACAGGAAATAGGAAAATGGAAAAATTAAGGTAAAATAGAACAAAATGGGGAAAATATGGAAGAAAAAATAGAAAAAAATAGGGAAAAATAGAGTAAAATTGGGAAAACAATAACAAATAATGCACAAAAGTGAAATTTGGTAAATGGATTGAAAAATAGGAAAAACACAGTGAAAAATAGGAAAAAATTGTGAAAAAAAGAAAAATTGAGCAAAATAGAAAAATTTGGGATAATTTTAAAAAATCGAGAAAAATTAGGCAAAATAGGGGAAAATAGTTTAAAATAAGGAAAATAGGGACAATGAGGAAAATAAGATAAAATGGGAAAAAATAACTATAAATAAGGACAAGTAAGGAAAAATAAGCAAAAACAAAGAGAATTGGAAAACTAATGGAAAACAGGAAAATAGAGAAAAATAGAGAAAATTGTGAAAAATAGGGGAAAATATGGGAAAAAAAGAAAAATACTGAAAAATTGGGAAATCTGAAAAAGACGAATAAAAAGTGCAAAATTGTGAAAAATATAGAAATTTGCAAAATAAATTGAAAACTTGGAAAAATAGAGAAAGACGGGGCAAAATTGAACAAAATAGGAAAATTTTGGAAAATTTGGGAAAAATAGTGAAAGGTGGGGAAAATTCTGGAAAAGTATTAAAAAATATGGAAAAATACGGAAATTAGAGAGTAAATATGAAAACATTGGAAAATAGTAAAAAATGCAGCAATATTGGGAAAAAGAAGAAAAAATGGAAGAATGAAATAATAGAAAATAATGGCATAAATATGGAAAAACAGGAAACAATAATGAAAAACAGGAGAATATGAAGAAATAGAAAAATAGGGAATAATAGCGAAAATTGGAGAAAAATAGGGAAAATGAGCCAAAATAAAATGTGCGAAAAATAGTAAAATTTGCGAAAAATACACACACGGAAAAATTGCAAAATATTAGAAATACATAAAATAGGGAAATTAGAGATAAATACAGAAAAATCGATAATAATAGGAAAATATTGGGGGAAATGGGAAAAATAGTGAAATTAGAGGAAAATAGGGAAAAATATAAAAACAATTGGGAAAAATAGGATAAGATATGGAAAGGCAGATAAAAATAAGGTAAAAAAATTGGAAAAAATTGCAAAAAATAAGAAGAAATGCTCAAAAATTTGGAAAAATAAAGAAAACAGGGAAAATAGGAAACAATGGAAAAGTCAAAAATATTAAATAAAAGAAAAAATAAGTAAAAGTGGTGGAAAATACAAAAAAATAAAGAAAATAGGGAAAAATTGGAAAAACAGAAAAAACAGTCAAAAATATTAAATAATAGAAAATAATAGGAATAAATAGAGAAAAAAGGTCCAAATAGGGCCATATAGAAAAAAATAAAGAAAATAGGATATAAAATAATAGAAAAAAGGAACAAATAAAAAGAAATACAAAAAATGGAAAAATAGCGAGAAATAGAAAAACTAGGGGAAAAATATAAAAATATGGGAAACATAGCAAAAAATAATAGGGAAATTTTGAGAAAATAAGGAAAAATAGGAAAGAAAATTGGAACTAAATAGATAAAAATAGGAACAAATAGGGAAAAACAGGAAAGACACTCCGTAGCAAAGCACATGTATTCAGCTAGTAAAAATAAAAATTTAAATTTTGTGTCAAAATCAGGAGGAACTGAAGATAAGGTTAGAAAAAATAAAAAATGAAAAAACTGATAAAGAAAATGAAAAAGTTTAACAAAAAAAATGCAGACAGAAGAAATGGGCAGATGAAGAATACAAACAAAAATTTAAAAATAACATTTGACAAAATTGAAGAATTGAAGAGAAAGTTAGAGAAAACAAAAATTTAACAATAAATTTTGTGCCAAAATTAATACAACTGAAGAAAAAATTAAAATAAAAAAATGGTTTAGGCAAAAAATAAAAAAAATAATAAAGAGTTTAAAGAAAATGAAAATGTTAAAGAAAGGGAATATAAATAGAGGGGCGGGACAGATGAAAAATAAAAACGAAAATTTAAAAAAATATATGACAAAATTGAAGAAACTAAAGCAAAGTTTATGGAAAATGAAAATGTTAAAAAAAAGAAAGCAGATAGAAGAAATGGACAGATAAAGAATAGAAAAAAATATTTAAAAAAAAATGACAACATTGGAGGAACTGAAGTGAAGGTTAGAGAAAATTTAAGATTAACAAAAACTATTGTGCCAAAATTAAAAAAAGTGAAGAAAAGATTAGAAAAAATGAAAATAAAAAACAAGGATTATGCAAAAAATTAAAAGACTGATGAGTTTAAAGAAAATGAAAATGTTTAACAAAAAACACGCAAAATTGGAGGAACTGAAGAGAAGGTTAGAGAAAATAAAAGTTTAACAAAAAATATTGTGCCAAAATTAAAAAAAAGTGAAGAAAAGATTAGAAAAAATGAAAATAAAAAACAAGGATTATGCAAAAAATTAAAAGACTGATGAGTTTAAAGAAAATGAAAATGTTTAACAAAAAGAATGCAAAATTGGAGGAACTGAAGAGAAGGTTAAAGAAAATAAAAGTTTAACAAAAAATATTTTGCCAAAATTAAAAAAAAGTGAAGAAAAGATTAGAAAAAATGAAAATAAAAAACAAGGATTATGCAAAAAATTAAAAAACTGATGAGTTTAAAGAAAATGAAAATGTTTAACAAAAAGAATGCAAAATTGGAGGAACTGAAGAGAAGGTTAAAGAAAATAAAAAGTTTAACAAAAAATATTTTGCCAAAATTAAAAAAAAGTGAAGAAAAGATTAGAAAAAATGAAAATAAAAAACAAGGATTATGCAAAAAATTAAAAAACTTATGAGTTTAAAGAAAATGAAAATGTTTAACAAAAAAAATGCAAAATTGGAGGAACTGAAGAGAAGGTTAAAGAAAATAAAAGTTTAACAAAAAATATTTTGCCAAAATTAAAAAAAAGTGAAGAAAAGATTAGAAAAAATGAAAATAAAAAACAAGGATTATGCAAAAAATTAAAAAACTTATGAGTTTAAAGAAAATGAAAATGTTTAACAAAAAAAATGCAAAATTGGAGGAACTGAAGAGAAGGTTAAAGAAAATAAAAGTTTAACAAAAAATATTTTGCCAAAATTAAAAAAAAGTGAAGAAAAGATTAGAAAAAATGAAAATAAAAAACAAGGATTATGCAAAAAATTAAAAGACTGATGAGTTTAAAGAAAATGAAAATGTTTAACAAAAAGAATGCAAAATTGGAGGAACTGAAGAGAAGGTTAGAGAAAATAAAAATTTGACAAAAAATTTTGTGCCAAAATTAACGAACTAAAGAAAAGGTTAGAAAAGAAAGGGATTATATAAGAATTAAAAAACCGATTTAAATAATACGAAAATTTAAAAAAAAGGGAACACAAATATAGGGACAAAACAGATGAAGAATAAAATCTAAAATATAAAAAAATATACAACAAAATTAAAGAAAGTAAAAAAAGTTTGAAGAAAATGAAAATTTAACAAAAAAATTATGCCAAAATTAAATGACCTAGAGATAAGTTTGGGAAAAATAAACTAAATTTTTAAAGAAAAGGACACACAATGTAGTAGATATGTTAATATTTAATCACGTCTTTATTAAAAAAGTAGGGAAACTTAATTTACTTAATAATTTTATCATCGACCAAAATAATTTAAACGATAAATTTATACGAATACAAAAGGACGAAATTAAGCGAATTACAATTTTAATTTGAGTCTACAGTTTATGAACCGTTTGGCGCGATAATTTTTGCACGACTCTAAATTTACACCAGACAAAACCACACTCGTTAAATGGCTGTTCCAATATAATATGTTTGAGCGTTTTTGGCGGTCAGTCCCTCTTACACTCATTTATTATTGTCGAGGGGTTTAAATTGTCCGGGGTTTTTATTTACCGAATTTTTTGTTTAGTTTTGAAAAGACTCAAGTGGGCATGCAAAATCAACAAAGAGAATATAAAAGCCATACTCAGCGATATTTAATGAGAGTAAAATCGTTGCTGTTTTCTCACATCATTTTAAAAATATTATTTTTAGATCGTGAAAAAACAAACGATCTGTATAGTATCCGGAATATACCGTGTGTTTTAGCCATATAGTACACATGATTTTTTTAGAGACAATTGTTAATAAATCCACGTGATGAAAATATATAACTGGTGGAGATTTAAATTTTTGACTAGATCACAAGAGATCATAACACCAAAATATATTTATCCTCTGATTATGTACCAATTATAACCTCAATGTTTTTTAAAGTTACTGAAAAAACAAAAAAATAACTACAAAACAAATCACAGCAACTATACAAAAAGTAATTTAGCAGTAACTATATTTAATGAAAATGAATAACATGGAAAAATTTTTTTATCTTAATCAAATATCCCCCACCCCCTTTAATAAATATTCATTCAGTATGTGCAATAAGTAACAGAGAAAGGGCAGCAGACTTTCCAGATCATTAAAAGGCGCCCATATCATATGTTATGTTGCCTGAAATGTTTTTTGGATGGGCCGCTCCGTTAATATTACAGGTAGGAAGCTGCGATTTTCACCAATCGATTCTGTATGTAGTTTTTAAGAGCTCGTCTATAAGACTTTTTAAATTTTTTAAACCACAATCCACATGTGTTATTTCCTACCAACATGTAAAGAGTATGATGAATTAACAATTAAGGATGGAACTTCTGGGTTTAAGACAGTCCAAAGCTATTATAGAAGGTCCACCAAAGCTATTATAGAAGGGACACCCAAGAGCAAGGACAATCTGCTGTTATGTCTAAATGGACGGAAGCTTAAAACTGCACTAGGTCCTGACAGGACACTGCGGGCTCAAAAGACGCCTGAACCCCATTGGGGTATCGAAAGATTCCCTATGTAGGAAATGCGAGGAAGAGGACACAATCTTTCTTCATATATTATGCTGTTGCTGGTACAAAAACGGAGAAAGGGAATGTCACTTTGAACTCCAAGATATAGCGAAAGCTAAAATCAGAACTATTCTGGACTTTGTCAGGAGTACTGGTTGTAACGCCATGTAGGTCATTACGGGTCACTTTGGCGCATTGGTTCAATTATCGGATTTCCTCGGGCGCCACACTCCGTTTATAGTGTCAAGGCCACTTGCTCAGGCAGCTTCAGTGGAGACAAAAATACTCCAGGGGTCGTTATGGTATCGACCAAAATGACTATCGGCCGGCAGGGCAGACTTTACTTGCCCCCGTCCCGGGGTTGAGTTTCGACGTATATGCTCCTAAGATGTTAACGTATGTGAACAAAAATAAAAACTCGTTAAATTCAAAAATAACCAAAATTTAGTACTTAAAAAAATATTTAAACCAAACCATAACATGATGCAGGAAGGGGAGAAGGTGTGTGACTAGCGGTGAACAAAACAGGTAGACGGTGCTCGTGATGAAGCCATACAGTTATAAAGAAAGAACGGTGAAAAAAATGCGTGCAACTGCCCAATGAAGCGTATACCAGTATGATAAATCGGCGAGCAAAATCCTATTTTAAAGTCAATAATCGTACTACCCCGGTATTTAAAATAAGTTTAACTAGAAACAAATTCCAGTAAAATGAAATAAAATAACTTCCTCTCTGAATCAGAAAGTACAACAGGAGAACTCACAGTCCTACTTTCTTAATCCCCATGCACGCGTAACGATAGTAGTAATAAGGGAAAACTCTCCTAAAATACTAACTACCGTTTTCCCCCGGGAAATGAAATAAATCCAGAAAAATAAAACAGGAGAACTCACAGCAACATTTTCCTGGTTTGGGAGTGGGCTTAACGCTAATAGTAAAGATAGTAAAGTCGGGAGAACTCGCCTCAATACTATTTTATCATTTTCCCCCGGTATGCAAAAATAAACTAAATTTCTAAATCTCCCTGGTATAAATTAAAATTTTCACAAATTAATCAGTTACTTTGACCAAAATAGAATTTTACAATAAATCATTTAAACAAACCGTAATTGTTTCTCACCGGTAGTTTCCCCTAAGACGGTTCCGGAGATCTCTGGTACGGACCGGTTGCTCGGTTCAAGGTGTCGGTCGGAGTCGCTATCTATCGTCTAGCTTCGCTGCTACGGAGAAGCGTTGGTCGGTGTTCGAGTCTCTAATCGAACTGCCTAAATGAATCGCAAGCCGTGCTATACTATGAGAGTGGTTGGATACGTGTCGCGAGGCGATGTCAGCTGGTGGCGGTTCCATCTTCTGGGCGACGTGTGAACTTTATGCACGGATCGCTTTTGACCATATGTTCAACAGAAGGTCGCGGTGTTTATTTATATTTTTCGTTTTCACGGTGCATTTTGATATTAGCTATTTATGGTCTATTGCCGCATAGTGGCGCGAACCGACACTGTACCACCCGCATTAACGTACGCCTCTTAGGGTTGGGCCGTTTGAGGTGATTTTTTTTTAAATATTTGTCTTAAAATTCCCTATCGATCCCTCTTTCTCTATTTTGGATTCGGGGTCTTCATTTTCGCTGAATTTGACTGCATAAATGGGTTTGCATGGAAAAAACTAGATTTTTCGCACAAAAATGACCTTACGGAACACGAAATTGAGATTTTGCCGGAATTTTTTATGGGGAAATGCAAAAGGAAAAGGGGGAAAAATTAAAACAAAAAGACGAAAACAAAATGTTAAATAAGACACGGTTAGGATAAAAAATGCAAAATTCGCCACAAAAGTAAAAGAAAGTAGAAAAAAGCAAAAAAAACAAAGACAAGTTTTAAAAAAGCTAAAAAGTGGCAAAAACGGATAAAAAAGCAACAAAAAATGTAAAACAGTAACAACAAAAATACAAAACAGAAGCAAATAAAGAGAAAAAAGGTCAAAAAAGCTCAAAAACCAAAAGCAAAATCCGCCAAAAAAAAAATACAAAATAGAAGAAAAATAAAGACAAAAAAAAGGAAAAAGGAAAAAAATCAACAAAAAGTCCAAAAAAGCCAGATAAGACAAAGTAAAGGGAAAAAGGAAAATACGCCAAAAAAGAAAAAAACATACAAATATGTTAAAAAAAAGAGCAGAATAGAGGAGAAATAAAGGCAAAAAAAACAAAAAAAAAACTTTAACAAAAGTCCAAAAAATATGCCAAATAAGGGGAAAACCAAAATACGCCAAAAAAGTAAAAAAAGAAGCAAAAATAGTATGGAAATAAAGGCAAAAGGACAAAAAAAACATAAAAGGCAAAAAATGGCAATAAAGAGGTAAAAAAGCAACAAAAAAGATAAAAAAAGCAACAAAAAGGTAAAAAGTTAATAAAAAAAAGTTTTAAAAAGGACAGAAAGGTCAAACAAAAAGGAAAAAATGTTTTAAACGAAATCAAAAATGCTCAAAAAAGTCAAAATAGGGGTAAAAGGGCAAAAAACGCCAAAATAGTTAAAAAAAAACACAATAATATGAAAAAAGCAAAAATGGCAAAAAAATTAAAAAAAAGGGGGTAAAAAAGGAACAAAAAGGGAACAAAAAGTAACAAAAACGGCTAAAAGGTCAAAAAAGTAAAAAAAAACTTAAAATATGGCGAAAAGGCGTAAAAATTCTAAAAAAAAAAAGAAAATATTCGTTCTGAATAGAATTTTTCAAGGGCTCTCAAATGACATATTGAAATTCCGTGATATATTGCATCGATCATTTTTTTATAGAGCTCAATCGGATTAAACGTGTGGCCTCTATCGTGGATGAATACACACAGATAGACAGACAGACAGAGGGACAGACAGACAGACAGACTTTCATCTGGAGTACATTCCAATGATTATCATATCAGAAATTTTATAAAACATAACATATTTATATCAGAAATGAAATATCTTGCCGGATAATGTGAAGATATTATTAATAAATAATTGCGGATAAATTGCGTTAAGGAAGGATGGTCCGGAAAGCATTTTCCGGGAAGAATTGTCAAAAAAAAGAAAGTCGCAGGGAAGGATTGTAGTGGGAAAGGATTGTCGTATGGAAGGATTATCGATGGGTAGGATTGTTGCGAGAGAGAATTGTCCGACAAGGATTTTCCGGACAACATAATACGGAAAGAAAAGTTTGGGAAAGAGTTTTCCGGGAAGATCGAAAAAGAATTTTAAAATGTAAAGATCTGATCAGATAATTTTAAAAGTTACTGAATTCATACAAACAATTTTAAAAAAATATTTATATTGGGAGCTTCATTGTTATATAATTTTTAACAAAAATGGCGTCTAAAGTTTGAAAATTTTTTTTTAGCAATTTATAATTTTGATTTCAGTTAGTTACAGACCAATAATATAAAAGTGTCCGATAGAGTGTCTAAAAAAAATTTTACATGCAATTAAGTTTTCAAAAGAACTAAACAAAAAATTTTAATTGTTGCAATAAAATAATCCGAATGAAACCCTATATCCAAGTAAAGTGAAAATGTGAAGTGAAATGAGGTAAGAAGCGTCGCGGCGGTGAACGTAACGACCATAATTCAAGCGGAACAAATAATTTCAGATAACGGTATTGTAAGACATATCTGCAAAGTTCCTCGGCATATCCAACTCCTATCAGACATGTCCCCGGCATTTTCTGCTTTCATAAATAAGTAGGATTTATGACGACATGCACTCCGTGACTCCACTTCTCGACTTCACTCAGCTGCAGATGATGGCACCCCGTCATACGCCCACTTTTCTTGAATTTATCATTTTTTATGGTTTTTGTGTAACTGTGAAAGCACATTTGGACCTTGACTCGATGCGCACTGAGGATAAAATGTTTATTCTGGTATGACAAAATATCAAAATATACATTTTTATAACCTATAAATTATAAAAAATGTATAAAAGAAAATTAAAATTCGACCAAAAATTGGTATTTTATATATACAATAATTTTTTATAAAATATTGTTTTTAATAATAAAAGTAAATTTTTAGGATTTTGTCAGCCTATTGCTTTATTTGCCCACTCTGGTGCGGTAAGATAAAATGAAACGTCGGTTCTAAATTTGCTATATTTTAATATAAGGAGGCCTTGGAGGTTTAACGCACGTTACGTGTTTTTTTTTTCCTTAGTAAAGGGAGATATTTTTTATCACTGAGAAGACAAAGCCATTTGCTGAAAATAAAATAAAAATGTGTGATGAAAATAAGTAACATCAACAATTTAAGCTTATTATTTTATATGGGTTTCGTCGAAATTGGATGATTTATTAAAACATTGTTTTTGCAAGAATTATAATAAAATAAAAATCTTAAAATAAATAATAATTTTTCTTCTCTTTTATATCAATTTTTTTAACGACTCCCCTATCGTTTCTTATATCCTGTATTATTTTGTTGATTTAAGTTTTATTGTAAGGCCCTTTTGGCATCTATAAATAATTTAAAATAACTAAATTAATCAACTTATAATTATTATTGCCAGGCGAGACAGGCCATATATTTGTATAACATATTAATAAAAAATTGATAGCATCGAATCAACACGTATCGGTAACAGTAATAGTAAATTTTATGTTTATGTTCTAACACGTTTAGACAAATGATGTGACGATGAGTGTTTATTATTATGAATATAAAAACGCGAAGTATTTCTAAAGGGAGGTTCTTTCTTATATTACATTTGATGCGTTATTTTTGTATTTATTTCTTGACTATAATTGATCGAATAATATTGGTACCTTTGGTCCATTTTAGTTATTTAATATAGCATATTTGTCATGTATATATTATTACAACTATAATTAAAATTTAAATAGAGAGTGAAGAATAAAAGTTGTAACAAGTTTTTGTGGCATGAGACTTAGGTTACAATTTGTTGGTAATGAATAGCTAGCTCTAGTTTATGACTCAGGATGGATAAGTAAATTAAAATTATTTTTAATAATATTGCAAAATAAATTAATTATCAGAGCGCCACTTGCCTATTATGTCTGTCTGAAGGATCCCGACAAGTTGATCCCCCCACTAAATAATTTAATTGTTTAGTTGTTGATCAAACATGAAAATTGATATCCTGGAAAGGATTCAAATAAAACAGGTAAAAATAAACTGTAGTAAAAAAGATAATTAAATATATACTGAAATAATCAGATAAGTGCAGTTTGTCGAATTGTCCTGGCCAAAGACGACTCGACAAACAAATGAAGGTAAGTTATCTAAATATATAAAATTGTCGTGTAGATGACTGACTGACAATCAACGCACAACCTAAACCAGATTTGATGGAGACATGAAATTTTTAGGGTAGTTTCCTTTGGTAGTGTAGGGGAGCACTAAGAAAGGAATTTTGAAAATTTGCACTTTAAGGGGTTCAAAATTGGGGTTAAACAAATATTTACCCGCTCGAGTAAGTGCGTCAACCAAAAACCCGTTCGAGTAAGTACGTCAACCAAAAACATACAGGGTGATTCTTTTATAGGGGAGTGTCTCTGCAAATATTTTACTTTCCCGACCCACCTCCGAGAAGGGAAAGAGAGATAAAGATGGAAATATCCATTTTGAGGTCACCTGAGATGATTAAATCACCATTTCCAGATAGACGTCTGTTTGTCTGTGTGTATTCTTCCACAATAGCGGCCACACGTTTAATCCGATTGAGCTGAAATTTGGTATATGGGTTTGGGTTATCGGTAGGAAGAACCCATTAGTTTTTGTACGACAGTTATCAAACGGAAGTGTCACTATCAAAAAATTACAGATGCAATATCTCACGAAATTTGACATACAGTATGGCATTTGAAAGCCCTTAAAAAACTCTATTCAGAACAGTCAAAATTATTTCTCTAACTGTCACCTGTCAAAAACAAAAAAATCAACGAATACTTTTTCAGATATCTTTAACATTTTTTACAATTTCTTTAATTTTTTTTTGCTTTTTTTAAGAATTTTTATCATTTTTTAGCTGATTTTGCTTTTCATGTATTTTGTACATTTCGTTACATATGTTTGTATAATTTTTTTTTGCATTTTTTTCATTTTTTTGCATTTTTTTTGTTTTTTTTTATTTTGGGGTTTTTTCCATTTTTTTGCTTTTTTTGTATTATTTTTATTTTTTGGTATTTTTTTTGCGTTTTTAACGATTTTTAGCATTATTTCAGCATTTTTTGATTTTTATTTAGATTTTTTGGCATCTTTTTGCAGTTTTTTTTTATTTTTGGAATTTTTTGCACTATTGGCATTTTTTAACATAATTTTACTTTTTTTAGATTTTTTGGTATTTTTTTTCATTTTTATCATTTTTTGCATTATTATACTTTTTTTCAGCATTTTTTTAGATTTTTTTTTTGGCATTTTTTAACATTCTTTACAATTTTCTTTATCACTTTTTTTAACTTTTCAGTTTTTTTGGAACTTTTAACATTTTTTAGCTCATTTTTTACTTTTCATGTATTATTCTGCATTTCTTTGTATGTTTTTATTTTTTTTTTGCATTTTTTCCATTTTTTTGTTCGTTTTTTTGCATTTTTTGGGTTTTTTTTTGCATATTTAGAGTTTTTACCATTATTTTACTTTTTTTCAGCATTTTTAACTTTTTTTACTTTCCCGACCCACCTCCGAGAAGGGAAAGTATTGTGAACGAGCTAAAAAAATTTCGAGATAAAGATGGAAATATCCACTTTAAGGTCACCTGACATGATTAAGACCATTTCCAAATGGAAGTCTGTCTGTCTGTCTGTCTGTGTGTATTCTTCCACTATAGAGGCCACACGTTAAATCCAATTGAGCTGAAATTTAGTATATATGACAATATTCATCACAGAGTTTAAAAAGTAAGCGAAGGAAACAGATATAAGAAGGAAACTTTTATTTATTCCAACATCAACGCGGACGAAGTCGCGTTCAAAAGCTAGTTTAATATATTTGAAGCAAATAAATAGAACAACAGTTGTAGTATGGTAATAAAGATATTTTTTCGACAAGAAAATAAATATCGAAATGTTTAATTGAAAGCTCGTAAAAATTGTGTGGTGAAACGAAAAAATAAAAAAAAATTAATGAAAAAAATTACTTCAATGGATGAAGATACAAACGCAATTAAGAGAGGTCACGAAATTAAGCGTAGTTAAGATTTGTTAATTAGGAAAAATGTCTTCAACATCAACAAATTTAAAAGAATGTCCAATATATTCAATCGAAAATTGAAGTACGTTTTTTCTAATAAAAACAAACGCTTAATTACTCTATGTAAGCGAGCTAAATTATTTATTTATTAACGTTAAATTATATCAAGATAAATTTAATCAATCAAACGTGTCGTAATCAAATCAAGAAATAGTGAAAATAACTATTTATAAAATGTGTGCTTACGAATCACCAGACAAGAAAAAAAAAGAGAGATTTTTCTGTTGTCAAAAAGTTTTATCAAAAATCTTTCCTTTTTTAGGTTAATAAGCTCCACTCGGTATAAAGATGGTGTGACAAAAACGATTAGAACGGTCTTTCATGGTACTATTTCTATATGACAGTCGATTTAAGAATACTACTTTAAATGATGGTTAATAGATGTCACTACATGACCTATTTGGTTAAATTTATTTAAATAATATAACAAAAGTTGGAATATATGAAATATATGCTACAAAGTTAAGAGTGTCCGGTCAAATTCCCAACAGGACTCTCAGAGATTTTCTTTTCATTTTCAGGAATTTCTCATCATCAAATTTTGATACTTCATAATTTGCTGTTTGATCTTTAACTTAATCACGTTTTCACAAAAAATATATCCACTAATCTCTTACAAGTAAATATAAATTTTTAAACTTTTTCAATTTTGTGCTTGATTTCGATTTCGATGTCCAAGACTAAAAAAAAAATCCGATCGACACACGTTCAGTATCGAATCTACGTGACGGTGGACATACCGGAAAGGAAACAGAACCAACAGCGCCTACTCGCATTATTCCCGATTCCTGTGCCCTTTTTGCATCGAGTAACGTCTGGAAGAGAGAATGGATTGTTATTGGAAAACGTGATTCAAGGGGACCGATGAGTTTGATTTTACGATGCGTCAAAAAACGAACATAAGGATCTTTTTTTCGAGATACTGTTTAAACAGTTATTTGATAAATTGATAATTGACCTTTACGTGGAGTTGTTCACTTTTGTAAAATAATAGTAATAATAATCTTTATTAATCATTTAAAACATTTATAAAATATATAGGATAAGTCAGTGTAATAGTATAAATAAATAATTAGAAAGAAAAAATACATAGAAATATTGATGCCTTGTGACGTGTTTTCTTTCTTCCAAATGAAATTTGCCGTCACTATGACACCCACGGCTTCGGTATTTTACTAGATTGCCTCGGGCGCCAGATTTTTGGGATGGTTTACTCCACTGACTCTCGATCTACTGCCTCGAGAGTACCAGGGTAGCAACAGATGGAGGTTACAGTAATTCCAGGGGTCTGTTGTCGTAGACAGTTTAGCGATGCACGGTGTAAAACAGGCTTTAATTGTTTCACAGTGCCGAACCTGAATTTACCGGTTGCTTTTGTTAAAATAATAATAACTACAAGTGACTATTGATTTCTAGAATTATTAACTCTTGCCACTAACTACGGAAAGCTATATTAAAACGTGTTCTTAAGCAATTAATAACCAAAAGCCCCAGATTATTTGCAAACTAAATTTATTTATTTTTTTTAAATATGCAAGCAAAATTCATCGGTATATGATAGGATAAATAAAATCAGTATAAGATAGCGTGTAACTCTACGAAAAGCAGGTGAAGGTAAAATGCATAACTAGCGGTGAAAATGATATCTACACAGGAAAAGCGATACTAGGCACTAATGATTCTCAGGGGTGTTCCTTTGTATTTATGTCGAAATAAAATTAAAAAAAAATAACTAACGGTATTAGAACTTGTATAGAATAAATATCTCAAAAGGTTAACTGAACTAGATTCTTGCGAATAAAACTGATCTTTTAATAAAGGTGTCTGACTGTCTAACGCAATTTTTGAACTAGATATATTAAAATTCCCCAAACAGAACTCAAAGTTCGTTGAAAGAACGGCCGTTCGTGCTCCTGCTAGTTGCAGCGAACACAAGGGTCGCTAATTCAAAAACTTTGAATTAAATAAATTAAATTCCCACACAGAACTCAAAGTTCGTTGAAAGAACGGCCGTTCGTGCTCCTGCTAGTTGCAGCGAACACAAGGGTCGCTAATTCAAAAACTTTGAATTAAACAAATTAAATTTCCCAAACAGAACTCAAAGTTCGTTGAAAGAACGGCCGTTCGTGCTCCTGCTAGTTGCAGCGAACACAAGGGTCGCTAATTCAAAAACTTTGAATTAAATAAATTAAATTCCCTTAAGATTTTTTTTTTGTCGGGGCTAAACCTCATTTATTTAAGCAAGCATGAAATATTTTATCTGACATAAATATGCAGGAGACTGATTACTAATTAAAACATCGACGTAGCCAAGTGATATTTATTTACGCAAATAATAATTAAAAAAAAATGAATTAAAATAAATTTCAATATCCAATATTATTCCTCAAATTTATACAATAGAATTTCTTACCTCGGAAACACACACAAATCAGTTCGGTCACTTACGGTCGGTTATCACTATTGTTCATTTACAAATCGGCAGCAAAAGAGTTAATGCCGGTTCATGGTATCACAGATTCGGAGTCGGTTTCGGTATTTTAACAGAGAGAGAAAAAGCCCAGAATTTTCGTGGCTCCTGCCTTTTATCAAATTTTTCAAACCCCACTTAGCAAAACCCCACTAAAATAAAAATATGCGCGGCAGAAAACGAAACTGATTTGTGTTAAAAATTAATTTACAGAACTACAAAGGAGTAGCAACTAACAGGAGTAAGAATAAATTAAATACAGTATTTCCAAAGGAGTAGCGATTAACTAAATCGAATAAAGTAATTTAACTGATTTAAAACAAATAAAATAAGAGAGGGTGTTTACAGTTAAAAAAAAAAATAAAAATTGTACTAATTATGCAGGGTGAAAAATAACTTCGTTACAGCCTAACTTAAGGTCTCGTGAAAATAATCATTGGTTTTAGGTTAAAGAGCAAAGTTCGAAGGACCAGTTACCGAAGCAACAAATATTATTGTAATAAATTTTATTAGAAATTTCTACACTAGTAGTGATCTTTGTTTACTGGTAATTTTTTAAATGTATATATCCAGTGTATTGAAATACATAACATGTTTGATCGTCGAGTGGAATAATTGTAGACGTCGGAATTTGTGATAAAATTATTTAAGTTATCATTGACATATATGATGGTTTTATAAATACAATCTAGAAATTAAAAGTCTATCAACACCCGTTACAACACTGTAAGAAAAATGGCTAAAAACCAAACTGTAATGGACTTTTAATAATGCAGTTACAGGCATGGATGTTTTTAGCCGAAAGATGGTATAATAGGACCTATTTAATTTAATATTTTACATACAGCCTCAATATGGTGGTCCCATTTCAGAAAATAATTGACGATCCCTAGGAATTTAGGACAATTTGTAGAAACAATGGTGGCTGTTTCATATTTGAGCTTAAACGTATTGACAATTAAACTATTAAAAGGTAGAAAATATAAGAGTTTAGTTTTATTGATATTTATAATTAAAGCATTGGCGTTACCCTACTTTATAAAGCTGGATATGACCTTGGTTGCCAAAGCCTCCAGTTATTCAACGAAACGTGCTAAAACGACAAAGAATATATTGTTAGCTAATAGATCAGCGGTGATATGATCAGTTGAATTATTAGCATTGTGAAAAAAAGTGAAGGTCTTAATACTGACCTTTGAGGGACGCCTCAGTTCAATGCATGTAGGCCTGATTTAGCATCAATGACTTTTATAAACATTTTCCAGTTTTTAAGGAAGTTTATCAGCCAGTTCAAAAATACACCCCTGAATCCGAGACTATATAATTTCTTGTCAATAAAGTTAAATCAAAGAGTCGAAAACAAGAGACAAGTCAAAAAATATACTTGCCAGAAACTTCATTGAGTCTAAACAAGTATAGACGTGCTCCAAATGAATACAGGCAGCTGATTGGGTGGATCGCCCTTTGCAAAAACCACGCTGACATTCAGTTATAACGTTAAAATGATTTATAAAGTTAACCATTGAAGAAAGAAGAAGTAAACTTTTTTAAATTAAAGGCTGGTTCGTATATTTTTAGAGTTTTTAATTTTATTGTTATCTTCACTTCACTGTTTTAGGTTAAAGAGCAAAGTTCGAAGGACCAGCTGCGGAAGCAACAAATATTATTGTAATAAATAGATACGATTAAATAAAACCAGACTCTTCTATTATGCTCAAAAAGCAATAATGTTTAAAGAAGTATAGACGTGCTCCGAATTAATACAGGCAGCTGATTGGGTAGATCTCCCTTTGCAGAAACGGTGCTGACAGTCAGTTATAACGTTAAAATGATGTATAAAGTTAACCATTAAAGGAAGAATTAAACTTTTTTATGTTGAGGGCTGGTTCGTATATTTTTAGAGTTTGCAAGTTTATTGATTTCTTAATTTCACCGTTTTTAGGTGAAAAAACAAAGTTCGAAGGACCAGCTACCGAGGCAACAAATAGTATTGTAATAAATAGATATGATTAAATAAAACTAGACTCTTCTATAGGTTAAAAAACAATAATGTTTAAAGAAATACAGATTTACTCCCAATTAATACAGGTAGCTGGTTGGGTAGATCGCTCTTTGCAAAAAGCGTGCTGACAGTCAGTTATAACAGTAAAATAATTTATAAAGTTAACTATTAAAGGAAGTAAGAAACTTTTTTAGGTTAAGGGTTGGTTCGTATAGTTTAAGAGTTTGCAAGTTTATTATTTTCTTCATTTCACTGTTTTTTTGGTGAAAAAACAAAGTTCGAAGGACCAGCTGCCGAAGCAACAAATATTATTGTAATAAATAGATACAATTAAATAAAACTAGTCTCTTCTATTATGCTCAAAAAGCAATAATGTTTAAAGAAGTAAAAGCGTGCTCCGAATTAATACAGGCCGCTGATTGGGTAGATCGCCTTTTACAAAAACCGTGCTGACAGTCAGTTATAACGTTAAATGATTTATAAAGTTAACTATTGAAGAAAGAAGTAAACTTTTTTAAGTTAAGGGCTGGTTCTTATATTTTTAGAGTTTACAAGTTTATTGTTTTCTTCATTTCACTGTTTTTAGGTACAAGAGCAAAGTTCGAAGGACCAGCTGCCGAAGCAACAAATATTATTATTATAAATATTTACGATTAAAAAAAACTATATTCTTCTATAGGTAGCACTATTTTATTATGCTCAAAATCAATAATGTTCATTACAAATCTCTCCCGCGTTAACTGGAACAAAGAACGTGCAACAGATATAGATAATTTTTTTTCCACTTAATTTGCAATCTGTTACAGATTTTAACAACAAGCAAATGGTTTGTTTTTAAATCTGTCATGTAGGAAAAGTGTCCTGTGACCATTTCCTATAAATTATTAGTTAAAAACAAAGTTTAAAAACTATTTTTTAAATATGGGAATACATTAACACTACACTTTAAGATTTATTTTTTAAATCTCACGGCATATAAATCTTGAGCCTTCTTATCACAGTTGGGCTACGTATTAGATTTCGAGCTAGTCTGTTTGGATCCTTTTTTAAATGAATTTTGTACTTAACGTAGGAGTTCGTTATTTTCGATTTCACAGAGTCTCTCGCTATTAGATAATTTGGAATAAACCATGGAGCCCTGGTCATCAGTCGAACGACCTTCTATTTGAAACGTTCTAAGATTTCTATGTTGGAGAGTGGTTTATATCTGGACAGTATGTTCCAAGATATAGTATGTCACTGGCTAGGCTTTACCCATGATTTACAAATGTTTACAAATAATTACTAGAGCACGATTTGAACATGGTGGTTTCCATAATCATATGTTAGTTGGTGATAGTGGTTATCCAATAAAAAATTACCTGATTACATCTATCACTGATCCTATAAGTAGACAAGAGGAACTTTTCAATGAAGCACAGATACAGAGGAGAAATTGTACTGAATGAAAGTTTGGAAAATGGAAAAGAAGGTTCCCCATACTTGCATTTGGTGTGGATTAAAAATAGAGAAAGTTGAGCACAACTTACATGATAATAATTATTGCATATTATACATTTCGCAAACATTACCACTTTCGATTTGCGTCTTTTATAGTTCACTAATGCTTCATTCGCAGGACCGTCCAGCACCATAACTATAATATATAACTATATTATATTATCGTATACTATAATAAAATTAATTGTAAAACTTTTACTACCGGTTAACTATTTTTTTACAGATTCTCCTCGATGTAAAAAAGGACACGAAACAATGCGAGTGGGAGCTTTACCATTCGAAACGCTCGTTGTTCAATGCCACGTCGATTCCGTTCCAGAAGTTTCTCGTTTTTCTTGGACCTACAACACTAGCCATGGTGTTTTACCCGTTCAAGGAGGGAAAATGGAAAATCAGGGTAATGTGTCAATATTAAGATTCACGCCTGGATCAGACGACGTCGAATCGTTGGCTTGTTGGGCTTCGAACGGCGTCGGAAGGCAACAAATACCTTGTCAATTTTTTATCGTTCCAGCAGGTAGGTGAAAATATTTTGTTTCTAAATGATTTTTAATTCTTTTTAAATCAATTTGTAAGAGAAAACTTCGGAGCCCATTTTAAGCGTAATGCGAGAACTGAGGAATGTGAGATTTTGCATAGTTAAAGTTTAAATACAGGAGAAATGCACAAAGCTAAAATTAATATATAATAAAAATTCAAAATTAATTAAATTAAATATTCATTGCTTATTGGATTATTTTCTTTTAAAGGTGCGATAGCCGAGTGGGCTAAGGGGCTGATGTTAAAAGGCCGAACTCTCGAAAGCGTGGGTTATTTTTCTTAATTGTAATTTTATTTTTGAACTGACATTTTCTCTATTGGTAAAAAATAGAAAAAATTACAAAAAATGGTGAGATTAGAAAACAATTAGGAAAATATAGGGAAAATAGTGAAAACAGGAAAAAATTCAAAACAGAAAATACGGAATACAAAAAATTAGAAAAAATAGGCAAAAGTAGGAAAAAGAACCAAAATAGAAATTAATATAGAAAAATAGGGAAAAATAGGAAAAAGGGGAAAAAATAAAAAAAATTTAAAACGGAAAAAATTTAGGGAGAAATAGAGAAAAATAGAAAAAAATTGTAAAAAATAGAAAAAATACTAAGAAATAGTAAAAAATAGTAAAAATTCCTGTCGGTAGGGTCGACAGGGGAGGTAGATTTCTATTGTCTAAATTTGAGACTTTCATCCTTCCCCACTCCACGATATTGTCAGATCGAAAAAAGTTTCAAACAAATAAATTTTGTAATAATTATTTGATAAAAAAGTCTAATGACCTGTTTCAATATTTTTAAAAAGAGCGGAGATATGAATTTTTTGAAATTTCAACCCCATCCAGTTCCATCCCCATAGGTCCGATTAAAAAAGAGTTTTAATGACCTTCTTCAATATTTTTAAAAATGTTTGAGATACAAATTTTTTGAAATTTCAACCCCCTTCAGTTCCATCCCCGTGGGTCTGATGAAAAAAAGCTTCAGACAAATTAGTTTTATAATAACTGGAACATAAAAAAAGTCTTATGACCTGTTTTAATATTTTTGAAAATGACGGAGATATAATTTTTTTGAAATTTCAACCCCCTCCAAGTCCACCCGCGTGGGTAGGATAAAAAAAAGTTTTAGATAAATTAATTTTATAATAATTAGAGCATAAAAAAAGTTTAATGGTCTTTTTTAAAATTTTCAAAAATGGCAGAGATCTGAATTTTTTGAGATTTCAACCCCTTCCAATTCTCACCCCCTTAGAGGTAGAATACCCATTTGCAATATGCAACGAATTACAGCCCCAAAGAATTTTTGTACCAAATTT
Source organism: Neocrepidodera transversa (assembly GCA_963243735.1). Classification (NCBI taxonomy): domain Eukaryota; kingdom Metazoa; phylum Arthropoda; class Insecta; order Coleoptera; family Chrysomelidae; genus Neocrepidodera; species Neocrepidodera transversa. The sequence goes on from OY725347.1 coordinate 8,567,228, forward strand.
GGTGTCGATTGGACAAAAATTGCGACCTCTATCGTGCCGGAACGGAATGTCTACACATATATATAGGTATATACCGATAAATTTTTTTTTTACTGATTCTTATTCAGAAGGTCACAAACGGCGTAGCGCCCCTACTCACGCTTCTGGGTCCCGTCATTGAATCGATTACAATAAGTTGATTCCATATATGGAAATCTACCTAAAAAACAGTAAAAAATAGTAAAAAATAGTAAAAAACAGTAAAAATAGTAAAAAACAGTAAAAAATAATAAATAAAACAGTAAAAAGACTAAAAAAAAGTAAAAAATGGTAAAAAATAGTAATAAAACAATAACACAGGAAAAAATGGGGAAGAATACGAAAAAATAGAGAAAAATAGAGAAAATTGGAAAAAGTATGAAAAAATCGTAAACACAGAAAAGTAAACAAAATTGGAAAAAATAGACAGAAATAATAAAAATAATAGGAAACAATAGAAAAATGGGAAAAAATAGAAAAATAAAAAAATAGGGAAAAATAGGAAAAAAATAGGAATAAATAAAAAAAATAGAGAAAAGTAGGCAAATCGGGAAAAATAGGCTAAAGTAGAAAAAAATAGGAAAAAAAACCAGATGAAAAATGAAAAAAATACTACAAAATGGAGAAAAACGGAAAAAATATGGAAAAATATAAGTAAAAATAAGGAAAATTGGAATAAGTGAGAAAAAATCAGAAATACGAGAAATATTAAACAAAATTGAAAATAACAGACAGAAATAGTAAAAAGACTAGGAAACAATAGGAAAATGGGAAAAAATAGGAAAAAATAAATAAAAAAAAATGGAAAATAGGAAAAAAATAGGATTAAAAAGAAATAGAGAATAATAGGAAAATGAGAAAAAATAGGCTAAAGTAAAATAAAATAAAAGAAAAACAAATAAAACTACGGCAAAATAGAGAAAAACAGAAAAATGGGAAAAAATAGGAAAAAAATAGGAAAAAATATAAAAGAATCGAAGAACTGGAAAAAACATGAAAATGCAGTAAAAAATGGGAGAAATTGGAAAGAATAGAAATAACATGAAAAAAAAAGAAACAAAAAAAAATAGAGAAATGAAAAAAATGGGCGCAAATAGGAAAATAGACAAACCTAAGGAAAAATGGGAAAAAGTAGGAAAAAAAACATGAAAAAACAGTAAAAAAATAAGAAAAAACCAACACTATGATTTTAATTTTTTCAAATTTTTAACCAAAAAAGAATGATAAAAAAATTTAAAAATTTTGGTATAATTATACCGATAATTTTTCCTTAAACTTCTACTAAAGCTGAAATATAAACCGATCAAAAATAATTAAGTACCTAAGTGAGAAATAAAATAAAACTACGAAAAAAAAACAGATAAAAATGAAAAATACGATAAAATGGAGAAAAACGGAACAAATAGGAAAAAATAGAGAATAATGGAAGTAAAAATAAGAAAAATTGGAAAAAGTAAGAAAAAATCAGAAAAACGAGAAATATTAAACAAAATAGGAAAAATAGGAAAATTAGAATAAATAGGCTAACGCAAAAAAAATAGAAAGAAAAACCGATAAAAAATACAGCAAAATAAAACGGAAAATGGGAAAAAATAGAAAAAAAATATAGCAAAATGAAAAAATAAATAGAAAAAAAAACAGTCAAAAATAGAAAAAATTGGTAAAATAGAAATAAAATGAAAAAATAAAAAAAAAGAGAGAAAAAGAAAAAAATGGTCGCAATTACGAAAATAGAAAAATATAGGCAAATGTAAGGAAAAATGGAAAAAATAGAAAAAACATGAAAAAACAGTAAAAAAACAAAAAAAAACCAACCACTAGTATGAACAAATCGACAATAAAAAATACTATAATTAGTAGCTTTTTTTAAATTTTCAATCAAAAAAAAATAATGATTAAATTTAAACTTCTACAGAAGTTTAAGTATAAAACGATGAAAAATAATTAAGTACCTTAGCGAGAAATAAAATAAAACTATTCGATGTTGGAACAGTAATAATCCCGCGAACCCGAATGTACCATCAATTCAAAGTTTGGCAAGAACACGGGAATTACCGCCTAATCTCCAATGATATTTTTTGGAGAATGTACTTCGCGAGGTTTCGACTACTCCAACATCAAGTAAGTGATTACCGTCAGATAAGTAGTTTGAATATTCATAAGCCCAGAGAGAGAACTAACTCCAGAGATGCGAATATGGTAATGAAATTACTTCGACTCATATTATCAAATTTTCGTAGTGTATAAACTTTGCTTCATTATTAAACTACCTAATTTTAAATATGATGAATTTAATTTCAGACGTTATGTTGGAAGACAATGTGCGCTATAAACTTGGAGGATTCGTTGGATAAATATGGAGAAGCGATTTTATAACTGAACTTGGCATATGAATAAGTGATTATCCTAAAATAATACGAATGTTACACGAAATCGTTTATGAAAAAGTTAATAGGATGAGGATTTATTAACACGTTTTATTATCATGGGTAAAAATTAGAAAAAATCGGTTAAGTCACCCCTAAAATTTCCCGATCAGTATCCACGAATATATTTTCACATATTTAATATTAAAGTTTCAAATTTTGACATTTTTTTATTTTTGACAGGTGACAGTAGGAGAAATAATTTTGACTGTTCTAAATAGAGTTCTTCAAGGGCTTTCAAATGACATATTCCGTGGCATATTGCATCTGTCATTTTTTGATAGTAACACTTCCAAATTTCAGCTCAATCGGATTAAACGTATGGCCTCCATCGTGGAATAATACACGCAGACGGACAGACAGACAGACTTCCATCTGGAAATGGTCTTAATCATCTCAGATGACCTTAAAATTGATATTTCCATCTTTATCTCTTTCAGAAAAAACAAAAATAGGAAAAACCGAAGATAGATCTGGAAAAATTGAAAAAAGTAGAAAAAAATATGAAAAAATAATAATAAATCAGAAACAATGTAAAAATCCTGATAAAACCCAAAAAAAAATAAAAAAATCGGAAAAAAAACCGGCAACAGTTGAAAAAATTTGGAGCAATCAAAATAAATTAAAAAAACCAAAACCCGAAAAAATCGTAAGAAATCAGCATAAATATCAAAAAATGAAAAAGAGATGGAAAAAATGGTAAAACTTGATAAAATAAAAAAAGGAAAAACCCAAAAAAATAAAAAAAAACCGGAAAAAACTGGAAGGAACGAAAGAAATATGAAGAAATAGAGATAAATCTGATAAAAATATGATAAAAAAATAAGAAAAAATCGAAAGAAATCGTAAAATATCGAAAAAAGCGAAAAAGAAAAAAGATTAAATCTGAAAAAATCGGAAAACATCGAAATAAATGGACAAAAACCGGAAAAAATCCGAAAAAATCGAAGAGAGTAAAAACATCAAAAAAAATAAAGAGAAATCGGAAAAATGTAAATAACCGGATGTAATAAAAAAAATAATAGAAATACTTAAAAAAATTTATAAAATCAAAAAAAATCGGAGAAACCAGAAGGAACAAAAGAAATAGGAGAAAATTGAGAAACATTGAATAAAAACCTGGAAAAAAAAGTAAAAATCGTAAAAAATCGGATTAAATCTGACAAAATCAGAAAACGTCAAAAAAAATGGACGAAATTCAGAAAAAAATAAAAAAATCAGAAAAACAACAAATTGGAAAAAAATTGGTTGTGTCACCCCAAAACTTTCCCGACTACTATCGACGAATACTTTTTTAGATATTTATTCTTTTTTATTTTTGACAGGTGACAGTTGGAGAAATAATTTTGACTCTTCTGAATGGAGTTTTTCAAGGGCTTTCAAATGACATATTGCAAGTCAAATTCCGTGACACATGGCATGTCATTTCTTGATAGTGACACTTCCATTTGACAGATGTCGTACAATAACTAATGGGTTCTTCCGACGAGTAACCCAAACCCACGTACCAAATTTCAGCTCAATCTGATTAAAAGTGTGGCCTCTATAGTGGAATAATACACACAGACAGACGGACAGACAAACAGACTTCCATCTGGAAATGATCTTAGTCATCTCAGGGGACCTCAAAATGGATATTTCCATCTTTATCGCTAAAATTATTTTTAGCTTGTTCACAATACTTTCCCTTCTCGGAGGTAGGTCGGGAAAGTAAAAATAGAAGTATGAATGAAAAAATATTAAAAATAATTTTTTTTTATTTTCCATTTAATATCAACATAATTTTTACAACAGTAAGAAAAATATACAAGATAATAAAGAGAAAGAAACCGAAATATCGATAGACAAGCAAGAACGAAAAACAGAAGGAAAAATGAGAAAATTACACAGAAAAGTATTTTTCCATTAAAAAAATTCAACAGGAGTTTTTTACAAACGGACTTTTTTTCTAAACGACCAAAATTGTACGAAATTTTTTTCTTATAAAAAATTATTTTTTCTAATAAAAAATTATTCTATTGCTTAAGAGGGGGTTAACCTTTTATAAAAGATCAGAGTATATTTGCGGGGTGAAAGGCGAGGTAAAAATACAGAGCTATAAAGGCGTGACCTGATGATAAAGAAATATATATTTAGTGTCTCTGTCATGCGGCTTTGCGTAAAATTATAGTAAACATCTGATCGTCTGAGCGAAATAAAATCATAACACATTTCGAGTTCGAGTAGTCCTTTGTAAGTGACCGCCTATCGCTCCGGCTGACAAAGATATGGTATTTTAGTTCGGTTTCTTATATTTTACATTTTACTTGGCTCCGTAGCTTTTCATTAATTTTTAATCATTTACACCAGATTACATGAGATTTTTACTCTCTCGACCCACCATCCGAGAAGGGAAAGTATTGTGAACGAGCTAAAAAATTTTGTCTGTCTGTGTGTGTGTCTGTTTGTCTGTGTGTCTCTGTGTCTGTCTTTCTGTGTTTGTCTGTGTGTATTCTTCCACGATAGAAGCGCTTGAATCAGTGATGAAAAATGCTTCAAAATTCGCTTGCAGTGGTTCCAAAAATCATTTTTGAGGGTCTAATTTTAGATAGATCTTAACAATTTTTTTTATCAATAAAGGCAAATGTATAACTGAGGCATCTCTCAGAGTACTTTTTTGAAATAAACTTTTTTTTGTGAGATAAAAAATAATGAATCTGGTCCATTTTGTCAATTTTTTTTCTTCAATTGTTTCTCAAAAATTAAGAAAATCTTCGAGATAAATAGGGAAATATCCATTTTGAGGTCCCCTGAGACGATTATAACCATTTCCAGATGGTGTGTATTCTTCCACGATATAAGAAACACGCTTAATCCGATTAAGCTCAAATTTGGTATATGGGTTTCGGTTATCCATGGGAAGAACCCATCAGTTTTTATTCGACATCTGTTAAACGGAACTGTAACTGTCAAAAAATAACAGAAGCAATATGTCACAGAATTTGACTTGTAATACGTCATTTGAAAGCCCTTGAAACTCCGTTCAGAATAGTCAAAACCAGTCCAACTGTCACGTGTCAAAAATAAAAAAATGTCAAAGTTTGAAACATAAAATATCTGAAAAAGTGTGCATCTCTGAATACTCGTTGGGAAAGTTTTGGGGCGACACAACCAATTTTTTTTACCCTTTTGGATGTTACAATGTTTATTACTTATAAGAAGAATAGGTAAATAGGAAATATTTTGATAACAAAGTTTTTGAATAATAATAGTATTTAAATATTCGAAATATTCATAATTGGTTCATTAAAAAATACCTAAAATATTAAAATGTACTCCAATATAGATCTTATTTAGTTCAATAAAACAACCTTTTATAATTTTCACAACAAATATAACAAAAGTTGTTTAATTATGTTACATGTTACGTTGTATATAACAACTTCATCAGATTAAATATTATTAACAAAATTACCCTAAAATATATACTGCAACTAATAGTAACTAAAAATATAGTAACTGCAAATATGATATTTGTAATTTTTATTATACGAGCATGTCTGTGTTACTTTTTTCAAATTTGTCTAGAAAAAAATCACTATTATTAAAAATAATTAAAAAAAAGTACAAAGACGCGCTCTAAAGAATTACATACATAATCGATTATAGTATACCGGGTGCAAATGGGTCATTGGCCACCCCTATAACACTTTAACGAGTAAACAGATTTATATCAAATTTGGGTTGATAGAGCTATTTTTAGATTTTTTTACATAGAAATCCAATATGGCCGATATCCGGTTCGACTGGAAATCACATATAAATTGTAAATTCAAATGGAAGACCCGCTACATTTCTACATATTTGGATTCTACGACTCCAAATACGTATACGTCGAATATCAAATGTCACTTAAGACGCCATTTTTATTTTATTTTTGATTTTTTTTATCTATCGTAGGTGGTCATGATTTGGTGTAAATTACTTATAATTAAACTAGAATTAGTTGTAAACTCTCAATTTTGTCAATTATTTATTTTTGTTACTTTTATTAACCATTTAAATCAGCAAATCCAGTTTTTTTAACTAAAACTCAATTTTTTTAAATGAAACAGATGGGCCACCCAGTATTAAAAATTGTTTATTCAATTACCATTAAAATGATGTACATAACAACTTTTTTTTCTCAAATAAAGAAGAAATGTTATTTTTTTTAATTTCGATACAAAATTCTTCTGAAGACATCCCTGTTCAAAAAAGGATATTTACAACATCATATTTTAAATATAAATAATTATTAAGAATAAACAATAAATAATTGAAAAAATTGAGACTTTTAGTTAATTTTAGTTTGATTATAAGCAATTTAGATTATCTCATGACCATATAGGATGGATAAAAAATATTCAAAAATAGAATAAAAAATGGCGTCTTACGACACATTTGACAGTAGACCTGTACGTGTTTGAAGTCGTAGAATCCAAATATCTAGAAATATACCGGGTGTTTCATTTTAATTTCTAATTTTCATGTCATTTCCGGTCAAACCGGATGTCGGCCAAATTGGATTTTTATTTAAAAAAATCCAAAAATAGCTCTATTATAATCCACCAAAATTTGTTATAAATCTATTAACCCGTGTAAACGTTATAGGGGTGGCCCAAGACCCATTTACACCCGGTATATGGTATAACAAGTGGGATAGTAATGAAAAATGGTAACTCTTGATTACTGACACAATTTTGTAATAATTTTAATCAGACATAACAATAATTTTTCAATATTTATTCCGTTTCTGTAATAGCCTCAATTTATTTTTATTAATTCTTCTTTTATTTCATAATTTCTTTCCTTTTGTACTGACCGCCCACCGCCGCATTAGCAAAAAATGTTTTTTATTAATATCGTGTCAAAGAAAATGCCGAACAAAGAATCGCCGTCAAAATAATGCACTTGTTCTAGGTGCAAAAATCCCTTTCAATCACTTCACAGTCCACGCTGACTAGAAAACGATAACAGCGGTTTTTCTAATAATAATAGCTAAATCTTTTTTATTGGATATCGGTGTTTCATTTTCAATTTCACAAATGAATTCACTATCCATAATAAAGTCGTAAATCAGGTATACGCAACTTAAAAATTGAAAGTTTGAAAATGTCAAAAATAAGATTTTTTTTTTAAATATTGGATTGTTTTCCAATTAACGCATATAAGACAATGATTATGCTCATCATATATACATATAACTTAATAATATGTCATAGGTATTCGAAAAGGCAATCAACCCATTTGCATCTTTTATTGATTTCATCTCCTGTGCTATTTTTAGTATTTTTATTTGAACACTTCTATTAATTTTATCTCCTGTGCTATTGTTATGTTTAAGAATGAAATTGCAATTCATTCAGCAATTCATAGTATTCATATAAAAGTGCAAATTTGTGCGAGGGCGCTTGGATCAGTGATGAATCTGGCCCATTTTGTCAACTTTTTTCTTCAATTTTTTCTCAAAAATTAAAAAAAGTACTTCGAGAGATGCCTATATCCAACCTTTCTTAATCCAAAAGTAAAAAAATATTTTGAATTTTTTAACCACAATCCGAGTAGTTTGATTTTTGCGGTACAGTGTTTTACTTACAATCACATTAGGGTTAAACCCCTCTTAATTAGAAAAATAAGAAAACTACACTGAAAAATATTTTTCCACAAAAAAATTGTATTCGAATTCTCTTAAACTGTTTTCTAAATGGGCAAAATGGTACTCATTTTTTTTTATTGTTTAAAATGAGAAAACTCTACTGAAAAGTATTTTTTCAGGATAAAATTTCACAGAATCTCTTTACAGAAAATTTGCACTCAATCTGTTTTCTAAATGGACAAAATTGTATCTTTTCCAATAAAAAACTATTTTATTGCTTAACCAGAAAAATTAAAAAACTACACTGGAAAGTATTATTTCATGAGAAAATTGCACAAGAGCTTTTTGCAAACGGAAAAATTGCACTTAAACTTTTTTCTAAATGAACAAAATTGTACTCATTTTTTTTTCAATTAAAAATGATTTTATTGTTTAATCAAGAAAATTAGAAAACTACACTGAAAAGTATTTTTTCAGGAGAAAATTCCACAGAAGCTTTTTACATGCAGAAAATTTGCACTAAATTTTTATTTCTAAATGGACTAAATTGTATTCGAATTCTTTTCCATTAAAATATTATTTTATTGCTTAACCAAAATAATAAGAAAACTACACTGGAATGTATTTTTTCATAAGAGCTTTTTACAAACGGAAAAATTTCACTTCAGCTTTTTTTATAAATGGACAAAATTGTACTGATTTTTTTTTTTTTGAATTAAAAATTAATTATGGACAAAATTGTATTCGAATTCTTTTCCAATAAAAAATTATTTTATTGCTTAATCAAAAAAAGTAGAAAACAACGCTGGAAAGTATTTTTTCATGAGAAAATTGAACGAGAGCTTTTTGCAAACGGGAAAATTGCAATTAAGCTTTTTTTCAAAATGAACAAAATTGTACTCAATTTTTTTTACAATAAAAAATTATTTAATTAATCAGAAAAATAAGAAAACTGCACTGAAAAGTAATTCTTTAGGAGAAAATTACACAGAAGATTTTTATAAACGTAAAATTTGCACTCGAGCTTTTTATAAACGGAAAAATTGTACTCGAGGTTTTTTTCTAAATAGACAAAATTGAGTTGATTTGTTTAAAAAAAAAAATTAATTTATTACCGAATCAGAAATATTAGAAAACTACACTGGAAAGATATTTTTCATCAGAGCTTTTACAAACGGAAAAATTACACCGGAGCTTTTTTTATAACTGGGCAAATTTGTACTTTTTTTATTTAAAAAACTATTTTATTGCCTAATCATAAAAATGGGAAACTGTGTTGGAAAGTAATTTTCCAGGAGAAAATTGCACATGAGCTTTTTTCAAAGGAGAAAATTGCACTCGAACTTTTTTTTTGTAAACAGACAAAATTGTACTCGCATTTTTTCTAATAACAATTTATTTTATTGCTTAATCAGAAATACTACACTATACAGGTCTGTATTTAAAAAAATAAATTTCTTGTTGGTTTTAAAAAGATGAAATTAGCAATAAAATAAAAATAGCAATTAATAAGTGATTTTTTAAATAATTTAAAAACCAAACCGAATATTAAATATATTTTTATACACATTCTTCTTTATTTAATTATATCTCTAATACTTTCCATTTTAAAAATATTCGTTAAACAGTGTGAACAATTTATAATATTTAAATTTTTGATAACAAATTATGTTAAAATGTTTAACATTTGTTTGAATCTAAATAAACCACTTTAATTTATTAGTATTAAAGTCTGCTATTCAGATTAATCTTTATGAAATTGAATGTACACGTTAATTCTTCAAAGTACCTTTTACACTAATTATTATTATATACACCTAAAAGCAGCTTAAAGTTACATTTGAATTTTAATGTGTATAAAATAAATTTATAGAAATTTGCTTTTCATAATAATATTGCTGGTATTAAAAACTTTTCTTATTCATAAATTATATCAACAAAATTCGGTTGGGATTATTACACTAATAAAAATAATAATAAAATAACTAATATTTTGTCGTTATTGCATTTCCCACTACATTTTTTCTATGACCATGGTTTTTAGAGATTCTGATAATGATTCAATTTTTTTTTCTCTTTAAATTATAAACTATTACCAAGTTTTTTTTATCTAAAATTTGAATTTTAAATATTTTGGCGCTTTACCAAACATTCTAATAAATCGGCAAGTAGTATCAAATTTTTCTAGGTAATTACCACAATTTTTGTTTATTGAAGAAAACTTATGGATACACTGTAAAGAAATTTATACGGAAAATTAATGAAGTTAATCGTCTAACTGCTAAAATGCTACAAAAATATTAAAAGTTCACACGAGATGGCAAGTATACGCAAGTAACGATTATTCACCAAGTACATTTCTTTTGTTTGTTACATCCGAACCAATTTGGAAACTGCGCAGGACATTATGCGTAGATACCGAAAATCCTGGATTCTTAAAAATTTTCTCGGACAAATAATATCAGCTATTCAGCGCTATCTTTGATAAAAAAATGGGCACTTTAACAAGTAGGTATATTAAGTTTCATTTTTTTTATTTAAAAATATCAGCAAGCATTGTTACTAATGGGGAGTTCAAAAATATAACCTCACATTTTTTCTTTATTAACAATTAGAATTATTCAAATAAAACCCATTGAGTTTAATTGTCTACCGTAAGTTGAGCTAGATTTTTGAATTAATTAATTTAAAAATTCAAATTTCTAATTATTTGAATATTCCGCCATTACGATCGTGACGTCACTTATGTGCAATGAAGTTACCGTCAAGCCATTAACTGAAAATGTGTAAAGAAGAGAAAACGAATGAATACCAGCTGTTAAATCTCACTTATACAGACAAAGATGGAGAAAACCATTATATGATAATTGGATAAAGATGAAAACTTTTATCTATCCACTGTGAATTCGTATTCAAAATCGAGAGAGATAAATAGATATTAGATTCCGCTGTTAGATAAAGAAAACGACTATTTTAACGAGATAAGGCAATAATTTTCTGTTTGGTACATAAGTGCTGGGCACAAGCGTTTCTGATTAAGTGAAAGGTCGCGTCCGCGTCTGCTTACTGCATAATTCACTCTCACTGTTGTAGTTTGTATTCTGTAGAGCTGGTTGATGTTGATAATTTTCCGTGTTTATTTGTATTTGTAAAGATACGTAAACAAAGGTAAAATTAAACACAATTAAAAACATATTGACCAAACGACACTTTATAAGCAAACGTCATCTATATTTGAAAGCGTCAAGTTTATTTAGAGAAACTGGCCCAAGTTAATATTATGCTGCAGCTATTGCACATAAGTGACGTAGGCGCACTACAAGTTGCATAAATAATTTTTAAATATCAATCAATAAGTAATTTTTAAATATCAATTTTTCACGTTAAATTAAAGAAAAAAACAGAAAAACGATTTTTTCATAAAAAGAAATTCAATTGATTCTCAAATAATGCAAAAAAAAGGTGGACTAATATTTCAAGTTGAACTCATTATTATTAAATTAAATTTCTGTAATTAAAAAATTCCAGTTTTTTAATTAATTATAATATCTAAAATATTTGTATCCTTGTTAGTTGACAAATGCATGACAAGGATAAGATGGTAGATATCTAAAAGTATTGATATGGTACACTGCTCCTGCTTTGTAGTCAGATGTCCAATCACAAAATCTCAATCTGGGCTGGATTCAACAAAAAAAATTATTGTTCTGTATCCTGTCTCCACTTCTTTCTTGATTGGCTCTTATTTCTGTTGTTCACGTCTTCACCCCTTATTCTGGAATTTTTTCATGTTTTTCTTCAATATCTTGTTCTTGGTTTTCTTCTGGTATTGGATATACTTGATATCCAATCTCTTCCACTTCTTGCGGTATTATTTTAGAACCTCTTCTCAATTTCATTTGATGAGACATATTTGATTTGTTTATTTTAAGAATTTTTATTTTAATTTATAAATTAGTAAACTTTATTTAAACCAATTTGAACAAATAAAATAAAAAAAAACTGTTTATTTTTATGATGCAACAAACCGAATTTTAGAGAAATTCTCCAAAATTATTGTCTCATAAAAAAAATTGTCACTGAATACTATAAATTATGACCACCCTATTTAAAATTTCTTTCTTATAAAAAATGTAGAAAATCAACAATTTCGGAACAAACATATAATAATTTAAAAAATTCTTACCAAATTACTAAGGAATTTGTCAACCTTTTTGTTGATCGAGCATTTTTTTTTTTTTTTAGTGCCCCACGTTGGGCGCCATTTGTTATGGTGCACTGCGTGGGGCAATAAAGATTATAAGGGATGAAGACGTGAACAACAGAAATAAGAGCCAATCAAGAAAGAAGAGGAGACAGGATACAGAACAATATTTTTTTTTGTTGAATCCAGCCCAGATTGAGATTTTGTGATTGGACATCTGACTACAAAGCAGGAGCAGTGTACCATATCAGTATCTTTATTTAAGTGGTTCTTCTATGTTAGAGTTGACATTTACAAATGTATCTGTATTTTATACTAAGAGTATTTAATTTATAAATTAACCATAAACAATAATTCACAAATTACTAATATTGTATCATTAACCACAACGAAGCAAAAACAATAATCACGCTGTGCTCTGCTATGGGGCATCAAATCAAATCAACAAACTGAAGAAAAAATAAAAAACACCAAAAGCGCATGCTCAATGAAAACAATCCGTAAGTGCTCACACTCACGACCGTGGACACTTTTTAGCAGTTTCGAGCAATCTGGGATTGTTGGAAATACAAAACCAGAACAGAGAATTACGCGATCCAAAGAAATCCGAGTGAAACCAGAACACTAATTTCATATTGCGCTTGCGCCTGGCATTCTGGGGCAGATATTTTTCGAAACCAAAACAAACCTAATAATGCTGTGTTGCGTAAATGACTCAATGATCTATAATGGGGACGTGTGATGTGGTAGCTACAGCAAATTCATTTGTAGTATATGAAAATATACCTAAAATTATTCACAAAAATAGGCTAGGCTAACTTTGAAACACTCCGATTACTAAGAAATAAATTTTCAAAATTTCTAAGTGACGTCAGCTACATTAATTTGTTTAAAGTAATGTAGATAGCACGACAAGGCATAATTTACAGTTATCTGTCAAATATTACTAAACCAAATAGCCTCAGCGACTTTGACTATTAAAAACAAGAAGAAAAAAGCGAAATACATAGGCTACACATAAACATTAAAATAATAGGTTATGTTATACTGAAAAGTGACAAGTAAAACGCTGTGACTATAGCAGTACATCGGATGAACGTTTATTTTATATATCGATCGTTCACTGCGTTTTAAGGTTTACAAAGTATGGAATTATATTTGCGTATATTATATGGTTTCGGTGTATAAGGACCCGAAGTTTGTTTCCCAGTACGGCCAACTTTTTTATGTTTTGATAATTTTTTTAGCTCCCTAAAAACAACATAAACACAGTCATTGGTAACCGGTTTGATTTGTACAGTAATAATTTAAACACAAACCGTCACGTAAGAAAAAACCGCCCCCTCCAAGCGACTCCCTCTCTTTCCACAATATAATTTTTGTCTCGTCTAATTTTTTTTTATTATATTGTTTTTTTTTTCTTTTTTTTTTAGGTTTATTTTCCCATTGTTCTGTTTTTTTTTTCTTTTGTAGTCTTATTTTTTCTTATTCCTCTGACTTTTTGTGATTATTTGCGATTTTTCTGCCATTTTGTTTCGATTTTTTTTAATTTTTTTTTCTTTACAATTTTTTCTGGTTTTTTCGTTGTTCTTTGTGTTTTTTTCCGTTGTTTTACATCGTTTTTTTTGCGATTTTACAAATTTGTTTTTCAATTTTTTTAATATTTTTGTTTAAATTTGATTTCTGTTTTTCTTATTACTCCGATTTTTTTGTGATTTTTTGGGTTGTTAAAATTTTTTCTCATCTTTGTCAGATTTTTCTTATTTTTTTCTCGATTTTTCTCACCGTTCCTCATTTTTTCATCATAGTTGTTTTTTTTTATTCCTTTATTTTTTGCGATAATTTTCAATTTTCTTCTCTTATTTTTGGAAGAGAAAAAGTTTATTTATAGTTTTTCGTTTTTTTTTTCTCATTTTTATGATTTTTAGTTTTTTTATTTTGGTTTTTTGTCGAGTTTTTCTACTTTTTCCTCATTTTTGTTTTCTCATTTTTTCTTATTCCTCTGTTTATTTGCGATTTTTGTGCCGTTTTCTTGAATTTTGTTGCGATTGTTTTTAATTCATTCGATTATTTTCATCTTTTTATCGTTGCAATTATTCTGGTGTTTTGGTTGGTCTGTTTTTTTGGCTGTTAAAATTTTTTCTCGTCTATTTCTTATTTTTCTGATTTTTCGTTTTTTTTGTCGATTTTTCTCATTTTTCACATTTTTTCATCATTGTTCTTTTTTTTCTAATCTTATTTTCTATGTTTATCTCATTTTTCTACGATTTTAAGCGTTTGATTTTTTCGTCTTTTTCCAAATTTTCTGATTTTTCTTTAATTTTTTTCCGATATTTTCTATTTTTTTCTCCAAAATTAATATTTATTAGATTTCACTTTTTTAACTTGTATTGACTGGTAATCATTTTCATTTATACAGTAAAGTGTCTTTTTTCTTAATTTTTTTTCTTCAAGTTCGAGATGTAAAAATTAGATGGTTTATTTTATTTTCCGATCTACGATATAAACGAGTACATCCGATGTACTGTTAGTCACGGCGAAAATAAAAACAATACAACTTTCTTCTTTTCTCATGTTTACATCTAGCCTCTATTTAATAAGGAATTCAGTTCCTATATACTGCCATCTCTGAACAGTATTTTCAAATAATGTAGATATTTTTAAATTTATTTTTTTTTAATAAAATATAGGTTTAAAAAATTTATAAATATTTTTTCTAGGCATATTTGATAACAGACTTGTAAGTGCCAATTTAAAAATTTTACATAATACGTCCCCATTGTGCTGATGCAAGGCTTGTTCCCGAAGCGAGTTCCTAACTTGTTATGAACATAGTGAGTTGCGCAGTTATAAAATAATGGACCAGGAGTCTGCGTAGTACAAAATAATGAAAGAGTTATTTTATACTGCGCAAGTCAGTACGTTCATAATAAGTTAGGAACTCGCTTCGGGAATAAGCTGATTCAGTGTGTTAATACAGTGTGTTAAGACAACAAACAGCGTCATCGTTGTTGTTTAGGGTGTTGTGTTACCCTATGACTAGATTGAACTGATTAGATTAAATCGCGCCTTACTGTAAGATAATGATTGTTGTGTATAAATTGATACTTGAAGCCTGATCGTGATGACTGAAACGAATTTATTTTTTTGATCTTAATTTTTTATTTAATAAAGTGATTTAAGCTCAATTATTTATTTTTATGGTTCATTCCACGAATAAGATTTATTAGACGCCAGTCGAATTGATTTTTTTTTGATGTTTTTTTTAGAAACAATTGACAAGAAAACTACAATATATTTCAAAATCCTTCTTTTTCTTTTCTTTAAGGATGTAAGGAAATAAAGATCGTGTTATAAGAAAATTTGTTTATTTAAAAAAAAATATTTTGACCAAATTAAAATATGTTTTTATTTTAAGAGACAGTTATCTTGTGTTCTTCTTTTCGATTTTCTTCTTGGTTTCTTCCAATTTTTTACTCCAAAGAAATAGCAGGTAGCTTCAAAAAATATTAGTAACCGGCAGCTCCAAGAGATATTATAGTAGGTAGCTCCAAGAAATAATTATAGCAGGTAGCTCTAAGAAATATTAATAACAGGTAGCTTTGAGAACTAAGAACCAAGATGGCAGGTAACTACGAGAACCAAGAACCCTAAAAGTTTACATAAGATATAAAATATGTCTTCGGTTTATAAATTCCCGGATGTAGTAGTCTCTGTTGGGTTTTTTTTTTAGAAAAGTTTATAACAATATCAGAGTAGCAAAATATTACATTACATAATTTCTTTTTTAAGTGAAATAAACAAAAAATTAAATTAAATTTTAAGACAATCTGTAAAACAAGTTTAAATAAAAAGAAACCACAGACATAAGGCAACTTATATTATTATTAAAGGTAAAAAGTAAACTTGTTAATGTTATAAAAAAAATATATATATACCGGCATTAAAATAGCAATTAACAAACGTAAAAGAGTCAAAATAATTAAAAGAGATATGAGAGAAAATAAAGGAAAACACATTATAAAATATAAACTTACCCAGTTTAACACAAGGGGAAGATAAAAAAAAATCAATGTAAGATACGACGGTATACGATAAAGTTTTTAAGTTAACAATAGCGAAAAAAGGAAGAAAAATGTTGGGACGGGATCTTTATACTTACGATTTAAGAGAGAGGTGGAAATCTACGGTAGAAATGGCAATTGATGATAACAGAACCAGAAATAAAATTAAATTTGAATTTAAAAATGTACGAGGTGAGCTGAAAAATGAATTATAGAGTGACCCAAGAAAAAAATAACGTAACATGACTCCGAGAGATAGGGCGGAGGTGCAGATAATGGTGTCTGACCATATGTAATCCCATTCGGCATAATGTAAAGTTTTACGGGAATTTAGCCATTGACCATTCATCGCGATATACTTAATATATTTTAATTATGATATAATAAAAATAATACCAGTAATAAAGTAACTTCTATACAAAGTATTCTTTATTTACTGTTCAAACAGGTTTGCACCCAACTACAGAACAGATATATGAATAGTATAAAATACATATAGAAAATAGGGAAAAAATAACAGCTTATAACATATAATCAGTTCAAAAAAAAGAGAAAAAAAAATTGCTTCCCAAAAAGTACGTCTTTATGGCCGAAATCCTAGTATTAAAGATACCGTGTTGCACGTTGAGCACATTTTATGTAAGGGAGAAAATTTTAAAATATTAGTTCGGGGAGTGGGAAGGTAAAAGGTTTGACATGTTCTGAATGTTATTCTTGGAACAATAAAATCGAGCTTTTGTAGAAAATTTGGATTATTAAGTTTGTTATTAATGACTTTGTGTAAAAAGATTATTGGCTTAATCTATTTACTTTATGCCGGGAAAGAAGTTCAGTGTTGCTGATGGAAATTGACGGATAAACGTGGTCAATTCTAAATGACAGTAGTTTAAAAAACTTAATTGTTAATAATAAAATTTGTCTAAATATTGGCTCAAAATGTATACAAAAAGTTAAATAATAACTAATATACAGGATACCATTGTCATATATAAAGTTATAAATTTAAAGTATCAAAATTAGTTGATATTAACATAAGTATTTTAGAAATACCTTAGCATATTTTAACATGTATTCGTTGTGTATAATTTAACAATTCGTAACAATAAATAAATTTCTATCTCTAAACTTGTCTTAGTTAACAAAGTACGACACAAAAATAATTGTGTTTTCTTAAAACGAAAGCAAGCGCCCAGAGGCAGACAGTAATATCGAATGACATTAGGCAAAATAATGATTGCCAGTCACAGCCGGAGGATTATGCCGTTTCATGCGTTCCCGGCTCCAAGTTATTCACGAATTGTGACGTTTATTGAGTTATTGTCTGGAGAAAAGCCGTTTGAGGTTAGTTGCTTCGAATATGCGGCGAAATTCCAGAGAAGGCGAGAGTTAATATCACGTATTTCACCTGTTGGATGTTACAGGAGTGACAGCGACAGTAAGAGGAAACGCAGTTACGTTTATACGAGGTATTGTATTGGTAATAAGATGAATAATAAGAAAAAAATATTCAAAATATAATAGTTAAACATTTGACGATATTAAATAGTAATCGCGTAAATCGATGTTCAATTCACAAAAAGTTTTTTTCAAGCTAGATGTATCATTTTACCTCGTTGAAATACAATTGTATAAATTATTTGTTACCAAAATTTAACTTAATTATTACTTTAATTAAATCTATACACCACAAAATATTTTTCAGATCGTAACCCAAGCAGCAAGATGTCGTCAATTTGACGTTGTTTTTTCGTCATTTTCAATCCGAGACGTCATTTTACCAATAAATGACGTGATTTATGCCGATCATTTTTGGATGTCTGGTAGACGTCATAGAGATCACGTTATTTTTACGAGATTTTTCGTCATTTTAGAAAAAATAAATATATATTGTTTTAATTAAAAATTTAATGCACATAATTCACATTTATGAGTATTAACATCGACTTATACTTGATTTACATTTTTTCGTGTTGTCATTTTTACAACATTTTTTCGTCATTTTTGTCATATAATTTGATTATTTATTTCTCTCAAAGATGGCATCACTGGGAAGTGTAAGTGATGCCGAGCAGACAGGCAAATTCATATTGAATAATGGCTGCCGATTGGAATGGTTGGTTTTTTTGTGTATCTGTGTGCGACCTTGTTACGATTGTGAATGAATTAAAAATTAAGAGGTAAGTTTAGCACGAGTAATTTTTATTTTATGTTTCTTCCAAGACTTGTACCAATACCAAGATTTAAATTTGTTTTACTTTTATTGAGTTGCTACTCAGCTTTGTAGTGTGCATGCATGTAAAATGGCGGAATATAAATTTGAACAAATTTAATTTAAATTATTTATTAATGAATTCAGTAATTTAGACTTCAATAAAAGATCAACGATGTGGATTTTTAAATTTCTTTGATCAATATTTACATCGACTTATATTTGATTTACATTTTTTAGTGTCGTCATTTTTTCAGCAGTTTTTCGTCATTATTAACTTAGAAAAATTTAAATGTTCTGAATTCTGTAAAAACCGTTTTTAACAAGTTTATATTTTTTAAGTCTACCTATATTTTTAGTAAATTTTTTAGCCAACGTCATTTTTACGACATTTTTCGACATATTTAACTTTAAAAGATTTTTCAATGTCTCTTCAGTAAAAATTCGTATTTTGTCAAAAAATCAGTTTTCCTATTAAAAATTTTTATTTTTAAAATCTGATAATTTTAACAACCTGCTTTTACATGGTATTATAGGCTAAAAAAATGTCTTTTATTAGTTTTTTATAGTTATTTTAAACCAATTTTCAAATCTATGCGTAAATAAAAATCACTATTATATAAATAATTTCTATTGCATTAACATTGATTATTTACTTGTTTTTTATAGTATAGTTCAGTATATACGAGGTTTGTCAAAAAATGTAAATTGTGAATGTGAAATATGCAAGTACCTTCATTTTTGACAATATCGAAATTTGTTATAAAGCCAACTACGTTCAGATATACAATAATATCCATGTGCATTAATAAATAAGATTTTTATTTTTTTGAAACTTTTTACAATAACATAATTACATTTTAGCTGTATTTTATGTCACTTATGACTATATATTTCAATACATTTCAATTGTAAATATATTTTTTTCTACCAATTTTTGATGTTGTTAAAAGTAAACGTAATTTACTCTGGTACAAGATTCACATTTTTTTGGCACACCTCGTATACTACTGAAAAATTTAATACCTGGATGGTTGTATTTTAGTTTTTATACTATGCAGAAATTTTATGAAGAACAAGTTTTTTTATAAAACTAATAATAGAAAAGTTTCCCATATGGTACCGACTTAAGTAGATTGCTTCATCTACTGGGATGTTTGTGAATTCGAAAAAATGTGTATGTTTAGAATAATCATTTATGTTAAATAGAATAAACATATTTCTATTCTTTTTAATAAACGCATTTTAGTTTTGGAAAAAATTGTTTTTATTAAAAAAAGTCCCAAAACCCCAAAATTTTAATAATGAAAGTGTCAAACTTTTTTATTAAATCAGTTGTTTTATGCTAATATAAATACATTAAAATGAAATATTCACCTTTTTTAATTAACAGAAATTGTTGTTTTGTATATGTTGTATTTTACTATAGAATATGGAATTTTGACATGCAGATGACCAGACAAGTTTAAAAAGCTGGTCAAATAAATAACATTCCGAATTCCAGAACAAATCTTCTTGGATGTTCAAAATGAAAAAATAGCCAAGTTGACGTATGTATAAAGTTAATTGTATCCTCATTTTTCTTTGGTAAATGACATTTTTACGTCAGAAAATCACGTATTTGTATGGTATAAAATGAAACCCTTTTACGGCATAAATTCACGTGATTTTTTGCGTCACACAATGATGTCCTTTTACGTCATGCAATGACGTCCTGTTTACGTCATGCACTGCCGTCTTTAATACTTCATACAGTGACGTCCTTTTAACGTTATAAAATCACGTTACTGGGCTGTGACATAATCACGTGATACTATCGTCATAAATGACGTTATTTTAAAAGTCCAAATGAAGTCCTAACCTCAAATAATGACGAAAAAATGTCGTCAAAATGACGACAGCTTGCTGCTTGGGAATGTCACAAGTTACATGAACCATAGTGCAATTTAATTCTTATTTTTATCTTGTAGGTTAAATTTGCTCTCATCCATTTGGAATTTACTAGTTCGGTGACGTTTCGGCATCAACCCTCTTCAGTTTGAGGGACCAGTGTCTGATTAGCACATCAAAATGAAATTATACATTGCATTTACAGTTTTTTAAAAAGCATAGCTCTAACTTCATTAGACTTAAATAAACATTATTAACACTATTTACTAATTTGGAATCTCAGAATTTTCAATATTAATATTGGCTAGCATTTTATTCTTCTTAACGCTCTAGAAACTAATGGCGAATGTAAAAAATGATGATCTGTAGATACATTTTGCACGCTATAAGAATCTTTTTAAGCGGTGTTGCAAAGGATTTTTTCTAATTTTTTTATTATTAAATAACCAATAAAGTTCGGGAATTTTGTCTCTAGATTTACTAACATTTAGAAGGTTAAATAAACCCAATGTTTTAATATTTAATCGTACCGCAATTATTATTTCCCCTTTAAATTTATTAAAATTTTAGAATGAGAAAATGCTATAAATTTAATACCATTTTAAGTACATTGATGGCCATAGCCAATATTTTATCATTCCAATGCGAAATGTCACAAAAATTGAGTAATTATAGAAATTATACAGTTAAGTAACCTAGCAATATATTTTCTTAGATTTGCTGATCCAAAAAGTTGTTAAAGTCCAACATTTACTAATATTTTAAAGAAATTAAGAAAAGTTGGATATCAGTTCACTAGATTTACTGAAATCGTTTGAAGTATAGCAACGTCACAAGTTTTTTTTCTTCTAGATATATTAAAATAATAGAAAGTGTACGAAAATGTAGTCAGTTAAGACAACACTGCATTTTCCTAATTTTACTGATATTAAAAGCAATTTTTATTCTAGGTTTACTGAAATTTTAATAAGTGTTGCAAAATCGTATTTTTATTTTATATTTACTAAAATTTAAGCAGCATCTAAAATACTTTGATTATAATTTAATGAATTCAATTAATTTCACTATATCTAATGCAAATTCATGAAGTTTGGCAACTTTGTAACAAAATTTACGTATCCCTGCGTCTGTCAGTCTGTATTTTAATTAAACCCTAAAATACTAACTTAACGTACTTTGATGAAAATTTACTACACGTTTAATAAATTTGAAAAAAATATGTAATTGCACATGACTTTAAGTAGTATATTTATGAATTTAAGCAACAATTTTATGCCGCTGTTTGGAAAAAAAACATTTCCAAATATAAAACGCAAAATTGAACGTTTATTAAGTGTTTTTAAGAGTAACTATTTTTTTTTCTATGCTTACTGAAATTATAACAAGTGTGCGAATATAATAGAATATTGCCAAACTTCCTAAAATTTCAGTAATTCTTTGACAGTTTTTTTGCAGCACAAACGAACGTAAAATGTCGGTGAATCGTAAATAAATATTGCATTTTATCAATAATGCTAAAATTTCAACTTTAAAGAAAAAAATGCAACTTATTGATTTCACAACTTTCTTACTTTAACGGAAATTTTCGAAAATTATGCAACATCGCAATTTTTCCTAAATTTAATAAAATTATAGGAAGTGAGCGAAAAGGTAATTAAAAAAAAAATTGCAACGTTGAAAAATTTCCTAAGTTACAATTTCCATTAATATCAACTTTAAAAATAACTTTTTTAGATTTACAAAAATCTTATGAAGTTTGACATTGCAAAAAATTTCCTTGATTTAACAAAAAATTCTGAATCCTTAACTTACCAGTCTAAAGAAAGTGTGAAAAAATCAGTAAATTCATTAAATCTGACAACAATGGCAAAAATTTGAAAATTGTAATCATTCAAAAATAAACCATAATGTAAATAACATCATCACTTATAGAAAGTATCATTTCCGGTTGTTTAATTAACACCAAAATATACAGATAATACTTAATAGTGTGCAAAATTTCATCTAAATCGGTTTAGTAGTATTGAAACATTGACTGCTTAAACAAAAAAAGTGCTATAAAATAATATATTATTAAATCACGTTTATCAAAATAAATAAATTATTTTTTGGTTGCCAATTTCAGCGGTTCATTTTTGCTTATAAATTCTAGGATGAAAATGGCGAGTTTGTGATGCCAAGCGAACGTAGGGCACGTCTAGGTCATTTGGGTCAGGTGTGAGATCGTGAATTTAACATGGAATTGCACTTAGTTTATTTATCAATGATCCTTAAAATCAACCATTATTTCTAATCTTTGTAGCTCGTTACATAGATTCTATATTGTACTATTATATAAATAGTTATTGTACAGTTACAGTGATAAAATTATTTCTAAAAGCAAGTTTAATTTAATTAAAATCAATATTTAAAATGTTGAAATTTAATGGAAGTTTTAAATATTTTATTTCTTTTTTTTGTACTTTCTTATTGCTTGTATCATATCATTTATAAATACCAGACAAAGCAAAGGACTTCAAATGAATTCTAGTGGAATTCTAAAAACAAAATGTTTCATAATTTATTTAATAAATAAGTTAAAGCAGTAATTGTTCAACTGTAAGATTTTTTAAAGTGAAAAATTATGTTAAAGTTCAAAAACTTACTTGAAACTTTAAATTATCGATTAAAACAAACTTTGAATTTTAATAATACTTCCACCATTTTTTTAAGTACGTAATCAAAATACTTAATTGTAAATAAGTGCGTTATTTATTAAGGTGAATTAGTTTCTTTAATTTACTTTACTTTATAACTGACTAATACAATTTTGTAATGTTTTAAATTTTTTCCTTATGACGTCATCTATTCTACAATAATGACGTTACTATAAGTTCCATGAGTGACTATTGGAGCTTGTATTATCTCCTACAAACGTAAAAAAGTTTGTTGCTTAATTTTAAATTAATTAGGAATTATCACATTTTAATCATGGGATAGCGCTTTCGCCATATTTAAGTAGGTATTATTTAAATAATTTATGTCAGAAGGCGCTTACACCATTTTTGTAAATTGTATGAAATCAGCAACTTAATTATTAATAATTCGCTTATTTATGAAGATAAATTAATTTGTCTGACGCTTATTATAGCCTGTTTTGTCTGCAATATTTATGAAAAATTTTGTTCATTAGTTTTGAATGGTTTAGTAGTTATCGTTATTTAAATAATGTATGTCAGATGGCGCTTTCACCATTTTTGTAAAATGTACGAAATCTATTAAATGGGAAAAATATCAAAGAAAGCCAAAAATCGAAAAAATGAAAAAAAATCAGAGGACAGGAAAAAATGAGAAAAACTCAGACAAACAAAAGAAAAAAGCAGAACAATAAGAAAAACTGAGAAAAAATTAAATAATTTGAAAAAAACCTGAAAAAAAAAACAAAAAATCGGACAAATGAGAAAAAAAATTGAAAAAAACAAAATAAATCAGAAAAACGAGAACAAAAAATAAAATAACCGAAAAACAACAAGTCAAAAAAAAACGGAACAATAAGAAAAAAATGAGAAAAAATTATAAAATATCGAAAATATCAGAAATAGAAAAAAACAAAAAACAAAAAAATAAGAAAAAATCAATCTTTCTCTCTTCATTTCTTAAAAATTAAATATAAAATAGTAAATTATGAATTTTATATGAATAATTCTAAATAAGAACAAATCCTTTTTAAATTGCAATAAAACGGAAAAAAATTCCAAAAAAATGTCAAAAAGAGGAAAAAAAAATTGCAAATAAAACAAAAAAACAACCAAAAATGTCCGGAAATAAAAAAAAAATTTTTATTCAAAAATCCAAGGAATTCAAATAAATCAAAAAACCCAGCGCACTAAAAAAAATTAGAAAAAATCAGAAAACAAGAGAAAGAAAAAAAAACAAAATAACAAAAATAAACTAGAAAATATCAAAGAAAGCCAAAAATCGAAAAAGATCAAAAAAATCAGGGGATAAGAAAAAATGAGAAAAGCTCGGACAAAAAAAAGAAAGAAATAGAAAATAGCAGAACAATGAGAAAAAACTTGGGAAAAATTAGAAAAAATTGAAAAAAAACATAAAAAAAACAAAAATGAGACAAAGAGAAAAAAGAGAAAAAAATTTGAAAAAATCAAAATGAATTAGAAGAACAAGAACAAAAAAATAAAATACCCGAAAAGACAAAAACTCAAAAAAAAAACAGAACAAAGAAAAAAATGAGAAAACATTATAAAATGTCGAAAATATCAAAAAAAAAACAAAAAATAAGAAAAAATCAATCTTTTTCTCTACATTTAATAAAGATTAGTTATAAAATAGTAAATTGTAAATTTTATATAAAGAATGCTAAATAAGAAACGAAAACAAAATCGAAAATAAAACCAAAAAAAGACCTAAAACAATTGTAACAAAAAAAATTTTTTTTGCATTCGAAAATTCCAAAGAATTGAAATAAATCAAAAAAATCAAAGCAATAAAAATATGAGCAAAAATCGGAAAACAAAAGAAAGAAAAAAAACAAAACAATGAAAAAAATCGAAAAAAAAAAAATCAAAGAATAAGAAAAAATGAGAAAAATTTAGAAAAACAGAGAGTAATAGAAAAAAGCAGAATAATAAGAAAAAACTTTTACAAAATTGAAAATAATTCGAAAAAAAAACAAAAAATCGGAAAAAAGAGAAAAAAAAAAGAAACAAAAATTAGAAAAAAATCAATATAAATTAGAAAAATGAGAATAAAAAAATAAAACACGAGGCAAAAACTCAGAACACAAAAGAAAGAAATGAAAAAAAGTACAGAACAATGACAAAAAATTATTAAATATCGAAAATATCAGGAAAAATCAAAAAAACAAAAAAATGAGAAGAAATCAAATTTTCTCTCGTTATTTATTAAAAATTAAATATAAAATAGTGAATTATAACTTAGAAAAAAATCCAAATAAGAACAAATTCTTTTTAAGTCTTATCATCAGTTTTGTAGAAATAGACAAAAAAAAAGGGGGAAGAAGGTCGCTTAAAGGAGGTATAACGCTTTTTTCTTACTTGACGCTTTCTGCCAGTCAACTAGCAAGCCGCGTTTAGTAACTTCGGTCCAAAAAAACTTATTTGTTGCAAATAACTTTAATTGAAGAACATTTAAATTCCAGGGCCAAACTTCTCATATATATAGATTAATGATGTGACGTGCCAAAAGCTTTAAAAAAAATTTCAATACAAAATACTTTTATAGCGGGTACCCGATGCGCTGACCCGATCCTGTTCAAATTTAATAAAGACAAAAATTACTAGTAAAGTGGAAACGGGAACTCGATCGAAGCTTTCGTTCAAGAGTTTTATTGTATATATAGACAGACAGACAAAAAAATTGAAAATAATGTTGCTGAACTTTAAAAACTTAAAAAAATAAGTGCCCGTAAAGAGACTTGTAACTTTAGGTGGTACGGTAAATGAGACTTACAACCTTAAAAAACCTTATTTACAATTTCAACAAATTATTCAAAATATAAAACTAGTTGAAAATATCCCAAGCAGCAAGCTGTCGTCATTTTGACGACATTTTTTGGTCATTTTTTTGAGGTTAGGACGTCATTTCGACTTTTAAAATGACGTCATTTATGACGATAGGATCACGTGATTATGTCACAGCCCAGTAACGTGATTTTATAGCGTTAAAAGGACGTCACTGTATGACGTATTAAAGACGGTAGTGCATGACGTAAACAGGACGTCATTGCATGACGTAAAAGGACGTCATTGTGTGATGCAAAAAATCACGTGAATTTATGCCGTAAAAGGGTCTCATTTTATACCATACAAATACGTGATTTTCTGACGTAAAAATGTCATTTACTAAAGAGAAATGAGGATACAATTAACTTTATACATACGTCAACTTGGCTATTTTTTCATTTTGTACATCCAACAAGATTTGTTCTGGAATCCGGAATGTTATTTATTTGATCAGCTTTTTAAACTTGTCTGGTCATCTGCATGTCAAAATTCTATATTCTATAGTAAAATACAATATATACAAAACAACGTTTTCGGTCAATTAAAAAAGGTGAAAATTTCATTTTAATGTATTTATATTAGCATAAAACAACTGATTTAATAAAAAAGTTTGACACTTTCATTATAAAATTTGGGGATTTGGGACTTTTTTTAGTAAAAACAATTTTTTCCAAAACTAAAATGCGTTTATTAAAAAGAGTAGAAATACGTTTATTCTATTTAACATAAATGATTATTCTAAACATACAAATTTTTTTAATTCACAAACATCCCAGTAGATGAAGCAATCTACTTAAGTCGGTACCATATGGGAAACTTTTCTATTATTAGTTTTATAAAAGAACTTGTTTTTCATAAAATTTCTGCATGGTATAGAATCTAAAATACAACCATCCATATATCAAATGTTTCAGTCGTATACGAGGTGTGCCAAAAAAATATGAATCTTGTACCAGAGTAAATTACGTTTACTTTTAACAACATCAAAAATTGGTAGAAAAAAATATATTTACAATTAAAATGTATTGAAATATATAGTCATAAGTGACATAAAATACAACAAAAATGGAATTATGTTATTGTAAAAAGTTTCAAAAAAATAAAAATCTTATTTATTAATGCACATGGATATTATTGTATATCTGAACGTAGTTGGCTTTATAACAAATTTGGATATTGTCAAAAATGAAGGTACTTGCATATTTCACATTCACAATTTGCATTTTTTGACAAACCTCGTATATACTGAACTATACTATAAAAAACAAGTAAATAATCAAAGTTAATGCAATAGAAATAATTTATATAATAGTGATTTTTATTTACGAATAGATTTGAAAATTGGTTTAAAATACCTATAAAAAACTTATAAAAGACATTTTTTAGCCTATAATACCACATAAAAGCAGGTTGTTTAAATTATCAGATTTTAAAAATAAATATTTTTAATAGGAAAAACTGATTTTTTGACAAAATACGAATTTTTACTGAAGAGACATTGAGAAATCTTCTAAGTTAAATATGTCGAAAAATATCGTAAAAATGACGTTGGCTAAAAACTTTACTAAAAATATAGGTAGACTTAAAAAATATAAACTTGTTAAAAACGGTTTTTACAGAATACAGAACATTTAAATTTTTCCAAGTTAAAAATGACTAAAAACTGCTGAAAAAATGACGACACTAAAAAATGTAAATCAAATATAAGTCGATGTAAATATTGATCTAAGAAATTTAAAAATCCACAGCGTTAATCTTTTATTGAAGTCTAAATTACTGCATTCATTAATAAATAATTTAAATTAAATGTGTTCATATTTATATTCCGCCATTTTACATGCATGCACACTAAAAATCTGAGTAGCGACTCAATAAAAGTAAAACAAATTTAAATCTGGGTAATGGTACAAGTCTTGGAAGAAACATAAAATAAAAATTACTCTTGCTAAACTTACCTCTTAATTTTTAATTCATTCACAATCGTAACAAGGTCGCACACAGATACACAAAAAAAACCAACCATTCCAATCGGCAGCCATTATTCAATATGAATTTGCCTGTCTGCTCGGCATCACTTACACTTCCCAGTGATGCCATCTTTGCGAGCAATAAGTAATCAAATTATATAACAAAAATGACGAAAAAACGTTGTGAAAATGACGACACGAAAAAATGTAAATCAAGTATAAGTCGATGTTAATACTCATAAATGTGAATTATGTGCATTAAATTTTTAATTAAAACAATATATATTTATTTTTTCTAAAATGACGAAAAAATCTCGTAAAAATGACGTGATCTCTATGACGTCTACTAGACGTCCAAAAATGATCTGCATAAATCACGTCATTTATTGGTAAAATGACGTTTCGGACCAAAAATGACGAAAAAACAACGTCAAATTGACGACATCTTGCTGCTTGGGATGTCCATTATGTAAATTGGGTTTAGAAAATATAAAACCAATTTTTAAATAATTTTAAACATGATTTTTAATAATAGGAAATTATATTAATACGTAAAATTTCTACTCTAAATAACACAGTGACTTTAGTAAAGTCCATCTCTAAATCGTAAATCAAATTCAAACATAAACCGAAACTTCCGTTGATATACAAACTTTCGTGTGAATTTTCAGAGGCTCCAGAATCGCCGAAAAGTTGTCTTGTTAGGAACGCAACACATGGAGAGGGCTTGGAGGTGTCTTGTATCGCCGGCAAAGATGGGGGATTACATCAAAGTTTCATTCTGGAAGTTTCCGATATTTCGGCACCCTCAGATCCGCAAGCAGGCGTCACCACCCTCAGTGATCAAGGTTAGTAGGCAATTATATTGGTTTAAGATTTTATTGGTAAGTATTTTAATTTGGTTTTTATAATTAGATTTTTTAATTAAAAAAAAAAACAAATTTATTATATCACGAAATGAGTTCGCAATAGAAAAATATATAATTAATTTATATTTTTCATATTTATTTTATAACAAAGAATTCTGAATTTAAATCAATTTTATTGTTTTTTCTTTTCACGTTTATATTTTACAAGCTTATCTTACAAGCTTGAAAAATTTTAATGCTTTTTTAAATTTATAAATAAGATAATTAAGTCCGAGGGGGAAACCGCAGGGCAAAATTTGTACACCTAATTCCTCTACGTTAAAAAATTCCCGCAATTCCCCGAAATTCCTCGCAATTCCCCGCAATTCCTCGCAATGCCTCGAAATTCCTCGCAATTCCTCGCAATTCCTCGCAATTCCTCGCAATTCCTCGCAATTCCTCGCAATTCCTCGCAATTCCCCGCAATTCCTCGCAATTCCTCAAAGCATTGCCTTTAGTTCCTCGACAATTTTCAGGATTCTATTAGCGTTTCTCTCATTTCCTAATTTTGTTTGCGATAGAGAAAATTTAATACAATTTACAAATTTTCCAGAACTACTTAATCACACTCGCCAACGAGATCAGAACACCTTTGTGTAACTCGTTACGTATTTCTCAACCAAGCAGCTCCTGTTACATCAAATTTATAAAAACTATAAAAAAAATTAAAAAGCACTTACTGTCTTCCTATAGCATAATAAATAATATTTTCCATTTATTTTCTGAATAAAAAAAAATCTTTTAGCTAAATTAAAAGAAAAAGATATTTTCATTGTGAAATCTGTAAATTTATATATTATTGTTTGTAAAAAAATAGTAATGTGATTCTAGGAGCTGTACTAAATTATTATATTTAAAAGTACCAACATAATTAATACCCTGTATAGTTTCTAATTTTTTTAGGTTTTTTAAAAGCAATAAAAAAATCCGGAAATCTGATTATTGTAGGAAAATAAAATACGGCATTATTAAAAAAATAAACTTTTATATTCAAGAAAAATAAAATGACAACATGTTTTGTATAATACTATCCAACTAATTAAGTAATATCACAACTAAACGAAAAATTCTGCATATTCAAATATATTCAAAAAACAAAAACTGAACAGTAAACATTGGTGTTAAAAAAAAATTCTAAAAGAAAAATTTTTATAGATATAAAAAAGACATTTTAAGTAGTTTGTATTTTTTTTTATGTTTACCCTATCAGATCTTTTTAAGGCCTATTTGTCAAGCTAGACAGGCCCGTAAAATATATATTTTGGGGTAACAACTGTGATGTCTTCTGATGAGGGCCATTCTAAATGACTAGATTTTTAACGAAAAATTTCATCTGAAAACCATTTTCCATATTTGCTAAAACTATTCCGATATACCATCTTTCGTCATAGTAAACTGCGTAATAATGATCCATGATAATGTTTATTTAATGATCCTTATTTTTACTTTCTTCATCCTATAAGGACGAAAACGTTTCGGGGTCAGATGAATCATTGAATTATATGACTTCATCGCTGTCGCTTTCATCTGAGCTCTCATCAAGCTCGGATTCGAGTCTCAATCGTTTGGTTTGTTTTTTAGTTATTTTTGATCGAGCCTTGGAGCCTATCTTGGATGTTGTATCACTTTTTGATTTTGTTTTGGATTTGGGATGAAAAAACCTATTTAGCCTGTCCGAACTAATTCTACCTTCAGACTGATCTAATAACCAACAGTAGGACGATTTTTTTACTACACGGAAGTCCCTTTCCCTCACCTTAATTTTTATATAAGGATCTTTCTCCGTAATGTCTTTTATGCTGTTGGAGAAGTCCTTCAAGCCGGCACCGCGAATTGAGTCTTTGCTTGATCTTATTTCATTTAAAATATCATTTCCAATAAGGCGATCTGCATCGCATATAACCGGGCATAAATTTGATAAGGCTTCATTCTTGGCTTCATCATTCTGAATAATTATATTACCATCTCTCAACTTATCGTCTTCGTCTGCTAAGTCGGTCAAATCTATTTTGTTTTCTTACTATTTTTGACATTAATTTTTCCAGTGTTTACAAAATTCAAAAAGTTTTTAAACCTTTCAGTTAAATCCACTGTTTCGACATCTACATTAGCCTCAGGATAGATAATCATACCAAGTTCCTTAGCATCTGAAATGCATGCAAAAGAAGCTTCCTTTATAATTGAACTAATATCGCTATCTGATAGACTGATGTTAATATTTTTAGAAGATTCTACAGAAATTTTTTAACGTGTAATTCGAATCTGTTCTCGAGGAAAAACAAAATTTTCTTTTAAGTCACCCAAAATATTATTAATTGTTCTAGAATGTATATCCTTTAAACTAATGTTTACTACTGTCGAAAATGTAGAAGTTAACGAACTTGTACTTCGAAAAATTTTTTCGCATGATTGGCTGCTGTAAATCCAAGGTAGAAACATTTCAGGCAATAACTCAGAATTTTCTTGAAGCAATTTTATTAACTTAATGAGATGTTGAGCATTTATTTCTATGCACAGATAGCAGTTATCAGATAAAAATTATTTTTCAGGCAATAATCCTTATGATTACGAATCCAATTGCGCCAAAATCTTTAAAAAAAAACTGCGTACCACATATTATATATTCGTTTTTCTACTGTTAATTTTATATCCAAAAAAGCAGTCAAAACTAAATGCATAACGTTTAGGTAACTACGGGTTGCAATACTTTCTGGAATATCACAGCATTTTACTTACTTTTCTATCACAAATTTTTTCGCAGTTCGAAAGTTCATTTTATCTTCTGGTTTTATATCGGACATAGTAAGCAAATGGTGGTCATTCGGAATATTGACGATTAATTATTCTAAATGAGTTACTGGCGCTATAAATTTACCCATCCGTAATGTAATTTTTTTTTATATAACCGGGTCCTCATTTTTGTTAATATATGTACGTGATCTTGAAAAAAACATACATTCTCTAACTGTAATTCCGTTTGGAACGATGGCCACACTGTAACAGGACACGGAATTATTTTTTTATGTTCTTTATGATTCATTACGATTTTCAATTTTGGATGACTTTTTACAGTTACTATCCTTGCTACTAGTGTCTTCTTTTTCTTCATAGGGAAAGGATGACACCACTCTCATTGCTTTCAAAAGGCGGGTATCACCATCAGAAAATATACCCAATATTTTAATATTATATGAATTAGCAGTTTTTTCGAAATAGTCCCATAGGTCTTACTGAAATAAGAACTCTGTCTAACACCCACAAAAAACCAAATCCTTCTAGAATATACGATAATGCGTTAGTAATAGTACACCAAAGTATACCTAAATCAAGTAACCGATGTCGGATAATATTAAGCGAGATATTAAGTAAACTTCAGGCTATCTCACCGTGTATATGAAATCCATATGAAGAGTATATGATTTCCTATACTAAGTATAGGATTTTTTTTTCGAGTAGGGCTAGAAATGGTGTGTCTTGTTCTCTCTTCATTTTACGCGCTTCTGAGGGACCACCACTCAGTGGATGTATTGTAAGTTGTTAATAATAGATAGCGAAAAGAATAAAAAATTATATTTTTTCGAATTTGAAGCTTTCGAAGAAACTTAGATATTTATTTCAAGAACCATTATTGCTCAACGAAAAGTAATAGGCCTCAAATTAAACTTAAATAAAGATTTTTTGGTTAAGTAACAAATATTTCCAATTTACGTGCTCCGAAGTCCGATTAGTGTATTTAGGTTTACTAAAAAATCCGTAGATCTGATAACAATGCTAGGCGAGAATTAGACTCGAAATTACATGAACGCCAGGTGAGAAAAAAATTTGAGAGATTTCAGGCGGTGAAGTATTTAAGACAAAGTTTCAAAGCTCAAAAATTGTAGTTTCCCTTTAGAAAAAATCCTCTAGAGCCCTTATAAAGTATAATTTAAATAAGGAAATTCTCGAAAAATATCTGCTAATTCCCGCAATTCCCCGAAATTCCTCACAATTCCTCGGAATTCCTCGCAATTCCTCGCAATTCCCCGCAATTCCCCGCAATTCCCCGCAATTCCTCGCAATTCCTTGTAAATTCCTCGCAATTCCCAGAGCTTGTACACCTAATTCCTCCTGCGGTTTCCCCCTCGATTAAGTCCTTCGCCTCAATATTCAAAACACCTAAGTCATTCGCCTCAATATTAAAAAAGCAGATAAATCATCAAAATTATCATCAAGAAATACGACCATCTATTTTATTAAAATAGTAATATCTAAAAACAGAATTTTTTAAAAAAAAATTTATTGTGAGTTTACAAAAAAAATATTGTACGGTCAGAGGGCCCCGTCAGGAATGAAGTTCCTTACCTTATTTTTTCACTTGTTAAAACTTTTAAATAAGAAAAATTCGAAAAATCGCAAAACCAATGAAATTATAAAAATCAAAAAAATCTGAAAAAAAAAATCGAAATTAATCGAAAAAATGAGGGGGTAATCCCACCCAACTTTCCGAACACTCCTAGTAAAGTAATTGTTTAATCGATTATTTTAGTTTTTCGGCATTAAAATACATTAATTATATTACCTATCGAATGGTATAAATCACATTTTAATATCTTTAATATTTTTAAAGTCATTCAATTTCTTTTAAACTTATATTAAATTACAAAAAAAAAATTAGGAATTCTACAATTTTTTGAATAAAATTTTGAAAAAAATCACAATTATAGAGTTTTTTACTACAAATTTAAGGGTAATTTTTTTAAAATTTTTAATATTAATTTTAACCTTAAAACAAATCAAACCTATTTGTGAATAATTTTAAAATCAATAAATAATTAATATCTCATTCAATTTTATTCAAA
Source organism: Neocrepidodera transversa (assembly GCA_963243735.1). Taxonomy (NCBI): domain Eukaryota; kingdom Metazoa; phylum Arthropoda; class Insecta; order Coleoptera; family Chrysomelidae; genus Neocrepidodera; species Neocrepidodera transversa. The sequence continues at coordinate 8,600,891 of OY725347.1, forward strand.
ATGGGAAACAGACCTTTTTTTTAGGTTTTTTGGATCAAAATGCATTAATAAATTTAGTTTAAAAAACTAAAAAAAAATCAAATTTTTTTTCAAAAATTCATGGGTAAATCCATTGAATTGTTTTAACTTTTTTCATTTTTTTGCTATAACTTTTACAAATACTATGTTAAAATTATGAAATAATTTACACACATAGCACTTTTGGATCCTTTTCGGATATGCTATTTAATTTTTTCATTTATTTTATACTTATTGACAAAACGAAATTACAAAAAAATTTAAAAAAATTCTTAATTTTGGCTGTAATAATTACAATTCTAAATTTTAAGAAACTAAAATACATTTAAAATTTAGAGTTTTATATTATCTTTCGAATGGTGAAAATCACATTTCAATAACTTTAATATTTTTCAAGTTATTCAATTTAGTTTAAAATCGTAATATAATCTTAAATTTCTTAGCCAATTTTTTAAAAATTCCAAAATTTTTGTAATAAAATTTTGAAAAAAAATTACAATTATAAAATTAATTATTACAAATTTAAAGATATTTTTTTTAAGTTTTTAATATAAAAATTTGAAAAATAATAATTTAATAAAGATAAAAATTAAAATAAAAACTAGCGGCGAAACTATACGCAACTTGAAAAAATAGTTAAGACAAAATTTATAGAAAATTTTATGTTCTACAATTTTGATCCCATGTAATTTTTCATAAAAATCCATAATTTTGTCTCAAAATCTAAAAAAAGTCGCAAATGTCTATATACATTATTTTTCACGCCCTCTAGCGACGAAACTGTGAAGAATTCAAAAAAACGGTAATGACAAAATGTGTAGAAAATTTTATGTTGTACATCTTTTATATCCTGTAATTTTTCATTATTTTGGTTATTTAAGAAAAATATGAAAAAAAATTACTTTTTCATAAATCTGGCAACAATGGCAAAAGTTTTTGAAAATTTTAAACATTCGAAATTAAACTATAACGTATAAAAAATATATGTGTAAAACTTTATTGTCATCTTGTTAGGTAATGACGTCATCACTTATAGCAACTGTCACTTCCGGTTGCCGATTAACTCCAAAATCTATACAGGTCGTCTCCTTGTTACCCTAAATATGTATATAAAATTTCATCTAAATCGGTTCAGCCGTTTAGACGCTATCGTGTTCACACACACACACACAGACACACACACACAGACACACACACACACAGACACACAGACACACACACAGACAGACATCATGCTAAAAATGGTATAAATGGATTCAGGTGACCTCAAAACGTAAAGATCCGTTAAAATCTGGGTATGGTCAAAATATCATGATCGCAATACTTTCCTTCTATACAACTCTGTTGTTCGGAAAGTAAAAAGGAAAAAAATCAGAAGAATCAAAAGAAAACGAAAAAATTGACAAAAATCAGAAGAATAAGGAAAATATGAAAGAATTCAATAAAATAAAAAATATCACAAAATAAATTAAAAAACAACCAGAAAACAGAAAAAATGAAATAGAAAACGAAAAGAAATTTAACAATTCAGAAAAATCGGAAAAAATAAAAATAGACAGAAAAAAAACGAAATAGAGTCGCAAAAAATCGGGAAAAAAGGATATGGCAAAAAGTCGGAAAAAAATGAAATAAAACAATAACTAAAAACCGGCAACAACTGTAACCATAAAAATTTTTATTTTTTTTTAAATTCGACATAATTGAAATAATTCAAAAAAAATCAGAGGAATAAGAAAAAAATGAGAAATATCAAAAAACAAAAGAAAAATAAAAAAAAATCCAAAGAAATCGAAAGAAATCGATAAAAATGAGAAGAATAAGAAAAAATGGGAAAGAGTTAGAAAAAACCTGAAAGAATTTGAAAAGATTAAAAACTAAGAGAAATAAAAACAAATAACAGTAAATTCAGAAAAAAATGAGAAAACATTGGAACGAGAATCAGACAATATTGAAGAAGAAAATGAAGACAAAAATGTTACATAGGAAAAAAATGAAAAAATCAAAACAATTGTAAAAAAACCAAAAAAAATGCAAAAACCGCAAAAAATCTCAAAACAAATGAAAAAATACCCAAAAAATGGCAACAAATCGAAAAAAAAATCATAAAAAAAATCAAAAAAAAAAGAAGAAAATAGAAAATAAAAGGAAAAAAACCGGAAACAATTGTAACTTAAAAAAAAATTAAAACATTCGAAAGAATTGAAAAAAATGGAAAAGAATCAATAGAATAAGAAAAAATCTGGAAGAAAAAAAAGAAACAGAAAGAAATAAATCATAACAAAAATAAACAGAAGTGCGAAAAAATAAGGAAAAATTAGAAAAAATCAGGAAAAACCAAAAAATCAGGAAAAACTAAAAAATCAGAACAATGAGAAAAGAATCCACAAAAGATCGGAAAAAATTGAATAAAACCAGAAAAATTAGAAAAAATGATGGTAAGTCTTAAAAATCAAAAAAAAATCAGAGGAATAAGAAAAATTAAAAAGAAAATAAATAGAGAATAAAATAATAAAAAATTGATAAAAATCAGAAAAACACAAAAAGTCAGAGAAATGAGAAGAAAACTAAAAAATAATCAGAAAATTGAGAAAAATATAAAAAAACTGAAAAAAATACAAAATAAGAAAAAAATGAGAAAAACAGACCAATGAGCAAAAAATGAGGAAAAATTATAAAATATTGAAAAAACCAGAAAAATAAAGAAATAGAAATAAAATTCTAAAGCACTGAAAAAATAAACACAACAGTGCAGAGAAATTAGAAAAAATTCGATAAGAACCAAAAATCAGAAAAATGAGAAAAAATTAAAAAAAAACGAAAAAACTACAAAGTCAGAGGATTAAGAAAAAATTGAGAAAAACGGAACAATCAAAAAAAAATGAGGAAAAATTATAAAATATTGAAAAAATCAGAAAAAAAGGAAGAAATAGAAAGAAAATCCTATATCACAAGAAAAATAAACAAACCAATGCGGAAACATTAGAGAAAAATTAGGATAAACTAAAAATCAGAAAAATGAATAAAGAAAGGTAAAAAGCCAAAAAAAAAATCGAAAAAAAATTGAAAAAAAATCAGAAATATTAGAAAAAAAAATTGCACTTAAGTTTTAAAAATCAAAAAAAATCAGGGCATTAAGAAAAATCAAAAATCAAAATAAATAAATAATTAGAAGAAAAAACAGTACAATGAGAAAACAATGAGAATAAAATCAGAGAAAATTAATGAAAATCTGAAAAAAAAATCAGAAAAATAGGAATAAAACGATTAAAAAAATCAGAAAAATGATAAAAATCAGACCATAATTAGAAAAAAATCAGAATCTCTCTATTCATTTATTAAAAATTAATTATAATATTGTGAATTATAAACGATATAAAAAAAATTGTAAATAAGAACAAATTGTTTTCTAAACATTATCATCATATTGGAAAAAAAGACAAAAAAGAAAAATAATGAGGGAGGGGAAAGGTAGCCTTTTACATGATGGGACGTGCAAAAAGTTCTTCTATGCAAAACACTTTAGTTTGTATGGCAGGTAGAGTGAAAACGGGAACTCGATCGGAGCTTTCGTTCATCTTTATATACAAACAGACAGACATCCAGATCTCCGGACAGGTTTTTTTTTGCATTTTCCGACTCTGAATGTTTGAAAATTTTTTCTCTCCATCACGAAATTAATACTGAGGATTTTTCTTATAGTCTGGTATATAATGTAGATAATCATAAGATTATGTAGACAGAAAAATACGAGTATATAAGCATCTATAAATAACATTTTCTCCGCATATCTAATTTTCAATGCTGTTTATTACATAAGTTTGTATAGAGTTTTTGTTAAAACGTGCACTGAATAAAAATAAGTTTGTATTCCAAACTCAAAATTTTACGTTAGCGATGCAAGAGAAAATGAATAAAAAGGATGTTTCAGGCACTTCGGGACTAGAGCACGAAATGTATAAAAGGGAAACTTGCATAGAAATTCCGCAGCGTGCACAAACACAACGGTCCGCTGCTGCTGTTCTAAATCGACAATTTTTGGACTGGCAACTTTTTCACGAGTTTGTTATTCTTCTGGCAAATACGAACCACTTCACAACAATTTCTGGTTAGTGATTTTTGGATTATACTTGAAAAATGATTCGTTTGCAAATTTGCGATGTCTTAAATAAAGAATATATTAGTAAAATATGAAGAGATTGCATAAGAATAGAAATCCACTTATGACAACATTTTAATCTACATGTAAGATCTTATAGAGGAGCTTGCGCAGACTCGGACCATTTCATGGTAATGGCCAAAATTAAAAATAAAACAAGAAGTCGCAAGTTCGAAAATAAACAATTAAAATGGGACACTGAAACATTAAAAGATGATCAGATAAAAAGAAAATATGTAGAACAACTTGAAAATTACTTAACAGAAGATGAGAGGCGAGAACGTAATGACCCCAAAGAAGAATGGGACAATATAAAAAATGGCATACAAAAAGCAGCGGAAAAAGTAATAGGTAAAAAGAAGAAAGAGAACAAAAAAGAATGGTACAATGCCGAGTGCCAAAAAATAGTTCAACGAAAAGCAGAAGCTAGGTTAAAATGGATAAGAACAAACAAACCAGAAGATACGAAAAATATGAAACTCTACGGAAAGAGAGTAAGAAAATAATCAGGAAAAGAAAAAGACAATGGATGGACCTAAGGATACAAGAAATAGAAAACGAGAAATGGAGCAGAAACTCAAAAAAAATTTACAAAAACATAAAAAACAATAATAAGACTTTTAAAAACAAATTAAAAGGACTAAAGAACAAACAAGGAAAAATTGTGGAGGAGGAAAAAGAATACAAAGATATATGGACAACATACCTTAAGGAATTACTAATTAAACCAGTGATAGAAGATGACATAGTAGAAGAAGCAGAAGCAGAAATTATTACACAAGAACCAACATTAGAGAAAGTAAGAGATATCATCAAGAGAGGTAGTAACGGAAAGGCACCTGGGAAGGATGGAATAAATTTAGAACTAATAAAATACGGAGGAGATATGCTGCATGAAAGAATACATAATAGATTGGTTAAGAAAATATGGGAAGAGGAGAAAATGCCGAACGAATGGGAAATTGGACAAATTGTAACAATACACAAAAAGGAGATCAGCAGGAATGTAAGAACTATAGAGGCATCACACTACAAAATAGTATCGTCAGTGATACAAAGACGACTAGTAACCGAAACTCAAAATATTATAGGACAATATCAATGTGGATTCATAAAAGGCAGATCAACAACCGATGCAATACACATTAATAAACAAATCATGGAAAAAGTATACGAACATCAACATGAAATAGAAATGTTATTTTTAGACTTCGAACAAGCCTTCGACTCGCTAAAGAGGAACGAAATTTTGAAAGCCTTAAAAGAACAAGGAGTAAGTAAAAAACTAAGAAACCTAATAAATATGACAATGGCACAATCAAAAGGCAGTATCCTGACAGAAAAAGGAGAAACTGCGCTGTTCAATCTGGCTCTAGAATTCGTTTTAAGAAATATACAACGAGGGAAATCTAAGAACAAGAGGAAGTCCAATTAATAGCATACGCAGATGACATAGTATTGTTACAAAAAAAAGAAAAATCATGGAAAAAGTACTTAAAGAGATTGAAGAGGAAGGGAGGAAGTTGGGACTAAAAATTAACGCAAAGAAAACTAAATTAATGAGATTTAGAAAACAGGACAATATGGAGAAATAAGAATAGGAAATAAAAAATTCGAAGTAGTACAAAAATTTAAATATCTAGGCATAATGGTAAACAATAAAGGGGAAAGAAGAACGGAGATCGAAGAAAAAATAATCGCAACAAACCGAGCGTACCATGCAAATAAAAACCTATTGAAAAGCAAAATATTGACTAAACAAACAAAAATGAATATATATAAAACAATAATAAGACCCATAACAATGTATGCAGCAGAAACCATTACTATGACAAAAACAGACGAAGAAAAGTTAAGGATAAACGAACGAAAGATAATAAGAATAATTCTAGGGCCGGTGAAGATTGGAGAGCAGGAATATAGAAGGAGAACGAATCAAGAAATATTAGATGAACTCAATGGAAAAGATATAATAACGGAAATTAAAGCTCAAAGAATTAAGTGGCTAGGTCATATATGGAGACAAGGACCAGAAGTGGTAACAAATGCTATGCTAGAATGGCAGCCACGAGGAAAAAGAAGACGTGGAAGACCCAGATCGAAATGGTTGGCAGAGGTAGAAGAGGACTTAAGTCACGCAGGAGTTACAAGATGGAAGGAGAAAACAAGAGACCGGAAGAAATGGCGACAAATCAGCGAAAAAGTTCGATGAAAAATCGAATATGGGGACTGATCCACCCCTTTAAATGGTGTTAAGCCATATTAAAACATTTATTTACTGTTAGTATTTTTACTTCATTAAAAATAATTTTGTATTTAAGAGGTTACTTTGTAATTGGATTGATTAGTAATGAGTTGTTGTCCAAAAAATACAGGGTGTTATTGAAATACACGTACATATTAAAATGGGGAATATTATGTAATGACCAAAAACGATTGGCACCAATTTTAACTTCAAATTCTAAAATTTAAATATTGGGGAAGAGTCCCCTTTTCCGACCTACTAGTTTCCATATTTAAAGAAGTAAAATAAATCGAAATTGAACTTACCCATAGAAATTGCACTGTTGCCGTAGTAAAACCAATTAATTCAAAATAAAGTTTATTACAGTAATTGTTCAAAATGCCGTCCATTATTATTTACACACACTTGCAATCGTCTTTCCAAAGAACTTTGAACATTAGAAATTAGTCTTGGATTTTGTCGTAGTTCCTCGGCTACCGCATTAACTTTATTGGTTAATTGTTCAACACTATTAATAGGTTCATTATAAACCAGTTGTTTCATGTGACCCCACAAAAAGAAATCGCATGGATTTAAGTCCGGAGATCTCGGAGGCCACTTAGTAGGTCCATTTCTGCCTATCCACTTTTGAGGAAATCTAATGTTCAAAAACTGCCGTACGTTTAAATCGAAGTGAGGAGGAGCGCCATCTAGTAGGTACCACATCCGTTGCCTTAATTGTAACGGTATCTCTTCTAGGAGTACTGGCAAAATATCTTCTAAAAAGTGGAGATATCCTGGCCCATTTAATCTGTTCGGGAGAACATAAGGCCCGATTAAATACTGATCTATTATGCCAGCCCAAACATTTATTGAAAATTTTCTTTGATGCCCAGTTTCCCTAATGGCGTGAGGATTTTCATCACACCAAATATACGTATTGTGCATATTGAACACGCCATCACGAGTGAATGAAGCCTCGTCAGTATACAATAATATTTTTAGAAAATCATGAATATCAACACATTTTTGAATCATCCATTCACAAAACTCCACTCTCTTTTCTTCATCACCTGGATATAAGGCCTGGACTTTTTGGATGTGATAAGGATGTAAACCTTGTTCTTTAAGTGTCCGCCATACAACAAATGAGGACACTCCAATTTCAAGACCTACTGTCAGTAGATAGAACGTCCTTTAACTTTAAAGACTTAATAAGTAAAGGCAATGACGTTTAGAATAAAACTTTACAAGTTGATCTATTGCATAATTGTCACAATCTAAACGTCATTGTTATTAGTTACAGAACCTTTAAAGTTAACGAACGTTCTATCTACTGACAATAAGTGTTCTACAACTTAATTGAGGCCGGTTTTCAACAGCTTCCAATATTTCTTCTTCGGCCGCCAATGTTCTTTGTGTTCTTGTTCTCCCTCGATCTGCATTGACACTCTCAAATTTTCCATGGTCTCTTAGATGCTGAACAGTTGAAATAAACGTACGACAGTCCGGAATTCTCCGATTTAGAAACCGTTCGCGATACAGGATTTGTGCTTGCCGAGAATTTTCTCCAGCTGCCCCATAAACCAACACTTGACTATATCGGTTAGTTCAATATTCGTAAATAGTGGCATCGTAAAAAAATATTTAAAAGTAATCGTAACAACACTTTTTACCAATCTTGGCAACATGGTTATTTCTTACAAGACTAGTTTTCTTGTCATCTGACAAAAACTAGCATATTAATTACTGTTGATGTTTAAAATAGGTAAATAAACCTAATTTATATAGGTCATCCTCAACATATCAGTGAAGTACGTTTGTTTTAGAATTAATTTTCAAAAATTAATAACTCCCTTAATAGGGGGTATTTTTAAAAAATAATATTTTTCTACATTCAGTGGGGATCTGCGCAATACTCAGTTTTAATATGTACGTGTATTTCAATAACACCCTGTATATAGACCTGTCAGTCAAAAAAATACCTACACTTTTCCTTATAATTCCATGGTCTGAATCAGTCAAAGTTAAGCATCTTCGGACAGATTAAGCTCTAAGACCACATTCCGCCAATTGGTCCTTCGATCTGTTAGTTCAGAAACAGGTTAACAAATCAGAGAACAATCTGTACTGATAAAGATTATTATTGTTGTAAACTGGATGAATGGACATTAGAAAAAGAGCGCTGAAAACGTCGTAAAATATAATGTTTCGAACGTTTTTTAACGCTTTAAAATACTAAACGTTAAAAAAACGTCGCGCTCTCTCTTTCTGGCACTTTAAATTCCCTTTAGCTGGGTTCGGAGTGGTGTAGATTATCTACTGCTGTACATCCAGTATAATAACTAAATACAAAAGATCTATACAGTGTAATGAAATGTTTTACAATAATATAGTTATTTTCCTAACAAGTGCGGAAACTTATACTTTTCCGCACGCAATTGCAGTTGCCCGAACGACGCGAAGCGGAGTTCGGGTATGCAATTAAGTGGGGAAAAGATACTTTACGCAAGTGTTAGGAACAACATTTTTTCTACAAGCGCCTAGATTAAAAAAAAAATTTAGCAAAAATAATCGTTAATGTTGGAGGCCCTTATTTCTTAAATATTATTAGTTAACCTTTTGTTTTTTTGTAAATTGTTTCATAATTTTTAAAATAAATTAAATATTTCATGAACACTATTTTTATTTAGTTACCAAATATTTTTTTAACCATTTTAGCATTTATAAAATCAGTGCGGAAAAGTACAACTTTTCGCACTCAAATACGTGCGGAAAAGAATACTTTTCCGCACGCTTGTAGAAAAAGTTTTTTTATGTCACATTAAGTTACGGTAACATTGATTTTTTGTTAAAATATACGACTTTTATCGAAACTATTTTTTTATTTCTATTAAATACCTACTAATAATTTTCTAAATAATACCTTTTTACCGAAAAAATAAAAAAGCAAATTTCGCCGTTAAAGGGTTCTATATTAGGAAATCGACTTTGGAAAGCGTTTTTTCTAAAAAAATAGTTTATAGAAAAAATCTAACACTGATTATAGGTTTGTTTGCGTTAAAAAATCCAAAATCCAAATAAATAAAATCTAGGACTGTTCAAGATGAACTATAAGAGCATTTAAAACTCAAACAGAATTTTATTAAATTCTTTTTTATCTTCATAATTAACAGAATAAGAAAAATGGAAAATTCACAAAATGAAATGGGTCAACTATTTTTTTATTCAGATAAATCACAAGACTAAAATTAATATTTTGTTAGAGAGTTATCCGGATTTTTGTGTTTTCAAATCACATTTCGGGGTACCCCAAAAAGAATTATTTGTTAGCACCTTCTTAAAATCAAACTTTAGCAAAATAAATATAAGATGTTATTCAAAGATTAAATTTTTTTTGAACAAACTGACCTAAAATGGGTAATAAATTCAGCATCTGTACACAGAGTAAACAGAAAATATTCATTTTAAGGATTTTGTGTCTGAACTTCCGGTACAATTACATTTAGGATTATTTCTTATACTCTACAGAAGACGAAGAACTTCTAGAAGTCGAGACTCCATTTTTATACAGTTAAAAATGTACCACTATAATAACGCTACAAAAGAAAATTATCTGAAAAAACAATACACAAGAAACTAGAGAAACACACAACGACCAAACACGCATGCGCGAATAAAATAATCCTGGCTTGTTCTTTAATAGGGAAGAAACTAATTAAAACTGTTTAAAACTATTCGTGACAGTAACAACTTTAAACACAAACACTAGACTCGGATAGTTTGAAACAATTTTGTTCAAACACAAACGCTTTATTGGAAATGCGCATGCGCAGAAGAGTTCAAAGTCGTAATTTTTTTTATCGCAAACGAACCTTATATAAGATTGGATAATTCATAACAAACAATATATCTTGTCACATATAGACAGAACATCTTAACTACAAAGAAGCGAAAGTCCGCCTTTCGGTCCAAATTTTATATTCTGTGGCTGAGTATTACAACTGTCAACGTGAAATTAAATCTTTCCACGAATCTAATTTGATTTAATTCAAATTTGCCGCTTAAAAATGATGTAAATGTAATTCTTAGTAGAAGATGAAGATCACGAAAACTCGCACCTTGATGATCAAAGTGCCGCCTTGTATTTTCGCTTCTGTGTACTTATGGTGTTCTGTGATATAAGGCCATACTGATTTTATGAGTTACAGCAATAAAAAAAACGTACATCTACGTATCTAATTTTTCTACTTACCTACTATCTAATTAATATTACAGTAGTTAGTTTATTTAGTTAAAATTTTTTGTAGGTGATCTACCACCTCCGAAATATCGTGTTCTAGGAGAAAGGCCGGTCTTCCGTCTTCACAGTCTTCTACCAGGCAAGGACTATCAAGTTAGCGTGTATGCAGAAAATGCCAAAGGAAAGAGTTCTCCACCTGTGATATTACCTAATCTTAGAATCGAATCGCAACTATCTTCGATGTTTTTTAATACAGAGGGTGAGTATATATTATCTAAATATAATCGAATATACGATTTTATTTTGAAAGAGTTAATACGCTAAGTGGAATTTCAATAGTATCTAGTGTAAAAATAAAAAATGGTATGCTTGTACGTTCTTTAGATCGGTTCTTTCCTATCGAAATTAATTATTCATTAAATTGAAGCCCTGGAAAGGAAGGCCGCAGATAATAACAGACAAAGGAAGCTAAAAAACCAGAAAGAGAAAAAGAAGAAAAAACTAAGTGGCAGAAACCACCAAAACTTTATGATATAGATTAATTTTGTTTTGGTAGAGAATGTTGGAAATAAAATATTTTATGATGTTTAAATTTATTTCCCCTGTATGTTAATTCAGACATGATGGGAGTAAATTTGAGTTCATTGTCAATTTTTGAAAAGTAAAAAAAATTCAAAACAGTATAGTATATTGCGAAATTTCTTGAATTTTTGACTGAGAATTTCCTTCTGACTGCGCCATTCATCTTTTTTTAAGTAAACTTACTAAAACAACAAAGACAGCTAAATCCAATCTAAAAGTAATCACTTAACGACAATAAATGTTGGAATTCGCCAACGTTAGTAGATAAGCTATGTACGTACTGCAATCATGGACCTCCGCGGGTGTCGCGGGACGGGGAAAGGCGGAATGTCAATATCTCCGTTATTATTGGTCTGAATGGAACGCGGGAAAAGGCGCTTTATTTGAAATGTGATGTAGAATAATTGAATATAAAAAAATCCTGCGCACAAGAAACGTCAAGAGGGCCTTGGCTTATATATCCGTTACTAATAATCAGAATTGAGCATAGAAAACGGTAATGTTATTAAAATGTGACGTACAATAATTACATATAGAAAAACATGCGCAGTACGAAAGCCAAAAGGACCTTAGCTTATATCTCCGTTACCATTGGTACAATTTTTTTTTGAAAAAAAAGGGCCCGGTATTCGCAATGTGTTGTATAATAAATCCCTAGTGAAAAACATGCGCAATATCAAAGGCATAATGGCCTTAGCGTCTAACTTTGTTATAAATAACCCATTTTGAATGTGGAAAAACGCTCCGATATTATAAATGCAACGTAGAATAGATGTGTAAATTTATTTCGCGTGAAATTGATTTCAAATAAAGTATAAAAGACCTTTTTACTGGAAAAGTCTCATCACGACATTATTAAGACCAACCTATTGGTCTTATAGTTAACAGAATAGATCATAGAAACTCTATATTTGTAATTTCTCTTAAGTGTATCATAAAAAAAAATTAATAAATCGGAGAAATCGTAATTAAACTTTGCCAAATTTCCAAAAATCTCTCTAAATTTAAAGATTTTTTGTTAAAATTTTTTTTAAATTTTGTGAATAAAGACAGAAATTTGCATATTTTAGATATTAATAAAAACACATGGTTAATATATGTTTCATAAGTTTAATAACTATTTATATATTAAGTCCAACTTCTTATCATTTTTATCAATAATTTTACATATTTTAATACAAGATATTGCAAGTAATATCTAATATAATCCTTATATAAAATATTATTAATACAGAAACGTCGAAAATTTCCTCAGGTTTACTAAGCTGCATTAACGGAATAGACCTAAAAGTAAGATAATAGTGAAGTCGCGTTGAAATTCCTGTACCGCACACTCGAGTTAGCACAGCCGACAAGGCAGGTCACAAGGGAAAACGTATATTTAATTAAAGGCGACACCAACAATAACCGAATACGCGTTCTGCATGTCTTCACTCTCATCCCCAAATAGAACCGACGTAAGGAGGAAGTGTAAATTTTAGTTCCGAAAATTTTATATTTTCTATTATTTAGTTAAGAAATGAGGTTATATATTAATAATAATATTTAATGAGTACTAAATAGAAGATTATATTATAAGCACGTTAGTAGATAAGCTATGTACGTACGGCAATTATAGACCTCCGCGGGTGTCGCGGGGACGGGCGAAGGGGGAATGGCAATATCTCCGTTATTATTGGTCTGAATGGAACGCGGAGGGGTTAGATATTGAGGATAGTTTCCATCCAAAGTAGATGTATATTTAAATCGGTACCCACATTTCCAATTTCTTATTCAAGCCTGCAATACCCTACGCTAATTTAAGTGTACGCGATAAGAAGACAGTTAGACATGTAGAGAAATATGTCCATGGAATAAGCTACAGCTCGGGTAACATCGAGTATGCGGAAATCAACGATATATTGGAAAAATATTTGCTATATGCTGCAGACTATATTTACGTTAGAGGGAATTAAAAGGAGGAATTTCTACGACAGAAATGCCAACAACTATTGAGTCAGTATACTGCCGTTTATATTGTCGCAAAATATGAGAGAATGACTTGTCAAACGGGGAGATTTGAACCTTCGCATATACCATGTCTAAACCACAAATCTTGACATCGACTATACGGAAATCAACGATATATTGAAAAAAGTAGCAATTTGCTGACTACCCGACTTATTCTGCACCAATCACAACGTCGGCAATTGGTTGTATGGCGACTAAAATCATTTATACTTCTGTACAACGTCGGATCGCCGTATTCCCGACGTTGTGATTCCAACGTCTAATAATTTGCACTTTGAGAACGTCGTGCCAACGTCGGCTACTTCACCTATTTACGACCGTTGTTTTACAGGAACATCGCGACGTTGGACTGACGTTGGATACACAGTGCCCAACGTCGGCCGGACGTCATATTTTACGACGTCGCGAATTAGTCGGCATCTGACATCCGTGTTTTGAAATTAAAAAATATAACCTTACTTTATTTGTATAACCATACTTATTTGTTTTTATAACTATGCCAGACAAACGGAAGAAATTTAAGTACTCAATAACATTTTAGTGAAAACTGAAACTCCCGAAAGCAAATCAAAATCAAATCAAATCAAATCATTTATTGATCCTTTTTACAAAAGAGCTTGTAAGCTATAGGACATGTCAATTTACAATTTTTGTACCTTACATTAATAACAACACACAGATATAACAATAACAAACAAAATAGGAATAAAAATAAAATTTAACATTTAATTAAAATATAAGTAAAACTCATCTATTGTATAGGGCGTTATATCTAAAAGAAGGGTTTTCATTTTTGATTTAAATATTGTGAATTTTTTAATAGATTTATATTTACTAGGTAAGATATTGTAGAATCTCAGTCCAAGAATGTCATATGAATGTGCACGTAATGCTAACCTACTCTTTGGTATTCTAAAATGTTCTTTAGCTCTTGTGTTATAGTTATGAACCATTTCATTCAATTCACGATGGTGTCGATTCTTAAATGTATATAATAATGCTTCAAAGATATATAAACCGTAAACTGTGAGAATTTTGTATTCTTTGAAAAGACCACGGCAAGAAGTTAGCGTAGATACATTGGCAATTGTTCTAACAATCTTTTTTGGTGAAATAAAAACATCTTTAATTGTAGATGATAGACCCCATATCAAATTCGCATATCTTAATCTAGACTGCACCTGACCATTATAAAATAGGAGTAAGTGAGGAATATCCAATACTTGTTTCAGAGCTCTAATTTGAAAACAGGTTGAATTTAGTATTTTTATTAGGTTGTTGCAATGCGTGCTAAATGAGAGATGGCGATCAAAATACACTCCTAGAAATTTTATAGAGTCTACGTTTTCAATATCATTGTTACTAATTCTTATTTCTATATTAGGTACATTTCGGTTTTGTCTGGTACTATAATAAACTTGTTTGGTTTTGGATGTATTTAGATACAGTGAATTAGAACATAACCAATTATGCATTTTTTGTACAGAATTTAACATGATGTTCTGGAGAAGATGTTTGTCTTTATTTACAAATAAAGCTGTTGCATCATCTGCATATATAGAAGTTGCTGCAGAAGACAAAACACTAGGTAACTGGTTTATATAGAGAATAAAAAGAATCGGCCCTAATACTGAGCCTTGTGGTACGCCCATGTTAGTTTGCCTATCTCTTGATAAATGAATGGATTGATATCCATTAGTAACGTGATTAATTTTTACGTTTTGCGTCCTACCTTTAAGGTAAGAGTTAAACCAATCATTTGCGATTCCTCTAACACCTAGGTTATACATTTTTTGAAGTAAAAGATCATGTTGGACGCAATCGAAAGCCCGACTAAGATCGCAGAAGACCCCAGCCGCACATTCGCCCGCGTCCAGAGCATTCAATAATACTTCATAAAAAGATTGAATTGCAGTAATTGTAGAAAAGCCCTTACGAAAACCATGTTGACTTGGGTGAATTACATTATTTATATTTAGGAATTTCATTAAAATATCTAGCATCGCATATTCAAAAATTTTTGAAATGGCAGATGCTACCGAGATAGGTCGACATTTTGACTATCGCCTGATTTTAATATTGGCGAAACCACTGATTTTTTTATTCTTTCAGGAAATATTCCGTTTTTAAAGGAGGCGTTAATTATGTGACAAAGAGGTTCTGCTATTCTACTGGCAATTTTTTTAATTACGTGACTAGAGATTCCATCAGGACCAAAACAATGTTTGTTTTTTAATTTATAGTTAATAATGTTTAAGATTTCTTCTTCAGTTACGTGTGGTAGAAATAAACTATTCTTCAGAGATAGTACAGGGTGATTTACTTTAATGTGTTTTTTATCTATTTTATTTATCACGCTGTAAGGAGCTTCTATAAAAAAATCATTGAAAATATTGGCTACATTTTGAGGATCTTCCTCAACACTTTCATCCTGTATAAGAGGGACATTTTTGCTGCTTTTTATTTTTCCCGTTAAAGTAGAGATCAAATTCCAAGTAGCTTTATTTACATTGTTTGAATTGTTAATTTTATTAAGAAAATAATTACTCTTTGTTTCTCTAACGAGGTTATCATGATGTTTTTTTTGAAGTTTATATGTTTCTTTTAGTCCGGAATTATATTTTTGTTGATAAAATATTCTTTTTAAGTTTTTACTTGAGAATTTGATATCTTCGTTAACCCAACAACTTTTTTTATTACTTTCGGATTTTACATATTTAATTGGACATTGTAGATTAAAATAGTGTAAGAGCGTATCATGAAAGTAATTAAATTTATCATCAATACTTTCTGTCTCATAAACATTAAGCCAATCTGCATTTGTTAGAGCAATGTTTAAATTATTTAATGTATTTTCATTAATTAAACGTTTATGTTCAGTTTTGTGTATTGCTCCATTATTCATAGAATCAATAAGAAACAAAACAGTTGCGTGGTCAGATAGACCGTCGTCAAGAACTTTTGCGTTCATACCGTGTGACAAATTAGTATAGATTTGATCAAGAGTAGTTCTGGAGGTCACAGTCATTCGAGTTGGTTCATGCACCCTTGGACTGAGATTAAACGATACCAGCAATTGGTTAAATCTAAAATTTTGGTTTAATGTGAGCGAAGCACTATTAAAGTCACCACATAGAATTATTGGTATATTTAAATCAAATAATGAAGTTAAGATGATGTCTAGATTATCTAAAAAAATTTCAAAATTTCCCGAAGGTGAGCGATATAATGTTAATATAATAAAAGATTGACTAGAATTTAATTTCCACATAACACCACAAATTTCTATATCTTTAATAACACAATAGTTATCAATGTCAATGGGGGTTGTTTCCAAACCTGTCTTAGTCCAAATACTCACACCCCCTCCTTTACATCTTTTTCTCGTATAAAAGGCGGACAAATTGAAGTTTTGGAAACACGTAGTTTTGTATATTATCAGAATCACACCAAGTTTCAGACATACATATGAAATTTAAATTAGAGTATACATAATCTACTATTATACTATTAGTTTTGTCATGAGATAAACATTGAGCATTAATTAACACTAAATCGTATATATTCTCTGAAATTATGTTGGTTTTTTCAAGGACTTTTTGAGATCTAAAAAACGCTGTATATGTGCTCCTTCTGGCCATTTTGAGGACTCCATTGCTGCACCATAATTTGATGCATATATAGTCACTTTGAAAGATGAATACAAGTTAGGATACTTTGAAGTAATTTTTTGACACACCGCTTCGGGAAAATGAATCTTTACTAATTCTGTAAAATCACCCTCTGTCATAGACGGATCCACTCTGTACACATGTAAATTAATCATATTAGGCACCGATCCTACATTTTTACCATTAACTTTAATTGTATTGTTATTTCCAATAACGAGTTTCCTTCTGAACTTCTTACTGGATACTGTACTCCATTCATTACTCTTGTCATTATTTTCGGTATTTTCGTCATTTTTTACCAGATTGATAAATTCATTACATTGTTCTTGAGTTTTAACTTCTAAAATTGCTTTCGATAATTGTTGGTTAGAGATCACAGATTTTTTTGAGGAACTGGCACCATTGGATGGCCCATGTATGATATTGTGTGAATGTTGTTTTGTTTTATCGGTAAACGTATTTCTGGTATTTACATTTTTAACAGGTTCTTCGGTTTTTTGTACCATAATAGTTTTTGTCAATGATTCATTATTATGGTTTAAGGTATTCAATTGGCCACTTAAAATTTTTATTTTTTCTCGTAATTCAAAAATTATAGCATCTTTTTGCTTTATAATATATTGGAAAATATTAATGTCAATTTTGTTATCATGTGATAACGAATCTAATGCATCGAAGAATGCTTGGTCAGAAACTATATCTACTTTACTACTTACAGTTTGCTGGAGATCGCAACAATTCATTTGTTCACTATTAATAACACTTACAGAGTTCCAACTTTTTGCACAGCTAGGATGTATATAGCTATCACATTTAATGCACTTTAACCCATTAATTAAATTTTTTTTACACTTTTTACATGACTTTAATTTAGGAGCATCTTCCGACACGTTCTCTCTATCTCCTGCCATGTTGCCAAATAAGCAAAGTTGGCCGAGCTATTCTCCTAATTTGGGTAGGTCTGTTCTTAAAGTTTATTTCATTACTTAATGGTGACAATCATGATAGGGAAAATAGCTTTATAATTTTTTTTATTGCTAATTAGCTTCAGAAGATTGCTCATCAAGAGAATCAGTGGAAGATCCTGTCGCTGTACGGGGTAACTTTGATGTCGAAGTCACAGTAAAATGATTATATATAGTATTTGCACAAAATAAAAGGGGCGCTTGAGAATATTTGGAGGTAGCATCATAATGTTATTAATCATATCACTTTGCTTTCATCGTGTTTGTTTTCACCTCGTTCGATATATCGTGCATCTCCAAGTTAGTAAAGTTTTATTCACCAACACTATTAAAAGAACATACAAACAGCAACACCTGTAACGTTGGATTTTGGTCATGTACGAAGTCGAGCCGACGTCGGTACGGTCGTCAAAACAACGCCGACACAACATTGGTTTTTGGTCGCGCAACACGTCGGCACGATTAAAAAATGATTCACCAAACTGTGCCAGATCAGGGTCGCCGCGTGGTCGCCACAACGTTGTCACCCAACGTCAAAGTTGTGTAGGACAACGTCGGGCGGACGTCGCTTTGCTACTTAGGCTGTCTACACCACAAATCTGAACATCGAGTATACGGAAATCAACGATATATCGAAAAAATATTTGCTATATACTGCAGACTATATTTACGTTCGAGGCAATCAGAATAACAGAAGGAAAAATAACGTTGCCTTAGCAACATATATAGCACCCTTGAATACTATGAAGAGGAACCTGTAACCACTAAAAATTCACCAAAAGAAAAGATTCAAGAACCACCCCTGATCTTCGTGTATATAATAAAAGATTTTTTTTTTGCTCGTTCACCTTACTTTCCCTTTGATGAGTCCGGGAAATATAAAATTAAAAACAAAAGGGGACATAACTGAAAATACATCATAATATAAATAAAACTTACCCTATATAACGAGGGGAAGAAAAGAAATTTTCAATAAGCGACACAGACGATATAGAAATCAATTGTTTTTGCTTAAAAACTAAAGTGAGAGAATTGTTAATATGGGAAAGACATTTTATAGTAATACCAAGAAGAGAGGGAGATCTTGAGACACGACGCCAAGAAATTAAGAAGGGAAATCAAGCAAGTCTGAAATTAAGATATACTGTGCAGAATAATCATAAAAATACAGGGTAATACATAAAACATTACATCACATAAAAATAGACACAAGATGTTAAAATTACTTTTAAACTCAACAAAAAAATTATTGTGTTTCCAAAACTACGAATATATAGCATTAATTTAGCATTAATTAAACTTTGCACATGTCTATTAAATAATTCATAAAAAAAATAAAAGTTAATTAAAAAGAATATTAATAATACCGAAAAAAATTGTACAGGTATTAAACAATTTTTTTTAATTAATTCCCTAGTTAGGTAACATTTACATAACGATATATCCATCTCGCATTTTTATTAATCTTTTAATGAAATTCGCAGTTTTATTACATGCCTTATAAGCGTTACTTCTTTTTTGATTTCATCCATTCCGCATTTAATTTTCGCGAAAATTTTAATTTCACAGCCCGCAGCAATTTTATATAATTATGCTCCTACAAGACTCTGGAATTTGTTTCATAATTATATTTACTGTAAATATTGATTTCAGTTTGTTAAAAAATGTGGGGGTTTTCTAATTGGAAAAAATTTCTTCGCTAAAATTAGGGCAATCATTTTGAATAAATCGTATTAGACATTTTATGGTGGTAAATTTTTTTTTTTTAACTGTGGAAAATTAAAAACAATTATTAGTATTAACATACTTTTGTCATGAGGGTACAAATAAATATTTTATACATTTTAATTGTTTTTATAAATTTATATTGATTTTATAGCCATTTCTTGATATACATTAAATCCTTAAATAAAAATGTAGCAGTTATATATATTTTTTGTAGTAGTTTGTAGCAATTTTTGTACCTATTTTTATTGATTTTTTCGAGCTACATTGATTTGTAGCTATTTTAATCACCTTAAATTGAGTGTATAGCGATTTTGATCGATATATTATTTAATCAATCGATTTATAGATCTTGAATAAGGCAAAATATAGAAAAGTATGAAAAAAATAGGAAGAAATAATAAAAAAAAAAAATTAAAAAAACAGAAAAAAAATGGGAAAAATAAGTACAACTAGCCAAAAGAATAGAAAAATAGGGGTAAAGAGGGAAAATATAGACAAATATCTAAAAATAGGAAAAAATAATAAATAACAGGAAAAAACATAAAGAAATAGGCAAAATAAGAAAATGGGAAAAAATTGAGAAAAATAGATAAAAATAGAGGAAATGGACAAAAATAGGGAAAAATAAGAAAAACTATAAAAAAACAGGGAAATATAGGAAAAAATATTTAAAAATATGGAAAAATTATGAAAACCTTGAATAAATAAACAGAATAGAATAATGGTAAAAAATAGGGAAAAATACTAAAATAGTAAAATTGTGGAAATATTGGAAAACTGGAAAAAGAGGGCAAAATATTACAAACTTAAAATAGTAAAAACCGAGAAAAATAAGAAAAAATGAGGAGAGATGAGGAAAATGGAAGAAAGCATGAACAAACAGTAAAAAATAAGAAAAAAAAGGAAAAAAAAATACAGAAAAATAAGAGAAACACGAGAAATTGAAAAATTTCGAAAAGGATGCAAAAATTTTCAAAGACAATTGTAAAGAAATGCAAAAGCTTCCAAATAGATCCCAAAAAAAATTGCAAAAAAATCAAAAAAAAAATTAGGCTAGAAATCGCAGGAAATAGCAGATAAAATCACACCAAATTTCAAATGCAAATAATCGGAAAAAAAAATCGAATGTCTTTAAATAAATCGAAAAAAATCAGATAAATAAGAAAAAAATCAGAAAACAAAAAAAAATGAGAAAAAATTAGAATAAAATCAGAAAAAAACAGAAACAAAAAAATGAAAAATGAGGAAAGAAGAGGCCAAAAATGGCAAAAAATCAAAAAAAAAGAAGAAAACATTGAAAAAGTTAAAAAAATCAGAAAATATTGGAGAAAATGAAAAAACAAATTATAAAATCAAAGAAATTGTAAAAAAGGAAAAGAAAGTTCCTAAAAAAACTAGGAAAAAGTAGGGAAAACTATAGAAAAATAAGGACAAATGGAGAAAAAATGGAAAAAAAGGGAAAAACAATCTATAATAGGAAAAAATAGAAAAAAATGAGCAAACTAGTAAAATTAGGGAAATTGGGAAAAATTGTGAAAGATAGGGAAAAATAAGGAAAATATGGAAAAATATTGAAAAAAAGAAAAATTAGGAAAAAACAAGGAAAACTAGGAAAAAATTTCATACTTATTAAAATAAGAAATAGGGAAAATAGTAAAAACATGAAAAACTTGAATAAATAAACAGAAGAAAAGTGGGGAAAATATGAAAATTATGGAAAATTGGAAAAAACAAGGAAAAATAGGACAAATAGAGAATAGGAAAAAATAAGAGAAAATAATGAAAAACCGGAAAATACATTAATAAATAGGAAAAAAAAGGAAAAAATAGGAAAAAATAGGAAAAAATAGGAAAAAATAGGAAAAAATAGGAAAAAACGGAAAAATAGGGTAATATAGGAAAACTACAGAAAACAGGAAAACAGGAAAACATAGCGACAAAAAAGAGAAAATATTGAAAAACATGACAAAATGAAGAAGAAATATAGAAAAAAAAAGAATAAACAGGAAAAAATGGGGGAAAATAGGGAAAACTAGGAAGAAGTAGGGAGAAATAGGAAAACTTAGGGAAAATGGCGATACATATGGATAAATATTGAAAAATAATGAATAACAGGAAAAACTAGAAAGAAATATGCAAAACAGGGCAAATAGAGAATAGGGAAAAATAGGAAAAATTTACAAAAAACTGGAGAAATAAAAATAATAGAAAAAAATAAAAAATCGTGGTAAATAGGAAAATTGAAGAAAATGGGGAAAACAGGGCAAATAGGGAATAGAAAAAATAATGAAAAACGTGAAAAAATAGAAATAAATAGGAACAAACAGAAAGAAATTAAGAAAATTTTGAAAAATATTGAAAAGTAGAAAAAGTAGGGAAAATAGAAACAAATATGGAAAATATGGACAAATTTGGAAAAAATGGAAAAATAATAAATAACAGAAAAAAAGAAAGAAATGGACAAAACAGGAAAATTAGTGAAAATTGGAAAAATTTTGATAAACAGATAAAATACGGAAAATAGTGAAAAGTAAGAAAAGACTTTGGAAAAATAGGGAAAACTAGAAAAAAATATTAAAATAGGACAAATAGGGAATAGGAAAAGATGGGAAACAATTATGAAAATCTTGAATAAATAAACAGAACAGGAAAAATAGGAAAAAATAGGGAAAAATAGAAAAATAGGAAAATTGTGGAAATAATGGAAAACGGGGAAAATAGGGCAAACAGGGAATAGGAAAGATAATAAAAACATCAAAAAATAGAAAGAAGTAGGAAATACCGGAAAAATAAGGAAAATGGGGAGAAATAGGAAGAACTACAAAAAAGTATGGAAAAATAGGTAAAACTATGGAAAAATTAGGGAAAAATAGAAAAAAATAGGGAAAATATGGAAAAATAATTGAATAATAGAGAAAACTATAAAAAATTAGGAACATGAAACTATTTTCTGGTTGTAGAAATTTTTGAACAAAATAAAACAGTACTTTTTTCGTTTTGATTTTTTTATTAGTTTCAACGCTACAAACTACGGAAGATAATTGACCCACCCTATATATTATTTATATATAAATTTATTGTGGCTGGATAATATTACTATACTATAACTCATATTTAATACAACTAATTCTCGTTTAATTAATGATTTCCGGTAACCAAACCGAAACACTCTAAACCATTAATACATATTACGAATTGGTATTTAATAGCTGTTAGAAGATACCAGTTTTCATAGGTTAAAGATCCAGTGGAATATTGTTTATGTCTCAATAAGGTTCAATTATATATTGCTCGAATGCAAGTGGAAATCTATTTCCTATAGTACCGGTTTCTCTTAATTGGATTAATTGTAGCGGTAATTAAAACAAGATGGCGGATAGCATATTGCAATCCTAAATAGATGTTTATTAATGTAATGAAATTGGAAATTTGTTAACATTGGACGATATTAAATTTTTATAATACAGACCGCAAAAAATAACTTGCCAAACCCAAAAACAATTTATCCGAGGATAACATTACATAACAAACAATGTAGTTAGTCATAACAAATATTAAATTTGATCAAATTATTCAGTAGAAAAAGTCATATACCAACATACATTAAAAAACAGTTTAAAAGGCAAAAAGTTTCGGCTTATGAATCATCTTCAGGCTATACAATTTAATATTTAAATTTGTTTTATCCCTTTAAATGGTGGTGTAAAATAATAAAATTTATTTGTTTACTACTATTTGTCCAAAATTGAGTTGCATTAATTTTTTACAATAGTTTTTATGTACCTTTTATTTCACACCCCTTTTTTTCTACCATTGTGTAAAATTAAAGCGTTATGTATTTTTTATTTAATAAAACAAAGAATGTTACATTAAAAGTCCTGAAGATGGTTGATAAGCCGAAACTAGTTGCCTTTTAAACTGTTTTTTAACATATTGTGGTACAGTTTTATTTCTACCGAACAAATATTGGTACTTTTATTATTAATAAAATATTTAATATAATTAAACAATGTATGATAAATAAAATGACCACAAATAATATTTATATAGACATACGATTATGAAAAAATGTGGGGGTAATCCCACCCAACTTTCCGAACACTCCTAGTAAAGTAATTGTTTAATCGATTATTTTAGTTTTTCTACATTAAAATACATTAAAAAACCAAAAAAAAAATCAAATTCTTTATCAAAACAAATCAGAAAAAAAAACTAAAAACAAAAAAAAACCAGAAAAATGAGAATAAAAACGAGAAAAATTAGAAGAATCGAAAAAATCTGAGAAAATAAGATGAAAAAAAAACGAAATATTGGAAAAATCAGAGAATATTGACAAAAAAATGAAAAATAATTGTAAACTACGGAAAAAATAGAAAAATCAACAATTTTTAAAAAACCGACAAAAAAATAAGGAAAAATGGCAAAAGAACGCTAAAAATCACAAAAAAAAGAAAAATCACAAAAAATTAAAAAAAACGGCCAAAATTTGGAAAAAAACAAAAAACCAAAAAATCGTACAAAACATTAAAAAATCAGACAGAATTGAAATAAATCGAAAAAAATCAGAATAAGAAGAAAATGAGAAAAATCTGAAAACAAAATAAAGAAGTAGAAAAAAAAACAAAAAAAAAACGGGGAAAAACGAGAAAGAAACTAGAAAAAACAAAAAACAGAAAAATGAGAAAAAAAACCGAGAACAAATTAGAATAATCGAAAAATTGGAAATATTAGAAAATATTGAGAAAAAAAGAAAAATAAACTTCTTAAATACGGAATAAACGGAAAAATCAAAAAATGTAATAAAAAATCAACAAAAAATACGGAAAAAATTGCAAAAAACGACAAAAATTTGGAAAAAAAACTAAAAACAACCAAAAAAATCGTAAAAACATTACAAAATTCGAAAGAATTGAAATAGATCGAAAAAAATCAGAGGAATAAGAAAAAAAATGAGAAAAAACCTGATAACAAAAGAAAAAAATAGAAAAAGAAACACAAGGAGAAAGAATCGGAAAAAACAAGAAAAAAAATTAGAGAAAAAAAATCTGAGAAATAAGAAAACAATAAGAAAAATCAGAAAAGAAAGGAATAGAAAAAAAAAACAAAAAATGAGAAATACGAGAAAATAAGGAAAAACCAAAAAAAAACGATATAACTTTTACAAATACTATGTTAAAATTATGAGATAATTTACACACATGGTAATTTTTAATCCTTTCCGGATATTATATTTACTTTTTTCGTTTATTTTATACTTGTTATTGATAAAACGAAATGACATAAAATTTTAAAAAAATTCTTTATTTTTGCTATAAAAATTACAATTCTAAATTCTAAGAAACTAAAATACATTTTAAATTTAGAGTTTTATATTATTTTTAGAACGGTGAAAATACCAGTTCAATAACTTCAATATTTTAGAAATTATTCAATTTAGTTTAAAATCGTAATATAATTTTAAATGTTTCAGAAAATTTTTAAAAAATTCCACAATTTTTGTAATAAAATTTTGAAAAAAATTATAATTATAAAATTAATTATTATAAATTAAAAGATATTATTTAAAAAATTTTAATATTAAAATTTAACTAAAAAATAATAGTTTAATACAGATAAAAATTGCTTAAAAATTCTATGCTCTTTTCAAAATATACTTTTTTAGCACTTTTTTCTTTCCAAAATTACCCCTCTATTCTCTTGAAAAAAAGGCACTTTTTTAAGTCAAATATTTTCTCGCTAATATTACCTGTCTTTCTGTTTTATATTTTTCCACTTTCTGGTACTTTTTCCCTCCTTTTTTGACATTTTTTCCCTCAAAAACAGTAATTTTTTTCTTTCCAAAATAACCCATCTTTTCTCTTTTCAAAAGTACCTTTTTTGTATTTTTTTCTCCAAAAGATTGATACTCATTTCTCTCTTTAAACGTTACTTTTTAATCCTCTTTTCTATCTTAAAAAGGCACTTTTTGTGTCAAATATTTTGTCTCCGAAATTACCCCTAATTTCACTTAAAAAAAGTCATCGTTGTCAACTATGGAAAAATACCACTTCAAATTGCTTCCAAACACCGAAATTCACGAAAAACCAATAAAATAAGGAATGATCTCAAAAAAATATGAACTACCATAAAAATCACCCCGCTAAATTTGAAGTTTAAAGATTTTAAGAAAAGAAGAGAGCCACTGAAAATTTATGGAGGCACCAAGTCTTACAAGAAGTAACAGTCTTCCGAGTTAGAGGCACTCACTTAAGTCAACCGGTAGACTAAGAAAGTATAGCAAAAAGAACTGCGACCGGACGGCTAACTATCGTGTTCTGGAGAGTTGAATGCTCCCTGGTAGTTTCCATTTCGGTAGTTGAGACCATAGCCTCGGGGAAACGATGCTCAAGAGTTCCCTATTCACCGGTCGGTCCCTTCTATGACCAGGGTTTTTCCACCCCGGGGTCAAAACCTTGGCACCATTAGAGCCAGGTTACAGGTTTAAGGTGTGAAGCTATTGCAAAACTAATTAAAAGAAGCGACTAGTCAATGCCAGCTGGCGCCAACCCTGTTGCTGTCCACGACTTCTCGCTATGGTGATGATGTCGTTGTTTAGTGACACCGATGGGTTGGGAATCACCGGAGTGCAGGGAAAATGAGCTTCTCCATAGCGAGGGATAAAACAAGCAAAGGAAAATCCACCCTGTTCCATAGTTAGCCCATTCTTGTGACCGCCCCGACCGATAGGAAAGCTGTAACTTCACAAGTGCATTACTAAAACTAGTATTAACTTTTTTTCATTGGCGGCTAAACGGTTTAGCTTGGTCCGTTTAGTCTAACAGGTCGTAACGCGTCTACACACCTAGATCAAGCTTCTACATGATAGAGCATTCGTTGCGGTAGCTCTAGAAAAAAAAATGACGTGGACGCCACAAGAAAAAGAGTAAATCCAAGATGGACTGTTGGTCTACGAGAGGCCCGCTATCTTCTAACAGTTAGAACCCCGCAGCAAGTTAGTTTGAGTGGTTAGTACGGCTAGGAGTCGAAAACCCACTCGAACAAGCCGCGAGACATCTAATTTTGGCTTCGGACTAACATGTGGAGCAGTAGTAGGCAGTCTACCGGTCTTTATATGCAACCTCAAGGCATGTGCATCCAGACTTGGTAATATACACGAATAAGAACTGGATAGAGAGCAATCTCGAACCGCGACCAAAATTGGCTACGGTCTAACACAATCTGGTACCGCGGGAATAGAAACTGCCAATCGTCGCTGGCTTGCGATTATTTCTATCATTGGTGTTGGACTTTAGAGAGCACTGGGAACGTCTAGTACAGATCTAAGTTATGAAACTCTGGCACAACAATGCGCCTTTCGGGATGCTCTTGCAATCACTTTGGTGGTAAGGCCCCACCTTCAGGGGAATCTAAGGGAAATGAACGACGGTAATGGGTACCTGCCAATGCCATCGGGGATGCTCTTACGGGTAAAGGGGCCTGACCTACCCCTAATCTCCCCACCCTGTGCGGTCGTATTTATGACTCTCTTAAGGAAGCAGGAACTGTTCCAATGGGTGAGACAGACAATTCAACTAACAGAGAGTACCATACAATCACAACATAAAGTTTAATTTGATATTCTTTTGAGGAACAAACAAAATAGCTGCTTAAAATAAAAAAAATATTTTCAGCTTCCTTGGTTTACGTTTTTTCTAATCTGCGCTAGTCAGTTTCACCTGGTTCATTGCACAGTTAGACACTTTCACCATAATCTTTTATATTATTGTATTCAGTAAGATATGGTTATACATCTAGTACAAATTTTGCAAAACTTGCACTTTGGCGAAGTAGATATTGCAGTTTTGGACTCCATAAAATAATTTATTCAATATAATAAAACAATTGTTAACACTTTTTTGTATAATTCACATTTATTACCAATTTGTGATTAATTACTACATCTATATATATTTTCCAGATATTGCCACATCAAAACCAACAGCCGAAACATCAACTTCAAATGTTAATCTTACAGTAATCATAGTAAGTCTAGCCGTAGCTGCAGTACTCCTTATAGTAAGCATAATAGCAGTGGCTGCTATCTTAGCGTGCAAACGACCAAAGGCAGCAGGAGTTGTAAGAAGAAGAAGTCGTAGAAGTAGCAAACCTCCAGAAGAATTTGATCTATCAGAGGATGGTTTCGGAGAAGGTTTTCATAGACGAAGCGCTCAGTATAGAGCTAGTATGTATGGGGAATGCGAGGAGAGGATATCTAGAATGATAGAAGGTAACACAATATTTTTAATTCTACTTGTAGGTTCTTAAAACTAATATAGTGTTTATTGGACAGAAGTAAAAAAATTGTTTTAGTATTTAATTTGAATTAAAATAATCCGGTATTCTCAATTAATGTTGATAAGTGATATTACTTTTGGATGAATGTAAAAGAAATGAAAATTGGTATCAATCATGTACTACAATACTGCCATCCCTGCACAGTACGATAATCCGGACCAGCATGACAATCCTACAGAGTACGATAATCCTGTCTAGAAAATTCTTCCCCAAAAAATCCTCTCCAGACAATCCTTCAACTGGACAATTCTTCCCAGTACTAATTTTACCCCACGACTATACTTCCCCGCAACAATTATTTTCCACGACAATCCTCCCCCGCGAGAATTCTTCTCCTCTACGTTCCTTCCGCAGAACAATCCTTTCCCACGATAATCCTTCCTTCCAAGGCAGTCAAGTCCTTTTTACAAAAATAACAAGATTCTATGTGCTATACAAATCAGTTTTTTTTTTTCAAATGTACGTAAAAATAGTGACTGGTTTACATTGTTTGGTCTAGTTTTTTTTTAATTCATGAAAATATTATCTGGTTTGCATTCCACAATCTAGTCCTTTTTTTAATACATAAAAATGGTGACTGATTTGCATTATTTTGTTCGAATGAGCATATGTGAGAAATATATGTTAATGGGAAGATTTGTCGTGAGAAAGAATTGTCGTAGAAAAAGATTGCCATCGGGAAGAATTATCCTAGAGAAGAATTGTCCTGGAGAAGAACTATTCTGGATAAGAAATGTCCTGGAGAAGAACAGTCCTGGAGATGAATTGTTCTGTAGAAGAACAGTCCTGGAGAACAATTATCCTAGAGAAGAAACGTCGTAAAGAAAAAATGTCCTGGAGAAGAACAGTCCTGGAGATGAATTGTCCTGGAGAAGAAATGTACTGGATAAGAACAGTCCTGGAGAAGAACAGTCCAGAAGATGAATTGTCCTGGAGAAGAACAGTCCAGAAGATGAATTGTCCTGGAGAAGAGCAGTCCTGGAGAAGAATTATCTAGAAGAAGAGCTGTCCTGGAGAAGAACAGTCCTGGAGAATAATCCTTCCCTGCGATAATTCCTCCCAAGGCAGTCAAGTCCTTTTTACAAAAATAACAAGATTCTATGTGCTATACAAATCAGTTTTTTTTTCAAATGTATGTAAAAAAAATACTGACATTGTTTGGTCCAGTTTTTTTTTAATTCATAAAAATAGTTTCTGGTTTGCATTCCACAATCTAGTCCTTTTTTTAATACATAAAAATAGTGACTGATTTGCATTATTTTGTTCGAATGAGCATATGTGAGAAAAATATATGATAATGGGAAGATTTGTCGTGGAAAAGAATTGTAGTAGGAAGAGATTGTCATCGGGAAGAATTGTCAGTAGGAAGAATTATCCTGGAGAAGAATTGTCCTGGAGAAGAACAGTCCTGGAGAAGAATTGTGCTGGAGAAGAACTGTCCCGGAGGAGAAATGTCCTGAAGAAGAACAGTCCTAGAGATCAATTGTCCTGGAGAATAACAGTCCTGGAGAAGAATTATCCTGGAGAATAACTGTCCTGGAGAATAACTGTCCTTTAGAAGAAATGTCCTGGAGAAAAACAGTCCTGGAGATGAATTGTCATGAAGAATAACTGTCCTGGAGAAGAAATGTCCTGGATAAAAACAGTCCTGGACATGAATTGTCCTGAAAAAGAACTGTCCTTAAGAAGAAATGTCCTGGACAAGAACAGTCCTGGAGATAAATTGTCCAGGAGAAGAACAGTCCTGAAGAAGAATTGTCCTGGAGAAGAACTGTCCCGGAGGAGAAATGTCCTGGCGAAGAACAGTCCTGGAGATTAATTGTCCTGAAAAAGAACAGTCCTGGAGAAGAATTGTCCTGGAGAATAACTGTCGTGGAGAAGAAATGTCCTGGAGAAGAACAGTCCTGGAGATGAATTGTCTTTGGAAAGAACAATCCTGGAGAAGAATTATCCTCGTGAATAACTGTCCTGGAGAAGAAATGTCATGGAGAAGAACAGTCCTGGAGATGGATTGTCCTGGAGAAGAACAGTCCTGGAGAAGAATTGTCCTGAATAGGAACTGTCCTGGAGAAAAAATGTCTTGGAGATGAACAGTCCTGAAGAAAAATTATCCTGGAGAAGAACAGTCCTGGAGAGGAATTATCCTGGAGAAGAACTGTCCTGAAGAAAAACAGTCCTGGAGAAAATTGTCCTGGAGAAGAATTGTCTTGATGAAGAACTGTCGTGGAGAAGAAATGTCCTGGGGGAGAAATGTCCTGGAGAAGAACAGTCCTGGAGAAGAAATGTCCTGAAAATGAGTATTCCTGGAGATGAATTTTCATTGAGAAGAATTGTCCTGGAAAAGAATTGTCAGGAATGGACTGTCCGGGAATGATTGTCCGGTGAAGGATTGTCTGATGAGAATTTCCAGGGAAGGATTATTATGGATTTATTTTTTAACTAACATAAAACTGTTTAACATATTTTGATAGATATTGTGTAAAGTTTATTGATTTTTTGATTTCCACAATCTAAATCTTCATTTTTTTCTTATAAGCAAAGTGTTAGAACTTGTTAAAATAAACAGTTTTTACACTGTGAATTTTACTGACGTCCGACGCTGTATTTTCATAAAATATTCTCATATTCCTAGATCACTTTAATTACCACAACCAAAAGCTAAACTAATATTTGATAACAGAACAAGATCTATTCAGAATTAGTAATCTTAAAGTACATTGTACAACAAGCAACCAAAACAATTCACTTAATTAATTAAATTTCGATACACGATCATAATTTAATTTATTAGAGAACCAAAAACTTAACATTCTGGAACTGATTCGACTTGATGGAAATTCTAATGACTTTTTTTTTCGAAAAAAACGAACGACCGCAAAATCGAAGCCTGACCTAGTCAAATAACGAGCAAATTTTAATCAAACATCAAATCTCGGCCCCCTCAATTGAAATCTCGCTCAGAGTTGCACGGAATTACAAACGGTACATTGGTATACGAAGTTACCTATAGAGAACTAGTTTATATGCCAGTATAATAAATTATATGTAAAAATTTTCCCTATGCTAAAAATTTTATTGGGTTCAAGGCCAGTATTCTCCTGAGCCACTAAATAAGCTTTATTTGAGGAAATTTTGTTTGGATAAGAGATACTTGAACCAGGATAAGTGCTCATGGTGGCTATATCAGAGACAAAAGGACATCATTGAGATGCAATTCATCTATAGAAGGATTTGGATAGAAGATATATTACATATAGTAACATATAACTACAGAACAAGTCTCAAGTCAACTATTCTTGAATGACAAATTGTCCTGAAAATTGGAGTACTTTGGTACATCCTTTAATGTAAACGAACTTAAAACTTCTATTAAAACTTTGAAACTGAACAAAGCTGGAGTTAATGAAATAAGAGAGAAATAAAGCAGAATTTTGTCACAAAAACTCCACAGTGGTTGCTTCAGTTAATGAACGCTTACGTCACATAAATCTATAATATAAGCGGCTGACTGATTGATTGACTGACTGACAGCACAGCAAAATCTACTGAACCCGGAGACTTTAAATTTTGAGAATATGTTCTATTTATAACATAGACATCACCTACTAAGAATGAATTTTTTGAAATTTTAATTTTAAGGGATGAAAAAGGGCGAAAAACAGTGGCTTACATAGAATAAGTATAAATACACGAAGGTGTAAAGGTATAACGACTTTTATGTCTACGGTATGATCGTTTGATTTTCTAGTAAAAAAAAATGAAAAAACGGAAAAACACGGATAAATAGGGACAAATAAAGAAACTAGGAAAAAATAATGGAAAACAAAAAAAATTAAAAGAAATGGAAAAAATATAAGATATAGGAAGAATAGAGAAAAAAATAGAAAAGTTCAAGTAAAACTGGGAAAAAGTGCAAAAAGAGGAAAGAATAATGAAAAAGATAAAAAATAAAAAGAAATACTAAAAATAAAAAATATAGGAAGAATAGACAAAAAAATAGAAACGTTCAAGTAAAACTGGGAAAAAGTGCAAAAAGAGGAAAGAATAATGAAAAAGATAAGAAAATAAAAAGAAATAAGAAAAATAAAAAATATAGTAAGAATAGCGAAAAAAAGAGAAAAGTTAAAGTAAAAGGGGGAAAAAAAGGGGACGATAAATGAAAAAACAAAGGAAAGAAGTGGAGAAAAAATGAAAAAATGGAAAAGTGGGGAAAAAGGGGAAAAGGAAAATAATTACGAAAAGAATAAAGGAGTAAAAACAGATTAATAGGGGGAATAAGGGGAAAATAGGGCAAAAATAATAAAACCAAAAATTGTTACATAAAAATAATGGAGGAGAAAAAGACACAAAAAGGTCCAAAAAATACAAGTTTGAAAAAATGAAAAGCAATAAAAAAATAGGACTATAAAATAATGGTGAGTGGGAGGAGACATTGGGCCCAAAAATAATAGTTGTAAAAAAACTGGGGAAAAAGGACATAAAATAATAGTTTAAAATAGGGGTTAAAATTGGGCCAAAATAAGTTGTAAAAAATTGGGTGAGGGGGGGAATTGAGGCGTGAAACAATAGTTGTAACAAATTGGAAAATGAGGCAAAAAATACAAGCTTAAAAAATTTGGACATAAAACAATAGTTGTACACATAGGGAAAAAAAGTTGTGGCAAAATAATAATTGTAAAAAAGGGGGAAGCTACTGGGGCAAGAAATAAGTTTAGAAAAAGGGAGGAAAAATGGATCAAAAAATAATAGTCGCAAAATAGAGGAGAAAAATTTGGACCTCAGAATATAGATAAAAAAATTGGAAAAAAAAAATGAGATAAATAATACTAATTGTAAAAAAACATGGCGGACAAATAGACCAACAAACAATAACTGTAAAAAATGAATGGAGAATGAAGCAAAAAAAATCTGGAAAAAACAGGACGGAATAGGGAAAAAACGGAAATTAGAGAAAAATAGGTAAAAATGGGGAACATATGGGAAAACAGTGGAACTATTTAAACATAAGGAAAATAAGAGGAAAACATAAAAAAATAAGGAATAATAACGATAAAGGAAAAAATAATTAAAACAGAAGAAATATTAAAAAATAGGGAAAATAGGGAAAAAATGGGGAGATTAGGGCAAAATAGGCAAAAATAAAGTACAAATCTGAACAAATAGTGAAAAATAGGATAAAAGAAAAATAATGGAAAACAGGGAAAAATAAGTATTAATAGGGACAAATAGGAAAAAATAGCGCAAAGAAAAATAGGAAAACATAAGAAAAGTTAAGGAAAATTAGGGATAAATAGGGGGAATAAGAGGAAAATAGGGAAAATATGAAAAAATAGAAAATAATAGGTATAAAAAATGGAAAAAATAGGAAAATTGGAAAGAATAGTAATAAATTAAGAAAAATAGAGAAATTACAGATAAAAGGTATATGGGAAAATAGTCAAAATAGAGAAAAATTGTGAAAACTTTGGAAAAGTAAATACAAATAGGGCAAAATACTGAAAAACAGGAAAATTTTGGAAAAATGGTGAAAAATATGGAAAAAAGCAAAAAATAGGGAAGATGGAAAAAATAGAAAAAGTAGAAAAAACAGGGAAATTGGAGAAAAATAGGGAAGCATGTGGGAAATAATGAAAAATAGAGAAAGAACATCAGGAATAAAGGACAACTAGGAAAAAATAGAAAATAATGGGGATAAATGGGAAAAAATGGGAAAACACGGAAAAAATATGAAGAAATAAGAAAAATAGAGTAATTAGAAAATGGAAACATATGAAAAAATAGTGAAAAATAGAGGAATTTAGAAAAAATAGTAAAAATAGGCAAACTAGTAAAAATAGACCAAAATAATAATAGGGACAAATATTAAAAAACAGGACAAAACAATGGAAAACACAAAAAGTGGAAAAAACAGGAAAAAAAAATCGGTTGTGTCGCCCCAAAACTTTTCCGACGTGTATTCACGAATACTTTTACAGATATTTAATATTAAAGTATTAACTTTTGACATTTTTTATTATATAAATATACCAAATTTCAGCTCAATCGGATTAATACTTTTTCAGATATTTAATGCTAAAATTTCAAATTTTGACATTTTTTTATATTTGACAGATGACAGTTGGTATGTTCTGAATAGCGTTTTGACATATTGCATGCCAAATTCCATGAGATATTGCATCTGTCATTTTTTGATAGTGACACTTTGGATTGACAGATGTTATACAACCAATGGGTTCTTCCGACCGGTAACCCAAACCCCTATACCAAATTTCAGCTCAATCGGATTAATTGTGTGGCCTCTATCGTGGAAGAATACACACAGGCTGACAGACAGACAGACACCCTAAATTCCTATTTAAATTACTAAAAACAAAAGCATTTACTTATAATACTCTATGCCAATATTATTTGTTCGTGAATTATTATTATTTGTAAAATTGGTAAGCGATTTAGATTATCTGCTGGCACATAATAGCAAAACTAGATACAAAAATATGTCGTCCAGTGTTTTAGCTTTCAGCAAACGATGTCATCCTAGCGACGTATTGGGAATTAACTGGGTACAAAGCTCTGCAAGCCAACTCAATTCCTTCGAAAAGATTTAAAGATTTACTAGACATTCAGAGTCGTAGAGGTATTAGACAAAAACCAAAAATCTTAAAAAACAACGCTCAAATACGAGATTATTTATTTAATGTTTAAATAATTTTTAATAATATTGTTCAAAAAAACGTATTTTGTTACACATCTAAACGAAATTTAAGAATGTTTTTTTAAGTCAGATTTTAAGTTGGATCTTAAATGGAACTTTATTATTGCTATAAATCATCTTGACTCTTACCTCTATCGCTTTTTAAACACTTAATCGTTAGAATTTGATATAACTGATTTTTAAAAGATCTGCGTCGGAGCCTGATCTTAAATAACATATGATTGTTCAGTTACTTCTGTTAGGACAATTTTTTTCCCAAGTAGACCAAAGAAAATAGGTTAGAAAAGAGATTCATTCCATTGTTAAAAAATAATAACCTAAACGCAAAGACCGTGCCATAGGACACTGCCCCGAAATGCATAATAATATTTTTCACTTATATTATTTGTTTATTTTACCTTGAATTCGGTTGCTAAATACACTCATAACGCCCTAAGGCGTTATCACCGTAACCATGGTTCATTGTACAGGTAAAAATGAAGCAACAGCTAGAAAAAAATTCCTTGTCGAACAAGAGCCTGGATTTCTCCGGAAATAAATTTCTGGTTGTTTTGACTGCATTTTCTTTGATATTTTTTGGTAAATCGGTATTTATTTCCATTAATTTTATAAGACTTATACAATAT
The DNA here is from genome assembly GCA_963243735.1 of Neocrepidodera transversa. Lineage (NCBI taxonomy): Eukaryota > Metazoa > Arthropoda > Insecta > Coleoptera > Chrysomelidae > Neocrepidodera > Neocrepidodera transversa. Next base: position 8,636,160 of record OY725347.1, read on the forward strand.
CAAGCAATAATGACATTGACTTAATATAATGAAACACTGACAGCAACATTCAATAAACGTCAAAATTTCAACCAATGCTATCTACGCCAGTTATAATAAATATTGTAAGTGTACCTCTGCTCAGCTCATCAGAAGATATAGGAGAGGAGATAGAGATAGGTATTTCGAAATTTAATAAAAAAAAACAAAAACTATCTCTCACTACCTCTCCTCTCCAACATATTCTGATGAGCTGAGCAGAGCAGCACTTACAATATTTATTATAACTGGGGTAGACAAATGCCTTCACTTATTCATCTGCGTCTAAAGTTCTGGTCGATGCCAAACTTTGAGACTTCTCTTCATGTTACGCCTATGCGTTTTCCATATGGACCAAATACATTTCGCTATTATAATTACCACTAATATGTACTTCAGGATTCGAACATCACCATCCACATGAATCTACTCCTCTTGTACGATAAAGTTTGAATTAATTACTCCGGTTTTTGTTACTACCTATTCCGTCGATTTAGTTTGTCCCATCTCTCAGTATTCACTGTTTCCAAACTACTACTATTCTGTACTCCTTGCCTCTTTGTTAATACTTCATCAGGTCAACGATACTGCCTCCAAGTTCTTACCATCAGGATCGCCATTTGGTCTGTACTGCTTGCCTCTTTGTTAATACTTCATCAGGTCAATGGTACTGCCTCAAAGTTCTTACATCAGGAGCGCCACGTGGTCTGTACTGCTTGCCTTTTTGTTCATACTTCATCAGGTCCATGGTACTGCCTCAAAGTTTCTACCATCAGGATCCCCATGTGGTCTGCACTGGTTGGCTCTTTGTTAATACTTCATCTCGTCAACGGTACTGCCTCCAAGTTCTTACCATCAGGATCGCCATGTGGTCTGTACTGCTTACCTCTTTGTTCATACTTCATCAGGTTAATGGTACTGCCTCCAAAATCTTACCATCAAGATCGCCATGTGATGTGGCATAGTATGTAGTGTATCTCCATATTGGGAAGATAAATAGTAGATACTTTCAACAACAAATTTAATCACTGGTACATGTTTACTATAATAAAATAAATCGATGACTAATCGATAATAAATCAAGATTCGAGAATGAATAACGAATCAATAACGATCCCTCTCAAGGAGATAACAAAATATATATATGCAAATCCAACAACAAACATTTCCTGACCTATGAGCAACGACCGGTATTTAACCTGTCAGCGTTACCTTGCTATATCACGTTATGTATAACTCACGTCTCAACCTTTATATTGTCAAAGGTTATTCTGTGTGTCTTAAAAGGCATCACACCTACTATAAGAATAGTAGAAAGAAAATGTTAGGACTAATAAACCAATTTAAAAATTGTTTTTTTTATAAAAATAAAATAAATTTTTCGTGAAAAGTAAAATCTTGTATGTCCCACGAGTATTACTATATCCTCACGCCCGGAGGGTAACATTCAGTCCGATGGCCTCTGTCCCTCCTGGCGTTAGGATCTATGTAACACATTTGGTTCACAAATAACTGTTTCAACTAGACTATTACCCATTAGTTAAATTATCATATTTTTGATCGACAAGTGCGCATGCGTATTTTGATTGTTAGCATTCGCGGTGATAAAAAATCGGAATTTTGACATTTAATAAGTCGTTCGCGATGTTACATGAACAAGTTCATTACTAATCCAGAATCAGTTAAAATAGTAGATAAGCTATGACAGTTATGGCGCACTCCTTATGGAAATTAACATAGGAAATCAATAAGATCTCTTCTGGTAATTTTTTGGCTCATTCAAGGTCACTCGTGACGTCATCAGACGAGAGCTGTTCGGAACCTGTTCGAGAGTTGTTCGAGACTTGTTTTCGAGACCTGTTTAAAGCTGTTCGAGATCTGTTCAAAAGCTCTCGAACAGCTCTCAAACGTTCTCGAACAGCTTTATATGTTCTCTTCTGATGACGTCACGAGTGACCTTGAATGAGCCAAAAAATGACCAGAATGGATCTTGGCGCTTTCCCATGTTAATTTCCATAAGGAGTGCGCCAGAACTGTCATAGCTTAACTACTCAAAATGATCCCAAACTTACCGTAGGAATTATTTATCCGCGCAAGCGCAATTTGAAATTTGGTAAATTCTAAGCCAAATTTTTGGCTCAGACTATAATAATTTTATGAAGCTTATTATCAATAAACAAGAGACGGCAACATGTTTCGGTCAAACGATGGCCATCATCATTCCTATAATACAAATATAACACTAGTTAAATTACAAAAATAATACTTAAATATGATTACTTACAGGTTAGTTGTTTCTCAAGCACAATAAAACTGGATACTTATAAAATGGTATGAAATTGACAAATTTTTTTTTTATAAATTATTACAAATTGAATGCGTAGGTACTTAGTGAGGCAAATGGCAGAAGAGAAAGAACCTTCTTCTTTTACTTTTAAGGCCTCAGCTGCCTGGCCTAAGAGAAAGAATGGCAATTTTGTGTTGACAAATGACAGATTGAATTTGATACATTGAACCGAAGAACCACAAGGACGAAGTACCAGACAACTGACATAACATATAAACTTGAAGAAAAAGAAGGAGAAGCCGATTGAAATTAATAAGAAGAATTATAACATAAGTATTGTAACGTGAATAAAACAAAACATTAGGCGAGTAAATTTAAAAATAAATAATTTTCGGTGGATAGAGCTGTTCACATTATCACTAGCAATTTTTTTTTTTGGTCAGTAACAATCTTATATGCTCCATTCCTTTAAACGAGAGCAGAATACATATGTACTCCGTGTACATTTTTTTTTGCTTAACTTTTTAATCCCTTTAAAGTATCAGAACCCACGATGCTAAACAGAGATTTACTCGTGTGTCGTGGAGACCTATTGGATTTTAACGATTAGTAGGTGGAAAAAAAAGTTGTACCATATTTTCTCTATTCACCAATGGGAGGAGTCTCTTCAATTTCAACGATGTAAAAAAATAGTCACGTGAAAATACTCCAGTGCATCAGATACTGAGAGTATATGCCCACGTGCCTTTGATGATGGGGGTATTTTAATTGCCTGTTTGCATGGTGGTGCAAATATGTACTCGAGCGCTTCAGATATTCAAAACGGATCTTAAGTGAACCCTAACGGAGCCCCCATTCAAAATACTAATCATTCGGATGTGACTTCAAGGACTTTTTAACCAATTTTAATTATATTTTTTTCTTCAGACTTGCAAAAGTCACCATACAAATCTGTCTGAATTTGTATTGCATTCCGTTATGAATTGATCTCGCAGGAATTTTCTGGCTTGAATTGGTAGCTTACCCAGTTCAAATGTTGAACAATTGATCTTAGAGAAAAGTTTAAGTTCTTCTGATACCAAAAAAATCCTTACCCATTTCGTCTCGGGGGCCCGAATGCGTCTTATCTATCTACTACAGTTGAAATATCTAGTTTACAGGCCATTGATTGCTGTTTTGCTGATTGTATTAGAATAATAGACGTTTTTCCACGTGCATAAACTGTACTTGTGGAGAAATATGCTTATGGTGTATAATTGTATGTTAATACTGACTCTTGGATCGTCATATATTTGTGTAGCTGAAAAGATTCAAAATGTATTGCTACAGTGCCAATGCCATTAGAAGATCTAACCATTTTCACCTGTTATAATTTGTTGAGTTTATTGACAATTTTTGTTTCTTAGACTTAAGGATATAGGCACATTATGATTTTCCAGTTAATCTTGAATTATTTCCTTCAAAATAAAAAAAATTTGAACATCCCACTCCCTTACGTTACGATCAAATGGTCAGACTACTGGAATGCACACTTTTCCATTTGGTACCTACAAGTATTGTAATTCCTGATATTATTTTACTGGCTATTTTAACGGATTGCAGTATCAGTATAATTAAGAATTTAAAATCTTGGCCAATTAATTACTTACCATTTTTATTAAGATAAAGATATTATTTTTATTATAAGAAATTATAATTATATAGAAAATTTTCATACCCATATATCTTTCATCAATTAATCTTTTTTATTTTTGCCTGGCTAATCTTTCTACGTCCCTGTCCTCATCCATTTTGTTAAAAACGTGCTCCTTTCATTTGCTTCGTTGGCATCTTCCAAAGACCGCTTGATTTACCGGGCAAATACGTAAATGTGATACACATTTTCTCTCTCTGTCTTTTTCTGTTAAAAAATTACCGGTGCCGGCGGTTTGGTTTCGATGCCGCTGCCGATGGATGCCGAGCAATAAAATTAGAAAATAAATGTCCCGAAGGGTATATGCTAAAGAAATGCTGATCAATGTTCGGTTTCTGATCGAGATTGGATTGAATAATAATTTAGGACTTTCTACTGGTATTCTTAATCATTCTGTAGATTTAATCACAACCATTTGAACTTTTTTAAGTAGATATATTTTTATCATAGAGATTTTTAATTGCTATAATTAATTTTCGTGATCCATCTACTCTGGAGGCTCAAACTCAACTAATGGTGATTATGCAGCACGCGGCGCTGCTCTGCTTACGCTGCATCGACTTTGGTGCAACGTATTTAATGGAAGGAAGTATATATACCATAACGTAAGTTAAATTAATTGTATTGACGCACGTTGCATTGACAGTGTGCAGAGCCATGGTCGATGGAATGTTCGCTTTAGGGTGCGGCCACGCTTGCGAGCGATTTATCGCGAGAGATAAATCGTGGACGACAATGTAGCGGGCGATAGGCTGGAACCTGTCCACAGGAAAGCGACTAAAATATCAGTTTTCGTCATGACTCTCACAAGAGCGCGTCGAATTGCCGTTCTTTTGGAAGATGATCCATGTATAGACCCTTTTTTGAAGCGCAAAAGGAAATATGGTGTACTATCAATAGATATAGAAAAGCATATGGGGAATTTCATCACTTGTACAAACAGTTAAGAAAATACCCAGACAGGTTTTTCCAGTACGCTAGAATGAGTATAAACACATTTGACCTACTGCTAAATAATATCTGCCATAAAATAGGTCTACTTTGAACTTCCGAAATTAAAATTTTTTTTAAAACACATCTTGTCGACCTTGTACGTGCAGTTCACAAGACAAAATGCAACAAAAGTCGCTAAGAAATCAAACCGAATTGAAAACAGAACGACACGCTTAGCCGCTGAGCGATTTCTCGCTAAGCGATTTTGTAGGTATGGCCACTCCAATAAAATTCAATGGGTTTGAATTTTTTTTTTGTCGTTCAGTCGTTCACGATTTATCTCTCGCGATAAATCGCTCGCAAGCGTGGCCGCACCCTTAGGCTTCCCGTCCATGGGACCCGTATTAGGCCAAGTAAAATTCGACCTTGGATAGTCATTTGATAGCTGACCAGCAACACAGCTAAACATTCGTCTACTGGAGCCGGTTTTCGTTAGTGTTTGTGACCTCTAGTAAAAATAGATTTATTTGATGAAGTTATGTTGGAAAATACAAAGGGAAAATTAAATAACTGGGGAGTTCTAGTTATTGGACAATCTATATAATGAAGTGTTACATAATGATATTTTGTGGACAAGAGAACGGCAATTCGGCTGAATGAGCGGGAAAATACCGTTCTATTCGGATCTGAAGAGGATTAGGCCGGAGACGGTCGTACACGCCCGAAGTTACTTGAGGCAATGGACGCGGTTCCTTTTAATTTCTCAGTATGGGGTCGTTTGGCAATGTGCGGGTCGCATATTACTATATAACCGTCAATCGCGCCATCTATCCGCACCCGAGTGGAATGTTCTTAACAAGGTACTATTCATTCGAATCAGATTTCTATGCGTTGGTTATATAGACAAGAAAAGAGTGTACATAAAATAAAGCAAAAAATACAGTTTACAATATTTTACTATATACACAAACCACTTTTATTTAAATAAAAATATGGTAAGGGTGACTAACAAGAAGGGTGAATACAAAACCAAATTCAGTTCTAATAACCTACTACATTTTACGATATAACGAAAAATAATTCTAAACAAACCAAATGTAACGGTACAGTACGTATATGTGGTGATTATAGTTTAACCTTAAATCCTAATTTAGAAATTGATAAATTTCCGCTACCACGAATAGATGAGCTTTTTGTCAAATTACAGGGTGGTAAATTTTTTACAAAACTAGATTTATCAAGTGCTTTTATCAGCAAGTTCTACTTTCTCCAGAATCCAAAATATTAACGACTATAACTACACACAAAGGCTTATTTTGTTATAATAGACTTCCGTTTGGAATTCATTCAGGTCCATCTAAATTTCAAAAAATTATGAATACTTTATTTGATGGTATGGAGGGCGTTGCTTGTTTCCAAGACGACGTGTTAGTTAGTGGAAAAAATTTCAATGATCATGTTGATAGAGTTAGATCTGTACTTGCTAAATTAGCAGATAACGGTTTAACAGTAAGAAAAGATAAATGTCAATTTTTTATCGAAAGCGTCACTTATGTATTTTTTAAAATTGATAAAGAGGGTTTGCATACTTGTCAAGTTAAAATTGATGCAATTCTTAATGTTCCGGTGCCAGAAGACATCTCTCAATTAAAATCTATACTGGGATTAATTAACTATTATAATAAATTTATACCGAATGCGTCTGCCGTTCTTCAGCCATTATATAATCTTTGTAAAAAAAATTTTCTATGGAAATTTGATGAAAAATGTTTAAAAGCCTTAATGTTAAAAAGATTTTGAGTTCTGCTGATGTTTTGGTACACTACAATCCAGAGTTGCCTATTTATTTAGCGGTAGACGCGTCTCAATATGGAATAAGGGCAGTGATTTGTCATTATTTAGATAATGTTTATCTACCGATAGCTTACGCTTCATGTATGCTTAGTAATAGTGAACAGAAGTATTCACAAATAGAAAAATTTTATCAATATTTGTTTCATAATAAATTCACTTTGTTTACGGACCACAAACCCCTCGTAGCCATTTTCGGTCCTAAAAAAGGAATACCAATTTATGCTGCGAATAGGTTACAGAGGTGGGCTTTGATTTTAGCAAATTTTCAGTATAATATTCAGTATGTTAAATCTCAAGAAAATTTTGCAGATTTTTTATCTCGTTTGCCAGTGAAAAATGACATTGAAAATAGTGAAGATTTTTCATTTGTTATAAATTTTGTGTCTGATAATCAGCATTTGCCTATTAATTATCATTTAGTAGCCGAGCATAGTTTACAAGATCCTATTCTAAAAAAGGTATTTCATTTTGTAAAAAATGGTTGGCCTAAAAAGGTTGACCTTACATTGAAATCTTATTTAGATAATAAATATTCTTTTTCTATAATAAACAATTGTCTTATGTTTGGAAATAGGGTGGTCGTTCCTGAAATTTTACAGGGTGCTATTTTAAAAATATTACACAGTTCTCATATGGGCATGATAAAGACCAAAAGTTTGGCTCGTTCTTACTTATGGTGGCCTAAATTGAATATAGACATTGAACGAACTATTAGAGCTTGTTCTTCATGTTTGACTCATAGGAACAATCCTCCGAAAGCACCGTTATTAAATTTGGAATATCCTATCAGTTCATGGTCCAGAGTACATATTGATTAGTTAGGACCGATTTTTGGTAAACAAATTTTAATAGTTATAGATGCTTTTTCAAAATGGCCTGAAGGAAGCTTTTGTGTTAAATAGTACAGGGAGTTTAAGTACTATAAAAGTACTAAGAGGGTTATTCGCTAGGTATGGTTTCCCGAATGTATTAGTTTCTGATAATGCTTCGAATTTCTCTTCCACTGAATTTAATAATTTTCTTAAGCAAAATTAAACACAGTCCACCATATCATCCTGCGACGAATGGCGCGGCTGAAAATTTTGTAAAAACGATAAAAAATAGTTTAATTAAGTCTTTAAAATCAGGATACAGTGCAAATGATTTAGATTTGTTAACTAATAGATTTTTAATGGAATATAGAAATACACCGCATTGTTCGACGGGGATTACTCCTGCCAAATTAATGATAGGTAGAAATTTGAGAAGTAAGTTGGATTTGTTAATTCCAGAGCGGCAGTCTCTTATGTAAAAATGTTTCAAATAGTTTATAATCACAAGGAAAATATTATAGAGGTAACAGAAACAAAACTTTTCAGAAAAATGAGTTGGTGCTAGTTAGGGATTACAGGGGGTTAAAAACAAATTGGATCAAAGGTGTGATTAAAAAGAAAATATTTCCGCGAACTTACATCATTTTTGTTCCGGAATTGTCACCTGGCAAAAATAAAAAAATGTCAAAAGTTGAAACTTTAACATTAAATATCTTAAAAAATGTTCGTGGATACTCGTCGGGAAAATTTTGGGGCGACACAACCTATTTTTTTTTATTTGCGATAAATAATCCACAAAAAAAACATTAATCTTTAATTAACAAATTATCATAATAAATTCACAAAAAATAAATAACTTTAATTAATGAAAAACAATAAAAATTATAAAAAAAAACGTAAAAATAATGACAACAAAGTAAAACCATTATGGATTAACATTTTTCAAATACAATTTGTATCTAACATTTTTTTATCCGACCTGCGGGTTTGACACTAGAGGGGGTTGGAATATCAAAAATATATATATCAAGCCATTTTTTAAAATATCGAAACACGTCATTTCGTAAAAAATCTTAAAACTCGTAAGAAATCGTAAAAAATCGTAAAAAATCGTAAAAAACCGTAAAAAACCGTATAAAATCGTAAAAGTCTTTAAAAAATCGTAATAAATGGTAAAACATCGTAAGAAATTGTAAAAAATTGTAAAAAAGTCGTAAAAAATCGTAAAAAACCGTTATGCTAATAAATTTTGTGTTGCGTACAGTTCTTGTGTTTATTGTTAAAGTGAATTTTTCGGGCTGAAGTACTAAAAACATCATATGTTTTTACCTCGTGTAATATTTTTTAGACGTTTTTTTAAATGTTTGTAATTCTTCATTAATTAAAATTATTTATTCGTTAATTAGATATCAATGTTTTTCGTGGATTATTTATGGCAAATAATGAAAAAATTCCTAAAATAATAAAAATTCACCAATTTAGGTTAACTAGCCTTCATTACAACTAAATCACATTAAGAAGAAATTGGTTTTCAATTTTGGGCTCTCACAATTCACACCATTTCATAATTCTAACTCAAAATTTTACAAGAAAAACCATTTAGTATGTCACTAAATTAATTTTTTGTCAAAATTTTAGAATATTTTTTTAAGTCCGGACCTCGATTTCTTTTATTATAAATTTATTGATCGATTGGGCACTTTAAACAAAATATGCCCGCCAAATATCATGAAAATATACAGTGTGGTTAGAAAGTTATGAACCATGCAAGAAATTGATAAAATAGATAAAACACCCTGTATCTTGGTTATTAAAGTAGTAGACCCATTAAGTATGGGGTTTTTGAGATCGCCTAGTTGCCCCTATCTGCAGTTATCGTATGTCACTTTCCCAATGAAACACCCTGTATTACCGATTTATTAGTTTTTGTCTAGATTTTCGTTAAATATAATAGTAGATTCTGTAACAAGTTTAGAATGAAAAATTCGACACGAGTGGAAAATTCCGAACGCGAGCGAAAGCGAGTGTGAGGAACCACGAGTGTCGAATTTTTTCATTCTGACCGAGTAACAGACTATATTTTCTCCACGATCAACAAGTATAAATCAAAATTAAATTAAATCTGAACACAAGTTATTTGTTGACATATTTGTATTACATTGTATTAATATTTATAGTGCTGTAGTACACTTACCGATATTAAAATCTGGTGCATTGGTGTTTTTTCATAATTTGCAATTTCAGATATTATTAAATTCTATATCTACTTCACTTGATTTTTCACTCATTATTTTGTTTAAATTAAAACTTGTTTGAAAATAATTATTACCGTCGCCATTTTATATCTGACAGTGACACCTTTGAAATCCAGGGCAATCCATATTGTTTATTTCGATTACAGAAAATCCATTCTTTACCTCGATAAAGAATGAAAATACATGCAAAATGCATAAGAGGCAAGTATTATAGAATAACTATTCAGACTCTAGAGTGTGAATGTTTCCATTCTATTATTAAAAATGTTTTCAAAATTCATACATTCAGTAATGGTCGTGGAGAGAAACATATTATATTATCACTACTATTAAACTTCTCCATTAAATTTTGTGAAATAGAAAAATATAAGATGCTGATAAATTATAAATTAACATGCTGTTTACTATTCAACGTCGCCAACTTAAACAACAATGGTCTATTCTCAAGTGGTTCTCTCATTTCTCTTATTTTATACGATGAAATACAACAATTTAATTTGTTTAAATCTTCATTATAGTTGAACTAAGTTCAATATAGAACCGTGACGCGTTTCGCTAACACAGTAGCTTTCTCAAACGGGTGAAGGTACACGGAGAACAAAATTCACTAACTGTAAGTGAAAATTCGCTTACTCCAAGTAAAAATCTGTATCAAATAGGAGACAAATGAACAGTATACCTAAATCAAGAAAAAAAAAAGTTCCTGAAACAGATAAATTCCTGTAAGTGAATTTATAGATCACTTAAAGTAAGTAAATGTTTTAGCTAAAAGAGGTTACCATTTAACTTATAGCAGGAACTATCGCAACTAATGGTAGCAACAAAATTAACGTAGAACAGCTTAATTTTTATTGATTTTCGCTTAAAGTAAGCGAAAGTTTTGACGAGACTAAGTCAACAATTCAGTTGTTTTAACAAAAATCAAAACATAAGAGAACAAAAAAATTAATTTAATACAGCTAAAAAATATTCTTGTTCTAGGTAACACTTTTACCATAAAAAATACTTTTTCTACTTTAGCACTTTGGTTTAACCTGAATCAGGTGATTATTTTAGCTGTTTTTTTTTTGAAAAAAAAAGAAACAAAAATTATTTTGAATTAAAAGATGGGACAGGGCATTAAATATACAACAGGTGTTCAATACAAAAATTTATTCAATGAAATATTAATTGCATTTTTACAGGTATTCAACATACAATAGTTAAAAGTAAAAAACCTTTTGAAAACTAACTGGTAATTACTATTCCACAACTTTCATCACTTCTGTATTCCCAATACTTATTTTTAAATATGAGTTTGGGTCCAGTTTTTATAATCAGGCTGTTAATGGTCTCATTATCAAGGAGTTTAAAACTATCTTCACTGATTCCCTGGTCTAAAAAAATTTACTGCGATTAATACTGCAAATGTAACTATAACGTCTTTAAAATACAGCCATTTTATTTTTCAGTAAGCAGGGTGCGATAAAAGTTTTGATTGAGTGAAATAAAACTTGAAATAATTGATTTTTTCATATAGGTACTTCCGTTTAAAAGTTATAAGCTTGTACAATAGTGGAAAATATAAATAATGGACAGAAATCCTGCAAATAAGAACCTAGCTGATAGCTTTTAATATTTTTAGTTTTAGTTCTTCTGAAATCGCGATTAAAAACAGCTTATGTAATACTTTTGTTCATTTACCACTTATAATATTAAATTTTCTTATTTTGTTAACTTACCTGCAAACTGAACAATTAAATGCGGTAAATCCCAACTAGTAAAATTTTATAATCTTCCCTCTCACAGCACCTGTTTGCCCAATGCCCACTTTCACTCACAAAACGAACACAATTTAAATATTCGAAGAAACTGGACGAACAAACGAGCCTTAAATATCTGTTTGCCTATTTCGGTTATCGTTCGATAATTTTCGTTAGAACGAGAGTAACGACTATTAATGACAATTGGCAATGTTTTTTATATACAAATCAGTCATTATCTTTTTCATATGTCCGACAACCGTTAAATTTAAACGTCTGTAAAAATATTAACTCAAAACAAGTGAACTGTTTAGTTACAATAAGTAAAAATATTTCAAGAGAGTCAAAAAAAGTGTAGAAAGTTTGTTCACTTATTTTAGCTATCTGAGGTATATTTTTCTTATTGAAATTAACTTTTATAATAACAGTTAGCTAATAATTGTTTAATGGGGTACCTATTTTAGAATGTTATGATTCGGAAAATTATTGTTTTTACTACAGCATGAAAATTATGCTGATGTAAGATAAAAAGTAGTTGGGATAATTAAATAAATGTCAGAAAAAAAATGTTCTTGGCCCCATTTTCTCTGTGTATAATGAACATACAGTGCGGAACAGCCAAGTGGAATAAATTCTATAACGAATAAATGAGGGCGTGTTGGGAAAAACGCTTAGACACATCGATTTGTATTTTGAAATGCGCATTTTAAAAAATATATAAAAATTATATAGGGTGTGTCATGTGACAGTGGCCAATACCAACTTTCTTATTTTAAATACAACCCCCTGTATATTATTTATTTTTTCGATTCTTCAGAAAATTCTAGACATAATTTATGTACAATGTCCTATACCTATCTTCAACGGTTTCGGAAATATTAAGTGTTTTCAGATTTCCTACAAAAATTAACATTAAAAAAAAGAAAATTATTTTATTTCTCAAATTCGCTACATTACACTCAATACTTATTTCCCATTTAGCTCTTGATATTGAGAAAGTAAGCAAAAACCAATCCTGTGTCCCTTTTTACTGATATGAAATAAAAAAAGTCAAAAACAGTTTTGTTTATTTTCGTATAAAACTCATAGCCTTAGCAACTTGTTGTCTGCCTGCATGACAGTAGTGATTAGTGTCAGTGCTATTGTTGAATTTCGTTAACTGTACGTAATAATAGAAAAATGGTTCATTTAACAGAAATGCACAAAATAACCATTCTACAAATGATTGGTTATGGTGATAACACACGGACACAAATGGAAGTTTCTCGCTTATTTCACGAAAAATTTCCAAATTTGCCGCCTATATCCCAAGGAACAATTAGTAAAATAGAAAAGCAGTTTCGCGAGCTTGGTCATGTAAGACAGATAAAAAAAGTAGCTGCCAATGCAGTAAGTGATGATACGAAATTGGACGTTATGCTTGAGTTTCAAGAAAACCTACATAATTCTGGTCGAAAAGCAGCCGCACTGTTCAACGTTAGCCACACATCAATTTTTCGAATATTAATGGAAAGTAAAATGCATCCCTATAAAATGATACCAACTCAGGAGCTCATGGAAGACGATTTCGATAGGAGAACATATTTTTGTGAACAAATGATGGCAATGTTAGATAATAATGTGATCCAATTAGACGATGTTTTGTTTTCTGATGAGAGCACATTTACACTTCACGGTCATGTTAATCGTCAAAATTGCCGCTATTGGTCCAATGAGAATCCTCACTGGATGAGAGAAGAACATACGCAATATCCTGAAAAAGTTAATGTTTGGGCAGGAATTGTTGGAAATCATATCGTAGGTCCTTTTTTCATTGATGGCAACTTGAATGGCGATAAATATTTAGAACTGCTCCAAAATTATGTCGTGCCAACTTTGACTAACTTATATCCGGATCCAGCAATCCCACAAGTTCCTGCCAATATAATATGGTTTCAGCAAGATGGAGTACCGCCACATTACCAAATCAATGTCCGGGAGTACTTGAACCAAATTTTTCCAAATCGGTGGATAGGGAGGCGCGGATCGGTAGAATGGCCAGCACGATCTCCTGATCTGACGCCATTGGACTACTTTTTATGGGGATATGTCAAAAGTATTGTATACAAAACTGAACCCCTCAACTTAGATGACTTAAAAAGAGGAATCACGCTTGCGATTAGATCAGTCACGCCTGAGATGTTGAGTAACGTTAGAAGACTTTTCTACACCAGATTAGGATGTTGCCAAGACGTTCGTGGCGAGAATTTTGAACATTTTCTACATTGACATTAATGTTTTTTTTTTTACATTATTAAGAAATAATCAGTATTACTTATTAGGTTTTTAGTGTAATGTAGCGAATTTGTGAAATAAAATATTTTTCTTTTTTTTAATGTTAATTTTTGTAGGAAATCTGAAAACACTTAATATTTCCGAAACCGTTGAAGATAGGTATAAGACATTGTACATGAATTATGTCTAGAATTTTCTGAAGAATCGAAAAAATAAATAATAAACAGGGGGTTGTATTTAAAATAAGAAAGTTGGTATTTTCCACTGTCACATGAGCTACCCCATATAATTTTTATATATTTTTTAAAATACGCATATTAAAATACAAATCGACGTGTCTAAGTGTTTTTCCCAACACGCCCTCATTTATTCGTTATCGAATTTATTCCATTTGGCTGTTCCGCACTGTATACCTTAGTATGGATCTTCATCAATTAAAAGCCTCATCTATTCAATCTCTTATTTTATAATGAAATTAATTTTTTATATCTTTCAGCAATATTCTAGAAAACTTGTATACAAGAAAATTTTTACTTTCCTTTTAACTGCCGAAAAAGTGTAGAAATAAATTTCTTTCGCCGAAACATGTCGATGAGGAGAGAGAAAATGGTGATAAGATTAACTGGTTCTTTTATTTGCGGCAGATCTTTTCAAGATTCGTTAAAGCTGTAGGCGGTATTGATAAATCGTAGGTTGAGTTTTCGAGTATTGCTAAATTATTACCACATTAGTAAATGTTCTTTGTGGTTTTTAACTATTAATAACCAACAATAAAAAATTCTAACAAAGTAGCAATTAACTAATTAATAAAAGTATATGTTTACATAGTTTTAAATATCTTCCTGTTCAATATGCATCCCGTAATGCCGGAATCACTTGGAGTCGGCCATAAAGTCGTCAAATTAGGTCTCTGAAAATTTCGTATTCCACAGTGGTTCGTCCTCCTCACTAGAAACAGCAATACTCCGCAATAAACGTTAAATGGGCCGGCACGCGTTGGATGTAATCGACCTCGTTTCCATTTAACTAAATAATTTCACTGAATGTTATACATTTCTTAATAATTAAAATGCTGTGTTTTCCAGTGAATAAAGAAAATTATATCTATATAAATATTTACTAATAATAAATTCATCCAACAATATCTGCAGCAGGAGGAGGAAGTATCATTCTTTTAATAACAAAAAAATTATTTCGAAATTAGATTATACGTTTTATATTTACCATATCTATAAATTTGTTAATAAATTATTTCAAGAATTGTTCATTTTTATACCAAAAATAACTTTATCGTAAAGACAAAAAAATAAGTTAATTTAAACTCGCTGATATATACAAATTGACGAAACTCATGCGTAAAGGTGTAAGAAAAATATAAATTTACATCAAGCCCTAACTGCTTTTTGAACCAAAAAAAAAAGAAAATCTGATAAAACACCTGATGGGTTCGTGATCCAATTTGAAGAAGGTAAAGGGAAAATAGGTAATGTCATTATTTTCGTCTTTCTATGCGCCGCTAAGGGATTATATTAACTGTGAGTATAAATTTCGCTTATACCTTTAATCAAATACGAATATTAACGTAAAAACTTAGGGGAAAAGTAAAAATATAACTATATTTATTGTTTATACAGGGTAGATTGATGACTTAGTTATTTTGGCACTGACTCGAGTCAAATATCATATAGCAAGACTTTTTATGGCGCCAAGTTAAGGGGATACCTTGTATAGGTAAGAAATCCAGATTTTATTTTTAAGAGGCCCACACACCACGTGACTTTTGTGTTTGCCGGTTAGAGAATTACCAAAGGAAAATGTATTTGTATTCTAATAAATTAGATGTAAAAAAATTTTTTTAATATTTTCCGGTTTATGTTAAATAATGCTACCCTCTAGTCCAATTTTTTCTGCGCAAAATAAGGTAGAGCGCCATAAAACATAATTATTCGTATTTGGACGAGAACTCGCCTAATATTACAACTAAAAATATGCGGTTTTTTTCATGATCTTTAAAATTTTTATCAGAAGAGCGCGTCTGTGCTACATTTTTCAAATATGTCTGGAGAAAAAGTTGATAGTCGTATGACTTTTACTGAAATTATTTTTAAAAAAGTGCCACAGATGCGCTCTAAAGAATTAACTACAGAATAGATTGGTGAAAACCGCAGCGTCCTATCTTTAATATTAACGGAGCGCTCGTCCAAAAACTTTTTCAGGCAAGATAACGTATGGAATGTTTATGTTTTCATGTTTATATCGGCATATTTTCACGTTTACTTTTTTATTTTTAATACAAAATATATTTCATGTCATTTTTGTTGATTGTCGTGTAAAAAAATGACTTAAAGTAAGTAAGGAAGTGCTTATCAAGTCGAATTGTAAAAATCTTCCACTTTAAAATTATTTTAGTGTAATTGCGATTTAAAAAGGAATTGTTCTTATTTAGATTTTTATATATATAAAATTTATAATTCCCTATTTTATATTTAATTTTACTTTCCCGACCCACCTTCTAGAAGGGAAAGTATTGTGAACGAGCTAAAAAAAATTCGAGATAAAAACGGAAATATCCATTTTCGGGTTCCCTTAGACGATTAACACCATTTCCAGATGGAAGTCTGTCTGTCTGTCTGTCTGTCTGTCTATCTATATGTATATGTGTATGTGTGTATTCAAAGGGAAAAATGCAAAAATTCGTTGTATGAAAAAATGTAAAAATTCTTTCTATAGAAAAATGCAAAAATTCTTTAAATGTATAAGATCAAAAAATTCTATAATTCAAAAATTCTTGTATTGAAAAAATATAAAAATTTATCTAACGCATTTATTAAACAATTATTCTAATAAAAAAAGCAACAATTCTTCGAGTGTAAAATTAAAAATAAATTTGTATGGAAAAATTCAAAATTTATTCGAATGAAGAAATGCAAAAAATTTTAACTTTATAAGCAACAAAATTCCATTGTATGAAAAAATGTAAAAATTCTTTTAATGTAAAAATTTAAAAAATTCAAAAATTCTTCTAACGAAACAAATACAAACATTTTTCTAATAAACAAATGCAAAATGAAAAAATCTTTGTATGAAAAAATGCAAAAATTGTTCGAATGGAGAAATGCAAAAAGAATTCTACTGCAAAAATATAATTTTTAAACATACAAAAAATGCTTTTGTGCAAAAAGCAAATATTCGTCATATGCAAAATCGAAAAAATTTTTAGAATAAGTCATTTGTAACATTTAATATTGATTTGACACATTAAGTTCGAATCTTCTGTCACTTGTCGTCAAAGACAATTGACAAGTTGACATTAATTTTTTAACTGGTTTCAGAATCTAGAGTGGTCCAATGAAGAAGACGGATTCAATCGAACGTTTCTCGAAGTTCTTGCATTATAGAGTTTTGTGCCCATCGAGACATTTGATCAAAACGATTTGACTGACATTTTTCACATTTCAAGACTAAAATCTTTCCCAAAAAATATTAATTTATATAACTCATTTATATTCATTTTGCTTGATTTGGAACGTTCCAGAATAATCGATAGATTTCTGGCGCGCTATTTGTGAGTCACCATGGTTCCTTTTACACAGGTCCGGCGTCGTTACAATAAAATTTTACAAGTATAACTGAACGGAAATCAGAAAATATTATTGTTATAAAAGAAGAGGTACTAAATCAAGAATTAACAATAAATAATTAAAAAGTTTTCGTAACGGTTTCATCTTACGTATACATACTGTATATATATTTTAATATTCCATATGCAAGATTAATAAATATAATAGGCTCATCACAAGACAGCCCTGTATGTGGCATCTTTCAAAATGATATTTTTACAATGTAAATGATGCTGTCAGAAAAAGTATCACATTTGAATGTCTGATTTTAGCCGAAGGGAGCAAAAATAAACAAAAAATAAATGAATAAATATTTGAATATCACGAACAGTCTTTCGTTAGGCGCTCACACAATGTGGCATCTCTCGCACAAAATAATATCTGCCGTTGACACTTTCGACAAGCGGTCTGTTCTGGTCTGGCCAAACCGGGCTGGACAGCGGCTAAATCGAGGCCAAAATAAAGGCCATCCGCAGACCCACGTATGCAGATAAGTGCCTCTGATAGTTTAATAGTTTTGTGAGGGTATAATGGTTTAGAGGGTTTTGTCGTTGCGGCCTGATGACGCTGGAACGACCGGAATTGGTAGAAAGGAGAAAAGCGCTACTTCAAACTCACAGATACGATAGACGAAAGTGAGGTTAGCTCTTTCGTATGGTAATTAGTTAGTTTTTATTAAGTTAACGTTTTCAAACAGTAAATTTCCTTGTGTTAAAACTAATTTTACCGCCCTTTAATCAACTTTAAGGATTAACTCAACTGTAATTTACTAATAAATTTTTATACATGTTAATATAAAATTGTTTCTAAATAAGACTTCAAAAAATTTTGTGGTTCTATGAGCAATCTAAGACCAACTTTTTTCTTTATAATAAACTCATGCAGAACTATGACTAATTACCATTTTTTTTTAGAAATTAGTTATTTAATAATTTGTTTGTTTATTTTATCATTTTACGCATACATTTTTTATTCCTTTTACTATAGAGATTTTCAATGACTTCTAATCAACTGCAACCGTCTGTCTGTCCGTTTGTGCGTGCGTCTTTCCATTTATCTCAGCGATAACTCGAGAACGATGTTGAATTTTGGATTTCTGTATTTAACAATCAATAGAACGGTTTCGAATTTTATTGACTTTATAATATCTGTCTGTCTGTCTATCTGTCTGTCACAGCAATAACTAGAGAACGGTTTCGAATTTTGCAACTCCATTTTCAGCAATCGATAGCTGATTACCTTAACTTGCCCGTCTTTTCAGCGACCTTAGTCAACTACAACCGTCTGTCTGTTCGTCTAAGAGTGGCTTAGCTACTTGGATACTGTTAGCTTGCTGGGTTTATTTTTCTGTTAATTTTTATAGAAAATATTGGATATAAATTATACCTCTACATTTTAGTTTCCCGACTCACCTCCAAGAAGGGAAAGTATTGTGAACGAGATAAATAAGATTTTCGAGATGAACATGGAAATATCCATTTTGAGGTCAACCGAGATGATTAAGATCATTTCCAGATGAAAGCCTTTCTGTCTGTCTGTCTGTCTGTCTTGTCTGTCTGTGTGTATTCTTCCACATGTTTAATCCGATTGGGCTGAAATTTGGAATATGGGTTTGGGTTATCCGTCGAAAGAAACCATTAGTTTTTTATGACATCTGTCAAACGGAAGTGGCACTATAAAAAAATGACAGATGCAATATGTCACGTAATTTGACTTGCAATACGTCAGTTAATAGCCCTTGAAAAACTCTATTCAGAACAGTCAAACTTATTTCTCCAACTGTCACCTGTCAAAAATAGAAAAAAATGTAAAAATTTGAAACTTTAACTTTAAATATCTGAAAAAGTATTTGTTGGATTTTTTCAATTTTTTACAATTTTTTTTACAATCTTTTCCAATTTTGTCCACTTTTTTTTTCTTTGACTTTGAGATTTTTTTGGATTTTTTGAGGTTTTTTGAGATTTTTTGAGATTCTTTAAGATTTTGTGAGATTTTTTGAGGTTTTTTTGAGATTTTTAGAGGTTTTTTGAGATTCTTTGAGTTTTTTTGAGATTATTTGACATTTTTTGATATTTCTTTTTCGGTTTTTTGATATTCTTACAGGTTTTTTGAGATTTTTAGAGGTTTTCTGAGATTTTTTGCGATTCTTTCGGACTTTTTAGATTCTTTAAGAATATAAAGATTTTTTGAGAATTTTTTGGTGCTTTAAGATTTTTTAATGTTTTTAAGCTTTTTGGAAATTTTTTTAAAGAATTTTTGAGATTTTTTGAGGTTTTTTGAGATTTTTCACTTTTTTTTGAGATCTTTTGAGATTTTTTGGTTTTTTAAGGTTTTTTAAGATTTTTTAGATTTTATTTTTGAAATTTTTTAAGTTTTTTTGACTTCTTTGAATTGTTAGAGATTTTTTTTATCACATTTTTGAGTTTTTGAGATATTTACTATTTAGAATTTTTTAGGATTTCCCGTTTTAAATTTTTTTGAGATTCTTTGTGAGTTTTTAGATTTTTTATAAACTTTTAGAGATTTTTGGGTTGTGTTTGAAGCATCTAAAAATTTTTTGTAATTTTTTTAAAAATATTTGAGATTTATTGATGATTTTTTGAGATTATTTGGGACTTTTTAGATTCCTTAAAAATTTATAGATTTTTTGAGAATTTTTTTGTGTTTTAAGATTTATTTTAGATTTTTTCGGACTTTTTAGATTCTTTAAGAACTTAAAGATTTTTTGAGAATTTTTTGGTGTTCTAAGATTTTTTAATGTTTTTTAAGCTTTTTGGAAATTTTTTTAAAGAATTTTTGAGGTTTTTTGAGATTTTTAATTTTTTTGAGATCTTTTGAGATTTTTTGGTATTTTTTGGTTTTTTGAGGTTTTTTATGGTTTTTTTAGATTTTATTTTTGAAATTTTTTAATTTTTTTTGACTTCTTTGAATTGTTAGAGATTTTTTTATCAAATTTTTGAGTTTTCAAGATATTTACTATTTAGAATTTTTTAAGATTTCACGTTTTAAACTTTTAGAGATTTTTGGGATGTGTTTTTAAGCGCCTAAAAATTATTTGTGATTTTTTTAAAAGTTTTTGAGATTTATTGATGACTTTTTGAGATTATTCTGGACTTTTGAGATTCTTTAAGAATTTATAGATTTTTTGAGAATTTTTTAGGGTTTTAAGATTTATTTGAGATTTTTTTATATTCTTTAAGCTTTTTTGAAATTCATTTTAAAATTCACTTCAGTTTTTTCAGACTCTTTGAATCTTTTGAGATTCTTTAAGAATTTTTCTTGATTTTATGAGATTTTTAAATGTTTTTTATGATATTTTGAGTTTCTTGAAATTTTTTGAGGTTTTTGAGGTTTCTTGATAATTTTTGATGTTTTTTTTGAGATTTTTTGGTTTTTGGAAGATTTTTGAGATTGATTGAGTTTTTTTGAGATTTATTCTTAGAGTTTTTGAGATTTTTAGAGTTTTTTTGCTATTCTTTGGTACTTTTTAGTTTCTTTAAGAGTTTAACGATTTTTTGAGAATTTTTTGGTGTTTTAAGATTTTTTGAGATTCTTTGAGAATTTTTCAAGATTTTATGAGAATTTTAAATTTTTTTTTAAGATTTTCAAGTTTTTTGATATTTTTTGAGGTTTTTAAAGGGTTTTTAAGATTTTTTGAGGTTCTTTGATATTTTTAATTTTTTTGAGATATTTTGAGATTTTTTAGATTTTTTGGAATTTTGTGCTAATTTTGAGGTTTTTTAAGATTTTTTTTTGATATTATTTTTGAATTTTTTTTAAGGTTTTTTGAGATTTTTTGACTTCTTTGAATTGTTAGAGGTTTTTTGATCAAATATTTGAGCTTTTGAGATACATTTATTATTTAGAATTTTTTAAGATTTCACGTTTTAAGTTTTTTTGAGATTCTTTGTGAATTTTTAGATTTTTTATAAACTTTTAGAGATTTTTGGGATGTGTCTAAAGCGCCTAAAAATTATTTGTGATTTTTTTTAAAAAATTTTGAGATTTATTGATGATTTTTTGAGATTCTTTGGGACTTTTTAGATTCTTTAAAAATTTATAGATTATTTGAGAATTTTTTAATTTTTTTTTATGTTTTTTTGAATGTTTTTTTAAAATTCACTTCAGTTTTTTGAGACTCTTTGAATCTATTGAGATTATTTGAGAATTTTTCTAGATTTTATGAGATTTTTAAATGTTTTTTAAGATATGTTGAGTTTTTTGAGGTTTTTAGATTTTTTGACATTTTTTAACGTTTTTTGAGGTTTTTTGACTTTTTTTTAACAACTTTTGATGTTTTTTTTGAGATTTTTTGGTTTTTTGACATTTTTAAAGGTTTTGTGAGTTTTTGAGATTTTTTGACTTCTTTAAATTGTTAAAGATTTTTTGATCAAATTTTTGACTTTTTGAGATATTTACTATTTAAATTTTTTTTTGATTTGACGTTTTGAATTTTTTTGAGATTCCCTGTGAATTTCTAGATTTTTTAAAATTTTTGAGATGTTTTTGAAGCGTCTAAAAATTTTTTGAGATTTTTTTGAAAATTTTTGAGATTTATTTATGCTTTTTTTGATTTTTGAGATTTTTTATGGTTTTCAGGTATTTTACCTTTTTTAAGATTTATGAAATTTTTGATTTTTAAGATTTCTTGAAATTTTTTGAGATTTGAGATTTTTTTAGGTTTTTATTTTCCCAACCCAAATTATTGTGAATGAGCTAAAAAAATTTCGAGATAAAAATGGAAATATCCATTCTGAGATAAACTGAGATGATTAAGACCATTTGCAGATGAAAGTGTGTCTGTCTGTCTATCTGTCTGTCTGTATGTATTCTTCCATGATAGAGGCCACACGGTTAAACCGATTGAGTTGAAATTTGATATATGGGTTTGGATTACCCGTCAAAAGAACCTATTAGTTTTTGTACGACATCGGTCAAACGAAAGTGTCACTATCAAGAAATGACAGATGCAATATGTCACGGAACAGTCAAAGTTATTTCTCAAACTGTCACCTGTCAAAAATAAAAATATGTCAAAATTTGAAACTTTAACATGAAATATCTGAAAAAGTATTCGTCGGGAAAGTTTTGAGCCACACAACCGTTTTTTTAATATTTAGTGACACTGTACGATAAATACTATTATTATTATTATATAAACTTATTTTTTGAGTTGTAAATTATCTTCAATACTATTTATAATCTTATAAATTTTTACAACCTTGTGTTTATTTAAATTTAAATTTTTGAGTAGGATATTTTAAGAAGACGACAGGTCCATATGCACGAAGCCATAATTCATTCCTGCGATGGCATCCTTGGGGAACGTACGACTCTCAAGAACTTGTTCTTCCATCTTGTAAGCTCTCATATTTGTGTCTTGCACTGTGACACCAGAGAATATATGACCATGATAATACACAAATTGTGGAAATTCGTTTTATACTTATATGCTTGGTAAACCGCAAGAAGGTTAATTCATGAGATTAATTTAGGTTATAGGACAATTTTAACTGTGTAAACAGATTTTATAACAATAATAATATGTAATTTTTACAATATTCTAGTAAATAGTTTGTTTTTCCATTAATAGGGAAGATAAAAATATATCGAACAAGAGGAAGATTTAGAGAATTTTATTTGTAATTTAATGAAATTTTTGGAATTTTTTTATGTGATAAAACTGCACAGCAAAATTGCACAGTAGCTATTTATAAATAGAAAAATTGAATTCTGGCTTTTTTTCTAAATAGGCAAAAATTATACTATATTTTTTCTAATAAAAAATATTCCCTTGTTTAATTAAAAAATATAGAATACTTTACTGGAATGTAATTTTCCAAGAGAAAATTACACACAATTTAAAAAAAATGGAAAAACTGCACCCGTTATTTTTTTCTGAAATGGGTAAAATTGAACTTGATTATTTTTTCTAATGAAAAAATAATTTATTCCCTTATCAAGTTCACTGGAAAGTATTTTTCCATTAGAAAATTGCACACGAGTTTTTATAAACGGAAAAAGTGAACTCGAACTTTTTGCCTAAATATATAAAATTTTACTTTTTTTTTCCTAATAAAAAATTATTTTGTTGCTTAATCAGAAAAATGAGATAACTACACTGGAAGCTGTTTTTTTCGTAAAAAAGTTGCACACGAGATTTTTATACGGGGAAAAATTGCATCCAAGTTTTTTTTTCTAAATAGACAAAATTACATTATATTTTTTTTTTCTAAAAAAAAATTGTTTTATTTTTAAATCAGAAAATTGAGAAAACTACACTGGAAAGTATTTTTCCATGAGAAAATTGAATAGGCGCTTTTATAAACAGAAAAATTGCACTCTTTTTCTAAATGGACAAAATTATACTATATTTTTTTCTAACAAAAAATTATTCTGTTCTGTAAAGAAAAAAATAAGAATACTTTACTGGAATGTATTTTTCCATGAAAAAATTGCACACAAATGTTTACAAACGGTTAAATTGCTCCCGAAAGATTTTTCTAAATGGGTAGAATTGAACTTGATTATTTTTTCTAATAAAAAAATATATTATTGCCTAATCAGAAAAATGAGGAAACATAGGAAAGTATTTTTCCACTAGAAAATTGCATACGAGTTTTTTACAAAAGAAAAATTGGATTCGATTTTTTTCTCAAAAAGACAAAGTAGTACCAATTTTTGTTTTGTAAAAAAAATTATTCTATTGTTAAATCAGAAACATGAGAAAACTACTCTGGAAAGCATTTTCTACACGAAAATTGAAAACGGAAAAATTTACACTGGAGGTTTTATTTATAAATAGACAAAATTACACGTATTTTCTTTCTATCAAAAAAATATATTTATCGATTAATCAGAAAAATGAGAAAAATACAGTGAAAAGAATTTTTCCATAAGAAAATTGCAAACAAGCTTTCTACAAATGAAAAAATTGAACTCGAGTGTTTTTTTAATGGACAAAATTTTACTCGATTTTTTATCGAATAAAAAAATATTTTATTGCTTAATGAGAAAAATGAGGAAAATATACTGGAAAGTATTTTTTCGTAAGATAATTACATACGAGCTTTTTATAAAGGGAAAAATTGTACCCAAAAGTTTTTTTTTCTAAATAGACAAAATTGTACTAGATTTTTTTTCTAACAAAAAAATTGTTTTATTGCTAAATCAGAAAATTGAGAAAATTACACTGAAATGTATTTTTCCATGAGAAAAGTGAACAGAGGCTTTTATAAACAGAAAAATTGTCCTCGAGCTTTTTTCTAAATAGGCAAAAATTATACTACATTTTTTATAATAAAACATTATTCTGTTGTTTAATCAAAAAAATAAGAACATTTTACTGGACTCTATTTTTCCATGAGAAAATTGCGCACAAATTTTTACAAACGGAAAAATTGCATTCAAAATTTTTTGTCTGCATAGACAAAATTATACTAGATTTTTTCTTTCATAAACAATTATTTTAATGCTAAATCAGAAATATAAGAAAACTACTCTGAAAACCATTTTTCCAGCTTTTCTATAAATGGACAAAATTACACTTATTTTCTTTCTAATAAATTTTTTTTTTAATTGAACCAGAGCTTTTTACAAACGAAAAAATTGCACTCAAGTGTTTTTTTTTATGGACAAAACTGTACTCGATCATTTGTTAATAATGAATTATTTTATTGCTTAAACAGAAAAATGAAAAAATTACACTGAAAAGCATATTTTCGTAAGAAAATTGTACACAAGCTTTTTATAATGGCAAAAATTGTAGCCAAGTTTATTTTCTAAATAGGCAAAATTTATTAGATTTTTTTTTAATAAAAAATTATTTTATTACTAAATCAGAAAAATAGGAAAACTATACTGAAAACTATTTTTCTACGAGAAAACTGCATATAAACATTTTAGTAACAGAAAAATTTGCACTCGAAGTTTTTTTTTATGAATGGACAAAATTGCACTCATTTTTTTTTTCTAATTAAAAAAAATTGGTTGTGTCACCCCAAAACTTTCCTGACGAGTATCCACGAATGCTTTTTCAGATATTTAATGTTAAAGTTTCAACTTTTAACATTTTTTATTTTTGACATTTGACAGTTGGAGAAATAATTTTGACTGTTCTGTACAGAGTTTTTCAAGGGCTTTCAAATGACGTATTGAATGTCCAATTCCGTGACATATTGCAACTGTCATTTTTTGATAGTGATTGTTTCGTTTGATAGATGTCGTACAAAAACTAATGGGTTCTTCCCACGGGTAACCCAAACCCAAATACCAAATTTCAGCTCAATCATATTAAACGTATGGCCTCTATCGTAGAAGAATATACACACACATACACACAGACAGACAGACAGACAGACAGACAGACAGACAGACAATCAGACAGACTTTCATCTGCAGATGGTCTTAATCATCTCAGGGGACTCTAAAATGGATATTTCCATTTTTATATCGAAATTTTTTTTTAGCTCGTTCACAATACTTTCTCTTCTAGAAGGTGAGTCTGGAAAGTAATATATTAATAGATTAATCACAAAAATAAAAAAAATAGTGGAAATTATTTTTTCATTAGAGGGGGACCAGCTGATCTGATGTCTAGAGGTGCATCTTCAAGGAGATCTAGGAGCTCTTCCGGAAGATCCTTCGCTTCATTTAGAATCCTTAGATTCGGCTGGGCGAATTTTTTCTTTTGTCGTTTGGAGAAGGCTCTTCTGTTCCTTTGATCTGTCCACTTCGTCCTTAGGGTGTCTTGGGCGTGAGTGTTGGTGCTGTCCAATCTTCTGCTGGCGTGTCTTTCTTGTAGTGTTTTTAACCTGGGAACTATACTTGGGATATTAGTTTGATTGTATATTTGGTTTGATGGGAATCGCCAGGAGAGGTAGAAACATTTCCTGAGGATCCTCCTCTTGGTTTCCGTAATAGCGTGCAAGGGGAAAGTGGAGAATTTGAGGTTTTTGTAATTAATCATTGGATGAATGTAGGTTTTGTAGGTATGTAACAATGTTTGATGATTACATCTACCAATTCGACCACCCACTGCTCCAATGAAAGCGGTTTGTTTCCTAATTCTATCAAGTTCTTTGGACTTCGGTCGCCCAATTGAAGGTGCGCGAGAAGCACACTCCAAAGTAGGTGACCTTTTCCAAGGGAACGACTCTCTCTCCCCAGAGCCTAAAACTAATCTCATTGAAGAGTTAGTTAGCTTTTAGGCTGTGGTTGGGATGTTTGAAGATGGGTTTTTTCGGGGTTAAGAGTAACCTTCCAGTTGCTACACACGTTGGGAAAACTGATTTAGGAGTTATTAGATTTTAGTAGTCAGGACTCTCGTGGATGGTGCGGTTGTAGAGATTTGGGTATCGTCAGCATAAAGGCTGGAGGTCTTGACTAGGTGATGGAGGGTGAGAAATGTGCGTGTATATCACGTACAGTACGTGGCAAGCTTTGCGCCTTGTGGAACTTCTGCAAGATGAGTATAAGCATCTGACAGGAATTTTTTGACCTTGACACGAATTGAACGATTTCTGAGGTATAAATGGATGAGTTTGATCACTGGGATATTATGTAGTCCGATATTTGAAAGCTTCCTAACAAGTCCGGCGTGCCAGAACTGGTCAAAATCCTTCTGGACATCAAACAGGATTGCGGATGCACACTGATTAAGGTTGAGGGATTTGATGCTAGGGTATGAAGTCTTACTAGAGCATCTTAGGTTGAGTTTTCAGGCCTAAATCTATGTTGGAATTTTGGGATCGTTCCCCTTTCGTCCAGAAAATTGCAGAAGCGCTCCTAAAGTAATTAGTGTTTCAAAGAGCTTATCTAAAACATTTGTCAGGCATATATGTCTATACGACTTAGGGGAGTGGGATATTTGTGCGATTTGGGCATTAGGATGGTGTGCAAATTGGAAAATGGGAGTGCTAAAGGCAGACGTTCATAAAGATGGTAAGGATGGGGAGAATGGTAGCGGGAAGGATTTTCATAGCCTGACGTTTGATGTGGTCAGGACCTGGGGTAGCTTTGTCCTCAGGGGTGAAAGGATCAAGGAAAGAGTCTTGGTTAGAGGGATTTGGAGTGAGGATGATGTTTGGGAGAAGGATATGAGTATCATGTGGGTTTATTAAAGATTTTTGGAGATGACCTTTGAATGCAGTGGCTTTCTGCTCGGGAGTGTGGAAGATTTTTCAATTCACCTGTAGGTGGCAGTGGAACTTGGTCTTTTAACCAGTGAGGACGGCGAGCTTGTTCCAAAACCTGAAAGTTTAAATGGACAAAATTGTACTAGATAAAAAAAAATTTATTAAATTACAAGACATTGAGAAAACTACTCTGGAAAGTATTTTTTCATGAGAAAATTGTTGACGAACTTTTTCCAATTTGAAAAATTGCACTTAAGATTTTTTTTAAATGGACAAAATTGTACTAGATTTTTTTCTAATAAAAAATTATTTTATGCTAAATCATAAAAATAAGAAAACTGTTATGGAAAGTATTTTACCATGGGAAAATTCCACACGAGCTTTTCACAACCGGAACACTTGCAATCGAGCTTTTTTTATAATAAAAAAGTGAACAATATTAGTGTTATTATTATTATTATTATAATAAATAAATATCTAAAAAATTTAATATTGTTAACCAATTTTTTTTATATTTTTTATCTTTTTGTTACAGGTCCGGATTTAATACTATCTCCGATGACAACATCACAACATAGTTTAGAATTTTAAACTAATTAATACCAAACAATGTGCCATATTAATTTTTAAGATACAATTAGAAACCCAAACTGAAATTTTAATATTTTTATTATTATTTACAGAAAATTTCATAATTACCTAAATTAATAATTATATTCAGTATTACATTTTCATATTAGTTTTGAAACCATAATTATCTATTAACTATTAAAATACAATTTATAGTTAATCTGTGATTAGCGCTAATAGAGTTTATTGCAACCAATATTATAGTATGCAGTTTGTGTTGTATTTTAATAATTTCCTATTAATTGAATATTAAATTTTAATGTATCAACAACTACTCAATTAAAAACTAATTAAATTAAATATTTTATATTAATTAGTATTACTTTGTAAATATTAGATTATAAGATTATTTATTTTTATTACCTAAAAAGTGAATGTATATTTTGGATAGATTGTATATTTTAATGTAAGATTTTTGACAATTGTATCTCAGGTAATTTTTTTAAATATAAAATAGTAAAAAATTTTGTTTATTATTATTTTCTATAATTAAAAATTGAATTATAGCAAAATTGATTTCGAAAAAAATTCTTTTTTATGGTCGAATTCTAAAAGAAAATATTTATAAAAAAATTCTAGGTTAATTTCTTCTAAAATAATTCATCTGAAGTTATTTTTCCATTCGGTTGTCTTTTGTTTTTACATGAACGCCGAATAACAATTAAGTTCATTAGTGTCTTTACAATTCATTGAATAGGTTTAATGATTCCGGTACTCTGTTCGATTGAAGGAAAACTAAATTGAGACAATACGGATGAAAAGGATCTAAATTACAGACGAAATAGGGAAAATTTTCAAACAATTCAAACGTTTACATCTTACAAAGATCGATCGACTAATTATTTTAGAGCCCCGAGTGAAAAGAAAACGAACATTTTGTTAGAAAAATAAACACTATTTGATACAAATGATTGAACATTTCTGTCTAATTATCACTCCAATACAAAAAATATTTGTATATTTATTATTCCAATCAAAAATAGTTAAAAATATGAAAGAGAAGGAACAGGGAGATTTTTATAATTGCAATTAAATGGAAAATAAAAGATTATGAGAAATGTAAAATGATGTAACAAAAAGGAACAATTTTAATTGGATATTGTGGGTAACTAGGATATAATGTCATTTTGTTATAAACAAGAATAAAAGTTTGTTAATTTTTGGTTTAATTTTAAAAAAGTAAACAAAATTAGATTATATCAGACGAGAAATTTTCTTTTCCATACTGAATTTAAAAAAAGTTTGACAAGTTTAAGTAAACAAATTAAGATACAAAGTAGCTGTGAAGGTTTATTATAATATTTAAAATCAATCAAGCTCTACAAAATTTTAAATTAAAAAATATTAGTAACAAAGTAGTAGTGAGGGAAAAAAGTAGGTAACAGAAATTTAAAACATAAAGGAAACTGTAATGAAATAGGGGAAAAAAGTACTAAAAAAGCTTAAAACGTAAATAAATTAGTAAATAACTTGGAAGAAACAAAAGTGGGGGAAAAAGTGGTAAAAAAGATAATAGAAAAAAATTTATAATTATTGGTACGATAGTCGAGTGGGCTAAGGGACTGCTATTAAAATACCAGACTCTAGAAGATGTGTGTTTAAGTTTTTTTTTAATTTTGTTTGAATATGTTTTTACTCTTAATTGTTGTAATTTTAATATTAAAGTAAAAACTTATTAATGCGAGTTGAAGGATTTTTAAATAATTAAAAAATAGAAAAAAATAGGTAAAAATAGGCAAAATGGGAAAAAACAGACAAAAAAAGTAGTAAAAACAAGAAAAGTAAGAAAAATGGGAAAAACAGGAAACAATAGGAAAATAGGAAACAACAGTAAAATTAATAATAAACAGGGAAAAATAAGAAAAAATGGTAAAATGGAAGAAAACATGAATAAATAATAAAAAATAAGAAAAAGGAAGGAAAAAAAATGGGGAAAAACAGAATAAATCGAAAAATATCAAAAATAATAACAAAAAAATTTAAAGACAATCGTATAAACCGCAAAAAATTTTAAACAAAATACCAAAAAAAATCGCAAAAAAATCTACATAAAAACGAGGCAAGAATTCGCAAAAATTAGCAGAAAAAAATCACAAAAAATTGCAAATGCAAATAATCGGAAAAAAACATGGAAAAAAATGACAAAAAATCCGAAATAAACCACCAAAAAACCGAAAATAATTGTAACCATGTAAAAACTTTTTTAAAAAAGCGAAAACATTCGAATGAATTCAAATGAATCGAAAAAAATTAGAGAAATAAGAAAAATTCAGAAAACAAAAGAAAAATGATGAAAAAAACAAAAAATCTGAACAAAACAGAAAAAAAATTGAAAATCAAGAAAAAAAAACGAGGAAAAAAATGGAAAATATTAAAAAAAAGAGAACATTGGTAAAAATTGAAAAGTTCAGAAAATATATGAGAAAAATGAGAAACAAAATTATAAAATACGAAAAAAAGTATAAAATCAAAAAAAAAATATAAAAAACGAAAAAAAAAAGAAAATCGCTTAAAAATGCAAGAAATCGAAAAATATTGCAAAAAATCGTAAAAGACTGCAAAGAACCGGAAAGAATAAAAATATGAAAAAAATTTGAAAGATTTAAAATAAATTGCATTAATTACATATAAATCTCAAACCAAAACTGTAAAAAAAAACGTAAAAAATCGAAAGAATATCCCAAAAAAATCGAAAAAAACGGAGTAATAGAGCAAAAAAATTCAAAAATTCGTAAAAAAATCTGAAAAAATATCACAACAAATTTCAAATTGAAAATGCGCAAAAAATTGGAAAAAATGCAAAATTAAACGCAAAAAATGGTAAAAATCGCAAAAAACCGTTAACAATTGGTAAAAGATGAAATAATCAGAAATTTTGGAGAAAAATGAAAAAGAAAATAATAAAATACGAAAAAAACTAGAAAATTAAAAAAATTAAACAACGGAAAATGCTAAAAAACCAAGAAACCGAAAAATATTGCAAATAAATACAAAAAATCGTAAAAAATAGCAAAAAAATTGCAAAAAACCGGAAAGAAAAAAAAAACATAAAAAATTTGAAAAATTAAAAAAGAAACGAGAAAAAAATTGGAACAAATCGAAAAAAAAAAGAAAACATTGGTAAATTTTGAAAAAATCAGAAAATAAAAGAGAAAATTAAAAAACAAAATTATAAAAGACCAGAAAATTAAAAAAAATTGTAAAAAACAAAGAAAAGTCGTTAAAAAATGCAAAAAATCGAAAAATGTTGCCAAAAATCGTAAAAAACCGGAAATCCCGGAAACAATGGTAAAATGAAAAAAAACTGAAAGATTTAAAATAAATTGTAAATAAATGTCAAATAAAAACGGTAAAAACAAAGAGTAAAAAATCGAAACAAAATCCCAAAAAAAAACGAAAGAAAATAGCAAAAAATTTATACAAAAATCTAAACAATATCACAAACATTTTAAATGCAAATGAGCAAAATAATTCAATAATAAACGCAAAAAATCGTAAAACCAACTAAAAATCCGGAAAAAATTGTACCAATCTAAAATAATTAAATAAAAAATTTCAAATTAAATTGTAAAAGGACGCAAAAAAAATTGAAACAAAATATAAATGAAAAGTCGCAAAAAAAAAATTCAAACAAAACGTAAGAAAATCGCAGAAAATGGAAAAAAAATTAAAAAATGGGAGAAAAATTGCATATGTAAAAAAAAAGAAAAAAATTTAAAAAAATTACAAAAAAAAACGGAAAATAATCTCAAGAAACAAATAAAAAACCTAAAACAAATGTAACCACCTAAAATGTTTTTGAAACGGTGAAAAAATTCGAATGAATTGAAATAAAGCGAAAAAAAATCAGAGGAATAAGAAAAAAATGAGACAACAAAAAAAGAGGAATAAGAAAAAAATGAGAAAACAAAAAAAGAGGAATGAGAAAAAAATGAGACAATAAAAAAAACAATACAATGAGAAAAAATAAGAAAAAATTAGAAAACAATCAGAAAAAACACAAAACAAAATACGAAAAAAACCAAAAAATTAAAAAAAAATTGTAAAAAATGGAAGAAAAGTCTCTAAAAAACGCAAAAAAATTGAAAAATGTCGCAAATTAATGCAAAAAACCGGAAAGAATAAAAAATTAAAAAAATTGAAATAATTACAAATAAGAAATAGAAAAAAACAGTATCAGAAAAAAAATGAGGAAAGATTAGAAACAATCGAAAAAATCAGAAAAATCATAAAATAAGAAATAATGACAAAATGGGAAAAATGGAAAAAACATGAAAAAATGGTAAAAAAATAGGACAAAGTAGAGAAAACTGGAAAATATAGGCAAAAATAAGAAAATGGGGAAACTTTACAAAGAACAATAAAAAACCGGAAAAATTACAGAATAATTTGAAAAAATGGGTATATTCATAAAATTTTAAATTTAATGAATTACGATCGAATTTCGACCACTGGGCGACAACTAGTTATTATAAAAAATTCAACACCTCATATGTGATATAGGTTTTTATAAAGTAATTGATTTTGTACCTAATCTTTGGTTATTTATAGATCTACTTAATCCAGACCAGTTTAAAAAAGTTTATTCTAATATATGAAATAATGTTCGGCTCTAAAAGCCTTCTCGTTTTCATTAAACATTAAACCACGATACATTTTTTTAAATATAAGTAAGATAGCGTTTTAAAAACAGTTTCGAGTAAAATCGGGAAATATGGGCAGCTTATTGCTTTCCATAAAATAAATTTTATCGGGGCGGTTTTCAAACATCCGGCTTGGTTTATTAGGGTATTATTGGAGCCAATGTACGAGGAAAACTTTTGAAGTATTGGCTATGCCGGTTATAAAACTTGTGGCATATTTTTTCATGATTTCCGGCTAGCGAAAATTCGATTTCAATAAATTTAGTGTCTTCGATTAAAAATCGACTTTTAGGGTTTTGGGTTTTAATGAAATAAATCGCAACAAAAATTAACCCATATCAGATTTTTTAATACTATATATTAGTGACGGTAAATTTACAAAAATTACACAAATTAAATGCTTTAAGTAGTTGGTGAAAAATGTTAAATCCAAAATTTATAAAAAAAATGTCTTTGATAAAGTACGTTTAAGAAAAAGCATAAAGGGCAATTGAATTTCAAAGCGATATAAAGCTTGTAAGGAAATTACTGACTACATCAAGATATTTTATCTTATACCTAAAAAAATATGTACAATTTCCCTTATCAAAGATTTCCGAACACATATCTTTATCTGATTCTTTTGGTTCTGACCCTTTATTTTCCTCCGGTGTAGCAGCAGCAGCAGCAGGAGCACTAATTACGATAACAGTGGTAGTAACAGCAATTACAAGAGCAGCGCCAATAGTTGCAGGAACATCAGTAGCAGTATCAGAATTAGCAGCAGCATTTGCAGCTACGGCACCCCCTCCATTAGGTTTTTCACCTACCCCTAAGCCATTGTAATATCTTGGATGTTAATACTTAATAGTATAAGTCCTAGTCAATATAATCTTCTAGATTTGCTGGTTTTATAACTGTCTTGATTTTTTTACCACCACTGGTTGCGATATCGTCATCAACTAAACGGAGGGCGGAATAGATAGAAGTACATTCAGCATCGGAAACCATTTATTATCAATTTTTATTATATATTTTTTTATTTTCGAATTTTGATATACCATTTCTATTGGAGTATTTTTCTAAGCACGAGATAAAAGAAAAAATCCTATTTATTCTGTGTTGCTCTCAGCTAAAAAATAATGCAACGAATGAAATATAAGTCAATATCAAATTTTGTTGGAATTTCGAAAAACAAATTTAAAATAACTATTTGTGAAATAGAGTGTAACGTACTTCGGTCATTACGGGTCAATTTGGCCTTCCGTTTATAGTGTGAAGGCCCTTGCACGGGCAGCTTCAGTGGAGTAACAATACTCCAGTGGTCGTATGGTATCGACAAGATCCTTAGCGGCCAGAAGGGCGAACTTTACTTGCCCTACAGGGTTGAGATACCTGCGTATTAGCTGCTGGAATGTTAAGACTTAAAACAAATAAAAATCAATAAATAAAATTTTTATTTTTACCAAAAATCCGGATGAAAAGTGTAACGGGCAGAACAGGCACAGCTGGATTGGCTGGCGTGGTGTGGCTCCAAGTTTCCTTTCAAATTGGACTGGTCTTTCGCTTGACTTATCTCTAAAGGTCGCTGAAGTGAACGGAGTGTGACTGCCACCGCGGGCAACTTGATCGTCTACGGAAAAAAAGTAATTTTGTTATAAGAGAGACTGCAGCAATTAAGTATTAGAGACGGTCCTCTTGTACATTATAGTCGTCTTAAAAATGAGGTATTTACTGTTTCCAATGTAGCATGATCAATGTCTGCTTTGTACATCCAATCGTACACAAATCCCCAAAAAAAAAATCTGGGTTGGTCAATTTAGGTAACCTCGTGGGCTATTGGTAGCAGTCCTCCCCTACCAATCATTGCTCTGTATTTAACTTTTCACTGGCAAATAGAATATTGTGTTAAAATGTGAAAACCATAGTCGTTTAATATGATCCAGAGCAAATCATCTGGGTGAACATACAATTGAAAACCGTTTTGATGAAAATTAAGATAAGTTTATCCATTTAGTGCATCGTCAAATAAATGCGCACCAATAAGTCTATACCTTCCGATAGTTGGTTATCTTAATAATATGAGATTTACTTTGTCCTTTTTCTTACAAAAAAACCTTTATAAAGGAACCATTTTCTTGCTCTTTCATATTTGGGGCCCATACACAGAAAGTTTGCATTTCTATAATATTATTTTCATTTAAACTTTGCACTAATTGGATATGGTACAGATGGAATCTATTTGTATTTTTCTGGACACGCTGCTTTGGAAAATCAGCATTACTTTACTTAGAGCACAGGAAATTGTGTGTAGCTTTTCTACAATATTCTTTAAAACTAGAAGTTTATTTTCGACTTTGGATAAAGGGTAGGAAGCAGCTGTAGAAAATTAATGTTAATTAAGACAATATAAATTGTTTAAGTAATCTGAAAGTTAAAAATAATAACAAATTAAATTTGATAACTAGTACTAATCAGAACACAATAACTCTAGAAATACTGGGGACAGGCCATAAAAAAAGAAAAAGTAAAATGACAGATTACAGGTAACAATGGCTCAAAAATAAAGGAGTTAACATGGGTTATGTTCAACTTAAAGAACAAAACAAGGGGACAATATAGACGACAAGGGAAAAGTCATATAAGAAAGGGACATAGTCTAGTGAGAGGAGTTTGGAGGATTATAAAATTAGTTGGTTGAACTGACACTAGAGGAAAATATGGTTCTCTTTTGGCCCTAATTGTTTGTTCAGACATATGATGTTGTCGTTATTAAAGCATGAGTGAATCTCGAACATTTCAAGGTCAAGTCTATTACCTTTATGACAATTGTGTAACAGATGGGCGTTCGACATAAAGGAAGAATGGTTATATGAAATGATATACTTGGCAAAGAAAGAAGAGTGTAACATGAAAATTCACCTTTTTTTCTCTCTGTGCCTCGACATTATTTTTGTCTACGATTTTTACATCAAACAGCACATCGGGTAGCATAAGGTTTTATGTTTTTAGATCTCTCTCATAATTTAAGTATAAAAAACCATTTGTAAATATTTTTCTTTTATATTTTGCAACATGATAAACGAATTAACTCGTGACCTTAATTAAAAAGGTTTTTTTAATTTCAAAATAATAAAATAAAATGAATACATTGTCGTTTATTGTACTTGACTATAAACAGCAACCCATTAACACGGAGGGGTTAATCTGGTTGCCTAGATATTTTGCTATGTAGTTGTTATTAATTTGTCGATACACCACCTTGCGGATGCCGTTAATGAGGCCTCCATTTTTTTTAAGACGAGATTGGTTCTTTCCTATTCTGACCGGCGAAAGCAACGGTCCTTCGTATCACTTGTGAGCGAAATTTTGTATTTTGTCTTATCGAGGGCTTCTTTATAATTAAGGGTAAGCTATTTTGTTTTTTAATTTTAATGTAAATTCTCATAAGGTTGTCTTTTCTTTATAGATTTGACATGCCCTCCTAAGGCACGCTTATTTTTTTGGGTAACTTTCAAGCCATGCCTTCTAGGCATACCTTTCGTGAAGAACATTTCTAATTGATCTTCGAGATTCTTCAGTTGTTGAAGAATATTTTTACTGGACCTTCGAGATTTTAGTGATGAAGGATGTTTCTACTTGAACTACGAGATTTCCGTTTTTTTTTGTTTGCTGTGTGATGCAGGTGGTTACAAAACCCTTTTTGTAAGTGGATGTAGAAGTACTGCTGTGGTGTATTGGCTTTGCACCGCTCGAGGGTATTTTCTTCCGTTTGCTTCCTTGACGTCCGCTGAAGAAAGGACTACACCATCGAATTGGAACTCCTGGCGATTTTGTATAAGAGAACCAGATCCCAATTCATTGCAAGAAAATTTAGTACAAGGTAGATATAAAATCCTACATATTTTTTTATTTTTTTTGGCCTATATTTCGAAATTTAAACGTTAAATTTATTTTTTTATATATATTTGGTATAATATTGCCAGTACCTAGTATATGAACTACTTTTTTAAGTTATTAATAATTTTTTTAACCAACTTTTGACACCTATTTTGGGTTAATTTTTTTTAAGCTTTACAAATATCATATTTAAAGGTAATATGAATATCTTGGTTTAATTTCGTTTATCATGTTATTTAAGTATACCTAATTTTGTCACGTAATTTAATATTATTTTGTTAAGATAAATTTTTTGGGTAAGTTCTCTTCGTGAGACGGGTTTTAGTTTTTAAGTAACATCTTGATGTACAATATTACTTTGTATAAATTCTTTTACTGCGACTCAAAAATCACTCGAAATAAAATATTGTGATTTTCTTAGACCACAAAATAATCATTATTACGCATCTTTTATGCTCCTGATTTTTTTGTAACAAACTGTGAATTCTTTTTAAATTTCAAAAAAAAAAATTGAAATATTTAATTTTGTCTATAGTAATAATTTTTTACCAAATTGAACAACATCATGAGATACAGTTCTTGTGATTTTTCTTGATTGTTGCTTTTAAAATTAAGTGGCGCTTGGCAACCCTTTAAAAAAGAGTAACTTTGTAAATTCACTCCTTAGCAACGACCTAATGCTCACCAGACGAAGAGCTGCCGCGCATGTTGGTTTGTAAAGGGTATCTTTTTGATTACCCCTGATAAGATCACATAAATAAATAAAATCAAAAATTATCGAACCGTATTATATTCAGTGTACTAAATCTAAAATCAGTTTAGCGTCACAAGAGGTGTAATATCAGTATTCATATATTTGTCTATGTACCTATTTCTGGTTACCGACTTAAATGACACTGTGCATGACACAATTACCTTTTTACCTTACTTGCCCCAGTTCTAATTTGACTTTAATTTCACTTGAGATTCATGGGAATCGAACCCACGACCAAGTATAAAGGCTCATGCCCTAACTAACCTGGCCATCGTGTCAAGTTTAAATATAAATTGGAAGTAACAAAACATAAAAAATTACAAAAACAAAAATTTTATTTTATGTCCCACATATTAAAATATATCTATTCACTTTTTCACAATTAATAACTTGTTTATTTTAATACAATAAATATTCAGAATTAAAAATTTAGCCCGTTACATATTTAAATAATATATTGTGGAAAAGGTAATCTATCGTTGTAAAAATAGATAACTGCTAAAAAATGTCTACACTTCATTGTTGCAAGCTCTATCTCTCTCTAACACTTTGATTTGTCTATACCTGTACTGGGACCCGCTTAGCTCATCTACTATCCGCTAACTAAGCGTATTATACATAATAATGTAAGACTCCGGTACTGTTTGGAAATCCGAATGCCTCCATACTATTAAATTGAAGACGCTTTTTTATCTAATTCAGCATAACTTTGATATACAAAATCGTACTTATCAAAGAAAATGCCAATCAATCATTTTATATCTGACCCTTTAATTAATTCAAAATAAATATATCTTTAACACTTTCCCTTACTTACCTGTCTGTAAGGAAAATCTGCACTAACTTTCCCTAATTGTGTAATTTTAGGCTGGTTTACTTTGGCTGAAACTAAATTTATCTAAAACTCTCTCTGTATAGCCATCTTACTAATCTTGAGAAAATTTTCTAATATCTCAATTTGTAGGCCTAAATAAAAATTTGCTTCTTTAATAAATTCTTTTCTTAAATATTTTAATAAATTATCTAAAATTTCTTCCGATG
The DNA here is from genome assembly GCA_963243735.1 of Neocrepidodera transversa. Lineage (NCBI taxonomy): Eukaryota > Metazoa > Arthropoda > Insecta > Coleoptera > Chrysomelidae > Neocrepidodera > Neocrepidodera transversa. Next base: position 8,674,731 of record OY725347.1, read on the forward strand.
ACACCATCTCGAATTTATAGGCATAGATCAGCTTCGCTAAATTTTAAAAGTCATTTTTAAAAGAAATTCATTAAAACGGCTGTTCCAGCACCTTGGGGCTTGTTTAGATCCATACAAGCTGCACTTTAACTTGCATACTTTTTTTGTCCCGTCTCTGTAACCTTCATGTTGATTCGTGAATGTATTTCCCTCTAGCTGACCATAAAGAAATACTGTAACAATATCAAATTGTTTTAGGGATATGTATTCGCTCGCTGCAAGAACAGATCTTATGGTTAATAACCTGGCTACTGGACTAAATGTCCCATTCTAATTAATACCATGACGTTGAGCAAATTATGTGGTCTTGTATTTTTCTATATTACCTTCAGGATTGACTCCATATGGTAATTGTATTAACTCCCAGGTCTGATTTTCTTTTAACGAACTCATTTCATAATCTATAGCCTTCTTCTAGTGATTACTTTCTTTACTTTCAAGTCATCACAGTAAGCCTCGGCAAGTATGCTACCATCTTTCAGGCGGAGGTTTTCGCTATAGAATTGTGTGCAAGAGAGTTGGTAAACCATCATCTTGTCAACAAAAGCATTTACATTTTATCAGACAGCCAGGCAGCTTTAAAAGCACTGAGCTCCAACCGGCTGGACTCGAATCTGGTGTGGAATTGCATCGAATCCCTGGATCGCATTGCTACCAGTAACAGGATAACACTACTCTGGGTACCTGGACATGAAGGAGTGGAGGGCAATGAGAAAGCCGACACCCTTGTGAAAAAGACAATATCTGGAAATGGGCCGAGAGGAAAACTCTCCAGCACTGGAAAGATATTCCTGGGTTAGCTCACTCTAAGGCGTTTATAGTCAAACCCTGAGGTAGCACCCTATCGCAGGTCCTAGAATGGAGTAGAAGTGATCTACGCATCCTAATTGGACTGCTTACAGGGCACTGTCGTCTGCGGTACCATCTGAAGAAGCTAGGTCTGAGTCAAACATCGGAATGTCGCTTCTGCAGTGTGGAAGACGAAACGGCGGAGCATATTTTATGCTCCTGCCCAGCCCTGGAAATGAATAGGCTTCGTACGTTTGGTTTTGTACAGCTGGAGCCTACCGACTTCAAGGAAGCTTCACCTAAATCAACCATATACTTCGTAAGAAGGTATGGATTGTGTGGTGAATTATAGCCTATAGGGGTGAGCCACAATAGGCCTCTGTTGGCCGCAGTGGAGGGGCGAGCAAACGCTCCACTCACATTGAACCTACCTACGAACCTACCTTACTTTCAAGTGGTCCTTTATATGTCTCTGAAGTGTCAATGTTATTCAAAAAATCCTCAGCTCTGGTTTCTTTAAACAGTTATATGAGCTGGGGCTAATTTTGGTGCTACTTTCCCCCTCACTTTCATTTTCACTTGCTTCTTCTTCTTCTTGTCTGCTCAAATTTTCTTCTTCTTCCTCTTTTTCTTCTGGAAAAACCTCACAATTTCTTTGAGTGTTATTCCCTTGTTTAACATACCTTATAGAATCTTCTTCACAAATTCTAAGTCTTTATTGAAATTTTATATCTCTTGAAACGTAGATCTGTTGCTTTTCCTTACACTATATTCTATAGCGTTTATAATCAGCATAACCTACCAAATAGCCTTTCATCACATTTTTGTTCATTTTTTGTCTTTTCTGAATTGGAATGTGAAAATAACAAGCAGAAGCTTGATTCTGGGTCGTTTTCCATAATCTTTTAATATACTTTATCACTTAATGCAATTATGATCATATACTTGGCGTAACTATTTGCCTTGCGATAAAAATCAGATTCCTCTTTGAATTTCTTTTTCTTAGCTGCCGTAGCATCTTCCAATTTCTTTATTGTTTTCCAATCGAACTTTGCTGTTGGTTTTTAGATCATGTTTATTGTTTAATTATAAATTTAATTTATCAATTGCAAATTATTTTCACTATTTACTGACTAAAGTATGAGAATAGACTTTTACAAGGTAAAAACATGTTTTTGTTAATCAGGAGGTAAGTCTACATAGCACATGGTAATACCTTCCTTTCTCAAGACATAATCCTCTTACCGAGAAAGTAATTATTTTATTAAAAAATATACAGAAAGGGTAAAAAGTTTGTCGTTAACCAAAACAGTATTTGTATGAAATGAAATTTAGCAGGCAGATGGCCCTCGTTTGAAAAACAGCCTCTAAAAGTGTCTAACCCTGCAAAATAAATTCTACCCAAATGGCAATATTCTCAACATCTTGTACTTGTATAATTTTTGAGTTCGGCCTGATGCAAATGTTGCTACAAAACAAAATTAGCTCCGTACACAAAGTTAGCCGCGAAACACTGTGAACAATATTTCCATTTTAAATGGACATTTATATTTTTTGTTAATAAATAAATCACAATAAAATCACTATCAAAAAAAATTATAAATTACTAAAAAAAATAAAATCTTAAGCTAGTTTAATAATTAAATTTAATATTATCTAACTGAACAATATAATCTATAGTTAAAAATTTTGTCCACCTATTTATATATTTTGTTACGTGATGCTACGTCGTTGGAGAAAATTTAAATGGCAAAGCGCGACATAACCGAATTAGAATAAAATTAATAAAGAGTAGGGAAGAATGAACGACATCGTCACACCTTTTTGAATTATTTAGTTAAAGCCGGAGTTAATCGCGGACCTTAAGGAGCTTTTAAAAGCAGGTGTCTCTGATTGGATATCTAAATTCGGTCCCGATAGCGAAGCACTTTTAGGAAAAGCCATCAGAAACACGAATTTGCATATTTACATCACAATAGAACAGCAGCGTAGATTCGTGTCGAAGATAATTGAATATCTTATAAGAATAAGGAATTTTTGAAGTACAAAATACTGATTTGGTTTAACAAAAAAAATATGCTCGAATCATGATATAAGCATAATATTAATAAGCATATTTATTTTCTAGTAGTTATCATGGCATAACTAGAACAAATAATTACATTTTTTTATATTTTTTAATAAAATAGAAAAAATAATTTGTAGTTTTTTTCAATTTTAAGTTTTGAATTTTTTTTTAAATATTAATTTTTTTTTAAATTTGGATTTTTAAAATTTAAAACAAATTTTTTTCATAATTTAGAATAAAATAGAAATGACAATTAGTAGTTTTTCATTTTTAAATTTTTATATATTTTTTTTTAATAATGATTTTTTTTTAATTTGGATTTTTTAAACCGGAAAATTTACATTCCATATTAGATTTTTTTTTATATTCTGAAAAAATTTTAATAACAATTTGTAGTTTTTACCATTTTAAAGTTGGAAGGTATTTTAAATAATGTTGATATTTTTTTATAATTTAGAATTTACAGATTTTTAAAATTTAAAATTTGCATATTTTTTAAATAATGTTGATTTTTTTAAAAAAATTTGGAATTTTTCGCTGGAAAATTTAAAAAAACTTTTCTGTAGGTATAAGATTTTTTTTACAATTCTGATAAAACTATAAAGGACAATTTATAGATTTTTATAATTTAAAATTTTAATTTTTTTTAAAAAATGTTGATTTTTTTAAAAAATTTGGATTTTTTAGCAGGAAAATTTAAAAAAAAATTCTGTATAAGATTTTTTTTATAATTCTTATAAAACTATAAAGAACAATTTATAGATTTTTATAATTTAAAATTTTAATTTTTTTTAAATAATGTTGATTTTTTTAAAAAATTTGGATATTTTAGCAGGAAAATTTAAAAAAAAATTCTGATTAAATTTTTTTTATTATTCTGATAAAACTTTAAAGAACAATTTATAGATTTTTATAATTTAAAATTTTAATTTTTTTTAAATAATGTTGATTTTTTTTAAAAAATTTGGAGTTTTTCGCTGGAAAATTAAAAAAAATTTTCTGTAGGTATAAGATTTTTTTTATAATTCTGATAAAACTGAAAGGAACAATTTATAGATTTTTAAAATTTAAAATTTGGATGTTTTTTAAATAATGTTGTTTTTTTTTTAATTTGGAATTTTTAGCTGGAAAATTTAAAAAAAAATTCTGTATAAGATTTTTTGTATAATTCTGATAAAACTAAAAAGAACAATTTATAGATTTTTAAAATTTAAAATTTTTAAATAATGTTGATTTTTTTTTAATTTGGAATTTTTAGCTTGAAAATTTAGAAAAATTTTCTGTATAAGATTTTATTTTATAATTCTGATAAAACTATAATGAACAATTTGTAGATTTTTATAATTTAAAATTTTAATGTTTTTTAAATTATGTTGATATTTTTTAAAAATTTTAAATTTTAGGTAGAAAATTTAAAAAAAATTTCTGTATAAATTTTTTTTTATAATTCTGATAATTTGGTTGTTTTTTAAAAGTTGATCTTTTTTAAAAATCTTGAGTTTTTGAGCTGGAAAATTTTAAAATTTTTCTGTATTAGATTTTTTTTATAATTCTAAAAGAAATGTAAAGAGCAATTTATAGATTTTTACAATTTAAATTTGGATGTTTTTTTTAAAAGTTTATTTTTTTAAAAATTTCAATTTTTGAGCTGGAAAATTTAAAAATTTTTCTTTGTTAGATTTTTTTTATAATTCTAAAAGATATATAAAAAGCAATTTATAGATTTTTACCATTTAAAATTTGGATGTTTTTTTAAAGTTGATTTTTTTTTTTAATTTTCAATTTTTAAGCTGGACAATTTAAAAATTTTTCTGTATTAGATTTTTTTTATAATTCTGAAAGAAATATAAAAAGCAATTTATAGATTTTTACAATTTAAATTTGGATATTTTTAAAGAAACTGATTTTTTTTAAAAATTTTCATTTTTGAGCTGGAAAATTTAAAAATTTTTCTTTATTAGATTTTTTTTTATAATTCTGATAAAACTATAAAGAAAAATTTATAGTTTTTTACAATTTGAAATTTGGATGTTTTTTAAATAATGTTGATTTTTTTTTTAAAAATTGAAATTTTTTGCTGGGAAATTTAAAAATTTTTTTTATCAATTTTTTTCATAATTCTGAAAAAACTATAAAAAACAATTTATAGATTTTTACAATTTAAAATTTGGATGTTTTTTAAATAATGTTGCTTTTTTTAAAAAAATTTGGAGTTTTGAGCTGGAAAATTAAAAAAAATTCTGTATAAGATTTTTTTTATAATTCTGATAAAACTATAAAGAACAATTTATAGATTTTTACGATTTAAAATTTTGATGTTTTTTAAATGTTCATTTTTTTTTTAATTTTGAGTTGGCAGTCAACGTGTTAAATAATTTTTTTTTCAAAATTTGTATTTTTAAACTCAAAAATTTAAAACGAATTTTTATTAAATTTTTTTTATAATTCAGAACAGAACGGAAATGACAATATTTAATATAAAATTTTAATTTCTGAATGTTTTTCAAATAATATTGAAATTTTTTAAAATTTTGATATTTTTAAATTGGAAAAATTAAAAAGATTTCTATATTAGATTTTTTTATAATTCTGAATAAAATTATAATAACAATTTGTACTTTCTTCAAATTTTAAGGTTTTTTGTCAAAATTTTTGATTCAATGCTGGAAAATTTTAAAATTTTTCTTTATCAGATTTTTTTTTATAATTCAGAAAAAAATAGAAATAACCGTTAATAGTTTCTTTCAATTTTAAGTATTGAATATTTTTTTAAATAATTTTTTTTTTCAAAAATGGGATCTTTTACATTGGAAAATTTAAAACGAATTTTTATTACCTACTTTTTTTATAATTTAAAATAAAATGATAATAGCAATTTTTGGTGTTTTTTAACTTTGATTTTTTAATTTTTTTTGCAATAAAACTGAAATATTTTAAAATTTTGATATTTTTATACTTGAAAATTCAAAAAGTTTTCTTTATTAATTTTTTTTATAATTCTGAATAAAATACGAATAACAATTTGTATTTTCTTTCAATTTTTTGTTATGGATATTTTTTAGATAACATCGAAATTTAATTTTTTTTTTTGTAATTTAGAGTCGAATGGAAATGACAATTTTTGCTTTTTTTGCATTTAAATTTTTGAATTTTTTTAAAAAATGCTGAAATTTTTTTAAAATTTTTTGATTTTTTCAAAACTGGAAAATTAAAAAAAAATTCTTTATAAATTTTTTGATAATTCTGAATAAAATAGGAATAACAATTTGTATTTTCTTCCAGTTTTAAGTTTTTTTAAACAATAATAATAATAATTTTTTTCTCAAAATTTGGATTTTCTATACTGGAAAATTTAAAAATCATTCAGAAAAGTATCTTTCAATTTTAATTTTTGATGTTGATTATTGATTTTTTTTCCAAAATTTGGCTTTTTTACAATAGAAAATTTATAAATTTATCTTTATTATTTTTTTTAAAGAAATGAAAGTTTGTACCTACTTTATTTTTATTTACTTTCCACTATTTTTTAAATTATTTAAATTTTTAAAACTGTAGAATTAAAAAAAAATAATTGGGTACTTTTTTAAATATTAAAGAAATTGTTTCAAAATTTAATTTTTATTTTCGGATGTTTTTCGCCAAAATTATAACTTTTCAAAAGAAAATTTATCAATTTTTTAGTTTTTTCTTTTTAAACTCAAATATTCATTTCATGGTCTCCTGAGATGATTCCAACCATTTCTAGATTGTCTGTCTATGTTACGTTTATTTCCTGTTTCACCCTGTGTTTTCATTTTTCCTGTGCTAAGTATATTTTAATTTCGTAATCACTTGATATCCCTTCTTAATTTCTCCCTCTTTACTTGGTATGACTATAAAATGTCTTACCCATGTTAACAATTCTCTCTGTTTGCCTCTTTAGTCAGAATAATTGACTGTTACTTCTCCGCTAGATGACTGAGACTATTATTTGATTTTCGAATCTGATACTTTTCCTAAATCTGAATCGCAATAGGACATTTTCACTCTTCAATATCAATTCTAATTCAATAGTTACGGTTAAAGTAAATTAGTTTTAGTCTGAAACATATTTTTTATAGTTTATAAAAACAGTTTGGTCTTAATTCTAAAATGTTTATTATCTCTTCATAATAATAAAGAGCAAGAAATAAATATATTTTTCTTGGTTTTTATTATTTAAATTGTGCTGCTTTCTGTAAATTATTATTAAAAAGTTTTCCCCTATTCAAATAAGCTGTTATAAAATTCAGAATGACAATAAAGATAAGCTTTATTTGCTACCATTGTATTTTTGATGTAGGGAGTGAAGACGTGTGAGCGTTTTACAATTCAAGTTATTTAAATACCTTTCAAAAAATTCTTTATAATAATTTAGTGACGTGAATAAAAAAAATGCTTTTAAAATAAGTATTCATTAATAATTTTTTTTTATTTCATTAGAAACTAGAGATACAGTTATGACTAGAAATATAAATTTAAAATTAATTTGTCTGTCAGATAATTTAAGGGGTGGCAAGTACATCCAAATAAAGTTCTTATTTAATATTCTGGCGATTTGGACATAAAGCAAACTTTCGGTGATTTTTGAAAAATGCAGAAAAAAGTCGTCGTTTTGAAATACTGGAGCGCGTCATATTAAGATATATGCGGTTCAGCTTAATGTCCTAGACGTGCCGACCAATAATCTGATGATTATTAGGAGGAAATTCATAAAAAAAAGTTAGTGGAGGGGGGAGAGGAGCGTGTATACATTTTCAAAAATGTAAAAAAACTGGTCACAAAGACATACTAGAACGTGCCAGATATTAATGGCGTATACATAGGGCTTGTTTATAGTAACTGAGAGATAATAATCTGCCGACTTGCTATTTGGGGGTGGCAGTACGAAGGGGTAGAAATATTTTCACTCATTGTCCTAGTTCATGTAAAACTCATTATATTTAATTCATTAAACTTTTTCAAAACACAATAAACGAATCAAGGCGTTCTACATATACCAACACGGACGCGTTGTTGTGAACAGCTGGGATGACATCATCGCGATAGAAAGTAGTGTGGGGACGGTGCCTAAGAGTGAGGGATAGAAAACAGTGAGAAGGACAGAGGGGAAAGGAGTGGTAAATACATAATTCTCAACAGCTGCACGCACCACACTTTATTGATGATTTTATGTATTCCGGCTTGAGGAAATCGGCAGAATATATTATTTTCGCGATCCTTAAATTATTTCCTTCGAGATGAAAAAAATTAACCGTACTCGAGAATTTCAAGGTGACGTTTTTTTTACAAATTTGTATTTCCCCCACTGTGTACAAGGTATCGCCCAATATATTAATCTTCCTCGTGGCTGGCCACCAAAAGGCTAAAACCTTTTTCTGGTATACTGTGCCTCATAATAATCATTTCAATTTTCTTCCAAACCTTACGTGGTTTTTTACCTAAAGGGCTTATATCCCTTTATGGTTTATTTTAATTTCAGTTTGTCTTCAGGACTCTATGTGTTCGGCTAATACCCTCGGGGGGTAGAATTAGCCTACTAACCTATTTTAATTTCTTCATTTTGATAGAACCGTATACAACGTCGAACTTAATGTTACCGCTGGAAGTTTCCTACAGTTTCCTTTTTCTCGAGATCTATGATTACCTAATTAGTTTTTCATTACCAAAAATCGCCTTAAATTTTTGGATACAACATCCGTTCATGGAAAATATGTTCCACTTTTCATGTTAATTTTACCTTCCTTTTCTGTACTACAACCTTCCCTTTTGTCTCCCAGTGCGCGCACATGAATAATAATTCAAAATGAGACAATATACTAAATTTATTTTATTTTATTTTTAACAAATAAAATAGATATTAAAATAATTTAAGTCTATCAACTTATCAAGACAGCTTCGGAAAATTACAACGGTAACTTATTAGTAATTTGCTGCTTTTTTGCAGTTAATTAGTTGTGGAAAAATAAATTTTGCCGCTCTTTTTTTTTATTAAAAATCTCAGTAACTTGATATCAAAGTTTGTTAAAACCAAGAATATTGTTAAAAATCAGGAAACTTACCAAATATTATCAAACAGTCAGAAAATTTATCAAAAAAACAGAAAAATTATCAAAATAATCATAAAAATTTGCAAAAAATGTTCCAAAAACCAGGAAAATTTTCAAAATTAAAAAAATTGTCAATAATCAGTAAAATTATATCTGGTAGTAAAATGGTAAATAAGTTTTGAAAAATTTAAAAATCAGAAAAATTGCAAGAAATTAAAAAAATCTAAAACATTGTCAGAAACCAAGAAAATTGTGAAAAATCCGGAAAATTACCAAATATTATAAACAGAAATCAGTAAAATTTTATTAAATATTAGTTCAAATTCAGATTTAATAATACCATCGAAAAAAGAATGAATCGTACTATAAGTGGGAATTTTTTCAAAATTTTTAAGCAAAAATTTTGAGCGTGAGAAAAGGGAGAGACCAAAAATGAGGTATCTAAAAATATCCTTACAGTTGTGGTCTCCCCTATTCTAACAACCACAATTTTTTATGTAAATTTTTCAAAATATTCGCATATACAGTATATTTTTTCTTTTTCTATCTGCAGTTAGCACTTTTTAATAACGTAGACAGTTTTTTCCGAAGCTAAATAAAATATAACTAGAAATTTTAATTCAAATTTTGTTTCTAAGGCCAGAAAAGACAAATTATCCGTAAAATTTTAATATTAACTTAATACCATTAAAAAGAGACTAAAACATACTATAAGTGGTATTTTTTTCAAAAAAATTAAACAAGAATTGTTAGCTTGAGAAAAGGGAGAGACCAGAATCAGAACTCTAAAAAAATCCTTACTGTAGTGGTCTCTCCTTATTCCCACAGTTGTTACGTTTTCTTGTGACACCCTGTATTTTCATTCTTCCTCTATTTTATAGTTTCATGTTTGCTTGATTTTCCCGTTCCTCTTTCTCCGCGTCATGTTCCCCCTTCTTCTCTCGGCATTTATATAAATTGTCTTCCCATGCTAAGAACCTGCTATTTATCTATTTAATATCAAAAATAGACTTTGTATATCTTTATATTGCCAATATTTTCTACTAAAGATTTCTTTCTTGTCTCCCCTTTATTTATAGGGTAAATTTTGTTATATTGTATTATATTTTCACTAAAATTCTTTGAGATCGTTATTAATTAATTCAACGCTTGTAATTTTATTTTTAATTCTATAAATCTCGGTATATTTTTTTATTTATTTGTTTACTTAAAAGTTCATGTCTTATCTATATTATAAATTATTGATTTTTGTATGTCTATATACGAAAAAGATAATCTAATTTTTAATTTGTTTTTACAGATTGTCTTAAAATTTAATTAATTTTAAATATTTTTGTATTTCATATTTTGATTTAAAATTCGTGTTTTTATTTTGATATATCATCGTTTTATACTTTTTTCAATAACAGAGACCACGAAATCCGGTAATTTATAAGATTTTAATCTTATATTTATTATATGTGAACTTTTAGGGTTTTTGGTTTTTTTTTTGGTGATTGTCAATTTTCCGCTGGTTCCCATATCTGACAGTCAAGTCTGCCTGGTCCAACAAGTTTTTCTGGACAACTGAGACGGGACAGCTAGGAACAAGACAGCTTACGTCTACAATACCAAGACCCTGTATAAAAGTTTTTATTGAAAAAAAAAGAAAAAATCTCTGAATTATTCTCGTCGAATAAACAAATCTAACGTTTCATTTGAGTTTAATTTCCTTAACCAAAATAAAAGAAAAGATGGATTTTGAAATTTATCATAGTTTTTTTGTCAATTGTTTCTAATTACACCAAAAAATCAACTGACTGGCGTCCAAAATTTTTTTTAATATTTTACTTCTAATATATTTCAAATTCTATTCGATGAACGAACCAATAATATAATTTGAGCTTAATCACATTAATTATTTTTAACAACTAAAAGTGCCGTTTCACAGTCACAATTTTTTATCTAAAATTTTAAAAATATTCATAAATATAGTACAATTTTTTCTTTTTATATCTGCAAAGGCTCATTAATAGAACCGGTGTCTTCTTAGTTGGGGACTTCTTACTTGGACACTTTACCTGTTACACCTAAAACTATTCTTATTTGGCCCCACAATTATTTTGATACCTTTCTTGAACCCTTCGGTTTCTTACTTGACCCCTTTTACCTGATAGTGTTATTAGGAGGATTATCGACCATCATTAACATTTCCTAAATATTTTCATTAAAACTCTTAACGAATACACTCTCATTTAACTCTCATTTAACCCCCATTATAAAATAATAATATAATATTTATTCATTTAAATCTAAGATTAAATAAATAAATAGACAATTATGTACCTAAATATAAAATTTTAAACCGTAGATAATTGCATGAAATGTATTAAGTTCAATTACCGGTTATTTTCGGCCATACCTAATAAGAGATTAATTTTGGGATAAATACAGTCAGAAATCTGATGATAATATTACTTCCAGTTTTGATTTCGTGAGTGTTACACTATTGTCGATTATGCCATGGAGTCTCAAATCATCGAAAGTACAAAAGGTGGAAATATTTTATTGGAATCTGACTACAAATACTACTTTAAAAGACAGAACAAAAATTCGACGACTTTTTGGATCTGCAAGAATGAAAAATCCTGTTCTGGTAATGTAACTACTTCGTCAAAAAACGAAGTCATGCGTCGAAGTATACATGAGTGTGTCCCCAATGTTGCCGTCAATGATATAAGTGTCTTTATAGATAAAGCTAAAAAGAGGTCAAGAGAATAATTAGTGCCAGTTACACAAATTTTCGAACAAGAAATGGCCCCCCTTAGGATTGGAGTTTGTTAGCAACCTTCCTGCATTTTCCAATGTAAAATGTTTGCTATATACCGCAAAAAATAAGGCAGCGGATGCTATGACATTCAAAAATCTGGAGGATATTTCTATTCCTGAGCAACTATCGAAAGAAATTTTGCTTATAGACGACGGTCGCATAGACAAAATTTTGGTATTCGCTTCCCCCACTGCCCAACAAACTATGATAGACTGTTCAGATTTCTTTGGAGATGGTACTTTTAAAAGCTGCAGCCCACAATTTCACCAACTGTATACAATTCATGCAGATATCGGCAGCACGTCCATGGAAAGCAATATCATTCCTGTTGCTTTTGTATTGCTTCTAGATAAAACCCAGAAAACCTACAAACGGTTGTTTCAATTAATTCAACAAAAAATTCCAAAGTGGGTACCGAAAAATTTCAAAATCGACTTCGAATTAGCAGAAATTCAGGCATTACGATCATGCTTTCCCAATGCAAAGATTACAAGCTGTAACTTTCACTTCAACCAATGTTTATGGCGTAAAGTGCAAGAAATAGGACTTACCAATGAGTACAGGGAAAAAGAAGAAATTCGCTTGCATATAAGGATGTGTGCTGCTTTATCACATATACCGCACGAAAAATTAGACGATGGTTGGTTACATATCATGGAAAATGCACAGAGTTGCGACAAAATACAAATTTTCAATGATTTCTTTATTGACCAGTGGATGGAAAATGACGTTATAAAAGATATGTGGGTATACTACAATGAAAGACACAGAACAACAAATTGTCTCGAGGGTTGGCACAATCGCCTCAACAGCAAAGTTTCCAGAAGAAATCCTAATCTCATTCAACTAATAAGTGCATTGAAAGAAGAGAGTTCATATTACAGTAATTGTCAATTGCAGATCCAATTACATATGACACCCAAAAAGAGGAAGAATAAAAAAGACAGTTAATGATTATATTAATAATTAAATTAGTATCGGTATATATTTAAGAAATTTATCTTATATTGTAAAAATGTAATAATCTTCAAGCTGTACTTTTACCAAAAAGCCCGGTCCTTTTCAGGACCACAAATAAATTTTTCGATGATAGAATTAATATTAAAAAAAATTGTATGAATTTTTATATAAGCAAGTGGTCAATACTATATCATACATCACATCACTATAATTATTTCATACCATATTTAAAATTTCTTATTATCTCTAAAATATAAATATATGACTTATTAAATTTTGCAAGTAAGCACTTCGTATATTCCGTATCTATTGCAATAATAGCAGGTGGATAATTTTACCTGATAAAAAAAAGGCCCTAACTAAGAAGGGATCAAGTAAGAATTTATTTTAAGGTGCCAACTAAGAATTATTTTACCTGAAAATGCGCAACTAAGAAGGGGCCAAGTAAGAGTATATCATAGAAACGAAATTGGAAGATAAAAAATTAAAAAACCCAGCATTTTTTTACAACTAATTAGCGACAAAAAAAGCGGCAAATATTCCTGCTTTCAATTTTTTGATATCGTCATTATTTACGCAGTTGTCTTGCTAACTTGATATCAAGTGAGCAAGATGTTTAATTTTTAATATTAAAAAGGGCGGCAAATTTTGTTCCCACAACTAATTAACAGCAAAAGGCGGTAAATTATCCAGCTTTTAGTTTTTTGATATCGTCATAATATCAAGTTAGCAAGATGTTTAATTTTTGATAAAAAAAAGAGCGGCAAAATTTATTTTTCCACAACTAATTAACGGCAAAAAAGCGGCAAATTACTAATAAGATACGGATGTAATTTTCCGAAGTTGCCTTGCTCAGTTAATAGACGTATATTAAAATGTTTGATTCCTACTCTAAGAACTAGTATATTCTAGGCTTGATGATGGCTTGTGGCCGAAACTAGTCGCCAATATCCTATTTAATAATAAAATTTTGTAGAGTTTCATAATAAATGAAACTTCAATTTTTTAAATATTCACCAAAAATTCCAATATATCAGTAAAGATTAGGTTACTACTTTTTGATATCAAGGAATAAATACCTCATTTATAGTAACAAAGAGCCTCCGCCGCTGGTAACAGCTCTGCATGGTTCGTTGGTTATTTGATCTTAGAAAGGGATCCTTTCGCAAGGGTTGATTTATGGTAATAACCTCCATGTAAAATAATATGTTTCGCAAAGTGCCTAACAGAGACCCTATTGAATGACAATTATAAATGTATTTAAACTCCAGATATTTATTTGTAACCAGACGAATCGATATATTATTGCTCCATCCTCCATCCGTTATTTACCTACTCTGTGAGTTATTTTTAATGATATGAATAAATTCTATCAAGCCATAAAAAAACAAAACTGTTGATACATTTATTGCTTATTTGATATTGGTTTTAACCATTGCTTTGAAACTACATAAAAGAAAACAATCAATTCGTTTACTCGTTTACTTTGATTTTATAAAGCGGCATGCACTTTAATAAATTGGAATAAGTGGATTCTTTTGAAATCATACAATACTCTTTTCCTGCCCTTCTTGCTTAGAAAATTCAAATGGGAGTGTTCAGAAACAGTATGAAAGCTTTGCAAATGAAATTTATGTACATGTATTATGTAAATTCTTCCGAGCTTAAAACACGAAAAAGCTAACAAGAATTTTGTGGAATACTAATATTTTCCTTGAATGAGCAACAAATCATGGTGATGATAATATTAAGAAAAAAGACTTGATGGGGTTTTGTAGAAGAAAAATATTTTTTACATTTTATTATAAATAAAATTTTTAAATACGGGCCTAAAATATTTTCCAGATTAGACTAAAAATGTTTCGTTTACTTCATAATTGTTAACAAAGAGTCGAGAGTCAGAAATTCAGTAACATGAAAAACCAAAAGAAAATTCTATTGCAAAGTTAGGTAAAGTTTTGTAAAAGCTCCAGAAATTATTGAAGATCATATCGCAACAATGTGACGTAAAAGTATACATACTTTTAAAAGGCAACTCCTTCGATTTAAGCAACTTTTTACATTATGAATTCAAATTGGAAAAGTTTTCCTTAAAGAATTACATAAGGAATGTTATTTTTATCAACCGCTTTGTGGCTAGTTTATACCGAAGAAAAAGCGAACAAAAAGGGAAAAACGAAAACCCGCATTTGCATATTTATTCTTTTTCAGAAGGCGAAATACAAGTATACAATATTCTGAAAGATGGAACTGTGTCAGGGGATGACATAAAAAAGCATAAAAGTTAGTGTAACCAGAATGCGAAGCCATTCTCATGAAAGATGCTTTTTCTCTATAACTACATGACCTCCTCTTCTAGGTAAATTAAACTAACTTATATCCGACCAGTGACGGTACAATGTTAAATATTTTCGATTAAGTTTGTCACAAATTTTACTTTCCCGACCCACCTCCTAGAAGGGAAAGTATTGTGAACGAGCTAAAAAAAAATTTCGAGATAAAAACGGAAATATCCATTTTCGGGTCCTCTGAGACGATTAAGACCATTTCCAGATGGAAGTCTGTCTGTCGGTCTGTGTGTGTGTGTGTATGTGTGTATGTGTGTATTATTCCACGATAGAGGCCACACGTTTAATCCGTTTGAGCTCAAATTTGGTGTAGAGATTTGGGTTACCCGTCAGAAGAACCCATTAGTTTTTGTACGACATCTATCAAACGGAAGTGTCACTATCAAAAAATGACAGATGCGATATTTCATGGAATTTGACATGCAATATATCATTTGAAAGCCCTTGAAAAACTATTCAGAACAGCCAAAATTATTTCTCCAACTGTCACATGTCAAAAATAAAAAAATATCAAAATTTGAAACTTTAGCATTAAATATCTGAAAAAGTATTAATCCGATTGAGCTGAAATTAAAACGATCAAAATTCTCCTAGAATGAACAAAAATATTATTTTGGAAAATAATAATCATTACTTACTCTGAAAATATATGTTAAAACAGGCGTACGCCACTGACGTTGACATAGATCATGTTGAAGTTTGTGGATAATAATTTTAGTTTATTTTCTATTTCTTGATTTTATTTTCTGAAATTATTAAATTTCGTATTTTCTTTAAATTTTCGAAATATTTAAATTTTTAAAATATTTGTAACTTCTTGAAATTTTCAAAAACATTTTTGAAATTAGTAAAATATTTGAAATTAGAAATTCTTTAAATTTTACAAATTTTTATAGATTGTTTTTTGAAATCTTGGAAATTTTAAAATTTTATAAATTAGGTTTGACATTGTTTAGAAATTTTCAGATTTTCAAAATTTGGAAATCTCGGGATTTTTTTAAACTTTGGAAATTTTAAAATTTTCAAAATCCGTTTTGACATTATTTAGAAATTTTCGAAATACCTATTTATAATAATTGAAATTTTTAAGATGGCATTTTTGAAATTTGTAAAATATTTGAAATTAGAAAATAATGAAATTTTTGAAATTTTGCGTTTTTGAAATTATAAAATATTTAAATTTTCGAAATTTAGAAAGCTCAGGAATTTTTTTTGAAATCTTCAAAATTTTAAAATTTTTGACATTCGTTTTTACAATTTTTAGAAATTTTTGAAACATTTATAATAATAAAATTTTTTTAAATTCTTGAAATTTTTAAGACGGCATTTTTGAATTTTGTACAATATTTGGAATTATAAATTCAGAACAGTCAAAATTATTTCTCCAACTGTCACCTGTCAAAAATTAAAATAGTCAAAATTTATAACTTTAACATTAAATATCTGAAAAAGTATTAATCCGATTGAGCTGAAATTAAAACGATCAAAATTCTCCTAGAATGAACAAAAATATTATTTTGGAAAATAATAATCATTACTTACTCTGAAAATATGTGTTAAAACAGGCGTACGCCACTGACGTTGACATAGATCATGTTGAAGTTTGTGGATAATAATTTTAGTTTATTTTCTATTCCTTGATTTTATTTTCTGAAACTATTAAATTTCGAATTTTCTTTAAATTTTCGAAATATTTAAATTTTCAAAATATTTATAAATTCTTGAAATTTTCAAAAACATTTTTGAAATTAGTAAAATATTTGAAATTAGAAATTCTTTAAATTTTCCAAATTTTTATAGATCGGGAATTGTTTTTTGAAATCTTCGAAATTTTAAAATTTTATAAATTAGGTTTGACATTGTTTAGAAATTTTCAGATTTTCAAAATTTGGAAATCTCGGGATTTTTTTAAAACTTTGGAAATTTTAAAATTTTCAAAATCCATTTTGACATTATTTAGAAATTTTCGAAATACCTATTTATAATAATTGAAATTTTTAAGATGGCATTTTTGAAATTTGTAAAATATATGGAATTAGAAAATAATGAAATTTTTGAAATTTTGCGTTTTTGAAATTATAAAATATTTAAATTTTCGAAATTTACGAAGCTCAGGAATTTTTTTTGAAATTCGTTTTTACAATATTTAGAAATTTTTAAAACATTTATAATAAAAAAAATTTTTTAAATTCTTGAAATTTTTAAGATGGCATTTTTGAAATTTGTCAAATATTTGAAATTAGAAAATAATGAAATTTTTGAAATTTTGGGTTTTTGAAATTATAAAATATTTAAATTTTCGAAATTTACGAAGCTAAGGAATTTTTTTTGAAATCTTCAAAATTTTAAAATTTTTGAAATTCGTTTTTACAATGTTTAGAAATTTTTGAAACATTTATAATAATAAAAATTTTTTAAATTCTTGAAATTTTTAAGACGGCATTTTTGAAATTTGTAAAATATTTGGAATTAAAAATTCAGAACAGCCAAAATAAGGAAAAAATTATTCTTAATTATTAATTCAGTTACATTTAAAAAATATATAAAACTAGCGATCCTGCCAATAACATTTCTTTTCCGAATTATGCGAATTTTATCTTAAGATCCATGATAGAAAACAGTTTATTATACAGGGTGTTCCATATATGAATGATCGATTTTAAATGTAAATGCGCAGCTTATTAATTGCCTTTAAGAAATCCGGTTTTTACTAATAGTT
Organism: Neocrepidodera transversa; assembly: GCA_963243735.1. Lineage (NCBI taxonomy): Eukaryota > Metazoa > Arthropoda > Insecta > Coleoptera > Chrysomelidae > Neocrepidodera > Neocrepidodera transversa. The sequence goes on from OY725347.1 coordinate 8,692,531, forward strand.
TTCGTTTACCAAAAAGTTTTTTAATGAAGTTTATTTACCTTTTTTACTAATTTTGGTCAATATAAATTGAAAAACTATGTATTATTTTAAATGGAATACCCAGTATATTTTGATGGCGTCAGTATAAGTTTCCTAATGGCGAAAAAAAATTCTTACACCCACTTTTTATTACTTTTGTCGACGTTTCCCAGTTCCCTAGAGCGAAAATGCAAAAAAAATCCTGTCCGGACGTTCTGGATGCCTGTCTGTCTATTTGTCAGGATGTAAACACTGTAATTTTTGAACGAAAGCTCCGATCTGGTTCCGGTTTTCAGTTTAGTTTTGTCCAAGGAACAACCCTATTGAATTTGAATAGTATCGGACCGGCCATTTCGGTCACACAAATTAAAATGATTTACATAGGAAAACTTTTTTCCAATTCAAATTTTTAGATCAAAATGTCAAACGGAATTTAAGAAATGGATGGGGATGTTGCAGAAATTATTGACTCATTTTTTGATTTTAGCGTTTTTTTTTCGTTTTTTTTTTGGCTTTTTTACGATTTTTTTGATTATTTTTGTTTTTTCCGTATTGTTTTTCATTTTTTTTTCTATCATTTTTCTTTTACTTTTTTCCTCTTTTCTCATTATTTTGATGTTTTGTTTTTTTCTGGTTTTTTCTGTTTTTTTTTTTCGATTTTTTTCTCTTTGTTCTGTTTTTTATTTCTTTTTTCTTTCGTTCTCTAATTTTTTATAATTTCATAAAAAAAAAGAAAGAGACTTCTTTTGATGGTTTCTTATTTTTCTGATTTTTTGTTTTTTTTTTCTGTTTTTTTTTCTGATTTTTTCGATGTTTTCTAATTTTTACTCTTTTTTGTCATTGTTTTGTCTGTTTTCTATTTCTTGTTTTTCCAATTACTTTATTTTTTATTTATTTTGTGTTTTCTAATTTTTTTTCATTTTTTCTTATTCTTTTGATTTTTTTCTGATTTTTTTTTTACGATTCTTTTGCCATTTTTTGCGATTTATTTCAATTCTTTCGTTGTTTTTCATTTATTTTTTTATTTCTTTCATTTCTAAAAATTGTTTCGGCTTTTGGTTGTTCATTACGATTTTTTTAAACTTTTTTGGGATTATTTTTATTTTTTTTTTTATTTTTTCCATATTTTACAATTATATTCTTCATTTGATTCCAATATTTTCCAATAATTTTTGTTTCTTTTTCGATTATTTCCGATTTTCTCTTATTTTTTGGATCTTCTAATTTTTTCTCGGTTTTCACTGATTTTTTTGATGGTTTTTCCACACTTTTTTCTAATTTCTAATATTTTCAAATTTTTTGATTTTAATTTGTCATTGATCTATTTTTTTTCTATTTCATTCTTTTCTTTTCTAATTTTTTCCTATCCTCCGATATGTTTTGGATTTTTCGGTTTTCTCGTTTTTCTGTTGTTTTTGAATTTTTTCTATTGTTTTTTGATTTTTTCAAATTCTTTCAGTTTTTTTCTTATTCTTCCAATTTTTTCGATTGTTGTCGATTTCTTTCGATTTTCTTCGATTTCTTTCAATCCTGTTCGATTTTTTTCGATCTCTTTCGAGTTTGTCGATTCATTTTGATTTTTGTCGATTTCGTTGGATTTTTTTTTTATTATCTTTTATTTCTATAGATTTTTTCGATCTCTTTTGGCTTTTGTTGATATTTTTCGACTTTTGTCGTTTTTTATTTCGATTTCTTTCGATTTTTTTTTCGATTTCTTTTGATTTTTTTTTTTTTTTTTCGATTTCTTTTGATTCATTTCCATTTCTTTCGATTTCTTTTAATTTTTTTCGAAATTTTATAAGTTTTTGTTGTTCCCCCTTTTAATAATTTTTTTTTCAATTTTTAACAAATAATTATAATTTTTTTCTCAATATTAGTTTCGTGATGGCGAAAAAAATTTCTCACCCACTCTTTTATCACTTTTCTCAACGTTTCCGATCTCCCCGAGTCCGAAAATGCAAAAAAAATCCAATCCAGACATCTGGATGTCTGTCAATCTGTCAGTCTGTTTGTATATAAACACTGTAACTTTTGAGTTCCGGTTTTCACTTTTGGGAAATTTCCTCCTCTTTTTGAATCTTTTTCAAATTTGAAAAATATTAAAAAGATTTGAGATATTTGCAAAAAACCAAACCCCATTTTTTTAAGAACTCACATTCATTTGGAATTCGTTTTACTAGTTGGGTGACATTTTGGCATCAACCCTCTTCAGTTCGAAGGACCAGCGTCTGATTAGCACATCAGACACATTATTTTAATTTGTAATGCACTATTCCATATTCGGATGCAACTGAGCTCGTCGTTCTCTATAAGAATGATATATAGAAAGAGAAGAGTGTTAGTTTCAACGGTTTTTTCTAGAAATATTTCTTTTGGTATAACATCAAGAGATACAAGAAGTAGGCAATTTTTCATGAAATGTGTTTATTTGGAATCTATTTTTAAATTTCAGAATGATAAATTATACAGTAATGATCAAAATTATGAACCGAAATGAGAAACGTATTAATTTTAAAACAAATTGAAATTAGTTTATAAATTCTAGATAATATTCCAGTGAAATGTATCCAATATATTCCAAAATATATTTTTTTATAAATGCATCTTTATCTTTCGAAGAAAAACATGTGTATAAATATACATTATTTTTTATTTTGATTTCTATTACCCTTGTATATCTATTTTTTTTTTGTAATTTTTACGTATAATCATTATAAAAATCTTTTGTTGGAATTTTAATTTTCCTCATCTCTTTTCCATCCGACTGCATCCTCGAACAAAAAACAAGCCGACTCGTTGAGGATATCAGCGTGTTCCGGCCATTGCATTTTCACTTCTTATCTTTTCGTGAAATTTCATCAAGTGGAATTGTTCTAAGAAATAAATAAATTCTGTGAAAGGTTCATTATCAGACATTAAACGAAGCAAATATTTGAATAAAACTCGCTTTAGAAATTTATTGTCAAATAAATTTATACTTTCTCGCTAACTACAGTTTATTATGAAATAATCAAATACCAATGAGTTTATTCGGTAAGACGTAACAAAAACCAAGAAAAACTCATTAATATTTCTAAAAAAAATTGATAATTTTTTAAACATTCTTTCTCTTATTAAAAGTATCTTAGTTTTTTTACATTTAATAGTACTTATATTTTTTTTTTGAATTTTCCTATTTGTATTATTTGTTTCTCTGAATTTGACAAAGTTAAATAAAAAAAAAATCAAAATTCCAAACATTTTGATTTTAAAAATTTTGGAAAAAGAAGACGTGGAAGAAAATTTTTATATATTCCAAAAAAATGTTCATTCGAATTTTGCAAAATTATCCAAATAAAATAATGTTTCAATTTTTTAAAATCATTATTTTTTATTTACTTATTTTTAAATAGATTTATATATAATTTCATTTCACTAAAAAAATAAATATAAGAAAATAAAAAATATTGTTTTGTCCAACTATCTCGTTCAACTGGTCCAGCTCAAATGATTACATTAACAAAGTTAGAGGGACAATTTTTTTAACTTTAATTAATTTAATAATTATCTAATTAAATAAATAATTCGTGATTCCTTAAAACAAATTTTTTTGAACTTTGGAGTTAAAAGAACAAAAAATATTTCATTTTTTCAAAAATTTAATTTTTTATTTAAATTATTGTTTTGTCCAATATAAATATATACTTCCCATTGGAATAAAAAAATTATATTTTGTCTATCTCGTAAATATTGGTTCACTTCACAGGAAATAAATTAACTATATAATTTAATGATAAAATTATATAGTTACTAAAGGTAGCACAACCATTATAGCACAATCTACTTAGACCTTTTCATATTTTTAGTTTTCTAAATTTTTTAAAATAAGGGTTCTTTACTCTTGATCAAAATTTATATTTTTTGACGCCCCTTGTATATACAGATAAAAAACGTATAAAGTAAATTTTTTATCTTGGAATATGAGTTTATACCTCTGAGTTTTTTTTTGAAGAATCGGTCATAAATTTACATCGATCGGTTGACATTCAAGTGGTATTGTGGGATTGTTAATTGTTTAAAAATTGTAAATTTTTGATGACGTCATTATTTGTATGATCAAATAACTGATATTATTTTAGTATTTTCGGCAAAAAATATTTTTATTGTACGAAATTTCCTTCTCTTTCTATTGGTTAAAACTGCGTTTTTTTATCTCTTTTTATTTTCGAGTTACGCGTCTTTAAATTGAAGAGAGTTTTTAAAAATTGTAAATTTTTGATGACATCATTATTTGTCTGATATTGTTTTAGTATTTTAGGCAAAAAATATTTCTGTTCTAGGAAATTTCCTTCTATTTCTATTGGTCAAAACCGCGTTTTTTTATCTCTTTTTATTTTCGAGTCACTCATTTTTGAGTAAAAAAAATGTAAATTTTTGATGACGTCATTATTTGTATGATCAAATAACTTATATTATTTTAGGATTTTCGGCAAAAAATATTTTTATTGTACGAAATTTCCTTCTCTTTCTATTGGTTAAAACTGCGTTTTTTTATCTCTTTTTATTTTCGAGTTACGCGTCTTTAAATTGAAGAGAGTTTTTAATAATTGTAAATTTTTGATGACATCATTATTTGTCGTATATTGTTTTAGTATTTTAGGCAAAAAATATTTCAATTCTAGGAAATTTCCTTCTATTTCTATTGGTCAAAACCGCGTTTTTTTATCTCTTTTTATTTTCGAGTCACTCATTTTTGAGTTAAAAAAATGTAAATTTTTGATGACGTCATTATTTGTATGATCAAATAACTTATATTATTTTAGGATTTTCGGCAAAAAATATTTTTATTGTACGAAATTTCCTTCTCTTTCTATTGGTTAAAACTGCGTTTTTTTATCTCTTTTTATTTTCGAGTTACGTGTCTTTAAATTGAAGAGAGTTTTTAAAAATTGTAAATTTTTGATGACATCATTATTTGCCTGATATTGTTTTAGTATTTTAGGCAAAAAAATATTTCAATTCTAGGAAATTTCCTTCTATTTCTATTAGTCAAAACTGCGTTTTTTTATCTCTTTTTATTTTCGAGTCACTCATTTTTGAGTTAAAAAATTGTAAATTTTTGATGACGTCTTTATTTGTATGATCAAATAACTGATATTATTTTAGTATTTTCGGCAAAAAATATTTTCATTGTACGAAATTTCCTTCTCTTTCTATTGGTTAAAGCTGCGTTTTTTTATCTCTTTTTATTTTCGAGTTACGCGTCTTTAAATTGAAGAGAGTTTTTAAAAATTGTAAATTTTTGATGACATCATTATTTGTCTGATATTGTCTTAGTATTTTAGGCAAAAAATATTTCTGTTCTAGGAAATTTCCTTCTCTTTGTATTGGTCAAAACCGCGTTTTTTATCTCTTTTTATTTTCGAGTTGCGCGTCTTTAAATTGAAGAGAGTTTTTAAAAATTGTAAATTTTTGATGACGTCGTTATTTGTCTGATATTGTTTTAGTATTTTAGGCAAAAAAAATTCTATTTTAGGAAATTTCCTTCTCTTTCTATTGGTTAAAACTGCGTTTTTTTTATCTCTTTTTATTTTCGTGGTACACGTCTTTAAATTGAAGAGAGTTTTTAAAAACTGTAAATTTTTGATGACGTCATTATTTGTCTGATATTGTTTTAGTATTTTAGGCAAAAAATATTTGTATCCTAGGAAATTTCCTTCTATTTCTATTGGTCAAAACCGCGTTTTTTTATCTCTTTTTATTTTCGAGTCACTCATTTTTGAGTTAAAAAATTGTAAATTTTTGATTACGTCATTATTTGTATGATCAAATAACTGATATTATTTTAGTATTTCAACCAAAAAATATTTTTATTGTACGAAATTTCCTTCTCTTTCTATTGGTGAAAACTGCGTTTCTTTATCTCTTTTTATTTCCGAGTTACGGATGTTTAAGTTGAAATATTGATGACGTCAATGTTTGTCTGATCAAATAACCGATATCATTTTAGTATTTTAGGTCAAAAATATTTTTATTATTGGAAATTTTCTTCCCTTTCTATTGGTCAAAACCGCGTTTTTTATCTCTTTTTATTTTCGAATTACGCATTTTTAAATTGAAAAATTGTAAATTCTTGATGACGTCATTATTTGTCTAATCAAATAACTGATATTATTTTTTTTTTGAAGAATCGGTCATAAATTTACATCAATCGGTTGACATTCAAGAGGTATTGTGGGATTGTTAATTGTAAAGTATTTCTGAAGTACGATTTTACTGTCTGATAATAGTAGATTCTGTAACAAGGTTAGAATGAAAAATTTGACGAGTGGAAAATTCCGAACGCGAGCGTAAGCGAGCGTGAGAAACTACGAGTGTCGAATTTTTTCATTCTGACCGAGTAACAGACTATATTTTCTCCACGATCAAAAAGTATGAATCAACCTCGAATTCAATATATTATTATTCAGTATTTCGCATGAGATATTTGAGAAAATGAAAGGGAAATAAAAATGAAAAGAAATAGAAAAAGGAAAAGGAAAAGAAAAGGAAGATGAGAACAAACCTCTCACCCCCGACTATCAGTCTCCTAAAATTTTAATCATAAATCTATATAAATTAGGATATATGGATAAGACTATAATATACATTACAACACGGCTACCTTTACAGTACCAATGACATGTTTAATTTCTTCCTAAAAGCTAACCAAAAATTTATGGCTTTTAATATATTTTGTTGCTCTTTCTAACACGATTTTAAATATTATGGATCATTTAATAATCGATAAATAACGGTGTAATCTAATGCCGTTAGGCACTACACGAATCACCAAGAAAGATAGTTTTTTATATGGAAATAAAAAAGGATTGATCGTCCTTCAGTTTTCATGGGTTTTTATGAACAAAAACTTTTTGACGCCGAATGTCGCTATGGATCGAGCGCCTACAGACATAAAGACTGCACGACACATCCTTATTAAGTCAAAAATTATAAAATCAGCTCTAATTGCCAAATTTTAATTTTTCGAATGATAACGGTTCCATAATATTTAAATCTGTTTGTATTGTGAGTTGTTTAAAATTCTTGAAATGTGTACAAATATTTAAACTATGTAAACTTTGGAGATGAAACAAGATTGTAATTTTTTTTAATTCGCCTTATTAAACAAACAATAATGTTTAGAAAGTTACTTGAAGTACGTCACTGTATTAGATTTGATTCGAATAAAGTGAATTTTTTATCTCGGAATGTGAGTTTATATGTTTGAGTTTTTTTTTTAGGAATTGGTTATAAATTTACATCAATCAGTTAAAATATGTGGAGATTTTAAAATTTGTGGGAAGATTTTGAAATTTATAAAATAATTTTAAAAAGTATAAGAAAAGTAAATTTTAAAATTCTTGTTAAAAATTTAAAAAACACTTAAGTAATAATACAAAAAATAGTGTTTCATCACTATTTTTTTTCTTGATTATAAAACATAAAAATCGTATATAGAAACAATTTAAAAAAATAATAATATAACACCCAATTTCTTTACTCAATATCTAACAACCTAATAAAATTTTACTACTATAGTGGAATTCTCATTGTTAAAAGGTTCTTACAAGTACTCTTTCCGAGTAATAAGTTTCTGCATATTCTCCCAATTTAATTTTAAATTACGTCCTAAGCAAGCACGGAATTTACATAATTGTTATAAGATGTTGAAATAATAATGAGCTGCCTGTGGATGGAATTGGAAAACTGAAATAAGATTAGCGAACTGAAGTCAAATATTGCATTGTTATACTAAGAGGATTTTTTATATGGAAAAAATTGTCTATTTATTAACATACACTAACCAATATTGATTACAAACGTCGAACGTTATTTCGATAATCCATACCATATAAATTAACGACGAAACTTAGTATAGTCCAAAATAATTTCATTCGACATTTGGTTATTATTGCAAGAACTTGTCTAAAGTGGCTGATACATTGATGACACGCCGTTTAATTATTCGCGAGGGTTTAATTACCAGAACGCGATAATCATCTCATCATACATCTTACTTCGGATGGATGATTAATCGCTTCTTTGTCACTAACTCAGATAATTATTACATAATTTGGATATGAATTGATTCACGTCAAAATTTAATCAGTGTAGATAGTAGATTCCATGTTAATATTGATGGGATATGTTTACTATGCAACAATATTAATATTTGAACGATATTTATTAAGAAAACTGTTTCTAGTATAATTAATTAAATATCTGGGTGCGTTAACTAGAGCTGAAAATCAGATTAAGCCCAATCAAAATTTATTCAGTTTATAAATTAAGATATAACAAACATATTGTATATTAATTAATTAAATATAGTTGATTGCTTAATGTATGCTTGTTACGTTTTCTTGTGCCACCCTGTATTTTCATTCTTCCTCTACACTGTATATTTTATAGTTTCATGTTCGCTTGATTTTCCCTTTCCTATTTATCCGCGTCATGTCCCCTTCTCTCGGATTTTTATATAAATTACCTTCCCGTGCTAAGAACCTTCTTTTATCTCTTTAATATCAGAGATAGACTTGTATATCTTTATATTGTCAGTGTTTCTACTGAAGATTTCTTTCTTGTCTTCCCTTTAGTTATAGGGTTTTTTTTTTACTTTTAGGTCTTTTCCTGCTGGTTCTAACGTCAGAGACGGTTGTTTTACTTCTGGACGGTCAAGTTTGCCGGCTCCAAGAAGAAGTTTTTTTCCTGGATAACTGAGGACGGAACAGTTTACATCTAAAACAACAAGACCCTCAACCTACCTTGAAGAAGCTAAGTTTTTTTATGAAGAAAAAAAATCTCTGAATAGTACTATAAAATAAACAAATATAACGTTTCATTTGAGTTTAATTTCCTTAACCAAAAAAAAGAAAGGACGGACTTTGGAATATATCAGTTTTTTTGTCAATTGTTTCTAATCACACCAAAAAATTAACTGACTGGCGTCCAAAAATTTTGTATTTAATATTTTACTTCTGATATATTTCAAATTCTATTCATGGAACGAACCCATGTAATAATTTGACCTTAATCACTTCAATTATCTTTTACCTTTTTAATCGTTTCATGCTGGGGCATTAAGGATTTCTAATGCCCTCACACATGGTAAGAATTTCTAATCGTTTTTAAGAAATATGATCCTTACTTTAAATTTTTATCTTGAAATGCCACACGTTCTTCCAACTCAAGCTTAATATTTTGTATCCAATTTTTACTCCTTACAAGTTATTTTATCTGCATCAGGATCCACAATTTTATTGACTGGACCAGGGGATCAGAAGAGTCTAAAAAAATATTCTGATATTCTTGTTTCTTCTGTCTCCTCCACGTTATCTTTATCCTCTGACGCATTATTGTTTGCCAAACTTGTTATACTGATAACTGATCTTATGCGCTTCAATTTGTTTATATTCCTTGTATGCTTAATTCATTTATTATGTCTTTCAACTGTAGTTATGCTTCCATTACAGAAGTTGCAATCAAAAAAATGTTGTACTATTAATAATAGGACTTAAGATTGGGTTATGGTGGAGGCGGTGTCGTCTCATAACGGCCATCAAAATACGGTGGCTGACGTCACAAAAACGGTATATTTAAGGTTGGGCCGTCGTAGCGGCACAGAGTAGCATAAAGTCTGAAACTGAACTGTCACAGGAAACTCTGATAATAACATTTGCTCATTGAGCAGCATTTAAAAAAATTATAAAATAAGAAAATGTCTATTCCTAGAAAAGCATAATTATACAGGGCGTTTGAAAGTTAGTAATTGATAATAATATTTTGTCTCAAATACGAACCTGTCCTACAGGTTAATATTCAGAAATTAATAGAATATGAAATAGCTGATGATTTTATTGATTAAAGCTGGAAAATTATCATTTAGGAACGAACATTTATTTTTTTTTGAATTTGTGCCAACTTCTTATCGAAAGATCAAGATTTGACTCAAGTTAATAAGTAACAAAATTGGATGCGGAAACATCAAATATATTCAGTGTTAGTTAACTTTTTCTGCTCTTTTCAAATATGTTAATACCATTTTAAAATGTTAATATACAGGGTGTTGTTTGGAGTCGAAACCTACTTATTAATTTTTTTAAGGCCGGGCCTGGAATAAGATTTTAAATTATTATGGCAATCGAAACCACATTGGACAAAAAATGTACGTACCAAATATTAGAAAAATATATAGGGTGGTTCTTATGTTATGATTAATTAAAAAAAGGGACAAAATTATTAAATCACTCTGTATGTAGGTTATAAAGAAAGACATATAGGTTATTCTGAATCACCTCGGTATGCCTCATCTACCATTACAGTATGCGCATTTTCCCAATGAATCACCCTGTATATGCACTACTGAATATTTTGGATCATTGATATTTCATGTTCCGCTATTAGACTGACAACGCTTTACAGGTAGTAAAAAATGAGTTAGGTACATAAGCCTCTAAGATTCTTAGTTTACGAGATACAGCTGGTTAAAATCATTTTTTTGCGATATTTCACTTAGCGTTTTAAATTTTTGTTCAAACTTGGCCGTCGATATACTTTTTAGAAGCTTGAAAATTTATCAAAAAATATGCTTGGCGTACTTCTTCCAGTGGCGCACAGTAGTGGGTAAAATCATTTTTTTTATTTTAATGAGTCATAGTCAAATTGTTTAATCTCATTTTTTAATTTTAAGTTTTTCTTCCCAAGGGAGGAACAGAAAGAGGGAACGTAAGGGCTCAGAAGCCAGCTAAAAGAATTAATAGGATTTTTTAATAAGTAACTGATATTCACGTTATAAAAGAAAACCTTCCTCATCTCCTAATTTTGTATATAAGGTGAAGACTCACTAACACCGCCAGAGCACGAACTGCCCTTTCGTCTGAAAAGTGGTCGTTACGTCCCCAGAGAGTTCAGCAAGTGAACACGTTCCATTTTTCCAGAGCCTTGGCTAACGCTCAAGGCCGTAAACTTTTTCTCTCCTAGGAAAGTGGTGACAATAGCGCTACCGTTACAGGTTTGTTATAAGTAAAGTCAGAAAATAAATAATTGTTCACGACAACAACAAAAAAAAATCTCAAAAATTGTGGGTTATTATTATTCCTAGAGTGATAATATCACCACACAGAGCAGAAATGAAATAATAACGAAGAAATCACCCTTCGTATTATCGTAAAAACTGGATAGTTACACTTATAAAATTTTTATCAATAATCCAAAGTTTTTATAGTAACGTGCTATCCCTATCTAAATTGTGATATATTTATCTTAAAACCATCAATCAAGCAACATTAAATATAACGTGAAATGTTGAAATGTCCGTTGAATAATTATGATAAACCGAGCCTTTCGCATATAATTGAATTAGTTCCCATATATGTCGTCCAACAATTATGAATTAATACTCATCACCTTCATCGCACCATAATAATTTAGCTGATTGTAATCTAATATATTAGAAGTGTTAGTAAATACGTCGAAATATAACGCGATTATTCCGTAAAGTGCCGATACGGTTACAATATTGTTTATTGTCAAACACAAAAGGTAGCATTTGACATTGAGATAACATATGCATTTGCGAACTGACGTTTTCGTATAAATTATGTCATTATTACTCGTCACCTGGGATCTGCATCTAAACCAATTTATTTCGCATGCAAACTGATTAAATCCAGTGACGTTTTGAAATGGAATAACGTATCACATTTGCCAAATTAAAATTCGTTAAATCATTCCGATTGTCATGATGTATATTTATTTGATAAACGTTTTATTAGTAGCACTACTAAAAACAGCGATGTGGATATATGTATGAATTTTTGGGGAAATTTTGTTACGGTGCAATTTTTCGATTTTAACTAGATGGATTTATTAGTTTGTTTATTGACGGTTATGAATTTTGGAACTGCGATGAGTACAGTTTTAATTGCTACTCTTCACATCAATAAATTTTTAATTTTCTAAATTCCTTATTGCATCTTTATTACTGGGTGATCTATTAAATTTTAATCAATTCAGAATGCTGATGTAATTTACAATTTTGTAACTGCAATTTAACCCTACGATTGTAGACCACGTATAGTTAAATAACGACGGGTTCAAGAAAATGGTTAACACGTAGTCACGCCTTTTAATAGCTGTTGCTTATACCCCAAACTATCGGTTCAGTGTACAAATGACATTGGAACAGTCTTGAACCAGTTGTTAAGTGCTCCTGAATACGATTGGTCTACGTTTGTAGACCGTGCGCCTAACTGTGTTACGTTTTCTGTTGAGTACGAAGTTTTTTGTTTTCATAACAATTTGTGGTATATCAGGTATCTTTTCTTGCATTTCAATATTTCTCAAGGTGTTGATAATATTTTTTACTAAAAAAAAATTGTGTTGGTGTTTGAATATTTTGACCGCATAATTTTATAGTTTTTTTTTTTTGTTTCAAAGATAAATATGTCCGAATCTAAAAAAAGGTGTGTCGAAAAAAGTAAGGATCCAGATGTTTGGTCAAGGTGGTTTGAAGCAGTATCAAGTGGGGAGGAAAGTCCATTAGATGAAGAAGAAGAGGACGAAGTAGAAGTATATGAAAATATAGAGTCAATGAGTGATCATGAAACAGATTCAGAACAAGTAAACACATCAGGTGAGGACGATAATTTACCAGAAAGTGATGGTGAACAAATTGACACTGGCAAAATTTATATAGGGAAGGACAAAACATCTAGATGGAAAAAAAATTGTCCTAATACACAAGTGCGACTGCGTTCGCATAATATTATAAAAAAATTTCCCGGATCGAAACGTGAGGCCCGCAATGCCATGTCTGAATACGACTATTTACAACTTTTTGTTGGTGATGCCGTTATTCAAAAACTAGCTACTCCTACAAACCTTTATATTGAGAACCTAAAAAACAGATTTGAAAGACAGAGAGATTCTAGACTAACTGACGAAGGGGAAGTTAGAGCTTTGCTAGGAATTTTATACTTGATTGGAGCATTAAAAAGTGGAAGAAAAAACGTTCATAAATTGTGGGATAATTCTAAGGGTAACGGAGTTGAATCTTGCTATCTCGTAATGAGCGAAAAACTATTTAGATTTCTTATCCGTTGTTTGAGATTTGATGATGTCACAACCAGGAATGAAAGAAGAGAATTAGATAAATTGGCACCCATTAGGAAAGTTTTCAAAATTTTCTTAGCTAATTTCAAAAATAGCTTCACTATTAGTGAATACGTCACTATTGACGAACAATTACTGGCTTTCAGAGGACGCTGCTCATTCAAACAGTATATACCTAATAAACCAGCGAAATATGGTATAAAAATGTTCGCTCTGGTTGATGCCAAAACTTCCTACACGGTTAATCTTGAGGCATACGTAGGAACTCAGCCGGATGGCCCTTATAAGTTGAGCAATTCTGCTGAGGACATTGTGCTACGATTAGTTCAGCCGGTAGTGGGAACTAACCGCAACATTACAGCTGATAATTGGTTCATTAGTATTCCGTTGACAAGGAAATTGTTACAACAAAAAAAGTTAATATATATTGGTACAATGCGTAAGAACAAACGTGACATCCCCTTAGAGTTCTTAGGAAAAGATAAGAGAAAACTTCCCTTTTTGGTTTTCAGGAGGATATCACAATGGTTTCTTATTGCCCGAAAAAAAATAAGGCTGTTATTTTGGTATCCTCAATGCACCATGACGATGCGATTGATCCAGAAACAGAGGATGCAAAAAAACCAGTAATAGTGACCAGTTACAATCAAACCAAAATTGGTGTAGACCTGGTGGATCAGTTGTGTGGAACTTTCAACGTTGCAAGAAATACTCGTCATTGGCCTATGGTTATTTTCTACGACCTTTTGAATATATCTGGTATAAACGCTTTTTGCGTTTATAAGTCGAATCATCCCCTAGAGAAAATCTGTAGAAGTGACTTCATTGAAAAATTTGCTTGGGAACTGATCAAGCCACAGATAGAAGTGAGTTCAACTATTGTCTCCTTACTGGTAGAACTAAGAAGACGTTCGCGTGCTCTTCTTGGATTGGGAGCAAAACCCCCACCACCTCTTCCGCCAAGACAATAAAATTACGTCGGACGATGTCATATTTGTCCTCGAAGTCGAAACAAATCTTCAAGAAAGGCTTGCGTGAAATGCAGACATTATGCTTGCAAAGAACACATGGCAGATATGTGCTCGTCTTGTTTGAACGACTAAAAATATTGTTGTTTTGTACTTACATTTCTAAGAAATGTTAAAACGTTTTTCCTGTCTACATATGGTTTGAGGGAAGCTGTTAATGTATCTGTTTTAGAAAATTAATTGTTAATAAATTTCATCTCAATAAAAGAATTTGTTGTTGTTTTAAACTGACCATATGCTAATAAAAGTACAAAAAACATATTTTTCGTTTTTATTGTCCTTACAAAAAGCAAATTTGTTGATATAAAATGAATTTTACATTAACATACATACATATAAAAATATATTTCATCACTGATTAGAGTTTTATAACAAGAGCTGTCCCATTTAGAAAATATAAACCTATGTAGACCGGGCTACTCAACTCGTCACAAAATTCCGCGCACCTAACGTAGGGTTAAACTAGAAATTCAATAAATTTTAATTAAAGGAAATTATTTTATCATTGGTATTTATATATCAAGTTTAAAATAAATATAAATATTTACGTATCGAATATTATATAATTATAAACTAAACAGGATTTGTTTCGTTATACAGGGTGTTCCAATATTCAATGCTTTACAGGTCGTAGCCCTTGATAAATGATAAAAAATAAGTTCGGTACATATGCCCCTAGGATTCTTAGTGTACGAGATACAGCTGGTTACAGTTGAAAAATTAAAATCATTTTTTTGCGATATTTTTAACAATAATTAGTTGATGAAAAGTTACAATGAATAATATACAATTTTACAGTAATCAGTAAAATACGTATGGTAAAAAATTATAATAATATGTGAAAAAGATAATCAAATATGTGCTAAAGTAATCGAATAAATATTATATGTCAAATTGTCCTGGCCAAAGACGATTTGACAAGTAAGTGAACATGTAACGTTTGATAAATTTAAAGAAAGAAAATAAAGCAACAATTTGAAATTTAGCAAGAAAGGTTTTTCTTTGACAAGAAAACAAATGTTGAAATATCTAGACAGAAGCTCGCTATTTTGTGTAGTGAAACGAAACAGTATGAAAGAAAACAGAAGATAAACTTGACGGACGAAGGTACAAACGTGTTAATGAGAGGTCACAAAATTAAACGCAGTTAAAAAAAAATTCTTCAACACCAAAAAATTTAAAAGAACGCATGATACGTTCAGGTGGAAATTGAAGTGTTTTTTTTATAAATCTAACGCTTAATCGCTCTACGTAAGCTAAATTATTACGAAATGAAAGTCAAATTACACAATGACAAACTTGATTCGGTAAGGCAGCCATGTCATCTTAGATAAACGTGAAGAGATGAAAAAATATGCCTCTACAAACAAAATCAAAACCAATCAAATAATCAACGCTATAACGCGAGCTCAGATAATTATAAATAAGTTGACCTATTACAATTGTACCATCGTAATAAAAATGATATAAAAATATAATAAATTTTCAAAATAAGATAATGAATTATAAGATAAGATAACTAACTTACAGTTTCACCATACAAGACACACTAGAGGCCGAACTTTTGTCTGTCGAAAATTTTATACAAATATTAGGTTAATAACACCACTAGGTGTAAAAGCATGTAAAAATCGATAATATAGTTATTTTCCTAACAAGTGCGGAAAGTAATACTTTTCCGCACGCAATTGCAGTTGCAATTAAGTGGGGAAAAGATACTTTACGCAAGTGTTAGGAACAATATTTTTTCTACAAGAGCCTAGAATTAAAAAAAAATTTTAGCAAAAATATTTTTTTGTCATTAAACAAAAATTTTCTTAATGCTTATTAATAAATAAAACATTAGGCTGAAAGTAATCATAGTAACCAAGCAAGAATTAATTTTTAATCATTTTAGCATTTATAAAATTAGTGCGGAAAAGTACAGCTTTCCGCACTGGTGCGGAAAAGTAACTTTCCGCACGCTTGTAGAAAAACGATTTTTCAGAGTACTATTTTAAGTGACAGCACTTAATCGATTTAAAAGAGTAGTACTTTAAATAACTGTTAATTAATCGTCTGTCTAATAGATGTCGATAAGCGACAACTATGAAAGGTTGAATAAGTAAATTTATCGGCGACAATACATGGTTCGAAATTAATTAAATAATATATCAAAAGTTAGCCTATATCAAATATAAGCTACACACCTACCGTTTTAAATTTTCTAAATAAACTTGGCAGTCGATTTACTTTGTAGAAGCTTGAAAAATAAGCAAAAATATGTTTGGCGTTCTTCATTCAGTGGTGCACAATAATGGGTAGTGGTAACTTCGGTCCCCCTATTTTTCTTTCCTTTTATTTTTTTTACAGTACTGTAGGAATTTATTTCCCCTCCCCCCAGTATGTTAAAATCACTTTAACTTTTGAAACTCTGCTACGCCACTGTTTAGTTCCCTTTTTTCTCAACAACGGCTGCCGCCAAGGTGAGCACCGTGACAACCCTCTCCAACCGTCGAGCAGTTAACATGTAAATTAATATAGTGCATCGTCATCTACCTGTGTATGGTTTTAATCCTAAAATATAATGTCTAATGTGTGGAATTTAAGGTAACAGATCTTTTCCATTTTATTACAAATATGCAAAGACCACGGGTCTATTTAATAATTAATCAATCATATGGATCATCGTGCATGAGAGCGGTGTTGCCAAACTTAATAGAACAATTTAGAATTCCTTAGGACACGGTCTAGGATATACCAAGGGAGAGCTCCTCTTATGGACACCCTTTTTTCTGTAATTATATCTTTTTTATATGCGCTGTTGTAAAATGTATTGTGCTATATTCGGAAATATTTATGTCTTGTTCTTACTTTCATTTAAATGTACTGTATCAAACACCTCTTTTCTATCGTCGATGTTAAATCTGGATTTTTTCATAAACAATAAACAGACATCTGGACCTAATATACACAATACAAATATTTAGTAAATAGATCATAATTGAGCAGAAATTTTTGACAAGAAGATTTATATTATTTTGTATGCAATCTCTTGTGTTATTTTAGACTCCAGACACTCACTTGAGTGTAGATTTTTTCTTTTTAAAACTTTTACAAAATTTATAATTTTATTTTGACTAGGGGGTATTTAATTGTAAATTCTAGGCGAAAGCCCACAGTTAATATTTTTTTTCTTTTGAAAGAAATGGTCATTTTTGATTACTATAGAGGTTTTATTGATTATTTCAGGGTTCATATAAAGGGTCGATTAAACGTTCTTGTAGAGGGGCTAGTCATGAGTCCTTATAGAGGGTTTAATAGGACCAATTACCTTGTTAACCCTTAACCAGCGATGTCGGTCTGGCAGACCGCTATGAATTTCTATAATTAATATATTTTCCTTAATTCAGGAAAAATATTTTCTAGCGCCCATCTACCTTCTAATCCGAATGTCCTTGAGTCGATGTTACATACCTGTCAGTCCTATCCCCTCTACTGAAGGAATATTAAGTGAATTTTACCCTACCGAGAGTCAGTATGACCGGCGCTTGCGTTTAGTGTGCATCAATCGTGGGGGTTTGTATGACCGATACTCGCGAATAGCGTATTTTATGATTACTTCATTCATTATTTTGGTGTTTGTTTTTTTGTAAGGACTTCATTTATTCTTTTGGTATTTCTTTTATGTAAGGTAAGATATTTTTTTATTCGTAAACTATAGGTGTTTTTACGAAGAATTGATGTTTTTATTTTTCTAGGATTTTTCTAGGATTGTTGTTTCATGGATAATAATTAATTTCTTTTTACTATTACAAAAACCCAGTAAATTTAATTTCTTTTCAAAAAGAATGGATCTTAGGAAACCAAGTACTTCAAAAGGCTATCAAGTCACAGATCCTAATTTTGAACAACATATGACACAGTGGTTTGAAGATGAAGATTTATTGTCAGACGAAGACCGTAATTCTGAACAGGATGATGCAGATTACGTTCGAGAAACTAGCGGCTCATCTTCGGAAGATGATGGTTTGAATTTGGATGTTGAGATCAAGGAACCGGAACCTACTGTGAAAAGTTACAAAAATGGATATTCGTGGATTTCTGTGGCACCTTATAAGGATGTACGTACTCCACGTAGAAATATTGTAGTAAAATTGCCATCCTTACGCGTACCATCTAAAGCTCTTGGTAATAATCCTGACAGCCGACAAATTTGGTCACAATTGATTGATGATGACATGATAAATGAAATAATTCAAAGGACGAATAAGAAATTGCAGGAAGTCAGAGCAAGTCACAAAAACGATAACTCTGTCGATTATAAAGATACAGACACTATAGAAATTACAGCTTTTTTCGGTTTATAATTACTTTCTTCTATTTTTCGCTCAGCTCAAGAAAATTTATTGTCTCTGTTTTCAACTGATGTCACAGGTCATCCCATATTTAGAGCTACAATGTCTGCCAGAAGATTTGAAAAGTTACTTACTTGTCTCCGGTTTGACAATCCAGATATACGTCAAGAGAGGAAGGAAAGAAATGGTGCTGATGTTGCAATTTCTTTTATTTTTAAAAAAATTGTTGAAAATTGTCAAAAACATTATAATCCTGGACCCACTTTATGCGTTGATGAAATGCTAATATCGGTTAGAGGCAAATGTGCCTTTAAAATGTATATGCCCAATAATCCCAGCTAATATGGGATAAAAGTAATATGTGTTACTGATGCTAAAACTTTCTACTTTTACAACGGGTACATTTACACTGGCAAAAACAGTGATGGGCTTACATTATCTGAAGCTGAAAATAATTTTCAAAAACCCACTTAAGCTGTTATACGATTGTGCAAACCGTTAGAGAAATCAAATAGAAATATAACTGCTGATAATTACTTTTCGTCTTTGGAATTAGTTCAAGAACTAAACAAGCGCGGGTTCACCTACTCTTAAAAAAAATAAAAGGGAAGTACCTCCAGAATTTTTGCCTAATGCCAAACGTCCCATAGAGACTACCTTATACGGTTTCTCTGAAGAAAAGGTAACACTAATATCTCACGTCCCAAAAATGAATAAATCGGTATTATTGGTATCAACGATGCACTATTCTAAAGAAACAGATCAAGAGAGCGGATTACCAGAGATTATCGCCTTTTATAATTCCAAAAAGGGGGGTGTCGATTGTCTAGACAGGAAATGCGCCAATTTCACTTCCGGGAGAAGAACTCGTCGTTGGCCTTTGGCAATTTTTTATAGAATTCTTGACATTTCAACTGCTAATGCTTTTGTTTTGTATAATTGCTACCCAGATAGCGTGACCATCAAGAGGTTTGATTTTATAAAAGATTTGGGAATGAAACTGATTATGCCCCATATTCAGAAAATAAGTGAAAATCCTAGAATAGATAAAGATCTGAAGGTGCTCATTAGATCAGTAATTGAAAAACAAGATGAAAATCCTAATCTCAACCCAACAGATCGCTTGGAGAAAAGAGCAACTTGCCAGACATGCCCTTATCACCTAAAAAGAAAAACATTTTACCAGTGTGTCCTTTGCCAAAAACCTATTTGTCTGCAATGTTCGACAAAAGTTTGCAAAAACTGTATTAATGAAAAATTAGTTAGGGATTAACTTGTTGCTTATATAAGTATTTTGTCTATTATTGTTATTTCAAAAAAAAAAAAATTTAAAATATTGTGATTGTTTTATTTAATATAATTTACATAAAGAAACAACTAATAATTTCCATATTTTGACATTTGGTCCCAAAGACCGGTAGTCGCGGATAGAGTGATTTTTGCTATCCTCGCTAGTTAAGGGTTAAGGACTGGATCTTCATGAAGTTACTTCCTGTATGTCGAGAGTAATCTTCGGCATTACTATCCCCGCCAAGATCGGATTGGCATGTTCGTTCTTCACTGGTTCCATCCAAATAATCGGACAGTTGATCCGAACTTGCATTACGTAAATCTAGACCTCTTCTGTACAATTTGATCTGAATAAAAGTAGGTTCTAACTAAGATGGTATAGATACTGGATAATAAAAATTGTTATTTACTTTTATTATATTTCTAATTAAGTTTTAACATTTTAAACAAGAACAGGAAGAGCATTATAGGTTACTTTATGAAGAAATATAAAAATAAAGCGGTGTGTTCTATGTAGGAATGGTATAAAGGTATGAAGGTATTGTCCAAAATAAATAAGACAAGAGTAAAAGTAAGCAACGATAAGATGTTTTTTCAAATTTGCCTCAATAATAAAAATTATTGAAGCAATTTTATTATATGCAAATTATTAATCATCAATTGCTTGAATTTTTTTAATCATATTTAATATTCCATATATTATTATCATCCAATTTACGCATTTCCTATTTTCGGTTTCATATTAAATCCTCGTGAATGACAAACACAAACCAGATGAGAGCAAAGGCCGTCACACCTCACACTTTTCCACGTTAAAGGATAGCAACGTAATCCTATATACGTTACCCAAGGTTATCGGATTTATGTCTTGGTAAATAGTGGAAAGATACGCTAATCCTGTAGACCAACCAACTGGAGATGTCAACGATTCTCGCATCGCGTCGTCTTTTTATATTTAGGGTAACATATTTACCACCTTTACTTGCTTAACTGTATTTGAAATCTTTAAATATATACAGAGTTTTTCGATATGAGTAAGAGTGTTTGTTAGAGAGAATTTTTTTAAACTTTAGGAATTAATAAATGATTATGTTATTTACTCATATGTTACGTAATGTAAATAAATAATTAGGAAATAAAACATTAGGTCTTGTATCAAATTTATAATTTATTTAATTACTAGATAATAATAATAATAATAATAATAATAATATTTATTGCAATTAAAAAAGTATTAGTTACAAAGAAAGAAGTTATACAATGCAATTTCGTACCAAAGGAAATTACAATAAATATAAAGTTCATAATAGGTCCATTGAAACCTTATCGGTTGTGCATGGACATCTTACGGTATTTGTAAATTTCGCACTTTTTTGTTACATAACTATAAATAATAATAATAGAATTCGTTGATGTGAATTTAACAAAGGTTATATTGGGTTTAACAAAAATTATTAAATGAATTCAACAACGAGGTGGTGAATACATCAATATTGGGTATTTTCTATTAAAATTCTAGTTTCTCGTCTACCTGCCATTATAATATACTTTTTAAAAATAGATTTAATCATATTAATTGAGTTGATTGTTTGCAAATATGTTCTATAAATTTCTGGTAATTTATTTTATATTTTAAATGCTAGGTGAGTATAACATCTGAGGCTAATATTTTTCTGTACAAGTCTAACGTGAGTAAATTCGCTTTTTTTATATCTTGTGGAGTGATTATGACTGATTTTGTTTAAAATATTTTTGTTTTTATATACGTAAATTATAATTTGATTCATAAAAAGCTGCCTTAAATCCAAGATAGCAATTTCAGAGAATAATGAACTAGAGGGAAAAGTGATTGGTTTACTGTAAATTATTTTTAAGATTTTTTTCTGCACAATATCTAATTGTTTTAAATGACAGTATGCAGCTCCGCCCCAACTTAGTATAGCATAATTCAGTCGTGATTCAACTAATGAGTAATATAAAATTTTGAGGTGTGTTACATCTAAGATGTTTTTTAAATATTTGAATCGATAAAGAAGTTGTCTTAATATTTTTGTAACATTACTAATGTGGACATCCCATCGTAAAAATGAGTCTATTGTTATTCCCAAATATTTGCAGCTATTTGTAGCGTTAATTTTTAAGCTGAGATTATCTCTTTTTATTATTAATGATTCATATTGAGGGATGTTTCTTTTATTATTTGCAAAGGGAACATAAAAAGTTTTTTCAAAATTTACCGTTAAACATTTATGATTAAATAGATCAAATATTTTTAAGAGGTCTTTTTCGGCCTTCATTTTCAAGAGCGCCCAGTCTTTGTCCTCGTAAACTATCACTGTATCATCTGCAAAACTCATTAGTTTTCCAGATGAAGGAGATGTGAGAATATTATTTATATACAGGGTAAATAAAATCGGACCTAGGACTGTTCCTTGGGGCAAACCAAATTTGAATGTCTTCTCACTACTGTGTATGTTATTTATTTTTACAATTTGCCTTCTGTCTGTTAGGTAATTAGTGAATAATTGTTGTGGAAGACCTCGTATTCCTGCATTCGCGAGAACCTCCAACATCTGAAGATGATCGACAGTGTCGAAGGCCTTCGCAAGATCCAGGAAAACGCATAGAATCGGCTTACTAGTTTCCAAACACTGTGTAATTTCTCCTACTAATTTTGAGATTGCGTCATTTGTTGATAGTCCTTCTCTAAAACCAAACTGTTTTTCAGAAATTATGTCGTGTTTATGTAAGAAGGTAACTAATCTGTTTTTATTGCTTTTTCAAAAATTTTGGCTAGTGGTGTGATAACTGAAATTGGTCTGTAGTTGGATATCTTTGTTTCATCTTCTTTTTTATGGATAAGCAAAGCAAAAGAACATTAAGGGATTTAATCACATTCTTAACATACCCCTGGCATTGAGAGATCCACACCTTTCAATTAACCCTTTAAAGCTAACCAACATTCAAAATTCTCGCCACTTACATATGGAACCTGTAATCCGAGAGTCAAACATATCGCACTAAAATAAAATCCGCGAGTATCAGATCAGAGATTATTAGGTTGGCGACTTTCAAGGCAACGTGACGTAGTCTTCAAAATTGATTAATACACTAACCCTTTGAAGTTGTACTTTTTCAGGTGAATATAATTTATACTTATATTTTGCAGATACGATACTAAGAAGTTACATATAATGAACTTTAAATAAACTAATCTGACGTGAGCTAACCAGAAAATAGGGAGAACTGTTTACCGAAATTACTACCGAAAATAAAAAATATGAGCGAGTAGGAAATTAAAATTAAAGGTGAGGTATTCTGCCTTTAAACTCGAGCCAGAGTGGCGAACATAACATAAAAATCGGCGAAGTTGAAAAAAATGGATTTAATTTAACATAAAAACTATAACTCCGATTAAAAAAAGTTAAAGTAGAAAGTTGTAGGTATTGAAAAGATCTATCGATTCATTTCTATGTAATTTTTCGACAGCTATATTAGTTTTCAACATCCGAAAAACTGGTTAAACTCAGGTTCCCTAGATCTCGCCATCAATATGCCTAGTTTTTTGCTGTAAATATAGTCCATGGCAATCTAAAAAAGAACTTGTTTTGCAAAATTAAAAATATTGATCATTTACCGAGATAGAAAAAATGTGCTCTAGCAAATTGACTCCCAATTGCTCAGCGGATGGTCCTAAAGTAATTATTCCGGGCTCATTCTCTTCCTAAAGAGTTGTACTATTATCATATTTAAGAATTGTAACGATTTTTTAAATTTAAGGGGTTCGAAAATGACTTGGAAAAAATTGCACTTTTGCTATATTTATTCCTTTAATAATTGACACTTTTATAAATTTGCACTTAGAAAACAAATACTAATACTAATAATTTTTTGTGTAGAAATATAATAAAAATAAATATCAATTTTCTTAGTTCTTGTCTGCCATATCATATTTACTTGCTGCTTATTCCCCATACGTGTTAAGTGACCAAACCATCTCAGTTGATTTCTTGCTATACATTTTTCCAAAAGTTCTGCTTATAGGTCCGCTCTTATATGACTATTTCGAATTATATCCATTCTAGTAATTCCTAGCACTGCTTTAAGATATTTCATTTCAACTGTTTCTAGTTTTCTTTTTGTTTCTTTTGTTAGAACCCAGTTTTCACTCCGATACATTAGAATAGGTATAAAAACGGTTTTGTATACTGTCATTTTTATTTTCTTCGCTACTTTTTTTTGTGAATAAAAGTTTTACCAAGGGCATAATACATTTTCAGAGTACTTTCAATTCTTCAATTTATTTCTGAATCATTTCTTGGGTCTTTATGAACTTTTACTCCCAAATAATCTTCACTTGTTTCAGTTGATTACCATTTAGTTGTATTTTTTTCTACGTTGTTTTGTAGGTATTTTTCATTCTTAGTATCTACAACTAAATAGTCAGCAAAAGTACATTCTAGATCTGTATGTGTTCCATATTTCTGTATCCACGTATTTCTTCACATTTTCTTTCACCACTTTTATAACATTATCCATTATTACATTGAAAAGAGTTGGACGAAAAATTCAACCTTTTCTAAATTATTCTTTGGTATTAAATTCTTCCGATTGTTGATTTTCGGTTCTTACATAGTTTCTCGTTGTTTTATATATACTCTTTATTACCTCAATTAAACTTTGGTTTATTCATCTCATTTTCAAAGGAATAGTTTCGAAGGCTTTTGTATATCTAAAAACGCCACATATGTTGTTACATTTTTTTTTCTGTGCTACCCTGTATTTTCTTTATTCCTCTCTTCAGTATACCTTAATTTCAGACTCGTTTGATATCCCTTCTTAATTTCCTCGCGTCGTATCCCTTCTCAAGATCTCCATCTCCTCTTGGTATTACTATAAATTGTTTTTCCCATGTTAACAATTTTTTCTCTTTGTCTCTTCAGTCAGAATAATTTACTTTTATATCGCTTATGTCGCTTATTCAACTTTTCTTTTCTTCCCCTCGTTATATAGGGTAAGTTTTTATTATAATATATTATATATTCACTTATGCCCCCTGTTATCATTTTTAATTATTTCGACGCTTTAACTTTTATTTACTGTTGTTTTTCTTTTTTATGCCGGTATATTTTTTGTTATATTTACTTAGAAGTTCATATTTTATAACAATATAAATTATCTGATGTTTGTAATGCTCTTTCAATCTCAATTAATATATTTTTTTTGTGGCAAGAATATTTATGGGTTTAAAACATGGATTTTTTTTGGCTTAGTTCATCCCTGGAGTAAATAGCGAGTCATTCTTTCGGAAGCCTTATTACCTTTAAACAATGTGAGGTATTTGACTTGTTCTAATTATGTTGTCTGTTGCAATTCGCAGTCGACTCGACATGTATGTGAAACGTAGTGTTGAATTTCTCGGCGAGCGCCAAGCCGGAGCGTTAAAACTTTAACTAGCGCGAAGCGGCGAACAACCGTAAATGTCCAATTTATAACGTAATTTAACTGGCTCAAAACTTTAGCCATGGGCCTGGCATATGAGTGCGCTCACTTTTCTGGACTTTCCGTCAGTTATTTTTGCTCCTAAACTTTTCAACTTAATGATAAAGCGCCGTAGAACTATTGTTACATTTTGTTACGGAACTGGAAGTTAATAAACCGAGAGGTTGGCTTTCGTTCAAATTAATTTTGGTCTTTGAAGATTTTTGTGTTAAGATTAATTGGATAGAGGTTTATCAAAGTATCTATTGAAAGACTAATACAATTCGTCTGCAAAAAAGGTCCTAAAGTTTATTTAACTTTTATTTACGAACGTAAAAATATCTTTTCTTTTTCACACTCAAAGTAAAAAATAGACAATGGGTATTTTTCCAGTGGGCCATATTACCTATTTTTGTTTTGGTGTTTTATGAATAAAAAATCCAAAAATATGATGATTTTGAATCATTTTTTTTTTAAAAACAAGTTTATATATTCTCGAAATGTATATTTTTAGATTAAAATTATAAAGATATTTGAGCACATTCTGAATTCTATTAATTAAAGGTCATTAATGGTTTGTGATGCAGGAAGCATAATCAAAAGTTAAAAAAATTGATATTAATAATAATAATAAAAAAGGCGACCTCATCCGAAAAATTTTTAAGATTTTTAATCCAGAAAATGTGATTTTTTTGTTTGAAAAAGAGGTCCATAGGTCCTCCTCCGGGAAAATTTTGGTATTTTAACCCTGGGGTCCTGAAAACGTGTCAGGAGGTCCTCCCCAGGAAAAATTTTGATATTTTTAAACGGAATTTTAGTAAAAAAATCAGTGAAGCAAAGGGCTACTTGCTCCTCCCCTGGAAAAATTTCGAGAACTGTAACTCTGAAAACGTGAATTTAAACTTCATTTTTATGGAATTTAAGTTAAAAAAAAAATCAGAGAAGCGGGGGGTCCGCGGATCCAGTGGAAAATTTTTAAGATTTTTAACCTGGAAAACGTGTCTGTGGTCCTGAGAACATGTCCAGGCGTCCTCTTCCGGAAAAATTTTGAGATTTTTAACCCTGAAAACGTGTACAGAGTCCTCCAGAAAAATGTTGAGATTTTTTAACCTTAAAACGTGATTTAAAACATAATTTCTGCATAATTTTTGTAAAAAAAACAATTCAGTTAAGTTGAAGGATCGCGGGGAAAAATTATGAGATTTTTAACTCTGAAAAAGTGTCTGGGGTCCTGAATAGTGTACGGAATTTTAGTAAAAAAAATCAGTCAAGCAAAGGGATTGTGGTTCCTCCCCTGGAAAAATTTTAAGATCTGTAATCCTGAAAACATAATTTTAAACTTCATTTCTATGAAATTTAAGTTAAAAAAAAATCAGAGAAGCAGGGGGGTCCGCAGAACATCCCAGGGGAACATTTTTGAGATTTTTAAGCTATAAAACGTGTCTGTGGTGCTGAAAACATGTCCGGGCGTCCTCTTCCGGAAAAATTTTAAAATGGGGGTCCATAGGTCCTCCTCCTAGAAAAATTTGGGATTTTTAACCCTGAATACGCGATTTTAAACTCAGTTCCCAAGGAATATTAGTAAAAAAAAATTCAGTGACGCAAGAGTTCCGTGGTCCCACTTCCGTGAAAATTTTTAGATTTTTAACCCTGAAATTGTGTACAGAGTCCTCCTCCGGAAAAATGTTGAGATTATTTTCCCTGAAAACGTGATTTTAACTTCATTTCTGCATAATTTTTGTAAAAAAAATTAGTGAAGCGGGAGGATTGCGGGGAAAATTTTTGAGATTTTTAACTCTGAAATCGTGTCTGGAGCAATGAAAACGTGTCCGGGGTCATCCTCCTGAAAAATTTTGTCATTTTCAAATTTAATTTCTACGGAATTTTAGTAAAAAAAAAATCAGTGAAGCAAAGGGACCGTGGTTCCTCCCGTGGAAAAATTTTTAGATTTGTAACCCTGAAAACGTGATTTTAAACTTCATTTCTTTAGAATTTAAGTAAAAAAAAAATCAGAGAAGCGATAGGGGTCCGCGAATCCTCCCAGGGGAAAATTTTTGAGATTTTTAACCTGGAAAACATGTCGGGGTCCTGAAAATAGGTCCGGGCGTCCTCTTCCGGAAAAAATTGAGATTTTTAACTCTGAAAACATGTCGTGGGCCCTGAAAACGTGTCCGGGGTCATCTTTTGAGATCTGTGACCCTAAAAACGTGATTTTACACTTGATTTCTATGAAAATTAAGTAAAAAAAAATTCAGAGAAGTGGGGGTCGCGGATCCTCCCAGGGGAAAATTTTGAGATTTTTAACCTGGAAAATGTGTTTGGGGTCCTGGGCGTTCTCTTCCGGAAAAAATTGAGATTTTTAACCCTGAAAACGTGATTTGAAACTTACTTTTGTAATAGAATTGTAGTCCATAGGTCCTCCTCCGGGAAAATTTTGGGAGTTTTAACCCTGAATACTTGATTTTAAACTTAATTCCTATGGAATTTTGGTCAAAAAAAAAATTCAGTAAATTCAGTAAAGCAAGAGTTCCGTGGTGCCTCACCCGGGAAAATTTTTAGATTTTTAAGCCTGAAAACGTGATTTTAAACTTAATTTTTATGGAATTTTAGTAAAAAAATACAGTAAAGCGAGAGGTTCCTTTTTCTTCCCCTGGGAAAATTTTAATATTTTTAACCCTGAAAACGTAATTTTAAGCTTAATTTCTATGGAATTTTGGTAAAAAAAAATTCAGGCCTCAGTTATTGAGTGACACAATCCCTGTAGGAAAAAGTGCGTGGCCATTTTTTGTACAAGTACAAGTAAATAAGTACTAAATAGCAATAAGAAATTTTTAAAGCGATAATCCATGTTCGAAAGCAAAATCAAAGTAATCTAACAATAAGTCCACAAATAATTAAGAAAAATATATAAATAAATATAATAATATTAGAAAAACATAATTAGAATGAAAAGAGGCATTAGTGAAAAATTGTAAGCTGATTATTTTTAACTGGTGAATTAATTGTACCGTTTAGCAGCGCACATTACACTAAAAATCACGAATGCAAACGTATCAGAACAGAAAGAGACGCTACTAAAAACCACCGAATCCTCGGAGAGGCTCGGCTGCTATCGGCAAGATTGGACTGGCGCGAAATTTAAACTTAATTGTTGTTCTGTGTGTTTTTACATACCTTCATAATCGAAAAAAAAGTTTTTACTAATAGATATTGAATTATACCTACCTAAACCGTTTTTAAAAATAAATAGGTAGGTATAAGAGAAATTTAACAATATAAAAAATAAACAATGTTGATAAACAGACATAAATATATAAACAATATAAATATAATATATATGTTGTTTGTTATTACCTTTATCACATGTTTCTCGATATTCGACATCTGTAAATATTAATTGGATCCGCCTTGATATCTTCGTTAATATTATCCTTCAAAGGAAGTATTGATTGAAATTGTTTACCGAGGTATTCTACACTTTTAATTAGAAATTGTATTCCCATTTATATCTCTGCGTCTTAATTAGAAAGACGGATGCTTTCAACTGTAGCTAATTATGTTTGTAAATCATTTTAGATAAATTAGTAATCAATAGTTAGGTAGATATGATATTTGAAATGGAGTTATAGTATACAATGTGATCAAAAAAAAAAATTCATATATCAAATGTGGTCCAAGTTTTAAGGAAATAAAACACAAAGTCAGGTACCACTCAATTTAATGAAAATATAACAGGAGGCAACTAGTTTCGGTTACTGACCATCATCAGGCCTAACAATACAAACGTTCAATAGTATAAACTTACTTAAGTACTTCAGCAAGAGAAAAAAGAAAATGTCACAGAAGTGACACCCGTTAAGGGTAGTAAAAAAAATCATTAATAAGAAAAAGAATAAAAACCTAAAGTAATAATTATAGAATAAAACTAGACTAGGTTGCTCCCTATAGCTGGCGGTAGCTACCAGCACCTAAGGATAACACCTAGTGGGGGAATCAATACCCCGAAAAATTTAGAAAGAGGAAAAAGCAACCTCCCTATATGGGGGCTCACCAAAAAAGGACTTCAAGGTGGTCATTGAGCGATGGAAGTGAAAAAGGTTTATTTAAATGTAACAAACTTGGAAAGTTATGGAGAAAGTCACAAATGTCACAAATCTCACCGGCAATCTTGGAAAGTTAGGGAGAAAGTCGACACATGTCACAAATCTGACCGGCAATTGGTGAAAGTGAAATGACAGATGACAGTGAAAGTACCTAGGGTTAATTTTAACCAAATTTTTACTGAATATACCCCTATACCTGATATCCCTATACTTTGAGTTCCTTAGTATATCGACTATGAAGACCAAGATGGCGAGAGATATAGACGTGTGTAAATTATGTTCCGACAAATTTATAGTAAATACGAAGTTTGCGGCCTGTAAATTATGCAAACTTAAGCTTTATCTCATCTATGTGGGCATTAAAGATACGTGGGAAAAGTTTTTAGTGGAAAGTAACGACATATTTTGGTTCTTAAGCTTCATCTTCATCTCATCTATGTGGGCATTAAAGATACGTGGCAAAAGTTTTTAGTGGAAAGTAACGACATATTTTGGTTCTTAAGCTTCATCTTCATCTCATCTATGTGGGCATTAAAGATACGTGGTAAAAGTTTTTAGTGGAAAATAACGACATATTTTGGTTCTTAAGCTTCATCTTCATCTCATCTATGTGGGCATTAAAGATACGTGGCAAAAGTATTTAGTGGAAAGTAACGACATATTTTGGTTCTTAAGCTTCATCTTCATCTCATCTATGTGGGCATTAAAGATACGTAGCAAAAGTTTTTAGTGGAAAGTAACGACATATTTTGGTTCTTAAGCTTCATCTTCATCTCATCTATGTGGGCATTAAAGATACGTGGCAAAAGTTTTTAGTGGAAAATAACAACGTATTTTGGTTCTGTAACGAATTCAAAGTGAAGTGTTCACTTGTTCACTAAAGGATCAACTGTAAGCAGAGAAAACCTATGTAAGTGATGTGCAAAAAGCTCTTATTAATAATTACGAAGAGAAAATTAATAATTTTGCCGGTACTAAGAATGTAAACAAACGCCAAAGACAATCAGGTTAAACTGAAAATATTTTCAGTCAGGTGCGGCAAGTGCAGGCAAACCAAGATACAGCAGCGAGTTCCAGGGTATTTGGCAACACTGTCACATATGTGTCAACTGATTCTGTCAAATCTGGGCCATCAATGTCAGCGCCAAACGTCAATGTCAACAAGAAAACCAAAAAATCGGTTGTGTCGCCCCAAAACTTTCCCGAC
This sequence comes from Neocrepidodera transversa, assembly GCA_963243735.1. Lineage (NCBI taxonomy): Eukaryota > Metazoa > Arthropoda > Insecta > Coleoptera > Chrysomelidae > Neocrepidodera > Neocrepidodera transversa. Next base: position 8,723,129 of record OY725347.1, read on the forward strand.
GAGTATCCACGAATACTTTATCAGATATTTAATGTAAAATTTTCAACTTTTGACATTTTTTAATTTTTGACAGGTGACAGTTAGAGAAATAATTTTGACTGTTCTGAATAGAGTTTTTCAGGGTCTTTCAAACGACATATTGCATATCCAATTCCGTGACATTTTGCATCTGTCATTTTTTGATAGTGATACTTCCGTTTGATAGATCTCGTACAAAACTAATGAGTTCTTCCGACGGGTAACCCAAACCCCTATACCAAATTTGAGCTCAATCGGATTAAACGTGTGGCCTTTATCGTGGAATAACACACACACACATACACACACACAGACCGACAGACAGACTTCCATCTGGAAATGGTCGTCTCAGGGGACCCGAAAATGGATATTTCAGTTTTTATCTCGAATTTTTTTTTTAGCTCGTTAACAATACTTTATCTTCTAGGAGGTGGGCCGCGAAAGTAAAATCAAAACGAAAACGAAAATGCGTACGCCACCCTGCTTAGTATTAGGGCCCCGGTGACCAACAATGCCGTAAATACAGCGATTTTGCAAGCCCAACAGATACAGGTAATGAGGGGTATTCAAGAACTTGGTAATTCTGATGGCGAGGGCTCGCATGATGTTTTTTTACAACAACGAAGATGAACCAGAAGATCCCGACGATTTTGGTTGAAAACATGATAATAGCAGTGTTCAGGGAGTGTCACAGGTTGTCTCACTACATGTATCTCGATTGAGACCAACTACAAGAACAGACGATTTCTTAACAAAAACCTTCCCAGAAGTGACTTGTGAGGCTCATCAGTCGAAGCATCCAGATGTTTATGCGTCAATTAAGGTTAATATCCTTAAAGGAATCTTGGAAAGTGCCTGGAAAAAGGAGGTTTGGCCTAATAGGGCAGTTATATCTCCTTTTTTGCCAAGAGGAGAATTCCAAGACAGTTTATTACCAAAATATCCGAGGACTAAGGACTATGATTGACATCCTGTATACTGCCGCTATGGCTGAAGACTATCTATGATGTTACAGCATTCATTGAGACATGGCTTTGTGATGATATTCGCAATGACGAGCTTTTCGACCATAGATACTCTGTGATAAGATGCGACAGGCAGATCCAAGGATGTACCAGAGGAGGAGAAGTTCTCTTTGTAATAAAAAAAATGTATATCTTATGAAATTCTAAATACAAACTGTGATAATGAATGTATTTTACTTAAAATGAAATTTAAAAAGACTGTTTTCTATTTATGTGTTATTTATATTAAACCAAACTGTACGTTTAATTATTTGGAAACATTTCTAAACCTATTTGGGAATATTTTATCGGATGTTGATATAAAGATACTATTGTTAGGCGATTTTAATTTGTCATTGTTACATTTAGGCTCAGGTGATAAGGATCATCTGATGCAGCATTATTTAAGCCTTTTCGATTTGAAGCAGCTTAATTCAATTACTAATTTTATGAGCAGGAGCTTAGATCTAGTTATCTCAAATCCTTATTTAATAAATTTAAGGTCAGATAACACTCTTTTAAATGAGGAAGCTTATCAACCGGCATTGGATATTTCATTGGCTGTGTACAGAGTGAGTGGGGAAGAAACATTTACGAATAAATACGAATATAATTTTGCGAGACGTAATTTTCTATTACTTTTTAATTTACTTAAAGAGTGTGACTGGTCGAGTGTTATGGCTTGTGAGGATGTTAATCGGGCTTTGAATGCCTTTTACTCATACATGTATCGATGTCTGGATGCTTCAATTTTTAAGTACAAAGTGAAAGATAAACTGGGTAAAGGATATCCTCCTTGATTTACCACCGGCAGTATTAGAAGAAAAAATCACCTACATTCTCTTAAGTGTGAAACAAGTTTGACCATTTCCAGTGAGTTCAAAACCTCAAGGCGAGAAATGAAGTTCCAAACTAAAATAGAATATTTAAATTATAAGAAAAACATTGAAAATAACATAAATTGTGATCCTAGTACCTTCTGGTCGTTTATAAGAACGAAATCAGATAGGGGTGGTGTGCCAGGGGAGATTAATTTCAGTGATTAGGCTTTAACTACTAAGTAAAACATTGCGGATGCCTTTGCGCAATATTTTCAGTCGGTTTTTGAAAGGGGTTCAGAAAGTCAAATTCCTGTTTTTCATGGGAGTGATTTTGACTTTCCTGATGTTGCTGATGATGATGTTTTGTCCAGCATCAAATAATTGAAATCTAAAAAAGCGACCGCCTTTTACAACATACCCTCATACATCTTTAAAGAATGTACCAATTTTCTGATTGTTCCTCTGAAGTATATATTCAACATCTCTTTTAAGCAAAGGTGCTTTCCAGATAAACTAAAACAATCAATTGTAACACCAATTTTCAAGAAGGACAAGAGGAATAATATAATGGATTATCGGCCGATCAGTCTACTAAATAATTTAAGTAAAATCTTTGAGAAAATTATCTATAAATCAATTTTTTCACAGGTGTCTGACAAGATTTCAGTGCGTCAGCATTGCTTTATTCCTGACAGATCTACAATTACAAACCTCTGCATTTTTTGTAAACTTGTGTCAAATGCAATTTTATATAAGCAACAGCTGATTGTCATCTATACTGACTGTGCTAAGGCATTTAACAGGGTCGACCATGGTATTGTGATTCGGAAACTGAAGAATTCAGGCTTCTCGGGTAGATCACTGAAGCTAATAGTTTCTTACTTGTCCGGCCGAAGCTAGTGGGTCAAAGTCGGTAATATTTTATCCTTTTCGTATTTTGAAACATCGGGAGTGCCTCAAGGTAGTAACTTTATCCCTCTCCTTTTCCTGATTTTCATCAATGATCTGCCTGAAAGTCTAAAGAGTTCTGTTGGGCTGTTCATTGCTGATGACGTTAAATTATTTCGATCTGATAGTGGAGGGAGTGATGCTGCTGCCCTTCAGGAAGATTTGAATTTGTCACTAGAATGGTTCAAGAAAAACAAAATGACTGTTATAATAATAATAAGATTTTATTTGCTTTCCGTATACATATATCTATACAATAATTTACAATAATAATTTTGTATTTTTTTGTCTATATGTAGATCGGTCGCCCATTTATGACCAATTGGTTGCGCACGGGCTGCCAAGTTACTTAATTTACATATTTGTATGATTTGTACAATACTAAATAATAAGAGACATAGAATACATTTTTCTCAGTAAAAACTAAAATAAGCAAAATTTTTAAAATAAGTAAGTTAATACAAACTATAATTCACAATACATGCATTTGAAATTACAATTATAAAATTTTTACAGAAATTCTTCAGGAATTTTACGACAGTTCTGTTTTCATTGTATTGTTAATCGATTAGCTCTCTCACAGTTTTTCTGTCACTGTTTATAATGAATTTTTTATTATTGATTTAAATAATTTAGGAGAATTTATTGTGTACAAATAAGTCTTATACATATCTGGAAGAAAATTAAAGATTTTTCCACTTAAATATGAGTAAAATCATTGTGAAATTGATTTATTGACAAGGTGAGTGTATACAAAATCTTTATTTCTGGTATCGTAAGAATGGGTTTTTTTCTGTAGAGTTTGTTTATTTTTGTATGTATATATAGTAGCGCTGTATACGTATAGCTGTCTAACATCCATAATTTTTACTTCATTAAATAGAAAGTCAGAGTGATATCTTACCTTTTTGTTATGTATTATTTTTAGTATCCTTTTTTGCAATATTTCTAATTTGTTTATATGGTTTCTTGTTGCACCACCCCAACAGATAATAGCATACTGAAGCCTGCTTTGAAACAACGCGTAATAAATTATTCTTAGATACGTAGTATGTATTATATTTTTAAAATATCTAAATTTAAATAATAACATTCTTAGAGTATTCGTTAAACTATTTATATTTTTATCCCATCGTAAGTGGCAATCCAATGTAACGCCTAAATATTTTATTTCGTTTTTTCTTTGTAGTGCAATTTTTTCGTTGGAAAAAAAATGATTTCGCGTCATTTATTGTTAATTTTTTGTGCGTACACCAATCTACTATTCCTTTTATATTATTTTCCGACTTCTCTTTTAATTCTTCCCATGTGTCCGCTTCATAATAGATGGCTGTGCCATCGGAAAAACTCACTATTTGTCCTGTGGTCTGTTGAATATATAAATTGTTAACGTAGATAGAAAATAAGGTGGGTCCTAGAATAGTACCTTGGGGGACCCCGGTTTGTATTACTCTCTCGCCGCTGAGTTCATTATTAATTTTAACTTTCTGGTACCTATCTTCAAGGTAATTTTTGAATATATTTAAGGCCAGTCCTCGTATTCCTGAGTCCTCCAAGGCCTCTAATAATATTCCGTGATGTACGGTATCAAAGGCCTTGGCTTATTCCAGAAATACAGTTAACGATGGTTTGTTGGTATCTACGGATTGATAAGTTTTTTTCAATAGTTCCATGATTGCATCAGTTGTAGACAGTCCATCTCGGAAACCAAATTGTTTATTGGAAATTATTTCGTTTTTGTTCATATAGTCCTTTAATCTAGTGTCTAATGCTTTTTCTACAATTTTTGCGAAGGTTGTGATTAAAGTTATCGGTCTATAATTTGTGATCATTTTCTTGTTGCCTTTTTTAAATATCGGTATTACTAATGATTTTTTAAGTTCAGTAGGAAATTCTCCATTTATAAATATTTGATTAGTTAAATCTGTTAACAGATGTATAAATATTTCAATATTTTCTTTGACAATTTCAGCAGTGATGTTGTCTATTCCTGGCGATTTTTTATTTGGAAGAGAACTGATTATATTTTTCATTTCTGATTTAGTCATTGGTAATAGGACCATCGAGTTTTTTTGTGCATTTCTAATTGGAAGATCCGTATGTGGAATTCCCACTTTATCTGTCAGTGTCACGCCTATTTCAGCAAAAAAGGTATTGAATTCTTCTACCAGTAACTTTGGTTCTGTTATCGTATGTCCATTTTCAGTGACGATTTCTTTTTTATTTATCTTTTGTTTCACCTTGTAGTTGTTTAATCACTTTCCACAATCCTTTAGAGTTGTCGTTATTTTGATTTATTTGTTGTGTATAATAGTCCTTTTTGGCATTCTTAATAAGTTTGTCTGTTACTGTCCTATAGTTTAAATATGTTTCCTTCTTTTCTATATTCTCTAAATCACATTTATGAATTTTATATAATCGGTTTCTTTCTTTAATTGAAATAATGATACCTTTAGTTATCCATTGTTTTCTTTTCTTTATTTGTTTATTAATTAATGTGAGTTTTGTATTTCGGTCTATATATGTATTTGTTGTATTTACCAGATAGTCAATTTTTTGATTTAAATTATTTATGTTATAGAACTCTTTAAAATTATGATTTTCTATGTTTTGTTTTAAATTTATGTTATTTATTTTCTTAGTATAATGCTTATTTTGTACGGTTTCGGCGGATAATGATATATACGCAATTGTAGCTTTATGATCAGTTATTTGAGTATCGTAGATTTCAGCTACATAATTATCCATTTTATTAGAACTATAAAAAATGTGACCTATACAACTTTTAGATTTACTTTGTACTCTTGTGTATTTGTTTATTAAAGAAATAAAGTTATATTCACCTAAGGTATTTAGATATGTAGATACTAAGTCCGTCTATATATAAAACTTTATACAACCCTTGTGAGACCCCATCTTGAATATGCTGCTAATATCTGGTAACCGACTTGCTGCACCCACAGCAACGGGATTCAGAAGGTGCAGAAGCGGTTCTTGAGATATATTTATGTTAAAAGAAGTGGTAGTTACCCATTCATGGTTTCTTATTATTCTATGTTGTCAGAATTTCAACTCTGCTCTCTTGGTGTCCGGAGAAGGGCCCAAGCTGTATAATATTATAAATATCCTAAAGTACTGTGATTATCATCTTATTAACTTCATTAAATTTAAAGTGCCAAAAATCAATCTAAGGGTGTGACAGAAAGAGTCCGTCACCTCTCACTCACCTACAATGGGGTGTTGTCGGATTCTTGTATTTCTTTAACACTGGCATGAGGGAAATGAGGCTCAATTTGTTCCTGTATCAAGATGAAAACCCTACTTAATGTGATATGCTATTTGCTACTTTATACCTCTACTTTTATCATCTTTTATTTTACTTGTTTCTCTTATTGTTTTTGTTACTTTTCTTTATATATATTTTTAGATGGTAAATTTAGTCTTTAGTTGAAAACCTTTGGTGTATGTAAAGTGAAGATAAATAAATAAATAAATGATTTGCTCTACCAATATACAACCCAATTATAAGTTGATCTCTTTCCTATGATTATGCGTACGACATACTTCACAGGTACTTGAAAATGATGTGTATTAGTATTTTTTATGTATTTAAATAGGATGTTATTATTTGTTTATATATCTAAGAAATAGCTACTGATCACTGCTTAATTCTCCTAGCTTAATCATAAGTTAAATCAAAGAGAGCTGGTCAGGTTTTTCTGACGTGAAATGAAATTGACTTAGTTGGTAATTATAAATAGGAACAAATTTAGATTATTCTCTGATAAGGTATTAAAATTATTTCTTTACCAAACATATTATAAGTTTCTAGATTAATCAAAAGAATATTAAATTTATCCGTTTATTTATCCATAATTTCATAATATATTAAAAAATTTACACTAGAAACACAATTACGAAATACCTCTGTATTCTTCTTAACAACAAGAAAACGAATAATTTTATCTACCTTGATTAAAGTATAATGGACTGTAAAGTTTATTCTTGAATATATTCCCTCGCTAAGGTTACATGTCGGAGAAAAATAAAACAAAAACAAAAGCAGGAAATAAGATCTTAAATACTGGAGTAAACTAAACTTTTGTTAGTGTCTAAACTCTTAAAATAAAATGAACGTTAGAAATAAAAAACAAATAAATGTTGAATGAGGATACAGAGTTGGAATAGGGATAATTTTAAGTTTAAATAAATATGTAATTTTCTCATAAATAAATAATTGAAATACGAATCAATTAACAGCCATACTAATAATAATATATTGATATTAAACACCCGGTATTACAGATGTCCTATCTATGAGTCTCAATCCGGGTTGGGTTCAATAACTATAAATTTTATAAAATTTAGTAAAAAAAACACAATTTTATTAATTGTAATGTTCCTTCTCTCGGCTTCACTTCTCATAAAATTACATATTTTCACAAAATAATTTAAATCTTCTGTTATCGAAAATCTGTCCCTGTCTGAACTTTTTATTATTGTAAGTATGTCTCACTTGCCGTTATCTTTTCTTCAAGTAAGAAATAAAAAAAGTGAAGATTAAGTTTTGTCAATTTTGAAAAGGCGATAATTTTTAAATTGTCAAAAGTAAAGAATTTATTGAAATAAGTACTATAATTTTGAATATTATATTAAATGTTCGAATCAAAATAAAAAAAAGTTATGTACAAGGTGAGCCTATTTTTGAAAATGGATAAAAAAAATAAATTATAAAAAAATACAAAGTTTCATACTGGAAGGTTAATAAGAAGATAGAAAAAATAACGGCAAGTGAGACAGATAGATATAGTATGAAAAAGTTCAGATAGGGACAGATTTTCGATAACAGAAAATATAAATTATTTTATCAGAGGGTGAAATGTGAGATTATAATTGGAATAAGTGGAAATATGTAATTTTATGTGAAGTGAAGCCGGGAAAAAATATTAAAATTATTAAAATTGTATTTTTTTTTACTAAATTTTATAAAAAATTATAAGATTAAAATTTAGTAAAAAAAAATAATTTAATTAATTGCACCCAGTTGCCGCCAACTGTGTGGATTTGGATTGGTCTTTCGAATTAACTACAGTTGCAATGTTCTGACATAAAAACACAAAAATTGAATTGATAAAGACGAAATTTTGCAAAATTTCGAATGTTTTGAGTAAAAGTCGCAATTATCAAAAATCTACGAGGTCTCTTAAGCAGACAAAATTCTCCAGATTCTAAGCAGTCCGAAAATGACCTGACTTTCAAAAATCGGTGGGTCATACCTGCAAAAAAATCCTGAAAATTTAATTTTTGGCATTTCCATCCTCGGTTAGAATTTTGCAAGAATAGATTGATTTTTACCTTACTTCCTCGAAGGCGTGGGTTCGATTCCTAATGCCGTCAATTATTTTTACTTTCCCGACCCACATCCGAGAAGGGAAAGTATTGTAACGAGTTAAAAAAAAATTTCCCAGATAAAGATGGAAATATCCATTTTGAGGTCACCAGAGATGATTAAGACCATTTCCAGATGTAAGTCTGTCTGTCTATCTATGAATATTCTTCCATGATAGAGGCCACACGTTTAATCCGATTGAGCTGGAATTTGCTATATGGATTTGGGTTACACGTCGGAAGAACCCATTAGATTTTATACGGAAGTGTCACTATCAGATGCAATATGTCACGGAATTTGACTTGCTATATGTCATTTGAAAACCCTCGAAAAACTCTATTTAGAACAGTCAAAATTATTTTTCCGACAGTCACCTGTCAAAAATAAAAAAATGTGAAAATTTGAAACTTTAACATTAGATATCGGAAAAAGTATTCGTGAATAAGTACTAGTCGGGAAAGTTTTTGGAGTGACACAACCTATTATTTTGTTTTTGTTTTGACCCGTTTTCCCTTTTTTAACTTTTTTTGCCCCTTTTTTAAAACTTTTTTTGAATACATTTTTTTAAACTTTTTTTGCTGATTTTTTACACCCTTTTTTTTTCTTTTTTAAAACTGTTTTGCCTTTTTTACCATTTTTTCTTTTTTTGCCTCCTATTTTGGCTTTATTTTAGCGTTATTTTGTCTTTTTTGGTTTTTCTTTACCATTTTTCCTTCTTTTTTGCCTTTTTACGCCTTTTCGCCCGGCTTTAATTTTTTTTTGTTGCTTTTTTGACCTTTTTGCCTTTTTTGTCGTTATTTTACCCTTTTTTGTTGCTTTTTTACCACTCTTTTGCCTTTTTTTGAATTTGTTTTTGCCATTTTTGCTCTTATTTTCATATTATTTTGCTTTTTTTTACTATTTTGGCTTTTTTTGCCCTTTTACCCCTATTTTGACGTTTTTGATTTTGTTTTTACCCCTTTTTCCTTTTTTTTTACCTTTTTCCCCTTTTTAAAACTGTATTTGATTAAGTTTTTGAACTTTTTGCCCTTTTGTCGTTTTTTTGTTGCTTTTTTACTACTATTTTTTTTCTTTTTGCCTTTTGCCTTTATTTATTTTAATAATATTTTGTTTCTTTTTTTTTACTTTTTTTGGTTTTTTGCCCTTATTTGGCATATTTTTGGACTTTTGTTTCGTTTTTTTTGCCTTTATTTTTTCTCTATTCTAGTTTTGTATGTTTTTTTTTTCTTTTTTGGAGTATTTTCCTTTTTTCCTTTACTTTGTCTTATTGGGCCCTTTTTGGACTTTTTGTTGATTTTTTCACCTTTTCCCTTTTTTCGCCATTTTTGCCTCTATTTTTCCTCTATTTTGCCTTTTTCCATTTTTTTTTCTCTTTTGGCTTATTTTTCATTTAGTTTTTGAGCTTTTTTGGCTTTTTTTGACCTTTTTTGCCTTTATTTGCTCCCCTTTTTTGTTGCTTTTTTACCTCTTCTGTTGCATTTTTATACCTTTTTGCCACTTTTTTTGTTTTTTTAAGACTTGTCTGAGTTTCTTTTGCGTATTTTTCACTTTGTTTTAACTTTTTGGAGTATTTTGCCTTTTTGTCCCTTTACTTTGTCTTATTTCACATTTTTTTTTTGACTTTTTGTTAATTTTTTTCCCTTATTATTTTTTTTGTATAGTTTTTTCTTTGCATTTTTTGCCTTTTTCTGCTTTTTTTATTATATTTTTAATTTATGCTTATCATTTTTAACAATTTTTTTGACATTTTTTGAAATAATTCATTATCTTGTTGGTATTTCTAATAACAAGGTGCTATTTTAAGTCATTTCTGTCGTTTTTGTGTATTTTTACAATGTTTACCTATTTTTTTCCAGCAATTTATATCATTTTTCACGCCAGATCCGGGAAAGTTCTGGGATGACACAGCCGATTTTTTTATTTATTTTTATAACATGTGTGAGAGGTACTTTGTTTATTAGAATATTAGAAATTATAATAAAAAATTTGGAAAATTATTTAAATTTCTACAAAAACAATTAATAAACAAAATTAAAAATAATACTGAAAAAATATTATAACCATAACAATATTTATATATATTAACGTTTCACTTACTATTATTCAAATATTTTAATAAAAGGCCGTAAATGGTCCAACTTTTGTAATGTTTACATCACTATTTTATTGGTAATGGGATACATAAATTTTATTTTAAGTCCTTTGAGTTTAATGTGCAGCATAAAGCATTTAAAACGAGCTTTGATGTCTATTTGCTTTTACCCGTTGACAATAATATTTTAGCCTCGACATTGCACAAATTACAAACTAGTTACAATTATATTTACATTTATATTGTGACCCGTGCAATTTTAGGAGTAATAACGTAACACGTGTTTTCATAAATACTAATTAAAAGTACGGGTTTAGTAAACCTTTTTACGTTTTAATTGTAACGGACTTGAATCTAATGATACGAATTATGTTTGTTGTGGCCACTTGTGTCTGAAACATATTGGTCTGTTTAGAAAAATGCGGCTTTTATTGTTTCGTTAAGGACACGATGTTGTGGAAAATTTGAAAATAATTATTCCAATTAAATTAGTGTAATTTCTAACGATGATATTTCATTAATTAATTAAAATTTAATTGGTTTTAGGTTTTCGCAAACTAATTTATTCACATTGTAAGTATATAATTATAATATAACATATTAAATGTTGGAAATAATTGAAATGCTGAAAATAGTTAAATATATTGTATATTTTCATTATTATTATTATTAAATTAGTTTCATTATTTTCAGATTCATTATTTACTATACAGGGTGTTTCATTGGTAAAGGTACATACGCTAATTGTAGATAAAAGACACTTGGACGAATCCAAAAAACCTATATATGATAGGTCTAGCTCGCTTCATTACTAATTTACAGGGTGTTTTGTCAATATTACTCATTTCTTTCACCCTGCGTATATTTGGAACCATCCCGTATATTTTTCTGATATTTTGCATCATTGTTCTACTCTATTAGGACAATCAACAGACATAGTGACCAAATTTAAAATCCAGGTCCGGCTTCAAAAAAAGTTATCAAAATTATTTTTCTCTAGAACAACACCCTGTATATCGAAATTTTAAAAATTGGATTGCATATTCGAGAAGAGCGGAAAAATATGAGTGGGAATAAATATTTCTTGGGACTGCACATTTCATTCTACTATAAAAAATTTAATCGTGGAATTCGTGCATAGTTTTGTTCTTCATTAGAAATTGTTTTTTAGTGATAATGCTTTAGAGTTTTCAACAAAATTCTTTTATGGTATCAAAGAAAATTGCTTTTTAGGTTTTTGCTTAATAAAACGTTGACAAAATATTAAAAAATTGGTGATTCTCAATAGAATAAGCAATGTTCAAAATAAAAAATGAAGTTCCAAAATATACTTGGACTAACCTTTTATTGGTGAGTGAAATCTAAAAGAATTTGAATAGTTTTCGAAACGAATTACAAATTAAAATTAACAGAAGAGTCCTAATATTCGCTGCCAGAAAATGTTTGATAAAAAGTTAAAACAAACAAAAACAAACATTTTTTAAAATAACATTACACCGCATTTTCCATAGTACATAAATCAATGTACCGAAATAAACGTCATTAGATTAAAATCTTCCTGTTAAATCTTATACTGTATTTTTCATGTTTTGAAATATTTCTTTTCGGCTCCTTAAAGTTGAATTCTGTTTTGTTCAAATTAGAGGCATTGCACTATTAAAGCGCAAAGTATGTAGGCTTTGGAATTCCTAAAACTAACAGAAGAGTGACATTGTGCATTATTACTTTGGTTCTAATATGCATATGAAGAATATGCAGACATAGAGAATGGCAAATTTCCTACAGCATCTTAAAATGACAACCCTGAAAGGCGACATGCTGATATCGAGGATAATATTTTAGAGATAGTAGAAAATAATCCTAAATTAAACACAAGATGCATTGGACATGCTTTAAATGGAACTATAGACAAACTCATTCGCAGCATAAATTTTCTATGAATATTTGGTGTGGACTTTTAAATAATAATTTAATTGGACCACATGTGTTACCTCATACATTAACGGATGAAGACTCCTTAGAATTTCTACAAAACACGTTACCTGTATTGTTATACAGAATGAGAATATTGGCGGAATGTATTTTCAGCATGATGGACCAGGGGTGGACCAAATGAGTGGCCTGCAAGGTCGCAAGACTTTAATCCCATAGATTACCACGTTTGGGGATATCTGAAGACAAAAGTGTTGAAATCAATACTAGGGAAGAACTTTATGACCGTATTCAAAACACTTGCGAGGAAATGAGAACTAATCCAGCCATCATTAGAAAATCAGTTCCAAATATTATTCGAAGAGCAAGACTATGTATTCAAGAAAATGGTCACATTTTGAACAGCTTCTTTAGGTATTTTTTAATTGAATAATAAATTTTATTAATTACATGACCCCATAAATTACGCTTTACTGTTTCCTTATGCAAAATTAAGATTTTACCACTTTATGCCTAAAAAAAGCAATTTCAAAAGAACATATTTTAGTCAGAAACTTGATATTAATAAATCTCTTCAAATTCTGAAAATTTAGACTACTGTCTTACGGATTGCTTTTGTGAATCATAAATTTGTCCTATATTTGTCATCAGAAAATAAAGATTATTTTACACTTGTATTATTTACACAATGTTTTATTAAGCAAAAATATAAAAAGAAATTTACTTTGATACCATAAAAAAATTATATTGAAAACTGAGCGTTATCACTTGCTTTTAACATTTTAATAGTATAATGAAATGTGCAGTCTCAAGAAATATGTATTCCCAGTCAACTTTTTCCGCTCTTTTCGAATATGCAATCCAATTTTTAAAATTTCGATATACAGGGTGTCGTTCTAGAGAAAAATAATTTTGATAACTTTTTTTGAAGCCGGACCTGGATTTCAAATTTGGTCACTATGTTTGTTGATTGTCCTAATAGAGTAGAACAATCTTGCTAAATATCAGAAAAATATACGTGATGGTTCCAAATATACGGAGGGTGAAAGAAATGAGCAATATTGACAAAACACCCTGTAACTTTGTAATGAAGCGAGCTAGACCCATTGTATATAGATTTTTTAAATTCGTCGGAGTGTCCTTTATCCACAGTTAGCGTATGTACCTTTACCTATGAAACACCCTGTATAAAAATATATACCTATTGTGAAATGTAATATATTGTAATGATATTAATTTTAGGTCGAGTTCTATAAAAAAATTATTAATATTACGATAAATATTATAAACTTTGAATTTTCAAATAAATTTCATTAAATTCATAAAATTCTGCTTTCTATAAAATTTCAAACATTAGTTACCAATTATTTTTGTTAACAGTAATAATAATAATAATAAGTTATTTTATAACAAATTTCCAAATTTGTAATGATTCAAAAATTAATTATCCCTTTAATTCTATAGAGCCCCAATTTGTTGATAATTAGTAATAAATGTGATTTATGCTCAATTCTTTTTATTATGGATCCGTTCCACGAATAGAATTTGAAATATCAAAAAGTGAAATTTTAAACAAAAAAGAATTTGGACGCCAGTCTAATTGATTTTTTGATGGATTTAGATTTTGTTTTATTTTATAAGAAAAAAAAATTGAAAATGTGACTTAGTTTGGTTTTTGGCTTGTATTCGAGTTTCTGCTAAAATTTCCTGGGTCCGGTAATAGAAGACGTTAGGTACCAAAGGAGGAAAAGAAATTTGCTCATTCAAAAAAAAACGTTCAGTCCCCAAAAAAAAACTTGCTCGTTCCAAAAAGACGTTCAACCACAAAAAGAAAATGTTCCATTGAAAAAAACTTGTTCCAAAAACCCTAAAAGTTCACATAAAGTAAATATATGACAAAAATCTTATAAATTACCAGATTTCATGGCTCTCTTTTTTAAAAAAGAATTAAAAACAAAAATAATATTAATATGAAATACATGAATTTTTAGATCAAAATATGAAATATAAAATAATTAAAGAGAATTAAATTTTAAGACAATCTGCAAAAACAAATTAAAAATAGATTCTCTTTTTGTAATTGAGACTGAAAGAGCACCACAAAAATCAGGTAATTTATATTATTATAAAAGATAAGATATGAAAAAAATTAAAAACAACAGTAAATAAATGTTAAATAAAGATTACAGGGTTCATAAGTGAATATATAATATAAATAAAACTTACCCTATATAAGGAGGGGAAGAAAAGAAATTTTCAATAAGCGCTACAGATCTTACAGAAGTCAATTGTTGTGACTGAAGAGTCAAAGAGAGAGAATTGTTAACATGGGAAAGAAATTTTATAATAATACTAAGAAGAGAGGAAGATCTTGAGACACGATGCGAGAAAATTAAGAAGGAATATCAAGCGAGTCTGAAATTAAAATATACTGACCAGAAGAATATTGAAAATACGAGATGGCACAGAATAAAAAACGTAACAGTTGGGCGCCATTTGTAATGATATTTGAATTCTCAATTTTGTATTGGGTTCTATGAAAAATAATAAATATTATAAATTTAAAACTGTTAATTTGGCATGTTTATCACGTTCATTGTCATATTTTCTGTTACTCTTCCACTAAATATCTTATTATCTTTTTTTCTTCAATGTTTCTTTACAACTTTAACAAATCTTCTTAGCAATTCTTCTTTGTTTCAGAGTTTCTGTTGTTCGAGAAAAATTCTTTTGACAACCTTTTTTTTAATTATCAAAAAATGACAATACCTACTTTATTATTTGTCTTTTTATTTGTTTTTTTTTTCAAAATATTGTTTCTTACTTAATAATTTAGGAAAAAATTTTTGTATAATCTTTTAACCATTAAATATTAAAATTCAATAATTCATTCAAATTATTTCATTTCAAAATATTTATTATTTAATTGTTAAAAATTTGGAAACTTAAGCGCCCTATTGCAATATTATATATTTTTATTATTGACATGTAAATTATCTTGTCCAAGGTAAAATTAATATTGGTACTAATTATTACACTCTTGTGTTTTGAGGTGAGATATGAATTCTATGCATCTGGGCACATTGCCGCTGATGAGTTCTTAAGGGACGAAACAGCTGTCCGGCATATGGCCTTGATGCATATAAATCAAATTCTAACATATGCAATTATTCTACGTCATATTTCAAATACATTTCCGTTTTTCGCCGTTCAAATCCGACCAAAAGTAACGGAAATATACGTTAACGCTCTTTTGGCGTTGCTTCTGCGCAGAATTTTTTTAAATGCAATTGTTCTACGTTACATTTGAAATAGAGCGCCGTTTTTCTCGTTTAAATCCGACCAATAGTAACGGAGATATATGTTAAGGTCCTTTTGGCGTTTCTTCTGCGCATTATTTTTCTATATGTATTTATTATATGGTCCATTTCAAATATAGCGACCAATAGTAACGAAGATATACGTTAAGGCCCTTTTGGAGATTCTTCTGCGCAGAATTTTTTATATGCAATTATTCTACGTCACATTTCAAATATAGCGCCGTTTCTCACGTTCAAATCTGACCAATAATAATGGAGATAGAGAGTCAACGTTCCTTCTGCGCATTTTTTACGCTAGAATGAACCTAGTATATCTACTCACCACCTAATTAACTTCCTAATAAAGAATGTCACCTCCTATCCCAGTCATCTTCTTCAGCCCTATTTATGTTTGTTTAACCATCCTCTGCCATTACGTCATACATTGTCCAACTTGATCTCTCAATCATGAAATGGATGAGACGGAATTATGACGTCAGTAACGTATTAATGTTTATTACTTTTAATAGTTCACTGAGAAAGAACAAACTTTAATTTTGAAGTTGATTAATTACTTTTCAAGAGATAGAGATGCTAGAATACCACTTTTGCCGTTAAATGCAGTTTACAACGTTTGGGTTCACCCCAAAAGAATAATCGTATAATACATTTTTTAAATATATTATAGTAAAACATCCACATCTCTCTTTATTTCTACTTATCTCCCAATATATAATCTATTTATTTACAATTTTTAATCAATATTTAAGAAAACTAGATTATCCATTCTCGAATGTGGTAAAATTTATCAAAGAAGATAATGAAACTCGAAGTCAATACCACATAATGTATTTAAAAAGGTTAAAAAGATCTTAAAGATCTAGTCGCGACATGACACGTTTCGGCTCATATGGCGATCTTCAGGCGCTAAAATTACAAAAGTGAGTACAATATTTTTAAATAAAAAATAAAAAAAATAAAAATGAAAAAGACAACTTACAATGTTTTAAGTTCAGGTAAAATTGGATTAATTGTTGTTAACAACTATTATTGAATTTGAATTTAAGAACATCAAATCGTAGAAAAATTTTTACACTGTAACTGGGTGATCACTTAAATATTTAAATGATAACATATCTTAAATGTGGTATGACAAAAAATTAAAAAGTTAATTACGTTATAATAAGTGGTATGAATTATACCAATTATAAAAATTGTAAAAATGTTATTGTTTAGAACTACTAATAATATATAATAATAACACTCCACAGGAGGAATTTAATATATCAACAATGAGAGTTTCAAAGCTATTAAGTAGATATCGAAGTGCATCGTAAAGATGCACTAAAACAAATATTAAAAAGTGAAAAGAAAATTTACGGTTTTATACTTATGCTAGTCTACAATTCACAAAATAAAATGGAGGAACAAGCCGGAAGTAATTAGGTACGATTAAATCAAAAGTCAAAAGTTAAATTAACAAAATATAACACGGTAAATTCAAAACCGAAACGAGAATAAAAGTTTTGGTTGAACCAAGTGACCGGGTACAAGACACAGTAAATTGATGAGGGGAAAGAAGAATACATAAGCGGTGAAAGAGGAGGTTCAGGCAAAAACTGTGGAAAAGAAAAAGAGGTGACAGGAAGTGTCAATGTCAATGTTGACAATTCAAAATGAATAACAAAGCTGTTTTCCGGCCATCAACCAATTTTAAACAGTTTAAAACATTTATATTTTGGTGATCTAACGATGACGTCACGTATCTCTCTGGTTAATTTGTTTTTGAAACGTTCTCAGAGTGTGTTTGATACTGACAGAAGGGAAGAAAGTTAGGTTATCAAGTGAGATCCAGCCCCAGCCAGCCTCGTTAGGTTCTAATTGGTGGATCCACCAGTTTCTTTTTAAAATGGAAGACGTAAAAATGGTAAAAATACAAATAGAAGATCTCATTCTAACACTGGATGAGAAGACTGCTATTGAATTACAGAACGGTATGATATGCGTAGCTCTACATTAATCTTGGATATAATTCAATTGGTATTTTTTTAGATCCCGCCTTAGCAACTGTCTATTATCAACAAATAAGACGAACAATACTTACAGATAGTGTAGATGGTGATACCACTGATAAGAAGAAAAGGTCATCAGAAATTGAGAACAAAGTGTGGAGTTCCAAGTTGCAAAGCGGGAGGGATCGATCGGCAACACTTGCTTTATTGCAGATGAGGAAAAACCTAAATTCCAAATTTAATGACAATAAAAATTTTAAAAATGTTGTATGGTTGGAAATTGCAACACACCTAAATGATATGGGATTCTATGTTGGCGAAGGCAGTGACGGCAGAGAGAAATGCCGTCAAAAATTTTCGAATTTACAGACAGCGTATGTAAAATACATTGATAGGAAACGGCAAACAGGTGAAGGAAAGATAGATCCTCCACCATTTTATGAGGAACTTAATGAAATTTTAGGGGATGAACATAAATGTACTCCAATTTTATTAATAGATTCATTAAACAAACCAGGTAGCAATGGTATAAAAAAGGCAGAGGACGAGATAACAAAATCAGAAGAAGGTATTGGTGAAGATAAAATCTCCAAAATAATGCCAAGCAGTAGATTTGAACGTATTAAACTACCTACTAAAACAGATCTATTAGAAAAATTTTATACACTAGAAGTAAAAAAACGGGATGATAGAAAAGAAGAGTTTGCATTTCTAACAAACTTTTTAAATAAAGTAACTGATAATAGACATGCAATCATAAAGAACATGAAAGGCATAAAGAAAAGAAAACGTGAAAATAGTGACAGTGATGACTGATGAGTGAGAAATATCCTTAATCAGTATTCTGTTTTGTCACATCTCATCTCTCTTTAAAATAAACAATTACAAAACACTTGAGTTACCCGTTAAATAACATATTTTTTGTTTTTTTTTTCAAATTATTTTGGGAAGGTGTCTTTTACAACTAAAGTTTCAATATTAGCTTTGTTCCAACAGGCTGTTTGAAATATTTGCAACAACTTTAAGCATGCGCCCTTGTAAATTAGTGTTTTTCAAACTACTGTTTGTGACATTTTAAAAAGCGTCAGGTGTTCCCAAGATATCCTAGATGATCGTCAATATCGTATAAAATGTCAATGAGTAGTTTGAAAAACACTAGTTTAGAATTTGTATTTTTTATAGAGAATGTGTTGAGATATGAATAATTAATCTAATGAATAAAGTGAATTTTTGAGATATTCACTTATATTTGCTAAAGTCAAAACTTTTCTTTTTTTTGGTACTTTTAGCTCAATTTAGTGCTACTTAGATATTCAGAAGAACACTTTATTCCGTAGGCTTTCAAATCCATATCTTAAAAACTTGTTTCATTGTAAAAATATTTAGGTACGTTTCATGTTAATTTGTTTTTAAGATTCATACATCTGCAACATTATTTAAAATTACAAAAAAATATTTAGTTTGTCAAAGTATGTTTGTAGTTTAAATGTATTTAGTCACGTTTCTGTTTTCTTAACATAGTTCATGTATCAGTATTTTTTTTTTGTTGGTAATAAAGTTTTATGGAGAAAATGTAATATCGTTAATGTTTTATGACGCAGTCACTAGCCAGTTTATATTAAAATGCTTGGGCGATTTTTTCAATGTTTTATTTCATCAAAAGTTCAATTCATTTGTTGCTTTGAAACTAATAAAATAATGGGCTGGTACTTAATTTATTCATAACATATTAAAATTAAAAAACCGTATTTATTAAAAATAATTTTCAGTATAAAAATAGATAAGTTATAATAAATAGAAAAGTTTATAAGGAGTATATTTTCTCGTTAAGTTCTATATTAAATTAGCTATAGACGAAGCGAAATCTCGTATCTTTTTTGAATGCCACTTGGGTCTTCATTGTCTTCATTATTAATCTGTTCAATATTGTCATCCTCGCCTGGTTCAAAAGAATCCCACAGGTCTGTGTTCAGTATGCAAAAATTATGAAGTAGGCAGCAGGCTGCTATAATTTTAACTGCCTTTTTAACAGAATTAAAGCTCCGGCCAGACGCTCATACTTTCCTTCGAGCCTGGTTTGCACAAACAGTTTGTGCAAACTGACTGAACACTGTATACGGGTGGCCACACGGTACAACCAGTTTGCGCAAACTTCAGTTTACAACATTGTCGTTATATTTATTCACATGTAAATTTAATTGGAATTTTAAATTAAATCACTAATAAATCCTTATATCTTGACCTCTCTTCTATTTTCTGCTAATTACTACCATTCAAATTAAATTTCCCAACTTGATTTCCTTTTTCTATAAATTTTCTATTATCCAGTTACCGCATTTATACAATTTTTACCATTCAGTCATCCAGTTAACTTCTTATGATTACCCCCTATACCATAAATCTTCTTTTATTTTGAAAATTTTAATGTGCTTTTTTTGAAATAAAAAATTATGCCATTTCAATTGGTAAATATTGTCTTGATATAGTTTTACTTTACATATTGGTATATAAATACTTTTAATTAGTTGGTATACATTTTTTTTCAACTGTTTTTTTTAATTAAAAAATTTTCTTACTTGATTAATCATAAAGAAAATTCAAATCTTGCAAATTACTATTACTTAAATTTTCTATTAAAATCATTCCAACTTTTTTTTTATTTTCATAATGATATATGTGCCAAAAATAAAAATAAGATTCTTCATATTCCACACTTGTTGATTTAAAATAAATTATATGCCAATTATAATCAATAAATTCTTAAAAATCACACTTTTTAACAACAAACTCTGTTCATAAAATTCAAACAACATAAAATTATTCATGCTATGAAACTTTTTAACAATTAACTTATAAAAAAATTCATTCAAATTATTTTATTACAAGATATATATAGTTCCGAATGATATAAATTTTCAATAAAAGTGCGGCGGCATGTTTGATGTGTGGCTACACGTTCATGCAAAACCGTACAAACCAGAGTTTGCACAAACTAAATCTTTAGCAGAGCGACGATTCGGAGAGTCGTACTTTTTGGCATGTACGGTATACAGTTTTGCCGGCTACACGTAGAGACTTAACTGTGCAAACGGTTTGCGCAAACCAGGCTCGAAGGAAAGTATGTACGTCTGGCCGGAGCTTAACGTTTATATATTTTAAAATTCTCCATCTTGATTTTAAGATGCCAAAACTATGTTCAATAAAAATTCTTGTTTGGCTATGTTTCATGTTGTGTCTTCTCTGTCTCGCCTGTAATCGACCTTCACCTTTGTATGGGGTAATTAGCCAGTTGATAAGAGGATATGCTTTATCCCCTAATAAATGGTATTATAAATAATTTTTTCTACTGACAGGACCTGTACACTGTGTGAATATAGAGGAATTTCTGAAGACCTGAAATATTCAGTGTTTACTAAATGAATTACAAAAATATACACTGATAGTTACCCTACTGTCATGTGCAGAGCCAGGAAAATCAACAAATACATTTGTAAAAATATTTTTAGCTGTGCATATAGCCTGCAATTTTATGCTGTGGTTGGAATTCTTATCAATGTAACTTTCCTGCTGTAACAGCGGAGCCTTAAATTTAACATTGCAGCCATCAATCGCACCAATAACTCCTGAAAGCATAAATAAATTTAATATTTAATTGCAACAAGACAAATTCTGTACCTGGATAATTTTGTTGATGCCTAAATTCTTCTTCAATAGAAATGAGTTCAGTTTTAGTTGGCCACTGAATGTACTGATCTTGTAGATTTATAATTTTATCTAAGAGGCGGTTACAAGCTTGATGGCACATATGAAGAGATAAACCAAATTTATCCGAAACTGATAATAACGTTTCACCTTTACCTAGCCACCAAAGTACTGACAAAAGTTGTTTTTCTTTGGGGACTGAGATATGCCCGCCTCTATATGGTTTATTTATTTCTGCACATTCTATTTTTGATAGTGTTCTTGGTTACTCTAAACAGTTGATAAAAGTCAAAATCCAAATAATTAGATAGCCACAGTTCATGATCGATTTCTATTATAAGTGTATCGTCTTCAAACATGCATAATGCCAGCGTTATGTTGTCTTCATAATTTCTTATGTAATACGTTACAAGATCTTCTAATGATCTGTCATTAGCCATAATCAAAAGCAAATATTCGTTCATTATCACTCAAGTTTACTGATGTTTAATAAAACTTTCAAAAAATCTTTCATCCCAAAAAATGACATTTGACATTGGCAAAAAAACGTCACTGTTTTCTAACGCTCATTTTTTGGTGTACATGTTTGATGACGTCACATGATAAAATGTTTTAAAACAACAGTTAAACCTGGTTGATGGCCGGAAAACAGCTCTATTTAGTGGTTAAGCATATATGTAATACTCCTATATCGCCAGCTTGAGAGAGAAGTGTGTCGCCGACAGTAGAGTGTAGACGATCGTTTCTCTCTCACCCAGTCTCGGATAAGTCATAGGCGTCACAGCTGTACGGAAATTTTTTTTAATGTTATTTTTATATAGTTAGCAGAAGATATATTGTAATAAAATGATATGATATGATATATTATTATTTCCTTTAATAAATATTTGCTTGAAATAAGTACAATAAATTATTATGCAAATCATATTACGATGAAAACTAAGAGGTACGTTAGAGGTAAATGCTTATCAAACTATAGCGAACTATATAATTCAGATTAATAAACGTTGTCGATGGAGTTCTCAAGATCTCCGGGAGACACTCCTCCTTAGAGAGGAACTCTTAGTGGCTTATGTGGTTACGGAAATCTCCTTAAACACGGATTATGATCGTGATGTCTAGTTCTCGTCGTTCCGTGCAACCCGCATAACCCCCCCCGTCTGGGATTCGCTACCACTTCTCAGACTCATCGGAAATTGAAATTCCCTTTCAAGTACGAATGACATTTCTGGTTGAAGCTAGTTCAATACAAGTGTTTCTGAAATTGGAAATTATCCGCTATTGATAGTTAAATCGAAATTAGAATAACGGTAAAATACAAGTTAGTAAACTCATTATAGTATATGAGGTTAAAGCAAACACAGGCAATGGATTAAACTGTATTAATTAGAAACTCTAATTAGATGATCGGTTTAGGAAATTTCTGGATAATTAACAATCTTCTAAAATAAATTAAAAATCGGAGGATACAAATATTAATAATTTAAATTTTACCAAATAAATGAAGAAAAAATGTTATTATTACTTTGGTCCGCACAGGAAGTATTAAAATCATAAAAAAAATTGGAAAATTTTTTTTTGGCATAATATGACTTTTCTCTACGTTTTGAGCCACCCACAACACGATTAGGTGAAAAAAAATTTCATGTCCGTCGGTCTGGATCGATGGATGGATGTATGTGGAGACGATAACTCAAGAACCAATCGTCCTATTTGAAAAATTCTTTCGCCAATCGTTTTCTCGTACCTACGAGAGGGACCCTATTAGTTTTGAGCATTCTAACTGTAAAGGGGTGGAAACTGGAGGAGGTTGAATCAAAAAATTCATATTTCCGCCATTTTTAAAAATATAGAAGCAGGTCATAAAACTTTTTTCATATCCTAATTATTATAAAATTAATTAGCTTAAAAATATTTTCGATTTGACCTACGAGGGTGAAACTGGAGGGGATTGAAATATCAAAAAAAATTATATATCCGCCATTTTTAAAAATATCGAAACAGGTTATTAGATTTATTTCATGTTTTAATTTGTATAAAAATAACTTGCTAATTTTTACGATTTTTTACGAATTTTTAAAAAATGGAAAAATTTGCGAAAAATCGTAAAAAATCATAAAAAATTGTAAAAAACCGAACAAAATCATAAAAACCATAAAAAAGTAGTAAAACTTCGTAAAAAATGTTAAATAATTGATAAACATCATAAAAAATCAAAAAAAATTGAAAAAAATGTAAAAAATCGTAAAGAAATCGTAAAAATCAGGTAAAAGTAGTAAAATTTCGTAAATAATAATAAATAATCGTAAAATATCATAAAAAAATCGTTAAAAATCATAAAAATCGTAAAAAATATTGTAAAAAACCGTAAAAAATATTGTAAAAAACCGTAAAATATATTGTAAAAAACCGTAAAAAATTATGAAAAATAGTAAAAAAAATCGTAAAAATGGGGTAAATGTCGTAAAATTTCGTAAATAATGCTAAATAATCGTATAACATAAAAAAATCGTAAAAACCAGAAAAAAACAAAAAATATGGAACAAATGGAAAAATGGGGCTAATATCGGGTCCAAAAAGGCAAGTAAAAATCGAAAAAGGAAATAAACGAAATAAAACAAAAAAATCATAAAAAATCGTAAAAAATTGTAAAATATCGTAAAAAACATAAAATATTATAAAAACTCATAAAAAATTGACAAATTATAGAAAATTGTAAAAAATCGTAAAGAAATCGTAAAACACTGGTAAAAAGTCGTAAAATTTCGTAAATAATGGTAAATAATCTTAAAACATCATAAAAAATCGTAAAAATTCTAAAAAATTGTAAAAAAATTGTAAAAATGGTCAAAAAGTCTTTAAAAAACGGTAAAATTTCGTAAATGATGCTAAATAATCGTATATCGTCATAAAAAATGGTTAAAAAAAGGTAAAAGCAGGAAAAAAACTGTAAAAATCTGGAACAAATGGAAAAAAGGGATAATATCGGATCAAAAAACGCAGGTAAATTAGAAAAAAATTCAAAAAATAAATGAAATAAAATAAATCATAAAAAATCGTAAAAATCCGTAAAGAATTGTAAAAGATTGTAAAAAACCGTAAATAAATCGAAAAAAAACTGATATAAAGATGTAAAATTTCGTAAATATGCTAAATAAACGTAAAATATCAAAAAAAATCGTAAACCATCCAAAAACTCGAAAAAAAATTGTAAAAAATCGAAAAAAAATTTTTTATACAAAATCGTAAAAAGGAGCAAAGAGTCCTAAAGTATGGTAAATAATACTAAATAATCGTAAAACATCATAAATAAATCGTAAAAAATCGTAAAAACGGAAAAAAAAAACTGTAAAAATCTGTAACAAATGGAAAAAAAAGAATAATAGAAGGTTGAAAAACGCTAGTAAATTAGAAAAAAGTCGAAAAAAATAAATAAAATAAAATAAATTCAAAACAAAATCATAAAAACTCGAAAAAAAATTGTAAAAAATTGTAAAATATCGTAAAAAGATTTTAAAAATCCTAAAAAATCGTAAAAAATTGTAAAATTTGTAAAATTTCGTAAACAATGCTAAATAATCGTAAAATATCATAAAAAACGTAAAAAATCGTAAGAAATTTAAAAAAATCGTAAAAGTTCTTAAAAAAAATGTAAAAAGTCGTAAAAAGTCGTAAAAAATCGTACAAAATCGTAAAAAAATCTTAAAAAATCGTAAAAAATTGTAAAAATCTGTAAAATTTGTAAAATTTCGTATATAATGCTAAATAATCGTGAAACATCATAAAAAACGCAAAAAAATCTCAAAAAAATTCTAAAAATTTTAAAAAAATTGTAAAAGTAAAAAAATCGTACAAAATCGTAAAAAATTCTAAAAATTTGTAAAATTTCGTAAATAATGTTAAATAATCGTAAAATTTCATAAAAAAACTTAAAAAATCGCAAAAAATCTCAAAAAATCGTAAAAATTCTTAAAAAATTGTAAAAAGCCTTAAAAAAATCGAAAAAAAAAACTGGAAAAATTTGGAACAAATTCAAAAGATTTCGGGTCGAAAAACGTAAGTTAATTAGAAACAATGGAGAAAGATAAAAAAAATAAAATGAAATAGAAAAAAATCATAAAAAGTAGGAAAAAATTAGAAAAAATAAAAACAGAAGGAAAAAATGGAGAAAGATGGGAAAAGTAAAAAAATATTAAGAAAAACCCTAAAAAATTTAATGTCAATAATAATGTATAATAAAATTAAATTTTTTCTTAAAATTTGAATCTCGACTGACAGAAGCGAAACTTTTTGTCATAAACAGGAAGGCTATGTTATATTTCTTTTTTTATTTTTTTGCAGGGTCACTTCTGTTATACTTCACAATACTTCTACAGTATCCAATGAATAATATTATTCTGATTACGTCTGTTTAAAAGACTAAAATGTCTTTCATAGCATTATGTCCATAAATTTCATGTTGCGTATAGTTCTTGTGTTTATTGTTAAAGTACTAAAAAAATCATATGTTCTTACCCCGTGTAATATTTCGTATTTAAAAATGTATTCCCGTACATCTCGTTAGTTAATATCATTAATACGAATCACACTGATTATTGTTTATCTATCTTTTCTCCACGACTAACTGCGGGTTCATTAATATCGATCTATCTATGCGTAAACATAAATCCGACAGCGAAAAAGACTTATGACGGCCCTAAGTCAAATTCCGGTCTCTAAATTTCCTTCTCCTTTATGAGATAGACGCCCGAGCTGACCGAATGCCATTTATCAATGTCTGATAAGTTACAAAACGCGCGTTACTTGTACCTATATAGCTCATATCTTGTATACGTATATTTCGAGGTGAAAAATATATCTGCTTTTCGTGATATTTGAAAAATGAAGCAATGTAAGATTGCTTTTTGAAATTTAATATATATAGTTACTTTTTTATTTGTACAATTTATTTGCTGTAATATAATAAAATTATTATTTCGGGTAATTGAAATATATTTAATAAAATGTCGGAAAAATTAAACTAGTTTCAATTTCCTGTAGAAAATCGAAATTATTCGTAGTTATGGGTAATAAAATGATATGTAAAAATATTTCATCATATACCGACCATAACTAGATTTTCTCATAAATCAATATTTAATATTTACTCTTTATTTTATAACACTGAAAAGTTTGAAAAGTGGATTTTATAATTTTTATTAAATTACTAGATATTATTTTTAAGTGTATGAAAAAAATTATTTCCCGACAATTACGAATGCATATCAGAAACAACTATATAGTTGTCCAGGAGGTATAGAAAGAATAAAGAAGAGACTATACCAAAAAATATTAGGAGAAAAATAAGTAGAGCGATAAAGAATGTAAAAAAAACCAAGAAAAACAATTGTAGGGAAACTCAAATTGTGGTACACCGTTTCGGGATTTCGGCCCATCGATCATTCACTAAAATAAATTTTAAAATTTATTTATGTGCCCAATATTAAAATTATAAAAATGTCAAAAATTATTATAATTTGATTATTGGGATTAGTGGAAAAAAATTTCAACTAGAATAAAGTTTTTCTATACAAAACACTTTACTTTGTATCTTGAGTATCAAAAGGACCGGCCCAATGTTGCTCAAATTCAATAGGGTTCGGCACTGGAAAAAACTAATTTAATAAACTGAAAATCGAAACTCTATCAAAGCTTTCGTTAGGGAATTATAATGTTTATATCCAGATAGACATATAAACGTCTGGATAGGATTTTTTTGCTTTTCCGACTCTTTGGAGAAAACTGATAAAAAGTAAAGGTTAGAAATTTTTTTTGCCATCATGAAATTAATATTGATACTTTTGGACCTCAGTAATTACGTATCTACAATCAGAAAAATAAGAAAACGAAAAGTGGTAAACACAAAAAAATGTATTAAAAAAATGGGAAAATTAAATAAAAAACTTAAAATGAAACGAAGAAAGAGAAAAACGAAACCAAGCAAATATATAATGTAAGAAAATTAAGGAAGTTTCTCCCATTAGTAGGTTTTTGAACCTTATTTTTATTTCTTGTGGAAACTAGTAGGAGGAAGACCGTTGGAGAAAAGTAATAAAAAAATTAATGCACGGGTTTCCTCAAAGAGCTAGACCTAGTTCCCACTTTTTTCCAATCTATATTTTTCCCCACTTTTTTACTGTTTCAATTTTTTTCCACTGTTCCACTGTCTTTTCCCCTATTTTCTTTATGTATTAAATATTTTTTACAATTTTGTCCTCACTTATTTTTCCCCACTTTTTCGCCTACTCTTTTTTTTCCTACTTTTTTACTGTTATTTTCCTACATTTTTTCCATTTGTTTCTTAACACTTTTTTGTTACTAATTTCTTTGTTTAAACTTTCTTCCCATTTAACCTACATTTTGCAAGTACCTTATTAGAATTTTCTTTATGTTTCAGACTTTTTTTTCTAAATTTGCTTCATAACTTTTTTTCTCTTTTTTCCCACTATTCTTTTATTCCTACTTTTTTACTTTTTCAATTTTTTTCCACTTTCTTTTCCCCCCATTTTTTCAGTTTTCTTTGTGTTTCACCCTATTTTTTCCATCTTTTTCTTTCACTTTTCCCCCATTTTTTTTACATATTTTTATTAATTTCTTTACGTTTTAAATATTTTTTCCATTTTTTCCTCACTTTGTTCTCTCCACCTTTTCCCCCAATCTTTTTCCCCTTCTAGGTTACTGTTTTTTTTTCGTTTGTTTCCCAACACTTTTTTGTTCATTTGTTACTAATTTTTTTGTCCAAACTTTTTTCCACTCTACCTCCCATTTTGCACCTACCTTATTTGTATTTTCTTTATGTTTCACACTTTTTTTTCTACAATTGCTGCATAACTTTTTTTGTTTTTTTTTTGACATTCATTTTCTACTTTTTTACTGTTTCGATTTTTTTTCCACCTTCTTTTCCCCTATTTTTTCCAACTTTTTCCCCCATTTTTCTTTTATACATTTTTACTAATATCTTTGTTTTAAATATTCTCCCATTTTTTTTTCACTTTCTTTTCCACACTTTTTCCCCACTCTTTTTTTCCCTACTTTTTGCTGTTTTTTTTTTCTTCAATTTTTTATATATATATATATCTCAACACTTTTTTGTTCACTTTTTTCCCTGCGTTTTCTTTATTTGAAACTTTGCTTTCTCATTTTTTTCCTTATTTTTTCCAAACATTTTGTTTGCCCCTACTTTTTTTACTATTTTCTTTTCGTTTCAAATGTGTTTCAAAGCGCAAGAATTCACCAAAATTTAAAAATATGACGAATGCGCCAACTGTGCATCCACCAAAATCTAAAAATTATACGTTACAACAAAAATTAACAAACTATTCTTGCAATGGTATTTTCTAACAAATAGGTTATTGGAAGTGAAATAAGGTCTATCAATAATACCGAATTTTGGTAGCTACGCATGCGCATTTGCCTTATAGTGCTCGCGTTATTAATTTTGGCTTTATTTTGACAGTTTTTTGCCAAATAATAATTTTTTGTTTACGTTCTTTTTTCAATTTTATTTCGGTTTTAGGGTTTCAATTTACACTATTTGTTTTTGTTTCTCAATATTAACCCGATTCTTAACCCTCAAGGATGGGATACAATCCAAGAACAACCTTTTATTATTTCAATGAAAAAATTTCAGATTAGAACCTTAAAAACTATACATTATACCTAATAGAAATATTTCTACAAAAAATAAAGGATGAACGCTAATAACTCAACATCAGCATGATCAAAACGAAAGTTTTGTTAAATTTCCTACTCTGTAAAATTTATCTGAATTTAATTTCATTGCACCTGCACCCTGCACTTCATCCCTGTTTACTATTCATTTTTTCGTTATGATATGTTATCATCTTTTCCCGCTAAAATAGCACCCCTCAAATCATCCATATTTTTTTATAAAAAAAAGTAAAAACATTAAAAATAACAATATGGAAATAATGATTATAGCACACTGGATACTGTACGGTACTAAACTCTTTTCAATTTATTTGTAAATAAATTTATTTCAGCGTTTGCCCAAGTGAGGTTAGGTCAGAAATAATGAAAAGAGTAGGGATACTGGTCCTTTAAATTTTAAGTCTATCTGACAGTAGAAAATTGAGAAATTAAATTAAATTTCAGATAAATAGAATATCACGATTGGTTAAAAACTAAAATTCAGAAAATTTGCCTAGTACTGAAATTTTCTAAATTCTTATAATTTCAGTAAAAAAGTTATCCAAATAAATTCATTCTCTTGAAATAAAATTTTAATTCATGACTAAAATCATACAGTAATGATTGGTCCAAAGTAATTTGATAAAAATATCAAATAAGATATTAGTTGGTTGTTCAGATGAAACTAGGGAGTGGTTGACGGTAATTTTTTTTTACTATGATGGTAGTTAAAATTTTGAGATATTAAGATAAATATAAAAATGGTCAAAAATCAAATTCGATAAAAATCTTAATATAATTTGTAGAAATTGGAAAAAAGAGGATAAGATGTAGAAAAAGACAAACAGTAAAAAGGTACCTAAAAAATGGTAAAAACCGTAAATTAAGCAAAAAAAAATAACAAAATGTCCAAAAAAAAGACAAATAAGACAAAGTGACGGGAAAAAAGCAAAAAAAACGCCAAAAAAGGCAAAAAAATAGGTCAGAAAAGGACTAAAAGGAAAAAATGAAAAACTATTAAAAAAAGGGAAAAAAAGGCAAAAACGTGGTAAAAATGCCAAAAAATTAAAGAAAAGCAAAAAGGCATAATACAGTCAAATAAAGGAAAAAAGGCAAAGCTCAAAATATACCCAAAAAAGCAAGAAAAAGGCCCAAAAAAGAAGGTAAAAAAACGCAAAAAAGTTAAAATAAAGCGACAAAAAATAAAAATGATACAAGAAGGAACACATTTGATAACTACAATTAAGGCGCGTTCTCACTAGTCGATTTTAGTTGAACGATTTTTATTGATCAACTAAAATCGAATCAAATTTTGGTTTTCATTATTCAAGGAATGTTGAAACGATAGTTGAATCCAAAATGGCGTCTAACGAGGTTGTTCGTGCGGGTGTTGGGTTCATTTGCGAATTAATTAATGAAGAATTGAGAAATATGTTATCAGAATGTAAGAAGAAACGAGCCAAACGTAGTATTTGGGTTCGAAAACGGATTTTGAGCAGGAATACGTTAGGTGCTTCAGGAACACTTTTACGAGAACTTACCGCAGAAGACAAAGAGGGCTATAGAAATCATTTAAGATGATCAGAGAAAAAAATTGAAGAACTCCTTTCTGAAGTACGCTTGAAAATTTCTAAAAAAGACATAATTATTTTTAGTTTATATATATCGTCAGTCCCTGATCCACTTTTTTTAGATTTTAATATAAGCGTAAGTTCTTTTTTATACATTGTTCGTATAGTTTTTATTTTATTTTTTATATCAATAGTTGTCAGATTTTCCATTTCCAGTTCATTTAATATGGAAGATAATGCATTTTTTCTGGCATCTCTGTTTTTATGGGCATTTAATTACACATTCCAGAGACAATCGTGTTTTTGATACAGATCCAAAAAAACGAAGAACAACAGATTCGGACCAACAATAAAGTGCAAAGTGCATCTAATTTTATCTAAGAAGGTAGAATAATAATAATAATCTTTTTTTATGTCCATAAGCATAATAATGCGGGTCTTGACATAACACGAGATAGTTCACACACAAGTCGATTTTAATTATTTATATTTTATATATTTATTATTTTCTCTTACTTTATCTTGCCTGGGATGAAACAAAAATATTAATACATATTTACCTTGAT
Source organism: Neocrepidodera transversa (assembly GCA_963243735.1). Lineage (NCBI taxonomy): Eukaryota > Metazoa > Arthropoda > Insecta > Coleoptera > Chrysomelidae > Neocrepidodera > Neocrepidodera transversa. The sequence goes on from OY725347.1 coordinate 8,754,172, forward strand.
ATAAAAAAAGAATAAAAATACGTCCTTTTATTTTAATAATTTTACAGAAATATTGCTAAGTATATATTATATTCTTGCATACTTGATAGTTAACAATTTCTATATTTTTTATTATAAATCAATCAAAACAAAACACCTTCGAAATTATTTATAATTATTCAATGGAACAACTTTTTTACATTTACCTGTACGTTTCTATTCAACTTAACAACGAGTTTTTCTGGATATTCGTGTCAAAAATAAGCGGGTAGTAGTGTCAAGATATGGAAAATAGAAGTAGTTTTGAATGGCATGACCCTAAGACGGTTTTCATGTAACTTACACTATTCAGACATGCAAATAACGGTTCGTCACGATGGCGAAAATAAAATTAAATATCTTAAACTTTAGTCTGAGTGGTTTATTATAATTATTATTTTAATATTTTACCAAAATTTAATGAAACTTAAAAGTGACAATTTTGAGTAAATTCCTTCTTTAAATAATTTAGGTCGGTTTCTCTTTTACCGTTCCCGTCTCACTAATCCTTAAAAATGTATACAAAAAGAGTCGGAGTTGAAGAGACGCCGTAATGAATTATCCACTTTTCTAGGACATGAGGCAAAAAATCGTCGACCATACGTCAGTAATTCCATTCAATTTCGTGCAAGGGGATATTATTCTTTTGCAGCGGGCTCCGACTTTGGAAAAGACATTTATCTGAGGAACGATAAATGGAGAAAACTTTTAACAAGGTTTTCATTACGAAACTCAGGGTTCAGGTTCACTCATTCTCTCTTTCTCTCTCTTTATCGCCTACCTCTCTTTGACTTTCTTGTAATAATGCGATCGTGGCTTTTTATTTAAATTTTAACTTTTTGAATCTTTTGAGATTGTTTTTTTTTCAAAAGTCTTGTTTCGTGTTTAGATGCAACCAATTATCTTTGTTTATTTCAAAAGAACTAAAAGTATGTTCGTTTGATAATAATTTTCGAATGGAAAGTTTCTTTATAAGTCAGTGGTTCGGAGGTAATTATTTGAGGTTTTAATTTATAGAAGTTTCTTGTATTCAATTCTTAAAAATCTACCAAAGAGAAATATTTATTTAAAAACTTTCATTTTGATGTTATGATAATAGAACTTTTTATTTATATGTAGTATTTTATTTCATTAAATATCAAATACCTAAAAAAACAAAAGTTAAATAAAATTTTACTTTCCCGACCCACCTCCGAGAAGGGAAAGTATTGTGAACGATATAAAGATGGAAATATCCATTTTGAGGTCACCTGAGAAGATTAAGACCATTTCCAGATGGAAGTCTGTCTGTCTATCTGTCTGTGTGTATTCTTCCACGATATAGAGGCCACACGTTTAATCCGATTGACCTGAAATTTGGTATATGGGTTTGGTTTACCCGTCGGAAGACCCTACTAGTTTTTGTAGGACATCTGTCAAACGGCAGGAATTTGACTTGTAATATGTCATTTGAAAGCCCTTGAAAAACTCTATTCGGAACAGTCAAAATTATTTCTCCAACTGACACCTGTCAAAAAATTTTTTCTCATTTATTTTTATTTCGCTGATTTTTTACGATTTTTTTGGAAATTATATTGCGAATTAGTTACGTCAATGAAATTTTTTTGATGTTTTAAATTTTTTTGTGGTTACAATTGTGTCCAGTTTTTTGTTTTTTCAATTTTTTCTTATTTTTGCCGATTTTCTGATTTTTTCAAGTGTTTTTCTATTTCTTTCTTATGTTTCTTAATTTTTTCTTGTTTTTTTTATTTCCCCTGATTTTTTGCCATTTTTTTGGAAATTTATTGCGAATTAGTTACGTCAATGAAATTTTTTCAGTGTTTTAAATTTTTTTGTGGTTATAATTGTGTCCAGTTTTTTATTTTTTAGAGATTTTTTGCCATTTTTTTGCCATTTTGTTGCGTTTTTTTTTGTTGTTTATTTTTTCCAATATTTTCTGATTTTTCACTCAATTTTTTCCAATGTTTTCATTTTTTTTTTATTTTTTCCGATTTTCTGATTTTTTCAAGTGTTCTTTTTTTTTTCTCGTTGTTTTCTCATTTTTCTGACTTTTTTATTTTTTTCTGTTTTTTTGGTATTTTCGATTTTTTTATTATTTTTCCTCATTGTTTCCCAGTGTTCTGCTTTTTTTTCTATTTCTTTCTTTTGTTTTCTAATTTTTTCTTATTATTATAATTTCTCATTTTTTCCCACTGTTCTGTTTTTTTTCTATTTCTGTCTTTTGTTTTTTAATTTTTTTTTATTTTTATAATTTCTCATTTTTTCCCACTGTTCTGTTTTTTTTCTATTTCTGTCTTTTGTTTTTTAATTTTTTTTTATTTTTATAATTTCTCATTTTTTCCCACTGTTCTGTTTTTTTTCTATTTCTGTCTTTTGTTTTCTAATTTTTTCTTGTTTTTTTTTCCCTGATTTTTTGCCATTTTTTTTTAATTTATAGCGAATTAGTTACGTCAATGAAATTTTTTCATTGTTTTAAATTTTTTTGTGGTTACAATTGTGTCCAGTTTTTTGTTTCTTAGCGATTTTTTGCAATTTTTTGCCATTTGTTGCGTTTTTTTTGTTGTTTTTTTTCCAATATTTTCTGATTTTTCACTCAATTTTTTCCAAAGTTTTCATTTTTTTTTATTTTTTCCGATTTTCTGATTTTTTCAAGTGTTCCATTTTTTTTCTCGTTGTTTTCTCATTTTTCTGACTTTTTTATTTTTTTCTGTTTTTTTGGCATTTTCGATTTTTTTATTATTTTTCCTCATTGTTTCCCATTGTTCTGTTTTTTTCTATTTCGTTCTTTTGTTTTCTAATTTTTTTTTATTTTTTTAATTTCTCTTTTTCCGATTGTTCTATTTTTTTTCTATTTCTTTCTTTTGTTTTCTAATTTTTTCTTGTTTTTTTTATTTTCCTGATTTTTTGCCATTTTTTTTACATTTATTGCGAATTAGTTACGTCAATGAAATTTTTTCAGTGTTTTAAATTTTTTTGTGGTTACAATTGTGTCCAGTTTTTTGTTTCTTAGCGATTTTTTGCAATTTTTTGCCATTTTGTTGCGTTTTTTTTGTTGTTTTTTTTCTAATATTTTCTGATTTTTCACTCAATTTTTTCCAATGTTTTCAATTTTTTTCTTATTTTTTCCGATTTTCTGATTTTTTCAAGTGTTCCATTTTTTTTATCGTTGTTTTCTCATTTTTCTGACTTTTTTATTTTTTTCTGTTTTGTGGTTTTTTCGATTTTTTTTAATTTTTCCTCATTGTTTCCTATTGTTCTGTTTTTTTTCTATTTCTTTCTTTTGTTTTCTAATTTTTTCTTATTTCTTTTAATTTCTCTGAATTTATTTATATTATCTAAAAATCAACTATATAAAAAAACGCCAACTTTATCCGGCGTTATCCTTAATTTGTAATATTCATACTAAAAACTGTAAAAAACTATCAGCAATCATTCTTAATAACTCCGGTATATAATTAACGCAGTTTTTTTTTTATAAAAATAATTAAAATGTGGTGAATTTTTCCATTTTATATTCCAGATAAAAAATTACTGCTGTAGTTGCCTTTTTGAAGTGACAGCAGATGGCTTTATCTGGCAGGGCGTTCGTCGCTCCAACGTGATCTTTTGTACGACACGACACGTGTTTTCCACGATGAAGGTATCGAGCAGAAAGTACGTTTTCGTTTTAAAATTGGGTTTATTAGAGCCGGGTTAAGACTGTAATTTTACAGGGTAGATCATTAAAAAGTTAGAGTAAAATATTTAAGAATTGAATATCTGACCTAATATTGTTTTTAGGTTTTCGTACTTCAAAAGGATTCCTTATAGGATTATTTTATTGTCTGTTAAGAATCCTTTTTAAAATAATATTAAATACTTAGGTCTGCGGTCTTGTGGATCTATAAAAAAATCAAGCTTCTGAGCAATTAAAAAAATACTATTAACACGTTGAAGGACAGAGTCGCTGATCAGCGTTTTTTCCTGAAGTTAAGATGTGACACGACGCTCATATGCGTCCTCAGCTAAGTGGCCGTGACATGTTCGCATTATCATATAAACTAATAAAAACCCAATCGCCATTGTCACCATATAATTATACCTCTGTGATATAGTGTGACACATGTAAAATTTATTTCCAGTTCCCACCCTCCCCGTTACCTCTAATATCCTTCCCTTCAATTTTAACCAGAACGCCGTCCAGCGCAGCGTTGCCAACTGTACTATAATTATAGTATTTGTACGATAATTACAACTTCATGTACTATAAAATTTCAAGGATTTTAATGGATTTTTACATTTTTAATGATTTTTAAGGATTTTAAAGGATTTTTTAATAATTTTTGGAATTTTTAGGGAGTTTCAAGGACTCCTAAGGATTTTTAAGAATTTTAAACTATTTTTAGGTATTTTAATATTTTTTGAGGATCATTTTAGGATCTTTAAGAATTGCTCAATAATTTTAAGTATTTTTAAGGATTTTTAGGGATTTTTAAGGATCTTTTTAGGATATTTAAAGGATTAAAAACCTTCAAAAGTATTTTTAAGAATTTATAAGGTTTTCTTAAGATTTTTATAGAGTTTTGAGGATTGTAAAGGATTTTTAATGATTTTTAAGTATTTTTGCGTTTTTTAAGGATGTTCTAACACTTTTTTAAGAATTTTAAACTATTTTTAATTCCTTCTATGTTTTTTAAGAATTATTTTAGGATCTTTAAGAATTTGCTTAATATTTTTAACCAATTTTAAGTATTTTTAATGGTTTTAAGGGATTATTAATGATTTTTTCACTAGTTTTTTATAATATTTTAAGGATTAAAATTATTTTCAACAATTTCTAAGGTTTTCTTAAGATTTTTTATTTTTTTCAGAATTTTAAGGGATTTTTTATGATTTTCAAGGATTTTAAAGATTTTGAAGGATTTTTAATGATTTTTGGGATTTTTAAGGATTTTCAAAAACATTTTTAAGAATTTAAAACCATTTTTAAGAATTTAAAACCATTTTTAAGAATTTAAAACCATTTTTAAGGATTTTAATGTTTCTTAAGGATTATTTTAGGATCTTTAAGAATTGCTTAATATCTTTCAGTATTTTTAAGGGTTCTTAGAGATTTTTAAGGATTTTTTTAGGATATTTTAAGGATTAAAATTCTTAAAATGTATTTTTAACAATTCCTAGGTTAGGTTAGATTTTTAAGGATTTTTAAATTTTTTTCAGAATTTTAAGGGATTTTTAATGATTTTAAGAATTTTTAATGATTTTTTGGATTTTTAAGGATTTTCAAACATTTTTTTAAAAATTTTAAACTGTTTTTAAGGATTTTAATGTTTTTTAAGGATTGTTTTAGGATATGTATGAATTGCTTATTATTTTTAAGTAATTTTAAGCGTTTTTAAGGGATTGATTTTAGGGATTTTTAAGGGTTTTTAGGGATCTTTAAGGATTTTTAGGATATATTAATGATTAAATTCCTTTAAAAGGATTTTTCACAATTTCTAAGCTTTTTTTAAGATTTTTAAGAATTTTTAAATTTTTTTCAGAATTTTAACAGATTTTTAAGGATTTTGAAGGATTTTAAATGATTTATAAGGGTTTTTAGATTTTCAAGGATTTTCAAACACTTTTTTAAGAATTTTAAACTATTTTCAAGGATGTTAATGTTTTTACAGATTATTTTAGGACCTCTAAGAATTGCTTAATATTTTTAAGTTATTTTAAGTGTTTTTAAGGGTTTTTAGGAATCTTTAAGGTTTTTCTCAGGAGATTTTTAGGATATTTTAAGGATTAAATTCCTTAAAAAGATTTTTATGGGTTTTAAGGAATATGAAGGATTTTTAATGATTTTTAAGGAGTTTTGGGATTTTTAACGATTTTCAAACACTTTTGTAAGTGTTTTAAACTGTTTTTAAGGATTTTCATGTTTTTTGAGAATTATTTTAGGATCTTTAAAAATTGCTTAATATTTTAAGTATTTTTTCAGGAGTTTTTTAGGATATTTTAAGGATTAAAATCCCTAAAAAGTATTTTTAACAATTTTTAAGGATTTTTTAAGAGAGAATTGCTTGGGATTTTTAAATAATTTTAAGAATTTTTAAGTGTTTTTATGGATTTTTAAGAATTGTTTAAGGATTTAAAAGTATCTTCAAGGGTTTTTAGGAGTTTCTTAAGATTTTTAAGAATTTTAATTTTTTTTTTTGAATTTTTTTTGTATAAGAAAAATTTAGTTTGGTAGAAATAACCTTATGATTTGTTGTAAAACAATAAAAAACACTATTTGATGATTTTCTATCTACATATATTTTGGTCCATTTGTTTGGTTCACTTTGTAAAGAAGTTATTTGGTTACCGCTATTCTTTTCATAATTTTACCTAATATTTTGTAAATTAAATATATAAATTAGGTCGCGCACAGCATCGGGTTTTAATAAACCTAAACCTTCTTTCGAATATAAGGTTAAACATCCGTACGACAGATGGAAACAATCGCGTATGTGTTTCGCATATTCATAAAACCTTACTGTATACTACGATTCAATCTATTCTTATAAGTTACAGTTAAGAGTTCAAGCCGGGAACCAGATTTAGCTAAAAGCACCCGTTCAGCGACCTTAAGAGAGTGTTGGTATGCCGTAAACGAAAATCCAACCACTAAAGCTACCTGTAAGTCCAACCAGATCAGAATGCAACATAACCGAAAAAATCGAATACACCGATTTCTTGTTCGCCACCGGATTGGTATTAAATAAAGACAGCTATTTTTACTTTTACTTTTAGTTTTATGTACCTAATTAGTTGTTTGTAAGTTTTAGCAACAAATACTTGATAACCATAACGATTCCTAGAGTATTTTATCTCCACTGTCGCTGCTCGGAACAAGTCCCCCTAACTTAAACACCCTATACAACGAAATATCTTAAGTAATAATGTATACTTATTTCTCTTCTGAAACCCTGAAAAGGAGTACATTACCCCCACAGTAGGGTTGGAAAAAAAGTTGTAGTTCCAGGACAAAATTACCGAGGAACGTTTAGTAGGTGTACCCCTGAATCTGCTTGTGGTCAGGGGCGAATCCTGCTCATACGTGGATATCGTGTGATGTGTCTATAAAAGATTCCTCAGGACAGTGTTGCCAGATATAAAAAAATTTCAGTACCACAAAATGGATGAAAATTTACTAAATTTTGCCTCAGTGTATCACTTTTTAATATTCTGTTTTGCCTTCACAAGGGGACTGATAAATACGCAGCGTTACTTATTTTTAGTTAACAAGAATTGTGTTTTATTTTATTATATTCTTTGAATACGGATTATGTTACCTTCGACATCGATCATCAGCCCTTGGCGACTCATACGTCGTAGAACAACCACGAACCCCTGGAGCCTACCACCCAGTCGCAAACTCCCCATAAGAAAACAATTCCATTCCATATGATACATGAAAAAATACATTAGTTCAATATATCTTTGGTATGGGCCGATGAAGCTGCCCGAGGCCTAGAAGAATTATTGCTTGCTTAGTGTGCACCGAATAGAAGCAAAAGTCAAATAATTTAAGAGAGACAGAGAACTTTCAGTTCATTAAATTTCAAGATCAACCACTAGAGGCACTTATTAAAACATGTATTCTTCCTATTTACGATGTTTCCAATTTTCTTGAGTCTTCTAAAACTTAGGAAAATAGAGAATAAACTTTTTGTCAGCACCCGGTATTTCAGATGTCCTATCGAAAATTCTGAATTCGGGTCGGGTTCACTCTACTATAAATTTACAAAGTTTAATAAAAAAAATACAGTTTAATTAATATTAATATTTCTTCCTGTCTTTACTTCTCTGTTGCCTCCTCTTCCCCATAGTTACATGTTACAATTCTTATTTGGTCTCAACTTCTAATAAGACTAATATTAAATCTTCTATAGTTGAATTTTTATCAATGTTTCGTACCTTTCTTACTCTTACTGTCTGTCTCACCTGCCTTTACTTTTTCTGTTTCGTCTATTTCAAGTTCACCTTCTATTAATACTTTTTATTTCTTGTAAATAAATTATTTTATTTCTAGTTTTCTTTTTACATTTAGTATAACATTCTATATTTATATGTATATTAAATTATTTTCCTTTTTATAATTTTAAAATTATAATTGACAGTTTTAAAAATAATTAAGTTCCAAAAATTCTTTCAGAATTGACAAAACCCATCATAATCATTTTTTTTTAATCTCTTACTTGATTAATTTTTTTTTTAATTTCCTGATAATTAGTCAACCAGGGGCTCGATTCTTGAATCCCGAATTCGTAAATTCAGAGTCGATTTTCAACAAATGTCGATGGTGTTGTGTGTTGTCTATTCTTGAAAGTCGAGTTCGAGATTAATTCGACATTTCTCGTTCGAGAGTGCATCGAACGACTAAAATCCTTCGACTTCTAATGTCGAATTTGAAAGTTACACTGTAGATACATGTGTTTTGTTATGAATTGCGAGTTTTAAGTGGTTTATCGTTTTTTCGTAAAGGTGTTTTTTTTATTAAACTAAAATCATTTATTAATACCAAAATGAATCCGAATGTTGCATTAGTGGTGGCTATTGAAAACATGGAAGATGATGGTAATGCTCCCAGACCAATTATGAACTACATGGATGCATTTCAAATGAATGATAACGAATTAAAAAAAAAAGATTAACGAAAGTAGTTACTCGAAATGGTTACGCCATATGTACAAGAACAAACTTGCATGTCTGGCTTAACAATTGAAAGAAAGGTAAGCAAATATTCATGTTTGATATCCGAGTATTAACCAGTTACTAAAATTACAGGTTCTTGCAACACTAAACTTTTTTGCAACTGGCAGTTATCAAACAGCTGTTGGTAAAAATGCACTATTAGGATTATCAGTTAGTAGAAGTGTTAAGCAAGTATCTGAAGCACTAAACAGACCAGAAAAATTTAACGAGTGGGTGCACTCTCCACACACTATAGGAGAGGTGAATGAGCTTCGTCAAAAGTAATCATACATGTGGTACTAAATATTTCCTTTTAATAAAATAGGGAGTGACGCCTAATGTACACATTTGTTAAATAAAATTAATATGAAAGTATTTTACAGCATAACATGCAAATGAAAGATCAAATAATTTATTTCAGAAACTGACGACAGATATTTTTGTTGAGAAGTATATTTAAACACATTCTAAGTTACTATAAACAAATGTTTATATGTACAATGTAACAAATCTACATATAGTTTACGCAGAGAAGTGATTAGCTATTTTTTCAATAGCTAATATCTGCCTTTCCATGAGTGCAATTTTTTTGCATAGTACCGCTTTCTTATCTCTAACTCTCTCTCTCTCTCTCTCTGAAACTTGTGCTAGCACCTGTATGGTATTTGCACTTATTGCCCGGCGCTTAGCAGGTATTAGTCTTTTCCTTTTTTTTCTGAACCCTTAATGTAAGTGTGATCTGTTGAAGGAGGGCTGGGTGTAGTAGCAATTTCTATTGTCGGAATATCTGCCACAGCATCTGTGCCATCCCCCTCATACGCTATGCTTGTTCCTAACACATTGCTGCTTCCAGTTACAACTGTTGTATTGAGCGACTCTAACACTGCTCCCTCAGTCGGCGTCAAAATTTCCTTCGTAGGTGGCCCTCCCCCAGTACCTTGCATGTGCATCCTTGCATCAGTTTGTTTCTTTTTTGTTGAACTCTTGAGATCTTGCAACAGACGGAGTTGTAAAAATATCCTTGTAAGTGAACAAAGGTATACTAACTTTTTTCCATTGTCTCCAATCCTTATTAGCCCCGGGTATCGAATTTAACATATCCGCAATGTTTTTCCACCTTTCCATACTATTTTTGGCTGTAAAGGTATTAGTAAACTTGCCACTTAATAAATGTTTTTCCCCTATAACCACTTCCGTTAAACGTTGTTTTTGTTCTTGGTTACAATAAATTTTTTTTTCTATTTTCACAAGTAAAATACAATATCTGTGTTTGATACAATACAGCAAGGTACCAATGAACTAACAAATTTTTAATTTTGCAAGACGTTTGACATACAAATTTACGTCCCATGGCACAATATTACATCGTTGGCACTTATACTTTCGACAAATAATGTCTCATTGTTTTTAAATCACGATTCGTATTGAAGAATAGGTCTTGACAATACTGTTCGACACTGGCAGTGATAAATGTAGACTTCGACATTTCGCATTCGAGATTCAAGAATCGAGCCCCGGGACTGATCATCATAGATATGACATCTGAAATGACCTGGCATCCTTCTATTTTATAACAGAAATTTGAAGACGTAACCCCCAAATATTCACCGCTGTATATAGCACTCGTTTGCAGATGCTTCGTAGCGCGGAAAAGACCTAATTCTAGAAATTAGCCTATTAAGGCTTGTGATGCCGTAATAACCTTTGTCGGGATAGGGTGTGTTGTATTTAAAGCAAACTAAATTCAAATTAATAATAGTACTTTTATTTAATAAAATTAGGAAAAATTTATAAATATTATTTAGAAATTTAATCATCATTCATTTCTTCAGACCTTTTTCTCATCGCTCAACAGATTTAGCCAAAAAAAAATTCTACTTAAATCACTCGATCGACGATACATTATCTTGCAATAAATAAATATAAAGAGCATTATTTGGCCACTTTGTCAACTTCCTAAATAAAAACACCAGCATAAAAAAGTAAATTGATGGGATCGATAAGGAATTTATGTGGACAATATGTCAAAGTCGTTAGGTCTTGATCAAATGCGGCTACGGGCGACTCACAACGCCTCGCCGCGCCGCTTGTTGGATAAACTCCCTTTCCCTATCAGAACCAAGTGATTATAGTCCAGTGTCTTGGAACATTTTAAAAAAAATATACAATAAGTGATAGTTTTAAATCTTTACTTATTTGGAAAATTTTACATCAAAATAATATCTTTTCAAAGAAATTAAATAATTTCACAGCAAACGTCAAATTATTTGCAGTATAATACCTAACATAGGGGAAAAGTATTTCCGGAAATACGTCTTCTTACCATGGCTACGATAACAAATAAGTTTACTTGATTGGTTCAAATATGTTAATATGAAATTTTCAGTTTATTATTGTTGAAATCAATTATGCAGGTTTTAGTATACTGGGTGAGCAAATATAATTTTATATAAAAATCTACCAACAATAGTCCCATATATTTTCATTTTTAGTTTTTGCAAATTTCAATCCGGCAACATTGAATATATTTCATAGGTAATTCCTAAGATTTGGGGAAAAATTCGTAGAACCGGCAACGTCGGAGAAACAATTAATATTTTCTGAGATTTCGTGACAATCTAGTGAAGCTGGCAATAACGGAAAGACATTTAATATTGTCCAAGGTTCACAGTAAACGGCAGCGCCGGAAAGATAGCTAGTTAGTGAGATTTAGGCTATATTGCAAAAATAATGAAATGTCTGAAAATCTGGGGAAAAAATATTGGCAATATTGCAATAATAACGAAATATCCAAAGATCCAGCAAAAATTGTAAAACTGACAAGATTGCAAAAATCACAAAATATCTGAGAATCTAGGGAAAAAATTATAAAACTGGCAACATTGCGAAAATAACGAAATATCCAAAGATCTAGGGAAAAGTTGTAAAACTGGCAATATTGCAATAATAACGAAATATCCAAAGATCCAGCAAAAAATTGTAAAACTGACAAGATTCCAAATTAACAAAATATCTGAAAATCTAGGGAAAAAATTATAAAACTGGCAATATTGCGAAAATAACGACATATCCAAAGATCTAGGGAAAAGTTGTAAAACTGGCAATATTGCAATAATAACGAAATATCCAAAGATCCAGCAAAAAAATGGAAAACTGGCAACATTCCAAAAATAACATAATATCTGAAAATCTAGGGAAAAAATTATAAAACTGGCAACATTGCGAAAATAACGAAATATCCAAAGATCTAGGGAAAAGTAGTAAAACTGGCAATATTGCAAAATTAATAAAATATATGAAAATCTAGGATAAAAATTATAAAACTCGCAACATTGCAAAAATAACGAAATATCCAAAGATCTAGGGAAAAGTTGTAAAACTGGCAATATTGCAATAATAACGAAATATCCAAAGATCCAGCAAAAAATGGTAAAACTGACAAGATTGCAAAATTAACAAAATATCTGAAAATCTAGGGAAAAAATTATAAAACTGGCAATATTGCGAAAATAACGAAATATCCAAAGATCTAGGAAAAAGTTGTAAAACTGGCAACATTCCAAAATAACAAAATATCTGAAAATCTAGGGAAAAAATTATAAAACTCGCAACATTGCAAAAATAACGAAATATCCAAAGATCTAGGGAAAAGTTGTAAAACTGGCAATATTGCAATAATAACGAAATATCCAAAGATCCAGCAAAAAATGTTAAAACTGACAAGATTGCAAAATTAACAAAATATCTGAAAATCTAGGAAAAAAATTATAAAACTGGCAATATTGCGAAAATAACGAAATATCCAAAGATCTAGGGAAAAGTTGTAAAACTGGCAAAGTTCCAAAAATAACAAAATATCTGAAAATCTAGGAAAAAAATTATAAAACCCGCAACATTGCAAAAATAACGAAATATCCAAAGATCTAGGAAAAAGTTGTAAAACTGGCAACATTCCAAAAATAACAAAATATCTGAAAATCTAGGGAAAAAATTATAAAACTCGCAACATTGCAAAAATAACGGAATATCCAAAGATCTAGGAAAAAGTTGTAAAATTGGCAAAGTTCCAAAAATAACAAAATATCTGAAAATCTAGGGAAAAAATTATAAAACTGGCAACATAGCAAAAATAACGAAATATCCAAAGATCTAGGAAAAATTTGTAATATTGCAAAATTAATAAAATATATGAAAATCTAGGGAAAAAATTATAAAACTCGCAACATTGCAAAAATAACGAAATATTCAAAGATCTAGGAAAAAGTTGTAAAACTGGCAAAGTTCCAAAAATAACAAAATATTTGAAAATCTAGGAAAAAAATTATAAAACTCGCAACATTGCAAAAATAACGAAATATCCAAAGATCTAGTAAAAAGTTGTAAAACTGGCAAAGTTCCAAAAATAACAAAATATCTGAAAATCTAGGAAAAAAATTATAAAACTGGCAATATAGCAAAAATAACGAAATATCCGAAGATATAGGAAAAAGTTGTAAAACTGGCACGATTGCAAACATATCAAAATATATGAAAATTTAGGGAAAAAATTATAAAATTGGCAATGAAATATCCAAAGATCTAGGAAAAAGTTGTTAAACTGGCAACATTGCAAAAATAACAAAATATGACCCGTATAAAATTTAGCCTCCCATCTAAATAAAATTAGTGTCCTGGACTGTCCATTTTGTAACTGTGACATTTGTTTAATTTTTTTTATTGTTTCACTTCAATTAATTGCTGACCGAATATTCGCGAATCATGTCGATGTTTTAAATTTGAAACTTCGTGCTAAATGGCTCCAGTAGGAGACACTTTGGAGACGCTCCTGTACTTTTCTGAAAGTTGGGGGGAAGCCACCCTCCTATTGCTTATTGTAAGTCACGTGTACTTTTCGACCACGCTCATATTGGTTCGGTCAAAGACACGCCCATTTTTGGTGGGGGAAGCCACGTTCCTATTGGTTGGGGAGAGTAACGCCTGCTTTTAGGCCACGTTCCTATTTGCTGGGGGGAATCCACGTCCCCTTTTGGGTGAGGAAAGCCATGCTACTATTAGTTGGGTAAAGCCATGCCCCCTTTTCATAGTTAAATATGGGGGGAATATTTTAAACCCAAATATTTTGCTATATACGTCATAGCTCACTAACTTCATCTGTTGAATATGATTAGCAATTGTTACAATCAATTTTTCATAGCCTACTACATCCCTCCATAGATAAAGTTATTGATGTATATGCCAAAATAATGTCACTACTAATGTCAGCGTCTCTTTATGGATCGATGTAGTTGTAAAGTATTATTTATGTTTAAAATATTCGGGGGTTCTGAAAATGGGGGTCCTGAAATTGGCGATCCTAAACTTGTTGACCTGAAATTGAGGGTCCTGAAACTAGGATCCTGAAAAGGGGGATCAGAAATTGAGAGATCTGAAATTGGGAGTCTTGAAATTGAGGGGTCCTGAAATTTAAGAGTAATGAAATTGAGGAGTCCTGAAATTGAGGGATCTTGGAAGCCCCGAAATTGGGGTCCTTTGACCACTTCAAAAGTACGTGGCTTAAAAGGGGGCACGGCCGAATTTTCTCAGGTCAAAGTGCCCCATATTCTGCTGGCTCCTTTGAACATTGGTATTCTAATTTATTTTTTTCCGGAATCTTCATTTCTTTCTATTTTTTATTTCTAATAATAAATTACCCATATCATTAATATACGGTGTAATTCAAAATTTTAATTTATGTATTAGTAAAGTGCTAGATAAATTTTTTAATAATTATTTAAATATATCTCTTAGGCACTAGACTATAATGTCCAGTTTGACGACAGAGAAGTTAGAAGGGTCAAAGGTGTTTACTTGGATTTTGTTATCAGTCAACCTATATATCCAATGACAAAGCATTGACCTCAAAATCGAAAATGTATGTCAGATAGTCAGTAGCGTTACCTGTGAGAATTTACCCAATTTATCTTCGATTAATTCTTTTTGAAAATTAATTGATTTAAAAAAAATATTTCAATACCCAAGGATAAAAACCGTTTTTAATTATAGTGGGTTGCAAATTATAGTAGAATACCTTCCAAGAATTGTCAAGGGTAAGCGGCATACAGGGTTGGAATTAGGAGAACGTAATTCTAACAATTTCATAAACACAAAAATAGATTTTTACATGATTACAATATGAAATAAAGTAATTAATAAAAAAACATGAAAATAGAAAGGTAATAAAAAACATAAAAGAGATTATTAATTATATATGTACAAAATAAAATAAGTAATAAAAAATGGGCGGCATCAAACTCGGCACATCCTAATCTTTTAATCCTTATACATTTTAAACTGCGATTGCTCCCGCTGTTACAAAATTTGGGTTTTTCCTTCTACCATAATTGAACAAGATCCTTAAATAGTTTTATTAATAACAAACTACCCTAATTATTTTCTTGAAATGCTTGTCCCACCCTAAATATTTTTTTTAATAATCTTTAAAAAAAAATAAAATTAAAAAAATCAATCAAAATTAAAAAAATCAATCAAAATTAAAAAATCAATCAAAATAAAAAAAATCATGATTTTTATAAAGCCTGCTAAAAGTTTAAGCCACCTTTAATTACATTATGAATGTGTCGAGTTTCAACATTTTAAACAGGTATCTTTTAAGCTCTGTGCCGAGTTTGACTATTTTTATTTTGTATATAGCTGAGCCATGTGTCGAGCTTGTATTACCCCAAAAAACACGCTTTTAATAGTCAGTTTCACTAAAATCACTGTCACTACTTTCACCTAAATTAATTATAATGTTTCCTGGATTTTTTAAACTCAAATATTTATTTTCAACACCAATAATATGTGTGATCACATTTCTCCAATTTACATTAGTAATTTTATTAAAACTATCTTTGATTAAATTAATAACACGTTCACTTGATTTTGGAGTAGTATTATTATCACGAATATCTTTTTTCAATTGGGCCCACAATAATTCTATAGGATTAAGAACACAATAGTAAGGAGGCAACCGTAGAATGTCGTACCCATGAGTTTTTACGATGTTGTCAACCACATACTCTTTTATAAAATTTCCAGTTTCTAATACCTCTAGTAGATGCTTTTTAGTATAAGTCTCTTCAAAATATAAATTATTTTCCATTAAAAATTCTTGACTTACTGGTTTGGTTGAGCTTTTGGTTGGGATTCTGCAAGCTAATCTAGAATGATAGGAAGCGTTATCTAATACAATAACACTGTTATTCTGTATTTTTGGAATTAAATCATATTCTAGCCATTTTTCAAACAAACCACTGTCAATGTCTTGATGATAATCTAGACTGCATTTTTACCCAACCAAATTCACTTCCACAATGTAAAATACATATTCTCTTACCCCTAGCTGGGGGTACATCAGATACACATTTTTTACTTCCATCGGTCCAACTTTTGTTTGTAACTTCATGTGTGTCGAACCATGTTTCATCCAAATAATAGACAGTTCTTCCCTCACTACGGAATTGCCGAATTTTTTCTATATAATCATTTCTCCATTTTACTAATCGATTACATTCCATGATTCCTTGTCGTTTGTCTACAACTTTAAATCTAAACCCATGTGATCTTAAAAATCTCCATAACGTAGTTTTATGGCAATCTTTAATAATCATTTTGTCTTTTAACCTTTTTATTAATTTATTTAAATTTGGAAAGATGTTTTCATCATACATACTATTTACTGTATCTCTGATAGGTTCCAATAAATACTTTTGAATGGAACGGGAAGAACCGGTATCGTTTCGAGAATGTCGAAGCTTTGCCCCATTTTTTATAATTTCATATACTGATGAAGCAGGAACATTTGTCAACATTATTGTTCGCTCAACAGCTACAGAGTTTGATAACTCCAATTTAAGATCTGTAATAAAATTATATTTATTAATAAATCCTCTCAAAAAACTATTTATAACAGGAAAGTGACAAAAGGTTACATATCGCTAAAATACTAAATATAGTTAAAAAAAATACAAATTCCTTACTATTATATACATTTAAAACAATTTGTTTAGCATCAACTGATAGATGACTGCGCTTTTTATTTATCTTAGCCGGCACATCCATATTAATTTCAGAAATAAATTCATTCATTTCAAATTCCATTATTTTAATTACACAACAATTAACAATAAACAACACAAGAGCACAAACGGAAATAAATACAGGTCGTTAAGAATGGTCAGTTCTACCCTGTTAACGCTTGCCGTTTCAACTGTGCAATGCTTTAAAAGAGTACATCTTTAAAAATAAGGCCATTTAAATGTAAGACTAAAATAAGTACTACATAAGGATTACAGTCGTTCACTCAAATTCGAACATCTGTCGATAACTAGGACTGTTTCCGCTGTAATAAAATATGGGTATTTCCTTTCTACTATAATTTGCAATGCACTATAATTGATCATTAATTATTAAGTTTTTATTTTCTGATAAAAATTTTAGAATCCAAATTTTATTGTTAATATTTTATTATTATTTAAGTAAATAAATTCTTCGACGACAAAAAAACTTAGCTACATGTAAAATAAAAGTAATCTGCAACATGGTTAATGGTCTATTGGGATATATTATTCTAATCGAATATTTTAGACTAGAAAAGAAGATTTCCTAAGGGACCGTATGGATAAATTCTACTTATAGATATTTATCTTTTGCATTTTTCCTATTTTTATACTACACTCTGTTTATTTTTATACAGATATAAACATTAAATAAATAATATTGTAAGTAAGATTTTTAGGATATTTAATACACCGACGGTTAATCTTAATCATATTTATTCGGTTACAAATCAAAACCCACCCAAAATAAACTTCCTTTTTTTAAAAATGATGATTTTTTAAAATACGTGACGTATTTACTGATCTGGGAAGTTTATTCAGTGATTTAACTTATGTTGGTACATATGACATTTTGTTAAGTAGAAAAATCGATTAAAATCGAATAGAATGTCCGTATCTGTTATGATTTCACATTTTTTTTTTCAAATGAATATCGCTCCATATCTGATTTTGGACCTTTAACTATTATCAGTTTTCTGATTTCTGAACTTTATTAGGTATTATTAATAATTATTGCAAATAACCTATTCATAATTTAACAGTTCGATTATCAATGTCACATCGAATGATTTCAACGAATGATCGAGTAGACACTTCTTATAATATCGATACAGTATGTGACGTAGGTAAAGCTTCTGGTATTACGTCATCAAGCCCGCATAATTTAAATAAGAGGATGTTTTTAGCTTAAAGGGTTGTCTTAAAAAAATAACAAAGTAGTATAAATAGTACATTTGGACCTTCTATATTAAAATATCGATTTAAAAAAAAATGCTAAAATTGTCCATTGTGATCTGGGAGTTTTAGAGATCGCTAAACACGAATATTCTAAAAAGTTTCTGAATCAATTATTACATTAAAACCGATCTCGATTTAGTTCCTCCCTGATTTTTCTTCTTTAACTACAATTATATAACTGTTTCTTTTTTTTAGTACCACGTAAACTATTAAATCAAAAAAAATTATAAAATAAACCTAGAATTCAGTGCGCGCTTTCATATTCAATAAATAATATTAATTTTTTTTAAATTCTGTTAAAATTCTTTCGTAAGTCTCCATTACATTGTTACCCCCTATATATAATTCATTGTGAATATTTGGATAATTATAGGCCTGATGATGGCATTAGTACACCGAAACTAGTTGCCAATACCCAACTATATCATTAAAGATTTATGTGGTACTAGACATTGAATTTTATTTCTTTAATATGAAACTAAACTTTAATTTGTTGATAATAAGTAACAAATGTGATTTAAGCTCAATTCATTTTATTATGGGTTCGTTCCACGAATAGAATTTGAAATATGTCAGAAAGTAAAATATTAAATAAAAAAAAATTTGGACGCCAGTCTAATTGATTTTTATATGTAATTAGAAATAATTGACAAAAAAACTATGATATATTTCAAAATCCATCTTTTCTTTTTTTTTGTGAATTTAAGGAAATTAAACTCAAATTTAACGATATATTTGTTTTATTAATAATAGTGGAACAAAAAAAAATTTTAAAGACTTTCCTTTTTTTCTTCGAAATTCAACTTATCTTGGTTTTTGAGGATTTCTTTTTTTCAAGTTCCAAGGATCAGTAGATACTTTAACTTGCTCCAAAAAAGAAACCAAAGAAACCTTGCTCCGAAACCGAAAGAAAAAAAACTTGCTCCAAAATAGTTTGATCCAAAGGAAAATTTACTCCAAAAAAACTTTGGTCCAAAATAAAAAAAACTTACTCAGGAAAATTTGATCCAAAGAAAAAAAACTTGATCCATACATTTGGACCAAAGGAAACATGTAATCCAGAGAAAAATTTATTCCAAAAAAAGTTTGGCCCAAAGTAAAAAAAAACTTGTTCCGGAAAAATTTAGTTCAAAGAAAAAAACTTGCTCCAAAAAGTTGGTCCAAAGAAAAAAAACTTGCTGCAAAATGTTTGGTCCAAAGAAAAAATCTTGCTCCGAAAAGTTTGGACCAAAGAAAAAAATCTTGCTCCAGAAAAGTTTGATCCAAAGAAAAAAAACTTGCTCCAAAAATTTGGTCCAAAGAAAAAACTTGCTCCAAAGAAAAACAATTTGCTCCAAAAAGTTTGGTCCAAAGTAAAAAAAAACTTGCTCCGGAAAAGTTTAGTTCAAAGAAAAAGACTTGCTCCAAAAATTTGCTCCCAAGCAAAACCCTAAAAGTTCACATAAAATAATTATAAGACAAAAATCTTATAAATTACCAGATTTCGAAGTCTCTGTTTTTGAAAAAGAATATAAAAAAATGATAATAATGAAATATAAAAATAATCAAAATGAATGAAATTTTAAGACAATCTGTAAAAACAAATTAAAAATAGATTCTCTTTTTGTAATCGAGACTCAAATAACACCACGAACATCAGATAATTAATATTGTTATAAAAGATAAGATATGAACTTTTGAGCAAATATAACAAAAAAAATTATATATACCGGCATTAAAAAGAATTAAAAATAACAGTAAATAAAAGTTAAAGCGTCGAAATAATTAATAATCATAGTAGGAAATTCCAGTGAAAATATAATATAATAAAAACTCACCCTATATAAAGAGGGGAAGAAAGAAAATTTTTAATTGACAGCACAGACGATATATAAGTCAATTGTTTTGACTGAAGAGGCAAAGAGAGAGAATTGTTAACATGGGAAAGACATTTTATAGTAATACCTAAAAGAGAGAGAGAGATCTAGAGAAGGGATATGAAGCAAGCTCAAATTAGATAGATTGATCAAAGGAATAATAAAATACATGGTGGCATAAAAAAACGTAACAAATATTTTACTAGTTTGTTGAGCCCTATTCTATTCAAAATATAAAAAATGTTTATATGTAATTTTATAATGCATTTAAAAAATGTTTTTTTTATTTTGATTTAATAGATTTTTCTTTCAGCATAGAATTCAAAATCTGAGGCTAAACGAATCATTCAACCCATATACCAAATTTCAACTCAATCGGATTAAACGTATGGCCTCTATCATATGTCACAGACAGACAGACAGACAGACAAATAGATAGATAGTCAGTCAGTCAGTCAAACAGGCAGACAGAAAGACAGACTTCCATCTGGAAATGATCTTAATCATCTCAGGTGACCTCAAAATGAATATTTCCATCTTTATCATGAAAATTTTTTTAGCTCGTTCACAATACTTTCACTTCTCGGAGGTGGGTCGGGAAAGTAAAAATTAGCGAAATTTTCATGTTCACTTTTTTACGTGTTATTTGATTCTTCTTTATGTGTTTTTTTTCTCTCTTTATTAGCAAGATTAAAGAACACACACATGAAATTATTGGAAATTTCATTCCTGTCGTTTTTCTTAAAAAAAATGTGAATTTTTGGTGCAGTTTTCTTTTTAAATTTTTTTGCAACTTTCGTATACTTTTTTTCCCCTCTTTTTACAAGAAAATTTCTCCTCCTTTTTTTTCTTCCAACAATGTGAATTATTTCAATAATTGTCTTTTCAGATATTTTGCATTTTTTGGGTACTTTTTTCCCTATTTTCTTTTAAAAATTTCCCCGTTTTTTTCTCAAAAAATGGCATTTCTTGCATTTTAGTTTTTCCCCTTTTTTCTCTTGAAAATTTCCCCTCTTTTTTCTTTAAAAATTACATTTTTTTTTCTTTAAAAAATTACATTTTTTCTTTAAAAAATGACATCTTTTCTTTCAAAAAATGATTTTTTTTTTGTAAACATTTCTCTCTTAAAATTTTTTGCACTTTTTAGTGCTTTTTTCCTCTACTTTCTATTGAAAATTTTTCCTGTTCTTTATCAAAAATTTAAGTTTTTTCGAGTATTCTCTCTTTAAATTTTGTGCATTTTTGGTGCTTTTTTCCCTCTTTTCAATTGAAAAAAATGGAGCATTTTGTCTTTTTTTTTCTTCAAAATTTGTTTTTTTGGATCTGAATTTAACTTATTTTCACCCAAAAATTTCTGTTTTTGACTTTTTTGAGCTAAATTTCCTTTTTTTTCGCTCTTGAAAAAATAGCACTCCCTGGTCTTTAATTTTTGTTTAAATTTGAATTTTTGGACCTAATTTTCCCCTCTTTTCTCTCACAAATTTCCCTTCGTTTCTGTTAAAACTTTTCCCGCTTTACTCCTAAAAAATTGCACTTTTCGCATTTTTGTTTTTCCATCTTTTCTCTTGAAAATTTCCGCACTATTTGTTCAAAAAATTAGACACTTTTTTACATAATATTGTTTTAAAATTTTTTGCATTTTTTTCTTGAAAACTTCCCCTCTTTTTCTTAAAAATTTTTATTTTTTTGAATTTCTGATTTCGTTTTCAAATTTGCGTTTTTTTACATGAATTTCCCTTCTTTTCTCTTGAAAATTTCCCCTCCTTTTTTTTCAAAAATGAAAGTATTTTCGATAATACTATCTTCAAATGGTACTTATGGTACTTATTTCCCCTCCGGTACCTTGAAAATTTCCCTCATTTTCTCTTTAAAACATGTCACTTTTTACTTTTTTTTTCTTAAACATTTGTATTTTTGAAACAACTATTTTTCATTTTTTTACTTAAAAATTTACCCTCTTTTCTCTTAAAAACTTACACTTTTTGCCTTTTTTGTATTCTCGAAAATTTGCATTTTTGGATCTAAATTTCTCCTGTTTTCTTTTACAAATTTCCCCTCTCGGAAATTAACAATTTTTTGTTCCTCTAAAATTAGCAATTTTTATCTAAATTTCCTCTCTATTCACTCAATAATTTCCCCTCTTTTCTCTTGAAAAAATTGCACGTTTTGGTCTTTTTTGTTTTCTCGAAAATTTGCATTTTTAGACCTTAATTTCTCCTCGTTTCTCTTGAAAATTTTTCCTGAATTTTTTCAGTTTTTTGACCTGAAAAAATTGCACCTCTTTTCTCCTGAAAAAGTTGCAATTTTTTGTCTTTTCTGTTTTATTGAAAAATTGCATTTTTGAACCTATTTCCCCTCTTTTGTCTTAAAAACTTGGCACTATTTTATCTTTTTTTTTTTCCTGAATTTTTTCAGTTTTTTTATCTGAAAAATTGCACTTTTTCGTCTTTATTTTTCTTAAAAATTTGAACTTTTTTGAGCTAAATTATCTTCTTTTTACTCAAAAATTTCCCATTTTTCTCCTGAAAAAATTGCACTTTTTCGTCTTTTTTTTTTATAAATTTGCAGTTTTTTGACCTAATTAACTTCTTTTTTACTCAAAAATTTTCCTCTTTTCTCCTGAAAAAATTGCACTTTTTTTGTTTTTTCTGTTTTATTGAAAAATTGCATTTTTGAACCTATTTCCCCTCTTTTGTCTTAAAAACTTGGCACTATTTTATCTTTTTTTTTCCTGAATTTTTTCAGTTTTTTGACCTGAAAAATTGCACTTTTTCGTCTTTATTTTTCTTAAAAATTTGAACTTTTTTGAGCTAAATTATCTTCTTTTACTCAAAAATTTCCCTCTTTTCTCCTGAAAAAATTGCACTTTTTTGTCTTTTTTGTTGTATTAAAAATTTGTATTTTTGGATCTAAGTTTCCCCTCTTTTCACTCACAAATTTCCTGAAAAAATTGGTTGTGTCACTCCAAAACTTTCCCGCCGAATATCCACGATTACTTTTTCATATATTTAATGTTAAAGTTTCATATTTTGACATTTTTTTATTACTGACAGGTGACAGTTAGAGAAATAATTTAAACTGTTCTAAATATAGTTTTTCAAGGGCTTTCAAGTAACATATTGCGTGACATATTGCATCTGTCATTTTTTTATAGTGCTACTTATGTTTGATAGATGTCGTACAAAAACTAATGGGTTCTTCCGATGTATAACCCAAACCCATATACCAAATTTCAGCTTAATCGGATTAAACATGTGGCCTCTATCCCAGAAGAATACACACAGACAGACAGGCAGACAGACAGACAGACCGACTTCCATCTGGAAATGGTCTTAATTGTCTCATGTGACCTTAAAATGGATATTTCCATATTTATCTCGAAAAATTTTTTTAGCTCGTTCACAATACTTTCCCTTCTCGAAGGTGGGTCGAGAAAGTAAAAAATTAAAAGTTAAAACTAACTATAATTAAATAATATACTCAAACTTCTGGAAAAAATCATAATCTCAAACTATAAAAAAAATTCCACGTGAACGAAAATTCTAACCAACCAACGGGAAATAAAACGTATGATCAAAATTATAAGAGGGCAATTTATTTCTGTACATAAGCTGCGTTTTGCATGTTTGAAACCATTTGGGAAACGTCTTTATTAAAGGCAATGCAGCCTCGTAAATTAGCTTTAATTTCACCTTTTGTTAGTACAAGTACAATTCAGATTGTTTTCAGGATATAAGATTAAAATACATGGATATAGCGAGAGGAAGGGAGAGAGTTAAGCCCTTCATTGTATCATTAAAATCGTTGAATATCAAGAGAAAGGTAAATATTTGCTTTCATTGATACTTCAGATATTGTTATTTGAATAATTTTGTAGTTGGTTTCGTTGCATGTTTAGATCGTAAATTTTGGAAGTATCGGGAAAATAACCTTCCATTATTGGATTTTCTATTCGATTAATCAAATTTGCATATTTTGGTTTATTTCATTTTAATAACATATATAAGCTTAATTAATTTATGTAGATATTTTTGGTTTTAATATAAACGTTTTTAGTTAATTAAAACTAGTTTTTTTTTTAAATTTGTAATTGTTAGAAGTTTTATATGTTACTTAAAAGTTTTTAATTATTACTTAGAAGTTTTAAACATTTTTAATATTTTCTAATAGTTTTTTTAATTTTTTTTTAATCGGTTTTTAAATAATTTTAACTACTGATAACTTTTAAGGTTTTTGCTTGTTTTTTCCTATTTATTTCTATTTTTTTCTGTTTTTCAATATTGTGCCTATTTATATCTATCTGTTTCCTATTTGTACTATTTTTCCCAATTTTTCACTATTTTCCTCTAAATTTTCCAATTTTTCCTGATTTTTCTATATTTATCTCTAATTTTTAATTTTATCTATTTTTCCAATTTTTTGTATTTTTCGATATTTTTTTATATATTTCTCAATTTTTCTATATTTATCACAAATTGTAATATTATCTCTATTTTGTTCTATTGTTCCCCATTTTTCCTATTTCTTTTTATTTTATCCTGGTTTCTATTATTTTATTCTATTTGTACTTATTTTTTCCTACTTTCTCCATTGCTCCCTAATTTTCCATATTTTTTCCTATTTTTTCTAATTCTTCATATTTTTCATGTTTTCGTTTCCTGTTTTTCCACATTTATGACTTTTATTTTTTAAGTTTTCATTTTTTTTTATTTTCCCCTATATTTTTCTATTTTTCTATATTCCCGTGTTTATTCTCCAGTTTCCCAATTTTTCCCTATTTTTCCCCTATTTTCTTTATTTTTCCTAAAATTCTCACTATTATGCCATATTTTTCACAAATTGTCCTATTTTCCCCTATTATCTCTATTTAGGGCTACTGTTCCCCATTTTTCCTATTTATTTGTATTTTTTCCAGGTTTCCATTATTTTATTCCATTTGTATAAATGTTTCCCTATTTTCGCCATTTTTACCTAATTTTCTATATTTTTCCCTATTTTTTTCTAATTCTTCATTTTTTTCATGTTTTCATTTCCTGTTTTTCCACATTTATTCCTACTATTTTTTATTTTTAATTTTTTTTATTAGTTTTTGCGATTTTCTTTATTTTGCCTTATTTTTTACTATTTGCACCTATTTATACTTATTTTGTCATATTTTGTCCTATTTTGCTAATTTTTTCTCATTTTTTCCTATTTTCTCCATTTCTCCTATTGTCTAATTACCCGATTTTTCCAATTTTTCTAATATTTTTTCTACAACTTTTCCAAATTTTACCCTAATTTTTCCTATTTTTTCGTATTTTTCTCAGTTTTTCATAATTTTTGTATGTTTTTCTCTATTTTTCCCTGTTTTCCCTATTTTTCACTATCTATCCCAAATTTCTCTGTTTCTCTTTTGCCCTATTTGTTCCTATTTTTTTCTGTTTTTCCCCATCTGCTCCCCTTTTTCTCTATTTTTGTTTCATTTTTTTCTCTATTTTCTATTTTTTCGTATATCTTTCTATTTTTTCCTGTTTTCCATTAGTTTTTCCTGATTTAACTTATTTTTTTGAGTTTGTCCTTATTTGTACTTGTTTTTCCCTATTTTGTCCTATTTCCTCATTTCTCATTCTATTTCTTCATATTTTTTTATTTTTTTTTATTTTTTCCTGTGCTCTCCTATTTGCCGTATATTTCCCCATTTTCCCTTATTTTTCTCTTATTTCCGTATTTTCCCTATTTTTCTAATGTTTCACCATTTTTCCTTATTTTCCCTATTTTCCCCTAAATTCTCTATTTTCCCCTTTTTTCACTATTTTCACCTATTGTCATTTATTAATTTCTCTTTTTCACTTTCATATTTTTTCCTATTTCTTTTATTTTTTCGTGTTTTTTATTCGTTCTTCCCATTTTCTTTATTTTCCTTATTTTTCCCAATTTGTCCCTATTTGTTCCTATTTTCCATATTTTGCCCTATTTACCCCATTTCTCTCTATTATTTCCTATTTTTCCTTAATTTTCCTTGTTTTTGTAGTGAACAATAAATATTTTGAAGAATAATTGCAGTGAAGAATAATTGTAGCGAAGAATAATTGTAGCGAAGAATAATTGTAGCCAAGAATAATTGTAGTGAAGAATAATTATAGTGAAGAAAAATTGTAGGTCAATTATCTTAGAGTACGATTATTTAGGGAAGGATACTTCGGGAAGAATTGTCCAGGAAGGATTGTCCTGGAAGGATTCTCCGACAAGGACTGTTATGGGAAAGGATTGTCATTGGAAGGGATTGTCGAATGGACTGATTGTCTCCTGAAAGCATTGTCACCTGAAAGGATTGTCGCCTGGAATGATTGGCGCATGGAAGGATTGTCACCTGGAAAGTTTGTCGCATGGAAGGATTGTCGCCTAGAAGGATTATTCGAGAACAATTACCCGGGAAGGTTTATCGGGGAATGATTATCGTGGGAGGGTTATCCGGAAAGGATTATCACGTTAGAATTCTCCGGGAAGGATTCTCCGGCAAGGACTGTTGTGGGAAAGAATTGTCATTGGAAGGGATTCTCGAATGAATTGATTGTCTCCTGAAAGCATTGTCACCTGAAAGGATTATCGCCTGGAAGGATTAACGTATGGAAGGATTGTGGACTTGAACGATTTTTCGAGAACAATTACCCGGGAAGAATTATTAGGGAATGATTATCCTTGGAGGGTTATCCGGGAAGGATTATCAGGGTAGAATTATCCGGGAAGGATTATCATGGTAGAATTAACCGGGAAGGATACTCCGGCAAGGACTGTTGTGGGAAAGGATTGTTATTGGAAAGGATTGTCGAATGGATTGATTGTTTCCTGAAAGCATTGTTATCTGAAAGGATTGTCGCCTGGAAGGATTGGCGCATGGAAGGATTGTGGACTAGAAGGATTATTCGAGAACAATTACCCACGAAGGATTATCAGGGAATGATTATCCTGGACGGGTTATCGGGGAAGGATTATCAGGGAAGGATTCTCCGCGAAGGATTCTCGAGCAAGGACTGTTGTGGGAAAATACTGTCATTGGAAAGGATTGTCGAATGGATTGATTGTCTCCTGAAAGCATTGTCACCTGAAAGGATAGTCGCCTAGAAGGATTGGCGCATGGAAGGATTGTCACTTGGAAAGTTTGTGGCATGGAAGGATTATGGCCTAGAAGGATTATTCGAGAACAATTACCCGGGAAGGATTATCAGGGAATGATTATCCTGGGAGGGTTATCCGGGAAGGATTATCAGGGTAGAATTATTCGGGAAGGATACTTCGGTAAGGACTATTGTGGGAAAGGATTGTCATTGGAAAGGATTGTCGAATGGATTGATTGTCTCCTGAAAGCATTGTGACCTGAAAGCATTGTCGCCTGGAAGGATTGGCGCCTAGAAGGATTGTGACCTGGAAAGATTGTCGCATGGAACGATTGTGGCCTAGAAGGATTATTCGAGAACAATTACCCGGGAAGGATTATCAAGCAATGATTATCCTGGGAGGGTTATCCGGAAATGATTATCCTGGAAGGGTTATCCGGAAAGAATTATCAGCGAAGGATTATCCGGGAAGGATTTTTTTGGAAATATGTTCGTTTCACGTGTTTATACACAATACTGATGATTTTCTAAACATTATATTTAATAAACTTTGGTTATTTTGAACAATTTAAATTTAATATTATATTATTAAAATATATTGATATTGTTTTTATTTATTTTTATATATTTTTAAATGCTGTTTTTAATATACCAAAATTATGTTAATGTTGAAACGATTCGTTTATTTCTTAAGTTAAAAAACACAAGAAAATTTCCAGAAATAATTTAAACACTAAACAGAAGATCTACTAACCGCACTCAACTGGCTTTTATTTATTTTTGCACTACTTCCATTTAGCGAAGAAGTTCAATAAGGCATGAAGAAAATCGCAGTCGTTTACCGAAAGGTTATTTATTACGGCACAAGCCAAAAGTGTTTCATTTTGTGCCCGTTTTCCCGCAAACATACATCGAATATTTATTCCTCGAAATCGCGACTGAATGGAAACTCACAGTTCGATATTAACTTCTGTTTTCTGCTCTGTTGACAACGTTGGAATAATTCGAACTGAAAGCGGTTATCATTTTCTACCTATTTCCAATACAAAAGGTTTTTGTTTTTTTTTATTCATCGTTGAAAAGAGATACAAAATAATTACATGTCAATGCTTTTTAATTAAAAATACTTGGGTAGAACATAAAAATTTAGTATTCATTTATTATTTTTATCTATTTTTTATGATTTCTAATTTAAAAGAAATAAAAACTTTATCAACTCGGCCTTAAATAAACATATACAGTAAAGGAGGGTATCGGTTTTTGGGTTTTTTACGACCCCGTACGAAATTTTTCTCATGAAAAGATATTTAAAAAAAATGTATTTTCCAAAATTTTTTTTCATTAAAACGTCCCGGAACATACTTTTTTTTGATTTTAAAATTTCTTTTTCGACAAAAATTACTAGGACTGACAAGGAGAATTTGGCAATATGGCGGCCGGCTGTCATTTGGTATAGTGGATAAAAAAATTATTACTACAAAAAATGGAAATAAAGAACTAAGATAAGATAAACATAAATTTGCTTTTGTATTTTGGGATCAGAAACCTAGATGGCTCTGTCAGTACGAAAAATTAAATTTAGGTTGGCTGCAATGATAAAATTTCAAATATTGGTAATAAAGGTGGCTCCATCTGGTGTTCTGTTAGCAAATTATTCATCTGCCAAAGAGTATCGGGTAATTTAAAATGGTAAAAATCACCGGGCCAAACTGCAATGAAAGTTTTATTTTTTTCAATAGTTACACACATTTATAAATTTATTACAATCTAATACTATAATGAGTTACAATAAAATATTAATAAAATAAATGAAAGCAATGAAATTTTTAAATATATAGAGTTGCGCATAAGTTATGCATCATTTAATTTTTTTTCTCATTGTTCTAATTTTTTTTCTAATTCTTTATTGTTTTTTTTTTTTTAAATTTCTCATTTTATTTTATAATTTCTGTGATTATTTTGGATATCTTTAATGCTTTCTATTTTTTTTTTTATTTTTTTACGGTTACAGTTATTTCCGGTTGGTTTCATTGTGTTTTGTTTTTTTTTTACGATTTTTTGCAATCGTTTGCATTTTTTTTAAATGTTTGCAACTTTTTCCATTTTTTTCTTTTTCTGTTTTTTTCTACTTTTTCATTTTTTTTTGTGATGTTTTTTTCATTTTTTCCGTATTTTCAATTTCAATTTTAATTTTTGTAAGCTGTTCGTTGTTCAGTTTTTTTTTAATTCTTTCATCTGTTTTTTTTTTTAATTCTTCTCATTTATTCTATATTTTCTGCGATTTTTTCGAATTATTTCAATTCTTTTTCAAAATTTTTTTACGATTCCAAATGATTCCGGTTGTTTTGGTTGTTTTTTTGTTTATTTTGCGATTTTTTTCCGATTTTTTGCATTTTTTTCTGATTTTTTTCCGGTTTTTTTTTACTTTTTTCTTTTTTTTTGGCGATGTTTACCCTATTTTTTATTTTTCCGTATTTTACAATTTTATTTTTTATTTTTTTCCAATATTTTCTGTTTTTAATTTTTCCAATGTATTTTCTCACTTTATTTTTTAATTTCTGTGATTTTTTCGAATTATTTCAATGTATTATTTGATTTTTTCAATTTTTTCCAATGTATTCATGTTTTTTCTTATATTTCTTATTTTTTTCTAATTTTTTTGTTTCTTTCCTGTTTTTTCTGTTTTTTTTTATGAATTTTTCGTTTTTTTTCTAATCCGTACTCATTGTTCAATTTTTTCTGTAATTCTTTCTTTTGTTTTTCAATTTTTCTCATTTTATTTTATAATTTTTGTAATTTTTTTCAATTATTTCAATTTTTTCTTTTTTTTAATTGGTTTATATTTTTTTACGGTTAAAATTGCTTCCGGTCGTTTTTTATTTTTTTGCGATTGTTTCCGATTCTTGAATTGTTTGCAATTTTTGAAATTTTTTTAATTCTTTTGTTAGTTTTTCTCATTTTATTTTATAAGCTCATGTGATTTTTTCGAATTATTTTAATTCTTTCTATTTTTTATTATTTTCGTTGTTGTTTTGGTTAGTTTTTGGTTTTTTGCTAATTTATTCCAATTTTTTTTCTGAATCTTTGCAACTGTTTGCAATATTTCGATTTTTTTTTTCAATTTTTGCAATTTTTTGCAATTTTTTTCCGACTGTTTGCAATTGTTTGCAATTTTTGCAATTTTTTTAATTTTTTCTGATTTGTTCCGATTTTGTACTTTTTTCTTTGTTTTTGTTTATCGTTTTCTTTATTTTATTTGTTTTTTGTTTTGTATTTTACAATTTTATTTTTCATTTTTTTTCCAATATTTTCTGATTTTTCAATTTTTTTTCTAATGTGTTCTGGTTTTTCTTAATTTTTTTTTGAGTTTTCTCATTTTTTTGTGTCTTTTGCTGTTTTTCAGTGTTTTTTTCGGCCTATACTAACTGCCCCACGGAACTACCTGTACACCTTAATCCCAAGTACTAACTGCCCCATCGGCAAGAAGGTTGGGGATTAAGTTTTAATGACCGGAAATTTAAAAACAAATATTTTTAATTCATCTAAATATTTTTGTCAGATGTTCACTATACATGGCTACAAAAATGGATTTTATGTTCCTCTAGTGTTTTGTTTGTTAAAAAATAAATCACAGAAATCGTACAAAAATACTTTTGATAAATTAATAACAATATGTACAAATTTTAATTTGAATTTCAAACCGAAGCGAATCATTTCTGATTTTGAAATAGCCATTCAAAATGCAGCCAAGTTAGTGTGGCCCGACATTATTATTTTTTGTTACAAATTTCATCTAACACAAAATTGGTTTAGGAAAATTCAAAATTTAGGTTTGTACTCGGAATATAAAAATCAAACTGATATTGGAAAATATTTAAAATTGTTTTTCGGCATTCCATATTTAGATCCAAATGAATTTAGTGACTTTTTTTCTGATGAACTTTTTGATATTATGCCAGAAGATGACAGAGTTTTGCAATTTTGTGATTATCTAGTCGATAATTATTTAACGGAAGAATCTACATTTCCACCTTACATGTGGGCTCAAATTCATCATCTCTTGTATATACCACAAACGCATGTGAATCATTTCACTCGAAATTTAATGAATGTTTTTATAAATCACATCCAGACATTTTGTTAAATTTTCAAGCAGAAATATATGTGAAAATTAACACTGCACATAGATTCGAAAAAAAAAGAAAAGTCGATTTTATTGAAAATAGGCTAATTGAATATTACGTTAATCAAAACATTGGTAAATTAGACTTTATTAAGTCAGTTTGCAATTATTATGCAGCTAAGTTTTAATGAACAAAAATATAGTGTATACTGTATTCATACTATTTGAATCACTATAGTCAGATATTAGAATTAAGCGTTGTTATTCTTTAGGTAGTTAT
Source organism: Neocrepidodera transversa (assembly GCA_963243735.1). Classification (NCBI taxonomy): domain Eukaryota; kingdom Metazoa; phylum Arthropoda; class Insecta; order Coleoptera; family Chrysomelidae; genus Neocrepidodera; species Neocrepidodera transversa. The sequence goes on from OY725347.1 coordinate 8,785,581, forward strand.
TGTATTGTAATTATTGTTATTGTATATAAGTTAATTTAGATTTATAAATAAACTTTATTGTTGTAATAAATTGTGATAGTTTCATTATTTAATAATTTCAAATTTTCGCTCTCAGGTAGCGTGGGGCAGTTCGTAGTCGCTCTTAATCCTACTTTAAAACTGATCCCAATAAAATTTAGGTAGCGTGGGACAGTTCGTAGTTGCCCGTTTTTTTTTTCGATTTTTCTGATCTGTCCCCATTGTTCTGTTTTTTTTCGAAGACTTTCTGTTGTTTTTTTTTTAATTTTTCTTGTAATATTTTATAGTTTGTGTGATTTTTTGGAAGTATTTCAATTCTTTCTATTTTTTATTTTTTTTTTTAATTTTTTTACGATCGCAATTGTGTCTGGTTGTTTTGGTTGTTTTTTGTTTAATTTTGCGATTTTTTCCTTTTTTTGCAATTGTTTGACATTTTTTTCTGATTTTTTTACGACTATTTGCTATTTTTTTCTGTTTTTTGTGTTTACCGCTTTTGTTTATTTTTTCGTTTTTTCCGTATTTTACAATTTAATTTTCAATTTTTTCAGATTTTTTTAAGTTTTTTTTCGCATATATTTGTATCTTTTTCTGTTTTCTTTTTGCGATATTTTCCGATTTATTTGCAATTGTTTCCAATTTTTTGATACTCCTTTTTTTTGAGATGTTACCGTTTTTTTTCCGGATTTCTCAATTTTTATTTTTCATTTTTTTCCAATATTTTAATTTTTTTCCTTGTATTCGTGTTTAATCCTTTTTTGTTTTCTCATTTTGTTATCTTTTTCTCTTTTTTCTGTTTTTTTTTTTTCGACTTTTTAAAATCTAGTCTTTATTGTTCTCTTTTTTTCTAATTTCTTCTTTTGATTTAAAATTTTTCTCAAGTTTCTTATCCTTCTTTCGATTTCTTTCGGTTTCTTTCGATTTTTTTCGATTACTTTCGATTTCTCTGGATTTTCCTGTTTTCCAGTTTTTTTTTTGTTTTTTTTTCTCATTCTAAAATTTTAAAAAGAGAAGAAATAACGCTTGGAACTTCGTTCCTGACGGAGATCCACCAACTGCACAATTTTTTTTTTATTTTAGTATTGCCACAAAAAGGAACATAAGATCATAATTGTATTCACCCAGTATAACCGACTTTTGTCGATTTTTCTACTTTTTTCACAAATTCCGCCATATATCTCACACTAAATATGGTCTCGTATTACACTTATAACCATTTCAGAGATATAACTTCTTCAGGTTATGTAAATTTCGTACAGTGAGAGCACAATTACCTGGAAAATGTTTCATGGTGTGCTATGAATAGCGAAAAGCTCTCAAGTATAGTTTTGTTATGTTTGAGCTCATGTTAAAGATAACATGAAAGTGCTACTTTAGATGTTGCACTTGCATTGTCAGACGAAAATATCATAATAGCGACTTTATTTTATTGAGCTTAACTAAATTTAATCTACTCTGTAAATAATTAGTTACTTGTTTTTAGTTACTCAATGATGATGCAGTACACTTTAAAAATAATTAATAAATTTAAAATATTTAAATGCTTATTTTAGTGCTTAAAAAAAATTTATAAATATTAATTATAGATAATAGGAATTGTTTATTTCTGGATTTATTTTTAAAAAATTGATACAATAAAATGAAAACTTATGGAGTTTTAGACATTCTTGTTTAAATTTTTATAGTATCCCCAGAAAAAATATATGAAACTGGTCCAACTAATTTTTCAGGTAGCTAATTGAAAAAAATTGGTACAAAAATTGATTTACTTAAAAGTATTCTAATATAGAAACCTTGAGAAGATTAAATAATGTTGAGATCAGGATGGCGCTAATTTCACAAATTAAATGTGACTGATGCCTTTTTGCAGATATTTAGAAATTGATTGTTTTAAGTGGTAACAAGTTTTTAATAGCATGAGACTTAAGTTACAATTAGTTGGTAATGAATAGCTAGCTCTAATTTATAACTCAGAATGGATAATTGAGTTAAAATTATTTAGGGTCCCGACAAGTTGATCCCATACTAAATAATTTAATTGCTTAGTTGCTGATCAAAAAAGAAAAATTTTTTTCCTGCAATGGAGTCAAATAAGACAGGTAAAAATAAATTGTAGTGAATTTAATTAATAGAAGAATATTGATTGAAAATTTGCGTAACAATGTTCTGCATAGTCCTTGAGTTTTTAATGGATTTACCGAGAATATTTCGGAGGCGATGGGTGAGACGTCAGATTTTGGATGAGCCACCAGAACCCCTATTCACTAACTTGTGCGAGTGGTCGTGTAGGAGTTCTCTCTCACTATTTAGCATTACTGCGCATGGTAAGGGAATGCACGTACTCCTATACGAGTGCTCTACTGGGTAAAACCAAGAGAATTGCTAGATTTTGAGAGAATGGACTTGCGCACATTGTCTTCAGTGATACAGAGTGTGGTTATGTTTATATGAACGGTAAGTGACAGAGCACTCCTACCGATGAGTAGTCGTGCACGAGCACTCTCTCGAGTTATAGAATAGGGGCCCTGGGGTGTGACAGCAGGAGTGTGTGTGTCCTAGCAGTGATATGGTGTGTTCATGAACTGTAAGTTCTGTGTGATGTGTCCAGAGGGCGGTCCCCGCTATGAGTGGTCTTCAAGAGCGCTCCCAGAGTACTTTTTCTGTTGTGATGAATGAGCCAAAAATGTTTCACATGAAAACAGAAAAAAATTCAGAGTTAATAACCGCAAACTCACTTGGCCATCTGTACTGATCAAAAGACCCACAAGAGTTAATGAACAACTTCACTGATTTTTGTTTAAGATATTATCTTAGGAGAAAGTTTCGTAAATTTAACACACACTGAGAAGATTGAAATTGTCTCACACAGATCGTCAGTGAATCAACAAATGAAAATCAAAGTTTGTAAATCAATAGTTACTTACAAAGAAAAATGTCAAAAAAAGGTATAAGTAACTAAGATTAATAAATTAAATACTTAATAATGATCAGTGAAATCAATATAATGAAAAAAAATTATAATGAACAATAAGTTTTTAGGCTAAAATCACTAAAATCAATGTAATAAAAATTTATAACAAACGATTGTGAAAAAGGTAATCAAATATATACTAAAATAATCAGATAAGTGCTGTTTATCGAATTGTCCTGGCCATAGACGACTCGACAATCAAATGAAGGTAAGTTAATTAATGTATTTAAAGCAAAGAAATAGAACAATTGTAGTACGGTATTAAAGGCATTTTTTCGAAAAGAAAATAAATGTTGAAATATTTAATTAAAAGGTCGTAAAAATTGTATGGTGAAACGAAACAATAAAAAAGGATCAAAAATAAGTTTTCGAAACTATACATTCCGACTATTACCATACATGTTTCATCCTTATAGAAATCTTCAGTGGCACTTTGTCGGAATGCATAGTTTCAAAAATTTATTCTATATACCCCAACTATTTTTATGTGACACCAAAATGATAGATAGTCACGCCATCTATCGTATTGGTTGATGGGTGCCAACCGGGCAGTGCGTTTAGCAGAATACAATTCTGTAAACGCGTCTCCAAGTACAACTTGGATTGTCGTCAGATGGAGTAACCCCCTAGGCATTATGATGGTTGATGGGTTACTCCATCTGACGGCAATCCAAGTTGTACTTGGGGACGCCTTTACAGAATTGTATTCTACTAAACGCACTGCCCGGTTGGCACCCATCAACCAATACGATAGATGGCGTGACTATCTAACATTTTGGTGTCGAATAAAAAAGGAATTTTTATTTAGTTAAATGAAGAAAATACCTTCCATGGACGAAGATACAAACCTATTTAAGAGAGGTCACGAAGTTAAGCGCAGTTAGGATTTGTTAATAAGAAAATGTCTTCAACATCAACAAATTTTAAAAAATTTCCAATACATTCAACTGAAAATTTAAGTACGTTTGTTCTAATAAAACAAACACTGCAGCTAAAGCAGCCTGTTAAATATCACAATTTATAGAATTTGGATTTAAATTATTGTGTAGTCCTTTAATTATATAGGTTTCTCGTTGTTTATTGGTTAACAGAGAGTAAAATATTGGTAAAAATCCTCATAATTTTTTTGCCATTATGGTATATACTTGCACAAATAATGTGGGTGCAATTGAGAACGTACCATCTGCATACCATGTAGATGTCTGTAAATGCTGTATCCATTATCCAAAAATTAAAATTTTCGATGGGCCTTACCCCACTATCATAAAGAAAAAAATTTCTGCTGTGTTAGGCTCTGGAAAATATTGAGTATATGCCCCAGGTAAGAAAAGTTCCTCTAAACTTACAGATACTGCAGGTGCTGAATTTTTTGTGTTCCTTTTACGTCTAACAACTTATCGTAAAGCAGCAATATTGGAAATTTTCACTTCGAAACCTTGAGTTACGTTTATTAGACAATTATTAATCACATTTATTTTGCCTTCTACGGTATATTCTGCTCGAAGTTTGATTTTTGTAATAACCTCTGCAACTTCCACTCCTGCTACCGAGGGCGAATGAGAATGGATTTTAATGACTTTAATAACTTCTGTATCTTACTAAAAATTATCCTTATTTGATAAAACCAATCTTCGTAGCACTGAAACGTCTCGGCACTGAAACGTCCGTCACTGAAACGTCTCGTCACTGAAACAGCGGCACTGAAATGTCCTAGACCTTCATCAGCTAGCATATAGTATCGGAAAATCTGGCCGTTTCGATGGATCTTTCTAAGAGGAATTTTAATAATCAAGTTTAAAGGTGGATTCTCATTTGAGCTTCACTGTCGCGTCCAACTGAGTGACCGCAGTTTCACTGCATTATAACGTATAAGGTTTACCAGTTCTAACTAAGTTTAAATTTTACTGAACGAATGAAAATTAAACTCGAGTTTAAAAAAAAATAAAAAAAGTGATTTTAAAAATCAGAGATATAAAGTAGTGAATATGTCTTGAATTTGTTCAGTATTTATTTAATCTAGTTTTAAATACGATTCAGAAATATTTGTCATAATGGAGATTTTCGATATTTTCCTGTAATGTCTGAGTTCATTTCCTAGCGAAAAGATGTCATGACAATGATAACAATAATATAAAAACCATGTTGCCAAACTATCTGAACTTCAATTACGTTGTCATATATACTGAAAGGATTTGTCTCTTTCTATCATATGTTAGTTAATAGAGTGCTCGTGCTCTCACTAATAAATCAATTCTCTAGCTCTCCGGAGATTGGTGTACTGTATTGTTACGACATATCTTGGCGCGGTTTCCAGAACAGGAACGTTTCTTCTGGAATTTTAGAGCAGTATTTGCACTAGTCGATTTTTCCTTTTTTTTTTATTTATAACGGTTTTATCGACGCGTGGCACCAATGTACAGAAACCGAAAAGCTGTGTGTTGATAATAAATAATCTAATGATTATTATTAAAAGATAATTTATAAGTGTTTTTCGGAAAAAAACTGTAAAGTAATTCCACTTCTGTATTAATTTGGCAACACTGTTCGAATTGCAGCTGAAAATGATTTGTTCGTACGTTTATCAAAAGAACCAAACATGCATGGGCTCTGAGAAGTTTTCAGCCATACAAGACAGCTGTACCGGATGGCATATTTCCAGCCCTTCTTCAGAAGTGACTAGATGAGCTTGAAAGCCCGCTGTGCCAACTACTCCGTGCTAGCCTGGCACTGGGGTATGTACCAGAAAAATGGAGGTCTACAAGAGTTGTCTTCATACCCAAACCGGGTAAAGTGTGCTACGCAGAAGTCAAATCTTATAGACCTATCAGCCTGACATCATTGTTTCTAAAAATTTAAGAAAAGATGATTGACAGATATATAAGGGACGAAGTATTGGTAGACTACCCGATACATCGAAACCAATTCGCATACCTATCTGGGAATTCCTGTGATGCTGCGATGCACATGCTGGTGCTCAAGGCGGAACAAGCATTGGACTGTCAAGAAATCGCCCTAGCGGCATTTCTAGACATAGAAGGGGCATTTGATTCGGCTTCATATAAATCCATAGTGGGAGCAATGCGGAGGCGAGGAACCGCTCAGAGCATTACACGATGGGTGGACTTCATGCTTCAGCACAGGAATGTTTACAGCACTCTCCACAGCGTAACAAGGGAAGTCGTTTCCACCAAGGGGTGTCCTCAAGGGGGAGTACTCTCCCCACTGATGTGGTGCCTGGTGGTTGATGGCCTTCTATGAGAGCTAGAGAGAGAAAATATCTACACACAAGCATTTTCTGATGACGTAGGTATCATTATAAATGGAAAATTTGATGCCGTTTTATCGGATAGGATGCAACGGTCACTCAATATGGTAGAAAGATGGTGCCGGAGAGAGGGATTATACACGAATCCGGCGAAAACTACAGTTGTTGCCTTTACAAGGAGAAGAAACCTGAACATAAAGGGACTATCCATGTGGGGAAAACAAATAAATCTGTCTGAAGAAATTAAATATTTGGGAGTTATCCTGGATAACAAATTAACGTTCTCTAGCCATATAGATAGGTCAACGGATAAAGCTCTAAGAGCCCTTTGGGCCTGCAAGAGGATGGTGGGGTCTAAGTGGGGGCTCAACCCCGGTATGGCGCATTGGCTCTATAGCAGGGTTGTGAGTCCTGCTGTGACCTACGCCTCCGTAATATGGTGGCACAAAGCGAACAGCGCTAAAGCAGCTAGGCAAGCTACAAAGAGTAGCATGCCTCCTGATTACAGGGGCATTTAGAACAACGCCAACAGCGGCTATGGAAGTTCTGCTGGGGCTTCCTCCGCTACATCTAGTAGTGGAAAAAGAGGCACTGGCAGCAACGTACAGGCTGGGTATAAACGGCATTTGATGAGAACTTTCAAGAAAAGGTTATCATTCCATGATCGCAGAAAAACTAAGAGAAAATCCGGTGCTAACTATGCCATCGGACAGAATGTCAGTCACAACTTTGTGAAACCTTTCATAGTAACCATACAGGGACTCAGAAAAATCAATGTATCTGGTATACGGATGGGTCTATAATAGAAGACAGCACAAGTGCTGGATTCTATCATATGAACTCAGGGCGAACTTGCATTCTAAACCTGGGATCTATGGCAACGGTCTTTCAAGCAGAAATGACTGCGATAAATGCTTGTTTAAACGTGGTGTTGCGCGAGCCGAAAAACCTTTAATTGGACCGCAACCCACATGTGGTATTTCCTACCAACATATAAACGGTATGCTGGAAAAATTATTAAGGGACAAACACAGGGAATGCTGGCTGGAACTTCCGTGACTAAGACAGTCCAAAGAACTTATCGAAGGTCCATCCAAGAGTAGAGACAATCTGCTACTATTCCTAAAAAGACGGGAACTCAAAACCGCACTAGGTGTCCTTACAAGACACTGCGGGCTTATAAGACACCGGAACCTCATAAGCGTATCAGAAGATTCCCTATGTAGGAAATGCGAGGAAGAGGACGTTACTCCTTTTCATGTATTATGCTATTGCCGGAATCTGAAGAGGGAAAGGGAATGGAACTTTGGGGTAGAGTATCCTGAACCCGAAGAGGTAGCGAAAGCTAACATCAGGACCATTCTTGAGTTTGTTAAGAGTACGGGACTGATGTGAAAACTGGCGGGGCACAATAGGCCTAGAACCTCAGTGCAGGTGGGACCTCCCACGCCAGATTCAGAAAAAAAAATAATCATAAGTGTAATTCCAAATTACACTGACATTCATAAATCGTTGAACGATCACTGGTATTGGTTATTTTTTTGATAAGACTGATTCCCATTAGGCGGTAAATCTGTATCCAATTTGATTTGTCGATTTTGAATTCATTTTTGAAATCGACCAATAGAATTGAATAGAGAAAATTTATGGCAATGATAAAAACATCTTGTAGAAAAAAACACCAACAAAAACCTACTTGTCCTCAAAATTCAAATAAAAATCCTACTTCAAGCTACTTTCGACTATTCCACGGGATGATATAAGGTAAGACCACAGAAGATAAACTAATACAGAAGCGAAGGTTCCTGTCGGCCCTTTTGATGTAGCGATAACCAACATTTGTGTGCTAGTTGAAGTTTCTGCGCTTAATACACTGGGAAAAATGTTTAAAATTCGTATGTCTAGATAGACGAATTTACAAATTTTAATCAGTTTTCCCAGTGTATTAAGCGGCAGAAATTTCAACTTGCACTCAAATTTCGACCATCGTTACATCAGGGACCTTCGCTTCTGTATTAGTTTATCTTCTGTGGTAAGACTAATAGAAAGATGGTACTTATAAAACTTATATATTTGCCTAAAGTTGTTTATTTTTAGCGCCCATTTTGAAAAGTGTATGTTTTCAAGTGCATAATATACTAGACTAAAGGTAGATGCTGTACCTAACATAATAATGCAGTACCTGAAAGAAATAAAAATATTAGGTGTGAAGGTAGAGCTCAGAGATTTTATTGCTTTTGCCATAAAATGAAATAAGAGTTAAATTATATTGCATAGTGGGCCAGATAAATACTATGAATTAAAATGTCACTTCTAAAACGAGTAAATAATTTGGTCAAATATGTGCTAAAATAAACCGTAAATAAAACATAATGCTACATCTGTTGAATAATATATTTATTAAATTTGACATTGATATGATATCTGTCACATTTAATTATTGTTATGAATATTGGAATGTGCCACTTCGGCCTTAATGCTAAAGCTGTGATTTGTTAGGCCCGGTACTTTGCAAGCTGATTAAGTTAATTTAACAGAAAATTAAATTTTAACAGGGAATTTCGGTACTTTATGCTATGATTATACCTTAATCATGATTTAATGTGGGCGTGTCTCTGTTAAATTTAACATCATCTTTTTTCTTGAATTTAAGCTTTAATCAGAATTATTGACTCTGAATTTTATAATGTCATGGTTTAGAATTCTGATTTGGCTTGTTCTGTGCATAAATTTGATTTGACATTCGACGACATATTGACAATTTATTTTTATTTCATTAAGAATAAATCGAACTGATTCTTTTGAAAATCGAAACCTTTTATAAAATTCTATATCATCCCACTCATTCACGTATCACGTTAAGGTAATAATAATATCTTTATTCTCCAGAAAAACAATTTACATTGTATCGGATTCGTTACATTTATAGAAATAGAGAGAGAGAGAGAGAAGGAAAGAGGAATAAAAGTTGAACATAAAATTAAAAACAAAAACCTAATATATATATTGATATGGTTTTTTAGTTATATGCGTAGTTTTAGTTCTGTTTTTGTATGTTTTGTGGTTGACAGTGATGGAAAGGTGGAAGGTTATTGTCAAATGTAAGTTTGACAATGAAAATGAGGTTTTTGATTGATTAATAAGAAAATTAGAAATGTCAGGGAGATAAAAAAGAAAATAGAATGAGAAGTTTTAAATACAATGTATCATTATAAAGTAATTGAAGTTATAATTTAGAAAAATCAATAAAATTCTTATATAAGAAAAAGGTTTATCAATATAAAAGGAAGCATAACAAGAATACAAATAAAATATTGAAGAAGACAAATTGGCGTATAAGAAAACGAAGGGGTGCAGTGTGGATTAGACAGACAGGCAGATATGGGGGAAGACTTAAAAAGATTATAGAAAACAGCAGAGTAAATTCAGTCGGAGGAGTATTAAGAAGGAAAAGTATATAGAATAGTAAAAAGGAAGAACTGAAGAAAGAAGTATTGAAGGCACCCAAAATTATTTTTTTTTTTTATTTATTTTTGTAAAGTTTATTATTTTTTTTTAAGGAACCGAACCCTAAAAGAGATTAAGAGTTGTCACAATAGCCAGTCTAATATAATATATATATATATATATATATATATATATATATATATATAAATTACAATAAGGTTACAACCACTTAAAGGCTTAAAGCTAGTAGTTACCAAGAAATGAATTTATGTCATAAAAGCAATTGCCAATTAAGTACAATTTTAGGTTATTCTTAAAGATTGAAATGTTACAACTAACTCTTATATCATTTTTTAGGGCATTAAACAATCTCGGACCTAGGATATCCGGAGAGTTACTGGATATTTTGATTTTACTAAAAGCTATATCAAGGTTATGCTTATTTCTTGTATCATAAGTATGAACTTAAGTTCTTTTCTTAAAATGTTGTTGGTTTTTAAATACATAGACACACATTTCAAATATAAAAAGACATGGTACTGTGAGTATGTTATATTTCTTAAAACCAGACACACAGGATCCCCTGCTTTCCAGTCCGAAAACAATTCTGATGATTTTTATTTGTTTAATGAAAACATCCTTGGCCATTGTAGAACAACCCCATAAGCAGATTCTGTAACATAACCTAGAGTCGACTTGAGCATAATATAACCCTAAAAGTTGCTCCTTTGTTAGAACAACTCTAAGATTACGTAGTAAATAGCTAGCTGAATTTAATTTCGTCCATAGTGCACCACTTCTCGCTTCCCGCTTTATCGCCGCAGATTAGCGAGAAAAAAAGTAGTGGGAAATGAACTAGTGCGCCTGTCCGTCTACTTTAACCGGATTAATCCGCTTTTACAAGCTTTTATCGGAATTAATTTATTGTTTATTTTCTCGCTTCTCACTTTAATCTGCTCGGTCAGTTTGATGTAGAGACAATCGGACTGTTGTTTGCTTATGGCTGTTTGATTTTCATGTGAGGTTGTAACGAAGTTACTAATTTATTCTCAAATATCCATTCTTATTAGATATCCTTAATAATAATAAGTCCAATAATTAAAAGTAATTATTATAATCAGCTTCCTCATAAAAAATCGTCCCTAAAATACCTGTTATTAAAAATATCACGACCAGATATAGACCGTAAATAGTTGAAAAATCAAAATGTACCTTGAATATATAATAGTTATTTATGTACCATGTCAATAAAGTGGTTCTTTATTGAACGAGTCTGAAATTATGACCCGAGCGAGCAAAGTAAACGAGCGAGTTCGATAAAGATACTTTACTAACGTGTTGCATACAAAATTTTATATTTATTTAAATTTAGATGTTGAGATAGTATAAAGTCATAAAAAAGAAAAATAAATATTTCAAAAATTAGCAAAATACAAATAAATTATTAATTAGTTATTATGTACCATAATGAAAAATTTAATATAACGTAATTCCGTGTTCAAACTAAAAAGATGAAAGCTTGATCCCATAAAGAAATTTCCCGTTTCCGCAGCTACATATAATGACTAGAATGATTTCTTCAAAGTTCCAAGTAAAACGGCAGAGAATAGACAGGCAAAGCGACGAACACAATTGTGAGCAATTTTCCTTGCCTCAGAGACAAACTATAATTATAAAGATCGTTGAAAAGCGCATTAAAAGTACACACACGTTGAAAGCCTTGGTCCATAAAACTGTTTACGAGTATTTAAACTGAGACTCTTGCTAACTCAAACGCTAACAAGGAGTTGAGTGTCTTCTTTGTAGCTCATTTTTTATGGATTTTTCTTTTGAGCTTTGATTTTGAATTTTTCAGAAGGGGGGAAATAATTTTCTATGTTTCGGCATCGGAATGAGATTATTCTTGAACGTTTTTTAATTATGGAATGAAACTTACTCTTAAAGAATTTTTGGTTTTCGTGAATTGGCAATATGAGTTTATTTAATACAAATTAGAAAATATAATAGACACGAATATAGATGAAACTTCAAATTAACAAACTTGTCAATTTTTTTAAATTTTCAATGTTACCAACTTAACTTTATTATAGTAAAATTTGCTTTATTGAAAATTTGAACTGTTTTAGTGATTTATATATAATAGAAGCGGCAAAGTCCTGACTGATTGACTGACATAGAATCAACTCACAGCAAAATTTACTAAACCCAGAGGTTTGAAATTTTGAGAATATGTTTTGTTCATACTAAGAAATGATTTTGGGAAATTTTGATTTTAAGGAGTAAAAAATGGCTTACATAGAATAAGTATATCTATATATACACCATAGTATAAACGTATAGAGACTGGTAGATGTTCGGTATTATCAGATTTTCCCTCTTTTGATTTTTTATGAAAATAAAACGGGAAAATAGAAAAACATAAGAACAAAAAGGAAAAACAGGGAAAATTAAATAAAAATAGGAAAAAATAGGAACAAATAGGGAAATATAAGAAAAAATAAATAAAGAAAACGAATAAAAAACAGGAAAAATAAAAAGAAATGGGAAAGTGAAATAGGAGAAAATAGTAAAAAAGGGAAAAATAGGAAAATTGGGGAAAAATAGGAAAAATAATGAGAAATTTAAAAAATAGGCAAAATAGGGAAAATACAGAAATAAGAGAAAAATAATGGAAAATAGGGAAATATACGGGAAAATAATGGAAATAGAGAAAATAAGGAAAAAAGTGAAATAGGTAAAAATAGAGAATGATAGGGATAAATGGCACGGAACACAGGAAAAATAAAAAAAAATGGATAAAGAGAAAATGGGGAAAATAAGTAGTGAAAAATGGGCAAAATAGGGAAAAATGAGAAAAATAGGACAAAATAGCGACAACCAAGTACCAATATAGACAAATATGGAAAAATAAAGAAAACAGGAAAAACTAGTGGAAAACAGGAAGAATTTGAAACATTCAAGGTGTTTTTTTTTAAAGTTTCCACCCCCGATTTAGGCTTACCTAATAATTTTTGGCAAAAATGGCGAGACACGTTGATTTTTTATTTGAGGATGACAAAATTTTTGATAACAAACATCACTCTAACGTCTACCCCCTTCACCCCTCGCCCCTCAACTTTAAAATTTAAATAGGGAACATACCATGTGTGGCACATCAGGGAAAAGGTAATTCAATGGAGAATTTAAATCACTAAGTTTAATTTTTTTACTACCCCCCTGAACAGAAATACAGGGTGTTTTTTCCTACCCTCACTTTACTCTCGCACAATAATTTTTGAGAAAAATAGTGAGACACGTCGACTTTTGATTTAAAGGAAACAAAATTTTTGACAAAATTTGTCGCTCTACCTCCCCGTAACGTGAAAATTTGAATGGGCGATACACCAAGTGTTTCGCCATTTTTGCCAAAAATTATTGGGTAAGCCTAAAACGGGGGTGGGAACTTTTTAAAAAAACACCCTGTATGGGAACAAATAGAAAAAATAGAGAAAGTAGCGAAAAATGGAGGAAAATATGAAAAAACATATAAGAAAAGTGGGGAAAGATAGTGATAGATTGGGAAAATCAGAAAAAAATGGGAACAAATAGGGCACCAGAGAAACAGAAAAATTTAGAAAATATATGGAAAACAGGGAAAACATAGAGAAAAACAGAGATAAATTGGGAAAAAATCGAGAAAAATAAGAAAAAATAGGACATAATAGGGTTTAGGAAAATTAATGAAAAATAGGGAAATATAGATAAAAATTTGGGTAAAATTTGGAAAAAGAACAAAAACAGAAAAAAATATGGAAAAATAGGGAAATTAGAAAGTAGGGAAAATGGGGGAAAAGTTAAAAATAGTGAAACCGTAGGGAAAAATGAGAAAAAATTATTAAAATAGGACCAAATATGGTAAAATAAGTACAAAAAGTGTAAATACTGAAAAATAAGATAGAATAATGAATGTATCAAAAACTAATAAAAAACAGCAAAAAATAGAACGATTCAGAAAAAAACAGGAAAAATAGAGAAGATAGTGATAAAAATAGTTAAAAACATGGAAAAAAACAGAGAATAATAGTGAAAAGTTGGGGAAAAAGGAAAAGGAGGGAAAAAAAGGAACAAATATGTCAAAATGGTGAGAAATAGAAAACTTTAGGAAAAATAGAGAAAATAGGGGAAAATACGGAAAAATTGGGAAATTAGATAATAAATATGAAGAATTAGAAAAAATAAGGAAAAATGGTGAAAATAGGGAAAAATAAGTACAAATAGAATAAAATAATGGAAACGAGGAAGAAATAGAAAGAAATAGGAAAAATGGCGAACAATAGCAAAAAAATAGAGGTAATAGGGAAAAAATAGGACAATTCATGAAAAATAGAGAAAAAGAGCGAAAAACAAAAAAAATCGGTTGTGTCGTCCCAAAACATTCCCGATGAGTATCCACAAATACATTTTCAGATATTTTTGACAGGTGACAGCTGGAGAAAAAATTTTGACTGTTCTGAATAGTTTTTCAAGGGCTTTCAAATGACATATTGCAAGTCAAATTCCGTGACACATCTGTCATTTTTTGATAGTGACACTTTCGTTTAACAGATGTCGTACAAAAACTAATGGGTTCTTTCGACGGGTAACCCAAACACATATACCAAATTTCAGCTCAATCGGATTAAACGTGTGGCCGCTATCGTGGAATAATACATACAGACAGACAGATAGACAGTCTTCTATATCTAAATGGTCTTAATAATCCCAGGTGACCTCAAAATGGATTTTTGTATCTTTATTTCGAAAATTTTTTTAGTTCGTTCACAATACTTTTCCTTGTCTGAGTTGGGTCGGGAAAGCAAAAAACGGAAAAATTGGGAAAAATTAGAAAAATATAGATAAAATAAAAAATTAAAGATCAATATAGAAAAATCAGGAAAAATAAGGAAACGTATGGGAAAATAGTGAAAAATAGCGAAAAATAGTACAAATAGGAATCAGATAGATAAAAATAGTGACAGATACGGATAAATAGGCAAAAACAGGAAAAAATAATAAAAAACAAGAAAAATAAAAAGAAATAGGAAAAAACAAGCAAAGCTCGGTCGCCCAGATACTAAAGAGACTATGTAGGAAAACACGGGTATTCAGCTAAAAAAATATAAATATAATACTAATAAAATATAATAAGTGACACCGTGTCCCATTGGTATATGGCTTCAGCTGTCTACCATCATTTTACATCCTTTTTACCAATTATTGCACTGTTGTGTTTTGAGGTGAGATTTGAATTTTATGCATCTGGACACATCGCCGCTGATGAGTCCTTAAATGATGAAACAGCTGTCCGGTATACGGAGTAATGAATAGGAATCAAATTTTACAAATATTTAAAAATATAAATGATTAAATGAAATACGAAACATAGAATATAGTAAGTAATTTTTTTTATCTTTACAAAGCCTAAAAATTTGTTTGTTTTCAAATTCGTTACATTATTCCCTTATAAAAAAAATATCTCAAGAATACGAAAAAAATAATAAATTGTTGAATTATTTTCCGCTTTTATGCTTTGATGGATATACATATATAAGGTCTCCTGGTATCGTTTGATGTTCCAATTCAATGCGAACAGATTTTAAATTAACTTAAAAATAGATTTCTCTGAAGTCCCTCAATTTTAAACAATTTCGTTACAAATTGTCGTTTAGGTTTTGGTTTCTTAAAAAAAAACCGACACGTGGTTTATGTTTCTTTTTAGTACATGAGTTATTTCGAGTAGAAAGGTGTTTAAAGGTATTTAAATGTATTTAAACCTAACTCTACCGAAATTTATTACTTGGCTTTTCTTTAAAAAAAAAGTCTAAGGATTAACTGTTTTTTTTATTATCCAAAAATAAATATTTTTACTTTTTAAGTATAGCTGTCGCAATTTAATTTGTAAAAAAATCAATCCTGTTGCTAAGTCATTATTTATTTAATTTTCTTTCAAAATTTGTTTTAACAAAAAAATTTATATAACTATTAAATTATTTATTATTTAATTAACATATTGCTATTAGATATTGATAATAAATATTTATTTATTATGATTGTAACTAGACCCTTGTCTTTGGTAAACGAGTAAATATAAATTCCCTAAAATGGACTAAAAGCGAACGCTAATTTAGGATTCTGGTTAGATGTCAGGTAGGTCGTTAGTTAAGGAAACGTCCCAGATTACCGCAAAGTTTACCGAAGACTGAAAGTTACCCCCGAAAGTCAAGGAGCTAACTAATTGCGGCCGGTATCTGGTGTCTCACTTGGTACACCGACGATAAATCATGACATTTTGTGCACTACGTGTATAAATATACAAGTCCGAGTACAGAGTAGGCTCTAGTAACAAAAATTACTAACAAAAATATACATATATAATATACTATACAAATTTTTATATATTATGGTTTTATTTATATTTTTGCCATTTTTACTTTCCGAGTGAACGAGTTAAAAAAAATTTCGAGACAAAAATGGAAATATCCATTTTTAGGTCACCTGAGATGATTAAGACCATTTCCTGTCTGTCTGTCTGTCTGTCTGTCTGTGGGTATTCTTCCACGATATAGGCCACACGTTTAATCCGATTGAGCCTAAATTTGGTATATTGGATTGGATTATGCGTCGGAAGAACCCAAGATTTTTGTAGGACATCTATCAAACGGAAGTATCACTATCAAAAAATGACAGAAGCAATATGTCATGAAATTTTACTTGCAATGTGTCATTTGAAAGCCCTTGAAAAACTCTATTCAGAACAGTAAAAATTATTTCTCCAACTGTCACCTGTCAAAAATTTGAAAATATAACATCAAATATCTGAAAAAGTATTCGTCATACCCGTCGGGATTGTTTTTGGGCCACCAAAACCGGTTTTTTTTAATTTTTATAGGTTTTTTTATTGAAACTTGTGAAATTTTTACAAAATCTTGAAATTTTTACAAAATCTTTAAATTTTTACGTTTTTAAAATTTTTGAAATATTTACACATTTTTCATTGAAATTTTTACTGAAATTTTTAAATTCCTGAAATTTTTGATCAAAGCTCTTGAAATTTTTTAAATATTTAGAGATTTTTGATTAAAACTTTTTAAATTTTTATCAAATTTCCTGGAATTTTGGATCACAGTTTTTGAAATTTTTGAAATCTTGAAATTTTATACATTTTAAAAATTTTTGAAATATTTGGATTTTTGATTGAAATTTTTTAAATTTTTATCATAATTCCTGAAATTTTTTAACAAAATTTTTGAAATCTAGATTTTTTTTAATGAAATTTCTGAAACATTTAGAGATTTTTTATTGAAATTTTTATCAAATTTCCTGAAATTTTTGATCACAGTTCTTGAAATTTTTGAAATCTTAACAAAATTTGGAACTTTTACAGGTTTTTAAATCTTTATAGATTTTTTATTGAAACTTTTGACATTTTTACAAAATTTTAAAATTTTTACAATATTTTAAAATTTTTACACATTTTTTAAATTTTTACACATTTTTGATTGATTTTTAAATGTTTGTCAAAATTCCTGAAATTTATTATCTCAAAGTTCTTGAAATTTTTGAAATTGTAAAGAAACCAAAAAATCCGCTAAAATGCAAGAAATCGAAAAATATTACAAATAATCGTAAAAAAAACGAAAAAACAGAATAAGAAACCGAAAAATCGGAAAAATGAAAAGAAAAAACGAGAAACAATCGCAAAAAAATCATAAAAATCAGAACAAAAAAAAAGAAAAAATAAGAAGAATCTAAAAAATAAGAAAAAACAAATAACTTTGGAATGAATTGAGAGAAAAATTACAAAATATTCGAAAAAAAATAAAAAATAAAATTGTAGATTACGAAAAAAACAAAAGAATTAAAAAAATTGTAACGAAGCCGAAAAAAAACCGCTAAAAAAAATGCTAAAATGCAAGAAATGGAAAAATATTACAAATAATGCCAAAAAAAGGAAAAAACAGAAAAAAAACAAAAAATCGGAAAAATGAAAAGAAAAAACAAGAAACAATCGCAAAAAAGAATCATAAAAATGAGAAGAGAAAAACGAGAAAAAATAAAAAGAATCGAAAAAAAACGGAACAAATAAGAAATAAAACAAATAACTTTGGACCGGAAAAAATAAGAAAAAAACAAAAACAATTTTGGAACGAATTGAGAGAAAATTTACAAAATATTCGAAAAAAAATGAAAAATAAAATTGTAAATTACGGAAAAACGAAAAAATTAAAAAAATTGTAAAGAAGCCGAAAAAAACCGCTAAAAAAAACACTAAAATGCAAGAAATCGAAAAATATTACAAATAATCGAAAAAAAAAAACGAAAAAACAGAAAACAAAAATAAAAAAATCGTAAAAATGAGAAGAAAACGACAATCTCAAAAAATCATAAAAATGAGAAGAAAAAACAAGAAAAATAAGAAGAATCGAAGAAATCGGAAAAAATTAAATTTATACCAAAAAAAAATATAATAATTTCAAGAAATTTGAAATATTGGGAAATTTCGTAATTTTTACCTGTTTTTATTTGGTCCTAAAGTCATAAAGGGACAAAGTACCTGATAACTAATAGAACATATAAAAAAATCGGTCGTGTCGCCCCAAAACTTTCCCGACAAGTCCAATTTCGTGACATTTCGTGACATTGCATCTATCATTTTTTGATAGTGACACTTCCGTGTAAGAATGCACACAGACAGACAGACAGACAGACAGACAGATTTTCATCTGGAAATGGTCTTAAACATTTGAGGGGACCTCAAAATGGATATTTCCATATTTATCTCAAATTTTTTTTTTGCTCGTTCACAATACTTTGCCTTCTCGGAGGTGGATCGGGAAAGTAAAAACTAAAAAAATCTCAAATGTCAAAAAATCTGAAATCGCAAAAAAATTCAAAAATCTCAAAAAAAAAATCTCAAAATAGGTAAAATACCTTAAAACCACAAAAAATTTCAAAAATCAAAAAATCTTTAAAATATTTTCAAAAAAAATCTCAAAAAATCTTTAGACGGTTCAAAAACATCTCAAAAATCTCCAAAAATTCTCTAAAAATCTAAAAATTCATAAAGAATCTCAAAAAATTTAAAACGTCAAATTTCAAAAAATTTAAAATAGTAAATGTCTCAGAAACTCAAAAATTTGATCAAAAAATCTATAAGAATTCAAAGAAGTCAAAAAATCTCAAAAGCTCAAAAAACCTTAAAAAATTTCAACAAAAAAATCTGAAAAATCTTAAAAAACCTCAAAAAATATAAAAAATTTCAAAAAACCTAAAAACACATATTCAACAAATCTCAAAAACTTTAAAAATCTAATAAAATCTCTAAAAAATCTCAAAAGATTCAGAGAGTCTTAAAAAACTCGAATGAATTTCAAAAAAATATCAAAAAATCTTAAAACACTTCAAAACATTCTCAAAAAAATCTATAATTTTTTAAAAAATCGAAAAAGTCCCAAAAAATCTCAAACAATCTCAAAAATCTCAAAAAAAACTCAAAAATATCAAAAAACTTGAGAAAAACTTAAAAAATCTCAAAAACAAATTGAAAAAAAAATTTTTACAAAATTGGAAAAGATTGTAAAAAAATTGAAAAAAATCCACGAATTCTTTTTCAGATATTTAATGTTAAAGTTTCAAATTTTGACATTTTTTTATTTTTGACAGGTGACAGTTGGAGAAATAATTTTAACTGTTCTGAATAGAGTGCTTTCAAATGACATATTGCATGTCCAATTCCGTGATATATTTGATATGTCATTTTTTGATAGTGACACTTCCGTTTGACAGATATCGTACAAAAACTGATGGGTTCTTCTGAGGGGTAACTAAAACCCCTACACCAAATTTCAGCTCAATCGGATTAAACGTGTGGCCTCTATCGTGGAAAAATACACACACATACATACACACACATAGACCGACAGACAGACTTCCATCTGGAAATGGTCTTTAACGTATCAGGGTACCCGAAAATGGATATTTCCGTTTTTATCTCGAAATTTGTTTTTAGCTCGTTCACAATACTTTCCCTTCTAGGAGGTGGTTCGGGAAAGTAAAAGAAGAAGAAAAGTGGATTGAAAAAAGAAGAAGAAAAGCAAATTGTTATTAATTTATAATTATTTCTTAATGTATATGTATGACACCTAGTATAATATTATAATATTCCTTCAGCCGGTTCTGTTTAACAAACGTTTCTCTGTAGTGGACTGTTTATAGGGCTAGAGTCAAACGGAGTTCTTGGAATAATAATGAGCTTTTCTTGGGAGTTATTTGAAGGAAGTCTGCATGAAATTGTTGGTGCGTTATGCTGAATCGTCTGTTATTAGTCATGGTTGGTGTTTCGTGACGGCTTGACGCCCTCAGGAAGATTTTCCCATATTTATACTTAAAACACTCTTTTATTAATTTGCTAAATCAACAATTTTTTTTAATTCAATTTAAAACATAAATAGAGTTATTATTTTTACTAATTGTTAAATCCTAAATTCTCTTTCATTAAAATATTCAACAATATTATTTATTATATCTAATAATATAACTATCATGATATATTCCTCTCGTTAATCTGAGCTTAACCATTCCAACTTTAATAATTCCCTACCATTAATTATAAACAAACTCATTTCAAACAAATGATTTCGAAATCCATTTTATTATTTATAGCGACACAACTTACCGCTAATGCTTATAAATGAATGCATTCAATATTTAAACAAGCACCCATCTCTATCCATTCGTTCCGCCAATTCATACTGGTCATAATCTCCAGATAATCCTCATTCTGTCCACTAACTGAACATTGTTATTTACAAGATCTGTAAGCCTGGCCACGACCAACCAAAAGGACGAAAGGCCAAGCCGGGGTCTAAGTAGGAAAGTTTGTTGCCAGTGGCGTTTCTAAAAATTATTTACATGTATGGATTAATTTATTAATAAAATATCATATTTTGTGAAATAAGCTCAAATTGTTTGTATTTATTTTAATTGCTTTTCAGGGAACAAAATATAACCATTATAACACTACTGATTTTTTTTTCATTATTTCTCTAACGTCCTTGGTTCAATTTTCTGCTGACTTGTCATTTTTTAGGGCTTTTTCTTGTGCTTTGAAACTACAGAATTTTTGTTGATTCGTGGGAATTGTGGCCAACTTAAGTACTTGAAAAACCGTTAAAAATGTATAAAAATCCTTAAAAAATCCTTTAAAAAAATCGCATACATTTTGTTTTTGAAAACAATAAATAAATCCTTAAAAAGTACCTAAAATGGTAGGATTAAAAAACTATTAAGAAGATCCTTGAAAAATCTTTAAAAAAATCCTTAAAAAATCGTTTCAGCTTTCTCCACAATTACTTAAAGAACTTAAGTAATATTTGAAAAAGTTTAAAAATTCTCAGAAAATCTTTGAACATTCTCTTAAAAAATTTTAAAACTAAATAATCTTTAAATAAAAGTCCTTTAAATATATTTATAATACCTTAAAAGAGCATTGAACAATTCCAGAAATTTTCTAAAAATCCTTAAAATTTTGTAAAAAAGTTTATGAATAAAAATAAATCCTTAAAACACCACTGATAAAATTTCTTGAAAAATCTCTTAGAAATTCTTAGAAAAATTTCGAAAAATCCTAAGAAAATTTGTTGAAAAAACCTTGAAAAATCTTTAAAAAACCTTGAACAATTTTAGATATTTTCTAAAAAATCCTTAAAATTTTGTAAAATGGTTTAAGAAAATCCTTTAAAGGTCCTTGAAAACTCCTTAAATTATTTAAGGTCCTTGAAACTAGTTGAAAAGGCAAATTTCTTTAAAAATCTTTAAAAAATCCTTAATGAATAACTTTATGAAAATCCTTCAGAAGTTTTGAAAATTAATTATAATTTCCTTTTTGAAAATTCCTTAATTTCTTTTTTGAAAATTTTTAAAAATCCTTCAAGTTTAGTGAAAAATCTAATTAATTTCTTTCAGAAATTCTTGAAAAGTACTTAATGATTTTTTTAAATTCTTAAAAATCCTTGAAACTTAGTTCAAAATTCCATGAAAATTCATTCAAAAATCATTGAAAAGTCCTAAAAAAGTCTTAATAAAATCTTAAAAATCTTTAAAAAAATCCTTTAAAAAGCTTAGTTGAAAACTATCAAAATACCTTTAAAAATCCTTAAAAAGTCCTCAAAAAACCTTTATAATTCCCTAAAAAAACACCTTCGAAAATTTCTAAAATTCCTAAAAATCTAATCTAAAAGTTCATGAATATCCTTCAAAAGTCCTTGAATAAGTTCTTAAATTCTTTTTGAATATTCTTAAAAAACCCTAAAGTTTACTTAAAAAGTATAGAAAAATTTCCTCCAAAATTCTAGAATATACCTTAATAAATTCGTTATATTCCTAAAAATCCTGGAAACTTAGTTGAAAATTCCTTTAAAAATCCTTAAAAAGATCTTGTAAAAACATCTATAAAAAAAATAATAAAAAACTCTTTATAAGCAACTTAAAAATACTTAAAAACCTTCGAAAGTTTTTGAATCTTCCGAAAATCCCTAAAACTTCCTTAAAAACTTCTTTAAAAAATCCCTAAAAAATCATTGAAAAGATTCTAAAAAAAATCTTCAAAAATTTTTAAAAAGTTTCGAAATATTATAAGAAAATTATAAGAAAATGCTTAGAAAGCCTTGAAACTTGGTTAAACACTTTAGAAATCCTTAAAATGTCCTTAAAAAAATCTTTATTAAACCGTAAAAAAACCTTGATAAATTCTCGAAATTTTCTAAAATTTCTAAAAATCAAATCCTTAAAAAAGTCCTTAAATTTTTGTTGAAAATTCTTAAAAATCGTTCAAGCTTAGTTAAAAAGTCTATATAGAGTTCTTCCAAAATCCTAAAAATCCTGGAGACTTGGTTGAAAACTCCATAAAAATTCCTTCAAAAATTCTTAAAAATTTTTTTTATAAATCGTTAAATAATCTTTAAAAAACCTTGAGCAGTTCTTGAAAATATCTAAAAATTCTTAAAATCTAGTTAAAAATTCATGTAAATCCTTCAAAAGTTCTTGAAAATTTATTTAATTATTTTTGAAAATTCCTTAAAACCATTGAAGTTCAATTGATAATTACCAAAAATTTTTTTAAAAATTCTTGAAAAGTAATTAATAATTTTTTTAAACTCTTAAAAGTCCTTGAAACATTTGTTGAAAACTCTGTGAAAATGATTTCAAAATTCCTTGAAAGTCCTTAAAAAAATCTTTATAAAACTTTAAACAATTCACGAAAATTTCTAAAAACTAGTTAAAAAGTTCATGAAAATCCTTATAAGGTCCTTAAATTCTTTTTGAAAATTTTTAAAAATCCTTGAAGCTTCGTTGAAAAGTCTACATAAATTATTTTAAAAATCTTTGAAAAGTCCTTAATAAATTTTTTTAATTCCTGAAATTCTTTGGAACGTACTTAAAAAGTATGTGAGAATTCCTTCAAAATCCTTAAAAAGTCCTTGAAAAAATCTTTCAAAAAATCTTGAATAAATCTGGAAAATTTTCTAAAAATCCTTAAAATCTAATTAAAAAAAGTTCATGAAAATCCTTCAGAAGTCCTTAAATTCTTTTTGAAACATGTTAAAAATCCTTGAAACTTATTTGAAAGGTATATATCAGATTTCTTCGAAAAAAAACATTGTAAAGTCCTTAAAACAATTTTGAAAAATCCTGAAAATCTATGAAACTTAATTGAAAAGTTCATCATAGAAATTCCTTCAAAAATTTTTGAATATTCTTTAAAAACTTCTTGATAAAAACCTTAAAAAACAATCATATAAAAGTCTAAAAACATATTTTAAATATTTATAAAAAAGATTTAAACTTCGTTGCAAATTCGAAAAAAAAGTCCTTGATCGATTTTAAAAATAGTTTTAAAAATTATTGTCCTTAAAAAATGTATCCTAAAACCTTAAAACACTTTTAGAAAATGATTGAAAAACCTAAAAAATCCTTGAAAATCCTTAAAGATTTCCTGAAAGTTCTTAAGAATCCTTGAAACTAAGTTGAAAAATTCTTGAAAAACCATTCAAGAAGTCCTTGAAATGTCTAAAAATTCTCCATAAAAAACCTTAAAAAAATGATTGAAATATCCCTGAAAAATTCTTAAAAAGTCCAAGAAATCCTTATAACCTACTTAAAAATTCATGAAAATTCCTCCAATAATCCTTCAAAGGTCCTTAAAAAAATATTGAAAATTCTTAAAAATTCTTGAAACTTAGATCAAAAGTCCATAAGAAATGTCTTCAAAAGTCCTTAAAAAATCTTTAAAAAGTTCTTGAAATTTCCTAAAATCCTTAAAGCTTAAAGGATCTTTTAACAATATAGGTACCAGAAAAAGAGGATAATTTAGTACTTTCTTACTAAATACCCGTTTCTTTATACACCTCAGTATATAGTTTTCTACATTGTTATTTAATTTTTTTTTCATAATTACTTAACTTATTATTATTATTAGTATTAGTTATTTTAGAAGAATATACAAAAAATAAATTATACCGGTATAATACGGGCTTATAAGCGATTAAATATTAAAGATACGCCACTGAGTAGGTCCTAACTATGAGATAGAGTTGCGGAGATATGGTTTGTTAATGGCATAAGAAATTGATACGCTCTAACTAGCTACTTAAATGATACCAGAGCTTTGTGCAGAATGCAGCAACATTAGATACGGAAGTTGAATAGGATAAAAACTTTTTAGACTAGCCCGAGGGATGTCACAAAGCAATAACTACGTTGATTAATAATGTATCTTCACTGATCAAGGTTCATTAATTTAAATATTAATAATAAGAAAAGTAGTAAAAGTATAAGTATTTTATTGCTGCATTTTGTAATTTGATAGGTCAAAAAGTTACTACTCTTCTACGATTAGAAAAGATAATAAGAAAAGCATCTGTTATTGTTGAAAGTGGTCGGACGTTTGACTGAACGCCGAGCCAAAATCGATCTTCTTTAGTTAATGGAACAAAAACCTGTTTATTTTTAATTTTTTGGGTGTAATAATCATAATTAGTGCATAATCATAATAATTAAAATAGATTAAAGGTGGACTTGGGTTAAGCGTTCTTAACATACGTCAAATGAACTTGAATGTAAATTTAACTGGAATCAAAGAGGAATGCCCCATTCTCTTATTAAGCAAAACAAAAACTAAAGACAATTAATAAACTAAACAAAAATCGCAACTATCTTACCAACCCTCATGCGCCTCAAATGCTATTACAATATAATGCTTGGATTGCCCGGGGCGCCACCTCTGGTTTTACTGTGAAGGTCACTTGCTCCGGGCAGCGGCAGTGGAGATAGAATACTTGAGGGGTAGTTACAGCATTTTCACATTATCCGGTTTGATATCGGTATCAAATGCCAACAGCCGATATCCGATACCATGTGGTATCTTCACGTACCGATACGGCCATTTTCTCTATTCATGTGCAGGCAGGTCGTTATGACAGACTATAACACAAAACTTCATTTGCTGTATCTATTATATTCGAGACGCAAAAATAGCTAAAAATGGCTTACTGTAGTAGATAGTCTAGACCACTCCGAACATATGTATATGGAATTCAACGTGTTAGAGAGAGAGAGAGAGAGAGAGAGAGAAGTATAGGAAATTCAGCGTCTCAGATGCGTCAGACCTGACAGCACTACCATATCATGCTAACCGAGCAGTGGGGTCTGACGGACTTGAAGTACTACACAACCGGTCTTCAGGTTCCTCAGATGAATCAGGTCTGGCAGCACTACCAGAGGATCCTGACCGAGCAGTGAAGTACTGCGCTCTCTCTTTCTGACACATTGAATTTCCTATAACTATAGTCGAAGTAGTCTAGACTATCTACTCGTGTGTAATCCGATATCAGATATCGGATTAGACAATGGTCGCATTCAGCGGACGTAGCGCAAAGCGCTCCTGCTACCTATCTGTAGCGGTTACGGTTGGGAACGTGTTGGACGTTCGCTGTCAAGCTGTTTTCGTTTTCTGTCAGTTTTTGGTAGTTCCATTTATTACAGAGACAGAAGTTATGTTTTTTGTTTATTCAAAATGTTTTTTTATTAAATTTAAACTAAGGTAAACAATTTGTCTAGGTTTTTTTTTACAATTATGAGATGTATCCAAATCAATTAAGAATACAACCTTACTTGTATTTTTTACAAAATAAAATATACTGTTTATTTGATAATACTGGTATCCTCAAAAACAAATTCAAACATTTCTTATTTCTTTTTTAAACTCGCTCTGGCTCTGCTCACTTCGCTACCGCTACCTAGCATAAATTAAAAGCGCTCCGAAAAATGGCGTCCGCTCCAAAACGTGTTGAGTTGGTAGCGTATGTGCCACCGGACGTTTCCGCTAGGGTTTTGTAACAGTTGCACAACGGTTGAGTCCGCTGAATGCGACCAATGTGAACTACACTTTACTTGTCACGGTATCGTATCGGCATCGGATCGGAAAATGTAAAAACTCTCTTATGGCCTTAAAAAATCTCTTATTGGCCGGCAGAGTAGACTTTACTTGCCCTCCCAGGCTGCCCACCTGAGTATCTGCGGTTATCTCTGGTCTGGCACTCTTTATTTGGCTTGGCTCGACCACTGGGCTGTACGGCACTGAATATGAATCTGGATACTAAAAATTGATCGACTTCGAGTATAAGGTAATGTTCTTTGCGTGTGCAAAGCCCATTGTCCTTGAATAATTTCTTGTTGACCAGCAGAGCAGACTTAACTTGCCCTCTCTCGTCTGCGTACCTGAGTATCTGCGGTTATCTCTGGACTGGCACGCTTTATTTGGGTTGGCTCGACCTCTCGGCTGTACGGGCACTGGATCTGAATCTGGATGCTGAGAATTGATCGATCTCGATTATAAGGTAATGTTCGTTGCGTGTGCAAAGCCCATTGACCTCGAATAATTCCTTGTTGTCCAGCATAGCAGACTTTACTTGGCCTCCCTGGGCTGCGTACCTGAGTATCTGCGGTTATCTCTGGTCTGACACGCTTTATTTGGATTGGATTGACCACTGGGCTGTGCAGGCACTGAATCTGAATCTGGATGCTGAGAATTGATCGAGTTCGAGTATAAGGTAATGTTCGTTGCGTGTGCTTAGCCCGTTGGCCTCGAATAATCCCTTGTTGGCCAGCAGAGCAGACTTTACTTGCCCTCTCAGGGCTGCGTCCCTGAGTATCTGCGGTTATTTCTGGTATGGCATTATTTATTTGGGTTGGCTCGACCACTGGGCTGTACCGGCACTGGATATGAATCTGGATGAAGCGAATTGATCCAGTCCGAGTATAAGGTAATGGTCGTTGCATGTGCAAGTCCGCAGGTGACTCTCTCCACCTTTCAGACGGAGGTTTAACTTATAGTCGAAAGATAAATTTTATGTACTCTACCTGGGCGCGATAGAATTTAAACAACTTTATTAATATATTTTTATTAACAAGTATTTTAGGGATGCAGTTCTAAGGGAAAACTAAATATAATAATTATTAAAATATGATTAATTAAATTAGGAGGGAATTACTAATGATTTAATATTTGTCAAAAATTAACCGATTATTTTGGTAACTTACTTACAACAATAAAGCATTAATCACAACGAAAATTTCAAAATTACTACTATAACTCATTCGAGACCGGACTAATTTCTAAGATGTTCTGCCTGTAGTCTCTAGAAGAAACTTCACAGTAAGACAACCAAGTATTAATTGCCATATTTTTTTCTCTCCAATATTAAAAATGTTTTAGTATATCTCACAGATTTCTAGCTCGTCGGTACGTGTCCAATGTTGCAATTTTTTAAACCCAATAATCTGTCAAAAATAGTATATTATCATCTAAAATGATCTTAGAATATTAACTCCAACCAACACTTATCATAAAATACAACGAAAAGTTAGAGGCTACTCTGATTTACCTACCTGATGTTCCGCCTCTGGTTCAATTATTATATTGTTTTGTTCAATATAGAAGGAATTTCCAATCCAACTCAAATTTTTGCTAGTTC
Source organism: Neocrepidodera transversa (assembly GCA_963243735.1). Classification (NCBI taxonomy): domain Eukaryota; kingdom Metazoa; phylum Arthropoda; class Insecta; order Coleoptera; family Chrysomelidae; genus Neocrepidodera; species Neocrepidodera transversa. Next base: position 8,813,329 of record OY725347.1, read on the forward strand.
AGCGGTCTTCAGGCTGTCGTGGTGTGTTCGGATTGAAGCTTCTGGTATGCTTTGACCAACTACTAAACCGAGAAGTGGGGATCGAAAGCACAAAGTGAAAATTAGAGAAGTGGGGGACACTGGAGATGTCGTTTTAGTTATTGGACAACCTATAGGGTAAACAACTTGGAAATTGGCTTCGCTCCCTTCAGCTTGACCTATCTCTAAAGTTCTACTCACTGCCACTGGAATTGGGACGGCCACAGCAACTTGTACTTCGGGTTGCCACTGCAACATTCGACAACGGATTTAATTTTTCTACTCGATAAGAACTTCGGCATCTAAGAAGCACGGATGCGAGTGCCTCCATATGTCAGACAGAAGTTCAACTGGTACGACTGGCCTTATATTAGAAGCGTCTCTCATAATTTCAAGATAATTCTACTCCAGTGCCGTGCTCGATTCAATTTATATATTTTAATTATTACGAAAAATAACTTTGTTACAGCGGTTAATATTATATAATTCAACGAGTACATTATGATGAGTATTATTCACGCAAATAAAATTTACGTAACAAGCCGTAGTGAATAATTAATATAATGATAATAATAAAAAATTAAATATATAAGAATACAATAGATTTTATTTTCAGAAATTATAAAATTATATATATAAATTTTATCGCAGTTAAATAATATAGTGTTTTAAATTTCCAAGACAATCCAAAGAAACTGACAAAGCGCCGATAATTTATTTATATTTTCCGTGTTAGTTTAATCATGCGGTTGAAATGTTCTAAATTAATTATCGTCTAAAGCGGTTTTTACATGTTTACATGAAGAATAATGAATATTTATATTCGAGCGATATATGTCAGTGGAATGATTGATAGCATTGCTGCTATAATTAATATTAAATTAAATTTAAATGAATAATCCATTGCTTGTATATTAAAATATTACTATTATTTAAATATTATTAATATTGTTAAATAGATATTTGAACTAAAAATAATTTTATCATTTATTTTAGAGTAGAAGTAGATAAATAGATTTTTATTTAATTTAAATATTTGATTATAATTATTTTGATAGTCGAGGATTCTAATGATGAAAAATTCCTAGTCATTACGAATTTTGCACTTATGGCAACGTCGATCCGGATGCGGAAACGAAATAACAAGTTTCCAATTTAAAACCCGGTATTATGTAACTCGTCTAAAAACTGGCATTTGGAATCATTAAAGTGCCATGATTTGATTTGCCGATACATTACTCGAAAAGTCCCAACGTAGTTACTCGCTCTATTAACTCAATGTTCCTGTAACTACGGGGAGGCTATATTTAATTAAAACTAGTCTTGCTTTAATGGCTTCATTATGTCTGGATATAAAGATGGATTATACATTTGTTATCTGGAATGGAGGCAGTCAGTGTTGGTATTTTGGTTGCTTTACTCCTCTCTAATGAATACTTTATTGTTTAGATGCGCCCGGTTTGCATCACGTTATATTTATGTCGTTCTATCTCAGGAGTTCATTATTTGGTGTCATTAATTTGATAAACGAGAATAATGTTTAAATAGGGTTTCAACCCTGCATGAGTTTTGGTTTATATAACAACAACGAGACATTATCTGATGACGCGCGGTTTACAATCAGCAACTATGGATGTTATAGACTGCCCCAGACAATGACAATTATGCCACGCTGCTCAAAGTCATAAAATCTAATTAAGTTTAGTTAAAAATCGTTGTCTGGATCTGTTGGCTGAAAATAGATCAAAAATATTTATATTTATAAACCTATTTTTTATAAAAAATATATAAACTATATAGACCATCTATAAATAATCTCCAACGTTCAAATTTACCGCCATAATATAAGTTGGTAGTGACCTGACACTTGACATTTGTAAATGGCGGGAAAAAGTTTCTTGAGGTTGATATAGGTTAGTTAAGTAATGGTCAGGGGAATAATCGGATGCCACATTTTTTATGTATTTATATGTAAAAATAAAGATCAAAAACAAAGACAGTAAGAAGTTTTTGAAACTATGCACTCCGACCATTACCATACATGTTTCATCCATTCGGAATCTTCAGTGGCACTTTGTCGGAATGCATAATTTCTGTCTGAATACCCCAAGTATTTCTATGTTAAATAATATGAATCTTTTGAGATTTTTTAGAGATTTTATGAGATTTTTAAAGAGTTTTTGAGGTTTTGTTGAATTTGTGTTTTTAGATTTTTTGAAATTTTTTTATATTTTTTGATTTTTTGAGGTTTTTAAGATTTTTCAGATTTTTTTGTCGACGTTTTTTAAGGTTTTTTGAGCTTTTGAGATTTTGTGACTTCTTTGAATTCTTAGAGATTTTTTGATCAAATTTTTGAGTTTCTGTGACATTTACTATTTTAAATTTTTTGAAATTTGACGTTTTAATTTTTTTGAGATTCTTTGTGAATTTTCAGATGAAAGTCTGTCTGTCTGTCTGTGTGCATTCTTACACGATAGAGGCCACAGGTTTAAACCGATTGAGCTGAAATTTGGTTTATGGGTTTGAGTTACCCGTCGGAAGAACTCATTAATTTTTGTACGACATCTGTCAAACGGAAGTGTCACTATCAAAAAATGATAGATGCAATGTTACGAAATGTCACGAAATTGGACTTGTCGGAAAAGTTTTGGGGCGACACAACCGATTTTTTAATATTTGTTTATGCAGCACTGAAATTCAGCCAGAGGAGACAAAGAAGATTTATATTAAAGCCAATTAAAAGACAAAGAAAACAACATGAAGATTTTCAATATTATAGAAAAATGAGAACTTTTGACAAACAACAGTTTTTTTAAATTTACCAGGATGACTGTTCCCTTATTTGATAAACTATTAAGAATTACGGTTATCAGCTGGGTAAATTTTTCTTATTCTTTTCTTTTTTTGGGCTAAATTATCTAAGTTAGACATTTTCCAATAAAAACAGAGAATAAAAAGAATAAAAAATCGGTTATGTAGCCCCAAAACTTTCCTTACTAGTCTCCAAACCCGTATACCAATTTTCAGCTAAATCGGATTAAACGTGTGACCTCTATCGTGGAAGAATACATACAGACAGACAGACAATAGACTCCTCAAAATGGATATTTCCATCTTTATCTTGAAACTTTTTTTAGCTCGTTTACAATACTTTTCCTTCTCGGAGGTGGGTCGGGAAAGTAAAAATTACCAAAATTTTCATGTTCATTTTTTTACGTGTTATTTGATTCTTCTTTATGTGTTTTTTTTGTTTTCTTTCTTCATTAACAAGATTAAAGAACACACACAGGAAAAAATTGGAAATCTGATTCTTGTCTTTGTTTTTAAAAAAATGTGAATTTTTGGTGTAATTTTCTTTTAAACTTTTGTATACTTTTTTACCTTCTTTTTACAAGAAAATTTCTCCTCCTCTTTTTTCTTCCACCAATGTAAATTATTTCAATAATTGTCTTTTCTGATTTTTTCGGGTACTTTTTTCCCTATTTTCTTTTGAAAATTTCCCCCTTTTTTTGTAAAAAAATGGCATTTTTTACCATTTAGTTTTTTCCCCTTTTTGCTCTTGAAAGTTTCCTCTCTTTTTTCTTTAAAAAATGATATTTTTTTAAACATTTCTCTCTTTAAATTTTTTGCACATTTTTAATTCTTTTTTCCTCTACTTACTATTGAAAATTTTCCCTGTTTTTTTTGAAATATAAGTTTTTTCGATTACTTGAAATTTTTTGCACTTTTTTGGTACTTTTTCCCCTTTTTTCTCTTGAACATTTCCACTCTTTTCACTTGAAAAGAATGGCGCTTTTTTGTTTTATTTTCTTAAAAATTTGTATTTTTGGACCTAAATTTAGCTTATTTTCACTCAAAAATTTCTCTTTTTCTCTTAAAAAAATTACACTTTTTGACTTTTTCGTTTTCTCAAAAATTTCCATATTTTAAGTTAAATTTCCTTTTTTTTCTCATAAAAATAACATTCCTTGGTCTTTAGTTATTGTTTAAATTTGCATTTTTGGAACTAAATTTCCCCTCTTTTCTCTCACAAACTTTCCCTCGTTTCTCTTGAAAATTTTCTCGCTTTATTCCTAAAAAAAGTGGCACTTATTCCTTTTTGTTTTTCCATCTTTTCTCTTGAAAATTTCCTCACTTTTTGTTCAAAAAATTACACACTTTTTTGATAATATTGTTTTCAAATTTTTTGCATTTTTTCCCTCTTTTGTCTTGAAAATTTTCCCTTTTTTCTTAAAAATTGGCATTGTTTTGAATAATTGTTTTCGTTTTCAAATTTGCATTTTTTTGCATTAATTTCCAGTATTTTCTCTTGAAATTTTCCCCTCTTTTTTCTTCAAAAATGTGAGTTTTTTCGATAGTACTCTTTTCAAATGTTTTGCACTTCTTTGGTACTTATTTCCCCTGTTTTCTCTTGAAAACTTGTACTTTTTGTCTTTTTTGTATTCTCGAAAATTTGCATTTTTGGATCTAAATTTCCCCTCTTTTCTCTTGAAAATTTCGCACTATTTTGTCTATTTTTTTCTTGAATTTTTTCAGTTTTTTGACCTGAAATAAATTGCATTTTCGCCTTTTTTTTTTTAATTTTTTTTACTCAAAAAATTCCCTCCTTTCTCCTGAAAAAATTGAACTTTTTTGTGTTTTCTGTTTTATTGAAAATTTGCATTTTTGGATCGAAATTTACCCTCTTTTCACTCACAAATTTCTTGAAAAAACCGGTTGTGTCACTCCAAAATTTTTCCGACGAGTATCCACGAATACTTTTTCAGATATTTAATGTTAAAGTTTCAAATTTTGACATTTTTTTATTATAGACAGGTCACAGTTGGAGAAACAGTTTTAACTGTTTCAAATAGAGTTTTTCAAGGACTTTCAAATGACATATTTCATGTCAAATTCCATGAGATATTTTTTATAGTACCCCTTCCGTTTGACAGATGTCGTACAAAAACTAATCGGTTCTTCCGACGGGTAAACCAAACCCATATACCAAATTTCAGCTCAATCGGATTAAACATGTCGGGAAAGTAAAAATTTTTATGTATTATAACCTCGATAAAGCAAAAACCGGAGCGATCTGTCAAATAACGAGCAGCAATCAAGTTTTGCACCCCTACCAGAGGTGAGTAATTTTTTACCATACAAAAAATTCAAAAATTTGGAAAAATTCAAAAGTATTATAAATAATGAACAACGTAATAATTGTTTATTCACAATACAATAATCTTACCATCAATATCTTACATAATATATCACTTAATTTTATCTTTATCATAATTTTGTTTATTTAATCGTTATTTATTGTTTGTATCCATAACGGTTTACGAAATCACAATGATGTTCAAATAAATTTGCGCCACCATGTATATGTTACTAATATCTTAACTTACACAGTTTTACCTAAAAATATGTTGATTATTATTACCTTTATCTAATTTAGCAAACTTAAATAATTTTCTGTCTGTATACTATTTGAAAGCTTCCAAACCTTTCCCGTATTCTAGAATTAAGCTTAATAGAATTAGTAATGACTTTAATTAAACTTTGTAAATCAAAGTAGATGTACATTGGTAGCCGTTTTCATTCTAAATTAAGATAATTATTAGATTACACGTGATTAAGATTTCCAACTCAATACTGAGAACTAACCTATTTCAATTACAACTCTCTAGTTCTAAATTTGAAGTAGTAAGTTTGCATTTATGTCCTAAATGGAAACTTGTACCATTTTAAACGAAAACTTTATTTCTTTGGTATCAATTAAAACTAAAAATAGTTATTTGTATGTCGACCTTTGCTTTTTCGGCCGTTGTTATGGGCAACGGCCGCGAAATTAAATTGTGGAGAACGCGAAGTACTCACTTCGCATACGATTTCACGAAAAAAATATTATTTATTTATAATGTACTAGCTGAATACCTGTTCTTTTCTACGAAGTTTCTTTAAGATAAGTACCTGGACGACCGAGTTTGACTAGTTTATTCTCTTTTTCTTATTTCTTCTACTCCTAGTCTTAGTAATTTTTTTTAGTCTGTATATTCTTATTAGAAGTATCAATAATTTTTTAGAAGTCTACATATTTTTTTTAGAAGTCTCCGTAATTTTTTCTAAGTCTATATATACACTTTAGAAGTCTCAGTAGTCTGTACATACTTAATAGAAGTCTCAGTAATTTTTTGGAAGTCTACATATCCTTTTTAGAAGTCGTAGTAATTTTTTTTAGTCTGTACATACTTATTAGAAGTCTCAGTAATTTTTTTGAAAGTCTATATATACTTTTTAGAAGTCTCAGTAATTTTTTGAATGTTTATATATACTTTTTAGAAGCTTCAGTAGTCTGTACATACTTACTAGAAGTCTCAGTAATTTTTTGAATGTCTATATATACTTTTTAGAAGTTTCAGTAGTCTGTACATACTTAATAGAAGTCTCAGTAATTTTTTGGAAGTCTATATATACTTTTTAGAAGTCGTAGTAATTTTCTTAAGTCTGTACATACTTACTAGAAGTCTCAGTAATTTTTTGGAAGTCTATATATATTTTTTAGAAGTCTGGGTAATTTTTTGACAGTCTATATATACTTTTTAGAAATCTCAGTAGTCTGTACATACTTAATAAAAGTCTCAATAATTTTTTTCAAGTCTATATATATTTTTCAGATGTCTCAGTAATTTTTTGACAGTCTATATATATTTTTAGAAGTTTCAGTAGTCTGTACATACTTAATAGAAGTCTCAGTAATTTTTTGGAAGTCTATATATACTTTTTATAAGTCTAAGTAATTTTTTGGAAGTCTATGTATACTTCTTAGAAGTCGTAGTAATTTTCTTAAGTCTGTACATACTTACTAGAAGTCTCAGTAATTTTTTGAATGTCTATATATACTTTTTAGAAGTTTCAGTAGTCTGTACATACTTACTAGAAGTCTCAGTAATTTTTTGGAGATCTATATATATTTTTTAGAAGTCTGGGTAATTTTTTGACAGTCTATATATACTTTTTAGAATTATCAGTAGTCTGTACACACTTAATAGAAGTCTCAGTAATATTTTGAATGTCTATATATACTTTTTAGAAGTATCAGTAGTCTGTACATACTTACTAGAAGTCTCAGTAATTTTTTGGAAGTCTATATATATTTTTCAGATGTCTCAGTAATATTTTTAATGTCTATATATACTTTTTAGAAGTTTCAGTAGTCTGTACATACTTAATAGAAGTCTCATTAATTTTTTTTAAGTCTATATATATTTTTCAGATGTCTCAGTAATATTTTTAATGTCTATATATACTTTTTAGAAGTATCAGTAGTCTGTACACACTTAATAGAAGTCTCAATAATTTTTTGGAAGTCTATATATATTTTTCAGATGTCTCAGTAATATTTTTAATGTCTATATATACTTTTAAGAAGTATCATTAGTCTGTACATACTTACTAGAAGTCTCAGTAATTTTTTGGAAGTCTATACATATTTTTTAGAAGTCTCAGTAATTTTTTGAATGTCTATATATACTTTTTAGAACTATCATTAGTCTGTACATACTTACTAGAAGTCTCAGTAATTTTTTGAATGTCTATATATACTTTTAAGAAGTATCATTAGTCTGTACATACTTACTAGAAGTCTCAGTAATTTTTTGGAAGTCTATATATATTTTTAGAAATCTTAGTAATTTTTTGAAAGTCTATATATACTTTTAAGAAGTATCAGTAGTCTATACAAACTTACTAGAAGTCTCAGTAATTTTTTGGAAGTCTATATATATTTTTTAGAAGTCTCAGTAATTTTTTGAATGTCTATATATACTTTTTAGAAGTATCATTAGTCTGTACATACTTACTAGAAGTCTCAGTAATTTTTTGGAAGTCTATATATATTTTTAGAAATCTTAGTAATTTTTTGAAAGTCTATATATACTTTTAAGAAGTATCAGTAGTCTATACAAACTTACTAGAAGTCTCAGTAATTTTTTGGAAGTCTATATATATTTTTTAGAAGTCTCAGTAATTTTTTGAATGTCTATATATACTTTTTAGAAGTATCATTAGTCTGTACATACTTACTAGAAGTCTCAGTAATTTTTTGGAAGTCTATATATATTTTTCAGAAGTCTCAGTAATTTTTTGAATGTCTATATATACTTTTTAGAAGTCTCAGTAGTCTGTACACACTTAATAGAAGTCTCAATAATTTTTTGGAAGTCTATATATATTTTTAGAAATCTCAGTAATTTTTTGAAAGTCTATATATACTTTTAAGAAGTATCATTAGTCTGTACATACTTACTGGAAGTCTCAGTTATTTTTTGGAAGTCTATATATATTTTTTAGAAGTCTCAGTAATTTTTTGAATGTCTATATATACTTTTTAGAAGTATCATTAGTCTGTACATACTTACTAGTAGTCTCAGTAATTTTTTGGAAGTCTATATTTATTTTTCAGAAGTCTCAGTAATTTTTTGGAAGTCTATATATATTTTTCAGAAGTCTCAGTAATTTTTTGAATGTCTATATATACTTTTTAGAAGTCTCAGTAGTCTGTACACACTTAATAGAAGTCTCAATAATTTTTTGGAAGTCTATATATATTTTTCAGATGTCTCAGTAATATTTTTAATGTCTATATATACTTTTTAGAAGATTCAGTAGTCTGTACATACTTAATAGAAGTCTCAGTAATTTTTTGGAAGTCTATATATACTTTTTATAAGTCTAAATAATTTTTTGGAAGCCTATATATACTTTTTAGAAGTCGTAGTAATTTTCTTAAGTCTGTACATACTTACTAGAAGTCTCTTTAATTTTTTGGAAGTCTATATATATTTTTTAGAAGTCTGGGTAATTTTTTGACAGTCTATATATACTTTTTAGAATTATCAGTAGTCTGTACACACTTAATAGAAGTCTCAGTAATATTTTGAATGTCTATATATACTTTTTAGAATTATCAGTAGTCTGTACACACTTAATAGAAGTCTCAGTAATATTTTGAATGTCTATATATACTTTTTAGAAGTTTCAGTAGTCTGTACACACTTAATAGAAGTCTCAATAATTTTTTGGAAGTCTATATATATTTTTAGAAATCTTAGTAATTTTTTGAAAGTCTATATATACTTTTAAGAAGTATCAGTAGTCTGTACATACTTACTAGAAGTCTCAGTAATTTTTTGGAAGTCTATATATATTTTTTAGAAGTCTCAGTAATTTTTTGAATGTCTATATATACTTTTTAGAAGTATCATTAGTCTGTACATACTTACTAGAAGTCTCAGTAATTTTTTGGAAGTCTATATATATTTTTCAGAAGTCTCAGTAATTTTTTGAATGTCTATATATACTTTTTAGAAGTCTCAGTAGTCTGTACATACTTACTAGAAGTCTCAGTAATTTTTTGGAAGTCTATATATATTTTTAGAAATCTCAGTAATTTTTTGAAAGTCTATATATACTTTTAAGAAGTATCAGTAGTCTGTACAAACTTACTAGAAGTCTCAGTAATTTTTTGGAAGTCTATATATATTTTTTAGAAGTCTCAGTAATTTTTTGAATGTCTATATATACTTTTTAGAAGTATCATTAGTCTGTACATACTTACTAGAAGTCTCAGTAATTTTTTGGAAGTCTATATATATTTTTCAGAAGTCTCAGTAATTTTTTGAATGTCTATATATACTTTTTAGAAGTCTCAGTAGTCTGTACATACTTACTAGAAGTCTCAGTAATTTTTTGGAAGTCTATATATATTTTTAGAAATCTCAGTAATTTTTTGAAAGTCTATATATACTTTTAAGAAGTATCAGTAGTCTGTACAAACTTACTAGAAGTCTCAGTAATTTTTTGGAAGTCTATATATATTTTTTAGAAGTCTCAGTAATTTTTTGAATGTCTATATATACTTTTTAGAAGTATCATTAGTCTGTACATACTTACTAGAAGTCTCAGTAATTTTTTGGAAGTCTATATATATTTTTAGAAATCTCAGTAATTTTTTGAAAGTCTATATATACTTTTAAGAAGTATCAGTAGTCTGTACAAACTTACTAGAAGTCTCAGTAATTTTTTGGAAGTCTATATATATTTTTTAGAAGTCTCAGTAATTTTTTGAATGTCTATATATACTTTTTAGAAGTATCATTAGTCTGTACATACTTACTAGAAGTCTCAGTAATTTTTTGGAAGTCTATATATATTTTTCAGAAGTCTCAGTAATTTTTTGGAAGTCTATATATATTTTTCAGAAGTCTCAGTAATTTTTTGAATGTCTATATATACTTTTTAGAAGTCTCAGTAATTTTATGGAAGTCTATATATAATTTTTAGAAGTCTTATTAATTAATATATAGACCATTTTTAACTATTTTTCTGAATTTATTCCCTATTTATCCCTATTTATCAGTATTTTTTCCTATTTTAATATATATTTTTCTATTTTTTATGTTTTTCCCCGTTTGTCCCTATTATTATCTATTTTTTTCTATTTTTACTATTTTTCCTTATTTTTTACCATTTTCCATTGTTTCCCAATTTTTCTCTATTTATATCTAATTTTTCCTATCGTTTTCTATTTTTTTCTTATTTTTTCCTATTTCTTCTGAATTTTCACTATTTTTCGCAAATGTTCCTTATTTACCCTGTCATCCCCTATTTTTTTCCTATTTTCTATATTTTTCACTATTTTTCTCCTATTATCCTATTTCTTTTTATATTTTTTACAGTTTTCCATTATTTTATCCTACTTTTCTTATTTTCATTAATTTGTTTCCATTTTTACTTATTTTTCCCTATTTTCCCCTTTTTAATATTTTTCATCAATTTTCCCAATTTTTTCTTTTTTTCAGATATCTTCCTGCTATTATTTCTATATTTTTTTGTGTTTATTCCTATTTTTTCCTATTATTTCATATTTTTCTTTTTCTTTACCTATTTTTCACATTTTCTTATTCTTCCATGTATTCCTAATTTTTTCCTATTTATCGCTGTTTTTTCCAATTTTCCCTTAATTTTCCCTGATTTTTCGTATCTTTTCCTGTTTTTCCCTATTTTTTATATTTCACCCTATATCTTCCCTATTTTCTCTACATCTCCTATTTTTTATATTTTTACTATTTTTCATTGTTTTTTCCTCTTTTTCCCTATTTGTCCGTATTTGTCCCTATTATTATCTATTTTTTTCTATTTTACCTATTTTTTACTATTTTCCAATGTTTCCCAATTTTTCTCTACTGATATCTAATTTTTGTATTTTACACACAGTTTTGTAGTTTTTTCTTATTTTTCCCATTTTCCCGAATTTTCACTATTTTTCGAGAATGTTCCTTATTTTCCCCTATCTTCCCGTACATTTCCCCAATTTTTTCTATTTTTCGCTATTTTCTCCATATTATCCATTTTTCCAATTTCTTTCTATATCTTTTCTGTTTTCCTTATCCTATTTTCCTTATTTTCATTTATTTGTTTCTATTTGTCCATATTTTAACTTATTTCTCCCTATTTTCCTCTTTTTTCCATATTTTTCCTCAGTTTTCCCCATTTTTTCTTATTTTTCTATTTCTTCCTGTTTTTCATTATTTTTTTCTGTTTTCACCATTTATTCCTATTATTTTACATTATTTCTAATTTTTGTCTGTTTTTTCCTATTTTTTCCCATTATTTCCTATTATTTCCCTATATCTATTTTTCCTATTTTTACTATTTACTTAATTTTTTTCTCTTTTTCACAATTTTCATATATGTTTTAGTATTTTTCCAGATTTTTTTCTTTTTGTCTCCAATTTTACCATTTTATTTTAATTTTTTCCTATTTTTCAGTTTTTTTTTCTATTTTTATATATTTTTCACATGTTTTTTCTTTATTTCTATATTTTTCTGCATATTTTCCATTTTTCCCATTTCATTCTATTTTTTCCTGTTTTACATAATTTTATCCTATTTTCCTTGTTTTTTATTTTTGTCCCAATCTGCACTTATTTTTCCCTATTTTCTCCATTTTTCTTATTTATTTATATTTTTTCTGTTTTCCCCCTATTATTTTCTATTATTACCTATTTTCATTTTTTTCTTTATTTTCTCCTATATTTCCCTGTTTTTCACTTTTTTCCCATTTTATTCTCTAATTTTTCTATTTTTCATATTTTTTTCTCAGGTCTTTTTTCCTATTTTTCTCTATCGGTAGACGCATTCACAATCGGCTTGATATTTAAAATTTGTTCCATAAATTAATCTAATGGTTAGTATTTTGTAATTAAAATAATCCTATTCTCTACAGTCGAGCAGGGAAAGTTCTGGGTTGATTTTTTGCTATTTATTCATATTTTTTCCGTTTTTCCCATTTGTCCGAATTTATTCCTATTATTCTCTATTCTTTCCTGTTTTACTTTTTTTTCTCTATTTTGTTCTTGATTTTCCATATTTTTCCCTATTTCCACTATTTTCCAGTATATTTCACCATTTTTTTGAATTTTCCCTATTTTGCTATAATATTTTCCATTTTTTCCATCTTAACCCTATTTTTCACTTTTTTCCCTATTATTTCCCTAATTCCCATATTTTTCCCATTTTCCCCTATTTTTATCTATTTTTCTCTTTTTTTCACTATTTTTTGTATTTATTCTATTTTGCTTAGGTACATCTTTTTATTTTTTATATTTCCTTATTTTTTCCTATTTATCCCTATTTATTCCTATTTGTCCTTATTTCTCCCTATTTTTAATATTTTTCCCATGTAATTTCAGTTTTTTTTTTTCGTAAAAAATCAAAAAGTATTCTTGTAAAAATCTCAAAGTTTGATTTATTTTGAGTTATTTTCAAAAAATTGAAAAAGTGCCATTTTGACAATGTTTGTTTAATTTTGTAATAATTTTTTTTATTTCAATAATTTCTTTTTTAAGAAAAACCGACACTGAGTAATTCATAAATATTTTTTTAAATTTACTACAAATTTTGAATTCGTATATTGAGTAAAAGTAAAAATCAAGCGAAACATTTTAAATTTAAAATAAGTTAATTCCGCTCTGTACAGTATTTTTAAAAATCATAATTTTTTACTTCAAAACAATAAAATCTTACACACAAAGATAAATTCCACCTCCACCAACGCGCCGGCGCGATGAGATTTCCAAAAAAAAAATAGTCGACCATGAAATATTTTAAACAAGTTTGAACAATTCCGATAATAGTGTTAGTTAGTGCGGTGAATAATTTGTTACGAAATTAAATAAAAATTGTGTTTAGTGATTTTAATATTTGTAAATTATAAAAGGTATGTTAGAAATTTATACGAATTTATTTATATTAATAATTTTTTATGGGTTTAATATAGAAAAACCAATTTCAATTTTTTTTTAAACATTTGAATTTTCTCTACAGTAATTATAACTGTTTATTACAGGGTGATTAAAATTTATATTATAAACTTTTCTTTTTGTAGTACCTTCTATATTTTATTACACAGGACGGTAATTATTTCCGAGTTCAATTAAAAAAAAAGTTTTCTATAGTCCTTTTAGTAGACAAATCAAATATAAATGTATAGGAATTATTTTTGTGTCGATTTATTTTCTTGGTAATATTTTTTTTTAAATATGAGTAAATATTCCAATCTCAAGTTTTAAATATTTACAATTATTTAGCACCTCTTATTTATTAGTAACACGTTTTGTTTTTTTTTTTTTCAGTTAAAATAAAGTGAAGTGAGAGAAAAAACTGAAGATACGAACTTCATCATAAAGGTAAGAATTATATAATTTTGTTTGGTAATGGTTAAAAATTAAAATTTATAAAAATTTGATTTATTGATAACAAGTACAAGAATTTTCCTGTACTATATTAGTTAAAATTTGAGCAATTTTTTTTTTCTAATTTTGGAGTTTTTCCAAAAAATAAACAAATTCCTCTTGATTTAAATTTTTTGCCGTATTAAATAATTTCTTATTTTTCGCAATTTTCTTTCGCTGGAAAAAAATTTTATTTTCCAAATAGTTACTTAATTTTCCTCGACTATATTTTTAAGAAAGTGTAACTTTTTACTTTTTTGTAAATTTTTTTATTCTAGTTTTAACACCATTTTTTCAGTAATTTTAGATTGTCCAAAAAAAAAATAAACAAATTTTATTGGAGTCAGATTTTTGGTAAAATAAATATTTTCTTATTTTTTGGCAATTTTCTTTTGTTGGAAAAAATTTTGATTTTCCAAATAACTACCTAATTTCCTTCGACAATATTTTAAAAAATTTAATGATTTCCTATTATTTTTTGTAATTTTTCTCTAGTTTAAACAAAATTTTTTTAGTAAATTTATATTATCAAAAAAAAAAAAATCCCTGGACTCATAATTTGGTAAAATAAATAATTTCTTATTTTTTTTGCGATTTTCTTTCGTTCGATTTTAAAAATAACTGCCGAAATTTTCCTCGACTTAATTTTTAAAAAAGTGTGTAAGTTTTTATTTTTTTTTTATAATATCCTTTAGTTTTTAAGACTTTTTCAGTAATTTTAGTACAAGAATTTTCCTGTACTATATTAGTTAAAATTTAAGCAATTTTTTTTGGAATTTTTTTTCCAATTTTGGAGTTTCTCCAAAAAATAAACAAATTCCTCTTGATTCATATTTTTTGCCGTATTAAATAATTTCTTATTTTTCGCCATTTTCTTTCGTTGGAAAAAAATTTATTTTCCAAATAGTTACTTAATTTTCCTCGACTATATTTTTAAGAAAGTGGAAGTTTTAATTTTTTTGTAATTTTCCTTTTAACAAGATTTTTTCAGTAATTTAAGATTTTAAAAAAATAAACAAATTCCCCTTCAATTAAATTTTTGGCAAATTAAATAATTTCTTATTTCTTTTATTTTGATCACATTATTTTGATTTTTCAAATAATGAACTAATTTCCCTCGGTAAGATTTACAAAAAAATGAGTATTTTCTTATTTTTCTAATTTTACATATAAATTTTTTTTTTAGTAATTTTGGTTTTTCCAAAAAATATGCAAATATTTTTTTGCGATTGTCTATTGTACTATGTATTGTATATGGAACTAATTTCCTTTGTTCATATTAGATTTTTTTAAATAATTTTTGATTTTTCAAAAAATAAGTTTCCCATGACTCATAGTTTTCATAAAATAAATTTTTAATTTATTATTTATTGGGATTTTCTTTTGTTTTGATCTTATATTTTGAAAATTTTTAGATTTTCCAAGTAAAAACTAATTTTCCGCGGCTATGTTTAAAAAAAATCGATAATTTCTTATTCTTTTGTAATTTTCTTTTGTTTTGAATGTATTATTTTGGAACAAGTTGGATTTTCCAAAAAAATAAACAAATATTTCTGGAAAATTAAATAATTTCTTATTTTTTCGCAATTTTCTTCGGTTTTGATTTTCCAAATAACTACCTAATTTCCTTAAACTATATTTTAAAAAATTAAGTGATTTCCTATTATTTTTTGTAATTTTTCTCTAGTTTAAACAAAATTTTTTCAGTAAATTTATATTATCCAAAAAATAAACAAATTTCCCTGGACTCATACTTTGGTAAAATAAATAATTTCTTATTTTTTTTGCGATTTTCTTTCGTTCGATTTTAAAAATTACTACCTAAATTTTCCTCGACTTAATTTTTAAAAAAGTGTGTAAGTTTTTATTTATTTTTTTATAATATTCTTTAGTTTTTAAGATTTTTTCAGTAATTTTAGTACAAGAATTTTTCTGTACTATATTAGTTAACATTTAAGCATTTTTTTTTGGAAGTTTTTTTTTGTAATTTTGGAGTTTTTTCAAAAAATAAACAAATTCCTCTTGATTTATATTTTTTGCCGTATTAAATAATTTCTTATTTTTCGCAATTTTCTTTCGTTGGAAAAAAATTTATTTTCCAAATAGTTACTTAATTTTTCTCGACTATATTTTTAAGAAAGTGGAAGTTTTAATTTTTTTGTAATTTTCCTTTTAACAAGATTTTTTCAGTAATTTTAAATTTTCCAAAAATAAACAAATTCCCCTTCAATTAAATTTTTGGCAAATTAAATAATTTCTTATTTCTTTTATTTTTATCACATTATTTTGATTTTTCAAATAGTGAACTAATTTCCCTCGCTTAGTTTACAAAAAAATGAGTATTTTCTTATTTTTCTAATTTTCCATTTAGTAATTTTAGATTTTCCAAGATTTTTTTTGCGATTGTCTATTGTTTTAAATACATTGTTTAAAAAAATTTAATTTCCAAATATGGAACTAATTTCCTTTGTCCATATTTGATTTTTTTAAATAATTTTTGATTTTTCCAAAAATAAGTTTCCCATGAATCATATAGTTTTCATAAAATAAATTATTTATTTATTGGGATTTTCTTTTGTTTGAATCTTATATTTTGAAAAAAAATCAATAATTTCTTATTCTTTTTTAATTTTCTTTTGTTTTGACTGCATTGTTTTTGGAACAAGTTTAATTTTCCAAAAAATAAACAAATATTTCTGGAAAATTAAATAATTTCTTATTTTTTCGCGGTTTCTATTTGTTTAAAAGCGTTTTAATTTTCCAAATAATGAACTGACTTCCCTTGAGTATATTTTTAAAAAAAAGTGAGTAATTTCTTATTTTTTTTTCAAGTTTTAACACCATTTTTTCAGTAATTTTAGATTGTCCAAAAAAAAAATAAACAAATTTTATTGGAGTCAGATTTTTGGTAAAATAAATAATTTCTTATTTTTTCGCAATTTCCTTTTGTTGGAAAAAATTTTGATTTTTCAAATAACTACCTAATTTCCTTCGACAATATTTTAAAAAATTTAGTGATTTCCTATTATTTTTTGTAATTTTTCTCTAGTTTAAACAAAATTTTTTCAGTAAATTTATATTATCCAAAAAATTAACAAATTTCCCTGGACTCTTACATTGGTAAAATAAATAATTTCTTATTTTTTTGCGATTTTCTTTTGTTTGATTTTCCAAGTGACTACCTAAATTTTCCTCGACTAAATTTTTAAAAAAGTTTTTTTTTTTTTATAAGTTCCTTTAGTTTTTAAGACTTTTTCAGTAATTTTAGATTTTCCAAAAATAAACAAATTCCCTTTGAATAAAATTTTTCGCAAATTAAATAATTTCTTATTTTTTTTGTTTTGATCACATTATTTGAAAAAAAAATTGTTTTTTCAAATAATAAACTAATTTCCCTCTACTTGATTTACAAAAAATAAGCAATTTCTTATTTTTTCTTATTTCCACTTTAAATTTTTTTTAGCAATTTTAAATTTTCCAAAAAAATATTCAAATATTTTTACTCGATTGTACTTTTGTAAAATGCATTTTATATCTCATAACAAAAAAAAAAATAAACAATTTATTAAAATAAAATTAATACCTCTGAAAAGGCAATAGAAAATACTATAAATGAGAATTTTTTCAAAATTTTTCAGCAAAAATTGTAACCTTGAGAAAAGGGTGAAACCAAAAGAGGGGAAATTAAAAAATCGTTAAAGTTGCGGTCTCTCCCTATTATCACAACCACAATTATTTATCTAAAATTTTTAAAAACTTCTTAAATATTTAATATGGTTTTCTCTTTCTATCAATAGTCGGTATGTTTTAATAACGTTGATAGTTTTTATGTTACAGGGGTTAAACCATATGAAAATTAAAAATTTAAAGTCAAAAATACATTTTATATCTTATAACAAAAAAAAATAAATAATATATTAAAATTAAATTTATACCATTGAAAGGGGAATAAAAAATAATATAAATAATAATTTTTTCAAAAGTTTTTGGCAAGAATTGTGACCTTGAGAAAAGGGAGAGACCAAAGGAGGGAAAATTTAAAAATCCTTTATGGTCTCGCCCTATTTTCACGGCCATAATTTTTTATCTAAAATTTTGAAAAAATTCAAAAATATAGAATGTTGCTTTCTATTTCTATCAACAGTCAGCACATTTTAATTATGACGATATTTTATTATGTTACAAGGGTTAATCGATATGAAACTAAAAATTTTAAGACAAAAATGCATTTTATATCCCATAAGAGAAATAAATAAATACTTTATTAAAATGAAATTAATACGACTAAAAAGGCAATAAAAAATACTATAAATGAGAATTTTTTCAAAATTTTTCAGCAAAAATTGTAACCTTGACAAAAGGGAGAAATCAAAAGAGGGGAAATTAAAAAATCTTTAAAGTTGCGGTCTCTCCCTATTCTCACAACCAAAATTTTTTAACTAATATTTTAAAAAAATTCTTAAATATAGAATATGTTTTTCTCTTTCTATTAGCAGTCGGCAAATTTTAATAACATTGATAGTTTTTATGTTACAGGGGTTAAACGATATGAAAACTAAAAATTTAAAGACAAAAATGCATTTTAAATCCCATAACACAAATAAATAAATAATATAACCTTAGAAAATATCGATATAAAGAGTTTGTACAGTTCGAGTATAAGATTAAAATTTACCTTTAATTACTTTTTGCAGTTCGAGTCCGGCATTAGGATTAAAGTATTAGTATTTTTGCAGTTCGTGTGCACCGAAAAAAGATATTGGGACGTAATTAATCCCAATTTGAAAAACAATTATAAATAAATTTTTTACCGGTTAAATTAAACGTATACAAAATTTTATAGTTGTCATCTGATAAAATAAATTACGAAAAATAAATATAGGAACAGAGTTTAAATAAATAAACATTATACAGTAAACTAATTTTGATTTTTTAACCTAATGGATTAAAAAAAATTCAATTAATTTGATTTATAAAGAAGATATGCGCTACTGACAAATTTATTATTGCTAAAATCGTGTGTAATAACCTGATAGATTTAGTGAAAATCACAAAATACATCATTCTATTTAACACACTACTCTGGTTTATGCACGTAAATCGCTTTAAGCTCGTAGAATAGCGGATATAACCAAAATCGCAAATATTTTACTGCTGCGTAACATATTAATCTGACGCTTTCAATATACAAGGTGATTAATGTAATTTTTATGTTCAACAAAAAAATTTAAAAATACTCGGTTTCGGTAGAATTTTTATTTTCAAGCTTAAATTTTCCAATAATAAATGGTACGAGTCAATATTTTCTAAATTTAAAATTGTGTAGTTAATTATTTTTATTTGCCCATAATCAAACATTGAGCTACATACCAAATACATGAGAAAATATAGTAGATATATTTTTAAAAATAACTAAAAAAATTATGGCCCCTATCGATAGATATGAATCAATTTAATTTGATCATTCCACTTATTTTTAATTCTTTTTACATCATCAAAGTTCATCCTTCGATTACCTGTATTCAGACCCCACCTGCTCTTAATATAAATGTAGATTAACTGGTTCTCAGATATAATAGGATCGGTATAATTGAAAGAAAGATATTTAAATATAAACTCTGAATAGCTAACGTGTTAAATGTTAAGCAGGATTAAGGAAATTTGACAAAAGTTGAGTTATTTTTTGGACGCCCACTTAACAATATCTATTAAAACAGATTTTACCAAGATTTTAAAGGAAATGCGTTTATGATACCTAAAATGTGGGGAAAAAGGACGCAAAAAACAAGTTTGGCAAAAATTTCTTTCAAACAACAGAAAATCGCGAAAAAATAAGAAATTATTTATTTAACCAAAAATTTGAGTGCAGAAAAATTTGTTTATTTTATGGACAATCGAAAATTACTGAAAAAATTTTGTTAAAACTAGAAAAAATTACAAAAAAAATAGGAAATTGCTTAATTTTTTAAAATATAGTCGAGTGAAATTAGGTAGTTATTTGAAATTTTTTTCAAACAAATGAAAATAAGATATTATTTATTTTACCAAGTCTAGGGAAATTTGTTTATTTTTTAGACAATCTAAAATTACTGAAAAAATGTTAAAACTAGAATAAACTTATAAAAAAATCAAAAATTACTCAATTTTTGTAAAACCTACTATACTAATTATTGGGAAGATTAAAAAAAAATAAGAAATTATTTTATTTTCCAAAAATTTGAGTGAATGGCAATTTGACTATTTTTTGGAAATGCAAACTTGTTCCAAAAAATGAAGTCAAAACGAAAGAAAGACAAAAGGATAAGAAATTTCTTTTAAACAAAGTCGCGGAAAATTAGTGTATTACTTGGAAATTAAAAAAAAATTCAAACAATGTGATCAAAACAAAAAAAAATCGCAAAAAAAATGTAATTATTTATTTTACGAAAATTATGAGTCAAGGGAAATTTAGTAACACTCAAATTAACTTTTAGCCAAAACTGCACCTTTTCGCTATTTTATACTTTTATACGTATTTTTTTAAAATATTTAAGTATTTGAAAATCACTTAAAACATCGTTAAAATATCCATAAAAGTACTTAAAAAATCTCAAGCATCTTGGTGTTGAAAAATAAAAAAAAATCCTTAAAAAAATACCTAAAAGGATCCATAAAAGTATTAACAAACCAAAAAAAAATCCTTAAAAAATTCTAAAAAAAATCCTAGAATAATCCTTCCTTAACAAATCGATTAACCACCACAATTCCTTGAAAAACTTAAGTA
Organism: Neocrepidodera transversa; assembly: GCA_963243735.1. Taxonomy (NCBI): domain Eukaryota; kingdom Metazoa; phylum Arthropoda; class Insecta; order Coleoptera; family Chrysomelidae; genus Neocrepidodera; species Neocrepidodera transversa. Next base: position 8,833,885 of record OY725347.1, read on the forward strand.
ATAATTATAAAAGTTGAAAAATTCTGAAAAAACATTCTCTGAAAAATTCCTAAAACTGAATAATCTTAAAATAACTCTTAAAATATTCTTAAATAATTATCCTAAAAAAACTTTTAAAAACCCTTAAAAAATCATTTAAAATCCTTAAAAAGATATTTAAAGTTTTTGAATATTTCCAAAATTCCTAAAACTTCGTTGAAAACATTTTTAAAAAAATCCTTAAAAAATCATAGAAAAAATTCTAAGAATTTCTTGAAAATCTTTGGAACGTTTTGAAAAATCCTAAGAAAATTTCTTCAAAAATCCTTGAAAAGTCCTTAAAAAAAATCTTTATGAAATCTTAAAAATACCGTGAACAATTCTCGAAAATTTGTAAAATTGCTAAAAATCTGTACAAAAAGTTATGAAAATCCATTAAAAAATCCATTCTTATAAATCCTTGAAATTTAAACAAACCTTGGACAATTCTCGAAAATTTCTAAAAATCCTTAAAAATTAATTAAAAAGTTCATGAAAATCCTTATAAATTGAAGCTTTTAAAAATCTTTGTAAAGTTCTTCAAAAATTTTTGAAATGTCCTTAACAAATTCTTTATAATTCCTAAAAATCCTGGAAAATCGATTGAAAACTCCATGAAAATTCCTTCAAAAATACTTTGAAAATCCTTAAAAAAAATTTTATAACACCTAAAAAAACCTTAAACAATTTTAAAAATCATCTAAAAATCGTGAAAATCCAGTTAAAAATTCATGGAAATCCTTCAACAGTTCTTGAAAATTCTTCAAATAAAAAATTCTAAAGAAATTATTGAAAAATCTTATAAGATTCTTAAAAATACTTTAAACTTGATTAAAAACTATGAAAGTTTATTCAAAAATCCTTGAAAAGTCCTTAAAAAATCTTCATAAAACATTAAAAAACCTAGAAAAATTCTCTAAAATTCCTAAAAATCTAGTCAAAAAGTTCATGAAAATCCTTCAAAAGTCCTTGAAAAATTCCTTAAATTCTTTTTGAAAATTAATAAAAATCATTAAATGTTAGTTAAAAAGTCTATATAATGTTCATCCAAAAGATTTGAAAAGTCCCTAATGAATTTTATAAAATTTATAAAAATCCTGGAAACTTGTTTGAAATCTCCATGAAAATTCCTTCAATAATCCTTTAAAATTCCTTAAAATTCTTTTTTAAAAAATCTTTTAAAAAAACCTTGAACAATTCTCGAAAATTTCTAAAAATCCTTAAAAACTAGTTAAACAGTTCACGAAAATCCTTATAAAATCCTAAAATTCTTAAAATCGATTGAAGCTTAGTTGTAAAGTATATCCTTCAAAAATCCTGGAAAAGTCCTTAATGACTTCTAAATTTCTAAAACTTAGGTGCATGAAAAATCCTTTAAAAAATTTTGAAAAGTCCTTAAAAAATCTTTAAATAAACCTTGGACAATTAACGAAAATTTTTAAAAATCCTTAAAAACCAGTTAAAAAGTTCATGAAAATCCTAAAAAGTCCTTAGATTCTTTTAAAAAGCTATGTAAAGTTCTTAAAAAATTATTGAAATGTCCTTAATGAATTCTTTATAATTCCTAAAAATCCTGGGAAATCGGTTGAAAACTTCATGAAAATTCCTCCAAAAATCCATTAGATGTCCTTAAAATTTTTTTTATAAAACCTTAAAAAATGTTTTAAAAAAACCATGAACATATCTAAAAATCGTTAAAATCCAGTTAAAGTTCTTGAAAATTCTTCAATTAAAAAATTATTGAAAAATCTTATAAAATTCTTAAAAATCCTTAAAACTTGGTTAAAAATAATCCTTGAAAAGTCCTTAAAAAATCTTTATAAAATCTTAAAAAACCTAGAACAATTCTCTAAAATTCCTAAAAATCTAATCAAAAAGTTCAAAAGTCCTTGAAAAACTCCTTAAATTCTTTTTAAAAATCCTTTATGCTTAGTTAAAAAGTCTATATAAATTCCTTCATAAATCCTTGAAAAGTCCTTAAGGAATTCTATAAAATTGCTAAAAATTCTTGAAAATTTCTTAAAAAAATCGTTATAAAACCTTCAAAAATCTTAAAAAAAAAAGAGAATAATTTTGGAAAATTTCTAAAAATCCTTAAAATATAAAAGTCTTTAAATTCTTTTTAAAATTAATAATTTTTAAAAATCCTTGAAAATTGGTTTAAAACTATGAAAGTTTATTCAACAATCCTTGAAAAGTCCTTAAAAAATCTTTATAAAATCTTAAAAAACCTAGAACAATTTTCTAAAATTGATAAAAATCTTGTCAAAAAGTTCATCTTCAAAAGTCCTTGAAAATGTCTTTAAATTCTGTTTGAAAATTTTTAAAAATCCTTTATGATTAGTTAAAAAGTCTATAGAAATTCCTTCATAAATCCTTTAAAAGTCCTTAAGAAATTCTTTAAAATTGCTAAAAATTCTTGAAACTCAATAAAAAAACCTTCAAAAATCCTTCAAATTTCATAAAAAAAATCGTTATAAAATCATAAAAAATCTTTAAAAAAGCCTTAAATAATTCTAGAAATTTTCTAAAAATCCTTAAAATACAGTTAAAAAAAATCATAAAAATCAGTTTCAAGTCCCTCAAAATTCCTAAAATTATTTTTGAAAATTCTTAAAAATCCTTGAAGTTTAGTTGAAGTTTATGTAAATTTTTTCAAAAATTCTTGAAAACTCCTTAATGATTCCTTCAACAATCTTTGAAAAGTCCTTAAAAAAATCTATAAAAACCTTAAAAAGGATTAAAAAACCTTAAACAATTCTCGAAATTTTCTAAAAATCCTTAAAAATTAGTTAAAAAGTTCATGAAAATCCTTGTTATGTCCTTAAATTTTTTTTGAAAATTAAGAAAAATCATTAAATGTTAGTTAAAAAGTCTATGTAAAGTACTTCCAACATTTTTGAAAAGTCCTTAATGAATTATTTAAAATTCGTAAAAATCCCGGAAACTTGGTCCTGAAAATTCCTTCCAAAAATCTTTGAAAATTCCTTAAATTTTTTTTTATAAAACCTTAAAAAAACTACAATTCTAGAAAATATCTAAAATTCTTAAAAAAAGGTACTAAAAATCCTTAAATCACTCCGTGACAATTGCTTTAAAAACCCTTAAAAGCCCTTAAAAGAATCTTTATAAAAATCTTGAAAAATATTTTAGCCTTGACCAATTCTCAAAAATTTATAAAAATCCTTAAAATCCAGTTAAACAGTTTACGAAAATTCTTATATAGTCCTTGTATTATTTTTGAAAATTCTAAAAAATCCTTGAAGCTTAGTTCAAAAGTCTATATACATTCTTTTAAAAATCCTTGAAAAGCCCTTAATGAATTTTTTAGGTCCCTAAAATTCTTTGAAACGTAATTGAAAACTACTGCTTCACAATCCTTAAAATGTCCTTGAAAAAATCATTATAAACCCTTAAAAAATCTTTCAAAAAACCTTTAATAAATCTGGAAATTTTCTAAAAATCCTTAAAATCTACTTAAAAAAAGTTCATGAAAATCCTTCAGAGGTCCTTAAATTCTTTTTGAAAATTATTAAAAAACCTTGAAAACTATGTATATATCAAATTCCATCAAAAAATCATTGTAAAGTCCTAAATCTTGAAAAATCATAAAAATCTATGAAGCTTAGTTGAAAAGACCATAGAAATTGCTTCAAAAATCCTTGAAAAGTCCTTAAAATTCATAAAACTTAGGTGAAAACTCCATTAAATATCCTATAAAAATGCTTGAAAAGTCGTTAAAAAATCATTATAAAACATTAAAAATCTTTAAATAAACCTTAGACAATTCTCGAATATTTCTAAAAATCCTTAAAAAGTCCTTAAATTCTTCAACAGTTAAAATATCTTTTTATATTTTTTTTTCAAATTGAGATTAATTACACTTTATACAACCCCATTATTCAATGCCTTTTCTATCCACAATTTTAATGTTATTCTCTATCATATAATTCTGATATTAAAATTTTGTTCAATATAGAAGGAAAACAAAGAACTATCTCCGATCTCCAAATTTTATTGTATAAAATATTAAAATCAACCATTTATCCATTACAAGTGTGACCAATAATACCTACTAATTTAATTATCAAAAACTGCCATCAAATCAACCCGATTCTATTTATTTCTGGTAATTTTATCCACGTTTACATCCACTCATTTCAACAGTCCATGGACTATTAGCACGTATGATAATATCACTCGATAAATCAGAGGTGAATGGCGAAATTTATTGCCCTATTAGTCTTACCAGGAGTAGAACAAATAACAAATATTGGAACCAAATATTAACCCAGCGCCTTATTAGTCGGGGGCTACCTTCTCATAAATTATTCAGTTAGTTGGCTGTGGTCTCGATTCTAGAAGCCGGCTGATAAAGGCCCTTCCATCGGATAAGAACTCATTCGGTAAGTTATATATGGAAACGGTGCTCCATGCATGCATGCGATTAATGAAGGTCTAAGCTAATATTTAATTGTCGTCAAAAATAATTTAAAAAAAAATTATTAATTTTTATTTCGGTTTAAAATATTCAAAAATATTGATTAGGTTTATAAAACTTTATATTAAAAGCGGCAAAATTAGGGAAAACATACAATATGGCGATTTTGAAAAATATAAAAAAAACAGGAAAAAATAAAGCAAAATAGGAAAAATAAAAAAAATAGGGAAAAATAGGGAAAAATAGAAAAATGGGAAAAATAGGGAAACAGTAGGGAAAACTGGGAAAAAATGAGAAAAATAGGACAAACTAGGGAAAAATAACTACAGATAAGGACGTTGTATATCACACTGAAAACAATAAAAAATTGTTACATGTGTATTTAATCAATGTCGGTCTTGAGGACCTTCTACTGTACCAATTTAAACCAAAATCTAATGATCGCATTCTAGGCACACACCGACTCTCCATACCAAATTTCAGCTTGATTGGTCAAGAGGTTCGGCAGTTATCGTGGAAGATTACACACAGACACACAGACACACAGACACACAGACACACAGACATACAGACACACAGACACACAGACACACAGACACACAGACACACAGACACACAGACACACAGACATACAGACACACAGACATACAGACACACAGACACACAGACACACAGACACACAGACACACAGACACACAGACACACAGACACACAGACACACAGACACACAGACACACAGACACACAGACACACAGACACACAGACACACAGACACACAGACACACAGACACACAGACACACAGACACACAGACACACAGACACACAGACACACAGACACACAGACACACAGACACACAGACACACAGACACACAGACACACAGACACACAGACACACAGACACACAGACACACAGACACACAGACACACAGACACACAGACACACAGACACACAGACACACAGACACACAGACACACAGACACACAGACACACAGACACACAGACACACAGACACACAGACACACAGACACACAGACACACAGACAGACCATAGGCTGAAAATGGTTTCAATCTTCTTGGGGGACCTCAAAATGGATATTTCCATCGATATCTCGATTTTTTTTTTGCTCGTTCACCTTACTTTCCCTTTGATGGGTCCGGGAAAGTAATAGAGAAAATTGTAAAAATAGGAAAAAATATGGGAGAAAAGTTAAAAATAGAGTAAAATCGTGAAAATTTGGGGAAAATAGCGAAAAATACGAACAAATAATGCAAAATTATCAAAAATTGAGCAAAACGGAGATATTTGGGAAAATTAGTGAAAAAACTGGAAAATTAGGGCGAAATGAGGAAATTCTGGAAAAATAGAGAAACAGACAAAAATAGGAAGAAATAGGGAAAAGTTTGAAAACTAATAAAACAGGAAAAAAATATAAAAAAATGGGAAAATTAGAGAATGAATATGGAAACATATGAGAAAATGGTGAAAATAAGGCAATATTGGGGAAAATAAGTAAAAATGGAATATATTAAATAATACAAATTAAATAACAATAATGAAAAACACAATATGAAAAAATAGAAAAAGTATCGAAAAATAGCGAAAATAGGAGAAAATAGGGAGAAATAGGGAAAATAAGTACAAATAGGATAAAATAATAGAAAACAGGATAAAAAATAAAGAAATAATAAAAATGAAAAAAATGTGGAAAAATGTCGAAAACTAGAGAAAATAGGGGAAAAATAGTAAACTTTGCGACGAATTGGGAAAAATAGGAAAAACTAGGAAAGATAGATAAAATTGGGATATTACAGATAAATACATATAAATCGATAAAAATAAGGAAATATATGAGAAAACAGTGAAATATAGGGGAAAATAAAGAAAAATAATAAAAATAGGGAAATATAGATATAATACTGACAAAACAGTAATAAATAATGAAAAACAGCAAGATTTGGAGGAAATGGGAAAAACAGAAAAATAGGGAAAAATATAAAAAATAGAGAAAACCCGTATAAAATATGGAAAAGCAGGGAAAGACAGTGTAAAATAGCTATTAGTACCGAAAAATTGGGAAAAATAAGAAAAAATAAGAATAAATGGTGAAAAATGGGAACAAATAAGGAAAATAGGAAAAAATGGAAAATTGTAAAAAGTAGGAAAAAACATGCAAAACAGGAAATAATAAAAAATAATAGAAATAAATAGCGAAGGAAAATGGTGTTTAAGAAAAATGGTGCGTTCGACGATTCGTACTGTCTTCTAGACTGACATGGTGGTCATATATACAGTTCCGGTACAACTCTAAAGGTCGCTGGACCGATACTGCAGCTGGATCTGGTTGTAGGCTCGAGATCCTACTCGAACTGGGATTGCCACTGGAACTCTGGCTACCACTGCACCTGAATAGATCGATCCCGGCTGCGGTATACGATAAGGTTGGCTAGATTACAACTATTACGACTACTGATTTTATTTTTCAAGTTAATTCTAGTCCAATACCATGCGCGATATAATTAATATATTTTAATTATCACAGCAATCAGGTAACTTCGTTACAATATGTGAGATTTTTTCTAGTTCCATCGTGTAAACTTTTTATTTAATGATATACCCTTATAATGTATAGACCAGCTAATAAAAAGATTACAATAGTGAATTATTATTTACTCGTCTTTAAAAGTAGAATCCATTTGTTACGAGCCTGTAGGTATTTAAACCCCACTTATAGCGAGCAGCATCTGTTGTTTTTGTCCATATTATGCATTACATTTATCTGGAATGGCATTGAAATATCAAAATATTTGTTCAAATTGACGTCCACTTAATGAATGCTAAAAAGGTGTGTGATAATATAAAGGAGAGTAAGTGAACAATTTTCCTATAACTCGAATCTCGTGGAACTGATAGTGGTTGGTGGCACAGGAAATAACAGCATTACGGTACTGATTTCAAGACAAATACTAAAGAATGGTCAGAAAAAAATAATAATGATCTAAGAACGACCATTAACAGTATTGATGTAATGGGAATGTATACTCCAAAAAAATGTAGGTAGGTACAATGTGAGTGGAGCGTTTGCTCGCCCCTCCACTACGGCCAGCCGAGGCCTATTGTGGCTCACCCCTATGGGCTATAATTCATCATACAATCCACACCTTATCACGAAGTCTATGGTTGATTTAGGTGAAGCTTCCTTGAAGTCGGTAGGCTCCAGCTGAACAAAACCAAACGTACGAAGCTTATTTATTTCTAGGGCAGAGCAGGAGCATAATATATACTCCGCTGTTTCGTCTTCCACACTACAGAAGCGATAGTCCGATATTTGACTCAGACCTAGCTTCTTCAGATGGTCCTCAGACGACAGTGCCCTGTAAGCAGTCCAATTGAAATGCGTAGATCAATTCTACTACAGTCTAGGATCTGCGATAGGATACCTGAGGGTTTGACTATAAACGCCTTAGAGTGAGCTAACCCAGGAATGATCTTTCCAGTGTGGCTATTACAGGCGCTATGTTATCTACCCCGACAGCGGCAATGGAAAGATTTCTGGGTCTTACTCCTCTCCATATATTACTGGAGCAGGAGGCCAGAATGACTTCCTATAGAGCCATGTCGGTGGCTAGTCAAATTGAGGGGGAGAGGCTATGGGACCACTCTGGACTGCTGCGAGAGATGAGTACTCACCACACTCTCGGAATGGGTTCGGATGTGCTCTCTCCCAGAACTCACATGCAGAAGTCCTTCAACGTCCTTCTTCCGAGAAGAGACGAATGGGAAAAGGGGGAGATCCTCTTTCCAGGGACGGCTTATGTACTGTATACAGATGGTTCAAAGACCCCAAGTGGTGTTGGAGCCGGAGTGTACAGCAGAGTTGACATCACAGTAAGCCTCGGCAAGTATTCTACCATCTTTCAGGCGGAGGTTTTCGCTATAGAATTGTGTGCAAGAGTGTTGGTAAACCATCATCTTGTCAACAAAAGCATTTACATTTTATTAGACAGCCAGGCAGCTTTAAAAGCACTGAGCTCCAACCGGCTGGACTCGAAGCTGGTGTGGAATTTCATCGAATCCCTGGATCGCATTGCTACCAGTAACAGGGTAACACTACTCTGGGTACCTGGGCATGAAGGAGTGGAGGGCAATGAGAAAGCCGACACCCTTGCGAAAAGAGGTGCAGAATCCGAGTTCATTGGACCGGAACCATTTTTCGGCATCGCCAAAAGCAGTGCCAAAGACACTATCTGTTAATGGGCCGAGAGGAAAACTCTCCAGCACTGGAAATATATTCCTGGGTTAGGTCACTCTAAGGCCTTTATAGTCAAACCCTAACCTATCGCAGATCCTAGAATGGAGTAGAAGTGATCTACGCATCCTAATTGGACTGTTTACAGGGCACTGTATTCTGCGGTACCATCTGAAGAAGCTAGGTCTGAGTCAAACATCGGACTGTCGCTTCTGCAGTATGGAAGACGAAACGGCGGAGCATATTTTATGCTCTTGTCCTGCCCTGGAAATGAATAGGCTTCGTACGTTTGGTTTTGTACAGCTAGAGCCTACCGACTTCAAGGAAGCTTCACCTAAATCAACCATAGACTTCGTAAGAAGGTGTGGATTGTATGGTGATTTATAGTCCATAGGGGTGAGCCAGAATAGGCCTCTGTTGGCCGCAGTGGAGGGGCGAATAAACGCTCCACTCACATTGAACCTACCTACCTACCTACCTTCCAGTGCTGGAGAGTTTTCCTCTCGGCCTATTTCCAGATAGTGTCTTTGGTACTGTTTTGGGCCATGCCAAAGAATATTTCCGGTCCAATGAACTCGGATTCTGAACCTCTTCTCGCAAGATTGTCGAGTTTCTCATTGCCCTCCACCCCTTCATGCCCAGGTACCCAGAGTAGGGTTATTCTGTTACTGGTAACAATGCGATCCAAGGATTCGATGCAGTTCCACACCAGCTTCGAGAGAATATAACAGGATAAGGCGTTGAAGAATCGATATTGATGATATTGAGGTACTACTACAAGGATATTGTAGAAGCGAAGGAACTAATGAGGTTCATAAACATATCTAATAGAATTACACCAAGATGTATGGGAACAAGGGTATACAACATAATAGTTCAGCTGAACATTATAGCCCTGAAAGGAAAATTGAAATAGTCGGAACACTTTTTCCAAGCAAAATTGGTACCTGGGATAGAAGCAACACACAATAAGCTGTAAGTCCCGCCTAGATTAAACCTGGTAGCAGAAAATAAATATTAAAGTTAAAAGCAAGTAAGCCAGTATGGTTCAGAAAAAAAAATTTAAGATACTAATAAGAAAGTATCATATTATTTTTAATTGAAAAATTTAGGTTAAAAAAACCAAAATTGAACTAAAGTTTCACCAAACAAAAAACCAATTTATTTAATATTTTAAACATAATACAAAAATAAGATAAAAATGTGTAACTAAAAACACTAATAAAAATTAAATATTCTAAAAATCACAATACAAAATAAGTACTAAATTGCTGATAATCGTCTATTATCATCAACACTACCAAAATTATCAGCATGTACATAAGTATTATCTTCATTTTCCATATTCATCGATAACTTTTTATCATCATTAAAATCCTCTAAATGCTTAAAATGCCTAACGAAAATATTTTTAATTCCAATATTGCGTTTATACAAAACAAACAAGATAATCACAAAATGTGCATGAGCTAAAATTTGCGGAATAAACAAACTATACAACAAAACCATTTCGATCATTAAACTAAATTGACAATATATTATAATAATATGATATATAATCATTGGTAAAAATGAAAATGCTATTATAAGTGATACTTCAAATAAGTAATAAGTATGTAAGTAAGTTTGTTTTAAATTTAATTTAGTAACTAAAATATATAATATTATAATAGTTATTAAAAATATAGTATATATTATATATACAGAATATTCTGTGAAATTAATGTAAGGAATATCAGTTATATAACAGTAATATCTGATTGTAATAATATAAGTTATAAATGTTATTATATTTAAAATAATTATAACATATATTCTTATTAGATCATAATTTTCTAAGTAATGTGGACGTAAAGATATTATAAACCAATCAATTGCTAATAATAAAGATAATATAAAATACAACATTAATACAAATTTATATAATTGTATTATAGAACAAAATACCTCTTGACTTATAACTTCTTCAAACAATTCTATAACAATAAAATCCACAATAGCTTTTATTTGACTTATAATATCTAAAAAACATAAATTTAAAATATACAAATTTAATTTTTTCCGTAATTTTTTAAACCGACAAAAGATGTAAATTGTGAATATTTCTAGAATTATGATTATTCCGCCTAAAATGATGTCTTTAAAGATGTTTATTATGAAACTGAATGTCATATATGTTTTAAAGATGTTTTGTAATTCTTCATTTGTTACATCATCGAATACCTCATATTCTTCTAAAGTCTCGTTTATTGGCGGCATCGCTATAAATAATAAAATTGAAATTAAATTAAGTCTTTCTATATGTATGATAGAGATGATGATAATGAGCGAACGGAGGAGTGTTAGATTTTGCATCGTTAAAGTTTAGATACATGAGCAGTCAAGAAAGATAAAATATTTGTTGTAAATAAATTAAATTATATATAATCATTGTTTATCACAAAAATTCGATAATTTATATTTATCGGTTCTATAGCCGCGTGGGCTAAGGGGCTGATACTTAAATTTAAAATTCACGGAGGCGTGGATTTAAATCCTAATCCATAAAATAGGGAAAAATTGAAAAAAAGCAGAGAAAATAGGAAAAAATGGTCAATTTAGGGAAAATAAGAAAATATAGGCAATAATAAAATAGAAAAAAATGGGAAAAATTGAAAGAAAAAACATAAAAAAATTCTGTGGTATCTTAGTTTGTGCTTTATTTCTTTTTCCATAAAAAAATACTAGACAACATGAAATAAACCAAGGAAAAATAGGAAAAACAAAAAAGATTAGAAAAAAATAGGGAAAAAATAAGAAAACGTCGACAAAAATTAGAAAAAAAATGAGACAAATAGAAAAAGACCTAAACAAGTAATTGTAAAAAAAAACAGGAAAAATGGGGAAAAATAGTGAAGAATATAGAAAAAAGGAAAAAAAACCAAAATCCCAAAAATCGAATAAACAGCCGGTAAAAAACACAAGAAATCGAAAAATATCGCAGAAAATCGCAAATTTTTTTTAAATAAAATCGTAAAGAAGCGCAAAAAAATCGAAACAAAATTCCAGAAAAAAAAACATAAAAAAAAAACACAAGAAATCGCAAAAAACAACCAAAAAAACCGAAAACAATGGTAACTATCCAAAGTTAAAAAAATTCGAACGAATTCAAATAAATCGAAAAAAATCAGAGGAATAAGACAAAAATGAGAAAAAACAAAAAACAAAAAAAATAGAAAAAAAAATGAGGAAAAATTAAAACAAAAACAGAAAAAACAAAAAATTCGAAAAAAAAACAGGAAATAATATTTGAAAAATGAGAAGAAAAAATCAAAAAAAAAAAAGAAAACATTGGTAAACAAAATTTCAAAAAAAATCTCAAAATAAACAAAAGAAATCGCAGTAAACAGCTTAAATAATTAAAAAGTGGGAAAAAAACACAAAAAATTGCAAATGCAAACAATCGGAAAAAAATCACAAAAAATTGCAAATGCAAATAATCGAAAAGAAAAATATCAAAAAATGGCAATCAATCGAAAAAAAATCGTAAAAAACAAACAAAAAGCCGAAAATAATTGTAAAATGAAAAAATTCAAACGAATAGAAAAATCAGAGAAATAAGAAAAAAATTAAAAAAATCAGAAAACAAAAGAAATAAAAAAAAACAATACAATGAGAAAAAATGAGCAAAAATTGGAACAAAATCAGAAAAAACAAGAAATTCGAACACAACAGGAAAAAAAATTGAAAAATAAACAAAAAATGAGAAAAAATCGGAAAAAAGTAGAATACATTGGTAAAAGTTGAAAAAAACGAAGGAAATTAAGAATATGTAAAAAAACCGAAAAAAAAAAACGAGAAAAGCAAAAATATGCAAAAACCGAAAAAAAAACGCAAAAAAGCAATAGAAAAAAGTCGCTAAAAAGTCTGAAAAATCTCAAAAAATTGGAAAGAATAAAAAAATTAAAAAATTTGAAAGATTTGAAATAAATTGCAAATAATTACAATTATTCAAAAACGGTAAAAAAATCGTAAAAATCGAAAGAAAATCTCCAAAAAAAAATACAAAATAACAAAACATAAAAAAAATTTCAAAAAATCGAAAAAAAATTACAAAAATATCCAAATGCCCAAATAATCGAAAAAAATTCAAAAAAATCGCATTTACTTTTATTTGTTGCAATTTTATTTATAAAATGAAAACTTGTTTAGGGGCGTTGAGCGATTTTTAAATAGGTAAAAAATAGAAAAACCGGAAAATATAGTGAAAAATAGGCAAAATGGGGAAAAGAATAAAAAAAACAGTAAAAAAACAGGAAAAAACTAAAAAATGAGGAGAAAAATTACAAAAAATTGCAAATGAAAATAATCAGAAAATAAACGCAAAGAATGGCAAGTAATCGGAAAAAAATCACATAAAACAAACAAAAATCCGAAAACTGTAATTAAAGAATAAAAAAAAATGAAGCATAAAAAAAAAATTAAATAAATCGAAAAGGACAGAAAACAAAAGAAATTAAAAAAAAACAATACAATAAGAATAAATTGAGGGAAAATTAGAAAAAAATCATGAAACACAAAGAACTAGAAGAAACCGGAAAAAAATGGAAAAATAAGAAGAAAAAACAAGAAAAAATCGGAAAAAATCGAATAAAAAAATGAGTAGAAGTTGAAAAAATTAGAAAATGTCTGTGAAAAATAAACAAAATTATAAGACAAGAAAAAAACGAGAAAATAAAAAAAATATAAAAAACGCAAAAAAGTAAGAAAAAATTGCTAAAAAACGCAAGAAATCAAAAAATATCGCTAAAAATTGCAAAAGAATCGTAAAAAATTGGAAAAAAATCGTAAAAAACCGAATAAAAATAATTTAAAAACTGGAAAGAAAAATTGCAAATAATTACAAATAAATCTCAAACAAAAACGGTAAAAAAAGCGTGAAAATCGAAACAAAATTCTAAAAAAATAGCAAAAAATTTTTAGAAAATCGCAAAAAAATCTAAAAAAATTACAAATGCATATGCGCAAAAAATCCAAAACAACCAAAAAACGAAAACAATTGTAACCATGTAAAATAATTTAAAAAAAAATTAAAAGATTCGTAAGATTTGAAATAAATCGAAAAAAATCTGAGAAATAAGAAAAAAATCAGAAAACAATAGAAAAAAGGAAAAAAAAAGAATGAGAAAAAATGAGGAAAGATTCGAAACAATCGAAAAAATCATAAATAACAAAAAATAGAAAAAGACATGGAAAAATAGTAAATAAATAGGGAAAAAGAAGAGAAAAATAGGAAATATAGGAAAAAATAGAAAACAATAAAAAATATTAAAAATAAAGAAAAATATGAAAAAATAGATATACACATAAAATTTAAAACTTAATGAATTATATTACAAATCCAGTCAACTTATCTTCAGACATAGGTCACCGAGTTTATTGGTTGGGGAAAAAGCTACCCCGCCAATTAATTACTGTTTTATTAACTCTCAGAGTGAGCAGTCACATCAGCAATATATCTAACTATACTCTGATGCTATGCTATTTAATAACAAGTAAATGTAAGTAACAATGAGTGAAAATTATCAGTGCATTTTTAAAGTACCAATTTGTGCTAAAGTGAATACAACCAAAAATATATTCGGTTTAATACTGTGTATTTAATTTAATTTTAATTGTTTTACTTTCCCGGACCCATCAAAGGGAAAGTAAGGTGAACGAGCAAAAAAATCGAGATATCGATGGAAATATCCATTTTGAGGTCCCCCAAGAAGATTGAGACCATTTCCAGCGTATGGTCTGTCTGTGTGTCTGTGTGTCTGTGTGTAATCTTCCATGATAACTGCCGAACCATTTGACCAATCAAGCTGAAATTTGGTGTGGAGGGTCGGTGTGTGCCTAGAATGCGACCATCAGTTTTTGGTTTAAATTGGTACAGTGGAGGGTCCTCAAGACCGACATTGGTTAAATATACATGTAACAATTTTTTGCTTTATTTAAATTTCAAGGACAAACAATACATTTTAGTGCAAATTGTTGTAGTACAAATATTTAGATAATAAAATTCTCTATAAGTTTTGTTTCAAACTTCTTCCATAATTTCCAATAGTTTCGCCACTAGAGGGCGCGTAAAAAATGTGCATGTAGGTTTTCTCTAGTTTTTCTTGATTTTGAGGACAAACAATATACTTTAGTGCAAAATTTTGTAGTACAAGGTTGTAAAGCATCAAATTTTCTTTAACTTTTATGTTTAACTTTTATCGAATTCTTCATAGTTTCGCCGCTAGATGGCGGAAAAATACACATTTAAAATTCCCTACAACTATTGTATGAAAATTTTTCCCGAATTCCCAATAGTTTTCACACATGATTTTAGGAGATCCTAATTGTAAAGTAAAGTAAAGTCCTGGGGTGACACAGCCGATTTTTTTTTCTGTGGTTAATACAATAAATAAGCTGGGAAAAAGTTCTACAGAAGTAACAATTTGTATAATTTAATAATTTAATGTACAATAAAGTTTTGACCATTTTCTTATTACCAAATATATGGTCCATAATTTCTGAACCATCAGAAATTACAAGGACCGTACTTAGAAAAGTTTCTAAAGAACAGATCATAGGTGGGGGATTTTATAAATGAAATAAAGAGTACAGGTCTGTATTTTAAATAAAGACCAAACGTTGTTAATTAGATAATACGCAATGTTAAGCATTAAATAAAAATATTTGTTATTTTTCAAGTATTTACGTTGCCAATTGGAAACTGGTTTATGAATTCTTTTATTTTGGCTACAATAATTAAACTTTTCACACTTTTTAAAAATCCATTTATTTATTAACCTACAATTAAAATTTTTGAATTTCGCCTCTCTTTGTAGTGCCTTTAAAATTTGTGTCCATTTTATTACTCATACATATACAGTTCAGAACTAACTTGTATTTTATAGTGCTAAGGCTATAAAAATAAATTTAAAAATCGGGTGTGAAACACAGTGGGTTGATATTTGTTCTCAAGATATATGTATGTATTTTTATTTAATTTGCACCTACGAGGTAGATAATAAAAAGTAATATACATTTTAAAGAAGATATACTGATATATATTTTTAAATTAGACAAAAAAAATTGTGTTATTGTCTTTTTTTATTTAGATAAAGTAAAAAGAATTAAACTTACCTGTGATATTATAACTTAATTGTTATTAATATTATTATCCAATATTCACTTATACATTTATATTAATAAAATTAGTAACAATCCATTTCCATTTATATGGTATAAATAATACAGTTTTTGCTTAATAACGGATTTACTATTCCACCTCCTAAATAAAGTATTAAATTACATTTTAGTCATTAAGCGATAATAGAGTTCATTAATAATTAATATGTGATTGATACCTATTTTATAATTAAATTATTTATAAGTCTACTGAATTGTGCTTATTGAGTGATTAACGTTCCAGTTTAAAACTGCATAAAAACAGAAAATACAATTTATTTAAACTTTTTACTTATTAAATTTTTTTTTGTGTAGCAGAGAGTAAAACATGTATTTTACTCCCTCATTTTAAGAACTCCAGTGTCACTTTTACTCCCTTGGACTAAAATATTTAATATCTATATGTCAGTGTAGCGCAACGGTAGAGTATGTAAGAGAACTGTTAGAACTATTATGTAAATTATGTAAATATTTTGTAAACGTGGCAACCCCGCCAAACTTGTCGAATGAATGATATTCTTTTTTTTTTGTTACTGTTATGCACTCATGATATTTCATTTTAGTCTAGTCAGCAAGTGCTTTTTGGGTCGAACTTTTTCTCCGCCTCCGAAAAATTTGAACGAGGTGTCATTCGATTCGGAATAGAGTGTAGATTATTTATGAAAAAATTTAAGAGTCGCTTGCAAAAATTGCGAAAGTTACAAACAACCGATTTTTTTCACTATTTTTGCATATTTTTCTTTGTTTGTTTTATTTTTTCCTATTTTTATTGTTTTTTTTTTAATTTTCTCCATTTTGCTATTTTTGCCAATATTTCCCTATTTTCTTATTTTTTCTCTATTTTCGTGTCTATTTCCTATTTTTTCATATTTTTCTTTGCTTTTTTTTCAATTTTTTTATTGTTTTTTTTTTCAATTTTCTCCATTTTGCTATTTTTGCCAATATTTCCCTATTTTCTTATTTTTTTCTCTATTTTCGTGTCTATTTCCTATTTTTTCATATTTTTCTTTGCTTTTTTTTCAATTTTTTTATTGTTTTTTTTTCAATTTTCTCCATTTTGCTATTTTTGCCAATATTTCCCTATTTTCTTATTTTTTTCTCTATTTTCGTGTCTATTTCCTATTTTTTCATATTTTTCTTTGCTTTTTTTTCAATTTTTTTATTGTTTTTTTTTCAATTTTCTCCATTTTGCTATTTTTGCCAATATTTCCCTATTTTCTTATTTTTTTCTCTATTTTCGTGTCTATTTCCTATTTTTTCATATTTTTCTTTGCTTTTTTTTCAATTTTTTTATTGTTTTTTTTTTCAATTTTCTCCATTTTGCTATTTTTGCCAATATTTCCCTATTTTCTTATTTTTTTCTCTATTTTCGTGTCTATTTCCTATTTTTTCATATTTTTCTTTGCTTTTTTTTCAATTTTTTTATTGTTTTTTTTTCAATTTTCTCCATTTTGCTATTTTTGCTAATATTTCCCTATTTTCTTATTTTTCTCTACTTTCTCGTCTATTTTCTATTTTTTCACTATTTTTTCATATTTTTCTTTGTTTTTTCCTGTTTTTTTCCTATATTTTTTTGTTTTAATGCTTGAATTTTCCCCGCTTTGCTATTTTTGCCAGTACTTCCTCTTTCTTATTTTTCTCTACTTTCTCGTCTATTTTCTATTTTTTCACAATTTTTTCTTATTTTTCTTTTTTTTCCTATTTTTTTTTATTTTTATTTTTGAATTTTCTTCATTTAGCTATTTTTGCCAATATTTCCCTATTTTCTAATTTTTCTCAACTTTCGCGTCAATTTTCTATTTTTTCATATTTGTCTTTGTTTTTTCCTATTTTTTTTGTTTTTATTTTTGAATTTTCCCCATTTTGCTATTTTTGCCAATATATCCCTATTTTCTTATTTTTTTCTACTTTCTCGTCTATTTATAATTTTTTCAAATTTTTCATTGTTTTTCATGTTTTTTTTCCAATTTTTTATTTTATTTTTATTTTTAAATTTTTTCTTTTTTTGCCATCTTTGCCATTACTTCCTTTTTTTGTTATTTTTTCTACTTTCTCGCCTATTTTCTATTTTTTCACAATTTTTTCATTTTTTTCTTTGTTTTTTCCAGTTTTTTATTCCTATTTTTTTTGTTTTTATTTTTGAATTTTCCCCATTTTGCTTCGTTTGCCTATCTTTCCCTATTTTCTTATTTTTTTTAGTACTTTCTCGTCTATTTTCTAATTTTTCACCATTTTTTCATATTTGTCTTTGTTTTTTCCTATTTTTTTTGTTTTTATTTTTGAATTTTCCCCATTTTGCTACTTTTTCCCATATTTCCATATTTTCTGATTTTTCTCTGCTTTTTCGTCTATTTCCTGTTTTTGACTATTTATTCATATTTTTTCACATTTTTTCTATCTTTGCCTTTATTTCCCTATTCTTGTTTTTCGATTAATTTCAAATCTTCAAAATTTTTTTCATTTTTCTTTCAAGATTTTTTAGATGTTTTGGCTTTTTGCGATTTTCTTATCATTTTTGCTTGTTTTTTTCGATTTTTTTGTGATTATGTTTGTGATTTTTCCGATTTTTTTTGCGATTTTTTAAATTTTTTTGCCATTTCCTGTGTTATTTTTCGATTTTTTTGGGATTTTTTCGATTTTTTACCGTTTTTGTTTTAGATTTGTAATTATTTGCAATTTTATTAAATTTTTCTATTCTTACAGGTTTTTTACGATTTTTTGCAATTTTTAAAATTTTTTTTGAAATTTTCTGCAAATTTTTACGATTTTTTTGAATGTTTTTGCGATATTCTTCGTTTTCTTGCCTTTTTTTAGCGACTTTTGTTTTCCTTTTTGGGGTTTTAGCGTTTTTTGAGTTTATTTTACCTTTTTTACCGTTTTTTTTTGGTTTTTACAATTTTTTTGATTTTCTCGGTTTTTCGTATTTTACACTTTTGTTTTTCATTTTTCAGATTTTTTTAACTTTTACCAATGTTTTCTTTTAGAGATCCCACAAATATTTTTGGCACTTTAATTAATTTTTAATTTTTTCGCGATTTTCTTTTGTTTGAAAAAAAAATTATTTTCCAAATATTTACCTAATTTCCTTGACTATATATTTAAAAAGTTTAACAAGATTTTTTAGTAATTTTAGATTTTCCTAAAAATCAACAAATTCCCCTTGGAAATTGAAATAATTTCTTATTTTTTTTTATTTAAAAAAAAATTGTTTTTTCAAATAATCAACTAATTTCCTTTGGCTAGATTTAAAAATAAAGAGTAATTTCTAATTTTGTTCTAGTCCTCCTAATAAAAAATTTTTTTTTTATTAATTTTAGATTAAAAAAAATAAACAAATGTTCAGCAAAATATATGTGTTTTTTACGATTGTCTTTTGTTTTCAATACATTGTTTAAAAAAATTTTTAATTTCCAAAAAAACTAATTAATTTCTCTTACCCATATTTTCAAAAAATTTAGTAATTATTTTTGTTTTAAATTTTCTCTAATTTTAACAAGATTTTTTCAGTAATTTTGGATTTTAATAATTTTTTATTTTTTCTATATTTTCTTTTTTTTGACTACATTGTTTAAAAATAATGTTGATTTTCCAAATAATAAACTAATTTCCCTCGGTTATATTTTACTTTCCTGACCCACTTCGAAGAGGGGAAAGTATCGTGAAAGAGCAAAAAAAAAATTTCGAGATAAAGATGGAAATATCCATGATAGAGGCCACACGTTTAATCCGATTGAGCTGAAATTTAGTATATGGGTTTTGGTTACTGTCAAACGAAAGTGTCACTATCAAAAAATGAAAGATGTAATATGTCACGGAATTCGACTTGCAATATGTCATTTGAAAGCCCGTAAAAAATATATTCAAAATAATTTATCCATCTGTCATCTGTCAATAATAAAAAAATGTCAAAATTTGAAATTTTAACATTAAATATCTGAAAAAGTATTCGTGGATACTCGTCGGGAAAGTTTTGGGGCTACACAATCGATTTTTTTGGTTATCAAAGAGCAAGATAAATTATGATTAAAAAAAATGGTTCCTTAATAATAATTATAGGTGATAGAAAACAATTGTTAATTAACAAATACGTAAAATTTTTTTTAAAGAACGATTATTTTAAAAAAATCATAATTTGCATCAAAGATGATGTTTCCAAAAAAAGTAATTTTAAATTATCTTATAAACAACAAATTTGTTTGTAACAATAATTGTAAACAATAAGAAATAAAAAATTTAAAAAATCATTTTTATGTTACTTCTGACTATAAAAAAAAGGATCCATAATAATATGAAAAAAAAATTTTTTTTTCAATGATTAATCAAGCTTTTTAATTTTTAACCTAAGTAAATAATTATAGAAAAAATATTACTAATTCGTACTGTTCCTAGGTATAATAAAAGATTGATTAAGGAAATTTTCAATCTAACTGTGATTTTCTTAAATTACGTATTATATTACGTATATTTTTTTTATCTGATGAGAAATTGCCATTGTACCATCATATTTTTAAATATCCAGTTTCGTATCCGTGTGACACGAATTTATTTTATTTTCACCTAACTTTACGCCGCATATGCGGGCAATAAATTCCTTATTAGTTTGGCATTGTAATATATTTTCCTGGCACATACCTAATATCGTCGATAATTGGTTCGTTAGACCCTAATGCGTTAATTAAAAATTACTTTTTCACATTATATATACCGTGTCTCATCTCCGAGACTTTTATGGACGATGGAATACCTATAAATTACGAAGCTGTATATAGAAAAAAAGTAATAATTACTTTTTTTCCAAACCGGTTTCGGGTATAATTAACGCATCGACTGCGTTCCATACAAACAGTGAATGATTTTTTTTTTTGGTGTTTTGTTAGTATAAAACATTCTGATTGATTACCATTTGTAGTATGTAGCGTAGAATTTGCAATTCATGATAAGTCAGTAATGACAGAATTAAAAAAGAGTTATTGTGATGTCTTAACTTTCTATAGATTATTATTCATCAAAAGTATACAAAGTTTTTTTTAATATAGAGAGATTATTAAAATTAATACCTCCGAAAAAATTAATTTAAAAATAATACACCTCAGTGCTATAGTGAGGTGACTTAAAGAAATTACCGTTAACTGACGCACCAAATTTGATATGAAGGAAGCTTATAGGGTATACTAATAAATGTTAGTTAAGAAACACTCTGGAATTTCTAAAAAATTTCATATACAGCTCTGAAATCCAACATTGCCGAAAAATACAACAAAATATCACTGTTAATTTCTTCAGTCCAGATTGGTTTTCCCACATTTGCAATTGCTGTAGTTTCCTTTGAAGGAATATTTAATCTACTCCCTGAATGATCAGAAAACCTCTGGAATTATCATCCATGACTCTAAAACCTTGCTGTCTTTATATGATGATCGTCCAGATATCTGCTAGATAAACCACCCTCAGCTCCAGTGCTACACCACTTTAACCCAAACATAGGATGTGAACTGAGGGTTGATACATCCAAAAGAGGTCTTGGAGGAATCCTACTTCAAAAAGGAGAAGACGGGAACAGCATCCAGTAGCTTTTATAAGTCAAGGACTATCTAAGAGGGAAAAGAACTATACCATTACAGAACTAGAGTGACTATCTGATATTTGGTTGCTCTCGTATCTGAGACACCTCATACATGAGAAGCCAGTCAAGATCGTGACGGATCTTCATGCACTATGCTGGTTGAAGGCACTTAAAGATTCTTCAGGAAAGCTAGCAAGATGGGCACTAAAATTGTTGGAGTAAAACCATGAAATCGTACATAAAAGTGAAAGGAAGCACAGCGATGCTGATTGTCTCTTAAGTAACCCGGTTGGGCCACCCACAGAGAAGGGAACAGTAGAGGCCAATGAGGTGCTTACATTCCTAGTTCTCCCAGATGACTTGGAGGATAAAAAAGAAAGGACCTAGACTTACTACTGATGTATAAGGCCTTCGACCATACCAATTGGAGTAGTTAAGCGAGAAAAAAGTAGAATAATAAACAATATATTACGTAAGACCAACAGCAAAACATTAGGAACTAAAAACTTGGTAGTAATTTCTAAACATCTAGTTGCCGAGATTTTATTTGCTCATCACGATGAACCTTTAACAGGGCATCTCTGAATTCCCAAAACCCTACACAGGATACAGAGTACATACTACTGGAGGAACTTACAAAAGACTGTCAAGCTCGGAAAGGGCAAGAACAGAAAACCAGTTTTACTATAACAGCCTTTAGAGATAGGACTGCCATTTGACAGGATTGGCATCGACCTTCTAGAACCTTTCAGAAGAAGCAAGCATGGGAAAACATTTATTGTAGTGGCAACTGACTACCCCACCAGATGGGCCGAGACAAAAGCTCTCAGCAGTGGAAAGGCCAAACAAGTCGCCAAGTTCATCCTCAATAAAATAATCACTTGGTCTCCAAGAGTCTTACTAAGTGATAGAGAAAAAAGATTTATGTGGGAAACTGTGACGGAACTGACGAAAACCATGGGGACAGTCAGTACATTCACGACAGCATATCATCCGGTTACAAATGGGCTAACGGAAAGATTGAATAAAATGTTAGCTGATATGCTCTCAATATACGTTAACAGTGAGCACACAGACTGGGATGAATATCTTCCACTGGTAACCTTCCCATATAATACAACCATGTAGGTAGGTAGTAGGTTCAATGTGAGTGGAGCGTTTGCTCGCCCCTCCACTGCGGCCAACAGAGGCCTATTGTGGCTCACCCCTATGGGCTATAATTCACCATACAATCCACACCTTCTTACGAAGTCTATGGTTGATTTAGATGAAGCTTCCTTGAAGTCGGTAGGCTCCAGCTATACAAAACCAAACGTACGAAGCCTATTCATTTCCAGGGCAGGGCAGGAGCATAAAATATGCTCCGCCGTTTCGTCTTCCACACTGTAGAAGCGACAGTCCGATGTTTGACTCAGACCTAGCTTCTTCAGATGGTACCGCAGACAAGGGTTTGACTATAAACGCCTTATAGTGAGCTAACCCAGGAATATCTTTCCAGTGCTCGAGAGTTTTCCTCTCGGCCCATTTTCAGATAGTGTCTTTGGCACTGCTTTTGACGATGCCGTGAAATGGTTCCGGTCCAATGAACTCGGATTCTGCACCTCTTTTCGCAAGGGTGTCGGCTTTCTCATTGCCCTCCACCTCTTCATGCCCAGGTACCCAGAGTAGTGTTACCCTGTTACTGGTAGCAATGCGATCCAGGGATTCGTTGCAGTTCCACATCAGCTTCGAGTCCAGCCGGTTGGAGCTCAGTGCTTTTAAAGCTGCCTGGCTGTCTGATAAAATGTAAATGCTTTTGTTGACAAGATGATGGTTTACCAACTCTCTTGCACACAATTCTATAGCGAAAACCTCCGCCTGAAAGATGGTAGCATACTTGCCGAGGCTTACTGTGATGTCAACTCTCGGTTTTCTGCTGTACACTCCGGCTCCAACACCACTTGGGGTCTTTGAACCATCTGTATACAGTACATAAGCCGTCCCTGGAAAGAGGATCTCCCTCTTTTCCCATTCGTCTCTTCTCGGAAGAAGGACGTTGAAGGACTTCTGTATGTGAGTTCTGGGAGAGAGCACATCCGAAACCATTCCGAGAGTGTGGTGAGTACTCATCTCTCGCAGCAGTCCAGAGTGGTCCCATAGCCTCTCCCCCTCAATTTGACTAGCCACCGACATGGCTCTATAGGAGGTCATTCTGGCCTTCTGCTCCAGTAATATATGGAGAGGAGTAAGACCCAGAAATCTTTCCATTGCCGCTGTCGGGGTAGATGACATAGCACCTGTAATAGCCACACATGCTAATCTCTGTAGTCCAGATAATATAACCGCCATAATAGACTAGAGCCCCTTCGTCCACCAGGCCATTGCGCCATATGTGACCATTGGTTTTATTAATAATACAACCATACAGGACACCACTAGATTTTCACCTTTCATGCTGGTGCATGGTAGAGAACCCATACTACTCTCAGAAGCCACCCTTAAACAAGAAACAAAAAATTGCGAAGTTAGAGAACTGAATGAAAAGACATTACTGGTACATAGTCAAGCAGTGGACAACATATCGAAGAGGACAAGGCAAATAAACAACATGATTCGAAGCACAGGGAACTAAAGTTTAAACCCGGCGATAAAGTAAAACTGTTTAGACCAGTACGAAAGGTGGGGAGATCGGAGAAGCTTCTTTTGAAATGGTTTGGCCCATATTATATTCAAGAGAAGAAAGGAGAGGTCACTTACGAAATTCGCAAGTGTAAGGCCCCAAATAGTAAATAGGAGGTGGTACATGTCAGTCGTATCCTATCATATAATGACCCATGGTGTAATGAAGTATCTCCTAAGAAATAAAAGACATTTATGCTCTTAGGTTTCTGGAAAATGCTCCAACAATGGATTCTTCTGTCTTGTGTTCCTCTAGAGTGTATTTGAGATACTTTCAAAAGGTGAATACCAGACTTCACTAATGTACTAATGTAACTCGTAAGTTCTACGAATGACCGATACTCAATCAATTTCCCATCTATGTTTTCTTATTTTAAGCTTCCTTACAGTGAGATTTCGCTAGCAATTTCTTCTAAGCTGAATCAAACATTAAAGATATTATTTTTCCGCCATTGCTGTGAGATTTCCTCCAATTATTCAAGTCATAAGATATGTGGTATTAAGCTATTGTTATTGGTATTAAATGTTGAATGGCGTAGACCTTCGTCTTTGCCCCTTTTCACACAAGAAGAAACATTTCTCGTCCAACACAGAATAACCATAAATAATAATATATCGTAGTTCATTAAAATATTTATAATTTCAATATAAAGGTTAAGACGTGAAATAGCAAGGTAATCCCGACAACTTGAATGCCGGCCGTTACCCAGGTCAGGAAATGTGTATTGTTGGATTTTCATATATAGGTTGTTATCTCTTTAAGAGCGGTCATTCTTGATTCGTTATTCATTCTAGATTCTTAATTCATTATCGATTTTCCCATCATTAATATACTTTACATCCCACATCACATATGAACTAGGATGTTTGTTTTGATTTCCATTTGACTTTGCCAGTTTAAACAACAAGATTTGTGGAATGAAGCGGAATAAGAAGTAAAATTTGTAGCACTGGGAGATCATCAATGCTGTAGAGGTCTACATTCTTCAAGAGTGTTGTGTAGGCATCCGTTTTTTTACCACTTGTCCCTATGGAGTCAGTAAAGTACATTTATTGATCTTAGTTCACATCCATATTACATTATCCCGGACAAAAATTGGTAATGAGATACAATTTAGTTAGTGAGAATTGCAACAAAAATAGGAACAAAACGTAAGGTGGTAATAATTGATAAAATAAATTAAGGTAAATTATTTCACCGTTAATTGAAGGTAAATTAATCCAAGATGGTATCAAAATTTGCAACAAAACATCACAAATCCCATCTTATAAGGTACCTTCATATCAAATTTGGTGCAACGATAATCTTAAAATACACCTCTAGGCGACCTTACTATTATGCTTACTACCCTAACGGCACGGTTTTTTTTTAAATTAATTAATCGGTCTTCCCCTCCTGGTAGAGGGAAAATATTTAAAATATGTTAGAAGTAAACAATTTTAAAATTTAATTTTAAATTATTATATTATTTTTTACCGCCGCTCTTCTGGTAAAAATAAAAATACGCTGAATTTAATTAGAAGTTAAAGTTTTTTCCCTTAAAGGAGCTGAGAGTCCTTATCGTTGTGGAAAAGCTAAATATTTATCATGATTCTAAAAGTGAGGCATGACGGTAATGTCGAAATTCACCTAATTAGGCATTTTAGATATAAAGTCTTGAATACGTTGTCTGTTTTTATTGAGTTAATGAACAGGTAAATGGGTGCGTTGGTTGTTACCTATATTAACTATTTTTAGTTTTATTAAAAGTGTTTAAATAGATCAATGGAACCACTTGGTTATAATGAAAAACTGTAAATCCAGAAAATAAAAATTGTCTTTGTATTTTTGTTAAAATAAACAAGCTTTTATTGAAAGTTCTCCCTGGATAATTTCTAAAGGAGTTTGTACTTTATTTAGTTTTTTACCTTATACTTTCTGCATGAGGAGATTATAATAGCTTCTGACAGCTATTAGAGATATCTAGAGGTTAGCCTACTTACTGACCTACAGATGGTATCAAGATGCCAGATCTCATAGACTTCTTTATAACCAAAACTATATCTATGAACTATCTCTAGGTAGACGAGCCATGGAATATTAATTCGGGTAATTCCCCTATAATCTTGACAAGTAATAAAATAATTAGAAAAGAAAAAATTTCAACTTTAGTAAATAAACCGATTGGGTAATTTTTAGAGCAAACCTTGAAAAAAATATTATATTGGCAGTCCTACTACAGACTAAACAACATACTTCTGGTAGAAGTAAAACTGATCATTAATAAGGCAGCTTGGGATAATATAACTACAATGAAACCTAAAATAGAGGTAAATAACTACCCAAAAGAAATCAGGAATTTAATAGCGAGAAAAGAAGACAGAAGTATATGGCAACAGACCAGAGGTCCTCAAGATAAGAGACAATAATTAAAAAAGAGAAATACAATAAATAAAAAAAATCAGCTGTGACGCTCCAAAACTTTTCCGACGAGTATCTACGAATTTTTTTTTAGATATTTAATTTTAAAGTCTCAAATTTTAATATTTTGTTAATATTGACAGGTGACAGTTGGATAAATAATTTTAACTGTTTTGAATAGTTTTTTAAGGGCTTTCCGTGACATATTGCATCTGTCATTTTTTTATAGTGACACTTCCGTTTGACAGATGTGGCACAAAACCTAATGGGTTCTTCTGACAGGTAACCAAACCCATATACCAATTTTCAGCTTAATCGGATTAAACGTTTGGCCTCTGCCGTGGAAGAATACACACAGACAGACAGACACACAGACAGATAGACAGACTTCCATCTGGAAATGGTCTTCATCAACTCAAGTGCCCTCAAAATGGATATTTCCATATTTATCTTGAAAATTATTTCAGCTCGTTCACAATATTTTCCCTTCTCGGAGGTGGGTCGGGAAAGTAAAAATTATCAAAATTTTCATGTTCATTTTTTTTACGTGGTATTTGATTCTTCTTTATGTGTGTTTTTTTTGTTTTCTGTCTGCAGTAACAAGATTAAAGAACACACACAGGAAAATATTGGAAATTTCTGTGCTGTCTTTTTTCTTAAAAAAAAATGTGAATTTTTGGTGTAATTTTCTTTTTAAATTTTTTTGCAATTTTCGTATTCTTTTTTCTCCTGTTTTTACAAGAAAATTTCTCCTCCTCTTTTTCTTCCAACAATGTGAATTATTTCAATAATTGTCTTTTCAGATTTTTTGCACTTTTTCCCTATTTTCTCTCGAAAATTTCCCCAATTTTTTCTTAAAAATAGCGTTTTTATGCCATTTAGGTTTTTCCCATTTTTTCTCTTGAACATTCTCCTCTTCTTTCTTTAAATAATGACATTTTTTTAAACATTTCTTTCTTCAAATTTTTTGCATTTCTTTAGTGCTTCTTTCCTTCTATTGAAAATTTTTCCTGTTTTTCATCAAAAATATAAGTTTTTTGGATTATTCTGTATTTAATGTTTTTGCACTTTTTTGTGCTTTTTCCCCTCTTTTCTCTTGAAAATTTCCACTCTTTTCTCTTGAAAAAAATGGCGCTTTGGCCTTTTTTGTTGTTAAAAATTTGTATTTTTGGATCTAAATTTATCCTATTTTCACTCAAAAATTTCTCTTTTTCTCTTAAAAAAATTACACTTTTTTGTTTTTTCAAAAATTTCCATTTTTTAAGCTGAATTTCCTTTTTTTTCACTCTTGAAAAAATGGCATTCCTAGGTCTTTAATTTTTGTTTAAATTTGCATTTTTGGACCTAAATGTCCCCTCCTTTCTCTCACAAATTTTCCCTCTTTTCTCTTGAAAATTTTCCCGTTTTAATCCTAAAAAAATAGCACTCTTGCAAGTTTGTTTTTCCATCTTTTCTCTTGAAAACTTCGGCACTTTTTGTTCAAAAAACTAGACACTTTAGATAATATTGTTTTCAAATTTTTTGCATTTTTTTCCCTCTTTTCGCTTGAAAATTTCCCCTCTTTTTGCATTTTTTGGACATTAATTTCCCTTCTTTTCTTTTGAAATTTTTCCCTCTTTTTTTCTTTAAAAATGTGAATTTTTTCGATAATGTTGTCAAATGTTTTGCACTTCTTTGGTACTCATTTTTCACTCTTTTCACTTAAAAAATTTCCCCTCTTTTTTCTTGAAAAAATTGCACATTTTGGTCTTTTTTGTTCACTCAAAAATTTGCCTTTTTGGACATAAATTTCCCCTCTTGTCTCTTGAAAATTTGCCACTATTTTGTCCTTTTTTTTACAAGAATTTTTTCAGTTTTTTGACCTGAAAAAATTGCACTTTTTCGTCTTTTTTTTTGAATTTGTTGTTTTTTGACCTAAATTACCTTCTTTTTTAATCAAAAATTTACCCTCTTCTTCTGAAAAAATTGCACTTTCCTGACGAGTAAAATTTTGACATTTTTTATTATTGACAGGTGACAGTTGAAGAAATAATTTTGACTGTTTTTGAAGAGTTTTTTAAGGGATTTCAAATGACATATTTCAAGTCAAATTCCGTGACATATTGCATCTGTCATTTTTTTATAGTGCCACCTCCGTTAGACAGATGTCGTACAAAAACTGATAGGTTCTTTCGACGGGTAACCCAAACCCATATACCAAATTTCAGCTCAATCGGATTAAACGTGTGGCCTCTATCGTGGAAGAATACACACACAGACAGACAGACAGACTCTCATCTGGAAATGGTCTGAATCATCTCATGTGACCTCAAAATAGATATTTCCATCTTTATCTCTCGAAAAATTTTTTTAGCTCGTTCCCTTCTCGATCGAGATAATAAAATTAAAATCGCTTTCAAACGAGTTATCAATCGACCCTTGCTGTCATTTAAAATTTGGAAGGGTAAATACTGTACAAAGTTTCTATCTACACTGTATAATTTTCTGTGTACAATAAACTCTAAGATATAAGATTATAAATAAATTAGTTGTCTAATTAAGTGTCTGAACCAATAAGGAGTCAAAACTCTTGACGTTGAAACAAAATTCAATTAACCGTTAGTTAGTCGAAGGTTTTCTCTAAAAGT
Organism: Neocrepidodera transversa; assembly: GCA_963243735.1. Lineage (NCBI taxonomy): Eukaryota > Metazoa > Arthropoda > Insecta > Coleoptera > Chrysomelidae > Neocrepidodera > Neocrepidodera transversa. The sequence goes on from OY725347.1 coordinate 8,863,043, forward strand.
CGATTCGTCTAAAAATCTTTCCACGAACTAAACTCTCCGCAAAGTTCCATTAACGTATTTCATTCAATTTTTAAATGCCGTAAGTATATCAATCCGTGAGTGCGGCACTACGCTGCGGTACGATATAAATAATTCTCGGATAATTACATTTTTGGGGAAACACTATGTTAAATCATTATTAGTGTACTACGGGGAACAAAAAAAATTGAAAATTAGAAAATTTCGTTGGTTTACCGGGGTTTAGATGTAATGTAGTGTAAAATCATCTGGGCTAGGACATAAAATTTAATTTAGATCTTTGAAATTATTAAAAAGAAAAAAATGTATTTGCAAATTATACTTTAATCATTTACAAATATCAGAATGTATATTATATTGTCATGGTCTTCTTATTGCCGCAGATTTTGATAAAATGTAAAAAAAACGTGAAACAAACTTACTTATACTTATATATATTTTTTAAATTAAATTGAAATAAAAAAAAATAATACACAAAAGGAAAATTGTAGTCAGGTCACCCAACCGAGAAAAATTTTTTTCTTTTAGTCTAATCAACAAGTGTTCGGTTTTTTCCACTTATTTTCTCATTTTTCAATTTTTTTTTTGTTTTTTCTAATTTTTTTTTCGATTTTTTTCTTATTCTTTTCTTATTGTTCTGTTTTTTATTTTATTTCTTGCTTTTGTTTTCTAGTTTTTTCTCATTTTACTTTCCCGACCTACCTACGAGAACGATATAAAAAAATTTTTCGAGCTATGGATGGAAATATCCATTTTGAGGTCACCTGAGATGATTAAGATCATTTCCTGGTGGAAGTTTGTATGTCTGTCTGTCTGTCTGTCTGTCTGTCTGTCTGTCTGTCTGTCTGTATGTCTGTCTGTCTGTCTATATGTATTCTTCCACGTTTTTTCCATTTTTTTAAACTTTGTTTGCCCTTTGTTTAAAACTTTTTTAGACTAAATTTTTTTTAACCTTTTTTGCCTTTTTTGTTGCTTTTTTACGCCTATTTTTTTGCCTTTTTTACCATTTTTGCTTTTTTTTTGGCTCTTATTTTGGGTTTATTTTAGCGTAATTTGTCTTTTTTTTGTTTTCTTCTCATTTTTTTGCCTTTTTACGCCTTTTCGCACTGTTTTTAATTTTTTTTTTACGTTTTTAACCTTTTTGAATTTTCAATTGCCATTTTTGCTTGTATTTTCATATGATTTTGCTTTTTGTTTTACTATTTTGGCGTTTTTGCCCTATTTTGACTTTTTTTTTTGGGCATTTTCGATTTTGTTTTTACCCTTTTTTTCCTTTTTTGACCTTTTCGTCCTTTTAAAATTTTTTTAGATTAAGTTTTTGAAATATTTGTCTTTTTGCTGCTTTTTTATCTTTATTTGTTGCTTTTTACCCCTTTTTTTCTTTTTTGTCTTTTTTCTTACTTTTTTGGCGTATTTTGGGGTTTTCCCTCATTTCTTAGACATTTTTAAAACTTCTGTTTTGTTTTTTTTTGCTTTTATTTTTCCTTTATTCTGCTTTTTTTTTACTTTTTTGGTTTTTTTTTCTGTTTGGCGTATTTTCCTTTTTCCCTTTACTTTATCTTATTTGGCCTTTTTTGGATTTTTTGTTGATTTTTTTCCCTTTTCCCTTTTTTTTCCCATTTTTGCCTTTATTTGCTTCCATTTTGCCTTTTTTTTGTTACATTTTTACTCTTTTGTTGTTTTTTTTTATCCCTTATTGCCACTTTTTTGCGTTTTAAAATTTGTCTTAGTTTTTTGTTGCTTTTTTTTAACTTTTTTGGCGTATTTTGCATTTTTTCTCTTTACTTTGTTTTATTTGGCATTTTTTTTTGGACTTTTTATTAATTTTTCCCCCTTTTTTTTGTTTGTCCTGTTTCTTCTTGCATTTTTTGCCTTTTTTCCTTTTTTTATTATATTTTTAATTTATGCTGAAATTTAGCAATTCTTTATCATTTTTAACATATTTTTTTTGCCATTTTTTTAATAATTCATTATCCTATTGGTATTTATAATAACAAGGTGCAATTTTAAGTAATTTCTGTCGTTTTTCATTTTAATTAATTTTTCTGTATTTTTGCAATGTTTACATATTTTTTTCCAGCAATTTATTTCTTTTTACAGCATTTTACTTTTCCATTCAGAATTTTTGTATTTTATAATTAAAATAATCTCATTCTCCACACCTGAGCCGGGAAATTTCTGGGGTGACACAGCCGATTTTTTTTCAAAATATAACGAATTTATATTTTATTTATTTTGTTGGAGATTTCTTAATAAATGTATTTGCCATTATTTTTTTTAACCACTTCAATATATCATTTCATGTTTATGTATCGAAAATTTGTCGAAGATACTTCGTAGCCGATAAGTAGCTAAAGAAAAAGCACCGAAACGACAAGGGTGGGTAATAAGTGATAAATTATAAGTCGAAACGAAAACAACCCTCCCAATATGTTCTCAAGGTTCCGGCGTTGCACCATATGCGTTCTTATGGGATTCCAAGTGAAAATATATCCCCGTGTTGATCGATGCTCTTATATTCTACCAAAACACGTGCTGTTCGCAATCACATTTTTAGATATTTATGTTTTATTAATGACTTTGTTTATGTGATGATAAAAATAGTATGTAGTAGTAGGAAATATTACAACAGCTTGAATTAAGTGCTTTTTTTTAACGGAGGGTTGTTCTAAAATTAATTAACCGGAGAACAGTCATTTTATTGGTATAAATAAAATTTAATGGTCCATGTAGGATATTCCAAGTTTTTTTCACTCTTTTTAGTCAAAAATATTCGCTCTTTTCTCTTAAAAAATTGCACTTTTTTGTTTTTTTTGTATTCTGAATTTTCTTTTCTCGGACAAATTTCCCCTCTCGAAAAAATGACACTTTTTGTTGTTTTTCTCAAATTAGCAGTTTTTATCTAAATTTGCTCAATATTTCAGTCAAAAATTTCCCATTTTTTCTCTTGAAAAAATTGCACTTTGTGGTCTTTTTTATTTTCTCGAAAATTTGCATTTTTGGACCTAAATTTCTCCTCTTTTCTCTTGAAAATTTGGCACTATTTTGTCGTTTTTTTTCATTGAATTGTTTTAATTTTTCACCCTGGAAAAAAATGCACCTTTTCGTCTTCTTTCTTCTTAAAAATTTGCAGTTTTTTGACCTATACTACCTTCTTTTTTGCTCCAAAATTTCTCCTCTTTTTCCCTGAAAAAATTACGCTTTTTTTGTCCTTTCTGTTTTATTGATAATTTGCATTTTTGGATCTAAATTTACCCTCTTTTCACTTACAAATTTCATGAAAAAATCGGTTGTGTCGCTCCTAATCTTTCCCTGGATACTCGATAGACGAATACTTTTTTAGGAATTTAATGTTAAAGTTTCAAATTTTTTATTATTGACAGGTGACAGTTGGAGAAATAATTTTAACTGTTCTGAATAGAGTTTTTCAAGAGCTTTCAAATAACATATTGTAATAATAACAGACAGACAGACAGACTTCCATCTGGAAATGGTCTTCATCATCTCAGGCGACCTCAAAATGGATATTTCCATCTTTATCTAATTTTTTTTAGCTCGTTCACAATACTTTCCCTTCTCGGAGGTGGCTCGGGAAAGTAAAAAGTGGTTGGACTTTATTTAGTACTATAACTCTCTTTGAGTGGTCAAGTGGTTTTTTGGCGCCTTACTACATATTTCGGATTGCCTGTGGCGCCACCTTCCGTTTTTAGTATGAACAGCCACTTGCTCTGGCAGCTTCAGTAAAGAAAGCAATACTCCAGGGGTCGTTATATCGGTACTTGCCCCCCCCCCCCTTGAAAAAAGTAGAAATAATTCTTTATTTAGAAATAAACCAAATTACCAAATCCGGAAGAGGTTTCTTACTGTACGTCTTCCAGGCTGGTGTTACCGATCGGACTGACGGATCTGGACTCCGATACAATTACTTTGCTCCCTTCAGCTTTTCATCTTGACCTATTTATAAAGGTCTCTGCCTGGTTCTGGGCTCGAACTCATACTGAAACTGGATGTCCAATTCGGACTGCCGTCTAAAATCCCTGGTGTTTCCACTTATACCTGTTAAAAGATTGGGTCATACTGGGAGATCTCTACCTACTTGATTTTGACTAAGGTTTCACATTAGAAATTTCAAGTGGCGCATATATCTCTCAAAAGTAAACTGTATTCACAGATCACACAGGGTGTATTTATTATCTGGTACTGAATACACACGAATGCTCGAATCTGCAGCTTTACCACTGCGAACATTTATAGTTCCGAAGACGTAACCGCTACTAACCTAGTAACTACAAAGGTTACGGCGACCATCCACCGCTACCACCAAGTTACTAAGCTGCTTTGTAATTATTACCAAAGTGGGGAATGATTTTCAGGTAACCAAGTAGTTCCAGGTTAGTTATTGGAACTTCAACCACCACTGTTACTAAAGTCACGAAGTAGCGGCAGCCTGGTTACTTCTACGTAGCAGCATAGTAACTGCTTCATCTATATTGAACGTGGGCGTGTCCTGACTCTTTCTTTTAAATATGTATGAATTTAATTTTTATTTAAATTCTTGTTTAGATGATATGATACCTAAAAAGATAGCTTCGAGGCAGATGGTTGACTTCGTTACTTTAAAGTAATAATATAGTAGGTGTGGTAATATACTTTTATAATGGCATGTTTAAAACAATTTGGGGATATATTTGTTAAACAAATAGAAGTTTACTGAGTAAAATATTAAAATGCTTCGAAAAAATAAAAGCGCCTGGAAATTTTGCGAATGTAAGGTAGCAAAAACTTTGAAGTCAATATTAGCAGTAATTGGGTGTCGAAAGTCACAGTACCACGAATGTATTTAGTTGCCGCTACTTCAAAGTATATCGGCAGGTAACATCTACTATCCAGCAACAATGATTTTAACTATAACTATAAAGTTATAATAAAGCACCCAGTTAAGTTACTAGCAGTTGTTACTTGTTAGTTAAAATTAGTTTGTAGTAGCATTTTAGTAACTTTAATGGTTTCCGCTACTATAAGGTGGTGACTTTAAAGTAAAAATTACTTTAAATACACTTTTAAAGTAAATTGTCGGTTATTGTAACTTCGTTATGGACTGCATCATTAGGAATATAAATTAATTGTTACATTAAACGGGCATTGATGGATATAGCTACTACATATTTACTCAATGAAAGTAATAAATACTAAAGCAATCGTAATTATGACTCTCTATGCTAGTTGGGACACTGTCCACACAAAATGTGACAAACTCATCGAGGACTCGAACGATTCTAAACAGCGCCATCTTATAGAATTCTGGTAAGTTATATTGAACGCAATAGGTGGTACTTACAAAAAGTTCGAAACAAAATCGAATCAATAGATACACCAAGGTTTTAGATATCTTAAGCATGACATTGCTGGCTAGTTCTGGACTGGTTCTCAGCTCGAACTCGGGACTGCCACTGGATATCCAATTCGGACTACTGCTGCAACTTCAATTGGGACGGCCACAGCAACGACCGACAATGGATCGAATTGTCCTACTCGATAAGAACTTCGGCTTCTAAGAAGCTCGTACGCTAGTGCCTCTATCGGGTGGTATTTCAACTGGTACGACTGGCCTTTTATATTCGAAGCGTCTCCCATAATTTTAAGTTAATTCTACTCCAAGGGCGTACATATGGGGGTAAAAGGAGTAATTACTCCACAGGTTACCAAAAATAGCACGAAAAGAAAAAATAAAAAATAAGAAATGTAGAAACGGAATATATTTGTCTAAAAGTTTGATTACCCCAAGGAAAAAAGTACCACCCAGAAAAAAGTTATCTACTCCCGTGTTCTACTTCAGTGCCGTTCGATATTTAATTTATATATTTTAATTATTCGGTACAGTACTTATTTATTATTTTTTTCAAATACTCTCATTATTAGTGGTATATTCTTATTTTGTCACTTATATTTAGTAGCTAACCGGAATTGGTTTTTTCGTTTTCTGGCTAAAATAATTGTCAGCGCTCCGAAACACTTTTTTTTTAACGCTGTGTAGCTAAATTTCTTTTTTGCCATCGGGATCATGAAAGACTGATTTTTTTTTCTATATCTACTGATCTCTCATTTTTCAGGATAATTTTAATAATTTGAATCCAGCAAAATTTTGCTAGGAATTGCAATATAATCTGATATGTTTTTGTTTTATTTAGCATTTAATAACTAATTAATAATTTGCGGTTTTTTTTTCAATGGAATTTGTATTTTGTTCTCCCAACCAGAATTTTGCTTTCATAATAAAAAAAATAATATAACCTATCCAAAGTGTTTACGATTACTAGAATTTGTAAAAACGTTTATACGATAAAAGTTTAAAGCACAGTTTAATCCGCTATAGCCTTGGATGAATTCAGATAAAAACAATTACAGCAAAGCAATTATTTTATTTCTTTTACGTTTAAAATCAACTAAGGGTTTACTACTATACTTTTTTATTACAATTTTATTATTACTAAAGTCTATTAAAGAACATTTTAAAAACTACGTCTGGTGAGATTACAAAGATCTTTTCGTAATTATTTCTTTCTTATATACACATTTTGTTGGGGTAGAAACTTTTATAATGTTTTCTTATTTTTTAACTTAAGAAACATAAAAAATTTATGTAGTTTATTTTTAACTAAGAATTAAAGCTAACATTTATTATATTACCTCATACATGTTTGGGTTCTAATTAATACCTATATAAACTGGCCCATTATTAACAAGGGTCTTGATGTAGCGCCATGTGAGTCTTTTTGCTTGATAGAAGCTGACATCAGATGTTAGACACATTATGCATAGTAGGTGAGCTCGCAGTTGTATATAACACAACATACTGCTCCTTCATTTAATGTAATAGGAATTCTGCCACTGTAGCTGCTTTGGAACGAGCACTAATTACAGCTTGTCGTAATTACGTTCGCTGTAATTAGCGTGCATTAGAGCGGAATGACTTGTGCGTAAGAATCAAACCGTGAATGTATACAATATGTCCTATGTAAGAATGAACTGCACTGTTAGGGAAACAGAGTCGGTTTAATTAAAATTTTATGTGTACATTATTTCTGATAATTTATTTTGACTAGAAGAAGATATGTACTTGGAAAAGTTACTAAAGTATAGTTCATTGCCAAAACTTGAAGAGAATGAGATTAGTTTTATTACAAAATATAAAATTTCTGAATGGAAAAGTAAGATGCTGTAAAAATGAAATAAATTGATGGAAAAAAATTGGGTAAACATGGCAAAAATACACAAAAATTAATTAAAATGAAAAACGACAGAAATTATTTAAAATGGCACCTTGCTATTATAAATGAGTTATTTCAAAAAATGGCAAAAAAATGTTAAAAATGATAAAGAATTGCTAAATTTCAGCATAAATTAAAAATACAATAAAAAAAAGGAAAAAAGGCAAAAAATGCAAAAAAAACTGAACAAACAAAAAAGACTAAGGGGAAAAAATTAAGAAAAAGTCAATAAAAATGTCAAAATACGCCAAAAAGTTCAAAAAAAGTAGAAAAAAAGCAACAAAAAACTAAGACAAGCTACAAAAAATCGAAAAAAGTGGAAAAAGGGTTAAAAAAAGCAACAAAAACTAAAAGAAAAATACGCCAAAAAAGTTAAAAAAAAATTAAAAAATTCAAAATAGAACAAAAATAAAGGCAAAAATGGCAAAAAAACGGGAAAAGGGAAAAAATCAGCAAAGAGTCCAAAAAAAGTCTAAATAAGACAAGTAAAGGGGAAAAGGAAAATAGGTAAATAAAAAACATACAAAAAAAGTTAAAAAAAGCAGAATAAAGGAAAAATAAAGGCATAAAACAACAAAATAAAAGTTTTAAAAAAGTCAAAAAAATATGCTAAATAAGGGGAAAAACACAAGAAAAATAGTATGAAAATAAAGACAAAAAGGCAAAAAAAAGACAAAAAAGGAAAAAAAGGTGTAAAAAAGCAACAAAAAAAGATAAAAAGCAAAAAAAGGCAACCTAACCAAAAATGTTTTAAAAAGGTCAAAAAAAAAAGATATAAACTAAATCAAAAATGGCCAAAAAAGTCAAAATAGGGGTAAAAGGACAAAATAGATAAAAAACCAAAAAATGGCAACAAAAAATTGAGAAAAAGGCAAAAAAGTAGTAAAAAGTAACAACAAAAAGGTAAAAAAAGCGACAAAAAAGGCAAAAAGGTCAGAAAAGAAAAAAAAATATAAAAGCGGGCGAAAAGGCGTAAAAAGTAAAAAAAAAAAAAAGAAAAAGATAAAAAGACACCAAAAAAGGCAAAATAACGCTAAAACAAAGTCAAAATAAAAGGCAAAAATGGTAAAAAAGGAAAAAAAGTTTTAAAAAAGCAAAAAAAAGTTAAAAAAAAAAGAAAAAATGGGTCAAAACAGAAACAAAATAATCGGTTGTGTCACCCCAAAACATTCCTCACATCCGCAAATACTTTTTGAGATATTTAATGTTAAAGTTTCAAATTTTGACATTTTTTTATTTTTGACATATGACTGTTTCAGAAATAATTTTGACTGTTCTAGATAGAGTTTTTCGAGGGCTTTTAAATGACATATTGCAAGTCCAATTCCATGACATATTGCAACTGTAATTTTCTGATAGTGACACTTCCGTTTGACAGATGTCGTACAAAAACTAATGGGTTCTTGCGACGGGTAATCGAAACCCATTTACCAAATTTTAGCTGAATCGGATTAAACGTGTGGCCTCTATCGTGGAAGAATACGCACAGACAGACAGACTGACTTCCATCTGGAAATGGTCTTAATCATCTCACGTAACCTCAAAATGGATATTTTCATCTTTATCTCGAAATTTTTTTTTAGCTCGTTCACAATACTTTCCCTTCTCGGAGGTGGGTCGGGAAAGTAAAATTATGTGATTGGATTTTTTTTAAACTGGGGATTTCAAAAATAAAATAAAAAGTACTCGAGAATGGCCTTTCAAAAACGAAACGTTTTTTTTTTATTAAATTGAATACGCTATATAAAACGGTATTTAACTTGGGGAAGATAACATATTTTGGAAAATCGTTTTTACCTCTGGCCCTTAAGATAAGAGAGTTATGAATTTTAACCCATAGAATCCATATTTATCAAAATATAATGGGTAGTGCATTTGAAAATAAAAATTTGGACCCATTTCCGACGAAACCGGAATTAGGCCATTTTGATTGTGTACGTCAAAAATCTGAAATTACATCTAATATATTCATTTAAAATTTCGACCCATAAATAAAAAACTTATAGGGGTGATCCATATCCCTGTGACACCCGGTATATACGACCCTAGTAATAGACTAGCCCTGTGGTATGTAGCTCCACACAAAGGTCGTCCGAAGTAGTTTTACGAGAAGAGGCAGCAACTTCTTTACCCCAAGTTGCAACAAGACAGGAAAAATACCATCTTCTCCTGGTGATTTATATGTGGAGAAAGACTTCAACGCCCATAAAATTTAGTGTGGTGTGACCACCTTAGGGGCAAACCTCCAGTCTTTCTTAACGTGTGGTGTAAACCAGCCAGATCAACGTGGAAAGGGTTGCGTTCGTTCATCTAGAAGCGGGCTTCCTGGGAAGTGATTCCTCTTTGGATCTCCGACGTCTGCCTTTTAGAGTCCGTAAATGAGCCATCCTGTCGTTATGGATCTTATGGACTCTAGCTCCAGCAGGTAGATCTGTTAATACTCTGGCAAAAAGTCCTCCAAGACTCACTCTTGGCTTTCCGATTATCTTTCATGTATCCTGTTACAGCCGATCTGTATGTGTCCCAGCAGCCTTAAGTGGGAAGTTGTCTTGGTAGGCTGTGAGAACGCTTCCTGCAACTGCTCGATCACAGCCTCTATCTCAGCCTGATTCGTAATAGATGATATGCTGTTCTCCAGGTAATTTTGAAGTGATTTCCTATATCTGCCCCAGTTTGTGTACTCTGATTTAACTTACCGATATGTTAGATGGGAAATTGTTTCTTAAATCAAGTAACCCTTCTGCAACGGCTTCTGATACTTAGAACTCATAATATTATATAGTAGTTAAATATTTTCATGCTTAATAGTGACTTGGAACCTTAATCCATCATTGTGAAATACTGATTTTCTTGTAACCTAAGATTATCTCTAGACCTTTAGGTAATTTTAGATTGTGAAACTGGCCGTTTGTAAAACTGTAAATACTAACCATTGATGAAGTTGTGAAAAATTTCAAATCAACTGAAATCTCTAAAAAAACTTCTTCTTTTATGGTTCTTTGCTTTATAATCAAATACGACCTCATGAAAACTATATTTTTACTCTTTTACAAGACATCAAATATTTGTTGTTCACATCTTAATCCGACATTTTGTCATTTTGCAGTGCCATCTCGCGGTACGTGATTTTTCCCTATGGACTTCCCGATGTTTGGCAGCTACATCTGGTAAAAAAGGTAAGTGATTTCATTTTTATAAATATGTTTTATTTTTAAACATTTTTACACTTTAATCTGTTTCATTTATTCCCTAATGAGTGTGATGATACGTCTGATGTTCTTGTTTTCATTTAATGCGAGTATCGACGAGTGGATTCGAGTTCACAAAAGTTTCAAAATCCAATTTTAAAGTTTTTGAGGTAAAAATGAGACTGTCACAAAAAAATTAATTTTTTTCTAGAATATTTGCCTGCAAAATTAAATTTAATACCAAAAATAATTATGAGGCCTAAAAATATGGTTTTTTAAGTAGTAACAGAAAATTATTTAAGTGTCTCATTTTGACAGAAATATCACGTATCTCATTTTACACCATAATACAAGATTTAGTTTTATTTCCTGATTATTATTATTATTATTGACCTGCCAGATTACTTTTCCTTATTCCCAAATTATCTTTATTATTATCTAACATTTTCATGATTATAATAAATCTATAAAAGCGTCTTTTTACAATTTCCCGATCTCTTTACGATCTAGCGAAAATTGATTATATAAATTTTGCGCAATCTTGTATTTTCTGGAACGAAAACTGGATGTATTGAGGACGGCGCGTTGTAGTAAACCACTATTTGAAAAGCTTTCTCTCATTTAATAATGTGGAGTTTGATTTTTCTGTGAAAACCATTACGTCCCGAACACAAATGAACGTGGATTTTACACTCGGAGAGACAATAATTCATCGCGATGTGCAATTACTATAGTCGGATTTTATTTCCTAGTCAATAAAAGGTCGATTCAACGACAGACCTGGTTTATTTTAAATCACAAATCACGCCAGTAGATTTTGTGGATGGATTATAGATTTAATTTAAATCTGTCATTCTGAAAAATTGTTGGCGTTGAGGTAATTGGATAAAAAATGAAAAATGAAAAGCATTTTGATGTATTTATTAATTAATCATAAATATTTAATTCTGAATTAATATTTTATAATTTGCATTAATAAGTTTAGATATACATTCCAACCTTTTCTTACAGTTCAACCCTAATACGAATCATCAGTGGCACTTTGTTACAATTTTTGTATTTCATCATTGGCAACACTGGTTCAATTATTTCCATAGCCAGTGTCAAAAAATTATTCAACACTTGACATGACACATATATTTTAGCTTCCAAAAATTTGTGGCTTTAAATATATTTTGTTGCACTTTCTAACACGATTTTAAATATTAAAGGATTTACAAGGATTTTTTCTTCATGGACATTCCAAGTCCTTAAATATTCTTAAAAGAAAAATTAATAAATTTATAAGGATTTGTTAAGGAGTTTTAAAAGATTTTTTCAGTTTTTTTTTTCATGGATTTGTCAAAGATTTTTCAAGTCCTTAAATATTCTTTAACAAAAAAAAAATCTTTTCAGGATTTTTGTAACCATTATTAAACATTAGTAAAGAGTTTTCTTTGGATTTTTTAAAAATTTCTTTCAAGGAGTTTTTAAGTATCTTTTAGGGATTTTTCAACTGTTTTCCAGTACTCTCTAAGGACTTTTTAAGTCCTTTAAAGTTTTCAAAAATTTCTAAGGATCTTTTAAGAATTTTTCAAAAATTTTTAAGTATTTTTAAAGTCTTTAAGGATTTACAAAACAAATATTTAAAGATTTTTAATCACTTTCTAATTATATTTTGATGGTTTTTAAGAATTATGTAAGTATTTTAAAATGATTTTTTTAAGGATTTTTCAAGAATATTCTAAGGATTGGCAAGGATTTTTCTTCATGTACATTCCAAGTCCTTAAATATTCTTTAAAAAAAAAATTAATAAATTTGTAAGGATTCGTTAAGGATTTTTAAAAAATTTTTTCAGTTTTTACCTCTCGCCCTTCAGATAAGAGAGGTATAGGAATCATGCTAAAAATTGGGTAGTGAGTTTTCAATTGATAAACACGTTTTGGGGTCCCTAGAATACGATTTTAATATTTTCGCGATGATGTCTGTGTGTGTGTGTGTGTGTTAGTGTGTGTGTGTGTGTTAGTGTGTGTGTGTTAGTGTGTGTGTGTGTTTGGATGGATGTTGTAGTAACGATAACTCAAAAACTACTGAATAAAAAAATTTGAAATTTTGCACACAGGATTCTGATACCCTAGATTAGATCTGATTAGATTTTGGTGCCAATCGCACAACCGGAAGTGGCAGTTGCTATGGGTAATGACTCCATTATTATACAAAACGGCAATAAAGTTTTACACATATATTTTGTATACCATATAGTTTATTTTCATCTCATTAAAATTTTCGAAACTTTTGCCATTGTTGCCAGATTTACAAAAAAATAATTTTTTTTCATACTTTTTTGTGTCAACCTGTAAATTTTTGATTCAAAAATGGCGAGAGGTCATGTGCTGGCCACATCAGATTTTTTTTTTCATGGATTTTTCAAAGACTTTTCAAGTCCTTAAATATTCTTTAAAGAAAAAAAATCTTTTCAGGATTTTTGTAACCATTCTTAAACGTGAGTAATTTTTAAGGGTTTTCTTAGGATTTTTTAAAAATTTCTTTCAAGGAGTTTTTAAGGATTTTTTCAACTATTTTCCAGGACATTTTAAGGACTTTTATAGTCCTTTAAATTTTTCAAAAATTCCCTTTAAGAATTTTTATCTTTTAAGAATTTTTCAAAAAATTTTTAGAGCATTTTTAAAGAAGTATAAGGATTTACAAAACAAATATTTAAAGATTTTTAATCACTTTCTAATTATATTTTAATGGTTTTTAAGAATTCTGTAAGGATTTTATAATGATTTTTTATTGATATTTCAAGAATATTTTAAGGATTTGCAAGGATTTTTTCTTCATGGACATTAGGTCCCTAAATATTCTTTAAAAAAAGTTAAGGGTTTTGTAAGAATTTGTTAAGGATTGTCATTTTTCAATCTTCAAATTAAAATATAACTAATAACATATGTTAAGGATTGTTTTCAATGACGCATGTTAAGGTGTGTTTGTATAAATAAATTGGCAATTCCAAAAATTTTTTATTAACAGATTTGTTTCAAATTTCTAGCTTGGGGGTGTTTGACGTCCCTGAGATTGATTAAATGGCGAATTTATAATATATTATAATGATCTGCATTATAATCAATAATTAAAACTTTTAATAATAAATCTCAATTGGGAGTGGGTTCAGATCTAAATAAAAAAAATCATAAATTTGTACAAATAAACTGATAATTAACAAAAACTTGAAATTTGAGTTGCCTGCCAAGTTCCTCTTCTCCTTTTTTTTTATTATTTTACACCTTCATTTGATGCTGCTCTTCTTCTTCATGATTATAATTCCATGGAATATACCATTTATATTTCCCCAATTGCCATATTTCTTCTACCAATTTTTTTTTTATAAATTGTAACTTTTCTTTTTATTTTAAATAAAATAAAAAACTTTTTCCTTTTATAGATTATATCCTTTTTTTGTTTTTATTAATTAGAAATATATAAATTTTACATATTTCAGTATTTTTTTATCAAATATACAAAATTTTAAATTTTTGACAAATAGTATATAAAAATATGACTTTTCTTAATATTTTTTGTCTCTGATTAATTTTTCCCATTCTTTTTTTTTACCCTTACTTGATTCAAAAACCCTATCCCAAAATTTTTTACACCGAATGATTTTTAATTTTCAAAATTAAATTTTAAATAATTTTCTAATTATAAAATAAATTTTATTTCTATTAACATTTTAAAAATCTTCCCTCAATATCAAAATTTGTTGATTATACCATAATTTTTATTTATATACCCAATTATTTTGAATTATATCATTATATTCAACTATAAAAACTTGGAATATAATTTTATAATACAAACTTCTTTATACTAATAACAATAATACATTAACTTCTATAACTCATACAACTTGATTTCATTACAATATATATTAAATATGTATTATTCGACTATATTTTTGGGGTGAACCCAAACGTTGTAGACTGCAGTTAACGGTAAAAATGCTATTCCAACATCTATCTTTCTCTTAAAAAGTAATTAATCAACTTCAAAATTAAACTTTACTCATTCTCCTTATAGCGGGAAGGTATTTTGACAATGAAAAATTAATTGAACTGTCAAAAGTAATAAATAACATCATAGTACAACCTAGTAAAGCGACTCTCGGTTGGCGCCAAATTTCGCGTTTTTTCTTCGCGCAGGCATCGTCGCCATCTTCTCTGTACTAATCATATTCTCTCCAATGATGGGACCGACCACAGTCACATGATTTTAGTTGACACTTATCAGTCAGCTTTTGTGTATTTGTGTTATTTTCATATATAATATATAAGTTATAGTTTATAATTATTGTATTTTCGCTATTGATATTTCCAATAATTCATTATTTACAATTTGTTGAAATTACTACGTTATTTTTATTTATTCATATAATAAAAGAGGCGTGGTTTATGACGTCAAAAAGAACAGATTCCATTTGACTGTAGTGACTTGCATTTTATGTTCGACCAACAGATGGTGCCACTTCAGTCGCGCTTAATTTTACAAATTTGAGAGTTTTTGTTTTAATTATATTATTTTCTGGACATTCTCAGATAAAGAAATATATTCAATAATAAAACAAAACGTTATTGAACTAAATAGTGCTCGTTTTGTCTATTTTTCAATAGTGGGTGCGCTGGTGCCACTTCTGGTACAATTGTGCTACATTTGACAACCCTGAAAAATAGTACGGCTAAAATGGCGTCGAGGTTAAATTTCTGTTCCTGAAAAGATCAAACAGACCGCCTGAGAGTCGCCATACTGATAGAATATATGTACTGTGATAACATTTACGTCGACATTAGTAAAGAAATAGGGGAGGACCGGGCAAAGTAAATATGCCGGACAAAGCGAATAATCCCTTCCACGCCCAAACACGTGATGTCCCGAATTCCGCAATAATACCAAGACACCCATATATCCACGCTCAGTTTGAGACAGTTGCCAACCCTACCGATTTTTCGGTAGATCTACCGATTTAGGAACTAATCTACCGATATACCGATTTGCGAGCTGATCTACCGATTTTTATGGACTTTTTAGGTTGTTACACTATTTTATATATTTTATTTACAAATTATTAAATATTATGCTTGAAGGTAATGTGTGCAACACCTTTTACATTTTTTCAAAAGAGCAAGCTCACCACACGGGATTCGGGAATCAAATACATATTATGTTAACTCTGTATGGGAATTACCGTATAAATTTCACCTATAAGTATAAAACGATTTCGCCCGTTCTTTGTTTTGCCTTTATTTATCAGTTAAAACTTTCATCAAGCTAAACTGAAATTAGTGATAGTGAACCAAAAACAGTGAAAAAAATTAAAGATTCCCAAAAGTATAAAGCATAATGGGAAAAGTTGATCAATTTGCTTGTTGTAAATGTTGCGATAAAGACGTTAATGTAAAAAAAGGAAAGGATAATTTTTGTTTGTAGCCAAATAAAAATTTTTGCTATTTTTTTTACTTATGATTTTTTATGTAAAATATGAATTGGTTTTTTATAAAATAAATATTTTTTAAATTTGCCGCATTTTTTTTACAAAATAAATCTTTTTTTTTAAATTTGCCGCCTTTTTTTTAAACGTACAGATTTCTACCGATTTTTGATGGATGAATCCACCGACTTTAGAATTTTCAGGTTGGCAACGCTGGACAGCATTTATCTGTGCGAAGTTATCGACCGTTCAGTAGCTTTACGACTGTTTGTGTAACCACGTGAATAATAAAAATATTTGAAGGTTAGTTTAACGAACTTTTTTTTACGTTAATATGAAGATATTTATTGCAATGTAGGTTTTTACAATAATTACGCATGTTGACCGTCGTTCTTAATCAAAACATTTAAATATTTCTTATTTTTTCGCTGCTTAGTTCACTTTGATTTGAACTTGTCACCTCCGGGCAAAGCGAATAGGGCAAAGTGAATAATTATTCGCTTTGCCCGAACATAACAGTCTTATAGTAATGTATGTACCTACTTAGTGGACTTTATATTCCAGATGGTGTACAAATATAAAAGAAGAACGCAACAAGCTCAGTGGACAGCAGAAACAATGAGGGCAGCAATGAGAGAATGTTCAGTGGCCCAAACTTATAGTATACCGTATGTAACATTATTTAGGCATATGAAATCCGGTTCAACCTCCAATCAGTTGGGTAGATTCCGAACCGTTTTTAATAATAAACAGGAGAAAGAATTGTTGCAATACTTAAAGGATCTAGACAATCTTTTTTTTTTGGTTTGACTAGAGATGATTTTAAAGGAGTTGTATACGAATATGCAAAAGAAAAACAAATTAACTTACCCTAAAAGTTGGGATCAAAATGCGAACACAGGAAATGATTGGTTGACTGGATTTTTAAGGAGAAATTGAGAGATCACTTTGAGAACAACAGAACCAACAAGTGTGGGCTGAGCACGAGGTTTTAATCGAACCCAAGTTGAGAGATTTTATAAAAACCTGTCAGATCAAGTTAAAAAGTATGACATAGACGGAACTCGTCTATATAATATGGACGAAACTGGCATAATGACGACAACTAATAGACCTCCAAAAATTCTATCTGTCAAAGGGAAGAAACAAGTGGGTGTGATATCAAGCACAGAGCGTGGTAAACTAACCACTGTTGTTTGTTGCTGCAATGCAACAGGTTCATTCATACCCCCTTTTATAATTTTTGCTCGCAAACGAATGCAGGAAAGGTTGTTAGATGGTGCTTCCGCAGATACTCAAGCCACTTGTACACCAACAGGGTGGATAAATGGGGAAGTTTTTCTTGATTGGCTAAAGTATTTTGTGGACCAAGTTCGACCAACTCAAGAAAAAAAAGTTATTCTCTTACTGGATAGTCACGAATCTCATAAATTTTATCCAGCTCTCGATTTTGCGTCCAAGAACAATGTCACATTTCACCACATACCACACACAAGATGCAACAACTTGACAAAGCTGTCTATGGACCACTTAAAAAATATTTTGAACAAGAAATTAATGTATTTCAAAAATGGCATCCAGGGAGAATTGTAAATCAATATGATATTGCAAAATTATTCAGTCCGGTTTATTTAAAAAGTGCCACTTCCCAAAATGCAGTAAATGGGTTTAGATCTCCTAGTATTTGGCCAATTAATGAACATAGGTTTGGAGATGAAGACTACCTACCAGCATCGGTCACATATGAGGACGCACTTCCAAATACTCCATGTGAAACTGTTGAAGAACAAGTAGCAGAAACTGACATCCCACACATCAATTTATTGCCTACTGAAAATCAAGTAATGGAAATAGAAGATAATTCAGGTAAAATTATCAATGAACCAGCTGTGGAAGTAGTAGTACTACCAAAGTCAAACCAACCGGAACATAGAACTCCACCAAAGAGTACAATGTTGTCTTCAAATGCACCACTATGTATTTTTAGTAGTACATCGGAAATTGTGGAGAGAGTGCAATCTTTGTTTGACGTGAAATCAACCTACAGTCCTCGAGATGTTAGACCTTTGAGAAAAGTAGTAAGATCATCTGGTACCCGTAAAAGAAAAACGCAAAAATTAGAAGTACTAACAAGCACTCCTATAAAAGAGGAACAAAAGGAAAAATACTTAAAAACCACGGCTCAACCAATATTGAGCGATAAAAGAGTCAAGAAAGAAAAAATCCCAAAGAAACGAGTTCAGAAGGAAAATATTCAAGAGACTTTGTGTATTTTCTGTGCCGAAAAATACATTGAGGTTAATGGAAAGCCAACAGAAGACTGGATCCGGTGCAATTTTTGTCAGCAATTGGCCCATGAGCAGTGTACATCGTACGAAGGTACTGGGCAGTACAGGTGTGATGACTGCAATTAAATGGTTGATTATTTCATTTTATTCACTTTACCCTAACCAACTATTCGCTTTGCCCAGATCATCAGGCAAAGTGAATAAAATGTTCTATTTTAGTTTAAGTGTTCGCGTGTGTTACTAACCTTTAAAAACCTGCATTTTGTATTTTATTTTAATAAAGCAATCCCTACTGTCAACATTTGCTATATTTTTTTTTATTTCCTTTAGTTAGGTAGTACTGGATATTTGGTCTTAACTTATCCACTTTGCCCAGTCCTCCTCTACGATAATGACGTCATAATTCCGTCTTATCCATTTCATGATTGAGAGACAAAGTTGGACAATGTATGACGTGTTTTACATATCATCCCCCAGACAGATTAACCAAATAATTATAAAAAAAATTATTTGAAAACCATAACTAACACTTTGTACTACAATTTTACTTTTTATTTTTAAAAATGTTTTCCCTGTTTTTGTCACTGTCTTACAAATTAATATTTATTGGGCATCAGGTTTAACTAATCCGGCTTCACCTTGATGTATATATTAAAAATAAAGCAATTTTATATAAATCTGAATTTATTAAGGTAACATTACATAATTTGTTCTAAATGAGTTTAATTTAACTCTGTAAATCGCTTTAGATAAAAGCAATCATTTCTAATTTGCGTGTAAACCATCAAAATCAAAAATCCAAACGTAATAAAATTTCCCCCATTTCGCACCGACTAAATGAGTTAGGGATTTTTACGGAGACTATCTAATAATAATTCCCGAAATTGTCCGAGCAAGTTTGAAAGCGTTGCAACCCTTTAGCAAGTAAATTAAAAAATGTACGCGTGATGATTAATGCCTGGTAGCACCGGCCGACAGTGCTGCCCCGTAATTTATGTACAAACAACCTTCCAGAGTTTTGTTATGAAATTGAAAAGTTTTTTTCACAACTAATATCCTGAAACTTTCACTACAGTAATTTTGAATTATGTCAGCGTAAAAGTGTCAAAATGTGTTTTGTTTTTATTTTATAATACTTTAGCGCATTTAGGGTAAACTTGTTTCGTTTAATTTTATTTAAAAAATTAATTAAATTTTTTTCTGCAATGTTATTGATTTTTTATTTCAAATTTAATTTAGTCATTAGCTGATGGGAAAATAAATTGGGACCGAATCTGTAATTTTCATATATGCCCAGCAATTGTAACCTAGATAAAAAGTATCGACATATTTTTTCATTTCAGTTACAATAAAGGCAATCTCCATTTTTCATATCGAACAATGCGTGAAACGACAGTTAACAATTTGTCATGTACTGGGATTATCGATGGGATTTCGCGCTCTATCGACATTTTTATTTCTTTATCTTACGAATTGTTTAAATTACATTTAAATTTAATTATTATTTATATTTTTTATAATCATAACTAGATTCTTTGAATAAATGATTTTTATTCTTTTATTATTGTTATTTAAAGTCGTTGTAATACAATTTTTATTGCACGTCATCACATCACTAAAGTACACTTTATTATGATTTTTTTTTATTTAAGACGGAATTAGCACCCCATAACAAAAACTCTTAATTAAATAAATGTAAATGTTATTAACCTCCAATAAACTTGTTTAGTTGCCAGATGTTATGACCGCCGGGTTTTAATTTTGAGTGAAATTGGGATGACACCATTAAAACTCGCCTGGCCAAAAACTACTGACATATTATAATCCGATATATATAAACTCGCCTATGAATATTAGGTATGTTTTAATATTTTTATCTACCTAATTTGTATGGTAAAAAATTTTTCGTTTTCTTGCGGTTTTTTCATTTTTTCGCACTTTTTGGTTTTTTTTGTTTTTTCTGTTTTTTTTGTGGATTTTTCGATTTTTTTATCATTACTGTGTTTTTCTTTTTCTGTTTTTTTTTGCTATTCATTTTTTCTAATTCTTCTAATTTTTTGCAATTATTTGCGACTTTTTTGGGATTTCTTTGCGATTTCTTGCAATTTATTTCAATTTTTTTCATCTTTTTTATGGTTACAAATGTTTCCGGTGTTTTGATTGTTCTTTAGTTTTGCGATTTTTCTCATTTTTTCTCATTTTTCTGATATATTTTTTCTAATTTTTTTCGATTTTTTCTAATTTTTCCACATTTTTTTCTCATTGTTCTGTTTTTTCTTTCTATTTTTTCGATTTCTAATTTTTTCCCATTTTTTCTTATTTGCGATTGTTTGTCATTTTTTTGTGAATTTGTTGCGGATTGTTTTACGATTTTTTTGTGATATTTTTCGATTTCTTGCGTTTTTTTTTATAGTATTTTCAGATTTTTCAATTCTTTTAATTTTTTCTCGTTTTTTTTTCATTTTTATGATTTTTTGTTTTTTTAATTTTTTTCAATTTTTTCTAATCTTTCTTCATTGTTGTGTTTTTTTATTCTATTTTTTTGTTTTCTAACCTCTCCTTTTTTTTTTATTTCATTAATTTTTTTGTTATTTTTTGTGATTTTGTTGCGATTTTTTTTTCGAGTGTTTTTCTATATCTTCTGATATTTTGTATTTTTTGCGTTTTTTCCGTATTTTACAATTCTGTTTTTCATTTTTGCTCAATATTTTCTAATTTCTCCTTTTTTTAATATTTATTCCGATTTTTTCTTATTTTTTTTTCAGAGTTTTTCGATTCTTTTAATTTTTTCTCGTTTTTATGATTTTAAGTTTTTTTATTTTTTCAATTTTATCTTCATTGTTTTTTTATTCTTATTTTGTTTTCTAATATTATTTCATATTTTTATTTCATTGATTTTTTGTGATAATTTACAATTTTTTTGTCATTTTTTGTGATTTTGTTGCGGTTTTTTTTGCGATTGTTTTACTATTTCTTGTGATATTTTTCGATTTCTTGCGTTTTTTGTCTGTGAATTTTTCAATTTTTTCTAATTTTTCATCATTACTTTGTTTTTCTTTGTCTATTTTTATTCTTTTGTTTTTTAACTTTTTCTCATTTTTTCTAATACTTCTGATTTTTTACAATCATTTGCAACTTTTTTGGGATTTCTTTGCGATTTTATGCAATTTATTTCAATTTTATTGAATTTTTTATTTTTTTCCGGTTTTGTAGTTGCTTTTTGGTTTTTGCGATTTTTCTGTCTCTTTTCACATTTTTTTTATTTTTCCAGATTTTTCTAATTTTATCCTCATTATTGTTTTGTTTTTTTTTCATTTTTTTCCAATATTTTCTAATTTCTCTCAATTTTTTTCTTTTTTCCGATTTTTTCTATTTTTTTTTTATATTTTTCGACTCTTAATTTTTTTCTCGTTTTTTTACGTTGTTATAATTTTTTTTTGATTTTTAATTTTTTTTTATTTTTTTCCAATCTTTCTTCATTGTTCTGTTTTTCTTTTCTTTTTTTGTTTTCTAATTTTTTCTCATTTTTTTTATTTAATTGATTTTATGTGATAATTTACGATTTTTTTGCAATTTTTTGTGATTTTGTTGCTGTTTTTTCTGCGATTGTTTTACACATTATTTCATTTTTTTTGAATTTTTTCATTTTTTTTATGGTTACAATTGATTTTTGCGATGTTTTTCGATTTTTCTCGGTATTTCTCATATTTCTGATCTTTTTTCTTATCTTTTTCGATTTATTTTAATTTTTCTTCATTTTTTTTCATTTTGTTTATTTTTTCAATTTTTTTGTTTTCCAATTTTGTCTCATTTTTTCATATTTGCGATTTTTTCGATTTCTTGAGTTTTTTTCAGTATTTTACAATTTTATTTTTCATTTTTTCCCAATATTTTCTTATTTCTCTCAATTTTTTTCTTTTTTTTTAATTTTCTAGTTTTTTTTAATTTTTTAATTTTTTTTTTTTTTCATTTTTATGATTTTTTTCTTTTTTTTCCAGTTTTTTCTAATCTATCCTTAGTGTTCTGTTTTCTATTCTTTTTTCTGATTTCTAATTTTTTTATTTTATTGATTTTTTGGGAAAATTTGCGGTTTTTTGTCATTTTTTTGCGCTTTTGTTGCGGTTTTTCTGAGATTATTTTACGATTCTTTGTGATATTTTAGTTTCCATTTTTCCCAATATTTTCTAATTTCTCTCGATTGTTTTTTTCAATGTTTTTTGTTTTTTTTTCTTATTATTTTTTCCGATTTTTTTTGATATCATTGAT
The DNA here is from genome assembly GCA_963243735.1 of Neocrepidodera transversa. Lineage (NCBI taxonomy): Eukaryota > Metazoa > Arthropoda > Insecta > Coleoptera > Chrysomelidae > Neocrepidodera > Neocrepidodera transversa. The sequence goes on from OY725347.1 coordinate 8,885,536, forward strand.
TTTTTTGTGATAATTTGCGATTTTTTCATCATTTGTTTGTATATGTTGCGTTTTTGCGATTGTTTTACTATTTTTTTGTGAAATTTTTCGATTTCTCGTGATTTTTCTGTATTGTACATTTGTATTTTTTATTTTTTTTCCAATATTTTTTAATTTCTCTCAATTTTTTTTTTCAAAGTTCTTTGTTTTTTTTATAATTATTTCCGATTTTTTCAGATTTTTTCGATTCTTTTTATTTTTTCTCGTTTTTTTTTTCTTCACCTTTATGATTTTGTATTTTTTTTTAATTTTTTTCAATTTTTTCAAAATTTTTCTTCGTTGTTCTGTTTTTCTATTCTTTTGTGATTTCTAATTATTTCTCATTTCTTCTTATTTCATTGATTTTTTGTCATAAATTACGATTTTTTTTTTGTCATTTTTTTCTTGATTTTGTTGCGGTTTATTTGCGATTGTTTTACGATTTTTTGTGATATTTTTCTATTTCTTTCGTTTTTTCCCAATATTATCTTATTTCTCTCAATTTTTTCTTTTTTCAAAATTATTATTTTTTTTATTATTTTTTCAGATATTTGCTGATTTTTGATTTTTTCAATTCATTTAATTCTTCTCGTTTTTTTTTATTTTCATGATTTTTTTTTTCCTGGTTTTTTTTCAATTATTTTTAATGTTTCTTCACTTGTTCTGTTTTTCTATTCTCTATTTGTTTTCTAATTCTTTCTCATTTTTTTGATTTTTTGTAATAATTTTTTTGGTCATTATTTTGTGGTTTTGTTGAGGTTCTTTTTTCGATTGTTTTACAATTTTTTGTGATATTTATCGATTTCTTCTTTTTTTCCGTATTTTACAATTGTATTTTTTATTTTTTCCAATATTTTGTAATGACTCGATTTTTTTCTTTTTTTTTTAGTTTTTTTTTTATTATTATTCCCGATTTTTTCTGATTTTTTTTCAGATTTCTTCGATTCAGATTTCTTTGATTCATTGTTCTGGTTTTCTATTCTTTTTTTTTGTTTTCTAATTTTTCCTCACTTTTTTTTTCAATTTTGTCTATTCTTTCTTCATTGTTCTGGTTTTCTATTCTTTTTTTTCTGTTTTCTAATTTTTTCTCTTTTTTTTTTATTTCATTGATTTTTTTGTGATAATTTGTGTTTTTTTTGTAATTTTGTTGCAGTTTTTTTGACATTGTTTTGCCATTTTTGTGATATTTTTCGATTTCTTGCGTTTTTTGAGGATTGTGTTTTTTTCGGTTTTTTTTTTGCGATTTTTACCGATTTTTAGAGTGTTTTTTTTTCGTTTTTTGGTTTTTTCCGTATTTTACACTTTTATTTTTCATTTTTTTCCCAATATTTTCTAATTTCTATCTCAATTTTTTTGGCTTTTTTACATTCTTTTTTCGAATTTTACCTGTTTTTTTTATTTTTTTGATTCTTCTAATTTTTGTAAAAAAAATATTAAAAATAGCGTCCCGAATTTCGAACTTTGAAATCTAGTCACCATAATTTTAATTCTAAAAGAAACTTAGTTTTTTTTTTAGGTATTATACTAAAATAGTAATTTTAGCAGAATTTTAAAAATATTGGAACAAAGACATACATTTTCTATTAAAATATTGTATTTTTTTTCTGTTGGTGACATTGCGTTACGTAGACATGAATTATATACCCCAAAATAATTATTTTGCAGATGGCGCCATCTATAAAAAAGTACGCGAACTGTAAAATTGCCAGAATAACTGGTCTCTGATGTATTTTTGGTAAATTATAAATTTTTTAATCTATAAATAAGACTTTTAAATGAAATCAAAAAATAAATTATAAATTTTTTAACCTATAAATAAGACTTTTAAATGAAAGCAAAAAATGAAATATTTTTTTATCTCTTATGTCGTCTCCAATGGGAATATAATCTAGTTCCTGAAATAGTTTTTATAGCAATTTTTGATGCTTTTTTTTAAGTTAAATTTTCACAATTCCCTTGTTTTTTCCATTTTCTTAATTTTTTGTTTCATTTTCAATATATTAAGAAACTAATTTAATACCATTAGAACATTATAAAAGCAAATCCGCATATATTTATTGCCTGGATAGTCCGTCTTATATGTTCAAAAATTTCCCAATGCTTGTTCATTTGCTAACGCCTCCTTAAAAAAATATTTTGCAAAGTAGCCTAGATTTTAAATGCAACTTTTGAAAACAAAAAAAAAATGATTATTTTGAAAAATTGCAAAATAATATTTTGTTTGAAATATCGTTTTCTAATTTCACTATTTGCAATATTATGTGTTAATACAATTAGAATTTCAAAAATCAAAAAATGCAACGCCACTTGATATAAAACACTATTTCAGTTGATAGACAGATATTTTCCAAAATATATTCCTGTTTTCGTGTAACAAAAGGTTTGTTTCCATATAACGTTGGAAAACTCATCGGAATCCAAATATATGCGTTCCTCAATACAATAACACCTTTGTGCTAGTTCCCGTTAACAAAAAAAAATTTAATTTACTGTGTCACTTTGTTTATGACGCTTTTAAAAAATTTTGTTTGTTGATAAAAACATTTTTCTTTTTCTCTTAATATTAGATACTAAAATCACAGTCTAATCAGTTTTATATTATTATTATCAAAAACTCAGTACTATCTTAATTAGCTGAAAGTAGGTGATATTATAAATAACTCATTTTATATTATTTTTTACGTTAATTTCTCAAAACAAAAGTATATTATAGTGGAAAAATTGGTTCTTTATAAAATCTTCATTTTTATTACATTTCACCTACTTTGTATTTATTTATAATGGTTAATGAAATCCCAATTTCAATTTGCGCTACCCTGTATATTATTCCTTATACATGCGTCTAGTTTTACACGTTTCATCCTTAATTATTAATATTCACCTGTTACTTTTCCTATTGTCAGCCCAACATGGAGCAAATTTTCATTTTTACTTTCCCGGCCCACCTCCGGGAAGGGAAAGTATTATGAACGAGCTAAAAAAAAATTTCGAGATAAAGATGGAAATATCAATTTTGAGGTCACCTGAGATGATTAAGACCAGTTTCAGACAGACAGACAGACAGACAGAAAGACAGACTTCCATCTGGAAATGGTCTTCATCATCTCAGGTGACCTGAAGATGGATATTTTGATCTTTATCTTGAAAATTTTTTTAGCTCATTCTCGGAGGTGGGTGGGGAAAGTAAAATTTACCAAAATTTTCATGTTCATTTTTTTACGTGTAATTTGATTCTTCTTTATGTGTTTTTTTTTGTTTTCTTTCTTCATTCACGAGATTAAAGAATACACACAGGAAAATATAGGAAATGTCTTTCCTGTCTTTTTTGTTAAAAAAAAATGTGAATTTTTGGCGTAATTCCCTATTTAAATCCAATTGCAACTTTCGTATACTTTTTTCCCCTCTTTTTACCAAAAAATTTCTCCTCCTTTTTTTTATTCCAATACTGTGAATTATTTCAATAATTGTCTTTTCTGATTTTTTGCATTTTTCTGGTACTTTTTTCCCTATTTTCTCTTGAAAATTTCCCCGTTTTTTTCTTAAAAAAATGGCATTTTCTGTCATTTAGTTTTTTCCCCTTTTTCTCTTGAAAATTTCCCTTCTTTTTTCGTTAAAAAATGACATTTTTTTAAAAATTTCTCTCTTCAAATTTTTTGTACTTTTTTATTGCTTTTTTTTTCTTTCTATAAAAATTTTTTTCGGCTATTCTCTTTTTAAATTTTTTGCACTTTTGATACTTTTTCTTGCGAAAAATATTTTTCGTCTTTTTTTTTAAAAACTTGTATTTTTGGTTCTAAATTTACCTGATTTTTACTTAAAAATTTCTCCTTTTCTCTTAAAAAAATTACACTTTTTGACTTTTTTGTTTTCTCAAAAATTTGCATTTTTTAAGCAAAATTTTTTTTTCACTCTTAAAAAATAGCATTCCTTGGTCTTTAATTTTTGTTTAAATTTGCATTTTTGGACTTTATATTGAAAATTTTCCCGCTTTATTCCTTTTGGCTTTTTGTTTTTCCATCTTTTCTCTTTAAAATTTTAGCTCTTTTTGTTCAAAAAATTAGACACTTTTTTATATAATATTGTTCTCAAATTTTTTGCATTTTTTTCCTCTTTTCTATTGAAAATTTCCCCTCTTTTTCTTAAAAATTGGCTTGTTTTTTAATTTTTGTTTTCGTTTTCAAATTTGCATTTTTTGGACATTAATTTCCCTTTCTTTCGCTTGAAATTTTCCCTTTTTTTTCTTCAAAATGTGAGTTTTTTTGATAATACTCTCTTCAAATATTTTGCACTTCTTTTGTACTTATTTCCCTCTTTTCTCTTCAAAATTTCCTCCCTTTTCTGTTAAAAAATGTCTCTTTTTTACCATTTTTTTTTGTCATTTGTATTTTTGGAACTAAATTTTCATTCAAAAATTTCCCCTCTTTTCTCTTGAACAAATTGCTCGTTTTGGTCTGTTTTGTTTTTTCGAAAATTTGCATTTTTTTTTAGCTTGAATTTTTTCAGTTTTTTGACCTGAAGTTCAGTTTGTTGGTCTAAATTACCTTCTTTTTTACTCAAAAATTTCCCCTTTTTTCCTGAAAAAATTGCACTTTTTTTGTCTTTTCGGTTTTATTGAAAATTTGCATTTTTGGATCTAAATTTCCCCCCTTTTCTCTTGAACAAATTGCTCTTTTTGGTCTTTTTTGTTTTTTCGAAAATTTGCGTTTTTTTTGCTTGAATTTTTTCAGTTTTTTGACCTGAAGTTCAGTTTGTTGGTCTAAATTACCTTCTTTTTTACTCAAAAATTTCCCCTTTTCTCCTGAAAAAATGGCACTTTTTTTGTCTTTTCTGTTTTATTGAAAATTTACATTTTCGGATCGAAATTTACCCTCTTTTCACTTACAAAATTCTTGAAAAAATCGGTTGTGTCGCCCCAAAACTTTCCCGACGAGTATCCACGAATACTTTTTCAGATATTTAATGTTAAAATTTCGAATTTTGACATTTTTTTTTGACAGGTGACAGTTGGAGAAATAATTTTAACTGTTCTGAATAAAGTTTTTTATGGGCTTTCAAATGACATATTGAAAGTCAAATTGCGTGACACATTGCATCTGTAATTTTTTTATAGTGACGTGACACTTCCGTTTGACAGATGTCGTACAAAAACTAATGGGTTCTTCCGACGGGTAATTCAAACTCATATACCAAATTTAAGCTCAATCAGAATAAACGTGTGGCCTCTATAGTGGAAAAATACACACAGACAGACAGACAGACAGATAGACAGACAGACAGACAGACAGACAGACAGACAGACATACAGACAGACAGACAGACTTCCATTTGGAAATGGTCTTAATCATCTCCGGTGACTTTATCTCGAAATTTTTTTTTAGCTCGTTCACAATACTTTCTCTTCTCGGAGGTGGGTCGGGAAAGTAAAATTTAATGCTACAGATGTTGTTCTCGCCAGAGTACAGACGAAATAGGAACAATAGCTATTTGTATTACTAGGGAGGAAAGTGCCACTTTTCCTCTAGCTGTATGTAGTAAACATTCAATGGAGAAAAAGGCACTTTACTCCCGTGTAATATATATGATTTTTCCTCCTACCCAATTATTAAACCATTTTTTTGGAAAATTTATTTACGGCACAAATAACGAATTTATCAGTATATGCGATAAAATTAAGTATTGTTTATTAAACGATTTTATTAATATATACAATACAATTAAGTTTATCTATTCAAAATCACTTGAATCGCTTTCCATTTTTGAAAAATGCAATTGTGGTTAATAAACGTAGCGACTTTGCATTCTAAAAGTCAATCGTAATGTTTACTGTCAGTGAGCAACGGCATACTATGATTTTCCTAGTTTAGGTCAAAAAGCGTATCTAAGAATCCTGACCTTAAAATTTTTATTTAAATATTTAACGTTGAAGTAACATTAATGTTTAATTTTTACCAAAATACACGATATACAAGATGTTCTAGAAATTACGGAAATAATTTGAATATAATAGGTTAACAAGTTTCATCATTTAAAGCATACTTAAAATGAGAGGGAGGGAAAGTACTTTTCTCCCTAGGGAGGGAAGTATGACTTTCCTCCCTAATATGAGAGAGGAAAATGTGTACTTTCTATAGGGGTAGGAGGAAAAATACTTAATGTATTATATTAATGATATTTGACTTTTAATAAGTAAGGTGTTAACCAATCAATTCGTCTTGAAAATATACATTTTTTTTTAACCAACTTTGTACCTATAACGGTTATAAGTTACATTTACGCCACCCTGTATAAGAGCTGCCCCAACGTATAATTTCATTAAGTGAGATCTCACTTTATGTACATAATATCCTAAAATCCCTAAGCCTCAATTACCTACATTCTTATATTCGTAAACCCAAGCTAATTCCCCAACACCCAATGGGAAAATTACTATATTATTTCCCCAACATCTCATTTCACCAAACTTATCATTAATGGACATTTACATACTTTTCCAATAACACGGCTTAGCCTTTCCACCAAAATTCAAATGTGGATAATGAAGGCTGCGATATTATATTCCAAAACAAATTTGCATGTTGGCATAGTGGCCTCAGTGACACGCAAACACATAATCTGTCAACGTGGGGAAAGGTCGGGCTGGTTTTCTACGTGTGAGTACCCGTGTTTTACCTATATTTTTCTACTTGCATTTTTTTCTAATTTTTTTTATCTTAACCAACAGACATCAGTTCCTATGTGTAATTTTTAGGTTGCCGCCTGTTCGTGTTTAACTTTTGACTGCAGACGCGATATCTACATGGAATGGGAAAATTGAACAGCGGCACACTTTTATTAACCGTTTGATCAATTCCTTCAAGAAATTTCCATATTGCGCGATGGTATACGAGGTGAAATAAAACATCATTAAAAATCTTGATAAATAGTAAAAAAAGAATTTTTATAAAAATTTGTAAAGTCCTTGAGAATCATTAAAAATTCTTAACGAATATTTAGAAATCGTTAAAAAGTTAAAATTTGTCGAAAAATTTTTGTAAACCAATGAACAATCGACAAAAATTCCTTGAAAACATCGTTAAGGAAAGATCCCTGAAAAAATCTTGAAAAAATTCAATTCTTGAAAATTTTTTGGAAAATCTTTAAAAATCTTGCAAATTAGTAAAAAAAAGAGTTATTTTTAAAAAAATCTTGTAAAGTCCTTGAAAATCATTAAAAATTCTTAAAAAATACTTAAAAATCCTTAAAAAATTAAAATTTCTTGAAAAATTAGTAAAAAGTTAAAATTTGTCAAAAAATCTTTGTCAATCCCTGAAAAATTCACAAAAATTCCTTGAAAACCTCATAAAGGAAAGATCCCTGAAAAAATTTAGAAAAAATTCAATTCTTGAAATTTCTTTGAAAAGTCGTTAAAACATTATTAAAAATTTTGAAAAATAGTAAAAGAGAGTTGGTATTTAAAAAAAACCTTGTAAAGTCCTTGAAAATCATTAAAAATTCTTAAAAAATTATTAAAAATCCTTAAAAAATTAAAATTTCGTCAAAAATTTGTAAAAAGTTAAAATTTGTCGAAAAATTTTTGTAAACCCCTTGAAAAATCCACAAAAATTCCTTGAAAACCTCATAAAGGAAAGATCCCTGAAAAAATTTTGAAAAAATTCAATTCTTGAAAATTCTTTGAAAAATCCTTAAAAAATCATTAAAAATTTTGAAAAATAGTAAAAGAGAGTTGTTGGAATTAAAAAAAAAAACATTGTAAAGTCCTTGAAAATCATTAAAAATTCTTAAAAAATAGTTCAAAATCCTTAAAAAATTAAAATTTCTTGAAAAATTAGCAAAAAGTTAAAATTTGTCGAAAAATCTTTGTCAATCCCTGAAAAATTCACAAAAATTCCTTGAAAACCTCATAAAGGAAAGATCCCTGAAAAAATTTAGAAAAAATTCAATTCTTGAAAATTCTTTAAAAAATTCTTAAAAAATCATTAAAAATCTTGAAAAATAGTAAACGAGATTTGGGATTTAAAAAAAACCTTGTAAAGTCCTTGAAAATCATTGAAAATTCTTAAAAAATAGTTAAACATCCTTAAAAAATTAGAATTTCTTGAAAAATTAGTAAAAAGTTAAAATTTGTCGAAAAATCTTTGTCAATCCCTGAAAAATTCACAAAAATTCATTGAAAACCTCATAAAGGAAAGACCCCTTAAAAAATTTTGAAAAAATTCAATTCTTGAAAATTCTATGAAAAGTCGTTAAAACATTATTAAAAATCTTGAAAAATTGTAAAAGAGAGTTGGTATTTTAAAAAAAAAAACCTTGTAAAGTCCTTGAAAATTAATCAAAATTCTTAAAAAATAGTTAAACATCCTTAAAAAATTAAAATTTGTTGAAAAATCTTTGTAAATTCCTGAAAAATCCTCAAAACTCCTTGAAAACCTCATGAAGGATTCCTGAAAAAATCTTGAAAAAATTCAATTCATGAAAATTCTTTAAAAAATCCTTAAAAAATCATTAAAAATCTTGAAAAATAGTAAAAGAGAGTTGGAATTTTTAAAAAAATTTGTAAAGTTCTTGGAAAAATTCTTAAAAATACTTAAATATCCTTAAAAAGTTAAATTGGTTGAAAAATTATTAAAAAGTTAAAATTTATCGAAAAATCTTTGTAAACCCCTCGAAAAATCCACAAAAATTCCTTGAAGGAGAGATCCCTGAAAAAAAATCTTGAAAAATTCATTTCTTGAAAATTCTTTGAAAAATCCTTAAAAAATCATTAAAAATCTCGAAAAATAGTAAGAGTTGTAATTTAAAAAAAAAAACCTTGTTAAGTCCTTGGAAATCATTAAAACTTCTTAAAAAATTAAAATTTGTTGAAAAATTAGTAAAAAGTTAAAATCTGTCAAAAAATCTTTGTAAATCACTGAAAAATCCACAAAAATTCCTTGAAAGAAAGATTCCTGAAAACAATCTTGAAAGATTTAATTCTTGAAAATTCTTTAAAAAACCTTAAAAAACATTAAAAATCTTAAAAAATAGTAAAAGAGAGTTGGAATTTAAAATAAAAAAACCTTGTAAAGTCCTTGAAAATCATTAAAAATTCTTAAAAAATTATTAAAAATCCTTAAAAAATTAAAATTAGTTGAAAAATTATTAAAAAGTTAAAATTTGTCGAAAAATCCTTGTCCCTTGAAAAATCCACAAAAATTCCTTGAAGGACAGATCCCTGAAAAAAAATCTTGAAAAATTCAATTCTTAAAAATTCTTTAAAAAATCATTAAAAATCTTGAAAGATATTAAAAAAAGAGTTAGAATTTAAAAAAAATCTTGTAAAGTACTTGAAAATCATTAAATATTCTTAAAAAATACTTAAAAATCCACAAAGATTCCTTGAAAACCTCATGAAGGAAAGATCCCTGAAAAAATCTTGAAAAAATTCAATTCTTGAAAATTCTTTGAAAAATCCTTAAAAATCTTGAAAAATAGAAAAAGAGAGTCGGAATTTAAAATAAAAAAACCTTGTAAAGTCCTTGAAAATCATTAAAAATTCTTAAAAAATTATTAAAAATCCTTAAAAAATTAAAATTAGTTGAAAAATTATTAAAAAGTTAAAATTTGTCGAAAAATCCTTGTCCCTTGAAAAATCCACAAAAATTCCTTGAAGGACAGATCCCTGAAAAAAAATCTTGAAAAAATCCAATTCTTAAAAATTCTTTAAAAAATCATTAAAAATCTTGAAAGATATTAAAAAAAGAGTTAGAATTTAAAAAAAATCTTGTAAAGTACTTGAAAATCATTAAATATTCTTAAAAAATACTTAAAAATCCACAAAGATTCCTTGAAAACCTCATGAAGGAAAGATCCCTGAAAAAATCTTGAAAAAATTCAATTCTTGAAAATTCTTTGAAAAATCCTTAAAAAATCATTAAAAATCATGAAAAATAGTAAAAGAGAGTTGGAATTTTTAAAAAAAAAATTTGTAAAAGCCTTGAAAATCATTAAAAATTCTTAAAAATACTTAAAAAGTTAAATTGGTTGAAAAATTATTATAAAGTGAAAATTTCTCGAAAAATCTTTGTAAACCCCTTGAAAAATTCACAAAAATTCCTTGAAAGAGAGATCCCTGAAAAAAAATCTTGAAAAATTCATTTCTTGAAAATTCTTAGAAAAATTCTTAAAAAATCATTGAAAATCTCGAAAAATGGTAAATGAGAGTTGGAATTTAAAAAAAAAAACATTGTAAAGTCCTTGAAAATCATTAAAAATTCTTAAAAAATAGTTAAAAACCCTTAAAAAATTAAAATTTCTTGAAAAATTAGTAAAAAGTTAAAATTCGTCGAAAAATCTTAGTAAATCCCTGAAATATCCACAAGAATTCCTTGAAGGAAAGATTCTGGAAAATTCTTTGAAAAATCCTTAAAAAATCATTAAAAAACTCAAAAGATAGTAAAAGAGAGTTGGAATATAAAAAAAACATTGTAAAGTCCTTAAAAATCATAAAAAATTCTAAAAAATAGTTAAAAATACTTAAAAAATTAAAATTTGTTAAAAAATTAGTAAAAAGTTAAAATCTGTCAAAAAATCTTTGAAAATCCCTGAAAAATCCACAAAAATTCCTTGAAGGAAATATTTCTGAAAAAAATCTTGAAAGATTTAATTCTTGAAAATTCTTTGAAAAATCCTTAAAAAATCATGAAAAATCTCTCGAAAAATAGTAAAAGAGAGTTGGAATTTAGAAAAAAAAACCTTGTAAAGTCCTTAAAAATCATTAATAATTCTAAAAAATAGTTAAAAATACTTAAAAAAATAAAATTTGTTGAAAAAGTCTTACAAAGTTTAACTTTGTTGATAAATCATTGTAAAACCCTTGAAAACAACACAAAACTCCTTGAAATCCTCATAAAGGAAAGATCCTTGAAAAAGTGTTTCAAAAATTCTTGAAAATTTTTAGAAAATTCCTTAAAAAGTTAAATTTTGTTGTAAAATTCTTAAAAAGTTGTAACCTTATTGTTAAATCTTTCTAAAACCTTGGAAAAAAAGAAAACTCCTATTTAGCTATTTTTGACTATGGTATTTAAGTCCCGTTATGGTAAAACGGACCTTAATTTTACTATAATAGTAAATCATACATTATGGAAAAAATAATATTGTACCGAATATTTTAAAGCCAGTGATGTAAACAAATAAATATTTGTTTTTGGTTTCACTATTTAATCAAAATATATATCAATATTACAGTAAACTACAATATTTCGGGAAATTTTATAGAGCAACGTTTATAGTTGAGCGCGTGAAACAAATTAAATGTTAGTGGTAAATAAAATTTATTCAAATTCGTAATTTATTAGAATTATAATAGTTAAAAGCATAATATTGATATACCGCATAACATTAATCTATATTTCAAATAATCTGATTGCTCATCATAACCAGAAGTATATTTAAAATGATCCTATTTAAAATCCAATCTAATTAAACTAATTACGTTAGTGATGCCGTAAATTGAATCCGTGTATAGAATTTATTTAAAATTGAAATATTAATAATATATTAATTTAGTTTTGATAATGTATAATGTATAATGAAGGTACATTTGAATCAATTAATTATTTATTAATTAAACTAACCTCGGTAGGGACAATCTATTTATTATAATTATGAAATATATAATGGTTTGTTCATGTTAACAATTTTTTTAAATTTAAATGATGTTTTTAACATAAAATCACCAATTTATCCCCTTAAAAAGAAACTGAGGATTATTTTATATTAGATCAAATACCTGTAGTCACTCATCATTATTTTTTAAAAGTCTATCTTCTGTTAAATTAGCTGATTGCCATCTATCTCTCATTTTAGAAACTACGGATCTAGTATATTTTTTGAGTTCATCCGGTATACAATATTTTGATGTAAGTATAGAAGAAACGAGTTTTTTTAGGGGGGGAGGATTTGACCAGGTTCTTGTGATTTAGTCACAGACCGAAAAGGCAAAATAAATCTGTCTGGATACAGGGTGTAACATTCTTTGATTTTTCAATTAAAAAAATTAAAAGATACAATGAAATATTTCTAAATATTTTTTACCCAGTTTGTAAGTAAAAAAATATTTTCTGTTCAATCAACAATAATATTTCAACAAAAAAGTGACAAAATCTATACTTTTATATTACAAAGAGAAGGCTGAGCAATTCACGATACGACAAGGGAATCTTTTTGTCGAAGTAGCAAAAGATTTCGGAAATAATACTTTCCACTTCAGTTAAAATTGAAAAAGAAGCCAAATAGAATAAAATGAAACTCGAGCTATGATTCGATTATTTGATTGCGTTCAATATGTGGTGTTTATAACAAGAAATACAACTGAAATTATGTATATAAGAGACATTTGACTTATGTATATAATTGGCGATTTTTTAATAAAAATAATTTAACTCGTAAATATTTTTTTCTTCAAGCGTGCGGAAAAGTATATTTTATTCTATTTGGCTTATTTTTCAATTTTAACTGAAGTGGAAAGTATTATTTCCGAAATCTTTTGCTACTTCGACAAAAAGATTCCCTTGTCGTATCGTGAATTGCTCAGCCTTCTCTTTGTAATATTTAAGTATAGATTTTGTCACTTTTTTGTTGAAATATTATGATTGAACATAAAATATTTTTTTACTTAAAAACTGGGTAAAAAATATTTCAATGTACCTTTTAATTTTATTAATGATTGCTATTGAAAAATCAAAAAATGTTACACCCTGTTATAGTGTTTAGATCCATCCAGACAGATTTTTTTGCCTTTTCGGTCTGTGACTAAATCACAAGAACCTGGCCAAATCCTCCCCCCCCCCCCTAAAAAAACTCGTTTCTTCTATACTTACATCAAAATATTGTATACCGGATGAACTCAGAAAATGTACTAGATCCGTAGTTTCTAAAATGAGAGATAGATGGCACTCAGCTAATCTAACAGAAGATAGACTTTTAAAAAATAATGATGAGTGACTACAGGTATTTGATCTAATATAAAATAATCCTCAGTTTCTTTTTAAGGGGATAAATTGGTGATTTTATGTTAAAAACATCATTTAAATTTAAAAAAATGAACAAACCATTATATATTTCATAATTATAATAAATAGTTTGTCCCTACCGAAGTTAGTTTAATCAATAACTAATTAATTGATTCAAATGTACCTTCAGGATACATTATACATTATCAAAACTAAATTAATATATTATTAATATTTCAATTTTAAATAAATTCTATACACGGATTCAATTTACGGCATCACTAACGTAATTAGTTTAATTAGACTGGATTTTAAATAGGATCATTTTAAATATACTTCTGGTTATGATGAGCAATCAGATTATTTGAAATATAGATTAATGTTATGCGGTATATCAATATTATGCTTTTAACTATTATAATTCTAATAAATTACGAATTTGAATAAATTTTATTTACCACTAACATTTAATTTGTTTCACGCGCTCAACTATAAACGGTGCTCTATAAAATTTCCCGAAATGTTATAGTTTACTGTAATATTGATATATATTTTGATTAAATATTAAAACCAAAAATAAATTTTTATTTGTTTACATCACTGGCTTTAAAATATTGGGTATAATATTATTTTTTCCATAATGTATGATTTACTATTATAGTAAAATTAAGGTCCGTTTTACCATAACAAGACTTAAATACCAGGAAGGAATACATAGTCAAAAATAGCTAAATAGGAGTTTTCTCTTTTTCCAAGGTTTTAGAAAGATTTAACAATAAGGTTACAACTTTTTAAGAATTTTACAACAAATTTTATTTTTTTAAGTATTTTTAACTATTTTTTAGAATTATTAATGATTTTTAAGGACTTTACAAGGTTTTTTTTTCTAAATTCCAACTCTCTTTTACTATTTTTCGAGAGATTTTTCATGTTTTTTTAAGGATTTTTCAAAGAATTTTCAAGAATTAAATCTTTCAAGATTTTTTTCAGAAATATTTCCTTCAAGGAATTTTTGTGGATTTTTCAGGGATTTTCAAAGATTTTTTGACAGATTTTAACTTTTTACTAATTTTTTAACAAATTTTAATTTTTTAAGGGTTTTTAACTATTTTTTAAGAATTTTTAATGATTTTCAAGGACTTTACAAGGTTTCTCTTTCAATTCCAACTCTCTTTTACTATTTTTCAAGATTTTTAATGATTTTTTAAGGATTTTTCAAAGAATTTTCAAGAATTGAATTTTTTCAAGATTTTTTCAGGGATCTTTCCTTCATGAGGTTTTCAAGGAATCTTTGTGGATTTTTAAGTATTTTTTAAGAATATTTAATGATTTTCAAGTACTTTACAAGATTTTTTTAAAATTCTATCTCTTTTTTACTATCTTTCAAGATTTTTAATGATTTTTTAAAGAATTTTAGAGAATTGAATTTTTCAAGATTTTTTTTTCAGTGATCTGTCCTTCAAGGAATTTTTGTGGATTTTGCAAGGGATTTACAAGGATTTTTCGACAAATTTTAACTTTTTACTAATTTTTCAACAAATTTTAATTTTTTAAGGATTTTTAATAATTTTTTAAGAATTTTTAATGATTTTCAAGGACTTTACGTTTTTTAAGATTTATAATGTTTTTTAAGGATTTTTTAAAGAATTTTCAAGAATTAAATCTTTCAAGATTTTTTTCAGGAATCTTTCCTTCAAGGAATTTTTGTGGATTTTCAAAGATTTTTTGACAGATTTTAACTTTTTACTAATTTTTCAACAAATTTTAATATTTTAAGAATTTTTAACTATTTTTTTAAGAACTTTTAATGATTTCCAAGGACTTCACAAGGTTTTTTTTTAAATTACAACTCTTACTATTTTTTGAGATTTTTAATGATTTTTTAAGAATTTTTAATGATTTTCAAGAATTGAATTTTTTTAATATTTTTTTCAGGGAACTTTCCTTCATGAGGTTTTGGAGGAATTTTTGTGGATTTTTCAGGGATTTAGAAAGATTTTTTGGTAAATTTTAACTTTTTACTAATTGAAATTATGTATATAAGAGACATTTGACTTATGTATATAGTTGGCGATTTTTTAATAAAAATAATTTAACTCGTAAATATTTTTTTCTTCAAGCGTGCGGGCAAAGTATATTTTATTCTATTTGGCTTATTTTTCAATTTGAACTGAAGTGGAAAGTATTATTTGCGAAATCGTTTGCTACTTCGACAAAAAGATTCCCTTGTCGTATCGTGAATTGCTCAGCCTTCTCTTTGTAATATAAAAGTATAGATTCTGTCACTTTTTTGAGTGCGGAAAGTTGTACTTTTCGGCACTGATTTTATATATGCTAAAATGATTAAAAAAATATTTGGTAACTAAATAAAAATGTTGTTCATGAAATATTTAATTTATTGTAAAAATTATAAAACAATTTACAAAAAAACAAAAAGTTAACTAATAGTATTTAAGAAATACATCCAACATTACCGATTATTTTTGTTAAAATTTTTTTTAATTCTAGGCGCTTGTAGAATAAATATTGTTCCTAACACTTGCGTAAAGTATCTTTTTTCCACTTAATTGCATGCCAGAACTCCGCTTCGCGTCGTTCGGGCAACTGCAATTGCATGCGGAAAAGTATAACTTTCCGCACTTGTTAGGAAAATAACTATTACTGTACCGCTACGTATACTATTTATATCTTGTTATTAAAAAAGCATTGTTTTATTCCAATACATCATTTCTTAAATAACCCTATATATTTTGTAAATAGTAAACCCAGTATTTAAATAAATAATATTTGACAGATGCTGCCCTCTTCGATTTTACCAAAGACTACAGGAAAAGTATGTAACTTTGGCAACATCGGATCGATTATATTGTTTTGACAACCACGCCACCTGAGCTGAACAACACAACTACACAGCTGATTTTGGAGCGAAATCAATAGGTTGTGTTTGTGTGTTTATATCTTGCGTTTTAATTTTTGAAGTAAAAAAATAGAAAAAATAAATTAATAAAAACTGGAGAAATCCAGGGAAAATGGTAAAAAATAGAAAACAATATGAAAATGGGAAAAATATGGAAACTAAAAAAAATAGAAAATAATGGGAAAAGTAGAAAATATAGAGAAAAATAAAAAAATGGGAAAATATAGCTAATTCAGAAAAAATAGAAAAAACCTGAATAGGGGGGAAAATAGAAAATATGGGAAAAAATGGAAAAAACAGTTTAAAAAAATAGGGGAAATTGAGAAAAATAGAAAAACGTAAAAAAAATTGGGAGAAATAGAGCAAATGGAATGGGTAAAATCTGCAAAATTAAGAAAACAGATAAAAAGAAACAGTAAAACATAAATAAAAAATAGTAAAAAATAGAAAAAAAATTGGAAAAAATAGTATAAAGTAGGAAAAGATAGGCAAAAATTAAAAAAAACAGGCAAAAATAGAAAAAAATGAATCCGTAAAAAAGAGGCAAAAACAAGAAATCTTAAAAAATACTGAAAAATAGAGAAAAATGAAAAAAATGGGAAGAAATGGACAAAAATAGGAAAAAAAAACAGGGAAAAATAGGATAAAATAGACAAAATGGTTGAAAATAGAAAAAAAATATTAAAAGCATAGTAAATAAGAATAAAAAAAATAGAAAAAAATAAGAATAAATAGGAAAAACTAGGGAAACATAGGTAAAATAAGAAATTGGGAAAAAATGAAAAAAAAAAACAGGAAGAATAAGAAAAAATGGAGAAAAATTCTAAAACATATCAAAAATAGAAAGTAATAGGAAAAAATGGGAAAAATAAAAAAATAGCCAATTTATAGTATAAAGTAGGAAAAAATAATAGTAAAAAATAAAAAAAAAACAGTCAAAAACAGAAAAATAGGAAAACTTAAAAAAAAGGCAAAAACAAGAAAACGTAATTGAATACTAAAAAATAGAAAAAAATGAAAAAAATGGGAGAAATATACCAAAATAGGAAAAAAACAGGGAAATATGGGAAAAATTAGGCAAAATTGATGAAAATAGA
This sequence comes from Neocrepidodera transversa, assembly GCA_963243735.1. Taxonomy (NCBI): domain Eukaryota; kingdom Metazoa; phylum Arthropoda; class Insecta; order Coleoptera; family Chrysomelidae; genus Neocrepidodera; species Neocrepidodera transversa. The sequence continues at coordinate 8,902,557 of OY725347.1, forward strand.
AAAAAAATTTTAAATCATAGTGAATAATAGGAAAAAAATAGAAAAAAATAGGAACAAATACGAAAAACCATAAAAAAATAAGGAAATATAGGTAAAATAAGAAATTGGGGAAATATGGAAAAAACAGGAAAAATAGGAAAAACCGGAAAAAAATAAGAATAAATAGAGAAAAATTGGAAAATATATTACCCATACTTTTTTTTTCTTTATGGTTTAAACTTTATTTTAGAACATTTTGCTCACTTGTTTTACCCACATTTCTTCATGTTTCAAACTTTTTTTTTTCAGTTCTTTCCACTTTTTTCCCCACCCTTTTGTTCCTCTATTTTTTTACTACTTTCTTTATTTTTACACTGTTTTCCACCAGTTTATTTTTCATCTACTTTTTACTGTATCGTTTCATATTTCAAACTTCTTTTTTTCCAATTTTTATTCCCAATATTTTTTTTCCACTTTTATCCTACTCTTTTTCCCCTGCCTTTTTAGTTTTTATTTATGATTCAAAATTTTTATAATGATATCATTGGATGGATACTTTTTTACTATTTTCTTTATGGTTTAAACTTTATTTTGGAACAATTTTTCCTCACTTGTTTTCCCACTTTGTTTTCCCCACTTTTATAACCAACTATTTTTCTTCAATTGTTTTACTATTTTCCTAATGTCTCAGTATTCCCGCACTTTTTTTTAATCCATTACCTTTTTACTGTTTTCTTTTTTTAATGATTTGATTGATTTGTGGATGGTGGGTAAAACTTTTTATTCTCCTACTGTTTTAATATTTTCTATATATTTCAATGTTTTACATTTTTACACCACTCTTTTTTTCCCTATTTTTTTACCATTTTCTTTATGTTTTCGTTTTCCCCTATTTTTTGCTTCACTCTTTTTTACCATAATTTTTGTGGTATTTTCTTTATGGTTTAAACTTTTTCTACGATTTTTCTCACTTGTTTTACCACTTTATTTTCCTCACTTTAATCACCAAGTATTTTTTTCCTACTGTTTTACTATTTTCGTAATGTCTCAGAATTCTCCCACTTTTTTTTAATCCATTACCTTTTTACTGTTTTCTTTTTTTAATGATTTGATTGATTTGTGGATGGTGGGTAAAACTTTTTATTCTCCCACTGTTTTAGTATTTTCTTTATGTTTCAATGTTTTACATTTTTCCACCACTCTTCTTTTTTTTCTATTTTTCTACTGTTTTCCCCTACTTTTCGCTTCTCTTTTTTTAACATAATTTTTGTGGTATTTTCTTTATGGTTTCAATTTTTTCTACATTTTTTCTCACTTGTTTTACCACTTTATTTTCCCCACTTTAATCACCAACTATTGTTTTCCTACTGTTTTACTATTTTCGTAATGTCTCAGAATTCCCCCACTATTTTTTAATCCATTACCTTTTTACTGTTTTCTTTTTTTAATGATTTGATTGATTTGTGGGCGGTGTGTAAAATTTTTTATTCTCCTACTGTTTTAATATTTTCTATATATTTCAATATTTAACATTTTTACACCACTCTTTTTTCCCCTATTTTTTTACTATTTTCTTTATGTTTTCGTTTTCCCCTATTTTTTGCTTCACTCTTTTTTACCATAATTTTTTTGGTATTTTCTTTATGGTTTAAACTTTTTCTACATTTTTTCTTATTTGTTTTACCACTTTATTTTCCCCACTTTAATCACCAACTATTTTTTTCCTACTGTTTTACTTTTTCGTAATGTCTCAGAATTCTCCCACTTTTTTTTAATCCATTACCTTTTTACTGTTTTCTTTTTTTAATGATTTGATTGATTTGTGGATGGTGGGCAAAACTTTTTATTCTCCTACCGTTTTAAATATTTTCTTTATGTTTCAGTGTTTTACATTTTTCCACCACTCTTTTTTTTTCTATTTTTTCTTTTCCCCTACTTTTCGCTTCTGTTTTTTTTACCATAATTTTTGTGGTATTTTCTTTATGGTTTCAATTTTTTCTACATTTTTTCTCACTTGTTTTACCACTTTATTTTCCCCACTTTTATCACCAACTATTTTTCTCCTACTGTTTTACTATTTTCGTAATGTCTCAGAATTCCCCCACTTTTTTTTAATCCATCACTTTTTTACTGTTTTCTTTTTTTATTGATTTGATTGGTTTGTGGATGGTGGGCAAAACTTTTTATTCTCCTTCCGTTTTAGTATTTTCTTTATGATTCAATGTTTTCCACCACTCTTTTTCCCCTATTGTTTACTGTGGTATTTTTTCTAGTATTTTCTTTATGGTTAAAACTTTTTCCTGCATTTTTTTCTCACTTGTTTTACCACTTTATTTTCCCCACTTTTATTATTTTTTTGCTCGCTTAAACGCCGATTTCGAAATTTTGTATTTTTTATCATTAGGTCACCTGAGTCAAAAAATTCATAAAAATATATGTATGTATACAGGGTGGCGCAAATTTAATTGAACATTATTGGATTTCGTAAACCATTATAGGTACAAAGTTGGTTAAATAGTAAAAAGATGCGTTTTTTCAAGACGAATTTAATGTTTCGCCTTTAAAGGGCCACCTCGTCCTTATATTAATATCAAATTTATTTTTACAGTTTAATTCAAGATTTTTAATAAACTGTTGTCTTTAACCCTTTATAGGATGTTTTTTTGTGATACAATACATTTACATTGATGTATTAAAAATTGATAGATATAATCCTGTTTTAATTATAATAAAGGAAAAAGGAAAATTTTAAATATTTATAAACCAAGGGAGGATTATAATCTGTCAATATAACCCTGTCAACTAAACAAATGTTTATAAAGTTCCTTCAGATATCCTGATTTATTATTTTTTCAACAAAATTTTCTCCTTTCATTTATATCATTAACGGCATTAAATAATAAATCCTTTTACTTTTGTTTTGTTTGATTTTTGTTTAAGGATTCCTGTATTAAAATTTTATACGCAATACCGGCGGTCATTTTGATATAGGTTATAAAATACTTTTCGACACAAAAAAAAAACATTTCAAATTGTGTTATTTTGACGTATTGTGCTCGAGGGAATTAAAATTCATTCATTTCGTAAAACAGATACTAAAAAAATATAAAAAACAGCGGATTTTAATCAACATATAGGACAGTTCTTGTAATTAGTAAATAAATCCAAGTTGGAATCGATGTTTATTCGTGGATTTTGTAAATATGACATCCTTTAAAAATTTTATTTTTATTGTTGCCAACATACTTTCTCACTGTTACTAACAGAGTTCAAGAATTTATTAAATTAACAGGGTACAATTAAAATAAAATAAAATTTTAAATCAATAAAAATACAAATAGTCAATAAAATATGAAAATTTTTAATTAATAACTCTATAAATTGTTATTATGAACAAATACTTATTAACAAATATTAGATTATTTGAGTGATAATGCAAAATACTATAAGTGTGAATTTTTTTAAAAAATTGAATGCTTTAGTTCTCTGATTGCTTTTTTCGTTTGGTTGCTATCTCTTCCTTTTTTTAATTTATAGTCCTTTTAGGTCCTTCTATCTCATATCGTATCTCCTTGACTGGGCTAGTAAGTCCTTTGGTTAGTAGAAAGGATCATTTCACTTTCGCTCTGTAAACGCGAGCTGAAGCATGCACAACATGAACATAAACAAACCGATATAGATATATTTAACGTTCTACCTTAGAGTCATCTGTTGGTCTTAGTAGTAAAAGACCTGCATCGGTTCTAACCTTGTCCTTATGCGACATAACATGGGAAAATCGCTAAGGTCCATTCTGTCAAAATTGCGTTAATTCAAGGTCATTCGTCATCGCTTAGAAATAACGCCGGCTCGCGGTTTTGATAACGTCGGCTCTGATCTTGAGGTACTTCAGCTCTGGCCTTCAGGTAATTCAGCTCCGTCTGGTCTAGTCTTTAGGTACTTCAGCTCCATCTGGTCCAAGAGCAGACGTACCTGATAGAGCTATAGACTAGATCAGACGGGGCTAAAGTACCAGAAGGCCAGAGTCAGCGTTATCATGATTTTCCCATGTTATTTACTATAAGGAAGAGGCTAGAACTGGTGCAGCTCCTTTACTCTTAGTACTGGTGGACTGTTCGGACATTACACACGTATATTTGGTGGTAAATAATCCTTTCTACTACAGATATATTCTAAGATAAATCCAGTGACATTGTTTGTAAATATCCTTACCACTTGTATATCCTCTAATATTTGTAGTTGCTTTTCGACATACTGTAACCTCCAAATCTCGGGTGACAGTGTATGGGTTATTGATCTGAACCGTTTTTCCTTTAATTTCACTCTGTGGTGGAGATTCAAGTGGATCAAAAATGATCGATAATAAAATATTCGCCAAGCCGTTGTATCCTGGATTCCAAATTTGACTTTCTAAATCAAAGACAGTACTTCCAATTTATTTTAAGTGGTAATACCTAATAGTGATAAATAAAGAAATTTATACAGTCACAAATAAACTTGTAGCGTACCAAAATGCAAAAGTATAACTAGTGCCTATATTAATATTTCAAGTTGTTTGAATGATTAACTCAAATATTAAATTAGATTCCAAAAGTAAAGATTAGGTATAGTAAGATATAGGACACCCAGCGTAATTTCTTTGATCTTTCAACTTAAAGTCTGGTGACCTTCAAACGAAATATTTTATTAAACATTTCTACGGGGTGAGTTTAAAATAAACACTTATTTTCTTAACATTACACACATTACACTGTAAACAAGTAGAAAAATCTAGTAATGCTATCTGTACAGGCGGTGTTAAAAATAATGACCAGCCCACTTACAAATCGTTCAACCCTAAATCAGAGAATCTGTCGGAACGTCTCAAATATTGGTAATGATAATCTAGAAAAATCAGTAAATAGTTATTTGCATCGCTGCATGTTGCCTGCGCGTTTAATTATAAGTTTTTACCACCGTCGTACGATTGAGCGGTTATAAGGGAACATTATATTTTTGATTGACCAAGTTAACACTGAAATAAAATAAAATTGTAAAAATATGTAAACTTATAATTGATTTCAATTACACCAAAATCAAAAAAATAATACAATAAGTCACAAATATGTCAACATCGTAAGAAATACTGTACTGACGGCGCCTATGCCTCGGCTTATATCTCGATGTTTTCGGAGTACTTTCAGAGTACTTTCCAGGAAATTCCCTCTCTCTCACATTTTATTCGCCTTGTCTGACTGTCCTATCTTAATATACCTAATATTTGCCAAAAGGTTATCCATATTCTAGGTTGGAATCCTACAGGGTTGCCTTCCTGTAGTTTACCTACCAAATCAATGTGATTGAAACTACAAGCAGGCTAACAGATTCAATGCCGGCCGTTGCCCAAGTCACGAAATTTTTGTTGTTGGAATTTCATATATAGGTTGTTATCTCTTTGAGGGGGGTCATTCTTGATTCGTTATTCATTATCGATGAGATATCGATTTCTTATATTTTAGTAAAAATGTACTAGTGAATAAATTTGTTGCTGAAATTATCTACTGTTTATCTTCCCAACATTTAGATACTTCACATGGCTACCTTTTTTTATTTCTTAGTTAACCTGTTATGTATTTTATTCTTCGTCTGATTTGTAATTAGTTTGCTAAGTTTATTTATTATATAAATTCCACCTCTTCCTCACACTGTGTATTAGGCCTGAGGATGGCATATTGCCGAAACTAGTCGACGCCCATCTTTTCATTCAATGAAACTAAGAAGCTTTGATAAAAAGAATTATATCATATGTGGTAGAGTTTGATTAACCATCCTCATCATTGACGTATTCTTCTATTTTACGTTTGTCATATATTAGTTAAATATTATTTTACACTTAACCTCAAAATTAAAATATAACTAATGACATATGTTCAAGATTGTTTTCAATGACGCATGTTAAGGTGTGTTTGTATGAATAAATTGGTAATGCCAAAAATTGTACTTTGATTTATGCGTTGCGTTCCTTTCTACATAATATTGTAATTTTTTTAACTTGACATCTTTTTTTTATACTGATTTGTTTTAAATTTCTAGTCTGGGGATGTTTAAAAAAAAGTTCGGATAATCGAATCGTGATTAAATGGCGAATTATATAATATATATTAAAAATGAATGATAGGATTATATTTTCGGGGAGAACCCAAACGTTGTAGACTGCATTTAACGTGGTTTTCCAGCATCCCTTTCCCTTGAAAGGTAATTAATTAACAGTAAAAACACAAAAGCTTTTTTTATCGGATAAATTTCTCTTTGTAACGGAAAAGTTTGCTAATCAGTAGTTTTACGAGAAAAACTGACATCACGAGACCGAAGGTCGAGTGATTTTGCCAAATGGCAGTTTTTCGAGAAAAATTTCGAGTTTAAGAGAAATTTATCCTTAAAAAAAAGCTTTTCAATACTTTCCGAGTCTTTCTGATGTTTTAAAAGGTTTCTTTTTTTTCATTGTTTTTGTCTTTTATTTGTTATCTAATTGTTTCTGATTCCTCTGATTTTTTTTTTTGCTTTTGATTTTTCGCATTTTTCTATTTTTTTTTTCTTATTTTTCTGATTTTGTTCTGTTGTTTTTTATTTTCTTATTTTTCTGAATTTTCTCCATTTTTTTCGATTTATTTAGAGAGAGAGATAGAGAAAGATTGATTTTTCTACTTTTATACTTTTTTTTGATTTTTCATTTTTATCATTTTTCCTCATATTTTTCCATTTTTGTTTTTTTTCTATTCCTTTTGTTTTCTGTTTTTTTATTTCTTTGATTTTTTTGATATTTCGGTTCTTTCCATTTATTTTTTCGTTTATCAATTTTTTTTGGATTTTTTCAATTTTTTTTGGGTTTTTCTGTTTTTTCGGTTTTTTCCGCATTTTTTATTATTCCTCTCATATTTTCGATTTTTACATTTTTTCGATTTATTTACTTATTTTTCTAATTTTTTTTGGTTTTTTTCCAATTTTTTTTCTAATTCCTCTGATTGTTTTTCGATTTATTATATTTCATTCCATTTAAAAAAAAAATTTGACTGTTACACTTGTATCTGATTTTTTTTGAAAATTTTGTGCTTTTGAATTATTTTTTTCTTTTTTGCCATTTTTGTAATTTCTTTTTTCGATTTTTTGCGACTCCTTTTGTTTTTTTCGTTTTCTTTTTGTGATTTTTATCGTTTTTTGCACTTTTTTCACTTTTGTTTTGTCTTTTTATCGTTTTTTTTGATTTTTCTTTTTTTTCCGAATTACTGCAATTTTATTTTCTTTTTCAATACATTCCGAGGTTTCTGATTTTTTAAAAGGTTTCTTTTTTTTCATTGTTTTTGTTTCTTTGGTTATTTAATTTTTTCTGATTCCTCTGATTTTTTCGTGCTTTCGATTTTTCGCATTTTTCTATTTTCTTTTCTTATTTTGCTGATTTTGTTCTGCTGTTTTTTTTGTTTTCTTATTTTTCTGATATTTATCCATTTATTTCGATTTCTTTATAAAAAAAGAACGAGAGAATGATTGATTTTTCTATTTTTCTACTTTTTTTTTGGCTTTTCTGATTTTTTCTCACTTTTCTGTTTTTTTTTTGTTGTTTCAGGTTTTTTTCGATATTTTATAATTTTTCCTCATATTTTCCAATTTTTATTTTTTCCTATTTCATTTATTTTTTTTTATTCCTCTGATTTATTTTTTTCATATTTCGGTTCTTTCCATTTATTTTCTCATTTTTCAAATTTTTTTGGACCCATCAAAGGGAAAGTAAGGTGAACGAGCAAAAAAAAAATTTGAGATATCGATGGAAATATCCATTTTGAGGTCCCCCAAGAAGATTGAGACCATTTACAGCGTATGGTCTGTGTGTGTGTCTGTGTGTCTGTGTGTCTGTGTGTCTGTGTGTCTGTGTATCTGTGTGTCTGTGTGTCTGTGTGTCTGTGTGTCTGTGTGTCTGTGTGTCTGTGTGTCTGTGTGTCTGTGTGTCTGTGTGTCTGTGTGTCTGTGTGTCTGTGTGTCTGTGTGTCTGTGTGTAATCTTCCACGATAACTGCCAAACCGTCTGACCAATCAAGCTGAAATTTGGTATGGAGGGTCGGTGTGTGCCTAGAATGCGACCATTAGTTTTTGGTTTAAATTGGTACAGTGGAGGGTCCTCAAGACCGACATTGGTTAAATATACATGTAACAATTTTTTGCTTCATTTAAATTTTAAGGACAAACAATACATTTTAGTGCAAAATATTGTAGTACAAAGTTTTAGAACATAAAATTACCTACAATTTTTGTCGGAAGCCTTTTCCAAAATTTCAAATATTTGCGCCACTAGAGGGCGCGTAAAAAATGTGCATGTATGTTTTCTATAGTTTTTCTTGATTTTGAGGACCTACAATACATTTTAGTGCAAAATGTTATAGTACAAAGTTTTAGAGAATAAAATTCTGTATAACTTTTGTTTTAAACTTTTTCCAGAATTTCCAATGGTTTCGCCACTAGATGGCGCGTAAAAATGTGCATGTAGGTTTTCTCGTAGTTTTTCTTGATTTTGAGGACAAACAATATACTTTAGTGCAAAATTTTGTAGTACAAAGTTTTAGAGCATAAAATTTTCTATAACTTTTGTTTCAAACTATTTCTAAAATCTCCAATAGTTGCGCCACTAGAGGGCGCGTAAAAAATGTGCATGTATGTTTTCTCTAGTTTTTCTTGATTTTGAGGACAAACAATGTATTTAGTGCAAAATTTTCTTGTGCAAAGTTGTAAAGCATCAAATTTTCTTTTAACTTTTATGTTTAACTTTTATCGAATTCCTCATAGTTTCGCCACTAGATGGCGAGAAAAATACACATTTAAAATTCCTACAACTATTGTATGAAAATTTTTCCCGAATTCCCAATAGCTTTCACACATGAGTTTAGGAGTTCCTAATTGTAGCAGTATGATATATAACGTGCGCATGTGCAGCTTATGTCATTACCAACATTGAAATATTAATTCACCATAAGCTCGCTATTTTTAATGTGTTCCATAAATCAATGTAATGCTTAGTATTTTGTAATTAAATAATAATAATAAATAACATATTCTCTACGGTCGAGCCGGGAAAGTCCTGGGGTGACACAGCCGATTTATTTTTGGATGTATTCAAATTTTTTTGCTTTTTTCTGATTTTTTTCGATTTTTCTCATTTTTTTCTTATTGTCCTGTTTTTCTTATTGTTCTGTTTTTTTTTCCTATTTCTTACTTTTGTTTTCTGATTTTTTCTGATTTTACTTTCCGACCCACAACCGAGAAGGGAAAATCTTGTGAACGAGCTAGAAAAAAATTTCGAGATAAACATGGAAAAATTCATTTTAAGGTCATCTGAGATGATTAAGACCATTTCCAGATGGAAGTCTGTCTGTTTGTCTGTCTGTCTTCCATGATAGAGGCCACATGTTTAATCCGATTGAGCTGAAATATGAAGTTTTAGGGCGACACAACAATTTTTTTCCTATTCCATTATTAATATTGATACTATTTATATATCAATAAATAAAACATAAAATTTTACAGTATTAATCAAAAATATTCCTGGACTCTTGATAATGCAATATTTAATTTTCTGAATTGTTAGAACTAATTAATAGATAATAAAACACAAAGTTATATAGTTACCAAAATTTAATTAAAATGTTAGAAAATGTCTCTCTAAATTTAATACAATTAATGTAGTACTAACACAAATGGACTGATGTACATTATCCAGCTGAACTAAGGAATTATCCGCATGAAGTATTTTGTGACAGATGGACGGGTAGAAACGGACCAATAAGGTGATCTACAAATCACCAGACTTGACAACTGAATTTTTTTCTTATCTTAGCAAGTAGCCACAAGAGACAGTAAAATCAATATTTCTTTACTATTTTTGTATCCAAAGATTTATTAAATTATATTTTATATTTTTTTTTATTCAAAGCGGTAATTAGAAAATCGAACTCGGAAATATTTATTTCTACCGTTTGTGTAGAAAATCCAATTTATTTAATTTATCAGCTGCCGATTGTACCAGAGTATTTTCCACCTGCCTACATAAGGCAATAAAAAGGACTATAAAGTTAAAAATTCAAGCAATTAAAAAGAATAATATTAAATATTACTTGATACAAGCAATATTTCTCATATAATTAATGCCGTGAATAAAATTTACAGAACACTAAAATTTTAGTGATAAAAGGTATTTTGAATAGCTTAAAAATTTAGTAATAATTGTAAACTTTCACCTAGCTACATCTGGAGTTCTTTTAGTATCGCCAATATTTATAGTAGCATTAAGTGCTTTAATAAGTTTTGTCAGAATTGAATCCTTTGTATATGTTATTCCTTTACCTATTTTAATCTTTCAAATATTGTCTTTATATTAGACACATTTAGAGCTGTAAGATTTCCTAATTTTCGACTACAGAAAATTACTGGATAGGCGGATTTTTACTTATAAGATTATAAGGGAAATTATATGGGAAATCTAATAAACTAAAGTCTGGAAATTTTCTGGGCTATTTAAAATAACAGAAATCCAATTGATATAAATCGAAAAACTTTACAGATTGTATAAAAAATCTAGCTGTAAATATTGTAGACTATTGAAAAATAAAAATATCCATAAGTCTGGAAATCTCACAAATTCTATGGAAAAATCTAATAAACTGAGTCTGGAAATTTTGTAGACCATTTAAAATAACAAAAAAGTAAGTGAAATAAATCGGGAAAAATTGTAGGTTATTTAAAAAATCTGACTCACTGAAGTCTGGAAATATTGTAGGCTAATTAAAATAACAGAAAACCAAGTAATTAAAATCGAAAAATCTTGCGGATTATATGGATAATCTAATAGGCTAAAATCTGGAAATTTTCTAAGATTTTTAAAATAACAGAAATTCAAGTGATATAAATCCAAAAATTTTGCAGATTTTATGAAAAATCTAGCTGACTAAAGTCTGGAAATGTTGTAGACTGATGAGAAATAAAAATATTTAAATGTTGCAAGTCAGGAAATCTCGTAAATTCTATGGGAAAATCTAATAGACTGAAATCTGAAAATATTTTAAACTATTTAAAGTAACAAAAATCCAAGTGAATTAGAAAATTTAATAGACTAAAGTCTGGAAATTTTCTAGGATATTTAAAATAACAGAAATTCAAGTGATGTAAATCCAAAAATTTTGCAGATTGTATGAAAAATCTAGCTGACTAAAGTCTGGAAATATTGTAGACTGATGAAATATAAAAATATTTAATTGTTACAAGTCAGGAAATCTCGTAAATTCTATGGAAAAATCTAATAGACTGATATCTGGAAATATTTTAAACTATTTAAGGTAACAAAAATCCAAGTCAATCAGAAAATTTAATAGACTAAAGTCTGGAAATTTTCTAGGATATTTAAAATAACAGAAATTCAAGTAATATAAATCCAAAAATTTTGCAGATTGTATGAAAAATCTAGCTGACTACAGTCTGGAAATATTGTAGACTGATGAAAAATAAAAATATTTAAGTGTTGCAAGTCAGGAAATCTCGTAAATTCTATGGAAAAATCTAATAGACTGAAATCTGGAAATATTTTAAACTATTTAAAGTAACAAAAATCCAAGTCAATCAGAAAATTTAATAGACTAAAGTCTGGAAATTTTCTAGGATATTTAAAATAACAGAAATTCAAGTGATATAAATCCAAAAATTTTGCAGATTGTATGAAAAATCTAGCTGACTTAAGTCTGGAAATGTTGTAGACTGATGAAAAATAAAAATATTTAAGTGTTGCAAATCAGGAAATCTCGTAAATTCTATGAAAAAATCTAATAGACTGAAATCTGGAAATATTTTAAACTATTTAAAGTAACAAAAATCCAAGTCAATCAGAAAATTTAAGAGACTAAAGTCTGGAAATTTTCTAGGATATTTAAAATAACAGAAATTCAAGTGATATAAATCCAAAAATTTTGCAGATTGTATGAAAAATTTATCTGACTTAAGCCTGGAAATGTTGTAGTCTGATGAAAAATAAAAATATTTAAATGTTGCAAGTCAGGAAATCTCGTAAATTCTATGGAAAAATCTAATAGACTGAAATCTGGAAGTATTTTAAACTATTTAAAGTAACAAAAAGCCAAGTGAATCATAAAATTTAATAGACTAATGTCTGGAAATTTTCTAGGATATTTAAAATAACAGAAATTCAAGTGATATAAATCCAAAAATTTTACAGATTGTATGAAAAATCTAGCTGAATAAAGTCTGGAAATATTGTAGATTGTTGAAAAATAAAAATATTCAAGTGTTGTAAGTCAGGAAATCTCGCAAATTCTATTGAAAAATCTATGGAAATATTTTAAACCATTTAAAGTAACAAAAATCCAAGTGACTAAAATCAGAAAATTTAATAGACTAAAGTCTGTAAATTTTGTAGACTAAAATAACAGAAATTCAAGTAACATAAATCGGAAAACTGACTGAAGTTTTTACATTGTCTCGATTATATCTATATAAATTCCTTTATGTTAAAAAAATTTCTAAAAATATTCTAAAATTTAGGGAATTTTAAATCATCGTTGCCAAATTTCCATAAAATTCCTGAAACTTTTTGGAAGGCACTTTACATAAAATTACATAACTGTAGTACTTTTTCACATCCAATAATAAATTTTTGATGCTGCTCTGGATTACATATGTAGTTTCACTAGTGAAAGGGCCAAGTATAAAAAAAAATTCTTCTTATTTCTTCTCAATTTCTTCTGCGTTGAGATCTATACCAATATTTAGAAGGCGAAATAAAAATACCAATGGATATCTTTTGGTTTTTCAGAGCCGTTGTTATTTTGTAACAAGTGATCATTTCAGATTTACATTTTTTTAGGTACATAGAATACCAAGCTTACACTCTTTTGAAAACCAAACATTGATGAATTTATCTTTCTTATTTGAGCATTCACAAATTCAGAGGGAATTTCCCTTTTCTTCTTTCGAACTGTCCCTACTATGGTAAGTCTATGATTTTTTAACATAAATTGAACAATATTTAAACTGGTAAATCAGTTATCCATTGTTACATTCCTACCTGAGTTATAAATCGGAACACACATCCTTTTAACCACGTCTTCTGCTTTAGGAAATATGGACCTTCCAAGGTATATTTCCAAGTTTATGACAAAGCAACTTTTATCCCATAACGAGCTGGTTTACTAGGTACGTACATACGAAATGAACAACGTCCTCTAAAGGAAAACAACATTTTGTCCAAGGTAATATATTCACCAATGCAATTTTGTAAAAAAATACTTCTTATGGACAAAGTTTATTTAACTGTTTCCGTTCATTTCGAGAATGAATATTATCGAACTGCATGCATTAAATTAAAAATATAAAACGTCGGAACCATCCGTCGCCCAAAAGTCTTTGGTGTTTTTTCTTCCACTTTTATACAATCCCATCAAATATAGTATTCCTATAAGTGCTTTTATTTCAATCTTATTGGTTGGTTTAACATTTAGGGGGTCCTTATAATTTTTGCTATAAAGATATTTGTATTTTCTACAATTATATCTAAGATCTCTGTATTAACAATACCCGACCAACAATCTATCGGAGACACAATATTTTTTCCCTTCGTGGCAGGTAAATGAGTAATCAATAATATAAATGCCTATTATTTCCCCTTGCTGGTTGTGGCTCAATAAATTCTTCTTCCAATTCATAAAATTATGGTCACTTTCTGCACAAAAATCGACATCTGATTCTGGCGGGCCGTCATCTAAGTAGAACTCTTCATCAGATGAAACCTCGGCACGTAACTTTTGTAGCATTTCAATTTCCTTTAGATACGGATCCATATTTTGGACAAAAAAAAAATTAAAACAGCAAAAATAACAAACTCTCATAGATAACATCCGACTACTTAAGGGTTAAATGTAAATACGGGCATAATTGATACTTACGATTCTCCCGGGAGGAAGGCTCCTATCGGTGTCCTGTAGGCGTCATTGGTAGGTCGAGCTCATCTGATGCTGCTCCAATAGATCGAGTAGCTCATACGGGAGATCTATATGTTCTCTTGTTTCACCAAGGATCCTAACTAATTTCCTGGTTGGCTTTTTGTGGAATGATCGTCTGTTTCTTTTAACTGTCCATTTGATCCTTAGACTTTCTTGGGCGAGGATGTTGGTGCTATTCAATCTTCTCCTCACGTATCCTATTTATAGTTTTTTGAGTCTGCAAAATATGGGAGGTACATTTGTATGTTCATAAATCTGGTTAAAGGGAAAATGTAAGGGAATGTAGGATGCTTTTGTCAGGAGGAAGTGTTAAAAATTCCAGACCTCTATGGTCCATTATGGGTGTGGAGTTACATCTATGAAATCTTCCCCATAAGGCCTTGATGAGAGAGGCCCGTTTCCTAACTTCTGTCAAGAATTTTTTGGACTTAGGTCGCCCACTTAAGAGTACGCGTGAAGCATACTCCCAAGTAGGTAACCAAAGAGACGAGCCTCTCTCCCCAGAGCCGTAGGTTGATCACTTTTCACGCTTTACACCAATAGTATAGAAAAAAAAATGAACAAGCTTAATCATTTGCTACACCCTTGTAGCACATATCTGAATTATAATCTAAACCGCATTCCTTTAAAAACCGTAGAAAATAATATTTTTTAGATACCTGATGATACAATAGGTAGGTTCGACATTTTTCTTATTTTTTTACACACATCGTGAATACGGCGCAGCAGCGGGCCAGGGGAGAAGCGTTCATGGCTACTGACGTCACACGGTCTAGTCTCGCGCACAGGTACCGTGTTCCAGCCTCTCGCCGATCCTTGATTTTAAAATGCTTACAGCGGACGTAAATATTAATATTTTGCGCTCAAATTATTTTTAATCGTTTTTAAATAACAAAATCTCTCGATTTCAGTTAAAAAAAAAATATATCGAACCTGTCTATTGTACTGTTTTACTTTTGTTATTAAAATCGTATAAAAATTATATTTTATTTATAAGTTTAAAGTAGAAAAGAATCTTTGTAATAAAACCATAACAATAAATATTGCTACTCTAGTTTATTATATAATATTAATAATAATAACATACATAATAATTTTATTTTTTCCTTTATTCATTAAAGCTTCTAATTCTCCATCATTTATATAAATTTTTATTTTATCCACAACAATAAACCGGATAAATTCAGGGATATAAATAAAATATTTGATCGCTGAAAAACTATACTGAAAATTTCTGTATCTATTTGTCTTCATTTTCCAGTGGGTCAATGGAGGATACAGTGTTCGACTTTAGAATTCGCGGCACGTAGCGTTTGACCAGTCTGGGAAATTTCTTTGAAAGTTACGTTTTAAGTTGGGATTTTTCTTTTCGCATTCCTTTCAATAAATCCGTATTTGTGGATCGAAATGGGTCTTTTCGGGCCAATGTTTGTGAATATATTCTCAGTAAAGAGAGAATATTCAGGCTATTTTTAAATCTGGATTGCGCTGGAATGTTTAATAAATTTTATATATAGGTATTTCAATTTTGGTATTCTGGTGTTAAGTGTTAAATAAAAAGGTATTTTAACTATTATTATAGTAATTTTACTTAAATGTATTTGTTAAGAATAAATCAAATAAGAGTTTAAATTTAATACAAATTTTTACTTTTAATTTGTTAACTAATAGCTAAAGAGTACAAAATATTTTGTACTTATTTGAATCTATCAAAAAAATTGATTAAATATTTTACTAGCCAAACTGCTCTTAGACCAAATTTTTTCTTACTTAAACTTTTTTTACTAAAGGCCCAAATATTGCTAAACATAGGGTATCCAATTTTTAAAAACAACGATTTGTCTTTAAAGGATCTCCCTTAACTATTTTTTTAACTACCGACGTGTACTTTGCGTCTTCAAGCGGTCTCTTGGCACTTAGTCCAGGGTTCAGATTGCCTCGGGAGCCACCTTCCGTTTATAGCTTGAATGCCACTTGCACCGGCAGCTTCATTGGAGAAAGAAAATACTCCAGTGGTCGTAAGTAACAGTCGATTAAATACCAATTCAAATCCGGTGAGCAAGACCGTATAACAGGCTTTATCAGAAGGGGCGTGCACTACTTCCAGGCTTGTCGGATTGACGGTTCTGGGATCCGGTACAACTGAACTTGGCTTCAACTCAGCTTGACCTATTTCTAAATGTCGCTGGCTGGTTCTGGACTGATTCTCATCTCGATCTCGGACTACCACTGGAACTGCCTCCGGATCTCGGACTTTGGGCTAGCACTGCAGCTACCACACACACACACCCTTCGAACGATCCTGAGCCAAGGGGATATTGTACCTAATAGACACTTGACCTCATAATCCCCTGACATGTCCGCTATTGTAGACATATCGAAGGTCGCATTTAAGGACCGGAGTCATTCGTCATCACTTACTTCATCTCACTGTTTTCCAGCTCATTGGGCATTGGTGGATACCTTTCTTACCTTCTTTTGCTTTTTTAGGGGACGACCGTTGCCTCTATCCCCCTTTGTCATTTATTTATCATTTGTCCTGTCTCTTGTGTGTGCTTTGTTAGTATGTAAGGTCTTTCGTATTTTGTTCTTAAAACTGTATAAGATTTCTAAAATACATTTTAGGTAGATTTCCATATATGGAATCTACCTATTTTTTGCGGAGTTAACTCCGATTTTTTTTGTTTTTTGTTTTTTTTTTTTATTTTTGTCGAGCAAGCTCGGTTTTGTGTTTTTGTTTTTTTTTTGGTCGATTTCTCCTTTTGCTGTCTCTATAGACTGTTGCCTAGAGCCTTTTTTGTATTCAGGAACCTAAATTTTAGGGAGATTTATTTGCCATCAAGAATTGGTTTTTTCTGTTTTTTTTTTCGATTTTTTATAATATTTTCTCCTTTATTTCTCATTGTTCTGTCTTTTTATCTCTTTTTCTTTCGTTTTGTAATTTTTTATAATTTTATAATTATTTTTCCTGATTTTTTCTCATTTTATTGATTTTTTGTTTTTGTCTGATTTTTTCGATATTTTCTAATTTTTCCTCTTTTTTGTCATTGTTTTGTCTCTTTTTCTACTTCTTTCTTTTCAATTATTTTTTTTTCTATTTTATTTTGTTTTCTAATTTTTTGCTCATTTTTTCTTATTCCTTTGATTTTTTCCAATTTTTTTTTACGAGTTTTTTTGCCCTTTTTTTTGATTTTGTTGCGATTTATTTCAACTTTTTCGATGTTTTTCATTTATTTCTTTATTTATTTCTTTTGTTCACAATTCTTCCGGTTTCTTGTTGTTCTTTACGATTTTTTCCAACATTTTCCGTTTTTATTCCGTTTTATCTCTTTCGATTATTTCCGATTTTTTATTATTTTTTCTATACTTCTAATTTTTTCTCGTTTTCACTAAATTTTTTGATTTTTTTTTCATCTTTTATTCTATTTTTTTCAATTTTTTTAATTTTTCTTTCTCATTATTCTTTTTTATATATTTCTTTCTTTTCCTTCCTAATTTTCTCATATCCTCTGATGTTTTTTTTTATTTTTCGGTTTTTTCGTATTTTTTTATCATTTTTCTGATGTTTTTCTGTTGTTATTGAATTCTAGTGTTTTTTGATTTTTTTTTTAAATTCCTTGAAGTTTCCTTATAAGTTTTCTTATTTTTCTGATTTTTTTTGATTTTTCGATTTTTGTTCGATTCCATTCGATTTCTTTTGATCTCGTTCGATTTTTGTGGATATCTTTCAATTTTGTCGATTTCTTTTGATTTTTTTCGACTTCGTTGGTTTTTTTTTTCATTTTTTATTTTTATTGATTTTTTCGATCTCTTTCGACTTTTGTTGATCTTTTTAGATTTATGTCGTTTTTTGTCAATTTTTTTATTTTTTTTTGATTTTTTTATATTTTATTGGATTTCTTTTAATTCCTTTCCATTTCTTTGGATTTCTTTTGATTTTTTCTGATTTTTGTCGTTGTTTTTTTTTCGACTTCTTTCGATTTTTGTTGATTTTTTTCGATTTCTTTTGATTATTTTCCATGTCTTTCGATTTGATATTCTTTTTTCAATGGGAATCCCCGGAACGCACAATTTTTAATAGATTTAAGGTATTTTTAATAAGTTATACTTCAGATGGTTTATTATTATTTTTTAATAGTTTTTGTTGTTCCCCATTTTTATATTGCTTTTTTATTTTTAACAAATAATCATAATTTTTTCCATGTGTAACGAATTACTGAGGCCCAATATTAGTTTCCTGATGGCGAAAAAAAATTCTTACCCCCACTTTTTATCACTTTTCTCGACTTTTCCAAACTCCCTGAGTCCGAAAATGCAAGCAAAGACTTCGATCGAATTTCGGTTTTTACTTTTTATTCAATGAAGAACCGTATTGAATTTGAGCAGGGTCGGACCGGCCCTTCCGGTACCCGCTATACAAATTAGTGGCTTGCTTGGGAAAACTTTTTTCCAATTTAAATTTTTAGAGCATTTTCCACTTCACATCATATATAATTTTCCGCTACATGTATATGAACAGTTTGGTTAGTATCGCACAAGTAGCCTAAGTAGCGCCAATGCTTCACAGCATAAAAAGTATTCGCTCGATGGGCCGAAGTACCGAAATGGTGTACAATCGTTTGAGCGTCTCTAGAATGTTATTTTACTTTTTATTAGTTCCCCTTGTTTAGATTTACATTTAACCTTGACTTATTGATTCATATTTAATTTATTTTAAATATATTACCAATATTGTTTTTTAGTATAAATAATTTTTTATAAACTTTTGGAATAAATAATTGAATTTTAATCTTAGTAATTTACACTTTTTTTTTGTTATTTAAAAAAAAATTGTATTAAGTCTATCATCAACAATCTAAAAATAATATTGATCGACTCCCATCCATCTCGATGTAGCCTAAAGACAAGACAAATAGACCAAACATGATGGTAGTTATCGAATTTTTATTATGGCGTTCATTAGAAAAGGCTGAAAAACACGCAAGGCTAATTTACTTTTAGGTGTTCCCTGTAATTTTGTTAGACCTGCTCGTTACTTATTTTCTAAATCATCAAATCCTTAGCAAGGTTTTTCTATCTAGTTAGTTATTAGAAAATTTAATGGGCGATACGCGTTAGAGATATGTAAATATGTGTTTGGTAAAGATAGTCTTGTTATGGTGGATTTTTTTAGGTATAAATTATGGCAAGTTTGTGATAATCTAAAAAAGAAAATAATATATAGTGTGTCCCAAATTTAAACTCACTAATATGCTTCAAAAATAAAAAACTAATAATAATAAAAACATATATTTCTGATATACAGGGTCCGGCAAACTTCTGTCGTAGTTCTATAACTCTTCTTGTACAAAATTTACAGATTTATGTGAAAGGTATTTATTTATTAATGGTGGATAAAAGCAAATATTTTAAAATTATTTTCATGTATACAGGGTGGTCCATTAGTAACCTCGGCAAATGACTTAATTTTTTTCAAATGGAATGCCATACTTTTTTTTACAATTTTATAACCGACATAGTTAATACCACTCACCCCTGATTTTTTTTTGTAAAACAGCCAGCCATCTCAGAGTAAACAACCTTTTTACCAAAAATATTTGAATTGCATAACCCTTTTTAAAATATCACAACTTTTTCAGATTTAACGGTACAGCTTTAAAAATACCAGTGTATAAAGACAATAGACTGAAGATTTTTTTAGACTCGGTTTAACATTTTTATTTTGTACAGGGTGGTCTGAAATAAATTTTACATTCTAAAACTTTCAATTACAGTTTTTTGAGTTTTTGCAAATTATTGATCAATGGCTGCTAAATTTTATGCCCTTTAACTTTGCCATTTAATCTATTTTTCGTCGTTTAAAAGTTATTTAAAAAAAAAACGTATTTTTGGTATCAGAATGTGACTGTTCAGATTTTACTATTTTTATTGTGTATTTAAGCTTTGTGTGATGAGTAACAATGAATTTTACTACAAATGAATTAATTGATATGATTTTTGTTTTGGTTGAAACCACCAGTAATCCCCAAACGTGCTATCCATGATGATAATTAATTATCAGTTATTTTGGCAGTAACAGAAAATCCAAATACAACTCAACAAAATATTTCTGATTGGTATTGGTGCAAAGTCTCTTAGAGGAATATTAAAACAGCAAAAGTACCATCCGTACAAAATACAAATTCATCAAGAGCTAAAAGACACGGATTTTAAGAAACGATTGGGTTTTTTAATTGGGCAAAATCAAAACTTCGACAAGATCCAGATTTTTTTGAAAAAGTATTATTTTCTGATGAAGCTTTATTCTATAAGAATGGATTCGGTAATAGGCACAATTTGCATTATATTATGCCACTGAAAATCTCCACATCATCAGAGCAATACACAGACAAGATCGATGCGAGTGTAAATGTTTGAGAAGATATAATTGGGTAACATGTGATTGGGCAACATGTGATTGGGCCGGATTTTTCGAAGGCAAAACGTTCCTTTAGCTATAAGGCAATTAATGTGGTACCAACATGATGAGGCGCATTATTTACGCGAGGTAGCAGATGAGTTACATCAATAGTTTTTTAATAAATGGATTGGCAGAAATGGTCCGAAAAATGGCCAGCTCGATCACCGGACCTGACAAAACCTGATTTTTTTAAGTGGAGTTATGTTAAGTGAGATATGTTCTAATAACTTAGAATCGGTTTGGAAAATATACTTTATTGACAGCGTATTATAAGTCAACTAACTATCAAACATGAACCATATATAACTCTCAGGAGGCTAGGGTTAAGCTCATTCCACACCTCCCCCACGAGTTTTATTTGGATAATTACAAAAAATAAGTAGGTAAATTAATTTACTTTTCTAAGGTATCTTCTATTTCTAACGTAAACTCGCCCGCTTGCACATTTTACTAAATATCTTCTGTGACTTTTAATTTCCAATATCTCTCCAATTTTATCCCATAATTTAGTTCTGGCATCTTGTACTCGTACTCTAGATCCAACTCTAAATGGCGGTAAGTCTTTGGCATTTTTATTATACAGGTTGATCAACTTGCTATGTTGTTCTGCTGCTCGTTTGTCACATATCTCTGCAACATTTTGCCATTCTTCCTTAAACGATTTATAATGAGCAGGTACTAGAGATCTTATGGGATGTCCAAATAAAACTTGAGAAGGTGACCTTCCATCCGACTTTGGCGTATTTCTCCATTCAATTAATCCGGCGAAAAACTTGTCTTTGTCCAATTCGCCTCCACTTATACATTTTTTTATCAAACTCTTCATTGCTTTTACTCCTGCTTCTGCATGTCCGTTACTTTGGGGATAATATGGGCTTGATGGACAGTGCACGACGTTCCATTTTTTTAGAAATGATCTAAACTCACTTGAACCAAATTGTGGTCCATTATCAGATCGAAGACGTAGTGGAACTCCAGTATCAGAAAAAATCTTCCTCATATCATGTATTATTGAAGCACTGTTCGGATCCCTGGTCCCGTAATGGCATATAACAGGCCATCCAGACAATCTGTCGATATACACCATGTATTTCATTCCTCCACAAGAAAAAACATCGGCTGATACATCTTGAAACGGAAATGCTGGAAGCGGATCGGACATGTAAGTTTCTTTTTGTAAAGAAGGTCTAGAAATTTGGCAAAACTCACATGCTTCTACCATGTTTTGGATATCATTATTCATATTTGGCCAGAACACTGTTTGGCGAGCACGACGCTTTGTACGATCAATTCCCTGATGCGAGTCATGCAATCGCTCTAATACCATTTTTCTACAAGATACAGGTATTACAATTTGACATCCTTTAAGAATTAAACCATCTTCGTAGCTCAACTCATCACGGATACTCCAGTATGGTTTTAATGATATATCTAACTCACTTTTAGACTCCGGAAATCGCTTTTTAATGATTTTACCCAGATTGTCGTATACAACATCTTGACTAGCAGATTGTTTCATATACTCCAGTAAAGAGTCTTGTATGTGAGATATTCTTGATAACTCCTCAGTATTGTCCACCAAAGCAACTTGTTGAATAATAAAAGAATTAACGTGGAGACTAGAATCTTCCCCGAGCATTTCCTCATCTAAGGGGATATTAACTGGTGATCTTGATAATGCGTCGGCGATTTTGTGTTCAGAACCTTTTGTCCATCGTGCAGTGAAATTGTAGCTCATTAATTTCTCTTTTAATCTCTGTAGCCTGGGGTTTTCAATCATGTCCAAAGTATATGAATTTAAAATTGGTAACAATGGTTTGTGATCTATTACCACGTTGAATTGATCTAAACCTAGTAAATACAAATTACACTTTTTAACTGACCAAACTATGGCTAAAAGCTCAAATTCAATCATAGCATATCTGGTTTCTGTTTCTGAAAGAAATCTGGATCCACAATGTACCAGTTTCCAATTATCCCCATGTTTTTGGAGAAGAGCATATCCTAACCCATTTATACGTGATGCGTCGGTATGTAAGGATGTCTCAAGGGAATGATCAAAGTGAGCCAGAATAGGTGGTTTAATTAAAGCCTTTCTTATATTATCGAATGCTTTATCATGCTCTATCGACCAAATAAATTCATTTTTAGGTTTAAGTAAATCTCTTAGAGGCCCAGCTGCACCACTAATATCTTAAGAAAAACCTCCTAATTGGTTGACCATTCCCATGAAAGAACGTAATTCTTTCAATGAATTTGGCTTTGGAAACTTTTGTATTGCTTCAACTTTCTTTTCGTCAGCTTGGATCCCATCTTTTCCAACTAAATATCCAACATATTCCACTTCAGAACTCGCAAATACGAATTTGTTTGGATTCAAAGTAATGCTTTTTTCTCTACATCTTTCTAGAATTTGTACAATCTTTTTATAGTGATTAGAAAAAGTTTCATTATATACAAGAATATCGTCGACCACTTTTTCAATATTACAAATATCAGCTAATGCTTCATCACCTCTCCTACAAAACTCATCACCCGAACTTGTTAATCCCATTGGTGCTATGACAAACATATAGCGACCCCAAGGAGTCAAAAATGTCGTAAGTTTTTGACTTTCTTCATCTAGCATAACTTGCCAATATCCATTTGTTAAATCCATAGTTGAAAAGTACGTCGCACATCCGTTTATGTTTGAAACTGCTTCCCATGGGTACTTAAATGGATGAGTTGGTCTCTTTATAAAATGATTTAGTTTTGTAAAGTCGACACATATTCTAATCTTTTTATTTTTCCTTTGAACAATTACCAATGGACTAACAAAATCTGATGTAGTTTCTTGAGCCTGCTTTATTATTCCTTTTGCTTCCAATGAGTCTAATTCTTCTTTGACTTTGTCTCTCCAAGCAAAAGGGATTCTTCTTGGGGAAGTAATGGCATATGGCACGGCGTTTTCTTTTAAATGAATATGCATGTGTCTACCATTCATGGGTTTTAAAATTTTATCTGAAGTAAATACATCCTTATATTCTTCTAATAAAAATTGCTTAATTTTGTGGCAATCGTCGGCACTTGGATTTTCCGGAATTGTAACTCTGAATGCACTTTTAATATCTTTCGCAAACACTGGTCCAGGAAACTCTGGATGAATTATACCAAGTTTTATTAAAGTTTGTCTATCAATCAGAAGCTCTTTAACTCCTGCACATATATAAACCTGAATTTCGGAAATCCTATTAAAATAACAAATTTCACATGACAAATAACCCAAAATATTTAATTCTGATTTGTCAGCTGATTCCAGAGATACATTGGCATGTCTTAAATTGTTTCTAGAATATTGAAGCTTTTCCATGAATTCAACACCTGCTACACAAACTTCTGCTCCTGTGTCTGGAGTAGCCAGATATTCAAAACTAATGTTAGAATTGACAGACTTAATTTTGGCATTTATCTGACGTAAATGTTGTCTGTTGCTGATAGAATTTATGTGTAGACAGCCAATTTTAAGATTGTCGGAAACTTCTGAACTAAATTCTACGGTCTGAACATCTTTGGTTAAACAGCAATTAGTAAAGTGGCCTTTCAGTTTACACTTTTCACAAACTGTCATTTGTGCTGGACAGTCGCGCAATCTTTTATGCCATACATTGCCACATCTAGGACACTTTTTTTTCTTTGGGCTCTTTTGATTTTTTAATTGTATATTTGAAATACTATTTTGACAGAGGCTTTCTTCGTTTTTAGCAGCTTCTTCATTTTCACATAATTTAACTATATCTTCCACTACAGCTGTATCGGGTAATTTTCGGCATTTTCTTCTGATATTTGCATCGAATAGTGATTCTATCAGGTGATCTGTTAAACATCTATCGTAACAATGTGAACATGGATCTGTCATCTGGAAAAGTTTTAGTTTTTCTCTATAGAATACGGGAAAAGATTCCCCTTCTTCCTGTTTTCTGCTCATAAATTGACTTCTTCTCAATCGATTGTTTTCTTTTTTTCTGAAGTATTCTTCCAGCATATTTAACAGAATTTCTATTGATAAATCATCTCTGTGCTCACATTTCATAACCAGTCTAACAACATTCGACATTTCCTGATTTAAAAAAAACTCACAGAAAGCCATTACATGTTTTCCTGTCGCTAATTCCAACTTTTGAAAGATTAAATAATTTTCAAATTTTCGCCGCCAGTCTCTGAATTGGGAATACGTTAATGATTCCACAAGTTTTTCTGGATTAGGAACTGCGTTAGATAGACGCATTCCAGACACTTGTGATGAACCCGAACTAATAGTAATATTTTGCAAAATGTTTTCTTGACTAGTACTGTCTTTTCCATTAAATTTTGCACTTTCTTTAGAACTAATTTGACATAATAAAGATTCAATCATAGTTTCCAATGAAGAACTTTTCTTTTGCATATTATTTTCTATCCGCACTATAGCATCATTAGTATTTTACTCCAATAATTTAATACTTTTTTGTGTGGACGAAACTGCATCTTGTAGCAAGTTAATTCTGTCTTGTGGTTGCTCCTCTATCTGGTTCGAGACTGTAGACCGCAAACTTTTCCTAGGCATTGTGTAATTGGAATTTAAGAAAGTAAATACGATCTATTCAGTTTACTGTAACTGCGCCATGAGATATGTTCTAATAACTTAGAATCGGTTTGGAAAATATACTTTATTGACAGCGTATTATAAGTCAACTAACTATCAAACATGAACCATATATGTATAACTCTCAGGAGGCTAGGGTTAAGCTCATTCCACATTAAGAATCTTGTTTATCAAACACCAGCTACATCAGCTGAAGATATGAAGGAGAGAATAGTATAAGCATTTATATCTATTACACCTCACATGATAAGAAACGTTTCGGCATCATTTAACGAAAGAGTAAATTTATGTATTAAAGAAAATGGCAGACATTTTGAGCATCTTTTATAAAATGAAACTGAAACTTTAAATAAATTAAAATTGTTAATTATACTATTGTTTTATTAAAAAAAATGTCAAATTGGTATCATTTAAACAATAAGGATACTTGATTGATTATCTACTTTTAATCCAAACTTAGATTTTTACCAAAAATTGTGTTTTTTCCTAATAACTTTCGAACGATGAAAAATAGGTATATAGAGTAAATGGCAAAGTTGAAGGGCATAAAATTTATTATCCACTGATCAATAATTACCATAAAAACTGAAAAAACTATAATGGAAGTTTTTGGAATGTAAAATTTATTTTAGACCACCCTGTACAAAGTAAAAATTTCAAACTGAGTCTAAAAAATCTTGAATCTATTGACTTTATACATTGGTAATTTTAAAACTTTACCGTTAAATCTGAAAATTTTGTGATATTTTAAAAAGGGTTGTGCAAATCAAATATTTTTGGTAAAAAGGTTGTTTTCTCCGAGATGGCTGGGAGTTTTACAAAACAAATTTAGGGGTGAGTGGTACTAACTATGTTGGTTCTAAAAATGTAAAAACAACTATGGCATTCCATTTGAAAAAAATAAGTCATTTGCCTAGGTTACTAATAGACCACCCTGTATACATGAAAATAATTTTAAAATATTTGCCTTTAACCATTATTAATAAATACCTTTCACATAAATCTGTAAGTTTTACACAAGAAGAGTTATAGAACTACGACAGAGGTTTGCCGGACCCTGTATAGTAGATTTTGGAACACACTGTATAATTTGCTCTATGCATAATTGGATCTAAATATAATTTTTCGTCTGTGATTATTCAAATACAGACGTGCAAATACTAAAACTTTCATAATAGATAGCTGTAAATGGTAAACATACAAATTCTGGCAAATTGTACAGATGGAGCCATTACAGTAATAAATTTATTACCCAGAGTTAAACTATTAATCATACGTTTTAACATGACAAGAATTATTTCGATATGTAGCATCAACAATTATTTAAATGTGTATTTAATATGTCATAGGCACGATCAGACCTCCATGAAGGACTATATTTTTTTAATAAGAAAGTAGTGCAGAAATATCATAACAATAATATTTACTTTATAAAAATTCAGACAGAATTATAATTAAAATTTGGCGAATATATTTATTGACTGTATTGCAAAATGATCTGTGAGAAAAACGGAATGAAATTCAATATTTATTTGAAATATATAATTTCAAAATATGACTTGAGGCGATTGGAGCAAGTTTCGATTCGACCTACGCACCTGTATATTTTATACCATTGAGAAATTATGATGAAGCCACAAAAAATTGATTTTGTGCGATTACTAAAGAATTTTTTATTTACAAGGTGGTTTAATAAAAATTTAGGATGCCGAAATGAACTATTTTCGATAATAAAGTGTACTTTAGGAATTTATCCAAGTACGGTGCTTGTCAAAAACTAATTAAAAAATTTAAGTTGGGTAAAAAAAAAACTGATGATTTGAGAGGTGATGTTTAAAAAGTACAGGGCCGTATTTAAAAAAACATAGGTGAGGGTGGCCCTTCAAAAAATTGAATGAGCAACAAGAAATAGAATTATTTTTTGCCATGTCAGTTTTTCGAGCAAAATTACTAATGGAAAAATTTTGAGTTTAAAAGAAATTTATCCTTAAAAACAGTGCGATCATTTTTTGGATAAATTTTTGAATATATGAATGAATCACAACAATATTTATTTTTTTTTTATTACTTTTATTATTTATCTTGCACGTTTCAATATCAAAAAAAATATCTTTTGTGTCGCCCAAAAACTTTCCCGAATATTTTTTCAGATATTTAATGTTAAAGTTTCCAATTTTGGCATTTTTTATTTTTGACAGGTGACAGTTGGATAAATAATTTTGACTGTTCTGTATATAGTTCAAGAGCTTTCAAATGACATATTGCACGTACAATTCCGTGATATATTGCATCTGTGGTTTTTTGATAATGACACTTCCGTTTGACACATGTCATACAAAAACTAATAAGTCCTTTCGACGAGTAACCCAAAGCCCTGCACCGAATTTCAGCTCAATCGGCTTAACAGTTTTTCAGATATTTAATGCTAAAGTTTGAAATTTTGACATTTTTTATTTTTGACAACTGACAGTTGGAGAAATAGTTTTGACTGCTCTGAATAGAGTTTTTTTCAAGGTCTTTCAAATGACATATTTCATGTCAAATCCCATGAGATATTGCAACTGTCATTTCTTGATAGTGACACTTTTATTTGACAGATGTCATACATAAACTAACGACTTCTTTCGACGGATAACCCAAACCCATGTAATAAATTTTAGCTCAATCCAATTAATACTTTTTCAGATATTTAATGCTAAATTTTCAAATTTTGACATTTTTTAATTTTGAGAGGTGACAGTTGGAGAAATAATTTTGACTCTTCTAAATAGAGTTTTTCAAGGGCTTTCAAATGACATATTGCATTTGTCATTTTTTTATAGTAATACTACCGTTTGACATCTGTCATACAAAAACTAATGAGTTCTTTCGACGGGTAACGCAAACCCATATACCAAATTTCAGCTCAATCGGACTAATACTTTTTCAGATATTTAATATTAAAGTTTGATATTATTTTATTTTTGACAGGTGACAGTTGAATAAATAATTTTGACTGATTGTATAGAGTTTTTCAAGGGCTTTCAAATGACATATTGCATGTCCAATTCCGTGACATATTGCATTTGTCGTTTTTTGATAATGACACTTCCGTTTGACACATGTCATACAAAAACTAACGAGTTCGTCCCACGGGTAACGCAAACCCATGTACCAGATTTCAGCTCAATCGGATTAATACTTTTCAGATATTTAATGCTAAATTTTCAAATTTTGAGATTTTTTTATTTTTGACAGGAGACAGTTGGAGAAATAACAGTTTTTCAAGGGCTTTCAACTGACATATTGCATGTCACAATGAAATTAGTAAAAAATGTAGGAAAATATTTAGAAAAAAAAGTAGAAAGAGTGGAATAAAAAAATAGGGGAAGTGGAATAAAATGAGGGAAAGTAAAAAACAATAGGAAACGTAGTGGAGAATAAGTTTTAAGTGGAAAGAGAAAGCTATATTTTCTTTTTTTTATAGATAGGATAGATTTAGATAGTCAAGACTTCTTTTAATAAAATAAATATAAATAGTGTTATATTTTCTTCGTCTTTTAATACACAGCTTAGATTTAGATAGTCAAAGACTTCTTTTAATAAAATAGATTTAAAATACACAGGTTAGATTTAGATAGTTAGTAGATTTTGGTAGTTTATTATCGAAATGTTGGTAGAATACGATTTATTGAAAACGGTAACACTGATGGATAATCTAGTTTATAAAAGTTGAATTTCACGCGAAAATTGTCAAATTGGGTTTTTCCCGAATCTCGGAAACCGGACTGTTATTTTTCTTTTTTCCTATATTTCATTTTTTCTCGCCCTCTACATTTTAAACTCCGAATTTGTTTCTTTTCTGGCTAGTAATAGCTGAATTCCACTTCCATTAAATATCAGGTCTGGTTTACCTACAAATCGGCTGCATCCTTTAATTATCTTTAACTAACTATCTGTCGTTGAAATTGCGTTATAATTTTCCCCTCGAAATTTCCACAACCATTACACAGCCCCACAAAAAAAAAGTTGATACACAAGACAGTGATATATGTATTCCTATGTATTTTTCGATGGTGGCTTGAAATGCGGTTCCCGGGATAAGTCGACGCTTGAATTTTGGAGCTAAAGCAGGATTTGTGCTCGAAAAGTTTATGGCCAACTGAAATTCCGGGTTGGGGTCCGGGAAAATGACCCCTAGGGGCGGGAAAATCCTGTTTTGGACGTCCCGGTCGCGACTGTGGTATTTTCATGGACTTTCCAATTCTGGAGCTGAGACTGACTGTGAAAAGTGTTTGTACATCTGAATTGAGATATTGATATTTTCATGTACTTTTAAATTCCGGAACTCATACTGTGTTTGGAATGCCTTTTATATAAAAAACAATAGCAGAACATGCAACAAAAAAACAATAACAAAACATGCAAAAAACAATATCAAAATATACAACCAAAAAACAACAACAAAATATGCAAAAAAACAATAACAAAACATGCAATAAATTAACAATAAAAACATGCAAAAAACAATATCAAAATATGCAAACAAAAAACAATAACGAAATATGTAAAAAAATAAGAAAACTTGCAAAAAATAACTGCGATAAGAAAATTAACGGTAACAAAACTTGCATTTAAAAAAAGTACATTGTAACAAAAAAGGGATCAACAGGGTGCAACCAAGAACAATCAACTGATATGTGCGACATATGATTTTTCGGCCCCAGTGGGCTATTTTCCCGAACCCAAACTGGGAATTTCAGCTGACCAAACACTTTTCACATCCAGTATCAGCTCCAGAATCGCAAAGTCCATAAAAATACCGGGACGTCAAAAACAGGATTTTCCCGCCCCAAGGGGTCATTTTCCCGGACCCAAACCCAGAATTTCAGTTGGCCATAAACTTTTCGAGCACAAATCCGGCTTTAGCTCCAAGATTCAGCGTCGACTTCGCCTTATCCCGGGAACCGCATTTCAGGCCATTTTCGGCCCCTGGGGCCAATTCCAGACGTGTAGGCCCAATTCTGAGCTCGGGATCGGATTCAAAATTGAAAAATACATGGGAATACATAAGTCACTCTCTTGTGTATGAACTTTTTTTTTGTGGGACTGTGTTATTTTTTATGATAGGTGCTATATTCACGGCACATCTATTATATTCACGGCACATTCATTATCTTATGGCACCTGTTATGTTTCAGATTCCACGATATGTACTACCTATAACAGCTATATACATCCTACTGATCTTCAAGATCGGTCTCTTTAATAATAGATTATTGCTTGTTGTTTGACAGTTAATTGACAGCTGTGAACTGTCAGTATCGTCTTTTTGACATCAGTTTTGAACTCAGCAGAATCAAAAATACATATGTACATGTAGATTTTATCAATTTCGATTATTCCTTGTTGTTTGACAGCTAGTTGACAGCTGTCAACTGTCAATATTATTATATTGGCAATGAATTTGAATGCAGCGACCTCGAAAACATAAGAGGGTAGTTTTTGTTAACGCATAAGGTTTGTGCAGGGTTCTTTGCGCTACCCTGTATACCTTAGATAACGAAACTTTAGTTTATAAAATAATTACAAAAAAATACAAAATGGAACCGTTTTTAATCTTTATAATATTTTTGTTAGTATTTGCATTAAGCCTATTCTGTGTTTATGCTATCTTGAAATTATTATAGTAGTCGAATTAAAATTGCAAAATCTTTAATTTCAATAATAATTAATAAATTACGAAATAAAATTATCATTAATGAAAATTTTTTAACGACTTTATTTTAAAAATTAATCTAATTAAATATTATAGAAACATTATTAACATAATATGCTAATATAAACTTTATTACCACATACTACGTCAAGAATCATAAAAACGTTATTCCATTAGATTTTATTAATAAATAACCTCAATCATCTGTTCCCCTTTTTGGATAAACCGAAATCCAAACTTATTCTTCGCGTAATCAATCTTACGCCTTTGCAAGGACATCAATCAAAATTTTTATCGAACTCTGCCGCGATTATAACAGAGTTACATTGTAATCCAAATTACAATGTTAAACATCAGATACCATCTAAGCGAAGAAAAAAAAATAAACTCAAGGAGATTGATGAATTTTTACACAAAAAGTCAATTAGGACATTTTTTTTAGTAATTCAATCATAGACACCGACGCAAAGACACGATTTTTTACCACGCTAAGATTCAATAAAGTCGGGGGATTACAGGGTCGACTGTCAAAAATAATTATATTAAATATACACGTAAAAAATAATATTTTAATTATAAGACCTTTTGTCACACTATAAAAAAATTTGTAGATATTAATGGAATAATAAAAAAGTCTAAAGAAGTTTTTCTTGTATAAAATACTTGTTTTTTTTTATAACAAAAAAATTGTTTGCGTTAAACACATTATTGTTTCAATAAAGACAAAAGATGATTTAGGATTACAAGTTGTTTAAAATATTAAATATAAATTTATTTGATCACACAATGATTTATTTGATTTAAATAAATATTTGTTTAATTTAAACGATAATTTGTTTAAATTAAATAAGCATTTGTTGCAATTTAACAAAGATTTGTTTCAATTAAACAAAGATTTGTTTCAATTAAATAAAAATTTGTTTCAATTAAATAAAGATTTGTTTCAATTATACAAAGATTTGTTTCAATTAAACAAAGATTTGTTTCAATTAAATAAAAGTTTGTTTCAATTAAACAAATATTTGTTTGAATTAAACAAAGATTTGTTTGAATTAAACAAAGATTTGTTTAAATTTAACAAAGATTTGTTTCAATTAAACAAAGATTTGTTTCAATTAAACAAAGATTTGTTTCAATTAAACAAAGATTTGTTTCAATTAAATAAAAGTTTGTTTCAATTAAACAAATATTTGTTTGAATTAAACAAAGATTTGTTTGAATTAAACAAAGATTTGTTTAAATTTAACAAAGATTTGTTTCAATTAAACAAAGATTTGTTTCAATTAAACAAAGATTTGTTTCAATTAAATAAAAGTTTGTTTCAATTAAACAAATATTTGTTTGAATTAAACAAAGATTTGTTTGAATTAAACAAAGATTTGTTTAAATTTAACAAAGATTTGTTTCAATTAAACAAAGATTTGTTTCAATTAAACAAAGATTTGTTTCAATTAAACAAAGATTTGTTTCAATTAAACAAATATTTGTTTCATTAAATAAAGATTTGTTTCAATTAAACAAAGATTTGTTTAAATTTATCAAAGATTTATTTCAATTAAACAAGGATTTGTTTCAATTAAATAAAGATTTGTTTAGATTAAACAAATTTTTAGACTGTTCAAAAACATCTCAAAAAACTCCAAAATTCTTTAAAAATCTAAAAATTGACAAAGAATCTCAAAAAATTTAAAACGTTAAATTTCAAAAAATTTAAAATAGTAAATGTCGCAGAAACTCAAAAATTTGATCAAAAAATCTCTAAGAATTCAAAGAAGTCAAAAAATCTCAAAAGCTCAAAAAACCTTAAAAAATTTCAACAAAAATATCTGAAAAATCTTAAAAAACCTCAAAAAATCAAAAAATATATAAAAATTTCAAAAAACCTAAAAACACAAATTCAACAAATCTCAAAAACTCTTTAAAAATCTCATAAAATTTCTAAAAAACCTCAAAGGATTCAAAGAGTTTTAAAAAACCCGAATGAATTTCAAAAAAAATTTCAAAAAATCTTAAAAAATATTAAAAAATCTGAAAAAACCAAAAAATCTTAAAACACTTCAAAATATTCTCAAAAAAATCTATAATTTTTTAAAAAATCTAAAAAGTCCCAAAGAATCTCAAACAATTTCAAAAAAAGTCAAAAAACCTCTAAAAATCTCAAAAATCTCAAAAAAACTCAGATTTATCGAAAAACTTAAAAAATCTCAAAAACAAATTGAAAAAAAAAAATTTGACAAAATTGGAAAAGATTGTAAAAAAATTGAAAAAAATCCACGAATTCTTTTTCAGATATTTAATGTTAAAGTTTCAAATTTTGACATTTTTTTATTTTTGACAGGTGACAGTTGGAGAAATAATTTTGACTGTCCTGTATAGTTTTTTATAGGCTTTCAAATGACATATTGCAAGTCGAATTCCGTGACATATTGCATCTGTCGTTTTTTGATAGTGACACTTCCGTTTGACACATGTTATACAAAAACTAATGATTTCTTCCAACGGGTAACCCAAAACACTGTACCAAATTCTAGTCCAATCGGATTAATACTTTTTAAGATATTTAATGCTAAAATTTCAAATTTTGACATTTTTTATTTTTGACAAGTGACAGTTGGAGAAATAATTTTAACTGTTCTGAATAGAGTTTTTTAAGTGCTTTCAAATAACATATTGAATGTCCAATTCCGTGATATATTTGATCTGTCATTTTTTTATAGTGATACTTCCGTTTGACAGATATCGTATAAAAACTAATGGGTTCTTATGAGGGGTAACCCAAACTCCTATGCCAAATTTCAGCTCAATCGGATTAAATGTGTGGCCTCTATCGTGGAAGAATACACACACACAGACCGACAGACAGACTTCCATCTGGAAATGGTCTTAATCGTCTCAGGGCACCCGAAAATGGATATTTCCGTTTTTATCTCGAAATTTTTTTTTAGCTCGTTCAAAATACTTTCCCTTCTAGGAGGTGGGTCGGGAAAGTAAAATCTGTTTACTTAGTTAGGCAAAACATATGTAAGAAATATGTTTTAAGTATATTGGAACACAAAGCTAGTTCTCAGCGGGACTTATCAGTTTTAGGCAGTTTTTTGACATAAAAAATGAATCGCCTGTCACTGAGAAACTCAAAGATATATTTATTTTTGTTAATATTAATCTTTTCAGAGAAATTGTTAAAACTTCAGTTTTGGTTACAATTATAAAATCCAGATTAAGTCAGTTACTTTTTGTGTTTCATTGGGTATAGACCTGTTTACAGGCTCTTTGGAATTCTGGCAGGACAGACAATGTTTATAAGAATTAATTAATGAATTAAAGAACATGGTGTTTATTTTAGCAATAATTATTTATTTGTTATTTTTATACATATAATTTCCTTACCTGTAAATTTATATAAAATGTTATTTGGTTTCTATTTTAAATTTTCTACAAATGATAAAATACCATGA
Source organism: Neocrepidodera transversa (assembly GCA_963243735.1). NCBI lineage: Eukaryota > Metazoa > Arthropoda > Insecta > Coleoptera > Chrysomelidae > Neocrepidodera > Neocrepidodera transversa. The sequence continues at coordinate 8,936,799 of OY725347.1, forward strand.
TACATTTAATAACAAGCTTTGATAACCTTTCATTAACTCCAATTTATAATGTTACTCAACACTGTTAGAGGAACGTCGTTGCAAATAAAAGAACAAAAATTCTCAGTGCACTTAATGATTCTAATCAATCTTTCTGTATATACATACCAGAACGTAAGTATATTAATATTTACAAATCGATGACATCAAAAACAGGTAGTTAAATTGATATATCATGTCAATGTTATATCAAACAGTATAAGGGGTAACATGCGGATGATTGGATCGATCAAAAGGTATGTTCCATCGGAATAATAAGCATAGACACACATTTCGAATTAGTACGTTAATAATTTTAATATATAGGTCAATAATTTGGATAATTTCATATCAAATTTGGTTAATTTAAAATGTTAAATTGAATTGGTTTATAAGTTATAGGGATCTAAAATTTTAATGGTCTCTTTGGCATTCTTCATTAGTTAAAAATGTTTTCATTACTTATTTTATGTGTTATAAAAATTTAGACATTCTCACTAGGCGGAAAATCTGCAATTGATTTTTAACAGAAATTTTGATATATATATATATATATATATATATATATATATATATATATATAAATACGAAAGGAGAATACTTCGGACGCGTTTCTAGCTTAATGTGCGAAGGGAATAGTGTGAGATTTTGCATAGTTAATGTTTATATACAGGAGGAGTGCAGAAATCTAAAATTCAAATATAATATGTGTTACAAATAAATTCAAAATGGTTTTCATTGTTTATTTCAAATATCAATTTTTGGACAGGTAAAAATTAGGAAACAGTATTAATAATGTTGAAAATAGAAAAAATAGGGCAAAATAGGAAAAACGGAAAAAGTAAAGAAAATAGGAAAAATGGGACACATAGAAAACGGAAAAAAAAATGTTGAAATTTTATAACCGCTTTAGGCTTTGCTTCAGGGAAATAATATGGAAAAAATAGAGAAACATTGAAAAAAAAAACAAGAAAACCAGGAAAAAATAGGCAAAATAGGGAGAAATGGAAAAACTAAAAAGAAAAAACAAAAACAGGAAATAATAGGGAAAATGCGAAAAAATAATATGCAAAAATCGGAAAAACAAGAAAGTAATAAAAAAGTAAGAAAAATGGAAAAAGCAGGATATAATTTTAAAAAACAGGATAAAATGGGAAAAATAGGAAAAATTGAAAAAAAAGTGGAATGAATAAAGAGAATTGGAGAAAATAGTAAAAATTAAAAAAATAAGGAAAAAATAGAGAAAAACAGGTAAAAATGGACAAAAATAGTAAGGAATAGAGAAAAATATAAAAATAGGGAAATGAGGGAAAATATGGGAAATAAAGTAAAAATGTAGAATAATAAGAAAATTCATAAAAAAGGGAGAAAATTAGGAAAAAAATTGAAAAAAAAGAAAAAGAATTAGGTGAAATGGGAATTAGAGCTAAATTAGAAAAAACTGGAAAAAAACATAAAAAACAGGGAAAACAATAGGTAAAAATAGAAAACACATAAAAAGAGAGAAAAATAGGAAAAATAGTACAGAAAACAAAGAAAACAGGAAACATTGAGAAGAACAGGAAGAAATAGAAACAACTAGGGAAAAAAAGTGAAAAATTGAAAAATTGGGAAAAAAATAAGAAAAAAGTAAGGAAAAAAGGAAAATATAGGCAAAAATAGGAAAAGAGAGGCAGATAGAAAAAACATGAAAAATGGGTTTAGGCATCACACTGTGTTTAGTGCTTCGCTAAGCACTCTAAGCTCTTTTGTGTTCGGGAGCACAGTGCTTAAGGGCACTTTAAAATCGGTGCTTTGTGCTTAAAGTACTTTACCAAAGGGCACAAGTGCTCGCTAACATTTCAAAAGGCGCTCGCGAGCACTCTAAAAAAAAATTATATAATCACGTAAATAGAAAAAAAATGGGAGAAGTGGAACAAATAGACAAAAGTAGAAAAAAATGAGAAATAATAAGAAAAAATGAAAAAAAGCTCGAGAAAATCGAGGAAAGTAGGATGAAATAGAGAAAAATAGGAAAGATTGAAAAAATAGAGAAAAATGGGGAAAATAAAGGAAAAAATTGAGAAACAATAAAAAAATCGTAAAAAATAGGAAAACCTAGAGAAAATGAGGAAAAAACAGAAAAAAGACAAAAAAAAAACAAAAATGGGTAAAAACGGAAAACATAGGCAAAATACGAAAAACAGGAAAAATAAGTTGAAGCCAAAAATACTGAAAAATATGAAAAATGGGAAAAATGGGGAAAACAGTAAAAATAGAGAAAAACAGGAAGAAATAAAAAATAGGAAAAAAATTGAGAAAAATAGTTAAAGAGGGAAAAAATAGAGAAAAATAGGGTAAATAAAGGCAAAAATGCAGAATAATAAAAAAAATAGTAAAAAAACTAGAAAAAATAGAGAAAATTAGGAAACGAAAGAAAAGAGAAAAGAAAATAAAAACGAAAATGGATTAAAATGGGAAATACAGGCAAACTAGGAAAACAGGAAAAATATGAAAAACCGGGAAACAATAGAAAACAGGAAAAAATAGAGAAAAACAGGAATCGAAAAACAAAATAGAGAAAAATTGGAAAAGAGGAAAAAAATAAGAAAAAAATATTAAAAAAAAATCGGTTGTGTCGCCCCAAAACTTTCCCGACGAGTATCCACAAATACTTTTTCAGATATTTAATGTTAAAGTTTCAACTTTTGACATTTTTTTATTTTTGACAGGTGACAGTTGGAGAAATAATTTTAACTGTTCTGAATAGAGTTTTTCAAGTGTTTTCAAATGACATATGGCATGCCCAAAACTAATGGGTTCTTCTGAGGTTCTTCTGAGGGGTAACCCAAACCCCTATACCAAATTTCGTGGAAGAATACACAAACACACACACACAGACAGACAGACAGACAGACTTCCATCTGGAAATGGTCTTAATCGTCTCAGGGCACCCGAAAAAGGATTTTTCCGTTTTTATCTCGAAATTTGTTTTTAGCTCGTTCACAATACTTTCCCTTCTAAGAGGTGGGTCGGGAAAGTAATATATTCAAAAATAGGAAAAGAGAGACAAATAGAAAAAAACATGAAAAACTAGGTATAGCCATAATTAGGGTCAAATTTCGACCAATGGGCGACTTCTAGTTATTACAAAAGAACACAATTAATTTATTACAGGTTATGAATCGGCAAAAAGTTGAACCAAAGTCAACTTATTACGGTATCTGCAACAAAATTGGCGGAAATTAATTCGAAATCGACCAATAGAATTAATTGGAAACAGAAAATCCGCTTATAGGTTTTCCGCCCAATGGGAATCCGTCTTTAGGTATATATTTGACATAACTTTAATAACATAGTTACCGAACAGATAAAATATAACATCGTATTCCGAAAACGTTACAATTCATTTTCAACCAAAATCCTCTACGAAAATTGATGTTACCTCATCATCACGAACTATGAAAAAGAGGATCCATATATCTCTACTCCTTAAGCGAACAAATGTATAGCGAAAAAAAAAACGCGTTGAAACCGGAAACGGACCTATCACCATATCAAATACCGATTCCAAGGAGCAAAAGTCAAGATGCTGCTTCCGTGGACCAAGGCACACGTCGAGTTCGCTTCTGGAGGCGCGAACCGCTAAAATCTACAAGGTAACAGCGCAATCGAAGTCGGCGGCGGCCGCTAAAGCACGTTTAGTATCTCGCTGGCATTGACGTTGCGCACACGAGAGCGGCAAAGAGTTTGTTATACGCGAGTTCACACGCAACGTGATCCTCGTCGTGAAATTATGCATATTTAAAAAAATTTATATAAATAACCCCTAAAAACCCTGGTGTTATTTGTTACTAAAATAAAAAAATTCTGAGTGTTTTTTTTTTGACCAAAAATGATTTTTATTTTACATTTTGAAAATGTTCTTCTGTGTGTTTTGAGTGTTGTGTATTTGTATAAAAAAAATGTGTTAAATGTGGCGTGACATGTTGCTGATTTTAAGGATGATGTTTGCTTGCTTCTTTATGTGTTTGATGTCAGTTTGTCTTGCCTTTAATTTCGATGATGGACCGACTCAAAACGAGTTGGATAAACCAAGTAAGTTTAAAAATTTAATCAATACTAAACTAGTCAAAGATAAATAGTAATGGACCGAGAACTGAACCTTGAGGAATACAAATAATTACTATACTAAATCCAAAATGTTATCCATATATCAAATGTGGTCCAATTTTCCATATATGAAATGAAACAAATATATTTCTTAGAAATTATTGGGGGGTTAAGTAGCAACTAGTTTCGGTTAAACAGCCATCTTCAGGCTATTTATAAGTAGTAATAATAGTAGTTGGATAAATCAAGTAAGTTCAAAAATTTAATCAATTCTAATCAAGAAATTGTACAAAAATAAATAATAAAGGACCGAGAATTGAACCTTGAGGAATACAAATAATTACTATTCTAAATTAAAAATGTTATTCATATCTCTAATGTGATCCAATTTTCCATATATGAAATGAAACAAATATATTTCTTAGAAAATATTGGGGGGATACGTAGCAATTAGTTTCGGTTAAACAGCCATCTTCAGGCTATATAAGTAGTAATAATAGTAGTTGGATAAACCAAGTAAGTTCAAAAATTTAATCAATCCTAAACAAGAAATAGTACAAAAATAAATAGTAATGGACCGAGAATTGAACCTTGAGGAATACAAATAATTACTATTCTAAATCCAAAATGTTATCGATATCTCTAATGTGATCCAATTTTCTATATATGAAAGAAAACATATATATTACTTAGAAATTATTGGGGGGATAAGTAGCAACTAGTTTCGGTTAAACAGCCATCTTCAGGCTATATATAAGTAGTAATAATAGTAGTTGGATAAACCAAGTAAGTTCAAAAATTAATCAATCCTAAACAAGAAATATTAAAAAAATAAATAATAATGGACCAAGAATTGAACCTTGAGGAATACAAATAATTACTATTCTAAATCCAAAATGTTATCCATATCTCTAATGTGATCCAATTTTCTATATATGAAAGAAAACAAATATATTTCTTATAAAATATTGGAGGGATAAGTAGCAACTAGTTTCGGTTAAACAGCCATCTTCAGACCATATATAAGTAATAATAATAGTAGTTTTTAGTACATGTGGGTAAAGTAATTAAAAGGGCGGTCACAGGTAGGTTACAAAGGATTTAAAATATATGTGACATGAAAAAAATTAGAGTAAATTAAAGGGTTTAATGAGTAAATCCAGATAAGTGAAATTGGCACCTACTTTTGCGAATTTCCCCAAAAATTTGTGTGCATTCGTTTGTCCATCGATTGTCCATCGATTGTCCATTATTGTCTACTAATTATTTTCATTTGTCCACAGTTCGTTTAAAAGTAACGGACCAAAAACTTTTTTTTGTAAATTTTACTCTTGGCACCCAAAAATTGCAAAAAAAAAATCAATCGCATAGGTCGTTTGTTTTTTGTTTATCCATGTTTGTCCACCAATTAGTTTTGTTTGTCCACCCACCGGTTAATTATAATTTATTATATAAATTTAAAAAAATTATGTTATTGTGAAGTTGGCGTACCCTATTTAAAATTTTGAAATTTTTTTTTCGTGCATTCGTTTGTTCATCGTTAGTAAAAGTTTGTCCATCTAAGATTTTTGTTTATCCAGGCACCATTTCAAAACGGTTTTGCAAAAAACGAATTCTCATTGGGTTAAATTCGCTGGACGAGAACAGACAAATGATTTTTTAATCAGCTTCTTTTTTCAATGGGTTTGGAGTATACAGGGTGGACCGAATTTAATTTGCGTATACAGAGATTTCGTAAACAGAAATAGATCCAATATCGGTTAAATAGGAAAAAAGATGCATATTTTCAAGTCGAATTAATAGATTTTTTCAAAATTAAAATATTAGTTCCGGTTTCCCACATATTTAAGAAAAAACCTAAATTGACGATTTTCGTTTTAATTAATTACCACCTACTTTATAATTTTTTTTTTTAGGCTAGCTTATCCAATTTTGGAAAACACCATTTCGTATTTAAAGGGCCATTCTTAATTGTTTTTGTTTAAATAATTGTACTTTTCTTTTCATCTTTGAAATCCTCATTTTCTCATTTTCTCTATTCAACCATGTAGAACACTTAATAAGGTTTTGAACTAAACTTAAAGAATTTTTTTTTATACTGTCCTGCTCATTATATGCACTTTATGGCCCGCGCGGGCATAAAGACAAAAAACAGATTTTTTAAATATTCATATTTTGAATAAAATTTTTTATTCACTGCGGGTATAAACAGATGTTTATACCTGGATAAATTTCACTGGAATATTATCCAGAATTCACAAAATAAACTTATATTTCCTTTAAATTCAATAAGATTCATTTTAATTTATACTTTTGGCCAGTGCAGTATATTTTACTATTCCATAATCTAAAAATAGATTGTTATTCGGTATTGTTTGTACAAAATAATTCACCCTATCGCCATCTCCCTCTAAACGATATAATATTTCTAAGAACGACAAGCGCAGAAATACTTGTGATCGCCGGACAGGTCGGTTTTCTTATCGGAAAGAAGAAAACCGTTACAAATCCCCTCTTACAAATCTTCTGAAACTATAAATAGGGATACAGTAAAATAGTTCAGAAAGTCTCATCATATCTAGCAGTGTTGTCGACATATCATGTCTTGACGTTATAAAAAGCGGTTGACCATACCCTAAGAATTAATAGTCTAATAATTTTCTGAGACTCTAAAAATGTACATAAATTGTAAATATGTTTTGTAGTAGTGAGAGCAGTTGCTCTAATAATAATAATGTAGTAAAATGTAATAATTAATAATTTTTGTTTTCTAATAAAGGGGTGAGTAAATAGCCCTTACAGTTCACTCAAATAATTTGATTTATTTTGTGGTAACACTAATTCCTTATACTCTATATTAAGGTGGTCCTTCGAAAATTTTAAGCAGCGTTAACACGCTGTCTGCCGTAGTAAATAATTCCAAACTCATATCGATTCTTAATCATATTTGTTCAATACGTACATAAATCACTATTATTTTTTGATTGTAGGTATTTAAGAAAAATTAAATTCAAATATTTAATAGAAATTAAGCTTAAAGTAGACTCAATTTTATTTAAAATGATTTATAAATATTTTCTTTGAAAATGGAACATCACCGTACTTAGAAAAATTCCTGTAATTAAATATTCTACATGGTTGTATAAAGAAAATATGGGGATTTCAAATAAAAAGTACAGGTCCGTATTTTAAAAAAATAGTTGAGGGCGGCCCTTCAAAGACGAAACGTTATTTTAAAAAATTGGATAGGCTATTTGACCTTCAATAAAAAAACCTTATAAAGTTTTTTTGTATTTTTAAAAATTAAGGTGTTTATTAAATAAAACAAAAATCGTCGAATAGTGTAATTAAAGAGAGAAATCGGTTTTGCTCTTCATTTTGAAAAGGTGCTTGGACAAACAAAAATCTTAGTTGGACAATCTTGGACTAACGATGAACAAACGAATGCACTGAAGAAAATGTCAAAATATAAAAAAAGGTGTACCAACTTCACAATATCACAATTTTCATAATTAATTATAATTAAAGGGTGGGTGGACAGACAAAACTAATTGGTGGACAAACAAAGAACAAACGAGCTATGCAGTTGAATTTTTTTTGCAATTTATGGGTGCCAAGAGCAAAATTTGCCAAAATAATGTTTTTGGGTAACCATTTTGAAACGAAGGGTGGACAAACGAAAATAATTAGTGGACAATAATAGACAATAGATGGACAAACAAATGCATATACAATCTTTGGGAAATTGGGAAAAGTGGGTGCCAACTTCACTGACCTAGTAAATCCGGTTATAAAACCTAGAAACAACCAGATCCAGAATAACTAGAGAAACAAACAATAAAAATAAGAATGTTATTAACAATGTCCACCCTGGGACTATCGTGACATAAGTCAACACGTGAGGGTGCTAGATAATCATAAAAATAATGATTAAAGTAAATATGCCAATCCACATCACCGCGTGACATAAAACAAGTAAAAAAAAATCAATTTAATTATTTTATCGACAAGGATTTATTGTACCAAAATCTACTATTATTACTAGTTATACAGGGTGTTTCAGAGTGAAATGTACATACGTTAACTGAATGTGTGGGAATTAAAATCACTGGATTTCGCCTGAATTTTTATTTGTTCATAACTCAACAACCACTCGGTATAAAAATATTAAATTTGGCAGGTAGACTTCCTCAGAAATAACCAAAATGTTGCCATGGAAACCATAATTTAAATCCAGGCCCGGCTTAACAAAATTTTACCATTTCTTTCGGCCTCAAAAACTTTGTTTAACAATATTTTGTAAAAATTGTTTTTTTCAAAAGTTGTTAACTTAAGAATTTAAAAATAATTTTCTTAGGGTAAAATATGAAAAATATTTCTTTTTTATTCAAGTACTTTTCAGATATCTGAATTTAGTACTTTTTCTTTACGTTGAGATAATGTTATAAATGTTTTACAGTACCGTAATTAGCTAAAATAATAATTTAATATGAATACCTTGTATAATGAAAAGTAATCATATTAATGCTCAAAAAAACGCTTTAGAATTAACAAATATCGGTTAAACGTATATTAAATTATAAATTATAAATAATACTCATACAGTTAACTTATAAAATAAATTATGTAATTTTATTTCCAAAATAAGCAAAATAAATCAACACTAGGTATTAATAATAATTTAACCTAATAATTGTTCAAAATGGTCAAATTATGTTAAGCCGTATCTGGATTTTAATTATGGTTTCAATTATGGGAATATTTTGGCCTTATCTAAGGAAATCTACCTGCCAAATTTGATATTTTTATACCAAGTAGTTGTTGACTTATTACCAAATAAAAATTTAGGCGAAATCCATATCTAGGTAATAAGATATGATAGCACATTATTAACCATTTTAAATCATCCAAATGTCCCACACCTTTAGTTAACGTATTCACATTTCACTATAAAACACCCTGTATATAGCCTGAAGATGGCTGTTTAGCCGAAACTAGACGCCGCTTTCCCCCCTACTACTATTCTTACTCACCTATCTTCAGAAACTTAAATCTAACTAAAAGTATGTATAATATAAAGAAAAAAAGAAAAATTACAACAAATTTTTTTAATATAATAAATAATTGATAAAAACAGAGAGAAAGGAACATTTGTCAGTCACTCCAGTAGAGCAATTTTTTTGTAGAAATCTGTTTTTTCTACAAATAATTTTCCGTAGTACAAATCTTCTCTTTTTAATTTTAAATTTTAATTATCTACTACTATGTTTATGTACTACTTATCCAATCTTTGTTACGTTTTTTTTTTCTGTGCCGCCCTGTATTTTCATTATTCTCCTGCTCAGTATATCTTAATTTCAGACTCGTTTGAAATCCCTTCTTAATTTCCTCGCGTCGTATCCCTAGCTAAGATAGCTCCATCAAGCTGGCAGTAAAAGTTTAGCGGAATCAAAAAAAATGCACTGGAATTAGTTGCTAATTAGTTGCTAATTAATTGCCAAAGAAACGATTTAGTTGCTCATACCGGTCACGAGAAATGGCGAATACCGCTGGCTTTTTATAAATGTGCGTAGGAATTTATTGCTGATTTGGTGCTCAAACAATAAGCAACAAACTGGCCGATTTTCAATTGCAATTATTTTGTTGCTGACTAAGTGGACTTTATGGATCAATATCCCAATCAGCAATAACTTCTATTCACATGCTGAACACTAAGATCTCGCGGTGTCAAGATGACAGGAGCAAAGAAATCTATTTTTTATATAAAGCTAGCAATATTCGCAATTGTTCGTGATCGGTATGGGCACTAAATCATTCGTTTGGTAACTAATTAGCAATTAATTAGCAACCAATTTGAGTATATTTTTTTTTCATTTTCGCTAACTTTGTTAAAATTTTTCGGCTACCTTTATATAAAGCTAGCGGTATTCGCGATTTCTCGTGACCGGTATGACCACTTAAATCGTTTCTTTGGTAACTAATTAGCAATTAATTAGCAACTAATTCCAGTGTATTTTTTTTGATTCCGCTAACCTTTCACTGCCAGCTTGATGGAGCATCTCAAGATCTCTCTCTTCTCTTGGTATTACTATAAAATGTCTTTCCCATGTTAAGAATTTTCTCTTTTTTCCTCTTCAGTCAGAATAATTGACGTTTATATCGCTTGTGTCGCTTATTGAAGTTTTCTTGTCTTTCCCTTGTTATATTGAGGTTTTTTCTGGGACTGAACGTCTTTTTTGGAACAAGCAAGTTTTTTTCCTTTGGGACCGAACGTTTTTATTTGGAACAAATCCATTTTTCTTTTGGAACAAGTTTTTTGGAATGTGACATCTATTACTGCCGGCTCTAGGAAATTTTAGAAGAAACAAGCCCAAAACCATGCTAAGTCACATTTTCCAAAGAAATAAAAGAATATCCACAAAAAAGATAGAAAGCACGGATTTTTAAATATATCATAGTTTTTTTGTCAATTGTTTCTAAATACATCAAAAAATCAATTAGACTGGCGTCCGAATTTTTTTTACTTATTATTTTACTTTTCTATTTCAAATTCTATTCCTGGAACGAACCCATAATAAAAAAAAATGAAATTAAATCACATTTATTACTAAATCAATAAAAAATAACGTTTCATCTTTCACGTCACTTTTTTGTTTAAACCAATTTAATTTGGAATTTTTACTTATTATAATATTTATACTGAAGATGGCTTAATTTTTCTACTTAACTATATTACAGAGATGGATTTAAATAATAATTTATATTAAAAATTAATAAACCTACAAATAACAAAAAACAACATTAATCATTAGTTGATTATATTTTTATTATAAAAGAAAATTAATTAAAATTTTTTTATAATTTACAACATACATTAATTATTGATTATATTTTCGAATAATTTATTAATATAAAAAATCAATATTAAACAATTAAGAAATATATAATTGAAATGTATTACTGGGATTACATTTACGAGTATAATACTAATTTTATTACCATTACAAATCAATGTGAAGATGACAACATAAACTTAATATTATCGTCACATCAACACTCTTTATTTGTTGCATAAAAAAATTTATCAATGAAAAATTCACAATTATTTATAAGAGAACGATGGAGCAATATTAATTCTATGATTAGTATTATTCAATCATATTAAATTTGTTATTATTTGACCGATTTCGTCCATCCAATATTTCTTTTATCTTTTTGACAATCCCCAGCTGAATTGAGGAAAAAAACTCTAAATCTGCTCAAATTCTGTCAATAATCCATCAAAAGTGGAAGTGTCTATTAACCCTGCGCCCTGCGGTGGTAGCGCCCCGTTTTAATACAAGTTTGGTACCGCTGGGTCTAATAAACCCCTTATTTTAATTAGTCTATATATGTATATAAAATATACAAATCACAGTGGTTTTATTTTTTCATGTAATTATACTTAATTTATATAATTTGAACCGTTATATAATGGAAATATGTATTATGCTGAACTACACATTTTTTTAAATGAATTATATTTACTATACCTAATCAAATTATTAAAATTTCGATAAATAAAAGATATATAAAATGAATACTAAAAAACTATAATAAAAATTATTTTGAGCTTAAACTGAACATTTATTACAGTAAATATTCATGTGTTTTAAGCGCAAAAATGCGTGGTACTTTTTATAATAATATTTTGATTTGTTATAATTTTTGCACTGAGTACACTGTTTTTTTGTTCCCTCGGGTATTTGTACTGGCTCCTTGGCTTACGCATTCAAGTTTGTTATTGTTTTTATTTTATTTTATTTTTATTAGAAGAAGTCTTGACTATCTGAATTTAACCCGTGTATTTTAATTTATTTAATTAGATGAAATCATGACTTTCTAAATCTAACTTGTGTATTAAAAAAAAGAAAATATAACTTCCATTTATTTCGTAAAAAAAAACATATTGTAATAAAATACTCTGTATGAATTGTTTTTCATAAGTTAATTGTTATTTAATTGCTAAAAGGTTTAATAGTATAAATAATTTTATGTTGTTTGAAATTTATAAACAGAGTTTATTGTTAAAAAATTTTAAAGAATTTAATGAGATTATCTTATTTGTTACATTACTATATCATTAAGTATGTATGATTATTATTAGTTAAATTTTAGGCTTTTAGAAAGAATATAAAAAAAAAATTTGCTGCATTAGTAATAGTTAGGTAAAGGGCAACATTTAAATTTTTTTTATTAATCAAGTAAGAAAAATTTTAATTTTAGGGTAAAAAACATATGAACAAAAAAAAAAAAATATAGAGACGTCATTAATTATGATTTGGTATAAAAAAGTCACTATTTACAATGTGGTAAAAAATGTTTATAGAATGAAATGCATTATATATAGCGTAAATTAAAAATAAAAAATATTGTGTATTATAATTTTCAGGAGTAGAAAAAATTGTGTATGTGTTAATTATAATTTTCAGGAATAGAAAAAAAAATTGTGTATGTGTTAATTATAATTTTCAGGACTAAAAAACAAATTGTGTATGTGTTTATTATAATTTTCAGTAGAAAATTAAATAATAAAAAAATGTTGTGTATTATAATTTTCAGGAGTAGAAAAAAAATGTGTATATGTTAATTATAATTTTCAGGAATGGAATTGTGTATTTGTTTATTATAATTTTCAGGAGTAGAAAATTACATAATGAAAAAAAAATTGTGTATGTGTGAATTATAATTTTCAGGAATAGAAAAAAAAATTGTGTATGTGTTAATTATAATTTTCAGGAGTAGAAAAAAAATTGTGTATGTGTTAATTATAATTTTCAGTAGAAAATTAAATAATAAAAAAATATTGTTTATTATTATTTTCAGGAGTAGAAAAAAATTGTGTATGTGTTAATTATAATTTTCAGGAATAGAATTGTGTATGTGTTTTTATAATTTTCAGGAATATAATTGTGTATGTGTTTATTATAATTTTCAGGAGTAGAAAATTAAATAATGAATAAAAAATGTGTATGTGTTAATTATAATTTTCAGGAATAGAAAAAAAAATTTTGTAACTTTTAGGTTCAACCACGAAAACTAGTTTTTTAAAAAACTTATAATTTTGAAAAGCGGAACTTTATTAAATTTTATACATGTGAATTTTACAAGAATAAAAATAAAAAGCTGCAAAAAGCCGGCAAACAACTGGTTTTGTTCTCCAGCGCCGAGGTGGGAACAATATCGCATTTCTGCCGGGTCGGCAGAATACATGTGAACCAGGCTAGATGTGTACTTATAACTCCTCCACCCTTAGAGAAGAATCCGGGGGGTAGCAACCGGATTTTGAATCTCGGGGCTCCTCTTGACTGGTGTGGCATCTTGAATTGAGTTTCTGTTAAATTTTCTATAATATTTATAAATACAGTAAAAACCAAACATTGTACAAAAAATATAAAGAAGGATAGTCCACACACTAATTTTGTTAAAATGGATTGGATTTTCTAAAATGTCGTTTAATTTTTTCTTTTGAAGTGATAAAGAGTCTTTTAGAACAATTAATTTATCCAAATTGACATTATCTAATTTAATGGGTTCAAAATGTTCAATATTTTCGTTATTAAAGTTTTTGATATATAATTTAGGCAGTTCTATTAATTTTAGTTCACTTTTCAAAAGTTTATTACTACGTAGCACTACTTTTCCTATTTTAACTAAACACTGATTAACTAGTTCTACAATAAATGTTCCTTCTAGGGGAATATTGTCTTTGGAATGACCACAAATTTGTTGGGCCACAATGTTTTCGCGCGACACAATCACCCACTTATTTTGTTGAAGTCTGTAAATTTTGACATTTTCAATGTCAGCTGGGATGACGTGGCAATTTGTAAGGTTCTTGGAAAATCTCAGCATTTGAACTTCGCACGGAGCATCTTCTTCTTTTATTGAAGTTGGCGTTGCTTCGTGGCAAATAAATTCTTGCTTGCTGATTTCCAAACACTTGGTATCGAAGGACATAAAATTTTGTTCACTGAGGATAAGGAATTTTGAATTTGGAATAATAATTTGGAAGTGATTATCTGTAGAGGTAGGAAGAGGAAATAGTTGATATAAATCGTAATTTTCATTTTCTACAATTGGGATTTCTATAATAAATACAATTTTATTGTTTTTGCTATAACTTTTAATTTGCATAATTTTTTCGAATTTAAGAATATTATTTATAGTCGGTTCGAAAGGTAATTTATTGTTTGATAAATGAATATTAATTGTTTTTATGTTATTAAGTAAATCCTTAGGATTTATTATTGAATTATGAAAAATGTTTAATTTCGAAAATGTAATAGCAACTTCAACTTTTTCGAGAAGATCATATATATTTTGGTATAATATTGAAATTTGATTTGTTACTTCTAAAATGTAAGAAAATTCGTAGGTTTGTTTATTTTGCTTTTGAGCTGTTTTTAATATTTCTTGAATTTTATTTATCTGTGATTCTATAGTTAATTGATTGCGTTTTAAAACTTGACTGCTTGAGTTAAAAATATCAATAGAATTTTGAATAAGTGTAATTTGTTCTTTAACTAAAGTCTTTAAATTGTTTTGATTTGTTGAAAGAATATTAATTGCTTTGTCATATTTTTCAGCGTCCTCTTGATCTAAATTTCCGGATATTGATTTAATTATTGATCCTAAACCATCAATAAGACCCCTTCGTACTCTATGCTTTTCCTCTGTTAAAGGATTTAACTGATTAATTTGGTTTATAATTTTATGTTCTAATATTGTTACTATTTCGAATGTATTAATAATGTCATTTGAGTCATTTTCGGGCAAATGAAGTGTCTTATTGTTAGTCATGTTTTGTAAGTCAGAAAATTTCTTTTGTAATGATTTAAACTCATCAGTTATTTTTGAAATGTCGAAAATTTTGACAAATGTCCAATAGTCAATTATGTTTTGGCTATTCCCTAATTTAAGCGGTAATAGACCAGGATTATTGGTTATATTGTGGAATGTTGGGTAGGTCAGTTTGCAGTTTGTGAAGTCGATGGTTGTGAAGAATCTGTAATGAAAGGTTTTTTAAGTTCTTTGATATGAATTATTTCAGTTTTATTTTGTTGATTAGTGATTTCGGCTTTATTTTTATCAAGTAATTTTGTGAGTTTGTAAGGACCTAAAAATTTATTGTCTTTTTTACTTCTATATTGAGAATTTTTCTTATATACCGTTTGTCCTACGTGGAATTCTGTATTTTTCTCGCCTTTTGTGTTATGTTTAGATACAATTTTTTCTTTATTAAGTTTTAATTTTTCTTGGACTTTTTTATAAACATGTTCCAACTTATTTTTATGATTTTCTGCATAATCTGAATAAAATGTAGCTGGCAAAAATATTTCGTTTGGATTTCTAGAATGAGTATGACCAAAGGTTAATTCGAATGGAGTAAAATTTGTAGCACTGTGAATACTACTATTATAACCTAATATCGCATAATTCATTAAATTTTCGGATTCATTAGGATACATTGATTTTAATATTCTTAAGTGTTCAATTATAGATGAATGAAATCGTTCTACAACGGCATTACTTTCATGATGTCCTACCGTGGTAAAATGAATTTTAATTTTGTGCAGTTTTAAAATTTCTTCTACTACTTGATTATTAAATTCTGTACCATTATCTATGATTAATTTTTCCGGTACACCAAAACATGTGAAATATTTAATTAAACCATTACTTATGTGTATAGCAGTTTTACCTATTATTTCGTGAGCTTGTGCAAATTTGCTAAAAGCATCAACAATTGTCAAATAAATTTTATGATTGAAAAAGAAAATATCGACATGAACAATTTGAAAAGGTTTTGAAGCGGTTTCTGTTATCATTAAGGGAGAATACGGATTTTTTCTAGCGTATTTCGTTTTTTGACAAATGTCGCATGAATTAATATATTCTGTAACTGAGTCTTTAATACCTATCCAATAATAATTTTTTCTAAGTCTTTCTATAGTTTCAGAGATACCTCGATGGTTTGTCTTACTTTCATGGTGATTTTTTATAAGTAAAATTTGGTCTTCTTTGTCAGTGACTGTATTAACTAGTTGAGTACATTTAATTAATTTCGGACCTTTTTCAGAAAAGTGTTTTAAATATACTTCGTTAAAATCTATGTAAAGTCTGTCAGTATGAAAGTACATGCAATATGTTTTATTGTGAATAGTATAGTCTCGTAAAAATTCAAAAATTAAGTCGTGGTTATTTTCTGTTGGAACTTCAACGGTTATGATTTTGTGATTTTCATAATTATCTTGTTTAACAGTTAGTTTATTGTATATTTGTCCAAAAACTAAAATTTGATTTACTTTATTATTAATAATTTCGTCAAGTATTTTGATTCCGTCATTAGTAGTTTCAGTAGCTGTTGTATGTTGGGTAGATTGGTTTGTTGATTCATTAGGACCTTTAATTTGTACGTCTGATAAAATATTTACTTTTGGTTGATTAATTGGTTGATTATTTATATTGTCATTATTAATTGGATCTTCTGATAATCGTCTAAGAAATTGTAAAGTTTCGTCGTTAATGTCTCCGGGATTATTAATTATTGATTCGTTTTCAAGTGCATTTATTAAAACTCTAGATAGTGCATCTGCATTAGTATTTGATTTTCCTTTTTTATATTCTACATCGTAATCAAATTCTTCAAGTTTAAGTTTCCATCGAACTAATTTTGAATTTGGTTCGCGTAATTTAAAAAGCCAAACAAGTGGACGATGATCTGTTACAATTGTAAATTTTCTTCCATACAGGTACGGTCTAAAGTATTTGCAAGCCCATACAATTGCTAGCAATTCTTTTTCGATTGTACTGTATCGTTGTTCGGAATCGTTTAATGTTCGCGAAGCATAAGCGATTGGTTTGTCTGAGCCTATAGGCCCTTGTGATAAAATTGCGCCAAGTGCATAATTTGAAGCGTCTGTTGTCAGTATAAATTTTTGTGAAAAGTCGGGATATTGAAGAATCGGTGCGTTAGTTAATAATTCTTTGCAAGTATTAAAAGCGTTAATAAAATCTTGGTCATGAACAATTTTAGCTCCTTTTTTTAGGCATTTAGTTAAAGGTTTCGTAATATTAGCAAAGTCTTTAATAAATTTACGGTAATACCCTACTAAACCAAGAAATCCCTTAATTTCTTTTGGGGTTTTAGGTATTGGGAATTTTTTTACTGCTGAAATTTTATCAGGATTGGGTTTGACACCATTCGGAGTTATAACGTGTCCTAAATAGTTAACTTCTTTTCGTAAAAATTCAGATTTGTCTAATTGTATCTTAAAATTAGCTTGTCTCAGTCTTTCGAATATTTGTCTAAGTCTTAAAATGTGCTCTTGAAGAGAGGTACTATAAATAACAATATCGTCAAGATATACTAAGCAAGTTTCATTTTGTAGGCCCCTAAGAATATTATCCATCACTCTTTGAAAGGTGCTTGGAGCATTCTTGAGGCCAAATGGCATTCGATTAAATTCAAAGTGACCTTGTTCTGTAGAAAAAGCTGTCTTTTGTATGTCGTTTTCTTCCATTTGTATTTGGTGAAAGCCATTAGCTAAATCTAATGTGCTAAAATATTGACTTTTACCTAATTTGTCCAAAATGTCCGTAATATTTGGAAGTGGGTATTTGTCGTCAATAGTCTTTTCGTTTAATTTTCGATAATCAATAACACAGCGATATTTACGCTTATTTGATTTATCAATACGCTTTTTTTCAATAATCCAAAGGGGGCTACTAAATGGGGAGGATGAATGACGTATAATACCTTGTGATAGCATTTTTTCGATTTGTGATTTTACTTCTGCCCTATATATTTCTGGATAACGATACGATTTTGTATAAATTGGAGTTTCATCTGATAAGTTAATTTTATGTTTAATAGTATTTGAAAATGATAATGGAATTTTTTCGCAATAAAATACATCCCTATATTCAAAACACAAGTTTCTTATTGCTTCTTGTTCTTCTAAATTACAGTGTTCTAAATTTATTTTTTCTAAATTTTCTTTTAACATTTTATCTATGTCCCTATCAATTATTTCGTCTGTTTCCATTTTTTCTAAAAAGTTAATAGAGCTTAAATTTAATGGTTCTATTTCAAAAGGACCTGTAATATTAATGGTTTTTGGAATAGTACTAGAATTTGTTATTGTGGTAATTGCAAAGTAATTTTTTATATTTAATATTGCTTCTGGAGATTCTAATTGATTATCGAATTTGATATAGTTAATATATCCTTCGCCGTTTTCTACATTAACCGGTATTTTAACAACCTTTGTTGTTCTTTCTGGAATATTAATTTGATAATTATTAACTTTTAGTTTATTTTTTAAATTAGTTAATATTTCGGATTCGTAAATTATTGGTATATGAACCATAGGCGTAATTATTAATTTTTTATCTAAATCAACTGATGCTTTTAATTGCTTAAGTAAATCGATACCTATAAGTCCATCGTATTTTTTACTAAAGTCAAAAAGATAAAATTTATGCTGATCATTAACATTAAAAATACTAAAAATTGGAATTTTCATTACTTCATTATGGTAACTTATACTATGCGCTGTTTGTATGTTAAAATCTTCATTAAAAATATATTTTTTATAAAACTTATAAGCTAATTTAGGATTTATCAAGCTCCTACTGCTGCCAGTATCTATCATAAAATTAGCATTTATTTCAGGAATAAAAATATAAGGTAAATTTGATCTAACTAAGTTTAGATTTATCATATTTCTGTCTGTCGCGAGGCGTCCGTGTGAAAATTTATTTTTTTGTTATCAACTGTAGAGTAAAATGAACTTTGAATGGGTTCAAGAGAACTAGTCAGCTGTTCTGTATTTTTAGCGTTAAATCTTTGTCTTTGATAAGGAGTTTGTATATCATATGAATCTTCGTTAGACATATTAACTTTCAAATGATTATTTTCTGAGAATTCGCGATTATCATTATTAAATTGGTTTTCGAAAGGATTTTCGAATTCATCTAAATTTTGTAAAGATAAATTGTGATTATTTATACGAGTATTTCCAGAAGATATATCCATCGGTTCCGGAGTATATTTTGGTTTATTATAGAAATTTGTGTTTCTAGAAATTTGACTATTTTGTCGGAAATAATTTGGATTTCGATTAAAATTTTGAAAATTGTTTGAATTTGGCTGATTTATTTGATTTGATCTATAATGATTTGTATTTTGAAAATTGTTATTTTGTCCTGTATAATTATTGTTAAAAGGTTGATTTGATCTCGTAAAATTATTATTAAAATTTTGATTTGGTCGTGAATTGTTATTATTAAAATTATTACCAAAATTGTTAGAATAAAATGGTTGTCTTTGTGGTGGTTTAGAGAACTGATTTCTATTATTTGAAGGTGTCATTCGTTGCATTGGTCTAAAATTTTGAGAATTTAAAAAGTTACTTTTTTGTGTGCTATAAAGAAAATTTTCTTCCTCAATTACAAATGACATTGCCTGTTCGAGACTGTTAGGGTTACGAAGGCGAATGTTATTTTGCAATTGACCTGTAAGACCACGAATGAACGTTTTAAGAGATAATTCGTTATAATTTTCAATTCTAATACGTTTTTCTTCAGCTGAAAAATTTGACGAGTTTATTTTAGACATAATTAAACTTCTAGAGTCTTGGCAACGCATACCAAAGTTATAAGGAGTTTCATTTTTTGAAGGGTACAAAGAAATCAAATCTTGTACGAGACAATCGAGATTTCTTTGATCTCCAAAGCTTAATTTTAATAAATTTTTTATATCTAACCAAACTGTTAATTCTGTGCGTGATCCTATTAGACTTAAAGCTCGGCCTGTTAATTTACCTATTATTGCTCGCAAAATATACGAATTTATAGGTGCAGCAGCGTTCTGCTGATCAGAAAATTCTTTTATTAAACTTTCACAAGAATCTAAAAATACACCCAAAGTATGAGGACTACCGTCATAATTTGGTACTGTGTCTACATATAATTTTAAAAGTGAATAGTTAGGATTAGCCATACTTGAAACTGAATCTTCTAAATCTAAATTATCTGAATCTGAATCCTCTAGCGGGGGTAAAGTATCAAAATATATTGTTGAATTTATGTTAAATGAATTTCTTAAATTAATCGATTTGTTTAATAAAGTAGCTAGGTCGTCTATTTCAGACATAAAATATTATTCTTATATTTTAAGTAAATATATAGCTCCCAAATGCAAAAATAAAAATCACTGATATTTTCAACTGGAAAAGTATATAAATGATATAAAAATAAAAGGAGAGCAAAATTTCTTACGCAAGTGCCAATATGGTTTTCATCTTCTTACTGCTAGTAGAGGGGTTGAGCGATGCTGTCTCTTCTCCCAGGTAGTGCCTAATTTAACTGGAATTGGCGATGTGGGCTTCTTCCAGGGTCTCCAAACTTCAGCGATGTGCGTCCTCTGCTTGGATATACACTTTCCAAAAAGTTTTTATTTTTTTAATCACTAATTTCGCGGCTTCGATTTTTGCCGTTAAACTATTAAAATAGACCGGTTTGACACGATTTTTGTTGCCGAAACCGTTGGGCAAATCCTACTGACTGCGCCACTTTTAGGTTCAACCACGAAAACTAGTTTTTTAAAAAACTTATAATTTTGAAAAGCGGAACTTTATTAAATTTTATACATGTGAATTTTACAAGAAATGTGTATGTGTGAATTATAATTTTCAGGAATAGAAAAAAAATTGTGTATGTGTTAATTATAATTATCAGGAGTACAAAAAAATTCTGTATGTGTTAATTATAATTTTCATGACTAAAAAACAAATTGTGTATGTGTTTATTATAATTTTCAGTAGAAAATTAAATAATAAAAAAATGTTGTGTATTATAATTTTCAGGAGTAGAAAAAAATTGTGTATATGTTAATTATAATTTTCAGGAATGGAATTGTGTATTTGTTTATTATAATTTTCAGGAATAGAATTGTCTATGTGTTTATTATAATTTTCAGGAGTAGAAAATTACATAATGAAAAAAAAATTGTGTATGTGTGAATTATAATTTTCAGGAATAGAAAAAAAAATTGTGTATGTGTTAATTATAATTTTCAGTAGAAAATTAAATAATAAAAAAATATTGTTTATTATTATTTTCAGGAGTAGAAAAAAATTGTGTATGTGTTAATTATAATTTTCAGAAATAGAATTGTGTATGTGTTTTTATAATTTTCAGGAATATAATTGTGTATGTGTTTATTATAATTTTCAGGAGTAGAAAATTAAATAATGAATAAAAAATGTGTATGTGTTAATTATAATTTTCAGAAATAGAAAAAAAAATTGTGTATGTGTTAATTATAATTTTCAGGAGTAGAAAATTAAATAATGAAAAAAAATGTGTATGTGTGAATTATAATTTTCAGGAATAGAAAAAAAATTGTGTATGTGTTAATTATAATTATCATGACTAGAAAAAAAATTGTGTATGTGTTAATTATATATTTCAGGAATAGAAAAGAAATGTGTATGTGTTTATTATAATTTTCAGTAGAAAATTAAATAATAAAAAAATGTTGTGTATCAGGAGTAGGAAAAAATTGTATATGTGTTAATTATAATTTTCAGGAATAGAAAAAAAATGTGTATGTGTTTATTATAATTTTCAGTAGAAAATTAAATAATAAAAAAATGTTGTGTATCAGGAATAGAAAAAATGTGTATGTGTCAATTATAATTTTCAGGAGTAGAAAAAAATTGTGTATGTGTTAATTATAATTTTCAGGAATAAAATTGTGTATGTGATTATTATAATTTTCAGGAATAGAATTGTGCATGTGTATTATAATTTTCAGGATTAGGATTGTGTATGTGTTAATTATAATTTTCAGGAATAGAAAAAAAATGTGTAGGTGTTTATTATAATTTTCAGTAGAAAATTAAATAATAAAAAAATATGTATCAGGAGTAGAAAAAAAATATGTATGTGTTAACTATAATTTTCAGGAATAGAATTGTGTATGTGTTTATTATAATTTTCAGGAATAGAATTGTGTATGTGTTTATTATAATTTTCAGGAGTAGAAAATTAAATAATGAAAAAAATTGTGTATTTCTTAATTACAATTTTCAGGAATAGAATAAATTGTGTATGTGTTAATTATAATTTTCAGAAGTAGAAAAAAAATTGTGTATGTGTTTATAGAAGAAAGAAAATATCAAGACAAGAAAAAGAAATAAATTTTTTATGGAGTTTTACTAGCGGATAGAAATTGGGCAGGATACATAAGTTTTTTTTAATTGGCTTGTAATGTTTATTATTTTTTTCAATTTTATAAAACCCACCTCAAATTGGGATATAAATTCATTAGAAATGGCTTTACAACGTGGTGCTTTCTAAAATGTATATACCAAATTTCATTATAAATGTCGCTAGACAACGTGGAGCAATTTAAAATTTAAGTCACCATAAAACATTACAATATATCCTCAGGATTCGAATTTGGATCTTTCATACATAACGTCTACACTGTACCACTGGACCACACCGTTCTCAGTGATGCATAATCAAACTTTCAAGTTAATGTACAATAAAAACCGATTAGGGCGAAACATATAATATAAATACGAAAGAGGATGATTTCCAGTATCTCAAAAAATCTATAGCAATACAAGTAATAAACAAGAGAAAACAAAATTCAAAATAAAAACTAATTTGATTTGCTGATCTACAGCGTTACCTGAGATGATTTTTTTATTTATTCTAAAAATCAATAGCAAGAATTATCTCTTATATAAAATTAATAATATTTTTCTAAAGTTCTAAGAAAACTACAATTCTGATAGTCAAAATGTACTTTATCTTATCAAATATTAGGACCAATACCACTTTGTGAACTTCACCGATACATATGTAAACACAATAAACGGTTAGTTATATAAAATTTACTAATACTCTAGTTTCCGTGTTCAGAAACAGAATCGATCCGCTTGAAAGTTTCACCCTCATTATTAATTGAACACTAGGGATTGACTACTTTCTTTTTTATACCATTGTATGGATATATTCTACCAAAAGAATGTCCCTTTTCGGTAGGTAATACCCTTTATTGTAAATTGTTAAAGATATCTTTTTTATTTGGGTATAAACCATACGTTGTGTCACAAATAAATAAAATTTGTTATACGCAATTTTTTTTTCGCAATTACTATGTGATTTTTTATAGTTAATTACAAATTTATTAAAAAATATACTGGAACTTTAAATAGAATATTTATTTACATCTAAAACTATTATTGATGGATTGTTTTAAAGCTCTGTAATTCAGATATCTTTAAATTGTAAAATCCATTAGATTTATATCTGGTGAGCGCGCTGGCTTAGTGGTTTCAAGTTTCAACACCTCGACGAATGCAGCTACTGTTATTTAACCATCATTATTAAAATTGAAATGGAACTAAAGCTTTAATATAACAAATTTTTTCGGCCGTTTTTTCCTTTTTCTGTTCATATAAAACGCTGTTTTTAGCTATACTTATTTGTTAAATGTTTCGTTACTAACCTCGTATATGAGCTTCTAAAAGTTGTAATGCTCTTTACGTCGTCACGCGGTCTTTTGGCTCCTTGGATCAGGTCTCGGATTGCTTCGGGCGCCAATTTCCATTTATAGTATGAAGGCTACTTGTCCCTGGCAGCATCAGTGAAGATTTAATACTCCATGGATCGTTATAGCCTCGACCAACCACGACAGACTTTACTTGCCCGCCTGGCATGGCTGCCGGAGTATTTGTCGGTGTGGGGAAAGGATACCAAAAAAAAATTTAGCAACGGTGAACAATGATAAGTATAACGGATGTGAAAGGGTATTAACAATAACTAATAAGCTGAATATAGTGAAGCTGCGGGTTTTCAAGCGGGAGTTCGGTATGATGAAAGAGAGAAAAGAAAAATGTGATGAGACGTAGAGGTTAAGCGGTGAATGAGAAAAATCGAAATCTAGTCAAAGTTCAATTTTTTACAGATAATGTCGTTATCCTTGTCGGTTCCTAACTCTGTTTCTCTAAAATAAAAGCTGAGTTATGTCGCCGGAGTAAATACGGTGTGATTCCCTCAACTACCAGTACTTTCCGGGGTTCCCCTTTACCTTTATATAACAGTTATGCAGTAATGACAAGAGCCCTGTGATTAGCTCGACTATGGACTTAGTATAAACAGTTATGTATATACCATCGAACCGTACAGTCTGATTTTCTCGACTTGCAGTATCCTTCTCTGCAAGGGTCTAAGTTGAACCTAACTGTTTTTCTAGATCAGTTTTCGTATACGGCAAAATTGAACTCTGAAAAATAACTACACAAGAAAATTCTATTAGCTGACTCGATATGTCTCACCAGATTTTCCTCGGAGCATTTCGGGTTTCGTCGGAGGTCTCGAGCAGGCTATCGGTGTTTGTTTACTGCTATCGGTATTGGTTTGCTGGCGTGGCGATCTCTTCAGCTCTTAGCACAACTCAATTTATTTTATGCTTCAAGTGAGAACCAAATCTGTCATTTCCCACTCTTTGCTTTAAGTCGGACTCGGAGGGGGTTTAAGCTTGCGCGGATGCAATATATATAGCACTTATATTTAATTATATTCAATATTATCTCACCTGATGTACTTCAGTTGACGGCAGATGCTAATAACAGTCGACTGGCTCTTGCGGTGTCTGACCGCCAGTGTTGCCAATGACAAATCAACATTGATCCAAAATACCAGATTTTACCTGCTTGAATTCCGAAATTCCCGCATTTTACTCACTTACAATTAGAAGTCTTTGTCAATTACTAAAAAAATGTTCTGGATAATGAATAAAATTAGAAATGGGGTCAACTTAAAAATGGGGTTATTATTCACTGTAATAATGTTTACGACTGATTAGAATACAAATTGCAATATGTAAATGCAACACAAACAAGAGCTTAAATAATATTATTCTTCTTTTTCTTTTTTGAGGCCTCAGCTGCCAGGGCTATTTTCTATTTTACTATTTGACTTTGACATCTGACGTGAAATATGTAGAAGTGTTGCCAAGTGTGTTCAGTGCAAACCAATTACTACTTTTATGTATTTTTGGAAAAATAAGGTAGCTATAGCGGTAATTTTTAAGGTTTATAGTACTGGCCTCACTTCCACAAAACATCTAAACAGTGAATAATTGACATGACATGAAGATAGAAGGAAATAGCCACAAGAATACCCACAAAGCAGGAAAATACCCGAAAGTCGGGTAATTACCCGCAGATTGGCAACACTGTTATTCACAAGATCGATCTTATTACCTGCAATTCTCGATCTTTTAAATCGATCTTTTCATAAACGACTAATTGGTGTATCGATTCTTTTATTCATACTAACATCTAGTATAATTAAATTTAGATAGAAACAGAAAATTGTCATTGCCATTGGACATTTGTTTTATTTTATAAATACATTAAATTGTAAATAAATAAATGATTCCCTCAAAGAATAGGCACAAGGAATAAAAAACTACCAAGGCTTAACCATTTTTATTTCGTTAACTAAAATTAAACTGTTAGTATAAATATTAAATTATAAGATCGATTTTTAAGAAAATAGTATTTTTCGATTCGATTTTTAAATTTATCGATAAAATACCAAATGATCGGAATCGATTCAAAAGATCGATCTTTTGGAAAGAATCGCACATCCATACAGCTGATAAGGCTGATTCATTATCACGTTCTTTAGCCGTATTGATTTTTGATTTTAGGGTGACAGGGGGTCGATGCGTCCAAAAGAGTTAAAGGAAATTTTTACAAAAAAAGTGAATGTGTATCATTATTATTAACGGATATAGGATAATTAATGCTTTTCTAGTTTTAATATTTGCCAGAATTAGTAACTTCGTTACAAAGTAACTTCACAATTACCTAAAACTAAAATCAATTTATTTTAATTTGAATACATGAAAAAGCAATTTAGTGTTTTCATATTCATGCTATATATCCGTATCAGTTTATTTTACTGCGACATAACGGTATTAAAAATTTATATAAAAAAGTAACCGTGAGTTTTTTGTTTTCACCAATTTGATTTTGATGTATATTGGGAATAGGATTTTTGTCGTAATCGTTAATTTAGGTTTTTGAATAAAAGTTTTGAATACTATTTAAACCGCGTCATGAATATTTTAGTAGGATATTTTGGATTAAAATTTTTTGAAGGAAGAAAGCCAATTTTGTATTTTCAAGTGTGCAAAAGTTTGAAAATACAAAATTGGCTTTCTTTCTTCAAAAATAAGTGTGTACGCACCAAGACGTAACCTTCAGTTACCCATTAATTAAAAATTTTTTTTCATATTTTTCATCAAAAATCTTGATCAATACCTGAAACTTCTGAAATTTTTTATCAAAATTATTGAAAATCTTCATCAATTCTAATATTACATTCTTCATCAATTCCTGAAATTTTTGATCAAAAATATTACAAATCTTCATCAATTCCTGAAATTTTTTATCAAACTCATTGAAATTCTTCATCAATTCCTGAAATTTTTGATCAAAAATATTACAAATCTTCATTAATTCCTGAAATTTCTCAACTTCTTTATCAAAATTATTAAAATTCTTCATCAACTCTTGAAATTTTTAATCAAAAATATTGCAAATCTTCATCAATTCCTGAATTTTTTTAAATTTTTTATTAAAATTATTAAAATTCTTCGTTAATTCCTGAAATTTTTGATCAAAAATTACACAAATCTTCATCAATTCCTGAATTTTTTTTAATTTTTTATCAAAATTATTGAAATTCTTTTTCAGTTCCTAAAATTTTTAATTAAAAAAATTACAATTCTTCATCAATTCCTGAAATTTTTTTAATTTTTTATTAAAATTATTGAAATTCTTCATCAATTCCTGAATTTTTTTGTCAAAATTATTGAGATTCTTCATCAGTTCCTGAAAATTTTTGATCAAAATATTAGAATTCTTCATCAATTCCTGAAACTATTTTATCAGAAATATTACAATTCTTTATTAATCCCTGAAACTTCTGAAATTTTTTATCAAAATTTTTGAAATTCTTCATCAATTTCTGAAATTTTTGATCAAAAATATTACAGTACTTCATCAATTCCTGAAATTTTTGATCAAAAATATTACAAATCTTCATCAATTCCTGAATTTTTTAAAATTTTTTACTAAAATTAGTAAAATTATTCATCAATTCCTGAAATTTTTGATCAAAAATTACACAAATCTTCATCAATTCCTGAATTTTTTTTCAAAATTATTGAAATTCTTCTTCAATTCCTGATATGTTTCATTAAAAAAATTACTATTCTTCATCAATTCCTGAAATTTTTTATCAAAAATACTACAATTCTTTATCAATCCCTGAAATTTTTTTATCAAAATTATTGAAATTTTTCATCAGTTTTTGAACATTTTTGATCAAAAATATTACAATTATTTATCAATCCCTGAAACTTCGGAAATTTTTTATCAAAATTATCGAACCTCTTCATAAATTCCTAAAATTTTTGATCAAAAATATTACAAATCTTCATAAATTCCTGAATTTTTTTTAATTTTTTATCAATATTACAATTCTTTATCAATTGCTGAAATTTTTTTAATTTTTTATCAAAATTTGACAAAATTTTAAAATCCTTTACTCGAATTCATGAAATTTTTGATTAAGTTTCCAAAGTCTGAATATGGCTGAAAAAGATTTTTATTAAATTTACTAAATTTTATTTTACAAACAAGTCAAAAATATTATCAATCCCTGAAACTTCTGAAATTTTTTATCAAAATTATTGAAAATTTTCATAAATTCCTGAAATTTTTAATAAAAAATATTACAAATCTTTATCAATTCCTGAAATTTTTGATAAAAAATATTACAAATCTTCATTAATTCCTGAAATTTTTTATTTTTTTTTTAATTATGGAAATTCTTCATCAATTCCTGAAATTGTTTAAAGCTTTTATCAAAATGATTGAAATTTTTGTTCAATTCCTGAAGCTTTTGTACAAAAATATTACAAATCTTCATCAAATCCTGAAATTTTTAAATTCATTTTCAAAATTATTGAAATTCTTGATCAAGTCCTGAATTTTTTTAAATTTTTTATCAAAACTGCAGAAATTCTTCATCAATTCCTAAAATTTTTGATCCAAAATATTAGAATTCTTCATGAATTCCTGAAATTTTTAATTTTTTTATCAAAATTACTGAAATTCATCAATTCCTGAGATTTTTGATCCAAAATATTACAATTCTTCATGAATTCCTGAAATTTTTAATTTTTTTATCAAAATTACTGAAATTCATCAATTCCTGAGATTTTTGATAAAAAATATACAATTCTTCATTGATTCCTGAATTTTTTTTATTTTTATCAAAATTATTGAAATTCTTCATCAATTCCTGAAATTTTTGATCAAAAATATTAGAATTCTTCATCAATTCATCAAAATTTGATAAATTTTTAAAATCCTTTATCAGAATTCATGAAATTTTTGATTAAGTTTCCAAAGTCTGAATATGGCTGAAAAAGATGTCTCCATATCTACAATTATTTTATTTTTATTAAATTTACTAAATTTTATTTAACAAAACAAATCAAAAATATTACAATTCTCTTATCAATCCCTGAAACTTCTGAAATTTTTTATGAAAATTATTGAAATTCTTCTTAAATTCCTGAAATTTTTGATAAAAAATATTACAAATCTTCACCAATTCCTGAAATTTTTAATCAAAATTATTGAAGTTCTTCATGAATTCCTGAAATTTTGTGAATGTTTTATCAATATTACAATTCATCATCAATTCCTGAATTTTTTTTTTAATTTTTCTTAAAAATTTGAGAAATTTTTAAAATCCTTTATTGGAATTCATGAAATTTTTGTTCAAGTTTCCAAAGTCTGAATATGGCAAAAAAAGATGTCTCCATATCTACATTTATTTTATTTTTATTAAATTTACTAAATTTTATTTTACAAAACAAATCAAAAATATTACAATTCTTTATCAATCCCTGAAACTTCTGAAATTTTTAATCAAAATTATTGAAGTTCTTCATGAATTCCTGAAATTTTGTGAATGTTTTATCAATATTACAATTCATCATCAATTCCTGAATTTTTTTTTTAATTTTTCTTAAAAATTTGAGAAATTTTTAAAATCCTTTATTGGAATTCATGAAATTTTTGTTCAAGTTTCCAAAGTCTGAATATGGCAAAAAAAGATGTCTCCATATCTACATTTATTTTATTTTTATTAAATTTACTAAATTTTATTTTACAAAACAAATCAAAAATATTACAATTCTTTATCAATCCCTGAAACTTCTGAAATTTTTTATCAAAATTATTGAAGTTTTTCATAAATTCATGAAATTTTCTATCAAAATTATTAAAATGCTTCATTAATTCCTGAAATTTTTAATCAAAAATATTACAATTCGTCATGAATTCCTGAAATTTTTAATTTTTTTATCAAAATTACTGAAATTCATCAATTCCTGAGATTTTTGATCAAAAATATACAATTCTTTATCAATTTCTGAATTTTTTTAAATTTTTTATCAAAATCATTGAAATTTTTCATCAATTCCTGAAATTTTTTAATTTTTCATCAAAATTTGATAAATTTTTAAAATCCTTTATCACAATTCATGAAATTTTTGATTAAGTTTCCAAAGTCTGAATATGGCTGAAAAAGATGTCTCCATATCTACAATTATTCTATTTTTATTAAATTTACTAAATTTTATTTAACAAAACAAATCAAAAATATTACAATTCTTTATCAATCCCTGAAACTTCTGAAATTTTTTATAAAAATTATTGAAATTCTTCTTAAATTCCTGAAATTTTTGATAAAAAATATTACAAATCTTCAGCAATTCCTGAAATTTTTAATCAAAATTATTGAAATTCTTCATAAATTCCTGAAATTTTGTAACTTTTTTATCAATATTACAATTCATCATCAATTCCTGAATTTTTTTTAATTTTTCTTCAAAATTTGACAAAGTTTTAAATTGCTTTATTGGAATTCATCAAATTTTTGATCAAGTTTCCAAAGTCTAAATATGGCTAAAAAAGATGTCTTGATATGTACATTTATTTTATTTTTATTAAATTTACTTAATTTTATTTTACAAAACAAATCAAAAATATTACAATTCATTATCAATCCCTGAAACTTCTGAAATTTTTTATGAAAATTATTGAAATTCTTCTTAAATTCCTGAAATTTTTGATAAAAAATATTACAAATCTTCACCAATTCCTGAAATTTTTAATCAAAATTATTGAAATTCTTCATAAATTCCTGAAATTTTGTAAATTTTTTATCAATATTACGATTCTTCATCAATTCCTGAAATTTCTTTAATTTTTCATCAAAACTTGATAAATTTTTAAAATCCTTTATCAGAATATATGAAATTTTTGATCAAGTTTCCAGTCTGTATTTTATTTTTAATAAATCTACTGGATTTTATTTTACAAAACAAATTTAAATTTATAAATCCATTATTACTTCCTAAATTGATTAAAACTACGCGACATACTCATATATCACTCAAAGCGCCATATTAGAATTTTTTTCAGTATTCTAATAACCGTGTTTATGACTTCATACGGTACACTGGCATCCAATTTACATCTTGACTTCCTAACCTATCAAGTGAGAGGAGCCACTTCTGATCTAACACATACAAGCTTTTTAATAAAAAAAAGTATTTGTGTATATTGCCCGGAGCTAGTCCCGAACAGGTACTTAAACAGTTTGAAGAATACTCGAGAAATTCTTCGTTATCCGAACCAATATGCGACGATATTCTCATATGAGGAAGAAGTATATAACGGTTTTATTACAAAATGCGATGGCTTAATCTTATTCAAGATAATACGTTTTAACTATATAATTTTTTTCTTATTTAGATTGTTTAAAAATTTCTTGTCCATAAAATCAAAAAAGTCGTAAAAGAATTTTAATTTTACCATTAATACTTTTGGCGTATCGAATGCTTTTAGTTAATGTTATTTGATTTTCTAGCAAAATTGACACAATTCGTTTCAATTAGATATTTAATACTAAAATATTTATAAGTACTACTTACTTGGATGTTTTGATCTCTAAATCAAATTCAAAAGATATAAAACTATATGTTTACTTTTTACATTATTGCGCTAACATCAGTATACAGCGTGTCAAAATTAAATATTGCAATAAAACAAGATTGGTGAATATAAATATAATTTTACCAAAAAATAGCAAAAATATAAAAAAAAACTGTGAAATATTAGGAGTATTTTAAAATATAAAAACCAAAATAATTAAAAAAAATTATTACTCTGTTTTCAGGGTAAGATTTATACAATTTAAATGAAGAGAACGCGATTCCATTTCCAATTAGAAACCTTAACTTCTCTTAATTAAAATATTTATTAAAAAATTATTTGTTTTCTACTTTTTAATAAATCTGGCAACGGTGGCAATTTTTAATCATATACAAGCTGTGTGCGAGCCGTTTAGGCATATAGTTTTAGTAATTTTTCCATTTTATTCTGTTTTTAGCATTGCGTTTCAAATCCTGGATTTATTTTTCATTCAGTCCTCTTCTACTACCTCTCTCCATCTTCATTTTGGTCTCCCAATTTTTCTATTTCTTTCTGGCGATTTTATTCTTTTTTTTAGCTTTGTGATTCCAATCCTGGATTTATTTTCCATTCAATCCTCTTCCACTACCCCTCTCCATCCTCATTTTGGTCTTCCCCTTTTCTCTATCCTTCTAACTATTTTATTCTGTTTTTAGCATTGTGTTTCCAATCCTGGATTTATTTTTCATTCAATTCTCTTCCACTACCTCTCTCCATCTTCATTTTGGTCTTCCCCTTTTCTCTATCCTTCTAACTATTTTTTTCTATTTTTAGCATTGTGTTTCCAATCCTGGATTTATTTTCCATTCAATCCTCTTCCACTACCCCTCTCCATCTTCATTTTGGTCTTCCCCTTTTCTCTATCCTTCTAACTATTTTTTTCTGTTTTTAGCATTGTGTTTCCGATCCTGGATTTATTTTTCATTCAATCCTCTTCCACTACCTCTCTCCATCTTCATTTTGGTCTTCCCATTTTCTCTATCCTTCTAACTATTTTTTTCTGTTTTTAGCATTGTGTTTCCAATCCTTGATTTATTTTTCATTCAATCCTCTTCCACTACCTCTCTCCATCTTCATTTTGGTCTTCCCCTTTTTCTCTTTCCTAGATTTATTTTTCATTCAATCCTCTTCCACTACCTCTCTCCATCCTCATTTTGGTCTTCCCCTTTTCTCTATCCTTCTAACTATTTTTTTCTGTTTTTAGCATTGTGTTTCCAATCCTGGATTTATTTTCCATTCAATCCTCTTCCACTACCCCTCTCCATCTTCATTTTGGTCTTCCCCTTTTCTCTATCCTTCTAACTATTTTTTTCTGTTTTTAGCATTGTGTTTCCGATCCTGGATTTATTTTTCATTCAATCCTCTTCCACTACCTCTCTCCATCTTCATTTTGGTCTTCCCCTTTTCTCTATCCTTCTAACTATTTTTTTCTGTTTTTAGCATTGTGTTTCCAATCTTGGATTTATTTTTCATTCAATCCTCTTCCACTACCTCTCTCCATCTTCATTTTGGTCTTCCCCTTTTCTCTATCCTTCTAACTATTTTATTCTGTTTTTAGCATTGTGTTTCCAATCCTGGATTTATTTTTCATTCAATCCTCTTCCACTACCTCTCTCCATCTTCATTTTGGTCTTCCCCTTTTCTCTATCCTTCTAACTATTTTTTTCTGTTTTTAGCTTTGTGATTCCAATCCTGGATTTATTTTTCATTCAGTCCTCTTTCACTACCTCTCTCCATCCTCATTTTGGTCTTCCCATTTTCTCTATCCTTCTAACTATTTTATTCTGTTTTTAGCATTGTGTTTCCAATCCTGGATTTATTTTTCATTCAATCCTCTTCCACTACCTCTCTACATCTTCATTTTGGTCTTCCCATTTTCTCTATCCTTCTAACTATTTTTTTCTGTTTTTAGCATTGTGTTTCCAATCCTTGATTTATTTTTCATTCAATCCTCTTCCACTACCTCTCTCCATCTTCATTTTGGTCTTCCCCTTTTTCTCTTTCCTAGATTTATTTTTCATTCAATCCTCTTCCACTACCTCTCTCCATCCTCATTTTGGTCTTCCCCTTTTCTCTATCCTTTTGACTATTTTATTCTGTTTTTAGCATTGTGTTTCCAATCCTGGATTTATTTTTCATTCAATCTTCTTCCACTACCTCTCTCCATCTTCATTTTGGTCTTCCCCTTTTTCTCTTTCCTAGATTTATTTTTCATTCAGTCCTCTTCTACTACCTCTCTCCATCTTCATTTTGGTCTCCCCATTTTTCTATTTCTTTCTGGCGATTTTATTCTTTTTTTTAGCTTTGTGATTCCAATCCTGGATTTATTTTCCATTCAATCCTCTTCCACTACCCCTCTCCATCTTCATTTTGGTCTTCCCCTTTTTCTCTTTCCTTTTGACGATTTTATTCTGTTTTTAGCTTTGTGTTTCTAATCTTGGATTTATTTTTCATTCAGTCCTCTTTCACTACCTCTCTCCATCCTCATTTTGGTCTTCCCATTTTCTCTATCCTTCTAACTATTTTATTCTGTTTTTAGCATTGTGTTTCCAATCCTGGATTTATTTTTCATTCAATCCTCTTCCACTACCTCTCTCCATCTTCATTTTGGTCTTCCCCTTTTCTCTATCCTTCTAACTATTTTTTTCTGTTTTTAGCATTGTGTTTCCAATCCTGGATTTATTTTTCATTCAATCCTCTTCCACTACCTTTCTCCATCTTCATTTTGGTCTTCCCCTTTTTTCTATCCTTCTAACTATTTTTTTCTGTTTTTAGCATTGTGATTCCAATCCTGGATTTATTTTTCATTCAATCCTCTTCCACTACCTCTCTCCATCTTCATTTTGGTCTTCCCCTTTTCTCTTTCCTTCTAACTATTTTTTTCTGTTTTTAGCATTGTGTTTCCAATCCTGGATTTATTTTTCATTCAATCCTCTTCCACTACCTCTCTCCATCTTCATTTTGGTCTTCCCCTTTTTTCTATCCTTCTAACTATTTTTTTCTGTTTTTAGCATTGTGATTCCAATCCTGGATTTATTTTTCATTCAATCCTCTTCCACTACCTCTCTCCATCTTCATTTTGGTCTTCCCCTTTTTTCTATCCTTCTAACTATTTTTTTCTGTTTTTAGTATTGTGTTTCCAATCCTGGATTTATTTTTCATTCAATCCTCTTCCACTACCTCTCTCCATCTTCATTTTGGTCTTCCCCTTTTTTCTATCCTTCTAACTATTTTTTTCTGTTTTTAGTATTGTGTTTCCAATCCTGGATTTATTTTTCATTCAATCCTCTTCCACTACCTCTCTCCATCTTCATTTTGGTCTTCGCCTTTTTCTCTTTCCTTTTGACGATTTTATTCTGTTTTTAGCTTTGTGTTTCAAATCCTGGATTTATTTTTCATTCAATCCTCTTCCACTACCTCTCTCCATCTTCATTTTGGTCTTCCCCTTTTCTCTATCCTTCTAACTATTTTTTTCTGTTTTTAACATTGTGTTTCCAATCCTGGATTTATTTTTCATTCAATCCTCTTCCACTACCTCTCTCCATCTTCATTTTGGTCTTCCCCTTTTTCTCTATCCTTCTAACTATTTTTTTCTGTTTTTAGCATTGTGTTTCCAATCCTGGATTTATTTTTCATTCAATCCTCTTCCACTACCTCTCTCCATCTTCATTTTGGTCTTCCCCTTTTCTCTATCCTTCTAACTATTTTTTTCTGTTTTTAGCATTGTGTTTCCAATCCTGGATTTATTTTTCATTCAATCCTCTTCCACTACCTCTCTCCATCTTCATTTTGGTCTTCCCCTTTTCTCTATCCTTCTAACTATTTTTTTCTGTTTTTAGCATTGTGTTTCCAATCCTGGATTTATTTTTCATTCAATCCTCTTCCATTACCTCTCTCCATCTTCATTTTGGTCTTCCCCTTTTCTCTATCCTTCTAACTATTTTTTTCTGTTTTTAGCATTGTGTTTCAAATCCTGGATTTACTTTTCATTTAATCCTCTTCCACTACCTCTAGCCATCTTCATTTTGGTCTTCCCCTTTTTCTCTTTCCTTTTGACGATTTTATTCTGTTTTTAGCTTTGTGTTTCCAATCCTGGATTTATTTTTCATTCAGTCCTCTCTCCATCTTCATTTTGGTCTTCCCCTTTTTCTATTTCCTTCTGACGATTTTATTGTAACAATTGAAAAAAACTGCATTTATTGTTTGTTTAAATGAGCTAGTCAGTGCCATTTTTCCAAATAAATTTCATTTATCAAAAGTTGATATTAACTTATTAAATGATATGTAATTCACCAGAAAATATATTAAAATCCTCACAAAATCCTTGCACTTTTCTTTTGCTCGCATTTCGCTCCAGCTTTCTACCACACTTATGTTTTTTTATTTCTATGTAGTTGGTTATTTTCTGTTTGTTGCTAATAATGCGATATCATCTGCATATGCCAAACACTGATTACTTCGATTGATTAAAGTGCACTTTCTGTTGATTTTACTTTGTCTAATTACATTAGGGCCAAGTTAAGAAGTGTTGTTGAGAGTAGGTCGCCTTGTCTCAGATTTTGACGTATCTTAAAGTTTTCTTCATTTATTTCTTACCCCATTCCATGTGTCATTTTTATCATATTACTTGGCACTTTTAATTGTTTTAAAACAAAAATTTAGTTCTCTCTCCTGATACTTTAAAACTATGAAAATAATTTGCATCGGTATCTCATATTTATAATAACTCTAGCATTATTTATACATATAACAAAAAACTGTAGTCCTTCGCCTTAATACAAAAACACCGTAGTTTTTAGCCTCAATATAAAAAAACACTTTAGTTTTCGCCTCAATGCAAAATGAACTCTGTAGTCCTTCGCCTCAATATAAGAAAACACGGTAGTCCCTTGCCGCAATATAAAATACACCATAGTCCTTCGCTTCAATTAAAAAAAACACCGTAATCCTTCGCCTCAACGTAATAAAAATACTGTAGTTCTTCGCCACAAAATAAAAAAAATACCTAGTTTTCGCCTCATTATAAAAAAACATCGTGGTCATTCGACTCAATATAAAAAATAACGTAGTTTTTGCATCAATATATGAACAAACCGTAGTCGTTTGCCTTAATACAACAAAAACACCGTAGTCCTTCGCCTCAATATAAAAAATATCGTAGTTCCCCCACTTCAATTAAAAAAAACACCGTAATCCTTCTCCTCAATATAAAAAAACACGGTAGTTCTTCTACTTTTTGCCTAAATGCAAAAAAAACACCGTAGTCCTCAGCCTGAATATGACAACATTGTAGTTGTTCGCCTCAATATACAAAAACACCGGAGTTTTCGCCCAATATAAAAAGACACCTAGTTTTATATAAAAAATGGCACCTAGTTTTCGCCTCATTATAATAAACCACGTGGTCTTTCGGCTCAATATAAAAATATAACGTAGTTTTTATCTCAATATATAAAAAAACTGTAGTCATTTGCCTTAATATAATAAAAACACGGTAGTCCTTCGCCTTAATAGGAAAAAACACCTTATTCATTCGCCTCAATATCAAAAACAAGACCGTAGTTTTCGCCTCATTATAAAAAAAAGCACCATGGTCCTTCGGCTCAGTAAAAAAAAATAACGTAGTTTTTACCTCAATACATAAAAAACCGTAGTCTTTTGCCTTTTACAAAAACACCGTAGTCGATCGCCTTAATATAAAAAACACCGTAGTCCTTCGCCTCAATACAGAAAAAAAACCGTAGTCCTTTGCCTCAATATAACAAAAACACCGTAGTCGTTCGCCTTAATGCAAAAAAAGACCTTAGTCCTTCGCCTAAGTATCAAATAGATCATCATAGTTTTTGCTCAATATAAAAAAAACACTATAGTTTTGCCTCTATATAAAAGAACAATGTAGTTCTTCGCCTCAATATAAAAAAACACCGTAGTTCTTTGCCTCAATTTAAAAAAAACACCGTATTCCTTAGACTTAATACAAAAAAAAACACGGTAGTTCTTCTACTATTTGCCTTAATGCAAAAAAAACACCGTAGTCCTTAGCCTCAATATGAAAACATCGTAGTTGTTCGCCTCAATATAAAAAAACACCGGAGTTTTCGCCTCAATACAAAAAGACACCTAGTTTTATATAAAAAATGGCACCTAGTTTTCGCCTCATTATAAAAAACAACGTGGTCTTTCGGCTCAATATAAAAAAATAACGTAGTTTTTATCTCAATATGTAAAAAAACCGTAGTCCTTTGCCTTAATATAATAAAAACACCGTAGTCCTTCGCCTTAATAGAAAAAAACACCATATTCCTTCGACTCAATATCAAAAACAAGACCGTAGTTTTCACCTCATTATAAAAAAAAGCACCATGGTCCTTCGACTGAGTATAAAAAAATAACCTAGTTTTTACCTCAATACATAAAAAATCGTGGTCTTTTGCCTTTAACAAAAACACCGTAGTCGATCGCCTTAATATAAAAAACACCGTAGTCCTTCGCCTCAATACAGAAAAAAAAACAGTAGTTCTTCACCTCATTATAAAAAAACACATTGGTTTCGCCTAATTATAAAAAAACCCCGTAGTCCTTCGCCTCAATATAAAAAGCACCGTAGTCCTTTTCCTCAATTAAAAAAAGGAACTAGTTTTCGCCTCATTATAAAAAAACACCGTGGTCCTTCGGCTCAAAAGTTTTTGTCTCAATATATAAAAAAAAACCGTAGTCCTTTAACTCTATCTAACAAAAACACCGTAGTCCTTCCCCTCAATATCAAATAGAACACAGTAGTTTTCGCCTCAATATAAAAAACACTGTACTGTAGATTCTACTTCTATATAGAGTCCTTCGCCTCAATATAAAATAGCACCGTAGTCCTTCGCCTCAATTAAAGAATACAACGCAGTTTTCGCCCCAATATAAAAAAACACCATAGTCCCTCGCCTCAATATAAAAAGAACACCTTAGTCCTTCGCCTTAATATAAATAACACTAAAATTTTTAATATTTTAGCATTCCAGTACCAAAATATCAATGTACGTACTCACCCAGTAGTTTTTCCGCATGTACGTTTTTCTTTTTATTGACGATCTACGCGATGTCTAGTAGAGCAATTCATCTATAGTTTCCGCGGTCTACTTTTACCCACACTAGTTCCTATATTTCGTTTTCTTTTTTTATCAGACTTATCATTTTTTTATCTCTTCTTTTGTTGGTTTAAATATGACAAAAAATGTTTTGATTCTAAATGGTTGACGAAAAAACTATAATGAAAAATATTAAAAACGACAAGTTTTCTTACACGATAAATACATTTCAGATAAATGTACGTATTTTTATTGAATTTTGCAATTTTTATATATATCGACCAAAAATGAACATATTCCACTTCCAATTATCTTTTTTATCTCTTTCCTTAAGCAAATTCTATTCTGTTCTCGCGTTTAAACATTCTTGCGCGAATAAAACACTTTATTACTATTTTGTCATCGCAGGTGGTAATCTTTAATCCTAATTTCAAACGTCATAATCACTATTTACGTCAATCTATCAGCGTTAACATTATCAACTATTTTCTTCCTTTCGGGAACTACTCGTTCATAAATCTATTAATCACATTAAACTTTGTTTTCATTATTTTCATTATCTCGACGTTTTTGATACGCTTTACGGCTCGTTTAATTTTACTCGCGTTTTATGTATTTTTATGAATGGAAAGATGATCGAAATGTAAATAAACATTTGAGGTTATTTTTATAGTTAAAATAGATTAGAAATCCTACAAATAGTGAAAAATATTAGTACAGTATTACAGTAACACATTAATTGTAATTTAATAAATATTACATATCTAATTTTAATAGTAAAAGTATAATTTTTTTTTATATATTATAAAAATGAAAATGATACAGATTAAATATATGTTTGTTTATTTTACGGATGATAGATTAGTAAGGAATATTTGGAAAACAAAAAGGAGGAAAATGTCCCTAAATTAACAATGATATATACCCATTAGCTCGTCTTGCAAATATATTATTAATACGTTAATGTGTTTGTTTAAATTCATGGATAGTCAATATAATTTATTAGTAAATTAATTGCTTGTCGTTCCGTAAAACTATAATTCATTTGCTTGCACTCAAAGTTCCTATAATAATTAATATTGATTTTCTATCAGTTCGGTTGTATTCTTTAAAACTTGCTATACATTTTCTACTAAATAAAAATACAAGATTTTATTTCATTAAAAATATGTTTTAATTTTTTAATTAAAAATATTGACAGCATTTAATTAGCCGTGCGTTTTATTGAAATAATTGAATTTGAGTAAGACATTTTTTTCTCCAATACAAAATTTTGAGCCTCAGTTAAATTGCCAGAAAAATCAAATCCAACTAATTGATTTTAATTTAGATCGTAAAAGACTTAAAATAATTAAAAGAATATTAGATTCGTAAATGTTATATTCAAAAATAACGTTGTACATACAAATAAAAAGTAAACTTGTATTACAAAGTAAATGAACTAGCATTTAATGATTGAGATAAAAATTTTTTGTATGTCAATAATATGCACTTTTTTTGTATAAGTACCCACTCTCCGTCTGGATAAACAGTCGACAGTAATTCAAATAAAATACTCTTCTCTTCGTCAAATAAATAACAGAAAATACTATTTTATCTCATGCTTGATGAATACTTAAAAAGAATTATATGCATAAATTATATTCTCTAACTGTAAAGTTTTAATATGCTACTGCAAACGAAATCTCTAGTAAATAGAGATATTAAATATTTACGTTTTGTTTTTATAATATTTAACTCAGATATTTGTAAGTTTTATCTTTGATAAAAAAAAAAAAAAAAAAAAAAAAAAAAAAAAAAAAAAAAAAATTGTTATCAAAGTAATGCCCTTTGGTCATCATTGTTATGGTCATTGCCAAGACTCACATCCCCAATAATAGTGTTCCACTAATTACGAAATTAATAATACTACAAAAAAATAGTCTGGCTAATTGGTCTTTGCCAAAGCCATAAACCTATTAAAAAAAAAAAAAAAATTCTTTGTTATAGAAATATAAAAATAAGTGAACTAGATAAAAATATACAATAATTATTATAATACATTATTATCTTTTTTATTCACTAGCTCTAATAATAATTATCATTACCCCCACTATCCACTCCGAGCCGAGCACGCGAAGTTCGGAGCAATCAAATCAAGTTTGGCGCCTTGGTCGAGATCTCGGATTGCCTCGGGCTCCACCTTCCGTTTATATTGTTAAGGCCACTTGCACGGGCAACTTCAGTAGAGAAAGAAAATTCTCCAGGAGTCATTATGGTCTCGACCAATCTCATGTCGGTTGGTAAGGTAGACTTTATTTGCCCCCCTGGGTTGAGTTTCGGAGTATTATTAGCTACTGGTATCACAATAAATAAGGTTTAAAAGAAAGCAGAAAAAAATTATTGGAAAAAAGTAGTTCACGAAAATTATTATTACCCCACTATCCACTCTGAGCCGAGCGAGCGAGGTTCGGAGCAATCAAATCAAAACAATTAAGTGTAACGTCAAGCGGTATTTTGGCGCTTTGGTCCAGGTCTCGGGTTGCTTCGGACACCATGTTCGGTTTATACTGTCAAGGCCACTTGCACGGGCAACTTCAGTAGAGTCCAGAAGTCGTTATGGTCTCGACCAATCCCATGTCGGCCGGCAGGGCAGACTTTTACTTGTCCCCTTGCGGTGAGTTCTGGAGTATTATTAGCTACTGGTATCACAATAAATAAGGGTTAAAAGAAAGCAGTAAAAAATTAGGGGAAAAAATGGTGCACGAAAATTGTTATTACCCCCACTATCCACTACGAACCGGTAAAAATTTTAAAAATTTCAAGGAAATTTTATAAAAATTTGAAAAGTTTTAATCAAAAATCTCTAAATATTTCAAAAATTTCAAGAACTTTGATCAAAAATTTCAAGAATTTTGATAAAAATTTAAAAATTTCTATAAAAATGAGTAAAAATTCAAAAATTTTAGAAACGTAAAAATTTGCAGATTTTGTAAAGATTTCAAAAACTGTGATCAAAAATTTTAAAACCGTGTAAAAATCTCTAAATGTTTCAAAAATTTCAATAAAAAAATCTAGATTTCAAAAATTTCAAGAACTTTGATAAAAAATATTAGGAATAATGATAAAAATTTAAAAAATTTCAATCAAAAATCTAAATATTTCAAAAATTTTAAAAATGGGCAAAATTCACAGATTTTGTAATATTTTTAAAAGTTATAATAAAAAAAACTATAAAAATTTTAAAAACGTGTAAAAAATTCCGGATTTTAAAAATTTCAAGAAAATATGATAAAAATTTGAAAATTTTTCATCAAAATCTCTAAATATTTAAAATATTTAAAAATTTCCATGAAAAATGTGTAAAATTTCAAAAATGTAAAAATTTCAAGCTTTTGTAAAAATTTAAAAAGTTTCAATAAAAAATGTCTAATAATTAAAAAAAAACCGGTTGTGTCGCGTCAAAACTTTCCCGACGAGTATCCACGTATATTTTTTCAGATATTTAATGTTAAAGTTTCAAATTTTGCCTTTTTTTGACAGGTGACAGTTGGAGAAATAATTTTGACTGTTCTGAATATAGTTTTTCAAGGGCCTTCAAATAACATATTGCATGTCAAATTCCATGACATATTGCTTCTGTTATTTTTTGATAGATGTCGTTTGATGGATTTCGTACAAAAATGGGTTCTTCCGACGGGTAACTCAAACCGATATACCAAATTACAGTTCAATCGGATTAAACGTGTTGCCTCTATCGTGGAATAATACACACAGACAGACAGGCAGACAGACAGAAAGATAGACAGACAGACAAAATGGATATTTCCATCTTTATCTCGAAATTTTTTTTTAGCTCGTTCACAATACTTGCCCTTCTCAGAGGTGGGTCGGGAAAGTAAAAGGTTTTAACTTATAAATTGAAAATCTTTGCATTTATCTGCGATATGTTTAAAACCGGCTTGAAGAATCGCGACTCGGCAATATTTATAACAGAAAACTTGCCCAAAAGCTGCCAAGCCTCGCTAGGAACCATCTTGTAACTCCAATTGAAGTTTAAATATGTAACATATGTTTTCCTGACTAAATAAATTCTTGTTATTTATATTTATTACCCATAAAAATGGTCACATTTGTACAATATATTTTACTGGGTGTTTTTCCACTCTGTTACATTAGTAATTTCTAAGTAACAGTGAATTTTCTAAATTTTTGTAACATATAAAATGTCAAGCATTAAAAAAAACTATTAACTATATTTGTAAACATTAATTATTTATTTAATTTTTAATTTTAATTTCCTTAGTAAATAATTTATAAAAAATTCCTGTAAAATAATTATTTTCACATTCTCCTATTCACATATTTATCAGA
Source organism: Neocrepidodera transversa (assembly GCA_963243735.1). NCBI lineage: Eukaryota > Metazoa > Arthropoda > Insecta > Coleoptera > Chrysomelidae > Neocrepidodera > Neocrepidodera transversa. Next base: position 8,979,535 of record OY725347.1, read on the forward strand.
CATAAACGATGGTATTTAACAAACTAATAGACTGACAACAATGTTTTTATATATAAAATAAACATCGGCATTCTTTTTAAAAAACACATGGCATCGTATCGTAGTCATAATAATTAATTCCCGAAGCAAGATACAAGATACAATACAAACGACCTTAAAGACAACACACATTAAACGAAACCCCATAAAATCCTATAATTATCCTAACGTTACATTAAGCAAAACACGGCTTTATTTATTCAAGGTCGTGGGAAGGGACCGGCACAAGGGTTCAACAACTAAATGAAAATATTAATATAATAATTATTTTATCAAAATAATTGTTTCCTAAACAAAACCAAATTGTAAGATTAATTATATCTTTGTCTTTTTGAAATGTACAGTGTGTTTCAAAAAATTGTTTAAAAAAATTAAAATTGTTCTAATTGTTGGAGGAAATTATAAAACTTTTCGGAAACAAATTTTCAATAACAGATTGTGGTCGAATCGTTTAAGGTCACTTCAGTTACTGGATGTTTAAAAATTGTTTTTTTAGTATTTTCCGCTTAATGTTAAGTAATTCTACCCTCTAGTCCAAAGTTTTCTGCGCAGATCAGGGTAGAGACTCACAAAACATAATTATTCGTTTTTGGACGATATCTCGCCTAATATAGCAACTAAAAATATGCGGTTTTTTCATGATATTTGTAATATCTATCAGAATAGGGCGCCTAGTTGAATATTATGTTTTTATTGCTTAGTTACCAACTATATATAAAAGTGTACTTTATGCCCGTGCGGCCATATAGTAAATTTTATGACCCGCGCGGCCATAAAGTGCACATTATGGCCCGCATAGTGCATTTTATGGCCCGCTCGGTCATAAAGACAAAAAATAGTTTTTGTTTAACTTATTAATAATTAATATTAATAAAATTACAAATTATGAAATTATTATGTAAAAAATAAAAAATTATTGTAATTAATGTTTGATGACATTATAATAATTTCAAAAAATTAAATAAAATTAGTTCCTCAAAAAGAACTATGGGATATAAAAGTTTGTATGCACTGCGGGTATAAACAGATGATTATGCCCTGGCCAATTACAAACCCTCGGGCCAGAGGCCCTCGATTTTGGAAGGTCGTCGCCCTCAGGGCATAAAAACCTATTTATACCCATGGTAAATAAATAACTATTATATTTTAGAAATTATGATTTTTAAAAACAATATATAAACAGCTTAAGAAGTACTTAATATGTATTACAAAAATGATAATTAAAATATTTTTCAAGGTAAAGGCAGCAAGATTTTAAATTTTATTCCATTTAATTAATATAAATTTTATTCCATATTGCCATATAAAAACTCAAATTTTTCATCTTTATGTATCAAACTAATTGTTTGACTTTTTTCCCTATTTTTTACTGTTTTTATATTTCAAACTTTTTGTTTTTCATCTTTCTTTTTCTCACTTTTCACGCACTCATTATTTCTCCTATTTTTTTGTTTTCTCTATGTTTCAAACTTGTTTCCTACTTTTCTCTTTTTTTCCTACTTTTTTATTAATATCGTTGTTTTAAGTTTTTTTTCCAACTATTTTTACCACTTCTTTCTTACTTTTTTGAGAGACAAAAACAAACACAATCCATCATCAATCAAGTAGGGAAAAATCGGAAAAAGAAAGTTGAAAAAGAAGTTAATAATAAGAAAACAGTAAGAAAGTGGGGAAAAAGAGTGAGGAAACAAGTGAGGAAAAAAAAAAGTAAAAAGTAAAATTGTTTCCCACTTTTTCCACTCTATTTTTTTCCTACTTCTTTACTGTTTTTATATTTCAAATTTTTTGCTTTTCAACTCTCTGTTTCCTGCTTTTCTCCGTCACTCATTTTTTCTCTACTTTTTTAATGATTTAAACTATTTCCACTTTTTCCTTACTCTTTTTTCCTTTCTTTTTTACTAATTTGTTACTTTTTTCCGGCTAGTTTTCCCACTTTTTTCTACTTTTCTGTGGGAAAAAAACAAACACCATCCACTCCGTATCGAGCGTAGCGAGGTTCGGAGCAGTCAAATCATCAAAAAACGGAAAACAGATGAAGAAAAAGTTTGAATTTGAAATATAAAAACAGTAAAAAAATTGGAGAAAAAAAAGTGAAGAAAAAAAAGTTAAAACATAATGAAAACAGTAAAAAGTAAAATATTTTTCCCACATTTTACACTCTATTTTTTTCTACTTTTTCATTCTTTTTATATTTAATTTTCTTTGTTATTTTCAACTCCTTTTTTTTCAATACATTTTAATTGTTTCAACCTTTTTTTCCCACTTTTTGCCCTCTTTTTTTCCATTGTTTTTTACTAATTTGTTTAATTCAAACTTTTTCCCGTCTGCTGTAGAATTAAACAAAATGGAGTTAGAACTGTACATTTCACGTTAAAAAAACACTGATCATCGTCCTTACTATAAATTTTAAAAACCTAAACATAAAATTTTTTTTTGTTAACTTATTGTAAATGTTTACAATAATTCTCTTCTTGGCTTTTATCTAACACAAAGTGTCAATTTTTTTTCCGGAAATTTCCCGTTTGTTAGTGCTCCGTTACTGCTTCTTAAGGATTTTTTAATTTCAGGGTCAGCCATAAAAATCTACCAAAATGGACAAAATTTGGTACTTCCATTTAGTGCTTCGTTAGTGCTTCTTGGTGCTTCAAATAGTTTCGAAAGTGCTTGTCAATTTTTTTACATATTTTAGATTTTAACTTCAATGTCATCCCCAAAGCATTTATCGGTGTGAACTTAGCAGCCACGTTCTGGCAGCCGATTTTCACCCAGCGGCCTAATGACCAGTGGCGTCGGAAGATTTTATTCCTAAAAAAGTCTTTAAAGAGACCTGTGGAATTTAACATATAAAATAAAATTATTAAATTTTTACCAAATATTTCCATATATCAGAAACACTAAAAAAAATAATATAAAGGGATTTTTAAGGAAAAGTTTACAGCATCACAATTAAAAAATAGAAAATAATCTTAAAAGTGCCCTAAGATGTGAATTATTTGCAGGCCGTCAAAGGGGTAGTAAATACCCTCACAAATAGAAAAAAAATCAAAAGTACCCTTCAGAAAAGTTTAGCCAAGTTCAAATTTTGCACAAACATTACTGACTACATGTAGAATAAACGTATTAAGATGTGAATTATTTGCAGGCCGGCAAAAGGGTAGTAAATACCCTCACAAATATAAAAAAAATCAAAGGTACCCTTCAGAAAAGTTTAGCCAAGTTCAAATTTTGTACAAACATTACTGACTACATGTAGAATAAACGTATTAAGATGTGAAATATTTGCAGGCCGGCAAAAGGGTAGTAAATACCCTCACAAATATAAAAAAAATCAAAGGTACCCTTTAGAAAAGTTTAGCCAAGTTCAAATTTTGTACAAACATTACTGACTACATGTAGAATAACCGTATTAAGATGTGAAATATTTGCAGGCCGGCAAAGGGGTAGTAAATACCCTCACAAATAGACGGCCTGTAAATAATTCACATCTTAATACGTTTATTCTACATGTAGTCAGTAATGTTTGTGCAAAATTTGAACTTGGCTAAACCTTTCTGAGGGTACTTTGAAGATTATTTTCGATTTTTTAATTGTGATGCTGTAAACCTTTCCCTAAAAACCCTTTATAATATTTTTATACTGTTTCTGATATATGGAAATATTTAATAATAACTTACTAATTTTATTTTATATGTTCCTTTCCACAGGTCTCTTTAAAGAATTTTTTAGACATAAAATCATCTTCCGACGCCACTGGTCATTTGGCCACTGGGTGAAAATCGGCTGCCAGAAAGTGGCTGCTAAGTTCACACCGGTAAACATTTTCCTATTGACTCAATTTTTGTATCAGTTTTTAGTACTTCGTTAGTGCTTTTTATTGCTTCAATCATGGGATTGACTTAAATCTAGAGTCGTTTCTTGATGTACCGTTAGTGCTTTTTACTGCTTTAAATTGCTTTCTTAATGATTTTTTATTTTCCTGATTATTCAGTATTTTTTGTTCCAAAATTTGCAGCCAAATTCTTTTCAAATGTACTAAAAATATAGGGAAGCAGAGAAGTACTATACGAAAAACATTCAGAAGTAGAAGAAGAATCCAAAAATATACAGGATGTTTCATTAAAAATAAAAAAGGTCAGTGGCCACGGCAACATGACTCACCTTGTACACTTAAAAATAAAATATACAGCAGATCAATAACTCTTTGCTCCTTCTTTTTAGTTTCTGGTATAAGGTAGTGCACTTATAAACGGGCCACCCTATTGAGAGTGTCCAAAATATGATGTCACTCCCCCTCATGAGAATAAAAACAATATATGACAAGAATAATAACAACAACAATAATAACAACAACAACAGCAATAACAACAACACCAACAAAAACAACAACGAAAAAATTTAGGTGCAAACTTGGAAACAAAAAATACTGAATAATCAGGAAAACGAAAAACCATTAAGAAAGCAATCTAAAGCACTAAAAAGCACTAACGATGCGTCAAGAAACGACTATAGATTGCAAATTTTTGAAGCACTAACGAAGCACTAAAAACTGATACCAAAATTGAGTCAATAGGAAAATGTTTTGGGGTTGACGTTGAAATTAAAATCTAAAATAGCTAAAAAAACAGACAAGCACTTTCGAAACTATTTGAAGCACTAAGAAGCACTAACGAAGCACTAAACCAAAGTACCAAATTTCATCCATTTTGGTAGATTGTCAGGGCTGACCTTGAAATTATAAAATCCTTAATATCCAGAAAACGGAAAAAGCCTAACGAAAATAGTTAAAGCACTAAGAAGCACTAACAAATGGGAAATTTCCGAAAAAAAAAATTGGCACTTTGGGTGCTAATTTCACGGAGCTAATAAATCCACTTTGTGAATTTATAAATTTTACTGTCAACATAATTATTGCACCTCCATCCAGTATTAGTTTTGATCTCTACCCTAATAATCTATTTTAACATATCCATATAAAACGGAATAAAATATTATAGGTAGCGAAATTGTATCATGATAAATTTTTAATTATAGGTATATAAACCGCAAAATATTGATTCATCATCAGTTATTTTAATTCCTACAAAAGATTTACAATGTACGTATAATAAGTCTAATTTGTCGATTTAGTATGCTGTTTGTAGCGCAGTGGATAATTTATTTAATAAATAATGAAAAACATGAATAAATATTTTTCTTTAAATTTAGTATCAAAACAGACAAATACCAAGTTTAAATAAATGCACTGCAATAAATCATTAATAAGATTTTACTATTAATACATTTTTACATACTGCGACGACACTTCGGTCGTTGCGGGTCACTTTGGCGCCTTAGTCCAGGTTTCGGATTGCCTCGGGCGCCACCTTCCGTTTAGAGTGTGAAGGCCACTGCACGGGCAGCGTCAGTGGAGAAAGAAAATACTCCAGGGGTCGTTATGGTATCGACCAAAATCACTGGCGGCCAGAAGGGCGGTCTTTACTTGCCCTACTTGGTTGAGTAACCTGGGTATTAGCTGCTAGGATGTTAAAACAGAAACAAATAATAATAAATAAAACTTTATTTATTACCCAAAAATCCGGCGGAGAAAAGGTGTGTAACGGACGATTGGCTTGGCGGCGTGGTGTAGTCGGACTGACGGTTCTGGACTCCGGTATAACTTGAACTTGGCTTCAACTTGACCTATCTCTAAAGGTCGACGGACTGCACTGCTGTTCCAATTGGGACGGCCACAGCAAGTCTGGCTTCTCGCTGCCACTGCAGCTGCCGACAACGGTATGAATTGCCCTACTCGATACGAACTTCGGCATCTAAGAAGCAGAGACGAGAGTGTCTCCATCTGCCTGGCGAAGGTTCAACTGGAACGACTGGCCTTTTATTCACAATTTTAAGTTAATTGTACTCCAGTGCCGTGCGCGATTTAATTTATATATTTTAAATAATACGGAAAAAAGTAACTTTGTTACAATACTGATTGTACCCAATTGGTATTCGGCACTTAAAACAACAAAATGTTGAAACGAAGTTACTAAATTATCGGTAGTTTTTATATCCTAATCTCTCTTCTTTCGATATTACTGAAATAAATTTATTTAATCTTTTATAATTTTAATTTCACCTTCATTTAATTAATCGTATTTTAATAATTGCTTTCTATGGCGGATCGTATGGTACCCTGTGAGTTTTGGCTATAATTAAAAAAAATAGGGGAAAATGAAAACAAATAGGGAATAATATGAAAAAATAGGGAATATAAGGGACAAATAGGGAAAAATAAGAAAAATAGAAAACAATAATGAAAAACAGGAATAAAAACAGAAAAATAGGAAAAATAGAAAAAAATAGCGAAATATAGGGAAAAATGGGGAAAATAGTGAAAAATTAGGCAAAAATGGGGAATAGGACCAAATGGGGGCAAAATTCGCATGGGACAAATAGGGAAAAATAAGAAAAATATTAAAAAATAAAAAAACAGGAAAAAATAAAAAGAAATAGGAAATATTGGAAAATAAAAAAAAAATATGAAAAAATAGCGAATTATTGGGAAACAGGGAAACATGGAAAAACAGTGAAAAAAGGCAAAATGGAGAGAAATGGAGAAAATATGGAAAAATAGGGCACAAGTAGGGCAAAATAAGGAAAAACATAGGATAATGGACAAAAATTGTGGAATAATAGGAAAAAATAGGGAATTTAAGTTAAAAATACACAAAAATAGGGGCTTTAAGACACGAATAGGGAGAAATATGATAAATAGAAAAAATAATGAAAACTAGGAATAAATAGAGACAAATCGGAAAAATAGGAAAATTTTGAAAAATAGCAAAATATAGAGGGAAATGGGGAAAATAGTGAGAAATAGGGGGAAATATGAAAAATTAGAAAAAATAGAGCAAAACAGAGAAGCATATGGGAAAATAGGGGATAATGCAGAAAATATGGAAAAATAGAACAAAAAAAAAGAATTGAAAATGTTATGAAAAATAGGGGAAAACTGGAACAAATAGGGAATAATAGAAAAAAATGGGGACTATAAGGGACAAATAGAAAAAATAAAGAAAAAATCAAAAACAATGAAAAACAAATAAATAGGGAAAAATTGGAAAAATGGAAAAAAAATTTAAAAAAAAATGAAGAATAATCGGACAAAATTGAGACAAAATTTGCAAAAATAGGGACTGTAAGGGGCAAATAGGGAAAAATAAGAAAAATAGGAAAAATAAAACAAGCAGGATAAATTAGAAAGAAGTAGGAAAAATAGGAAAAATAGAAAAAATACGAAAAAATGAGGAAAAATTGAGAAAAAGAAAAAAGTAGGGAAAAATAAGAGAAAATGTCAACAAATAGGGAACAAATAGAGAACAAAAAGAGAAAATAGGGACTATAAGGAACAAATCGGGAAAAATAAGGAAAACAGGAAAAAATAATGAAAAACAGGAATAAATAGAGAATAATTGGAAAAATAGAAAGAATAGGAAAAAATAGCGAAATACAGAGAAAAATTAGACAAAAGTGGAAAAATAGGAAGAAACAGATCAGAATAGGTAAATTAGAGAATCTTGGGGAAACATGGGATAATAAATAGTAAAACATGGGGAAAAATAAGGACAAATAGGGAAACATAGAAAAATAAGAAAAAATGGCGAATAATAGAGACAAATAAGGATTGTGAAATTGTGAAAAACAGGAAAAATGTGGAACAAATGGGAAAAATAGGGCAAAATATTAAAAAACTAATTGGAAAAAAAAGGAAAAAGTAGGGCAAAATAGGAAAAAAGGGAAATTAGGGAAAAATAGGAAAAAACAGGGAGAAATATGGAAAAGTAGTGAAAAAATGGTAAAAATTTGGAAAAAAGGGAAAATTGAGAAAAATATGGACAATACGGAAAATAAGGAGAAATAGTAAAAAATAGCTAAAAATATGTACATTTATGAAAAACAATAAAAATTACGATAAACAAGAAAAAATAATGAAAAACAGGAATAAATAGAGAAAAATAAAAAAAAAAGAAAACAGGGAAAAAGCGAAATATAGGGAAAAATAGTGAAAAATTAGGAAAAAATGGAAAAAACAGGAGAAAATGGTTCAGAATAGTGAAAAATAGCATGGGATAAAAGTAAAAAATAGGGAAAATAAGGACAAATGGAAAAAAATAGGAAAATAAGAAACAAATAGGGCAAAATATTAAAAAATTGGAAAAAACAGGAAAAAGTAGAGCAAAATAGGAAAAAATGAAAATTAGGGAAAAATGAGAAAAACAGGATGAAATATGGAGAAATGGGGAAAAATGTAAAAATTGGGAAAAATATAGACAATATGGAAAATAAGGAGAAATAGTAAAAATAGCTAAAAATATGGAAATTTATGAAAAACAAGAAAACATGATAAACAGGAAAAAATAATAAAAAAAACAGTAAACATAGAAATTATAGGTAAAAATAAGGAAAAATAGCAAAAAATAGAGAAAACCAAGGGAAAAAATAGGAACAACTAGGAAAAAATAAAAAAAATAATGATAAATAAGAAGAAATCACAAAAATTAGAAAAAATAGGAAAAAATAGTAAAAATGAGAAAAAAAAACAAACGAAGTTCGGGCGTCCAGGGAATAATCTTAAAGAAACTCCTTAGCCAATCACGGGTATAGTAATAGTATGAATATAGATGATTTGCAACGTTGCCAAATCACACCTATCTCACCTGAGTTATCTTGAGATAAATTGACTTGAATGAACTTTTAGATATATTTGAAAGCATTTATCATTATTAACTTCATTAATTAGTTTATCTTTATTAAATATATTAACTTTTAAGGAATAACGATTCTGGGACAATGCAGAACAATATAAATGATAGAAAAGGATTATTTGTTTGAGTGCATAATACCAAAAAATCTGATTGGCGATATCTTGATAAAGAAAAATAATAAATTACCGGGAATTTGGAGTGTTTCCGACACAAAGTGGTAATTCATCAAGTGTAACTAGTTCAATCCCCCTTTTACGTGAAATATATATCTGCCAAACGTCCAAATGCAACACTATAATCTATCACAATTAGTTGTATCGCAGTGACACTGGACTACACGGCTTTTAAGTGTTACTAAAAGCACTACAACATTCCATAATTCTGAACTTCACGATATTAAACGATTATTCAAAATTATGTTTCCGCAAATAGCATACAGAACAGACAAATTAGAATAATTATGAATTCATTAAAAAAACTATTCGTACGTATAAATTATTTGTAAATCGATATTAAATCCGCAATATATTTTCGTTTATTTAGGTTTTTTTTTAACTCTACGCTGTGTAATGCAAGGAGAGACCTAGATTAGATATATTTTCCCGTTGTAACGGAAACGATAGCTTTAGGGTGGAATAAAAGAAAAGTGGTTTATATTATAAACTAAAACACACACTGTAAAAGCAAGAAGAAAAATACAACAAAAAAGCAGCAAGAGGAAGCCAAACTAGAGTTTGTTTAACCATCTTTTACCGTTACGTCATAATCGGTGACGTATTCTTCTGTTTTACGTTTGTCATATATTATTTGCATGTTGTTTCACACTTAACATCAAAATTAACTAATGACATAGGTTAAGGATTGTTAATGTCAAAAATTGTCATTTGCTTTATGCTTTGAGTGCCTTTTTACATAATTTAGTTTTTTTAACTTGAAACCGATTATATTTTTAGGGTGAACCCAAACGTTGCAGACTGCATTTAATTCCAGCATCTGTTTTCCTTGAAAAGTAATTAATCAACTTCAAAATTATACTTTGCTATAAATAACATTTACATCGACATTAGTTAATAAATACGTTAATGACGTCATAATTCTGTCTCATCCATTTCATAATTGAGAGATCAAGTTGCATAATGTATGACGTAACAGCAGAAGATGGTTAAACAATCTCTAATACAAAATTTATTCAATTCAAATTTCGTAATGTTTAAAGAAATTTGTTTTACAAATAATTTTACTAATTTTATTTTACATGCTTGTCTGACAATATTTTTTGTTTGTAAGCAAAATAAGCAAATAATAATATCTGAAAAAGTAAATAGTTTTCAATTGGCAAAAAATGAAAAATTTAATATTCAAGCTGTAACGGTATATTATTCCAGGTCAGTTCCAACCGTTATTTTATTTTGTTATCGTTCATCTCTATACTTCAAATAATCTCGTATCGCGATTTAGATATTTATGAATATAGTGCATGGGTCTCTAGTCTCTTTTGAGTGAGTTTTTGAGTTTTTTTAATTAATTTTTTATTGAGCAGTTTTAAAATATTTAATTATTTTATACATTAAAGTAATACTATGATTTTTAATTTAATTTCATTGTTTACTAACCATATTGCTCTGTTAAAGCAGTAAAAGAACAAATGCATTTTTATCAACTCTTTTTTGTATATTTATTCCGGTTGTCGTTAATTAAATAATTAATTATGATAAATGTTTATTATCATAATTTAATATTAAACAGTTTTTTTATAGCAGTAGTCTAACAGCTGGCAATATAAAAATATAAGACATAAGGTACATGCAATAATATTAGTTAGATAGGAAGATTAAAGCAGGGGCGGGCGATCAAAAATGATAAATTTAATAAAAAAAAGAAGATAAACCTCACGGATAAAAATGATATAAATATCAAGTATTTGTTATTACAAAAGGTTAGTTAACAACTATGTAACAGGTTATCCATGTTTCAAATGTGGTCAACCAATGAGTAATGAAACACACAAAGTAAAGTACCACAATATATATTTTTTCAGAGTTGTTTGAGTGAAATTGGCAACTAGTTTCGGCTCACGCCATCATCAGGCCTACAATAGCGATCATTAATACAACAGGTACAAAATTAATAATAAGAAATGGCTTACCATTAAAATCATGGGGTAATAAGTAGATAACATTAAGTTCAAGTTAAAGTTAAAATTTACGTATAATGGTATTGATAAAAATAGGACAAACAATTAAGTTAAAAATAAGAAATTTTTAAACGAATACATTCCTTGTGGGGACACACAAGGTGTCTAGGAATTAAAAGGTATTCGTGACGAAAGTGATAAGGGAATCAGGAAGAACCTGGCCCAAAACAACCAACCTCGGCATAAGAAGTGATGCAGGCACGGGGGCCAGTACAGTATCCCACGTAGGGGTAGGAAAGAACTCCTACGATGGGGTAGCGTACCCCAATACAAAGTGGGTTTCTCAACTAAGGCCCATTGAAGAGCAATAGTTAGAAAGTATATCTCAAGATATTTGCTCTTTACTCGCTTTAGCTCTGGATCAGATTTTTTTCCAATTTGACAATAAATTTTATCGACAAACTGCAGGAATAGCTATAGGCTCTAACGTCTCCCCTCTTCAAGCAGAAATATTCATGAACCATCTAGAACAAACCTATTTGAATCATCCACCTTTCAAAGACCGTATCCTTTTCTATTCTCGGTATGTTGATGATTACCTCTTACTTTTCCAAGGACTTAAAGACGAAGCTATTGAATTCCTTCATTACCTCAACATACTACACCCCCGAATCAAATTCACCATAGAATTCGAATCTAATTGTCGTCTCCCATTCCTAGACCTCCTTATCTTTAGGAACCCTTCCTCACTACGGTTTGAATTCGAAATCTATAGGAAACCTACTACCACAGACACTCTGATCAATTACTTTTCTAACCACCCCACCTCACACAAATTAGCCTCCTTTAATAGCTTCTTACATAGAGCCTTTTCGATTCATCTGTCACCTTCTGCCTTTACATCAGAAATTAATACAATTAAACAATTAGCTGTCAATAGATTTGATCAATAAACTGTATTCAAGATTATTCATTAAATTCAAACTCAATAGACCTCATATTACCCTTACCTAAGATGTAGCCACTTTCTCAGGCTCGATACATTATTTAGGCAATATCTCTTACAAGTTAGCTAAAGTCTTTCGTAAACATAATATTAACGTAGCCTTTAAAACAAATTTTAACACACATTCCTTTCTCGTTAACACTAAAGATGAAATTCCATATCTCCACAAAACTGGTGTTTACAAACTTAGCTGCCCTGATTGCAACGCAATATACATTGGCCAATCTGGTAGGAGACTCGAAACTAGAATAAAAAAACACATTAGATACATAGACAAATACAAAAACTCTGACATTACCGACACACCCTCTTCCTTTGCTAACCACATCCTTTCCACTAATCACTCCGATACTGTTTTTTGTCTTAACGAACAAATTCGACCTAAAGACAATCACCTATTTTTATCTGATTCCTTCCGGGATTTAATATAAGGTTATTAATTTCTTCCCATTCATCCCATGCTGTTTCTATACAATTTTGTTTCCTCTTTCATTAACTCTTCCTCAGTCAATTATTCCCTTTACAATTTCCTCATCCCATTAAATTTGTGGTTTATTTCTACTACCACAACCTCGCCCCCTCTCGGGCCGTCAGACATTGACATTGACATTGACGTTGACATTGACGTTGACATTGACGTTGACATTGACGTTGACATTGATGTTGACATTGACGTTGACATTGACGTTGACATTGACATTGACGTTGACATTGACGTTGACATTGACGTTGACATTGACGTTGACATTGACGTTGACATTGACGTTGACATTGACGTTGACATTGACGTTGACTAGTGATAGATGTCGAATTTCTTCTTTTTTTTCTTCTTTTTCTTATTCTTCCTCTATTTGCACCTTCCCAAGTTACTGAGTTTGAGATTTGGTTCTCCTTGTCGTGTACCCAGTCTCACAATAATTAATTAAGATAAGAATTTTGTATTTCATTTCACTATATAGATTCGGATTACTGTTAAAATAATATTTACCCTTCAGGTTTTTCTTTGTTTTTGGAGGTTGGCAACTCCCATTCACATCATGGTTTCTAAATATTCATATTTTAAATTTATGTTGGCTGTATGTTGTCATACGTCAGTTGTCTGCGCCATTTTGCAGACTTACGGTTTATTTTAATGGTAGGTACTGTCACTAATTTTCTTATTATACTTTCTAACTATTGCCATTCAATGGGACCTAGTTGAGAAACCTACTTTGTATTGTTCTCGATCTGCCCCTAGGGGTACGATCCCCCATCGCAGGAGTTCTTTCCTACCCCTACGTGGGATACTGTACTGGCCCCCGTGCCTGCATCACTTCTTATGCCGAGGTTGGTTGTTTTGGGCCAGGTTCTTCCTGATTCCCTTATCACTTTCGTCACGAATACCTTTTAATTCCTAGACACCTTGTGTGTCCCCACAAGGAATGTATTCGTTTAAAAATTTTTTATTTTTAACTCAATTGTTTGTCCTATTTTTATCAGTACCATTATGCGTAAATTTTAACTTTAACTTGAACTTAATTTTATCTACTTATTACCCCATGATGTTAATGGTAAGCCACTTCTTATTATTAATTTTGTACCTGTTGTATTAACGAGCGCTATTGTAGGACTGATGATGGCGTGAGCCGAAACTAGTTGCTAATTTCACTCAAACAACTTTGAAAAAATATATATTGTGGTACTGGACTTTCTGTGTTTCATTACTTAACTTAGTAATTATTTCCAATAATTTTTAATCATTAGGTTTATCCTTTTTTTATCACATATATTAAGGCCACTTTGATGCAGTTTCCCGGCCCTCTCTCTTTCACGAAATCGTCTGTCAATAATTTTCGCCTTTTGTAATAACAATTACATATAATTTTTATCCGTGACGTTTATCTTTCTTTTTATTAAATTTATCATTTTTGATTGCCCGTCCCTGCTTTAATCTTCCTGAGTGTGGTGGCAGATTTGTTTATGTTGCCAGCTCTCCGTCTAATATACTTGTTCTAAAACGTTCCTGATTTAATGGATTATTTCCAATGTTCCGTTATACCTTTTAGGTTTTTTATTTTGGTATACGTTGAGATTTTATGCATGCTAGAACGTTACCTTTTGTAGTCACATTAGTACCTTTGAATTAATCCAGGTTTGTAGTCAAAATCATGCCAGACGCTAATTCAGGGTTGGAGGGTTGGAGTTAGGCTTAAAAACGAGTCAAGTCAAGACTTCGTTATGTATCCCCTTTTATCACTTTACTTTAACTCTTATAAAAATAAAACATAAAATGGATGGCGCCCTTATAGAGGATAGCCGCTGTAAAAAAGTAACTGATTTTTATGATTTTTTTTTCCCTGAGATAACTTATTTTTATAATTTTTTTTTTCACTGGGATAACTAGTTATTAAAAGGATCGGGCTTTTAAAAAAATGTTATTACGTATATTAATATTGGTTTCTACACACTTTTATTGAAAAACGACGAAAATGAACAAATATTTGAACTACAAAAAATTTCTTCTCCATGGTTGCATCGATATCTGATTAATTGTTATCTAAAAAATATTATCAATATCGATACTGTAACGAAGTTACTTAATTACCAATATTCTCTTCATTACTGTTATCTAATATTTGAACATTACCAAGTCGAGGCGCAAGCCGAGACTTGCAACACCGAGTCCAGGAATGTGGCTTTTCCTACGAGGTAAACATTCATTTCCTTACCGTAAGGAAATGAATATTTCCTAACAGTAACTAAATCTTGACTTTTTCTTTAAGAAATTTTTTCTGAAATATCAAAATTTCCTACCGATTTGCGTAAAAATATATTATATTGCATCCGACAATTTGTAAATGGCTAAAATCAAAAATGTACTGTAAATAAATAAAATATAATAAACACAGCGGCCTTTCTTCGTATAAAAAGTCAAACGCGATCACTTCTACAAGTTAAACAGATAGAAACAGTCGCGTACGGGCTTTGCACATGCAACAAATAGTACCTTATACTACGTTTCAATTTATTTTCGTCAGTTCGAGCCGACATTCAGATCAGACTAGATTACCTGTTCTGCGACTTTTGGAGAAAGGTCGAGTTGAAGGAGAGAAGCCAAGCTCAGTCGACCGTAAGCTAGTTTACTACTAATGGCTTTCAACAACCTCTCATGTCATTTTCTTCCACATAAATTAAAACAATAATCTTAAATTAAATAAAGTCTATCTCAATAGGATAAATTTCACTCTAATATTATCCGGAAAATATAAACTAATTCATAATTATTTTAAAATTAATAATATTATGGTATATTTTAATATTTTATAATTTAAAAATACATTTAAAATCAACACAGTATTATTCCGTCTTTCTCACAGACTTTTTTCTGTCTAATTGCAAAATACAGTTAACAAAAATAAAATAAATAAGCGACTGTTGCTATGCAACCTTATCTTTATATATTTACATACCACGTTACATGTCTCCTACCAATAGAAAACCACCAACACTCCTCTCCGGTAAAAATCAGAGCACACAGTCTCTCTCGCATCCAGACAGTGAATCAAGTCAGTCATGCGTTTACCAAAGTTTCTATATATAAATAAAATGGCGGGTAATTAACCGCATCCAAAAAGTTTTCTGATTTTTCATAATAAAAAATAGTTTTTACAGTGAGTGAAGTGATTTCGTACAATTTAAATGTTGATGTTTCGGTTTCATAATTTAACTTAATGTGCTGCTTTATGATTTTGTTGTTCTTGTTTCGTAATTGGAAAAAATGGAATAAATAATTACATTGCAATTTCAAATACTATTTTTATTTTAACATTCATATTGGTTTAATTTCTACCCAAGAAGTTTGGTCCTTCGAAATCCTGGAATTATTTTAACACGTTCGCAGCCTATTCATAATCATAATTCGTTACATAATTCGTAATATAACTCATTTTTATCTCAAAAACAAATAATTTTATCTAGTGCCCTGGAAGGTAATTGGTGAGAAATGTATCAAATTGACTATAGAAAATAATCAACCAACAAAGTTTTAAACCGAGACATGTCTGTCTGTAAATCAGTAACGTTAACAAGTAAAACATTTTCTTTTCATTAATATTTTGCAATTGACATTTATACAGATAAATAATGATAAAAAAATGATTTGCAAAAATCTAACTGAATCAATGCAATGGGAAATCACGATTTGTAACTGTCTAAAAAATTAATTGAAAAATATGATTCCACAAAACAGAGATAAAGGTAGAAACTAATAAAAAAATATTACACGGGTTAAAAACATGATGTTTTTACTACTTCGGCCTGAGAAATTCACTTTATTAAACACAAGAACTGTACGCATCACGAAATTTATGGACATATTGACATTTTGACCTTTTAAACCGATATAATCAAAATGGCATTTTTCATGATTTTCATAGGTGATTTAGTATCTTATTCCAAATCTGGGTGTGGTGAAACTGCACAAAATAGTTTGGTTTTTTATATTCTAGTAATAAGGTTTCTATCCAAGATACGAGAAGGCAATTTGGCTGAAAAATTTTTGAAATCGGGCGACTTCTTTTTGAGTTATCTCCTCCACATACATCCATCTATATATAAAAGTCATTTTAAGCAAAACTAAACTTCTAAATATTTTTTATGATTCTAATACATCCGGTGGATTGGTGCGGGTTGAAGTAAAAGAGTAAAATGTTTATACTCGTAATAAATCGATCGTTCATAAAACCTATTGAATACAAAATTTTTCCAATAGTTTCAATAATGTGCATACCGGGAGCTAAAATGTTACACATTAGAAGTGAAATTTTTTTTATCACTTTCGAAAAAATAGAGAAATAGTTAAAAGTCCGGCAACAGATCAACTTTTAAATAAAAATTTGTATTATGTAATAAAATTAATAATAATTAAATGCTATTAGGAGCCGAAAAGTTTTTTGTGAAGTAATCCTAGAAACCCTGAATAATAAATTGTAAGTGATTCCAGCAACTTTCAAAAATTGTGTTCACCATATTGAATCTACTAAAATATCGTTTTTTTTTACATCAAATTCGTATTTAGCAATCTCAAAAGCCCATGAATTGGGCCATTCCAAAATTTTCAATTTACATCCACCATTTTAGATCCGCCATTCTGATTTTTTTTACATCGAACCTCGAAAACCTACAGAAACCTAGTTTCATACAAACAATAAATATTCCGAATTTTAGGTTTAAAATCACCAGTTTGACCATTTTTGATAATATTTTTACTTTCCCGACCCACCTCCGAGAAGTATTGTGAAGGAGCTAAAAAAATTTTTCGAGATGAAGATGGAAATATCCATTTTGAGGTCACCTGAGATGATTAAGACCATTTCTGGATGGAAGTCTGTCTGTCTGTCTGTCCGTGTGAATTCTTCCACGATAGAGGCCACACGTTTAATCTGATTGAGCTGAAATTTGGTATATGGGTTTGGGTAACCCGTCGGAAGGGCCCATTAGTTTTTGTACGTCATCTGTTCAACGGAAGTGTCGCTATCAGAAAATGACAGATGCAATATATCACGGCATTTGCCTTGTAATATGTCATTTGAAAGCCCTTCAAAAACTCTATTCAGAACAGTCAAAGTTATTTCTCCAACTGTCACCTGTCACAAATAAAAAATGTCAAAATTTAAAACTTTAACATTAAGTATTCCGATTATTTCTCGACTTTATCCAATTTTTTTCTATTGTATTTGACTTTTTTCGATTTTTTCAGTTTTTTTTTTGTTTTTTTTCAATTTTTTTTTATTCTTTTGATTTATGTCGTTTCGATTATATTTGATTCTTTCGATGTTTTTGATTTTTTATCCATTTTTTTTTTCAATTTTTGTCGATTTTTCCGATTTTTTCCTTTTTTTTTCAATTTTATCCGATTTTTTGGTATCGTATTTGATTTTAGACTATTTTTTCGATGCTTTTTAATTTAATTCCATTTTTTTTCAATTTGTTCCAATTTTTTTCGATTTTATCAAATATTTTCGATCATATTTAATTTTTTCAATTTCTCTCATTCTTTTTTTTCAGACATCCATTTTTGTTAATTTGATTTTTTTTTCATCGTATTTGATTTTTATCGATTTTGTCAGAATTTATTTGGGTTTTTACGCTTGTTCGATCCCATTGAATTATATTTGATATTTTCACTTTGTCTCGATTTTATTTTTTTTTTTTCGATTTTTATCAATTTTGTCGATTTAATTTGGTTTTTTACGATTTTGGTCGATTGTATTTGATTTTTTCGTTTTCTTTTTCGGTTTTATATGTTTTTATTTGATTTTTATCAATTTTGTCGCTTTTATTTGGGTTTTTAAGATTTTTGTCAATTTTATTCGATTTTTTGTATCGTATTTGACTTCTTTCAGTTTTTTTTCGGTATTTCATCGATTTTTTCGCTATTATTTGGGTTTTTAAAATTTTTGTCAATTTTATTCAATTTGCGTCGAGTTTTTTATTATATTTTTCCAGTTTTTTTTTTGGTTTTTTTTTCCTATTTTTGTTTGTCCATTTTTATCGATTTATGTTGGATTTTATTGGTGTTTTTAATTTTACCCCATTTGTTTAATTTGTTCTGAATTTTATTTCGATTTTTTTTCAAATTTTTTTTAATTTTTTTCAACTTTTTTCGATTATTAATAATTTTGGTTTTCTAATAAATGGGTGAGTAAATAGCCCTTACAGTTCACATAAATAATTTGATTTATTTTGTGGTAACACTAATTCCTTATACTCTGTATTAAGGTGGTCCTTCGAAAACTTTAAGCAGCGTTAACACGCTGTCTGCCGTAGTAAATAATTCCAAACTCATATCGATTCTTAATCATATTTGTTCAAAGAGGAACGAAAGTAACAAGTGGCTAACAAACCAAATGTTGTTAACTAAATCTTGGAAGTGACTACTTTTCATACACTCGAAGACTCTTACATAAAGGTTTAAATTTATTGTTGTAATGTTTTTTAGATAGGGTGATTATTGAATTTTAAATGATGTCCAAAAGTCATGGTTTCTGATGTGTTCAGTATCAAGTTTCCTGATTGTTTTCCCAACGTAGGTAGAATTACAATCTGCACATGAAAATTTATAAAAACCACTTTTAACAAGAATGGGTAGATGATCTTTAGTATGGCTGAGCAATGATTTGATTGAAAAATTATTTTTGTATCCAGGTTACAGAAAACTAGAAATATCAGCTGAAATTTTACCAAATCGACTAATCGATCCGAGAACTAAGAAGCTAATTTATTGCGACTGTTCATTTCGAGAGTTAATAAGACAGTGGTTTGTGGTTGGTTACTTTATTTAGCTAAACCTTGAATTCCAGATTAATCTCATTGGTTAAGATTTAGTGGTGTGATTTTGTGTAACTGTAGATTATATAGAATATAGGTTTAAGACAATATTTTTCGTCTCAGATGAGAGCGACTGAGAGAGAAATAGTTATAGTGAAGACAGAGTATCATGAAAGAATGTTGAATCTAGAATGACGTAGTTATGCAAGCTGCGACTTGAAGAAAATATTTGTCGTTTTGATAAAATAATAACGATATTAGATATGATTTTAAATATTTGTTACTAAGTATAACTTTAAGAGCTATAGATAGATCTATAAATTATGAATTTTATCCAAAAGCTTCGATCATACATTTATAAAAATAGTTTCATTTAACACAAAATAATTAATAAAATTTAATATGCAATATTTATTCAAAAGCATTTGATAAGTACTTTTTCCTAACGTTTATCTAGAAGAGTTCTTCAATAGTAAAATAGCGGTAAAATATAAATGATCTTTGAAGTTCCGATATAACAACCTCAGGCATTCTATTTTAGAACCGCTTTATTTTAAGAGTTTCTTAAATCTCGAGTCGAGTGTACTCATATTTGTATGCGGTTTGATATCTTAATTTTCAAGTATAAACTAACTGCAAATATCCAATAAATATTCGAAAAATTCTTATTAAAAATAACAGTAACTAAATAATAATTAAAAAATGAAATAAATATTTCATATATCTGATACGCATGAAAAATATCATTGTTATTTATCTAAAAAATGTAGAAATATCATAAAAAAATATTTTGTATATGTGATAATTTTTATCAATGTATTGAGGCATAAAGGATTCAAAATATTTAACTACTTTCTACATCAATCAATTCAGAACAAAGCAATATTCGGAGCTATGGAAAATTTGATGAATCGCAATTATTTTTGTTAAACGGCTGTTTTCCTTGTATGTTTTGTAGATATATTATTTCAATATTTTTTTTTTAAACTTAATGCACAAACGTTTATTTCTATAATTATTTTTTTTAAATACAAATAAAGACTTCAACCATTGCTACCATTAAACTAGATTTAACATTTTTTTAATTCAACGAATAATTAAAACTCAAAGTCATACCACATAATTTACTGGTTTAGGAAGAGATCAAAATGGCTACATGTTTCGGCCAAACGATGGCCATCATCAGGCCTACAATACAAATTAAAATTGGAATATAACAATACATACTTAAAAAATTAATGACGAAGTTACACATGATGTTAAAATTTATATAACCCCAAGCCCCCCAAACTAGAGGGTCAGAAAAACCTTTATGATAACAACACAGTGCATCCTACGATTCACTACTGAAGAAAAATTAAGTTTTTAAAAGTAAATTTTAAGTCGCAACTACCATGCGGCACCTAAAAAGTGACAGTTGACAGACAAGCAAAAGTAAAATAATTTGACATAAAGAACAGAACCAATAGGGAACGGGGCAACACACCACAAGTGGAAAACCAAATTATTAGAGGCGAATTTATAGATTAATTAAAAAAGAAGAAGAAATGGTAAAAGAAGAAGATAACCTATATTTTTTTTTTAATTACTTACTCAAAGCGAACCGGTGAGATTTCTTTATCGTGACTCGGATTGAAAATTTTGTCCGCAGTTAATTGACGATATAAACCAAGTTGTGACACAACCGAAATTTTAAAATTTGGCTTAGTTTAACAGCTAAAATTTGAAATCTAATAAAAAAATTGCGCACAAAAAAAAACAAAGCTTGGATATTAAATAAATGAAGTTCTCGAAGCAAAAAAAGTTTCTCCACCATCCACTCCGAGCCGAGCGCAGCGAGGTTCGGAGCAATCAATTCAATCTGTATAGGGAAACTTTTAGAGTTTTTCTTTAATTCTCTGGTGCACTAATTTCAATAAGAATCTGGATCGTAGGTTTATTGTGATGCGACGACTGATATTTAATGAAGAAAAGAATAACAAGCTACGTTGAATATCTACATATATTTACAATTATCTCTTATGGCGGTACAAGTAAACTCGTGATGTTAAGCTCGCTGAATTTATAGTTTCTAACTGTACATACAGATCCTGAAATGATCACTTTTAAAAACTAATTTTCTATTAAATTTGGCAACACAGGAGATACACTAAGAGTGAACACGACTTGACAGTTAAAAGGAAGAATAAGGAATGTTTATAAGGTTTGAAAAAGGGACTAACTCGGTAATAAATACATAAGGAAGGGTCTGACTTACTTGTTGAAGTATTTTTAACATATTCCCAAAACATTGAAGTGTCTAACTTTAATAGAAGCATAAAGTAAATAATTTACACCAGGACAGACAAAAAAGGAAAATAAAGAAGTCAAGACGTTTTTGTTTTTCCTTAATTTCCTCATTTTGTAAACGTCCGCCAACGCAAAGAAAGTTATTTAGATATGGATTAATAAGTAGAATATTTTTATTAGAAATGGCGGTTTGGACAATGATTTTAATTGAATTATTCGAAGGACCAGCTATAGAGCAGAATGTATTTCGTTGACCACCAAGAAACCAGTAAGTTTGGTACTTGGTCATTTGGAGTTGAATACAAATCGGAGCTACATTATGAAGTAATTTATTGAACTGGGAGTATTTTGCAAATAATGGCGACCAAATTTCATTTTTATCGTTTAAATTTGATAGAACTTGAAGAAGCAGGTTTTCTTTGTTCTGGTACTTGAGTTCGAATCAAATTTATACAAATTTAGTACAAAGTCAAAGAGAAAATTAAGTTCAATGCCACCAAATGTATGATTTTATGAGCTCTGGAACCAATAAAATATCTGCAGGATTTTTGGAGAAAATGATAAGTAGAATAGCAATGACAGTCATGGCCCGCTTCTTATGGATATTAACATGAAAAATCGCTAAGGTCCGTTTTGGTAATTTTTGGCTCAATCAAGGTCACTCGTGACGACATCAGATCTCACAGCGCCCATTACTGCGCATTATTAGCCACGTTACGTTAGCGAAATCATCTGTAAAATAAAAATTGATCTACTTTAGATCCGCTTTTGATCAGGTCTCGAACAGGTCTGAAACCGCTTTCGAATAGGTCTCGAACAGCTCTAGAATAGCTTTAAACAGCTCTCGAATAGCTTTAAACAGCTATTGAATAGCTTTAAATAGCTCTCGAACAGCTTTATTATCAATCACTTCTAATGCCCTATCACTCCTATCCACATAATCATCATCACTATTTGTTAATGTTACTGTTTTATTAACTTCTGACCAAAAGCTGTTCCTGAGCTGTTTAAAGCTGTTCAAGAGCTGTTTACAGATGTTCAAGAGCTGTTCAACAGCTGCTTCAGACCTGTTCGAGACTTGATCAAAAGCGGATCAAAAGGAGATCAATTTTTTTTTCACAAATGATTTCGCTAACGTCAAAGGTCACGTGGCTAATAATGCGCAGTAAATGAGGTCTGATGATGGTCTCAGAATGGATCTTAGCGATTTACTCTGTTAATTTCCATAAGAAGTGAGCCAGAACTGTCATTGCTATTCTACTATGATATGCCGCCATTATCAATTAGAGGAAAGAAATTGAGTTTAAGAAACTCTGTTGGCTACGAACGTGGACCAGCATGAAGGATGAGACTCTAACTAATGAAAAGCTATTTGAAAATCTGTTCATAAGTTTATAGAATTTAAATTAATTTTATTTTGAAAAATGTCAAGTATCTTTAATGTAAGTTTAGCTAATAACACCATTGTACAAAGTAACTCCAGTAGTCATGGAAACAACATAACACCTGGAAGTGATTAACATACATGTTACTGTACTGTAGGAATAAATTGTTTTAAAACAAATACAAGTAGCATAAGCTTTTAAAGTACTATCTGCAAGACCATGAACTTGAATTTTAACCATTGATTTTGGTGAAAATAGAAGGCGCGGAATTTTTATTTTTTTTAAAAACGAAATGGCGTTAGTAAATTTCGTGACCAACCTAAAATTTAAAACTTTGGCAGCCATATTTTACCTACAAATATGAATGGATCAAAAAATCCTAAGGAGTCGAACATTTGAGACATAATAAACAATGCTTTCATGGAATTTCGTCTGAATACATTTTTGACAGATAAATGGAGAAATTATTCTTTAATAGAGACTTTTAGCACCTCACCCGCTAATGTTAATGCTAACGCTAATTTTTATTTCGAGCTGACTGTGCAAGTTCACGTAAATTTTCTGAAATAACAGATTTGTCATAACTGATACATGACATAACCTAAAATGTAGAAAAACGCAATTGCTTTGCTATACCTCTATTTTTTAAATTAAAGTTTAGCGTTAACGTTAGCGTTAGTGGGTGAAGTGCTAAAACTCTCTTGGGTTCCATGAGAGCCCTATGATTATTTTCCATTTTGATTTCGTTATCAATTGGATCGTGAGATTCGCCATAAAGTCTTCTAAACTTGGAGGAATTTGAAGACCATTTCTGTAAGCTGAATTTAATAACTGATTTAATTCCTTATAAAGGAGGCTAGTATCTTTGTCCAGTAGGAGCAAGCATATAAAATGTTATCGATGAAGGGTTTGATACAACAAGACATCTGCAGCTAAAGGATATTTAGTTTTGTAATTGGAAGAAGCTTATCCTTTTAAATCTATGGCAGAAAGAAACGAGGAGAACGTAACACCATACGTTAATATAGTTAGTTGAATACATTGAAGCGGCTTCTGAGGGGAGTCTCTTGATAATATATTTTGGAGGTTGGTTTGATCAGGTTTAACTTTTACCTGACTATATATTTTCATAACCATCATGTGAAAATAGCTTTACTACCGCAATTGAAAGTGTGATATGGGATAGCAAGGTAGACATGTAGAGTATCTCAATGTTGGGAAGATAAACAGTATATACTTTCAACAACAAATTTCTTTACAGGTACATGTTTATATTAAACCGATAATGAATCAAGAATCGAGAATGAATAATACATCAAAAATGACCCCTCTTAAAGATATAACAACCTATATATGCATATCCAACGATAAACATTTCCTCGCCTGGGCACCGGCCGGCATAACACCTCTGTGTCACTATTAATGTTGCCTGAGGACTCTCTGGAATTTTTTACTCTAGAAAACGTATGAAATTTGCATTTTGTACAATTGGCAATTATTGCAAATTGCGAGGAATAAAGCGCCAATTTTGATTTGGAACAATGCTAGTTTCAGCTGTTCGTAAATCGATACTATTAGCAACAGCACTATGCTGTGCATTATATCTAACATTTCTTGATGCTGGGTGTGTAATGGAATTTTGATAAATATTTGTATGTGTTTGTGGTGTTTTTTTCACGCATACCGAACAACCCTTTGATTTATATTCTGTCACTAAGTGCTTGGCCCCAATACGGTTAAATTACAATGATTGGAATTTTAGAAAATTATATTTTTCCTCCACGGATAATCGAGAAAAATTGTTACATTTAGAAGAATCCTAAGGAAGGTTTTTGAACATGAAGAGAAGTTTTATCCTCGAGACAGTGGAATTTAAGGACTCTAAAGTATTAATTCAAGGATTTCGTAAAATTCTTTTAATGTAGGATGTTTCCTTGTAACAAAGTAATTTTTTCTGTAAGAATTAAAATATATAAATTAAATCGCGCACGGCACTGAGAGACGCTTCAAATATAAGATGAATCGTACTAGATGAACCTCCGTCCGACAGATGGAGGCACTTGCATCTGTGCCTTATACGCCGAAGTTCTTATCGAGTAGGACAAACAGTTGTCGGTAGATGCAGTTGCAGCTCGAAGTCCGAGTTCCAGCGGCAGTCCCAGTTGTAGTTTCAGTGGTAGTCTGAGTTCGAGCTGAGAACCAGTCCAGAACCAGCCAGCTAAATTTAGAAATAGGTCAAGCTGAGCTGAAGCCAAGTTCAATTGTACTGGAGGCCAGAACCAAGTTGCTGTGGCCATCCAAATTCCAGTGGCAGTCCCTCCCTTTAGGTTAGCTTAGGTTAGGTTCAATGTGAGTGGAGCGTTTGCTCGCTCCTCCACTGCGACCAGCAGAGGCCTATTGTGGTTAACCCCTATGAGCTATAATTCACCATACAATCCACACCTTCTCACGAAGTCTATGGTTATTCTCCTTTCTCCGGATTTAGCTTTTACCTGTTAATTTTATTTGTTTTGAGTTTTAACATCCCAGCAGCGGAATATCCAGGTACTTAACCCAGTAGGGTAAGTAAAGACCACCCTTCCGGTTTACAGTAATGTTGGACGATACCATAACGACCCCTGGAGTATTTTCATTCTCCACTGACTCTGCCCGTGCAGTGACCTTCATACTATAAACGGAAGGTGGCGCCCGAATCAATCCTAAACCTGTACTAAGGCGCCAAAAGACCGCTTGCGGACGCAAAGAGCGTTACACCCTTTTTTTTAAGATGATATTTATTAAGATTAAGTTCTAATATTCCACAGTGTCTCATAGAGTTTTTAATGAATCAATAATTGCGAATGGCTAAATTTTTAATAGTTAATAAATATCCATCTTTTGATTAAAAACACACATACTAGCTTCAAAAACGTTACTTATTATCTTCTATCTTGAAATCATCTGTATTTACCTTTAATTTAAACAATCAAAACTCTCGATTAGCTCATATTTATTGTCTTGATGATGTGTAATTTTTAAAAATTTCTAGTAAATAATTGATCTATAGATATATCAACAAAAACTAGTATGTTAATTTTGTCTGAGAGTATAATTGAAGAGGTCATCATGTTTTTAGAAAACATAAGTAGGTTATAGACTTTTATTAATTTGAGTTAATTATAAGCAAATAATGAATTAATAATTTTTAAATAAAATTTATACCTAATTCTATAAAAATATACGGCACTAACAAAATCAATATAAAAAACTATTCCACCAAGATTTTCTCAGACACCAGTTGCATTTTATAAATAAAATTCTTGAGCTGTTTTCTTTATCCGTATAAAAGTTTTTCGAAAAGTCGACTTGAAAGCCGTGATTTGAAATATACCAGGACTAAAACAAATCTGTCGCCGCACTGTTTACATCAAGATTTCTTTTACCCATGTGAAACCTTTCTTATGTTTGTTTGTGATTATTTACAGCGTATTCCATCTGCTTGCGTGTTGCCGTAAAAATGAGGCTAAAAGCAGTACTCGTGGTTGTTTTTGTATATAACAAAAGTTCTTTTTTACGATTTCTGAAAACAGTAAAAGAAATAATTTAGTTAAGTTAAAATAAATTAATATTTATAAAATAATTTGAAAAACGATAGTAATAAAAGATAAAAAAATAGTTAAAAATATCATTAAATGAATTAAAAAAAAGTCTAATAATAAACTTTTTAGAAAACAATTAAAATACATCAGGATACGAAGAGAATCAGAAATATACTCCTACTACTAAAGTTGATGTAAAGATATATAGACAAAATGTTGAAACAAAAGTCGTGAAAAGAGTTTGGGTAAAGATTATAAAAAAATAATTAAGGCAACCAGAACATATTTAAAAGCCTGCTTAAAATAGAAAAGGATTAATAAGAATTAAAACTGATAAAAGGTAACCAAGACGCAGATTGGTGGAATAGGAACTTTCCTAAGAAAAGAGCGGAAGTCCACAGACTTTTATTCAGTCCAAAAAAGCTGGTAACTGAGAAGCTTTTAAGACATCCAGAAGGGAATACAGTTTAAAGGTTAATTCCTGAAATAAATCATGTAAGAACATAAAGAGTATTACTGAGTGCTTCAGAATCAGTAAAATACTGTAAAGGAAAAAATGAGGGGTAATCCCACCCAACTTTCCGAACACTCCTAGTAAAGTAAATCATACACAACAACATTAGTATTATTGCAAAAAATCTAGATGAATTTAAAATTTTTCTTGAAGAATTAGACTTATGCATGGATTGTATAGTTCTGACTGAGACAAGAACTGTACCTGATATAAATCTGTATTGCTTAAAGGGTTATACCACCTTATATAATAATGGTCAACTGAATCAAAATGACGGAGTTATAGTTTTTGTAAGGTCAGAGCTGTACATATCCCATGAAAACATAGAGCTAGGAGGCACATTTTTTTTACAAGCAAAATTAAAATTTAATCAGAATTATCTATATGTAAATGCTTTCTACAGATCACCATCAAATAGGCAGATAGATGTTTTTGTTGAAGAATTGAATAATATATAAGAGACACATCCTAATGACTTTCGCTATAGTTTCTTCTTAGGGGATATAAATATAAATTTGTTAGACAACACGCAGGACGTCCAAAACTATCTAACGACACTTGGTGAATACGGAAAAAAGTAAATTTTCACTACCTTTTATGAATAAGAAAATAGGACAAAAATGTCATCTTTTTCTAGGTCCGAAAATTTTTAATTCTATTCCTGAAAATCTTAAAAATTACTCAAATTTAAAATCATTTAAAAAGAAAATAACACAATACATTATGACAACTTCGCGACTCTACATCCACTCGTTAATAGATTAAACTAAATTACACTAAAATAATGATTAAAAACAAAAACGCTATCTGACTGCTAATATTGTGCTGGGACCTACCTACATATCATTAAAAAAAAAAAAAAAAAAAAAAAAAAAAAAAAAAAAAAAAAAAAAAAAAAAAAAAAAAATTTAATGTTTTATAATAAAAAATTTAATGTTTTATAATATTGTCTATATTTTAATGTACTTCTTGTTATTGTATTGTATTGTATTGTACAGTAATTGTTTCATCGATTATTTTAGTTTTTCTGCATCAAAATACATTAATAAAACTAGTTTACAAAAATTAAAAAAAACTTTTTATAATTTCGTATAATTTCTACAAGTATTATTTTAAAATTATGAAAAATTTCACACATAAAGTACTTTTTGATCCCTTTCGGATGTACTATTTGCTTTTTTCATTTGTTTTACCATTTTCTATAAAACAAAAGAACAAAAAATTAATTTCTTTTTATTTTGTTTATAATAATTACAATGTTAAATTTGAAGAGACTAAATTTTTTTTATATTACCTATCGAATGGTATATATCTCATATTCATATCTTTAATATTTTTGAAGTTATTCAATTTTTTTTAACTTACATTAAATTTCAAAAAAAAATTATGAATTCTACAATTTCTTGAATAAAACTTTGAAAAAAATCATAATTATAGAGTTTTTTACTTGAAATAAGGGTTTTTTCTTTAAATTTTTAATATTAATATTAACCTTAAAAAAAATAAAACCTTTTAATAAATAGTTAATATATCATTCAAATTTATTCAAAATGGGAAACAGACCTTTTGTTAGGTTTTCTGGATCAAAATGCATTAATAAAGATAGTTTAAAAAACTAAAAAAAAATCAAATTTTCTGTCAAAAATTACCTTTTTACATTTTCTGCTATAACTTTTACAAATACTATGTTAAAATTATGAAATAATTTACACACATATTCCTTTTGGATCATTTTGGGATACGCTATTTAGTTTATACTTATTGATAAAACGAAATTACAAAAAATTAAAAGAATCTTTATTTTGGTTATAATAATTACAATTCTCAATTCCAAGAAACTAAAATACATTTTGAATTTAGAGTTTTATATTATCTTTCGAACGGTGAAAATCCCGTTTCAATAACTTTAATATTTTAGAAGTTATTAAATTTAGTTTAAAATCGTAATATAATTTTAAATGTTTTTAGCCAATTTTTAAAAAATTCCACAATTTTTGTAATAAAATTTTGAAAAAAATTACAATTATAAAATTAGTTATTACAAATTTAAAGATATTTTTTTTAAATTTTTTATAAATGAAACTAAAATTTAAGCAAAACTGAACAAAAGTGTGAAAGTGAAATTAAGATATCTTAAAAACTAACAAAGTTATAACATTTTAAAGTTGCGTTTGGCATTTCGTTCGATTCAGTGGCCTGACGTCATTTCTCCTAATTAATATACGAAACTGGATTATAAACAAAAAGACGTATCGCGCTTCTTTATTCTCGTTATTCCTCGCATAAATTAGTCCGAAATCATCATCAAGCCTAGAAGTAAATCGTTTAAAGAACATTACAAATAAATATAATTTTCACCTTAACTTACCCTTATTTAAGTACCAGGGGAGAGAAAAATTATCACAAAATAGTAAAAGCTAT
Source organism: Neocrepidodera transversa (assembly GCA_963243735.1). Lineage (NCBI taxonomy): Eukaryota > Metazoa > Arthropoda > Insecta > Coleoptera > Chrysomelidae > Neocrepidodera > Neocrepidodera transversa. Next base: position 9,008,953 of record OY725347.1, read on the forward strand.
TAGGTTTATGTTTCTTAATAATTATATATTTTTTTTATTTTATATGTTTTGATATAAAATTTTACATGTCTCAATTCATGCTCGCTGGGACCAATTAATCTTATAGAATATGCGCTAGCTATAATGTGGACTGGTGAAATTAATTGGCTCAGATACCGGTTTTTTCGGTTTCTTTATCATAGATGCTTATGCTTTTATTTACAGCTTCCTCAAATAAAAAGTTAACGAACCGCTACTGACCATAAATCATCAGTAAATCGACCCGAAGCGTTACAGCAAATAATAAAAGCCGTCCCTTTCTATCACAAGATTTTTGGGTTCAACTTTAATTTATAGTGTATTGTATATGTGACTGCACAATATAATTTGTCTAATTAATATTTAAAAAACTTCTACAATGATGGTATTTATTTCATGGTTTGTCAGTAATTGTAAAATTAACAAACTATTTTAATGAAAATCATTATGGATTGAAGCATAATAAACTGGTTTTTAATCAATCATACTAACATAGAACGACACGCAAAGAATTTTAATTATTGACATAAATGATTAGAAAAAAATGAATTATTAAATAAGATTTGCTTTCATTCATAAAAGTTGCCCACTAAATACATTATTTTAATTTATTATCGATTTTTAATTTCATTAGAAATAATTATAGGTAAATTTTGTAGGCTTTTAAATAAATATTTACCATGACTTGCTCAGTTTATTATTTCTTATTAATTTGTTTTGTGAAATAAATGAAACTAAATAAAAATAAATGAAAATAAACGAAAATAAATGAAAACGAATGAGAATAAATAAAAGTAAATGAAAATGAATGAAAACAAGTGAAAATAAATGAAAATAAATAAAAATTAACGAAAATAAATGAAAATTATTGAAAATAAATAAAAGTAAATGAAAAAAATGAAAATCAATGAAAATCAATAAAAATAAATGAAAATAAATATAAATATATGAAAATAAAATGAAAATAAATGAAAATAAATGAAAATAAATGAAAATAAATGAAAATAAATGAAAATAAATGAAAATAAATGAAAATAAATGAAAATAAATGAAAATAAATGAAAATAAATGAAAATAAATGAAAATAAATGAAAATAAATGAAAATAAATGAAAATAAATGAAAATAAATGAAAATAAATGAAAATAAATGAAAATAAATGAAAATAAATGAAAAGAAATGAAAATAAATGAAAATAAATGAAAATAAATGAAAATAAATGAAAATAAATGAAAATAAATGAAAATAAATGAAAATAAATGAAAATAAATGAAAATAAATGAAAATAAATGAAAATAAATGAAAATAAATGAAAATAAATGAAAATAAATGAAAATAAATGAAAATAAATGAAAATAAATGAAAATAAATGAAAATAAATGAAAATAAATGAAAATAAATGAAAATAAATGAAAATAAATGAAAATAAATGAAAATAAATGAAAATAAATGAAAATAAATGAAAATAAATGAAAATAAATGAAAATAAATGAAAATAAATGAAAATAAATGAAAATAAATGAAAATAAATGAAAATAAATGAAAATAAATGAAAATAAATGAAAATAAATGAAAATAAATGAAAATAAATGAAAATAAATGAAAATAAATGAAAATAAATGAAAATAAATGAAAATAAATGAAAATAAATGAAAATAAATGAAAATAAATGAAAATAAATGAAAATAAATGAAAATAAATGAAAATAAATGAAAATAAATGAAAATAAATGAAAATAAATGAAAATAAATGAAAATAAATGAAAATAAATGAAAATAAATGAAAATAAATGAAAATAAAGGAAAATAAATGAAAACAAATAAAAATAAATGAGAATAAATAAAAATAAATGAAAATGATTGAAAATCAATAAAAATAAATAAAAATAAATGAATATAAACGAAAATAAATGACAAAACAGTTTTAAAAGTATAGAAATGTAGTCACAACGTTCTAAAATTTTAAATCTCATAAAAAGTACTTCTTGCGTCACTATAAAGGCGTAGTTTAATTAGAATTACACTCAAAGATCAATCGCACGTGATTTTTAGCTGAATTTATTAAAAAAATTTGATAAACAATTAAATTTATTTTAACTTGTTAAGGTCTTCAGGTGAAACATTATAAAATTTGTTTATTGTAAGAGGCAAGGAAAATCTTAGTGATGGATATAACTTTTATTAAAATGAATATTTTTTTTATTTAAACACACTGTAGCTATCCTTATGAAATTTTAATATTATAAATATATAAGTATATTTGAATTTTGTAAAGTACCAATAACATTTAAAATCTGTCAATGGAATTAAATTTTTCAAATTCGTTTAATATTAATTTAGACAGTATTCAGCGCCTAGATTTTCAAAGGAAATCAATTTGTCAAACGCTCTTATCGTAAAATATTCCAATCGGAGCGTTTAATTAAAAACTTTTTAAGTTTGTGGAGATTTAAGATAGTGTTAAATTAAATTAATTAGCCCGGAAAGACCAATTTAATCTTCTTCAAACCAAAAAAAAAATAGAAGGAAGTGACTTCAACGTGGAAAATAAAATATAGGTACTATTAATTTGGTGTTTAAATGATATAGAGTTTCCGTTTAAGAATAACGTGTTGGTACTTTACAAAATAAAACCATTAATTTTAGTAGATTTTTTAATTCATTACTTTTGTTCAACGAAAAATGGAGTTACACAAGGTTCACTAGTTAGACCCATCTTGTATAATATGTTTGCTACGTGGTGATGTCACATTTAATATTTTTACAGTTTCAGATAGGTGGAATAGAATTTGAATATGTCAAAAATTATTTATATTTATTTTTGAATCAAGGGCGCCATCTAGTTTATTTTTTTGTTACACCAGAAAATTAAACGGTAACAAAAACTGATAAACCATTGTTATATACAGGTTCAGATTTAGATTAAAGCGGAAATTAAAAAATAATTTACATCAATTATTTATAAAAAAAAATAATTTTGATAATAAAACAAATATTCATATTGTAAATGTTTCAATATAATACTTTAATTATAAATGAATTTAATTAAATAAAATAAATACTATAATTATAATTAAAGACAAAAGGTAACAATTTAAAAAAAAACAACAAAAATGTACCGATAGTAACGGAGATAGACGCTATTGTCCGTTTAGCTTTGCTACTGCGTATGATTTTTTATTATCGACTTATTCTACGTCACATTAGTAATTTTTTCCGTTCAATTTGGACTAACAGTAATAGAGGCGTAGTTTATGAGCATGTTCTTTTTTTACAAATTTATTCTACGTCATATTTCAAATATAAAATCGGTTTCCGATTTCAATTTGAAACAATAGTAAGAAAGATATATGCTAGTGCCCTTTTTTGTGTTGTTACTGTATATGATTTTTCATTATCAATTTATTCTACGTTAGAATTTTTAACCTGACCAATTAAAATATCTTTTTCTACAAGCGTGCGGAAAAGTATACTTTTCCGCACGCATTTGAGTGCGGAAAGTTGTACTTTTCCGCACGCTTGTAAAAAAAATACTTTTTGCTATTTTTTTTTTTAATTCTAGGCGCTTGTAGAAAAAATGCTTTTTGCCAATTTTTTTTTTATTCTAGGCGCTTTTAGAGAAAATATTGTTCCTAACACTTGCGTAAAGTATCTTTTCCCCCACTTAATTGCATACCCGAACTCCGCTTCGCGTCGTTCGGGCAACTGCAATTGCGTGCGGAAAAGTATAACTTTCCGCACTTGTTAGGAAAATAACTATATTCGTCTCATTTATAGTACAAAGCAATTTTTCTCGTTCAATTTGGACAAATTGATTTTATTATACATTTTTATTGAAATTAAATTTTTTAGGGTATTTCATCCCAGTTTTTTAACTTTTCCCATGTTTCCCCATTTTTTCCGCCTTTTCTTGTTGTTTTTTTCCAATATTTTTGGATTTTTTATGGTTTATTTTCATTTTGTTTTATTTTTTTTTTAGATGTTTTTCAGGGTTTTCTAATTTACTCCCGGATTGTTTACTGTTTATAACGGTTTTATACGATTTGTTACGATTTTTTTACAATTTTTGATGTTTTACAATCATTTAGCATTATTTACGATTTTTTACAATTTGTCACGATTTTTCACGATTTTTTACGATTTTCTCCATTTTTTTATTAATTGTTTTAGGTATTTTATCCTATTTTTTTTATCTTTGCCTATCTTTCCCCATTTTTGCGCCTTTTTTTTGTTTTTTTGAATTTTTTCAGATTTTTATGGGTTTTTTTATTTTGTTTTATTTTTTTTAATTTTTTATTTTACTCTCGTTTTTTCGGGTTTTTTACTGTTTATTACGGTTTTTTACGATTTGTCACGATTTTTTTAAATTTTTTATGTTTTACAATCATTTACCATTATTTACGAAATTTTACACTTTTTTACGATTTTTTTACTAGTTTTTAAGATTCTTCACGTTTTTTTACAATTTTTTGGCATTTTTTACGGACAATTACGGTTTTTTACGATTTTTTACAATTTTTCATGATTTTTCACGATTTTTTACGATTTTCTCCATTTTTTTATTAATTGTTTTAGGTATTTTATCCTATTTTTTTTAATCTTTGCCTATCTTTCCCCATTTTTTCCGCCTTTTTTTTGTTTTTTTTAATTTTTTCAGATTTTTTATGGGTTTTATTACTTTGTTTGACTTTTTTTTTGGTTTTTTCAATTTTTTTTAATTTACTCTCGTTTTTTCGGTTTTTTTACTGTTTATTACGTTTTTTTACTATTTGTCACGATTTTCTACAATTTTTTATGTTTTACGATCATTTAGCATTATTTACGAAATGTTACCAGTTTTTTTTACAAGTTTTTTACAATTTTTTACGATTTTTTACTGGTTTTTAAGGTTTTTTACGAGTTTTCGGCATTTCTTACTGGTTTAAGGATTATTACGGTTTTTTACGATTTTTCACGATTTTTTACCATTTCTTACATTTTTACGATTTTTTTCAATTTTTCACGATTTTTTACGATTTTCTCCGTTTTTTTATTAATTTTTTTAGGGTATTTCATCCCCATTTTTTTCAATTTTCACGATTTTCTTCATTTTTTCAATAATTTTTTAGGTATTTTATCCTATTTGTTTTATCTTTGCATATCTTTCCCTATTTTTTCGCCTATTTTTTGTTTTTAGAATTTTTTCCGATTTTTTTGGTGTTTTTATTTTATTTTCAATTTCTTCAAATTTACTCGCGTTTTTTCGGTTTTTTACGGTTTTTTACGCTTTTTTTACGATTTCTTACGATTTTTTACAATTTTTTATGTTCTACGATTATTTAGCATTATTTACAAAATTATACGATTTTTTACCAGTGTTTTTTCCAATTTTTTACAATTTTTTACGTTTGTTTATGGTTTTTTAAATTTTTTAGGATTTTCTACATTTTTTTTATGATTTTTTAGCAGTATTTACAATTTTTTAGTGATTATTACGCTTTTTTAAGATTCTTCACGATTTTTTTCCTTTTTTTATGTTTTTTTTTTGTAAGATTTTTTACAATTTTTTAGGATTTATCACGATTTTTTACGATTTTCTCTAGTTTTTCCTACCTTTCTTAATTTTTCAAAAATCCATAAAAAATCGTAAAAAAAACTTAAAAAATCGTAAAACATCGTAAAAATCGTAAAAACTTGTAAAAATTAGCGAATTAATTTTATAATAATTAGAACAATAAAACAAAAGTTGTAAAGAGTTTAACTATCTAAAATCTTCCTATGTTACCTTTTTTTTGTTAATTAAAAAATTTTACAAGCAAATTTTAAAAGTGCGGTAAACCCCAAAATGTTATATACAGGGAGGCGCAAATTTAATTGAATTGAGAGGAGTAATAAAAGGGATAGATATTTTTTCATTGACAGGTTTGAGCGGTAAAAGATAAATATTTTTACATAGACAGGTTCAAGGCGAAAAATTTCAAAAATTACAAAAATTAAAAAAAAAAACAAATATTCTAAAAAATCAAATATTTCAATTTTAAAAAATTAAAAAAAATCAAATATTAAATAATGCTTAAATGTTTACATTAAATTATCTACAATTAAAAATAATATAACTATGGTGCAGACCAACGCGACGCGTATATGGTGTTCCACCCTGTATATTGGTACAGTATAATACAATAACAAATTCTTTATTTCAGTTTGCTGTGTTTTTTTACATTTTAAAATTATTACATTTTTCATGTAGGTTAAAATAGATTAAAATAAATAATTTTATTTTTATTTCAATAATCCGATACAAATAATCATATATAATTATCCAATTAAAAAGAAACAAATCATTTTAATCAACCAGTATGATAATATTTTATTATAATTAATGATGCTCAATTAAATTGAACTAAATATTAGAGGTGTCAGAAATGATATAATAATTACTAATTATTTTAATGTTACTTTTTATTTAGAAACCCTGGAGAATTTCAAAAAATTACTTTTATTCACGATATCATGGAATTTCACGTGTAATGTAATGTTTGAGCACCGAAAATTACTTAATTAATTTTAGGAACATATTTTGTTTGGTAGAAAATATAATTAAGGTTTAGAATTGTAAAAAGAAACACGAACATGTCTAAAAATATTAGAATTTAATAAAACCAATAATTCAAAACAACAAATTTATAATCCGATTGTCCTAATTAAAAATATTATTTATTTTAATTATTTTCTACCACAAACTATGTGTCGTTTCATTATTTAAAAAAAAAACTCTTTTTTTTTATGTCATACTAGTTCATTATTGTGTTTTCATTGCTTATTTACCAATTATATAAAAGTGCAGTTTATTGACCGCAAAGTGCATTTTAAGGCCCGCGCTAGCATTGTGACCAAAACAGTTTTTACTTCAGTCCGGACCGGAAGTATTAAAATCATGAAAAAAAATTGAAATTTTTTTGATTAAAGTGAGTTTTCACGACGTTTTGAGCCACCCACAACACTATTATGTGAAAAAAAATCTGGTCTAGATGGATGGATGGATGTGGAGACTATAACTCAAGAACCAGTCGTCCGATTTCAAAAATTCTTTCTCCAGTCGTGTTCTTGTATCTACTAGACGAACCCTATTGTTTTTGGGCACTTTATCTGTAAGGGGATGGAAACTGGAGGGTGTTGAAATTTAAAAAAAATCAGATCTCCGCGATTTTTGAAAATATAAAAAAAGGTCATAAGACTTTTTTTATGCTGTGATTATTGTTAAATTAATTTAACCGAAACTTGTTTTCATCCGACCTACAGGGGTGGAACTGGAGGGGGTTGAAATTCAAAAAATTTATATCTACGCCATTTTCTAAAATATGGAAACAGGTCACAAGACTTTTTTTATGCTCTAACTATTATCAAATTAATTTGTCTGAAACATGATTTAATCGGGCCTAAGTGGGCGGAACTGGAGGGGGTTGAAATTTCAAAAAATTCATATCTACGCTATTTTAGAAAATATTGAAACATGTCATTACACTTTTTCATATCATATTTATTATAAAATTTATTCGTTTGAAAGTTTTTTTGATCTGACCTTATCGTGGGATGAGGTAGCCCAGGTATCAAAAAATATTGGCAAAACTGTAACAAAGTTACTTTTTTCCGTATTATTTAAAATATATAAATTAAATCGCGCACCGCACTGGAGTAAAATTAAATTAAAATTGTGAATAAAAGACCAGTCATACCAGTTGAATCGTCGCCAGGCAGATGGAGACACTGTCGTCTCTGCTTCTTAGACGCTTAAGTTCGTATCGAGTAGGGCAATTCAAACCGTTGTCGGTAGCTGCAGAGACGGCCCGAACAGACTTGCTGTGGCCGTCCCAATTGGAACAGCAGTGCAGTCCGTCGACCTTTAGAGACAGGTCAAGTTGAAGCCAACTTCAGTTATATCCGGAGTCCAGAGCCGTCAGTCCGACTACACCACGCCGCCAAGCCAATCGTCCGTTACACACCTTTTCTCCGCCGGATTTTGCTAATACCCAGGTTACTCAACCAAGTAGGGCAAGTAAAGACCGCCCTTCTGGCCGCCAGTGATTTTGGTCGATACCATAACGACCCCTGGAGTATTTTCTTTCTCCACTGACGCTGCCCGTGCAGTGGCCTTCACACTCTAAACGGAAGGTGGCGCCCGAGGCAATCCGAAACCTGGACTAAGGCGCCAAAGTGACCCGCAACGACCGAAGTGTCGTCGCAAAACATTGTTTTACAATATTTTTTTGGGTTGAAAATATTATCTGAATATTGAATTTTAATATTGGCTAGAAGTCGAAGTGTTAACATTTTGTAAAATTGTCCAAATATTGATTTAAAATAATTCCAAATATTGAAATTCAATGTGGGGGAGATATTGAATTTCAATATTAATTTTCCATATTGGGGAACTATTTATTTACCACAACAATATTATGGGTATCAGAAAATGATATTGATTTTTTACAGTAAATTGGTCTACATATTGGCAAAATATATCTTACATAGATAAGTAGAATATTGATTATGCACACCTTGATATTGAAAATTACCATTACATTTATATTAAAAAAACATATCATTATCATATTTAATAGTAATGTTGGTCCAGTATTGAAAAAATATATCATTACCATATTTAATAATAACGTTGGTCCAATATTGAATTTCGTATTAAGTATCTTGCCAGTGATTTATTTCTTCACAATCTTTATAAAAAAAACATATGTAAGCTGAAAACACTTCACTTTAATAACAAATACGAAGAGAGGTCCAATCTCTAATGGACAAATGTAAAAAAAGTTATCTGATACTTTAGTACCAAGAGTTATTTATATAATTAACGTACAGTGCTAACGCCATCTATGGGTAATATTTTTCAGTATATTATAAATATTTAACATAAATTTCCTACCAATATTGTTTTATTATCTAAGCATTACATTTTGGTCCAATATCATTAGTATATTGAAAATATTTTTTTCGACAAGCGTGCGGAAAAGTATACTTTTCCGCACGCATTTGAGTGCAGAAAGTTGTACTTTTCCGCACTAGTAGAAAAAATACTTTTTGCTAATTTTTTTTTTTAATTCTAGGCGCTTGTAGAAAAAATTTTGTTCCTAACACTTGCGTAAAGTATCTTTTCCCCTATTCAATTGCATGCCCGAACTCCGCTTCACGTCGTTCGGGCAACTGCAATTGCGTGCGGAAAAGTATAACTTTCCGCACTTAGTTAGGAAAATAACTATTCCAATGTTGATTTTATGTGGAAATTCAGTATATTATAAATATTGAATAGAAATGTACAACCAATATTATTTTATTATGTAATAATCGTATTATTTTCCAATATCATTAAAAGAAAATATTTGTTCAATATCGATGTTATACGGAAATTCAATATGTTATAAATGTTTAATATCAATATCTGACCAATATTCTTTAATTATTTGGGTATTATATTTTTGTAAAATATCATTAGTATATTGAAAATATTTTCCCAATATCAAATTTATATATTTTTTTAATATACTATAAATATGTTCAAACAATATTTTACTTATATTGGTTTCAGATGGAAAATATTTACCCTATATTAAAATTTTGAGCCAATATTTTGCCAATGCCTGACCAAGATTCATTGATACCTCGGAGGATGAAAATCTCAAATTTAGACAATAGAAATCTACTTCCCCCTGTCGACCGTACCGACAGGAATTTTTTTCTATTATTCCCTATTATTTCAAATTTTCCCCTATTAGTCCCTATTTTTCCGTATTTGTTTCCATTTTTCTTCATTTTTCCATATTTCCTCCATTTTCCAAATTTTATAAGTTATCGTTTTTATCTATCCAAATTGTTGGGTAATGTCAAATTATTCCTATTATTATATCTGTTTTGATGAAATCAAAACGAATTTACAAATGAACCGTAATTATAAATTGTTGTCACTGATGATGTTAGTTATTTCAGATAAAACGTCGTTAAAAGTGTGAATGTTAATGGTTTATTCATTTTTATAACAAAAAAGGCAGGTCCGTATTTAAAAAAAATTGATTTTATGATGGAAGTTAAGACACTAAATAATAAAACTTTCCTTTTCTTTTTTTTTCTAATAAAAATTCTAGCATTCTTAGTTCTCCCTGTATAACTAGAGAAGGGCGAGAGTCCCTGTAGATTTTTTTTTGATCAATGTAATTTTCTCCAAAATAGTTTTGTCCATTTAATCGTCTTTGTATCTCTTATGGTTTAGATTATAGCAATGTTAGCACATAATAAAACGGGTATATGAATATTTAAAAATAATAAAAAATTAATCTGTTTTGAGTATAATTATTTATTTATTATATTATTTACTTTTTAATATCTGAATACGGCGGAATAGATTTTTAAAAATTCATATCAAAAGGAAATAAATAATTTAGTAAAATATTATTGCATAAAACAAATATTTTTTAATAAAAAAAAAACAATACGATTCATAATAATTATATTTATTTTATTATTTAAATATAGAATAGTGGTCCCAAAATACACCTTTAAATAGCACATTTGATATTGCCATAAAAATTGAGTGACTACCAATAAATATTACAAAATATTGACAGCTAAATTTTGATTTATTTAAAATTGTTTTTCTTTTGTTTCAGGTAAGTTGTCAATTTGGGGAATATCTTAATAACCAAAATGTAGTTCATACACGTAAGTAGATTTAATTTTTAAAAAATTTTAACGCTGTAAATTTTTATTGAGTTTTAATAATGTATCGAATACCTCATTGAATCCGAGGAAAAATGAAAAAAGATTGTAAAATTTTTCCAATTACATCAAAAATGCTAAAAAAAAAATTTTAACCGGATTAAATTTCCTACTTCTAAATATTTTTTACAGGAATATAGAACATAATGTAGGTATTTTATCAGAAAATTTCACATTAACGTATTTGACCCAATCAGCTATAATTATTTTTATCGTCGTCATGGTAACAAGATGTATTTCCGGAAATACTTTTCGTCTAGGATACACCGGAAACATTTTGACATTAGGCAAAATTAAATATTACTTTAATGAAAAATCGAAATTTAATTAAGTACAAAAATAAGCAATCAAAATAGATGAAATAAGTAAAAAATCGGTTATGTCTCCCCAAAACTTTCCCGACGAATATCTACGAATGGTTTTTTTAGATATTTAATGTCAAAGTTTCAAATTTTGACATTTTTTATTTTTGACAGGTGACAATTGGAGAAATAATTTTGACTATTCTGAATAATTTTTCGAGTGCTTTCGAATGACATATTGCAAATCAAACTCCGTGACACATTGCATCTGTCATTTTTTAATAGTGACACTTCCGTTTGACAGATGGGTTCCTCCGACGGGTAACCCAAACCCATATACCAAATTTCAGCTCAATCGGATTAAACGTGTGGCCTCTATCGTGGAAGAATACACACAGACAGACAGACAGGCTTTCATTTAGAAATGGTCTTAATCATCTCAGGTGACCTCAAAATGGATATTTGTATTTATATCTCAAAATACTTTTCCTTCTCGGAAGTGGGTCGGGAAAGTAAAATCATTAAAAATACTTAAATGGAACTTGATTAAATCTTAAAAGAAACTCTTAAAATTTCTAGAAAAATCTTTTTAAAAACTTTTCAAAATCCAAATAACTTTCTAGAAAAACTCAAGAATGAAAAATCGTAGAAAAAATCTTAAAAAATCTTAAAAATATTCTACCATACTATTTAGTACTAAAAAATAATAAAAAAATTTTTAAAAAAACTTTAAATATTTCTATTAAAAATACTTGGAAAGTCCTGGAACAATTTTGGGAAAATTCTTGAAAAATTCGTAAAAAATCCTTTAAAATTCCCGAATGAGTTTTTATCCGAAAACATGAAAAAATATTAAAATAGATAGTAATCCTTAAAAACCTTTTAAGAAAATCGTTAAAAAATCTATTAAAAATCCTTAAACAATCCCTAATTAATATCTTTAAAAAATCCTTAAGAAACACTAAAAAAATCCTTAAAAAAGCATTAAAAATCCTAAAAAAACCTTAATAATCCTTAAAAATCCTTAAAAAATCCCTAAAAAAAATTATTAAAAAAATCTAAATTCCTTAAAGAATAAAAACTCCTTAAAAACCCTTAAAAAAATATTTTTAGATCGTAAAAAAACCCTTAAAAAGTTAAAATTTGTTGAAAAATATTTGTAAAAACTCCATGCAAACACTGAAAAATTCCTTGAATCATCATTGAACAGTTCTTGAAAAATTCGTAAAAAATCCTTTAAAATGCCTTAAAGAATTTTTATTCCAAAACATGAAAAAATATTAAAATAGACTTGCCATACTCAACCTTAAAAATCCTTTCATGAAAATCGTTAAAAAATCGATTAAAAAATCTTTAAACAGTCACCAATTAACATACTTAAAAAAATCTTAAGAAACACTAAAAAAATTTTTAAAGAAAAATTAAAAATCCTAAAAATACCTTAAAAATCCTTAAAAAATCCCTAAAAAAAATTTTAAAAAAAATCTAAATTCCTTAAGGAATAAAAACTCCTTAAAAATCCTGAAAAAAATATTTTTAGATCGTAAAAAAACCCTTAAAAAGTTAAAATTTGTTGAAAAATCTTTGTAAAAACTTTACAAAATCGAAAAAACTTTCTAAAACTCAAGAATAAGAAATCCTGGAAAAAAAATTGTAAAAATTCCATGCAAATACTGAAAAATTCCTTGAACTATCATTGAATAATTCTTGAAAAATTCGTATAAAATCCTTTAAAATTCCTTAATTAATTTTTATTCCAAAACATAAAAAAATATTAAAATAGACTTGCCATACTCAACCTTAAAAATCCTTTCATGAAAATCGTTAAAAAATCGATTAAAAATCCTTAAACAGTCCCTAATTAATATCTTTAAAAAATCTTAAGAAACACTAAAAAAATCCTTAAAAAAGCTTTAAAGTCCCTAAAAAATCCTTAAAAAAAATCTAAAATCCCTAAAGAATCCTTAAAAAATTCTTGATAAATCCTGAAAAACTCGTTTGAAATCCTTAAAAAATCCGTAAAAAACCCTTAAAAAATCATTGAAAACTCCTTAAAAAACCCTTAAAAACTCCTTAAAAAATCCTTAAAAAATCCTGAAAAAATCCTTAAAAAATCCTTAAAAAAACCTTATTAGATCGTAAAGAAACCCTTAAAAATCTTTAAAAAAAATCTAAAATCCCTAAAGAATCCTTAAAAAATTCTATAAATCATTAAAAACTCTTTAGAAATCCTTAAAAAATCCTTAAAAAAACCTTATTAGATCGCAAAGAACCCCTGAAAAATTTAAAATTTGTTGAAAAATCTTTGTAAAAACTTTGCAAAAACCAAATAACTTTCTAAAACTAAAGATTTTTTATTTCTAAACATGAAAAAATATTAAAATAGACATGCCACACTCAACCTTAAAGATCCTTTCATGAAAATCGTTAAAAAATCGATTAAAAATCTTTAAACGGTCCCTTATTAATATCTTTAAAAAATCCTTACGTAACACTAAAAAAAAATCCTTAAAAAATTATTAAATCGATTAAAAATCCTTAAGCAGTCAGTAATTAATAAATTTAAAAAATCCTTAAGAAACACTAAAAAAAATCCTTAAAAAATCATTAAAAATCCTAAAAAAAACCTTAAATATCCTTATAAAATGCCTAAAAAAATTCTTAAAAAAATCTAAATTCCTTAAAGGATAAAAACTCCTTAAAAATCCTTAAAAAATATTATTAGATCGTAAAAAAAAACCTTTAAAAACTTAAAATTTGTTAAAAAATCTTTGTAAAAACTTTACAAAATCAAAATAACTTTCTAAAACTCAAAAATAAGAAATCCTGAAAAAAAATCGTAAAATACCATGCAAATGCTGAAAAATTCCTTGAACAATCATTGAATAATTCTTGAAAAATTCGTAAAAAATCCTTTAAAATTCCTTAATTAATTTTTATTCCAAAACATGAAAAAATATTAAAATAGACTTGCCATAATCAACCTTAAAAAATCCATTCATGAAAATAGTCAAAACATCGATTAAAACTCCTTAAACAGTCCGTAATTAATATATTTAAAAAATCCTTAAGAAACACCAAAGAATCCTTAAAAGTATTGCAAAAACCTTAAAAATTCTTAAAAAATCCCTAAAAAATCCCTAAAAAATCTAAAATCCTTAAAGAATCCTTGATAAATCCTTAAAAATCCTTAAAAAATCTTATTAGATCTTAAAAAACCCATAAAAATCTAAAATTTGTTGAAAACTCATTGTAAAAAATTTTGCAATATCCAAATAACTTTCTAAACTCAAGAATGAGAAATGCTGAAAAAAAATCGTAAATTTTCCATGCAAAAACTGAAAAATTCCTTGAACCATCATTGAATAATTCTTGAAAAATTCGTAAAAAATCCTTTAAAATTCTTTAAAGAATTTTTATTCCAAAACACGAATAAATAATAAAATAGGCTTGCCATGATCAACCTTAAAAATCCTTTCATGAAAATTAATATCTTTAAAAAATCCTTAAGAAACACTAAAAAAATCCTTAAAAAATCCGTAAAAAACCATTAAAAAAATTTAAAATCCTTAAAGAATCTTTAAAAAATCCTTGATAAATCCTTTTTTTAGCTCGTTCACAATACTTTCCCTTCTCGGAAAGTAAAATAATAAGACTTAAAATACGTATAAAATATACAGCATGTCCCAAAAAGTTGGCACTACATGTCATTTATTTATCTTCAATATAAATGTTTGGCGTCCTACTATAATTGTCATAAATAAGTTTAAATTTTATTTGATTTACAAATTATTAGTATTAGTTAACATTCTTATTTTATTACTCAAAGATTTGTCAATTCTATATATCAGACAAAAAATGGTTAGCCATAAATGTAAAAAAGAAGAAACCCGGAAAACAATTTTTATTGTACCTTAACATCTGCTTCCGAATATTGTTTTCCCATTCAATAGAAAGTATAAGGGACACATTCCCCGTGTCGTTCGATATCTTGAAAAATAAGAGCTAATAATGGCTTAAACGTGGCCTCATATTCAGAACCGAAACCCACTCACAAAGGAATCCTTACAAAAATAATGAAAAATGCTCGTTCATTGTATGCAAAAGAATAATTAGAATTTCACGTTCTGGCATCGGGATACATATCTATGACGCTTTGTGAAATACATGAAATAAAAGATAAGTTTTCTATGTGCACGACTATGAATGCATTGAATGTAAGGACTAAATTGTTTTGTCATCAGGTATGTCTGTTATTAACACAAAAATAGAGAAGTAGCCCAGGAATTTTTTTATAAGTTTAGAGCCAATATTCTGGATCAAATAATAGAATAGAAGAATAGGATAGAATAAAATAATTTTATTTGACTACTTTACATAGATGTCTGTAGCAGGTCATTAAGTTACAAAAAAAAAAAAATGTGTATAATAATGTAAGTATACCTACAAAAAAATACAGAAAAAAAAATATATACATAAAAAAATACGAATATAGTCATACAAAAGTAAAAATAGGTGAGTATGTTAAATGTGCATTTTATCTTCTGATTGTAAAGAAATTTAAATAATCTGAGACAGAATAAAAGCAGTGTTTTAGTAAAAAGGTTTTTATATCAGATTTAAATTTTGTTAGGCTTACTGTCAGTAGATAGAACGTCCATTAACTTTAAAAATTCAGTAAGTAAAGGCGATGACGTTTAGGATAGTTGATTCCTTGTATAATTGTCACATTCTAAACGTCATTGTCATTAGTTACAGAACCTTTAAAGTTAAAGAACGTTCTATCTACTGAGTATAAGTGTTTTGAATTGAACTGGTAAACAATTGTACAGATTATAGTCCAAGGAATTTTTTTGAGATCTTACTAATCGATATCGATTTGTTATAATTTTACCAGCGTTCCTAGTATTATGCTCGTGAATATCAGAACGTTTTATTAAAATCGTTGTTTTTTTATGTTTTTCTAGTAGTAAATAAAATATATATAATGTTGGCAGTGGCATAATGCGAAATTTTATAAATAAAGTTTGACATGGATCTCGAAAACCTACATTTGCCAATATTCTAACAGCCTTTTTTTGTAATTTAAATATTTTTATTGAACAGGGAGAATTGCTCCAAAGAATCACTCCGTAACTAATAAAAGAATGGAATAACGAAAAGTAGGTTATTCTTAAAACATTAGAGTTAACCAGATGTTTAAGTTGGCGAAGAACGAAGATCGTACTAGATAATTTACTTTTTAATTGATCTACATGTTTGTGCCAGGATAAAGTATTATCAAGAGTAATACCAAGTAACTTGATACACTCATTTGTAGAACCCATGGCAGAAAATTTAAGATTTTATGTTTTATTCGAATTTAATTTTAGTTTATTAGTTGAAAACCACATATGTGCTTTTTGATTTATTTCCTGTGATACCTCAGATGGTTCGGAAATATATTTGTCATAGTAGATAAAGGTCGAGTCATCTGCAAAAAGAACGGTTTTATGTGGTGACATAAAGTCACACAAGTCATTTATGTATATAATAAAGAGTAAGGGTCCAAGAATAGATCCTTGGGGTACTCCGTGGACTATCAACTTAAAATCTGATGTAATGTGAAACAGCTTGTGAACGATTGGTAAGGTAAGTTTCAAAAAGAGATAAAGCTACCCCTCTGACACCATAGTAGTATAATTTTTAATATAGTATGTGACACACAGTAAAACGCCTTAGATAAATCATAGAGCTTAATGGATGTGTGCCAGCCTTTCTCAAGACCATTAATAACCGAACTAACTACATCAAACACAGCATCTGAAGTAGAACAATTTTTACGAAAACCGTTTTGGGATCTAGAAAAAAAATGGTTTCTTTCGAAATAGGTATATATATATAAACGTTCTTTCAGTATTTTCTCTATAATTTTACTAAAAATTGATGTAGAGTCACCTTTTTTGAAAATTGGAATGACTTTAGAAAACTTAAAAGCATCAGGAAATATTCCAGTTTCAAACATTAAATTAATCAATGTCATTAGTGGATAAAGTAGAAGATCAGTTGTGTGTTTGATGATACTACCATTTAGCTCTTGAGTATCTAAACAGTTTGAATTTTTTAGTGATGATATGGCGTCCTTGATGTCCATTTTGGTAACCGGATAAAGATAAAAAGAACTGCTAGGAGCAGGGAAATTTTTTAATTTTAATAGATCTGAAATCGGTAAATCGGGTAGCGATTTTATTATATTATCAGCAATGGTAATAAAATAATCATTAAATTGTTCCTAAGATATATTTAAAACTTTTGTGGCAGATACATTTCGGTTACTTTCATAATTTATGATTTTCCAACATGCCTTTGATTTATTGTTTGCAGAAATAATGTACTCGTCGTAGTAGTAGTTTTTAATTGCCACTAGTAGTTCCTTTTTAATCGGTTATACAAGCCTATATTCGCAGGATCTCTGGTGACGTCAGAAATTATTTTAACATTGGATAATGTGTTTCTCAATGATCTTAACGAATCGTTGAACCAATTTACCGGTGATGCTTTAGCTCTCTCTGTACGTTTTTTGATTTTTAATGGAAAAAATTTGCAGACATGATTGCTATAGGTAGTAGTCAGGAAAGAAGGTAAACTGTTGACATTTTTATTATTTTTAAATAGATTCCAATCTATATTAAGGAGAGAGTTTTTTAAGTTGTCTAATCCATATTTTGTTATTTTTCTAGAATATATTGTTTGATTTGTTATAGTTTTGAATTTGTTTATAATAATAAATTGTGCTTTATGATCCGCAACACAAGGTTCACATACTCCGGTTTCTATGGAACATTCATTCAAATTTGTAATTATGTTATCAACTCGAGTCGAAGAAGTAGCCGTGATTCTTGTGTCTTCATGTACAGTAGCTCTTAGACCAAAAGATGATAGTAAGCAATGAAGGTGGTTTAACACATTTGAATTTACTTTAAAATTTATGTTAAAGTCTCCCATTATAATTATGTTAGTAGTTTGTGTTACAATATTGGTTAATAGGTTTTCGAAATTGGTTAAGAATAGTTCAGTATCACCATTACCTGATCTATAGACAATAATGACTATAATCTTTGGGCTAACTAGTTCTATTCCACAAAATTCAGAGTGTACATCTCTATTATACTCAGTTAGATTTAAAGTTCTAAATGTAAAATTATTTTTAACAAATAAGGCTGTACCTCCACGTTTAATTAATTTTCTACAAAAGTGACTACTGAGAAGATATCCATCCAAACAAATACTACTAAGATTTTCCTCTCTCTGCCAATGTTCCGAAACACCTATCAAATCAAATTTATAATCTGATAAGTAAGAGTTTAAAATTTCAATTTTGTTCGAAATACACTGAGCATTGACATGAAACATACTCACCAAAGATTGAATATTAATTTTTTTATTTAATTCGCATGACTTTTTGTCACAGGGTTCATTGTTTTTATATATGTCTACACCAGGTTTGTTGTGTCTGTTGCACTCAAAGCTGTTCACACAGCCGAGGTCGTTACTTAGTCTGTGACTCTTCTTCTGGGTTTCCAATGAAAAAACCGACTAACGCACGTTCCTTCTGGCCAAATGTTGAGATCCATAGCTGTATTAAAGTTTTCTTCCGAAGTTGTCACCTTGAATGACGCATACTTTTCAGGATATTTAGCATTTAATTTTTCGCATTTTATAATAAGTCTTTAGAGTTGATAGTAGATCATCCACAGTTGTTGCCTTATTAATTCAATAAACATGAAGGGTAGCTAATTTTGGTACACCCTTTATAGCGAGACTTGAATTTTTCCCAACAATTTGTTGTTTGTTTCGTATATTTCTCTTATAAGTTACTTGTTTCCAGTTTTCGTCGACATCATCATGATCTGTGTTAAAATTTATAATTTCTTTCATTTTCATGTCAGTCTCGATTTTTAATAAATCTGTTGATAATTTTTTCGTGTTTATTTTATTATGGACTGGCAATGTTTTGGAATCTCCGAGATTCCCAGTTTTTGCTTTGCTGACCTCGGGTATACACTTTGAATTTTTTGCAATGTCATTGACTTGTGTTTTTGCACGATTTGTGATATATTTGCTTTTATTTTCGGACTCGGTATTAGAATTTTGATTTAAATTACCGCTTTTTGATTCTATTTGATTGTTTACATCTTTTGTCCGTTCTTCTACTCGGTGTCCTTGATTTATTAAGAAGGTTAATATGTTCAGTTAATAATTTAATTTTTTCTCTTAACTCAACGATAATAGTGTCTTTTTGGCTTAAGATGTATTTAATAAAAGTAAAATTATACTTATCAATAGCTAAATTATCTACCTCGTCGTCAAGAATGTCCAATTCAGGATCACTAGTATTTTTACCTACTAGGCAGCAATTTCTCACGTTTTCACTAATTTTTTCCACATTGTTACTTTTCCCACAGCTAGGATGATATTTAACACTACAATTTTCACACTGCCAAATACTTTTCACAATTGATTTTTTACATTTTTTTGCAAACATTTGTAGAGCCATTTAATTGTACGTCCGCATCAGTCGACATCTGTACACTTTACACTCGAATCATATGGATCAAAATGATTAAATTAATATTTTTTCTTATTAGATATCTAATATAAACGGAATTTTAATAATACAAAGTTGGTTAAAGTGGAAATGGTATTTTCAAAATTAAAATATCAGGTCCGGTTTCCAAGATTTTTGAGGAAAACCGAAATTGGCGAGTCTGTTTTAATTGAGTTAAATTGATTAATTCCATTTTTGAAATCGCCGTTTTTTTGACAATGATCTGAATTTTAGGATTTTTTTTAAGTACAGTCCTGTTCATTTTCACTGTAAATATTTCTATTAAATATCTAAATTATTTAAACCTCAATTATTGAATAACAGAGAGCTAGAATATACAATATACATTGTGAATTATTTTAATTCTGTAAGAGTTGCTCAAGATGTCCTCCGCTTTGTTCATGATATTTTATAATTGTTCTACTCATATTTTCAAGGATAGAAAAAAAATGGGGATTTACGGTTTTTTGTTTTCATATTTTTTTGCTACATTTTGACTTTTTTGTTTTTTTAATTTTTTTGATATCTTGCGATTTTTTGTTTATATGAATTACAAGCAAAGTAGTCGTCTTTACAATTGATTTGTATTTTTACAGTTTTTTTTTTCACTATTTTCCTAAATATTTGCATATATTCCTGATTTTTCTGAATTTATCTCTAATTTTTCTGTTTTATCTATTTTTTCAAATTTTTTCTTATTTTTACAAATATTTCCCTATTTTTCCATGTTTTTTGTATTTTCACTATTTTTTTCTATTATTCGCAAATTTTTCTATTTTTCTCCTATTTTTTCTGTTTTTATCTTTTGTTCTACATCCTATTTTTTCCTGTTTTCTATTATTTTATTCTATTTGCACCTATTTATCCCTATTTTCTCTATTTTTACACTTTTTTCCAATATGTTTCCCTATTTATTCTCTAATTTCCCTATTGTTCCATACTTTTTCCCATTTTCCTTATTTTCTTCAATTTCCTATTTTCTTTTTATCCTTATTTCTCACTATTTTTCCCAAATTTCCCCATTTTGGTCTATTTTGTCCCTATTTGTCTCCATTAATTTTCATGTTTGCCTCTATTTTTCAATATTTTCACTATTTGACCAATTTTTTCCTATTTTTATCATATCTTTCCATTTTCCTTGGTTTTCATTAGTTTTTCCTATTTTCTTTATTTTTTCTTATTTTTTTTCCAATTTTTTTGTATTGGTCCTTATTTGTACTTATTTTTCCCTCTTTTTCTCTATTTTTTTATATATTTTCCCTATTTTGTCCTATTTTTTTCTATATCTTTCTATTTTCTCCTGTTTTCCCATTTTCTTTATTTTCCTTGTTTTTTAGTATTTATCATTATTTGTACTTGTTTTTCCTTATTTTGTCCTATTTTCGTTATTTTTTCTCATGTTTCCCTATTTTCCCAACTGTTTTCATATTATTAATTATTTTTCCATTTTTCCAATTTATTCTCTAATTTTCTTATTATTAGTTATTTTTTTCCTGTTTATTCTCTAATTTTCCTATTTTTCCATATTTTTTACTATTTTTTCTTATTTGCCGAATTTTTCCATAATTTTTCCTATTTAACCAAAATTTCCCTAGTTGTCTAATTTTTTACTGTTTTTTTTTTCATATTTTTCCCAAATTTTTCAATTTGCCCTGTTTTTTCTATTTTTCTTTATTTTCACTATTTTTCCCAAATTTCCCTATTTTTTTCGTATTTTCCCAAATTTTCGTATTTTTTATATTTATCTCTATTTTTTCGCTCTTTTCCCTATTTTGCAATCTTTTTTTTAAAAAGTCTCTATTTTTCCATTTTTTTCAATTGTTTTCTATTTTTTCCATATTTCCCCTATTTTTCACTACTGCCGCTTTTTCTCCTATTTTTTTTCTATATTTTTCTATTTTTTCATGTTTTCCATTAGTTTTTCTATTTTCTTTATTTTTTTATTTCACCATTTTGAGCATTTTTTCTATTTTTTCCATTTCTTTTTATATTGTCCTATGTTTCAATAGTTTTCCTATTTTCTTTATTTCTTTACTTTCCCCTATTTGTTTCTATTTTTCTAAATTTTGTTCTATTTATCCTATTTTTCTCTATTATTATCTATTTATCCCTGTTTTCCTTAATTTTCCTTGTTTTTCCTATTCTTTCCCATGATTTCCCGTTTTCTCTCATTTTTTCCCAAAAAAATCAAATGAGAAAAAATCCGTTAATACCGAAGACATAACAGTCAATACCTTTATACCGTCAGGTATACAGGGTGTGTCACGAAGACGGCCCATTAGCCATATATGGAAAAGTAATAGTATTTTAAATTTGAAAATTTATTTATACATGTTTGTCAATACGCTCTATCTAATAAAAATATTTTTAACTTTCGGTGTATACAGGGTGTTCCGAAAGTAACGATCAACTTTGTTATTTTAAATGGAACGCCCTGTAGTTTGTTACATTTTTAGATTCGTTATTAAAAGCTGATTTCAAAAACTTATAATACTTATATAATGAAATAAACGGTTTTGAAGTTATAGACAATTGAAAATTGCATTTTTTTAACTTTAAGTAATTGCTCTTGCCAAACGACATACAATCGGACAAAACCGCTTACATATCCCTATCTTAATTTTTTGAGTTAAATTCCAGTATCCTGGTTTGTTTCGATCTAGATTGATTATGTGATAATTCCACTGTTCATCTCTGTAATCTCTCAGTTGTGCTTTGACTTGCTTTCTTAGTCTATCCTCTTTTATCTTCTGGATGTCTTGATCTATGTACTACTCTTCTCTATCTGTTGCGGTGATTAATTAGATCTTTTACGTCTTGTGAAAAGTTCTCGAATCTGTTTTACTTCATTTGTACAAACTCAGAGGAACTTAATCTTGCAGTGTCGTCATCAGGTGATGAACTGCTATGTCTATGTCTTGTGCCATATTAATTGTTGGTTGAATTTCTCTTGAATATTTTATCCAGTTCGTTTTAGTTTTATTTATTGGTTATAAGCCATCTCCCTCTCCTTGACTGAGTACTATTGGCTCATGTTCATTTCCACTTTCTGCGTTGTCTTGAACGCTTATGGTTTTTTATATGGTTATATCTAGCACATCTGGTTCTCCTCTTCCTGGGGGGTGTGTGTTGGTCTAGGAGATCCTATTATTAATATTCCATGATATTTGTCTTGTTTTTGTAAAATTGACAGTTTTCTTCTTTTTCTGTTTTGGCGACTGTTCCAATTTGGTGATTTGCAGTTAAGGTCTCCAATTATAATTGACTGCCTTCCATTGGGCAGCCATATAATAAATACCTTATTGTATAGATGATCATTTGGTCTAGCTGGGTATGTGCTCATAATATAAACATATTTTTTTTCATTTAACCAAATTTGTCTCTATAACAGTTTAGAAAATCCCAACAGAGTTTGAACGATTTATGAATATTAGTATTCATAACTGTTGAAAGAACACTAGACAGCGAGAGTCATTAAATAAATTCTTAGATTTTCTCGAAGGACCAAACTTCTTAGGTAGAAGTTAAACCAATATGAATGTTAAAATAAAAAGAGTATTTGAAATAAGAATGTAATTTTTATTCCATTTTTCACTTTCACTTCACTCACTGTAAAAACTATTTACATTTTTTCTTGTTATGAAAACTCAGAAAACTTTTTGGGTGCGGTTAATTACGCATCATTTTACTTAGTTGAAGAAACTTTTTTGCTCTATTGAATGCGACTGAATCTGTTCATAATTGGGATGCGAGAGAATGATTGTGCTCAGAGTTCTAACGGAGAGGAGGGTTGGTAGTTTTTTATTGGTAGGAGATATGTGACGTGGTATGTAAATAGCCTTGAATTAAGTATCATAGCAAGAAGAAACATATCTATATTTTTTGTCTCTTATAATGATGGGAGAAAGATAAGCTTGCATAGCAACAGTCGCTTATGTATTTTATTTTTGTTAACAGATTTTGCAAGTAGACAAAAAAGAGGTCTGAGAGAAAGACTGAATAATATTGTGTTGATTTTAAATCTATTTTTAGATTATAAAATATAAATTAGTTTGTATTTTCTGGATAACATTCCAGTGAAATTTATCCAGTGTTAAACTAAATTTGCGCCACCCTGTATCTTTAGAAATATTCAAATAATTTAACCGCAAAACACATCTTATTAATATTAATACCGAAGGCGCGCCTTTTCCTAAATTTTTATTAATAAATTATCTCTTCACATCCGAAAAGACTTATTGTTAACCGTATCCAAATAATGATTGCACAACGGAATTAATGGACTCATTTATCCACATGCTTTATTGCGCAACACCACGTCTTATTAAACTTGAAAAAAAGGAAACCTCATTATGAGAATTTCGATGTTGATGAATGAAATGATTGATCGATGTTATAAAACGAATAATTACTTCGATATATTCGACTAGAATAGTTTCAATGGATTTTGTTGGGTTTTTGTTTGGTAGAATGTAGCGGTTATGAGTCTGTCAGAGGTCAGAAAGAAGAAGAAATTATTATGTATAAGAATTTCTATAAACATGGTCGTTATAAACGTAATTATGTATTTTTATATGATAAATGCATAAAAACTTTATTAATAATAGACTTAAAAAATACAGAATTTAAATTTTGTAAATCGTTATAGATATTAAGTTGGTTAAATGGAAAAGACGAATTGATTGTTTTTTTTTCAAAGTTATAACGGTTTTTCCGTCGTCAAGTAGTTTAGCTCCTTAGTCCAGGTTTCCGATTGCCTCGTTCGCCAACTTCCGTTTATAGTGTGAAGACCACTTGCTCGGGCAGCTTCAGTGAAGAAAGAAAATACTCCAGGGGTCGTATAACACCCTTGGTAACTGGATATTAACTGCTGGAATAAAACAAAAATAAGGTTCAATAAATAAAACTTTTATTTAAAGCAAAATTCCGGCGAAGATGAAACTGTACTGGCACGTCTTCTATCCTGGCGTTGTCAGATTGACGGTTCTGGTACGGCACAATTGGCTTATCTGCCTTCAGGTTGATCTATTTCTAATGGTCAAGAGATTGCCACTGCTACTCCAATTTGAACTGCCACAGCAACTCTGACTTCGAATTGCCACTGCAGCTAACCGATCGACTTCGGCTGCCGTATACCATAAGGTCGGTTGAGTATGCGAATAAACAAGCACATGAGTGACTACATCTTTCGGCGGGGGTTACAACTGGTAAGGCTGGCCCCTCACTTAATTTTAAAGTAATTCTGAATCCAGTGTCGTGCGCGATTTAATTTATATATTTTAATTATCACGGAAAGTAACTTTGTGACAAAATTAAAATATCAAGATCGGATTCAGAGATATTTGGGGTAAACCGAAATTGACGATTTTCGTTTTATTTAATTAGCACCTTAATTTTTACTTTAACTAAACAAACGCGTTTAATGAACTTATAATATACTACATGAAGGGATATTTAAATAATTTATCCTAATGACATTATCTATACTAAACCAGATTTGATGGAGACGTCAGGGTAGTTTCCTAAGAAAGGAATTTTGAAAATTCGTACTTTAAGTGGTTCAAAATTGGGGTTAAACAAATATTGACCCGCTTGAGTAAGTGCGTCAACCAAAAATATACAGGGTGATTCTTTTAGAGGGGAGTGGCTCTCCCCTCTGAGGGAGTGCAAATATTTGACTTTCCCGACCCACCTCCGAGAAGGGAAAGTATTGTGAACGAACTAAAAAAATGTTCGAGATAAAGATGATTAAGACTATTTCCAGACCTAAGTCTGTAAATCGGTCTGTCTGTCTGTCTGTCTGTCTGTCTGTCTGTCTGTATGTCTGTCTGTCTCTCTGTCTGTCTCTCTGTCTGTCTGTCTGTCTGTCTGTCTGTCTGTCTGTCTGTCTGTCTGTCTGTCTGTCTGTCTGTCTGTCTCTCTGTCTGTCTGTCTGTCTATCTGTCTGTCTGTCTGTCTGTGTCTCTCTGTCTGTGTGTATTCTTTCACGATAGAGGCCACACGTTTAATCCGATTGAGCTGAAATCTCGTACATGGGTTTAGGTTATGGGTCGGAAGAACCCGTTAGTTTTTGTACGACATCTGTCAAACGGAAGTGTCACTATCAAATATGACGGAATTTAACATGCAATATGTCTTTTAAAAGCCCTTAAAAAACTCTATTCAGAACAGTCGAAATTATTTCTCCAACTGTCATCTGTCAAAAATAAAAAAATCGTTTTTGTCGCCCCAAAACATTCCCGACGAGTATCCAGGAATAATTTTTCAGGTATTTTTAACATTTTTTATAATTTCTGTTAACACTTTTTAAACTTTTTTTGCTTTTTTTAGAATTTTTTATCGTTTTTTAGCTCATTTTGCTTTACATGTTTTTTTTCGCATTTTTTTGCTTTTTTAATATTCTTTTTACTTTTTGGAGTTTTTTTGAACTTTTAACGTTTTTTAGCATTGTTTTAATTTTTTCAGCATTTTGGCTCATTTTTAAGTTTTTTGGCATCTTGTTGCATTTTTTTTCAATTATTTAGCATTTTTTAACATTATTTTACTTTTTTTGACTTTTTTTAGATTTTTTGGCATTTTTTTGCATTTTTTTTTCATTTTTAGCATTTTTTAGCATTATTTTACTTTTTTTCATTATTACAATTTCCTTTATCGCTTTTTTTAACTTTTCAATTTTTTTAGAAGTTTTTAACATTTTTAATTTCATTTTTTGCTTTTCATGTATTATTGTGCATTTTTATTTGTATGTTTGTATTTTTTTTTTGCAGTTTTTCCATGTATTTTTTTTTTGCAGGTTTTTAATTTTTTTGTTCGTTTTTTTTGCATTTTTTGTGATTTATTTGGAATTTTAGCGTTTTTAGCATTATTTTACTTTTTCAGCATTTTTTTTTACTTTTTTTTTTTAGATTTTTTTTGGCATTTTTTTGAACTTTTTTTACAATTTCTTTTAACACTTTTTAAACTTTTTTATTTTTTCTTTAAATTTTTATCATTTTTTAGCTCACTTTTTGCTTTTCATATATTATTGTGCATTTTATTGTATGTTTGTATTTTTTTTGCATTTTTTTTTCTTTTTTTACTTTTCTGACCTACCTCCAAGAAGGGAAAGTATTGTGAACGAGCTTAAAAAAATTTCGAGATAAAGAGGTCACTTAAAATAATTAAGACCATTTCCAGATGGAAGTCTGTCTGTCTATCTGTCTGTCTGTCCGTCTGTGTGTATTCGTCCACGATAGAGGAAACACGTTAAATCCGATTGAGCTGAAATTTGGCTCATAAGTTTGGGTTACTCGTCGGAAGATCCCATTAGTTAATAAATGTGCTTAAAAGTTAATGTTCGCTTAAATCAAACTACAATATAGTTTTTTAGCAACCAATTATCTATCTTTCATAAATAAATAAATCAATAAATAAATATTTTGTTAACACTTATTCCATTAAAACTAAACACTGAATATTTTTTATGGAAATTGCCACTAACTTTTTTTTTAAAACTAATTGTAGTAAACATTTTTAGATAATATCATTTCAGTAGCCCAAAAAGTCATTCGTTTAGATAGGTTATTGTTTGGTGCACAATGGATTAAAGTTTCAAAGGTAAAATGTTAGTTCATGACAACGAAGTTAGTTAGGAAAATGCGATTACGTTACATTTGGTTCGATTCGTTTTTTTTTGTTCCATTTTCTATACGGTTACAGAACATTCGGAAAGCATTAGTAGATTTTACATTATTATTTTTATGTTGAAAATAATGGTTGATGAATAATAAAATGATAGTATCGAAATGTTTATTTTTCATCAGTTTTATATATATTTTTTATGTTTAATCTTTATCTACTAAAAAAAATATTTAAAAGTGTAACTTTCACATGTCTTAAGCAATTCTTAAAGAACCTAAAATAATCTTTAAAATATACTAAAATCCCTAAAAATAGTTTCAAATTCTTAAAGATCCCTAAAAATTTTTAAAATTCCTTAAAAATCCATAAAAATCATTAAAAATACATAAAAATTGTTAAACATCCTTAAAAATCGTTAAATATCCTTAAAAATCCCAAAAAAAATTCTTAAAAAAAATTTAAAATCCTTAAAAATACCTAAAACTCTTTAAAAATCCCTTAAAATTTTCAAAAATTTAAAAATCTTAAGAAAAAAGTCTTAAATATCCTTAAAAAATCCCTAAAAACTCTTTAAAAAAACTTTAAGAAAGCCTTAAAAAATTCTTAAGAAATCCTTAAAAATCGTTAAATATTCCTAAAAACACTTAAAAATAATTAAAAGGACTTAAAATTACTTAAAAATCTGAAACAATTCTTACAGATCCTAAAATAATCTTTAAACAACATTAGAATCCCTAAAAATAGTTTAAAATTCTTCAAAATTACTAAAAATTCTTAAAAATCCTTAAAAATCAATATTAAAATCGTTAAACATCCCTTAAAATTCTTAAAAAAAATTTAAATCCTTAAAAATCCATAAAAATACCTAAAAATCTTAAAAAATCCCTTAAAATTCTTTCAAAAATTTAAAAATCTGAAGAAAATATTCTTAAATATCCTCAAAAAATCCTTAAAACAATCCTTAGACGATCCTTATAAAATCCTTAAAAAAACCCTAAAAAGTCTTTAAAAAATCTTTAAGAAATCCTTAAAAAATTCTTAAAACATCCTTAAAAAATCCTTAAAAATCCCTAAAAACACTTAAAAATAATTAAAACTACTTAAAAATCTGAAGCAATTCTTAATCATCCTAAAATTATCTTTAAAGAACATTAAAATCCCTAAAAATAGTTTAAAATTTTTTAAAAATTTAAAATCCTTAAAAATCCCTTCAAATTCTTTTAAAAATTTAAAAATCTTTAAAAAACTAAAGAAAAAATTCTTAAAAATCCTTAAAAAATCCTTTGACCACACTTAAAAAATCCATAAAAAAACTTTAAAAAAACTTTAAGAAATTCTTAAATAATCTAAAAAAATCCTTAAAACATACTTAAAAATCTTTAAAAACTCTTAAAAATACTTAAAATTACTTAAAAATCTGAAACAATTCTTACAGATCCTAAAATAATCTTTAAACAACATTAGAATCCCTAAAAATAGTTTAAAATTTTTCAAAATTACTAAAAATTCTTAAAAATCCTTAAAAATCCATATTAAAATCGTTAAACATCCCTTAAAATTCTTAAAAAAAATTTAAATCCTTAAAAATCCATAAAAATACCTAAAAATCTTAAAAAATCCCTTAAAATTCTTTCAAAAATTTAAAAATCTGAAGAAAATATTCTTAAATATCCTCAAAAAATCCTTAAAACAATCCTTAGACGATCCTTATAAAATCCTTAAAAAAACTCTAAAAAGTCTTTAAAAAATCTTTAAGAAATCCTTAAAAAATTCTTAAAACATCCTTGAAAAATCCTTAAAAATCCCTAAAAACACTTAAAAATAATTAAAACTACTTAAAAATCTGAAGCAATTCTTAATCATCCTAAAATTATCTTTAAAGAACATTAAAATCCCTAAAAATAGTTTAAAATTTTTTAAAAATTTAAAATCTTTAAAAATCCATTCAAATTCTTTTAAAAATTTAAAAATCTTTAAAAAACTAAAGAAAAAATTCTTAAAAATCCTTAAAAAATCCTTTGACCACACTTAAAAAATCCATAAAAAAACTTTAAAAAAACTTTAAGAAATTCTTAAATAATCTAAAAAAATCCTTAAAACATACTTAAAAATCCTTAAAAACTCTTAAAAATACTTAAAATTACTTAAAAATCTTAACCAATACTTAAAGATCCTAAAATAATCTTTAAAAATCGTTAAAATCCCTAAAAATAGTTTAAAATTCATAAAAATCCCTAAAAATTCTTAAAAATCCTTAAAAATCCACAAAAATCATAAAAATACTTAAAAATCGTTAAACATCCTTAAAAATCCTTAAAAATTCTTTCAAAAATTTAAAAATCTTAAGAAAAAAATTTTAAATATCCCTAAAAAATCCCTAAAACAATCCTTAATAATCCTTAAAAAATTATTAAAAAATCCTTAAAAATTTCTTAAAAATCCCTAGAAACACTTAAAAATAATTAAAAAGACTTAAAATTACTTAAAAATCTGAAGCAATTCTTAAAGATACTAAAATCATCATTAAAAAATATTAAAATTCCTAAAAATAGTGTAAAATTCATAAAAATCCCTAAAAATTCTTAAAAATCCATAAAAATCCTTAAAAATCTAAAGAAAAATTCTTAAAAATCCTTAAAAAATCCTTAGACGATCCTTAAAAAATCCTTAGGCGTTCCTTAAAAAATCCTTAAAAAAACATTAAGAAATTTTCAAAAAAAATCCTTGACAAATCCTTAAAAATCCTTAAAAACCATTAAAAATCCTTAAAAATCCTTAAAAATCCTTAAAAATCCTTAAAAATCCTTAAAAATCCTTAAAAATCCTTAAAAATCCTTAAAAATCCTTAAAAATCCTTAAAAATCCTTAAAAATCCTTAAAAATCCTTAAAAATCCTTAAAAATCCTTAAAAATCCTTAAAAATCCTTAAAAATCCTTAAAAATCCTTAAAAATCCTTAAAAATCCTTAAAAATCCTTAAAAATCCTTAAAAATCCTTAAAAATCCTTAAAAATCCTTAAAAATCCTTAAAAATCCTTAAAAATCCTTAAAAATCCTTAAAAATCCTTAAAAATCCTTAAAAATCCTTAAAAATCCTTAAAAATCCTTAAAAATCCTTAAAAATCCTTAAAAATCCTTAAAAATCCTTAAAAATCCTTATAACTCCTTAAAAATCCTTAAAAATCCTTAAAAATCCTTAAAAATCCTTAAAAATCCTTAAAAATCCTTAAAAATCCTTAAAAATTTCTTAAAAATCCTTAAAATTCGGAGATCCTTGGCCAATTAAATTAATTGCTGACTGTAGCAAATTGCGTGTGTGTATTCTTCCACGATAGGTGCCACATGTTTCATCCGATTGAGCTGAAATTTGGTATAGGGGTTTAGGTTACCCGTCGGAAGAACCCATAAGTTTTTGTACGACATCTATCAAACGGAACTATCACTATCAAAATATGACAGATGCAATTTGTTACGGAATTGGACAATCAACAGTCGTTTGAAAGCCCTTGAAAAACTCTATACACAACAGTCAAAATTATTTCTCCAACTATCACTTGTCAAAAATAAAAAATGTCAAAATTTGAAACTTCAGCATTAAATATCTGAAAATCCAGCATTAAATATCTGAAAAAGTATTAATCCGATTGAGCTGAAATTTGGTATAGGGGCTTGGGTTACCCGTCGGAAGAACCCACTAGTTTTTGTATGACATCTGTCAAACGGAAGTATCACTATCAAAAAATGACAGATGCAATATGTTACGGAATTGGACATGCAATATGCCCTTTGAAAACCCTATACAGAACAGTCAAAATTATTTCTCCAACTGTCACCTGTCAAAAATAAAAAATGGAAAAATTTGAAACTTTAACATTAAATATCTGAAAAAAAATTCGTGGGTACTCGTCGGGAAAGTTTTGGAGCGACACAACCGATTTTTTTTATAAAATCGTCCATCTATATCTGTAAACGCAATAAAAAAAAAATTTATAATATCTACGTTGATCGTTATCTATGATCGATTCTCTGCCAGTCTTTCAGTTGAATAAAAATCTTGTAGTGAGTGCTGAAAACTAAAAAAAAAAAATCAAAAACGCACAAACGAACTGACATATTAAATTCAGATACGATATCCATTTATTTAGTTATTGGTATAACATTGATTTTTTTTAAATTATTGTTTATCTCATTATTTAAATGAACATTTCTTTCTTAAACGTAACCGGGAAGGGTATTTTAATCGGATTTTCAGTAATTTATATGCCTAAGAATTACTAATTTTGGCTTGACTAGGGATCGCACACAAAATTTACATAAAATGGTCGATATTATTTTAACGCGAAAATATTAGTAACGGGATAAACGATAACAGTCAGGATTTAAATTTAATTTTAAACAAAAAAAAAACAATCCCTTTACAAAACATAATTAAACATTTTCCTGAACATTTACATATAAGCACATATAATTTTATTAATCGGCATATCTTGTATTAGATTTATTCAAAAAATAGCCTAATTATTAATTAAGAGTAGATAGTCTATGTTAGTTTGACCTAACATATAGGAAATTCAGCGTGTCAGAAAGAGAGAGCTGATTGAGCTGAATTACCTGAAGACCAGAGATGACGCAGTTAAAGTACCTGAAGACCAGAGCCGATGCATCGCTCTCTCTTTCTGACACATTGAATTTCCTATGAGGTCATTGACTTCCCTATATGTTAAATCGGACTAACATAGATTTCAAGAGGTAATAAACTACAAAATCAAATACCACACAAATTGTATTTAAAATTATAGTTGAAAAAGAGGGAACGGCAACTAGTTTCGGCATAACTGCCATCATCATACCAAATTTATTAAAATTTAAGGGCGAGTGCTTAATACATGGTTGGTAACAAACAAAAAATTTAATTTAGATATGATGACATTAATTAAGATAATTAGCTTAATTAGACCATTTTAATTTCTAAAAAAATTCGAATAGACATACATTTTTCATAAAAAAATTATTAGACCTAAATAATAGTCAAAATACCAAAAAGTAATATTATTTTAAACAAAACTCTACTATACAAGATGATTTCTACCATTCTTTATTTTATGAATTTTAAAGGCAGCGAAACGTATTTCACAACAAATTGGTTATAATTTTAGTTATTACTGAAACATCCTGCAAATATAAAAAATATATTGTTTTTTTTTATGTAACTACTGGTTCTTCTTGTAGTAAAAATACTATAATTATTCATCAAAGCTTTAAGAGGTGATTATTTCGCAATAAATCATGTTAAGTTAATTGCAGTACGACTACGATTCATCATTATGATGCAAAATATTCCCAGACTCACCTTTTAATTAAAATAAATATGTTGAACAAAAGTTAGTTTATATGCGTATACCTTGATAATAAATGAGAGCATAAAGGTTATTGCTATTTATGTTTATAGTAGCAATGGGATTTATTTATGATTTAAACCATTAAGTCAGACACATATAGGCATATATGGGGAATATACTTTGCCATTTTTTTGATAATATCTATGTTCCATTACTTCTTTATTTCTATTACTGTTCCCATTGTGATTAAAATAATAACTATTATTATTATTTCTCTTATAATCATTTCTATACTCTTTCGCATTTCTATTATACCCATAATTTTCACTGTCATGATGTTCTTGATTTTTATTTCGACATTCATTTTCCTGAAAAATTTTTGCCAGTTCTAATAACCAATCAAATTTTGTCATTTTGTGTCATGTGAATCAATTTCACCCAATCATGTCAACATTACACTGATAGAGTTTGTTTAACCATTCTTTGCCGTTACGTTATAATTGGTGACGTATTCTGCTGTTTTACGTGTGTCCTATATTATTTGAATGTTATTTTACACATAACCTCACAATTAAAATATAATCAATGACATGTGTTAAGGATTTCTTTCAATGACGCATGTTAAGGTGTGTTTGTGTGTATAAATTGGTAATGCCAAAAATTGTATTTTGTCTTGCGTACCTTTTTATATAATTTAGTAATTTTTACTTTCCCGACCCACCTCCGAGAAGGGAAAGTATTGTGAACGAGATAAAAATAAATTTCGACATAAAGATGGAAATATCCATTTTGAGGTTACCTAAGATGATTAAGACCGTTTCCAGATGGAAGTCTGACTGTCTGTCTGTCTGTGTGTATTCTTCCACGATAAAGGCCACCCGTTTAATCCGATTGAGCTGAAATTTGGTATATGAGTTTGGGTTACCCGTCGGAAGAACCCATTAGTTTTTGTACGACATCTGTCAAACGGAAGTGTTACTTTTAAAAAATGACAGATGCAGTATGTCACGGAATTTAACTTGCAATATGTCATTTGAAAGCCCTTGAAAAACTCTATTTATGACAGTCAAAATTATTTCTCCAACTGTCACCTGTAAAAATAAGAAAACGTCAAAATTTAAAACTTTATCATTAAATATCTGAAAAAGTATTCGTGCATAGATACTTGTCGAGTTAGTTTAGTTGCTTTTTTACACCTTTTTTGCTTTTTTTGCCTCTTCATTTAGACTTTTAGGTATTTGTTTTTTTTTACCTTTTTTTCCTTTTTTTCGACCTCTTTACACCTTTTCGTCCTGTTTTGAATTTTTTTTTCTTTTTTGACCTTTTTGCCTTTTTTGACCTTTTTGCCTTTTTTGCAGCTTTTTTTTTACCTTTTTTGTTGCTTTTTACCCCTTTTTGCCTTTTTGACTTTTTTGGGCATTTTTGATTTTATTTTAACCTTTTTTTTCCTTCTTTTGACCTTTTTGCCCTCTAAAACTTTTTTTGATTAAACTTTTTGTACTTTTTGCCTTTTTGCCTTTTTCTTGCTTTTCTTATCTTTTTTGTATGCTTTTTTCTCCTTTTTTGCCTTTTTTGCCTTTATTGTCATTTTTTGCCTTTTTGTCTTTATTTTCATACTTTTTTGTCATTATTTTTCCTCTATTCTGCTTTTTTTTACTTTTTTCTGTTTTTTTTTCTGTTTAGGCCTATTTTCCTGTTTCCCTTTACTTTGTCTTATTTGGCCTTTTTTGGACTTTTTGTTATTTTTTTCCCTTTTCCCTTTTTTTTGCCATTATTTTTCCCTTAACTTTTTGGCTTATTTTGCTTTTAGTTTTTGAACTTTTAAGAGCTATTTGAGCTATTTTAACCTTTTTTTGTCTTTATTTGCTTCTATTTTGCCTCTTTCTTGTTGCTTTTTTTACCTTTTTTTATTGTTTTTTTATCCCTTTTTTGCTTTTTTAAAATTTGTATTGGTTTTTTTTTTGATTTTTTTTTACTTTTTTTTAAACTTTTTTGG
Source organism: Neocrepidodera transversa (assembly GCA_963243735.1). Lineage (NCBI taxonomy): Eukaryota > Metazoa > Arthropoda > Insecta > Coleoptera > Chrysomelidae > Neocrepidodera > Neocrepidodera transversa. The sequence goes on from OY725347.1 coordinate 9,043,570, forward strand.
TGTATTTTGCTTTTTTTCTCTTTACTTTGTCTTATTTGACTTTCTTTTTTGATTTTTTGTTAATTTTTTCCCGTTTGAAATAATTTATTATCTTGTTGGTATTTATAGGTGCCATTTTAAGTAATTTTTGTCGTTTTTAATTTGAATTAATTTATTTCATTTTTACAGCATTTTACTTTTCCATTCAGAAATTTTGTATTTTGTAATTAAAATAATCTCATTCTCCAACCCGAGCCGGGAAAGTTCTGGGATGACAAAGCCGATTTTTTTTTAACTTAAAACCTACGTTTTTTTAACCGATTTCTTTCAAATATTTATTTTGGGAATGTTTAACGCCCCTAAGCATGATTTTTGACTGAATAAAAAAATTACGGTTAATCGAATCGTGATTCAATGGCGAAAAAAATGTATTAAACGATTATATTTTTGGGGTGAACCCAAAAATTGTAGACTGCATTTAACAGTAAAAGCGGTAATCCAGCATTTCTTTCCCTTGAAAAGTAATTAATCAACTTCAAAATTAAACTTTGCTATTTCTCTTTATACCGGGAAGGCAGTTTGACAATGAAGAATTAATTGAACTGTCAAAAGTAATAAATAAAATTTACGTCGCCATTAGTTAAGAAATACGTTAATGACGTCACAATTCCGTCTCATCCATTTCATGATTGTGAGAACAAGTTGGACAATGTATGACGTAACGGCAAAGGATTGTTAAACAAACTCTCAGTGCAATTATCAATCACTATGACAATACTATTGAGTTTGACAACTTCACTTCAAATTAATTTCAAAATGTCACGTTTTGGCAATGAGAATGTTGAAAATATAAATGCGCGAATAAAAGAAAAAATTCTAAGAAATACGACATACAGTCACAAATATATTTGGGGAATATTTATGGAATTTTGCTGTGAACGAAAATATGAATTAAATGAACATAGAAGCTTAGAAGAATTGACGTTGATATTAAAAGATTGGGCGGTCAAAATGTTTCGTTGTGTTGAGTTAAAAATTTTTCTGTCAAAAAATTTTCCGCCGAATATCCTTCGGACATTGACAAATGCCTCATAATTTTATGACAAATTTCTCAAGGAACGAGCTTTCGATTGTCATAAAATTATCTCGTCTATTATCAATGTCCTAGGGATATTACTACTGATAATCATTATCTTGTCTATAATATCTTCCCACACTATTTTTATTTCTCCATGTATTTCGTTGATATCCTTCTTCCTTGATACGTAATTTGTGCAGATACTTCATCTTTAAAATGCTCTCCAATATAATATATAATTTGTTCTTCTACCATAATTGGATCCAAATATTGAACCATGTCAAATATTTTAGCTGCATACATACTATAATCTAATTTCTTCTTATTATCAAATTTCCCTTGACATAATATATTATTTTTGTTTGTCTTATATTACCCCAAAAAGAATTCATAAAATGTTCTTCAAATTCTGGATTACACATTTCTTTCTATTCGACCAATAATTTACTTCTTCTAATAAATAATATTCAATTAAGTACATTTTTTACTTCCTCAAAATTGTACATATCTTTGGTTTTATATTTTCATCAAATTTAATTATATCTTCTTGATTTCTCCCTAAGATAATTACGAACTCTTTTCTTTCAATATTAACACATTTTTTCAGAAAGTAATGATTATTATTTTCCAAAATAATATTTTTGTTCATTCTAGGAGAATTTTGATCGTTTTAATTTCAGCTCAATCGGATTAATGCTTTTTCAGATATTTAATGTTAAAGTTTTAAATTTTTACATTTTTTATTTTTGACAGGTGACAGTTGGAGAAATAATTTTGACCGTTCTGAATTTTTAAATCCAAATATTTTACAAATTTCAAGAATTTAAAAATTTTTTATTATTATAATGTTTTAAAAATTTCTAAATATTGTAAAACCGAATTTCAAAAATTTTAAAATTTTGAAGATTTCAAAAAAAATTTCCGAGCTTCCTAAATTTCGAAAATTTAAATATTTTATAATTTCAAAAACGCAAAATTTCAAAAATTTCATTATTTTCTAATTTCAAATATTTTACAAATTTCATAAATGCCATCTTAAAAATTTCAATTATTATAAATAGGTATTTCGAAAATTTCTAAATAATGTCAAAACGGATTTTGAAAATTTTAAAACTTCCGAAGTTTTAAAAAATCCCGAGATTTCCAAATTTTGAAAATCTGAAAATTTCTAAACAATGTCAAACCTAATTTATAAAATTTTAAAATTTTGAAGTATACAAAAAACAATTCCCGATCTATAAAAATTTGGAAAATTTAAAGAATTTCTAATTTCAAAAATTTTACTAATTTCAAAACTATTTTTGAAAATTTAAAGAATTTACAAATATTTAGAAAATTTAAAGAAAATTCGAAATTTAATAGTTTCAGAAAATAAAATAAAGGAATAGAAAATAAACTAAAATTATTATCCACAAACTTCAACATGATCTATGTCAACGTCAGTGGCGTACGCCTGCTTTAACACATATTTTCAGAAAGTAATGATAATTATTTTCCAAAATAATATTTTTGTTCATTCTAGGAGAATTTTGATCGTTTTAATTTCAGCTAAATCGGATTAATACTTTTTCAGATATTTAATTTTAAAGTTTTAAATTTTGTTTCAAGGACTTTCAAATGACATATGACATATTGCATGTCCAATTCCGTGACATACTGCATCTGTTATTTTTTGTTAGTGACACTCACGTTTGACAGATGTCATACAAAAATGAATGAATTCCTCCGACGGGTAACCCAAACCTACGTACCAAATTTCAGCTCAATCACATTAATACTTTTTCAGATATTTAATGCTAAAGTTTCAAATTTTGATATTTTTTAATTTTGACATGTGACAGTTGGAGAAATAATTTTGACTGTTCTGAATAGAGTTTTTCAAGGGCTTTCAAATGACATATTGCATGTCAAATTCCATGAGATATCGCATCTGTCATTTTTTTATAGTGACACTTCCGTTTGATAGATGTCGTACAAAAACTAATGGGTTCTTCTGACGGGTAATCCAAACCTCTACACCAAATTTGAGTTCAAACGGATTAAACGTGTGGCCTTTATCGTGAAATAATACACACAGACCAACAGACAGACTTCCATCTGGAAATGGTCTTAATCGTCTCAGGGGGGCCGAAAATGGATATTTCCATTTTTATCTCGAAATTTTTTTTTAGCTCGTTCACAATACTTTCCCTTCTAGGAGGTGGGTCGGGAAAGTAAAAATTGGGAAAAATTACTCAGTCATTTGCAAAACCGATTTTGTAAAATCTTGCATCGCTGAATAGGTGAAAGTCAATTCCTTCAAACTACAAAAAATGTACTGCGTGGTCCATTAGAAAAAGTCGACAAAAAAATTATCAAAAATCCTCTATTTTTGTTGTGACGTCATCGAAAGCGATAGAAAAATTTCAATCTATTCAAAAAAAACTATATTTCTAATCTGAACTGTTTTGAAGTTATGAGCAGTTAAAAAATATGGAAATATATATGTGAACACCCGGTACAATGTTTTCATTAAAGATACCATTTCTATAATCAATATCCATTATTAATAATTAAATCATAAAGTAAATATGAATTCTCCCTCGTAGTAGAAATACATATTAAATTAATAGTATCGAAAATTATAATTGGTATCCTCACTTTCATTAAATAAAACAAGTTGTTGGAAATGGAGGAGTACTTGTAAAACAACATTATTATACACCTGTCGACTGTTTAAAAGCAGCAATAATCAGGAATTTAGTTGACTATATTAAAATATAATGGGTTGCGTGTATACGCAGCCACATAATTAAATCTCTTAATTGTTTGTTATGTTTAAGTAATTGCTGGAGATGTAACAAAACACTAAAAGAATCAATCATTCTTATGATTTGTAATTTTAAAAGGATATCAACGGCATTGTCATTAAAATTAATTAAAAACTATTTGGAAGATAGCAAGTCATAAAAAATTATTATCTAAGTAACTAAAACGTGAAGTCTTACAAGAAACGGTACTTGGATACGTTTTATTTTAAACATATGGACATTATCTACTTATAGTTCGTTCGAAACAGGTCGATTTTTGATTTCAATTTACTATTTTTTCAGATCATAATCTAATATACAGGGTGAACCACCTTCGTGTAATGACGTCATCACCATTTTTTTTAAATGGAACCCCTCCTTTTTTTCAGTTTCCGGATTGCCCTTGCTGAGCTGATTCCAAAAATGTATAATATGTTGCTTCAAATTGGTACAGGGTGTGGCAAAAATGCAAAAATTTACTATCAAAAACATCCTGCATTATTCTTAATAATTGTATCGTGAACCTATTTCACAATCTACGGTAAGCAGAATAGAGCGAAAATATAGAGAATTAGGACATGTGAGGGATGAAACAAAGCTAGGTAGATCAAAAATTGATAAAAATTTTCAACAAGACATAATTTTGTCGGCAGTAGAAAATCCACACTGTACAGTGCTAGGATTATCTACGGATTTTGGTAGTGGAAAATCTTCAGTATCAAACATTTTTAAAAAGGTAAAATACCATCCTTATAAAGTACGTCTTATCCATGAATTGGCTGAAGACGACTTTGATAGAAGAACTGAATTCTGCGAGTATATGATGAACCAAAATAACAATTTCATTGATAACGTTTTATTTTCGGACGAGGCAACGTTTTATTTGAACGGTCATATTAACCGGCAAAACACCCATTATTGGTCTGATGAAAATCCACACTGGATGCAAAAGTACCATACGCAAAGACCACAAAAAACCAACGTATGGGCTGGTATTGTGAGAAATACAATTATTGGTTCATATTTGTTTGATGAAAACTTAACAGGAGCATTATATCTGGATTTCCTACAAAATACATTAATTCCTGATCTGATCCAGCTTTTACCTGCTATTCAAATACCCACTAATGTAAACCGCAGAATCTGGTTTCAACAGGATGGCCCACCGCCACATTTCGCAGTAACTGTGCGCGATTTTTTAAACACAACTTTTCCACAAAGGTGGATAGGAAGAAGGGGAATGGCCTGCTAGATCACCAATTAGACTTCTTTTTATGGGGTTATTTAAAATCTAAAGTCTACTTCAACAGACCTGGAAATATCTCTCAACTACAAGACCGAATTAGACAAGAAATACATAACATAACACCCGCTATGCTACAGAATGTTAGAGATGAAAGTAATGCCCGGTTCAGTCATTGTATAATGGTCAATGGAGAACAATTGGAACATTTATTGTAAATTTTCGTTTGTTTGTTTTTGGTAGTATATCACATTAATTGCATAACTACGTAATTCCATTTAATTTGTTTATTACATTCAGTAACGTATAACTTACCATAAACAATTTTCATAATTTTTTTTTGCATTTTTGCCCACCCTGTACCAATTTGAAGCAACATATTATACATTTTTGGAATCAGCTCAGCAATGGCAATCCGGAAATTGGAAAAAAGAGGGGGTTCCATTTAAAAAAAATGGTGATGACGTCATTACACGAAGGTGGTTCATCCTGTATATTAGATTATGATCTGAAAAAATAGTAAATTGAAATCAAAAATCGATCTGTTTCGGGAATTTCTAATTTAATCGTTCATTTAGCTAATAATGAATTTATGCGTTACTTTATGGACGCACTGTATATGAGTGACGACAAAAAATCAACGCCGATTTTCTCTCATTTGATTTGTTAGGAAAAAATGAAAGAAAAAAAACATGGGAAAAATAGGAAAAATAAGAAAAATTAAGGAAAACATGGATAAATAGGGAATAACTAGCTCGAACGGTGGCCCGATGGGCCGTTTGTTCTCGCTTATATATGTTACATGATATAGTTAAAAAAAAAATGAAAATTGATTTCCTACACATCTAGATACCGTAACGAACAAACTTTTAACATTTTCATTTTTTTAAAATCGTAATACAATTTATTAATTTTGACAAAAAATTAATAATCTCTGATCAGAAATACCCCCACATACCAATTTCAAATGAAATCGGTAAATATCATTCAACATATTGATTTTATTAATTTTGACAAAAAATTCAAAATCACCGATACCAAAAACCCCCACATCCCAATTTTGAATAAAATCGGCCATAATCATAAATCTCGTCCGCCATCTTCGAGGCGCCATCTTTCATTTAAAGTTCCAAATTAGTTTTCTGCACATCTCGAACACATTTTTCAAGTTTTTAAATTTTTTCATCGGCCATATAAAGCGCTACAACCGTTACAAACAAAAAAACAAACTCAACGAAAATATATAACAAGGATAGAGAAAAATGGGAATAAATAGGGACACATGGGGAAAAATAAATAAAATAAGAAAAACTAATAGAAAACACAACAATATAAAGAGAAATCGAAAACTAGTAAAAGGAATAATCTCAGCGCGATTTTTCAAAACTACGGCCCGTTTCCGTCAGCGGAAGAAAGACCGTTTTTTTTTTTTTTTTTTTTTTTTTTTTTCACGGAGCCGGTCATAACTTACACAACACCGACAAATTTGCTTTCCTTATAGAGATATCTCGAGTAGAAGTTTCACTTAGTAGGCGGGACCGGGATCCTCGGACCCGAAATTGATCACCTTCACATCCACACAGAAAGACTTTTTTTTTTCGCGAAAAATCAATTTTTTCCACGTTTCATGACATTTTAAGTCATTTGGAGCAAAAAATTTTTTTGAGATTTTTGTACAATTTCAATACTACGGTTGGCATCCCTTGTCAAAGGTGATGTATTGGCGGGAAAAAATAAATATAAATACAGACAAGACAAATAGGAAAAAATAGGAAAACATAAAAAAAAATAAAGAAAATAGGAAAAACTAATGGAAACCGAGAAAAAATATAACGATAGTAATAAAAATAAGACAAATAGTTAAAAATAGAGGTAAACATTGAAAATAAGGAGAACTATGAGCACATAGGTCAAATTTAGGGAAAAATAGGGACAAACATAGGGCAAAATAAGGAAAAGTAGGAAAATATGGGAAAAATGGTAAGAAATAGGGAAAAAAAAAGAAATTGGGACAAATAAGAAAAATAGAAAAAAATCTGGAAAAATAGGGAAATATATGGGAAAAAGTGAAAAATAAAGAAAAATGGGAAAGATAGGAATAAAGAGGTACATATAGGATAAGATATTGGAAAACAGCAGAAAACAGAAAGAAATTGAAAAAATGGAGAAAAAAAGATAAAAAATAGAGAAAACAGGGGAAAAATAAGAAAAATTGTGAATAATAGGAAAAAATAATGAAAAATAGGAAAAACATAAAAAAATACGTATATATTTAAAAAAATAAGGAAAACTTTGAAGAAGATAAATAAAATAGAGAAATTAGAGATATACATAAAAATCAAGAAAATAAGCAATTATGTATATGGGAAAATAGTGAAAAATAATAGAAAAAAAAGTAAAATAGTACAAAAATGTGAAAAGGTATATAATAATAGGGACAAATACGGAGAAATAGAGAAAACACAAAATAATAACGAAAAACAGGAAAAAAAGGAAGAAAAAGCTCGGTAGTCCAGGTACTAAAAAGACTCCGCAGCAAAGCACAGTTATTCAGCTAGTAGGACTATAACAAAATTGTTTTGAAATTTTGCAAACAATTACCTTTTATTTGATACCCACTTGGAGGGGTAAAAATGGGGATAAAATTTTAAAAATCGGGAAAGAAAACGGGTATAAGAAAGAAAATTGTATTTATTCCAACATAAACGCGGACGAAGTCGCGGGCAAAAGCTAATCATAAATAAAAATAATATATCTCTGTGCATTAAAAGGTGATGATAATGCATCCCAAATATTACAAAATTATCAAATGAAATTTTAATAGATTAGTATTTTAATTAATATTGTAATTTGTAGCGAGTATAAACCGGTCTAGTTAAAGGCCTGTGTTGCATTTGGGAGTGGCGCCATTATATTCATATCTGTTCATTGTCTATAATTTATTACAAGAGTTGTGATTTATCATTGAATTGAATTTCAGTTGTAACAGATATAGTTATTAGAAAAACTAGAGATATGTTATTATTGGAGTGATATGTAGGTGAGTAAATAGTAATTTTAAATAATGTTTAATACATTTATCAAAATGATAAAAGACCATAAAGTAATAGGTTCATATTTAGTGAAAATTATTAACAAATAATTAAAATAAGTTATAATAGTTTCGGTTTTTACTCTGATTTTTTAGTGTTTATCCATATTTGTACTTATTTTCTCTATTTTGTCCCATTTTCTTCATTTCTTATCATGTTTCCATATTTTCCCAACTATTTTCCTATTTTTAACTATTTTTTCTCTATTTATTCTCTGTTTTTTCCCATTTTTCCAAAATTTCCTAATTTTTTAAATGATGCATGTGCCTACTTTATTTTTTATATTTTTTTCGATTTTTTTTGCATTTTTTGCCACTTTATTTCGAGTTTTTGTGATTTTTTGCAATATATGCAATTTTTGACATTTTGTAAGGTTTTTTTGTGATTTTTTTGCAATTTTTTTGCCATGTTTTGTGTTTTCGATTTTTCCCAATGTTTCATGATTTTCCCTTTCAATTTTTTTCTGATACTTTCCACTTTTTTTCGGTTTTTTTTTTTGCAATTTTTTGCGATTTTTTCGTTGTTTCTGTATATTTTAATTTGTTCTGATTGTTTTTTGTTTCCTAATTATTTTCCATTTTTTGCAATTTATGCAATTTTTGACATTTTGTAAGATTTTTTTTTGATTTTTTTTGCCATTTTTTGTGTTTTCGATTTTTCAATTTTTTTGCAATATTTATTGCCTTTTTTGTGTTTTCCATTTTTCCCAATGTTTCATGATTTTCCCTTTCAATTTTTTTTCTGATACTTTCCACTTTTTTTCGGTTTTTTTTTGCAATTTTTTGCGATTTTTTCGTTGTTTCTGTATATTTTAATTTTTTCCGATTGTTTTTTGTTTTCCAATTATTTTCGATTCTTTGCAATTTTTAGACATTTTGTAAGATTTTTTTGTGATTTTTTGCAATTTTCTTACCATTTTTTGTGTTTTCGCTTTTTCAATTTTTCCCAATGTTTCCTGATTTTTCTTTCAATTTCTTTTCTTATGATTTCCTTTTTTTCGGTTTTTTGCAATTTTTTCGTTGTTTCTGTATATTTTAATTTTTTCCGATTGTTTTTTGTTTCGTAATTGTTTTCGTTTTTTTGCGGCTTTTTGACATATTTTGCAATTTTTCTTATATTTTTGTTTTTTGTCTCTAATTTTTTTAGACTTTTTGCCATTTTTTAATTATTTTCAAAAGTTTAATGTTTTTTTTTTATTTCTCCGATTATTTGCGATTTTCTGCCATTTTTTGCGATTATTTGCGATTTTTTGGGATTTTTTTTCCATTTTTTGCAGTTTTTTGACATTTTTGCGATATTGTTCAATTTTTTCCTATCTTTTTGTTTTTTTTCTTTAATTTTTTAAGGTTTTTTTGCCATTTTTCAAATGTTTCCTATTTTTTTTATTTTTCTGATGATTTTCGATTTTGCGAATTTTTGATAATTTGTGCGATTTTTTAATTTTAAATTTTCAAACGATTTTTCTAATTTTGCTGTCAGAATGTTTTCGATTATTTTTTGCTACTGAATAAACTTTTTGTATAATTTTTATTTAATGTCCTTTTTCCATAGGGAAAAATGCAGTGTTTCCTGAAATTTCAAATATATTTGTTTATAGGAAAGCAAAAGATATCAAACTATATATTTTTTAAAAGATAATGAATAACTCTTTTAAATGCCATTAAAATATACAGAGTGTTCCATTTAAAATACCACAACCTTTATTACCGGAATAAAATGTAAACAAACTTCATAAAAAACTTTTGGGTAAAAGAAAACAATAAGTGAAAACCCGATTTATTTAGAGCAATTAATAAATTGTGCATTTACATTTAAAATCGATCACAATTATTTGTGACACCCTGTATAGTAAATAGTAAAAAAAAGATTTAGTAAAAGTTGTTAAACAAATAAATAATCAAATTTTATTTTAATAATAAATCTACTTATTTACTTATTTTATTTACAAAATAATTATCTGTTTGTATTTTGATGTAAGTACATAGCAACTTCAAATCAAGCGAATTATTATATTTCAATGGCTTCTTATTAACTTAACGATTTGTTATCCAATTATTGTATAAAATAGCTGCACCTTTGTTAAATTTACAACGATGTAATTGATAAAATCATATGTGGGTTTTTACAATATTTCTATTATTCGCATTTGTTTCCTTATTATCCCACATTAATAAGATGGTAATAGTTGTACTTTAACCTACACGAAGGAAAAGATTAATATATAAAATTATTTTACTAATTTGATGTGACAGAGATTAAAATCTTGGTAATTTACTATTAAATATTTTCTGCTTTTAAATAATTTCTTATTATTATGTCAGTCAAGATTTAAAGAAAAGAACTGTACAAGGTTGTGCAAAAAAATTTCTATCACAATAAGAAATATTTACAGCAAGGTTTTTTTAAAAAGTTTCCACCCCCGATTTAGGCTTACCCAATAATTTTTGGCAAAAATGGCGAGACACGTCGATTTTTGATATGAGGGGGACAAAATTTTTGATAACAAACATTACTCTAACGTCAACCACCTTCACCCACGCCCCTCAAGTTTAAAATTTAAATAGGGAACATACCATGTGTGGCACATCAAGGAAAAGTTAATTCAATGCAGAATTCAAATCACTAAGTTTAATTTTTTTACTACTTCCCTGAACAGAAATACAGGGTGTTTTTTCCTACCCTCACTTTACTATTGCACAATAATTTTTGAGAAAAATAGTGAGACACGTCGACTTTTGATTTAAAGGAAACGAAATTTTTGACAAAATTTGTCGCTCTACGTTAACCCCCTTCACCCCCACACCGTAACATGAAAATTTGAATGGGCGATATACCATGTGTGGCACATCAGAGGAAAGGTAATTCAATGCAGAATTTAAATCATACCCTTTGTACACTGCTACGACAAAAAAACATTACATAATTTGTATCAATAATGTTATTAGTTTATTGTTAGGTATTTAAACATCTTCATATAATCCCCCCTATTAAATTCTGAACAACTTAATTTTTTTCTGTGGTCTGTATGTCTGTCTGTCTGTCAATCTCTCTGTCTGTATGCCTGGTTGTCGTCCGCGAAGTTTAAAAATACGATAACTTTTGAATGCTTTAATGTATCAACTTGAAATTTTCACCATTTTTTAAGACCCACGAGTACTATATTTTAGTAGAAAATGAGTGAAATCGAAAAATGAATAAACGGGGTTTTCCAGGTTTTTCCGCCTTATTGTGTAGTTTCACAGGAAACACGCTGCAGGTCGTAATATTTTAGTTTTCAAAAAAAACTCTTATAGTGTCAATGTAGGTACAGAATTTTGTTTTCGTGACTTAAATTTTTTGAAAACCTGAAAAATTACGACATTGAAAAATAGGGAAAAAATAAGGAAAAACGGAAAAAACATTGGAAAATAGAAAAAAAAAATGAAAAATATGGATAAAAATAATAAAAAAAATAATGAAAAATAGTAACAAAATAATGAAAAAAATAATGAAAAATAGGGAAAAAAAGAATGAAAAATGGGGGAAAAAAATGAAAAACATGGAAAAAAATAATGAAAAATATATAAAAAAATAATAAAAATATGGAAAAAAATTATGAAAAACATGAAAAAAAAATAATGAAAATATTGTGAGGTGTTTTTTCGAAAATGTCATTATTTTAAATTTATGTCTAAACCTTTTTCTCTATTTTCTTTATTTTTCCAATTTTTTTTTTCTTTTTAATATTTTTTCCCCATTTTTCTATTTTTGACTATATTTTCCTATTTTTTCTGCTTTTCCCTACTTTTATCTTTAAAATTTTTCTTGTTTTTTTCTTTTTCTATATTTTTCATTTTTTCCTATTTTTCCCTATTTTTTTTTTGTTTTTTCCATGTTTTTTAATATTTTTTAACGTTTTTTTTTCATATTTTTGCCTATATTTCCCCATTTTCTATTTTTGCATATTTTTCTGTTTTTCTATTTTTACCTATGTTTTCCTATTTTTTCCAGTCTTTTTTTAAGTTTTTTTCAATTTTTTTCTTATTCTTTCAGTTCTTTTCTATTTATCGCCATTTTTAGCATTTGCATATATTTTCCTATTTTTCCCTATATTTTCCTTTTTTCTTATTTTACTCTATTTTTTCCATTTTAGTTTTCAAAAAAAACTCTTATGGTGTCAATGTAGGTACAGAATTTTGTTTTCGTGACTTAAATTTTTTGAAAACCTGACAAATTACGGCAAATTTTGAAAAATAGGGAAAAAATAAGGAAAAACGGAAAAAACATTGGAAAATAGAAAAAAAAAATTAATGAAAAATACGGATAAAAATAATAAAAAAGATGTAAAAAAATAATGAAAAATAGTAACAAAATAATGAAAAAAAAAGGAAAAAAATAATGAAAAATAGGGAAAAAAATATTGGAAAATAGGGAAAAAATATTGGAAAATATGAGAAAAATAATGAAACATATGGATAAAAATAATAAAAAATATAGAGAAAAATAAGGAAAAATATGGAAAAAATAATAAAAAATATGGAAAAATATTGAAAAAAATTATGAAAAATATGGATAAAAACAATGGAAAAGATGTAAAAAAATAATGAAAAATATAGAAAAAAATAATGAAAAATATGGAAAAAATAATGAAAAATATTGATGTCATTATTTTAAAAAATCGTTATCTACGAAGCCGTGAAAGGTATTCAAAATTTAAAAATAATAAAATGTAGGAATTAAATAGGTCAACAAGTCTTATACGAAGCATTTTCCAGAAAAATTTCAATAAAGTTGAGAAAAAAAATAAAATATAAAAAAAAGATATTTTTCGAAATTAAATTCCGAAAATCTTGGAAACGAGGGGTAATATCCAAAAATATCAAGATTACTTATCTTATATTCGATGTAGATGAACACACGAACTCAGTTTTTTTTCTGTAATGTAATCTAAGATTGATTTTATTTTCAGTTCTTATCTTATGTCTGTATTTTTTATTCTTTCCTCCTTTAACTACACTTAGATACTTATTTCTATACCCTGTATTCAACTCGTCATTTTTCTTTCAAGAACCCATGTTTTGCTTCCATATATTGGTCTGAAAAATATTTGGAATACTGGCATTTTTGTTTTTTTTGTTCGAAATTTCCTTCTTGTTAATAAATCCGATTTTTACTAAATAATACGTCCTTATGGACTTTTCTGTTCTTTTCGTTCTTGATTGATATTTTATTTTAATTGTTGTTTATTCCTTTTGCTATCATCATTACTTTACTTTTTTTATATTTATTTTCATTCCATTTCCAAAACCACAATTATATTACAGTTTATATTAAATTATTTGCGTATTAAACAGAACGATTTTAATTAAAATGTCATTCCATATTAAATATATCCTAAATACTCTGAGTTGTGGTCTCAAGGTAATCCAATATTATCCAATAACAAAATTTTCTTATATTATCCTGTGAGAATTAAATTTGCCAACGGCGCTATAGTCCCCTAGGATTAAGAAACCTCTTAACAACTTTGGATTACAGTAGGTAAAATCGTCTTGAATATACCCTCATATTTTCTTCATTTGTGTTATACAATTTGATACGCAAGATTAAACTTGTTCAGTGAATTTTTAATCTGTTCAAGATTGTGATTTTTTAATTTTGTAAATTTTAAATATATCAAAATAGCCTTACCAGTTTTCTTTATTGCGTTTTTTCTACATAAATACCATTATATCTTTTGTTAGGCCGAGCAAACCTATACGTGTGTGAGTTATAATAAAATCAACAGTGATTGAAGTTCTATTCGACCCTGAGTGAAGTCTGTATAGTTTTACGTACATTTTCCGTTGATTATTAATTAGTAAAGTTGATTAGTTAATATTATTATGGTTGTAAACAAATAATTAAAATAATTATTATCAATATGAACACGAAATTATAAAAACGATTGATTAATTTTTAGAAACTCTCGCCTGTCCGACATAAACTCAAAGATGGCTGAATAGGTTTTTACCCAATGAAACAGAAAAACTTACTAACTATTCTGGCCATTTAATAAAAAATAGTTTAAATTATAGATTATTGTAAAATATTCATATTGACAAAAAATAAATGTGATTTTCTCTATGACAGTTAATCCTTAAATTTCGGATTAGAATTTAGAGATATAATGCGTTTTTTTCTGATTCTTTTATTCCACTCAAGGGGGGGTAAAATCTGAAATAAATAAACAGATGAGATTATTTATGTTATAGAGAATTAGCTGGGGGTGCCGGAACTTCTTTTTTTTTTTTTTTTTTTTTTTTTTTTTTTTTTTTTTTTTTTTTTTTTTAGGGACATCCCTGCTAAACCGTTCTTGGTCATTTTTCCTGGTATTGTCCTGATCCTTGTAACCTGCTGTAAGAGTGATTACTCCTTTTCAGGGATTCTTGTTTGGATGCTGTGCTGGAAAGGGAAATTTATTAGAACTTAGAGAACTAAGAAGGATTATTCGGAAAAGAATATAAGGACAGATTATCCGGTAAGGATTTTCTGGGAAAAATTATTCTGGAGGGGTTATCCGGGAAGGACTATCCGGGCTGAATTATTCAAGAGGATTATTCGAGAAGGATTATCCGGGATGGATTAGGCGAGATAGATTATATGCGATAGATTATCCGGGATGCATTATCTGAGAAAAATTATCATTGATGGATTTTTGGTGAAGGATTATCCGGGAAGGCTTATCCGGGAAGTATTTTCCAGGAAGAATTATCTGAGAAGGATTATCCGGGAAGGAGTATTCGAAAAAAATTGGGAAAATTTATTTGGAAAGGATTATCTGGGAACAATTATCAGGAAAGGTTTATGCGGGTAGGATTATCCGGGAAACATTATCCGAGAAGGATTTCCGGAAAGGATTGTTCCTTGTTCTAGAAGAATATGCGGGAAGTATTATCCGCGAATGATTTCCGGAAAAAATTGTTTTAGAAGAATTATCTGTTAAGGATTATCCGGGAACGATTATCCGAAAGGGATTTCCGTGAAGGATTGTTCCAGAAGGATTATCTATGAAAGATTAGCCGGAATGAAAGATTTGACAAAGATTTACCGGAAGAATTTTTCGAGGATTATGCTCAAGATTTTTCGATAAATGTTATCCGGGATGGATTAACCGAGAAGAAATAACTGAAAAAATTGGCGGAGAAGGATGATCGGGAAAGGGCTATTCGAGAAAGATTATTGGGGATGAATTATCCGGGAAGGATTATCTAGGAAAAAATATCCGAGAAGAATTCTCCGGGAAAATTATCTGGGAAGAATTATCAGGGAAGGTTTATTTGGGAAAGTTTGTCCGGGAAGGTTTATATGAGAAAAATCTTCCGGGAAGAAATATCCGGGAAGGCTTATCTGGAAAAATTATCTGAGAAGGATTATTCGAAAAGGATTATCTGGGAACAATTATTCGGGATGGTTTATCCGGGAAGGTTTATCTGGGAAGCATTATCCGAGAAGGATTTCCGGAAAGGATTTTTCCAGAAGAATATGCGGGAAGTATTATCCGCGAATTATTTCCGGAAATAATTGTTCCAGAAGGATTATCTGGGAAGGATTATCCGGGATTATACGAAAGTGATTTCCGTGAAGGATTGTTCCAGAAGGATTATCTATGAAAGATTAGTGGGAAAGGAAGATTTATCTGACAAAGATTTACCGGAAGAATTATTCGAGAAGGATTATGCTCAAGGATTATTCGAGAAATGTTATCCGGGATGGATTAACCGAGATGAATTATCCGGAAAAATTGTCTCAGAAGGATTATCGGAAAATGGTTGTTCGAGAAAGATTATTTTGAATGGATTATCCGGGAAGGATTATCTAGGAAAAAATATCCGAGAAGGATTCTCCGGGAAGGATTATCTGGGAAGAATTATTCAGGAAGAATTATCCGGGAAGAATTGTTCTAGAATTATCTGAGAATAACTATATAGGAATGTTTATTCGGAAAGGATTATCTGGGAATAATTATCAGGGAAGGTTTATTTGGAAAAAATTGTCTGGGAAGGTTTATATGGGAAAAATGTTCCTGGAAGAATTATCCGTGAAGGCTTATCCAGAAAAATTATGTGAGAAGGATTATTCGAAAAGGATTATCTGCGAACAATTATTCGGGATGGTTTATCCGGGAAGGATTATCCGGGGAGAACTATCCGAGAAGAATTTCCGGGAACGATTGTTCCAGAAGGAATTCCGGGAAGGATTGTTCCAGAAGGATTATCCGAGAAGGATTGATCGGAGAGGATGAATTAGAAAGGATTATTTGGATAAATAATTTCATGAATTTTACCCCGTCAGTGGTAGGGACCAGCTCATCTGATGCCTAGAGAGACATCCTCGAGGAGATCTTGGAGTTCGTCCGAAAGATACATCGCTTTGTTCAGAATCCCAAGATTCGGTTGTAGAGATTTCTTCTTGAGTTTCTTGAAGATGGCTCTTCTGTTCCTTTCATCTGTCCATTTTTTTCGTAGGGTGGCGTGGCTGTTGGAGCTATCCAGTCTTCTCCTGACGTGTTTTCTTTGCAGCGTTTTTAACCTGGAAACAATTGTTGGTATATTAGTGTGGTTATAGATTTAGTTAATCACCAGAAGAGGTAGGAGTATTTTTTGAGGATGCTCCTCTCGGTTGCCGTGACGGCGTACAAAAGGGGAGGTAAACGGGTGGAGAAAGGAAGGGGAAGGGTGGAGAAGTTGAGGGCTCTGTAGTCGATTATGGGACGGATGTGTGTAGCAATGTTCAAGGATTACAACTACCAATTTGACCCAATTTGTCCAAAGTTCTTTGGACTTCAGTCGCCCAATTGAGGGTGCGCGTGAAGAACACTCCCAGGTAGGTGGACCTTATCCAAAGGAACGAATCTTTTTCTCCAGAGCCTGAGGTTAATCTCATTGAGGGATTGGTTAGGATGTTTGAAAATGATCAGTTGGGTTATTTCTGGGTTGAGAGTAACCCTTCAGGTGCTACACAAATAGAAGAAATGATTAAGGAGTTGCTGGATTTTGGTGTTCAGGATTTTCATAGAAGGAGCAATAGCAGATATTTGGGTGTCATCAGCGTACAGATGGTGGTCTTGGGTAGGAGATACAGGATGCCTGTAGATGACGTACAGCGCGGGGATCAGCATTGAGCCTTGGGAACCTTCTGCGAGAGAAGTGAAGGGATCTGTTAGGGAGTTTCCGACTTTGACCCTAATGGAGTGATTTATGAGGTAGGAGAGGATGAGTTTTATGAGAGAGATAAGAAGTCCGATGTTAGAAAGCTTCCGAGCGAGTTGGACGTGAAAGACACGGTCGAAAGCATTCTGGATATAAAACTGGACCACCGATGTACAGTGACCAAGGTTGAGGGATTTGGCTAGGATGAGGAGTCTCATAAGTGCCTCTTGGGTGGAGTTTTCAGGTCTAAACCCATCTTGGAATTGGTGAATCGTTCCCCTTTCCTCCAGAAAGTTCCAGATACGATCTTTAAGTAATGTGTCAAAGAGCTCACCTAGAATATTTGTCAAGGATATAGGCCTGTAGGAGTTTGGGCAAGTAAGGTCTTTGTGGGGTTTGGAGATAGGGATGGTGTGGGCGGATTTCCAGCAAGTTGGAACTTCAGATAATGGGCACAGATTTATACCAAATTTTAAATAATTATCGCAGTGAGCAACCATGTTCTGTTTTTCAGGGTCATAAATAACCAAATTATAATTTTCAGTGTAGAATTCCTGACGAGACGACTTGAGTCGGTTTTTTGTAAACCAATCGCCATTTTTGTCGCCAAAAGTTTCAGTCAAGTGTTTGTCCTTATTTTTAATTCATTTAAAGACAAATACTATAAATATATGAATAATTATTTTTCCTAAAAATTCTCTATGACAGGCGATATGTCTAAAACACTATTAAACAAGTTAAATTATATAATTGCTGTCGAGGCATCATGTTTGTGACAGAAAATTTGCCAAAAACTGCCAAGTCCTGCTGGGAACCATCTTGTATCTCCAATGGAACTTATAACATAATTTTCCTAACTAAACAGATACTTGTTATACAAAAATATTATTTTCAAACGATACAACTTTTTTAATTAAATTTCAATATAAAAGCTGTAGATTATATGATTTCTTTTAAACATTAGATCATTAAAAATTCACTTGAAATGATAGGAATTCAATAGAAAGTGCTTATTTGCTGTCGAATTTTTAATAATTTTTGATCCATTAAAAATAATAAATTCATAAGAAGCGATATAAAATATAAATTAATTTATACCTTTATACAGGGTGATTCATGACTAACCATATCATTATAATAATATTAATTAAACAACTTTTATCCCATAATTCAATTTGATGTTCATTGTAGTTTTAATTCTGTCTTTACCAGGATGTGGTAATAGTCTTAATATGTTTGAAAAAAATATTTTGTGGTTTTTTTTAGATGAATAATCATCGAATTATTTCTTAAGATTCCTAGAATTAAATTTAGTAGGATGAGTTTAATTCGGTCAGAATTCAAGGTGAGCCGGTCTAACTTGTAATATTTCTTAACTAACTGTGGTTGGCATCGGATTTAATTGATTTGCTAATGTAACATAGAGAAAAATTCCAATTTGTTATTACTTTAGTGACGGGGTATATTTCAAAGTCTCGCTTTTATAACTGACTTTCACCAAATTTTTTTTGTGAATAGATTTTTTTATATTATTATTATTACCTAAAAATATAAGTTTATAAAGAATAAAATATCGATTATTAATTTATACCGAATTTTCTTGACATTGATCATAACTTTAGTTATAAAAAGGTCGTAAACTATTTTTGATTATTAAATTTGTCGTAATTGGAATATTATATTCCATATCAAATTATTTTTTAATTTTCGTAAGCTCTAAATCCCCGGTACTGAAATTTATTTTTTGTACAGGTCAAGTACACAATTCAAAAAGCAATCAAAGTAAATTAACTGTTATTACCGGTTTTAAATAATTTTTCAATGGATAATTTATACAAATTTCAGTTTTCAATTTGTTATTTAAACTGAAAATAAAATATATATAAAGTAGATTTTAAAAATTCATGGACCAAAAATACATCCAAAAAATGATACTGTTAGATTTTTGTATTCAGTTATTATTTCTGTTAAATGTTAAATTATTTCAGATTTTTTTTAATTTGATTTCCTACTAAACCGCCCCCTACCAATAAATTATTATTATTTCCACAATATTTCTAACCATACTAACACAACGCGTCACCTACTAAGTGCTTCCAGTGTAGCCATTAAGCGCCCCTTTTAATCATTTAAAAAAATTTCACTTAGAAAATATATTTTTTACTAACAAATTTTTTTATGATTTTAAGTATGTCATAACGATAATAATAAAAAATATTTAAATAAAGCAAATATTTTTTATTTCCAGAAATGTTAATATGATCATTAAAATAACATAACTGGGCGTTATTGAAATTATAAAATTCGCAGGTGTCAAATGTCCTGAGAGTACCAAAACAATTTGAAATTCAAATTAAGCTGTTTTGGACATCGAAATAGTTTTAAATTAATTTGTTATCGCATATTTATATGGCCGATGTGATTTTGAACTCAATAGTATTTATGACTGAATTATACAGAACTGGAAAGTTATTTTTATTTTATATAATGTTATATACGATTTAGTCGGGACTTTATATTTTATAGGGAAAAATTTGATATAATATCCGAGGATTTGTTATTGACAGAAAATTTAGTTTTGCATGGTATTTATTGTGTTTAATATTTTATAAATATTTTGTTTGGTAAATAAAACTTGTAATAAATGTTACATAATTATCTTATTCACCCAGTATAGTTAAAAATGTTGTTCATTTATTTTCTAAATAAAATAATTTTGTTTAGTTAAAGAAAGACTGAAGAATGAAGACAGAAGTGAAAACTTAAAAATATGAAATAACAGTGTTTTTTTTTGAATCTTTAAATTAATTGTAGTATTAAAAATTTAAATTTCATAATTTGTAATTTTTCCCAATTTTTCCCATACTTTTAATAGTTTTCCCGATTTTTCCTATTTTCCTGTTTTCACAGTATTTCCTTATTTTTCCCAATTTGTTTCCTATTTATCCCTATATCTTATCTATTTTTGTCTAATTTTCCTATTTGTCCCTATTTTCACTATTTTCCCATAATTTTCCATATTTTCCTTTACGTCTTCCACTTTTTCCTTTTTTTCCTATTTTTTTTGTAGGTTTTTACATTTTTCTATATTTCGCCCTATTTTTTCCAAAGCTGAATAGCCGTGATTTGCTACGGAGTCTTTTTAGTACCTGGACTACCGAGCCTTGCTTGTTTTTTCTATTTTTCCTGTTTGTCATTATTTTTTCCTATTTTCCCTATTTATCCGTATTTGTCCTTATTATTTATCTTTTTCCCATTTTTCTATTATTATTCACTATTTTCTTATATATTTGAGTATTTTCTTGATTATTCTGTATTTATCTCTAATTTTTCTGTTTTATCTATCTTTTTCAAATTTTTTCTTGTTTTTCTAAATATTTCAATATTTTTCATGTTTTCCCTGTTTTTCATTTTTTTTCCTATTATTCGCAATTTTTCCTATTTTTTCCTTATCTTTGCTAATTTTTAGTTCTTCTTCCCCATTCTTCTCCATTTTGCACTTTTTTCCATATGTATCCCTATTTATTTTCTAATTTTAATATTTTTTCATCTATTTCCATATTTTTTCTATAATTTTCCTATTTTCCATATTTTTTCGGATTTTTTTTTCCCTAAATTATTATTTATTTTTTCCCTATTTCACACTATTTTTCTCATATTTCCATACTTTTCCTAATTTTGCCCTATTTTTCCCTATTTTATTCCTATTTTTCCCAAATTGAATTATTTTCTCGTAGTTTTCCCAATTTCTCTCCATTTATTTTCATGTTTTTCCATATTTTTCACTATTTGTCTTATTTTTTTTCCTATTTTTCGTTGGTTTCCATTAGTTATTCCTATTTTTTTGTTTTTCTTATTTTTGTTATTTTTCACCTGAATTATCTTTTTTTTT
This sequence comes from Neocrepidodera transversa, assembly GCA_963243735.1. Classification (NCBI taxonomy): domain Eukaryota; kingdom Metazoa; phylum Arthropoda; class Insecta; order Coleoptera; family Chrysomelidae; genus Neocrepidodera; species Neocrepidodera transversa. The sequence continues at coordinate 9,064,813 of OY725347.1, forward strand.
AACGTTTTTTTTCCCATTTTTCCTATATCATACTATTTTTTCCTGTTTTCCATTATTTTATTCTATATGATTTCACCATTTTTCTCTGTTTTCACTTTTTTCCATATGTTTCTTTATTTATTCTGTAATTTTCCTATTGTTCCATTTTTTTTTCGAATATTTTAATTTTTTATAATTCCCGTGTTTTTTTTGTTTTTTTAGTGATTTTTTTTCGTTTTTACTTGTTAAGATTTTTAGCGGTTTACTGCTTTTTTGCCGATTTTTTATCGTTTTTCTTTTCGTTTTTTTTCTTTTTTATTTTTTTCGTGTTTTAAAATGTTATTTTTCTCATTTTTTTCTTATTCCCCTGATTTTTCGGTATTTTCGATTTTTTGGTCATTTTCTTCTTTTTTGGATGTCTTTTATTTTTTCTGTCTTTTCATTTTTTCCTCATTTTTCTGATTTTTTGTTCTTTTGTTTTTGGATTTTTTCTAATTTTTTTCTTGGTCTTATTTTTTCTAATCATTTTAATTCTTTAAATTTTTTATTATTTTGTTTTTATGCTTACAAATGTTTTTTTTTTTTTTTTTAGTTGTTTCTTATTTCCCTGATTTTTCGGGTTTTCAATTTTTTCTCGTTTTTCTGATTTTTCTTGGTATTTTTTTTTATTTTTCTAAATGTTTTTTTTTTATTTTTCTTATTTTTTTCCGGTATTTCCTATTTTTCCTTATTTGTACTTATTTTTCATTATATTTCTTTACTTTGTTCTATATTTTCCCCTGTATTATTTCCAATTTTTGTCTTTTTTTTGCCCTGTTTTCTGTATTTTTTCATCTTTTTTCCCCATTTTTTCTATATTATTCTATTTTTTCCTGTTTTCCATTATTTTATCCTATATGTACCTCTCTATCCCTGATTTCTCCATTTTTCTGTTTATCACTTTTTTCCATTTGTTTCCTTATTAATTCTGTAACTTCCCTATTTTCCATATTTTTTTTTCGAATTTTTTTTTATTCTTTATATAATTGTTTTTTTTTGTTTTTTTTTTTGGTGATTTTTTTTCGTTTTTTTTTTGTTACGATTTTATCGGTTTTTTCCTTTTTTGTCGATTTTTTACTTTTTTATTTTTTTCGTGTTCTAAAATATTATTTTTCTCATTTTTTCTTATTCCCCTGATTTTTCGGTTTTTTTCGATTTTTTTTGTTATTTTCTTATTTTTTTGGATTTCTTTTATTTTTCCCATTTCTTTTTATTTTTTTTCCTCATTTTTTTGATTTTTTGTTTTGTTTTTTGGATTTTTTCTAATTTTTTTCTTAATCTAAATCTATTCATTTTAATTCTTTTAATTTTTTATTATTTTGTTTTTATGGTTACAACTGTTTTCGTTTTTTTTTTCGGTTTCTTATTTCCCTGATTTTTCGGTTATTTCAATTTTTTCTCGATTTTCTGATTTTTCTGGGTATTTTTATTTCTAATTATTTTTTTGCTCAATTTTCTGATATTTTGTTTTTTTCCCATTTTTTTTTTGGTTTCGATTAGTTTTTCCTATTTTTTTTATTTGTCTTATTTTTTCCCATTTTTTCTATTTGTCTTTATTTGTACTTATTTTTCCTTATTTTTTTTTCCTTTTTTCCATATTTCCTGTATCATCTGCAATTTTTTTATTTTTTCCCCTGTTTTCTCTATTTTTTTATCTTTTTTCCCCTTTTTCCCATATCATTCTATTTTTTCCTGTTTTCCAGTATTTTAGTTCAGTATTTATCCTTATTTGTACTTATTTTCCCTAGTTTGTCCTATTTGCCTAATTTTTTCTTATAATTCCCTATTTCCTATTTTTAACCATTTTTTCCATTTTTCCTTATTTATTCTCTATTTTTTCCGAAATTTCCCTATTTTTCTAGTTTTCTACCATTTTTTTCATATTATTCCCAAATTTCTCTATTTGCCCTATTTTTTACTGTTTTCTTTATTTTTGAAAAACCTTGTTTTTCCCTATTTTTACCTATTTTTTCCTATTTTTCCCTATTTCTCTATTTTTCCCTATTTTGATTTTTCCCCTACGAAAAATCGCTCAACGCGCCTATAGAAGTTTTCACATCAAAAATAATTTACTATCTAAAAATTCAATTCTTATAGAAAATTAAAAAAAATAAATCACAGCCTCTGCGATTGACGTTGATGTATAAGTAATTGTTTATAGGTTGATTTTTAACATAATATCCATTTTTTTCCTTCACGTACAGACTTTTTTACAAATCGTTGCAATTAAATTATTTCCATGAAATTTTATTCTAGATTTTCCCCAATTTTTAAGAATATGATATTTCACCATATATAAAAAAAATATTATAAATATTGGTTTATTTAGAAAAAAAATCAATACAATAAATAATAGAATTTAATATTGCAAATTTCTATAAATCATTTTCTGCAATATAAAATTTGCCGCACCCAGTATTAATTAATAGTATTATTTATAAATTTAAAGGTTGCATTTGATTATTCTTAGAAAAGCATCACACATAAATAATTAAAAAATTTTATCTAATTATCTAATCTTCCATACGTTAATTTTCTTTTGTTATTTTTCAGCATATTTTAAAATTATTTTTAACATGATAGATAATAGTAATAAGGCTTGGATAAAGTTATCCAGAATTTACAATCCTATCCATATGTCTTCTTAAAATCACTTTAATATAAATATTTAATAATATATCTAAACTCTTTTATCTAAACTCTTTATTTTTTACAGTTACACTTGTTTTCGGTTGTTTTTTGGTTTTTCGTTTTTAGCGTTGTTTTGCGTTTTTTTCGTTTTTTTGTACATTTTTAGTTTTTTTCATATTTAAATTTTTTTTTCTCATTTTTTTCTTATTCCCCTGATTTTTTGGTTTTTTCAATTTTTTTCTCCTTTTCTTATTTTTTGGATTTTTTTTATTGTTTCTAATTATTTTTTATTTTTTTCATTTTTCTGATTTTTTGTTTTCGAATTTTTTCTAATTTTTTTCTTAATCCTTTTATTTTTGTTCGATTTATTTCAATTCTTTTGAATTTTTTTTATTTTGTTTTTATGGTTACAAATGCTTTCGGTTTTTTTTGGTTGTTTTTTTTTGGTCATTTTTTTATGGGTTATTTTTAGGCTTTTTTTACTATTCATTTTTTTGGTATTTTACAATTTTATTTTTCTCATTTTTTTCTTATTTTCGTGATTTTTCGGTTTTTTCAATTTTTCTCATTTTTCTGATTTTCCTCGATTTTTTTTTATTTTTTCCTCATTTTTCCGATTTTTTATTCTAGTTTTTCCCAATTTTTTGAATTCTGTTTTTTTTTCATTTTTTTTTCTATTTCCTTGCTTTCTGCTTTTTTCTCATTATTTTTTTAATCCTATTCTATTTATTTCAATTCTTTCGATTTCTTTAATATTTTTAATTCTTTTCATGATTACAATTGTTTACCATTTTTTTTGGGGTTTTTTTAATTTTTTTTGGCGATTTTTTTTTCGTTTTTTTCTACAATTTTAGCGGCTACTTTGCTTCCTTGCCGTTTTTTTGTCGGTTTTTTCGTTTTTTTTTAAGTTTTTTATTTTATTCGTATTTTAAAATTTTGTTTTTCTTACTTTTTCCTTATTCCCCCGGATTTGTCAATTTTTTCGATTTTTTTCTTATTTTTTGGATTTTTTTTTTTGAAATTCATTTTTATTTATTTTTCCTCATTTTTCTGATTTTTTGTTCTTTTGTTTTAGGATTTTTTCTAATTTTTTTCTTAATCCTCTTATTTTTTTCTATTTATTTCAATTCTGTTAAGTTTTTTAATTTTTTTCAATTTTGTTTTTATGGTTACAAATGTTTCCCGTTTTTGTTTTTGATTGTTTTTTGTTTTTTTCGCCATTTTATTTTCGTTTTTTTTGCGATTTTTAGCATTTATGCGTTGTTTTTTCGGATTTTTTTACAAGTCATTTTTGTATTTTACATCTTTATTTTCCTCAATATTTTCTTATTTCCCTGATTTTTTCGGTTTTTTCAATTTTTTTCTCATTTTTATGGTTTTTCTGGGTTTTTTATTTATTATTTTTTCCTCATTTTTATGATTTTTTTCTAATTTTTTTTCTTTTATTTCTCATTATGTTTTGTTTTTATTTCTTTCTTTTGTTTTCTGATTTTTTCTTACTTCCATTTTATTTATTTCAATTCTTTCCAATTCTTTATAATTTTTATTTTTGATTACAATTGTTTCCGTTTTTTTTGGTTGTCTTTTGTTTTTTTTTCTTTTTTTTTACAATTTTAGCTTCTTTGCCGTTTTTTTCTTTTTTATTTTATTGGTATTTAAAAATTTTGATTTTCTCACTTTTTTCCTATTCCTCTGATTTTTCGATTTTTTTGATTTTTTTTTCATTCTCATTTTTTGGAATTTTGTTTAATTTTTCTAATTCTCTTTTAATAATTGTTTCCCAATTTTTTTGAATTTTGATTTTTTTGTTAAAGGATTTTTTCCAATTATTTTCTAAATCCTCTTTTTTTTTTCTATTTATTTCAATTCTTTTGAATTTTTTAATATATCATTATTTTGTTTTTATGGTTACAAATGTTTATAGTTTTTTTGGTTTGTTTTTTTTTTTCATTTTTTTTGCGGTTTTTGGGGATGCGTTATTTTTTCGGTTTTTTTACTAAGTATTCATTTTTTTCGTAATTTACAATTTTATTGTCCTCAATTTTTTCTTATTTCCCTTTAATTTCGATTTTTTCAATTTTTTTCTCATTTTTCTGGAATTTTTCTAATTATTTTTTCTTTTTTTCTGATTTTTTTCGTATTCTGTTTTTTTCTATTTCTTTCTGTTCTCTTCTGTTTCTCATTTTTTTCTTAATCCTATTCTATTTATTTCAATTCTTTCGACTTTTTTATTTTTTTTTATTCTTTCTTTTTATGATTATAATTGTTTCCGATTTTGTTTTTAATTTTTTTGTGTTTTTTTTGCGGTTTTTTACTTTTTTGGCCTTTTTTTTTAGTTTTAATTTCGGTTTTTTTACTTTTTTATTTTTTTCGTATTTTACAATTTTATTTTTCATAATTTCACAAGTTTTATCAACGTGTTCTGTTTTTTTTTCTGACTTTTTTTGATTATTTTAATTAATTTTTTCTCATAATTTTTTTTCAAATTATTTTTTTTTTAATTTTTTCTTATTTTTGCTTATTCTTCCGATTCTTTCATTCTTTTTAATTTTTTGTTTTTTTTTTTATTTCTTTTCTCATTTTTTTCATTTCTTCTGTTGTTTTTTGATTTTTTTTATAGTTTTTTGATTTTTTCAGCATCTTTCAGGTTTTGTCCCATTTCATTATTTCGATTTCTTTTGGATTACTTTCGATTTTTTCGATACTTTTTTATTTTAGTCGATTTCTTTCTATTTCTCTAAAATTACTTTCGATTTCTTTCGACTTCTTTCGATATCTGTTGATTTATTTCGATTTCTATCGATTTCATTCGAAAAAACTAACGTAAAGAACTTCGTTCCTGATAGTACAGTTTTTTGGATTTTTATTATTTAATTACTTTCCCACCCAGAACGGATAGTATTGTGAACGAGCACAAAAAAATTTGGAGATAAAAACGGAAATGTCCACTTTCGGGCCCCCTGAGACGATTAAGACCATTTCCAGATGGAAGTCTGTCTGTCTGTCTGTGTGTGTTTAATCCGTTTGAGCTGAAATGTGGTATAGAGGTTTGGGTTACACGTCGAAGAACCCACTAGTTTTAGTACGACATCTATCAAACGTAAGTGTCACTATCAAAAAATGACAGTTGCAATATCTCATGGAATTTGACATGCAATATCTCATGGAATTTGACATGCAATATGTCATTTGAAAGCACTTGAAAAACTCTATTCAGAACAGTCAAAATTATTTCTCCAACTGTCACCTGTCAAAAATTAAAAAATCGGTTGTGTCGCCCCAAAACCGACGAGTATCCAGAAATACTTTATCAGATAGTTAATGTTAAAATTTCAACTTTTGACATTTTTTAATTTTTGACAGGTGATAGTTGGAGAAATAATTTTTACTGTTTTGAATAGAGTTTTTCTAGGGCTTTCAAATGACATATAGCATGTCCAATTCCGTGACATATTGCATCTGTCATTTTTTGATAGTGGTACTTCCGTTTGACAGATGGGTTCTTCCGACAGGTAACCCAAACCCCTATACCAAATTTCAGCTCAATCGGATTAAACGTGTGGCATCGTGGAAGAATACACACACACATACATACACACACACACAGACCGACATACAGACTTCCATCTGGAAATGGTCTTAATCGTCTCAGGGGACCCGAAAATTGATATTTCTGTTTTTATCTCTTTTTTTTTAGCTCGTTCACAATACTTTCACTTCTAGGAGGTGGGTCGGGAAAGTAAAATGTAAAAATTTGAAACTTTAACATTAAATATCTGAAAAAGTATTTATGGATACTCGTCGGGAAAGTTTTGGGACGACACAACCGTTTTTTTTTTAAATTAGATAAATACTAACCAAACATGTGTAAAAAAAATAACATATACATTTTTACTTACGAAAAACCCTGTAATTACAGAAGTTAGAGCAGGACATGTTGGTATCTAACAACTGTAACAATTAAACTGTATTTTTTTTTTTAATTATTATAATAAAATTTATGCTCTATTTACACCCTGTATAAATCACTACAGATTACCAAGTTTGTTAAGTAGTAACTGTTTTACATAATTGTATTCCGCCTTCTAATAGTGATATGGGAGAGTTACTCGCACCTCAGGTGAAGTAGCTAACTGGGATAATAAGAATCACGAGTGACTGCTTGACCTTTTACGTATAAGGCTAAAATAAATATTCTTTCCTGCATTCTTATATTCTCAGAGATAGAAGAACCTCAGACATGTAAATAGAGAATCAACAACGTCTACTTTAACTACTTAAATTCCTGCGCTAGCAGATGTTTTTTCAATGGATTTATTTCTACTATCGATTTTGTCATAGAACAAATAAATCAGAACGAAAATAAATTACGATGTTATTCTAACTTCCCTTGTATTTTCTTTGAAAATTCGTGTCTCAGCTCTTTCACTCCGATTTTACAAGCCATTATTCCAGTGAAATTATTCCGGAAACTTTTCCAGAAAAGAATAATATCTACAATGAAACATTTTCCAATGTTTGCTCAAGTCACTTCGATATTACAATTAAGTTTTAAGGGAAAGGCGGTTGAATTCGGGAAAATTTTGTTTCGACAAAAAAAAACACATAAAATTTTTAAGGAAAACGCCTGGGAAATATGTAGTTTAGCATTTTGCTTTGAAAACTTTTTTTATTGAATTATAAATGCAAAATATGTTGTAAACTTGGTAGGGGAATTTGCATATTATTTCCGACAAATATTTAAATTAAAAAATTATTATATACAGAGCAATTTTACTGGTTTAGATGAGAAAAAATAACTGGAATTTCGTTTTGAATTTTTATTCCTTGAGTAAATATTACCTTTAGGTGAAGCCTCGGGAAATCTACTTGAGTTTCATTAAAAATGTACGGGATTTCGTTTGATATTTAGAAAAATTAGATAAGCTGAATGAATGCTTTAACGATTTACATGTTCTGTGTAACATTTTATTCAAATAAACTCAAATTCAATTTTTTTGTACAGCAAACCTTATTTAGTCAAAAAATATTATTTATAACGATTTTTAAGTGGTTTTAAAATAAGAGGAGCAAAGCCACGAGTGTTTTAATTAACAATTGTAACAATATACATATATTATTATTCAGAATCAGTCCGGGAAGTACCCACTTACCGGACACATATTCTTTGAGAAAGTATTTCCCGGACTAGACCGGGAAGAATCACATTATTGTTGTCATTTTAAATATGAAAATTTTGGTTGGTATGATTTTGATAAATCCAGTTGATCATTTTGATTTTCGAAAGTTTGCATGGTTTTTGGTCGTAATTATCGCAATAAACTAATATAATAAAGAACTGTGTCTCGTTGATTTGTTATTCTATACGGTTGCTGAAAAAACAGTGTACGTAACCGTGTCCGGTCAAACTGGCAAAGTGACAAAATCGCGAAAGGACAAAATCACAAACAAACAAAACCGCGAATGGACAAAATCGCGAACGGTCAAAATCGCAAACAAACAAAACCGCGAATGGACAAAATCGCTAACAAACAAAACCGCTAATGGACAAAAACGCAAATAAACATAACCGCGAATGGACAAAACCGCGATTGGACAAAGTGAAGAGAAAAAAATGCAAAATACGGCAAAAGCAAAAAAAGTAAAAAAAAATGCAAAAAAAAATTAAGACAAGTTTTAAAAAAGCAAAAAAAGTGGCAAAAAGGGATAAAAAAAGCAACAAAAGAGGTAAAAAAGGAACCAAAAAAAGGCAAAATAGAACCAAAAAAAGGTCAAAAAAGCTCAAAAACTAAAAGAAAAAAATGCAAAAAAAAAAATTAAAGGCAAAATAGAGGAAATATAAAGGCAAAATTGGCAAAAAAGGGAAAATGCAAAAAAATCAACAAAAGGCAAAATTGGCAAAAAAGGGAAAAAAATCAACAAAAAGTCCAAAAATAAGACAAAGTAAAGAGAAAAAGGAAAATACGCATAAAAAGAAAAAAAAACACAAAAAAATAAAAAAAAGCAGAATAGACGAAAAAGAAGGCAAAAAAAAAACAAAACAAAAGTTTTAAAGAAGTCCAAAAAATATGCCAAATAAGAGGAAGAAACCAAAATACGTCAAAAAGTAAAAAAAGAACCAAAATAGTATGAAAATAAAGGCAAAAAGGCAAAAAAAGACAAAAAGAAAAAAGGGGGTAAAAAAGCCACAAAAAAAATCAAAAAGGCAAAAAGTTAATCAAAAAAGTTTTAAAAAGGTCAAAAAAGGAAAAAAAGGGTAAAAACAAAATCAAAAATTCCCAAAAAATTCAAGATGAGGGTAAAAGGGCAAAAAACGCCAAAACAGTATAAAAAAGCAAAATAATATGAAAATAAGTACAAAAATGGCAAAAAAAAATTAAAAAAGGGAGAAAAGGCGTAAAAAGAAACAAAAGTGGTAAAAAAAGTGACAAAAAAGGAAAAAGGTCGAAAAATTTAAAACAGGCCAAAAAGGCGTAAAAAGGCAAAAAAAAAGACAAAATAACGCTAAAATAAAGCAAAACTAAGAGGATAAAAAGGCAAAAATGGTAAAAAAAGCAAAAAAAGTTTTAAAAAAGCAAAAAAAAGGGCAAAAAAGGTGTAAAAAAGCAACACAAAAAGGCAAATATGGTTAAAAATAGTTAAAAATTTAATCTAAAAAAATTTCAAAAAAGAACAAAAAAAGTTAAAAAAAAAGGAAAAAAAGGTAAAAATAAAAATAAAACAATCGGTTGTGTCACCTCAAAACTTTTCCGACCAGTATCCACGAATACTTTCAAATTTTGACATTTTTTATTTTCGACAGGTGCCTGTTGGGGAAATAAATTTGACTGTTCTAAATAGAGTTTTCCGAGGGCTTTCAAATGACATTTTGCAAGTCAAATTCCGTGACATATTGCATCTATAATTTTCTGATAGTGACACTTCCGTTTGACAGATGTCATACAAAATCTAATGGATTCTTCAGACGGGTAACCCAAACCCATATACCAAATTTCAGCTCAATCGGATTAAACGTGTGGCCTCTATCGTGGAAGAATACACACAGACAGATATACAGACAGACAGACTTCCATCTGAAAATGGTCTTAATCATCTCAGGTGACCTCAAATGGTTTTTTCCATTTTTATCTCGGAAATTTTTTTAGCTCGTTCACACTTTCCCTTCTCGGAGATTGGTCGAGAAAGTAAAAGTTTAATTTTGATACCAAAAAAATATTTTAGATCTCAAACTTTTTTAACGATTTACAAAATACAAAAAAAAATCAATTTCGGATACAATATTTATTCTGCAGCCGTTTATTATTCTATAAAAAAATCATTCTAAAAATAATACCAAAAATTTTGCTTTCAGCATGATATATGTAAAGCTGTACTTTCGCTTTAATAAATTATAGCAACTTTCTTTTTCTATTGTTATTCTCATATCTGTCATATTTTTATCTATAATTTATTTTAAATCATTCATCTGTATCTAATGATAGTACAAAATTGAATGAAACAGAACTGAAACATCATACAGTGAGAACCAGAACCCCAACACCAATCTGAAGCCGGAGATCACATACAAACAAATTGGGCTAGTAGCTTGCATTTGCCAGAAGCTTGTATACTCAGGATACATTTGGAAGTTAAAGTGCACGTGAGTACCTTGTATCTGCTAGTAGCTTGAAGACGCAGAATAGACCTTAGCGATTTCTCATGTTAATTTCCATAAGAAGTGGGCTAGAACTGTCATAGCTCTACTATCGTCTCATAAATCAGTATACCCCTATTGAGTCAACCTGCCCCGCATGGTTCCAAAGATAGTAATATCTGCTAATGATAATTAGTTTTACATCAATACACACCAATAGCAATAGCAAAATGTTTACGTTACTTTCACATAACTTGGCCAAAATAACTATATAGAAAGTGCGCCAATCAGCTCCGATATTCCCTAAAGATTTTGTTTTACTTACCTTTGTGGATATTGAATTTATGTACTCTAAAGTATGATTTAAAATACATTTCCTCAAACCACTTTAAAGTGGGTTTATAAACATCAGTCGTCCCGGCTCCTGAACTATTGGGTTTTTTAATCGTATTTACTTCTTGATGATAAATACTTCCGAAATTCGGTTTTTTATATCTTTTATCATTCATTTCTTCTTGTATTTTGATATAGGCATTTTCGCGTGCTATTTTATCTTTATATAGGGATGAATTACTATTGTCTTTTTATTTCCCCACCGAGACATGATCATAAGCTATCAACAAAACGTAAAGGCGGCATCCCACGGCGCGTGTATCGGCAAGCCACGAGCAAGACTCGCCGATACACGAGTCGTGGGACCGGGCAGCTATGGGGCAGCTCGTCATTTTGGCGCGGCTTGGACGTACCCGCTTTTTGTCGGTAAACTTGACGATACTCAAAGGAAGGCGAGCCTCTTCGAGCTCGGCTCGTGTCATGTTCAACCCGATCCAACGATCGCTCGAAACGAGTACGGAGGTTCGGTTCAGGTCAGTAGCGTCTTGACTTTTGCTGCGAACGGTTGGCAGGATAACGGAAAAAATAATTATGGAGTGGTCCAACGAGTTGGTGCTCGAGTTTTTATCTTTCTACGTAGGTGAACCGGCGATATGGAACCCAAGGGACCCAGCCCACAAAAATAGGAACCTGGTCCATGATGCGTGGAAACGAATTGAAAAATAAAAATACAATATGATTCCTCATCTAATTTGAACATATGTCTTAAACCTTTTAACTTTTAAGCTACAGGATGTTAAAGTTTTAATAGGGCACCAGCCTACTGCAATGTAAAAAACGATTTTTTTCTTAAAACTTTAACAACTTGTAGCTCAAAAGTTAAGAGGTTTAGGACATATTATGTTCATATGAACTTTTCTTCCTAAAATGAGCCAAGGAATCATATCCTGCATTTTCAGCCATCAATTAAATTACACCCTGTATATACATTGCAAGTTAAAATAATAAAAAAAATTAAAAAGATACATAGACAATAAATAAGTCAATCGCTATAATATCAATATAAAGTGAAAAAATTGTATTGAATTTAAAGAGGCAACCTATAAAAGTACTTACATATTGCGGCTTTTATACAAAGACACTCTCCACCAACGGCTTCTTTTTTTTGCCGTTGTTGCTGGTTCAAAAAATTACCCAACATGATGTAATAAGTGGCTGCAACACAAGCTGCATTTCGTCTTCGTCGATTATTCATGTTCATGTTGCAACACCACTGGCACGACTAAAAAATAAATTTGCCAAACCAACACGAGCATTCTTCACGACATTTCACGCGTCGTGGGATCTCATCCACTTGCCAAGCCCAGATTAACGAGCCAAGCCTAGGCGAGCCTAGACGAACTCAAGCCACGAGCCAGGATCGCCGATACACACGCCGTGGGATGCCGCCTTAAGAAGACCACTGACCTGTGGTTTGTGTTCACATATTCAATTTTTCCAATTTTCCATGCAGTTTCTATTCCCCCTCCACCTAACGTGCCTATTTGCAAATCGTTTTCAATCTATTCGCATACAAGCTACTTGCATGTAAGTTAGCAGATACACATGCATGTAGCTTGCACATTCAATTAGGTGGTATTCGAGTGTACTAGCTGTGATGGGCATGTGTATCTGCGGCTTAATTCATCTACGAATGAATTTTTAAAAAATCGCACAATTTTAATTCCTATCGAAGTAAGTTTATGAAAAAATATTTCACCCTAAACTTAAGCTGTTAAATAGGAAAGGGGATTCAATTAGGCTATGTAAAAAAAATTAAATTTTAAAATAAATAAATCACAAAAGCACGGCACTGCTTCATTGTTCTATTTGTCTATTTCTAAGCTTCTTCTATTTTTTTTATCTTCCATCCCATATTTAGTTTTTCTTTAGCCTGCTCACAGCTATCCCTTGTTCTGTATCATCATTTTTCTATCCTTTTTCTAGTTGTAATATTCTTTGAATCACTTTTATTCGTATATTTGTTTTTCATTTTTTTTACCTTTACTTTTATCTTCATATATTTTCGCTATAATTATCTTATTCTTTTATTTCAATGTTTGCCTTTTTAGTCCAAATTCTTATTATTTTCATCAATTTTCTTTTCCACATTCTTACGAATTTCGTCCATTTTTCATTTAACCGAAACAATATCTTCTTGTTCTGTTTCTTCTTTATCTTGTATTTTATGTCTGTCAGATTTTGATCTGATACTTTTAGCGTATCTCCTTGTCTATATATTAACACTTCATCTTGTAGTTCTACAGTTATACTTCTTCTATAATTACATTTCTTCTCGTTCACGTGTTAAGAAATTTATTTAAACGTTTAATTAAGTAATGATCAAATTGTTAAAAATAATAACTCATAATTTTCCTGCATTGAATTTCCAGCAATGAATAACTGACTTGTTGAAACATCTGTTTATACATATAAACATTAAAACTATTTATTTTCATTACAACTCAAATTACTTGTAAATTTAAAAATAAAATTCAAACTTCCATTTATTTATCCACAAAACAAAAACCAAATAAACGTGTTATAATTTATCGGCTTAGAAAATTGACAATATATATTTCAGCAGACCAGGAACAGCGAAAGAAGTTTACGTTTTGAAAGTTTACGTATAATCTCACCAGATGACCCGTTTTATTTCACCATTAACAGGTCATAAAAATCGATTCTGTATTTATAAATATACATTGTAACTCGAATATTCTCCTAACATAAACGAAACGAGCAACGACTCTATACAAATTTATATTTAGAAAAGTGGATTAAAATTATGAAAAATTATTGTTTCTTTAAACAAATGTTAAATCTATTAAAAATAGGACCTTAAAAGATGAAACGTTGTGTTAACAGTTTTTCTGTATTTATAAATTAAAACGTTAATTGAATAAAACGAAAATTGTCAATTTTGTTTTTTTCCAAATATCTTGTACGGGACCTGAATTTAAATTTTGAAAAACCAATTAATTCGTTTTGAAAATACGGATCTTCTTTAGTATTTAACCAACTATGTATTTGTTTGTTCACTTCATTGTTTTTAGGTTAAAGAGCAAAATTCGAAGGACCAGTTGCAGAAGAAACAACTATTATTGTAATAAATAGTTACAGTTACTATTAAATAAAACTACACTTTTCTATAGGTCTATTTTAGCTCTATTTTATTATGATCGACAGAAATGTTTATTAAAAAATCTTAACTTATTGTATATTCAGACATTAGTTAGAATTTTATTCAAAGTTTAAAGTGGCAACATTGCGACACCCCTCAACGATAGATTAGAAAAACTTACAGGTTGCAGAATACAGACTTGGGAAAGCGAGCGATCCGACTCGTCCAGCAATTTTCACAAAGACACCCCACGCTTGGTTCTATCCGTGGGGTAGTGTTGGACTCTCCCCTGATCACTCCGCAAACAGAATCAGGGGCATACCAACTAAACCCTCCTCGTTTGGTGTTTCCTTGTACCCTGCTGTAGGAGATTGAATTAACTTTTCAGGAATACAGTGGGTACTGTTGATCTGAAACTGAAAATGTAATTAACTTAAGATATTTGAATAGGTTAGGTGAATTGTTGTAGCATCAGTGGTGGTCGAGCTCATCGGATACTTAGAGGGTCTTCCTCCAATAGACCTAGGAGCTCGTCCGGGAAGTCTATGACTTCTGTTGCTTCGTTAAGGATCCTGAGGTTTAGTTGTATGAATTTTCGCTTCGGTTTCCTGGGGATTGTTCTTCTTTTCTTGTCAACTGTCCATTTGATGCTTAGACTTTCTTTGGCGTGGGTGTTGGAATCGTCCAGTCTTCTCTTGACATATCCGCTTTGTAACTTTTTGAGCCTGGAAATAATTGTTGGTATATTAGTCTGTTGGTATATTTGATTGGAAGGGAAGTGAAAGGAAAGGCAGGACGTTTTCCTAAGGATCCTCCTCTCAGTTGCCGTGATGGCGTGCAGTAGACGAGGAGGGAGTGTGGAGAAGTTTAGAGCTCTGTAATCCAATATGGGACGGATGTAGGTTAGTAGGTGTGTAGCAATGTCCTAGGGTTACATCTGCCAAATCGTCTACCAAGGGCGCCGAGGAGAGCGGTCCGTCTCCTGACTCTGTCAAGAGTCTTTTGGACTTTGGTCTTTCAAATGAGAGTACGAGTGAAGCATACTCCCAAGTAGGTAACTTCATCCGTAGGGACGAGCCTCTCTCCCTAGAGCCTAAGATTGATGTCTATGGGGTCTTGGTTGGATTTCCGTGAGAGGAAGGGGCGTTTGAATAGGATTAGTTGGGTTTTTGGGGATTCAAGGTGACCCTCCAATTGTCACACCAGTGGGCTAGTCGATTTACGAGTTGTTGGGTTTTGGTATTAAGAACTCTGGTAGAAGGAGCGGAGGCTGAGAATTGTGTATCGTCAGCGTATAGTTGGACATCTTGGCTGGAAAAAGGAGGAGCAGGGATGTCATGGGTAAAGATGATGTAGAGGACAGGAGCGAGGATGGACCCTTGAGGCACTCCGGCTGAGGGAGTGAAAGGATCGGATAGGGAGTTTCCCACTTTTACGCGGATTGTTCTGTTTTGGAGGTAGGAATGTATGAGTTTAATGAACGGGATAGGGAGATTGATGTTGGAAAGCTTTCGGCATGATAGACTTGATCGAAAGCCTTCTGAACATCAAACAGGACAGCCGATGCCCAGTGACTAAAGTTGAGGGATTTGGCTACAAAGGTATGGAGTCTCACTAGTAAATCTTGGGTGAAGTGATCAGACCTAAATCCGTGTTGGAATTGGGGATCAGTCCCCTTTTATCCAGAAAGTTCCAGATACGCTCTTTGGGTAGTGTTTTCAAAGAGCTTACCTAGAACATTCGTCAAGGATATAGGTCTGTAGGAATTTGGGGATGTTATGTCTTTTTGGGGCTTGGGGATTAGTATGGTATGGGCAGATTTCCAGCAGGTAGGGAAATGGGAGTGCTGAAGGCAGGCATTCATTAGGATGGTGAGGATAGGGAAGATGGTGGCAAGAAGGTTTTTTGGGGCTTGTCTTTTTATTTGGTCAGGGCCAGGAGCGGAGTTTTTCCCTGAAGACATGCCGAAGTGATATCCCCAGGAGTGAAGGGATTTAGGATTGGGTGCAGGTTGGGGGATTAGGAGTTTGTAGGATTATACCTTTGAGGAGTTCCGTATATTCAAGGAATAGGGGTGGAAGTTTGGATTTTGGGGATTTATTGGGGTGTTTTGTAAGTGGTCTTTGAAGACACAGGCTTTTTGGACTGGGGTGTGAAGGATTTGTCCATCGACTAGATAGTGCGATTGGGATTTGGCTTTTTGGCCAGTAAGTACCGCCAGCTTGTTCCATAACTTAGATCCGTCGCTAAGATCAAGGTCAGAAGTGACCTTAATCCACTTATCTTGACGATAAGTGTTAATCTGAAGCCTTATGGGGGCATTTAGCCAGTTCCACCTGGTATTAAGGACTCGATCTTGTGTTCTGACAAACTCGTGGTAAAGCTGGCGTTTGCGAACAGCAACATTGTTACGTCGATAAGTATTATATACAAAATGTTACGCCCGATTATGATTTATCCGATAAAATATTTGAATCAAGTATTTTTAAAGCTTCTATGTAGAAATTTTGTTTAAATTTCTACGAATCTTCTACAATATTTTCAATTAAATAAAAAAAATGTGAAATACTTTGAGCTTGGTATTAGAACTTTATTTTGTTTTTGTTTTTATTAAAAAATAGTTAAAATTATTAAAGCAGTTTTACAAAGAAACAGTTTTAAATTAAATAAATATCAATGAGCGCTCATGTTATTGTGTAGTGGATTTTTATTGTTTAAAACCTATATAACTCAAATAATTGGAAAAGTTTAACAAACATTTATTGCGATGTAGTAACTTTAAAAAAATAAAAATAAAACAGCTATAAAAATCGTTTGAATAAAAAACAAATACAAATGTTTTTTCGTTCTACTGAACAAATTTATCGAACCATTAAAAGTGTAATTTTTCTAAATAGATTTAATTATCAAGTACTCTATTCTAATTTAATCTTTTTATTTTTCAGGTAAGTTTTTCAGTCAAGTTTATTTCCACTTTAATTGTAAGTACAAAATTACCTACACATTTATTTTTAGTGAAAGTCAGAAAAATGTATGAACAGTTACCTTATTCGTTGTATATATATTTTTTATTAATTATTATAAAATTTAATGGTCTTTACTTATTTAGTACTAAATTACTTATTCTATACCATTAAAAAAATTGCTGAAACGTAGTTACTGTACATTTTATTTAATGGCAATATATTGGACATATTTATTTAATTAGCATGAAATTATTGAAATTAGCTTCATGCACTTTAAATTTTTTTATAATTTTATAATAATAAAATACACCCACACATATATCTTATGGATGCTTTTAATGGGATTTTTCAATTTACTTCCCTGATGCAAGTATTGCAAAAACCATAAATTATAGGATTATGTTAAAATTCCTTAAATATATAAATACAAACATACCAATAAATTCAATTACGTAATAATAATTAGTATTTAAGATAACTTGAATGTGATTTTTTTTAACCTTTACTTATTTGTATGTAAATAAAGTTGTTTTCTATTTTAATATTATCCTTATTTTGTACACAAATGCTGGATAACATTAACATTAAAATAAAATTTTTATACTGTTTGGCTTAACCAATTATTTCTCTATAATAAAATATCTCATTGTAGTAAATTTTAAATTCCTCAGTTTTTTTTTTTAATTTTTCTATCAAGAAATCAATGTATATTTATTATTAGCCTGTATTTTCATTCAAACTAATCAAAAAAAAAATGTTTTATAATTTTTACGTGAACCGATTGTTTCTCTATATTAAAATATCTGATTTTAGCAAATTTTTAATTTCTCAGATTTTTTTTTCGAATTTTCCCAGTAAGAAATCAGTGAAAATTTAATATACGTCCTTATTTTTATTCAAACTAATCAAAAAAAATGTTTCATTATTTTTACGTTAATCAATTATTTCTCTATATTATAATATCTCGTTTTAGTGAATTTTTATTTCTCAGATTTTTTTTTTTGGAATTTTCCTAGTAAAAAATCAGTGAAAATTTAACTTTCATCCTAATTTTCTTTCAAACTAATCAAAAAAAAAATGCTTCAAAATTTGTACGTTAACCAATTGTTTATCTATATTAAAACATCTGATTTTAGCAAATTTTTAGTTTCTCAGATTTTTTTTCGAATTTTACCATTAAGAAATCAGTGAAAATTTAACATTCGTCCTTATTTTCATTCAGACTAATCAAAAAAAAATGTTTCATAATTTTTACGTTAACCAATTGTTTCTCTATATTAAAATATATGATTTTAGCAAATTTTTAGTTTCTTAGATTTTTTTTCGAATTTTCCCAGTAAAAAATCAGTGAAAATTTAACATTCGTCCTTATATTTATTCAAACTTATCCAAAAAAATCTTTCATAATTTTTATATTAACCAATTGTTTTCCTATATTAAAGTATCTGATTTTAGCAAATTTTTAGATTCTCAGATTTTTTTCGAATTTTCCCAGTAAAAATTCAGTGAAAATTTAATATTCGTCCTAATTTTCTTTCAAACTAATGACAAAAAAAAAATGTTTCATAATTTTTACGTTAACCAATTGTTTCCCTATATTAAAATGTCTGATTTTAGCAAATTTTTAATTTCTCAGATTTTTTTTTTCGAATTTGCCCAGTAAGAAATCAGTGAAAATTTAACATTCGTCCTTATTTTCATTCATACTAATCAAAAAAAAATTTTTCATTATTTTTACGTTAACCAATTGTTTCTCTATATTAAAACATCTGATTTTAGCAAATTTTTAGTTTCTCAGATTTTTTTTCGAATTTTACCATTAAGAAATCAGTGAAAATTTAACATTCGTCCTTATTTGTATTCAAACTAATCATAAAAAAAATGTTTCAAATTTTTTACGTTAAAGAATAATTTCCCTATATTAAAATATCTGATTTTAGCAAATTTGTAATTTCTCAGATTTTTTTTTCGAATTTTCCCAGTAAGAAATCAGTGAAAATTTACCTTATTTTTATTCAAACTAATCAAAAAAAATGTTTTATTATTTTTACGTTAACCAATTGTTTCTCTATATTAAATATTTGATTTTAGCAAAATTTTAGATTCTCAAATTTTTTTTCGAATTTTTCCCGTAAAAATCAGTGAAAATTTAACTTTCATCCTAATTTTCTTTCAAACTAATCAAAAAAAAAATGTTTCAAAATTTTTACGTTAACCAATTGTTTATCTAAATTAGAACATCTGATTTTAGCAAATTTTTAATTTCTCAGATTTTTTTTTTTCGAATTTGCCCAGTAAGAAATTAATGAAAATTAATTATTCCTCCTTATTTTCATTCATACTAATCAAAAAAATGTTTCATAATTTTTCCGTTAACCAATTGTTTTTCTATATTAAAATATCTGATTTTATCAAATATAAGTTTTATTTTTCCCAGTAAAAAATCAATCATTCGTACTTATTTTTATTCAAACCAATTAAAAAAAAATATTAACGAAGATAGATGATAATTTTTCACTATAAATTTATTTTACGTCTGATTTATAAATTTTTTCCATTCAATTTAGACCAATAGTAATGGAGATAGACCTTAATGCCTTTTTGTCGTAGCTGCTGCGGATGATTTTACACTATATATTTATTTTTCGTCTCGTTTATAATACGAATCAATTTTTCTCATTCAAATTAAAAAAAATTGTATTAAGGTTAAGCTTTATAATTATTATCCACCCTATAAATTAGAGTTGTTGAATTATTCTTTCTTTACCGCAATACCAACAGTGGTATTTTATTTTTACCTCGCTCTCCAATAAACTAATTAAACGTTTCACACAGCAAAAAAAAACAATTATCGAGTAAATACAAACCATTTTTTTTTAATTTGCGTTTTGTTCGACTGCTTTTGATTTCGCGATCCAATTTATTAACGGAATTCGTTGTGTCGAAATCCAAAAATAAACATTTTAATTAAATCGCCATCACTTCCGCTAAATGAGTGCCACTTTATTTTTTAATAGTGTTCCTGTGCTCGATGAGGCTTGAAATTTTAAGAGCTCTCGAGGATTAAACCATCAATCGACGGCATTATTATTGGATAAAATATTGTTAAATAATAGAAGTATAGTGTAAAAATATGGGTTGTTACCAACATAATACTTTTGAAGTAAAATAAACTTTATTTTTTTTTAGTATTTCAGCTATTGTCCTGAACTCTAGAGCTGGGAATATTTTATAGACACCTGACGCTATGTTTTAGTGCTAAACCCTCCTTGGTAATATTGTCCTGGGGATGTTGATTTTGCTCGAACACTGCTGTAGAAGTAAAAATACTTAGAGATGCAATTGGCGTCTATGTGCGTCGATCTGATACACAAAAGTGCGTCCATCATGAGATCCATAGAAGCTCGTCTGGAAGATTTTTGTCTTCTCATGTTGGGTTAAGGTAGCTTCTTTATTAATCTTGTGCTGATTGCTCTTAGGTTCCTATTAATTATCCATTTAATCCTAAGAGTTTCCTGTGAGTGGATATTTGTGCTGGTCTATTTTCTCCCCACGTATCGTCCATTTCATTTAGCCTAGAATTTATAAGAGTTATATATATAGTTAGTTCATATAGGTTTTGGGAGGGAAAGTTCCTGTTGAGATATATTCTCCTCTCAGTTGCCGTAATGGTGTGTAAGAGACGAGGAGCCAGTATAGAGAAGTTAGGAGTTATGGGACGGATGTATGTTTTCTAGGTGTATAGAAGTGCTTGACGAAATTGTCCACCCACAGATCCGATGAAAGATCGGCTCTCGTCTTCTAACTATACAAGGGTTTTTTGTACTTTAGTCGCCAGTAAAGAAGCAGCACCCTATCTAGAGCAAAAACCCTCATTTTACATGTAAATCTCCATAATAAAATCTAAGGTCCGTTCTGGGAATTTTCTCTCTAAAAGTGGCACTACGTCATATTTACAATACAAGGATAGCTACACTTTCCTTTAATACTGATACAATAGTGCATACGACTTCCAAGTTTTGTTCAGTTGTAACGTGCTAATTTACTCACTGAGACATTTGTGTGAATCAGAGTGAATGGATTTAGTAGATTTGTGGACTTGTTGTAATAGAAGTTTGGTTCAACACATAAGCTAACGCGTGGTCGTATAAAAATTTCGAAGGACCACCCTATAATTATTACACGTTTAGGGGACGTGGGACAATAAAACATATCGTCCTGCTTTCTGATAAGATTTAATCAGCAAGCTTTAAACGTTAAAGGTTAACACATAAATTTACAATAATTAAACAATGGTATATCCTGGACCGTGTCCTAAGGAATTCTAAATTGGTCTGTTAGTTTTGGCAACACCGCTCTCATGCACGATGATCCATATGATTGATTAATTACAGAATAGACCCGTGGTCTTTGCATATTTGTAATAAAATGGAAAAGATCTGTTACCTTAAATTCCACACATTAGACATTATATTTTAGGATTAATACCATACACAGGAAGAAAACGAAGCACTATATTAATTTACATGTTAACTGCTCGATGGTTGAAGTGGAAGAGAGGGTTGTCACGGTGCTCACCTTGGCGGTAGCCGTGGTTGAGAAAAAAGCGAACTAAACAGTGGCGTAGCAGAGTTTCAAAAGTTAAAGTGATTTTAACAACATTTCATATTCTACCCTCTCAAATCTCTGCTAAAATAGTTTTAGTAGTACTTTCGTTCTAATCGGAATGTTTACACCACCAATATTTCACGCATTTGTCTGTCTGCCTAAGTCCATAGTATGTGTAAGGCCCGACAATTCCGTAATTTATCCAACGACTTTGAAGAGTGTTTTAGTCGACCTTCTTCTTTACCTCGTTTAGTTTTATCTGAAACTTAAGTTTATACAGGTCACGAAGTGCGTAAGTTTAAAAAGGAACCTACCTGGATACGAGGTGTACGTGTCTTTTACTGAGTCATTATTTATTTTCGTCTTTTAAGAATACTTTCTGTTCGGTACACCGCTAATACAGTTTTGTTTTGTTTATGTCTATCATTTTGTGGTTATATTCGACTGACAGTCCGAATCTTCTACGTCTATTCACGTGGCTGTTCTATCGGTGTCGTTAAGTTAAGGTTAAGGCAAACAAATAAAAACAACTGAAAATAAATGAAAATAAATGAAAGTAAGTAAGAACAAATGAATACTACTCAAAACAAATAAAATCGAGTAAAAACAAATGAAACCAAATGAAAGTAAGTGAAAACAAATGAACACTAGTGAAAACAAATTTTAAAAAAATGAAAATAAGTGAAAACAAATGGAACCAAATGAAAATAAGTGAAAACACATGAAAACAAATGAAAAGAGATGAAAACAAATGAAAACAAATGAAAACAAATGAGAACAAATGAAAACAAATAAGAACAAATGAAAACAAGTGAAAACAAATGAAAACAAATTAAAACAAATGAAAACAATTGAAGACAAATAAAAACAAATAAAAACGAATGAAAACAAATGAAAAAAATAAAAATAAGTGAAAACAAACGAAAAGAAATGCAAACAAATGAAAACAAATGAAAACAAGTGAAAACGAATGAAAACAAATGAAAATAAATGAAAATAAATGAAAATAAATGAAAATAAATGAAAATAAATGAAAATAAATGAAAATAAATGAAAATAAATGAAAATAAATGAAAATAAATGAAAATAAATGAAAATAAATGAAAATAAATGAAAATAAATGAAAATAAATGAAAATAAATGAAAATAAATGAAAATAAATGAAAATGAATGAAAACAAATGAAAAGGTTAAAGGTAGCCTCGATCCATTTCTCTTGTCTATTGATTTGGACACTTAAAGATATTAAATTACTTATGTATATAATATGTATAAAATATTTATCTGCATTGTTGTTAGCTTTCAGAATTTAACTAAAATTTTCATAAAACATAATAAAATTTTAAACTTGCCAGGGCGTTTTTAACAACAAATTTTTATAAAACCAGTAGCGCACTCAGTTTTTTAATAAAAAAATCGCTGGGTAGTTTTCAGTGTTGAAAAAAAAAATCACGAAATTGATTTTCAGTCATGAAACTTTTTGGTCTAGTATAACTTTGCATCATTCTAAAAAATGTTGAAATCTGTTAGGTTAACGTGAATATTTATATTAAATAATACTAGTATATACAAATATGGTTTATTTGAAAAAACTGTAAAATTAAAAAACCATTGGTGTGGTAGGATAATAAAAAGGATAATACAACCATTAAAACAAAGTAAAAATGGTGAAATTAGAATTAAATATTAATAAAAATATTTTTTCAATTGAATTTAATTATATAATGTTAAAACTTTAATATAACATGAAAAATAATCGTTCCAATATACCTAGAATAGTTACATTATTTAGTTAGGTTATGTTTATTACAAAATCGATTTCTGAGGTTATAATTTCAATAATAAAGGTCACAATCGATTTTTGTGATAAAATTAAGCGTCCAATTTATTATTTATTAAAACTTAAATTTTGAATAATTGGGATAATTTTCATAAATATTAATATAAATATAATGAGAATATTACTTAAAATTAGATAATTCTTATACGTGTTTCATAATTTTAAAAATATCGTTTTATTAAATATTTTTAATTCCTGACACTAGTAAAATTTATTATGTATGTCCGCTACTGAATCCAGATTTTTGTCCCGTATACCTAATTAATTTTTCGACATTTCTAATCTTTAAAATGGTAATTAAAAACGCTCTAAAAATACTCCAATCCGTATTATTAATTTTTCCAATTCGAAATAATTAGGTGGGTATCCTTAATAATTGTAATTAATGAAGTGTTCGAAATGCCGTTATTATATCTCTAACTGCTATTTTATTTATTGGTCAAATAGCCGACAACAGATTTAATAACGAGTTTTTTCATTTACTTAAATGGTCTATTAAATGGGTATTATTTCGTTAAATGTTTATTTGCATCCGTTTTAATTAAAAAAAAAAACAGGATTTACAGTTTTATTTGTTTTTTATTCATAATTTTTGAGCGATTTACGAATATTAGTATTCATAAATGTTGAAAGAACACTAGACTTATATTTTCTTAATGACATCGAAGGACCAAACTCTTTAGGTAGGAGTTAAACCAAAATAAAAACAGTATTTGAAATAGGAATGTACTTTTTATTCCATTTATTCCAAGTACTAACATGAACAGAAAAATAATAAACGGCATATTAATTTTAATTATGAAACCGAAATCAAATATAACTCACTGTAAAAAACTATTTACATTTTTTCTTATTACGAAAACTCAGAAACTTTTTGGGTGTGGTTAATTACGCACCATTTTTATTATTTGAAGAAACTTTTTACTCTATTGAATGCGACTGCATCCGTTTACAGTCGGTAAGCGAGAGGGAGATTATGTTCTGAATTTTAGCGGAGAGTAGGGTTGCAGGTTTTTTATTGGTAGGAGAAATGATACGTGGTATCCAAATAGCCTTGAATTCAGAATCTTAGCGGGAAGAAATATATTTATATTTTTTGTCTCTTATAATGGTGGGATAATATGAGAGAAAGATAAAATTGCTTGCATAGCAACGGTCGCTTATGTATTTTGTTTTTGTTAACAGTATTTTGAAAGTAGACAGAAAAAACGTCTGAGAGAAAGACGGAATAACTCTTGTGTTGAGTTTAAATCTATTTTTAGATTTTAAAATATACAATAATAGACATTAGTATGAACTGAAAGATTAATATTATTAATTTTAAAAGAAATATGAATTATTTGGTATTTTCTGAATAATATTCCAGTGAAATTTATACAATTTTATTAATGTTGATAAAAATTCACTTTTTTAAAAAATATTCGACATAAGTTTCGTTAATTATTGGTTTAACAAATTCGTAGAATAAAATATTTATTTCGTATTAAACTTAAATAGAATAGATCGAGTCCGGTACTGCATAGATGCAACTAAATAATCCAAAGCTTTTGGCGCCTCAACATCTCGGAATCATAAACATTAAGTTTGAGCTTGAAATGCTCATTTACGGAAGTTCCCGGAATATAAACAATGCTCAGATGGTAAATCTCGAAAGTCGTCAGTCGAAGCCACTTTAATTACTATTATTACCGACTGATAACGCAAACAAAAGGACTTTAATTAAACTATCAACACTTGGAAATATTTATGGTCTGTAAAATCATATGCAAGTCTCCGTGTTGATGGAGTTTGAATATTGAATGCATGACTTCCGATTTTATGCTTGAAGTAGCTAAGTGGAGGCCGATGGTTGTTAGGATCACGAAGAAAAATTTTAATTTTAAATAATTTAAGTAAATATATTCATAATAAATAAACATTTTAATAAATTAATTAAAAATATGCACTCCAGGTACTTTGATTTTCAGCGTTCTTAACACTTACACTGCAACAGGAAATTTCTGATTTTAAAGGGTATTTAATAACTCTTCTACAAGAGACGGACTTAACTAATTTAAATAGAAATTTTCTAAAGTTATACAGGGTGACGCAAATTTAATTGAATACTTCAGTTTAGATCCACATTTTAACCCTTAAACTGAGGGTAAAATTTTGCAGCACTGAACGCTATAGGGGCAAAAATATTAAAAAATACATTTAAATATTTTGGCTTTCATTGAATTTTGAGTAAATTTAAATAAAAGATCAATAAATATGACCGTAATAAATTTCAAAAATTTAAAAACAAAACTGAGTTTTAAGAAATTCAAAAATTAAAAATATATCAAAAAAATTCCAAAATTTAAAAAACAAATAAATAAAAATGTATGAATTCGATAATTTCAAAGTATATCGAAAATTTCAAAAATATATCAAAAAATTCCGAAATAAAAAAAATGTCGAGAAATTGGATAATTTTAAAAGTATATCGACAATTTCAAAAATATATCAAGATCTTGAAATTTTGCAATTGCTTTCAATAATTTCAAAAAGTAAAATGTCAACAAACGTAAAATTATTCGATTAATCAAAAATATTTCAAAAATTACAAGATTTTTAACCATTTCCAAAAACATTAAAAAATTATTCGAAAATTTAAAAAAAATATCATAAAATTCCAAAATTTAAAAAAAAAAGTAAATAAAAATGTCTAGAAATCCGATAATTTCAAGGTATATCGAAAATTTCTAAAATATATCAAAAATTTGAAATTTTGCAATTTTAATAAAATTTGAAAAAGTAAAAATGTCAAAATATTCAAAAATTTAAAAAACAAAATTATACGATTAATTAAAAATATTTCAAAAATTACAAGAATTTTAGCAATTTCAAAAAAGTTTCAAAAAATTATTCGAAAATTTCAAAAATATATAAAAAAATTCCAAAATCATCAAAAAGAATAAATAAAAATATCTGGATATTCGATAATTACAAAAGTACATTAAAAATAAATAAAAATTTGAAATTCAAAGAGTGAAAATGCCAAAATATTTCTAAAATTTATAAAAAATTTGAAATTTTGCAATTTTTTTCAAAAACTTCGAAAATTTCAAAAAGTAAAAATGAATTATTTAAAATTTCTGGAATTTTTCAAAAATTTAAAATTTTGGAATTTTTTCGAAAATTTCAAAAAGTAAAAATGTCAAATTATTCAAAATTTCTAAAATATTTCAAAAAACATAAAATTAATTTATTCATTAAAAAATTTCAAAAATGTCAAGTTTCAAAAAACATTAAAGAATTATTTGAAAATTCTAAATTTTGAGAAAATTTGTATAATACGTAAAAATTTGTAGGGAAATATATATAATTGTTTATTAACGATGCCCACATCACTGCACAGTTTTTAAGAATGATTTTTATACGACAGCCGCAGTTAAAGGGTTAAGAAAGTTAGTTGAGGGTTTCCCCTCAAAGACGAAACGTTTGTTTAAAAAATTGGATATCTTTTGTTACATATCGGGAGTTTCTATTTTATTCGCTATTTGTTAGTATATATTATTCATTTTAGAGTAATTTGGTAAAACACCGCTAATTGATTGTAGGCCGAGCGAGGCACACGTGGATTCTGTAATATCAGATCGATAGACAAGTAATTCAACGTCACGAGCACAGAGAATTTCTATATCTAATATAAAAGACCTTGCACCTACCTTTTTCTGACGAATAATCTCGTAGTCATGGAGAAGGAGGTCGTAGCCACTATTTTTCACACATTTTAGGTTACGGGAGTATAATTATTTTCATTGATGAAACATGAGATAAATACTAATTAATTTTATGTAACCGTGAAACGCGAATTGCAGTTGATAAACTTACTCTGAATATTAATATCTAAAACAACTGCTTATTTAAAGAAGAACCGATTACGAGCGAAGTTGGAAATTTACTAACTCAAATTTGGAAATAATTTTCAAAGTTACAAACGAAATTAGTGTCACACAGGGAAAGGCTTCCGGATTGGTTCGACCCCCGTAAGCTTCCCGGTATCACACCCTTAATCTTACTGGAATATGGCAAATCATAAATGAGAGCATTTTACTAAGCGAACTAAGAAGGGCGTATCCCTTTTTATTACAAATTTAACATCCAGTAAATGCTGCCCTCTGGGCAAATTTGAATGAATTTACTTGAATTTAATTATGAGATATATCAGAGACTAGCTATGTAATAAGAATCCGCGACATTTAATATTAAGTCTGATCTCTCGAGACAGGTAAAGGTCGGGTTATAAATCATGAACATTGGACTTTGCAGGGATGGAAAAACCCGCCAAAAAACCATCATCCAAAGCCATGTCCTGTCTTCCAATTTCTTATCCAATAACATAATTTGACTGTATTTTTATATTTTTGAACGAGTAAATTTATGTACTACATGTTGTGAGCCCGTTGGCTTTTTCCTTTTGCAGGCCCTTCTGAGAAGGACAGCCTTTGTCCTATTGATTTATATATCCTGGTAATATTTCTAAAGTGAATATTTACAATGTATTGAATTCTAACGAAATAGTCTATTTTCTGAAGTGCTTGACAATTTATTATTTTCTTTATGTCGAATATAAGTTACTGAGACCGCCCTGAATAAGGTACTATTACATTTTAATAGGCCCGCATACCACGTGACTTGCGTTGTTGTTAATTTTGAAAAACCTAATCACACATATATTTTCCCATTTAACCAACTTTTTATCGATAAGGGTTTACGAAGTTTCAATGATGTTCAAATAAATTTGCGCCACCCTGTATTAGGTTAGGTTAGTCGAATAAAGTAGCATATAGCGGGAGGAATTCCGGACTAGCTGGAAATAATTTTAATTTGTTTTATTTGGCACATATTAAATTTTGCACCCTCAGAAAGCCCGGATTTGGCCAAACTTTGATAGTTGAAGTACTCTGGTCACCGTTTGCTGTGATTCATTTGTTAACTCAGTTTTTAATGCATTAACGTCCGAAATTTGGACTTTTTCAACTAAACTCCCTCGAATGCAGCATTAATCAGATCGTAACTTTGTTTAAATTCCTTTCTTCAAAACGCTTTAGTTCGTATTATGGAATTATCTACGTATATTTTTGTTGTTGGGTCTTTGTTGGTTGCGGGAGGGTCTTTCATTCTCTGCGATATTTCAGATACATTTTTAATATAAAGTTTCATTTTATTGTTGATATGGATTTCGGTCAATACTTTCGAGTTGTCGACGTACTTTTTATTGGTGGCATCGCTATCGTTTGTCGGTTCCTTTATGTTGTATAACTTTACATTTACAAAGTTAATATTTCCATCTGAAGTATGAGGAAGTGTTAATTTTGGAGGTATACGATTATACGGAGTTGTTTTGTGTTTCCCGAATTTATCGAGACCCATCTTGCAAATGACTTTTCTGGAACCAAGTTACTCTGATTATATCGGATTCTTTTAGCTCACTAATAATAGCTGCTATTTCATTATCTTGTGAGTTATTTCCAGCATGTTTCCAAGCAACTAACAACTTTAAAGGCTCAACCAACTCATTAGGATCGTCCCAATATACGCATTCTATAGGTATTTCATTATAAACCAAATCTCGTCGTGTTGCGGCTGGTTTCGATAATCCTGCACCGTCTCGACGATGAAACAAAGGGCGGATAATTTCTCTTATAGCTCACTAATAATAGCTGCTATTTCATTATCTTGTGAGTTATTTCCAGCATGTTTCCAAGCAACTAGCAACTTTAAACGCTCAACCGACTCATTAGGATCGCCCCAATATACGCGTTCTATAGGTATTTCATCATAAATCAAATCGCGTCATGTTGCGGCTGGTTTTGATAATCCTGCACCTTCTCGAGGATGAAACAGTGGGCGGATAATTTCTCTTATAGCTCAAATCGCGTCGTGTTGCGGCTGGTTTCGATAATCCTGCCCCTTCTCGAGGATGAAACAGAGGGCGGATAATTTTTCTTATAGCTCACTGATAATAGCTGTTATTTCATTATCTTGTGAGGTACTTCCAGCATGTTTCGAAGCAACTAGCAACTTTAAACGCTCAACGAACTCATTAGGATCGTCCCAGTACACGTATTCTATAGGTTTTTTTTATTACAAATCAAATCGCGTCGTGTTGCGGCTGGTTTCGATAATCCTGCACCTTTTCGAGGATGAAACAGTGGGCGGATAATTTCTCTTATAGCTCAAATCGCGTCGTGTTGCGGCTGGTTTCGATAATCCTGCACCTTCTCGACGATGAAACAAAGGGCGGATAATTTCTCTTATAGCTCACTAATAGTAGCTGCTATTTCATTATCTTGTCAGTTATTTCCAGCATGTTTCCAAGCAACTAGCAACTTTAAACGCTCAACCAACTCATTAGGATCGTCCCAATATACACATTCCATAGGTATTTCATTACAAATCAAATCGCGTCGTGTTGCGGCTGGTTTCGATAATCCTGCACCTTCTCGAGGTTGAAAGAGAGGGCGGATAATTTCTCTTATAGCTCACTAATAATAGCTGCTATTTCATTATCTTGTGAGGTACTTCCAGCATGTTTCGAAGCAACCAGCAACTTTAAACGCTCAACCAACTCATTAGGATCGTCCCAGTACACGTATTCTATAGGTTTTTTTATTACAAATCAAATCGCGTCGTGTTGCGGCTGGTTTCGATAATCCTGCACCTTTTCGAGGATGAAACAGAGAGTGGATAATTTAAAAAGTTCAAGAATCATAATTTGATGATATCGTACAAATAGGCCTAATACCACTTAAAAAAACGCGTAGTGTACGTTAACTCTAAGGTCGTGTGACGTGATTTCCTTCCCAAATATAATACCAAAAAGCAATTAAATGCGTTTTAGAGTGCATACAATAAGAAAATTATTAAATACTCATAGAATTACCCAGATTTAGAGAATTCGACGCCCAATAACTTCAAATAAGGGAGTCGTATAAAAAAATATATAACGTTTGTTATTAACTACATATTTTGCTATAAAATTGAAACTAATTGAGATATTTGCTAATATTAAGAAAACAAAACATTGTTACATAACGGCTAAATCCAGGCCTGTAGGAGAGTGCAAAATTAATAGGCATCTTTTAGGTTGAAGGGAAACAGAGCGTTTAGGTGTTATATAAATCGTTAATTTCAGTTTCCCCAACGAACTCTCAATTAAAGTGCCACCCTGTATATCTTTCTCTCTCTTTCTAGTTGAAAAAAATAAGTAACATTCTATGGTATATACAGATATGTGTCATAATTATATGGTACACCCAATATATTCTACTTTTGAAAGATAAAATTTTCAAAATCAAAAATGGAAGATAGTAAACATAAAAAATCATTTTTTCCAGGTTCGGTTTAACCCAATGTAATATAAAATCTATTTAGAATAAAAAAAAGTCAACAAAGAGTTCAATAAAAAATTTGTAAAATATGAATAAGATTTTTTATATTACTGTGACTTAATTTAAATATTTATTGATGTTAGTATTGAATAGACTGACAGTAATAATTTCCGTATTAAAAAATTTATGTATTATTTAAAATAACTTACAGATCCAATTAAATTTTAACCCAAATTTCTCGATTTGTCCATTTCGAGTTAAACGTCAATTTACCAGAACAAGCATTGTCGCTTAAATCTGCCTAAACCAAATCCCCAAACTGCTAAATAATGTTAATTATCCATTTATTTCATCTCATAACCGGGCACACTCCATTCGTACAAAAAAGAATCTCCAAGCTTATGTGAAAATTCACTGTTATGCATATAAATGTCTCAGTTGGTTATTTTGCACGTTATTTTTATTCCTGTCTCATCCTTTTTTTGGCGAGATTTCAAGGGATCCTCAAATTGTTCTGATGACATTAGCATAAATGTAGAAACAAGATAAAAATGAGAACAAAGTCAAAAACAAAATATAAGTAACAGAAAATGTATAGAGTAACATCAAATTCGCTACCCACAACACACATTCCTAATAAAAAAAAAATATTATATAAAGTTGTTTACAAAAGGGATTCATAAAGTATTACAAAAATTTATGTTCAGTCGTTTTTTTTCTTATTGTTTTAAGAATTTTTTTCATTTATTTTTAAGAATTTTTTATTATTATGAAATATGAAATTCCCCTGAATTTCTATCATATAAAACAATTTGTCACTTAATTGAGTATCAGTATACTTTTATCATATGATAGATGCGCAGCTCAGCAAGTGCTTTTTTCTGCGCCTCCAAAAAAAATGAACGAGGTATCATTCGATTCGGAATAGCATGTAAATGATTTTTTTAAAAATTCAAGAGCCTCTTGCAAAAATTGCAAAAGTTATAAACGATTAACTGAAAAAAATGGGATTTGGTTTTTTGCAAATTTTTCAAAAATTATTTGACATTTTTCAAATTTGAAAAAATTCTCAAAAAGAGGAGGGAATTTACCAATAAAAAACTATACCTCCCCGAACTATAGGACCAATAATTGTAATTTTCCCAGAGTGTTGAAAATACTTATTAAATATAAAAATTAAAAATTGAAAAAATTCAGTCATGTACTGAATAGATTTATGAACAAAAATCCGCCGTCAAAAATTTTTATCGCAATTTTTCTATTAATTATGCATTAGGTAATTAACAATTTTTTCCTACTTGAACTAGAACATTGTAAGTGCGATAATTGTTAAATAACAAATCTGATTTTTTTTTCTTTTTTTGGACCTATTTTTGAAAGGTCTTAAAAAAGATTCCAAAAAAAAATTACAAAATTTTTATTTTTTATTTTGTTATTAACAATTTACTTATACGTTAAAAATTAAAAAGCTTGATAAATCATTGAATTTTTTTTTTATATTGTTAATGATTCGTTTTTTTTATGATTAGAAGTCACATAAAAGTGATTTTTAAAAATTTTTATTTTCTATTGTTTACAAAATTGTTATAAATAAATGCGTTGTTTGTAAGTTAATTTATAATTTTTTTTTTTGGAAACATAATCTTTGATGCAAATTTTGATTTTTTTTTAAAATCGTGGCTTAAAAAAATTTTTAAAATCATTTTCATGTGACTTCTGATCATAAAAAAACGGATTAATGGTAATTCAAAAAAAAATTTTTTTTCCAATGATTACTTAAGCTCAAGTTTTTCCAATGTTTCCTTTTTTTTTTCTTATTTGTTCCGATTTATTCTGCTTTTTTCATATTTTTTCAATTCTTCCAAGTTTTTATCGTGTTTTTCCAGCTTTTGAATTTTATTTGGTTTTTTCTGTTTGTTTTTTCGATTTTGTTCGATTTTTCTAATCTTTCCTAATTTTTTTCTCATTGTTCTGATTTTCTTTCTATTTCTTTCGTGTTCTATTTTTTTTTTGTTTCTTGATTTTTTGAGATTATTTGCGATTTTTTGCAATTTTTTTGGGCTCTTGTTCGATTTTTTGAAAGTTAATCCATTTGTTTTTTAGTTTTATGGTTACTATTGTTTCCGATTTTTCGGTTGTCCTTTGTTTTTCGATTTCTTGCGTTTTTTGCGACTTTTTTCGTTTTTTACGATTTGTAGCGTATTCTGGGTTTTTCTCCGGTTTTTCCTTTTTGTTTTTTTTTTTCATGTTTTTCATATTTTTTCGATTCGTTCTTATCGTTCTTTCTCATTTTTCCAGTTTTTGTATTTTTTTTTTGGTTTTTTCTGTTTTTGTTTTCGATTTTCCTAATTTTTCAAGACTATTTTGGTTGTTCTTTGTTTTTTGCGATATTTCACGATTTCTGCATTTTTTGCGACTTTTTTTGTTTTTTTGTGATTTGTAGGGTTTGTGGGTTTTTCCGGTTTTTCTTTCAATTTTTTCCAAAGTTTTCATTTTTTTTATTTGTTCCGTTTTTTTCTGGTTTTTTCAGATTTTTTCGATTCTTTTATTGTTTTTCGTCATTTTTCCAGTTTTTTGTATTTTTTTGGTTTTTCCTATTTTTTTTTTCGATTTATTTCGATTTTTCTAATCTTTAATAATTTTTTTCTCATTGTTCTGATTTTCGTTTATTTCTTTCGTGTTCTATTTTTTTTTTGTTTTTTTCTTAATTTTTCGAGATTAATTGCGATTTTTTTCAATTTTTTTGGTCTTTTGTTGTGATTTTTTGGTTTTTAGTTTTATGGTTACAATTGTTTCCGGTTTTTTGGTTGTTCTTTGTTTTTGCGATATTTTTCGATTTCTTGCGTTTTTGCGACTTTTTTTCTTTTTTGCGATTTGTAAGGTTTTCTGTGTTTTTTCTAGTTTTTCTTTAAAGTTTGTTAGTGTTTTCCTTTTTTTTAATAGTTCCGGTTTTTTCTGGTTTTTCAGATTTTTTCAGATTTTTTCAATTCTTTCAAGTTTTTATCGTTTTTCCAGTTTTTGTATTTTTTTTTTTTTGGTTTTTTCTGTTTTTTTTTTTCGATTTTTCTAATCTTTCCTAATTTTTTTCTTATTGTTCTGATTTTGTTCTATTTCTTTTGTGTTCTAATTTTTTCTCAATTTTTTCTCGATTTTTCGAGATATTTTCGATTTTTTTCAATTTTTTTGGTTTTTGTTGCGAGTTTTTGAAAGTTTTATGGTTACAATTGTTTCCGGTTTTTTGGTTGTTCTTTGTTTTTTGCCATATTTTTCGTTTTCTTGCGTTTTTTGTGTCATTTTCGTTTTTTTGCGATTTGTAGCGTTTCGTGGGTTTTCCGGTTTTTCTTTCAATTTTTTTTCAATGTTTCTCTTTATTTTTTCTTATTTGTTCCGATTTTTTCTGTTTTTTTCAGATTTTTCTTCTATGTTTTTATCGTTTTTCCTCTTTTTTCTAGTTTTTAATTTTTTTCAATTTTTCTGTTTTTTTTTCGATTTTTGTCAAATACAGATACATAAAATCGCATCACTAAATCTTAACCAATGAGAATAGTTCAACTTTTCACCAGACTGATTCTGTATATTGAATCACTTTATCGATAATTTGAAGGACCACTTAACTGTAAGAGCTAAGAAAAACTTTCCAGTAAGATTAATTATATAAAAACACATTAAACATGTTCAATTTCACAAAAACCAACATGGAACAATTTTCTCAAAATGGCGTCCTGAACGCCGTTGAGGAATATCATTTTTTAAATCAAATAAATGGAATAAAAATATTTATAAACTGCGATTGTCCTGTATTTTCATTTAGCTTGTCTGAGTCTGCATCGTTAGTTGTTATTCTGTGTAATGGACTCGTCCTATCGTAGCGCTCCATCGGAAATCATACCAACTAAAATATCAGACGAAAAGACTCGGTACGTTTGTACTGGTCAGTTTTGCACCTCATATGTAGATGGCGCGAGTAGTTCCG
The DNA here is from genome assembly GCA_963243735.1 of Neocrepidodera transversa. NCBI lineage: Eukaryota > Metazoa > Arthropoda > Insecta > Coleoptera > Chrysomelidae > Neocrepidodera > Neocrepidodera transversa. Next base: position 9,099,338 of record OY725347.1, read on the forward strand.
GACACAGACATAAATGTGTAAATCTAATATAAAATAATCGGCCACAGATAACTGTCTTATTTACTCTCTAAGTGAACAGTCGCATTGAATTAAATTCTTAGTTCTCGGATCGATTAGTTGTTTATACTTCATGTAATTATTTATACAGTGTAAGTGAGTGAAAACAATTGCTTTAATAGTATTTTTACAGTGTAGTAAAAAATATAGTACATTTTATAATTTCTTTTAAGTACAAATAAAACATACAGTTCCCTTTAATATACTTGTTTTTATTGATATTAGTGTAACAGCTTAAAAAGCATTTGCATAATAATTTAACAGCGTTGCCGTTGTTTGGTCCTTCGATAAATATTTAATGTTAACACGTCGACTGCCGTAGTAGATTTTCCCAAATATTTATCGATTCGTAATCATATTTGTACAAGTATCACACCCTATATTTTAGCTATAAGCCGAAACTAGTTACCAGCTCTACTATGTTTTACTATTATAATTCAATTTTCTTATGGTACTGGACTATTATTACTCATACTTTAAAATGTTTCAAATAAGCAACATTTATATAACGTCCATGTCACTTATTTAAAAATCACTATCAAAATCCCAAAAATAAAATCAACCGCAGCAGTAATTCTTTTGACATTAGCAAAATCCAATTTGCCTCTATTTGAAAAACGATGTTCCAACATTTCTAGATGGCTGGCGTGGCCGTTTGAAATCCACTTTCAGATTACAATTTTAAATTAAAACTCTTCTAACCTATTTTACAGCGTGAAGGTTATAATCCAATATGGTCCGCGGAAATGACATATAAAAGACAACAGTAAAAATGATTAACATTATTTATCTTCGAAATTTAATTACCTAGAAAGTACAGTTATTTTAACTTGAACATAAAAGAAGACATTTATTATCACTAAAAAGATATTTTTTATAAATATATAAATAAATAAAATATTTTTCTTTCCTACTAGTTACACATAAAATATTTTTTTGAAATTACAAATCTATAAAATTAAATGTTAATTAGTGTTACTATGCGTTATTTAATGCTTTATGCGTACAAATTAATTGGCCATTAATGAAAAAGTTTCTTACTGAGTGGTGGTTAATAGCTGTTTTTCTATCACGTAAATGTAATAATTTAAACATTGCTTTTGATTGATTATTTTGTACTACTTATAATGATTGTCAGGTTTTATTATTGTTTTAATTAATCCATTATGTGCATTTAATTAATTAAATAAATACAGTACAAATATTATAGCAAATTTATTGTCGCAAAAAATAATGCCTTAAAAAATAACCAACTGTTTATTTGAATGTTCAACAAAAATTGAAAATTGCTAAAACCTAAATAATTTTATTGATTTATTTACACTGAAAATTTTAGACCTACATTTTTAAGCCAATCAAAGTCTCGTTTTTTTTTTGGTAACCATGGAAATCCAAAATATTTCCGGAAATGGACGATATTAATTGGAAATAATTTTGTCCAAATCATTAGACATAAAATTGACTTGAAATTTTGCTTTATAAATGAAAATACTAAATTTTTTTATGAATTTTTTTTTCTATATTTTTTTAACCAAAATGTCATTATTTTTAATTTCATAATTTTATTTAACTTTGAAATTTTCTTGCCGAATCTTCCACGATTTTTAATTATTAACCGTAAATTTTTCCTCGTACAAAAATGTCCGGCAATAGTCCAAGCTCTACAGGAATTATAACTGAAAATATATTAAATTTAAAATGTTATTAATATCCTGTGACCTATAAGACACTAATTTAAATTTGGTTTAATTCAAAGATGTGTATAGTCTAAAACTCTCTTTCCGAAGAGTAAGTTCTGAATAATCCAACATAGTCGATTCTGCTAAAATGGATGCCAAAAACATAGTCCTGACTCAATGGAAATTGATTAGTGAATTGAAATGAACGGCATTGTATTATAAATATGACGTGGAATCACTATGTAAAAAAAATCATGCGCAGAAGTAAAAACTAAAGGACCTTAACGCCAAACTTCGTTATTATTGGTCCAATAAGCGGTATATTTGAAATGTGACGCAGAATATATATTTAAATAAAAATCAAAAGTAGAACAAAAGACCAAAGGCTATTACTATCTATCTCGATTATTAGTAGTTAGATTTAATGCCCTTGAGTCTTTGGTTCTGCCCATGATTTTAGTTTACGTATATATTCTACGAAGTTAGATCCTAATGCCCATTCGTATTTTGATCTGCATATGTTTTTAGTTTACGTACTTATTCTACATAACATTTATAATACAACGAAGTTTTTTTCATTAAAATTGGACCATTATAAGTGGAGATATACGTTTGTGCCCTTTTGTCTTTTCTCTGTGGCAATGTTTTGTTTACGTATTGATTCTACGTCACATTTCAAATATAGCGCCGTTTACCGCGTTCAATTTAGACCAATAGTAAGGAAGATATAAGCTAAGGCCCTTTTGGCATTCCTTCTAAACAGTATTTTTCGTTACGTATTCAACGTCACATTTCAAATACATTACCGTTTCTCGCGTTTAAATCGGACCAATAGCAACGAAGGTACGAATATTCCCGTCCCACCCCCGACCACCGCGAAGCTAGCTGTTGCCTGGTAGCTGAACTAGCTAAAATTATATTAAAGGAAACTAGCTAAAATTGTATCAATGGAAAGTCTGAACAATAATCAGTTTATCTCAGCTTTCTGGCACCGCAATTCTTGGAATAATATTATCATTGTATTTGCAGTGATATTTAAAGAATGAACAATAAGTCTCAGTTAAGCAGGAAACCGCAATGATTCAAATAAGATAAAATATGGTGATAATGAGTTTATAAGCACCCGCTGTTATCAATAAGATAAGAAAACATGGTATTATTCTTGATAAATATTTATTGCATAATTTTTAAGTTTAAAAATGATTTCATAATAAAAAAAAATTAATTTGTTATACTAAAAAATAATATTATTCACAGTAAAATATTTAAAATTGATTTATTTACTGAATTAAAAGTATTTTCGAACGTTCAAATGTCAAAAATATGACACTCAGAAACTGCTTCAAATTTTTCTTTACGTATTGAATATATTAAAATACCGTTTGTCCGACCTAAATCAGACAGTTAATAACGAAGTTAGACGCTAATGTCCTTTTGTAATTTCTATTACATATAATATTTGTTTATGTATTTATGCTATGAGATGTTCTAAATCCAATACAGTTTGTCCCACGTAAATCCGACACTAATAACGAAATTTGACGCTAATGCCCTTTTGTCGTTTCTATCGTAAACGATTTTTCTTTACGTATATATTCTACATCACATTTTTAATACAGTACCGTTTGTCCCGTTTAAATCTGACCACTAATTACGAAGTTTGACCCTAATGCCCTTTGGTCTTTGGTTCTGAATATGATTTTTGTTTATGTGCGTATTTTTCGTCTTAGTTATAATACATTACCGTTTTTCACGTTCGATTTGAACCAATAATAACGAAGTTTGGTGCTAATGCCCATCTGTCTTTTGTTCTGAATATGATTTTTGTTTACGTATATATTCTGCGTCACATTTAAATATACCGCCTTTTTCCGCATTAAATTTGGACCAATAATAACGAAGTTGGACCTTCAGGCCCTTTAGTCTTTACTTCTGCGCATGATTTTTGTTTACGTATTTATTGTACGTCACATTTATAATACAATGCCGTTTGTCATGTTTAAATATGCCTACTAATAACGGAGATAAATAGTCAACACAGTCAAATGCCTTGTTGAGATCAATAAGTGGGCTCGTACTGTCTTTGCTTATCTAATCCAAACACATGGAACAAATCTGGCAAGATATTTTATTTCAATTGGTGGTATTAAAGACAACAAGAGTCCTCCTGAAAAAATTAAAAACAAACCAGAACAAAATTTTCAAGACTTAACTTTACCCATCAAAAATGAATTTAGTACCTTCGGTAATTGAGTGGTAATTAAGGAGGTAAAGGTAGTTGTACTTAGATAAAAAATGGCACCAAAACCCATTGTATTGAAGGAATCAATAACATCAAGAACAAGTCAAGTCAATTCGTCTCTGCTATAGTTTTGGCAGAACATGAAATTTAAAAAAAAATTGAATTCTTTTAAAAATCCGGCTCGAAGGACCAAAAATGTAGCATAAAGCGTTGTAGACCCTGTATAAAAAAGGCTCAGTTAACTTACCGGGTGAATTTCGTCCTTATATGGGCCTTTATGGGCACTTCACACACACATATTATTGCTCTCGATGTGAGCGGGTACCAGGTAAAAATACGACTTCGTGTCCTTTTACTTAAATAGGTTGGATCGGGTTTTCAGGTCTGTCAGATACGCCAGCTCTAGTCTTTTAGGGAATTATCTGCCGTACTTAACACGGCACACAGTGTTGCCGCGTTGACTTTCTGAAATGTACTGGACATAAGCAATAAAATGTACTAGATTGTACTAAAATTTACGATACAGTGAAATACTGCTCATAGGGGAAAAAAGTGAAAATTATAAAAAATAGGAAATGCCGTAGAAAAATAAAGAAAAACATGGTCAAATAGGGACAATCATGGACAAATGGGGAAACAGCAAAAAATAGGGAAAAATAGAGAAATAGGGAAAACGTTAAAAATAGGGAAAAATAGAGGAAAATAGGAAAAATAGGGGAAAAGTGGCGATTATGAAAAATGGAGAAAAGAGGGAAAAATAGGGAAAACATAAAAAATAGGTAAAAATAGAGGAAAATAGGTAAACTAGGGAAAAAATGGCGATTGTGAATAATGGAGAAAACAGTAAAAAATCGGTTGTGTCGACCCCAAAACTTTCCCGACGAGTATCCACGAATACTTTATCAGATATTTAATGTTAAAGTTTCAACTCTTGACATTTTTAATTTTTGACAGGTGACAGTTGGAGAAATCATTTTGACTGTTCAAGGGCTTTCAAACGACATATTGCATGTCCAATTCCGTGACATATTGCATCTGTCATTTTTCGATAGTGATACTTCCGTTTGACAGATCTCTTACAAAACTAACTGATTCTTCTGACAGACAGCCCAAACCCATATACCAAATTTCAGCTCAATCGGATTAATACTTCTTCAGATATATAATGCTGAAGTTTCAATTTTTGACATTTTTTTATTATTGACAGGTGACAGTTGGAGAAATAATTTTAACTGTTCTAAATAGAGTTGTTATAGGGCTTTCAAATGACATATAGCATGTCCAATTCCGTGGCATATTACATCTGTCATTTTTTGATAGTGGTACTTCCGTTTGACAGATGTCGTTCAAAAACTAACGGGTTCTTCCGACGGGTAACCCAAACCCCTATACCAAATTTCAGCTGAATCGGCTTAAACGTGTGGCCTCTATCGTGGAAGAATACACACACACACATTCATACACACAGACGGACAGACAGATTTCCATCTGTAAATGGTCTTAATCGTCTCAGGAGACCCGAAAATGGATATTTCCGTTTTTATATCGAATTTTTTTTTTAGCTCGTTCACAATAATTTCCCTTCTAGGAGGTGGGTCGGGAAAGTAAAAATAGAGTAAAAAAGGGAAAAACTGTGAAAAAAAATGGAAGAAAACGGAAAAAATTATACGTAAAAAATGGAGAAACCTTAAGGGAGAAATGAAAAAACAGGAAAAATAAGGAAATTTGAAAACAATAGGGAAAAATAAAACAAAATGGTAAAACATGGAAAACATATTGAAAAACAATGAAAAATAATTAAAAATAGTGAAAAATAAGTAGAAACATGGGAAAATAGAGAAAAATAGGGAAAAATGGGGAAAATTGTAAAGTAAAATGGGAAAAAACAGGAGGAAAATAGAAAAAAATTAGGAAAAGAATAGAAAATGATAGGGATAAATATTGAAAAACAGAACAAAATAATGAAAAACAGAAAAAATATGAAGAAATAGGAAAAATACAGAAAAAGTTTGGAATAACCGGAAAAATAGGAAAAATTGGGCAAATAGGCAAACATAGAAAAATGGGGAAATAGTTCAAAAAAGGAAAAAGTAGGGGAAAATAATGGAAAAATGGAAAACAGAAAATAATACGGATAAATAGGGAAAAACAGGATAAATGAACAACAGAAAAATTATGAATAATTGGGAAAAATAGGAATAAATAGGGCTAAGTGGGTGAAAATAGGAAAGAAAATAGATAAATTAGAGATAAATAGATAAAAATCTGGAAAAATAGAGAAAATTGTAAAAAATTGGGGAAAATAATAATAATAATAATAATAATAACAATATATTTTATAATATAGCATAAAATATGACACCTTGTTCTTATTTAAAAATGTACCAGAATTAGGCTTATTAAGGATAAAATGTACTTTTGTACTTTGCTGTTGAAAATGTACTAGAAATAGTACAAATCTACCAAAACGGCAACACTGATGGCAGACATACGGTGCTCTGTTGCCAGATCTACTCCATATTCCGAGATCTGGGGAAAAATACTGTCTTTGAAGCCAGAAAAAATAGTACATAATTTTTAAAAACTTGTACCAGAAAAATTTGATGTAACCATTCACTCATTTTCTACACTAACTTGCGGTAAGGTAAAACTGATACATTATTTTTTTGGATAGACAATTTTTCTGTACCAGTAAAAAGTAGGGTCAGTAAGAAGTGATTGTCTTCTATAAATAAATTCTTTTAACCAACATAACACTTTCCCGCTTGCTATGTACTAGCATTTTCTTTTCTTTTAAGAAAGCTGCATTACATAAAATAATTTTCTACACCACTTACTTTTAGAGCACTGAGAATTAATCCAGACTGTGTGAACAGAACACAAATTATCCACAGAAATTATAAACAGATAGTATAGAATATTAACCGGCTCTCAGCTACGGAACAGAATTGGGTTAATGTATACCGATTGCGGATAATACCTAAGCTCTGGGAATCTGGATGAGGTCTTAAATATTCCATAAGCATGTTAAAAGCCATATGAAAAGCTCAAATGAAAAATTCATGAGTGGCAATTTCCTCGTAGTGCAATCTGTGTTGTAAAGCCATCTTGTCCAAAGGAGCCCAGCGTCGAAATATGCCACTTAATTTTGCTCTGTTTTCGGAGTTTTTCTGGAATGATAAGAATCGTGATTACATATTGGTCTTTGTATAAAATTTATTATTATTTAATTCTTGATATAGACAAAAAATAATTTGTTTGTTTATCTTAAAATATTTTTATATATTCCTATAAAATAATGAGAAAATACTTGGTATAAAGAAAACAAAACCGGTACTAATAAATTTCTTTATTTAATTTTATTTAATACGAACTCCCGTAACAAAAAAAAGATGATCAAAGTCAATAGAATACAAATTTAATTTCGTTATCGTCTGACAACAAATAATCAAAAGAAGATTATACTATTCCTTTGTTGTTGTTTTTTTTTCTGGTTGAAAAGCCTTGGGCTTTCCTTTGAACGTCGGTGACACATAAATCGCTTGATAAGATCTCGACAAAGAAACAAAAAACATCTGGCTATCCAAACAAACCATAAAAATTACTCTCACAAAAATATACATCCCTTTTTTTTTCATTAAGATAATCTATGATGTTTTACAGACGATAAGTGAAATTAGCTACCAAAATGTTACATCAATAAACGGAACTACTGAAAATGATGGATGTTACTACAGAGTTGGACTAGATATATTTTTTAATTTTATTTTAATCCTGTAAAAAGTAAGTGAATACAAAAGTTATGAAGGACACTGTTATTATTATTATTTTTTATTTATATCATTAAGCGTGACGTATCTGATAATTTGGAAGAAAAAAAGTTATCTGAAAGAAAATAAAAAACTCAAAATTTCATGTTGAAGCGTAAGCGTCGGCAACGAGGTATAATACCTGTGCGCATAAAATAATGTTGATGTCGCGCTAAAATTCAAGCAATTATATAAAACATTTTTTTTATATAAAATTCAATAAAAGTGAAAGTTCGCGAAAGTCAAGAAAAAAGTCTAAAAAATCGCAAATTCCAACATTAAAATCAATTAAAGAGGATTAACGATTAAGACATTTTTTTAATTTTTTACATGAAATCTTGGATTAAATTGTAAAATTGAAAATAAAATGATTCAAAATATATTAAATTTAATTAAATTTTTTGACAATTTGTATGACTTTTAAATTACTGTATTTATTAAGATTTACCATTCGAAACCTAATAAAAAATTGTAAATTTTTGGATTTATTTAAAAATTTTTTAATCCCAATTGTAATTTATTAAGATAAAATAAAATAATTTTATTATTTTTTAATAAAATGATGGTCGAGTTATTTCTGATGAGATTATTTCTCAAATATTGATATTTTCTCTATTTTCATTTCCAAATTTATCCATTTCTATAATAGTATACTAAACGAGGACGATGTAGTTTATTAGCGAATAAATTTTAACAGACGAGGAAATAATATGTCAAAAAATAAATTGATAACTCCTCGTACTACATTTACTAACCATGTTTACAACAAACACAAGTTTTTTTTCTTACCCGGAATATATTAACCGGAAAGTAATTACAAGAACGTGGTCAATTGAAAAGCCTATTAAAGCATTTATGTGATTTTAATCTATACCATGTAATGTACTGGAATTCATTAATATGTAGATTTTAAAATAACTTTATTTCTGTTTTTATAGATTTGTTCAAGATAACATTATTAAACACTTAATAGGGTACTTAAAGCTTAAATTTATATGTGTTTATTAAGTATATTAACGATGTCTTAAGTATTATAGGGTGGGTTTTAATATAGAATCTTGTTCGTAAACTGCATTTTTAATTTTAGTTGATTTTAGTTAATAAATATTAATTTTCAGGATTTTATTTTCTTAAAAAAAAAAGATATAAAGTTTCTTTTTCTTTCATTTATAAAACATATTTTAATCACCATACTCTTCGCATATCTAGATAGTTGCCAAGAAATCTAACGCTTACGAAAAAAATAAACATTGCGGATTTTTTTCAATATGTTGGTAACATCCTTCAGTCGACGGAAAAAAAATATTATGTTGATAGCGGGAAAAAAAATTATGGTCCTAGTAGTTAAAATGATATATACCTCGATGAAAAAGTATTATGTTGGTAATATTTGGGTCCCCTTACCTCCTCTACCTTTGTAAAATATTTGAGTCTTCCTTAAGCCTGACCATGTTAATGTATTTTTGTCTCGCGTTTAAATTGGACTATGTTTTTATTCTACGTCATTTTTGTAATACAGCATTTGTCCCGTCAAAATCTGGCCATTAATAATGAAGTTAGATCATAATCTGTCAGTAGATAGAACGTCTGTTAACTTTAAAGATTCAGTAAGGCGATGACGTTTAGAATAAAACTTTACAAGTTGATTTCTTATACAATTGTCACAATCTAAACGTCATTTTCATTAGTTACAGAACCGTTAAAGTTAATGAACGTTCTATCTACTGACAAAATATCCTTTTGTCATTGGTTCTACGTATGATTTTTCTTTAATTATTTATTATAAGAGACGTTCTAAATATGATACCGTTTGTTTTGTTTAAATCTGGCCAATGGTAACGGCGATAGACGTCACTGCCATTTTGTCGTTGTTTCTAGGCATGCTTTTATTCTACGTCACATTTCTAATACAGTGCTGTTTTAGGCGTTCAAATTGAACCAATAGTAATGAAGATCATAATGCCCTTTGGCGTTATTTCTGCGCATGATTTTTCTTTATGTATTTATTCTACGTCACATTTAAAAAATAGCGCCGTTTTCCGTGTTTAATTCCGAGTATTATTAACGGAGATATATACTAGTGCCCATAGCGCCGTTTGTTCTGCTCATGATTTTTCTATATGTATTTATTCTACGTTACATTTTAAATATAGCGCCGTTTTTTGCGTTCAATTCCTCTAGCCGGCGTTATCTCTAAGCTCATAAGACCGATGACGCGTGACCTTGATGTGGACAAATTTTGCTATTTCTGAGCTTGAATTTTCTTATAGAAATTTACATCTAAAAATGAGGATTTTGTTTCTTGAACTGTTGTTGCACAATTACTTAGCGTAATTATGGGATAAATAAATATACAAATAGTATCAACCGTCCGACAAGGTCGCCGGGTCTCTGAGACCCAACGTCTCGGTCACCTCTTGTAGCGATTCATATTGAAAAAAGTCTACACCCTACAACCGGTTCCCGTTACCATTTTTATAGACAGCAAGTTTTAATTCTTTTGGTAAGCTATAATAAATATTCAAGTATTTGCCATTATTTTTTTCATAATTATAATTAATTGACTTAATAACAGAAATATTGAATTTAGAAAATAAATTATGAGCAAGAGCCGGAGAATCTTGGTCAGTATGGGAAAAAGTTGATAAAGATGATTCTGATGACGAAGAAGAGGAGTTGGCATCTGAAGAAACTAGAAGTACCCTCAGTGAATCCGAGCAAGAATGCAATGATGAGAGTGATGATAATATATCTTGAAAAAATACTGTAATGAAGTTACGAATTTACCAACGTTTTTAATTTGCCTAATTTCCGTTCTTATTATTATTACTTATTAATAATGATTCTAATTTAGCCTTACATCTAAAAATAATTATTATAATTAGTTTCTCCCTATTAGTATTTTATTAAAATCTCGGGCCCGGCACCGTAAATAGCTAAAATCAAAATGCACAGTGAAAACGAAAAATGTAAATAAACACCGCGACCTTCTAATGAACATATGGTCAAACGCGATCCGTTGCACAAAGTTCACACGTCGTCCACAACCAATCTCATGGTATAGCACGGCTTGCGATTCATTAGGCAGTTCAATTAGAGATTCGAAGACTAACAACCGTCTTGCATACAGAAATAGAAGATTGACAGCGACCGAAACCAGACCCATATATCCAAGCCGTTCCCGTGACAAGCCGTACCAGAAGAGAATTACCGGTGAGAAATTTGTATATGGTATAATACAGGAAATTTCTAAAGAGTGTTATTTATTTTAAAGTTGTTAATTTAATTTATATTCAGAGGAAAATTTATTATTATACCGGGGACAGCGATAACTAGTGTTTCAAGCGAGTTTCACCCGCATTATTTAACCGTCTTTCACCTCCGCACGCTTCATGAATTTAACATTTGTGGCTTAAGTCTTGGGATTCATTTTGCATCTCCTTCCTGCAATAAGTTTTGGTTTGATTATTTATTTTTGTTCCCTCTTTGTGGTTGATAAATAGGATAAAATTGGTATATTGAATTAAGCGATTTTTTATGTTTCTGTCTAAACGTTAACCTTATAGCAGCAGATACTCTGGAACTACCCTATCGGCCGACACGGGATTTGTCGAGACCATAACGCCACCTGGAGTATTTCTTTCTTCACTGCAGCTGCCCGAGCAAGTGGAGTTCATACTTTAAACGGAAGGTGGCGTCCGAGGCAATCCGAAACCTGGACTATGGCGCTTAAGTGACACGTAATGACGGAAGCGCGTTACAATACCAAGAATCACAACTTTTATTGGTAAAAATGGAACGACGCGATGAAATAAACAATACCCTGATAAAACAGTACGAACTAAGCAGGAAAATAGAATTCGTCAAAAACTATGAAAAAATACCTAAACAGCCATTAAATGTTGGTCATTATTTTTTACAGATGAAATAGTAAACATACAAATCTTTATAATTCTAAATTATCTAAAGTTCATGTAAGAGAAAAAAGATGTATCCCTGTAAGCTAAAAGCTTTTCTAAGATTATTATATCTAGCCGGAACACTTAAAAATGGCAGATTAAATGCATTAGAGCTATGGCCAAGAAAAGAACTATGGATCGAACGTTTTTTGCTTGTAATGTCTCACGATCTATTCCATTTTCTTTTATGATGCCATCGTTTTGACGATCAAGAGAAGAAAGAAAACAGTTTAATACATTAGACTCAATAAGAAACTTATTTGTATTAAAAACTGTAATAATCCTTAAACAGTTGGTGAAAGCTTGAGACAATTAGAGTAAGTTGTACCTTCAAAAAATATATTCCTAGTAAGCCCAATAGATATGGAATAAAAATATTTACCTTGGTTGATTCATCTACATCATATGCTTCAAATCTTCAGGTTTACATCGGGCAACAATCTCAGGGTCCATATAAAGGACCCAATGATTTGGGTTTCAAGAAAATAAGACTATTGTGTCTTATATACCTTATATACCCAAAAAATACAGAAATATAAAACCTTGCATCCAGTTTATAGCATGATGATGACATTGATCATCTACGGAAGAACAACATACCAAGTGGGGTGTTTTTCATCAAACAGCTTTGCTTTTTTCCGTTGCTAAAATAATTTTTATTTAAAATAAATTGGAATAAAATATAAATTTAGTATAAACAAATATAATGATAACATTGATGTATCTACAGAAGAATAACATACCAAGGGGTGTGTGGATAATCTCGACAAATTGGATGCAACCTATAATGTATCTAGAAATACGAGAACGTGGTCCATGGTCTTTTTCTTTTCAATAATGACCATTGCTGCGATAAATACTCAAATTAGGTATATAAGATTCAAATAAGACTATATCTAAACGATCTTGGACTATCTTTGACTAGAGAACATTTAGAGCGACGTTCTCTGAGAACAAATGTACCGCGATCTGTAAGATAGATAAAGACAGAAGTTGAAGAGATGTATTTTTTTTGAAAAAAAGAATCAAAATCAAAATATTTTTGCAAAAAATGTAAAAAAATTGTCTACCTTAGTCACCTGCAAGTTTCGTGTTCTCCATGTTCAGAAGGTGCAATAAGTCAATAAAATCTATGATAATCATACCCTTATAAACATTCCTTCTCAATGTCAGATGTTGTTCTCCTACATGACTGTCATAAAAGCAACAGATTAAGCAACAAATGTTGGAGATACACTTTTGTTTCAAAAACGTAATTTCTACTTGTCTCAATGAACAATTAAGACCGAAAGATATATTTCTATTTGATCAGTTTAACAATTTTCTATGAGAACCTTTACTGTCACCAGACCCTTTCATATATCCTTTTCGTTATTATTCCTCTCACCCTTGTTATCCGCCCCTGTGTCATTTTCTTCCCCAAATTTACCTATTATTCCACTAAATCAAATAAGTTTTTTTCTTTTATCAAATTAAATAATCGCTGAAACACCCAGCACGAAAGTTAATAGAATTGAGGAAAAAGATTATTGAAACAAAGTTTGCTAATTTTGCTAACAACAAAAAAAATACAACAATTATCATTAAGTAACTTTATACAACGGATATATGAGGGTAAAAAAATCATAATATGTCGCAATTTGGCTGAGCGTGCAAAGGTCACATTTTGTTGGCAGAACATAGCAAATGAAAAGAAGAAAAACGATCTGCCATGTTGTGTGACAGAACGCACTAACCAATCAGAAAAATGGTACCGCGAATCAGCCACCATCGTACTCCTGGTACGATATCGCTGGGTGTTACCCTGGATATCGCGACGGGTCAGGAAGGACGCTGTGACAGAAAAAAAAGGCAATGGTGATCAAGTCAGCTCCCTGACAAGTCGTGGGCCATCGATATATGCCCAGTGGCGAATTTTTGAATTTTTTTATTAGTCACTTATGAATAGCGTTAGTTCAGTTTAAATTTTGAGTGACAAAACTAAAGGTAAAAAAATATTTTTACCGTTTAATTTTTGGGAGTGTAGCAAACGTAAGAGTCTGATACCATTTTATGAAGTTTTAACTTTACGTTTAATTTTTCTTTGTTAAAAAAATGTGCGTCAATTTTTGCAGAGTATATTTTATTAATATTCTTTTTGTTTTATTATTTCTTACATATTCTATTTTTTTTTGTAAACCACGATTAATAAAGAGTTAGCGATTTAAAAAATCAAAAAGTCAAATATTTAGTAAAAGAAAGTTACACCCTCCCGAACCCCAAATCCTGCCTGTAAGGTAAAGACTCTCGAATACCGCGAGAGCACGAACTACCCTTTCGTCTAAAGAGTAGAAGTTATAGTCTAGACAGTTCTGCAGGGGAGCGCGTCCTTTTTTTTAGAGCTCTGGTTAACGCTCCGGGCCGGTTTTATTCTCTTTTAGGAGTGGTGACAGTAGCGCTGCCGTTACGCTCTTGGTATAGGTAAAATTATTAAAATTTCGCGACAAAAAATAATCTCAGCACGTTTGTAGATTGTGACAGCGTATTTTTGCCATAATCACACTCGCGACAAGCGGTGTTATTACAACACGTCTTTTGGCCTGCACACATATTTTAGTTACTTCCTTTTAAATTAAATTTATTTAGTTTTGTTATTAGTTTGAAATTTACCATTTCTAGGCACTAATTTTCCATAATTAAGAAAAATTTTATCGGGTAATATATATTAAGTCAATTTATAGTTTAATTATTACCCCTGTTAATTTTCCCATATTTATACCGATCCTCTCCCTGCTTTCTTTCTGACATGTCAATTTTACCAAGGTCAAAGTACCACCATTTTGTGATGCAACAGATTTCAATCTGGTGCTTAACTAATTTGTTTTTAAATTATTGGTCGGTTTTTATGACCATTTTTCGTCCAGTCCCAAGAGGAACATTTTCTTCACTCCGAAGTCAGAAGTCACCTTCGAGTGTGCCGTGTGTCAACACTTGCTGCAAAATGGTGCCCCGGCTTATTCTCCCTCTTTTTTTCTTTTATCATAATGTTTTTCAAAACTTTTTGACTTTTGGTTTCCCTAATTTCAGCGTCGTTGAAATGTGCATTGTACTTTAATTAATTACCTTTAATTTTTTTCTTATTACTAGGTTCTTGTACCCATTATCATCACTCCCTTATCATTCCTTTATATGTTCCACTATCCACTATTGATGTGCATCAACGTAATGTTTTTGCTTCTTTGTTAATCTAATAATTTAAATTTTATATATATGGTAAAATTTTGTAATTACTATGGCCCGCCCATACTTCACCTTTGGTGAAGTAGGACAAACCGTAGTATTGAAATCATGATAAAATCTCAATTTTTTTTTGCTCCAAATGACTTAAAATGTCATGAAACGTGGAAAAAATTGATTTTCCTCGAAAAAAATCTGTCTGTGTGGATGTGTGAATAACTTGAGAACGGTACAGCCGATCCGGAAAATTATTTCGGCCATGTGTTTTATATATCGCTCTCTAAAAAAATGAAAATTTTGAAAAAAAAAACGGGCCGTAGTCTTGAAACATCGCGCATAGATAATTTCTTTTAATTGTTTTTATTTTAATTTTCGAACATTGTAATACTTTTGGGCCTGATGATGGCTAATTAGCCGAAACTAGTTGCCGTATAAACCTGTATTAAATTCATTGTCTTACATAATGATTGTAATTTATTATTTTATATTATTTTTATTATTTTTTGCTAAAAAATTTAATTTCGGTTCAATTTATATATATTTTTTTGCGGATTAATTTTTTTGAAAATATCTTATTTTTTATTTTTTGTAATTAATTCTAGTTCCTAATATATTAGTTTTATAAACATCAATTGTTTTTTCCATTAAAATATTAAAGTAACAAAATTATTGCAAAAAATATGTTTCTTATTATAGGTCCCTGAGACCCGGCGTCCCGGTTTATGTAATACATAAGGGCTACTAAAAATAATAATAACAAGTTATTACTAATAATACTAAAAGTTTATTTGTATTTCACTCTATTGTCTTATATATTATCACAGGTAAAATTATTGTTTTGTTGATTACACAGTCATACCGATAGAGAACACTCTTTATATGTATAACCGGTTATTTCATTTATACATTATAAATGCGAAAGGCTAAATTACACTTGGTTGTTAGCTTCAAAATTACGCTATTTTATTTAACTTAATGATTAATGCTTCCATTTTTCTTCAGCTTACTACTCTAATATTAGAGCGAACTTGTAAGTGTAAGGACTTAATAAAACAAACAGCTCACTATTTATCATCAAGTAAAAGTTTTATGAAAACAGAATACTACTTTTTTTTCAGTTACTTTTTATTCGTGTTGCTAATATGTTTGAACTGTACTTAATTATTTTTCCTGTGGTTCGTAAATACCATTTATATTTATGATAGGTTTAAGTGTTTATTTTGTAAGTGAAATGAAACTTTTTGTATTTAACATCATATATAAAAAATTAGTTACATTTATAACTTTAGTCGAATAATATTCAATAATAAAGGTACCACTGGATAATTTAAAAAAAATTATTAATAAATTTGGTTACTCTGATTAAAAATGTATTATTTATATTGATAATACCACGCTACATTTCATTTTTCTTTTTGCCCTGTATATTTTACATTCGAATTTGCTTCTATATCTGCTCTGTTATCAGTAAATACCATTTCATATCGTTCATTTTTCCATTTTATTATTTGAATTAATTAACCACCTGTGGTTAATACAGTGTTATACCGTTAATTTTCCCCTCGAGATTCAGGGGTTCACGGCACCTGCTTTTTTCACGGCACCTGCTATATTCATGCCACATATCGTATCTTCAAATACATGAGAGGCCTTTTTACAATAAAGTTTTTTACAAAAAGAAGCAATTCCCTACAACGAAGAACCTCACTACATCTGATAGTCTCTTTATAGCTAAACTTAGTAAATATTTTATCGATCTCTCTCTTGCTCGTTCAATTTTTACTTTCCGGACCCACCTCCGAGAAGGAAAAGTATTGTGAACGAGCCAAAAAGAATTTTTCGAGATAAACATGGAAATTTCCATTTTGAGGTCACCTGAGATGATTAAGACCATTTCCAGATGGAAGTCTGTCTGTTTGTCTGTCTGTCTGTGTGTATTCGTATACGATACAGGCCACATGTTTAATGCGATTGAGCTGAAATTTGGTATATGGGTTTGAGATACCCGTCGGAAAAACATTTTTTACAACATCTGTCAAACGGAAGTGGCACTATAAAAAAATGATAGATGCAATATGTCACGGAATTTGACTTGCAATATGTCATTTGAAAGCCCTTGAAAGACTCCATTCAGAATAGTTATTTATCCAACTGTCACCTGTCAATAATAAAAAAATGTCAAAATTTGAAACTTCGACATTAAACATCTGAAAAAGTATTCGTGGATACGCGTCAGGAAAGATCAGGAGCGAAAGAACCAATTTTTTCACGAAATTTATGAGTGAAAAGAGGGTTAATTTAGATCCAAAAATGAAAATTTTAATAAAAGAGAAAAGATAAAAAAAGTGAAATTTTTTCAGGAGAAAAGAGGGGACATTTTTGAGTTAAAAAGAAGGTAATTTGGGTCAAAACACTGCAAATTTTTAAGAAAAAGAAAGTCGAAAAAGTGCAATTTTTTCAGATCAAAAAACTGAAAAAATTCAAGAAAAAAAAAAGACAAAATAGTGCCAAATTGTCAAGAGAAAAGAGGTTAAATTTTGGTCCAAACATGCAAATTTTCGAGAAAACAAAAAAGACCAAAAAGTGCAATTTTTTAAAGAGAAAAGAGGGGACATTTTTGAGTGAAAAGAGAGGAAATTTAGACAAAACTGCTAATTTAGAAAAACAAGAAAAGTGTAATTTTTTTTGAGAGGGAAAATTTGTGAATGAAAAAGAGTGAAAATTTAGTTCCAAAAATACAAATGTTTAAGAAAAAAAAGCTTAAAAAGTGACAATTTTTTAAGAGAAAATGGGGGACATTTTCAAGAGAAAAAAGGGGAAATAAGTACAAAAGAAGTGCCAACCATTTGAAGAGAGTGTTATCAAAAAAAACTCACATTTTTGAAGTAAAAAGAGGGGTAAATTTCAAGAGAAAAGAGGGAAAAAATGCATAAAATTTAAAAACAATATTATCTAAAAAAGTGTCTAATTTTTTGAACAAAAAGTACCGAAATTTTCAAGAGAAAAGATGGAAAAACAGAAAGGCAAAAAGTGCCATTTTTTAGGAATAAAGCGGGTAAATTTTCAAGAGAAAAGAGGGCAAATTTGTGAGAGAAAAGAGGGGAAATTTAAGCTAAAAAATCCAAATTTAAACAAAAAGTAAAGACCAAGGAATGCTATTTTTTCAAGAGGGAAAAAAACAAAAAAATCAAAAAGTGTAATATTTTTAAGAGAAAAGGATAAAATTTGAGTGAAACTAAGGTAAATTTAGATACAAAAATACAAATTTTTAAGAAAAAAAAAGACAAAAACGCATTTTTTTTTAAGAGAAAAGAGGGGAAAAAGTACCAAAAGTGCAAAAAATTTAAATTTAAAACTCTTGACAAACGCAATGGCAGTTACGTATAAATTTTTATTGATTAGATTGCTTCGGCTACTTTTTTGTCAGTGATTCCACCTAATTCTTTTTTATGGGATTCACCATTGTATTTCCCTGACAACTGACAATTGACGGTGGAATTTATTCTATAAAACTTTGTATAAAAATGTAAAGTATACAGGTGAGAAACTTTAACAAAATGTTATTTTTTTAATTCTGGTTTTAAGAAAAAATATTTGTTTTTTGAATGAGTTAGTTCCATTTTTTTATTGCCATAGATTGAGGTATATTATGTATAGGAAATAAATCGATAATTAACAATTTATTAATCCCCAACCTCCAATTCTCTTCTAATTTTCAACTTTTTAGTGTAAAGTAGATTTCCGATTCTTTTTTAATTTTTTTTTAATTTTTTTAAATTCAAGCAAAAATAAATGTGGCAACGCTGGTGGGACTGTTGTGATTTCGTTTTATTGGTTCCGATCGTCACTAGAAATAATGGCCGGAACTCGGTTTTTACTTTGTACTCAGGGCCACTTTTTTCAGACTACTAATTAAAGCAGTTTCATGATCTTTTTGCTGGTTCGGAGAGTACAAGCTTACCATAATTTTTTTCTTACGAAAATTGATTTATTTTCTTTTTAATTGATCCCATTGTTTTTTCCGGATATAATGTTTTATAATTTTAACTGTACATTATTCTATTTTCTAGTATTTTAATTGCGAAATTCTTTATATAAAACGCAAATTGATCTGAGAATTGTTCAAAATAACATAAAATAGTCTAAAATTGTCCAAAATCTAAAAATTATCTAAATTAATAATAGAACGGTCTAAATAAAGTTGGATCATAAAATTGTTCAAAATAATCTAAAATTGTCAAAAATCTTCTAAACATTGTCTAAAACGGTCTGAAGTTACTTAAATTAATCAGCGAATTGTTCAGTATATTCTATAATGGTAGAAAAATAAGAAAACTGTCTGAAGTTACTGAAATTGTTCAAAATAATCTCAATTTGTTCAAAATGATCTAAAAATTGTCCAAATTATTAATAAAACCGTCTAAAGTTACTGAAATTGTTCAAAATAATCTCAATTTGTTCAAAATGATCTAAAAATTGTCCAAATTATTAATAAAACCGTCTAAAGTTACTGAAATTTTTCAAAATAATCTCAATTTGTTCAAAATGGTCTAAAAATTGTCTAAATTATTAATAAAACCGTCTAAAGTTACTTAAATTGTTCAAAATAATCTCAATTTGTTCAAAATGGTCTAAATTAATAATATAACGGTCTAAAGTTATCTAAAATGGATCTGAGGATAGTTCAAACTAAACTAAAATTGTCCAAAATCTTCTACGAATTATCTAAAACAGTCTGAAGTTACTCAAACTCAAATTGATCAATTGTATTATTTAAAACTGTCCAAAATCTCATAAAAATTGCCCAAAGTTACGCAAATTGATTTGAAAATTGTTCCAAATAGCCTAAAATGGTCTAAAATTGTCCAAAACCTTTTAAACAATGTCTAAATTAATAATAAAATGGCCTGAAGTTACTTAAACTCAAAGTGATCAATTGTATTATTCAAACTAATCTAAAATTGTCTAAAATTGTCCAAAATCTTCTAAAAATTGTCTAAATTATTAATAAAACCGTCTAAAGTTACTGAGATTGTTCAAAATAATCTAAAATTGTTCAAAATGGTCTAAAATAATAATAGAACGGTCTAAAGTTGCCCAAAATGGATCTGAGGATTGTTCAAACTGATCTAAAATTGTCCAAAATCTTCTACAAATTATCTAAAACAGTCCAAAGTTACCCAAATTGATCTGAGAATTGTTTAAAATAACCTAAAATGGTCTAAAATTGTCTAAATCAGTAATAAAATATTCTGAAGTTACTCAAACTTAAATTGATCAACTGTATTGTTCAAAATAAACTACAATTGTCTAAAATTGTCCAAAATTTTGTAAAAGTTGTCTCAAATAATAAAAAACAGTATAAAGTTACGCAAATTGATCTGAGAATTGTTCAAAATAACCTAAAACCGTATAAAATTGTCCAAAATCTAAAAACTGTCTAAATTAAAAATAAAACGGTCTAAAGATGGTTCAGAAAATTGTTCAAAATAATCTAAAATTGTCCAAAATCTTCTAAACATTGTCTAAAAGGGTCTGAAGTTACTTAAATTGATCAGCGAATTGTTCAGAATAATCTACAATGGTAGAAAAGAGTCCAAAATGGTGTAAAAATTGTCAAAAATCATAACAAAACTGTCCAAAGTTACTCAAACTTAATTTGATCAATTGTTCAAAATAATCTAAAATTGTCTAAAATTGTCCGAAATCTTCTAAAAATTGTCTGAAATAATAATAAAATTGTCTGAAGTTACATAAATTGATCAGACAATTGTGCAAAATAATCTACAATAATCTTGTCCAAAAAGGTCTAAAAACTGTCTAAATTAGTAATTAAATGGTCTAAAGTTACTTAAATTGATCTGGGAATTGTCCTAAATAACCTAAAATTGTCTAAAATTTTTCAAAATAGTCTCAAATTGACCAAAATTGATCAGAGAATTGTTCAAAATAATCTACAATGGTAGAAAAGTGTCCAAAATGGTCTAAAATAATAACAAAACTGTCCAAAGTTACTCAAACTCAAATTGATCAATTGTTCAAAATATGCTAAAATGGTCTAAAATTGTCCAAAATCTTCTAAAAATTGTCTAAAGTAATAATAAAATGGTCCGAAGTTACTCAAAATCAATTTGATCAACTATATTGTTCAAAATAATCTAAAATTGTCCAAAATCTTCTAAAAATTTTCAAAAACGGTCTAAAGTTACTTAGATTAATCAGAGAATTGCTCAGAATAATCTACAATGGTAGAAAAGTGTCCAAAATTGTCTAAAATAATAACAAAACTGTCCAAAGTTACTCAAACTCAAATTGATCAATTATTCAAAATAGAATAAAATAGTCTAAAATTGTTCAAAACCTTCTAAAAATTGTCTAAATTAATAATAAAATGGTCTGAAGTTACTCAAACTCAAATTAATCTATTGTATTGTTCAAAAGAATCTAAAATTGTCCAAAATCTTCTAAAAATTATCTAAAACTGTCCAAAGTTACTTAAATTGATTAGAGAATTATTCAAAATAATCTACAATGGTCTAAAATTGTCCAAAACCTTCTAAAAATTGTCTAAATTAATAATAAACTCAAATTAATCTATTGTATTGTTCAAAAGAATCTAAAATTGTCCAAAATCTTCTAAAAATTATCTAAAACTGTCCAAAGTTACTTAAATTGATTAGAGAATTATTCAAAATAATCTACAATGGTCTAAAATTGTCCAAAACCTTCTAAAAATTGTCTAAATTAATAATAAAATGGTCTGAAGTCACTCAAATTCAATGTATTGTCCAAAATAATCTAAAATTGCCTAAAATTGTCCAAAACCGTCTGAAGTTACTTAAATTGATCAGCGAATTGTTCAGAATAATCTGCAATGGTAGAAAAGTGTCCAAAATGGTCTAAAAATTGTCTAAAATAAAAACAAAACTGTCCAAAGTTACTCAAACTCAATTTGATCAACTGTATTGTTCAAAATTGTCCAAAATCTAAAAATTCTAATACTAAAACGGTTTTTTGTGTGATTTATGAAGTCACAATTTCTACAGTTAATTAATAAAGAAAAAGTGTAGTTTTTTCTATAACAGATTTTTATGCCTGGAAATATATTTTGTTTTACTATTGACCAATAATTATATTTTTTTTTCAATACTATAAAGTTGTTGATATATCAATAAATTTCTTAAATAGGTGTAACCTACTTTTACGGAAAAAAAGTAGAGTAAAAAAGTCAATCGGTTGATAGTCCTCTATTAAATAGTAAGCGATATGGATTTTACCAAATTACAATAACTATGTCATACTTACAGCCATCAATTTTATTGTCTAATATTTTTTTTTTTCAAATTACGCAATTATATCAGGATATATTTTTATATATTTCAGTTAAATATAAAACAATATCAAAAAGTATAAATTATTAATTATTTAGTTTGATTAATTGTAGTTTAGCTTGTTTTATATATAATATGACTAGCTAAATACCTGTACCTGGACGATCGCGTTTTGTTTTTTTTTATTTTTTCATGTTTTTTATTATTTTGTCTTGTTTTCCCTATTTATCCCTATTATTATTTATTTTTGCCTATTTTTACTATTTCCCCTAATTTTTACTGTTTTCTCTAATTTCCCCATTTTTTCCGATGTTTTCCTGTTTTTTTTTGTTTTTTCATTTTTTTTCCCTATTTTTCCCATTTTTTCATATTTATCCTGTTTTTACCCGTTTTCCCCCATTTGTCCCTATTATTTTCATTTTTTTCCTATTTTTCCTTTTTGCCTTATGTTTTCACTATTTCTCACATGCTATTTTTTCATAATTTCGATATTTTCCTTATTTTTCCGTGTTGTTCACTATTTTTTCATATGTTTCCCTATTTTTCTCTTTACCCTATTTTTTTCTATTTTTTCCTGTTTTCTCTAGTTTTCGCTATTTGTACTTATTCTTCCCTATTTTCCCCATTTTCCCCTTTTTTTCATTTTTTCTTATTTTTCCTATTTCTTTCAATTTTTTCCTGTTTTCCGTTATCTTTTATATTTTCTTTATTTTTCCTTATTTTCCCATATTTATCCATATTTTTATTTATTTTCCCTACTTTGCCATATCCTCCCCATTTTTCATTATTTTTATTACTTTCAACCAATTTTTCTAAAATTTTTCCGTATTTTTCCTATTCTTTATTTTTTCCTGTTTTCCTTTGTTTTAATTATTTTTCCTAATTTTTCCATATTTCCTCTGTTTTCCCATATTTTTTTTCCCCATTTTGCACTGTTTTTTTCATAATTTTCCAGCTTTTTTTTTTGCCTCATTGTCCTTTCTTTTTTTACAATTATTGTTTGTTGCTCCAATTTTCCCAGCTTTTTTGCTATCATTATTTTTGTTCCATTTGTCCTCCTTTTTTCAAACTTATTTTTTGCCCTAGTATTTCCCCCTTTTTTTACAATTATTATTTTTTCCCACTTTTTCCTCCCTTTGTATATTATTTTAAGTCCCATTTTTTTTTCTATTTTTTCAAACTTGTGTTTTTTGTCTCATTTTTCCACCATTTTATCACAACTTTTGTTTTCCGCCGCAATTTTCCCCCCTTTTTTTTACAACTTATTTTTTGCCCCATTTTTTTAGAACTATTATTTTATGCCTTTTTTCCTCCATTTTTACCAACTGTTATTTTTGGGCCCAATTTGTTTTAATTTGTTTCCTTGACCCATTTTCCCACAGCTGTTGTTTTATACCTCAGTTTTTTTACAACTATTTTATTTTTTGGTTCTCGTTATTTCAATCTTGCGTTTTTTGGACCCTTTTTTTGTCCAATTATTTACAACTATTATCTCATATTTTGGCCCCCCCTTTGTTAAAATTATTGTTTTCCCCTTATTCCACCCTTATTCTCCTTATGACCCCGTTTTTACCCCTTTATTTTTTTTCTAATTTTTTCCTTTTTCCCCACATTTTTCCCTTTTCCCCTTTTTTCTCTACTATTTATTTTCATTTTCATTTATCGCATCCTTTTTTTCTACTTTTTCCACTTTTATTTTCACCTTTCTTTATTTATCTCTTATCTCTATTTTTCTTATTTTTATTTTTTTTCCTATTTTCCTTATTTATTTCTTCCGGTCTTTTCTCGTTTTTCCCATTTTTTTTCTTAAAAAAATCAAATGAGAGAAAATCGGTTAATACAGAAGACGTAACAGTCTCTATACCTTTATACCGTTGTGTATATATAGATATACTTATTCTAGATAAGCCACTGTTTTTCGTCCTTTTCTACCCCTGAGTCTCTGGGTTAAGTTGATTTTGCTGTGCGTTGATTCTATGTGAGTCAGTCAATCAGTCCGTCAGTCAAATAGTCAGTACTAGTCCGTCAGTCAACCAGTCAAAACTATGCCGCCTATATTATAGATTCTAGTTTACCACAAGCTTGTAATTTAAGAAATAAATATTTAAAACATATAATTGGCGCAGTCAGTGGGATTGGCAAATTTGTATTTTTTCTTTAACGGCCAATAGCAAAAGGTGCAGGAACTTATATAATATCAAGATTAAAGGAAATTTTATGTAAAAATATGGAATTTCAAAAAACAAAAAATTAACTCCTATGTAGTAGGTAGGTTCAATGTGAGTGGAGCGTTTGCTCGACCCTCCAATGCGGCCAACAGAGACCTATTGTGGCTCACCCCTATGGGCTATAATTCACCATACAATCCACAAATTCTTACGAAGTCTATGGTATATTTAGGTGAAGCTTCCTTGATGTCGGGAGTCTTCAGCTGTACAAAACCAAACGTACGAAGCCTATTCATTTCCAGGGCAGGAGCATAAAATATGCTCCGCCGTTTTGTCTTCCACACTGCAGAAGCGACAGTCCGATGTTTGACTCAGACCTAGCTTCTTCAGATGGTACCGCAGACGACAGTGCCCTGTAAGCAGTCCAATTAGGATGCGTAGATCTCTTCTACTCCATTCTAGGATCTGCGATAGGGTGCTACCTGAGGGTTTGACTATAAACGCCTTAGACTGAGCTAACCCAGGAATATCTTTCCAGTGCTGGAGAGTTTTCCTCTCGGCCCATTTCCAGATAGTGTCTTTGGCACTGCTTTTGGCTATGCCGAAAAATGGTTCCGGTCCAATGAACTCGGATTCTGCACCTCTTTTCGCAAAGGGTGTCGGCTTTCTCATTGCTCTCCACCCCTTCATGCCCAGGTACCCAGAGTAGGGTTACTCTGTTACTGGTAGCAATGCGATCCAGGGATTCGATGCAGTTCCACACCAGCTTCGAGTCCAGCCGGCTGGAGCTCAGTGCTTTTAAGGCTGCTTGGCTGTCTGATAAAATGTAAATACTTTTGTTGACAAGATGATGGTTTACCAACTCTCTTGCACACAATTCTATAGCGAAAACCTCCGCCTGAAAGATGGTAGCATACTTGCCGAGGCTTACTGTGATGTCAACTCTCGGTTTTCTGCTGTACACTCTGGCTCCAACACCACTTTGGGTCTTTGAGCCATCTGTATACAGTACATAAGCCGTCCCTGGAAAGAGGATCTCCCGCTTTTCCCATTCGTCTCTTCTCGGAAGAAGGACGGTGAAGGACTTCTGTATGTGAGTTCTGGAGGAGAGCACATCCGAAACCATTCCGAGAGTATGGTGAGTACTCATCTCTCGCAGCAGTCCAGAGTGGGCCCATAGCCTCTTCCCCTCAATCTGATCGGCCACCGACATGGCTCTATAGGAGGTCATGCTGGCCTCCTGCTCCAGTAATATATGGAGAGGAGTAAGACCCAGAAATCTTTCCATTACCGCTGTCGGGTTAGATGACATAGTGCCTGTAATAGCCACATATGCTAATCTCTGTAGTCCAGATAATTTAGCCGCCGTAATAGACTGGAGCCCCTTCGTCCACCAGGCCATTGCGCCATATGTGACCATTAATTTTATCACCGTTTGATAAATCCAGTAAATCTGTTTGGGTTTCATTCCCCACGACTTGCCGCATACCCTTCTGATATTCCAGAGGAAAGCCCTGGCTTTATTTATTGTTCTTTCCAGATGGGAGTTCCAGGTAAGTTTTCTATCAAGGATAATCCCCAGATATTTTACCTCCTCCGCAAACGGAATGGTTAGGCCTTCTAAAATTGGATGACGTAGCTTATCAAGCTTCCTCCTTTTTGTAAAAGGAACTACTACCGTTTTGTGGGGGTTCACAGACATCTGTTCCTCCTCACACCATCTGTATACGATATTAAGAGCTTCCTGAAGGATATTGGAAATAATCTCTTCAAATAAGCCTCTAACCATTATTAAAAGGTCATCGGCATAATTCACCAAAAATACATATGCTCATTGTAAGTTTGTCAATAATTGATAAGTAAGCAAATCTAACAATTTTATTTTTGCTATACAGATGTATGAAAATATTCTCATAATAAAACAGCAATGCATCAAAAATATTTCAAATATCCTCTAAAAATTTACAACGTTAGATGTTGAAAATTCCCTAGAAAGCACCGTATTCCCAGAGATAAGATTTTTTATCTTTTCCCAAATATGATTCAACAAGAAGTTTATGTTTCAAATACATTACGTCGCCAGGAGAAATAACAATTTATTCTGAATTATTGCCCGACACACATTTTTCCTAAAATAAATTTCAGTAAAGTATTTTGTCGTGCACTACTGGTTTATGTTTCCCATAAGGATTCCATCCTCCACAGGCCGAAAGAAATGGGAAATGAAAAAGTTTGGAGAATTACGATGTTTCATACCTTTTCTTTCAATTCTATTCTATACTTAATTTTGCAATTCAAACTATATTTGCCAGTTGTGGTAAAATTTAATACAAGTACTTGCAAGAACTGGCAGGAAATTTAAATAATAAAGATAACATAAATAATTTTTCTCTGTAGAGATTTAATATTTTTATAAATGGATGTTTTACTTAAAACTACTTAAATGGATTTTTTCCAAATAATAATATTTACATTTAATTAGCACAAAAAATTATTTTATACAGTTTTGATTGCTCTGTTTAATTATTACACCATTTTTATGGTAAATTCAATAAAATTCTCACTGAAAATGCACTTCTACCAACAAGCCGAAAGTGCTAAAGATCAGTTAGACATTTTCTCCTAAAAATGTACTTTCACTTATAGAACTTAAATCAACTTTAGTATTATTTGACATTTTATCGTAAAAAATGCATTTTTCTACAAGCGTGCGGAAAAGTATACTTTTCCGCACGCATTTGAGTGCGGAAAGTTGTACTTTTCCGCACTAGTGCGGAAAAGTTACTTTTCGCACTGATTTTATAAATGCTAAAATGATTAAAAAATTAATTCTTGCTTGGTTACTATGATTACTTTCAGCCTAATGTTTTATTTATTAAGAAGCACTAAGAAAATTTTTGTTTAATCACAAAAAAATATTTTTGCTAAAATTTTTTTTTAATTCTAGGCGCTTGTAGAAAAAATATTGTTCCTAACACTTGCGTAAAGTATCTTTTCCCCACTTAATTGCATGTCCCAACTCCGCTTCGCGTCATTCGGGCAACTGCAATTGTATGCGGAAAAGTATAACTTTCCACACTTGTTAGGAAAATAACTATTTTACCGTTCAAGCCAAAAAATCTCAGGCAAAAAGTGCTCTAGTGTAATTCGATATTTTATCCTAAAAATACAGTTTCTTTTATCAAGCTACCAGAAATTCGAATGTAATTCGATATTTTACCGAAAATATGTGTTTTTACAATTCTAGCCAAAAGAATCTTAGTTGAGTTTTGATATTTTATCAGAAAAATGCACTTTTACCTACCAAGCTAAAAGTGTTCTACTGGAATTTAACATTTTATCCTATAAATCTATTTTTACTCATCGAGCTAAGAGAAAATTTAGAATAATTTGATATTTTATCAGAAAAATGCACTTTTTTACCCTTCGAGACACAAAAATATTGGCTATATTTTGATATTTTATGATAAAATGCACTTTTACCTACCAAACAAAAGTGCTCGACTTCAATTTAACATTTTATCCTATAAATGTATTTTTCCCTATCGAGCTGAAAGAAAATTTAGAATAATTTGATATTTAATCGAAAAAAATGCATATTTACCCTTCAAGACAATAAATCTGGGGTGCATTTATCAAAAAAATGCACTTTTACCTTTAAAGCGAAAAATGCAGTGTAATTCAACATTTTATTCTAAAAATGTAATTTCCTTTATCGAGCTTAAAGAAATTCGAATCTAATTCGACATTTTTTCGAAAAAATGTATATTACCTTTCAAGCCAAAAGAATTTCGGCTGTATTTTGAAATTTTATGACAAAATGCACTTTTACCTACCAAGCTAAAAGTGCTCGACTGCAATTTAACAATTTATCCTATAAATTAATTTTTACCCATAGAGCTAAATGAAAATTTAGAATAATTTGACATTTTATCGAAAAAATTAATTTTTACTCTTCAAGTCAATAAATCTCAAGTGTATTTATTAGAAATATGCACTTTTACCCCTTAAAGCGAAAAGTGCTCTAGTGTAATTCGACATTTTATCCTAAAAATCTAATTTCCTTGATCGAGATAAAAGAAATTCGAATGTAATTCGACATGTGACCGAAAAAATGTATTTTACCCTTCGAACAAAAAATCTCGCCTGCAATTTGATATTTTATGAAAAAATGCACTTTTACCTGCCAAGCTAAAAGTGCTCGACTGCAATTTAACATTTTATCCTAAAAATTTATTTTTACCCATGAACCTAAAACAAAATTTAGAATAATTTGACATTTTATCGAAAAATTGCATTTTTACCCTTCAAGCCAAAAAATTTTAGATGTATTTATCAGAAAAATGCACTTTTACCTCTTAAGCGAAAAGTGCTCTATTGTAATTCGACATTTTATCCTAAAAATACAATTTAATCTATCGAGCTAAAAGAAATTCGAATGTAATTCCCCATTTTACCGAAAAAATGCGTTTTTACCCTTCGAGCCAAAAAAAATTCGGGTGTATTTTGACATTTTATCAGAAAAAGGCACTTGTACCTATTAAGATAAAAGTGCTTGAGTGCAAATAGTCATTTTATCCTAAAAATGAATTCTTGTACTAAAGAGATTAAATAAATCGTTAATATCAATAGTTTCTAACCAATAGTCAATAATTGGTAACATTGCTTTCATGGACAGAAGAATTTTATTTAGCTCAAACAGCTATTTAATACTTATGCATAAATAATATACAGTGTTTAAGATTACATTTATTTAAAAAAATACATTTTTCTTAACCTAAATTTAAAGCTTTTTACACTTGGCGAAGTTTTATTAATTACAGACAAACTGTTTTAAACTCTTAACCCTTCCACAAATCACATTTTTTGCATGGCAGTTATATTAAATTTTACTTTCCCGGCCCACCTCCTAGAAGGGAAAGTATTGTGAACGAGCAAAAAAAATTCGGGATGAAAACGCAAATATCCATTTTCGGGTCTCCTGAGACGATTAAGACCATTTCCAGATGGAAGTCTGTGTGTGTGTATTCTTCCATGATAGATGCTACACGTTTAATCCGATTAGGCTGAAATTTTTTATACTGGTTTTGTTTACCCGTCGGAAGAACCCAATAGTTTTTGTACGACATCTGTCAAACGGAAGTATAACTATCATTTTATAAGATTTTTGTCTTATGTTTACTATGTGAACTTTTAGGGTTTTTGGACTACATGTTTCTTTTCTAAAAAACATTTGTTTCTTTTGGACAGAATATTTTTTTTGGACTGTACATTTTTTTTTAAAACGAGTCCTTTTTGGAGCAAAATTTTTTTTTACTTAACGTTTTTTATTTGGATCGAGTTCTTTTTGAAACAAGTTTTTTCCTTAGAGCGAGTTATTTGGAACGAGTTTTCCTTTCTTACTGGATCATAACCATCTTTTGATGGATAAACGAAATCCATAATATACCAAATTTCAGCTTAATCGGATTAAGCCTATGGCTTCTGTCGTGGAAAAATATACACAGACAGTCAGACAGACAGACTTCCACCTGAAAATTGTCTTAATCGTCTCAGGGGACCTGGAAATGGATATTTCCATCTCTATCTGGAAATTTTTTTTAGCACGGTCACAAAAGTAAGAAATATCAGAAGAAATAGGGAAAAAAAACAGAGAAAATAGGAAATATATAAAATCGTATAAACAGAAAAGTAAGAAAATAGGAAAAAACAGAAAAAACAGAAAAAAATAGGGAAAAATCGGAAAAAATTATAAACAATTGAAAAACAGAAAAAATAAGGAAGGAAAAGTTTAGAAAAACGGGAAAAACGCTAAAAATCGGAAAAAACGAAAAAAAATGTCACTAAAAACATCGAAAAATATAACAAAAAGTCGCAAAAAAAGAAAAGTTAAAATTCCAAAAAAGAATGCAAAAATCTAAAAATAAAAAATCGCCAAAAAATTTAAAACAATTGCAACTGCAAATAATGGGAAAAAAAATTGCAAAAAATTGAAATAAACAACCAAAAAACCGAAAAGAATTGTAACCATTTAAAAAAATTTTTTAAAATTGAAAAAATTCGATACAGCTGAAATAAATCATAGGAATAAGAAAAAATCAGAAGAAATTAAAAAAAGAAAAATTACCAAAAATAAAAAAAAACGGAAAAAAATCGAGAAAAAAAGAAAACATTGGAAAATGGTGAAAAAATCAGAAAGTATTGGGAAAAAATTTAAAAAAAAAAATGCAAAACACGAAAATATCCTGAAAATCAAAAAAATCTAAAAAACCAAAAAAAAAAAACGCAAAAAGACAAAAAACGGCAAAAAACACCAACGACATCACAAAAATTGCAAAAAAATGGTAAAAAAAGAAAACATTGGAAAATGGTGAAAAAATCAGAAAGTATTGGAAAAAAATTTTAAAAAAAAAATGCAAAACACGAAAATATCCTGAAAATCAAAAAAATCTAAAAAACCAAAAAAAAAAAACGCAAAAAGACAAAAAACGGCAAAAAACACCAACGACATCACAAAAATTGCAAAAAAATGGTAAAAAAAGAAAACATTGGAAAATGGTGAAAAAATCAGAAAGTATTGGAAAAAAATTTAAAAAAAAAAATGCAAAACACGAAAATATCCTGAAAATCAAAAAAATTTAAAAAACCAAAAAAAAAAAACGCAAAAAGACAAAAAACGGCAAAAAACACCAACGACATCACAAAAATTGCAAAAAAATGGTAAAAAAAGAAAACATTGGAAAATGGTGAAAAAATCAGAAAGTATTGGGAAAAATTTTTTAAAAAAAAATGCAAAACACGAAAATATCCTGAAAATCAAAAAAATCTAAAAAACCAAAAAAAAAAAAACGCAAAAAGACAAAAAACGGCAAAAAACACCAACGACATCACAAAAATTGCAAAAAAATGGTAAAAATTGCAAAAAACTGGAAAGAATAAAAAAGAATCAAAATTTGAAAGATCTAAACTAAATCGCAAAAAAACCGCAGAAAATAACAGTTTTAAAAAAATCGCAAAAAAATGGGTGTGTCTCCTCAAAATTTTCTCGAATAGTTTTTCAGATATTTAATGTTAGTTTAAAATTTTGACATTTTGCTATTTTTGACAGGTGATAGTTGGAGAAATAATTTTTAGTGTTCTGAATAAAGTTTTTCAAGGGCTTTCAAATGACATATGGCAAGTCAAATTCCCTGACATATTGCATGTGTCATTTTTTGATAGTGATAGTTCCGTTTGACATATGTCGTACAAAAACTAATGGGTTCTTCCGACGGGTAACCCAAACCCTTATATCAAATTTCAGCTCAATCGGATTAAACGTGTGGCCTCTATCGTGGAAGAATATACACAGACAGACAGATAGACAGACAGACTTCTATCTGGAAATGATCTTAATCATCTCAAATGACCTCCAAATGGATATTTCCATCTTTATCTCGAAATTTTTTTTTAGCTTGTTCACAATACTTTCCCTTCTCGGTGGTGGGTAAAAGGGATAGATTTTTTTTGTCAATTGTTTCTAAATACATCACACAATCAATTGGACTGGAGTCCAAATTTTGTTTATTTAATATTTTACTTTTTGATATATTTCAAATTCTATTCGTGGAATGAGCCCATAATAAAAAGAATTAAGCTTAAATCGCATTTGTTATTAAATCACTTTTATCAACCAGTTTCACTTTATCTTCGATCCTTGATAGTTTAATATCTTAAAAGAATATAACCCATAAACTTTAATTAAATCCATTTACAAATATTTAAAAAAATACGGGTTTTCACTATTGTTACCGCTACAAACTGAAAGTAGAATGTACTTTTTCATGATTGCGGTAAAGAAATGTTCGTGGAATAGCATCAATACCCACACTTTCTGAAAATCTTTTTCGCGTCGAAATTGGCTGCACACTCGAGATTTTCCTCTTCCATGCATCTTTTTAAACTGATTTCAAACGTGTAAGGAATCGAATTTATAATATCAATGTTATGTGGGTTAGGTATAGGTATACGGAGTGCGATTCAAAACCAGATCGATAATGTAATCTTTTTTTTTTTTTGGTAATTCACTGGATTTCAAAGATGGATATTTTTGTGAAATGTATTCCATTTCAGGATTATTTTTTTCGGATTATCTGTACTAAAAAAATTTTCGTTACAGGTAAAATGAAAAATATAATGAAATGAAAACGATTTGTTGCCAGTCTACGCTTTACTAGGCCAGGCGAGCATTTTATGCTTCCGCGTGCATTTTATTTTGAATTAATTAAATTAGTGAACAATTCACAAAAAAAAATCGTTTGTATCGCCCCAAAACTTTCCCGACGAGTATTCATGAATAACTTTTTCAGATATTTAATGTTAAAGTTAATATTTAATGTCAAATTTTGACATTTTTTTTATTTTTGACAGGTGACAGTTGGAGAAATAATTTTTAGTGTTCTGAACAGAATTTTTCAAGCGCTTTCAAATCATATATTGCAAGTCAAATTCCGTGACATATTGAATCTGTCATTTTTTGACAGTGACACTTCCATTTGACAGATGTCGTACAAAAACTAATTGGTTCTTCCGTTGGGTAACCCAAACCCATATACCAAATTTCAGCTCAATCGGATTAAACGTGTAGCCTCTATCTTGGAAGAATACACACAGTCAGACTTCCATCTGGAAATTGTTTTAATCATCTCTGATGACCTCAAAATGGATATTTCCATCTTTATCTCGAAATTTTTTTTGCTCGTTCACAATACTTTCCCTTCTCGGAGATCGGTCGGAAATTTAAGATTAAAAAAAATTCAGAACAATTGATAAAAATTAGGAAAAATTGATGAAAATTGAGATAAAGTAAGAGAAATTTAAAAATATTGAAAAAAACGTGAAAAATGATACAAATTTATAATTGAAAAAATTTGAGAAAAAGTAAGAGAAATTAAAGAAATTTCAGAAAAATTTAGAAATGAAGAAAATTGAGAGAAATTAAGGAAACTGAGAGAATTTTTAAAAATATTGATAAAAACTGAAAACATTGAAAAAAATTGAGAAACATTAACAATTGAAAAAACACAAAAATTAAGAAAAATTTAGACAAATTTAGACTAATTTAGAAAAATTGAGAGTAATTCAAAAAAAGTTGAGAAACATTGAGAAACATTTAGAAAAATTAAGAAAAATAAAAAATTTTTTTGAAAAATTGTGAAAAATTAAAAAGTTCAGGAAATTTGAGATAAGCTAAGAAAAATTTATAAAAATTGAAAGATTGAAAAAAAAAAAATGAGAATAGTTGAGAAAAATTGAGATAAACTGAGAATAATTTTAAAAAATGAGAAAATTTGAGACAAATTCATAAAAATTAAGAAAATTTGAAAACAATTTAGAAAAATTAAGAAAAATTGAGGATAATTGAGAGAAATTGAGGAAAAAAAATTGAGAAAAGTGAGAAACCGAAAAAAATTGGGGATAAATGAGTAAAAATGGAAAAAAAACAATAATAGTTG
The DNA here is from genome assembly GCA_963243735.1 of Neocrepidodera transversa. NCBI lineage: Eukaryota > Metazoa > Arthropoda > Insecta > Coleoptera > Chrysomelidae > Neocrepidodera > Neocrepidodera transversa. The sequence continues at coordinate 9,133,293 of OY725347.1, forward strand.
AGGAAAATGGACATTTAAAAAAAATAAAAAAATAAATTTTTTTTTGAAAAATTACGAAAAATTAAAACAAATTGATTAAATTTGAGATAAACTAAGAAAAATTTATAAAAGTTGAGAAATATTGAGTCAGATTAATAAAAATTGAGATAATTTGAGAAAAATTGAGAAAAATTTAAAAAAATGAAAGAAAATTCAGAAAAAATTAATAAAACTAGGATAAATTGAAGAAATTTAAGGAAATACCTAAAAAAATAAAAAAAAAATAGATATTTAATGTTAAAGTTTCAAATTTTAGTATTATTTTGACAGGTGACAGTTAAATAAATAATTGTGAATGTTCTAAATAGAGTTTTTCAAGGGCTTTCAAATGACATATTGCAAGTTGAATTCCGTAACAAAAGAAGTAACCCAAACCCTATACCAAATTTCAGCCCAATCGGATTAATACTTTTTCATATATTTAATGTTATTGTTTCAACCTTTGACATTTTTAATTTTTGACAGGTGACAGTTGGAGAAGTAATTTTGACTGCTCTGAAAGGTGTTTTTCAAGGGATTTCGAATGACAAAATAATGCGTTCTTCCGACGGATAACCCAAACCTATATACCACATTTCAGCTCAATCGGATTAAACGTGTGGCCTCTATGGTGCAAAAATACACATAGACAGACAGACAGACAGACTTCCATTTGGAAATTGTCTTAATCATCTCAGGTGACCTCAAAATGGATATTTCCTTCCTTATCTAGAAAATTTATTTTAGCTCGTTCACAATACTTGCCCTTATCGGAGGTGGGTCGGGAAAGTAATAAAGCAATTTTAATTGTAAAATTTATCTTTATAGGTTTATTTTTTTCGTGATAATTATTGGATGTAAGAGATTCTAGTTAATTACTATAATTATTATAATAAGACACATAACTGTGTATAAACGATAAACTTTGCTTTCACAAAATTACTATCATTATATCGAAAAACAATGTCGGTGTCGTTTTGCAGGTGAGAAGTCAGAAAACGTGAAAAGGAAAACCTCCCCTAAATGAAAAGGCCTTAACTAGCACAATTTTCATTTATTCCATTCAGACAATATAATTGGGAGCAATAAACCCTAATCAAAGAAGCAAACTTCTTGGCTTGCAGTTCAAGAAATACCACATTAATTAAAGACCCTGCAATTCGAAACGTTGGCAAAACACAGAACTATTATTAAAGAGGAACAATGGCCCGAGAAAACATACCTTTTGTAAGCCTCTCCGTGAACTTTGCTTTAATTCATAACAACTTGTCATCTCCATTATGTAATTCTTGCGAAGTCCAGCTCAAATGTTCCACGAACACGCCATTTCGCTATTTCTACTACCAATAATCCCTTTCATTTTTTTTTTTATAAGAGTCGGTTTACACGCTACGCCGTAGGAATTTTAGAAAGATTATTACTGGGTTATTGCCGAAGTTAACGTTACCCTAATTGATGTCGAATAATAATTATAATCTAAGGTAATAATGTATAGAATTTTTATTTTTATTTTTTTATACAAATTAAATTAATATAGCAGGAAAGATGCTACATGAGATCAAGAAAAATAGAATCAAAACGGTTTTTTCTACTACAGTGCGTAAAGTACTTACTTTATGCACGCTAAGGTCTATGTACTTTATACTTGATCGCGGACAAAAATGCGACCCCCTCAGCCGGCGGACTAAGCCGCGACTTAGTTTTTGGACCTATTGGTAAATCTATTTTTTACTAGATGGCAGTAGAATCTTATTTATATACTTCTCTGGCAAGGACTTCGAAGTGCATTTTCTACGAATACGACAAAACAGGATAAATTGGGGAAATTTAAAGACAATAAGGAAAATGAGAAACAATAGTCAAAAATGGAAAAAAATATTGAAAAATAATGAAACATAAGGAGAAATAATAAAAAACAGGAAAAAATGGGGAAAAATAAGTAGAAATATGAAAAATAAAGACAAATAAAGAAAAATGAGGAAAAAACGAGAAAACTGTGAAAATTTGGAAAAAATAGAAAGAATAGGGAAAACAGGGAAAAATAAGTAAATGTGGTAAAAATCGTAATAGGAAGAAAATGGGATAAGAAAAATAGAGGAAAATAGGACAAAAATAGAAAATAATGGGGAAAAAAAATAAAATAATGAAAACCGGTAAAATATGAAGAAATAGGAATAGTAGAAAAAAAATTAAAACATGGGAAAATAGAAAAACTGGGCAAAATAGGGAAACACAGAAAAATGGGGAAAATAGTTAAAAATATGAAAAAACTAGCAATAAATAGGAAAAAATATGGAAAAATTAGGGCAAAATAGAGAAAACTAAGTACGAACAAAATTATGGAAAAAGGGAAAACAGAAAATAATGAAAAAAGGAAAAACAGAAAAACAGGAAAAAAATTAAAAACTGGAAAGTTACGAAAAATTAGGCAAAATAGGAAAACATAGTTTAAAATAGGGAAAAAATAGTAAAAATATGAAGAAATAGTAAAAATAGAAGAAAAAAAACTAAAAATTGGGAATATAGAAAAATTGATCAAAATAGGAAAACACAGAAAATGGGGAAAATAGTTAAAAATATGAAAAAAGTAGGGATAAATGGGACAAAATTGGGAAAAATAGGGTCAAATAGAGAAAAATAAGTACAAATGGAAAAGGAAAAACAGAAAATAATAGAAAAAGCAACAACAGAAAATAATAGGGATAAATAATTAAATACAGGAAAAAAATAAAAAACAGAAATGTTACGAAAAATTGGGAAAAATGGGAAAAAAATAGGAAAAAAAATAGCCATAATAGCAGAAAAAGGGAATAGGGAAATTAGAGATAAATCTGGAAAATAGGGAAACATATGGCAAAATAGTAAAAAGTAGGAGAAATAAGAAAGAATAGAAAAAATTCTAGAGACGCTTAAACGCTAGTGCATCGTTTCGGGACTTCGGCCCATCGAGCGAATATTTTTTGTGCTGTGAAGCATTGGCGCTACTTAGGCTAATTGTGCGAAACTGGCAAATTTTTGGTGCCATCTAGCGGCGAAATTATTCGGAATTTTGAAAAAAGTTTAAAACAACAGTTGTGGGAAATTTAATGGTCTATAACTTTTCTGCAGAATATTTTGCACTCAAATGTACTGTTTGTCCCCAAAACCTAGAAAAATTCTGGAAAACCTACTTGCAAATTTTTGGTGCCATCTAACGGCGAAATTATTCGGAATTTTGAAAAAAGTTTAGGACAACAGTTGTAGGAAATTTAATGGTCTATAACTTTGCTTTAGAATATTTTACACTCAAATGTATTGTTTGTCCCCAAAACCTAGAAAAATTCTGTAAAACCCACTTGCAAATTTTTTTAGCGCCACTACCGGCGAAAATATTGAGAATTTTGAAAAAAGTTTGATACAAAAGTTGTAGTAAATTCAATGATCTATAACTAAAATGCATTATTTGTACCCAAAATCTAGAAAAATTTTTATGTGATTGCTTTGACTTATATACGAAAATTTTAATACACATATAATTTTAAGAAAAATTATAATCGACCTTGTAAAATCGATAGATCAAAGATAATAAAAATAAATGCATAGGATAATAAGAAGGTAAAAATTTAACGAGTCATCTTCTCATGTGCCGACGAAAGCAAATTCAACGAAATCGATGTGTGTTACAAAAACAAGTCTGCCGGCAAAAATGAACGGAAAAGAAAAAACGAAAAAAAAAATAAAAGGTTGTGATAAGTTATTGGTATCGGAAACTTATTTCTCCTTGACATTTTCCCGCCTCTCTGACCGTTGCTCTTAAAATCAATCTTGTACGGAAACCAATTGCTTATCTGAGCGATCCCTAACCTATAACTATCGATTCCGTGGACGTTATTACAAAATTTTATTAGATTGATGTTAAAATTTTGTCATTTTAAGGTAATTGATGTAGAAGGTATTTAATAACCTGAAAAAAGTTTAAGGCAAAAGTTTTAAGAAATTTAATGGTTTATAACTTTGCACTAAAACAAACAAACAAAATTTGTAAATACTACATTAATAAATACGATATATTTGGTCCGAGCAACCTTGGTTACTTATAAATGATCATTGTGTTTCGTCACGAACAAATGCAGACAGAACCTCAGCACGTTACAACCTTTAAAAATCGTGTAGCTTTGCAAACTATTTTAACATAACTTAAGGCAAGGCGCCTACCGAAGTATCGTGATGCATGGCAGATGCCAGGGTGCGTGCAAGTAGAGCTCGGTATACGCCCACTAGAATGACATAAGTTAAAAAGCAAAGCAAAAGCAGCAGTAGGTACTTATAGTGTTTGTAAATAATGTCATTTTTAGAAGAAAATGCCTTAGCGGTCGTAAATTTGATCAATATTAAACGAAATCGATGTGATATGGGATAGAGTTAGCCATGTATAGTATCTCAATGTTTTGAGGATAAACAATACTTTCAACAATAAATGTATTCAACGAATCGAGAACGAAGAATAACCCCTGTTAAAGAGATAACATTCTATATATGCAAATACAACAATAAACATTTCCTGACCTATGGGCAACGGCCGGCATTCAACCTTTATAATTTTTTAACTAATACTAGTTTAATGAACTATATAATATATAATATATTATTATTTAAGGTTATTCTGTGTGGCCCAAAAGGCATAGCATCGGCATTGGATATATCCCTATTGGACATACAGGCAGTCATATGGCGGATTTAATGTATTCAAAGAATTAGATCTATATCCAGATTTTCAGTCTTTGTATAGAATGAAAAAGAAACTTTTAAGTTACTACTTACAAAACTACGATCTGCATACACTAAAAGCAACTTTACGGCCTTCTTGCGTGGTAAGAAATGGAAGGCGTTCTATTTTTATTGCAGAGACATGACGTACTACGAGTCACTACATTCACGTTATTTGCCTAGCCACTTCGGTGGGTTCTTGTTTATTTGTTTATACTACTAGATACGCGCCACTTGTTAGATCATATACCTTGTCATAAACCGCGCGTTGACTAGAGTTTTTAATATTTCAAAGGCGAAAGAAACAGAGAAATTAAAATATAAAATAAGGAACAATTAAACATTTGTTCAGTAAGCAAAAAAAAAATTATATCGAACTAAATAATAAATATAATAATTTAAAAAAAAAATCAGTTGGAATTTGTCATTTGGACACATTTTTGAAAAATGTGGCCGAGCGCGCAGCAAAGGTCACTGTGGAAAAGTAGTACAACTTAGCCATTTTTTTTTAATACTTTTTTGTGCTAACCTGTAAATTTTTGATTTAAAAATGGCGGGAGGTCACGTACTAGCCACATCAGATTTTTCACTTTTTATAGAAACAATCTTTCGCTAATATTATATATATTATTTTTCAATTTAATGTCAATATTATTTAAAATTCGTAAAACGCAAACCTTGTATGAGCAAAAAGAAACAATACATGGAAATATAAGCTTAACACATACTTGTTTTTCAGTATTAAGAGTAATATCTTCTTCCTAGGGTCTTTTCTTCCAGGTAAATATTTGACACTAAAGGTGAAAACATTAATTTTTCTATTTTCACTGCGTGCATCTTGATGACTGCGCCACTTAAAAGTTTTGTTATAACAAATACCTTTTTAAAAAGATTGTATTTGCTCATATCCAATACTAGTTTCACAAAATGGACCAATTTACCTACAGTTTACCTACAGTTTCTACTTATCTAAAAGAATATCATTAAGAACTAGATTACATTTGGTTAATGAGAAGAATTTTAACAATATATCTCTTGACATTTAAGTTAAATGATAACAATATAACTCATGACATTTTAGTCAAATGATGTAATCTTTATAGTTTTAACTAAATCTTCTGCTATCGCCATCTACTCATCAAATCTTAGGAAGCTGTCTTAACTTCGAACGATCTCTAAGACGACTGTAACTAGATCCTTCATTTCTATGTTTCTTCTTGTATCCATTTTCTTCCATATCGCTTTCCGTAGCTTTCTTCAAAATCATCTTCATCTTCATCATCATTTTCCTCTAATTCTTAATTATTTTCTGATTGATTATCTCGCAATGGTGACTTATCTTTCTCTGTACATTTTCCAACTTTTTCTTGAAATTGCACATCTCTAGATAGAATTACCTTGTGACTTTCTTTCACCCAAATTCTGTATCTGTCATCACCTACGAGATATCTCTGAATTAAATGGTTTTTTAGTAATTTTTCTTCATTTTTATTAAGGAATATGTGCAAAACAAGTAGAACCTATTATTCTTTAATGTGTAATGATTTGCTTCTTTCCTAACCAAAATTCATAGGGACTAATCTTCTTATTAACACTTAGATGATTAAGTTTATATATTCCTTCTGGTTTTTTTTTTTTTTTTTTTTTTTTTTTTTTTTTTTTCAATCAGCTTTGATGGGCATCTCTTTTTGTGGCAATACTTTTCTTTTTTGTATACTATGTTCTGTCAGTTGATGAATAAAAATTATTAATATTTTTATTATTACCTAATTAGCTCTGCCTAAATATATATTATACATACAGTTCTTCTTTTGTTATCTTTGAACATAAGTAAATAACGTTTTTTCTGAAACGATTCATGAAAATATCCACAAATATCTGCTGTTTTTAATTGATCTGGTTAATAGTTTTTATTCTAGTACCAAATGGAACACGATGTGCTTTACCATAAATACAAGACTCACAAAGTTCAGTATTTAGCTTATCGTCAAAATTGTAACACTCTTTGCGTCGTCAAGCGGTCCTTTGGCGCTTTAGTCCTGGTTCCGGATTACCTCGGGCGCCATCTTCCGTTTATAATGTGAAGACCACTTACACGGGCAGCTTCAGTGGATAAAGAAGTTAATCCAGGGGTCGTTCTGGTATCTACCAAAATCACTGCCAGCTAGAAGGGTGGTCTTTACTTGCTCTACTGTATTGAGTACCTGGGTATTTGCTACTTCAGTATTACTTACAACCAAATAAAAAAAAGAATCATGTGTTAGACCGGATTCCAGGTTTGCGACGGTCGAATTGACGGTTCTGAACTTCGGTACAATTGAGCAGCTTGACCTATCTCTAAAGGTCGAGGGACTACCACTGAAACTTGGCTTTCGGGCTGCTACTGCAGCTACTAATAACATATTGAATTGTCCTACTCGATAAGAAGCTTCTCGTATTTCCATAATTTTAAATTAATTCTACTGCTTCGGGTAAAATTGGCTTTATATCTGCTTCATAAAGACCTCCATTAACTTCTCTAACGAAAGATATTACTATTTTAAAATTGCACGTTTAAAGCAGAATTTACAGTTTCTATTATTATTTTTTAACTATATAACATAAGTTGTAAAAACAATTTAAAACTAATTTCTGAAAATGTTATCAAAGTAAACAACATTGTTACATTATTAATTAAAATATTTGTTTATTCATTTAACAAATAATTCTATTTTCCAATGTACTTTAACAACTATAGAAAAACCCATCTACCATTCTCTATAGAAAGTAACTAAAAACTTATAATTTAATCCCGTTCCCATTGTCTTCCGCAGATGTTCTAATGAACAAAACTCATATTCAAATAGTAAAACATTCACCGAGGTACGATAAAAGTCCGAGAATACGTTCCCTTAAATCACGTGAACAAAAGAGGGTTGTCCGCGATTAATCATATATACAAGAGGCATTCGGCCACTAATTACACCCAACCGAAAGTCCAAAGTGAATTTTGGACTAGTATTAATCCTCTCGTCATTCTAGAAACTGACTAATCCAACAAAAAGTTCCTATTTACAATGCTGATTACGTGAAGCATGCTATTTTCGGTTTCGAAATTATATCCATTAGTTTAAGGTGTGTGTGTGTGTATATGGAAAACAAAAACGTAATGGTTTTCTTGTATGTCAAGCGTAATTTTAATGTCTGCGGGCTCTTGCTGCGTATTAAACGAGCATTTAATTTGTAGTTTCCTGTTTGAGGTTATAAAAAAGTCATGCAGTAGTTTCACTTTCTTTTAATACAAGGACGAATTGTTAAATAATTCACCAAGTTTTTGAAACTATTTATTAAGTTAATTTTTATTATTAAAACAATTTTTTTTATATTCATAATTGACCACCCTGTTATTAGTTATTGTTTAATTTCGCGAAGGCCTTGATAGCTCGTATTTTGTAAATTCAAAATCTCTTAACTTACAAATAAACCGTGATGTGATCAATAGAGCTTTTTTTTTTAAATAAATTTGATTCGTTTGGGGTGTTTTTCGTTTCTATTTAAATAGTATCTATTTATTTTCATTCTGGACATTATTTTATATTTTAAATCATAAAGAAACTGTTATTCAGTTGTTTTGTTACCAAATGACGTTGATAGCTTTTGTCGAAAAAACTCATTAATATTACAATTTAGTGTAATAATATGTGGTTCCTTAAATTTTAAAAAGCCCCACGTTGTAAATCCATTTTTAATGATATGTTAGAGACAGAATCTTTTATTTGGGTTGGGTTATATAGAAATATTAAAAAAATTATAAACATTAAAAAAATTTAGGTCATCCTGTCTACTTTCTTTTCTTAAATAACTCCGAGACAAATTAATTAAACTATAAGTGTTCCAAAGTTGTATATAATTCCATCTCCTATAAATATACATTTTTTTACAAGTTATATAGTGACAATTTTTTAAAAATTCAATGTCGTCTCTTTTTGATTAATATTTTTTTCCCATCAGTTTTTTTCCAATATAATGAATTTGTCTTACTTGATTAGTTAAAAAAAATTTTAATTACTTTTGTCTTATCATTTACTTATTCTGTAACAATTTCTATTTTGAAATTTCCAAAATTATATTAAAACAACAAAAAAAAAACTCATACATTAGAAAATAATTTTATTGTATACCAGTAAATCATAAATTATTTTTTTGTGTGAAAATCTACTCTTGAATTCATTTTACCTAAAAGCAATATTTTTCATATTTTTTTTTAACTTCTTCTTAGAGCAATATCATTCAATTAATCCATACAAGAATCCTCCTATATAGGGTGGCCCAAATTTTTTTTATTTTTTTTGATGGGATGAAGTTCATGATGGTTTATGAAAATTTCTTAGTTAGTATTTAAATACATTTTTGCTAACCTGTATAACTGAATCATTAAGAGCCAAATTTCGAATTAAAATTATAAGTCTAACTGTCAGTAGATAGAACGTCCATTAACTTTAAAGATTCAGTAAGTAAAGGCGATGACGTTTAGAATAAAACTTTACAAGTTGATCTCTTGTATAATTGTCACAATCTAAACGTCATTGTCATTAGTTACAGAACCTTTAAAGTTAACGAACGTTCTATCTACTGACAATAATACTACTTGAGTTTTACATCGAAAAGTACATAATCTATTGAATGGTTCAATTTTGATAATTGTGTAGGCATGGAAAAAAACAGGAAATTCTGCGCCGATGCCCAGTTAAATTTAGGTTAAACTTTTATCAATATAAAGTTAAGACCAGAAATTTAAAGTGATTCAAACGAAAATTGTAATTATCGTTTTTCGTTGATTTATTAATTATTTTTCTGCTACTTAAAAGATAAAAACAAATGCCATTAATTTCCCACTCCTCGGACCGTTTTTTTCACTGAGAAAACGTTTTTCATTAATACTGAGTGGGCCAATTGATTTTCTAGGTCAAATTAGTTTACGCAACCAAATTTCATACTTTTTGACAGACCGTTAAACGGATCTATGCATTTTTTTCGTTCATAGCAGAAATCTAAAAATACCTTCATCGTTAATGGCTTTTCAAACCTAATTTTGTCTAATAAAGAACGAATCTTCTATCCAGAATAATATATAGTGACGATTTGACTTAAATCCATTAATTTTCCGTTCCTCGGACCGGTTTTTTCACATATCCGGATGAGAAAAACGTTTTTTTATCAATTCTTAGTACTCCAATTATTTTTTAGGCATATTTTTCAAATTTCTTCAGACGTTTCCATTTTTCTACCACATAGAATAACAAACTTTAGCTGTCGGTCCACTATGGAATTTTCTGTAGACGTCAATAATGACCGAAATGAATTTTCATCTTACAATATCTTAGAAAATTCCCTCACGGATCGATTGGTGTATCGTATAGAATTTTGAGACAGACCGTTTAGGTGGTAGAGACCCGTTAACTGGATCCAGGCATTTTTTCGTTAATAGCTTCGTCGTTATGACTTTACCCACCTAATTTTGTCTAAAAAAACGAATCTGCTATCGAAAATATTATAGAGTAACGATCTGACTGATCTCCATCAATTTATTTGTCCTTGGACCGGGTCAATACATTTTTTTTTCGTCCATTGCGGAAAATCGGAAAATCCATTCGTCGATATAGAACGTGGCAATATGACTTTTCCTATGTAATTTAGTCTAAAGAAACGAATTTGTTATCGAGAATATTTTAGAGAAGATCTGACCGAACATCATCAATGTTCCTGTCCTCCGACCGGTTTATCCACCGGATCGGACAAGGAAAACGTGCCAATCATTTTTTGAGGCCAAATTGTCTCACCGAACCAAAGATAATTTACTATTTTTTGGAAACAAAAAATTCTGAATAATCAAGAAACGGAAAAAGCATTAAGAAAACTGTCTATAGCACTTAAAAGCACTATTTGATGGCTGACCTTGAAAATAAAAAAAAAACTGTCCAAAGCACTAAAGCACTATTTGATGGCTGACCTTGAAAATTAAAAAAAAAAACTGTCTTTAACTATAAAGCACTATTTGATGGCTGACCTTGAAAATTAAAAGTTAAATATCTCGAAATGAAAAGGATCATGATTTCAACTTTTTGAAGCACTAACGAAGCACTACAAACTAATACCAAAATTGTATCAATACGAAAATGTTTTGGGGTTGACGTTGAAGTTAAAATCTGAAATATCTAAAAAAATAGACAAGTACGTTCGAAACCATTTGAAGTACTAAGAAGCACTAACGAAGCACTACATCAAAGTACCAAATTTTCTCTATTTTGGTAGTTTATCAGGGTTGAATTTTTAAATTAAAAAAGCCTAAATAGGCATAAAACAGAAAAATCACTAACGAAAATAGTTAAAGCAATAAGAAGCACTAACAAACTCGAAATTTAAAATTTCCGACAAAAAAAATTGATACTTTGGGGCTAACTTCACGGACCTTCAGAGAACCTATCCAAACTTTGTCTTGCCAAATTTTACTTATCACATAAAAATGGTTTAAAAACAACGCTATTGGATACCTGATGAATTAAGCTCGTAACATTTTAACGCTCCGAAATTTCTTCCCTAGTGTTATAATATAATGTAGTATTAAATATTCCTTAACATTCAGGTATCCCCTATCTTATAACTGGAGGAACCGGCTTTAAGTTCCCTGTACTTTTTTAACAAAATAAATGACATTTATTTGCATACTAGCACTAATAATTCCAACTACTACTTATAAATAATCAAAATATACTAAAAAAACAAAATTTCATTATATTCGTTAATACAATTTTGAGAGGGTTCGGCAAAGATATTTTCTCCAATAAAAAGTCAATTCAAAAGTTTCGTTATTCGCCATCTAATTATTAACATGTAAAGTACTTCAAAAGAAAAGTGTATTAAGCTTCCTTTATATGTCCATAAAAATAGGATTCGGAGTCTTAGGCATCAAAAGCTTTTCGGTAAGTTTCGAATTTTAATTAATTTTTCATTACAGTTTGAAAACTTCGACGGAGTAAAATCTTTTCAGGTGACGTTTTATTCGACTACTTGTAATGTGCTTATATTCTTTTTGATTTTTAATGTAAAATTTGATAAAAAAAAAGGATTTTAGATTTTACTTTGCTTTATAAAGAATTATTATAAAATGTTTTATTTAATAGTTATTGTAACTTATTCCAATTTAACATTACACTTTGAAAAAAACTAATGGCAACTGAGATTATTATTACTTATTGTAAATTGTAAATGAAAAATACAGCACTGAGCTTCTACTTGACTGACCAACTGACCAAACCACTTCTTGGAATAAAGGAATGGAGACTATATTGTAATTTTTTCAACAAATTTCGGTTTTTTTAGAAATATCTTGGTTACCGGATCAATAAATTTCCAACCAATGTCTAAAAATTAAAACATCCCCTGGATTTTATGGTAAAAAAATATTTAACCAAAACTCGTTGCTTACTTGACAGAATAAATAAATAATTTTTGGTTTCGTATAACTACATTTTTCCTGTTTTCTTAGATTAAAATATATGAACAGAATTAGTAATGAATTTTCTTCCTTTTCTCTTCGTTATTACTAACAGATTTTAGTAGGAACATCTTTTACTTCTAATGTAAATAATGAGTGCCATATCTTGATAGAATGTGTTTACTTCCAGATATAATCTTAAAATATTCTTTCGTTGCGCAGTTTAAACAAGTCGTAATTTAATCTGTTTCTCCGCCACATTTTGGACATTTGTAACGAATTGGAACAGGCAAATTGTGCAAAGTATAATTGACTTATTAATTCAAATGTGGATAATGAGTGCCATATCTTGATGGAATGTGTTTACTTCCAGATATAATCTTAAAATATTCTTTCGTGCACTTAGAGAAATAAAAATTGCGCTAAAAGTGATAAGAGCGCACTCAGTATTGAAAAATATATTTATAGTGATGAAAATTGCACTTAAAGTGATGATAATACATTCAAAGTGATGAAAATCTATTGCAGTACTAGAAGATCTAAAAAAAATATTTAGGAATAAAGTAGATTCAGTCAAGAAATGCACTTAAAGCGAAAAATGTTGTTGATTTACCAGATATTCCATAAAAAATATATTACCGAAATAGATATGAATAAAAAAATGTTTAGTAGTGAAGAAAAATGCATTTAACCTCATAAAAATTGCACCAAAATTCATGAAAATATACAAACTGAAGAAATTTTGTTACGTTTCAGAAAAAAATTAACGTACAGAAAGAGAAAAAAATGTGTAAAATTATAAAAGAAATCTTTATTTTACCGATACGAAAAATCTTTCGCAAGTCTAAATTTAGAAACAATGTACTGTAATGATTTTATTAATTTTTTTTTTTTACTTCCAAAATGTATATGTAATGATAGTTTTATATTATTTTAATTATATATATTTTATTTTAATTATAAACCAATTTGAATATGTTGTTTTATATTGTTGAGCGCCAATTAAAATTTTTATAATTTTTTTTTTAATATCAACGATGTCAACTTTCCTCTTATCTCAGTTAGTCGATTCTGTCAGGATTTTATAATTGTCAATATATTTATATAATTTTTTTTTAATTGATTGCATACATCATTGATTGATAATAATAAATAAATTTTTTTTATTTTGTTTTATTATAACATGAAATTTTTTTTTATATATAAAATAAATTTAAAATATATCTTAACTTTGTTAACCCTCTATTATATGAATATGTTTTATGTGTTGCCTATGCAACTTTAACCAGAAACATGGCCACAAATTATAAAAATAATCAAATAAGTTTATTATTATTACCAAATATTTATACTAAGTATCACTTTAGCGATAATTTTCCTCACTATTATACCTTTTATATATAGATTTTTTTATAGTTACCTGCTAATTTTTCTTAATTTTCAGCACATACAACCACTATCTAATCTTCCATTCTCTTACTTCAGGATTCCAATTTTATTTGTACTCACACATATAAAATTTCTTGTAATATTTTTGCACTTTATTTCACATGTAAGATCAATTTTATTTTAATATTAAAAAACGAAATGTATCTCAAATTATGTAAATATGTAACTTTATACATTTAAATTATGTATCTTAATTTTGATTCATGTTTCTCTAATATACTTGTGTTTTTTTATATTTCCACTATTTTACCAAATTTTCTTTTTTTATTGAATCTTTTTGTTCCTTCCTGCCTCTCCTAATTTTCAAAATGGATTCCCTTGTTGATTTTTTCGATGTTCCTTTGTTTCTTTTAGCTCAATTTAAAAATATCAAGATGTACATCTACCAATCACAATTTTGATATCATAAAGAATGAAGTTTGATGCTAGGGAAATTTATTTTAAATGTGGATTATAAAAAAACGAACATCAATAATTTAATGAAACTAATTTTATTTTGATTACGTATAAATTTATTTCCTTTCATCGAAATCATTAATTTATCTATAATTATCTGTCTGTGACATATGCTGTCAGTTTAACTTTATTTACATTTTCAATTTCAATCTTTTCCTTAGTTGCGATTCCAAAACCACGTGTCTCTAAGAGTCATATTCAGTTCTAGAAGAGGCTCAAAATATAATTCGTAAACCTGGTGAAAAAAGAATAACTATTCATTGTGTCACAAATGATCCCTGTAAGGATGAAACAGGTAATGGTCGGAGTGTATAGTTTTTAAAAGCTTAGGTTTTATTTTAAATTTTATTTGACATTTAACTTCAATGAGATTGTTTTTACACTTTTATACAAATTTATATTTTTAACCAATTTTAAACCATTTAACTATATTATTATTTCACGATTCAATTAAATTTCGACAATAGGTGCTTTTAAAAGTTATGACATCAACTAAACTTAATTTAATCCACACTCTACCAAAACAAATCCTGCTAATCATTTCCCAGTGCGTTTTTTTTGAGCAGAAGCAACATGCAGTGTTAGGGGACGTGTTTACCAGTGTTTTTTGATCTAATCGGAATTTAATGACAAGAAATGTGTTTGCATGGTGTACGGCAGAATGGGCGTTCATGCAAAAACTACGCTTTTGTAACTAAGGCATTTTAATTAGATGAGAGATTCAACAAAACTCCTCTGTTTAGACGAAGACAAAATGAATAAAGGCTCATTTCTTGTCAACATTTTCATTGTGTTCCATACAATATATAAGTTTATGAGAAATTATAATTGGTAGCGAATTTAATAAGACGTTTTATTAGTACTTTCTTTATACTCTATTAGGATTGTTAACAGGGTTGGTATCAGGAAATTTAAGAATCTTTAATAAATAAATAAAATATTACTTTAACATTTATATGTACCGCACTGTTTTTTCCTGTTAAATTTTGTTTTTACAAAGGAGCAGCAGGGCTTCTCATTCCTCACGTTATATCTCAATAAAAAAAATGCCAAGGTCCGTTCTGACAATTTTTATCAAGGTCACATAATACGGCTTCCTTAGGCACACAATCATCTCTTATTTTAGAATTTATATATAATTTTTTTCTATATTGGGTAAATACAATTTTTTAATATTATATATTTTTTATTTCAATATTGTCACAAATTCTAAATAATAAAATATTTCCAAGTTCCATATTTAAGAAGTCCAGAGCAACAGTGAAGAGGTGAACTAAGAGCTCCAGAAAAATATGTTTAAAAAAAAATTAATTTTTTATTGAAATATACATAGTACCAAATAAATATTAAAAATTTAAAAAGAATTTGTGAACGTGCCTCAGCGATTCGGGTGAATAATGTGGTAAGAATAAACCTATTTTTTTAATAATTTTGGGCATTTCACTATTTAACTTCGTTAGGTTTTCTTTTGTTAATCAATTTGCGTACAATATAAAAGTTTGTTTTCTGTAAGTGTATCTATAGTCTGTGTAAATAAATGTATATTTTTTATTTAGTAATTTTATTTCTTGTTCAAACAAGCAGTAATTATCGTACAGTGATTAAATAAAATAACCCTCTCTCCAGGTTATATTTTAGGTCGGGCGGACTTTATTCCAATCCTGAAGGAGTCCGAGCTACTCGAAATACAACGTGGCGAGCTAGAGCTCGTCGTGGTGTAGTCAGATAAAAATCTGAGCTACAAAAACCCCGAAAAACTAAACTGACCACCACGACGTGACAATATTCATTTAGAACTAATAAAGATTAAAGCATCGATCTTCTGTTACAAAGTATGCGCCTTGATACAGATTAATTAATTGATATAAGAATCGCATTCGGCCATATAGTCAATTAGTAAGAGAAAGAAGATGAAAATATTTTTTCACGTTCCTGTTATGCACTGCTGTTATTGTTTGACGTATATAATATGTTGTGCCAGGTACTATTTAAGTGCATTTATCTGTGACATGCGATATGTTAAAAACCATCTTAAACCAGTACCACTCTGTAAGTTAAATCATATGATTTCCGGCGAGGCATTAATTCTTATAACAGAAAACTTGCCTAAAAGCTGCTAAGCCCCACTAAGAACCATCTTGTATCGCCAATAGAACTTATAAAATATAACTTATGATTTTCTATATAAATAGATTCTTGTTCTTCGTTTTGATGAATCAATTATATTTGCTACCCATAAAAATGGTCACATTTACACAATATATTTTACTGGGTATTTTTTCAGTCTGTTACAACTCATGCTTAGCAGTCAACATCTTAAATAAGTATTTCTTTAATAGTAGAAAAATATCTTTAACATTTTTTAAATAAAATATTTTTTAAATTTAAATATTGATCTTTAACAAGGATATGTTAAAATAAAATAAATACCTTAAACAATAGATACTCTAATTCTAATTAAAAGTGTTTTTTTTGCACTGATCAAAATCGAAATTTTTCATTAAAACTTCCATTTACAAAATACTTTAATCCAACCAAAAAACAAAATTAAAACGAAACCCTATCCTTACACTCTTTTCCTCTTCCAATATACTGATTACCTAAACCCAAATGATCCAACTGGAATGGTAAATTGGAAAAGAGCCTCTATGTGAATTCATTTAAATAGTTGGTGGATATCCACGGTTTGAAATTGAATTTCCTTGTTGTTTTGTATTTTCAAAGAGCGACAATTGCTTTTATGTGTGTCTGGTTGACTCGTATGAATACGGTTGTAACCGGCCAAACTAGGTCTTTATTTTAGAAACGTTATTGTAGTCAAGGAAAGACACGACATAATTGTCGGTTTATTTACAAATTCCATTAAAAAATTGGGTTATACTTAATTTAGATTTTTACTGCACATTTCATGGTTTAAACTAAAATCCAAAATTTTTTTTTCTGATTACTTTCTTGTTCTTTTTTTAATTTTTTTTCTATATATTTTTTCTGTGTTTATTAATATTTAATTTGGTCTAAATATCGATAAAACTTTTTGTTTGTAGAAAAATAAAACTAAATTTGTAAACTTAAAACTTTTAATGGAGTCAGTTTTCTATAAAGATGTATGAACAAAGTAAATTATAAAGTTTTCTAGAAGGAAAATATTAATAAATAATAGAAAAGTGTACTTTTATAAAATAAAGAGTGGGTAATTTCACCCAACTTTTCGAACGTTTCTAGTGAAGTAATTATTTAATCAGTTATTTTCCTAATAAAAAAACTTTTACAATTAAAAAGTACACATCAAGTATATTTCATTTATTTTTTTTAATAATATTTTTAGTTTTCTCAATATTTGATTTTTACATTATTTATTTATTAAATTTTGCACTGAAGTGTAATCATACGTATTACAAAATTCTACGAAATATTTGTCCTAAATTTTCTATTTTTTTTTTTATAATTTCCTATTTTTTCTACTTTTGCCTATTTTTTCATAATTTTTTTATTGTTTCCCACTTCGTTCTTTATTTTCCATATTTTTTTCCATTTTGCTATTATTTTATATTTTTTCGTGTTCTTTTCCTACCTTTCTTACATATGCCGTTTTTACTATTATTTCCTTTTTTTCCGATTTCTACATACTCTATTCTCCATTTTCCATTTTTTTCCATTTTCCTATTATTTTATATTTTCTCGTGTTCTTTTCCTACCTTTCTTACATATGCTGTTTTTACTATTATTTTCTGTTTTTTCGATTTTTACCTTTTTTCCCATTTTCTATATTTTTCTCATTTTTTGTCATTTTTTTGAGAATTTTTCATTTAAAAATACAATAAAGAAAAGGCAAAACTTGTTTAAAAAAAATTTAAAAACTGACAATGAATGAAATAAACAATGAATGTTATATTGTATATAATTTAAATTATTTATAACATATATTATATTTTAATTTTAGCTTCCTGCACCGGTTCTGTATATAAACTTGAACTATGCATAATCTCAAACCCATTCTTTCCATAAGTCAATTATACTTTGCACAATATGTCTGTTCCAATTTGTTACAAATGTCCAAAAT
Source organism: Neocrepidodera transversa (assembly GCA_963243735.1). Taxonomy (NCBI): domain Eukaryota; kingdom Metazoa; phylum Arthropoda; class Insecta; order Coleoptera; family Chrysomelidae; genus Neocrepidodera; species Neocrepidodera transversa. The sequence continues at coordinate 9,151,496 of OY725347.1, forward strand.
GTGGCAGAAAAATTGATCAAAATACGACTTGTTTAAACTGCGGGACGAAAGAATATTTTAAAATTATATCTGGAAATAAATACATGCAATCAAGATATGGCACTCATTATCCACATTCGAATTAATAAGTCAATTATACTTTGCACAATTTGCCTCTTCCAGTTCGTTACAAATGTACAAATGTGACGAAGAAACAGATCAAGAATAGACTTGTTCAAACTGCGCATTGAAAGAATAATTTAAGATTATATCTGAAAGTAAACACATTCCATCAAGATATGGCACTGATTATCCACATTTGAATTAATAAGTCACTTATACTTTGCATAATTTGCCTGTTCCAATTCGTTACAAATGTCCAAAATGTGGCAGAGAAACAGATCAAAATACGACTTGTTTAAACTGAGGGACATCATTTTTAATGTATTTTTTCTCATATATATTTTGATAATATATTTTTAATGGAATAGTTGGTATATCTTCACATTTTTTTCACATCAAGTGCGTATTTCTGGACATAATCTACTTTTTTCCTAGTTTTGTAACACAATGAGTGTATTTTCATCATTTTATGTACAGTTTTCATTATTTTAGTTGTATTTTCAAACACTGAGTGCACTTTTATCACTTTAAATGCAAATGATATTTCTCCCAGTGTATTTTTGTTACTCTTAATGTATTTTTTCTTATATCTTCTTTGTTGGTATTTTTTTTTAGATTTTATATTACTGAAACACATTTTCATCACTTTGAGTTCAAATTTTTTTCTTTTTGTGCATTTTCGACACTCTTATTACATTTTTTTCTTATATCTCTTTTGATATTACAATTTTACTTTCCCGACCCACCTCCGAGAAGGGAAATTATTGTGAACGAGCTAAAAAAAAATTCCGAGATAAAGATGGAACTATCCATTTTGAGATCACCTAAGATGATTAAGACCATTTCCAGATGGAAGTCTACCTGTCGGAAGAACCCACTAGGTTTTGTACGACTTCTGTCAAAGGGAAGTGTCACTATAAAAAAATGACAAATGCAATATGTCACGGAATTATGTCATTTGAAAGCCCTTGAAAAATTTTATTCAGAACAGTTAAAATTATTTCTCTAACTGTCACCTGTCAATATTAAAAAAATGTCAAAATTTGAAACTTTAAATATCTGAAAAAGTATTCGTGGATAATCTTCGGGAAAGTTTCGGGGCTACACAACCGATTTATTTTTCCTTTTTTGACCGTTTTACGCCTTTTTGCCCTGTTTAAATTTTTTTTTTACTTTTTTAATCTTTTTGCTTTTTTTTGCCTTTTTTTGTTGCTTTTTTAACCCTTTTTGATTTTTTTTGTCATTTTTGTTTTTATTTTCATATTATTTTGCGGTTTTTTACAATTTTGGCGTTTTTTGCCCTTTTACCCCTATTTTAACTTTTTTGGCCATTTTTGATTTTGTTTTGACCTTTTTGCTCTTTTTGAAACTTTTTGAACTTTTTGCCTTTTTGTTCCTTTTTTATCTTTTTTGTGGCTTTCTTCCCCCTTTATTGCCTTTTTGCCATTTTTATCTTTTTTGCCTTTTTGCCTTTATTTTCATACTGTTTTGCTTCTTTTTTTACTTTTTTGGCCTATTTTGGTTTTTCCCCTTATTTGGCATATTTTTTGGACTTTTTTAAAAGTTTTTTTGTTCTTTTTTTTGATTTTATTTTTTCTCTATTCTGCTATTTTTTAACATTTTTGTATGTTTTTTCTTTTTTGGCGTATTTTCCTTTACTTTGTCTTATTTGGCTTTTTTTTTGGACTTTTTGTTGATTTTTTCCCTTTTCCCTTTTTTCTTTGCAATTTTATCTTTGTTTTTCCTCGATTTTGAATTTTTTTTTAACATTTTGGCGTATTTTGCTTTTAGTTTTTAATTTTTTTGACCTTTTTTGCCTTTATATGCTTCTGTCTTTTATTTTTATTGTTACTTTTGTACCTTTTTTGTTGCTTTTTTTATCCCTTTTTGCCACTTTTTTTGCTTTCTTACTTTTTTTTTGCTTTTTTTACTTTTTTTTACTTTTTTGGCGTTTTTTGCATTTTTTATCTTTACTTTTAATATTTTTTTGGACTTTATGTTAATTTTTTCACCTTTTTCCTTTTTTTTGGTTCAGTTTTTTTTTGCATTTTTTGACTTTTTTCCTTTTTTTATGGTTCCGTACCCCAAATTGTCAAAACGGAACCCTATTGCTATCACTCGCGTGTCCGTCCGTCCGTCCGTCTGTCACACCGGTCTAGCAGCTAAACCATTGGAGCTAGAGACTTCAAATTTTCACAGTTTATGCGTTTTGTTGTCTCAACGCCATAAAGTACACAATATTTTTAAAAGTTTTCAAGGGGGGCTCCCATACAACTAAAGGGGGGCGCTGAAAAAAAAATTTGGCCTACTCCATCGAGTGAGGTATCGTTGAATAGAGCTCATCGAGTAGATAAGAGGCATATTTTTTGTTTTAAAAAATATTTAAAAACGTAGGCATGAGAAGCCGCCAAAGTCGGCATTTTTTACAAAATTTTGTTCCGAAGAATTTTTTAACTTTCCATTGACCTATAAACTTGAAATTTGGTAATAATGTTTATTATTACGTATATTTTACCAACAAATACCAATATATTAATAAATATGATTACCATTTCCTCATTTTTAGGGTTCCGTACCTTCGTATATATACGAATTGTGATATTCGATATTTTATTATTTTTATCTGTGCAGTCGTATAAGTTCCATTAAAAAACGCATTTTTCATCTTATAATTTTTTTTAACATTAATATTAACAAATTTGTTCGTAGCGCATTTCAAAATTGGTTAATATATCTTAGTATATATGCGGATTGTGATATTCGATATTTAGTGCATTATTCATCATTTTATTTTTTTTTTGTTTGGATTTCTTGGTACCAGAACAGAATTTCATGACTTTAATTGCATTTTTTTTTAAATTCTCTTTATTTATAACTTTTCTTTGATTTTTTAGTACTTTAAGAAATTTTCATTACTTTTCAGTCCTATGTGGAGTGACAATCATTTTTCTTTACTTTAAATATATTTTTTTTTTCAATTCTCTTTTGATGTTATATTTTTTATTTTTGAGTATTTCCTAAATTTTCTATAATTTTCCATAATTTTTTTTACTTTTCTAGTACGGCAACGGATTTTTATCACTTTAATTGCATCTTTTTGTTATTTATCTTCTTTTTAGTTTCTGTATTATGGTAGCAAGTTTTTCAGCATTTTACTATAATTTTTATCACTTTAAGTACAAACTTTCGTTATTTTAAATTTAAATGCTTTTTTTTTATAAATCTAGGGGAAATTGTGGCTAAAAATGATTAAAAATAGATAAAAAAATTTTTTCAATTTTCGGCAAAGTGTGACTTCCAATCAAAAAATTGTTTAAAGGAAATAATAAATAAATCTACAATTTTTTTCAAGGCCATTTTTGTACATAACCTCAAATTTTACGAGAAACCGTTTTTTTATATTTTAGTTTTTATGTAAAAAAAAAATTCAATATTCCTGAAATTTTGATGGAAAGTATATTTTGAAGTCCTTTAAGTTTGTTAATTTAACCGCAATTTCAAAATTGAATAGTTCATGAGAGATTAATTCATGTTTCACGAAAAACGTAAAATTTTTTCAATCGAAAAATTAATCTTATAATTTTTTCAGTGGCTCAATTTTTAAAAACACTGAAAAATGAAAAATCCAAAAATAACAATTTATGAAAAACGCAATTTTTCAGCCACTCTAAAAATATTCTACTAATCATGAAATATCAATTAACTTTTCGATTTTTTCACTATTTTTTGCTACATTCTTAATAAATTCTGATTTCAGATGAAATTCAATATAAAAACTTTAATTGCTTATTAAATAAAATAAAATTTTAAATTTTGCGAGATATGTGAATTTTTCATTATTTAAAAATTAGAAAAAACATTTTAAGAATTTTTTATCTAAAAAAATCCATTGAACTACACGGTAAAATCACATCATCGGCATATTTTGAATCTCCATCGTATTTCTGCCCGGATATACTCGCCCATAAAGAATATCTTTAAAATTTATAACTTGAATTCTTATATCGGGTAAAAATATTTAAACCATCGTAAACTAACACGGCCAAAAGTTTGATCGATATTACATTTTTTTTTCTCCAACTATGTTACTCAATTCTTGGATTAAAATTTCGCAGTGCAGATTCTTATGATACTGCATTACAAAACTTTTGTATAAAAAAATATGGTATCTAGGAATTTAATAATTCCTTTATTAAAATCGATAAATTATAAGAATTAGTTAGTTCATATAAAATGTAATAAATGATGATGATGAAAGCATGGAACAAGATTAAACTTTTGTTAAGTTTAATTTAAATTTATAAATTGGCTATTGGAAAAATTTCCACCTAATCGGACCTTTTTGCTGCCAACACGAAGCTTGTCTAAAACGATTAATTGATTGGACGAAACTTCAGAGAAAAACTGTTCATTTAGCCAGATAATCTACCTTTAATAAAAAAAAGACCGTAAAAATCTAAAGTTTTTTTTTTCAGGTCGCGGCGTCGCTTTTGCGTGTTAAGCTTGATTATTATTTAATTTCTCTGGTATCGTGAACCGGCATCCAGAATAACGCGTGTTTTCTTTAATGTAAATTGTATTACACAAGCGCATTGCCGGCACGCAACTTCTTAAAATACCTAGAAAATTCACCAATTACTACAACTTCATTATAGACTGGGATATTTTTAAAGTAAAATCCCGCTTCAAGTAATTGAAGCTTTTCTTATCTTTTGAATCTAAGGGTGACCCGTATGATGGTAATTTAGTTATTGGAGCATATTATTGTTGTTAAATGATACTTACTTTACTGTGCTTTTTATTTTAGATTTTTAATACTATTTTATATTATGTAAAGGTGAAAAAAAAGACAGCATAATAAACTTATAACTTAATTTGGTTTGTGTGTTATGCTGTCAAACACGCAATACTTTATATCGATCAAAACACATTTTAAATTTATCGTTTATCATAGTTGATTAACTACAATCATCGGCAGCGAGGCAGTAAAATTTTTATAGTGAAATATGATACATATAATAATACAATAATAAATACAAATTTAATTTAATGCTTTTTGTCTAAAAAATTTTCAACTTTAAACCATCCAATCCAGTGTTCAAACAGGATGACCCGAAAAGACAATATTCTATATAATCAAATAATCTATAGAGAGCGGCGTGAGCTGAAGCATTTTACGGGGATGCCTTCCGTCGGCGATATTATAGGTGATAAATCAAGAGAAAGCGGCCGGAGCTGAGGTATTTCACAGAGTTAATATCAATGAAGGTAATAACGGCCCATGAAATAAAATTTTTCCCGTCGACATATAATTTTTATGTACGCTTCGCTGGTTGTCTACCGTACTAGTAGTACCGCTACTAAATTTAATGAAGTTTAATGTCAAATAAAATTTAAAATAAAAGATAAATTTTAAGAACTATACACTCCGACCATTACCATACAGCTTGTTTCATCCAGAAGAGTTTAGAAAGCCAGCGTCTACTTCGTCTCCTGGGGCTTCCGCATGTGGTGCAAGGTCCGACTGCCTAATAGTTGTACGTTAACTTAAAAGTTTGATTATTAGTCACTATGAAAAGGTGTGGACTAATGATAACGTGTGGTTACATATAGACGTTCTGGGTTCGTTTCCTGAGAATACCTTTTACTTTCCCGACCCACCTCCTAGAAGGAAAAGTATTATGAACGAGCTAAAAAATAATTTCGATATAAAAACGGAAATATCCATTTTCGGGTCTCCTCAGACGATTAAGACCATTTCCAGATAGAAGTCTGTCTGTCTGTCTGTCTGTGTGTGTGTATTCTTCCACGATAAAGGCCACACGTTTAATCCGATTGAGCTGAAATTTGGTATAGAGGTTCGGATTACCCGTCGGAAGAACCTGTTAGTTTTTGTACGATATCTGTCAAACGGAAGTACCACTATCAAAAAATGACAGATTCAATATATCACGGAATTGGACATACAATATGTCATTTAAAAGCCCTAGAAAAACTCTATTCAGAACAGTCAAAATTATTTCTCCAAATTTCACCTGTCAAAAATAAAAAAATGTCAAAATTTGAAACTTCAGCATTAAATATCTGAAGAAGTATTACTCCCATTGAGCTGAAATAGGGTATATCAGTTTGGGTTATCTGTCGGAAGCACCCTTTAGTTTTTGAACGAGATCTGTCAAACGGAAGTATCACTATCAAAAAATGACAGATGCAATATGTCATGGAATTGGACATGCAATATGTCGTTTGAAAGCCCTTGAAAAACTCTATTCAGAATAGTCAAAATTATTTCTCCAACTGTCACCTGTCAAAAATAAAAACTGTCAAAAGTTGAAACTTTAACATTAAATATCTGAAAAAGTATTTGTGAATACTCGTCGGTAAAGTTGTGGGGCGACACAACCTATTTTTTTTTTAACGAAATAAATGGAAGTTATTTCTTTTTTTTTAATACACAGGCTAGATTTAGATAGTCGAGATTTCTTTTAATAAAATAAATTAAAATATACAAGTTAGATTTAATCTTGTTTTATAAATTAACTAGCTGAATTTCCGTGTTTTTTTCTTATTTTTTCCTATTTCTTCCTATTTTTCCTGTTTTTCATTAATTTTTCCTTATTTTCCCGTATTTATCCATGTTATTAACTATTTTTTTCAATTTCCCTTTTTTCTTAATTTTCCAGTATATTTCCCTATTTTTTACTATTTTCCCATATGTTTTCCTATTTATTCTCTAATTTCCTGATTTTTTTCTTATTTTATTCCTATTTTTTATTTCTCTTAGTTTTTTCCTACTTTTACCTATTTTTCCATAATTTTAACTTTTTTTAGAAAATTTCTCCATTTGGCCCTATTATTCCCGATTTTCCAAATTTCTCCCCAATTTTTCCATATTTTTCCTATTATTCAATATTTTCTCAAATTTCCCTATTTTCCCCTATTTTCTTTATTTTTGCTATTTTTCCCCTTTTTTTGCTATTTTTTTTAGTTTTCAAATTTCCATATTTTTCCCGTATTTTCTGTATTTTTGCTATTTTTCTTAGTAATTTCTATTTTCTCATGTTTTCCATTGTTTTATCCTATTTTCCATCTCTTTCCTTTTTTTTCTCTTTGTCCGTATTTATACTTATTTTTTTCTATTTTCCCCGTTTTTTCCCAATTTATCCTATTTTTCCCTATTTTCCTATATATTCATATTTTTATTCACTACTTTTGCATGTTTTTTTCCCATTTATTTTCTAGTTTTTGCAATTTTTCTTTATTTTTTCCAATTTTTTACCATAGCTTCTTATTTTTTCCCTATATTTTAATATTTTTCCCAAAAAAAATTCCATTTTGCCCCATTTTTCTCATTTTTTTCCTAATCTGTTTTACAAAAAAAAATTCTATTTTGCCTTATTTTTCTCATTTTTTTCCTAACCTGTTCTACTTTTCTCAATTTTTCTCTATTTTGCCCAATTTTTTTCTAGTTTACCTAATTTTTCACAATTTAGCCATTTTTGTCTGTTTTAAAAAAGTTCAAAAAATATTCCAAATAAGGGAAAAAAACCAAAATACGCCAAAAAAAAATAAGCAAACTAGTAAGAAAATAAAGGTAAAAAGGCAAAAAAAGACAAAAAAGGAACAAATAAAAGGGGTAAAAGCAACAAAAAAAAAAATAAACACAAAGGCAAAAGGTTCAAAAAGTTAATCAAAAATGTTTAAAAAGGGAAAAAAGGTCAAAAAAAGGAAAAAAGTGTAAATAAAAAATCAAAAACTAACAAAAAAGTCAAAATAGGGGTAAAAGGGCAAAAAACGCCAAACTGTAAAAAAAAATCAAAATAATATGAAAATAAGAGCGAAAATGGGAAAAATGGGAGTAAAAAAGCAACAAAAAAAAGGTAAAAAAACCGACAAAAAAGGAATAAAGGTCAAAAAAGTTAAAAAAAATTTTTGAAACAGGTCGAAAAGGCGTAAAAAGGCAAAAAAGGAAAAAAAACCAAAAAAAGACAAAATAACGCTAAAATAAACCCAAAATAACAGGCAAAAAAAGCAAAAATGGTAAAAAAGGCAAAAAAGTCTTAAAAAAGCAAAAAAAGTGTAAAAAGGCAACAAAAAAAAGCAAAAAAAAATTTATTCAGAGACAATTTTAAAAAGGGTCCAAAAAAAATTAAAAAAAAGGAAAAAAGGGTCAAAACAAAAGTAAAACAATCGGTTGTGTCACTCCAAAACTCTTCCCACCAGTATCCACCAATACTTTTTCGGATATTTAAAGTTAAAGTTTCAAATTTCGATATTTTTTTATTTTGACAGGTGACAGTTGGAGAAATAATTTGGGCTGTTCTAAATAGAGTTTTTAGATGGATTTCAAATGACATATTGTAAGTCAAATTCTGTCACATATTGCATCTGTCATTTTTTGATAGTGACACTTGCGTTTGACAGATGTCGTACAAAATCTAATCGGTTTTTCCCGCGGTTAACCAAAACCCATATTCCAAATTTCAGCTCAATCGGATTAAACGGAAATTTTTTTTATGTCGTTTACAATACTTTCCCTTCTCGAAGGTGGTTCGGGAAAGTAAAAATCGGCGAAGTTATATTTCATTTACGAATATGGCTAATTCTATCGAAAAAATATGTCTCTTGTTTTATATAAATGTATAGTAATAAAACATTTCAAGTACTTTTTCGTGATATTTCCCTTCATTCTGTTGAAAAAGATAAACCTTTCGCTATTAAACAGATAAAAAAAATTATGGTATATGCGTGACTACTGCCAATCTATTATACTGAAACTTTATCAACCTACCACACTTATTTACCTTTTAAGCTACCGTAATTTAAGCTTGTTTCATTATTTAAAACATCAAAATGAGTTAAAAAGTTATAGTGAAATTTTTCACATCAGTTCGAATCTAACGACATATTGATCGGTAATTACATACCATTAAATGTATATAAAATATATATTTACTCGGTTTTGTTAAAAATGTAAACGTTTAATCCATTAAAATGTCGAATAATTTACTCTATCGATGTTATTGGTAGATTGATATAAATAAATAAAGTTCCATCCTGATAGTGAAAGAATTTCGCCCGCCCATGTATATAAAAGCAATATAACGTCCCTAACAACGAATAAAAGTTGATAGATCGATATAAAACTATTCACCTCAACATTTATGTAGAGGCATGCAAAAGGTCTATTAACAAAAATGCCAATTCTAATAATACTTTGGTGCCGGGAAAAACCGTTTCAAGTAGCAGATTGGCGTGACTCGGATCTCTATGTTTTATATCAACGTAAAATGTGAAAAACTGATTGATGCTTAATATTATTGTACGTGCCATGTTATCCAATACCTAATTTAAATATTCCTCGAATAAAACTATGAAACTTCTTTCAAATTTCGCTAATATTTTAACATCACGTTATACCTATTCAGACCGAATTTGTAGAGTACTTTATCGAGAATTTTAGAGTTCGTGATATACATTTTATAACTTAATAAGTGAATTTAATAGACTCGTTGAATAAATGTATATAAATAGCTGCCATTGTTAAAGTTTTAATTAACTATTAAACCTACTTTTCATTATTTTAGTCATAAATGTTCTACGGAAATATGATTTATTTTCAAACCTTTTGTAATAATCTTTTCTTTTATTTTACAGGTAAGTAGCAGAAACCAGGCTCTTTCTTCTTAACAATAAATTAGTAAGTATAATAATAAGAATAAATCAAGATTTTTTGATGATAGGAGAAAAATTTAACCAAGGGCGTTAGTTTCATGTTTAAAATTTAGAGCAAAATTAAAAATTAGATACATTAAACACATTATTTTTTAATGATGTATATACCTAACGCCATCTACCAATGGGAAACGGTATCACTTATTACTTAGGGAAAAGATTCCATCTGTGTAATTAACGCCAGTACACACTAGAACCGACAGATGGCCCATATCTCTAAAGGGTCTGAAACCCCAAACAAATTATAAAATAACCATAAGTTGTGAGAATCTGTTTTCTATGCATTCAGGCGAGTAGAATAGCTATGACAATTCTAGCCTACTTCTTATGGAAATTAACATGGGAAATCACTAAGGTCCATTTTTGTAATTTTTTGGCTCATTCAAGGTCACTCGTGACTTCATCAGACCTCACTGCGCACATTACTGCGCATTATTAACTACGTAACCTTTGACCTTAGCAAAATCATTGTTAATTTGCATAAAAAGTGTTCCAGAACTGTCATTGCGCATGCCCGGTTAGTCTTATTTGACCACGTCTCATCAGGTCTCGAACAACTATTGAACAGCTTTAAACAGCTCTTGAACAGTAAAAGATAATCATCATCACTACTTGATATTGTTACTGTTCTGTTAACTCTTGAACAAAAGCTGTTCAATAGCTGTTCGAGAGCTGTTCTAGACCTGATGAGACGAGTCTAACGAAGACTAACCGGGGCATGCGCGATGACAGTTCTGGAACACTTTTTATGGAAATCAATAATGATTTCGCTTCGTCAAAGGCCAGGTGGTTATTAATGCGCAGTGACATCACGAGTGATCTTAAATGTGCCAAAAAATTACCAGAATGGACCTTATCGATTTCCTATGTTAATTTCCATAAGAAGTGGGCTAGAACTATCATAGCTATTCTACTCAGGCTGCATACAGGACAGCTGTTTTATGCCTTTAGGACTCATTCACTTTAGATATATGGATTTGAACAAGTAGTCTTTTCCCCCAGTAATAAGTGACACCGTGTCCCATTGGTAGATGGCGATAGCTGTCTACCATTGTTAAACATCCTTTTAACTCAGAATTGCATCATTGTGTTTCGAGGTGAGATTGGATTTTTATGGATTTGAGCACATTGCCGCTAATGAGTTTCTAAGGGATGAAACAACTATACGTCTTAATATACATAAATTAAATTCTCACATTTTACAAGCATTTATATTATTTTCGTTAAATTTGGTTTGGTATTTAATAAAAAAATATTATATGTAATGGCGTCTAGAGAAACGAATTCTATTCTGAATCCTTGGTACACGTGTACGCATTATTTGTTTCGCCGTAATCGTATTTTATTGTACGTTAACTTGCATGTTTGATTATTAATAACTGTGAACGGCGTGGTTCAGTGTTATATTTTCTTTTTTTTAAATACATAGGCTAGATTTAGTTACTCAAGACTTATTTTAATAAAATAAATATGTTCTATTTCGATTCATAATTTTAATAATTCCAAAAGTGCGCACGGTTTTTCCCATCTCTACATTCCTTTGTCTTATATTTACTGATCCCTCTGATCTTTAATCCCACACTTCTCTAATTTTTAACTAGAGGTCAATTTAGATGTTGGAGAAAGTTTACTAATAAATTGTAACTAGAGCCTTAGCTTTATAACTTTAGATGTGAAGTAAAGTAGAAAAATAAAATAATAAAAACAATTTTGATTTCTCAATGCAAACTGACACTATTTATAAGAGATTCTATGAATAAACGAATAAATCAACTTGCTATTTCATACAAACCGATAATAAAAATGTGTAAAGAAGTTACTGTGATAATTAAAATATTAAAATTGAGTCGCGCGCGGCACTGGATATATGGGAGAAGTCAGTCGTACAAGTTGAACCTCCGCCCGATAGATGGAGATACTCGCATCCGCACTTGTGACATGCCGAAATTCTTATCAAGTGGGACGAATAAATTGGTTGTTGGTAGTGGCAGCAGCAGTCCTAATTGAAGTTCCAAGAACAGTATAAGTTTGAGTTCGGGCCGAGAACCTGTCCAGAACCAACCACCGAACGTTTAGAGATAGATCCAGCTTAAGATGTCTAAAAACCCTGTTTCTACTTATACCTGTTGGGTCAAACTAGGAGATTTTGACTAATTTTGAGAGATTACTAGAGTTTCAGATTATAAATTTCAGATGGTGCATACATCGCTTACAGTAAACTGTAATCATAGATCACACAGGGTGTATTTATATTCTGGTACTGTATACAGATGAATGCTCGAATCTTCAGCTTTATACTGTCCACACAAAATACAGATCGGACCCATCCTTATACACTATATAGAACTATTCCTTATGATGTAACTACACTATACTATAAGTACGATGAACGAAACTATAATAAAACTACGAACAAAGATATTAGGAAAAGGGAAAATTTGCAATATCAAAACACACCGATTATAGAAAATACCACATACATAAAAAAATAAACATTAAAACTGACAGAAAATAATTTATTTGACATACATCTGGTGTAAGTGACAAACTCAGCGAGGACTCGAACAATTCTAAACAGTGCCATCTTACAGAATTCTGGTAAGTTTTATTGAACTCAACAGGTGGTACTGCCAAAATCTAATCAGTAGATATACCAGGGATTTTAGACATGAAGGCTGAAGGGAGCGAAGTCATTGTTACCATACCGGAACCGCCAATCCGGTTACGCCAGCCTAGAACACGTGCCTGTACCTATACTTTCCGTCCCTTGTTAAACATCTTTGTTTCGGATTTGCATTTCGTAAATTAATAAATGGGTTTTATCTACTTGATGACTTTTTTTGTGGTTATGATTAACATCCCAGCAGCATAAATATCCAGGTACTCAACCCAGTAGGGCAAGTAAAGACCGCCCTTCTGGTGATCAATGATTTTGGTCGATACCATAACAACTATCAAGTAATTATTTTCCACTGACGCTGCCCGTGCAGTCGCCTTCACAGTATAAATAGAAGGTGACGCCTGAGGTAATCCGAAAAGGCGCCAAAAGACTGCTTGACAATGCAAAGTGGGTTACAAAATATTTTGCGAAAATATACATACTAGGAATTGAACCCTGGATCTTATAGTTAAACGCTGCGTCAAAATCCAATGTGCATGGATTTTTGTAAAAATGCATCATAAATTTAACCTCAAATATTTTCGCAAGGGATTTCCTCTCAAAATTTTTAATTTTTTTTAAAATCTATGACTGCAGGCACGTTAACGTGTCGCGATATATTAAATTAGAGGCACGTGAATTGCGTCCTTATATGTTATTTCGCTTAAGTTTGAACAAATTTAAGCATAAGCTCTAGTAGCCTCGTAACATAGTGCCCGCTAATCAAATCCCGCATTGCCTTTTTTTATTAGTCTAGATTTAGATAGTTAAGATTTATTTTAATAAAATAAAATTTTTTTTTAAATACAAAAGCTAGATTTAGACAGTAAAGACTTATTTTAATAAAATTAATATTTTATTAAGTTTTAAGTACTTTGATTTATATTTTTTTAAATACACAGGCTAGATTTAGATAGTCAAGACTTCTTTCAATAAAATAAATATTTTATTAAGTTTTAAGTACTTTGATTTTCTTGTTCCATTAAAATTAGTTAACTTATTATTTAAGCGAAATAAAGTATATTGACTCAATTCACGTGCCTCTAATTTAATATATCGCGGCACGTTAGCGTACCTGCAGTCACAGCGTTTTTAAAAACAATAAACTTAACCTTCAATTTTTTTTAATTTTGTTAAACTCTTATATTGATGAGAAATATTAACATGATTAAGTTTTCACTACTTTTGGATTTAATTAATGATAAGAATGTTATAAAATAGTCAAGAAACAATTTTTTTAACGAATAATAATAAACTTAAAGTCATATCACATGAATATATTGAAAATTAGTTGAAAATGGCGATATGTTTCGGCCAAATAATGGCCATCATCAGGCCCATAATACAAATTATAAATTGTTAAAACACAATATGAAATCACATAAATTTTTTTTTAAGTTACTTACAAAATATTATGCTTGTATAAACATATTTATAAAATAGAAAACTTTTTTTGTAAACTTAAAATTATATAGAAAATTAAATTAAATTTATGGTGCCTCCATATTGGAGGAAACAAAGTAAAACCAATTTACATCAAAGTTGCAATTAAATCACCCTAAGGCAACTAAATTTAAATGACAATTTTGATAAGTGACAGCTCGAGGACAAATGAATTTTTTTTATTTACTTTCTTTTTATAATATTTCAGTGAAGCTTGCAATGATGGCAAAATTTTTAAAACCAACTGTTAACTATACAAATGTAAAAAACACTTAAAGTAGCGTTGTCTCTAATGAAACGTGTAACGATACATTTTTACCTTGTGTAATTGTACAATAGTTCGAGGTATTTAACATTTGGAATTAATTTATTTGAACTCATAATACATTAAATGGAAAACTATCGTCCAAAATAACTACCAGCATACAGGGTATCTAATAAATCTGTGACTTATCCAATTTATGTATATTGTATTGAAATACCCTATACGTTTTTAAATACGTCCTAAAATGCTAATTTCAAAAACCTAACCTAGCTTAACCGGACTCATTACCCACGACCCACCCATAACCCAGGACCGATCATGATGCTTGACCCATAATATACATGACCCATGACCCTAACCTATGATACACATGACCCATGACTCATGACCTAACATACTTTACACATGTATAAAATGTTCTATACATAATAACGTTTCTCCCATCAAAATCCTAATATCAACATCGAAGTTAGACCGTAATGCCCTTTCGTTTTTGTTTCTGCGCATGGTTTGTTCTTATGAATATATTCTACATCACATTTCAAATGGAATTCCTTTCAGTCAATTTTATAATAATTTGTTTTTCTAGTTTTTTTTATGCACTTATACAAAAAAATGAGTCTTTAAGTTAATTATATTTCATAATAATAATATAAATAATAATATTTGTTTATAAATACAAAATTACTAATTTAATTAAGGAAGTAAGACATGGTCAATGTATTAAACGTCATTTTTGGGACCACCCAGTATTTTTAGAGTCATGGTGCAATGAGCAAAAATGATCCATATGACTCAAGATATATGTGTACCTAATTTTAAAAAAATCAGTACGGGACCCATACCGCCATAAGAAAGTACATGGTCCTTTTGCATTCCCAAAAATTTATTATTTATTAGTTTGTTACTAAATTCCATATGTCTGTCTGTAATTTTTTTTTATTTTATTTTAAAATTTTGATTTCAGTTTCGGATTTTATATGCAAAAGTTACTAGTCGAAAGTGTTATTTTATTAACAAATAGGGGTCTAAAGTTTTAAAATTTGTAATTTTTTTCTTGTTTGCATAAAAAAGTTTTAATTTTAGATTTGGATCCAGCATAAAATTATATGTCGCACGTCTGATGTTTTAAAATTTTTAAATTAAATTTTCATCTTGGCAATGCTAGATTACTCATTCTCAACTAGTTTAAACTACTTTCCATTATTTCAGGAATTGTTTAAAAACGTGGCAACAATGTACAATAATATGCCTTTTATATCCCATAATAATAAAAAAATATATATAATCAAATTAACACAGTGTAAATTTTTTCAAAATTTTTAATCAAAAATTGGCTCAATTGACCAGTTTAATATAAAACTTCTGTACTGATTTAAATTAATGAGTATGGGAAATCCCTTTTTTATTTTTACATAAATTTTTTTATATAAATTTTTAATAATTGTTATAGTTAAAATAAATAAAAACATACATATAATTAATTTTTTATTTGTATAATTAAGGATGAATTAATTAATTTTTTTAAACTTAATTTTATTCACTATTTATAATCATACAAATTTATTCATTTAATTGTTTAATAAAATTCAAGTAACCTTAAACTTAGCCAAATATTAATAATTGATATAGCAATAAATATTTTTATAGTGTTGTATCTTTTAGAACGTCTTTAATATAATCATCATATTTTTTCTGATATTTCGCCTCTGGGTCTAATTTTTCAGTTAATAATTTGTACCATTCTGGCCTTTTAACGTATAAGTGTTTTACGATTTTTTTAACTGTTTTCTCTTCTTCTGGACTACAACCTTCGCAACCTCTGTCTAATCCGTCTTTCCAACTGTCTGAAATATAAAAATAAAAATAATAATTTTTTGATATTTTATAAATTAACAGTCAAGTCATCAACTGCTTTTTAAAGAATTAACTGAAAAAATAAGGTTTGGTTTTCTGCAAATATCTCATAAACTGTTTGACATTTTTCAAATTTGAAAAACTATTCAAAAAAAAATTCTCTAGGACCAACGGGGACTTGCCTACTTTCGACCTTTAATGAATAAATATTATGTAAACTTATTAAATATAAATATAAAAAATCGAAAAAAATCAGGCAACTACTGGATAGATTTATGAACAATAATCCGCAGTCAAAAAATTTTTATCGCGATTTTTCAATTAATTATGTATGAGTTAATTAACAATGTTTTCCTACTTGAACATGAACATTCTGATTGCGATAATTGTTAAATACCAAATCTGAAATTTTTTTCCTTTTTTGGACCTATTTTGGAAAAAAATTAAAAAATTGTTATTTTTTACTTTGTTATTAACAATTAACTTAGGTTAAGAATTAAAAAGCTTGATTAATCATTGACGCATTTGTTCATAACAATTTTTGTAAACAATAAAAAAATCATTTTCATGCAACTTCTGATCATAAAAAAACGAATCAATAGCGAAAATTTTTTTTTTCAATAATTAATCAAGCTTTTTTATTTTTAACCTAATTAAATTGTTAATAACAAAGTGAAAAATAACAATTTTATAATTTTTCCAACGGGAATTTCTTCTGAGACCTTTCCAAAATAGGTCCAAAAATGGAAAAAAAAAATCAGATTTGTTATTTAATAATTATCGCACTTACAATGTTCATGTTCAAGTAGGAAAAAATTGTTAATTAACTAATGCATAATTAATAGAAATATCGAGATAAAAAAATTTTAACTGAGGGTTATTGTTCATAAATCTATCCAGTAGATGCCTGAATTTTTTCAATTTTTAATTTTTATATTGATTAAGTTTAAATAATATTTATTCATTAAAGGTCCAAAGTGGGTAGCGCTTACGCAAGCCGGAATCACCGTTTTCGGCCCTATTTTCAACACACTGGGAAAATTATAAATATTGGTCCTACAGTTCCGGCTGGTATAGTTTTTATTTTTTAAATTTCCTTCTCTTTTTGAATAATTTTTCAAATTTGAAAAATATCATACAGTTTTTGAGATATTTGCAAAAAACCAAACCCCATTTTTTTTCAGTTAATTGTTTATAACTTTTGCAATTTTTGCAAGCTGCTCTTGAATTTTGTCAAAAATCATCTATCTAAATCGAATGACACCTCATTCATATTTTTCGAAGGCTGAGAAAAAAGTTTGACCCAAAAAGCACTTGCTGACTGGACTATAATAATATAAAAAAATCGGTGACAAGATTATTCATACTCAAATGTTGCAAATTATTCAATGAATAATAAAACCTCCATTTTACCATAAAATTTAACCTTGGATTGTAAACAAAAAACAAAACTGGACAACAAGTTTCAGCCAAACAATATCCATCATCAGGCACAAAAGATAAATTGCACCTACAACACAATCAAATAGTTCACAAAAAAATTGGTATGAAAATTAAATTAAATTAATACATTTCCTAAAACTTTTTAAAAAATTAAAAATTTCAAATACAACAAGTATGTAGTTACTTTGATATTTTCAATTTTTCAAACATTTTATTAATTTAATTTAATTTTCATACCAATTTTTTTTTAGTGAACCATTTGATTATATTGTACGTGCAATTGATTTATTTTGCCTGATGATGGCTATTGTTTAGCCGAAACATGTAGCACCGTTTTGTTTTTTATTTATAACCTAAGAATAAATTTTATTGTATGACGTTTTATTATTCATTTAACATAAACTAATTAAAACAAAATTTAAACCCATTTAAATTGATAGTCTGTTTAGATGTAATTGAACAATGTTTTATAGGTTATAATGTTTCAAGATGAAGAGAATAAATGAACATATTACGAGGGTGCGTCATAATGAAAAATAATGAGGTGGTATTAATATAATAAATATTATTGCTTGGAAACAGTGATTAAGAGCCTATCGTTTATATTAATTTGTGTCATGGTAGGTATAAAAGTGTGACTGTGGTTTTAAAAATTATAAATTTCCTATTTACACAAAAATAAAAAAATACTTATAATTTATAGAACTTGTCAATCATATCTATAACAAATATTTATCAAAGCTAACCGTAGGTGAGCTTTCTTTGTCGTGACTGGGATTGATAACTTTTGTCCACGAAATTATGCTTCAAGTGATTCTATGATAACGAAAATTTTACTGCAGTTATATGACTACACAAACCGGGTTGTGACGTAGCGGAAATTTTAAAATTTGACAATTTAACCGCTAAAAATTGAACTCTTTAAATGCCAAAAAAAAACAATGCTTGATTGACTTTTAAATAAATGAAATTTTTTGAAACAAAGATAGTAGTAAAAAACTTTCTAAACCATCCACTCCGAGCAATTCGGAGCAATCAAATCAATAGAACAAACTTTTTTACTAATGTCTTTCGAAGAGCTTCATTTATTATTAATAGTCAAAAGCTTTGTTTTTTTCCTTGTTCTAAATATATTTGGTTTCCACAAATCTGATTTCTTATAAATTATTTATTAATAAATATACATTTTTTTAAATAAACACACATACTGGCTTCTTCTTTAGCGGCTGCGGGTTCGCTTCATTAATAGGAATTTATGACCGCCTAGGCGCCTAGTAATGAAAATCTCACAGCGAATTATAATTTTTAGTTAGTAATTCTCAATGTAATTCTATAAATATGCTCTGTTTAATTGCAACGTTTGTACTATAGGCCTGATGATGGTACCGAAACTAGCTGCCAGTATCTCTTTAATTAATTATTAAATAATTTGTGGTACTCGAATTTGGATTTTTATTTCTTCCTATTTGGACCACATTTGAGATTATGGATAACCTTCTTCAATTCAATAAATGCATGATAAAAGTTCTTATTTAGGGTGGTAAAATTAACTGATAAACGCCATCCACTTTTAATCAATACTTGACCTCTGTCTCACCGACTATAATTACAATTAAAATGTAAAATTATTTATTCCGATTTATCTTTGGATAGATGTCGGGACGAAGGGCGTCGCGACGTCGAATATTGCTATTTCTGCTTTTAGTATTAGTAGTTTTATTTGTGAAAATAGACTGGTCTCCTGTAGATATTATTAGTTTGTTTTGTAAATATAGGTACTAGATTTTGAAGAAGTAAAACAGAACAGTTTGTCGAAATTATGGGCGTCGGTGTCTCGACTGTAAATACTAAAACTTCGGTGACGGTGTTGGTAGTTTAAAATTTGTAATTTAACTGCTGTTTTTAGAGCTTAGAACTAGATGACGTTACAAATACGTTGCTTATACGATACCAAATCCCCAGGTTGACGTCAGCAATTGACGTATTCATAACGTCTTAATCAAGTGAAAACTCACAGCTCCGTGACGTCGGCAGTTGACGTTTATTATGTCAAACCTTAACGTCTTGGCACAAAAATAAATTAATACAGAAGCGAAGGTTATTGTCGGCCCTTTTGATGTAGTCATGATCAAAATTTGAGTAACAGTTGGATTTTCTACAGCTTAATACACTAGAAAAATATTTGTAAGTCTAGATTGACGAATTTACTAATTTTGAACATTTTTCCAGCAGAAACTTTACTCAAATTTTGACCATCTCTACATCAGGAACGTTCGCTTCTGTATTAGTTTATCTTCTGTGATCTTGGTAACTTCATACTGACGTATATTTCACGTCACACTGACGTAGATTTTGTAATAATTTACTGCCTCCTGCTTACATGATTATTATTTTTGACTGGTAACTAGTTTTGTTATACAATAACATCACCAGACTAATACGAATGTTATGATATATTGTAACAAATATTAGTCTGATGATGTTATTGTATACCGAAACTGGTCACTAGTCAAAAATAATAATCATATAAAAATCATTAAACGTTGTTTTATTTATCAAAATATTAAATGGATTATTGTTCAGCTAAACACAATATAGAATTGAAAAATTTATAGATATTAACCACTGCAAAATATGAAATGTGAATTTTCACCCAATTCACCCAATTTTCTATCATTGTCATAACGTAACCTGTAAAATTTGTTTTCAAAGTGATCCTCACAGAAACGCAATCGAATATTTCAGATGATTTCAGATCTCTCTTTCTTAACCAAGTTTATATTAGTTGACATTTGAATTCACAAGACATTAATTATGAGGATTATAACTCATTATTAAATTCCAAAAATATTTTTATTCTTTTGTAAAGACGGTCTATTTACTAACGGAGTGACGTCACGAGCAGAATGAGCAAGGCGGCTAGCACTTGCGCGCGAAAAATGTAAAGCGATAAATTCAAAGTAATATTTATAGCACTATTGTGTTTTAAAAAATTTATATAAGAATAAAATTTTATTCACAACTTCCAACAAACAAAAATAGGTTATGTGTGCTTCTTGAATACTAAATTTTTTAAACGGTACCTTATTTGGTACTTATAAGAATATACTACAATATAGTAGTCATATGTAGAGTGCAAGGGGTGCTAGAAGTTTAATATAATTCGAAAAATCTACAACTCCGCGTTGGAGTTGGCAATACATAAAGTTCAAGTCAAAAATCCAACTTGTAGTCGGGCTATAAATTGAGTATAAAAACCCTGCAGGAAGAGAATAGTTTTGGGCAAATCTTTCAGCAAAAGGTAATCAATATTAATAATTTTGAAGAAAAAATAAATCGTAAGGTTTAGATTTATTGATTTTACTTGAAGACCTACAAATTAACGTAGCTCCTGCTGATGACAATTAACATGTGTACATGTTAAACTTAATGAGTAATTTCCTGCAAGATTAACAGGAAAAGAACAATTCGCTTGTTATTTATTAACACTCCAAATTTGAGTAAATTTAGAATTTTTTTCTAGAACTATGTTAAAGTTGAATATTTTATACCGACAGTTGATAATATAAAGAAGAAGATTAGAAATGCATTTCAAAATATTTGTACTGATTTTAATACATTGACTGCCAACCATCAGAAAATTACTATTCAAACTACAAGATATCTCTGAGTTAGCAGTTAACTTATTAAATATCAGCATATCTTTGAAATCTGTATAAATATTCTAGGAAGATTACTTTTTACAAGAAATGTAAATACAAGGAAAAAAATATAAAAATCTTGTTAATTCATGATTTTAAATTACTTTCCCGACCCACCTCCAAAAAGAAAAAGTATTGTGAAAGAGCTAAAAGAAATTTTCGAGATAAAGATGGAAATATTCATTTTGAGGTCACCTGAGATGATTAAGACCATTTCCAGATGGAAGTCTGTCTGTTTGTCTGTCTGTGTGTGTGTGTTCTTTAATGATAGAGGTCATATGTTTAATCCAATTGAGCTAAAATTTGGTATATGAATTTGGGTTACCCGTCAAAAGAACCCATTCATTTTTGTACGACATCTGTCAAACAGAAGTGGCACTATAAGAAAATGACAAATGCAATATGTCACGGAATTTGACTGTCAATCTGTCATTTGAAAGCCCTTGAAAAGTTCTATTCAGAATAGTTAAAACTGTTTTTCCAACTATCACCTGTCAATAATAAAAAAATGTCAAAATTTGAAACTTTAACATTAAATATCTGAATAAGTATTCATGAATACTCGTCTGGAAAGTTTTGGAGCAACACAGCCGATTTTTTCGGGAAATTTGTGAGTAAAAAGAGGGTAAATTTAGATTAAAAAATGCAAATTTTCAATAAAACAGAAAAGACAAATCGCAATTTTTTCAGGAGAAAAGGGGAAATTTTTGAGTAAAAAAGAAGGTAATTTAGGTCAAAAAACTACAAATTTTTAAGAAAAAAAAAGACAAAAATGTGCCAAATTTTCAAGAGAAAAGGGGAAATTCAGGTCCAAAGATGCAAATTTTCTAGAAAACTAAAAATGCCAAAAAGTGCAATTTTTTCAAGAGAAAAGAGGGGAAATTTTTGAGTGAAAGAGTGAAAATTTAGTTCCAAAAATACAAACCTTTAAGAAAAGAAAAGGAAAAAAGTGAAATTTTTTAAAGGGGAGAAATTTTCAAGGAAAAAGAGGGGAAATAAGTACCAAAGAATTGCAAAATATTTGAAGAGGGTATTATCGAAAAAACTCTCATGTTTGAAGAAAAAGATGGGAAAATTTCAAGAGAAAAGAAGAGAAATTAATGTCCAAAAAATGCAAATTTGAAAACGAAAACAAAAATTCAAAAAAATGTCAAGAAAAGAGGGAAAAAAATGCAAAAAATTTGAAAACAATATTATCTAAAAAAGTCTAATTTTTTGAACAAAAAGTGCCGAAATTTTCAAGAAAAAAGATGGAATAAAGCGAGATTTTTGCAAGGGAAACGAGGGAAATTTGTGAGAGAAAAGAGGGGAAATTTAGGTCCAAAAATTGAAATTTAAACAAAAATTAAAGACCAAGGAATGCTATTTTTTTAAGAGTGGAAAAAAGGAGATTTAAATAGAAATTTTTGAGAAAACAAAAAAGTCAAAAAGTGTAATTTTTTTAAGAACAAAAAACAGAAATTTTTTAGTGAAAATAAAGTAAATTTATATACAACAATACAAATTTTTAAGAAAATAGTGTCAAAAAAGCCATTTTTTTCGATAAAAAAGAGTGGAAATTTTCAAGAGAAAAGAGGGGAAAAAGTACCAAAAATTGCAAAAAATTTAAATAGAGAATAATCGAAAAAACTTATATTTTTGATGAAAAACAGGAAAAATTTTCAACAGAATGTAGAGAAAAAAAGCACTAAAAAAGTGCAAAAAATTTGAAGAGAAAGGTGGAAAAAATTGTCATTTTTTAAAGAAAAAAGAGGGGAAATTCTCAAGAGAAAAAAGGGGAAAAACTGAATGACAGAAAATGCCATTTTTTTTTAAGAAAAAAACGGAGAAATTTTCAAGAGAAAATAGGGAAAAAAGTACCCGAAAAATGCAAAAAATCTGAAAAGACAATTATTGAAATAATTCACATTGTTGGAAGAAAAAAGAGGAGGAGAAATTTTCTTGGAAAAATAGAGGAAAAAAGTATACGAAAATTACAAAAAAATTTAAAAAGAAAATTACACCAAAAATTCACATATTGTTTTTAAGAAAAAAGGCAGGAAAGAAATTTCCAATATTTTTCTGTGTGTATTCTTGTTAATAAAAAAAGAAAACATACATAAAGAATAATCAAATAACACGTAAAAAAAATGAACATGAAAATGTTGGTAATTTTTACTTTCCCGACCCACCTCCGAGAAGGGAAAGTATTGTGAACGAGCTAAAAAATTTTTCAAGATAAAATGGAAATATCCATTTTGAGGTCACCTGAGATGATTAAGACCATTTTCAGATGGAAGTCTGTCTGTCTGTCTGTGTGCATTCTTTCACGATAGAGGCCACAAGTTTAATCCTATTGAGCTGAAATTTGGTATATGGGTTTGGGTTACCCGTCAGAAGAACTCATTAGTTTTTGTAAGAAGTCTGTCAAACGGAAGTGTCACTATAAAAAAACGACAGATGCAATATATCACGTAAAGCCCTTAAAAAGCTCTATTTAGAACAGTTAAAATTATTTCTCCAACTGTCACCTGTCAATAATAAAAAGATGTCAGAATTTAAAACTTTAACATTGAATATCTGAAAAAGTATTCGTCGGAAAAGTTTTAAGGCCACACAACCGATTTTTTTAATAATATTATTCATGTTTGCAATTTGATTTTGCTGGATTATTATACAATTTAGCTACAACATTTATTCTTATCTGTAAATTTAGTTAATAATAATAATTATTATTTGTCCTTAATCAAAATATCCTATTGGTCAGATTTAGTCGAAACTTATTTTATTCTGTTTAGATTTATTTATTTAATAAACTCAATAAATTTAACAAAACTTTGAACTATTAACTACAACTAATTAGTTCGTAATTAGTTATAAGATATAAAATTAGTTAGAAACCAAACTTACCAATATGTACTAAGAAGGGGAAAACTTTTATTTCGTTTTTTTTTTTTTAAATCACATAATGAACTACCCATTAGGGGTAGAATAAGTAAAAATTAAAAATGATGGTACTCGAAAAAAATTATACGGAATTATTACGAAAGTAAATGAAAGTATTTTTACTTTTATTTACATTTTTATTTTTTACTTATTCTATCCTTAATGGGTACTTCACTATAAAAATTTTTTTCACTCCTTCTTAGTACTTAATATTGATGAGTTTGGTTTCTAACTAATTTTATATCTTATAATCTATAACTACGAACGTTTGTATCTTTAATCCTGATGATGGTTAGTGGCCGAAACTAGTTGCCTGCTAGTACTATACATTTTTATAATTAAAATCTGTGGTACCTGAGTTTGTGCTTAATTACCTGAAACTTTGGACCACATTTGAGAAATGGATAACCTTTGGGTTTTTTTTTTATTGTAATTTAATTTTGACTTCCCCTGTATATACTGCATGTAATAATAAAAATCGGTTGTGTCGCCCCAAAAATTCCCGACAAGTCCAATTTCGTGACATTTCGTGACATTGCATCTATCATTTTTTGATAGTGACACTTCCGTTTGACAGATGTCGTACAAAAATTAATGAGTTCTTCCGACGGGTAACTCAAACCCATATACCAAATTTCAGCTCAATCGGTTTAAACCTGTGGCCTCTATCGTGTAAGAATGCACACAGACAGACTTTTATCTGGAAATGCTCTTAAACATTTGAGGGGACCTCAAAATGGACATTTCCATCTTTATCTCGATTTTTTTTTTAGCTCGTTCACATTACTTTGCTTTCTCGGAGGTGGATCGGGAAAGTAAAAACTTAAAAAATCTCAAATGTCAAAAAATTTTTTCAAAAATCAAAAAATTTTCAAAATATTTTCAAAAAAATCTCAAAAAATTTTTAGACGTTTCAAAAACATCTCAAAAATCTCCAAAAATTCTTTAAAAATCTAAAAATTCACAAAGAATCTCAAAAAATTTAAAACGTCAAATTTCAAAAAATTGAAAATAGTAAATGTCACAGAAACTCAAAAATTTGATCAAAAAATCTCAAAGAATTCAAAGAAAAAATCTGAAAAATCTTAAAAAACCTCAAAAAATATAAAAAATTTCAAAAAACCTAAAAACACAAATTCAACAAACCTCAAAAACTCTTTAAAAATCTCATAAAATCTCTAAAAAATCTCAAAAGATTCATAGTCTTAAAAAACTCGAATGAATTTCAAAAAAATTTCAAAAAATCTTAAAAAATATTAAAAAATCTCAAAAAAACCAAAAAATCTCAAAAAACCTTAAAACACTTCAAAACATTCTTAAAAAAATCTATAATTTTTTAAAAAATCTAAAAAGTCCCAAAGAATCTCAAACAATCTGAAAAAATCTCAAAAAACCTCTAAAAATCTCAAAAATTTCAAAAAAACTCAAAAATATCAAAAAACTTGAAAAAAACTTAAAAAATCTCAAAAACAAATTGAAAAGAAAAATTTGACAAAATTGGAAAAGATTGTAAAAAAATTGAAAAAAATCCACGAATTCTTTTTCAGATATTTAATGTTAAAGTTTAAAATTTTGACATTTTTTTATTTTTGACAGGTGACAGTTGGAGAAGTAATTTTGACTGTTCTAAATAGAGTTTTTGATGGACTTTCAAATGACATATTGCAAGTCGAATTCCGTAACATATTGCATCTGTCATTTTTTGATAGTGACACTTCCGTTTGACACATGTTATACAAAAACTAATGATTTCTTCCAACGGGTAACCCAAACCCCTGTACCAAATTCCAGTCCAATCGGATTAATACTTTTTAATAGCTTCTTTTGAGGGGTAACCCAAAACCCTATACCAAATTTCAGCTCAATCGGATTAAACGTGTGGCCTCTATCGTGGAAGAATACACACACACACACAGACCGACAGACAGACTTCCATTTGGAAATGGTCTTAATCGTCTCAGGGCACCCAAAAATGGATATTTCCGTTTTTATTTCGAAATTTTTTTTTTAGCTGTTTCACAATACTTTCCTTCTAGGAGGTGGGTCGGGAAAGTAAAAACATAATATGTTACTACAAAATAAATTTTTACCCCAAAAAATATGATTTTAGATTGTTATATTTGTAATATACCAAATGTTGAAATTATTATGATTTTGTTCTAAAATAACCTACATTATTTTACCGAAATTTAAACTAGGGCCCTGTGTATATTTAAATTTTTTTTTAATTTTTTTTTGATAACGAATATATCGGACAAATTTGCATATAACGTAATTTTAATCTTACCTTTAAGAGCGTTACCTTCCTTGGTACAAACTTTGGTTCCCAAAACGCAGTCGATGTAATTCTTCATAATTCTATCATTATTTAACACTGTTTCTGTATCAATGGTCCTTAAGACTTTTAAATGTTCCTCAAGAGTTTTTCCGAACACTACCACCATCATCCCCATTAAAAATACAAAAAGACACAAGCGATTCATTGTTGTTAACTGAATGAATTTGGTTATAATAAATCTTAAATGGGATTTATCTTTTATATATGATTTTATATTGTGACGTAGAAATGTTTTTTTTTTTGGTTTTTATTATGAAATAATAATCCAGTAATTTTTTTTAAGACAATTAAAAAATATGAATAATTTCAATGTTTTTAGTGAAGGTGAATAAAAAAATGTATATTTGGTAATTAAATAAACATACTAATTAATTAAGTTTATAAAAAAATTGTAATGGAATTTTTTCAGATTATAATCTCGATGTTTCTGTGTAAAATTTAAATTTTTAGGACGTGATAATCTTTCCCGGAAAATTCTTGTCCGGACACAAGTCAAATTATTAAAATTTTTAGGAAAGCGATTTTAAATTTTTTACTTTTGAAAATTAATTAGTTAATAACATATATTCAAGGTCTCGATTTCCCGAACCTTAAGGTTTTTTTATAGGATATTTTTTACAGAAAATTGCAAAATGATCTGTCTTTTCTTTTTTAATAATAAACATAATACTCAGTATATCGTCATCACTAACCAAAACTATACTTTTTGTATCAATCTACGTACGTTTCGCTAACTATATTAGCATCATCAGGAGTTGATGATGGTCACAAAGTTAGCGAAACATATATAGAGTGATAAAAAAATGTAGTTTTTCTATTTCTTCATTCAATGTTTTTGCGTATTCGCAGTTTTATTAATTATTTTTTTTCCGACTTTTGTTTTTTATCCCATTTGTGTTTTTCCACCAACTTAGCTAAACAAGGTTCTTCTCTTAGTCATTATTTGTTTCCCGGCTTTTTTTTTTGTATATTTGTTTTTTGCTCCATTTTTGTTTTCCCCCTCCAACTGTTACTATTAGCCCTGTTTTTCTATATTGTTTTTGTCCCATATTTGTTTCCTCCTTTTTTCCCTTCATTTTTGCCTATTTACTTTTCTTTTCCCAATCACTTTTTTCATTGTTTGTCATTTTTCGCGTTTTTCCATTTTTTCCTTCTTTTTTCACTTTATTTTTTCCCTAATTTATTCTTTTTTTCTCTTTTTTAATTCCATGTTTTTTTCTCACACTTGTTCTGTTTTTTAGCCACCTTTTGCATTAAAAAACATTATTTTTTCCCGCTTTTGTTTCCTTTTTTTTCCCTTTATATTCGCCAATTTATTTTTCTTTTTTCCCTCACGTTTTTCCATTGTTTGTCATTTTTCTATTTTTTCCATTTTTTCCTTTTTTTTTACTTAATTTTTTTTTCGCCCCAGCTTATTTCTTTAATCTTATTTTATTACACTTTTTTTTTAATTTTTTTTATCACTTTTGTCTCCCTCTTTTATAATTCCATGTTTTTTTCTCACTCTTGTTCTGTTTTTTAGCCACCTTTTGCATTAAAAAATATTATTTTTGCCCCGCTTTTGTTTA
Source organism: Neocrepidodera transversa (assembly GCA_963243735.1). Classification (NCBI taxonomy): domain Eukaryota; kingdom Metazoa; phylum Arthropoda; class Insecta; order Coleoptera; family Chrysomelidae; genus Neocrepidodera; species Neocrepidodera transversa. The sequence continues at coordinate 9,179,532 of OY725347.1, forward strand.
CTTTTTTTCCCTCTATTTTCGCCAATTTATTTTTCTTTTTCCCCTCAGGTTTTTCCATTGTTTGTCATTTTTCTATTTTTTCCATTTTTTCCTTTATTTTTGACTTTATTTTTTTCTTTTTTTTTCGCCCCAACTTATTTCTTTAATCTTATTTTATTATACTTTTTTTAATTTTTTCCCACTTTCCCCCTCTTTTATAATTCCATGTTTGTTTCTTTTATTTCTCACTCTTGTTCTGTTTTTTAGCCACGTTTTGCAATAAAAATATATTATTTATGCCCCACTGTTGTTTACTCCAGTTATCAGTTTATTTTCGCTTATTTATTTTTCTTTTTCCTCCCACTTATTTCCATTGTTTGTTATTTTTCTCTTTTTTCTATTTTTCCCTCCGTTTTCCTTATTTTTTCTATTTTTTCTTTTTTCCATCCTAGTTTATTTGTTTAATTTTATTTTATTATAATATTTTAAATTCTTTACCACTTTTTGCCCCCACTTTTATAATTCCATCTTTTTTCTTTTATTTCTCACTCTTGCTCTGATTTTTAGCCACCATTTGTATTAATAAATAATATTTTTGTCCCACTTTTGTTTACCCCTTTGTCCCTTTATTTTCGCCTATTTATTTTTCTTTTTCCTCTCACTTTTTTCCATTGTTTGTCATTTTTCACTTTTTTCTATTTATTCCACCTTTTTCCTCTGTATTTTTTCCCCAATTTTTTCTGTTTTTCGCCTAAATTTATTTCTTTAATTTGATTTTTTTGCACTTATTTTAAATCTTTTGATACTTTTCCCCCTTCTTTTATAATTACAATTTTTTTTCTTTTATTTCTCACTCTTGTTTTGTTTTTAGCATTAAAAAATATTATTTTTACCCCACTTTTGTTTTATCTTTTTTTCCCCTTATTTTCGCCTCTTTTTTCCCCCCACTATTTTCCATTATGTCATTTTTCGCTTTTTTCCATTTATATCCTCCTTTTTCCACTTTATTTCTTCCCTCTTTTTTTCGCTGTAGTTTATTTGTTTAATTTTATTTTATTTCACTTTTTTTAGATTTCTTACCACTTCTTCCCCCCTTTTTTATTTTTCCATGTTTTTTTCGTTTATTCCTCATTCTTGTTCTATTTTTTAACCACCGTTTGTATTAAAAAATATTATTTTTGCCCCACTTTTGTTTTCTTCTCTTTTTCCTTTATTTTCCCCTAGTTATTTTTCCTTTTCTCCTCTTTTTTCTATTGTTTATTTATTTTTCTCCTAATTTTTTTTCCGCCCCAGTTTATTTCTTTAATTTAATTTTATTGCATTTTTTTTAAATTTTGTACTACTTTTTCCCTCTTCTTTTATTTTTTAGTGTTTTTTTCTTTTATTTCTCAATCTGGTTCTATTTTTTAGCCACCTTTTGCATTAAAAAATATTGTTGTTGCCCCACTTTTGTTACTTCTTTTTTCCCTTTATTTTCGCCCATTTATTTCGCTTTTTCCTCTCACTTTTATCCATTGTTTGTTATATTTTCATTTTTTCCATTATTTCTTCCTTTTTCCAATTTTGTTTTTTCTATTTTTTTCCTTTTTTCGCCCCAGTTTATTTCTTTAATCTTATTTTATTGCACTTTTTTTTAAATTTTTTACCACTTTTTCCCCCTTCTTTAATAATTCCATGTTTTTTTCTTTTATTTCTCATTCTTGTTCTGTTTTTAGCCACCTTTTGCATTAAAAAATAATATTTTTGCCCCCCTTTTGTTTACCCCGTTTTTTCTCTTTATCTTTTCCATAACTTTTTCCCTTTTTCCCCTTTTCCCCACTTTTTTCGTCTATTTTTTATATGTCGCTATTTTTCCCATTTTTTTTCTCAATTTTCTCCTTCACTTTTTCCCATTTTTCTCCACTTGTTTCCCTCTCACTGTTTTCTTTAATTTTCATTTTTTGTCGTTTTTTAATTTTTTCCACTTTTAACTTTTTTTTCATTTTTCCATGTTTTTTCTATTTCTCTAACCTAATTATTTTAACTTAACTTTTTTTTCCTTTTTACCTCCATTTATTCTTTCCTATTATCGCTTTTTGTCCCGTTCTTATTTTCGCCCTAATTTTTTCCCATTTTTGTTTTTTTTTCACCACATATTTTTCTCCGATTACTTTATGTTTTTTATTCCATTTTGTCCACATTTTCTTACATCTATTATTTTACCTTTCTCCTTCTTTTTAACAATTTTTGTGTGCCACTTTTGTTTACTCCGTTTTTTCCTATTTATTTTCCTTTAAATATTTTCTTTTTTCCCTTTTATTTTTCGCTTTTAATTTTATTTTAATCCCTTTACTTTTCGCCTAATTTTTCTTTTTTTCCGTTTTTTTCATCCATTTTTTCCTTTGATTTTCATTTAATGCTCATTTTTTTATTTTTCCCACATTTAAATATTTTTTTCGTTAATTTCCCACTATTTTATTTTCACTTGCCATATTTTATTTTGTTTTGTTTTTCTATTCTACTCACTCTAACCTAAACTATCTTTGTTGTTCCTTTTTCTCACCTTTTATTGTCCTCCCTTTTCCTCCTTTTTCTCTAGTTTCCCCCTTTTCCAATTTTACCTTTTTTACCTCCTTTTTGCATAAAGTTTACTACTTTTATTTCTCTCAATATTTTTCCCCCTGTTTTTGTCCCATATTTTTACTCTACGCTAAGCTCTTACTCTACTCTGAACTATTACTCTACCCCGAGCACATTTACTCTACCTTGAGGTAACGTTATTTTTCATGTTTCTTCCTTTCTCTTTCTTTTCCCTTTTAATTCCCATTTTTTACGAATATACAAGAAAGGATTGTAAGAAAAAATGATTCTAAATTTTTGCATAGGTCCTGTATCTAACTATTATTCGGGTAATAATTAAGTGGTATTAGAAATATTATTTAGAAATATTTCTATTATTTGGTAGCCTTAAAAAATTTATTCATTGTTGTACATTGTGTAATGAAACACCCCGTATATGTCTGTATTAAATTATATATTTTAATTTATTGCTAAACCATATTTTTAAATTAGTTTTTATATTAATAACTGTTGAGTACCAAAGTCAATCTAATTAATATTTATAATGCATATTTTTATGTTAATTTTTGTTTTTCTTTTATATCAAAGGAAGTTATTAATAATTATCTTCTAGTCAATTTGTTAGAATTTATTTTTTAACGTTACCATAGAACATCAAAACACCATTCATCAAGTCTATTATAATTATTTTTCTTCCACTGCACTATTGCATAGGCGTCATAATAGGGGATTAGATCACTAGATAATTATTATTATCTTATTTTGATTTAAATAATCCTTAAAAAAATTTACGTTATTGTTGTTTTAATGTATATTAAATATTTTATTGATTTCTTACTAAAAAAAAGGGCCGGTTCTACAATTCAAGTATATACCGAGAATAAGCAATACCCAGAATAATCTTTGAAAGTTGCGTTCTACAATCGCCGGATAAAATAATTCTTGGTATAAATGACCGGATAAGTTATACTACAGAAATCGACTAGATATACTAGGGAATATCTTTATTCTCGGATTCTATTGGTCGAACGCAATTTGATGAGATTTGACTTATTTCATTTATGTGTCATTTATACTCCTCGTGGTTAACCAACAAATGTTTTCTTAAAAAGTTATTAAAAATAGATATTTTTTTTTATTTTGTACCTAAAAACTGTTGTTGGAATAATGGATCCGCTCAATATAAATATTTTTGAATCTGATGAAGAGGAGGAACTTGATCAATTAGTATTTCCTAGACATCCAAAAGTGTCTAAATATCAATATGTTTGTAATTCCTCACTTTTGTAATTAATTTTAATACAATTTATTTTTTATAGTGCTAATTATTTCGAAGAACTCGACGACTTGGAGTTTTTCAAACGTTTTCGGTTGCAAAAGATGACTTTTGCAATGTTATTGAACATAATAGAAGAAAAAATTAAAAGCGATTCAAATCGAAACAATGCAGTGTCCTCAGAATCAAAATTATTTGGTACCTCAAGATACTACGCTACGGGAAGTATGTTGATCGCAGCTGGAGATTTCGCAGGAGTGAGCAAAACTTCAGCCTGTATCATTGTAACCCAGCTAACTGCGGCAATTGCATCCTTAAGGCAGAGGTATATAAAGCTTCCAGAAACATAAGAAGAACAACAAGCAATAAAAGAACAATTTTACAGAATTGCATGATTTCCTCATGTAATAGGTGTAATAGATTGTACCCATATTCGCATACAATCACCAGGTGGAGATGAAGCAGAACGGTACCATAATCGAAAAGCATATTTTTCGTGGAATGTCCAAACTGTATGTGATGCTCGCTTATGTATAATGGATATTGTGGCACGATGGCCTGGGTCTACACATGATCAGACAATTTTTAATAATAGCAGGATCAAGGGAAGGCTAGAGAATAATCAATTTGGGTCATCAGTTATTTTGGGGGATAGGGGCTATGGAAATTCGAATTTTTTGGTTACGCCTTTGGAACACCATAATACACGAGCAGAAATTCTATATGACGAATCCCAGATACGTACACGAAACTGTGTGGAAAGAGCATATGGTGTATGGAAACGAAGGTTCCCTATTCTTTCTGTTGGTATGCGGGTTTCTCAAGACAATTCCAAAGCAATCATTGTTGCAGCAGCAGTTCTTCACAACCTTGCCATACAAGAACATGAAGATGAACCTCCTAATGACAATCGAGTAGAAGATGTGCCTGTACCCTTACCTTATGCCCATAATGAGGTCATCCAGGAAAACAACAGCTCATTGATTAATAATCATTTTAGAAATTTACTGTAAGCGTAATATAATACGTTCAGGTACATAAAATTGTTTTTATTCTTAATTAATGTTTTGTCTACAGATGGACCACCTCCCGTCTTATACATCATCTGCTTCATGCCAGCATTTTCCTTCTTTGTCCTTCCAGTGGCACACTGAGTATTGAATTCCACTTCGATTTTGTTCCATTCTGCATATTTAGCAGCATTGGAAGTGAAATCAATTTTCTTACATTCTAAAATAATAATAACAATGATTTCAAGATATTATATAGTAGAGTACTTTAGATGTATGCACCTAACGAAAATGTTTTTCATTCATAATTTTTTTGTTTAACAAAAAGTCTACAAGCCACAACTTTTATGATTTTATTATACTATTTTTTACTTACCAATAATTTCTTTGTGTTTCTCTACAAGAGCTGCTAACACTTCTACTTCACTATTGCTAAAGTTCTTATACCTTTTTTTGTCCGTATTTAGTAAAAAAGGTCAAATATACAATAAAAACAACGAAAATAAAAATAAAATACAATTAAAAGATCGAAAAAAAAATTCCTGTCGGTAGGGTCGATAGGGGAGGTAGATTTCTATTGTCTAAATTTGATCATCCTTCCCCACTCCACGATATGGTCAGATCTAAAAAAGTTTCAAACAATTAAGTTTTATAATAATTAGAACATGAAGAAAGTCTAATGACCTGTTTCAATATTTTTAAAAATAGCGGAGATATGAATTTTTTTAAATTTCAACCACCTCCAGTTCCATCCCCGTGGGTCGGATGAAAAAAAGTTTCACACAAATTAGTTCTATAATAGTTAGAACACAAAAAAAGTCTTTTGACCTGTTTCAATATTTTTGAAAATGGCGGAGATATAAATTTTTTGAAATTTCAACCCCCTCCAGATCCATCCCCGTTGGTCATATGAAAAAAAGTTTCAGATAAATTAATTTAGTAATAATCAAAGAGATAGTAAATATGTTATTTTTCACAAAAATAACATATTTACGACAAAAAAAAAGTACACTGTCGTATGCCTCTGTGATATTTAAAATGTATTTGAATTCGAAAAAGCGACCAAACAATAACGCTATAAAAATAATGAATAATATGCCCAAAAAAGTTTTCAAAACTTATGAGTAAGGTATGTATAAACAAAAAAAAAAAAAAAAAAAAAAAAAAAAAAAAAAAAAAAAAAAAAAAAAATGTATTGTTAATATAACTTTTAATATGTATGTCATTTTATCTTTTACAAACATTAAATAATTGTAATTAATTAATTTTTAGATCTGTAAACGAAGTAAATAAACATTTTTGAAAAAGCCTTCCATGTAAGGCGAAACGTTAAATAAATACTGGTATTTTATTAAAAAATGAACCCTATAACCAAGAAAATGAAACAAAAAAATTTTTTATACATATAAAAGGTTCAAGAATCAGATTAATATATACATATATATATAGAGTAAAGTAGAGTAAAATATTGGGGAGCAGCAAGAATAAAAGAACAAAGTGTACTCTTTTAGGATTTATTCCAAGCTTTCGAGCGTGGTTACGCTCATCATCAGGGAAGCTGTAAGTAATGAGCAACAAATTGGTACAATAAAATGGGGTATTACAGAAAAAAAAACATACCCCTAGTGAGATTGTTGTTCACAGGTTGTAAAATTAAAAATTGTTAAAATAAAGATTAAAAACACGTCCACATAATAAAACATTGTAAAACTTGTTCAAAAATAAAAATTGTTATTAAAAGATTTTTTTTGTTTAAAACCGTATTATTTAAAATTAATAAAATATTAAAATTGAATAGCCAAAAGCTGTATGCTATTAAATTTAAATCAAGTTTTTTTGTTCCTCGTTTTTTTGATTTTATACATTTAGCGCCAAATTTGTAGTTTATTTTGATGGACGATCTCCTCCTTGAAAGCCACACAGACCACAAAAATGGAAGTGTTAAAAAAGGGAGCAATAGGGCAACAGCTAATGAGACTGTAACCCTATTTGGGAGAGGAGACAAAGTGTACAGCTAATGAGACTGTACGTCCTTGTTGGGAAGAGGCCATGTTGTGTGACAGACAAAGAAGAGCCATGTCGTCAAAAATTAACCTATATGTCAATGAGGATTTATATATATATATATATATATTGATATGAAAATTTAAAATATGATGCCAGGTCATTTCAGATGTCATATCTAAGATGATCAATCCTGTTTGACTCAGTATCTTTAAATAATTTAAAAAAAAATAATCAAGTGTGAGAGAGAATTTTGGAATTTGTCAATATTTGGGGGTAATCAAAATAATTTAAAAATTGTCAAAGATAAAAATTTTGTAAATAAATTATGGTTTATAAAAAAAATATAAAAAAAATAGAAATAAAATAGTTGATTATCAAGGATAATACAAGAGTAATAAGAGAAGGTGAAACCGAGAAGTTAGAGCAATGTGAAGAAGGGAAGAATGATTAGATAAGACGGTAGAAAGAAAGAAACAGGGACGGACAATATTAAGAAAATAGAAAAAGACTAGAAGGTGAAACAAAACAGACTGAAGATAGGAACGATAGAAGAAACATAAACAGAAGAGCAAGACTGAAGAAAGTGAAGAGATCAGACATATTAACATGAACCCAACCTGGATTAAGATTTTTAGATAGGACATCTGTAGTGTACCTGGTGGTCCGTATCAATATATAGGTATATACCGATAAATTTTTTTTTACTGATTCTTATTCAGAAGGCCATAATCGGCGTAGCGCCCCTATTCCCGTTATTAAATCGATTACAATAGGTAGATTCCATATATGGAAATCTACCTAATACAACACAAACACGATTCACGAAAACGAGGGAAAAATGATCACACAGTAACCTCACAAATCATACAAATTTCTTCATTTATTTCTATATTATAACGTTGACTGCAAACATAACAAGTAAATTGTTATTTGTCATCCGTCAACATGTCAATAAAATGAACTAAAGTGGTCCGTCAGAACTACCCGTTCGTTAATCTCGGAATAAGCTATCCCTTCCTCGAGAGAGTATTGTAGAACGAAGTTATCCGGAGAATAGTTATACCAGACTTTATTCAGGTATTGTAGAACCCGCCAGTGTAAAAAAATATTTATTTTTTAAAAAATTTAGAAGTAACGCCCATATCATTATTCAACGAAGTTAAAAAGACAAAGCTCGTAGGTTTATATATATATACTCCCTGCCGTGAATTTTTATTTCATGCGGTAGGTACAAGACTCGAGTAGAATTAATTACTTCCAGGTTTCATAGGAATTTCTTTCCCGACCTATATATATTATTGCTTTGAAAAAGTAACCTTAATTAACTTTTGTATTATATTACTCTTGTACAAGAAAGAAGCAGCGCGCCAGGGCACAGGAATTGTAGTATCTCTTGTTGAATTTTCAAAGAAAAAGAACCGAGACTTCCAGACAACTTTAGCAGTTAATGTAATTTATTGAAGTAAGACAAAAAGGATTTCAGTCAATTCATTATCTTTTTTAACGGAACAGTGAGATTACCGAGTGGCGATAAAAGACCAAACTACAAAGGATTCGCTTGCATTTTTTATTTGAAGATTTTTGGTTAAAAAAGTGTGTGATAAAAGAAATTAAATTTTTTCTTCTTCGACATTCTTTTTGCGACTTTGGCTTTGGAGATGATTAATTTTCGTAAGTCAATTTTACTGGCTTGTCGCTACTTTAACGCTGCTTTTCCACAATTTAATATCCAGTTTTTTAGAGTTTCTTAACATCTCCGGTGTACTCTCTTTAATGATGTTTAAATTTTTTAGTCTGCGCAAAAATGTAATTGATTAAATTAAAAGATAATATAATAGCTTATTTTGTTAATAAAGTAAAATTTAATTTAATAACAGTTGAGTGATAATTTTATTATCAGTAATCTATTGCTTTATAAAAAACTTAATTTAAAAATAATAAATAAAAGACAAACAAAAATAAAAATTTTTCAAGGGCTTTCAAATGACATATTGCAAGTCAAATTCCGAGACATATTGCATCTGTTATTTTTTGATAGTGACACTCTCGTTTGACAGATGTCATACAAAAACCAATGGGTTCTTCTGACGAGTAACCCAAATCCATATAGCAAATTTCAGCTCAATCGGATTAAACGTGTGGCCTCTATCGTGGAAGAATACACACAGACAGACAGACAGAGTTCCAGCTGGAAATAGTCTTAGTCACCTCAAAGTGGATATTTTTATCTCGAAATTTCTTTTTAGCACTTTCTCGGAGGTGGGTGGGGAAAGTAAAATGAAAAAAATTAAAATACAAAAGCAAGAAATAAAAAAAACAGTACAATAAAAAAAAATCGGTTGTGTCGCCCCAAAACTTTCCCGACGAGTATATACAAATACTTTTTTAGATATTTAATGTTAAGGTTTCAAATTTTGACATTTTTTATTTTTGACAGGTGACAGTTGGAGAAATAATTTTGACTGTTCTGAATTTTTAATTCCAACTATTTTACAAATTTCAAAAATGCCGTCTTAAAAATTTCAAGAATTTAAAAATTTTTTATTATAAATGTTTTAAAAATTTCTAAACATTGTAAAAACAAATTTCAAAAATTTTAAAATTTTGAAGATTTTAAAAAAATTCCTGAGCTTGATAAATTTGGAAAATTTAAATATTTTATAATTTCAAAAACGCAAAATTTCAAAAATTTCATTATTTTCTAATTCCAAATATTTTACAAATTTCAAAAATGCCATCTTAAAAATTTCAATTATTATAAATAGGTATTTCGAAAATTTCTAAATAATGTCAAGACGGATTTTGAAAATTTTAAAATTTCCAAAGTTTAAAAAAATCCCGAGATTTCCAAATTTTGAAAATCTGAAAATTTCTAAACAATATCAAACCTAACTTATAATAATTTTGACTGTTCTGAATAGAGTTTTTCAAGGGCTTTCAAATGACATATTGCATGTCAAATTCCATGAGATATCTGTCATTTTTTGATAGTGACACTTCCGTTTGATAGATGTCGTACAAAAACTAATGGGTTCTTCTGACGGGTAACCCAAATCTCTACACCAAATTTGAGCTCAAACGGATTAAACGTGTGGCCTCTATCGTGGAAGAATACACACAGAAACACATGCACACACAGACCGACAGACAGACTTCCATCTGGAAATGGATATTTCCATTTTTATCACGAAATTTTTTTTTAGCACGTTCACAATACTTTCCCTTCTAGGAGGTGGGTCGGGAAAGTAAAATGAGGAAAGAAACGAAAACAATCAGAAAAAAAAGCAAAAAAATTCGAAAAAACTCAAAAAAAAACATTTGAAAAAGGAGAAAATAAATGGAAAGAACCGAAAAATCTAAAATTCAGAGGAATAAGAAAAAATTAGAAAACAAAAGGAACATAGAAAAAATAAAAATGGGAAAATATGAGGAAAAATTATAACATATCGAAAAAATTATGAAAGAACAAAAAAAAACAGAAAATTGAGAAAAAATAAGAAAAACCAAAAATAAAGTGGAAAAATCAATCTCTCTCTTTCTCACTTTTCTCTCTAAAGAAATTGAAAAAAATCGATAAAATCAGAAAAATAAGAAAACAAAAAAAAAAACAACAAAATAAAATCAGAAAAATAGGAAAAAAATTGAAAAATGCGAAAAATCGAAAGCACGAAAAAATCAGAGGAATCAGAAAAAATTAGATATACCTAACTAGAAACTAAAACAATGAAAGAAATAAGGAACCTTTTAAAAAATTAGAAAAACTCAGGAAGTATTGAATAAAAAATAAGATTAAAATTGTAAAATACGGAAAAAACAGAAAAATCTAAAAAAATGAAAAAAAATCGATAAAAAGGCAAAAAATTTAGGGTCCTTCCTTCAATCACTTTAATATATTTTGGTTAAAAAAATCTTAGTTATTTTTACACCATTCTCGGCCTTTTTCTTAAATTTTTATGATTTTTTGCGCCTTTTTTTCATTTTCTTTTTGGTTTTTTTCTATTTTTTCATTTTTTTCGTATTTTACAATTTGATTTTTTATTTTTTTGTTCTAATTTTTCTTTAAATTTTTTATTTTCTTTTCCGATTTTTTCGATTTTTTTCTCGTTTTTCTAATTTTTTCCAGATTTTTTTTAAATTGTCTCTAATTTTTTAGTTTTTTCCCATTTTTCGTTTTTGTTTTTTTCCAATTTCGCTTATTGGTCTGTTTTTCTATATCTTTTTTTTGGTTTTTTTTCTCATTCCTCTATGATTTTTATTTCAATTTTTCGGTTTTTCGATTTTTTCTTTTTTTTTTCATTTTTTGTTTTTTTGTAATTTTTTGCTTTTTTCGAATTTTTTCACTTTTCCCCCGTTTTCCCTGTTTTTACCTATTTTTTTCCATGTTCACTATTTTTTATTCTTTTCTCCATTTTTTCTATATTTCCTTATTTTCCTATTTTACATATTTTCCCAATTTCTCCCTATTTTTTCTGCTTCTACCGGTATTTCCTGTTTTTCTTATTTTTCCCATTTCTCCCCATTTTTCCTATTTTCCCGCATTTTTCACTATTTCTCCTGTTTTTTTCTTTTTTTTTCAAATTTCTCCCCATTTCTCCCTATTTTTCCTATTTTGAAAAATCACAAAAACAAATATAAAGGTGTATACAAAAATTTTAAAGATTGGTGTAGAAGTAAGAATGTTAACTCGTGTACAGAAAATGTATTTTTAGCATATATTAAGAAACTTAGCAATAAATATAAAGCATCGTCTCTGTAAACTTTCTACTCCATCCTTAATAACGTGAATAAAGTTCTTGCTCTGTACTTGCAGCTTAGTATTTATTTTTATAGTCGTAGATAAAGTATAGTATTCAACTTACGGTAATAGTCATAACTCACTTGATGAATTACAGCACTCGCCTGCGGCTCGTGCTACAAACTTCATCTACGTGAGTTATGACCTACATTACCGCTCGTTGAATAATATAATATTAAAAAAAGTTTTAGAACAAAGTTATATTAAAAAAAAAATGAATATTAAAAAAAAATTGTATTTAAATAGTTATTTGAATTTTAAAGGGCCTTGGGACCATGGTGTAAATTATTAAACTTTACCAAAAAATATCGATGTAAAAATATTTTTATTTAAATAAAATTTCTGTTTCATTAAATATTTATAATGAAAACGATAAATAATACATATACGTATATCCGTATAATTGATTTTACCAAAGCAAAATTATAATTGTTGTCATGTTGTAAACATCATTTATCCTATTGGTTGATGATGGTTTTCAATTATAGTTTTAACTGTAAAATGGTTCATAATTCCAATTTCTATGTAGCTCAATCTCATTAATTTATTGGTTGAATTTTGATATTCCATACATTTCACCCGGTTGCACTAATTTCAAATGTCATAGTTAATTTAACTTAACTGTTATATCAAAGTTATACCCGAAATGTTTAATAATAATAAATTAATACAAAATAATAGGTATTATCAATTTTTTTAGATTATTTTATTCACCTGCTAAATCATCCATTTCCGAGAATTTGATTGGCCTGTTTCTATTTTTTTCCAATTTTTTCTCGATTTTTTTCCATATTTTACTTTCCCTACCCACTTTCTAGAAGGGAAAGTATTGTGAACGAGCTAAAAAAAATTTGCGAGCTAAAGATAGAAATATCCATTTTGAGGTCACCTGAGATGATTAAGACCATTTCCAGATGGAAGTCTGTCTGTCTGTGTGTATTCTTCACGATAGAGGCCACCCATTTAATCCAATTGACATGAAATTTGGTATATGGGATTAGGTTACCCTGTTAAACGGAAGCGTCACTATCAAAAAATAACAGATGCAATATGTCACGAAATTTGATTTGCAACATGTCATTTGAAATTATTTCTCCAACTGTCACCTGTCAAATTTAAAAATAAATATCTGAAAAAGAATTCGTGGAAGGTTTTTGGGGAGATACAACCGATTTTTTTTCCAAGGTGATTATTACTAAAAAATTGAAAATTCTTTTAGGAGTTTAAGCATATACGTCGGAAGGGGAAAATAATATTTTTAAAATTAAGTACATAATTTTTTTATAAAATAAAACTGTCCATATAAATAATAAAAATTATTTCGGTACTTAGTTTCGGTTCATAAATGATCTTCAGGTCTAGAAGAAATAAATTCGTTTAATAAATTATAAAAATATAATTTTTATGGTAGAAAGAGTTACGTAAGGAAAAAACGTTATGCCCCCTCCAAGCGACCTTCACTCTCTTTCTCTTTCTACCTTGCTTATTTCTACAATAAGATGATTATTAAAAAAATTTGTTCTTATTCAGATTTTTTTTTATTATTTGATTTATAATTCACTATTTTCTATTTAATTTTTAATTTTGAAAAGATAGAGAGAAAGATGGGTTTTTTCAATTTTTTTTTTTGGTTTTTCAGATTTTTCTATTTTTTTCATTTTTTCTGTCTTTTTTTTAATATTTTATAATTTTTCCTCATTTTTTCCCATTGTTGTGTATTTGTTTCTATTTCTTTGTTTTGTTTTCTAGTTTTTTATCATTTTTTCTTATTCCTCTGATTTTTCGATATTTAGATTTTTTCGGTTTATTTCCTTATTTTCTGATTTTTTTGTTTTTTCCGATTTTTTGTTTTTTTTCTGATATTTTCTGTTTTTTTTTCTTATTCTTCTGATTTTTTTCGATTCGTTTTTATTTTTTCTCATTTTCTGTTTTTTTTTTGTTCTTCCATGATTTTATATAGTTTTCCTCATATTTTCCCATTATTATTTTTATTACATTCCTTTTGTTTTGTAATTTTTTCTCATTTTTCTTATTCCTCTGAAATTTTCGAGTTTTGGATTTTTTCGGTTTATTTCCTCATTTTTTTGTTTTTTTCGATTTTTTGTTTTTTTTTCTGATGTTTTCTGATTTTTTTCTTATTCTTCTGATTTTTTTTCGATTTGTTACATTCGTTCAATTTTTTCAATTTTTTTTTGATTGTTACAATTGTATCTGATATTTTTTGACAGTTTTATTCTTTTGCGATTTTTTTTTCGCTTTTTTGCCATTCTTTGCCTTTTTTTTTGCTATTTTTGTGATTTCTTTTTCCGGCTTTTTTTTGTGACTTTTTCTCTTTTTTGGTGATTTTTAGCGGTTTTTGCATTTTTTTCACTTTTTTGCTGTTTTATCGATTTTTTTTAATTTTTCTGTTTTTTCCACATATTACAATTTTATTTTAATTTTTTTTTAATACTTTCCGAGTTTTTTAAAATGTTTCTTATTTTTTTCATTATTTTTGTTTCTAGTTATTTTCTGATTCCTCTGATTTTTTCATGCTTTCAATTTTTTTGCATTTCTCAATTTTTTTCTTATTTTTCTGATTTTGTTTTCTTGTTTTTTTTTATTGTTTTCTTATTTTTCTGATTTTCATCAATTTTTTTCGATTTCTTTAGAGAGAAAGAGCTAGCAAGATAGAGATAATGATTGATTTTCCACTTTATTTTTGGTTTTTCTAATTTTTTCCCATTTTTCTGTTTTTTCTTTGTTCTTTCATGATTTTTTCGATATTTTATAATTTTTCCTCATATTTTCCCAGTTTCATATTTTTTTCTATTCCTTTTGTTTTCTAATTTTTTCTTATTCCTCTGATTTTTTTATTTTTCGGTTCTTTAAAATTATTTTCCAATTTTTCAAATGTTTTTTGGTTTTTTTCAAATTTTTTTGGTTTTTTTCTGATTGTTTCGATTTTTTCCCAATTTTTTTTTGTTCTTTTTTTTTCCATTTCTTGATTTTGTTTTCTGATTTTTTCTCATTTTACCTTTCCGACCCACCTCCGAGAAGGGAAAGTAGAACGAGCAAAAAAAAATTTCGAGATAAATATAAAGACGTGATTAAGACCATTTCCAGAAAGGTAAGTCTGTCTGCCTGTCTGTCTGTCTGTCTGTCTATCTGTCTGTCTGTCTATCTGTCTATGTGTATTCTTCCACGATAGAGGACACACTTTTAATCCGATTAAGCTGAAATTTGGTATATGGGTTTGGGTTACCCGTCAGAAGAACTCATTAGTTTTTGTACTAAGTCTGTCAAACGGAAGTGTCATTATAAAAAAACGACAGGTACAATATGTCACCTCCGAGAAGGGAATCGTTGAGATTAATTTTTTAAACTGCTATCTAAAACACAGTGGCGCACGAATTTGAAGGGGAACAAAAAAATAATATTAGTTCACATTAAACGGCACTAACAGCAGCTAGAAAAAAGAAAAACCTTAATTTTACGTAACGCGTTACTTTTTAGGAACGCAATTACCGTTACTTTTCGCCCACTTTAAAAAGTAACGAAATTACTAGTGACGCATTACATTTAGTTACGTGTTACTGAAAAGTAACGTTTCAGTTTCATTACTCCCAGCTGTGGTAGAGATAAATTAAATTAATAAAAACGAAATCCTACGAATCAACCTAGACACAAAAAAGTAACGCGTTAATTTACCGTTACTTTTGCTAAACGTTACCGTTACTTTTTTTAAAGTAACGATTTATCTCACCATTTATCGCCGTTATTATTGCATATACAAACAAAATTTTTAAAATTAAAATTGTATGATTAAGCTTGATTTTTTAAAATGCTATCCAGAACACAGGGGCGCGCGAAATCGACGGGGTACAAAAAAAATAATAAAAATATTATATCTCATTAAACAGCAGTAACATATCAGAAAAATCTTGGTTTTAAAGTAACGCGTTACTTTTTAGTAACGCATTACTTTTGCAGTAACGCAGTAATAAAGTAATGATTTCGCGATACTTTTACAAAGTAACGCAATTACCGTTACTTTTTACCCACTTTAAAAAGTAACGAAAATACTAGTAATACGTTACATTTAGTAACGCGTTACTAAAAATAACGCTTTAGTTTCTGCCTACACATTTATAAAATACAAATTTCACATTGTTAACAAAGTTTAATGTGTTATAAAAATTGCGTAAAAATAACAACCCTTAAATTACCCATAGTTATTTTATCTAGAAGAAAATTTTATTAAGATTCATTGTTCACCCCAATAAGAATCGTTTATCAAAAATATGACAACTAATTAATTAATTTTAAATTAACTTCTAGCTAATTAAATTTTAAATACTACAACATTGTTTTACTTTTTTATCCTTAAATTATATTACGATTCACTGGTTACCCATTAAAATAATTTCATCTTGTAAAACACCTATTCCTTATATAAATCAATAATCCTGTCATAACCAAAGTGACTAATGTTCCGAAGGTAGGCACTTAGAATTGTAATGACGAATGATTGCTCAGATCGGGATTAGATATTAGCAACAGTAGAATCGTCGGTGAAGATGAAACGTATCCCGGCGTTATAGATAATTTATTTGTCTTCCGAATGCGAAGTTGAGCTTATTATGGGGGCCGGGATGTAATCTCGGTGATCTTTGGTTATGTTACGATTTTCTGTCACGGAGAGAACTCGGTAATTTATCGCCTTGGTTATTTTCTAGGTTGGATATTTCATTAAGGGAATCCTGGATGGCTGACTCCGTGAACCTTAATGCGTTATATTTCTAAGTACAATGGATGGAAGGATATCTGCTAGTAAAGAATGGGACTTATATATCTCATATTTTTTTATTATGAAGTACAAGTATAAAAATATGATACAATGTTTAGAAGCAAAACTTACTAATATCATTTTATAAATATTCTTTGCATTTTTGAGTTTGTTCACTTTCAATGAAATTTTAATTTTTAGATACATTTTCTATGCGAATCTCTGAATAGATAAAATAAAACTTTCAATGAAAATTAAGCAAGTTGCTTTTATTTATACTGCTTTACAAAAAAAAAGTTAGTATCAAACAATTTGTACGTCTATGTAGAAAATGAAAAAAAAAACATTAACTTCTGTAATCAAACAGATACAAAAAGGAAATCTAAGAACAACAGGAAGTCAATTAATCGAATATGCAGATGACATAGTATTAGAGACAAAAAAAGGAAAAAACAGGACAAAAATTATAAACAAGAATAGGAAATAAAAAATTAGTTGTACAAAAAATTAAATACCTGTGCGTAATGATAAGCAATAAAGGGGAAAAAGGATTGGAGATCGAAGAAAAATAAAGTCAACAAACCGAGCATACCAAGCAAAGAAAAATCTGTTAAAAAGCAAAGAATTTACGTCTATCAACTTAGCAAGACAACTTCGGAAAATTACAACGATATCTTATTAGTAATTTGCCGCTTTTTGCCGTTAATTAGTTGTGGAAAAATAAATTTAGCCGCTCTTTTTTTTTACCAAAAATTCAATGTCTTCAAGACAACTGCGTAAACAATGGCGATACCAAAAAACTAAAATCTGGAGAATTTGCCGTTTTTTTTCCATAAATTAGTTGTGGAAGAAAAAATTTGCCGCTCCTTTTTTTATTAAAAATTAAACAAATTGCTAACTTGATATCAAGTTATCAAGACAATTGCGTAAATAATAACAATATCAAAAAACTAACAGCTGGAGAATTTGCCGCTTTTTTGCCGTAAATTAGTTGCGGAAAAAAAATTTGCCGCTATTTTTTTTATTATCAATTAAACATCTTGCTAACTTGATATCAAATTAACAAGACAACTCCGTAAATTATGACGATATCAAAAAACTAAAAGAGTTCGTTGATGGCTCTTTAGATTATGACTCACCTATATGAGACGATTCAGGACTTCACCCCCGGAACTCCGGCCCCCTCTTTTCGCCACCTACCGGTACTTGTTATTAATTGAAACAATTTTTTATATTTATTCCTAAAGACAAAAAAAATGAAAAATCTAACGAGTCGGAAATAAATCATGCAACGTTGATTGCTTTCTAATATTTTCAATTTTAATTTTTTACTCAAAAAACAAATGGAAACTTAAAAATCTGGCACCATCAACCTTTAGTCATTTTCATTTAAAATTTGTTTCTGAAAATAGATTTTTAAAAAAATTAAATTTAAAGGCTAACTTTTGTAAAGCCGCATTAAGTAATTTTTTTTGTTTTCTTAAATTTGAAGTTGATATATAAAAATCCTGGAAATTGTTTATAAAAAACAGGTGACAATTTTTCCACAACTATTTAGTGGTAATAAAGCGGCAAATTCTCCAGCTTTTATTTTTTTGATATCTTCATTATTTACACAGTTGTGTCGCTAACTTGATATCAAGTTCGCGAGATGTTTAATTACTAATAAAAAATAAACATTTTTCCCATAACTAATTAATGGCAAAAATGCGGCAAATTCTCCAGCTTTCAGGTTTTAATATTGTCATTTTCACGCAGTTTTCTTATTAACTTGATACTTAGTTAGTGAGATGTTAAATTTAAAAAAAAAATGGCGGCAAATTTTTTTTCACAATTGATTAACGGCAAAAAAGCGGCAAATTCTCCAGCTTTTAGTTTTTTAATATTGTAATTATTTACGCATTTGTCTTGCTAACTTGATAGCAAGTTAGCAAGATGTTTAATTTATAATAAAAAAAAGGGCGGCAAATTTTTTTTCCATAACTAATTTACGGCAAAAAAGCGGCAAATTCTCCAGCTATTAGTTTTTTGATATCGTCTTAATTTACGCAGTTGTCTTGCTTACTTGATATCAAGTTAGCAAGACATTGAATTTTTGGGAAAAATAAAGAGCGGCAAAATTTATTTTTCCACAACTAATTAACGGCAAAAAAGCGGCAAATTACTCATAAAATACCGTTGTAATTTTCCGAAGTTGTCTTGCTAAGTTGATAGACGTAAAGAATTTACTAAACAAACAATGATGAACACATATAGAACAATAATAAGACCCAAAATAATGTATGCAAAAAAAACGATCACTATGACGAAAATAGAAGACGATAAACTACAGTCAAACAAACGAAAGATAATAAGAACAGTTCTTGGTCCAGTGAAAATCGGAGAGTTGGAACACAGAAGGAGAACGAATAAGGAAATATTACTAGAACTGAATGAAGCAGATATAATAAAGACAATTAAAGCTCAAAGAACAAAATGACTGGAACATATATGTAGACAAGGACCAGAAGTAGTAACAAAGACTATGGTACAATGGCAGCCAGGATGAAAATGAAGACATAGAAGACCCAGGTCGAAATGATTGGCAGAGGTAGAAAAGGACTTAAGCAGGACAGGCAATGTTGCCAACTCTATTTGAAGCTGATTTAGTACGGGCACTTAAATTATTATATTACATTAGAGAACAATAAAGAAGAAATAAGAAATATGTAACGACATCAACAATATCATATAACTGTACCAAAATTACGAATACTAATTATCTCAATTGGGTATCTGAGTTTAATTAACTCTTTCTGTATTATAAATTGTATATCCTCTGCTGTTGGTAAATAATAAATACTTAGAAGTCCTTAAAAATGCATAAAAATTCTCAAAAATCCTTAAAAGTTCTTAAAAATCATTAAAAACCATTTAAAATTCTTAAAATCCTTAAAATTTCTTAAAAATACATAAAAATCCTTAAAAAACCCTTTAAAATCTTTTAAAATCCTTTAAAATTCTTAAAAAAATGTAAAAATGGGTAATAATTTTGAGAAAACCTTAAAAATTCTTAAAAATACTTTAAAATCCTTAAAAAATCCTAAAACAAATTTTTAAAAATGCCTAAAAATCTCTAAAAATCCCTAAAAATCACTAAAATCCCTTAAAAATACTTAAAAAGACTTAAAATTACTACTTAAACAATTCTTAAAGATCCTTAAAAAACATTAAAATTCCTAAAAGTAGTTTACAACTCTTAAAAATCCCTAAAATACCTTAAAAGTCCTTGAAAATCCTTAAAATCTTAAAAATCATTAAAAATCTTTTAAACTCCTTAAAATCCTTAAAATCCCTAAAAAATCTTAAAAATCCCTTAAAATTTTTAAAAAAATTTAAAAATCCGTAAAAATCTTAAGAAAACCTTAAAAATTATTAAAAATACTTTAAAATCCTTAAAGAATCCTTAAAAAATTCTTAAAAAAATCTTAAAAATCCTTGAAAATCCTTGAAAATCATTAAAACTCTTAAAAATACTTAAAAAGACTTAAAATTGCCCAAAAATCTTAAGCAATTCTTAAAAATGCTTTAAAATTCTTCAAAAATCCCTATTTATACCTAAAAACCCTTAAAAATATTAAAAGATAAAATTACTTAAAAATCTTAAGCAATTCTTTAAGATCATAATATAATCCTTAAAAAAGATTCAAATCCCTAAAAATGGTTTACGACTGTTTAAAAAATCCCTAAAAATCTTTAAAAGTCTTTGAAAATCTTTCAAAATCTTTAAAAATTCCCAACAATTCCTAAAAATCCCTAAAAACCCTTAAAAAGACTTAAAGTTACTTCAAAATCTTAAGCAATTTTTAAATATCCTTAAAAAACATTAAAATACCTAAAAATGGTTTACATTTCTTAAAAATCCCTAAAAATTCTTAATAATCCTTTAAAGTCCTTGAAAATCCCAAAAATCCTCAAAAATCCTTTAAAATCCCTAAAAATCCTTAATAATCGTTAAACGTTTCTTAAAATTCCATAAAAAAATTTAAAAATCCGTAACAACCTTAAGAAACTCTTAAAAAATCTTAATAATACTTAATAATCCCTAAAAATCCTTAAAAGTCCTTAAAAATCTTTAAAAATCCTTTAAAAATCCTTAAAATCCTTAAAAATTCTTAAATTTTTTTTAAAAATCATATATCCTTCACCTGCGACAGAATTACTGACTAGCAAATTACAGTTGGGTGGATGACTAAAGTCTATTCTAACAGATATTATTGTTTTTGCGTTTTCCATCAAAAACGAATGTTTTACCAAATCTACAGGCGTTACCTCGAGTTGCAATTGGGATCTTGATGCTTCTGAAAAAGCTTAAGACAAAAGATGTAGGAAATTTTATGCTCTAAAACTTTGTGCTACAAAATTTTGCACTGAAGTATATTGTTTGTCCTCAAAATCAAGAAAAACTAGAGAAAACATACATGCACATTTTTTACGCGCCCTCTAGTGGCGTAACTATTGGAAATTCTGGAAAAAGCTTAAGACAAAAGTTGTAGGGAATTTTATGCTCTAAAAATTTGTGCCACAACATTTTGCACTAAAGTATATTGTTTGTCCTCAAAATCAAGAAAAACCAGAGAAAACATACATGCACATTTTTTACGCGCCCTCTAGTGGCGTAACTATTGGAAATTCTGGAAAAAGCTTAAGACAAAAGTTGTAGGGAATTTTATGCTCTAAAAATTTGTGCCACAACATTTTGCACTAAAGTATATTGTTTGTCCTCAAAATCAAGAACAACCAGAGAAAACATACATGCACATTTTTTACGCGCCCTCTAGTGGCGTAACTATTTTAAATTCTGGAAAAAGCTTAAGACAAAAGATGTAGGGAATTTTATGCTCTAAAACTTTGTGCTACAAAATTTTGCACTGAAGTATATTGTTTGTCCTCAAAATCAAGAAAAACTAGAGAAAACATACATGCCCATTTTTTACGCGCCCTCTAGTGGCGTAACTATTGGAAATTCTGGAAAAAGCTTAAGACAAAAGTTGTAGGGAATTTTATGCTCTAAAACTTTGTACTATAAAATTTTGCACTAAAGTGTATTGTTTGTCCTCAAAATCAGGAAAAACTAGAGAAAACATACATGCACATTTTTTACGCGCCCTCTAGTGGCGTAACTATTGGAAATTCTGGAAAAAGCTTAAGACAAAAGATGTAGGGAATTTTATGCTCTAAAACTTTGTGCTACAAAATTTTGCACTGAAGTATATTGTTTGTCCTCAAAATCAAGAAAAACTAGAGAAAACATACATGCACATTTTTTACGCGCCCTCTAGTGGCGTAACTATTGGAAATTCTGGAAAAAGCTTAAGACAAAAGTTGTAGGGAATTTTATGCTCTAAAAATTTGTGCCACAACATTTTGCACTAAAGTATATTGTTTGTCCTCAAAATCAAGAAAAACCAGAGAAAACATACATGCACATTTTTTACGCGCCCTCTAGTGGCGTAACTATTTTAAATTCTGGAAAAAGCTTAAGACAAAAGATGTAGGGAATTTTATGCTCTAAAACTTAGTACTATAAAATTTTGCACTAAAGTGTATTGTTTGTCCTCAAAATCAGGAAAAACTAGAGAAAACATACATGCACATTTTTTACGCGCCCTCTAGTGGCGTAACTATTGGAAATTCTGGAAAAAGCTTAAGACAAAAGATGTAGGGAATTTTATGCTCTAAAACTTTGTACTACAAAATTTTGCACTAAAGCATAATGTTTGTCCTCAAAATCAAGAAAAACTAGAAAAACATACATGCACATTTTTTACGCGCCCTCTAGTGACGCAACTATTGGAAATTATGAAAAAAGCTTAAGTCGAAAAATGTAGGGAATTTTATGCTCTAAAACTTTGTACTACAATATTTTGCACTAAAGTGGATAAAAATATGCTATAAGAATACAGTGGTTGTGGCATTTTTCAAAATTTGGCAGAATCGTTTTTAAAAATATTTATATACAGGGTGTTGTTTGACCCAAATAAAAATTCATTAAACATCCTGTATCTTAGTAAAAAACGACAGTGGACCAACCCTCAGTAGGGTTTTTAGATTCGCATTGGTGCCCCCTATCTGCCTATAACGTATGTACATTTTATGTTGGAACACCCTGTATATCACCAATAAAGCTTGTCAAATTTTTGACTTTAACATTTTTTTACATTTAGAATTTAAATTTTTAATAAAATTACTTTACGTAAAAGTCTTTTATTAAATAATTTATTAAACTATAAATAATCACTGATGTTCATTTATTTTTAATTTACATTCCTTCCAGATCTCTATAATTTTTTTTTATATTTTTTTTTATTTTTTAATCCAAATATTTGAAAACTGTAGATAATGCATTTTATTCCATTATTTTTCTTCTATCAATTTATATAATGCGCTAACCTGATTTTTATCCAATTAATTATCGCCGCTGTTCAAACTAAATTGGGTGTTTTTTTTTTAATGTTAATTCTTTCTGTAAGACAATTTTTATCAGGAATTTTACTACACTAGATTTCAATTTCCGATAGTCGGGCATTATTTATGAGCAGTGATTCGAAAATAATTATAGAGGATCGTATCACGACAAAAGATAATTAGGGAGAAAAAATTACGGCGCTAATTTTGTGGGAAAAAATAAGATTAGGAACGTTCTACCGTTTTGTTAAAGAGGAAGATTTATTTTTTATTTCGAGAGAGGTAGGTAGTTAATTTCTCGTTATTCTAACTAATGAAATAACTACTGTATAATTTCTATCTTTTACAATATACATTTTTATTTTTGTGGTAAATAAAAAGTATGATTACTTTGCAAATATCCTGTATAAATAAAAAATTTAATTATAATATTAAAAATCTGACTATATATATTTTATATGAAATTATTAATTTTAAAAAACGTAAATGCATGAATGGTTACTTTATTAAAAATTAATGAAAACGTTTGACACATTCATTGGATTTTGTAATAATTTTATTATATTTGGTTTTTCAATTAATGGATTGTAATTTATATAGTTTTTTTAATTATGGTATATTCATTATTTTTGTCTATAATCGATATTTGGGACATTCAAGATATGTTTGAGCTGGAAGTTGATTGATATTATAATATTACCTCATTTGAGAAAAATAAGTAAATTTGAAAATTTGGGGAAAAATAAAAAATTTGGGAAAAAGAAAAAATGGAAGAAAATTGGAAAAACAGGAAAAAATAAAAAAAAATTGGAAAAACAGGAAAAAAGAGACAAAATTAGGAAAAAAAATGGAAAAATAATGTTAAAAGTATAGGACAAAATGAAAAATAATGGGAAAAAAACAGAAATAGTAGGGAAAAATATGACAATACAGGCAAAAATACGAAAAATAGGGAAAAATAGAAAAAGACATGATGAACTAGTTTTGATCAATAGGAAATATAGGCAAAAATTGGAAAAATGGGAAAGATAGAAAAAAATGGGAAAAAAAGGAAAAAAGAGAAAAAATAGAAAAAAATGGAAAAAATAGTAAAAAAATCGGTTGTGTCGCCCCAAAACTTTCCCGACGAGTATCCACAAATACTTTTTCACATACTTTATGTTAAAGTTTCAAATTTTGACATTTTTTATTTTTGACAGGTGACAGTTGGAGAAATAATTTTGACTGTTCTGAATAGAGTTTTTTAAGGACTTTCAAATGAGATATTGCGTGTCCAATTCCGTGACATATTGCATCTGTTATTTTTTGATAGTGACACTCTCGTTTGACAGATGTCATACAAAATTTATGAGTTCTTTCGACGGGTAACCTAAACCTACATACCAAATTTCAGCTCAATCGGATTAATACTTTCTGAGATATTTAATGCTAAAGTTTAAAATTTTGACATCTTTTTATTTTTGAGAGGTGACAGTTGGATAAATAATTTTAACAGTTCTGCCTAGAGTCTTTTAAGGGCTTTCAAATGACATATTGCGTGTCCAATTCCGTGACATATTGCATCTGTCATTTTTTTATAGTGATACTTCCATTTGACAGATGTCGTACAAAAACTAATAGGTTCTTCCGACGGATAACCCAAACCTCTGTACCAAATTTCAGCTCAAACGAATTAAACGTGTGGCCTCTATCGTGGAAGAATACACACACACACATACACACATACACACATACACACAGACAGACAGACAGACTTCCATCTGGAAATGGTCTTCATCATCTCAGGTGACCTCAAAATGGATATTTCCATCTTTATCTTGAAAATTTTTTTGGCTCGTTCAGAAAAAATAAATACATTGGGAAAAACAGTAAAAAATAGGAAAAAAGAGAAAAAATAATAGAAAAAAACAGAAAAACAGACAAAAACCAGAAAAATATAGGAAAAGTAGGGAAAAATATGAAAATATAGGCTCAATTTTTTCTTTCAAATTTTACGCTTTTTCGGCTCAAAGTTCCCGTCTTTTCTCTCAAAGATTTTTCATCTTTTCTCTAAAAAATTTCCCCTATTTTCTCTCAAAAATTTACTCTATTCTCTCAAAAATTTCATCTCTTTTTTCTCAATTTCAAGTATTTTTTTTTACAAATTTTGCGCTTTTTCGATTTAGTTTTTTTTTTCTAAATTTTGTACTTTTTCGACTCAAAATTCCCGTTTTTTTCACTGAAAAATGTCACATCTTTTCTTTCAGTTTTTGTCACGTTTTTAGTAATTTCTTTCTTGCCTATAGGCCATTGAAAAAATAAGAAAATATAGGTAAAAATTTGGAAAATGGGGAAAAATAGAAAAAAAGGAAAAAGTGAAAAAGAAATTAAAATAGGAAAAATAGGAAAAAATAAAAAGGACATTAAAAATACTGAAAAATAGGTAACAACAGGTAGAGACAAAACAAAAAAAAATCAAAAAAAAAAGGAAAAAAGTGGAAAAAATTGAAAAAATTAGAAAAAAATAAAAAAAAAACAGAAAAAAATTGAAAAAAAATAGAAAAAGATAGAAAACAGTGTAACAAATAGAAACAAATGGAAAACAAAATAGAAAGAAATTGAAAAAAAAAGGAAAAAAATAAAAAAAAAATTGAAAAAAATAGAAAAAAAATAAGAACAAATTGAAAAAACAAATAGAATAAATAGAAAAAAACAGAAAAAGTAGAAATTAAACAGGAAAAAAAAATTTGGAAAAATAGTAAAAAGTAACAAAAACAGGAAAAAAGAGAAAAAATTAGGAAAAAATGGAAAAAATGGGAAAAACAGGAAAAGACATGAAGTAGTTTTTATTAATAGGAAATATAAGCAAAAATTAGAAAAAAGGGGGAAAATGGAAAAAAATGGCGAAAAAAGGGAAAAAGAAAAAATAGAAAAAAAATAGGAAGAAATCGGAAAAAACAAAAAAAAAATGAAAGAAATTCGGAAAAATAGTAAAAAATTGGAAAGAAGACAAAAAAATTGGCAAAAAATGGGAAAAATGGGAAAACATAGAAAACAATTAAGAAAAAAGCAAAAAAGCAGGAAAAGCAGAAAAAAATATGAAAATATATTCAAAAATAGAAAAAATTGGGAAAAGTAGAAATAGATATGACGAAGTAGTTTTTATCAATGGGAAAACAGGAAAATATAGGAAAACATTGGAAAAATGGAGGAAAATAGAAAAAAAAATAGGAAAAAATTAAAAAAGAAAAAAATTGTAAAAACAAAAAAAAAACAAGAAAAAATAAATAATTGGTAAAAATAGGAAAAAAGAGAACAAATTAGGAAAAAATCGAAAAAGTACCAAAAAATTGAAAAAAATTGACAAAAATAGCAAAAAACGGGAAAATACGGGAAAAGTAGGGAAAAATATGTAAAAAAATATAAAAAATCGGGAAAACCCTCAAAAAAAACGTGGAAAAATCTGGAACGAATGGACAAAATGGGATAATTGTAAAAAAACGTAAAAAAAATCGTAGAAACAGGCAAAAAGTTGTAAAATTTAAAAAATTGAGAAAGAGAATAAAATTAGAAAAAATCGTAAAAATTCGTGAAAAATTGTAAAAAAACGTAAAAATAACTGAAAAAACTCAAAAATTCGTAAATAAATTAAAAAATTGAGAAAGATAGACAAAAATGGAAAACATCGTAAAAGACGGTCGTAAAAAATGTTAAAAAATTGTATAAAACGTAAAAAACCGTAATAAAAAGTAAAAAACCGAAAAAACTGAAAAAACTGAAAAATCTGGAACAAATGAAAATAATGGATAATATTGAGAAAGATCGAAAATCGCGAGTAAATTTGAAAAATCGAATAAAATAAAAAAAAAAGCAAATAATCGAAAAGATCATTAAAAATCTTAAAAAATTGTCAAAAACGTAAAAAAATCGTAAAAACCAGGCAAAAAATAGCATAAAATATCGTAAATAATTTAAAAAATTGAGAAAGAGAAAAAAAAATGGAAAAAAAACGTACGAATTCGTGAAAAATCGTAAAAAAAAACTGTAAAAAACAGGCAAAATTTCGTAAATAATTTAAAAAATTGAGAAATATAGAAAAAAAAATGGCGACGATCGTAAAAGACTGTAAAAAACCGCAAAAAAATGTAAAAAACAGTAATAAACTGTAAAAAAACCGAAAAAACTGAAAAAATCTGGAACAAATGGAAAAAAGGTATAATATCGGGAAAGATCGAGTAAATTAGAAGAAGTCGAAAAAAATCAAAAAAAGAAAAAACATAAATAAAATAGAATCGAAAAAAATCTGAAACAAAATTGGAAAAAACAAAAAAAAAGACGGAAAAAATGGGGAAAGATGGGAAAAGCTGAAAAAAAATGGGAAGAAAAACCCTAAAAATTTAATTTCAATAAAAATGTAAAACTCGATCTCCTGTATATTGTTTTCTGTACTTTCGACGTAAACTTTTTGTGTTAGATTCTGAATGTAAATTATTGCATTATTATTTTTTTCTGTATGCAATATTGATAAATTTATTTTGTTCTATTGGTTTATTTGTAATCAATTTTTGATTTTGTGTATTTCAATTTGGCCCTTTATTATAATTGCTACAAATGGACAAAAATACCACAAAAAATGGGTCTACGAATTTCATTACAATTTTTATTAACTTACAAATATTTTATATGGCCCTTAAAAAATTTGTTCACATCCATGTTCTCTCCAGGGTTAAATATGGCCGATTTCCCTATAGAAAAATAAAATATTTGCATTATCCTACCTCATGATATCCAATACAAGAACGTAGAGAATCTAAAATAAAAAAAAATCAACATAAACCTACTTTGAACGACAAATGCTTACGCACAACACCAAATATTCATGATTTTCGTATCCGTTCGATATAAAAAGGTGCAAAAAGGGCACATAACTCTTACAACGTAGGTTTTCCTGGTCGTAAAATAATATTGGAAAAAATAGCTAAGCTATATATCAAGCTGTATCGAAGCCCGGACTATCTCAGATAAAGAATGTTCGGGTGTCAGTCTGAAGACGTCTGGCATTTCCTGCAATCTTTCTCTATTTTATATCGATTTTCAGTTACTTACTTGATTTCTGTACTTTAGTTGGTTTCTAATTTGTGTCACGCCATCAATTTCTTTTTTTTTCGATGTTATAAAATTCAATTTTAGACTCTTTTCATTAATTTCTAAGTATTCAAATAAAACTCTCCAAAACTATGAAAAAAATTGTCCAGAATATAAATTAAAAAATATATTTATTCTATAATTCTTAAACGACAAGTTAAAGTTCTTCCTCTGATTGTGCTTTTTTTATGCTTTGAACTAGATAGTCTACGTTCATGCGACCGCCACTATAGGGAATTCAACGTGTTAGAGTGAGAAGTATAGGAAATTCAGCGTGTCAGAAAGAGAGAACGTATAACCGGAGGGAGTTGAAATACCTGAAGACTAATCCAGAGAGAGCTGAAGTACCTGAAGACTTGACCAGACGAAGATGAAGTATCTGAAGACAGGAGCTGACGGAGCTGACGGAGCTGAAGTTCCTGAAGACTAATCCAGACGAATCTGAAGTACCTGAAAACTAGACCAGTCGCAGCTGAAGTACCTGAAGTCGGGAGCTGATAGAGCTCAAGTTCCTGAAGAGTAATCCAGATGGATCTGAAGTACATGAAGACTAGACCAGACGAAGCTGAAGTATCTGAAGACGGGAGCTGACAGAGCTGAAGTTCCGGAAGACTAATCCAGACGGATCTGAAGTACCTAAAGAATAGACTAGACGAAGCTGAAGTACCTGATCACTGGAGCTGACGGAGCAGAATTCCCTGAAGACCAGAGCCGACGCCGTTTTCCGCGTTCAATTCCGACCAATAATAAGGAGCGTAGATACGTTCTCTCTTTCTGATACGCTGAATTTTCTATACTCACTCTAACACGATGAGTTCCCTATAGTGACGGTCGGACGAACGTAGGCTATCTACTCTTAGACTTGTCTTCAGCTCTGTCAGCTCCCGACTTCAGATACTTCAGCTTCGTCTGGTCAAGTCTTCAGGTACTTCAGCACTCTCTGGATTAGTCTTCAGGTACTTCAGCTCGCTCCGGTTATACGTTCTCTCTTTCTGACACGCTGAATTTCCTATACTTCTCACTCTAACACGATGAGTTCCCTATAGTGACGGTCGGACGAACGTAGGCTATCTACTCTTAGACTTGTCTTCAGCTCTGTCAGCTCCCGACTTCAGGTACTTCAGCTGCGTCTGGTCTAGTTTTCAGGTACTTCAGATCCGTCTGGATTAGTCTTCAGGAACTTCAGCTCCGTCAGCTCCTGTCTTCAGGTACTTCAGCTGCGTCTGGTCAAGTCTTCAGGTACTTCAGCTCTCTCTGGATTAGTCTTCAGGTACTTCAGCTCCCTCCGGTTATACGTTCTCTCTTTCTGACACGCTGAATTTCCTATACTTCTCACTCTAACACGTTGAATTCCCTATAGTGGCGGTCGGACGAACGTAACTATCTATCTACTCTTAGACTTGTCTATATAATATTTTTGTACTAGATTGTTTTTTTGACTAATCATAACTTTTTCATTCCGCTGGGTACCAAATCGATTAAGATCTAATTTTTATATAACTTTCTTCCACTCACTCGGTTTCCCTTAAAAAAAAACACCAACAAAAAAAATTGAATATTTGATGCGTTCATTCTGACCTCTAATACCGAAAATGGATACTACTGCCCTATTGACAAACGTATTGTGCATGATTTTTATTTAAATATTATACGCCTTATTAAAAAAAATGATTTCTGAGGTCTAAATTTGAGGCTTTCATCTTTCCCCACCCAACGATAAGGTCAAATCTAAAAAAGTTTCAAACGAATTACTTGTACAATATTTAGGACATGAAAAAAGTCTAATAACCTTTTCCAATTTTTTCAAAAATAGCGGAGATATAAATTTTTTGTAATTTCAACCCCCTCCAGTTCCACCTCCGTGGGTCGGATGAAAAAAGTTTTAGACAAATTAATTATTATAATGAGAGCATAAAAATTGTCTTATGACCTTTTTTAATATTTTCAAAAATGGCGGAGATCTGATATTTTTGACAATTAAACCCCCTCCAATTCTCACCCCCTTAGAGGTAGAATTCCATTTGTCAATACGCAATGAATTACTGTCCCAAAGAGTTTTTGTACCAAATTTGGTGTCGATTGGCCAAAATTTTGTTTTTGTTACTGATTCGTATTCTCCACGTCATAAACGGCGTAGCGCCCCTATTCCCGGGTCTGGGTACCGTAATTAAATCGATTACAATAGGTAGATTCCATATTTGGAAATCTACCCAAAAATAGTGGAAAAAATGAAGAAAAAGTGAAAAAAATTCAAGCATAAAGGAATTAGTAAAAAGATAGGGGGAAAAAACTAAGGGAGCGAAAGTAAAAAAAGTTTGAAACGTAAACAAAAAAATTAAAAAGTAGGAAAAAATGAAAAAAGTCGGTTGTGTCGCCCCAAAACTTTCCCGACGAGTAGGCACGAATAGTTTTTGAGATATTTAATGTTAAAGTCTCAAATTTTGACATTTTTTTATTTTTGACAGGTGACAGTTGGAAAAAAATTTTGACTCTTCTGAATAGAGTTTTTCGAGGGCTTTCAAATGACATATTGCATGTCAAATTCCGGAATGGATTGCATCTGTCGTTATTTGATAGTGACACTTACGTTTGACAGATGTCATAAAAAATCTAACGCGTTCTTCCGACGGGTAACCCAATCCCATATACCAAATTTCAGCTGAATCGTATTAAACGTGTGGCCTCTATCGTGGAAGAATACACACAGACAGACAGACAGACAAACATACAGACAGACTTCCATCTGGAAACGGTCATCTTAGGCATCCATCATTATCTCGAATTTTTTTTAGCTCGCTCACAATACTTTCCCTTTTCGGGAAAGTAAAAATATTAAAAATATAATGAAATTAGTAAAAAAGTAGAAGAAAAAAGTTTCCCCCACTATCCACAGGTTCCGATCAATTAAATCAATCATGTTCTGATTTTTATATGACTTTTTTCCAACTTTTTCCCTAACCGGTTTACCCTTATTAATAAAACAAAAAAGAGTAAATATGGGAAAAAGGAGTAAAGTAAATAGAAAATTTAACACAAATTAGTAAAAAAGCAGGGAGAAATAAAAAACGTTTCTTATTATTTTTCAGTATATTTCTCAATTTATCCCTATTTTCCCCATTTTTTATAATTTTCCGTATTCTTTTTTATTTTTCTCTAATTTCTCCATTTTTCTTATTTATTCCTATTTTTGCCGTTTTTTATTACTTTTCCTATCTTCCCTTATTTGTCCCTATTTTTATGTATTTCTGCCCCTTTTTACTATTTGTTCTTATTTTATTCTACTTTTCACCATTTTCCAATATGTTTCAATATTTTTACAGATTTCTATCTGTTTATCTCCATTTTCTTTTTCTGATTTGTTCCTATTTTTGCCATTTTTTCCCTATTGTGGTCTATATTTTTCTATTTTTTCCAATTTTTCATAATTTTCCTGTTTTTCATTATTTGTCGTGTTTTTCCCTATTTATTTCTTTTATTTTCTATTTTTCCTTTTTCCATTATTTTCCGCTGTTTATCCCTATTGTTTCCCTAGTTTTCTCTATTTTTTACTTTTTGTCCCTATTTCTACTTAATTTTCTATATTTTGTCGTATTTTCCCATTCTTTTTTCCTATTTTTAAATATTTTTCCCTATTTTTCCTATTTGTTCATATTTTTCCTTTTGTTTATTATTTTGTTCTGTTTTTCCCCTTAATCCATAGTATTTTCTAGTTTTTCCTATTTTCCCTATTTTTCTTTATTTTCCTAATTTTTTCCTATTTTCTTCCTATTTTTTCCTATTTCTTCCGATTTTTACTATTTTTACCAAACCCCATTTTTCCCTGATTTCCCCTTTTTTTCCTGTTTCCTATTTTTCCATAATTTTCAAAATTTTCCACATTTTTCCCAATTTTCCCCTGTTTTTTTCAATTTTTATATGTTTCACTATTTTTCCCTGTTTTTTTTTATTTTTCATTATTTTTCAATATTTTTTTCCGTTTTACACTATTTTTTCTTATTTCCCCTATTGTTTTATTTCCCTATTTTATCGGTTTTTTTTTTCGTATTTCCTTTAATGTTTCTCCATTTTTCTACGTTTTTCCACATATTTTCCGTTTTTTTCTCTTTTTCCCAATTTTTTTTATTTTTCCTATTTTACTTTCCCGACCCACCTCCTAGAAGGGAAAGTATTGTGAACGAGCTAAAAAAAAATTTCGAGATAAAGATGGAAATATCCATTTCCGGGTCCCTGAGACGATTAAGACCATTTCCAGATGGAAGTCTGTCTGTCTGTCTGTCTGTCTGTCTGTCTGTCTGTCTGTCTGTCTGTCTGTCTGTCTGTGTGTTTATTCTTCCACGATAGAGGCCACACGTTTAATCCGATTGAGCTGAAATTTGGTATAGGGGTTTGGGTTACCCGTCGGAAGAACTGGTTTTGTATGACATCTGTCAAACGAAAGTGTGTAAATTATTTCTCCAACTGTCACCTGTCAGAAATAAAAAAATGTCAAAAGTTGAAACTTTAACATTAAATATCTGAAAAATTATTCGTGGATACTCGTCGAGGAAGTTTTGGGGCGACACAACCGATTTTTTCTTATTTCTTCCATTTCTATTTTATGTTTTTCTCTTTTTAGTTTATTGTTTTTATTTATTGTTTCAGATTGATAATATTTTTCCCTATATTTACCCATTTTGGTTTATTTTTCTCCTGTTTTTCCCTATTTTTCACAATCGCTATTTTTTTCCCTATTTTTCCTATTTTCCCCTACGTTTTCCTATTTTTTATATTTTTCAAATATTACTGATGTAGTTCTAAACGATTAATGTGTTTTATCACCCTAATCCATTGCCAATTTTCATTCTACATCGATACATTGCTACCAACTGTTAAAAAGAGTGTATTAACCTTTTTGAAAAATATTTGATTAACCCTTTTGTTCAATTTGTACCTTCCTCGACGTATAATATTCTATTTTAAGCAACTAATTTAATCACATTTTTTTTCGCCTAGTTCATGTAATTTAATCAGATTAAAAAAGCTATTGCACAATCTGGTCATCGTACCTGGATATTTAACCTATTTAATGGATTACAATTTTAATTTCGGTATGTAGCTTAAAAGCTTAAAGCTTAAATTCAACTATTACTTCATGTTCCAATAATTCCACTGGTTTGGATCAATCAATCCGCCGCGCATAATTTCAAAGTGAAATACATTTTGTGTCACTTAATGCTTTTTTAATGGACATCAGTTTCCATTAATGTTGAAATTCAGTTGGATTGTAAAACGCGAAATTTATAACGAAAAAACGAGGAACGCGATAAAATGCACCGGGAAAAACCGCCTCTTTTAATCTAACTCTTTCGACTGATTTATGTACAATTTGGAAAAAAAGTCGAGAACTTGTATCGGTTTAAGAACGGTGTTATAATTTCCATATGTATTTTAATGTATGCGGGTCATTAGGTGTTATCTGGATCATTTAATATACAGATATTTGCATAAATTTTTTGTAAATATATTAGAAATACCTAGTTTATTAACTTAGCAAGACAACTTTAGAAAATTCCTGCTTTTTGCCGCTGATTATTTTAAGAACTTACGTAATTGAAAAATATTAGATATGAAAAGGAAAACGAAAAGGAGAACCCACTTCTCACCCCCCGACTATCAGTTTTTGGCGTCGAATGTCGCTATGGACCAAGCGCCTACATACATAAATGTAGCACGACACATCTGACTGATCCTTATTAAGTCAAAAATTAATAAAATTAACGGTAATTGCCAAATTTTAAAATTTGGACTACGGTTCCATAATTTTTAAATCTATTGAATTGTAAGTTGTTTAGAATTCTCAAAATGTGTACAAATATTTAAATTATGTAAACTTTGTAGATGCAACAAGATTAAGATTTTTTTTTAATTCTCCTACTTAAACAAACAATAATGTTTTGAAACTTCCTTGAAGTACGTCACTGTATTAGATTTGATCCGTATAAAGTGAATTTCTAATCTCGGAATGCGAGTTTTTACGTTTGATTTTATTTTGTAGAATCCGTTATAAATTTACATCAATCAATTGACATTCAAGCGGTATTGTGAGATTGTTAATTGTAAAGCGTTTTTTAAGTGCGATTTTATGGTTCTGGTTTTTGGTGCTGCTGGTGAAAAATCTAACCAAGCAAGAAATGGCATAGCCCAATAAGATGGTGCAAAGTCCCCTGTCTGAGATTTTGACCAAATATAGGGCATTCGATTCGGTATCCAAAAAGACCAAGCTCCCCAAATTTTAAGCCCCTTAGAGTGTCCCCTCCGTCCGCTAGGGCGAAAAAAGCCACTTTTCACCATTTTTGCGATAACTCTGGCTAGAAATAACATTTTTGAATGCGGCTTGCGGCATTCGAAAGGTATTTTAATGGAGCAGATGTCTGAATTTTTTCAGATTTTTTGGTCCCCGACCACAAGAATGGCCGTCATTTCAATATTTGTAATGCGTTTTTCAGCACATTCCTTTTTAGCGACACAAAATTGGAAAACGTAAACTTTTGGCATATTTTTGTTACCTTTAAGATGGTGTATTTGAAACGATAGAAAAGGTAAAAGATAATTGAAGTGATCAGAAGTAAAATATTAAATATAAAAGTTGATTTTTTGGTGTGATTAGAAACAATTGACAAAAAAACTGTGATATATTTCAAAATCCATCCTTTCTTTTTTTTGGGTTAAGGAAATTAAACTCAAATGAAACGTTACATTTGTTTATTTTATAGATAAATCAGAGATTCTTCTTTTTCTTTTCTCAATAAAAAAAACTTAGCTTCTTCAGGTAGGGTCTTGGTGTGGTCGGCGTAAAATATCCAGAGGAAAGAGCCTCTTGAATCTGGCAAACTTGACTGTCAAATGTTAGAACATAGGAAAATTTTCAGTCACCCCCAAGTGAAACCAGAAAAAACCACCAAGAAAAAACCCCTATAATTGAAGGGGAGACGAGAAAGAAATCTTCAGTAAATAAAAACTGGCAATACAAAGATAATACAACGATAAAGTCTATTTCTGATCTTAAATAGATATTAAATAGATAAAAAAATGCCTGGTTCTTAACACGGGATGGTAATTTATATAAAAGGCCGATAGATGGAGGGAGAACATATGACGCGAAGGAATAGGAAAGGCAAATTCAAGCGAACATGAAACTATAAAATATACAGAGTAGATGAAGAATGAAAATACAGGGTGGCACAATAAAACGTAACATATTTTGAATTTTTTTTCAGGTGGGACTAAAGGTCGAAAAAAGTGTCAAATATACGATTTTGGCCATTTTTACCCGATTTTCGACCGACTTCTGATCCTCTTGAGGAGTTTCTGGAGATATCAAGTCATTATCGAGTCCCTAGGACACTCAAAAACAATTTCGGCCCCTAAGGAAAGATTCTCCTCGGAAATAGACACTGGGAACCAGTTTAACGCCCTCAAAAACCCCCGATTTGCCATTTCTGACTCCCGAAGTTTTTCCAGTATGATTTATTTGGCAAAAATCTATATTGGGACTTCATTTCTAACCCTTCGCGTGCTGCCGTGGTAGATATTTCAAGATTCCCGCACTCCCGTCTTTCAAATTTCATACCATTCTGGTTATCTGCCCCGCCAGTAGGTGTCTCCCTATGCATTACGTCAGTATTTGCAACTGTTTATATATTTCATGAATATTTGCAACTGTTGCGCCAGTTTTTATCAAGTACTTT
This sequence comes from Neocrepidodera transversa, assembly GCA_963243735.1. Lineage (NCBI taxonomy): Eukaryota > Metazoa > Arthropoda > Insecta > Coleoptera > Chrysomelidae > Neocrepidodera > Neocrepidodera transversa. The sequence continues at coordinate 9,215,224 of OY725347.1, forward strand.
GTGTTTTGATTATCCAATTTTCTTGTGTCTTCATTATTTTATTTTTGTTAAAGGAAGATCTAGTCTATAAAAAAGTCAAACATACATAAAGTTTGTAAATCGAGTTCAGTGACTAAGTTAAAGCTACATTTCAAAGTAAATACTTTTAATTTTTTCGGAACCTACTATACCAAGTAGTACTCTCTGGAAAATACTAAAGTGTTTACTATACTTTGAAGTACCGACTTCTTACAGTAGATACTTCAATTTCAATTGCTTGATTTTAGCGAAGTTGATATCTTGCAACTTTTCTGAGGTTGGTATGGTTGCTTCTCTTTGAAAATTGATGGAATTCACAGGAGAAAAATATATATTGATGATTTTTTTATCATAAAATATTTCTGTAACTTAAAATAACTTTTCGATCACTTTTTAATTCCGTGTTTAGGGTTCCGTACCCCAAAGGGTCAAAACGGAACCCTATTGCTCTCACTCGCGTATCTTTCCGTCCGTCCGTCTGTCACACCGGTCTAGCAGCTAAACCGTTGGAGTTAGAGACTTCGAATTTTCACAGCTTATGCGTTTTGTTGACCCAAAGCGATATAAACTGTAAAACATATTTTAAAAAATTTTCAAGGGGGGCTCCCATACAACTAATGGGGGACGCTGAAAAAAAAATTTGGCCTACCCCATCGAGTGAGGTATCGTTGAATACAGCTCATTGGGTAGATAAAAGGCATATTTTTTGTTTTAAAAAATATTGCAAAACGTAGACATGAGAAGCCGCCAAAATCAGCATTTTTTTTACAAAATTTTGTTCCGAAGAATTTTTTAACTTTACATTGACCTATAAACTTGAAATTTAGTGATAATGTTTATTGTTACGTATATTTTACCAACATATATATTAATAAATATGATTTTTTCATTACCGTTCCCTCATTTTTAGGGTTCCGCACCTTCGTATATATGTAAATTATGATACCCGATATTTTATTATTTTTATGTGTGAAATCGTATTAGTGTTATTAAAAAATCGGTGGTGTCGCCCCAAAACTTTCCCGACTAGTATCCAGATATTTAATGTTAAAGTTTCAAATTTTGACATTTTTGTTTTTGACAGGTGACAGTTGGAGAAATAATTTAGACTGTTCGGAATTTTTAATTCCAAATATTTTACAAATTTCAAAAATGCCGTCTTAAAAATTTCAAGAGTTTAAAAAATTTTTATTATTATAAATGTTTAAAAAATTTTTAAATATTGTAAAAACGGATTTCAAAAATTTTAAAATTTTGAAGATTTCAAAAAAAATTCCTGAGCTTCCTAAATTTCGAAAATTTAAATATTTTATATTTCAAAAACGCAAAATTTTAAAAATTTCATTATTTTCTAATTTCAAATATTTTACAAATTTCAAAAATGCCATCTTAAAAATTTCAATTATTATAAATAGGTATTTCGAAAATTTCTAAATAATGCCAAAACGGATTTTGAAAATTTTAAAATTTCTAAAGTTTAAAAAAATCCCGAGATTTCCAAATTTTGAAAATCTGAAAATTTCTAAACAATGACAAACCTAATTTATAAAATTTTAAAATTTCGAAGATTTAAAAAAAAAATTCCCGATCTATAAAAATTTGGAAAATTTAAATAATTTCTAATTTCAAAAATTTTACTAATTTCAAAACCGTTTTTGAAAATTTCAATAATTTACAAATATTTTGAAAATTTAAATATTTCGAAAATTTAAAGAAAATTCGAAATTTAATAGTTTCAGAAAATAAAATCAAGGAATAGAAAATAAACTAAAATTATTATCCACAAACTTCAACATGATCTATGTCAACGTCAGTGGCGTACGCCTGTTTTAACACATATTTTCAGAAAGTAATGATTATTATTTTCCAAAATAATATTTTTGTTCATTCTAGGAGAATTTTGATCGTTTTAATTTCAGCTCAATCGGATTAATACTTTTTCAGATATTTAATGCTAAAGTTTCAAATTTTTAAATTTTTTTATTTTTGACATGTGACAGTTGGAGAAATAATTTTGACTGTTCAGAATAGAGTTTTTCAAGAACTTTCAAATGACATATTGCATGTCAAATTCCATGAGATATCGCATCTGTCATTTTTTGATAGTGATACTTCCGTTTGATACATATCATACAAAAACTAATGGGTTCTTCTGACGGGTAACCCAAATCTCTACACCAAATTTGAGCTCAAACGGATTAAACGTGTGGCCTCTATCGTGGACGAATACACACATACACACATACACACACACAGACCGACAGACAGACTTCCATCTGGAAATGGTCTTAATCGTCTTAGGGGGCCGAAAATGGATATTTCCGTTTTTATCTCGATATTTTTTTTTAGCTCGTTCACAATACTTTCCCTTCTAGGAGGTGGGTCGGGAAAGTAAAATGAATTTTTCATCTTATAATTTTTTTTCTATCTTTGTCGGTTACGCTGATATTAACAAATTTGTTCGTAGCATTTCAAAATTGGTTAATATATCTAAGTATATAAGTATGCGGATTGTGATATTCGATATTTTTATCTGTGCTATTATTAATTTTGTTGACATGCATTTTTCGTCTCATAATTTTGTTTTCTTTGTCGAACGCACATGCGCCTGGTTATTTTTCTTTTCAGTTCTTTAAATCTTTTTACCAAGTATTTTTGGCTTACTAGGGTACGGAACCCTAAATGTGCGAAATCCGACATTCACTTGACCGAATTATTTTTATACAGGTTCAATAGGGAGAACGTATCTTACCTAGCTAAAACATTTCTCATTCATCAAATGGAAGTGTTATTAAGAACCTTAGGTATGTTTAAATAGAAATTAAATTAAAAAGGAAAAATAAAGCAAAGTGTACCAAAAATATTATAAAAGACTTAAATCAGCTATTTGTGTAACTAGTGCAAAAAATGTATATTTGTTGCACGATGCATGAAATTTGCAGCTCGAGATGAAGTCGAGAGCTACAATCATGCTGAACATCGTTATTTAAGGGGGGCCCTGTATTTCAGTCAGGTGTTTCATTATTGAAAAAGTCTCACGTGCAATCTGCAGTAAAAGAAATATTGCTATAATTCTCTGCTAGAGGCGATACGTTTAGCGATACGAGCAGAAGTCAAAGTCAGTTAGGTGCTACGCAATTTTAAGTATATACTATGATATAAAAGTAGATACGATAATCAGTGTAGTAGAACATCGATGTTAAGTAAATACTACCAGAACTGACCAGATGCTTCATGATAGAACAGATACTTCGTATATAATTAGCATTTACTTCGTTTTTATTCATACACTCATTCACTGCTTTGGTTGGAGCAATTTTTGATGTGTTGTGAATAATTAATTATTTGTACTCCAATATGCAAAAAAATGACAATATTTATCCAATAATCCACCTAAATATGAGGTCTTAATTTTTATACAAAAGTATACATTAAGTAATGAATTTGTTTTACCACAGGTATCATGACCAAAAAAAAAGTGAAAAATACTTCAATTTCCGTTATTCCACGATGATAAAAAGGGTAAAAAGAGCATAAAATTATTCATTTATTATAAACGGATCCACAGTGGGATCCGAATAAAATTTAATTTAAAAAATCGACAGGTCTCATAGTTCAAGACCCCACGTAATCTTCAATGCATCTGCGACAAACCAGCTTCAAAAAAAAACCAGTTAAGACGTCATTCTTCATTTGTCTCCCTTCGGTTGGATGAACACTTCATTATCTGTTTAGTGATTTATGTAATACGGAATCCCGGGTAAATTAATTTTAAAGTGGCATAATATTTTTATTTACATCTGGTCCATTGGAATGTAGTCTCGATTTTTTTATTAACCTTATATAGAGATAAGAAAGTTTTTTATGTAGTTGTTCCAAATGTAATTTATTAAATGAAAAATGGTTTCAACGGAACAAGATTTATGATGCGATTAAGAATTGGAAGAGGTGACTTCATTTTATGTTGTGTCACATATGTTAATAATTTTCAGATTTTATTTGAAAATTATTAATTAGTAGTTTTCACTAATTTCAAAATCATACCAACATATTACTCTTCAACAATATACAGGGTGTACCAATAGGCTAGATATTTTGGAAATTAATAGAGATATTTTAGTTCTGTAAAAGCCAGTTTGCAGATATAAATTGATTTTAAATATATCAAAAATGTAGATGGCGCTGCGCTTAATAACATTTTTTATTATTCCTATAGAACTTATTTGATATTGTTTCCAATTACAAAAATATGGGTTAGTACGATTTTAATTATGTAAAAAAGGCAATATTTGGACTTAAATATCTCGAAAATCGTTAGAGTTATCGAATAAATTCTAAAAATAAAATCTGCTTAAAAATGCATTTTCTACAAGCTGTCCTACATTTGAAATATCCTACCATCGAAACAAATCTTTTTAAGCGCAGCGCCATCTACATTTTGACATATTTAAAATCACTTTGTATCCAAAACTGAAACACTCTCAGTGCTCTACAAACTGGATTTTACAGAATTAAAATATCTCTATTAATTTCCAAAATATCCAACCTGGGAGTTTTTTATTGGTACACCCTGTATACAGGGTTAATCACTACTAGTCCCTTCAAATTATACGAAGAAAACGCCGATTTAACGAAATTTTTAAAACAGAGACAACTTGAAGGTTTCGGTCTATTGAACAATACTTTTATATACAGGGATATACAGGGTGGGTCGCGAGGAATTGTGCATACTTTGCCATAAGCAAGGTACTTTAGGGGATTATGAAATGACCTTTAAAAATTCTTTTCTTTTTTCTTACCTTTATTAATATGTTTTAATAAAATAAATAATTAACTGATCAACATTAAGTGATCCAATTTTTGTCATATATGAAGAACCGGCCCTGTAAATTTTCACCGCTAGAGATACGCAACTTTTTCTTCATTTAACGGACCTTCCAAGTAGCATGATTTGGAAGTTACTAATTCCAAAAAGTGGCCACTCTGTATAAACTTTGTTTGATTGTGAAATATTTTTATTATAAATATAGTTCAGGAAATTAAAATTGAAATTTCTGAAAAAAAAATTATATTTTAAACACCTTAGTCCTTCGCCTCAATATTTAAAAACACCCAAGTGCTTCGCCTCAGTAATTTTTATATATTTATATATAAGCTAATATAGTTAAGAAATGAAAATTTTTGTATAATGATAAGTTGATTCTAATATTATTATTTTAGTTAATATAAATTTCACTAATACAGTTTTTCTTGACCTGGTAGAATTAGATGAAATTTATTTTCAGTTTATGCTCTGCAAGAATCATGAAACCAAAAGAAAAATTTTAAGGAACGATTTTTTTTTAAATCGTAATTTGGATCAAATATTATGTTTCCAAAAAAAAAAATTGTAAATTATCTTATAAACAACGCAGTTGCTTATAACAATTTTTGTAAACAATAAGAAATAAAAAATCATTATCATGTGACTTCTGATCATAAAAAAAGAATCAATACTACTTAATATGAAAAAAAAATTCTTTATTATTTCACAATTATCGCACTTACAATGTTCATATTCAAGTAGGAAAAAATTAATAGAAAAATCGGGATAAAATTTTTTGACCGCTTATTAGTGTTCATAAATGTATCCAGTAGATGCCTGATTTTTTTTTAATTTTTAGTTTTCATATTTAATAAGTTTAAATAATATTTATTCATTAAAGATGAGCAGCACTTATGCAAGCCGGAGTTCCTGTTTTCGGCCGTATTGTCAACAGCGTGTTGTGCCGTTATAGTTTTAAAGATAAATTTATAATTAATAAACATAATTATACAGTACGATATTTCATTATTGCCAATTTTTAATTTGACTTTAAAATGAATCTTTAATTAAAAACGTGTAACAAAAAAAAATCATCAAGTTTGACTGTCTATTTATGTCCTCTGGAAAACTTATATCAGATTTTACAAAAATCATATACAGGATATGAAGCACTTCCACAAATTTTTACATAACCGGCACTGAATTTTTTTTATTCTGAATATGTTAGTTAGTTGCTAGGCACCAATACACACTTTTACCAAAAAATTAGACAAATCAATTTAATCATTGAAAAGATATGATATGACCAAACATAATCCACCATGTATATTAAAAAAAAAAAACAGGAATACATTTTTTAATGGTCATTTGATAATCCTCTTAAATGTCTCTGCTTATGGTAGAAGTATGTACAATTCCTCGTGACTCACCCTGTATACAAAATTTTTGGGGGTTTTCGTCATTTTTCCAATTTTCTGGGAAAAATGCATTTTCGAGAAAAACGTAATCAAAGGGATTTTTAGATAATCTACAATTTTTGTATTAAATTTTATTTCGAGTTACGCATAGTTTAACCGCTAGAGGGCGCGGAAAAGAATATGAATATAGGCTATTCGGCCTTTATACACATTTTCAGTACAAAGTATGCATTTTAGAAGAAAACGGTATAAAATAAATTTATATCTAATAAAATTTGCTACAACTTTTGTAAGTATCTTTTTCCGATTTCCCATAGTTTTGCCGCTAGAGGGCGAAAAAAAATATACATGTAGGATTTTTTGACTACAACTAGTATAACTGGCGAGAGTGAAAGTCCACCAAAGGACCCAGTAAATGGTAACGAGCATTAAACGCCCTCCTAAAAAACTTAATATAACTTGTAGACATTGACACCATCAGTGGGTAACAGTAAATAACTAAACAAAATGACAGGTAAAGCCGGAAATGGCTTGACAAATGACATTATTTGTATATTTAAATAAAGGGGAATTAAAGGGAGACTAATGTGGAAATAGTAGTACGAACACTAATAATAGCAACAATGTAAAAATACAGATTATTCAAAAAAATATTAAAAATTAAAAATGTTAAGCAAAGGTGGAAGCAAACAAAGTAAATTTTGAAAAGGTTAAGTCAAAAAGGAAAGAAATTCGTACTTAAAATCACGTTATCATTAAGGGAAATTGGGTACAGGCCACGCTAAGAAAGAAGAAAAGAATTATGACTGTCACTAATAAAATAAGAAAAGGTCAGGTTATGTTGAACTTAAAGAACAAAAACAGAACAATTTTTAAATAATTCCAAAAGGTTATCCATATTCTCAAATGTGCTCAATTATTGAGGTAGTAAAACTCAAAATCCAGTACCACAATTTAATTGAAATTAATAAGTTAATTACATGAGATTTTAAGGGCGGCGACTAGTTTCGGTGAAACGCCATCATCAGGCCTACAATACTTTCCAAATAAATTATATTAGGGGTGAGAAAGTTAATATTATGAATTAAAAATTAAGAACTACATTTATACACATTGCGCCAAGTACAATATTAAGGAGGGTGGACGAAGGGATTTAGTGGTACTAGGATAAAACATTTAAAAATTCAAAAAAGGCAAGTTGGAAAATGAATAAAAATTAGGTGAGTGGATAGAGGTTTTAACCCCAAGGAGTAGCCTAGTGGCCATAGCTTCGGGTGGTTGGAGAAAATAGGAAAAATCCATGGTAATACATCATGTAGCAGGACATATGGCACTTGTCTTGAATGAGCGCGAAACAAATTTATAACATGGGGAGACCACTCAAAAGGTGGCCAATCTCGAATTAGGCCCAAAATTAATAGTGGTACGGAAAACCACATAAGCGGGCGCAAATCAACAAAATTCAATTTTGCCAATTTTGTTAATTTGCGCCCGCTTTTACGTACCACTATTAATTTTGGGCCTAATTCAAAGTTTGCCACCTTTTGAGTGGTCTCCCTATGTTATAAATTTTGTGTGAATCAGAGTGAATGGATGTAGTAGATTTGTGGACTTGTAGTAATAGAAGTTTGGTTCAAAAAATCACACATAAGCTGTCGCGTGGTCGAATAAAGATTTCGAAGGACCACCCTATAATTATTACACGTTTAGGGGACGTGGAACAATAAAACATATCGTCCTTCTTTCTGATAAGATTTAATCAGCAAGCTTTAAACGTAAAAGGTTAACACATAAATTTACAATAATTAAACAATGTTTATCTAATAGTAAACAACAACAATAGAAGTTTAGCTAATAGTAAACAACAACAATTAAACAGAAATTAATCTACTAGTAAACAACAATTAAATTCTACTAGTAAACGACAACAATTAAATAGGTAATGTTTGATACAGTACATTTAAATAAAAGTAAGAACAAGACATAAATAGTTCCGATTATAGCACACTACATTTTACAACAGCGCATATAAAAAAGATATAATTACAGAAAAAGGGTGTCCATAAGAGGAGCTCTCCCTTGGTATATCCTGGACCGTGTCCTAAGGAATTCTAAATTGTTCTATTAAGTTTGGCAACACCGCTCTCATGCACGATGATCCATATGATTGATTAATTATAAAATAGACCCGTGGTCTTTGCATATTTGTAATAAAATGGAAAAGATCTATTACCTTAAATTTCACACATTAGACATTATATTTTAGGATTAAAACCATACACAGGTAGATAACGAAGCACTATATTAATTTACATGTTAACTGCTCGACGGTTGAAGTGGAAGAGAGGGTTGTCACGGTGCTCACCTTGGCGGGAGCCGTGGTTGAGAAAAAAGGGAACTAAACAGTGGCGTAGCAGAGTTTCAAAATTTAAAGTGATTTTAACAAATTTGTTTCGCACTCGTTCAAGACAAGTGCCACATGTCCTGCTACGGCTTTTTCCTACTTTCTCCAACCACCCGAAGCTATGGCCACTAGGTTACTCCTTGGGGTTAAAACCTCTATCCACTCATATTTTTGCCTTTTTTGAATGTTTAAATGTTTTATCCTAGTACTACTAAATCCCTTCGTCCACCCTACTTAATATTGTACTTGGCGCAATGTTTATAAATGTAGTTCTTAATTTTTAATTTGTAATATTTACTTTCTCACGCCCTAATATAATTCATTTGGTAAGTTTTTAAATTGTAATGAAGCCAGCCCTCTTTGACACTATGTATTGTAGGCCTGATGATGGCGTTTCGCCGAAACTAGTCGCCGCCCTTAATATCTATTTCATGTAATCAACTTATTACTTTAAATTAAATTGTGGTAGAGGATTTCGAGTTTTTCTACCTCAATTTTTAAATAAGTGTATTTTAACCCACTTGGGTTCATTTGTAATTTTTCATTCACTCCTTATAATTTTCGTCCCTCTCCCTTACTTAGTAGCGGTACTTAAGCAATATGCTAAAATAAAATTATTTAATATTTAATTCCTTTCGATTGTTATTTTGGTAAGTTTTTCTTTTACTTTGTAAAAAATTTCGCTAACATGTTGTATATTGATTAAAGACCTGAAGATGGTTTTTTAACCGAAACTAGTTGCCTTTCGAATTTTTTAATAAATTTTATTGTGGTACATGATTTTGGGTTTCTATTTATGATTAACACTTGACCACATTTGAGATATGTGATAAGTGCATTGTTTGTCTTCAAAATCTAGAAAAATACGGAAAAGCTAAATGCACATTTTTTTCACGCGCTGTAATCGCAAAACTGTTGAGAATTCTCGAAAAAGTTAAATACAAAAGTTGTAGAAAATTTTATGCTGTACAACTTTGCCTCAAAGTATTTTCTTCGAAAACGCATTATTTTTACTGAAAATTTACAAACAAAACTTTGCGTGTACAAAAACTCGACGGATCAACTAATATACAGTTGCTAGCAAACTTTAAACAAAATAGTACGAAAATATTACTCATCTTATTCGTCTACAATTATCACATACCGATAGAACTTTACATAATAACTTCACTTCCGCCAACTCCAAATGCAAGGGTGAATTCAGACGCATCAAATTGTAAAATTCGAAATCGAATAAACATGCGGAAACATTAGCTGCCGGTTTATATGTTGGCGGTTTTCGGCTTGTGTTACTTCCTAATCCGGATGCTCCAGTTCTATTTCCGGTAATAATCCACTTGATCTTCAAAGCCACCCTTGAGTTTAGAATATGTCACTACTAAAATTGCAATCAACAAATATTTCCCTATATTCTAAATATTTTTATGAAAATAAATTTTACACGAAATCAGTATTAAGGCTTTTATTTAGGCTTCAGTAATTCGTTACATACGGGAACAATTTTTAATTATTTGTTAAAAATAAAAAAAAATTATAAAAATGGGGAACAACAAAAAGTATTAAAAAAAAATAATTATAAACCGTCTAAAGAATAAAATTGTGCATTTTAGGGATCCCCGTTAGGAAATAAGTTTCTTCCGTTGGTTTTTCATTTTTTTTAAATTTTAAAATAAGAAAACAAAAATCTGAAAATTTTTAAAAGAAATCGAAAAAAACTTAAAAGAAATGGACAACAAAATCAAAAGAAACCGAAAAAAAAACGAAAAAAATCGAAAGAAATCGAAAAAAAAAACGACAAAATGAAAAAATCAATAGAAATCGAAAGAGATGGAAAGTAATCAAAATAAATCGAAAAAATATAAAAATTGGAAAAAAAATCAAAAGAAATTGAAAGAGATGGAAAGGAATCAAAATAAATCGAAAAAATATAAAAAATGGAAAAAAATCAAAAGAAATCGAAAAAAAAACCAAAAAAAATGGACAATAATCGAAAGAAATCGAAAAAAAAACGACTGAAATCGAAAAATTCAAAAGAAAACGAAAGAGATGGAAAGAATCAAAAGAAATCGAAAAACAATATTGGTAAAATTAAAATAAATCGAAAAAACCCGAAAAAATTGAATGAAAACGAAAAAAATCGAAAAAGAACAACAAAAGTCGGAAGAGATCAAAAAAATCAATAGAAATAAAAAATATAAAAATAAATCGAACGAAATCGAAAAAAATCAAAAGATATTGACAAAATCGAATGAGATCGAAAAAATCGAATGAGATCGAAAGAAATGGAAAAAATCAGTAAAATAAGAAAGAAAAAAAAATTGAAGGAATTTGAAAAAAAATCAAAAAACAATAGAAAAAAATCAAAAACAACAGAAAAATGAGAAAAAAAAGACGAAAAAACAAGGATGGGAAAAACTTAGTAAAGTAAAGTAAAGTAAAGAAAGAAATAGAATAAAAATGGAACAATGAGAAAAAATAGAACAAAACATGAAAAAAAAAATCAAAAAAATTAAAGAAAAACGAGAAAAAATTAGAAGAATCAAAAAAATGGGAAAAAATTGATGGGAATCGAAAAAAACCGACAAAAATCGAAAAAATCAACAAAAGTCGAAATGATCGAAAAAATTTATAGAAATAAAAAATAATAAAATAAATCGAACGAAATCTTTAAAATCCAATGATATAGACAAAATAATCAAACAAGATCAAAAGAAATCGAAAAAATCGAAATAAATCGAAAAAATCGAAAAAATCGAAAAAATCGAAAAAATCGAAAAAATCGAAAAAAACCGAAAAAATCAGAAAAATACTGAAGGAATTTGAAAAAAATCAAAAACTAATAGAAAAAATCCAAAATCAACAGAAAAACATCAGAATAAAGAGAAAAAAATGCGAAAAATCAAAAAAATATCGGAGGATAAGAAAAAAAAGGAAGAAAAGGAAAGAACGAAATAAAAAAAATAGAACAATGAGAAAAAAAATTAGATAATATTGAAAAAATCAGAATAAAACATGAAAAAAAAATCAAAAGTGAAAACGAGAAAAAATAAGAAGTATCTAAAAAATGGGCAAAAAATCGGAATTAATCGAAAAATAAACAAAAACTGTTGGAAAAAATTGGAACCAAATGAAGAATAAAATTGTAAAATATGAATAAAGAATAACCAAAAATTGGAACATTTGTAAACAAAAGAGAGAAATTAAAAAATAAATGAAAAAAATCGAAAGAATTGAAATAAATAACAACAAAATCCCAAAAAAAACGGAAAAAATCGGAAAAAATCAAAGGATTAAGAATAACAAGAGAAAAAAATAAGAAAACAAAGAAGAAATAGAAAAAAAAATAATTGGAAACAAATAAGAAATAGAAAAAATGGAACAATGACAAAAAATAGGAAGAAATAGGAAACATCGAAAAAAAAAAATAGAGAAAAAGCAAAAATCAGAAAAATGAGAAAAAATCAGAAAAAGTCTCTTTCTATAAAATAAATATAAAATTATAAAAAATTAGAAAACGAAAGAAAAAGAAATAAAAAAACAGAACAAAGAGAAAGAATGAGAAAAGATTAGAAAAAAAACGAAAAAAAAACTGGAAAAACCAGAAAAAAAAACAAAACATCAGAATAATGAGAAAACAGGAAAAAAGTGAAAGAAAAATAATAGACAAAAAAAAAGATAAATAATACCGAAAAATCGAAAATATTTAAAGAAACTGTAAAAAAGCTAATAAAAAACGAAAAAAACAATCGCTTAAATCAAACTATAATTTCTGCAACATTCCCATCCATTTCGTAAACTCCGTTTGACATTTTGTTTTAAAAATTTGAATTGGAAAAAAGTTTTCCCCACTTTAATTGGTATGATAGGTACCGGAAGGACCGGTCCGATCCTGCTCAAATTCAATTATGTTCTTCCTTGGACAAAACTTACTAGGTAAAGTGAAAATCGAAACTCGATCGGAGCTTTCGTTCAAACGTTACAATGTTTACTTTCTAGATAGACATACAGACGTCCTGACAGGATTTTTTTGCACTTTTGGACTCAGGGAACACGGAAACGTCAAGAAAAGTGATAAAAAGTGGGGGTAAGAATTTGTATTCGCCATCACGAAACTATTACTGAGGTTTTTGGGCCTCAGCAATAACTTAGAGGGAAATATTGCAAAAAAGTCATAACTTATTATCTCAAATAGTTAAATTTTTTGGAATTTCTTATAAAGAAAAAGTGAAAAAAATTAAATTATTAAAAATAGCGATAACACAAAAAAATAAAGCACTTAATTTTTTTTAAACAACTGATACATTACCTTTTTGTTTGTTTTTTTAGTACTTTTCAAACAAAAATTTTATATGGCTCGTAATTTACTAAAAACAACCAATGTTGAATTTACGTTTTACCCAAAACATGACTGATGCGCAACGAGGTATCCATCTCTGTTTTTTTATCCCTAATGAAATAGCGTGCTTAGTCAAGAGTTGAGAGGATTATAAATTGATATCTTGCCTAATTCACAATTACCATTTAAATCCCTAAACACGAAAACACAACCAGCTTTTTCCATTAATATTTTAAATTGAATAAAGTTGGTTAAATTTAATCGGGTATAAAGTGATGCAAACTTTAAAAAATAAACTAATTAAATTGTTTCCAATATAATAAAATCGATGTTATTTAGTAATTATTAAATTTTAATGAAAGCTTTCAGGGATTTCACATTAACAAATTCAGTTACTATTCTATAATTGTATATTTAATATACAATCTGTTTGTGGTCGTAAACATTTATTTCAAAATATATCATTTCTTTGATTGAAATATATTTTTGAAAGGTTGACAACATTGCAAAAACAACACTAGCGTCTAGATCCCAATTGCAACTCGAGTGCCCACCGCTGTTGCCAGGTTTAAGTGTTTCATTGACGAAAAGAAAAATATTTATTTTATTAAAAGAAGTCTTGACTATCTAAATCTACCTGTGTATTAAAAAAAAATAAATAAAAAAAAAATTCCTTGGGATTCGAACCAGGAAGTTTTATGTGTAAAGCATACACTCTAGCACTGGACCACTTCATATCACAATAATATATAATCAAACTTTCAAGTTAACGTACAAAACGATGGCAACAGCGGTGGGCACTCGAGATGCAATTGGGATTTAGACGCTTCTAAAAACAAATTGGTAACTTTGCATAAATGTCGATTTATAGAACGTCATAAAAATTCTTAAACTTAAGGATTTAGACTATATTGGATTTCATGTGAATAGAAGGGGCTGCGGGTACCAATATTTCGTCTACCGTGACTTTTTTAGATCTATTATGATTGTCCTCCAGATTAGAGAACCTGAGCTAGATTTGTCCTAGTTATTACTATCCATAATCTAGTAGTTCTCCTGTCTAGCATTCCGCTTTAGGTTTTTTTTCGCCGCATAGTGAAACCTTAGCCAACATATACCTTCCTAACAAAACCTGCCAGACTTATTATATTCATATATTTCTTGAGCCTACAGTATCCTGTAAAATGGTCTACTATTATTCTAGTAGTTTTCTGTTCTGATTTAGTAGGTACTCTGAGTTTTGGCGGTGGTCCTATGATGAACTATTTAGCCTGCCTCGGCCCTTTTACCACTCTTGAAACATATTTAGCTTCACCAAAATGATAGATTTTCACGCCATCTATCGTATTGTTTGATGGGTACCACCCGGGCTAGCGGTTTAGCAGAATACAATTCTGTAAACGCGTCTCCAAGTACAACTTGGATTGCCGGCAGATGGGGGAACCCATCAACCATCATAATGCCTAGGGGGGAGCGGGCACCTCGCAATAAAATCAAAAACAACAAATAGAATAAGTTTTTGAAACTATACATTCCGACTATTACCATACATGTTTCATTCTTATAGGAATCTTCAGTGGCACTTTGTCGGAATGCATAGTTAGAAAAATCTATTCTATATACCCCAACTATTTTTATGTGACACCAAAAGTGTTAGATGGTCACGCCATCTATCATATTGTTTGATGGGTACCACCCGGGCTAGCGGTTGTTTTTGATTTTATTGCTTATTTTATTGCGAGGTGCCCGCTCCCCCCTAGGCATTATGATGGTTGATGGGTTCCCCCATCTGCCGGCAATCCAAGTTGTACTTGGAGACGCGTTTACAGAATTGTATTCTGCTAAACCGCTAGCCCGGGTGGTACCCATCAAACAATACGATAGATGGCGTGACTATCTATCATTTTGGTGTCACATAAAAATAGTTGGGTATATAGAATGGATTTTTAAAACTATGCATTCCGACAAAGTGCCACTGAAGATTCCTATAAGGATAAATCATGTATGGTAATGGACCAAGTAGCAAAGCGACGTCCGCCCGACGTTGTCCTACGCAACTTGGACGTTGAGCGACAACGTTGTGGCGACCTCGCGGCAACCCTGATCTAGCACAGTTTGGTGAACCATTTTTGCGTCGTGCCGACGTGTTGCGCGACCAAAAAACAACGTTGTACCATCGTTGTTTTGACGACCGTACCGACGTCGGCTCGACATTGTACACGACCAAAATCCAACGTTGTGCCGGCGTTGTTTTGACGACCGCACCGACATTGGTTCGACGTCGTACGCGACTTTCAAACGTTGCGCAGGTGTTGCTGTTTGTGTTCTTTTAATAGTTTTGGTGAATAAAAATTTACCAACTCGGAGATGCACGATGTATCGAACGTTGTGAAAACAAACACGATAAAAGCAAAGTGATATGATTAATAACATGGCTTCCACCTAGTTGGAAAATAATAATGGATATATTAGTTTTGATCTCCTTCTCTACAAAGAATTCTCAAACCCCGTGAACTTTATTGATAAATTTGTTGATGCTACCTTCAAATAATATCAAGCGCCCCTTTTATTTTGTGTTTTTGACAAATATTTTTTAATTTATTTAATAAACAAAATTATCAAAATTATTAAATTGAGCTTGGAAGCACTTATAAAAGTATTCCGCGACTATGCATGGCTAATAAATATAATATTGCATTTAATATTACACGAAAAACATTATCAAATCTCTTTTTTGACTTGGAAAGAAACTAACCTACAAAATTTTTATTCTAAACATGGCGGAGATGAGAACTTTTTCTGACCAATAAGAGAAGTGTCTAGGGAGAACTCGACAAGAGAATATGTTTCGGATTAAAAAGGCAGTGCGCATGCCCTCTTAATGTTAGATTATGTTTTTTTATGATTATTTAGAATAAAAATAAAAACAAAACAAAACTACTGTCGGAATATAACCGGGGTTAAACATTAATAAAAAATTCCATTTATTTTTGCATATATTACTCCAAAAGAAATTATTTTTATGGAGCACTTTCCTCCCAATAGCTCCTCCTTGACTGCAGTAGTAGTAGTCGGCCGGTTTCGGCAACGTATTCACTGCGAAATATACATAACCTATATTATTTTATTTTTTACTAATTCAAGAAGGGATATCTTCTACCATATTGATAGGCAAATCTTCTAAAGGTGACTTGATGAATTCCTCAGTTTCTCTATTTATAAGATGATGATATTGATCTTTTTTATTTCTGAAGTCTTCATCAAATCTTAATTCACAATCTAATTGAGGAAAACTCATGAATTGTATTCTGCTAAACCGCTAGCCCGGGTGGTACCCATCACACAATACGATAGATGGCGTGGATGGATTACCCGTCGGAAGAACACATTAGTTTTTGTTCGAGATCTGTCAAACGGAAGTATCACTATCAAAAAATGACAGATGCAATATGTCACGGAATTGGACATGTAATACGTCGTTTGAAAGCCCTTGAAAAACAGTCAAAACTATTTCTCCAAATTTCACCTGTCAAAAATAAAAAAATGTGAAAAGTTGAAACTTTAACATTAAATATCTAAAAAAGTATTCGTGAATACTCGTCGGGAAAGCTTTGGGACGACACAACCCATTTTTTTATTATTTATAAAGGACGGTTTATTTTCAATCAAAAAAATTATGTAAATTATGTGGTTTTTAATAATTAATAATACAGAAGATGTTGTATTTAAAAAAATATATGTGTGTGGGGGCCACGCACGTCAGGAAAGAAAATACGTTGAAAATATATTTCTCTACGACTATTTATTATAATACTTTGTAACCTATATTTGCTGGGAGCGGAGTGCATGGTGGGGACAATTAAAACGATCTCAGCGCTCCTAGTGATCCAAATTTCGTTAAATCATGCTCTTGTCATAAATAAACACGGTTAAAATTAAGTATAAAAATGGTTCATAATAGTTGTTCTGTAGTTAATTGCGAAAATACAGGGAGAAATATCAAGTGCAAATTTTACACATTTTCAAGGTCCAGTTAAAAATTACAGAAAAGAAAGAAATAGATAAATGCAGTTAGGCGAAGAAAGCTAGGAATATATAGTCTAATTCTGTAGCATCCTTACTTAGACGAATGTATGTTTTATTCTACAATTATTCGATGTGATTAAATAACTTTTGCCACTATGTCTCAATTCTTTCACATCTATAACATGACCAGCCGCGACAAGTTGCTTCCCTTTGTTCATCTTTTGGGGTTTAAACAATATTTGATGAGTAATTTACTCAATTCCGGTTTGAATAATTACATTCATCATCGACTAAAAATTATTTAAAAAAAAAGTTTGATCAATTATTGTGACTAAAAATCTAACAGATATTCATAAATTTTTATTATTCTAGCTGTCATTTATTATTTGTTTCGATATCACTGATTAACCTAATAATCATAGTTTTTAAAAATTATCTACGTGTTTTGTACTTACTTTGTTCATCACAACACGTTTTACTGATTTTTTTCTTTCAAAAATATAATCACATTTTTTATTTATATGACATTTTTTTATAACGAATTTTTATTTTTATACACAACCTACATACCGTAATTTGGGGTAACTTGAGACACTTTTTAACTTTAAAGTGAAGTTTACGACATACCTAGAATAACTGAATGTTGAAAAACTATTTAAAAACATTAGTCATATAGGTAACAATGATATGTTAATAGAATATTTCACTTTATTTTGTCATAAGTATTTTTTTATTTTTTTTTAAGTGTGTCTCAAGTTACCCACTAGAATGGGGTAACTTAAGACAGTTTTATAAAATCAATGAACGGCTCAAATTATGCATTGTTGGGGTAACTTGAAACAATGGAAATATAAATAGACAGTGTTATGTTAACGTGAGAGACAATGAAAATATTTTTGGGGTCAATGAAAATATTTTTGGGGTTGATGATAATATTTTTTTGGTCAATAAAAACACAAAGAACTTAAAAAATGTATTTAATAATGATTGATTATAGTAATTTAGCTTAAGTAAATTGCTTTCATTTCTGGTATTGAAAAAATACCTCGTTTATTCAGCGCTGTAGGAGGATTAATGCCACCTATAATATCCTGCCAGCAATAATAGAGTTCATCCTTATGTTCAGGTCATTTCCAGTTTTCTAGTATTGTTTTAGTCATTGCACTTATTGTTGCGCCTTTATCGTCAAGCTTCTCAATGACCCCAGGATAAAAATTTGAATCATAACGAACTATAACAAAACTTCCAACTTGTTTATTTATTGGCTGCAGAGCAGGATGAGAGTAAATACTCTCTTGGTTATTGTCTTCAATATTATCGTCAATATTGTCTTCAATATGGTCTTCAATATTCCTAATCTGTTTTGCTCGAAATGAATCCCAGTCATCATCTGAACTGTCTTCAAGAACAACCTCATTATTGCAACTGTCTTCGTCATTTTCACTGGACTCAAGTACTTCACGTGTCTTCTGCCTTTTCTTAGTTGGTTTTTCTTTATTTATGACACTTTGATCTTCCACTAGTAATTGTTTTCTTTTCTTTTTTTCTTGCTTTGGGTTGTCTTCCAATATAACGATATCCTCTTCACAGATTCCTCTACCAGCGGGAACATGTAATTTCTTTTTTGTCTGTTTTCTTAAACCATCTGTTTCTTTCCTTCTATATTCTTCCAAATATTCTTGAAATGTAGACACCCAGGCGGTATTGTCATTTTCTTTGCCTTCTTCTACTGCCTTTTTACCTGGAAGTCTCTTCAATGCCTCTTCTAGATTTAGTGGAATTAATCCTGCCCCGTTAAGTCCACTCATGACGTTTTTTGAAGTATTTTCCTTTTCCATTTCCTCGAGACATTTTTTTAACAAACGAGGAAATGTATCTTTTGGAATAGTTCCACGATTTTTTGCTTTCCATGACTCTAAACTTTCACGCCACTTAATTTTAAGTGGACGGAAAAATGCTACATCTAACGGCTGAGTGAGTCCAGTGCTGTTTGGAGGAAGTAGAATGAAGATAATGTTGTTTTTTTTACATTCATCTATTATATATGACTCGCTAAATTATCCCCAATCATAACTTTCTTTCCCTCTTTATCTTGCTTCTAGAAATAGGGCATAGCAATTTTTCGAAACCAGTCTTCGAATATCTCCAAAGTAAACCATCCACTCTTACTCCTATTATAAACTGTCCCCTTAGGGCCATGTTCGGTCCAGGTATTATAAAGATTCTCAGCTTTATATGTCACATATGGAGGTAGAAATGTCCCGTCCCCGGCAGCAGCAAACATCACAGAAGTGCTCGACTTTGAGGAGTC
Organism: Neocrepidodera transversa; assembly: GCA_963243735.1. NCBI lineage: Eukaryota > Metazoa > Arthropoda > Insecta > Coleoptera > Chrysomelidae > Neocrepidodera > Neocrepidodera transversa. The sequence continues at coordinate 9,234,541 of OY725347.1, forward strand.
AATAATCCTTTCAGGATGTCGGCACCCTCTTCTAACAACAAATTTTTTACGGCCAGGGTCGTCTGTAATATTTGTTTCGTCATAATTAATGACATAATGAGGAAGAACTCCCTCCATTGACTGGTTTAAATCATCAAAGTACAGATTTATGGCGTTATGGTTGACTTTGGCTCGAGCTGTCTTTATGTTCTGGCACATTTTATTACTTAATGTATTCTGGTGACGCTTCAAGAAAGACATGACAAAATCAGGTCCTGGCATGTTGTTTTTGAATCTAGATTCATTTCTTCCAGAACGGTCAAGGAAGGCTTTAACAATGAGTCTAATGTTGTATAGTGTGAGGGGGAAGCCCTAATCCCCTGCTGCACATAGACACACTACTAATGCATTCTGGTCAACTTCATGAAAAACAAATGGTCTGCCGATCTTCCCTGTATTTTTCCCTTTTATTGCTCTATTGATAGAGCATCGTGGTATACCAAACTGCTCTTCCGCTTTTCTCAAAGAAAGTCCAGACCTGACAGCTTCCACTGCTTTAACTAGTTGCTCATTCGAGAAATTTCAGTATTTACGAGACCCCAAAACTTTTTTTTGGGTTCAAACCATAACTGACCTGAAACAATGAAAGTTTGATTAGTAGGTAGGTTGGTACCAAAATTTGATAGTAAATAATTTGTGGTGGGGTAACTTGAGACAGTTGTATCAAGTTACACAATTAAGGTCAGGTTGTGAATTTATATTTTGTAGCAACCATAAACTTGACAACGCCGCAATGAAATTTATGATATATCACAATTAGTATTAGAGGTTAGCTTTTCTACAACAATTACTTATTTCCAGATATTAGTCATAAAATTATAATATAAGTTATGTAATATATGAAATTTGACAGTTTCAAAGTTTAAGTTTAGTGAAAACTGATGAACTTACCTTAGATAGTATAAAAGAATTTAATTATTATCACCACACCTCTTGCTAACAAAACAACACCACCCATGTCAACAGGGTTGCCAATATTACGAAAAATAATGGTGTCTGCAAATTGTCTCAAGTAACCCCATCGTCTCAAGTTACACCAAATTACGGTACAATTGTTGAGCATGATTTTACGCAACCATCAGATGGCGTTTTCGTTACGCTCCATGCTAATAATAAATTATTATCTTCAAGTTATTTCAATGCAAATTTTATTATATGTAATGTAGCAAAACAGTTTTTAACATTTTTAATGTTTTCTACATCATAATTTGTTTGCGAATGTAATGTTTTTCCTTTGGTAAAATATTCTTCTGATTCAATATTAATATAAAGTAGTGAAACTTTTATGTATATAAAACGAAATTAATCAAATCGTCCGTCGTTTACTTTCTGAGTAAAGAAAGTTTCAGTTACTTTGCAGTTTCATGAACGAACTTGTTGCAAGAAACTAATACACCAATTTCCTTAATATCCTTAATGTATGTACTTTTATGTTTCTTCTTATCCCATATTGTTTATTTATGTTATAAATGTAAATAAAAATATTTTAGGATGCATTTTGATTACTACTTATATTAAAAATATTGGTCTACTTTTAGCAAGAATTTTCTGTATTCGTCAAATATTTGTTTAATTAATTTATGTTAATATTTTGTAAATTCATTTTTATTAGAGGGAACAACACATACAAAAATTTTAAATTTTGATGTAAAATATGTTCAGATCTACAAATTTTTCCTATTTACAAAACAATCGCCCCAAAACTTTCCCTATGAGTATCCAGAGACGAATACTTTTTCTAATATTTCATATTAATGTTTCAAACTTTGACAGGTGACAGTTGGAGAAATAATTTTGACCGTACTGAATAGAGATTTTTAAGGGCTTTCAAATGACATACTACAAGTCAAACTCTTTGACATATTGCTTCTGTCATTTTTTGACAGTGACACTTCCGTTTGACAGATGTCGTATAAAAACTAATGGGTTATTCCGATGGATAACCGAAACCCATATACCAAATTTCTGCTTAATCGGATTAAGCGTGTTGCTTATATAGTATAAGAATGCGCACAGACACACAGACAGACAGACTCCAAAGACCTTAAAATGGATATTTCCATCTTTATGTCGTAGTACCCCCGTTTAAAACGAAGTTTCTTACGTTATTTTTTCAACTCTAAACGGTTTTTTAATATCTTTCTCTCTCCCTCTCTTATACCATTTTTCCTTTTTCACTACTTCTTTCTATTTTTGTTGTTTATTATAATGTTTTTCTATTTTCTCCTATTCGTCTCTATTTTTCACTACTTTGTCCCTCTTTTTTCTATTATCCCCTATTTGTTTTTATTTTTACTATATATACCGATTTTTCTCTATATTTCTTCATATTTTCCTATTTTTGTCCATTTTCTCTATTTCTCCAATTTTTACCATTTTCCCTATTTTCATTATTTTTCCTTTTTATCCCTATTTATATTTATTTTTCACTAATTTTACCCATTATCTGCATTTTTTTCACTTTGTTTCTATTTTGTCCACTATTTTATAATTTTTCCCATTATTAATAAGATTTTCTAATTTTTCACTGTTTTTGTTCATTTTTCCCTATTTTTCCAAATTTTCCAATATTTTTTCCTATTTTCTCAATTTTATCCCATTATTTTAACCTCTTTTTCTATTTTTTCACATTTTCTCCTATTTTCCCAGATTTTCCACAATTGTTCACATTTTTTCTTTATTTTCACTATTTTTCCCGTTTATCTCTATTTTTCTCGAAATTTTTTTTAGCTCTTTTACAATACTTTCCATTCTCAGATTGTGAGTCGGGTAAACAAAAACGTAGAAAAATCAAAATATACCAAAGATTTGTGCGATCGGAGTACCCCCTTCCCCACCGTTTGAAACGAAGATCCTAACGTTATTTTTTCAACTCCAGACGTATTTTAATATCTTTCTCTCTTCCTCTCTTTTACCATTTTATTTTTCATTTTTTCACTACTCCTTTCTATTTCTGTTGTTTTTTATGTTTTTCTATTTTTCCCTATTTGTCCCTATTTTTTCCTTTGTCCCTCTTTTTTTCTATTATCCCCTATTTATCCTTATTTTTCCTATATATAGCAATTTTTCCCTATATTTTTTCATATTTTTCTATTTTTGTCTATTGTCTATTTCTTCTACTTTTCCCATTTTCCCCTATTTTTCATTATTTTTCCTATTTGTCCCTAATTATATTTATTTTTCCCTAATTTTACCCATTACCTGTATTTTTCCACTTTGTTCTTATTTTGCTCAATTTTTTATAATTTTTTCTATTATTAATAAGATTTTCCAATTTTTCACTATTTTTCTTTATTTTTCTCTATTTTTGCATATTTTTCACTGTTTCTTATTATTGCCATTTTTTGTTATTTCCTATTTTCTTAATCTTATTCCACTTTACTTTATTTTCCCCTTTTTTCCATTTTTTCCTATTTTCTCCTTTTTTTACCAGCTTTTCCACTATTGTTCACAATTTCTTCTTTATTTTTGGCTATTTTTTCCAATTTTTCATTTTTCTTCATTATTTTTCCTTTTTGTCCCCATTTATATTTATTTTTCCGCATTATGTATTCCAAGCGCCACGGCAAATAATAATAATAGCCGCGCCTTCCCCGCACAAGCCTCTAGCTTCTGGGGTTCATCCGTAAGTGGGTGAAATGTAGAGCAAGTATTATTATTATTATTATTATTTTTATTATTATTATCTGTATTTTTCCCAATTTTTTCCTATTTTGCCCAATTTTTTATAATTTTTCCTAGTATAGATAAGATTTTCCAATTTTTCACTAATTTTCTTTATTTTTCTGTATTTTTCCATATTTTAAACTATTGCTTCCCATTTTTCATATTTTTTGTTATTTCCCATATTTTTTCCTATTTTCTCAATTTTATCCCACTTTACTTTATTTCCCCTCTTTTTTGCATTTTTTCCTTTTTTCTAATATTTTTCCGAGCTTTTCCGCTATTGTTCACTATTTTGTCTATATTTTTCACTATTTTTTTCCCATTTTTCCCATTTTTTCATTATTTTTCCTACTTTTTGTCCCTATTTATATTTATTTTTACCTATTTTTCTCCATTATCTATATTTTTCCCAATTTTTCCTATTTTGCCCAATTTTTATAATTTTTCCCATTATTGATAAGATTTTGCAATTTTACACTATTTTTCTTTATTTTTTCATATTTTTCACTCTTGTCCTGTATTTCAATTATTCTTCTTATTTTCCGATATTTTCTCAATTTTAACCCATTTCCCATTTCCCCTCTTTTTCCTATTTTCTTCTATTTATATTTATTTTCCTTATTTTTCCCTATTATCTGTATTTTGCCCAATTTTTTCCTATTTTATTCAATTTTTTATAATTATTCGTATTATTGATAAGAATTTCCTATTTTTCACTATTTTTCATTATTTTTCTATTTTTCCATATTTTCACTATTGTTTCCTATTGTCCCATATTTTTTTTTTCCCATATTTTTCCTATTTTCTCAATTTTATCCCATTTTACTTTCTTTTCCTCTCTTTTTTCCATTTTTTCCTATTTTCTCCTATTTTACTCAACATTTCCAATATTGTTCACCATTTTTTCTTTATTTTCAATATTTTTTCGCATTTTTCTATATTTTTCTTGTTTTTCCCTATTTTTCTTTATATTTTATTTTATTTTTGACTTTGTTTCTTTATTTTCTCTATTTGTCCCCATTTTGCTTTTTCCCTATTACACTTTATTTTTCCCTATTTTCTCTATCTTTTCCTATTTTTCCATATTTTTTTAATTTTTCTCTAATTTCGTTACATTACAATTTCTGATTATTAAATCTCACCGCAAGCCGCGTTAAGGAACTTTGTTCCAAATAAAATAATCTCAAAAATTTTTTTTTCTTCTTACTTCTTGTTTCTGGGTAATTATCATTCTTCCTAATTAATTTCAATACAATTACATATTTTTATTTTTATTTTCAATTATCTCCCAGACTTAATACTTATTTTGAATTATAAACTTGTTGTTTTTTTTATATTTTTTTTCCTTACTTTTTATCTAAAAAGAACCATCCAAAATCAAAAATTCTAAAAATAATAACAAAATTCGCACTTCCACCTATACTTTATTTTTCGTTCCAAAATAACCTATAACTTTAAACCTTATTTTTACAATGAATTCTGAATCACTCTGTATAAAAAAACTATTAAAATAAAGGTCAAACAAAAATCTACAAAAATTTATGAACAGATTTGATTAATTTGCATCATAATTGATTAATTTTGATTTATTAGCTCTACCGTCATCCCCAAGGATGATATCAAAGTATTTAGGCTTTTTTGATGTAATATAAAAGATTATACCATCGTTTTTATACTTGCTTTAACCCGGTTTCGGTGATGGCGAAAATAAAAAAATACCTACCTTGAAACACCTCCGACTTTTATACTCTTCGTAAAAAGCTATTACTTCGCCTTTTCCCAGAGCTGGAAATTGAGGGATTTTAGACATTTTTGTTATATCCTTTTAGTTTTATTTCTTTTTCGTAACACATCAGCAACAGCAATAACCGGTATATACTTTATAGTCACCACATTTATAAAATATTTAAGATATGATGGTTTTACAGTTTTTTAAAGGAAGATTACGACATTCTTTGAAAACATTTATAGCTATTTTTGATCCTTTATTTCGTTCTATTTTATTTACAATACTAAGATAAGCAACCGGAATTTCATAATTAAATTTTTATTTATAAATTTTGGATGACTATTTTTATTTTCCCGACCCACCTCCAAGAAGGGAAAGTATTGTGAACAAGCTAAAAAAAATTTTCGAGATAGAGATGGAAATAAGCAAAAATGACAGATGCAATATGTAACGGAATTTGACTTCCAATATGTCATTTGAAAGCACTTGGAAAATTCTATTCAGATCAGTTAAAATTATTTCTCCAACTGTCACCTGTCAATAATAAAAAATGTCAAAATTTGAAACTTTAACATTAAATATCTGAAAAAGTATTTGTTTATACTCGTCGGGAAAGTTTTGGAAATTTTTTTCAGGAATTTTGTGAGTGAAAAGAGGATAAATTTATATCCAAAAATGCAAATTTTCAATAAAACAGAAAAGACAAAAAAGTGCAATTCTTTTCCGGAGAAAAGAGGGAAAATTTTTTAGTAAAAAAGAAGGTAATTTAGGTCAAAAAACTACAAATTTTTAAGAAAAAAAAAAGACAAAAAAGCGCAATTTTTTCAGGTCAAAAAACTAAAAAAAATCAAGAAAAAAGAAGACAAAATAGTGCCAAATTTTATATAGAAAAGAGGAGAAATTTAGGTCCAAAAATGCAAATTTTCAAGAAAACAAAAGAGACCAAAAAGTGCAAATTTTTCAATACAAAAGAGGGGAAATTTTTAAGTGAAAAGAGAGGAAATTTAGATAAAAACTGCTAATTTTAGAAGAACAATAAAAAAGAGGAGAAATTTAGGTCCAAAAATGCAAATTTTCGAGAATACAAAAAATACAAAAAGTGCAAGTCTTCAACAGAAAAGAGGGGAAATTTTTGAGTAAAACGAGTAAAAATTTAGTTAAAAAAATACAAATGTTTAAGCAAAAAAAAAAGTAAAAAAGTAACATTTTTAAAAGAGAAAAGAGGGGAAATTTTCAAGATAAAAGAGGGGAAATAAGTACCAAAGAAGTGCAAAACATTTGAAGAGAGTATTATCCAAAAAAACTTACATTTTTGAAGAAAAAGAGAGGAAATTTTCAAGAGAAAAGAGGGAAAAAAGCAAAAAATTTGAAAACAATATTATCTAAAAAAGTGTCTTATTTTTTGAACAAAAAGTGCGGAAATTTTCTAGAGCAAAGATGGAAAAACAAAAAGGCAAAAATTCCATTTTTTTAGGAATAAAGCGTGGAAATTTGTGAGAAAAAAAAAGGGAAATTTAGGTCCAAAATGCAAATTTAAACAAAAATTAAAAACCAATGAATGCTATTTTTTCAAGAGTAAAAAAAAGGAAATTTAGCTTAAAAAATGGAATTTTTAAGACAACAAAAAAGTCAAAAAGGGTAATTTTTTTAAGAGAAAAAGAGAAATTTTTGAGTGATATTACGGTAAATTTAGAAAAATACAAATTTTTAAGAAAAGAAGACAAAAAAGCCCCATTTTTTTAAGGAAAAAGAGTGGAGGGGAAAAAGTACCCAAAAGTGCAAAAAATTTAAAGAGAGAATAATTGAAAAACATATTTTTGATGAAAAACAGGAAAAATTTTCAATAGAAAGTAGAGGAAAAAAGCACTAAAAAAGTGCAAAAAATTTGAAGAGAGAAATATTTAAAATAATGTCGTTTTTTAAAGAAAAAAGAAGGCAAATTTTCAATAGTCTACTATTTGATTTTTTTCCTCTTTTTTTGCATGTTATCAATTTTTTTCTTTTTTTTAAATTTCTTAATTCTTTCTAGATTTTTCTAATATCTTGATTTTTTTTCGATTTTTGTTGATTTTTTACGATTTATTTTAAATTTGTTTTGTTTGTTAAGATTTTTTTCGTTTTCCATCTATTTTTTTTTATTTGTTCCAATCCTTATGTTCGGTTTTGTTTTAGATTTTGTTCGATTTTTTTTCGGTTTTTTTCGTTTTTATTTGATATATTTCACTTTTATTCGATCCCTTCAACTTTCTTTCATTTTTTTTTCGATTTATTTCCATTTTTGTTGATTTGTTTATATAATTTTCGATTTATTTTTGTAGTTTTTCGATTTTATCTGATTTTTTTAAAAGTTAATAATTTCATAGTAGTTACTGGATGTCTCCGAAGTTACAAAAAATAAATAAAAGGGTATTAGCTGCTGGGATAAAACAAAGATAAGATTTAATAAATAACTTTTATTATAAAAAATAATGATAGCAAACCAAATCCGGCGAGGAAGAATGTGTAACGGTGATGACGGTTCCGGACTCCGGTACAATTAGAATCAACTTCGTTCCCTTTAGCTTGAACTGCCTCTAACTAAAGGTCGAACGACTGCCAATGGAACTCGTACTACCACTGTTACTCAAATTGTGACTACCACAGCAACTCGGTCTTCGGGCTGCCACTGCAGCTACCGACGACAACTGATTAAATCATCCTACTTAATAAGAATTTCGGTTTCTATGAAGCACGGGCACGAGTATCTCCATCTGTCTAATGGTGGTTTAACTGGTACGGCTTACCTCTTCCATAATTTTAGGTTAATTCTTAATCCAGTGCCCTGCGCAATTTAATTTATATACTTTAATTATTACGGAAAAAGTAACTTCGTTACAGAGTAATCAGTATACATACTTTAAAGTAAAAGTACCGAAAGTACTGAGTAACGAGTATAAAGTAACAGGTATTGATATTAAAAGTAACGATTCAGTACAAGTATTCAAAAGTAATGAAAGTTTACATCACTACAAGGTGGATGATTAATTTTCTGACGTTAGCACTTTATACCAATCTCATACCAATGACAAGTTAAAGACTAGTTAAAAGTAAAACGATTCGCCTCTTTTTTGTTTGGATCAGATCAGTCTTCTTCTTCTCGCTAGGCCCTACCAGGATTGTATAACTATTTTGTATCCGGTATGTCATCTTCAAGTCCTGAGTCTTAACCTTCGGGCAGGCGAATGTATCTCTCAGATTCATCGTAATTTTCTTTTCATCTGTACTACCGCGTTTGAAAAGGCACCTCCCCGCTTCTACCTACCTTCCTGGCTCTAGTGGTATCTAACAGTATGCCAAGTGACTTTGAAGTGTTCAGCCGTTTAGATTTCGATGTTTTGTATCTCATAGTTACACGCGACAGTTTATGTAAGTTTTTTTAAATCTTATTTTTTTAGTTCATTTACGGTTTTTGAATGTTTGTTTCTAATGTATAGTATATGCTTGAGATATATATTTTTTATATTATCCTTATATATGATAAAATACCATATGTATCTAAGAGATACATGCGCCTATTTATGTAACATTTCTGTTTTAATTTTTTAAAGGCATTAAAATGGAATCAGGAAAAAAGAATTACAATCTAAATAATGAAAATGATTGTGCGGAGCTGAGAAACCTACTTCTTTTGGAGGAAAGTGATGGAAGAGAATATGAAAGAGACGAAATAGAGGACGAGGAAAGCGATACAGATGCATCTATTTGTGCTGAAGAAAGAGGAGAAGATTCAGAAACTGATCAAAGTGATGCCAGTGAGACTAAAGAAGCTGAAGAAGAAGATGATGATGAAACATATTTCGTTGCATTTCAAAAGAAGAAAAACAAAATGGTGAATGAGTGGAAGTGGAAAAAACTCCCATGTCACATAGAAAACGCACTCCCCGTCAGAATAGTACTATTCATCTGCCCGGAGTAATAGGAGAAGCAAGAAAAGCTGAAGGTGTTTATGAAACTTGGAATTTATTAATAAATAATAATATACTGCAAAACATTACTCAATACACCAATCAGTACATTAAATTAATTCAAAATAAATTCACCCGAATTAGAGATGCTCAACAGACAAATATTATAAAAATTAAAGCTTTTATTGGTTTACTGTATTTAGCTGGGGTGTATCATGCTAATCGGTTAAATTTAAAAGAACTATGGTCGACCGATGGAATTAAACGATTTAGAAGGACAATGACTTTGAAGCGATTCCATTTTATAATGCGTTGTATAAGATTTGATGACAGGGAAACTAGAGAAGAGAGAAAGCACATCGGCCGTTTAGCAGAAATAATAGATATATTTGAAGAATTTGTGAATAGTTGCGAAAAATCATACTCTTTAGGTGAAAATATCACAATCGATGAAAAATTAGAGGAAAATGTCAGTTTCGTCAATATATTCCTTCAAAGCCAGCGAAGTATGGAATAAAAATATTTGCACTTGTAGATTCAAATCTTTTTTATACCTATAAAATGGAAATATATGCTGGAGAACAGCCAGACTGACCTTACAAACTAAGCAATAAATCAGTTGATGTGGTCAAAAGACTTGTCGTTCCAATCCATAATTCTGGTCGCAACCTTACAATAGACAACTGGTTCACCAGTTATGATTTAGAGGCAGATCTTAAACAGAAAAGACAAAAATAAACCCCAAATACCTTCTCAATTCAAAATTATCAAAGATCGTACTGTTGCCTCTAGTACTTTCGGTTTTCAGAAATATTGCACGTTGGTGTCCTACGTCCCAAAAGTAAATAAAAATGTAATTCTGTTATCCAGTATGCATTTTACTAACACAATATATATACATACCGGTGATAAACAAAAACCAGAAATCATAACTTATTATAACGCAACGAAAGTTGGAGTAGACACTGTGGATAAAATGTGCGCAAGCTATAATGTTGCGAGAAATACAAAACGATGGCCCATGGTTATATTTTTTTCAATGTTAAACGTGTGTGGTATTAACTCACAAATCATTTTTCTTGAAAATAATAATAAAGTAAGTAGCAGAAGGTCATATTTACGTCAACTGGCTATAGAACTAACTAAACCGCATATCCAAAGACTTCCTCAGCCATTGGAGGATTTTCAAAATGACCAAGAGCAGAATGAAAACGTTAATGCAGACCCAGAAAATGAAAATAGACATCAAAACATACAGCAACAAGAAAACCAACCATTTGTGCCTTGGATATTGTTTAATATTTTGCTCGGATTGTATTCCTAAATAATTATTTTTAATATAAAACGATCCAAGACATTACTAAAATAATACATTTATTGCTTGTTGGTTTTGCCCGAGATATTCCTTTTTTACTTTCCCGGACCCATTAAAGGGAAAGTAAGGTGAACGAGCAAAAAAAAAAAATCGAGATATCGATGGAAATATCCATTTTGAGGTCCCCCAAGAAGATTGAAACCATTTCCAGCGTATGGTCTGTCTGTGTGTCTGTGTGTAATCTTCCACGATAACTACCGAACCGTTTGACCAATCAAGCTAAAATTTTGGTATGGAGGGTCGGTGTATGCCTAGAATGCGACCATTAGTTTTTGGTTTAAATTGGTAAAGTGGAGGGTCCTCAAGACCGACATTGGTTAAATATACATGTAACAATTTTTTGCTTTATTTAAATTTTAAGGACAAACAATACATTTTAGTGCAAAATATTGTAGTACAAAGTTTTAGAGCATAAAATTACCTACAATTTTTGTCTTAACTCTTTTCCAAAATTTCCAATAGTCGCGCCACTAGAGGGCGCGTAAAAAATGTGCAGGTATGTTTTCTATAGTTTTTCTTGATTTTGTGGACAAACAATACATTTTAGTGCAAAATGTTGTAGTACAAAGTTTTAGAGTATAAAATTCTCCATAACTTTTGATTTAAACTTTTTCCAGAATATTCAATAGTTGCGCCACTAGAGGGCGCGTAAAAAATGTGCATGTAGGTTTTCTCTAGTTTTTCTTGATTTTGAGGATGAACAATGTATTTAGTGCAAAATTTTCTTATGCAAAGTTGTAAAGCATCAATTTTTTTTTAACTTTTATGTTTAACTTTTATCGAATTCCTCATAGTTTTGCCGCTAGATGGCGAGAAAAATAGACACATTTAAAATTCCCTACAACTATTGGATGAAGAATTTTCCCAAATTCCCAACAGTTTTCACACATGATTTTAGGAGATCCTAATTGTTGCAGTATGATATACAACGTGCGCATGCGCAGCTTAGTCATTACCAACATTGAAATATTAATTCACCATCAGCTCGCTATTTTTTAATATAATGCTTAGTATTTTGTAATTAAAATAATAATAATAATAAATAAGAAATTCTCTACGGTCGAGCCGGGAAAGTCCTGGGGTGTTTTTATTATGTTATAAAATAGATAAATATTTTTTTCTATTAATCCATAAAATGTATTGCAAATAAACGGTTTTGAAACGTTAGTTTATTTTAAATCTTCAAATATAGTAGTGTATCTATTCATGTAACTTTGTAGGGCGCGCCTGCCGGAAGGTTAATTATAAATTATGTCTGGTCCGTATTAAAAAATATGTACAAATTGTAATTTTCTATTGAAAATAAAATACAAATTGCACTTAATTTACATTGCATTTGCAATTATAACTATAAGATAGTAGCAATTATTGAACATGTCCCTATCTCATTATATCCATGATGTTGTCGAAAGCACTCAGCTAAATTAACTGAGCATATTTGAATTGAACTTCTGACCCAACTAAATCTAAAACAATAGACAATAATATTGTTTACATCCGAAGGTAAATTACACGTGTGTACTCAATTCTGTATATCATTGATGCTTGTTACTATTAATTGAGAAGTTGGCATTTCGAAAGTGTTACCCAGACAATATGGCGAAGCCAAGCGAAACACGAACTAATCACTTGAAATTTAATTAACAGGCTTAACTCAAAGTTTGGGTTTGGTTGGTTTAGGCTTTGGTCGTGTGTTTCCTTTAAAATGAGTCGTTAAAATTTTTGCTAATAAATACATTTATTATTTAAATAAAAGTAATGTATTTTTATAAAAAAAATTGTTAGGTTTTTGAGTAGTTTACTATGCTAAATTTTTTATAGTCTGTTATACTTTATTCCTGATACTGTACATGTTAATTTATTAAAAAATCCAAAAAATATATTTTCATTTATTTAATCAAACAAAATACAAATTTTCTATATTAAACATTCCACGAGCGCTGTTTAAATTACTATAATATGATTTGTTGGTACGGTTACTTAGCTCGTGATGTCGTACATAGTTTAATTATTTATAATTTGGCAAAAAAAATGAAAACTAGTAAAAAACAGATAAACTGGGAAAAAAGTGGATATAAATTGGAAAATGTGTCACCTTAGAACATTCTCGGCTCGGCTGTGAAGAATATGATTATTTTAATTAGCAAATACAAAATTGCTGAATGGGAAAATGATATAAAAATGAAGTAAATTGATGGAAAATAAAAATAGGTAAGCAGTAAAATACTAAACAATTAATTAAAATGAGAAACGATAAAAGTTATTAAAAATAGCAACAAGCTATTATAAATAGCAACAAGGTAACGAATTATTTCAAAAACTGGGAAAACAATTGTTCAAAATGATGAAGAATTGCTAAGTTTCGGCAAAAAATAAAACTATAATAAAAATAAAGTGAAAATAGGCAACAATCAAAAATAGCATAAAAATCTTAATACAATTTGTAAAAATTGGCAAAAGAGACAAAGGGGCAAGAAATGCAAAAAATAGCAAAAAAAAAGTAACAAAAGGAAAAAAAGGAAATAAGAAAAGAAGTAAAAAAGGCTTAGTAAAAGGAAAAAGGGATAAAAAAATCAACAAAAAGTATACACAAAAAAAGTAAAGAGAAAAAAAGCAAAAAACGCCAAAAAAGTATTAAAAAAAAATTAAAAAAAAGACAAAATAGAGGCAAAATAAAGGCAAAAAAAAGGCTATGAAAAGTTCAAAAATGGCAAAAAAAAAAGTAAAAAAAATTAAAAAGTTACAAAAAAGACAAAATAGACTCAAAAAATGTCGAAAATACCAAAAAAGTAAAAAAAAAATTCAAAAATGCAAAAAAGACAAAATGAAGCAAAATAAAAGCAAAAAAGTTCAAGAAAGACTAAAAAAGTTAGAAAAAAATTTTTAAAAGTTTTCAAAAAAAGCCCAAAAAAGACAAAATAAAGGCAAAAAAGTTCAAAAAAGGCCAAAAAGGTCCATTTTTTTAATAAAAAAACAACAAAAAGCGGTAAGAATGCTAAAAAGCAAAAAAAAAGGCAAAATCGAGGCAAAAAAGTTGAAGAAAGACTAAAAAAAAAAAACAAAATCAAGGCAAAAAAGGCAAAAAAACTCAAAAAAAGGCCATTTTAAAAAGCAAAAAAGTGGTAAAAAGGGTATAAAAAGCAAAAAAAACCAAAAATCGAGGTAAATAAATGCAAAAATGGCCAAAAAAGCCAAAAAAATAAAAAGGGTAAATAACCTAAAAAAAAATAAAGGTAAAAAACCAAAAAAAAACAAAAAAGGGGTAAAAGAAATAGCCTTATTAAATCCTAAAAAATGGGCAATTAAGGAAAAACAATAAAAAAACCAAAAAAAAAGACCGAAAAAAGCAAAATGGCATTTTTTTGCAATTTAGCTTATTCCCATTTTTTCTCTTGAAAATGTCCCCTATTTTTTCATTAAAAAATGACGTTTTTTAAACATTTCTCTCTTCAAATTTTTGCACTTTTTTAATGTTTTTTTCCTCTACTTTCTATTGAAAATTTTTTCTGTTTTTCATCAAAAAAATAAGTTTTTTTCGATTATGCTATCTCTAAATTTTTTGCACTTTTGGTACTTTTTCTACTCTTTTCTCTTGAAAATTTTCACTCTTTTCTTTTGAAAAGAATTGCTTTTTTTATCTTTTTTTTTCTTAAAAATTTATATTTTTGGATCTAAATTTACCTTATTTTCACTCAAGAATTTCTCATCTTCTCTTAAAAAAATTACACTTTGTGACTTTGTTTTCTCAAAAATTTGCTTTTTTTAAGCTAAATTTCATTTTTTTTCATTCATGAAAAAATATCATTCCTTAGTCTTTAATTTTTGTTTAAATTTTCATTTTTGGACCTAAATGTCCCCTTTTTTCTCTCGCAAATTTCCCCTCTTTTCTCGTTTCCCGCTTTATTCCTAAATAATGGCACTTTTTGCCTTTTTGTTTTTCCATATTTACTCTTGAAAATTTCCGCACTTGTGGTTCAAAAAATTAGACACTTTCTTAGATAATATTGTTTTCAAATTTTTTGCAATTTTTCCCTCTTCTCTTGAAAATTTCCCCTCTTTTTCTTAAAAATTGGCATTTTTTTGAATTTTTGTTTTCGTTTTCAAATTTTCATTTTTTGGACATTAATTTCTATTCTTTTCTCTTGAAATTTTCCCCTCTTTTTTCTTCAAAAATGTAAGTTTTTTCGATAATACTCTCTTCAAATGCTTTGCACTTTTTTGTACTTCTTTCCCCTCTTATCTCTTGAAAATTTCAGCTCTCTTCTCTTAAAAAATTGTCACTTTTTTACCTTTTTTTTGTTCTTAAACATTTGTATTTTTAGACCTAAATTTTTACTCTGTTGACTTATAAATTTCCACTCTTTTCTCTTGAAAAATTGCACTTTTTTGTTTTCTCAGAAATTTGCATTTTTGGACCAAAATTTTCCCTCTTTTCTCTTTCAAATTTGGCACTATTTTTTCACTCATAGATTTTTTGAAAAAATCGATTATGTGGCCCCAAAACTTTCCCGACGAGTATCCACGAATCAAGTCATTTTTTTATAGTGCCACTTCAAAAGACAAACGATGTTTTTCCATTCTTTTTGTATAGATACAGTACAGCACAGTATGAAATAATTTAAGCTGCTTCAAGAGCGGTGTTTGAACTAAAATGACGATTTATATTTATTTTATCCATTACAATTTTTATATAATAAAAGTTAATTTGATTCTGGCACATTTATATGTGATAATTCCACATTTTCTGCATGTATTTATTTTATCGTAAAACTTCTTTTCCATTTATCTAGCTACAAAATAACCGGCTGTTCTAGCAATTCGCGGGAGAGATTAAACGTTCATAAGGACTAATTAAAATAATATTAAATCGCTGTAGTATTTTGCAATTATAGTGCAAACTACATACTCTATTTATTTGTTTAATTGGGGAAAGACTGTGAATTATGTCATCGCATGCACAATTTTATACGAGTTATAAATTGTTACCATAATATTGTCGCCCAGAACAGTGATAAAATAAATCCATTAATTTTAATGAATGAACTTAATTTGTTGTTTATTTTGCGCGGGATATGTGACAAATTGTGACGTAAATAGGATGAAATGCAGCCAGCGCCGCTTTTGACGTTTATACGGAATGATATATTAATATATCTATATTTATCTATTATATATTAAGCTTATCCATATAAATATACCATCTAACACAAATAAATATTATACCATAATGATCAAAAAGTTTCTAAATCATCAAGAAAAAAACTTTTAATTAAAATTTTAAAAATAGTGATTGGCTCATTGATGGTATTTATTCTATATACAGGGTGACTGAATAGTATGCCTCCCTTGAGATATCAATACGAAAATTAGGGAAATTGTAGCCAGTTTTAAGCTTAAAATTAGTAACGCTGCACAGTGATATATCTGTTTAGTTTAGCCGGCCAAAACGTTATTTTGAGAAAACAGTTTTTATGACTGTCAAAAAACATTATCTTGTTTCCATGGCGATAATAATATTTTCCCATATAAAAATTTCCTTATTTTAGTTGCCGTCAACTAGACCATAATCATAATAAATCTATGAACCAAAAAGAAAAAAAAACATTCAGTTTGAATCTGAATTTTTTCCATGGCTATGTACTAATTTTTTTATGTTTTAAAATTTTGATCCATCTTTTTTTACACTTTTTTGTACCAACTATTTTTTATAGCTTTTTTCACACTTTTTTCCCTACTCTTTTTCCCGAACTTTTTTACATCTTCGTTTCAATTTTTTCCCTACTTTCCTACTGGTTTTTTTTTACATATAAAAACATATAAAAATTTTATATTTACACCGTTTCCTCTAAACTCTTTTTGTTTCTTTTGCTTTTTTGCTAAATTCCTTATTTCCAAAATTTTCTTTTCTAACTTTTTTGCTCCTACTTTTTTCTCTACTTTTGTGCTAATCATTTTTTGTTTTAAACTTTTTTCCCACCTTCACGTTTTCTTCCATTTTTATCACATTTTCTCCAGACGTTCTGACTGATTTCTTTGTTTCGATCTTTTTTTATTAGCCATTACCCACTCTTTTCAAATACTTTTGTACCAATTTTTTTATATTCCAAATTCTTTTCCAAACTTTGTTATTCCAGCTTTTTACATTGTTTTATTCATTCAAACTTTTTTTGTTTTTTTTCCAACCTTTATTTTTTCAACTTTTTTCCAACTCTTTTCTCACTGTTTTTTCCTGCTTATTTACTAGTTATTTTGTTTTTAAATTTTTGTTTTTAACCTTTTTCCACTTTTCTTCTTTCTCTTTTTTCCCATACTTATTTACAATTTTTTTACAAACATTTTTGTCCACTGTTTCACCACTCTTTTTTACCAATTTTATTGTTTTGACATTTTTGTTTTTACTTTTTTCCACGTTTTTTTCTTCATTTTTCCCCTTAATTTTTTACTAAATTTTTTTCCTAAGTTACCAATGGTTTTCCTCCCTTTTTTCCCTACGTCTTTTTCCTCCACATCTTTACCAACTTTTTTGTTTTAATCTGCTTTTTTCAAATTTTTTTTATAACATCAAAATTTTGGATTTCCACTTTTTCTCCTTAGCCCTGTTTGTTTCTTTTATTTTTTTTCCAAATTCTTTGTTACCAAAATTTTTTCCCACTTTTTTTGCCCCTACTCTTTTTTCCTCTACTTTTGTGCTAAATTTTTTGTTTCAAACTTTTTTTTTGTCACATTTTTCTACCCATTTTTATTAAACTTACCCACTCTTTTTACCTACTTTTGTACCATTTTTTTTATAATCCGAATTTTTTTCCAAAATTTATTTTTCCAGCTTTTTTTTTAGTGGTTTTCCTCGTCTTTTTACCCGGTTTTATTCTTTCAAACTTTTTTTTGCTTTATTTTCTAAGCTTTATTTTTCCAACTTTTTTGTCCACTATTTTTTCCTGTTTATTTACCAGTTACTTAATTTTGAAACTTTGTTTTTACCCTTTTTTCCACTTTCTTCTTTCTCTTTTTTCCCATACTTATTTACAATTTTTTTACAAACATTTTATCCACTTTTTTACCACCCTTTTTTACTAATTTCATTGTTTTGACATTTTTTTGTTCTTATTTTTTTCCACCTTTTTTCCTTTACTTTTTTCCCCCTACCTTTTTACTATTTTTTTTCCTACGTTACTAAAATTTTTCTCCCCATTTTTCTCGACGCCTTTTTTCCTTCTACATTTTTACCAACTTTTTTGGTTTAATCATCTTTTTCCAAATTTTTTCCACGACTTTTTCCGCCTACTTTTTTACTAACTTCTTTGTTTCAATTTTTTTCCCCAATTTTTTTTTTCATTTTGATTAACTGGTTTTTACGGTTTTTTTTATAGCGGATCAAAATTTTATTTTCCCCCTTTTATTGTTTTCTCTACTTTTTTATCAGTTTCTTTGTTTCGAAGATTTTCTTGTCCTGTTTTTTGCACCTACCCTTTTTCATTTTTTTTGTGGTAATAATACGTTTTTACTAATTTCTTTGTTTGAAACTTTTTTCCCCACATTTTTCTTTCCATTTTGACTAATTTTTTGTTACAAACTTATTTTTTTTCACACATTCTTCCTTAACTGTTTTTTTCCTCTACTTTTTTACCAATTTTAAGCAAATGTTCTTTCCCTCTTTTTTGCCCTTACTCGTTTTCGTCTAGTTCTGTGATAATTTCTTTGTTTCACTTTTTCCTTTTTCCCCCAATTTTTTTCTTCAAATCTTCTACCGTACTTTTTAACTAATTTCTTTTTTTTTTAACTTTTTTTCCCACATTTTTCTACCCGTTATTACCTTTTTTCCCCCATGGAAAGTTTTGTGCCGAAACAACCGATTTTTTTTATAGCATATCAAAATTTTTTTTCCCACTTTCTTCCTCAATTCTTTTTGTTTCGACTTTGTCCTTCAGTTTTTTCCCACTACTTATTTTCTACATTGCCCTCATTTTTATCACCTTTTTTTTCTCCATTACTTTTTTCCTCCAAATTTTTACCAACTTTTTTGTTTCAAACTTCTTTTTTCAAATTTTTTCCCACATTTTCCCCTTTTTTTCCCTAGTTTTTTACTAACTTTTTTGTTTCAATTTTTTTCCCCATCCCCCATTTTGTTTCACTACTTTTTTAGTGTTTTTTTTATAGCATATCAAAATTTTATTTTCTTACTATTCTCCTCAACTCTTTTTATTTTCTCAGCTTTTTTACCAATTTTTTTGTTTCGAAGATTTTCTTTCCCTCTTTTTTACGCTACTCTTTTTCCTCTACTTCTGTGCTAATTTCTGTGTTTCCACTTTTTTCTTCCAGGTTTTTTTTTTTCACTTTTTCCCCTCTACTTTTTTCTCCACATTACCCTAATTTCTATCCACTCCTTTTTTCATACATTTTTGTTTCAAACTTCTTTTTCCAAATTTTTTCCTATTTTTTCCTCTACTCTTTTTTCGCCTAGTTTTTTACTAAC
The DNA here is from genome assembly GCA_963243735.1 of Neocrepidodera transversa. Taxonomy (NCBI): domain Eukaryota; kingdom Metazoa; phylum Arthropoda; class Insecta; order Coleoptera; family Chrysomelidae; genus Neocrepidodera; species Neocrepidodera transversa. Next base: position 9,253,764 of record OY725347.1, read on the forward strand.
TTATTTGTTTCAATTTTTTTCCCCAATTTTTTCTCCCATTTTGTTTCACTACTTTTTTACTTTTTTATATCAGATCGTTTTATTTCCCCACTTTTTTCATCAACTGTTTTTGTTTTCTTTACTTTTTTTACCAATTTTAAGAAAACTATCTTTTCGTTTTTTTTGCCTCTACTCTTTTTTCGCCTACTTTTGTGGTCATTTCTTTGTTTCAAACTTTTCTCCCACTTTTTTTCTTTTTCTTCCAATTTTTTTTCTTCACATTTTCGCCCCAATGGTTTTTATTAATTTATTTTTTTTAAACTGTTTTTCCCACATTTTTGTACCCATCCATTATTACTATCTATTTCTTTCCCCCACTCTGTTCACCTACTTTTGTACCAATTTTTTTATTTATATTTTTTTTCAACCTTTTTTTCAAGCTTTTTTTCAATCTTCGTTTATACAAACTTTTTTACCCCTTTTCACCACTCTTTTTCCCCAGCTTTTTTCACTCATTTCTTTATGTTTAAAACTTTTTTCACACTTTGTTTTTACTTCTTTTTCCCCTATTTTTTTACTCTTTTCTAAAAAAAAATGTTGTATATTGCAAAGAATTTATATTTGTATTATGTACAATTACATAATGACTTTTTTTTAGGTACGCTATAAACGTATCAATAATTCTTAACCTATATATTACAGTGTATACCTTAGTCAAATTTCGACCTCAAATGAAATTTGTCCAGTGCAACACAGCTAAAAATTAACACATTAACTATTTCTGAAAAAAAAATGTTTATGGATACTAATTTTTAACAAAAAATATGGCCGAACATCAAATACAATTTCCAAATCATTCAAGTATCCCATACCTGTATTTTTTAGATAAAACTAAAAGTTTTCCAATTTAATTGTTTTCTTGTAAAATAATTATTAGAAAATTCATATAGAAATGGGTAACATTATAATTATGACTAAAGTGTTATAGACTTTTTAAAATAATAGTGTTGCAATAAAGTTAATGAATTTAGTATTTTCTTAATCGACCCTTACAAATGCAAAACAAAAGTTTGTTCCTGAAAATACCACTCACTAGTATATTAAAACATTAATTATTTAGAAGGTTTACAATAGTTTCATTATCTCGATGTTCTCAGGTTAGTGTAATCTAATCAAATGAAACCTCTGTTGACAGAAGCAGTGTTACCAACTTAAATCCCTTCTACAAACAAAAGTTTAATCTAATATAAGCTAGGCAATTTTCTCTCACTTTCCATTCAAAAATTGTTACAATATTATACAAAAATTAAAACCTTATTTTATTTAAAAAACAAACACGTAAATTTATCAAAATATATATTATCACAAAAATAATTTAAACTAAATAAAAGAAATCTTACATTAAATATTTAATTTTATTTAACAGTGTCAAATAGAAGCTCATAATATATTGAAATTAAAAATTTTAACATTTAAAAGGGCCATCTTGTGGTGCCCAATTGTACTGGTTTCTGTGAAATTTTTTATGAAAATTTCATTTTGCGGTATGAGACCGTGTTAATTTGAGCGTTTTGCTTTTATTAAAGGTAATATCCTCACACTCTCTTATCTATTATCGCTTTAAAAACTTCACATTTATTCTATAAATTATTCAGTATTTTATAGTATGCATCTGATCAAAATATTAAAACTAAAATAAGATAAAAATCCATCAAATGCATCTACACGTTTTTTAATCTCATGGTATTAAAAAAAGCACTATATCTCTATTTTTAAACGGTTTTCACATATTTTTATAGGACTAGATTTAATAATTAGTTTCGTATGGTATATTTCGCGTTAAATTAAAAACAAACATTGAGACGTGAAAATTTTTATCGCTTGTGTACATAACTACGTGATAGTATAATTTTTACCACGAAAACAAAATATTTGACAAAAAAAATGTTTGTTACTTAAAGTGTATTTGGAAAATTTTATTCAAATAAATCGTGAAAGAAAATTTAGATTTATACAAATAGTTATCTACATTTTTTTTTGTTTTTAAGTAATTTGTATTTTCATGATAAAGGAATATTTTTCCATATGTCATAAAACCACCGTTGAATTTTTTTTTAAATTTTTGTACCAAATAATATTTCACTCCAATAACCTGGTTGTATCTTTAAAAAAAATGGCGAATGCGTTTATTGATCTCCAGTGCGGCATAAAATTTTAGATTCCTCTTAAACCGTTAATATTAACGTGGTGTCACAAAAGTACATTTTTTTTTTAAGTATTGAATGAATTTTGCGACATATTTATATGGTAAATATTTTATAATTTTTATATTCGTAAAAGAATTACTTCTAAATAAGACCCAACCTGATATTTATTTAAAAAAATGGTGAATGCGCGTATCGATTTACAGTTAATTTTATTGTATTGTCACAAATATACATGTTGCTTTTAAAAATGTTCCATGTATTAAATTGTAATGTTTATTGATGAAAAAGTCTAAGACCCTACTTTTATTTGATATTACACAAAAAAATCTGATGTGGCCAGCACATGACCTCTCGCCATTTTTGAATCAAAAATTTACAGGTTGACAAAAAAAAGTATGAAAAAAAATTATATTTTTGTAAATCTGGCAACAATGGCAAAAGTTTCGAAAATTTTAATTAGATGAAAATAAACTATAGGGTATACAAAATATATGCGTAAAACTTTATTGCCGTTTTGTATAATAATGGCGTCATAACCCATAGCAACTGCCACTTCCGGTTGTGCGATTGGCACCAAAATCTAATCAGATCTAATCTAGGGTATCAGAATCCTGTATAAATTTCAAATTTTTTCATTCAGTAGTTTTTGAGTTATCGTTACTACAACATCCATCCAAACACACACACACACACTAACACACACACACACACTAACACACACACACACACACACACACTAACACACACACACACACACTAACACACACACACACACACACTAACACACACACACACAGACATCATCGCGAAAATATTAAAATCGTATTCTAGGGACCCTAAAACGTGTTTATTCATTGAAAACTAACTACCCAATTTTTAGCATGATTCCTATACCTCTCTTATCTGAAGGGCGAGAGGTAAAAAACTATTAATAATAAGGTTAGGTTTAACTGCGGGCAAAATTTTGCTGAGCTGAACGCTCTAGGGGCAAAAATATTGGAAAATACCTACATTAAAACATTTTGGCATTAGGAGAATCTTGAGTCAAATTAAAAAAAACAAGAATAAACTTTATTGCAATAATTTTCAAAAAATTTAAAACAAAATTGAGTTTTAAGAAATTCAAAAATTTCAATAATATATCAAACAATTCCAAAATTTAAAAAAAAACTAAATAAAAATGTCTACAAATTTCGATAATGTCAAAAGTATATCGAACATTTTAAAAATGTATTAAAATTTTTGAAAACTTTGAAATTTTAGAAATTTTTTTCGTAAATTATATAATGTAAAAATGTCAAAAATTTCTAAAATATATCGAAAATTTCAAAAACATAAAATTATTCGTCTAATTAAAAATATTTCAAAAATCTCAAGAATTTTAAACATTTCAAAAATGTCAAAAGTTTCAAAAAACATTAAAAAATTATTCGAAAATTTTTTTCCAAAATTTCAAAATTTTCAAAAAGTAAAAATGTCAACATATTCAAAAATTTCTAAATTATATTAAAAATAACGAAAAATTTCAAATTTTGCTTTTTCCAAAATTTTAAAAATTACAAAAAGTAAATATGTCAAAATTATCAAAAATTTCTAAAATTTATCAAACATTTTGGAAAATTTCAAATTTTGCTTTTTTTCCGAAAACTTCAAAAAGTAAAAATGTCGAAATAATCAGAAATTTCTAAAATATATCAAAAATTTCAATTTTGCAATTTTTTTCGAAAATTTCAAAACAGGAAAATGTCAAAAATTCAAAAATTTCTCATGTAGGTATATCAAACATTACAAAAATTTTAAATTTTGCAATTTTTTTCGAAAATTTCAAAAAGTAAAAATGTCCAAAAATTTCTCAAATATGTAAAACATTTCGGAAAATTTCAAATTTTGCATTTTTTCCAAAAATTTAAAAAATTTCGAAAAGTAAAAATGTCAAAATAATCAGAAATTTCTAAAATATATCAAAAATTTCAAATAAGTTGAATTTTGCAAGTTTTTTCGAAAATTTCAAAAAAAGAAAATGTCAAAAATTCAAAAATTTCTCATGTAAATCAAACATTTCAAAAAATATCCAATTTTGCAATTTTTTTCAAAAAGTAAAAATGTCAAAATTTTCAAAAATTTCTCTAATATGTAAAAAATTTCGGAAAATTTCAAATTAAGCATTGTTTGCGAAAATTTAAAAAATTTCAAAAAGTAAAATGTAAAAATAATCAAAAATTTCTAAAATATTTCAAAAATTTCGAAAAAATTCAAGTTTGCAATTTTTTTCGAAAATTTCAAAAAGTGAAAATGTCAAAATATTCAAAAATATCTTAAATATATCAAAAATTTCAAAAACATAAAATTATTCGTCTAATTAAAAATATTTGAAGAATTTTACATTTCAAAAATTTCAAAAAACATTAACATAATTGGAAAATTTCAAAAATATATCGAAAAATTAAAAATTTTGCAATTGTTTTCAAAAATTTCAAAACGAAAAAATGTCAAAATTTTCAAAAATCTCTAAAATATATCAAAAATTTCGAAAAATTTCAAATTTTGCTTTTTTACGAAAATTTCAAAAATTTCAAAAGTAAAAATGTCAAATTAATCAGAAATTTCTAAAATATATCAAAGATTTCGGAAAATTTCAAAAATTTATCAAACATTTCTAAAAATTTGAAATTTTGCAATTTGTTTCGAAAATTTAAAAAATTTCAAAGTCAAAATATTCAAAAATTTAAAAAATAATATTGAATATTTCAAAAAATATAAAATAATTCATCTAATTAAAAATCTTTTAAAAATTTCAAGAATTTTAAACATTTCATAAATTCTTTATTGTAATTTTATTATTGAAGAAAAAACTTGTATAGACCCGTTGGACGATTTTTGGAGAAGTAAAAATGGGAAAAAATGGAAAAAAAGTTAAAAAATAGGAAAAATAGAGAAAAATAGGAAGAAAAAATTTGGAGTAATAAAGAAAATGGGGAGTGTGGTAAAAAATGGGCAAAATAGGAAAAAACAGGAAAAACGAGAAATATGGAAAAAATGGAAAAATTGTAAAAAATGGTATAAAATAGGAAAAACAAGAAAAAATTGAGAAAAATAGTAATAAACAGGAAAAATGAGAAAAACAAAAAAAAAAACAGTAAAAAAACAGGAAAAAGGTGGAAAAATAGGAAAAAATGGGTATTGACCCAAACTTCAATTTTAGTGAATTTCGGTCAAATTTCGACCACTGGGCGACTTAAATAATTATTGCAATTAATTAAAATACAAATTTTTGTCATTTTTTTTTCGTCTGTTTTCTGTCATTATCTCTTTTTGGAAACCAAAAAAATTTTGTAAAATAAATCCCATTAGAAAATTTAGATTTCTACAATAAAAGTTGCCTAAAATTTTTTTTAGTTTTAAAGGTATTTTCAATTTCCAAATAATTTTTTTTTCTTCCTACCACTGTGTTAAATAGAATTTTCCGTGTTTTTTGTAGCCAATTTTTTATTACACACAATAATATTTTGTAAATGTATTTCTTCCGAATAAGACCAGATTTTTTAATCGCCATTAAACTAAGTTGAATATTTAAAAAATGGCGAATGCGCATATTGATGTATAATTTTTAATTTCTCTTAAACTATTAATTTTATCGTTGTTTTTTTTTGTCCATTTCTAAAAAAAAAAAACCATGACTGAATTTAATAGAATTTTGCAATTTTTTTATTTTCAAATCTTTATAACAAACAATAATATTACGTAAAGGAATTATTTCCGAATATGACCCGATATTTTCCTCGTCCATAACCCTGTTATGTAAATTTTTAAAAATTGGTGAATGCGACTATTGAACCAAAGATTTATTAATAACTTTTTTTTTCATTTCAAATAATAACTTTAATAATTATAAAAATGTCTAAAACTAAGGTAAAAAGATTTTAAATTATTTAAAAAAAAAATAACAAAAAAAAATAGTATTCGTTATCTACAAAAATAAAAGAAAGTAAATAATTCAATAGAAACAGAATATTTAAAATTTTAAAATTAAACAAATGATTTTAAAATTTTATTGAAATAAAACCAGCTTGGACAATATTCTACTTTAAATTCAGCAATGTTAGTCCATTTTCATATAAAAATTATTTATTATCTACCGGTCCAAGGTCCTAAAAATAATCATTTAACATCATTAGGCACTCATTGGTCTCTGCTCGTACGAAATATAATTTATTTGTTCCCATTACACGATACCAACAAACATGCAACACTTATTTTGACCGAAACACAAATTCCGTTTTTTATGGTTAGGTTTTAGCCCGATACCGGCCGAAATCTAAATATATCACGGATTATAAATGTCATTTTTCTACTTCTGGGGTTAAATATATTTGCATGTTCTACGATGATAACGATGTCTATATGGAATCCGCTTGCCGTAAACACTAAATATTATTCTTTTTTTATTTTTTTGAGTTATATATGCGGTTACGATAAAATAAATAAAGTTAACAGAATATTTTTTATGATATGGGTTAAGGCAACCAGAAGAATTTTTCGCCACATATAAATATTAATTTTACCCAAAAAATATATATAAATAACATTTTTAATTTAAATGATACTAAATTTAAAATCTATTTTTAGTATTTTTAAAACTTAACATACTAAATTATATTATAAATTTCTTGAAATATTTTAATGAATAAAAATATATTTAAATTCAAGAGGTTATCCATTATCTCAAATGTGGTCTACTGATAAAGTAATAAAACTAAGTCGAGTACGACAAAGTTTTTATTAAAGTTGAAAAAGATGGGGGGGTAACTAGTTTCAGCGAACTGCCATCATCATGTCAAAAATTGAATTATAATTTATTAAAATGGCTTATTTGTAAAATTTATTGTATATTAAAAAAAAAAGGAAGAACCATGGTTTATTAATAAGTGTGCGCGCACCGTTGAAAAAGGAGGGAATTTAAAGGGAGGAAAATTGTAGTACAGGACAAAAGAAAAAAGGTTGGGGTGATAAAATTAAAAAGGCTTTCCTACATAACATTATTTAGCTGTCAACATGCCCTTACTTTATTAATTTTATCGCCCCTACCTTTTTCCTTTTTTTGCTGTACCACAATTTTCCTCCCTTTAAGCTCCCCCCTTTTTCTACCGGTGCGCACACACTTATTAATAAACCATATTTCTTTTTTTTAAATAAATACAATAATCTTATAAATTTACAACGACAATTTCAATAAGCATTTTCCATACATTATAATTCAATTTTTGGCCTGATGATGGCAGTTAGCCGAAACTTAAATAAAAATTTTATATTGCTCTACTTAATTTTATTAAAAATATATTTGTTAACAACATAAATAACAGCGATGTTCCACTAAAATTGTACTTTTACATATCTTGTAATAATTGATTAAAAATGTTGAAGCTTCATTAACACGTTGACTGCCAACTACGAAATATCTTGTAGTTTGATTATACCAGTTATCTGGTACTTGGCAGTCAACGTGTTAACAAAATATTAAAAAAATCAACATTTAACTTCTGTTCAAATTCTAAAATCAGTTTTATAAATTATGAAATTAGCATATTTTTTGAATGGTTCTTAGTTATGAATTATATACGCTAAATAAATAATTATAATGAGTTTGTACAAAAAAATGTGTTACATAATATACATTAATTCACATATTGTGTAAATTATTATTATTGTCTACTAAATTGTTACTTACAAATAATAGCATCTCTATTTGTAAGGTGGGGAGGGTGAGTCGCTCTATAAGTGGGCTTAGGTATTAGTAGACTCATTGTGCATCCTCTTTAGTATGTGGGGACTTATCTCAGCAACCAGCTTACAGTTTCAATCAAGTTGACAATGTCGCCAATAGATGCCTCTCTTATTGATGTGCTCGATTATCTCGTCTTCTAGCAATTTTTGCATTTTACGGCAACAACAAATTTTAGAAATTCAAGGAAATAGCAAATTTTGGCATTTAACGGAAACAGCAAATTTTGGCATTATACGACAACAACAAATTTTGATATTTCACGGCAACAACCAATTTTGACATTTCACTGAAACAGCAAATTTGGCATTTCATTTTGGAATTTCACTAGAACAGCAAATTTTGGTATTCCACGACAACAGCAAATTTTGGGAATTTGCGGGAATTGCAAATTTTGGCATTTTATGAGAACAGCAAATTTCGGCATTTTATGGGAACAGCAAATTTTGGTTATTGCATCAGCAAATTTTGGAATTTTACGGTAATAGCAATTTTTGGCATTTTAACGGAACAGCAAATTTTGGAATTTCATGGGAACAGAAAATTTTGGCATTTTACACAGCAAATTTTGGCATTTTCCACAGCAAATTTTATCATTTTATGGGAGCAGCAAATTTCGGCATTTCGCGGTATTAGCAAAATTTGGCATTTTACGGGAACAGCAAATTTTTGAATTTTACGGGAACAGCAATTTTTGGAATTTTACGGAAACAGCAAATTTTGGTATTTACGGCAACAGCAAATTTTGGAATTTCACGGGAACTGAAAATTTTGGCATTTTCCACAGCAAATTTTGGTATTTTCCACAGCAAATTTTGGTATTTTCCACAGCAAATTTTGGCACGTTCCACAGCAAATTTTATCATTTCATGGGAACAGCAAATTGCGACATTTCGCGGGATTAGCAAAATTTGGCATTTTACGGGAACAGCAAATTTTGGAATTTCACGGGAACAGAAAATTTTGGCATTTTGCACAGCAAATTTTGGCATTTTCCGCAGCAAATTTTATCGTTTTATGGAAACAGCAAATTTCGGCATTTCGCGGCATTAGCAAAATTTGGCGTTTTACGGGAACAGCAAATTTTGGAATTTCACTGGGACAGCAAATTTTGGCATTTTATAGGAACAGCAAATTTCGGCATTTAGCGGGAATAGCAAATTTTGGCATATTACGGGAACAGCAAATTTTGGGATTTTACGGGAACAGCAAATTTCGGCATTTTATGCGAACAGCAAATTTTGGTTACTGCATCTGCAAATTTTGGAATTTTACGAGAACAGCAATTTTTGGCATTTTATAGGAACAGCAAATTTCGGCATTTCGCGGGAATAGCAAATTTTGGCATTTTACGGGAACAGCAAATTTTCTGATTTTACGGGAACAGCAAATTTGGGCATTTTATGGGAACAGCAAATTTCGGCATTTTATGCGAACAGCAAATTTTGGTTACTGCATCTGCAAATTTTGGAATTTTACGAGAACAGCAATTTTTGGCATTTTATAGGAACTGCAGATTTCGGCATTTCGCGGGAATAGCAAATTTTGGCATTTCGCGGGAATAGCAAATTTTGGCATTTTACGGAAACAGAAAATTTTGGCATTTGCGGCAACAGTAAATTTTGGCATTTTCCACAGCAAATTTTGTCATTTTATGGGAGCAGCAAATTTCGGCATTTCGCGAGATTAGCAAAATTTGGCATATTACGGGAATAGAAAATTTTTTAATTTTACGGGAACAGCAATTTTTGGCATTTTACGGAAACAGCAAATTTTGGCATTTACGGCAACAGCAATTTTTTTAATTTCACGGGAACTGAAAATTTTGGCATTTTCCACAGCAAATTTTGGCATTTTCCACAGCAAGTTTTACGGGAACAGCAAATTTTGGAATTACACGGGAAAAAAAAATTTTGGCATTTTTCACACCAAATTTTATCATTTTATGGGTACAGCAAATTTTGGAATTTTACGGGAATAGCAAATTTTGGCATTTTACGGCAACAGCACATTTTGGAATTTCACGGAAACTGAAAATTTTGCCCATTTCCACAGCAAATTTTGGCATTTTAAACAGCAAATTTTATCATTTTATGGGAACAGCAAATTTCGGCACTTCGCGGGATTAGCAAAATTTGGCATTTTACGGGAACACCAAATTTTGGAATTTCATGGGAACAGAAAATTTTTGGCATTTTACACAGCAAATTTTGGCATTTTCCACAGCAAATTTTATCATTTTATGGGTACAGCAAATTTTGGCATTTCGCGGTATTAGCAAATTTTTGGCATTGTACGGGAACAGCAAATTTTGGAATTTTACGGGAATAGCAAATTTTGGCATTTTACGGCAACAGTACATTTTGGAATTTCACGGAAACTGAAAATTTTGCCATTTTCCACAGCAAATTTTGGCATTTTCCACAGCAAATTTTATCATTTTATGGGAACAGTAAATTTCGGCACTTCGCGGGATTAGCAAAATTTGACATTTTACGGGAACACCAAATTTTGGAATTTCATGGGAACAGAAAATTTTTGGCATTTTACACAGCAAATTTTGGCATTTTCCACAGCAAATTTTATCATTTTATGGGTACAGCAAATTTTGGCATTTCGCGGTATTAGCAAATTTTTGGCATTGTACGGGAACAGCAAATTTTGGAATTTTACGGGAATAGCAAATTTTGGCATTTTACGGAAACAGCAAATTTTGGCATTTCACGGGAACAAACTGTAAATTTGGTATTTTACAGCTACACCAATAAATTTTTGGTTTCCACTGCTATTTCACGAAAGCAGTATGCATCCTACTGCTCGACGTCGGTATCTTCATTTCTACAGAGGGGCCTTCGGAAGTGTTCTCTCTCTCTCTCTCTCTCTCTCTCTCTCTCTCTCTGCCTCCACTTAGCGCTTGAGTTCGCATAAATAATCTGTTATAAAAACAAATGTATCTTCAAAGGCGTTTGGTTTTTTTATTATACAATTTTATTTTAATTTGCATTTTATTTTACTTTTTCTAGAACCAAAAAAAAAATAAAAAACAGATTTTGCAATAAGCCAAAGTTTTTTTGTCAATTATTTTTAATTCCAACAAAAATTAAATAACTGACTCTTGTAAATTTTACCTAATTTAATAATCCTATTTCTTGGTATATTTCAAAATCTATTCGCGGTGACGTAACCGTAAATATTTGTGCTAAATCAAACCAGAAAACTTTTTCTTTTCAATATAGCAAGGTTAAGCAATGCATATGGCTCTGTATGGGCAAATTCCAATTTGGCTTGCATACACGAAGAAAAAAATTCACTAACTGTAAGTGAAAATTCGCTTACTCCAAGTAAAAATCTGTATTAAATACGAGACAAATGAACAGTATACCTAAATCAAGAAAAAAAAAGTTCCTGAAACTGGTAACTTGCTGTAAGTGAATTTATAGATCACTTAAAGTAAGTAAATGTTTTTAACTTATAGCAGGAAATATCGCAACTAATCGTAGCAACAAAATTAACTTAGAACACCTTAATTTTTATTAATTTTCGCTTAAAGTAAGCGAAAGTTTTGACGAGACTAAGTCAACAATTCAGTTGTTTTAAGAAAAATCAAAACTTAAGAGAGCAAAAAAATTGATTTAATATAGCTAAAAAATATTCTTGTTCTAGGTAATACTTTAACAACCATAAAAAACACTTTTTCTACTTTAGCAGTTTGGTTTAACCTGAATCTGGTGATTATTTTAGCTGTTCTTTTGAAAAAAAAAGAAACAAAAACTATTTTGAATTAAAGGATGGACATTGCAATAAATATACAACAGGTGTTCAATACAAAAATTTATTCAATGAAATATTAATTGCATTTTTACAGGTATTCAACATACAATAGTTAAAAGTGAAAAACCTTTTGAAAATTACCTGGTAATTACTATTTCCTCAGCTATCACTTCTGTATTCCCAATACTTGTTTTTAAATATGAGTTTGGGTCCAGTTTTTATAATCAGGCTGTGAATGGTCTCATTATCGAGGAGTTTAAAACTATCTTCAATGATTACCTGGTCTAAAAAAAATTACTGTGGTTAATACTGCAAATGTAACTATTACTGAGTATTTTTGTTAACAAAAATGTCTTTAAAAAGCATGTCTTTAAGTAAGCAGGAAGCGATAAAAGTTTTGATTGAGTGAATTAAAACTTGAAATAATTTAAAGCATTTCGATAAAAACTGCATGTTTTCATGTAGGTACTTTCGTTTAAAAGTTATAAGCTTATACAATACTGGAAAATATAAATAATGGACACCCGGTATACATATTAAATACTCAGAAATCCTGCAAGTAACCTATAAGAATCTAGCTGATAGCTTTTAATATTTTTAGTTTTAGTTCTTCTGAAATCCTGATTAAAAACAGCTGATGTAATACTTTTGTTCATTTACCACCGATAATATTAAATTTTCTTATTTTATTAACTTACCTTCAAATTGAACAATTAAATCCGATAAACTCCAATGTACTAGTAAAATTTTGTAATCTTCCATCTCACAGCACCTGTTTGCCCAATGCCCACTTTCACTCACAAAACGAACACAAAAACCGTTTTTCCCTATTTAAATATTCTAAGAAATTGGACGGACAAACGAGCCTGAAATATCTGTTTGTCTATTTCGGTTATCGTTCGATAATTTTCGTTAGAACAAGAGTAACGACTATTAATGACAATTGGCAATGTTTTTTATATGCAAATCAGTCATTATCTTCTCCATACGTCTGACGACCGTTAAATTTAAACGCCTGTAAAAATATTAACTTGAAACAAGTGAACTGTTTAGTTAGAATAAGTAAAAATATTACAAGAGAGTCAAAAACAAGTGTAGGAAGTTTGTTCACTTGTTTTGGCTATCTGAGGTATATTTTTTTATTGAAATTAGCTTTTAGGATAACAGTTAGCTTACAATAGTTTAATGGAGTACCTATTCTAGAATGTTATGATTAGGAAAATTATTGTTTTTGCTACAGCATGAAAATTATGCTGATGTAAGATAAAAAATAGTTGGTATAATTAAATAAATGTCAGAAAAAAAATGTTCTTGGCCCCGTTTTCTCTGTGTAAGTGTCCGATAATGCTAGTTACCTACACCACTCGTTTTTTTGATATAATTAAATATAACTAAAACTATATATCATCATCTATTATTGTTAAGTATTATTAAATGAAAAAAAATTTACTAGCAAGTTTCCGACATCCAATATTTTTAATGAGACTAATCTCCCTTACAGCTATGTATTTTAGGATAAAATTTAAATGCGGAGGGATTTGAAACAAGCTATTGGTAGTTAACCGAAAAGTTTCGAAAACATTTGTATTAGCTTAGTAAATCGACTGTACCGCTCGCCAAATGGGGATATCGACATTGTTTAAGCTACGAAAAGTTTCGCCGTATCTCTGGCGGCCAGTTTGTCGTCCAAAGCTGGACATACCATGGTCGTTGTTTCGTTCGAAATTACGACAAACCCTCTCGTGCGGTCGATAGCCTGCTTTCATATAATCTATTGCTAAATGAAATGTAAACAAATCGTTGGAATAATGTAGTCAAATCTTTGAATAATAGGGAATTCATATTTTCGATTGGTTTCCGTTTTGCGCAATCGGTGCAATTGTCAAATTGGGTTTATCTTTTGCAAATTTTCGTTGGATTTAGCCAACACATTTGTCGCATTTTCACTAAATTTCTGTTTCAATCAAGCGTGCTTTATAAATCAACAGTTACATATATACTAGGTTTGAGTTAATACATGATTGATTATTTAGAGGAATATCAGTTAAAAATTTCTTGTCGTCAGATGGTGAATTTTCTTTATATTATATGCCGTAAAATTATATAATATTTTATTAATATATTTTAAATTCCTAATTTATTTTGTTTTTTAACACTTTTTACTTTTCATTTAATTTGTAAACTCCCTATATTGTTTTTATTCTAATCATGTAGAAGAATCAACTTTTTTTATAATTTTATAATAAATTGTACGTTCAGAATTTTTTTAAGTACGGCCCTGTACGTTTTTACACATTTACAATTTTTAATTAATTTCGTTTAATAAAGTTTATAAATATTTACTGTGAAAATGGAATAGGAATGTACTTAAAAAAATTCCTAAAGTACAATCTGCTTATTTTTCAAAATTTCAAAATTGAAATAAAAAATTCAAGTCTGTATTTTTGTTTTTTTGGTTTTTGTAATTTTCTTAATTTTTTAAATTTTAACGTTTTCGATTTTCAATATTTTGAAATTTTTGAAATTGTCGAAATAGATTCTCAAAATATTTGATTTAATAATAATTTTATAAAGTTTGGACATGTTTAAGACTTGAATTTTTTTTTAAACTTTTGAAATTTTCGAAAATTTGAAAGTTTTGATATATTTTTGGAAATTTTTGTTAATTTTTCAAATTTTTTTCTAGGAATTTTTAAAATTGTGGAAATATTTACCATACTTGATATATATCAAATATTGAAATTTTCGAAATCTTGGAAATTTATAAAATTTGTTAAATTTTTTGGGTTTGAAATTATTAAAAATATTTAAAATTACAGAAATTTTTGTAATTTTGTAGTTTATAAAATATTTTTCAACTTCTGAAATTGTCGAAATTGTCGAAAATTATGAAATTCTGAGATTCTCAAAAATATTTGATATTATTGAAGTTTGGGCATACTTAAGACTTGAATATTTTTAAACTTTTTGAAATTTTCGAAAACTTGAAAGTTTTAATATATTTTTTAAATAATTTTCCATTATCTGTTAATTTATTAATTTTTTTTTATGGAATTTTTCAAATTGTGGAAATTTTTAACAGATTTGATATATTTCAAATTATTGAAATTTTCGAAATCTTGGAAATTTTTAAAATTTGTAAATTTTTTTGGGTTTGAAATTAATAAAATTATTTAAACTTACAGAAATTTTCGTAATTTTGAAATTTATAAAATATTTTTCCGAAATCCTTAAAATTTACGGTTTTTGAATTATTTTAAATTTTTAAAATCTTTGAATTTTTGAAATTGTCGAAATTTTTGAAATTTTCGGAAATTTGCGAATTTCGTGTTCTTGAAAATTATGATAATTGAGATTCTCAAAAATTATTGAAATTTTCTAAAGTTTAGATATATTTAGAACATTTAAATTTTTTTAAAGTTTTTCGATTTTTTTAAATTTCGAAACTTCAAAGTTTGGATTTTTTTTTTTGAAATTTTTCAAGTTTTTAAATCATTTTAATTTTTTTAATTATCCAAATTTTGGTAATTTTTGAACTTTTTGGAATTTGTTTAATGTTCTGTTTTTCTCGGAAATTTTGAAATTGTGGAAATTTTTAACACGTTTGAAATTCTTTAAATTTTTGAAATTTCTGAAAGTAGAATAATATATTTTGGGTTGTTAAAATAATTAAAATTATTGTAATTTTGAAATTTTATATTTTGAACATCCCATTTTTTTTAAATTCACGATTTTTTGAATTAATTTAATTTTTCGAAGTTTGTGAATTTTTGTAAACATTTCCGATTTTTGAATTTTTGGATTTTCGAAAATTTTAATTTTTGAATTTTTTTAAAATTTAAATTTTTGGAAATTTAATATTTAAAATTTTCTTAACGTTATTTTTTTTTCTCGAAATTTTTAAAATTGTGGAAATTTTTTTAAATTAAAATTATTGAAATTTTCTTAATTTAGAAATTGAATTTTTTGTAATTAAGAATTTTTTTCGATATCCTTGAAATTCACAGTTTTTTTTAACTTTTTTGAAATATTTTAAATTTTCGAAGTTGTGCATTTTTGTAAACATTTTCAATCTTTGAATTTTTGAAATTTTCAGAAATTTTTTATATTATTTTAATTTTTTTAATTATCCAAATTTTGAAATTTTTTGAACTATTAGACATTTGTTTAATGCCGTTTTTTTTTGATAATTTTGAAATTGTGGAAATTTTTAATACGTTTGAAATTCTTCAAAATTCTGAAAGTAAAGATTTTTTTAAAATTTGTAAAATTTTTGGGTTATTTGAAATTGTCAAAAATAATTAAAGTTATTGTAATTTTCGTAATTTTGAAATGGAATATTTTGAACGTACGAAATTTTTTCGAATTTTTTTAAATTTACGGTCTTTTGAATTAATTTAATTTGTGAATTTTAGTAATCATTTTCAATGTTTGAATTTTTGGATTTTTTGTTAATTTTCGAAATATTTCAATTTTAGAATTTTTTAAAATGTAGATTTTTGGAAATTTTAAATACTGAAAATTTTCTTAATGCTATTTTTTTCTCGAAATTTTTGAAATAGTGGAAATTTTTAACAGATTTCAAATTTTTGAGATTATCGAAAATTAAGATATTTTCAAAAATTGTAAAATTTTTGGGTTTTATTGAAATTATTAAAAATAATTGAAATTTTTATAATTTTGAGATTTTTTGAAATTCGTAAGAATTGTTTTCGAAATCCATGAAATTCGCGGTTTTTTTTTAATATCTATTAAATTAATTTAAATTATTGAAGTTTGTGAATTTTTGAATTTTTGTAAACATTTTCAATTTTTGAATATCTGGAATTGTTTTAATTTTTGAAAAATTTTAAACCTGTTAAAAATTTCCACAATTTCAAAAATTCCGAGAAATAAATAACATTAAGAAAATTTCCAAAATTTTAAAAATGTCCAAAAATCTAAATTTTGAAAAAATTCTAATATTAAAATATTTCTAAAATTAGAATAAATTCCAAAAATTGAAAATTTTTAATATTTAAAAAATTTCCAAATACCAACATTAAAAAAATTAAAAATTGAAATTTTTTAAAAATTAAAACAATTGCAGACATTCAAAAATTGAAAATGTTTACCAAAATACAAAAATTCACAAACTTCAAAAAACATCAATACTTCGAAGTTTCGAATATGTAAAAAATTCAAAAATAGATTCTCAAAAATATTTGATATAATAATAACTTTATAAAGTTTGGACATGTTTAAGACTTGAATTTTTTTTTAAACTTTTGAAATTTTCGAAAATTTGAAAGTTTTGATATATTTTTTGAAATTTTTGTTAATTTTTCAAATTTTTTTCTAGGAATTTTTAAAATTGTGGAAATATTTACCATACTTGATATATATCAAATATTGAAATTTTCGAAATCTTGGAAATTTATAAAATTTGTTAATTTTTTTGGGTTTGAAATTATTAAAAATATTTAAAATTACAGAAATTTTTGTAATTTTGTAGTTTATAAAATATTTTTCAACTTCTGAAATTGTCGAAATTGTCGAAAATTATGAAATTCTGAGATTCTCAAAAATATTTGATATTATTGAAGTTTGGGCATAATTAAGACTTGAATTTTTTTAAACTTTTTGAAATTTTTTGAAATTTTCGAAAACTTGAAAGTTTTAATATATTTTTTAAATAATTTTCCATTATCTGTTAATTTATTAATTTTTTTTTATGGAATTTTTTAAATTGTGGAATTTTTTAACAGATTTAATATATTTCAAATTATTGAAATTTTCGAAATCTAGGAAATTTTTAAAATTTGTAAAGTTTTTTGGGTTTGAAATTAATAAAATTATTTAAACTTACAGAAATTTTCGTAATTTTGAAATTTATAAAATATTTTTCCGAAATCCTTAAAATTTACGGTTTTTGAATTATTTTAAATTTTTAAAATCTTTGAATTTTTGAAATTGTCGAAATTTTTGAAATTTTCGGAAATTTGCGAATTTCAATACTTCGAAGTTTCGAATATGTAAAAAATTCAAAAAATTTAAAAAAAAATTAAATATTCTAAATGTGTCTAATCATTAGAAAATTTCAATTATTTCAAATATTTTTGAGAATCTCAAGAGTTTCATAATTTTCAAGAAAACAAAATTCGTAAATTTCTGATAATTTCAAAAATTCAAAAATTCAAAATGTTTACAAAAAAGCACGAACTTCGAAAATTTAAAATATTTCAAAAAAGTTTAAAAAAAAACGTGAATTTCAGGGATATCGAAAAGAATTCTTAATTTCAAAAAATTCAATTTCAAAATTAAGAAAATTTCAATAATTTTAATTTGAAATATTTCACCTGTTAAAAAAATTTTCACAATTTTAAAAATTTTAAGAAAAAAAAACATTAAGAAAATTTTCAATATTACATTTCCAAAAAAAATTAAAATTTTAAAAAAATTCAAAAATTAAAATACTTCGAAAATTTAAAAAAAATCCAAAAATTTAAAATGTTTACAAAAATTCACAAACTTTGAAAAATTAAATTAATTCAAAAAATCGGATGTTCACAAAATTCAATTTCAAAATTACAATAATTTTAATTATTTTAATAACCAAAATTATTACAAATTTTAAAAATTTCTTTACTTTCAAAAATTTGATGAATATCAAACGTCTTAAAAATTTCCACAATTTCAAAATTAGCGAGAAAAACAGAACATTAAACAAATTCCAAAAATTTCCAAAATTTGGATAATTAAAAAAAATATCGAAATTTTCGAAAGGTAAGAAATTTTTAAAATTTGTGAAAGTTTTGTGTTGTTTAAAATTATAAAAATAATTAAAATTAAAAAATTTTTATTAATTTTGAAATGGAGTCTTTTGAAATTTTGTTCTAAATCCTTGAAATTTACGATTGTTTAGAATGTTTTTAGAAGTATTTTAAATTTTCGAAATTCTTTTGAAAATAAAAATCCTTTTTTAATTTTTGATTTTCTTTTAAGTTTTAATTTTTTTTAATGTTCGATATATTTGAATACACAAAGAAAATTATTGGCACTATAGTTACTTTTGACATGTAATATTGATACCAAAATATATAACTAATTAACTGCAAATCTCCGAAATTTAACAAGATCTAAAAACTCCCTTTAGCGGTTTTATCCTCGTCGAGTTGTCTTCCATTTGAAACATAAATAAACTCGACAAGATAAATACTGACATAATAAAACCAGAATCCGAAAATCTGGATCCTTTAAACTTTTAGACACAAGGATTCAGGTGAATAAGATCCAAAGACCGAAATTATATTTCTTAGAGAAAAGAAAAACTTGTAGAGTCGTTTAGTTCAAGTCGTCAAGCGAACTAAAAAGAACTTTAAAATAATACTCAAACGCTAAGCGTAAAGTTTAAAGTAAATTTGTTTGGATGGCGAATAAGACGTTTATTACTACCTAGCCAGACATTTTTATTAATTTTTTAAAAGTTTATAAAAGCATTAAAAAAAAACTACCAAGAATAGCTTCATACTTTTATTAATTGTATCAGATTTTTCTTTTTGTAGTAATTCAAGACATTATTTTAAAGTTGATAATTTGGGTTGATAACTTAAAAAAAAACATTCAAGTTTTTTGTTATCTTTCTAACGGATCTATGCATTCAATCCAAGAGGCAGCGATTGGTCTTTATGAGCGTGACGTCATAACGTTCTCTCGTTCTTACATATTGAGCCTATCTACTTTATTTTTAAAACTGCCGAGTGAAAAATATGTCTTCGGTTTTATCGCATTTTCTCTCATTTGATTTTTTAGAAAAAATTGGGAGAGAACGGGAAAACATAGGAGAAATACAAAAAACAAGGAAAATTAAGGAAATAGGGAATAATAGAGAAAAATGGAAAAAATGGGGCAAAATAGGGTAAAACAGGAACTAATAGGGAAAAATAATGAAAAACCAGAAAATATAAAAAGGAATAGATAAAATTGAAAGATGTAGGAAAAATAGGAGAAATAGGGATAGTAGTGAAAAATTGGTGGAAAATATGGAGAAAAAAAATAGAGAAAAATAGTGAAAAATGGGGAAAAACTTGAAAATTGGTAAAAATAGGTAAATAGTTATAAATGGGGCAAACTACCGAAAAATAGAGAAAAATAAATGCAAATAATGACAAATGGGAAAAAATAAGAAAAAATAAAGAAAATTGAAAAAGCTAATGGAAAACCAGAAAGAATATAAGAAAATTACTAAAAGAATTGAAAGTGAAAGTAGTGAAAAATGGGTCCAAATATGAAAAAATAGAGGAAAATAGGGAAAACTAGGAACAAATTTTTGCGAAAAATGGTGAAATAGGAAAAAAAGGAAATATAGGGAAAAATCAAGAAAAGCACGGAAATATGGGAAAAATAGTCAGAAATAGGAACAAAAAGGAAAAATGGGAAAAAATTGGGAAAAATTGCGAAAAATAGGAAAAATATTGCGAAAAATAGAGAAATATACGGCAAAATAAGAAAAATGGGAAAAAAATATGGAAAAATATAGGGAAATTAGAGATTAAATTGAAAAATAGAGAAAATCGGAAACATATAGAAAAATAGAACTAGGATAAAATAATGAAAAACAGGAAAAAACAGAAAGAAAAAAATATAAAAAATAGATAAAATAAGGAAAAATAGGAAAACTTGCGAATAATAGGAAAAAATGGTGGAAAATAAAAAAAATAGAGAAATATTTGGAATAAGAAGAAAAAATTTGAAAAAGATATAAAATAGGGAAATTGGAGATAAATCTTGTTTACGGTTACAATCAATTGTTTCCGGTTCTTTTGGTTTGCCTTTTTTCAATTTTTTGCAATTGTTTGCAATTTTTTACAATTTTTTGGCTAATTTTTTCTTTTTTGTCATTTTTCGTTTTTTTTTTTTACTTTACCATTTTATTTTTCATTTTTTTCCAATATTTTCTTACTTTTTCAATTTTTTCCAATGTATTCTGGATTTTCTGATTTCTTTTTTGTTTTTCTCATTGTTTTTGTATCTGTATCTGTTTTTTTTTCTGATTTTTACTTTCCCGACCCACCTCCGAGAAGGGGAAAGTAGTGCGAACGAGCAAAAAAAAATTTTTTTTAAGGTCACTTGAGATGATTAAATTAAGACCATTTCCAGATGGAAGTTTGTCTGTCTGTCTGTGTGTGTATGTGTGTATTCTTCCACGATAGAGGCCACACGTTTAATCCGATTGAGTTGAAATTTGGTATATGGCTTTGGATTACCAGTCGGAAGAACCCGTTAGTTTTTATACGATATCTGTCAAACGGACGTGTCACTATCAAAAAATGAGAGCAATATGTCACGGAATTTTACTTGCAATATGTCATTTGAAAGCCCTTGAAAATCTTTGTTCAGAGCAGTCGAAATTATTTTTCCAACTGTCACCTATTAAAAATAAAAAAATCGAGGCAAAAAAGTTGAAGAAAGACTAAAAAAGTTAATAAAAAATTTTTTAAAGTTTTCAAAAAAACCAAAAAAAAGACAAAATTAAGGCAAAAAAGGCAAAAGATTCAACAAAGGCCATAAAAACAAAAAAACAATTTTAAAAAGCAAAAAAAAAGGACAAACAAGTGGTAAAAAGGCCAAAAAGCCAAAAAAATACAAAGGGTAAATAAGCTAAAAAAAGAGAAAAAGGTAAAAAAACAAAAAAAGGGTAAAAGAAATGGCCTTGCCATTTAGTTTATTCTCATTTTTTCTCTTGAAAATTTCCCCTATTTTTTCTTTAAAAAATGACATTTTTTAAACATTTCTCTCTTCAAATTTTTGCACTTTGTTAATGTTTTTTTCCTCTACTTTCTATTGAAAATTTTTTCTGTTTTTCATCAAAAATATAAGTTTTTTTCGATTATGCTCTCTCTAAATTTTTTGCGCTTTTGGTACTTTTTCCCCTCTTTTATCTTCAAAATTTTCATTCTTTTCTTTTGAAAAGAATTGCGTTTTTTATCTTTTTTTTTCTTAAAAATTTATATTTTTGGATCTAAATTTACCTTATTTTCACTCAAGAATTTTTGATCTCCTTTTAAAAAAATTACACTTTTTGACTTTGTTTTCTCAAAAATTTGCTTTTTTTAAGCTAAATTTCATTTTTTTTTCATTCATGAAAAAATATCATTCCTTAGTCTTTAATTTTTGTTTAAATTTGCATTTTTGAAACTACATTACCCCTCTTTTCTGTCACAAATTTCCCCTCTTTTCTCTTGGAAATTTTCCCGTTTTATTCCTAAAAAAAATGGCACTTTTTGCCTTTTGGTTTTTCCATCTTTTCTCTTGAAAATTTCCCCTCTTTTTTAAAAAATTGGCATTTTTTTGAATCTTTGTTTTCGTTTTCAAATTTGCATTTTTTGGACATTAATTTCCCTTCTTTTCTCTTGAAATTTTCCCCTCTTTTTTCTTCAAAAATGTGAGTTTTTTCGATAATATTCTTCTTCAAATGCTTTTTTGTACTTATTTCCCCTCTATTCTCTTGAAAACTTCCCCCTACTTCTCTTCAAAAAATGTCACCTTTTTACCTTTTTTTGTTTCTTAAACATTTGTAAGTTTGGAACTGAATTTTCACTTTTTTCACTTAAAAATTTCCCCTCTTTTCTCTTAAAAATTTCCCCTCTTTTCTCTTCAAAAATTGCACTTTTTATCTTTTTTGTATTCTCGAAAATTTGCATTTTTGGACCTGAATTTCTCCTCTTTTCTCTCACAAATTTCCCTTCTCGAAAAAATGAAACACTTTTTTTTGTTCTTCTGAAATTAGCCATTTTTTTCTAAATTTACTTTCTTCTTACTCATCAATTTCCCCCCTTTTCTCTTGAAAAAAATTCACTTTTTGGTCTTTTTTGTTTTCTCGAAAATTTGCGTTTTTGAACATAAATTTCCCTTCTTTTCTCTTTAAAATTTGGCACTATTTTTTCCTTTTTTTTTGAATTTTTTCAGTTTTTTGACCTGAAAAAATTTCACTTGTTTGTCTTTTTTTTTCTTAAAAATTTGCAGTTTTTTGACCTAAATTATCTTCTTTTTTACTCAAAAATTTCTACTCTTGTCTCCTGAAAAATTGCAATTTTTTGCCTTTTCTGTTTTATTGAAAATTTGAATTTTTTGAACCAAATTTACCCTTTTTTCACTCACAGATTTCTTGAAAAAATCGATTGTGTGGCCCCAAAACTTTCCCGACGAGTATCCACGAATACTTTTTTAAATATTTAATGTTAGAGTTTCAACTTTTGACATTTTTTATTTTTGACAGGTGACAGATGGAGAAATAACTTTGACTGTTCTGTATAGAATTTTTCAAGGGCTTTCAAATGACATATTGCATGTCCAATTCCGTGACATATTCCATCTGTCATTTTTTGATAGTGATACTTCCGTTTGACAGATGTCGTACAAAAACTAATGCATTCTTCCGACGGGTAACCCAAACCCCAATACCAAATTTCAGTTCAATCAGATTAAACGTGTGCCTCTATCGTGGAAGAATACACACACATACACACAGACAGACAGATAGACAGACTTCCATCTGGAAATGGACTTAATCATCTCAGGGCACCCGGAAATGGATATTTCCGTTTTTATCTCGATTTTTTTTTTAGCTCGTTCACAATACTTTCCCTTCTAGGGGTCGGGAAAGTAAAATGTCAAAATTTGAAAATTTAACATTAAACGTCTGAAAAATTATTCGTGGATAGTCGTCGGGAAAGTTTTGGGGCGACACAACCGATTTTTAATAATTTTTTAATGATTTGTATGTAGATTAGTACATGAAATGTTTCTTTGAAAATTAATTAAATTTTAGAAAACTGACTAGGTAAATTTGGTAGATTTAATTAGTATTTTATATAATTAAACTTAAGGTACAAATTATTTTGTCTTTATTACTTTTTTTGACATATAGGAGTAGACAAAATTAATGTTGTTCTGTCTCCTCATAATATGTAATATCCTCATACTTGTTTTTTTTTCCATGACTACATCTAATCCTCGAATAGCCATTTCTTTCGCAGAACAATACGGTTTCACCTTTTCAATTACATAGCCGTACGTACTCAAACAGCTATTGTCTTTTTTAATAATCCTCCTTTGGGTACGTCGCCCTCGTCGCCGGCTGGTCCGACAACTAGAAAATAATACTACCGCGGGCGTGTTCAATTGGCCAGAGAGAAAGCGACCCCAACACTTTGGTTTTATCCGGTTTACTCTTTATTTTCACAATAAAACGATACATTTTATTTAATACGAGCCCTTTTGTGTCATTTGCATTGCGCCGTGTGTCTGGTTCGCTCTTTTAATTAAATCCATGTAAAACAGATAGGTTATGGCCTGGCATTAGCCCAGAGATGACAATTACGTTTTGTTGGCGAGCAAATAAAAGTTGTTATTTTATATGGATTTAATTATTTCGGTGTTTGTTATACAATATGAGATTAAGCTATTATTAAAGAATCAGATGTTGAACAAGAAATATTGCCTATTAAAATTTATACATTTTGACTGGACTTTTCATTAGTATTTTAATATGTCATTCTTTATGCCACCGATTATTGAAACTGATATGCGGGAAGCTATATTAAAGCTTAAAAATTCCGCCTGTCTCGACTATTACGGTCTAAATAGTAGAATAGTAAAAGCTGCATTGGAGTCACTACCCTAATAGCACAAAGACGTTTAAAAAACATCTTAAAAACGTACACGACCGACCATCGGGTCGTTTTAAAAACGTTCGTTAAAGTACCCGAGAACGTTTATAGGGCGTTTTTCTATAGTGCAAATGTCACAACTTCCAACGACATACAGACGTCGAAAAAGGACGTTTCACTAAATAAATGGTTCGACAAAGGACGTTTTTTTGGACGTCTTTTAAAACGTCCACTGGACGTCCTTTAAAGTACCTAAGAACGTTTATAAAACGTTTTTTTATAGTGCAAATGTCACAACTTCTAACGTCATATAGACGTCGAAAAAGGATGTTTTAAAAACGTTTCAAAATGGACTAAATAAATTGTTCGACAAAAGACGTTCATCCAAGCAAAAAAAAATATACATATTTATTAATAAAATATTGATACTTATATACAATCTGTACAATAAAATAATTTTCATTTACACAATAAGTCAAGTTAAAAAAATTATTTTTTAAGTATGAAAATATGTACCAAAAATAAAATAATATTCATTTCTGTAACTAAAATACAGTTGGTCACACATAAACAAGTTAGCCATCATTTCAGTTGGTGCTGAGCAGGTGTCTTCAACGAAATTTGTAGGAGTATTTCTTGTATGCTTATGAGACTGGAATCATCAGAATTGGAGGAACTAGAATAATTATGTTGAACACATGATTTTCGACATTTTCAAATAAATCCTTTGATAAATTCAAAGTCTTGTTGATATACCTGTACTTTTGATGCTTCGAAACTTTCTTTTCTTTATACATTTCACAACAAACAAGTTCATTTACAGAGTCAAAAATCTTGAAAAATCACTAATTACATGACAAAAATGAATCACAAAATATACCTATATCAGGGTTTAAAGTACCTACCTAATATACATGTTAAATGTTCAACCACAGCTATAAGACATAAACACAAACACAATTCACTTAATATCCTCGGAAACCGAAAAACAAAAGAAACGAAATAAGTATAACAAAATAGATGTTAATTTTAGAGATATAAGATTTGCTAGATTTATCTTCACTAGTTGCAGAGAAAATAAACATGAAATTACCGAGAGTCACGCCATGTTTTTATCGTCCACTATGCAACAACTGTAGACTAAACAACAACCACGCAGTGCGAGTGCGCGGTCTCTCTCCCAAACCGACCGTTAGCGAGCTAAATTCGTGATTGGTTGGAATCAGACACAGACAGAGAGAGCAAACAAAACGTCTTTTGAACGTTTTTTTACACTAGTTATGAAAACGACTAACAAAGACGTTTAAAAAACGTCCATTTTAGGACTTTTTATGGAAACATACTTTTGGGAACCCAACGAAAACGTTTTTACTTGTGGTTGTAAAAACGACTAAAATAAAACGTTTAGAAAACGTCCCTTTTATGATTATTTCCCAAAATAACATACTTTTGCGGACCCAAAATCAACGTCTTTTGGATGTTTATGAAGTGATAATAAAAACAACTTACAAAAACGTTTAAAAAACGTAACTTTATGACTTTTCTCAAAACATTCTTTTGAGGACCCAAACAAAAAGTTTTATGAACGTTTATACTAGTGGTTTTAAAAACGACTGAAATACATCGTTTAAAAAATGTCCCATTTATGATTTTTTCTCAAAACATACTTTTGCAGACCTAAAAACAAAGTTTTTTGGACGTTTTTTTTACAGTGGTTATAAAAACAACTTACAAAAACGTCTAAAACACGTAACTTTTTACCTTTTTCTCAAAACATGCTTTTGAGGACCTAAACAAAACGTTTTTTGAACGTTTTTACTAGTGGTTTTAAAAACGACTCATATAAAACGTTTTAAAAGCGTCCCTATTGTGACTTTATAAAAAACCTTTTGATATGAACGTTAAAAAACCATTTAAGTACTAGGTGTTTTTTATCGTAGGTTTTAAAAACGTCTAAGTAGTGGAGCTTAGACAACGTTTTTTTTTATTTATCACTTCGGACGTTTTGACGACATATTTTGGACGTTTCTTTAGGTTGATTTTAAAAACGTTCTTGCACAAACGTTTATAAAACGTTTTATTTTGGTCCTCGGACGTTCTGACGTTAAATGGACCATAAAAAACGTCAATTGGTCCTTTTGTGCTATTAGGGTAGTTGAACCATTGACGATCCTACTTAATAAATGTGTTGCTGAGGGCAATTGGCCTAACTCACTAAAATTATCAAAAATTCTTCCTATACACAAAAAAGGAGATACAGATGTACCTGATAATTTTCGACCAATTGCAATAGTGCCTATTATATCTAAAATTTTTGAGCTAATAATTAACGAGAAACTTTTATCCTATTTGGAATATAAATCAATTTTGACCAATTTCCAATATGGTTTCCGTAAGAATCGGTCGACAGTTATTGACTTATTGGAAGTAATGAATAGTATAGTCGAAGGTCTTGATGAAGGTTATTCGACACATGCGATAATGTGCGATCTCACCAAGGCATTTGACTGTGTGAATGTTCGAACACTCTTACTGAAATTGGAGCATTATGGTATAAGAGGTAACAATCTGGATCTCCTGAAGTCGTATCTAACATAAAGGATGCAAAGTGTCAGCCTCAATGACGTTGACTCGAATTTACTACCAATTTGTAATGGAGTTCCACAAGGCTCAGTTTTGCGCCCATTATTATTTTTACTTTACGTTAACGACTTGCCAACGGCATTGGAGAGTGTAAACTCTGTCCTTTTTGCTGATGATGCGACTCTCCTTTCATAGTATGGCGAATATTTAAAAGAAGAAGGTTTCTTACTCGCAAAAAATTGGTTCAATTGCAATAACCTCAAATTAAATAAAAATAAAACACAAACAATTGAATTCACTTCAGACAAACGGGCGGAAAAATTAGAACCTGTGCGTTTACTCGATATGACCTTTGATACCAGCTTAAACTGGGCTGATCATATAGATGAATTATGTGGGAAACTCTCCTCTCAAGTATTCGCCATACGTCAGGTCGAGCATTGTTTAAATAAAAATACAACAAGAATGATATACTTTGCTATGGTCCATAGTGTGTTATCCTACGGTATCCTTCTATGGGGAAATTCGCCCAGGGCACTGACTGTAGAACTTTATTTAGGAAATATGCTTCTGTCTCTACCTTGTATATATATTTTGGAAACTATTCTTTATGTTCTTAAAAACTCACACAATTTTCCAACCCACTTTGACGTTCACTCTCGTGATACAAGGTATAGACAGAATCACATTATTCCATACTCTCGTATTAGGACTACTCAAGTAAATAAAATTGATGTTAATTTATATAATAAATTTTCAGTTTTCCATAAAACTAAAAATGTGAAAAATATGAGTGTAAATTTTTTTAAAAATTATGCTAAATACTTTCTGTTAACAAACTGTTTTTATAGTTCAAATGAATTCTGTGATTTTCTCTCCCAAAGCGCTCATTGATTTGCAAAAAATTTGATAACTCTATCTGTTTGTACAATTTTGATTTTTCATCTGTTTATTCTATTGTGACCATAAACATGTATGTAATGTAGAAATAGTCAATAAACGAATATTATTATTATTATTTTTATTATTATTATTATTATTATTACTGTTTAGCAGATGATGAAGAAAAAGATGATAAAGATATTTTTAGCTAGAAAAAAGGCTTTTTTTAAGTTACGTAAGTGTATTTGTTGATTTTAATTCACCTTTGGCAAAATGTTTATACATTTTTACCCCAAATGTCATTTTCACTTATATTTTATTCTTTATAATTGTGACTGAATGCTTTGATGATGGCTTCGTAAGCCGAAAACGCGCAGCCAAATTTTTAATAAATGATTTATATTTAACACACTGACGTATCACTTTCCACTCTTTACCTTTGGTTTTTTGTTAAAATTGATGAAGTAGAAGGTCCTCAAGTATGGCATTATCTTCTTTTTTACTTATAATTTTTTACAATATTTAAGCTGTAGACCCTTATTTTTTAATTATATTCTCCACAGCCCAGCCGGGTGATACAGCCAATTATTGTTTACTGTTTAGGCGTTTTTTGCCTTATTTACCTTTATTTTGTATTTTGTTTGATATTATTTTCTTGAATTTTACGCTTTTTTACTTTTTTTTGGCATTTTTTATTCATTTTTTGTCTTTAAATTTTCGCTTTTTCTTATTTGCCTTATTTTATCATTTCTGTTTTTTTGCCATGTTTTTACGTTTGTTTTATCTTTATCTTGCCCTTTTTTACCTTTTTTCCTTTTCTTGGCTTTTTTTTAACAATTTTTGTTTTTATTTACGTTTTTTTAAATTTTTTTTTGGACTTTTTTAAATTTTTTGGTCATTTTACCTTTTGGGCCTTTATTTGCTTCCATTTTTCCTATTTTTTACCTTTTTTTTGGCTTTTTTGCAGGTTTTTTTTTGCTCTTCAATTGTTTTTTACTTTCTTTATCCTTTTTAGCTTCTTCTGACCATTTTTGCCTTTGTTTTGCCTGTGTTTTTACTTCTTTTTTATTTTATTTTTTTACTTTTTTGGGATTTTCTGTTTATTTTGTCTTATTTGTTGTTTTTTTACCCCTTGTTCTTCTTTTTGACCATTTATTTTACCTTCTTGCATTTTTCCCCTTTATCTAGTTTTTTTTGCTTTATTTTACTTTTATTTCCTTTGTTGCCTTTTTTGTCAATTTTTACACATTGTATTAAGATTTTAATCCTCTCTTTGATGTATGCCTATTTTCACTCTTTTTTTTATAATTTACATTTTTGTTGTTTAGCAATTATTTATCATATTTTTGCCATTTTTTGAAATAATTACCTTTTTCTGACCATTTTTGCCTTTGTTTTGCCTGTTTTTTGTTTCTGTTTTTATTTTTTTACTTCATTTTTATTTATTTTATTTTTTACTTTTTTGGGATTTTTCGCTTTTTTTCGTTTATTGTATCTTATTTGACATTTTTGTGGTTTCTTTTTATCTCTTCTTTTTATTTTTGTCCATTTCTTTTGCCTTCTTGTATTTTTAAATTTTATCTTCTTTTTTGCTTTATTTAACCTTTTTTTTCATTTGTTGCCTTCTTTGCCAATTTTCACAAATTGATATCTTTGATATATGTTTATTTTCACACTTTTTTTTTATTATAATTTTTGGTGTTTAGCAATTATTTACCATTGTTTTTAAATAATTCGATACCTTGTTGCTTTTTTTCCTTTTCTTGGCTTTTTTAACCATTTTTGTTTTTTTTTAGACTTTTTTAAACTTTTTTTTGGACATTTTGACTTTTTTTAGTGGCCCTGGCATTTATTTGCCTCCATTTTTCCTATTCTTTTGCTTTTTTTAATTTTTTTTTCTTTTTTGATCTTTTTTGGCATTTTCTGACCATTCTGCCATTATTTTACCTGTATTTTGCATGCCTTTTTATTTTGTTACTTGTTTACTATTTTATTTTTTTGATTTTTTTGAGATTTTTTGCTTTTTTCAATTTATTTTCTATTATTTGACCACCTTTTTTTTGTTTTTAAACCCCTTCTTCTTATTTTTGTCCATTTCTTTTGGCTTTTTGCATTTTTGTTATTTATCTTCTTTTTTTGCTTTATTTAACCTTTTTTTCCTTTGTTGCCTTCTTTGACAATTTTCACAAATTGTATTAGTATTATTATCCTATCTTTGATATATGCTTATTTTCACTCTTTCTTTTATTATTATTTAAATTTTTGATGTTAAGCAATTATTTATCATTTTTTGAAATAATTCGTTACCTTGTTACTATATTTTCCTTTTCTTGCCCTTTTTTTACCCATTTTTGTTTTTTTTTTACTTTTTTACCATTTTTTGGCTATTTTGAGGTATGTTTGCTATTTTTTTTTTACTTTTTTGAACTTTTTTGGCCTTTTCTGACTTTTTTGCCTTTATTTTGCCTGTATGTTGCTTGCCTTTTTATTTTTTACGTAAGTAATTTATATTTAACTTTTTTTACTTTTTTTGGATTTTTTGCTTTTTTTAAATTTACTTTGCCTTATTTGGCTTTCTGTTGTTTTTTACCCCCTCTTTTTTTGTCCATTTTTTTTTGCCTTCTTGCATTTTTGCTTTTATCTTGTTTTTTGCTTTATTTTACCTTTTTTCCCTTTGTTGCCTATTTTGCCAATTTTAACAAATTGTATTATGAATATTATCCTATCTTTGATATATGCTTATTTTCACTCTTTTTTTTATTATAATTTAAATTTTGCTGTTTACCAATTATTTATCATTTTTTTCCATTTTTTTTTTTAATAATTCGATACCTTGTTGCTTTTTTTTCTTTTCTTGGCTTTTTTAACCATTTTTGTTTTTTTTTTGACTTTTTTTACTCTTTTTTAACTTTTTTTTGGACATTTTGGCATTTTTAGTGGAACCTAGCATTTATTTGCCTCCATTTTTCCTATTTTTTTTGCTTTTTTTAATTTTTTTTTGACTTTTTTGATCTTTTTTGGCATTTTCTGACCATTTTGCCATTATTTTGCTTGCCTTTTTATTTTTTTACTTCTTTTTTATTTAATTTTTTACTTTTTTGGGATTTTTTGCTTTTTTCAATTTTTTTTGTGTTATTTGACCTTTTTGTTGTTTTTAAACCCCTTCTTCTTATTTTTGTCCATTTCTTTTGGCTTTTTGCATTTTTGTCCTTTATCTTATTTTTTTGCTTTATTTTACCTTTTTTTCCTTTGTTGCATTTTTTGCCAATTTTTACAAGTTGTATTAAAATTATTATCATATCTTTGATATATGTATATTCCCTTCTTTTTTTATTATAATTTTAATATTTGCTGATTAGCAATTATTTATCATTTTTTTACCATTTTTTGAAATAATTCGTTACCTTGTTGCTATATTTTCCTTTTCTTGCCTTTTTTTTACTAATTTTTGTTTTTTTTTACTTTTGTTTACTCTTTTTTAACTTTTGTTTGAAATTTTGGTATTTTTTTGGTTCCTTTTGCCTTTTTTGGCATTTATTTGCCTCCATTTTTCCTATTTTTGGCAGTTTTGCGGTATTTTTTTGCTTTTTTTTTAATTTTTTTACTTTTTGAATTTTTTTGGCTTTTTATGACTTTTTTTGCCTTAATTTTGCCTGTATGTTGCTTGCCTTTTAATTTTTTTACGTTATTTTTATTTAACTTTTTTTGGATTTTTTGCTTTTTTTAAATTTACTTTGCCTTATTTGGCTTTCTGTTGTTTTTTACCCCTTCTTTTTCTTTTTGTCCATTTTTTTTGCCTTCTTGCATTTTTTCCTTTTATCTAGTTTTTGCTTTATTTTACCTTTTTTTTCCTTTGTTGCCTATTTTGCCAATTTTTACAAATTTTATTATGATTATTATCCTATCTTCGATATATGCCTTTTTTTATTATAATTTTAATTGTTGCTGCTAAGCAATTAATTATCATTTTTTTGCCTGTTTTGAAAGAATTCGCTACCTTGCTGCTATTTCTAATAACTATTTTTAATGTTGAGTAACTTAGTCGTCTTGCAATGTTTATCAATTTTTTTTTTTCAATAATTTACTTCGTTTTTACAGCATTTTACTTTCCCATTCAGGAATTTTGTATTTTGTAAATAAAATAATCCTATTCTCTACTGCCGAGCCAGTAACGTTCTAGGGTAACACAGTCGATTTTTTTTTACCTATACATTTATTTTAATTATGTACCTAACTTAAACTGACCTTTTTAATTCCCATTTTTTCTGAACTGACCGTTATGATCGGAAGCACATAAAAACTCTATGGATAACATTTTTTAATCCATCATTAAATAGTGAACGATCGCATAAACCCACTTTGCCGTTTTATACGAATTGAATGGAGGCTTTATTGGCATTAATAAAATCAAGCTTACGTCAGAGGTCCACTCGTAGTTTTCGTTGACGGCAACAATCACGAATGAAATGTCAGCTCAACATCCGAATTTTGTTGATATCCGCTACAGGATTTTCTTTTTTTATTATCAAGTTATTATTGTTTTTGATGAATATTTTGCTTATTTATCGGCTTTTAAAATTTGGAATAAAATGAAGGTTTAGATTAATCACGTTCTCTTTGTATAAACATTTAATATTTGCTCGTTATTTAAATATCATACTTTGTGTTGTTCTGTCAAACATACTCAAAAGGCTGCAATTTTTCCCTTAAAACTTCCGCCTCGGAAAATTGGAATTAAATTTAAGGGCGTCCTTTTACTCCCAAATGAATTTCTCCACAATTTTGGCGGCTTCTAATTTCGAATAAAGCCAGGTTATGTCCCCTTCTGTAATTGATGTACTTATAGCTAAACCGTTTTAATCAAGTGTCGTGTCTCTTGGTTCGCTCTTAATGGCGAATTCTCATGTCTGAAGTCGCACCGTCAAAGAATAGCATGTCACTATTCGAGGCCCTTTTCAAACAAATTTATTGGTGTGGACGATTGTAAGGAATTATTATGATAAGCCAAGGGCCGTTGGACCGGGCCACTTAATAGTATCATAAATCGTTATAGATATTGAATGTTTATATGGGACATTCTTGAAGAGGCAAGAGGGAAGCAGGTAGAGACTGGAGACATTCAGAGGGAATCTGCCTGACTTGGCACACGTGTTGAATATTATTGAAATAAAGTTTAGTTCATGAATCGAGTATTTTAGTAAGAGACCCTTACATAGCAGCGGTGGGATTTACCAAAAAAAAAATGTATAAATGTATACATACTCGTGAAGTGATCATAATACGAGTGGCAAATAAAAACTTTGTGAATAAGTTAGTTTTAAATAGTTTTAATTTACTCGTGAAGTGATTATACTACGAGTGGCAATGAAAAAAAAACTTGGTGAATAAGTTTTAAATATTTTTTAGTGTTCTAAAAAATAGTGGAAGCCTCTAGTTATGCGTGACCTGCACGAAAAATAAATTTGAAGTGATAAGGTTGTAGCCTTAATTAGTAAGTTTCAAGTAATGATAATTTCTAAGTACTTTTATGAGCTGGTCGTCTTATTTGATAATTTTAAAGTACTTATAAGGTAGTAGTATTATTTGATAATTTTAAAATACTTATAATGTGATTGTCTTATTTGATAATTTTGAAGTACTTACAAGTTAGTCTTAATTGATAATTTAAAGTACTTATTAGGTGGTTGTCTTATTTGATAATTTTAAAGTACTTATAATGTGGTTGTCTTATTTAATAAATTTGAAGTACTTATAAGGTAGTAGTCTTATGTGACAAGTGTTTATAAGATGGTAGTCTTATTTGATAAATTTGAAGTACTTATAAGGTAGTAGTATCATGTGACAATTTTAAAGTATTTATAAGATGGTAGTCTTATTTGATAAATTTGAAGTACTTATAAGGTAGAAGTATCATGTGACAATTTTAAAGTATTTATAAGATGGTATCATGTGACAATTTTAAAGTATTTATAAGATGGTGGTCTTATTTGATAAATTTGAAGTAAAGGTAGAAGTATCATGTGACAATTTTAAAGTATTTATAAGATGGTAGTCTTATTTGATAAATTTGAAGTACTTATAAGGTAGAAGTATCATGTGACAATTTTAAAGTATTTATAAGATGGTATCATGTGACAATTTTAAAGTATTTATAAGATGGTAGTCTTATTTGATAAATTTGAAGTAAAGGTAGAAGTATCATGTGACAATTTTAAAGTATTTATAAGATGGTAGTCTTATTTGATAAATTTGAAGTAAAGGTAGAAGTATCATGTGACAATTTTAAAGTATTTATAAGATGGTAGTCTTATTTGATAAATTTGAAGTACTTATAAGGTAGAAGTATCATGTGACAATTTTAAAGTATTTATAAGATGGTAGTCTTATTTGATAAATTTGAAGTACTTATAAGGTAGAAGTATCATGTGACTATTTTAAAGTATTTATAAGATGGTAGTCTTATTTGATAAATTTGAAGTACCTACTTATAAGGTAGTTGTCTTAATTGATAATTTTAAAGTATTTATAAGATGGTAGTCTTATTTGATAATTTTAAAGTATTTATAAGATGGTAGTCTTCATTGATAATTTTAAAGCATTTATAAGATGGTAGTCTTATTTGATAATGTTGAAGTACTTAAGAGGTCGTAGCCTTGGTTGTAGCCTAAGTTTATAAATTAATATAATCTTCGTTGATAATTGAAGTACTTAAGAGGTCGTAGCCTTGGTTGTAGCCTAAGTTTATAAATATTATAATCTTCGTTGATAATGTTGAAGTACTTAAGAGGTCGTAGCCTTGGTTGTAGCCTAAGTTTATAAATTATTATAATCTTCGTTGTTAATATTGAAGTACTTAAAAGGTCGTAGCCTTGGTTGTAGCCTAAAATGTAATTTATTATACCCTTCGTTGATAATTTTGAAGTACTTGAGAGGTCGTAGCCTTGGTTGGAGCCTAAGTTTAGAATTTTAGAGTACTGAAGGTCGTAGCCTCAGTTGATAATTAAAAGTGATAATAAGGTCGTAGCCTTAATTGGTAAGTCTGAAGTAACGATAAGATTGTATTAGTCTAAGTTTATAATTTATGGTACCCTTAGATGATAATTTTAGAGTACTGAAGGTTGCAGCCTTTATAGTTGGTAAGTTCAAGTGATAATAAGGTCGTAGCCTTAATGGGTAAGTTTGAAGTAATCATAAGATTGTAGCCCAAGTTTATAATTTATTCTACCCTAAGTTTATAATTTTAATGTATTGATAAGATTATGTTTGATTTTGTAGTATTGATAAGATTGTAGCCATACTTGATAACATTTAAGTAACGATAATTTTGTAGCATTAATTAAAAGTTTGGAGTTGTTAGCCAACTCCTTGATTTTATGAGAGGGTTGTAACCCTAAAGTGATGAGTTGGGAGTTGTTACTCAACTCCTTGATTTTGAAATGAAATTGTTTGAAATTGTAAGTCGAGTCTTGTATGTAAAAATGTTATGAACCTGATTATAGTTATTAAGTGGAGTCGATATTCATAAAAGTAATAATATAACACCAACGTGTTATAGTAATATTAAGATTAACTAAGTGTTTTATGTAATGTGATATTGCACTATGAATGTATATGTTTAGCGGAACAAAAATACAGGGTAGGGTGTCAATGTAAAACCAAAACTCGAATCTGTGATAAAAGAAAATTAAAAGGGTACCTATATGGATCTAATAAGTGGGCACTCGAGTTATCGAAGACCGTTGTAACCAGAGAATTTTTGAATGTTTATCTTAAGTTTGTCGAGATCGACAATACCCCAGATGGGAGGGCATTCAATAGGTATTTTAAACAAGATCCCATTTTTATCTGATTTACGGGTTTGCGTCTTGGTATTGTATAAACATCCTTTAAGAGGAAACTGGGTAACATATAGAAAAAGTACAGGTGCTGTTAATGAATATTATGTATATATTTAATTGCGGTTTGTTTTGTGTTAAAAAAAGTAACAGTAAGTTAAGTTACCCAGTTAGTGGAAACCTGTGGTCATTGTTTCGTAGTTAGCGAAGTTTGCATTTTGCAATATTTACAGATCGCAGATAGCGATAGTTTACTATTACTTTTACGATTCGTTGTTAGCGAAAATATTTAAAGTTTGCAGTGTGCAATGTTTACAAGTCACAGTTTGTATATATGATTATTGTTACGTTACGTAGTTTGCGAAGTTCCTAATATTTACAGGTCGCAGATAGCGAAAGTTTACGATTCGCAGTTAGTCGACGATTACCTTTATGATTTACCGCTTGCGATAAAATTTAAAATTAATTTGCGATAGTTATAAAATAACAGTCATCGATGTGGTGTTTGTCAATTGCAGTTGGCAATAATACTTTAGTCCACAGGTGGTGTATGATATTAGAGATGGTACCTAGCTGGCGACAATAATAAATAAGCTG
The DNA here is from genome assembly GCA_963243735.1 of Neocrepidodera transversa. Classification (NCBI taxonomy): domain Eukaryota; kingdom Metazoa; phylum Arthropoda; class Insecta; order Coleoptera; family Chrysomelidae; genus Neocrepidodera; species Neocrepidodera transversa. The sequence goes on from OY725347.1 coordinate 9,290,047, forward strand.
CAAATAGTGTTACAATTTTAGTTTGTAGTTTAACAATAAATTGTTAATTTTGCGGTTTGCAATAGTTCATAGTTGATGAACATGATAAAATGAAATTTTTAAAGTTTACAGTTGACAGAGTACAGTTTGTACTAGACCGATATATTTGTAGGTCCTGAGGACAGGACTTGTTTTCAGGTTGGCCGAATGTAAGGAATTATTATGATAAGCCAAGGGCCGTTGGACCGGGCCACTTAATAGTATCATAAATCGTTATAGATATTGAATGTTTATATGGGACATTCTTGAAGAGGCAAGAGGGAAGCAGGTAGAGACTGGAGACATTCAGAGGGAATCTGCCTGACTTGGCACACGTGTTGAATATTATTGAAATAAAGTTTAGTTCATGAATCGAGTATTTTAGTAAGAGACCCTTACACGATGGAAAGTATTTTTATTACTTGAATGAAGGTCAAATACTTCATTATTAAACAGAGAAAATATATTTCAATCAATATAATATTAGTCATAATTTAATTAAACACTTTTGGAATTTCTTAAATCGGTATAGATACAGAACCGGTTCAGAGATATTTTGGGAAAACCGAAATTGACGATAGCTCGTTCCTTATGGGAAATCGTTAAGGTACATACATTTTGCTATCAGAAACAGATCAATGCTGATCAGAAGTGAATCGAGACTCATCTAGCGAGCTCAGGTTGATGACATTACGAGTGACCTTGACGTGGATGGAAATTTACCAAAATGGACCTTAGCAATTTCCTATGTGCGCTTTAAGTGTCTTTGCTTTCTATGATTTCTCATAATAGGGTTCAGTTAAATTTGTGCCACCTTGTATATTAAAAATAACAAAATAAATAATAACTTAATAAATATAGGAATCATCAATGCACATTATTTGTAAAATAATACTAATAATCTCAGATAAAATTTTCAAATCCAAATATTTCGAGTATTGTTCAAATTTTGAAAAAATGGAAAAATAGGTCAATTTTAACCTACAGGGTGCTGAATTTTTATCGTTGTTTCAAACTACTTTTTTCATCCCTCTAGCGCCCAGAACTAGGGCTTCACACGAGACGAGATAAGGCGAGAATTTAAAAAATCTCGGTTTCGTTAGTTGAGAAAAAAATAAGTCTCGTTTCGGTCTCGGTCTCGTCTCGTAACCGTTTGTCTCGTCTAGTATCGTCAAATCTCGTTATTCATAGAACTTATTTCACATTCAGAGTGTCATTTTATATAAAATAAAATATTTCACAGATCGTTACTAGATTTTAGATTTCTTAAATTTATCGTAACCTATGCATACCTTTGTTTTAGTATAAAAAAATAAAATTTTTATGCTTCTTGATAGTCTATTTTTTTCGGAAATTCAGAAACAAATTCTGAAGAAATATGAATGAGTATGTGGTCTCGGTATAGCCTAATTTTCAAATAGGTCTTGTTACATTTTACCTGTCACCTGTGTTCTCTATTTTCTATTCTATTTAATAGGTATCATTTATTATGTAGAGTTTATTATTGATTTTAAAGTGACTTTGTAAAACACCGTTAATTAACTGTAGGCCGAGCGAGGCATACGTGGATTCTGTAAGATGAAATCGCGAGACAGAAATAATTGGCGTCGCGAGCACAGAGAATTTCTATATCTAATAAAAATACATTTCACCTACCTTTTTCCTGACGAACCATCTTGAATTCGCAGTCATCACGAAGGAGGTCGTAGCCACTATTTTTCACACATTTTTAGGTTACGGGAGAATAATTATTTTCATTGATTAAAACACGAGATAAATACTAATTAATTTTATTGGCGAGAGATATTTAAATGCATGGCCATAAGTTGGTCCAAAGTTACTAAAGAGACAATTATGAGAATTAGTTTACAAGTTATTAAACAAAATGAAGTTAATTAATTAGTAAAGAGTAACAGCTACGCAGTTCCCTATCAAGCGGACTCTCATCAATAGCTAGGTGCGCAAAAACTATTATTTACTTAAATAACCCCGTAACCATGAAACCCGAATTTTAGTTGAAAAATTTACTCTGAATATTAATATTTAAAACCACTGCTTATTGGAAGAAGAACCGATCCTGACCGAAGTTGGAAATTAACTAACTCAAATTTGGAAATAATTTTCAAAGTTACAAACGAAATTAGTGTCGCATAGTGAAAGGCTTCCGGATTGGTTCGGACCCCGTGAGGTTGACCGTACCACCCTTAATCTTACTGGAACCTAGCAAATCAGAAATGAGAACATTATCCTTTTGTAATATTAAGTCTGATCTCTCGAGACAGGTCAAGGTCGGGTTACAATCATGATCTTTGGACTTTTCAGGGATGGAAAAACCCGCCAAAACAACCATCATCCAAAGCCATGTCCTGTTTCCAATTTCTTATCTAATAACATAATTTAACTAAACTAAATTCGTTGTTTTATATTTCTATATTTTTGAACGAGTAAATTTAATTTCGTGTCAGAAAGTTTTATGTATAACATGTGTTAAGAACCGTTGCCTTTTGCAAAGGCCTTTCTAAGAAAGGCATCTTTTGTCCTATTGATTTAAATATCCTGGTAAATGTCCTATTGATTTATATATCCTGGTAAATATTTCTTAAGTGAATTATTAGAATGTATTGAATTTTAAACGAAATAGACTTATTTTTCTGAAGTGGCTAAGAATTTATTACTTCCTTCATGTCAAATATAAATTACTAAGACCCCCTTGAATAAGGTACTGTTACAGTCTCATCTCGCTCTCGTCTCGGTTTTACAAGATGAGACGAGACGAGACGAGACAAGAAAAGTATCGTTCTCGTGTCAAGCCCTACCCAGAACTACCCCTAGAGAAATCTTAAATGGCAAGTGGTCTCAAGTCATTCATAATTTTGAAGCAGCTTTCATTGTATATGTAACTACGTTCTTTTTTTTATTTTGAACGACTCTTTTTTGAGAAAACTGCTTAGACTATTGTTAAAGAAAATAACGGTAGTTCTAAAAAACAATTTTAACGAATGTACTGTTCAAAGTGCCCACCTCCAACTTCCATGCAATGGTAGAGCCTGTTCTCAAATGTTTCTCTAACTTTTCTGGTTACGATTCTTTGTCGAAGGTCTTGCAGAGATTCAAGTAGGGTATCATAAACTATGGACTTTAAGGCTCTGCATGCCGAATTGAGAATTATAAACGAACATTATACGCGGTCCGTGCGAGGCAGCACTGAACGAAATACGAAATTTTGGTTTGTATACCTTCCGCTCGTGCACGATTACTCGGTTATCTTTTAAAAAAATACAATTTTGTTTTTTTAGATTAAAGATAAAGGTTAACTTTAGGATTGTATGCATGTAAAATGTTATTATAATTTTTCAAAACCCGTTAAAGTTACCAGGAAATTGTTGTATTTTTATAGTTTTTAAATTGTCGTAGTTTTTTCGTTTTATTTTTTTTAAAATTTGACTTGCATACAATCCTAGCTTTATATTTTGTAATGCCAAGAATATTTAGAAATAAAATAGAAAATTAAATATGTTGCTATAATCCAGCACGAGCTGGACCCCAAAATCAGTCCAACAAATCAGAAGAAGGTAGAGCCTTAAGAAGTCTCACAAAAAAAATCATAGGAGTTAAATCGGACGACCTAGCTGGCCATACGATAGAACCTCTACTGCCTGTCCATTAATGGGAAAAACGAGCATCCACAAAGTTGCGAACTAGTACAGCATAGAGTAGAGTCGCTCCATCCTGTGTGAACTTAAAGTGATCTTAGATTTAGTACGCAATAAAATGCGGTTCAATAAGTTGTTATTTTATTTAGTTATGTGATCTTATCAGGGGTAATCAAAAAATATACCCTTTACAAATCAGCATGCGTGGTAGCTATTCGTCTGGTGAGCAGTAAGTCGTTGGTTAGGAGCGAATTTACACTGTTACTCTTTTTTAAGGTTTTTTAAATTACTGTAGACGAAATTAACTATTTAAATTTATTTTGATTAATCCTGAAACTAAATAAAAACTATTAAAAGGAATAATCTCTGTGCTTTCCTTATCGAGATATCTCGAATAGAAGTTTCACTTAGTAGGCGGGAACGGGATGCCCGGACTCGAAATTGCTCATCTTCTGATGGAGCCTTCTTTTTTTAATAAAAACCGATTGCCGAAAGAATTTTCCGGATCGGGCGTACCGTTCTCGAGTTATCGTGCGTACAGACATCCACGCATCCACACAGACAGATTTTTTTTCGAAAATCAATTTTTTCCACGTTTCCTTACATTTTAAGTCATTTGGAGCAAACAAATTTTTTGAGATTTTTGCACGATTTCAGTACTACGGTTTGCCATAGTTCACCAAAGATTGGCGGGCCGTAGTAATTAACTCCGATACTATATGTGGAGTCAGCGGATATTTTTTTATGTTCTACCAATTCATACTTAGTTTGGTAAAAAAAATCAGGAAAATGAATCATAAAACTTAAAAATTCTTTTTGTGGTCAAAATGTCACAATGCTACTGGTCCATGAGATTTAAAAAAAAAAATATCAAAATATCTGTATATCAAGATTTTACTTAAAAACTAAAACTCGTCTCGCAATGAGAACTTTCCCAAAATGTATATTTACAAAATACTGGTAAATTACCTGCCCTGTAAGTTAAAATTGATCTATTATGACATTTTTCAAAAATTTTAACAAAACTCGAAATATTTGTGTATAAAAAAAAACATTACAAATGATTTCCAATGTAGGAGAATAAAAAAGAAAAAAAATATAGTTTGAAATGAAAATTTGGATGAATATTTAATAAAATCATTTTAATCATAAATAAATATTTTTGGTAGTTCAATAAAGTACGAGAAATATGTATTTCTAATTTTATTTCGCGAAAGCGGATGAATAAATATTTATTATGTGTTTTTTTTTTGGCACATACTGTCGATTGTGCAAAGCCGTCAATATTCCCGAATGCCAACGCCGCTTCAAAAGAATAAAAGCATTTTTATTAAATCGTATATTTGCAGTACGAGCCGAAGACCGTAAATATAGCGGCTATCTCTACACGGGAGTCATCAGAAAAAGATGGCCAACATTGCACTCTTCGCTCTAACGACTGCAGACGGAAAGGCAATATCTGCAGAACAATCGATTCCTATGCCATGACCTGTACAGTTCAGTTTCAATTTTGGTGAAATGTATGTGTTTTGCGCCCCATTATGCATTATATATGGAGAAGAGCAAACAACAATTACAAATCTCTGTGCGGCTCGCAGCAGTGACATCTGGTACGGTGTGACTTGGCACAAAATGGGCCGTCCCTGGAGGTCCCTTAATAGTGGCGCACGGTCGCAATTTACACCGAACGGGCGTCGACCGTCCTCATTTGTTATATGTGTTTTATACCAAAAACATGTAAAAAATAATAATAATGTTTTGCTTAAATTATACACAAATTACATAATTTTTATTTTAGCTGTAAAACTATTATCAAAAAATTAGTCATATACTCTTCTTCTGGAATTACTGGGAAAATATCTACAAATAAATACAAAAGTTATTTATTTAATAGATAAAAATTGTTGCAAAAATAGAGGGAAGTCAAGATAAGTTGAGAAGGGACACGACGAGAGGAAATTAAGAAGGGATATCAAGCGAGTCTGAAATTAAAATATTGGCGCAGGAAAAAAACGTAACAATATGTTTAGCGTGAACAAAGAAATTACTATTTGAAAGAACTTTTTTTATACGAGGTGGTCAATCCAGGATGGCACGCTAAATACTATTTATATTTATTTTATCTAAATCTAGCCTGTGTATTAAAAAAAATACAACTTCCATTCATAAACTTTGATTATTTATCACCTTAGAGTGTAACGTTACAAATGAAAGTTCCAGGTTCGAATCCACATATATATTTGGATGGAAACATCCGTTTTGAGGTCACCTGAGATGATTAAGACCATTTCCAAATGGAAGTATGTCTGTCTGTCTGTGTGTCTGTCTGTCTGTCTGTGTGTATTCTTCCACGATAGAGGGCATTCGATTAATCCCATTGAGCTGAAATTTGGTATCTGTTTTTGGGTTACCTGTCGGAAGAACCCATTAGTTTTTGTACGACATCTGTCAAATGCAAGTGTCACTATCAAGAAATGACAAATGCAATATGTCATTTAAAAGCTCTTGAAAAAATCTATTCATAACAGTCAAAATTATTTCTCCAACTATCACCTGTCAAAAATAAAAAAATAAGCAAAATTTGAAACTTTAACATTAAATATCTGAAAATGTATTTGTGGATACTCGAAACTTTTTTGAGGCGACACAACCGATTTTTTAACTTTTTTAAATGTTTTTGTTTAACTTATTTTGGCTTTATTTGCTTCTATTTTGCTTTTTTTGTTATTTCACCTTGTTGGCCTTTTTGTCTTTATTTGGTTTATTTTAAATTTTTTGGCGTTTTTTGCTCTTTTTCCTTTTTTGTGCTTTTTTTAACCTTTTTATCTACATTTATTTTGTCTTCTTTTGTACTTTTTTTTTGTTTTTACTCTTATTTCTTTTTTGGCCTATACTAAGCCTTTTTTTTTCTTGTTTTTGGCCTTTTCGGCTTTTTTTTTAGTTGTTTTCCTCTTCTTGATTTTTTTAATTTTTCAATGTTTTTTTTTTTAACTTTTGCCCTTTTTGCTTTTTTACCGTTTTTTGCTTTTTTACCTTTTCTGGCGTTTTTTGCTTTATTCCCTTTACTTTGTCGAATTTATCTGTTTTTTTGGACTTTCATTAATTTTTTAACACTTTTTTTATTTTTTTTGCACTTTTACTTTTTTTTGCATTTTATATTTTTTCCTTTTTTTCTATTTACGTCTTTTTTCTCTCAAATTTAACAATTCTTTATCATTTTTAATTTTTTTTTCCTTTGTAATGTTTTTTGCTTTTTTACTACTTTTTACCGTTTTTTGCTTTTTTAAAACATTTTTTTTTATTTTTTGGTGTTTTTTTGTTTTTTTCCCTTTGCTTTGTCGTATTTGGCTTACTGATTTTTTGTACCCTTTTTTCTTTATTTTTTTGCCTTATTCCTTTTGTTTTTGGTTTATTTTACCTTTTTACTTTTTTGCTAATTCTGCCTTTTTTTCAAATTTTCACTCTTTTTTTATTAGTTTTAACTTTTGCTCAAAATTTAACAATTATTTTATCGCTTTTAACATTTTTTTCTTCCCTTTTTAATGTTTTTTTTTTAACATTTTTTGCTTTTTTTAAACTTTTTTTTTTAACTTTTTTGGCGTTTTTTGCTTTTTTCCCTTTACTTTGTCGTATTTGGCTTTTTTTTAACTTTTTATTGGTTTTTTTACCTTTTTCCTTTTATTTGCCTTTTTCCTCGTTTTTTTGCTTTATTTGACCCTTTTTCCTATTTCTGCCTATTTTTGCCAATTTTTACTCTATTCTTATTAATTTAAATTTTTGCTCTTTAACAATTTTTTTTTGAATTAATTCTTTAACTTGTTGCTATTTATAATAACTTTTTGCCATTTTTATTAACTTTTGTTGTTTTCCAATTTAATTAAAATTTTTACGTATTTTGTAATGCTTATCAATTTTTTTAGAAATTTACTTCACTTTTCAGAAATTTTGGAATTAAAATAATCTTCTTCAACTCAGCCGAGTCGGGAAAGTTCTGAGGTGACACAGCCGATTTTTTTGTTATAATTCATTAAGGCTTCTTTTATTTTTTCTCAATCTAACTACAAATTTTTTATTTCCGTCCATTAACTGGACACATCTTAAGTTTTAAATTTCAATTAACAACTTGCAATACATAAAATAAAGTAACAGAAAAAAAAAATTTATAATTGAAAATTAACGAAAGTTTTGAGTGTACCCTACGCCGTTGTCACCCGGTATATAAATTTTATTCTGATTCTTATTCACCAGGTCATAAATGGCGGAGCGCCCCTATTTCCTGGTCTGGATCCTGCCATTTAGTCAATTACAATGGGTAGATTTCATATATGCAAATCTACCTAAAAAAACTGAGAGATCTTAAAAACGTGAAATTTGTACATTTAAATATTTAATTCTAAATAAACAATTTGCCAAATCAAAAATTATGAAACAATTTTTTCTAATAGATTTTAAACGAAAATAACGGCGAATGAGAATTTTTTATTGATTTCTTGATAACTAAATTTCAAATAATACGAGAAACTTAAAATTTGTATTGTATTACACTACCAGTTAATATTGCTTTTATAATACAAATTTATAAAAAATTTATATCGATAATAATCAATCGTATCTCGGGCTTTGCTGTTCTTGTGCGAATCCCTAAACGTTAAGCGAATTGATGGAATCAATTAACTGAAACATCTACAATACCGTCCCTTCTCTAGTAATTTGAAAATACGTTTCGTTTCTAATTGCTATTGACCTCGTTTGTAAACAGTCTCTATTTGCAGTTACGTGTATAATTTCTTCTAAGTTGAAAAATACTAGTTGGGATTGGTTACATAAAAAGATTATAAAATTAAAGCATTTTACCATCCGGAAATTATAGAATGGAATTAAACCTTATGGAAAAGTGGGAATTTCCTGAATTACTCCGAGAAGGGAAAGTATTGCGAATGACCTAAAAAATAGGGAAATATCCATTTTGAGGTCACCTGAGATGATTAAGACCATTTCCAGATGGAAGTCTGTCTGTCTGTCTGTCTGTCTGTGTGTGTTTTTCCACGATAGAGGCCACATGTTTAATCCAATTGAGCTGAAATTTGCTATATGGGTTTGGGTTACCGGAAGAGCCACTGTAAAAAAGTGAAAGATGCAATATGTCACGGAATTTGACTTCCAATATGTCATTTGAAAGCCCTTGAAAAATTCTATTCAGAACAGTTAAAATTATTTCTCCAACTGTCACATGTCAAAAATAAAATAATGTTAAAATTTGAAACTTTAACATTAAATATCTGAAAAAGTATACGTCGAGAAAGTTTTGGAGTGACACAACCGATTTCTTCAGGAAATTGATGAGTGAAAGAGGATAAATTTAGATCCAAAAATCCAAATGTTCAATAAAACAGAAAAGACAAAAAAAGTGAAATTTTTTCACCAGAAAAAAGGGGAAATTTTTGAGTAAAAAAGAAGGTAATTTAGGTCAAAAAACTGCAAATTTATAAAAAACGGAAAAAAATTCAAGAAAAAAAAAGACAAAATAGTGCCAAATTTTTAAGAGAAAAGAGGGGAAATTTAGGTTTTAGGTTCAAGAAAACAAAAACGACCAAAAAGTACAATTTTTCAAGACAAAAGAGGGGAAATTTTTGAGTGGAAAGAGTAAAAACTTACTTCCAAAAATACAAATGTTTAAGAAAAAAAAGGAAAAAAAGTGACATTTTTTAATGAGAACGGGGGGGAAATTTTTGAGTAAAAAGGAAGGTAATTAAGGTCAAAAAACTGCAAATTTTTAAGAAAAAAAAAGACGAAAAAGTGCAATTTTTTCAGGTCAACAAAGTGAAAAAAAATCAAAAAAAAAAAAGACAAAATAATGCCAAATTTTCAAGAGAAAAGAGGGAAAATTAGATCCGAAAATGAAAATTTTCAATAAAACAGAAAATACAAAAAAAAAGTGCAATTTTTTCACGAGTAAAGAGGGGAAATTTTTTAGTGAAAAAGAAGGTAATTAAGGTCAAAAAACTGCAAATTTAAAAAAAAAGACGAAAATGTGCAATTTTTTCAGGTCAAAAAACTGAAGAAATTCAAGAGAAAAAAAAGACAAAATAGTGCCAAATTTTCAAGAGAAAAGAGGGGAAAAGGGGAAATTTAGATCCAAAAATGCAAATTTTCAATAAAATAGAAAAGACAAAAAAGTGCAATTTTTTCACGAGAAAAGAGGGGAAATTTTTGAGTGAAAAAGAAGGTAATTTAGGTCAAAAAACTGCAAATTTTTAAGAAAAAAAAGACGAAAAAGTGCTATTTTTTCAGGGGTCAGCAAACTGAAAAAAAATCAAGAAAAAAAAGACAAAATAGTGCCAAATTTTCAAGAGAAATGAGGGGAAATTTAGATCCAAAAATGAAAATTTTCAATAAAACAGAAAAGACAAAAAATTTTCATTTTTTTCACGAGAAAAGGGGAAATTTTTGAGTAAAAAAGAAAGTAATAAGGGTCAAAAACTGCAAATTTTTTAAAAAGAAAAAGACGAAAATGTGCAATTTTTTCAGGTTAACAAACTAAAAAAAATTCAAGAAAAAAAAAAGACAAAATGGTGCCAAATTTTCAAGAGAAAAGAGGGGAAATTTAGATCAAAAAATGAAAACTTTCAATAAAACAGAAAAGACAAAAAATTGCATTTTTTTCACTAGAAAAGAGGGGAAATTTTTGAGTAAAAAAGAAAGTAATAAGGGTCAAAAACTGCAATTTTTTTAAAAAGAAAAAGATGAAAAAGTGCAATTTTTTCAGGTTAACAAACTGAAGAAATTCAAGAAAAAAAAAAGACAAAATGATGCCAAATTTTCAAGAGAAAAGAGGGGAAATTTAAATCCCAAAATGCAAATTTTCAATAAAACAGAAAATACAAAAAAGTGCAATTTTTTCACGAGAATAGATAGGAATTTTTTGAGTGAAAAAGAAGGTAATTAAGGTCAAAAAACTTCAAATTTTTAAGAAAAAAAAAAGACGAAAAAGTGCTATTTTTTCAGGTCAGTAAACTGAAAAAAATTCAAGAAAAAAAAAGACAAAATAGTGCCAAATTTTCAAGAGAAAAGAGAAGAATTTTAGATCCAAAAATGCAAATTTTTAATAAAATGGAAAAGACAAAAAAGTGCTATTTTTTTACGAGAAAAGAGGGGAAATTTTTGAGTATAAAAAATAAGGCAATTAAGGTCAAAAAACTGCAAATTTTTAAGGAAAAAAAAGGCGAAAAAGTGCAATTTTATCAGGTCAACAAACTGAAAAAAATTCAAGAAAAAAAAAGACAAATAAGTGCCAAATTTTCAAGAGAAAATAGGAGACATTTAGGTCCAAAAGATGCAAATTTTCGAGAAAACGAAAAAGACCAAAAAGTGCAATTTTTTCAAGAGAAAGAGGGGAGATTTTTGGGTGAAAAGAGAGGAAATTTAGATAAAAACTGCTAATTTTAGAAGAACAAAAAAAGTGTCAATTTTTCGATATTTCCATCTTTATCTCGAAAAATTTTTTTAGCTCGCTCACAAAACTTTCCAAAAAGATTTTGTATAGATTTCAAAAATTTCAAGAACTGTGATCAAATATTTCAGGAAATTTGATAAAAATTTAAAACATTTCAATCAGAAATTTGAATAAAAAAATCTAGATTTCAAAAATTTCAAAATAAAAAATTTCAGGAATTTTGACAAAATTTTAAAAAATCAATTAGAAATGTGCAAATAATTAAAAAAAATTAAAAATGTAAAAATTTCAAAATTTTATGAAAATGTCAAAAGTTTCAATAAAAATTCTATAAAGATTTTAAAAAAGGTGTAAAAAGTTCCAGATTTTGTAAATATTTCAAGAAGTTCAAGAAGTGAGATCAAAAATTTCAGGAAATTTGATAAAAATTTCAGTAAAAAATCTCTAAATGTTTCAAAAATTTCATTAAAAAACAGATTTCAAAAATTTCAAGAACTTTGATAAAAAAATTCAGGAAATATGATAAAAATTTCAATCAAAAATCTAAATATTTCAAAAATTTTAAAAATGTTTAAAATTTCAAGATTCTGTAATAATTTGAAAAGTTTCAAAACAAAAAATTATAAAAATTTTAAAAACGTGTTAAAATTTCTAAATTTTGTAAGGATTTCAAAAAATTCAAGAACTGTGAACAAAAATTTCAGAAAATTTGATAAAGATTTAAAAAGATTTAATCAAAAATCTCTAAATATTTCAAAAATTTCAAGAACTTTGATCAAAAATTTCAGGAATTTTGATAAAAATTTAAAAATTTAATGAAAAATGTGTAAATATTTCAAAAATTTTAAAAATGGAAAAATTTCAAGATTTTGTAAAACTTTCAAAAGTTGCAATAAAAATCTATAAAATAAAAATTTAAAAAAACCTGTTTTGTCGCCCTAAAACTTTTTCAGATGTTTAATGTTAAAGTTTCAAATTTTGCCTTTTTTGACAGCTGATAGTTGGAGAAATAATTTTGACTGTTCTGAATAATTTTTTACGAGGTTTCGAATGACATATTGCAAGTCAAATTCCGTGACATATTGCATCTGTCTTTTTCTGACAGTGACAATTCACTTTGACAGACGTCATACAAAAACTAATCAGTTCTTCCAACGGGTAACCCAAACCGATATACCAAATTTCAGCTCAATCGGATTAAACGTGTGGCCTCTATCATGTAATAATATACATAGACAGAAGACTAGACATATAAACAGACAGACAGACAGACATCCATCTGGAAATAGTCTGAATCAACTCAGGTGACCACAAAATGGAAATTTCCGTCTTTATCTCGAAAATGTTTTTTAAGCCGTTCACAATACTTTCCCTTCTCGGAGGTGGGTTGGGAAAGTATAATTCAGGCAATTCCCACTTTTCCATATGGTTTGAGCGGGGTCCTTTCAGTTACTAGTAATTTTATATATTTATTAATCTAGTAAACTTAGAATAATGAATATAATTATTTTTGCTGAAAATATATATTCGATGTTCAAATATTTTATTGGTATAACTAAATCTAAATTTTTTATCGTCCCGAATTTGTTATTAGTTAAGTGGGACCACGGTCACGCCCTGATTTCTATTTCTTTTAGTTTACTCTTAGATGATTGTTTCCACCCGATTTACCACGCATTGATTTTTTATATTTCATGAGGTTATTCGAGCTCAATTTTGACATTGTATTATAATTTTTCCTATTCCCATTTGCGAATAAAAAATAAAATACCTTAGCCATTTAATAACATTTTTAAATCTTTGACAACACTGTAATTCTCTCTATTAACACCAAAAACGTATTATTAGAACTTGGTAAAAATTTAAATATTTTAATTACTATATTGCTCCCTGATTTCAAAACATTTTTTAATAAAAATTCCCACGTGAATAAAACTAATGAACCAACCGACGTTAACTCCAGTACTTTGCTTTCCTTCTGAGTAGATAGGGAGGGTCACAGGAGTTTTAATGGCATATTCAATGCATGTTCGCACACATAAATGGTCCGACACGTAGTTTTTCACTTTTGCACGTGTCCTCATCGTCACTACGAGTTTTGATGTATTCCTACGGAATATATTTTTTAAAATGTCATAATCTGAGTTTTATTAGATACCTGAGTGAAATTTATTCAAAAGAAATTTTTTCATGCTTAATGTTACTAAGATGTTACGAATATTTGGATTTGTTGGTAAGAAATCTAGAAATTTGCCAAAATTTCTTTTTCTGTGCAGAAATTTTCATTTTTGTTTGAATTGTTGCAACAGAAATTTAATTTTCGATCTAACTGTTTTATTTGGTTTTCTAAAAGTTGGATTAACATTCTAAAATTTCAATTATTATTCAAAAAGTTCGATTTTGGTTTACTAATGTATATTTCGTCCAAAAATGTAGATTTTTGGCTTAAAACTTGGTTATTTTTTCCCAAAATTCAATTTTTGTCATCAAATTTGAATATTTGTTCGAAAAGTTCGACATTTGTTCCAGAAGTTTTAATTTTGTTCTTAAGTCCGGTTTTGTTTTGAAAATTCGATTTTAGTTTCAAAATATTTATTTATGTCATAATTTTGAGTTCAAAAAAATAGATATTTGTCCTAAAACTTGGTTATTTTTTCACAAAATTCTATTTTTGTCTTCAAATTCGAATATTTCTTCCAAAAGTTCGACATTTGTTCCAGAAGTTTTAATTTTGTTTTTAAAGTCCGGTTTTGTTTTGAAAATTCGATTTTAGTTTCAAAATGTTTATTTTTGTCATAATTGGGAGTACTGCCAAAAAAAATAGATATTTGTCCTAAAACTTGGTAATTTTTTCACAAAATTCAATTTATGTCACCAAATTTGGATATTTGCTCCAAAAGTTGGATATTTGTCCAAACTAACTGAAAAAAAAAATAAGAAAAAACTGGAAGAATTTAAAAAACCTGAAAACATTTGAAAATGTCTAGAAAATTAAAAAAAAAGACGGAATAACCGAACAAAAATTGAAATAGAGGAAAAAATTTTTAAAAAACCTATAAATATTTGAAAAAGTTTATAAAACATCAAAAAATATAAAAATAACGAAATGACTGAAAAAAAATTGAAAAAATAGGAAAAAACTGCAAGAATTTGAAAAAACCTCAACACATTTGAAAATGCCGAGAAAATTAAAAAAAAAAAAACGGAAAAATCCAAAAAAAATTGGAAATGGAGGAAATTTTTTTTAAAAAACCTGAAAATATTTGAAAAAGTCAAGAAAGTCGTAAGAAATATTAAAAAAAAACGGAAATAAATGAAAATAAAGTGAAAAAATTGGAAAAAACTGCAAAAAATTGAAAAAACCTGAAAGAATTGAAAAAAACGGAAAAATCCAAAAAATAATAGAAATAGAGGAAATATTTTTTAAAAAACCTGAAAAGATTTTGAAAAGTTGAGAAAATCGCAATAAATACTAAAAAAAAACCGAAATTAATAAAAAAATTTTTGAAAAAATAGGAAAAAACTGCAAAAATTTGAAAAACCCTCAAAAAATTTGAAAATGTTGACAAAATTGAAAAGAAAACGGAAAAAACCAAAAAAAATTGGAAATAGAGGAAATTTTTTTAAAAACCTGAAAATATTTGAAAAAGTTGAGAAAATCGTAGAAAAAACCAAAAAAAAAAAACCGAAATAATTCATTAGAAATTGAAAAAATAGGAGAAATCTGCAAAAATTTAAAAAACGTGAAAATATTTATTAATGTCGAGAAAATAAAAAAAACGGAAAAACCGAAAAAAGTTGGAAATGGAGCAATTTTTTTTTTAAAAACCTGAAAATATTTGAAATAGTTGAGAAAATCGCAAAAAATACTAAAAAAGAACAGAAATATTCGAAAAAATTTTGACAAAATGGGAAAAAACCGCAAAAATTAAAAAAAAACTTGAAAATATTTGAAAAAGTCGAGAAAACGGTAAAAAACGAAAAGAATTGGAAAACTAGGACAAACTGTAAAAATTTGATAAGCCTGAAAAGTTTGAAGTAGTCGATAAAAATGGAAAAAATCGTAAAAAATCGAAAAAATGAGAAAATGAAAAAAGTTGAAAAACTCGTAAAAAATCCAAATAAACTGAAAAAAATTTGAAAAAATAGGAAAAAACTAGAAACACTTAAAAAATCTGAAAGCATTTGAAAAAGTCGAGATGATTCCAAAAAAACTGGAAAAATTTAGAAGTCGCAAAAAATAATAAAAAAAAAACGAAAACAATTTGAAAAAATAGGAAACAATTGCAAACATTTGGAAAACCTGAAAATATTTGAGAGGGTCGAGAAAACGCTAAAAAACGAAAAGAATTGGAAAACTAGAACAAACTGTACAAAATTGAAAAACCTGAAAAGATTCAGGAAGTCGAAAAAAACGGAAAAAATCGTAATGCGAAAAAAATGGGAGTATTGGAAAAAAGTTGAAAAACTCGAAAATAATCCAAATAAACTGAAAAAAATTTAAAAAAATAGGAAAATACTGGAAACACATAAAAAATCTGAAAGCGTCTAAAAGAGTCGAGAAAATTCCAAAAAAACTTTAAAAATTAAAAAAAAAACCGTGAAAATATATGAAAACGTTGAGAAAATCGCAAAAAAAAACGAAAATAATTGGAAAAAATTTGAAAAAATGGGAAAAAATGAAAAAAAGTTGCAAGAATCGGAAAACATTTGAAAGGTTCGAAAGAATCTCAAAGAACAGAAAAAAATTGAAAAAACAGGAAAAAAATAGAAACATTTGACATACCTGAAAACATTTGAAAAAGTTGAGAAAACTCAAAATAAATTGGAAAACATTTGAAAAAACTGGAGGAAAAAACCTGAAAATAGTTGAAAAAGTCTGGAAAACGGCAAAAAATCAGTAAAAAATCGAAGACAAGTGGAAAAAATGTGAAAAAATGGGAAAAAGTTGAAAATATTGGAAAAAGTCCAAAAAACGGAAAAAATCTGAAAAAATTGACTAAAAATATTTACTGTTTAAAAAATTTAGCAAAAAGTAAATTTTTTAAAAGTAAATTTTTTAAACGGTAAATATTTTCAATATTTTTTCCAAAAGTTTCGTATTTGTTACGGAAATTTAATTTTTGTTCTAAGTTAGGTTTTTGTTCAATAAATTTGTTTAAAATTTAAAAAGTTCAATTTACATTTAAAAAATTGGTTTTTTTTATTGAAAATGTCCATTTATGTTACATGTTGGTTAAAATGTTCACATTTTAGCTTTTTGTTTTTTTCCATTCGATATTTCTTCCATTATTTGAAAAAATAGAAAAAAACTGTAGAAATTTAAAAAAACCTGAAAATAGTTGCGAAAGTCATTAAAACCGCAGAAAATAGTAAAAACTCGAAAATAATTGAAAAAAATTTGAAAAACTGGGAGAAAATTAAAAAAAAAATGGAAAACATTTGAAAAAGTCCAAAAATCGCAAAAAATTTGTAAAAATCGATTTAAATGTTTATTGTTTAAAACAATTTATTTTCGCAACCTCATTTAAATATTTGTTTCGGAAATTTAATTTTTATTCTAAAAGTTTGGTTTTTGTTCAATAAATTTGATTAAAATTTAAAAAGTTCAATTTAGTTTTAAAAAATTTGATTTTTGATCCAAAATGACCATTTAATTCTCAGAATTTTGATTATTGGTTAAAAAATTCCACATTTTAGATTTTTGTTTCCTTTCGATTTTTCTTCCAAATGAAAAAAAAAATGGATAAAAATTACTAGAATCGGAAAACATTTGGAAAGCTCGAAAATATCTCAAAAAACGGAAAAAAATGAAAAAATAGGAAAAAATGAAAACATTTAAAAAAGTTCAGAAAATTCCAAAAAAAACTCAAAATAAATTGGAAAAGATTTGACAAAATAGAAAAAAAACTGGTGAAATTCGAAAAAACCTAAAATTAGTTGAAAATCTGAAAAAATGTGAAAAAATTGAAGAAAAAGTTAAAAACATTTCAAAAACATCTGAAAAAATTGATTAAAAATATTTTCTGTTTAAAAAATTTACTTTTTGCTACCACATTTTAATATTTTATCTAAAAACCCCATATATGTTCCGGAAATTTGATTTTTGTTCTAAAAGTTCTGTTTTTGTTCAATAATTTTGATTAAAATTTGAAAAGTTAAGTTAACTTAATTTTTGATCCAAATTGACCATTTATGTAATAAAATTTTGATTATTGATTAAAAATTTCCACAATTTAGATTTTAGTTTCCTTTCGATATTGCTTCCAATATTTTTGAATAGATTGAAAAAACTGGAGAAATTTGAAAAAACCTGAAAATAGTTGCGAAAGTCAAGAAAACCCGCAGAAAATAGTAAAAAATCGAAAATAATTGGAAAAAATTTGAAAAACAGGGAAAAAATTGAAAAAAAAAATGAAAAAACATTTGAAGAAGTCCAAAAAATCGCAAAAACTTTGAAAAAATTGATTAAAAATGATTTACATTTAACATATTTTATTTTTGATCCAAAATAACCATTTATGTCACGGAATTTTGATTATTGGTTAAAAAAATTCCACATTTTAGATTTTTGTTTCCTTTAGATTTTTCTTCCATAAGTTTGTCATTATTTTAAAAAATTAATATTTATTCCAAAAGTTCTATACCTGTTCCAGAAATTTTATTTTTATTGTAAACGTTCGATTTTTGTTCAAAAAGTTCGATTTTTGTTCAAAAAGTTCAATTTTTGTCCAAAAATTTCGATTTTTGTCCGAAAACTTCCAATTTTTCAAATATTCCAATTTAAGTACAATCCTTATTTATTCCAGTATAATTCGAGCTTTTTTTCCCTGTTCTATATAAAATAAAACCATTATTTCAGTGATCTATAATATTATATAATTAATACAACTGTATAAAAGTATTTGTTTATTCTAACTGAACAATGTTTAATTAATCTATTTTTAATTAAATAAATTTTAATTATATCTAAAAATATATTTATTAGGAATATTTTATACTATTGAAATAACTATTTGATTTACAAATACGTTATATAAATTTAATGTACACAATATCATTACAATTTACCTAAAAATCCATACTCGTTCGAATATTAAATTAAGTACGTTCGTTATTTATTTTACAATGAATAAAAAATATTGTGGTATTTTTTTTATTAATATAGATTTAATTAATAACAAATGAACAATATCAATTTATTAGTTTATTTTTAAATAATCATAATAATAATAATTATATCTTCCATTAACAATAAACAGTAAACAGAAATATATTATGTTTACTAATCATATATTTTTTTATAATAATTTAAGATAAAAAAAACCAAATAACAATTATAATAAAATGCTAGAGAAAATACAGGTTTCGTCCTTATAGGAATCATCAGTGGAACTTTGTCGAAATTCAGAGATTTAAAAAATAACTGTGTTTCCCAATTACGGCGCCTTATAATTTATAGATAAAATCGGAAAAATCGAATAGAAAGAAAATTGCAAAAAATTTGAACAAACCTAAAAAAATTGAAAAAAAACTGGAAACATTTGAAAAAAGCTGAAAAACAAGTCTAGAAAATTGCAAAGATCGAAATAAATCGAAATAAAGAATTTGAAAAAATAGGAAAAAACTGAAAAAATTTGGTAAATCTTGAAAATATTTAAAAATGTTGAGAATATCGCAAAAAGTAGAAAAAAGCGAAAAAAACTGGAAAAAACTGTTGAATAAATCGAAAAAGATTTAAGAAAAAAATACCAAAAAATCAGAAAAAAATTAAAAAAATCGTAAAAACTGGCAAATTTAAAAAAAAAACTAAAAATATTTGAAAAAGTTGAGAAAATCGAAAATAATGGGAAAAAATCGGAATAATGTTGGAAAAGTCAAAAAACATTTGAAAAAAAAGCGAAAAAACCGCAAAAAAACCGGAAAAATTGGAAATAAATTGAAAAAATTTTGAAAAAATAAGAAAAAGATGGAAAGAGTTGAAAAAACCTGAACGCATTTGAAAAAGTCGAGAAAACCGCAAGTCGGAAAAAATCAATCAAAAGCGGAAAGAATTTGAAAAATTGGAAAATTTGGAAAAAGTTGAAAATACTTGAAAAAGCCGAGAAAATCGTGAAAGATCCTAAAAAAACCGAAAAAAAGTAAAAACAATTTAAAAAAACATAAAAACCTGGAAACCTGGAAAAAACCTAAACATTTGAAAAAGTCAAGCAAATAAAAAAAAATAGGAAAAAAATCAATCTGAATTTAAAAAAATTGGAAAAATTTAGAAAAAACTGAAAATTGTATAAAAAAAAACCCGCAAAATATTGTAATAAATCAAAAATAGTTGGAAAAGTTATTAAAAAAGGGGAATAAAATGCAAAAAATTTGAACAAAAATTAACGAAATTGAAAAACAGGACAAGGCTTGAAAAATTCAAAAAAACCCAAAGATATTTGAAAAAGTCTAGAAAATCGCGAAAATTCGTAAATAAGACAAATGGAAATATCCGACAAAATGGAAAAAAATTAAAAAATGCAAAGAAAATTGGAAAAAATTTGAAAGAACCCAATACTATATGAAAAAGTTGAGAAAACCGCAATAAGTCGTAAAAATACGAAAAAAATGGCAAAAAAAACTTTGAAAAATTGGAAAATTTTTTAAAAAATCGCAGGTAAATCCGAAAATATTTATAAAAGTCGAGAAAAGCTAAAAGGCGTGTAAAAATTGGAGAAACTCGAAATAAATTAAAAAAAACTTGAAAAAATGGGACAAAAATGGAAACATTTGACAAAACCTGAAAACGTTTAAAAAAGTTGTGAAAAAAATTGAAAAAACCGAAAAAAATGGGGAAAAATTGAAAAAACTGAACATATTTGACGAAATCAAAAAAACCGCAAAAAATCGTTAAAAATTGAAAATAATTGGAAAAAATTTGGAAAAACGGGAAAAAATTGGAACAAAGTTGAAAAAACCGAATTTATTTAAAAAAATCAAAAAAACCGCAAAAAATTGGAAAACCCTGAAGAAATGGGAAAAAACTGAAAAAATGCAAAGAAAATTGGAACAAATTAAAAAAGCCGAAAATCGAGAAAATTCCATGAAATCGAAAAAAATTTCAAAAAATAATTAAAAAAATCTCATAATATCGAGAAAATCGAAGAAAATTAGAAAAAATAGGAAAGAACTGGTAAAAACCTGAAAATATTTAAAAAAGTCGAGAAGTCGCAATAATTCGTAAAATGAAAAAAATTGCAAAAAAAATTAGGATAAATCTGAGAAAAACCTAAAGATATTTAAAAAAGTTAAGAAAATGTGAAAAACGGGAAAAAATTGGAAAAAAAGTCGAAATAAATGGAAAAAAATTTGAAAAAATAGGACAAAAATGCAAACATTTTACAAAACCTGAAAACATTTGAGAAAGTTGAGAAAAAAATTGAAAAAAACAAGAAAAAAAAAAGAAAAAAATGGGAAAATTTGAAAAACCTGAACATATTCGAAGACATCAGAAAATCGTAAAAAATCGAAAATAATTGGAATACAATTGGGAAAATGGGAAAAAATTGGAACAAAGTTGAAAAAGTCTTGAAAATATTTGAAAAATTCGAGAAAATCGAAATAAATGAAAAAAAATTTAAAAACAGGAAAATATCTGAAAAAGCCGAAAAAATCGCAAAAAATTGAAAAACATAAGAAAAAATTAAAACAAATCTGAAAAATTGAGAATAATAAAAAATATAAAAATATCGGAAAAATCGTACAGCTGTGTACTGTTTTTTTTTTTAATTTCACAAAGTTCTGACCGAATTGAATATTATATATAACATTTGAAATTATTGATTTCTTGACCGCTGAAATGACTTATAATTTGTGGATTTTACTACGTACTTTAACTCATATAAATATAATGGGTGTCTTTTTTTAACAATATAATTTTTACGGCAATTTAGAAAAATCGGTTGTGTCGCCCCAAAACTTTCCCGACGAGTATTGTAACCTCCCACCCCCCTGGCCATTTATCTCATGAAAAAGGCGAGTACAAAGTAACAAACCGATGGCCATTTCGGTAAGAAACTTTTATACTCAAATTTATCATAAAATATACCTGATCGTCTAGTATTGTTAAAGGACCCAGTTGTGCTGTATTTTTATTCGTTATAGTAAAGTTTGCTGCAAGTAAAAAAAATAAAACACTGAAAAACCTTCAAATCGTATATTCCGTAATTTCAACCTTTTATGATAATTACAAAAATCAAAACCTTGAAACATTATTTACTCTTTACTCTATTTGTATGTGAGGACCCCTCACAGAGACCCGCCACTGGGTGGACGAAAGAGAAGACATTTGTCACATTTTACCTATTTGTATTTTGTGTTTGTGTAATTATTTTTATATTTCTGTTTGTTTCTATTTTATAACTTTTTTAATTGAGTGATTTGAAATCACATGTAATTACTATGGTCAATAATGTCCTAATCATTCAGTTAGGAAAATGGAATGCCCGCGGTTCTATTGCCGTCTGCGACATCCAGTCTCTGTGAAGGGTCCTCACATACAAATAGAGTAAAGAGTAAATAATGTTTCAAGGTTTTGATTTTTTTAATTATCATAAAAGGTTGAAATTACCGAATATACGATTTGAAGGTTTTTCAGTGTTTTATTTTTTTTACTTGCAGCAAACTTTACTATAACGAATAAAAATACAGCACAACTGGGTCCTTTAACAATACTAGACGATCAGGTATATTTTATGATAAATTTGAGTATAAAAGTTTCTTACCGAAATGGCCATCGGTTTGTTACTTTGTACTCGCCTTTTTCATGAGATAAATGGCCAGTGGGGTGGGAGGTTACAGTATCCACGAATACTTTATCAGATATTTAATTTTTAAGTTTCAACTTTTGACATTTTTCAATTTTTGACAGGTGACAGTTGAAGAAATAATTTTGACTGTTCTGAATAGAGTTTTTCAAGGACTTTTAAACGACATATTGCATGTCCAATTCCGTGACATATTGCATCTGTCATTTTTTGATAGTGATACTTCCATTTAACAGATCTCGTACAAAAACTAACTAATTCTTCCGACAGGTAGCCCAAACCCATATACCAAATTTCAGCTCAATCGCATTAATACTTCTTCAGATATTTATAGCTGAAGTTTAAAATTTTGACATTTTTTTATTATTGACAGGTGACAGTTGGAGAAATAATTTTAACTGGTCTGAATAGAGTTTTTCTAGGGCTTTCAAATGACATATAGCTTGTCCAATTCCGTGACATATTGCATCTGTCATTTTTTGATAGTGGTACTTCCGTTTGACAGATGTCGTACAAAAAGTAATGGGTTCTTCCGACGGGTAACCCAAACCCCTATACCAAATTTCAACAAAATCGGATTAAAAGTGTGGCCTCTATCGTGGAAGAATACACACACACACACACATACACACACAGACCGACAGACAGACTTCCATCTGGAAATGGTCTTAATCGTCTCAGGAGACCCGAAAATGTATATTTCTATTTTTATCTCGAATTTTTTTTTTAGCTCGTTCACAATACTTTCCCTTCTAGGAGGTGGGTCGGGAAAGTAAAAAAATTAAAAATATATCGTTGTGGATTTTTTAGTCACTTAATTTGAAATTACTTCTACTATAAGTTCCTCAAATTTTATTATATATTTTATTAAAGTAACTTTTTAGATAATTTATTTAAAATTGTTTTTAAAAACCAAATTGTTAATCTAGAAAATTTTTATTATAGTTTAATTAAAATCAACGACGATATATGAACCAACCGACACTAAACTAGAAAACGATCCGTACACTATATGTACGCACCCTGAATGCGTACACACTCGGGTAGATTGTAGATTTCTATCCAAAGCCAAATTTAACTCGACTCAAAGTAGAAGAGCTGGAAACGTAAAGTCTGTGATAACGACAGAATGATTGCTATGGGATGGCTTGGTCAGATAAGGTTCCTTAGCAAACAGAAAACCTTCTACTATTTCCCTTCTTCAACTTAATCGCAGTGGCGTACCGTACCGACTTGTTTGATACAAAATAAACGATATTTATTTAATGCATATTTGTATTCTAACTG
Organism: Neocrepidodera transversa; assembly: GCA_963243735.1. NCBI lineage: Eukaryota > Metazoa > Arthropoda > Insecta > Coleoptera > Chrysomelidae > Neocrepidodera > Neocrepidodera transversa. Next base: position 9,313,263 of record OY725347.1, read on the forward strand.
TATGTTTTTGTTTTAGGTAAGTAGATGTTCAAATTCACCTTGTTTAATAATTAATTGGTAAGTTTTATTTTTATATTATTTATATTATAATAAATTTAAATTAATAACAAAAACTTGTCTGAAATCGTTTGGACTGGCGCTCCCTTAATACTAAAGATAGGAATCTACGGTTTTACCAATCGATTCTGTATTTAATTCTTCTATGGCACTAAACTATTTGTGGTTAAAGTTTTTGTCTAGAATCTCTGAAAAAAGTAGCACAGACGTGCTCTTTTAATAATTTATTCTAATGACATGAAAAATCCACATATTTTCAGTTGTTACATTGGGCGAGATCTCGTCCAAAAACTAATAATGCTCTAGTTGCGTGGTGTGCGGGTCTCTTTAATGGAGAAGTTTACCATTTTTTTTATGAATGAAAATGAAAATGAAAGCAAAACTGAACAAAAGCGTGAAAAGTGAACTTAAAGATATCTCAAAAACTAACAGAGTTATAACATTTTAAAGTTGCGGTTTGACCTATAATAATTTTGTTCCGCCCTGACGTCATCTATACTAACTAGTATACGAGACGGGATAATGGGGACGTATTATGTACAATTTTTAAATTAGCACTTAAAAGTCTGTTATCAAATATGCCTAGAAAAAGTATTTATAAATTTTTTAAACCTATATTTTATTTCAAAAAAAATAAATTAAAAATATCTATATTAATTGATAATACTGTTCAGAGATGGCAGTATATAGGAACTGAATTCCTTATTAAATAGAGACCAGATGTAAATATGAGAAAAGAAGAAAATTGTATTGTTTTTATTTTTGCCGTGGAGCTTGTTTATATCGTACATCGGAAAATAAAATAAACCATCTAATTTTTACATCTCGAACTTTGAAAAAAAAAATGAAGAAAAAAGACACTTTACTGTATAAATGAAACGAAATATAATAGACAATAATTTTGAAGAAGAAAAAATATAAAGCATCGGAAAAAATTTAAAGGAAAATCAGAAAATTTGGAAAAACAAAAAACGAAAAAATCAAACGCTTAAAATCACAACTTCAAAATTCAGTGGCATTCAGTGCTCTATCTTTGTCTAAAAATGAAATTCTCAAAGTTGTAGGTGCGTTTTTGATTAGCACTGGCTTTCACACAGTGCAAAGGAGTGCTCACTAGATGCTAGTTGCCTCAGTATTAATGTCCAATGCAAATGTCATTATGTCATTGTCATTAATGCCAATGTGAGTAACCCATAGGTGAGTTCGGCATCGCTATTCTTCACACTCGTTTTACCCCGTCCTTGATCCGTTCGCGTAATGACAAAAATTCGGTTTAGAGTAGAGTTTTTACAATAGCGGATTGCGGATTATTAGCGGATTTTCTGCGATTGGTAAAAAAATATTCAAAACCTATTTTTTAACTAAAAGCATAAAATCCGCTGAAAAATAATCCGCAATCCGCCATTATGAAAAATCAACCTTACGCTCCAAATTCTTTAAGCCGATCTCAGCTCATAAAGTTATGTTTACAAAGACGTATTAAAAAAATTTCATAATGCAATGTCATCTGATTTATTTATGTATGCAAAATTTGACCCAAACATACAAACATATCAACTAAATAAAAGCTTGTAAAAATTAATTAGTTGTTAATTGCATTACTCACAATTAACAATTAATTAATTAAATCCATAGGGTTATCCATATCTCAAATGCGGTCAATTGTTCAATTAATGAAATAAAACTCCATCACATAAATATAATTAACAAAAAAAAAAAATTAGAGAACTGCATCTAGTTTCGACTTACAAGCCATCTTCAGGCCTAAACTTTGAATAATTCAATGAAGTGAATTAACAATAAAAACAAACAAAAATCGTTTACTATAAAACTGTTGAAAATATTTAAAACAGTTTAAGTAATGGTTCAGATAGTAGGTTTAATGCTAAGGGGGGGGGGGGGTTAAGGACTAGGGAAGGAGTATCATATGGGGAAGAAAAAGTGGTAGTTACAAAAGATAATTGTGGAACATGAAAAATTAATTAACTAGGTAAATTAATATCAAAAAGAAATTAATTGATTTAGAAAGATAATTTGAAATCTCCAGTATGGAGAACCCACACAAAGAGAAAAGATATTTGAAAGATCTCAATAAGCATATGATCCTTGATATCTAAAAGAGACACATGGCCTCCAGATTTGGCAAAAACGGGCCTCTTGAGAACATCAGGAAGAAGCCAAGAGTTAGAAAAAGTCCACCTTGGGACTCGTAGACTAAGGGCAACTATGTGCGAAAATACGAAATCTAAACCGATTTGCTGTGATAAGTACAAAATCGACTTAGACCACATTAAACAAGGCTGAAACTTTATCGCAAAATGGAGGAGTGACATTTGACAGTTTGATAAGAAATGGAAAAGACTTGGGGGTTAGGAGAGAGGGGGTATGGTTAACAATTAGTAGATACATTAATCAACTAGAATTATGACCAAAAGTACAGTGAAATAAGTAAAATAGTCGTTAAATAAGAATCAGTAGCCTTTTCAAGTTATAAAATGATACTATAAACTAGAAATGTATGTGGTACATGACTTAGAGTTTTATTTCATTTAATTAATTAATTACTAATCTTTAATTTTACAAACAATTTAATTTTGCCAACACAGGAGCACGCTCACGTTTTCCTGAAAAGTAAATGAATTAGTAAATGGGTGGTAACATTTTAAAAGTTCATTATTTTTTTTATTTGAAAAATTTTTAAATTTGTTGGTGTACGATATAATTTACAAAAAAAAATGATATTTACAGATTCTATTAATACAACAAAATATAAGTAAATTCGATAAAAAAATTTAAACTTAATGCCCCATTTAATTTCTCATAATTTTAACAGCTTTTTAGTCTGTATTTATTTCTGAATTATTTCTGAAATAAAGTTTGGTTGTCTTGTTTTTACCTGTTTAGTTAACCTTAATTTTGTTTTTTAAAACCACCCTTAACTATTATTTTAAAAAGGACCAGTAGTTTTTATTTCATTTTTATCTATTTAAAGCATTTAATTAAGTTTTAGTATTGAACTGTACTTTAAGAATTTTTATAGATACAGTCCTGTTCATTTATTACATAAATCCAAACAATTCATAATGATTGTAAATATTTCTAGTTAAAGTTTAATAATCTTCATAGTAGAAAATGAAACAGGACCGTACTAAGATATAATCCTAAAATATAATTTGTTGGTATAAAACCTAATAAAATAATATTTAAAACCAAAAGGTTATGCATGACTCAAATGTGGCCAAAGCTTTAATAGCAAATAAAACCCTAAATCATATACCACAGAAATATATTAAAATTGAACAAAAGGAGGGTGGCAACTAGTTTCGGCTACTAGCCATCTTCAGGCCATATACTAATAACTTTATTACCAAATTTTTAAATTATAAAGTAAGTAGGGGAAATCCATAATGATGGATAAAACATGGGCTCGTTACCATGAACTGACGAATTTTTGTATACCGTTAACGACTTACACAAAAATAGCTTGGAAGGGTTCTTCAGCCTTTCATAAAAACTTGTGTACTTGGAGTAATTTTATGTATTCTGATTCTACTAACGGCTGAAGAACCCTTTCAAGCAGTTTTTCTGTAAGTCGTTATCGGCTTACGAAAATTCGTCAGTCCTGTCCACAAACTAATTTTTACCAATCCTTTTAGGTTCAAATTTAAAAAAAAAATGTGTACCTGTCGTGTAACCCCATTGCGTTCTTTACTTTGAATTTGTTAATAAAGTTATTGGTATATGGCCTGAAGATGGCCAGTAGCCGAAACAAGTTGCCACCTTTCTTTTGTTCAAATTTAGTATATTTTTGTGGTACATGATGTAGAGTTATATTTGCTATTAAATTAATGTGTATTTTTCTATGGGATAAGGAAAAAATAAGGATTTCATAATTTCAGTAAAATACTGTTGAGGGTGGTCTTTTAAAGATGATACGTTGTTTTAAAAAAATTAATATACGCTATGTTAAGCGGTGTTTGACCTTCAATAAAAAACTTTTATGTCATAGTAGTTTATTACTGTGTTTTTATTGCTTAGTTACATACTAAATAAATGTTTATTTTATGCCCGTGCATGCATAAAGTGAACTTTATGGTCCGCAAAGTGAACTTTTTGGCCCGCGCGGGCATAAAGACAAAAAATAGTTTTTTTTTATTTTTCTATTGTGGATGCAATAACGAACTTGTATGACATAAAATTCTGTATGCACCGTGGGTATAAACAGATGATTATGCCCTCGGGCGACTTACAAACCCGGGTCAGAGGCCCTCGAGTTTGTAAGATCGTCGCTCTCAGGGCATAAAGATCTATTTATACCATTGGTACATAAATAAATAACTATTTTTTTAGAAGTAAATAAAACGAAAAACGTCAATTGTGATTTGAATTTCCCATTTAACCCACTTATTTCATATAACGGTTTATGAAAATCCAATAGTTGGTACTAACAATTTTTTTTTTAAATAATACATTTTTTTTTAATTAGAGAAAATAATTATTTTTTTATTTTTTCGACTGTAAAATCGACCTCTGACATTATTTCTTAATAATTTTTATTTTAATTGTGTAAAGTAGACCTGTTTTACGAGATAGGGAAAACAATATTATTTATTTTTTAAAACATACTTCTTTTATTTATAATGAAAGTACCGGGAAAATATAAAAATGTAAATAAAAATCTGAAATTTAATTAAATTTGGACCACCCTATATACAGTATAAAAGGTGAGAAATTAAAAATACCCATAAAATTTCACATAATTTTATGAAAAATTTATAATAATTACATTTTTTTGTACTTATAATCTTGTAGTAATGATTTTAAAAACTACGCAGGCTCCCCTGAGGCAAGAAGTTCCGGATTTTTTTCGAAAAATGTATCCCACTCTTCTTTATTATCGCACGGCCATTTTCTTCTTTTTCCAGCTTCGATTACCGTACACCATGTACCCATCTTGTCATATACAATACCTGTCGCATCACCTGAACACGCGCAAGGTGGAAATTCAGGGTCATCATCGTCTTCAGCGGTCACCATGTATATGACTACCAGAAGGATTGTATATTGCAATAACTTCATTTTAGCTGTAAAAATATTTTGAATTAAAAAAACATTCATATCCACATCCCAAATGTGGTTCAAGTTAACAAATACTTTTCAAATAAGTAATTGTTTTCTAATGTGTAAACAACAAAAATATTACTAACGCTTATTCAAACAATTTCTATTCATATGAAATTTAAACGAGGATTTATTGTTGAGCATACCATCTAGTGAGAATTAGCGAAAATTTTATGTCAACAGTATTCTTTATGACTAAAATTTAAACCACAATCCTTGTAGAGCCCTCTTACGTATAAAAAAGATAATAAATGTAAGTCAACTTAAACTTTAATCCTATTGGCAGGAAGCGCGACAAAAACGCCATCTGATGGTTGCATAAAATCTGGCTCCACAGTTGTGAGAAGTATGTAAGTTGTGTATAAAAAATAAAAATTCGTAATAAAAAAATCTTATTAGAATTTATAAGCATATAAATAAAAAATGTGATTATATTTTTGAAAGAAAAAATTCAGTAAAACGTGTTGTGATGAACAAAATAAGTATAAAACATGTACATAAATATCAAAAACTATGATTCTTAGGTTAGGTTAATCAGTGACATCCAAATAAATATTACATGACAGGTAGAATAATAAAATCATACTTTTTTTTTAAATAATTTTTAGGCGATTATGAATGTAATTATTCAATCAAACCGGATTTTAATCTATTTAATCAAACCCGATTGGAGTCAATTACTCATCAAATATTATTTCAACCCCAAACGATGGACAAAGGGAAGCAACTTTTCACGGCTGGTCACGTTAGAGATGTGAAAGAATTGAGACATAGTGGCAAAAGTTATTTTATCACATCGAATAATTGTAGAATAAAACATACATTCGTCTAAGTAAGCATGCTACAGAAGTAGGTTATACATTACTTACTTTTTTCTCCTAACTGCATTTATCTAGTTCTTTCTTTTCTCTAATTTCCAACTAACTCTTGAAAATGTGTTAAAACTGCACTTGCTATTTTTCCCTGTATTTTTGCAATTACAACACAACAGCTATTATGGACCATTTTTATATTTAATTTTTACATGTTTATTTATGACAAGTGCCAGATTTCACGAAATTTTGACCACTACGAGCGCTTGGATCGTTTTAGTTGTCCCCACCATGCACTCAGCGAATAGGTTATGGTAATCCCATATTTGGCAATAATTATCTGTCATTATTTTATAATATTTATTTCTGATATAATAAATAATAATAAACTAGTTGAAATAAAAGAGTATTTCTTTAAAAACTTACCTTTATAAAGCAGAACCAATACACTAAATGTCGTGTAAAAACTTTGCTTTGATTCTTTAAAATTTTGTTCAAAATGTTTTATGATTGAAACTAAATCTATTTAAGTAAATTATTTTTTCTTATCTTATCGTTTTTATAGCTTCTATAATATCATTAAACTTTAGTTTTATATTGAATTTTTAACTATTTTATACAGGGTGTCTCTAATTTGTTATTACTTAAGTTAATTTGCAAAAGAGTGCTAGTGGAAATTAATTTTAGAAAATTGTGCTGCCAAAAATTTGGTTTAATTTTGACCCCGGTCATGTTAGCTCCTAGATAATTAGCAAACAAAATGCGGCGACAGCCGATGCGCCACTGGTTGTATTTGTAAAATAATTAATTTTATTTCTCTCGTTTTGGCATTTATTAATTTTTTATTTCGAATACCAAAAAAACAAACAAATAATTTCTTTTAGTTCCATTTTCATAGCTGCCGTTTATTTCTAAAATTATAGAGTTTCAAAAAAAATCGAAAAAAAGGAGCTGGACTGAATTTTGAATTTTGTTTATTTTTTATTTCGGACATTAAAAAAGCATAGTAAAAAAATAATTTTTTCCACTTTCATTTTTATAGATGTCTTTTATTTCAAAAGTTAATCATGTGTAAAAACTATTGGGAATTCGGAAAAAATTTTCATACAATAGTTGTAGGGAATTTTATGCTTTACAACTTAGCACTGAAATATTTTGCACTATAGAGCAGAATTTACCTCCAATTTTAAAAAAATGGAAAATTATAAATTTGTATTTTTCTCGCCATCTAGCAGCGAAACTATGAAGAATTCTATGAAAAGTTAAACATAAAAGTTAAAGAAAATTTGATGCTTTACAACTTTGAACAAGAAAATTTTGCAAATCAAGAAAAACTAGAGAAAACCTACATGCACAATTTTTACGCGCCCTCTAGTGGCGCAACTATTGCAAATTCTAGAAAAAGTTTCAGTCGTAGGGAATTTAATGCTCTAAAGCTTCATACTACAACATTTTGCACTAAAGTGTATTTTTTGTCCTCAAAATTTGGAAAAACTGCGAAAAACCTACATGCACATTTTTTGCGCGCCCTCTAGTAGCGCAACTATTTGGAATTCTGGAAAAACTTTAATACAAAAATTGTAAAAAATTTTATGTTCTAAAAATTTTCAGTCGAACATTTTGCACTAAAGTGTATTTTTTGTCCTCAGAATTTGGAAAAACTACGAAAAACCTACATGTATATCTTTCTCGCGTCTTCTAGTGGCGCAACTAGTGGAAATTCTGGAAAATGTTTAATACAAAAATTGTGGAAAATTTTATACTCTGAAAATTTGCACTGGAACATTTTGCACTAAAATGTATTTTTCGTCCTCAAAATTTGGAAAAACTGTGAAAAACCTACATGCACATTTTTTGCGCGCCCTCTCGTACGCAACTATTTGGAATTCAGGAAAAACTTTAATACAAAAATTGTAGAAAATTTTATGTTCTAAAAATTCTTACTAGAACATTTTGCAATAAAGTGTATTTTTTGTCCTCAGAATTTCGAAAAACTGCGAAAAACCTACATGCATATTTTTGGCGCGCCCTCTAGTAGCGCAACTATTTGAAATTCTGGAAAAAGTTTAAGACAAAAATTGTAGAAAATTTTATGTTCTAAAAATTTGTACTGGAATATTTTGCACTAAAATGTGTCTTCAAAATCAAGAAAAACTATAGAAAACCTACATGCACATTTTTTATGCGCCCTCTAGTGGCGCAGCTATTGGAAATTCTGGAAAAAGTTTGAAACAAAAGTTGTGGGGAATTTGGTGCCATAAAACTTTGTACTACAACATTTTGCGCTAAAGTGTATAGTTTGTCCTTAAAATTTAAATAAATAAAAAATTGTTACATGTGCATTTATTCAGTGTCGGTCTTGAGGACCTTCTACTGTACCGATTTGAACCAAAAACTAATGGTCGCATTCTAGGCACACACCGACCCTCCACACCAAATTTCAGCTTGATTGGTCAAACGGTTCGGCAGTTATCGTGGAAGATTACACACAGACACACAGGCACATAGACACACAGGCACACAGACACACAGACAGACCATACGCTGGAAATGGTTTCAATCTTCTTTGTTGACCTTAAAATGGATATTTCCATCGATATCTCGATTTTTTTTTGCTCGTTTACCTTACTTTCCCTTTGATGGGTCCGGGAAAGTAAAAAAGAACTGGTCTGAATTTTAAAATTTATTTATTTTTTATTTCGGGTGTCAAACAAGAAAATAAAAAAATAATTTTTTCCAGTTCCATTTTCATAGATGCCTTTTATTTCAAAAGTTATAGAATTACGAAAAAATCGGAAAAAAAGAGCTGGACTGAATTTTAAAATTTATTGATTTTTTATTTCGTATATAAAAAAAGCATATAGAAAGAAATAATTTTTTTGTAGTCCAGCTCCTTTTTTTTCTATTTTTTCGTAATTCTATAACTTTTGAAATAAAAGGCAGCCATGAAAATGAAACTGGGAAAAAATTTGTTCTCTTACGTTAATGTGACAAAAAAAAAAATCATGCTGCAATAAAATACTAATTTAGAGCGAGATTAGAGCGGCATTTTTCAATAAATTGAGATCTATATACAGTGTCAAGGTAAAAGGATCAATTACAACTTTTTATTTAACTGGTTGTCAATATTCGCAGTAATTATTATTAAAAAATCTGATGTGGCCAGCACATGACCTCTCGCCATTTTTGAATCAAAAATTTACAGGTTGACACAAAAAAGTATGAAAAAAAATTATATTTTTGTAAATCTGGCAACAATGGCAAAAGTTTAGAAAATTTTAATGAGATGAAAATAAACTGTAGGGTATACAAAATATATGTGTAAAACTTTATTGCCGTTTTCTATAATAATGGCGTCATCACCCATAGCAACTGCCACTTCCGGTTGTGCGATTGGCACCAAAATCTAATCAGATCTAATCTAGGGTATCAGAATCCTGTATGCAAAATTTCAAATTTTTTTATTCAGTAGTTTTTGAGTTACCGTTACTACAACATCCATCCAAACACACACACACACACTAACACACACACACTAACACACACACACACACTAACACACACACACAGACATCATCGCCATCATAATGCCTTGAGGAGAGCAAACAAAACGCAATTAAATAAAAAACAGAGATAGTAAGTCCGACAAAGTACCACTGATGATTTCTATAAGGATGAAACATGTATGGCTATCATTAAAAATCGCCATTTCACATTGAAACTTTATATGTTGGCAACACTGTTATTAATCTTACTATTTAGTATGAGAATTACAAATTTAATGTTAAATATTATACGAACGGACATTTTTTCAGCTCAGACTATTTCGATATTTTTAAGCCCTTTAGTTGATCCGTCAATCATTGAAATCACATTACGAGAAAGTATAAATTATGGAGAAAGTATCATGTTGGTAATACTGCCATCCTTCATTAATGATTTATATATTTAAATGAAGAGATATTTACGATATTTGGACTCCTTACCCCCTCTGCCCTTAGGAAAAAAGTTAGGGTATTGATATTTTAAAGAAAGTGTTATATCAGTTACGTAGTGCGAAAGAAACAAAGCTAGTTCCCTGTATATATAAAAAATTCTTTGGTTGATTTGCATGCACGAATTTATATTTCGTTTATAATCCAAACTTTAATGTGTTGCAATTACATAAAATTAAATTTTAATTGAATTGAAATTTAATATCTTATACTTAATAACAATTATACGCTCTAATTATTTTTTTTAATAACTAATGCATTGTATGTATTATTGTGATTAAATATGTAGACCTGAACAGAAAACATTACACATATTAGTTTTACAATTATTAATGGATCTATTGCCCCTTATAACCGAGATACAGGGTGTTTTACCCATTTACTCATTTTTTATTACATCATAACTTTTCAACCACCCTGTATATATTTTTTTAATATTTACTACACGTACTCATTTTATTTTGACAAATCGATTGGGGCAATTAACAATATAAAAAATCCAGGTCCGGTTTCAGTAAAATTTACAAATTCTTTCGGTTTGAAAACAAGCCCTTGTAAATTTGAATTTCTACAATTTTTTGCCATATTTAAAAAGAATATAAAAAATTGAATTTAACGACATACTATATATTTTTGCACATAAATTATTGTTTTTTAGGATTTTTGGGGGTGGAGATAATTTTTTTTTATTTTTAATTAAGATTAATTTGCATATATTTATTTTATAATTGGTTTTTCTATTCATCAAGATCACTAAACAATTAAGTTGCAGGTCAGTACTTAAAACTATTTACAATACCCTGTATACGGAAGGTTTTTGAAGTAGTAATTTAATTTTGTAATTTCTTATTGTATATTACCTAGTTTTGAAATTTGTATTGTAGGTCTGATGATGGCCATTGTTTGGCCGAAACATGTTGCCCATGCCTTCTTGTTAATAAACCTTATGTTTTTTTTTTTTTTTTTTTTTTTTTTTTTTTTTTTTTTTTTTTTTTTTTTTTTTTTTTTTTTTTTTTTTTTTTTTTTTTTTGCTATTTAAAGTAACTAACGAAGGAAAATCAAATTTACTACCCCATGCAAACAGACACTAAAAATTATTATAAAATTGATTTAACAATTTTTTTTTGAATTTATTTCGAAAAAAAATCCTGTACCGAACTAGTGTATAATAGCATATTATCTACTAAGGAACTAAAGTTGCACTTTTGATATCGAGATTGAAGATTGGTATTCGAGCGTAACGAGGGCAACATTGAGTAAAGACATTAAAACGGACCTTAGTTTCGTATTATACAGGGTGGCGCAATTTTAATTGAACACCAGGGGTGTTTTGTAAACCGTTATACAGGTAGATACAAAGTTGGTTAATGCGGAAAAAAAAATCAGTATCTGTTTTTTCAAAATAATTAAAATAGCAGTTGCGGTTTCCGAGATGGGATAACAACTTCTTTTTTTTTCTTTTTTTAAGGTCGACCACCTGTACTTTTTATTCTATTTTTGAAATCCCCACTTGTTTCTCTCTATCCAACCATGTAGATACTTAATTTCTTTCGACAATGAACTGTACTTTCGGATTATTTCAAGTACGGTCCTGATTTTTACCATAAAAATATGAGTACAAGAATTATAAAATATCTTGAACAGGTGAAAGGATAGTTTGAGCTGTTTTTACAGAATTAAAATATTTCCAAATGACTATTTCGTTTAATATATTGTAATTTCTAGTTTTCTGTTATCATTCAATTAAGGTTGAAATAAATAAATAAATATTTACAGTGAAAATGAACAGAACCGTACTTAATAAAGTTCCTAAACTTAATTAAAAAAATCTGATGTGGCCAGCACATGACCTCTCGCCATTTTTGAAACAAAAATCTACAGGTTAACACAAAAAAGTATGAAAAAAAATTACTTTTTTGTAAATCTGGCAACAATGGCCAAAGTTTTGAAAACTTTAATAATACGAAAATAAACTGTAGTGTATACAAAATAAATGTGTAAAACTTTATTGCCTTTTTGTATAGTAATGACCTCATCACTCATAGCAACTGCCACTTCCGGTTGTCCGATTGGCACCAAAATCTAATCAGATCTAATCTAGGGTATCAGAATCCTGTATGCAAAATTTCAAATTTTTTCATTCAGTAGTTTTTGAGTTATCGTTACTACAACATCCATCCAAACACACACACACACACTAACACACACACACACACACTAACACACACACACACTAACACACACACACACACACAGACATCATCGCGAAAATATCAAAATCGTATTCTAGGGACCCCAAAACGTGTTTATCCATTGAAAACTCACTACCCAATTTTTAGCATGATTCCTATACCTCTCTTATCTGAAGGGCGAGAGGTAAAAATAGGTATTGTACAAGAGGAAAAAGAGGAACTTTAAAAATGAAATAGAAAGTGCAGATCAATATTAAATAAAAAATAGTTGAGTATGACCCTTAAAAAGTTTTTTTCTGCCTTTAAAAATTGAGGTACTAATTGAATAAAACCAAAATTGTCAACTTCGGTTTTCCCCAAATATCTCGGAAATCGATCCTGATGTTGTTGAATTAAATTTACGCCACCCTGTATACGCTAGTTTTTGCATCACCGGAAATAAGATTTAGAATTTCATATGATAATTATGTGAATAGAAATCCTCAATATATAACAAGTTACAAAATAAAGAAGAAAAATTAAAAATACCGACCTGTCGGAGCTTTGAATTAGAGATTATTAAATATTTTAGTTCTAAGATAGTAAAAGTGGCACTTTAGTCCCTAAATAGAGAATATTAAATATTTTAATTCCAAAGGAGTAAGTCCTAAGAGAGCACTTAAACCTAAAATAAAGAAGTGAAATTGATGTCAGTTTTACTTATTTTTAATTAAAAAAAATATCAATATATAGGGTGTTGGAAAGATAAATAGATTGTGATATTTAGTTCTAAGTACGGACCTGCAACTACTTTTTTAGTCATCTTGATGAATACAATGCTTTTTTAAGTATGGCTAAAAATTGTATAAATTAAAATATACAGGGTATTGGTTTCAAGCAGAAAGAATTTTTATTGAATTTTAAGGACATTCTATATTGTTAATAGATTGTGATTTTTAGTTCTAAGTACGGACCTGCAACTATATTTTTAGCCAGCTTGATGAATACAATGTATTGTTTGAGTAAGGCTAAAAATGTATAAATTAAAATATACAGGGTGTTGGTTTCAAGCAGAAAGAAATTTTGGTGAATTTTTAGGACATTCTAAATTGTTAATCGATTATAATATTTAGTTCTAAATACGGACCTGCAACTACTTTTTTAGCCATCTTGATGAATAAAATGCCTTTTTAAGTTGGCTAAAAATTGTATAAATTAAAATATACAGGGTGTTGGTTTTAATCACAAAGAATTTTTGGTGAGTTTTTAGGATATTCTATATTGCTAATGCCTCAATCGACAGAGTACGGGTAACAAATATCAAAAAATATACAGGGTGGTTAAAAAATTATAAGGTAATATAGAATTTATCAAAGTTTTACGAGTGAACCCCAGAAGCCAAACGCTTTTTCGCGGAAGGGACGACTATTATTATTATTTGCCGTGACAGTTCGGGGCGACTTACTGATGATTGATGGCGGTATTTAGGTATAGGAAAACCTCACCACCATCATCAATAGATGCATTAAATATGTAAATATCCACAATTAAACTATTTGTTTTTTCTAATACAATACTCTGTATAAAGTTTATTCTAATTTTAACCTGATCAGCAAATGTTTACTTTTATTGATATTTGATCTTTATCGGTATTTTTTATAATTTTTAGCATTATTTATGTACAGGGTGTCCCAAATTGGTGTGTTTTGCAGGGTATCTCGTTAACTAGAAGAGATCGAAAAAAAGCAGTTAAGATGTTATGACTTCTTTTTTTATTAAATTAACGATAGCCTAGTTAAATCTTTGTTAGCTCCATGCATTTGGAAGATACAGGGCGATTATTGAAAACTATCGAAAACTACAAAGTTCTATAACTTCTTAATTAAGAAAAATATAAAATAACTTTATAAAAACTTTTGATAGATATATTATTAAAGAGTTCACTGGCGCACAAGAATTTTTTTTAGGGGGTCTCACTAAGGAAATATAATGCAAACTTTTTTTTTTAAATGGGACACCCTGTATATTTCGACGTTTTTTGTTTCTCATTTGCCTGATATGACATACTTTTTGCTAAAATTTTTTTTTAATTCTAGGCGCTTGTAGAAAAAATACTTTTTGCTAAAATTTTGTTCAGTCTTCGTACGCATATTTAATATTAATTAGATTTTATTACACCCGTTATTAAAATATTTATGTCCGCCTATGTATCAAGTTCAAAATTTTGTGATATTCACGATTCGACCAGGACAGTCGATAATTGGCAATCAATAGCGACACTTTGCCTCGATCGGTGAATCAATATTTTTAAGTGTTTTATTGCCCACAAATAAACTGTATTTTCTGTGTATTTGTTACAACATTAGCAAGTCTATCGTATGGTTATAACGCACAAGCGGCGCCGCTCCAGTCCAGTGTTCCATAAAAAAAGGTTAGTGAAAAATCATTATTTTGAACTTGCCGATAACTATTATTTTTTTTTTTTTTGCATTCATTTAACTATTGAACCGGCGATATAATTCTCGCCCTAATTTTTTTTAATTCTAGGCGCTTGTAGAAAAAATATTGTTCCTAACACTTGGGTAAAGAATCTTTTCCCCACTTAATTACATGCCCGAACCCCGCTTCGCATCGTTCGGGCAACTGAAATTGCGTGCGGAAAAGTATAACTTTCCGCACTTGTTAGGAAAATAACTATTTCCTACGGCTGCTTAGAAAATACACAAAAACGGACTGTCAACTTGCCTCGAAAAGCGTCAGTTTCAAACGTCGTTTACACACGCAGTGTGCAAAGTAAAATGACAATAAAACTGCTCATAATAACATAACATATATCAATGAATTGAGATGAAATCTAGCATGTGGACACTGTCATTACTGACAGTTCTCATTTCTCATTAAAATAAATTCAAATTTACTGCAAATTTAGAAAATAAAGTGGCAGCCGTAGGAAAAGTATAGTGTTTAGCTCGTGTGAAAAAGCACTTTTCACACTTTGTGACTTGTGGCACTCGCCTTTCAGGCTCGTCACATGCGTGTGCAAAGTGCTATTTTCAATACTTGTTAAACAATAAACAATTCCCAATATTAAATGCATCAAATATAAATGAACTAGTCATTTTTTTTTCCTGAGTCGGACTTGGGAGGTCCCACCTGCACTGAGGCTCTAGGCCTATTGTACCCCGCCAGTTTTCACATCAGTCCAGTACTCTTGAAGAAGTCAAGAATGGTCCTGATGTTAGCTTTCGCTATCTCTTCGGGTTCAGGATACTGTACCCCAAAGTGCCATTCCCTTTCCCTGTTCAGGTCCCGGCAATAGCATAATACATGAAGAGGAGTTTCGTCCTCTTCCTCACATTTCCTACATAGGGAATCTTCTGATACACCTATGAGGTTCAGGTGTCTTCTAAGCCCGCAGTGTCCTGTTAGGACACCTATTGCGGTTTTGAGTTCCCGTCTTTTTGGGCATAGTAGCAGATTGTCTCTGCGCTTGGGTAGACCTTCGATAAGCACTTTGTACTGTCGTAGTCCCGGAAGTTCCAACCGGTATTTCCTGTGTTCGTCCCTTAATTGCTTTTCCAGCATACCCTTTATATGTTGGTAGGAAATACCACATGTGGGTTGCGGTCCAATTAAAGGTTTTTCGACTCCTTTACCAGCCAGGCGGTCTGCCTCTTCATTTCTTTCAATGCCCTCATGCCCAGGCACCCATTCAAGAGTTATCTTGTTGTGTTCTGCCAGGGCAGTTAGGTTTTTATAGCAGTCCAATACTAGTTTGGACTGTATTTCCACCCTTTGTAATGCTTTAAGGGATGCTTGACTATCCGTGAGTATACAGATTCTCTTATTTCTAAGATTCTCGCGCAACATCACGTTTAAGCAAGCATTTATCGCAGTCATTTCCGCTTGAAAGACCGTTGCCATAGATCCCAGGATTAGAATGCAAGTTCTCCCTAAGTTCATATGATAGAATCCAGCACCTGTACTGTCTTCTGTTTTAGACCCGTCCGTATACCAGACAGATTCATTTTTCTGAGTCCTGACCTCACTACAAATTTTATGTTAGTATGTTGTCTACCATGGACGACGTTGTCTCGTAATTTCGACAAAAAATAATTATATGCCTGTTGTAATTTCAGTTGTTTATATTTTCTGATTTTTTAGCGTTAGTGAATCATATTTAATAGTAGAATATCTGACATATTGTGTTTTAGGAAATTTTACTAATTTCAATTCTTGATAAATACCTCTGATGTAGGAAATAAAAACATAGAAAAATTTGAACTATTTTAATTATGGGTAACACCACAATATGTCATCTTGTGACGTCATATTCTTCTTGAAGTAAATAACTAAAACTTGAGCACATTATACCACCTTAACACGCGATATTCAATAGGTGCTTTTATAGATGGAAGAAAATGTATAAATACAATATAAATATAATGTTTCAAATTATTTACCACGTAAAATTATACCCAAATATACAGATTGTTTTGTAACTGAAGTGTTATATTTATATTTATGAATTTAGCTTACTACTGACAAATAAATTAACTTTTTGGCCTTTTCATTTACTCTGGCTCAAATGAGCTGAAGTGAGAATATTGCTTCGTTCTTTATTCTTCATTATATAAATAATTGAGAAGCTTAAAAACAAGCGCATTAAAAACAAATACTAGCACAATGAGCGCCGCATTAATTTTCAAGAAAAATATTTAAAAAAAATCTTAGTGAGGGCTAGCATCAACTTACCCCCCCCCCCCCCAGCGATATTTAAATAATTGAGGCATTTACAAACAAGCGTTGTTTTGAATTAATTTTGTTTATAATTGGCCGGTATTCTTGTTATTGTTAAGTTTAGAGGTACATCAAAAATAAATATTTAGTAATTTTAAAATCACTAGATAGGTAACATAAATAAATAAATAATACCAAAATTTGTAAATATTTTATAGAATTACATTTGTAGTATATCTACTAATTCACTTAAATTAAAATTCTTGTTATTGGGTGGATTCAAAATCTGATAGTTTTTCATAATATTGAGCCCACTCTTCTTGATTTTCGCACGGCCATTTTTTTACAACTTGTCCCATTTTAGATGTCGAACACCAGGTACCATGTATGTCAGTTAGAATACCTGTTACTTCACCTATAGTACAAATGCATTGTGGAGGTTGTGGGAGATTACAAGGTTTCAAAGTAAAGACCAAATTTCCTCTACAAAGTACATTTCCTTCACTATCTTCAATCGCTTGGTAACCTGTCCAACATTTACAATCGGTTAGTTCATCTGCAGTCACCGTGTAGATGACCAAGAGAAGGATTATTGATGTTAATAACTTCATTTTAACTGTAACAAAAATAATAAATAAAATTAATTGTTATTCACCTAAAAGTATAATATGAATCTAAAACAGAATAGAGTCAAAATTACATATAAAGAAAATCGGTTGTGTGGCCCCGAAACTTTCCCGACGAGTATCCACGAATACTTTATCAGATATTTAATGTTAAAGTTTCAACTTTTGATATTTTTTAATTTTTGACAGGTGACAGTTGGAGAAATAATTTTAACTGTTCTGAATAGAGTTTTTCAAGGGCTTTCAAACGACATATTGTATGTCGAATTCGGTGACATATTGCATCTGTCATTTGTTGATAGTGACACTTCCGTTTGACAGATATCGTACAAAAACTAATCGGTTCTTTCGACACGTAATCCAAACCCATATACCAAATTTCAGCTCAATCGGATTAAACGTGTGGCCTCTATCGTGGAAGAATACACACAGACAAACAGACAGACAGACAGACAGGCTTCTTAATCACAGGTGACCTCAAAATTGATATTTCCCTCTTTGTTTCAGATCGTTCACAAAATTTTGGGTCGGGAAAGTAAAGACTCAAAAAATCTCAAATCTCAAAAAATTTAAAAAAATATCAAAAATTAAAAATTTCGAAAATCTCCAAAAAGGAAAAATACCTCAAAACCATAAAAAATCTCAAAAATAAAAAAAATCATCAAAAAATCTAAAAAATATTCAAAAAAAATCTCAAAAAATTTTTAGACGTTTCAAAAATTTATTAATAATCTAAAACTTCACAAAGAATCTCAAAAAAAATTAAAACGTCTAATCTCAAAAAAATTCTAATATAGTAAATATCTCAAAAACGAATTTGATCAAAAAATCTCTAAAAATTCAAAGAAGTCAAAAAATCTCAAAAACAAAAAACCTTAAAAAATTTTAAAAATAAAATCTGAAAAAATCTTAAAAAACCTCAAAAAATCTCGAAAATACTTTTTAGCTCGTTCACAATACTTTCTAAGAAGATCTAGAATTTGTAAATATGATCAAAAATTTCAGGAATTTTGATAAAAATTTAAAAAATTTCAATAAAAATCTCTAAATGTGTCAAAAATTTCATTAAAAAATCTAGATTTCAAAAATTTCAAAAACTTTGATAAAAAAATTCAGGAATTATGATAATAATTTAAAAAAATTCAATCAAAAATGTGTAAATTTTTTAAAAAAAGTTAAAAATGTGTAAAAATGTTAAAAGTTTCAATAAAAAATCTATAAAGTTCCAGATTTTGTAGAGATTTAAAAAATTTAGAAACTGAGATCAAAAATTTCAGGAAAGTTGATAAAAATTTAAAAAATTTCAATTAAAAATCTCTAAATTTCAATAAAAAAATCTAGATTTCAAAAATTTCAAGAACTGAGATCGAAAATTTCAGGAAAAATTTAAAAAAACTCAATCAAAAATCCAAATATTTCAAAAATTTTAAAAATGTGTAAAATTTCAAAATTTTGTAATAATTTCAAAAGTTTCAATAAAAAAAAAACTTTAAAAATTTTAAAAACGTGTAAAAATTTCCGAATTTTGTAGATTTCAAAAATTTCAAGAACTGAGATGGAAAATTTCAGGAAATTTGATAAAAATTTAAAAAGTTTTAATCAAAAATCTCTCAATATTTCAAAAAATTCAAGAACTTATATCAAAAATTTCAGGAATTTTGATAAACATTTTAAAATTTCAATGAAAAATGTATAAATATTTCAAAAATTTTAAAAATGTAAAAATTTCAAGATTTTGTAAAAGTTTCAATAAAAAATCTATAAAAATAAAAAAAAAGAGGTTGTGTCTCCCAAAACTTTCCCGACGAATAACCAAGTATACTTAATTTTTAATATTAAGTTTTAAATTTTTCCTTTTTTTCGACAGGTGACCGTTGGTGAAATAATTTTGACTCTTTCTAAATAGAGTTTCTCCCAAGGGTTTTCAAATGATATATTGCAATTCAAATTCTGTGACATATTGCATCTGCCATTTTTTGATAGTTACAATTCCAATTGACACATGTCTTACAAAAACATATGTGTTCTTCCGACGGGTAACCCAAATCCATATACCAAATTGCAGCTCAATCAGATTAAACGTGTGGCCTCTATCGTGGAAGAATACACACAGACAGACAGACAGACAGACAGACTTCCATCTGGAAATGGTCTTAATCATCTCAGGTGACCTCAAAATGGATATTTCCATCTTTATCTCGAATTTTTTGTTTAGTTGGTTCACAATACTTTCCCTTCTCGGAATTAGTTAAGTTAAAATTTAATCCAAATGCAAATAGTTCTAGCTCTGTTATAAGTTGGCTGCAAAGTAGCACAATTCCAAGTAATGAAGATTCGGTAAGTTTTTAGACTTCTTAACCCTAAAGGAGAAGTCTTATAATACGATTCTGTCTTTCTGTCTGTCTGTCCGCATTTATAACTCAAAAACGAAGAGAGATAGAGACAAACGGTCAACGATAATAAACTCAGCATACCTTGAGTAGCTCCCAAATGGATTTTCAGATTTTTATGATTTTCCGTTTCAAAACTGGTTTTAAAATCCAAAATCGGAAGTGACACTACCAGTTTCAAAAATAGCATTCCGCAACGTAATTTAACGCTGAATCCATATTTGAAAACAGAACTCAGATATCTGTTATGATTCATCAGATAATCGCATTTTTTTACAAGTCACGTGCCTGCTAACGCGCAGGCGCTTCTGACTTGTTTATTTTTTCACCACGGCATTTAAAAAATAATAGGACTCGCCGGTAATCAAAATAGTGAATTAATATTATTTTGCGGAGAAGAAATTCTTTTAATTTGGTACTTATATTATTTGTTTTTTTTTTAATGCTAACCATCAAAAGTAAATTGTCTAGTTATAAAAAAAAATAGAAAATTAACCATTTATAAACACCATATATGGGCACTTAATAGCATTATAAACTAATCTGCACTAACCTTGTAAAGTCAGGTACGGACTAAGTTCAATTGTTAATGAGGCACATTTTTTTTATCTATCTTTTTTTTCACTTCTAAATATGACAGCTAAATTCCACAAACATATTTAAAAGAAAAACATCCTCTTGTGACAACTCGATAAAATTAACTGTTTAAGAGATATGTGCAATTTTATGTGGCACTGCACAACAATTGCACATTCACCATTTTTTTAAAAATACTTACGATTAAAGGAAACATCTCGTATTACTGTTAAATTATTAATAAATCAGGACAGTCTACATTTAGAATAATAAACTTCTACACTTTTTATAAATTTTATTTATTTACTCGTTTTATTTACAATAGTGATGTAAGAAAAATTGAATGAAAATTGATGTGCAGTGCTACATAAAATTGCACATATTTCTTAAACCGTTAATTTTATCGAGTTGTCACAAAAGGACGTTTTTCTTTTAAAGATGTTTGGGGTATTTAGCTGTCATATTTAGAAGTGAAAAAAATGATAAATAAAAAAATGTGCCTCATTAACCATTGAACTAAGTCCGTACCTGTCTTCACAAGGGTAATGCAGATTTGTTTATAACGCTATTAAAATCGCATTTATGGTGTTTATAACTTAATTTTTGATTTATTTATTTATAAAAACCGTTTTTTATAGTTCGTTAACTAAGGGCATAAGGGACAAATTTTATATAAAGTACCATCATTAATTTTAGCCCCTCTATCATCACCCAAGTTTTGGATACGAACTCCTGGGATACCCTGTATAATGGATGATAGATGAATGATATGATTTGGAAATATGAGGGCGGGAATTAAGGGGGAAAGGGCTCAATTTTTTGAAAACGCTATTACATGAAACAATGTTTGTCTTATTAAAAAAAATGGGTGTTTATAATAAAATTATTTAATTTTTATAATTATCATGAATGAAATATTTCTCATACAAGCAAGTAAATATAATTCATCATGTTATGTCTATTTCTTGTCCTGATACAGAAATTTATGTTAGAAATAACTGAAGATCGATAATGACCAGATTTTATACCTAAATATTAAAGTTACTTTAAATAAATTTTGTAGGTAATTGTAAACAGTTAATGTAAAGCTTGAAGCTTGTCTTGAAAGAGCTTGTTAGTTCAAGCTTTAAAAAAAAAGCTTGGTATTTTTAAAATCTTGGCCTGATTTCAAGCCAAGCTTTTAAAAAACAAGACACACTTGTGAATCTCTTGATATTATAACAAATAAAAAAACTAATTTATTTACCTTTACACTGCAAGAAAATACACTGACTATTATACAATAACTGTATAAAATCTTACTTATAACCAATTCACTGTGAAAATCTATTTATTTAAAATCTTTAATGAATTCCGACCTCGAAACGTGGGTCTTATTAGTAAAAGGGCGTTCTCTATTTTATCTTGATTATTTAAAATAATTTACACAAATACAGCTAACATACCCAAAAATAAGCAACAAAAAATTAACATCTTTTTAAATAATTGGTGCGTAACCTGTTCTCCATGGGTGAATTATACAGGATGGAACAAAAAATAGGTCATAAATTTTGATTGAATGATAAGGTAATATTTTTATATTATCAATACAAAGAAGAACTTGGTACTGTAAAATTATTGTTAATACCGAAAATTTTTTTAGGGTTCCGTACCCATAAGGGTCCAAACGGAGCCCTGTTGCTTTCACTCACGCATTTTTCATCTTATAATTTTTTTTCTATCTTGCGGATTGTGATTCGCCAGTTTATTTTTCTTTTCAATTCTTTAAATTTTTTTACCAAATATTTTTGACTTTTTAGTTCGATTAAAATTTTAAAGTTCTGTTTTAGTAATCCTGCCACTGCACAGCCTGCTTATATTCTACATTTGGTACGGAACCTTAAATGTGCGAAGTCCGGCACGTACTGGACCAATTTTTTTTAAATAATCCTCTAAATACCTACTATAAAGGTGAATTTCAGAAATAAAATTTGATCTACCTGAATTGGACTCAATACAGTGTTTTCTACTTTAAGCAAAACTTAAATTTTAAATCATACAAAAATAGTAAATTTTTTCATAATTTTCTTTTGTAGTTTTTCGCAAAAAAGCTTTATCTTTATCAATTTAAGTTTCCAGATGAGTATCCCTAACATATTGTTGACCGGTGATAATGTAACTCGTCTTTTCATGCCTAAATGGTATTGACCGATGACGAGTTGACTTGTTATTGTAATGGGGTACTTGCATAATTTTTTTCTGATTTTTTTTATTTTAATATGTTTATTACACCTATTGACGTGTGCCCTTAATTTTGAATATTTAATAAAAGAGTGACTTTTTAAGGTAGCTGAGAAAACAGTATCGTGTAATTACTTTCAAATCCATTTGTGTAAAGATGGCGTTACAATCGACTTTATTTATTCAACTACACTTTTACTTTCTACTACAAAATTCAGTTCAAGAATAGTATTTTTAATAATAACTTCGACGCTAACTCCCCCTTGCGATGGTTTATAGTATTGATAATGGTTTTTTGCCGACACATCAGAGAAAACTGTCGGCTGTAACCTGAATTCAGATATATCGGAATGGCGCCATCTTTCGCTTATTTTTTTAACTCATCTACCTTAAGTCGTCACAGATTTTAATTTTTTTTGAAGGGCGAATACAGGTTTTTAAAATAATTAAAAAATATGGTTAAATATTTATTGGTCAGTTTTCTAATGGCGATACAAAACATTCCAAAAGTGTTTGGTCGTGTCCGCTTTATAATAAAAAAAAATCCTTCTCTTGGTATTATTATCAAAAAAATAATTTAATCGATAATAATGACTTTTTGTTCATTCTTAATATCGTTTTAATTAAATCACTAAAAGATTAGATTTAAATTTGCTAAAAACGCATTTAATTTTCGTACTTAGATTTAATCCGGTTCGAAGGACCATATAAAACTTGACTGTAAAATTATTTGTGCACTGTCCAAAGATCCTTAAAACAAATAATAGCAGATAATAGATTCGTGTGTGGAAAAATGCATTTTTCCTTTAATTTTTTTTTTAAATTAGAGTATTAAAAAATGTGTTCTTGATTCCGTTTTTTTTTTCAAATTAATGTGTAAAAAATGCATTTTTGCTTCTTTTTTTTTCAATTTTATATAAAAATCGGTTGTTATTTATTTTCTAATTCGAGTGTGAAAAAATGTATACTTGCTTCGTTATGTTAAAAGGTTAGATTTAAATTTGCTAAAAACGCAAATCATTTTCGTACTTAGATTTAATCCGGTTCGAAGGACCATATAAAACTTGACTGTAAAATTATTTGTACAATGTCCAAAGATCCTTAAAACAAATAATAGAAGATAATAGATTCGTGTGTGGAAAAATGCATTATTCCTTTAATTTTTTTTTTTCAAATTCGAGTATTAAAAAATGTGTTCTTGATTCCGTTTTTTTTTTCAAATTAATGTGTGAAAAATGCATTCTTGCTTCTTTTTTTTTCAATTTTATAGAAAAATCGGTTGTTATTTATTTTATAATTCGAGTGTGATAAAATGCATACTTGCTTCATTATGTTAAAAGATTAGATTTAAATTTGCTAAAAACGCAAATAATTTTCTTACTTAGATTTAGAGTATTAAAAAATGTGTTCTTGATTCCGTTTCTTTTTTTCAAATTAATGTGTAAAAAATGCATTTTTGCTTCTTTTTTTTTTCAAGTTTATAGAAAAATCGGTTGTTATTTATTTTCTAATTCGAGTGTGAAAAAATGTATACTTGCTTCGTTATGTTAAAAGGTTAGATTTAAATTTGCTAAAAACGCAAATCATTTTCGTACTTAGATTTAATCCGGTTCGAAGGACCATATAAAACTTGACTGTAAAATTATTTGTACAATGTCCAAAGATCCCTAAAACAAATAATAGAAGATAATAGATTCGTGTGTGGAAAAATGCATTATTCCTTTAATTTTTTTTTCAAATTTGAGTATCAAAAAAATGTGTTCTTGATTCCATTTTTTTTTGTTTTCAAATTTATGTGTGAAAAATGCATTCTTGCTTTTTTTTAATGCTAGTGTGGAAAATACATTTTAGCTATTTTTTTTTAAATTAATTTGTGAAAAAATGCATTTTTACTTTTTTCAAATTTTTATGTGGATAAGTGCATTTTTGCTTGTTTTTTTTTGTAAAAATCGATTGTGGACAAATACGTTCTTATTTCTATATATTTTGCTTATTCGTATGTAAAAAAAATTATTCTAGTCTGATTTTTAAATTTGTTTGTGAAGAACTGCATCCTGATTCTTTTTATTTAAAAAGTCGGGCGAGAAAAATGCATTTTTCCTATTTTTTCCAAATTCGTGTGTGAAAAAGTGCATTATTGCTTTTTTTTTAAATACGTTTGTAGAGGCATTATTCCCTCTTGGTTTTTTTTTAAATTCGTATAAGAAAAAATATATAAAATACATTTTTGTTATTTTTTCCAAATTCTATTGTGAAAAAATGCATTCTTCATTCTTTTTCACATTCGTGTGTGGAAAACGCATTATTTTTTGTTTTTTTTTCCAAATTCGTCTGTGGATAAATGCATTCTTGCTTCTTTTTTTTTTCAATTCTTGTATGCGGAAAAATACATTTTTGTTTCTTTTTTTATCAAAATTGATTGTGGAAAAATACGTTTTTATGTTTATATTTTTTCTTATTCATATTTGAAAAAAATTGTTTTTGAAAAAATGCGTCCTCCTTCTTTTTATTTAAATTCGGGTGAGGAAAAATGCATTTTTGCCACTTAGGGCTTATACTACAAAAAAAAGTTGCACGTCACCAATTACGTCATACATTTTATTCCGTGTTATAGACGCACAGCGTTGCCAAATCGAAAAAATGGCATATAAATTAATTAAATAACAAGAATGTAATATTAAATTTATTTTTCTTATATCTAAACTATTTATTACAAAAATTCAAGCACGTTTTAAAAAAAATTATTTTGTAAAAATATAAATTTCCAAACTTGTGAAAATTTTTTGTTTGGAAATTACTGTTCAATGTGATTCAAAAATACCGCATATAACGAAATTCAACTTAAAAATATTACATGGGGTACTTTGGCCCGAAAAATTCACTTTAACAATAAACACAAGAACTGTACGCAACACGAAATTTATGGACATAACGCTGTTTATGACAAAAAGTTTCGCTTTTATCAGTCGAGATTCAAATTTTAAGAAAAAATTGATTTTATTATACATTTTTATTGAAATTAATTTTTTTGGGGTTTTCTTCCTTTTTTTTAACTTTTCCCATCTTTCTCCATTTTTTCCGTTTTTTTTCCAATTTTTCCGATTTATTTCGATTTTATATTATTTATTTTTTTTTTTCGATTTATTTTAATTTATTCGCGTTTTTCGATAACCCTATCTTTACATCCTGTATAAATCACCTTTGCATAATTTATTACTTGTTTTCGTAATGAAGTATTTTTGTGACTTGCTTTTGTGTGTTATCTATTTTTGTTTAAATTATATTGTATATTTAAATAAAAATCTTACATAATACAAAAATAATTTCAATAGTATCAAATGAGACAAAGGAAAGTTTATTTTTAATGAAAAAAAAATGAAAAAAAAAACGAAAAGAAATTCGAAAAATCAGAAAAATCGGAAAAAATACTAAAAGACAGAAACAAAACAAAAAAATCGGCTGTGTCACCTCAGAACTTTCCCGGCTCGACCGTAGAGAATATGTTATTTATTATTATTATTTTAATTACAAAATACTAATCATTACATTAATTTATGTCACACTGCTACAATTAGGATCTCCTAAAATCATGTGTGAAAACTATTGGGAATTCGGGAAAAATTTTTATACAATTGTTGTAGGGAATTTTACGCTTTAAAACTTTGCAATGAAACATTTTGCACTAAAGAGCATAATTTACGTCTAATTTAAAAAAAAATGGAATATCTTAAATATGTATTTTTCTCGCCATCTAGAGGCGAAGCTATGAGGAATTCGATCAAAAGTTAAACATAAAAGTTAAAGAAAATTTGATGCTTTACAACTTTGCACAAGAAAATTTTGCACTAAACAAGAAAAACTATAGAAAACCTACATGCAGATTTTTTACGCGCCCTCTAGTTGCGTAACTTTTGGAAATTCTAGAAAATATTTGAGACAAGAGTTGTAGGGAATTTTATGCTCTAAAACATTGTACTACAATATTTTGCACTTAAGTGTATTATTTGTCCTCAAAATCAAGAAAAACTAGAAAAAATATACATGCGCATATTTACGCGCCCTCTAGTGGCGCAACTATTGAAAATTCTGGAAAAAGCTTAAGACAAAAGTTGTTGGGAATTTTATTCTCTAAAACATTATACTTTAACATCTTGCACTCAAGTGTATTGTTTGTCCTCAAAATCAAGAAAAACTATATAAAACCTACATGCACATTTTTTACGCGCCCTCTAGTGGCGCAACTATTAGAAATTCTGAAAAAAGTTTAAAACAAAAGTTATAGGGAATTTTATGCTCTATAACTTTGTTTTACAACATTTTGCACTAAAGTGTTTTGTTTGTCCTTGAAATTTAAAAAAAGTAAAAAATTGTTACATTTGTATTTAATCAATGTCGGTATTGAGGACCTTCTACTGTACCAATTTAAACCAAAATCTAAAGTTCGTATTCTAGTCACACACCGACCCTCCGTACCAAATTTCAGCTTGATTGGTCAAACGGTTCGGCAGTTATCGTGGAAGATTACACACAGGCACACAGACACACAGACACACAGACAGAACATACGCTGGAAATGGTTTTAATCTTCTTAGGGGACCTCAAAATGGATATTTCCATCGATATCTCAATTTTTTGCTCGTTCACCATACTTTCCCTTTGATTTGTCCGGGAAAGTAAAACCGTAAACAATTGTAACCATTAAATTTTTTTTTAATTAAAAAATTCGACATAATTGAAATAATTCGAAAAAAATCAGAGGAATAAGAAAAAATGAGAAATATCAGAAAACAAGAGAAAAATAAAAAAAATGAGAAAAAATCCAAAAAAATCGATAAAAATCAGAAGAATAAGAAAAGACGGAAAAACTTGAAAAAATTAAAAACTAAGAGAAAAAAATCAAAAAACAGTAAACTTAGAAGAAGAAAAACTCAGAAAAAGAACGAGAAAACATTGGAAAGCGAATCAGAAAATATCGAAAAAAAAATTGTTAAAAGCGAAAAAAATTAAAAAATCAAAAAAATTGTAAAAAATGCAAAAATAACGCTAAAAAACGCAAAATAAAATAAGAAAAAAAAATGCTAAAAAAGGGCTACTAAAAACAGCAAAAAACTGGAAACAATTGTAACCATAAAAAAAAATTAAAAAAATCGAAAGAATTGAAAAAAAATGGAATAAGAAAAAATCAGAAAAGAAAAGAGAGAAACAGAAAAAAAATCATAAATGACAAAAAAAATACAGAACAGTATGAAAAATGAGGAAATATTATAAAAAATCAGGAAAAACCAAAAAATCTGGGAAAACCATAAAATCAGAAAAATGAGAAAAGAACGAAAAAAAATCCAAAAAAAAATCGGAAAAAGATTTAAAAAATTCAGAAAAATTAGAAAAAAAAATCGCAACTCTTAAAAATCAAAGGAATAAGAAAAATAAAAAACAAAATAAATAAATAGAACGAAAAAACAGTTCAATGAAAGAACAATAAGAATAAAATCAGAAAAAATTGATAACAATCAGAAAAAAAAACAAATAATCTGTAAAATGAGAAAAAAACTAAAAAAAAATTAGAAAAATGAGAAAAAATTAAAAAACCGAAAAAACTGCAAAAACAGAGGATTAAAAAAAATATGAGAAAAACAGAACAATGATCCTAATTTGCACGATAAATAAACAGAACAATGCAGAAAATTAGAAAAAATCAGTAAAAACCAAAAAATCAGAAAAATGAGAAAAAAAAAGAGAAAAAACCCAAAAAAAAATCGGAAAAAAATTTTTAAAAAAATCAGAAAAATTAGAAAAAAAATCGTAAGTCTTAAAAATCGAAAACAATCACAGGATTAAGAAAAATCAAAAAACAGAATAAATAATTAGAAAAAAAACAGTACAATGAGAGAACAATGAGAAAAATTGATAAAAATCAGAAAAAAATTGTACCAAATAAACAATATTGTTAGAAATAAATATGTTAAAATTTTAATTTTGTTCATCTCAGTAAGTCCTATTGGCCTTTCCCAATAAAACATCCTGTATAAAGTTTATTTTAGTTTTATCTAATCAGTAACTTTACTTTTACTTGTTTTTGTTCTTTACTTCTACCATTTCTCCAATTGTCTTGGAATATTTTTTCTTATATCCTGGAGTAGCTGAATACCCGTGCTCTACCTGGACGACCGAGATTTGCTTGTTTTTTCGTATTTCTTCCTATTTTTTCTGGTTTTCCCTATTTGTCCCTATTTCTATGTATTTTGGTGTATTTTCCCTTTTTACCTAAATTTCCCATATGTTTGCTTTTTTATTATCCAATTTCCTTATTTTTCCATATTTTTTCTTATTTTTTCCAAATTTCCCTATTCTTTCCAATTTTTCGCAAATTTTCCCATTTCACCCTATCTCTTACTATTATTCCAAATTTTTAACTGTTTTTCCCATATTTTTCCCTATTTTCTCTATTATTGCTATGTTTTCCATTATATCTCATTCTATTGTTTTCCTGTTTTAAATAATTTATCCTATTTTCCTTATTGTTTACCAATTTGTCCATATTTTTCACGCTTTTTTTCTATTTTTACTATTTTACCATTATTTTATCTGTACTTATTTTTCCCCAATTTTCGTAATTTTCCCTATTTTTTCTATTTCTTCATATTTTTCGTGTTTTTCATAATTGTTTTTATCCCAATTATTTTTATCCCAATTATTTTCTATTATTTCCTTTTTTCCACTTTGTCCTTATTTTCCAGAATATTTCCCTTTTTTCACCATTTTCCCAATGATGTTTCCATATTTATTCTCTAATGTCCCTATTTTCCATATTTTTCTCAAATTTCCCTATTTTGTCTTAATTTACCTATTTTTTACCTATCTGTCCCAAATTTCCTTATTTTGCTATATTTTTGAATTATTTACTATTTTTCCAAGTTGTTCACTATTGTTCTCTATTTTTTTGGCTATTTTTTACGATTTAGCCCTGTTAGTTCATTTTACTTTTCCGACCCACCTCCGAGAAGGGAAAGTATTGAGAACGAGCTAAACAAATTTCGAGATAAAGATGGAACATCCATTTTGAGGTCACCTGAGATGATTAAGACCATTTCCAGATGTAAGTCTGTCTGTCTGTCTGTATGTATTCTTTTACGTTTAATCCGATTCAGCTGAAATTTGGTATATGGCTTTGGGTTACCTGTCGGAAGAACCCATTAGTTTTTGCATGCCATCTGCCAAAGCGAAGTGTCACTATCAAAAAATGACAGCTGCAATATTTCACGGAATTTCACTTGCAATATGTCATTTGAAAGCCCATGAAAAACTCCATTCAGAACAGTCAAAATTATTTCTCCACCTGTCAAAAATAAAAAAATATAAAAATTTGAAACTTCAACATTAAATATCTGAAAATGGTTTTGTGGATACTCGAAACTTTTTTTGTTGCGACACAACCGATTTTTTAACTTTTTTAAATGTTTTTGTTCAACTTATTTTGGCTTTATTTGCTTCTATTTTGCCTTTTTCGTTATTTTACCTTGTTGGCCTTTTTGTCCTTGAATTGAATCGACTCCTAATGATACTAACTTAGTTAGCGAAACGTACGTATAGTTCTGGTTAGTAGTGACGATATTCTTCAACATTTTTGTCCTTATTTGATTTTTTTTTTTGTTTTTTTTAAAAATTTTTTGGCGTTTTTTGCTTTTTTCCTCTTTTTTGCTTTTTTTTAACCTTTTTAATGTTGACTTTATTTTTTAATCCTATTCTCCACAGCCGAGTCGGAAAAGTTCTGGGGTGACACAGTCGATTATTTTGATTTATTTTTTTGACTTTTTTTACCTTATCTACATTTATTTTGTCTTTTTTTGGGCTTTTTTTTTTGTTTTTTTACCCTTTACTAAACCTTTGTATCTTGTTTTTTTCCTTTTCGACTTTTTTTTAATTCATTTCCTTTTCTTGATTTTCTTAACTTTACAATGTTTTTTTTTTAACTTTTTGCCCTTTTTGCTTTTTTACTATTCTTTGCTTTTTTACTTTTTCTGTCGTTTTTTGCTTTATTCCCTTTAACCCTTAGTCCCCTTTATTCCCTACTTTATTTGTCTTTTTTTTTGGACTTTTTATTGTTTTTTTTTTGCCTTACTTTATTTTACATTTTTTTCCTTTTTTGCAATTTTAACAATTCTTTATCATTTTTAAAAGTTTATTCGTTTTTAATTTTTTTAAACTTTTTAATGTTTTTTTTTTTAACTTTTTTGTTTCAATTTTGCTTTTTTTGCTACTTTTTACCATTTTTTGCTTTTTTATCAACTTTTTACCATTTTTTGCTTTTTTTGCTACTTTTCACCATTTTTTGCTTTTTAAAACTTTTTTTTTATTTTTTTGGTGTTTTTTGCTTTTTTCCCTTTGCGTTGTCGTATTTGGATTACTGATTTTTTTTACCCTTTTTTCTTTATTTTTTGCCTAATTCCTTTTTTGGTTTATTTTACCTTTTTACTTGTTTGCTACTTTTGTCTTTTTTTTTGCAAATTTTCACTCTTTTTACCTCTCGCCCTTCAGATAAGAGAGGTATAGGAATCATGCTAAAAATTGGGTAGTGAGTTTTCAATGGATAAACACGTTTTAGGGTCCCTAGAATACGATTTTAATATTTTCGCGATGATGTCTGTGTGTGTGTGTGTGTTAGTGTGTGTGTTTGGATGGATGTTGTAGTAACGATAACTCAAAAACTGCTGAATAAAAAAATTTGAAATTTTGCATAGAGAATTCTGATACCCTAGATTAGATCTGATTAGATTTTGGTGCCAATCGAACAACCGGAAGTGGCAGTTGCTATGGGTGATGACGCCATTATTATACAAAACGGCAATAAAGTTTTACACATATATTTTGTATACCCTATAGTTTATTTTCATCTCATTAAAATTTTCGAAACTTTTGCCATTGTTGCCAAATTTACAAAAAAATAATTTTTTTTCATACTTTTTTGTGTCAACCTGTAAATTTTTGATTCAAAAATGGCGAGAGGTCATGTGCTGGCCACATCAGATTTTTTAATTAGTTTTAACTTTTGCTCAAAAACAGTAATTTTATCGTTTTTAACATTTTTTTTTTTTCTTCCTTTTTTTGTTTTTTTTTTAACCTTTTTAATGTTGTTTTTTTAACACTTTTTGGCTTTTATTAAACTTTTTTGGCGTTTTTGCTTTTTACTTTGTCGTATTTGACTCTTTTTAAACTTTTTATTGATTTTTTACCTTTTCACTTTTATTGCCTTTTTCCTCTTTTATTTTTTACTTTATTTGACCCTTTATCCTACTTCTTCCTATTTTTGTTAATTTTCACTCTTTTTTATTAATTTA
The DNA here is from genome assembly GCA_963243735.1 of Neocrepidodera transversa. NCBI lineage: Eukaryota > Metazoa > Arthropoda > Insecta > Coleoptera > Chrysomelidae > Neocrepidodera > Neocrepidodera transversa. The sequence continues at coordinate 9,345,306 of OY725347.1, forward strand.
AATTTTTGCTCTTTAACAATTTTTTTTTTTGAATCAATGCGTTAACTTGTTCATATTTATAATAACTTTTAGCCATTTTTATTAACTTTTGATGTTTTCCTATTTAAGTAATAAAATTTTTACGTATTTTTGCAATGCTCATCATTTTTTTGAGAAATTGACTTCATTTTGCTTTCCTATTCAGAAATTTTGGAATTAAAATGATCCTTTTCAACACAGCCGAGCCGGGAAAGTTCCGAATTTTTACCTTTGTTGTCCCCAAATTTTCACTTGTCGTTTTTCTATATTTTCCCAAAGTTTCACTATTTTCCTTATTTTTCACTACTGTTTCCCTGTGTTTGACTATTTTCCTCAATTTTCGCTATTTTTCAATGTTTCCTAATTTTTCCATATTTTTCCCAAATTTTCATATTCATCTTGTTTCATATTTTTCCCTTTTTTATATTTGTCCGTATTTGTCCATTTTTTTTTTCTATTTTTTATAATTTACCATTTTTTCAATATTTTTCCCTTTTTCCTTGTATTTCTGTATCTTTTTCTATGTTTTTTTATTTTTTTTTCGCTGTTTTCCACATTTTTTTCTACTTTCCCAATTTTTTCCTATTTTCCGTATTTTACCCTATGTCAGTCAGTCAGTGCAATCATCAAAATTCTTCCTTTATTATTTTGATACAATTAGTATTTCATTTAATAAATTAAATTTTAAAATCAAGAAAAAGTAAATAATATTTTTTATTTGCAAATATTTTATACACACATTTTAAGAATTACATTTTTAATATTGCGATTATTATACGTATTATAACTTTTCATGCTTAACTGTAGGAACAAGATCTGGATTCTCTTTATAAAATTTATCCCACTGTTCTTTATTCTCGCACGGCCATCTTTTCGACTCTTTTCCAGATGCATATGTCGAGCACCATGTACCAGTTGCGTCAGTTAGAATACCTGTTACATCACCTGTACAATCACAATGTGGATATTGAGGGAGATTACAAGGTTTGATATGAAGCAGCAAAGTTCCCTCACATTGTTCTTTTCCATCAGTATTTTTTACTGGCTGGTAACCTTCTCCACATTTACAATCGGTTAGTTCATCTGCAGTCACCGTGTAGATGACCACGAGAAGGATTATTGATGATAATAATTTCATTTTAGCTGAATCTAAAAAAAAGAATAGATACAAAATTATTATTATTTAACATTTACTTGACCACAGATAATAAAAAAAATTAGACGAATACAGTTAAAATTAATTAATAAAGTGGTAATGGCGTACCAAATTATATTTTCTACAATAACCAATTCATACACATGCAACATAAACAACCAATAAAAATTCAGGTAAATAGCACTAACAAAACCCAGGAACATGTACCCTTTACCTGAACTACATCTACCCCTAGGATACACACTTAAAAATTGTTAAAACCATATATACGGGGAACTGTTAAATACACCCATATCAAAAAATCCACAAAACCAATTCGGTTTCCCACCATTACAACAACAACTCCCTATACCACCCCAATATGCAAATTTTTTGCGCGCCCCCTAGTGGCGCAAATATTTTAAATTCTTGAAAATGTTTCATACAAAAACTGTAAAACATTTTATGCTCTAAAATTTTGCACCAAAACCTGTTGCACTAAAATGTATTGTTTGTCCTAAAAATTAAAAAAAAAACCGTTTGTGTCGCCCCAAAAATTTCCAGCATACATAAAAAAACTTTTTATAAAGTTTTTCATATATATGTTGAGCTACCCTGTATATATTTAATATAAGAACATACATTAAATGATAAAAACGCAATAAATGTTTTAATTCAAATAAAAGAAAATTTAGAATTCAAAGTTAGAAAATTTATGTTTTGATTTTAAAAATTTGATTTTATATGTTACGCTTTTAATTTTTATTTTCCGATTTCACATTTAAACTTTTGCCATTGTTGCCAGATCTATCAAAAAGTTGTTTTCATATATTTTTAAATTGCCAAAATTATCCATTTTAATGAAAAATTACAGATTATCAATGTTGTAGAACATAAAATTTTCTACACATTTTATCGTAACTGTTTTTTAGAATTCCGCATAGTTTTGCCGCTAGAGGGCGTGAAAGAAATATATACATACTTTAGGGCATTTTATTAGATTTTAAGCCAAAATTATGGATTTTAATGAAAAATTATAAGATCCCAAAGTTGTAGAACATAAAATTATTAACTTAGCTAAATTTTATTATTAAAAATTAAAAATAATACAATGAAATTTGTAATAAAAAACTTTAAAATTGTAATTTTTGTTTCAAAAAATTGTGGAATTTTTAAAAAAATTGCTCAAAAAAAATTTAAATTTTATTTTTATAATTTTGTTTTATCAGAAAGTATAAAACAAATAAAAAAACTATATACACTACCCCAAAGGGATCAAAAACTACTATATGTCTGAATTATTTTATAATTTTAAAATAATATTTGTAGATGTTATAGCCAAAAATGTAAAAAGTTGAAAACATTCAAAATCTATGAATTTTTAACGAAAAAATTGATTTTTTTTAACTAACTTTATTAATTCATCTTGATCCAGAATACCTAAAAAATGGCCTGTTTTTTTAATGGTAAATACTAAAATTAAAAAATTGAAAAAAATACCATTAATTTTAAATTTCTAGCCAAAACTATGCATTTGTATGAAAAATTAGAATAGGTAAAAATTGTAGAACATAAAATTTCCTACATATTTTGTATTTACTATTTTTTTATAATTCCGCATAGTTTCATCGCTAGAGGTAGTGAAAAAATATATATGTAGATTTTTGCGCCTATTTTTTGAGAACATTGAAAATATCATTTTAATAAAGAAATGCGCTGAATTATAAATGTTCTTTTATCAGAAGAATAATTAATTAAGCCATGACTTTACCAGGAGAGATCGGAAAGTTGGGAGGGATTACCCCCTTTTTATTAATTTTAATTTTATTTTTTTTGATAATTAAAACAGGTACTCGCTTTAATTTTAAAAATATCCAATTTTTTGTAATTTTTTAGACAGATAATTAAATTTATCAAATATTTACTGAGCTTAGTTTATTAGTCTCTTTATGAATATTTCTTTTTTAATTTGGGAAAGAAATTCAGAAAAGTTTATACAAAATATTCTTTCGTTTATGTACAACATAAAAACGTTTGTTTTATTTTATCTTTTATTTTTAATGTATTTTACTAATAGGTGGTTTAAACTTATCATTTTACAAAATCTTTGTATCCTCGATTGTAATAAAATACCTTCTGATTTAATATATTGGTTTTGTTTTCACCTATTCACGTTATTATTGAAAATTGTACAAGCAAAATAACTGTCAAAAGAAATTAAGGAAGGAACTCATAACCGAAGAAACATAATTTATCAAGTGAAACGTATATAAACCCGATTTGTTATATCATTTTTTTCGTCTGATTTTCAACTAATTAGAACGTCGAATTTTTTTATTGCCATACTCATTAGTTACAATTTCCTCCTCCCAGAGAGCGTATCTGTACAGGCTAAAATAGTGTCAAGGTAACAAAATTTATGATAGATGTCGCTCGCAAGTGGCTCCAACAATAATTACATGTAGGGTATCCTACTAGGAAGTCTATATACAATGCAAAAAAGCTATAAACCAAATTTCAGCTTAATGGGATTAATTGTGTGGATTATATCATGGAAGAATACACACAGACAGACAGACAGATAGACAGACCCTCTTCCATCTGGAAATGGTCTTAATTGTCTCAGGGGACCTCGAAATTTTATTTAGCTCGTTCACAATACTTTCCCTTCTCGGAGATTGATCGGGAGAGTCAAAATATCGTAAAATTAGGAAAATTGGAAAAATGGAGGAAAATGGGAAAAATAGGGAAAAGAGTGCGATTGTGAAAAATAGGGAAAAACAGAAAAAAAGTGCAAAATATGAAAAAACATGAAAAATAGAAAAAATCAAAGAAAAAAAAAAGGAAAAAAATAATAAAACTAGGATAAAAATGGAAGAAATTGGACAAATAAAAAAAATAGGGAAAACAAAAAAAAATGGCCAAAAATTGGGAAAATTAGGAACAGATGGGGCAAAATAGTGAAAAATAAAGAACAGGAGTGAAAAATAGGGAAAAAATAGAGAAAAATAAGAAAAAATAAAAAAAATTAAGCAAAACAGGAAAATTTGAGAAAAATATTGATAAAAAGAAATAAATCTGGAAAAATTGGAAAACATATGAAAAAACAGAGAAAATTTGCGAAAAAATGAAGAAAATAGGACAAAACAGGTAAAAATAACTACTAATAAGAACAAGTAGGGAAAAATAAGCAAGAAAATAGAAAAAATTATTGAAGGTTCTAATTTTTAATTTCCCGACCCACCTCCTAGAAGGGAAAGTATTGTGAACGAGCTAAAAAAAATTTCGAGATAAAAACGGAAACATCCATTTTCGGGTGCCCTAAGACGATTAAGACCATTTCCAGACATAAGTCCGTCTGTCTGTCTGTGGGTGTGTGTATGTGTGTATATGTATGTGTGTGTGTATTCTTCCACGATAGAGGCCACACGTTTAATCCGATTGAGCTGAAATTTGGTATAGGTGTTTGGGTTACCTGTCAGCAGAACCCATTAGTTTTAGTACGACATCTGTCAAACGGAAGTATCACTATCAAAAATGACAGATGAAATATATCACGCAATTGGACATGCAATATGTCATTTGAAAGCCCTTAAAAATCTGTTCAGAACAGTTAAAATTATTTCTGCAATTGTCACCAGTCAAAAATAAAAAAATGACAAAATTTGAAACTTTAGCATTAAATATCTTAAAAAGTATTAATTCGATTGGGCTGAAATTTGGTACAAGGGTTTGGGTTACCCCTGGGAAGAACTTCTTGGTTTTTGTATGACGTGTGTCAAACGGAAGTGTCACTATCAAAAAACGACAGATGGAATATGTTACGGAATTCGACTTGCAATATGTCAGTTGAAAGCCCTTGAAAAACTCTATACAGAATAATCAAAATTATTTCTACACCTGTTACCTGTCAAAAATAAAAAAATCTTAAAAGTTGAAAATTTAACATTAAATATCTGAAAAAGTAATCGTGGATACTCGTCGGGAAAGTTTTGGGGCAACACAACCGATTTTTTTTTATTTATTAGTTATGAACTAAAGAGATAAAAAATAAAATTTTCGTCACATTAAACTTTTGAAAAAAAATTTCGAGAACAAAACTATTTTGTCAAGAAGAAAGATAGTAAAAAAATTAAAACGTTATTTTACGAATAAATGAAAGGTTATGACCAATAATTTAAAAAAAAAACAATATTTAGATTGATTTAACACTAAATTATTTTGCATTTACCATTCAAGTAAAAAAAATTATAAATTTCCCGGTGGCGAACCGCTCGTGGCTAATCGGCTGCGGCGAAACGTGATGGACCCATCTCACGAGGGTGATTATTGGTTGGGGAGGGATTGTCAGGGATCGGACGCGAGATCCAAGATCACCACCGTACTCGGCATCCTTGAAAACGGGGAGGAATATGTTTCCCGCTGATATTTAAAAAGATAAAAATTTACCCCTTTCGGGGGCGAATGTTGGCCGGTGGAGGGGTTGGAACGGGTCGGAACCGATATTCAATAACACCACCTTGTTCAGCATCCTCGAAAAGGGGGGAAATTATGTTTCTCTGTAGGGTAACCCCTTGAAGCGCGTTTAACAACTCTAGGGGGTAGTTTTTGATGTGGATGGGGAGGTACTTCTGTTACGGCTGAAAATTTATCCATATTCGTCCGACTCACACACGCTACTAATACATATTTGGCCTTTAATAAAATACGTTATAGGTTAATATTTAAGGTGATAATTAAACAAAACGAAAATCATCAATTTCAATTTTCCGAAGTATTTCCTAACCTGCTATTTTAATTTTGAAAAACGGACCAATTCGTCTTGTTCCCATTTAACTAACTTTGAATCTCCCAATAATGTTCAATAAAATTTGCGCCATTCTGTATTTAAAAAAAATCTTATACATACAGAGTGTACATAAAGTAACGTAACTTGCTATTATTTCGATTTCTGTTAGGTTTACAAAAAAAATGTTGAATAAACGTTTTTTCAAATAATTGAGGCCATCTGCGCAAGTATACAGGGTGCACCGTTACCCCAAAACAACTTATTAACATATTTTTTTAAATAGTACACCCTGTATATATTTTTAGTTTTTTATAATCTATTAAATTACAAACACAACCGTTAAGACCGCATAAATTCTACCTTTAATAGTTCCAAAGTTACAGTGGTTTAAAACTAAAATTATAAAAAAATTAGGTTTGGTTTACAAAAAAAAAAAATGTTGAACAAAAGATTTTTCAAATAATTCAGGCTATCTGCATAAGTCGATTAGAAGTATACAGGGTGCACCTTTATTCCAAAATAACTTATTACTTAAAATATGTTAAGGTTAAAATTATGCGGTCTTGAAGATTGCATTTGTAATTTAATATATTATGAAAAACTGAAAATATATACAGGGTCTACTATTTAAAAAAATATGTTAGTAAGTTGTTTTGAGGTAACGGTGCACCCTGTATACTTCTAATTGAGTTGGCCTCAATTATTTGAAAAAACTTTTATTATTTTTTTTTGTAAATCTAACAGAACTCGAAATATTAGTAAGTTACGTTACTTTATAATCTGTATAAGAAAAATCATCTTATTTAAATCATAACTTCAATTATAATTTAATTAAAATAAAATTTATACATACTATTAAAAATAGTTTGATTAAATTCATCTGGGACCAATTAGTACATTCCGATTAAATTGTGTTAAAAATTACTCAACAAAAAATTTATTAAATGTATCTAATAAAACTCCTTAAGCAAAAAATAAAAAAAATCTGGACTTACCTTTACACTGCAAGAGCATACACTGACTATTATGCAATTAAGGTATAAAATTACACTAATCTCCGATTCTCCTTGAAAATCAATTTATTCAAAGTGTTTAATGATTGAAACCACAGAGTTGTGTTAATTATTTTGTCTTATGTCATCGTTTTTATAGGTTTTTTAATACCATTTAAATTTTATTTACATGACTCTTATCCTAAATTCTTATTTTTTATTTTTTTATATTAATCTATAAAACCTTTGAGCTTACGGTCAATTTTTAGCCCAAATATTGTTATCACAAATATATTATTACGTTATTATATTAATTTGTACATATTTTAATACAGGGTACAGCAAAGTTCAATTACTTCGTTGCTGTATGATATAAAAATTTATAAAAAAAATTATAATTTACAAATTTTTATTTTATTTATAATCTTAAAGTTAAGTAACTCAGTATAGGGTAAATCTGACCACCAGGATATATAGGCCAGTTGAATATTTCGCTTGCCTGCCACAGCGGCGCTGTAGTCGGTATGTCGACTTGTTCTGTGTAATAATAAGTTTCTTTGTTTCGTGGTTAAGGCTCTACCGTCCGCTGATTTGTTGGACTGATTTAGCGGCCCAGCTCGTGCTGGATTATAGCAACATATTTAATTTTCTACTTTATTTTTAAATATTCTTGGCATTACAAAACATAAAGCTAGGATTGTATGCAAGTCAAATTTAAAAAAAAATAAAAACGAAAAAACTACGACAATTTAAAAACTATAAAAATACTACAATTTCCTGGTAACTTTAACGGGTTCTGAAAAAATATAATAATATTTTACATGCATACAATCCTAAAGTTAATCTTTATCTTTAATCTAAAAAAAACAAAATTGTATTTTTTTAATAGATAACCGAGTAAACGTGCACGAGCGAAAGGTATACAAACCAAAATTTGGTATTTATTATTGTCCGTTCAGTACTGCCTCGTACGGTCCATCTATTTTTACAATTTGAAGTGAAATTTGGGATAGTTGAACCATTTAAAAATCCAGGGATAGTCGGACCATATCTCCTATTATTACTTTATTTTCTATTTAACCATAAAATACATATAAAAAATATATTAAGAATAAGAGGCGTAACAACCAGACACAGCGGCCAGGTTGGTTAGGGAATCGGCCTTTATACTTGGTCATTGTTCGGGTCGTGGGTTGGATTCCCATAAATCTCAAGTGGAATTAGATAAGACTTTGGGCAAGTGCAAAAAGGTATTTGTGCCACCAGGCCGGATGAGATCGGATATCTAGGGGTTGGTGGTACAATTACACACTTGCTAGTCGGTAGATCACCTGAATGACAAAGGCATATATAGTCATGGGCTTAGGGTTATTGAGGACCATGGTTCGGAGCCAACGGTCCCGTTTAGATTATCCCTGGTAGCAGAAAAGAGACGTTAAAATTAATAGCAAGCTAGACATAACCTAAAAAGTTATTTTTTAAGCCCACTTTTTATACAAGAAAATGCACGTCTGGGAGAGAAAAATGTTCCGAAGACAGTTTAAAAAAAGTAGTTAAAGATGTTGAGAATAATGAATTGGGAATTAATGCTGCAGCAAAAGCGTTCGGTATTCCGAAGAGTGCTTTAAAAGGCGCATGAAGTTACAAGTTTCAATAGAGGTTCCATGGGGAAAACCTCAATATTAGACACTGAAAACGAAAAAAAAAATTGATGGACATATTTAGAAATTACAATTAACTCCATGGCTTATTATTTATGAAAGGCTGCAGTTGGTGCATAATTTTAATCATGAAAGCCAAAAACCAGCCTACGACAAGCTCTCTTCTTTTCTGTTACGCAATCCTGTACTTTCTATCCGGAAATCTGAGGGGTTCCTATTACAAGAGCAAAGAGCCTAAATAAAGTAGCTGTCAAAGAATATGTTGACACTCTTAAAAAAAGTTTTGAGAAAAATGGTCTTATAGATTAACCTGGAAATATTTACAATATGGATAAAAGAGGTTCACAACTTAATAACAAACCTGGAAAAGTTGTTGCTGTAAAAAGTTCTAGGAATGTGTCTTCTGTTACTTCTGGAGGAAAAGGGAAACCATTTAAGTATTGCATAATGAAAGGGAAGAATTTAAAGTGACAGTTTTGTGATGGTTTGTCATCAGGTCCAGAAGTAAAATTATCTCCAAAGTCTGGCTATGTGAATACTGATTTATTTTTTAAGTGGAATAAACACCATTTTGGTGGAATTTTCAGAAAATAATAACATAATTTTGATGAGTATTCCTTCCCACACCAGCCATTGGCTTCAGCCATTAGACCGTGCTTTTTTGAAAACAAGCTACTATTCTGCTTGGTCCAACTACATTACTAACAATCCCTCAAGAAATATAACCTGGCTAGAGTTTGGTACTGTACTTAGCGAAGCTTGGGAAAATTCAGCAAACTTAAATAATTAAATCAGTAGTTTTAGAACCTATAGGATCATTCCATTTCGACCCAAAACGCTACCAGACTAGGCTTTTCTGTCAGAATCTTTAGACTCCAGGCCTTTAGGCACATCTCTTGTTTCCCAAAACGATCTTACTATTGCCAGTCCTAATACACCCATTTCAAGAAATGAAGTCGTTGTTGCTGGTTCGAGTAGCTCAAGAAATCAAGTCGTTATGGCTGGTCCGAGTAGCTTAAGAAATTAAGTTAATGTTGCTGATCCTAGAAGTTTAAGAAATAAAGTGGTTGTTGCTGGTCCTAGTTGCTCAAGAAATGAAGTCAGTATTGCTAGTCCGAGTATCTCAAAAAATGAAGTGGTTGTTCCTGGTCATAATAGCTCAAGAAATGAAGTAAATATTACTGATCCTAGTAGCTTAAGAAATGAAGTCAGTATTGCTGGTGCGAGTAGCTCAAGAAATTAAGTCGATATTGCTGGTTTAAGTAGCTTAAAATATGAAGTTAATATTGCTGACCCTAGTCGTTCAAGAAATGAAATCAGTGCTGCTGGTTTGAGTAGCTTAAAATATAAAGTCAATATTGCTGGTCCTAGTAGTTCAAGAGATGAAGTCATTGTTTCTGGTCTGAGTAGCTTAAAAAATGAAGTCTATCTTGCTGGTCCTAGTAGCTCAAGAAATGAATTCATTGTTGCTGGTTTGAGTAGCTTAAAAAATGAAGTCAGTAGCTGCATTTCTTTTGCACTTGAATCAGTTTAGTTCAGTTCTAGGTCACTTGCTTTACTATTTTATTTGCAATAGAGCAACTAATCTGAATAAAAAATGATCCGCTGAAATGGTTCAAAAGTGATCTCAAGCAGATGTAGGGGTTTTTAAAATTATTTGACAGTAATTAACGACGGTACAATAACCTAAAAAAATTGGACTTATCAAGAGCAAATTAAAAATCTAGATATTAATAAAATGGAAGGCGACACTTCGTCTAGTGAGGAAGATAATATGATTTTAGTAAATATTTCGTAAGAAAAGAGGTCTATATATACGGTGTAATGTTTAATGTTCAATTTTAGGAATACATTTGTCATCTGAGGAAGAAAATTATAGGTTTCTTGATGATCTTTTTTTGGGCTGATAATAATTGACAGGAACTGAACGACGTCAGTTTCTTTGGTTAGGCGCGTTTAATTTGTATTTTTGCGTGGTCATTTTTGACCCGATCAGAAGTGATCCAAGTGAACTGATCCAAGTGCACACTTAATATTGCTGGTCCTAGTAATTCAAAAAATGAAGCCGTTGTTGCTGCTTCTAGTCGCTCAAGCAATGAGATCAATGTTACTGATCATAGTAGCTCAAGAAATGAAGTCGGTGTTATTGGTGTTTCAAAAAATAAAGTCGCTATTGTTGGTGTTTCAAGAAACAGTAAAGATGTTCCTGTGACTGGTTCCTCTAGACAATACGAAAGTATATCTGAATAAGGCAGAGTTATTTGACAAATTACATCCAGTGCTTTGTGTCAATAAAGTTCAGACTCTGAAAATAAAGGCTCAAACTGTATTAACGGTTTTAAGCTCTCCAGAAAACATAATTTCTCTAAAAAGAGAAAAGTAGAGAAAGAGTTAAAGATAAAAGCAGAAAAAAGAAAGAAAGAGAAAAAATGAATAAAGACAAAGAATAAAGCAAGAAGAAAGAAAGAAAATAAAGTAAGAGGGAAAAAGTCAAAATATGAAGCAAACGACTGATAAGAGGAAGAACACTTAAAAAACGAAAGAATTTTTGTCTTCCTAAGAATCTAAAGATATTGAAATTGATACATTGATATCTGAAAATGACAAAGTTATTGGACAAATTACATCCAGTGCCTTGTGTCAATGAAGTTGACACTCTGAAAAGAAAGTTAAAGACAAAGATAAAAGCAGAAATGAAGAAAAGAATAACGACAAAGAACAAAGGCAAGAAGAAAGAAAGGAAAAGATGTGAGAGGGAAAAGGTAAAAATATGAAGCAAATGACTAATAAGAGGAAGAACACTTAAATAAAGAAAGAATTTACGTCTTCCTCAGAATCTAAAGATATTAACATTGATACAATTCACAATGATAGACTGTATGTAACTGAAGCATGAAGCTTATTGCGCATGCTGCAAAGAGAACTACAATGAAACAAAACGAGATGAACATTATGCTCTCGCTGGATACATGAAGGCTGCACAAGATAAATGTCATTACTGTGGGAAACGAGATTCTCGAAAATAGACCACTGTAGAGTGATTGATGTTCTGAGAAACGTTTTACTTGAAACTTCATTATGTATTGTTACACCTTGATTAAGTAACGTATACCAGAGGTACCACCAAGTATAAAAATATAACTTCAAGTGTGATCAATAACCAAACAGGTGAATATAATAGTTTCAAGTCATGGATACTTATTATAAAAAAATATCATCGTTTATTATCGATTATCGTCTTTTAATATCGTTGATTGTCGTTTACCGTCGTTTATAGTTGTTTATCGTTTATCCAAGTCTTAATCTTTGCAATGTTTTGCAGAAAACGGGTTAAAAAAAAGATAGTCCAACTATCCCAAACTTACCCTAATTTAAATCGTTATTTATTTTTAAAATTTAATATTTATTGTTATATTAGGGTAATCTTGCTCATTTGTGCAAAAAAAATGGTATATCTTTTCTATTATAAAATCAGCTATTGGATTAGATATTTGGATATAATTTTAAATCATTTCTGAATATAAATTTTTTTAAGTGTTTAAAATTTAAAGTGGTCTATCAAATTATTGGTAAAATAGAAAATTTTTAAATGGTGTCCAATAAAATTTGCGTCACGCTGTATACATCGATATAAAAGGTTAGTAAAAATACCTTTAAATTTGCTTATAATTTAATTAATAGTTGTAAGAATTACATTTTTCTCTACTTACAATTTCGTAATTTTTACTCAAGATCTCCAAACGAAGCAGGTTCCCCAAAAGGAAGAAGATCCGGATTTTCGCTATAAAATACATCCCATTCCTCTTTATTTTCGCATGCCCATTTGTCTTTTATGTTTCCCGATTGGTATGTAGTGCACCACGTACCAGTTGCATCAGTAAGAATTGCAGTTACATCACCTACACATTCGCATTCTGGATATTGAGGGAGGTTGCAAGGTTTGATAATCATCGCTATACCTTCACATAATACTTCTCCGTTTTCGGTTTTAGACGGTTCATAACCTTCTTCGCATTTGCAATCAGATAATTCATCAGCGGTCACGATGTAAATGACTACGAGAAGGATTGTGAATTGCAATAACTTCATTTTAGCTGTAAAAAATATTTTATAATAAAATTTGTTATACAATTAGCCAGACCATTTTACTTTCCCGACCCACCTCCTAGAAGGGAAAGTATTGTGAAAAGCTAAAAAAAAATTTCGAAATAAAAACGGAAATATACATTTTCGGGTCCCCTGAGACGATTAAGACCATTTCCAGATGGACGTCTGTCTGTCGGTCTGTGTGTATGTATGTGTGAGTGTATTCTTCCACGATAGCGGCCACACGTTTAATCCGATTAAGCTGAAATTTGGTATAGGGGTTTGGGTTACGCGTCGGAAGAACCCATTAGTTTTTGTACGACATCTGTTAAACGGAAGTACCACTATCAAAAAATAACAGATGCAATATGTCACGGAATTGGACATGCAATATGTCATTTGAAAGCCTAGAAAAACTCTATTCAGAACACTAAAAATTATTTCTCCAACTGTCACCTATCAAAAATAAAAAAATGTTAAAATTTGAAATTTCAGCATTAAATGTCTGAAGAAGTATTAATCCGATTGAGCTGAAATTTGGTATATTTTTTTGGGTTATATGTCGGAAGAACCCATTAGCTTCTGTACGACATCTGTCAAACGGAAGTACCACTATCAAAAAATGACAGATGCAATATGTCACGGAATTGGACATGCAATATGTCATTTGAAAGCCCTAGAAAATATCTATTCAGAACACTCAAAATTATTTCTCCAACTGTCACCTATCAAAAATAAAAAAATGTCAAAATTTGAAATTCGGCATTAAATATCTGAAGAAGTATTAATCCGATTGAGCTGAAATTTGCTATATTTATTTGGGTTATCTGTCGGAAGAACCCATTAGCTTTTGTACGAGATCTGTCCAACTGACTGATGCAATATGTCACGGAATTGGACATGCAATATATTGTTTGAAAGCCCTTGAAAAACTCTATTCAGAACACTCAAAATTATTTCTCCAACTGTCACCTGTCAAAAATAAAAAATGTCAAAATTTGAAACTTTAACATTAAATATCTGAAAAAGTATTCGTGGATACTCGTCGGGAAAGTTTTGGGGCGACACAACCGATTTTTTTTATATATTTATGATCTACACTTTGTGTTTTTGCTGTGTTTATTTTTTTTTTATTTATTTTTACATTGTTTTTTTAACTTCTTTTTTCTTTTATTTTTTTTTCTTTTTCAGAAATATCTTTATTTCGTTTATCAATCTATTATTAAAATCATTTGACAGATCAACTTAAAGTTCCCCCATTGTTTTTAAATTTAGACTATAAAATGGCTGTTAAACAAATAATGACCAGTTTTAACAGATCAGGTAATCGAGTACATATTTTACCATAATATATTATTTTAATCATATATTTATTTAGTAACAAACTATCTTTAATAACAAAATTTACTTGATGAGTATAAACACCTGAAAGGCAACGGTGTAAAAAAATCGGTTGTGTCGCCCCAAAACTTTCCCGACGATTATCCACAAATACTTTTTCAGATATTTAATGTTAAAGTTTCAAATTTTGACATTTTTTATTTTTGACAGGTGACAGTTATAGAAATAATTTTGACTGTTCTGAATTTATAATTCCAAATATTTTACAAATTTCAAAAATGCCGTCTTACAAATTTCAAGAATTTAAAAAATTTTTATTATTATAAATGTTTCAAAAATTTCTAAACATTGTAAAAACGAATTTCAAAAATTTTAAAATTTTGAAGATTACAAAAAAAATTCCTGAGCTTCCTAAATTTCGAAAATTTAAATATTTTATAATTTCAAAAACGCAAAAATTTTATTATTTTCAAATTTCAAATATTTTACAAATTTCAAAAATGCCATCTTAAAAATTTCAATTATTATAAACAGGTATTTTGAAAATTTCTAAATAATGTCAAAACGGATTTTGAAAATTTTAAAATTTGCAAAGTTTAAAAAAATCCCGAGATTTCCAAATTTTGAAAATCTGAAAATTTGTATTTTCAAAAACACGAAATTTCATAATTTCAAAAATTTTCAAAATTTTACAAATTTCAAAAATATCTTAAAAATTTCAAGAATTTAAAAAATTTCAAATGTTAAAAATATTTATAAAATTTCTAAACAATGTTAAACCTAATTTAGAAAATTTTAAAATTTCGAAGATTTGAAAAATTAATTCCCGATCCATTAAAATTGTGAAAATTTGAATAATTTCCAATTTCAAAAACACGAAACTTCACAATTTCAAAAATTTCAAATTTTACAAATTTCAAAAATGTTGTCTTAAAATTTCAATTACTATAAATTTATAGAAAATTTTAAAATTTCGAAGATTTCAAAAAACAATTCCCGATCTATAAAAATTTATAAAATTTAAAGAATTTCTAATTTCAAATATTTTACTGATTTCAAAAATTTTTGTGAAAATTTCAAGAATTTACAAATATTTTGAAAATTTAAATATTTCGACAATTTAAAGAAAATTCGAAATTTAATAATTTCAGAAAATAAAATCAATGAATAGAAAATAAACTAAAATTATTATCCACAAACTTCAACATGATCTATGTCAACGTCAGTGGCGTACTCCTGTTTTAACACAAATTTTCAGAATATAATGATTATTATTTTCGAAAGTAATATTTTTGTTCATTCTAGGAGAATTTTGACCGTTTTAATTTCAGCTCAATCGAATTAATACTTTTTCAGATATTTAATGTTAGTTTCAAATTTTTAAATTTTTTTTATTTTTGACAGGTGATAGCTAGAGAAATAATTTTGACTGTTCTGAATAGTTTTTCAAGGGCTTTCAAATGATATATTGCATGTCCAATTCCGTGACATATTGCAACTGTTATTTTTTGATAATGACACTCACGTGGTAACCCAAATATACGTAGCAAATTTCAGCTCAATCGGATTAATACTTTCTCAGATATTTAATGCTAAAGTTTCAAATTTTGATATTTTTTATTTTTGACATGTGACAGTTGGAGTAATAATTTTGACTGTTCTGAATAGAGTTTTTCAAGGGCTTTCAAATAACATATAGCATGTCCAATTCCATGACATATTGCATCTGTCATTTTTTGATAGTGATACTTCCGTTTGACAGATTTCGTACAAAAACTAATGGGTTCTTCCGACGGGTAACCCAAACCCCTGTACCAAATTTCAGCTCAATCTGATTAAACGTGTGGCCTCTATCGTGGAAGAATACACCCACACACACATACACACACACAGACCGACAGACAGACTTCCATCTGGAAATGGTCTTAATCGTCTCAGGGCGGCCGAAAATGGATATTTCTGTTTTTATCTCAAAATTTTTTTTTAGCCCGTTCACAATACTTTCCCTTCTAGGACGTGTGTCGGGAAAGTAATGGTTATCTTTGAGGGAGAAGCTTTTTGCCTCTGAACATTATTTCTCGGTGTTCCCCCATTTTATCCATTTTTCCTATCTCTTTCTATTTTTTCCGGTTTTATCATACTTTCCTCATTTTTTTCTATTTGTCCGTATTTGTACTTACTTATTTTTCCATATTTTTCCCCAATTTTCCCTATTTTTCGTATTTATTCATACTTTTCCTGTTTTTTAATATTTTTTCCTGTTTCTCTCTATTTATCTCTATTATTTGATATTATTTTCTCCTTTCTCCATTTTCCTTATTTTCCCGTATATTTCTCTATTTTTTATTATTTTTCCCATGTGTTCCTATGTTTTCCCCCATTTTATCCATATTTTCTTATCTCTTTTTATTCTTTCCTGTTTTCCCTTATTTTATCCTATTTCGTCATTTTTTTCTATTTATCGGTATTTGTACTTACTTATTTTTCATTATTTTTCTCCAATTTTCTTATTTTATCATACTTTTTCTGTTATTTATTAATTTTTCCTGTTTCACTCCATTTATCTCTATTATTTGCAATTATTTCATTTTATCCCTTTTCCTTATATTACCCTATATTTCCCTAATTTTAATTATTTTTTATATGTTTTCCTATTTGTTACTAGTTTCCTTCTTTTTCCATTTTTTTATATTTTTCTTATTTTTCCCTATTTTTTACTATTTCCCCTATTTTTTCCAAAATTCGGTTAATTTCATAATTTTTTCCAAATTTCCCTAATTTGCCCTGTTTTTTCAAATTCTTCATTGTTTTTCACTATTTTTCCATATTTTTCACTGTTTTTTCACTCTATTTTTTTTATATTTTTCCTGATAAACAATTTCTGGAAGTGAGAATTTTAAATAAAAATCTTTAATTTCATTTTTTATTTTGTTTCTCCAGAACTAATTATCTTTTGTCACATAATTTAAGTCGTTGTTTATCAGAAAACCAAAGTGGCTTTAGAAAAAAAATTAGTCGGATTAACGATAGATTTAATAAATTTTTTTAAAAAGAATTTTTAATTTTTTTTCGTAGATTTAAACAAATTTTGATGCAGTCACTATATGTTTTTTTCCTGAATTAATCGACAGATTCGTTTTAATCGTTTCTTTTTTATTTTACAAATTTTTCAGATTTTTATGTTTTTCAATTTTTTTCAGTTTTTCTCCACTTTTCAATTTTTTGGTTTTTTCAGTTTTTTTTTAAATTTTTTCCGACATTTTCCGGCCAAATTTTCTCTTATTTTCCATTTTTTTCGATTTTTTCGGTTTTTCCCTAAATTTCCCAATTTGTATCATTTGGTTTTATTTCCAAATTTTTTAATATATTTATATTTACGAAGTTTTTCCGATGTCTTTTCAATTCTTTTCGATTTTTATTATTCTTTTTCAGTTTTTTTTTAAATTTCCAATTTTTCTAATTTTTCCAATTTATTTTCAATTGTTTACTGTTTTTCCGTTTTTTTGTTTATGGTTTTTTTTTAATTTTTTCCCAATTTTTTTCATTTTTTTTTATATTTTTCCATTTCTCCCAATTTATTTCCGGAATTTGATTTTCGAATTTTTTAGATTTTTTGTCTTTTTTGATTTTTTTTCCATTCTACCAATTTTTCAAGAAAAAAATATATGTGTATTGGATAATATCCAATTCAAGCTTCTCTCGAGATATTTTTTCATAAAAATAGAAAAATGACTCAAAATATATATTTTTTGAAATTAAAAAAAAAAATTATTAAAAATTAAAGTACAGGGGCAACTTTTCTCTCGTTTTCCATTTTTTTCAGATTTTATTTTCGAAATTTTCCGATTTTAACCTTCTTTTTGTTTTTGTTTTTTAATTTTTCAAATTCTTCATATTTTTCTTTTTAATTTGTCCATAATTGTCAATCAATTTTTCGGTAAACTGTTCCAAATTTTCCCCTATTTTCCATTTTTTCAGGTTTTTTTTTCGAAATTTTCCGATTTTTACCATTTATTTTTATTATCGAAATTTTTCAGATTTTTATATTTTTCAATTTTTTTCAATTTTTTCCAGTTTTTTCCAGTTTTTTCCACGTTTTCAATTTTTTGATTTTTTCAGTTTCTTTTTTTATTTTTACCGATTTCTTTTTAATTTGTCCAAAATTTTCCAATCAATTTTCCATTTTTTTTTAGTTTTTTTGTTCGATGTTTTCGTTTTTTTTTCTAAATTTTCCGATTTGTATCGTTTTTTTTATGTCCAAATTTTTATTTATTATTCTTTTCCAGTTTTTTTTTAATCTCCAATTTTTCCAATTTTTCCAATTTTTCTCAATTTTTTCTGGTATTTTTCTGTTGTTTTTTGTTTTCCAAATTTTTCAGACTTTTATGTATTCCAATTTTTTCCAGCTTTTTTCACTTTTTCAATTTTTTGATATTTTCAGCTTTTTATTTAAAATTTTTTCCGATTTCTCATTAATTTGTCCAAAATTTTCCAATCAATTTTCTGGCCAACTTTTCCAAATTTTATTTTATTTTCCATTTTTGATAGTTTTTTTTTTGATTGTTTTGGTTTTTTTTTCTAAATTTTTTTGTTTCACAATTTTTTCCGAATTTTTTCAAATTTTTTTCGTCTTTTATTCTTCTTAAGTTTTTACGTCCAATTTTTCAAATTTTTTCCAATTTGTTTTTAGTTTTTTCAGAATTTATTTTTATTTCTGATTTTCAGATTGTTTTCAGTTTTTTTATATTTTTTTTCTTTCTGCTGTCTGTCAATTTTTTCATTTTTTTTAATTTTTTCCCATTCTTCCAATTTTTCCTAATTTTTCAGGGAAAAAATATATGTAATAAAATCCAACTCATACTTCTCTTGAGCTGCTTTTTTAAAATTTGACTTGGCTTTTTGTAAAAATTTTTTTAAAAAATGACCAAAAATAGACATTTTTTAATAAAAAAAAATGACTAAAAAGGAAATTGGAAAAGTAGCTTTACACGAGCATAAATTGGAACTTTGCTAACGCAGAAAAATTTTTTTCTTGAACTAAAATTAAAAAACAAACTTGTCTACCAATTAATAACAAACCCTATACTATTTTGTCTCCAAGTGTAAGTTTTACAAACTTTTGGTTTTTAAATGAAACAAATCGTTTAAATAAAACAAATAAGTATTTACTTAAAATAAAGCATTGCAAGAAATATTTTTAAAAGAAATATATTATTGTTTAAATTAATCAAATATGTGTTTAAAATTTTAAATAAACCTACTTTTATTTAGCACTATTAAAACAAACAGTAATTTTTGTTTAATTTAAAAAAATCTTTCTGATTGTGGTCTGAGATCAACTTAGTCGTATACCCCCTAATTTTATTATAAACTATTCAAATTAAAAATTTTAATTATTATTATTATTTATTGAATAAAACTGTATTTTTTTAAAGACTTACTTTTATAAACCGACTTAATGTCGTTTAAAAAAAGGATCAAAATTTGCACTTAACTCTGATTTATCTTAAAAATTTGTTCAAAGTGTTGAATGATTGAAACCATATATTTAAGTTAATTGTTTTTTTTATCTTATCGTTTTTATAGCTTCTATAATACCAATAAAATTAAGTTTTTTACCACAAGTATTAGTTTTATATTGATTTTTTTACTATTATATACAGGGTAGAGTGTTTAATAATTTTGTTAATACTAAAATTAATTTTCCAAAATATTTGACCTAATTAAATGATACAAAAAAACTGGTGTATCAATTTTGCGTTGGTCAAAAATCGATTTTCATTTAGATTAAAAATTTTCAATGGAAATTCATATTGGTTTAACGAAAATTTGATATCAGTTCATTTATGACCACAAATATACTTTAAATCTGTTGTGCGAAGAATAAAAAAATAAAAATGTGATTGTTGGAGGGGATTTATCAATCGTCGGCTGCTGCAAAAGCAAGCCCTGTTTTCATAATAATTCATCAATCAGCCCTACAAGCGTCATATTAACTACACATATTTCCAATTAATACAACTCATGTTTATTTATGGAAATCCCAATTTTTTTTGCAGAAATGCCATTTTTCTAAAAAACAAGTGAAAAACGGCAATACCTTTGCCGTAATTTCGAGTTTTCGAAAATTCAAATTTACGAAAATAAATTTCTATATAGGTATATACCTTAAATACTACAATGTACATGGTATAAATAGCGGGAAAGTAAGAAATAGGTCAAAGATTAATATAATTTTTGATGTTTTTAACGATGCGAAAATAAAAAAAAACTCAAAATAAAAACAAAACCATGACAAAGGAAGCAAAAATGTTAAAATAAGGAACAAGAAAGGCAAAAAAATAAAAATAGGCTTATAAAGCCAAAAAATATGAACAAAAATGGCTAAAAAAAGGTAAAAAAACCCAAAAAATTAAAAAAGGGCAAAAAGTGTTAAAAAAGGTAGGAAAAATACACTAAAGGCCAAATTGAGGCAAATGAAAAAAAAAGGTAAAACGTACAAAAAAGAAAAGTTTAAAAAAGTAAAAAACAAGTTCAAAAAGAGGTAAATAGACCAAAAAGAAACCCAAAATCAAAACAAAAACACGACAAAGAAAGCAAAAAAAGAAGAAAAAAATTCACCAAAGGCAAAAAATGAACAAAAATGACCGAAAAGGAAAAAAAAAGTAAAAAATGCCCAAAAAAATTTAAAAAGCAAAAGGGTAAAAGTGGTAAAAGTATCAAAAAGGTCAAAAAAGGGCAAAATAGAGGCAAATACAGATAAAAAGAAAAAAGCAAAAAAAAAAGTCTAAAAAGGGGTAAATAGATCAAAAAAGGTAAAAATAAAAACAAAAACACGACAAAGGGAGCAAGAAAGGTGAAAGAAGGAATAAGAAAGACAAATAAAAGCTTAATAAAGACCAAAAAAATAATAGAAGCCAAAAACAATGAACAAAAATGGCGGAAAAATGAAAAAACTTAGAAAAAGCAAAAAAAAATAAAAAAAAGGAAAAAGTGAAAAACGGCAATATTTTTGATGTAATTTCGAGTTTTAGAAAATTTAAAGTTAGGAAAATAAATTTCTGTATATACTACAGTATATTTGGTATAAGTAGCGGACTAGTAAAAATATATCCGTTTGTCTCTATCTCTCACCGTTCTCGAGTTGAATCAGGCTAACAGGACGGACAGACGGACGGACAAAACCGTTATTTTTTTTTCTTCAAAAACTCCGAAATGCATAGTAACATTTTGAATAGCACAAAAATTAATTCCTCATTTAATTTTCATATTATTTTTCTTAAGGAAGTTTCACTTCACCAAGTTTTAAGAGTCTCTTTTGTTTAACAATTTCAAAATTTGTGACATAGATTTTTGCTAAAGATTAACTGTCAGTAGATAGAACGTCCTTTAACTTTAAAGATTTAATAACTAAAGGCGATGACGTTTAGAATAAAATTTAACGAGTTGATTTCTTGTACAATTGTCACAATCTAAACGTCATTGTCGTTAGTTACAGAACCGTTAAAGTTAAAGGACGTTCTATCTACTGACAATTATGTTAACAATAAAAAAAACATTTATTGGTAAATGTACATACGTTAACTGGAGATACTTATTTTCTAAGCGATTTAAAAAATTCTTATTGGCAGGGAGCGCGACAAAAACGCCATCTGATGGTTGCATAAAATCATGCTCGACAATTGTGAGATGTATAAAAGTTGTGTATAAAAAATAAGAATTCGTTAGAAAAAAATCTCATTAAAATTTATAAGCATATAAATAAAAAATGTGATTATATTTTTGAAAAAAAAAATTCAATAAAACGTGTTGTGACGAACAAAGTAAGTACACATAAATATCAAAACTATGATTCTTAGGATAGTGTCAGGTTAATCAGTGACATCTAAACAAATAATACGTGACAGCTAAAATAATAAAAATTTACGAATATATGCTAGATTTTCAGTCACAATAGTTTATGATACTTTTTTTTAATTAATTTTTAGGTGACTCATCAAATATCAAACGATGTACAAAGGGAAGCAACTTGAATTAGGTTATACATTACTTTTTTCTCCTAACTACATTTATCCATTTCTTTCTTTTCTCTAATTTCTAAGTAGGACTTGAAAATGTGTAAAATTTGCACTTGCTATTTTTCCCTGCATTTTTGCAATTATCAATACAACGACTATTATAAACCATTTTTACATTTGATTTTGACGAGGTTACTTATAGTCAAGTAAATAAAGGACTGAAAAGGTCGAAAGCTGTGAGTAAAACGCTGATGATTTCCAACATAGTGCAATTTGTAGGTTATTGCAGGTGTTTTAAAATGAGAAAATCCTTAACGCGTTGTAGGTAACGAAAGGGGCTGAAAATGGGCCCCAAAACCTGGAAAATGGGTTTCCCGCTAATATCTGGCTAAATATTCCAATTAGAGAATTTTTGTTCAGACAAAAAATGAAGACCAGCTCATTCTCTACGAAAATGATCCCTACCAATTTTTTGGCAATGCCAATATTTTTTGCACAATCAGACTTCGAAAAATTAATAATTTTCATATTGAATAGATATGGTAGTTTCTTGCCGAATTTCCGCTCGATGGGGTTGGAAATGCATTGATCTTCATCTTTTGGACATTAGAGGCCAATTGCAGATGGCGCCAGCATATTTGATCCTGTCGCTAAATTATGAAGTCCTTAAATAAAAATCTCGGGAATATTCGATTATTCGACAAGAATAACGTGGAAATTTCTCACTTTAAACACTTCTTCTTTTTTTTATAACTGAAAATCCTTGAATATTATTTCTTCTTGTAGACAAGAATAACGTGGAAATTTCTCACTTTAAACACTTCTTCTTTTTTTTTATAACACAAAACGGATATTGGGATTGACTTATATCAATGGAAAGGTCAGAATACAAGCTTTATTTTAATCTAATTATTAATCCTCAAGAAATAAAGAGAAACAAGAACAAGAAATGGTTAAACAAAAAAAGGCCAGTTTTTGACTCGTGTGACCAATTTTCTCCATTTCTTGACAATTATTAGACTCTATTAAAAATAAAAAAATATATTCAAAAAGTAGACCATCTAAGCTTTAAAATAATGTGCATTGGAAATCAATATAACGGATGATAAGATTATAATTCGCGTTTGTTCCGAAGATTCTCTGGAACTCCGAACTCGGCTAAAACATACAAATAAACAAATCAATGGTGTATTAGAACGCAGGAAAAGTATTGAAAAAAAATTTCTGATATCATTTAAGACCCCCCAAGGTCCCATTATCAAGGCAAAATTAGAATAAATGACTATTTTTAAAGAAAATATGAATAAATTAATGAATCAGTCTTTAAATATTGTTAAAAAAAACTTTGACCGCTTTTTTAAATATTTTTGACAAATACGAACTGACTCCAATTTACATGGATTTGTAGCTGCGGGTTTTCCCATTCCGATGAACTTTGAATCATCGAAAAATATTAATTTTTTCCGGAGATATGGGGAAATTCGTCCGCCCGGTTACACGTTAATTCATAGAAAGCGGAATTCCTGCAGGTAGAGCACCAGCTGAAATGAGGGGAATTTTTAGTGCCATTATCTCGAAAACTATTGAATTTTCGAAGAAATTGATAAGGGCCATTTTTGTAGAGAATGGGCTGATCTTCATTTTTTGTGTGAACAAAAATTCTCTAATTGGCATATTTAGCCAGGTATTAGCGGGAAACCCATATTCCAGGTTTTGGGGTCAATTTTCATCCCCTTCCGTTACCTACAACGCGTTAAGGATTTTCTCATTTTAAAACACCTGAAAATACCTACAAATTGCGCTATGTGGGAAACCATCAGCGTTTTTTCTAAAGGTTTGACCCTTCAGTTACTGGACTATTATGACAAGAGCATTTTACAAAATTTTGACAACTACGAACGCTGGGATCGTTTCAGTTGTCCCCACTATGCACTCCGCACCCAGCGAATATAGAGAGTCTTGCCACCTTCACATCCGACATCTATTTTGTCTATATTTTTATTTGTTCAAACTAATGCTGCACTAAGTATAATTGGATATTTTTTAGAACTTGTATTTCAGACAGGTGTCAAGTAAAATGCATACTCCTCTGAGAATTCTTAGAAAACCTAAGTATCACTAATAAGGTAACCCTTAGATGGGTATCAGGACATAGAGGCATTGAGGGTAAGGAAAAAACAGACGCCCTTGCACGAGATGGATTGGTAACCAGATATACCCACCCCAAATCGGTAAAACTTCGGTAAGGACTATAATTAACCAGGGGATGCACAAACAATACCTAACGTACTGGCAGACGTTTCCGAAGCTTAAACACAATAAGCTAATGGTAAAACAACTTTTAATAAACTCACCGAAGAAATTGTACTCTAAGAAAACACCTTCATACAATTGGTATCTTTCGTATGTGCAGATCGTGTAACGATGAGGATGAAAGAGCCATACGTGATATTCGAATGTAAGCGAGATACAGACAGATTGGGCTTGAAGACCTTACCTCTTATCTCACCAGATGTGATATGGTTACTAATCTGTTCACAGACTAACAGATGAACAAGACAATACAATAAGCCGATGGGTGTAGTGTTGGGGCATTCAACCCGCCCTTTTCATTATAACCTAAAACAACCAACCAAGATCGCAGTGACGATGAAGTTTATAAATATTACGATTTAATATCTCGTGATTAGCCTTGAAAAAATTAGACATTAGCTGAATACACTTCACAACACTAGTTAACCAGATGGAGAGAGATTTTTTTATATTTTGTTTTAAAAAAATAATGATGACTTTCTTTCATATTGACACGGTAATGGATATTTATATTTTATATCTAAATTTTAAACTGTTATGAAAAATATTGTGTTTTATATATTTTCTTTTGTGTCAAATTCATAAATTATTTACTGAAACTTTAATTAAAATTAAAATTTTATTATTTGGTTTTAAGTATCTAATTTGTTTAACGCATAATTTATTTATTTCTTTTATTATATTCATATCTTTACCTTTTTTATTTTATTTTTACTCATTGTAATTTAATGCACACGAGGTTTACAAAAGTTCTTATTTCTTTTTTTATCTCTTTAAAAATAGAAACTTCTAGTTTTTTTTTGTAGACACAATATTTTCATATATAATTTTTTTGAGTGTCCCAGAAGTTTCCTTTTGAGGGATTTTTTATTTATTTCTTTTGTTAAAACCCGGGAAATTCGATTTCGATATAGATGTAATTCCCTTAACTAGGGTCTTACATTCCATTAAGCAATCAAGTGATTTTGTTCCTATATATCAATAAGAAATAAATAAATATATCAGATGTTTTTTTGTCATTTAAATTATTTCACAACTCAGGAGGAATATGTTTATGATTTTATTTTGTAATTTTTTTCATAACAAAATATCTAGAACCCATTAATATTAAAATATATGAACCTTTATTATAAACCTTTCACTTAGTTTCTACTCAGTTAACACTATTTGAAGAGAAGAATCTGTCTTGTCTGTATTAACATTCCTTTTTTTCTCAAAATTCAAAACCAAAGTCATATTATTTAATTGTAATATTTTAGTATTTTAAATAAATCAATGAATGTAGACTGGTATTATCTGAAACGTTTTATACAACTCGATCTTTACATTAAACTAAAAACAACGTTTTTTTTCACGAGAGAATGTTTATGCATCCTCTAGATGCTCTACATCAGAAATTTCTTTAGGAGTCCAGTAGATAGTCTACATTCGTTCTACCGCAACTATAGTCAATTCAACGTGTTAGAGAGAGAGAGGTATAGAAAGTTCAGCGTGTCAGAAATAGAGAGCCGATCTTCAGGTACCTCAGCCACGTCAGAAGTTAATCCTAAATATGCTCATATGCTTTTGCCCGATAAAATGCAGACCACTATATCTCTGGGACAACTGTTTTACCTTACCAATTTCAAACTTTATAATCCGGACAATCTACCGCAAAACGCATTCCTGACAATATTATAAAATTTGCTTCTATCTACACATCAAAGTACACCTTTATACGTATCTAAACTTTTCTGTATTTTATTTTTCGTTAAAATGCTTTATTTGGAAAAACAATGGAAAACTTCGGCAAATGATTACTAATTAATTTTTAACAGAACGCAAAAGTTACAAATTTTGATTTTTTGGAAGTAAAATCTAAATAAGCCCATATTCTCTTGCTCGATATAATGCAGACCACGGTATCTCTAGGAAAACTGTTTTACTTTACCAATTTCAAACTACATCACCTGGACAGTCTACCGGAAAATACATTACAGGCAATATTATGAAAGCTGCTTCTCTCTGCCTATCGAAGTGCTCCATTATACGTATCTACACTTTTCTGTCATTTTTTTTAAATTTTCGTTACAATACTGTATTTGGAAAAACAATGGAAAATTTCCGTAAAGGATTTTCTGGAAGTTAAATCTAAATATGCTCATATGCTTTTGTCCGATAGGTGGCAGACTGGGAAAACTATTTTACCGTACTAATTTCAAACTACATAATCCAGACAATCTACAGCAAAACGCATTCCAGACAATACTATAAATTTTGCTTCCATCTACCCATCCAAGTACTCCATTATACGTATCTACATTGTTCTGTCATTGTTTCTTATTTTCGTTACAATAATTTATTTGGAAAAACAATGGAAATCGTCCGCAATGGATTAATTGTTAAGTTATTGATCAGTTGTAACATCAACAGATTTAGTTAAACAAATGAAATAATTATTAATCGCTTCAAAAAGATAACACACAGTACATAATTAATTATTATTCTGTAATTACAAAATAAAAATAAAACTCATTAACCTGATTTTTTAACCGATATCATGTCTTTTAACTAAACTATAAACCATGTTTGGCATTAGATTGTTTGGCCTCATTATCTGCTCTCGCCGATAAATACAAAAGCCAATCTTGTTTATTTTCACACGGCCACTTTTTCAACACTTGTCGAAGATTGGCCTCTGCACATCCTACTTCCTCATCGGTTTCAAGTACTTGAGATGTTTGCCCCGAACAAAGACAACTTGGAGCTCTGGCTATGCAGTTTGTAATTTGGAACGCTTCATTTCCCCAACACTTTATGGATTCGTCTACGTCTCTGCGGGGATGAGAGCCGATTTTGCATAGGCAGCCATCAAGTTCGAGGGAAACGGTAGCGGAAATTGCTACTAGAAATATGATTGATGTTAGAAGTTTCATTTCGTCTAAAACAAAAAAAATAAGTGCCAATTATTAAAAAGTAATTTTCTTTCAATAGATATTGTTAAGCTTATTTATTATATTAATATTGTATTTGTTCATTGTATTTAAAAACTACGATCAATTTTTTATCACATTAACTTGAATAAAGGAAAAATTAATTTTCTTCTCTGGGATTTGGAAAAAAATGCTTAAATTTGATAAAAATACATTTTCTTCTATCAAATTTGCAAAAAGTATCGATGATAACTTAGATAACTTAGATTGGGCAAAAAATGCATTTTTCTTTACTTAAATTTTAAAAAAATAATTTTTTTCTCACACATTTATAGAAGGAAACATTGCATTTTTCTTTTTCATAATTTGCAAAAAAAAAACGATACATTTTTCATTACATTAATTTGAGAAAAGTAATGTCTTGGATTAAAAAAATAATAAATTTTTCTTCACTTCAAATTGAAAAAAAAAAATAATTTTTTCTCTAAAAATTGTAAAAAGCTACAATATATTTTTCATTACTTAAATTTGAAAAAATATATAAGGTTTTTTTCTCTCTTGCATTTATAAAAAATATTGCATTTTTAAACGCTTTTTTCCATTTACATTTAAAAAAAAGTGCATTTTCTTCTCTAGAATGTGAAAAAGTAACAATACATTTTGTCTTTTGGGTTAGGAAATTTATGTATTTTTCAATTGTCAAATTTCTAAAAAGCTACAATGCATTTTTTTTAATTTAATTTCAAAATTGTAAGACTGCTATTTTTCTCTTGGATTTAGGAAATAATCCATTTTTCTTCATTTATTTTTATAACAAAATTCAATTTTTTTCCTTTAAATTTGCAAAAAACAACACTGCATTTTTTGAAATTTAGCAAAAATCAGCAATGCATTTTTCTTCTCCCAAATTTACAACATGTAACGATGCATTTTTTATTACTTTTATTTAAAAAAGGGAAGGAAGTAATGCATTTTTTTCTCAAATTTGAAAAAAGTGACAATGTATTTTCTCTCAAATTTGAAAAAAACAACGATGCATGGTTCAATTTTTTTTTACAAAAAGTAACAATGCATTATTCTTCACTTAAATTTGGAAAATAAAATGCATTTTTCTTCTTCCAAATTTGCAAAATGCAAGAATGCACTTTTCATCGCCATAATTTGAAAAAGTAACAATGCATTTTTTTCTCTTGGATTAGGAAAATAATGGATTTTTCTTCATTTAAAGTTGAACAAAATGCGTTTTTTAATCAAATGTGGGAAAAATTCACAATATATTTTTCATTACTTTTTTAAAAAAAGTAACAATGCTTTTTTGCTTTTGGATTTAGGAAAATAATACATTTATTTTATTAAAGTTGAAAAAAGTATATTTTTCTTCTCGCAAATTTAAACAAAAATGAATTTTTTCCCAAATTTGTAAAAAGTCACAATTAATTTTTTGTTACTTTATTTATAAAAAGCAGCAATACATTTTCTTCTCTTATATTAAAAAAATGACTCATTTTTCTTCATTTAAATTTGAAAAAAAATTAATTTTTGAAAAAAGTAACAATGCGTTCTTCATTACTTTAATTTGAGAAAAGTAACAAAACATTTTTTTCTTTTCTCTTGGATTAGGACAACAATGCATTTTTTCACCTAAATTTGTAATATAAGATAAATTTTTTTCTCTCAAATTTGCAAAAAGCAACAATGCATTTTTCTTCTCCAGAATTTGAAAAAAGCAACTTTGCATTTTTCTTTGCTTTAATTTAAAAAAATTATACATTTTCTTCTCTTGGATTTTTTATGCACTTCAATTTTAAAAAAAAATCATTTTCTTCTCTCTTTGCAAAAAGCAAAAATGTGTTTTTCATTACTTTATTTTGAAAACGTAACAATGCATTTTTTCTCTGGAGTTATGAAAGAAATGCATTTTTTTTCTTAAATTTGAAAATAAAATTCATTTTTGCCTCTCAAATTTACAAAATGTTTTCTTACTTTATGTAAAAAAAAATAACAATGAATTTTATTTTTAAATTTAAGTAAAAAAAATGCATTTTTTTCCTAGTTCAAGAGAAAAAATCCATTGTTACTTTTCCAAATTAAAGTGATCAAAATTGCATCGTTGCATTTGGAAAATTTAGACGAAGAAAAATGCATTGTTGCTTATTGCAAGTTTAATGGAAAAAGTAACAATTTTTTTCTTCTAAATTTAAGTCAAGAAAGATGCATTATTTTTCCAACCCAAAAGAAAAATTGCACTTTCACTTTTTTGAAAAAAACAGTAATGAAAATGCATCGTTGCATTTTGCAAATTTGGGGAAAGAAAAATGCATTGTTACTTTTTAAAAATTTGAGGAAAAAACTGCATTTTTTTCTGAAATTTAAATCATAAAAAATGCATTATTGTCCTTATTCAAGAAAGGAAAATGCAGTGTTATTTTTTTAAATGAAAGTAATAAAAAATGCGTCCACACATTTTGCAAATTTGGACGATGAAAAATACATTGTTGATTTATACAAATTTTCTTTTTGCAAATTTAAAGGAAAATGTTGCATTTTTATCTAATTTAAATGAAGAAAAATAGATGATTTTCCTAAATCCAAGAGAAAAAGTAATAGAAAATGCATTTACAAATTTGAGAGTTGAAAAATAAATAATATTCCTATTCCGAGAGACAAAAATGCATTGTTACTTATTTCAAAGTTGAGAAAAGAAAATGCATTATTTTCCTTAATCTATGAGAGAAAAATCATTATTACTTTTTCAAATTAAGGATTTTTACAAATTTGAGTTAAAAAAAATGCATTTTTTTTTTAAATTTAAGTGAAGAAAAAATGCATTATTTTACTAAATCCAAGAGAGAAGAAGAATTATTAATTTTTTCAAATTAAAGGCTTTTACAAATTTTTTTTAAATTTTAGTGACGAAAAAATGCATTATTTTCCTAATCCATAATAGATGAAAATGCGTTGTTATTTTTTTAGAAATTTGGGAGAAGAAAAATGCATTGTTGATTTTTGCAAATTTAAAGGACAAAAAATTATTTTTTTTAAATTTATGTAAAGAAAAAGGCATTATTTTCTAACCCAAAAGAAAAAAATGCATTGTTACTTTTTTCAAATTTGAGAAAAAAATTCATTATCTTTTTCCTTTTTTTAAATAAAAGTAATAAAAAATGCATCGTTGCATTTTTTAAATTTGGGAAAAGGAAAATGCATTTCTGATTTTTGCTAATTTCAGAGAAAATAAATGCATAGTTGCTTTTTGCAAATTTAAAGGGCAAAATTTATTTTTTTTTTAAATTCAAGTGAAGAAAAATTGCATTATTTTACTAAATCCAAATTTGCAAAATTTAAAGAACAAAAAAGCTTTTTTTTTATTGATGTAAGGAAAACTATTATTTTTCTAATCCAAAAAAAGAAAATTCATTGCTACTTTTTTAAATTAAAGTGATGAAAAATACATCGTTGATATTTTCAAATTCCGGAAAAAAAGTTGCATTGTTGGTTAGGTAAAAATAATGAATAATGCTTCGTTGCATTTTTCAAATTTGAGAGAAAATGCAATGTTACTCTTTACAGATTTTAAATAAAAGTAATAAAAAATGCATCGTTACATTTCATAAATTTGGGAGAAGAAAAATGCATTTCTGATTTTTGCTGATTTCAGAGAAAATAATTTAAAGGAAAAAAATTGTATTTTGCTGTAAAATTAAATGGATTATCTTCCTAAATCCAGTGAAAAATACAAGCCTTATTTTTTTGAAATTAAAGTATTAAAAAATGTTTTGTAGATTTATACAAATTTGAGAGTTGAAAAATACATTACTTTCCTAACCCAAGAGACAAAAATGCATTGTTACTTTTTTCAAATTTCATAGAAGAAAATGCATTTTTTTTCAAATTTAAATGAAAAAAAAAGAATGTAAGAATAGAGAAAAAAGCCTTCTAACTTTTTTCAAATTAAAGTAATGAAAAATTTATTGTGGCTTTTTACAATTTTGAGAGAAAAAAAATTAATTTTTTTTTAAATTGAAGTGAAGAAAAATGCATTGTTTTCTTAATCCAAGATAAGAAAATGCATTGTTACTTTTCTCAAATTAAAGTAATGAAAATTGTATCGTTCCATTTTGCAAATTTCGAAAAAGAAAAATGCAATGTTGCCTTGCATAAATTTTAGTAAAGAAAAAAGCATCATTTACCTAATCCAAGAGATGAAAATGCATTTTTGCTTTTTTTAAGTTAAAGTGATAAAAATTTCATTGTAGCTTTTTGCAAAATGCATTTTTTTTTTAAATTTAGACATTATTTTCCTAATTTAAGAAAAGAAAATTCATTGTTACTTTTCTCAAATTAAAGTAATGAAAGATGTATCGTTCCATTTTGCAAATTTCGAAAAAGAAAAATGCAATGTTGCCTTGCATAAATTTTAGTAAAGAAAAAAGCATCATTTACCTAAACTAAGAGAAGAAAATGCATTTTTGCTTTTTTTAAGTGAAAGTGATAAAAATTTCATTGTAGCCTTTTGCAAAATGCATTTTTTTTTAAATTTAGGCATTATTTTTCTAATTTAAGAAAATAAAATGCATTGTTACTTTTCTCAAATTCAAGTAATGAAAAATGTATCGTTCCTTTTTGCAAATTTCGAAAAAGAAAAATACAATGTTGCCTTGCATAAATTTTAGTAAAAAAAAAAGCATCATTTACCTATCCAAGAGAAGAAAATGCATTGTTGCTTTTTTTAAAGTGATAAAAATTAATGTGATAAAGTGATAAAAAATTCATCTTAGTTTATTGCAAATTTGTAACAGAAAATATTTTTTTTTTAAATTTAAGCACTATTATCCTAATCCAAGAGAAGAAATTTTTTTTACTTCAATTTGAAAATAAAATGCATTTTTATCTGTCAAATTTATAAAATGAAATATATTTAATTACTTTATTTAAAAAAATAATGTTATCACTTTAATTTAAAAAAAATCTAATAGTTTGTTAGAATGTTTGAATGTATTAAGACTTTTAAAAAATCTGCAAAATTATTTTTTATTTTAAGTATTCGATACCTCAATTATTATTTATTATATATATGCAATATTTTCCTGTGTAAGTTATATACTTTGATTCTAAATCAATTTTAATATTTAATGGAAAATATCTAATATATTTAACCTTGAATTAGTGAGTCAGTGTCACAAACTTGGTTTTTGACTAATTAACATTTATATCTATTTGTTTTATTCTACATAATTAAAAATACATTGAATAACAGAATCATTAATTGCAAATCAAAAACATAGCGTTAAAAACAATAAAAATAAAAAAATATGTCTTTATTAAGAATTTGCTATAAGTAGTGACTTTTATTATATTAATACTGAGTGTTTTATAAAATTATTGCATATTTATAACTTGTTTTGCTATTTATTTAATTATCCATATAATTTATTTTTTTTTAGTCTTTAATAATATATTAGATTTTTCCAACATATTTTTAAAAACTGGATAATGTAAAAAAATATATTAAAATATGTCTGTATTTTTTAATTTCCAATTCAATTTTTTAAATCACTAAAAAACTATTTAAAAATGTATCAGGCAGCTCATATGTTATTTATATATTCTGACATGTTTCGCTTAATAAAAACAAATATACGATTTTAGCGAAAAAATATGTGCAAGTGACAGTATTTCCTGTAGATTGTCTGATTTGACCTCTAATAAAAAAATAGCTACAATGAATTAAAAACGGTCAATAAATTAATACACGCTGTTTAAAAATTCGTTACACAAAATTTCAAAATATATAAATAACTAAAATCTAATACCGGGTGTCCTAAAATAGATAAAATGAAAAAAATCTTTTTTTTTTTAAATTTAATTGATGAAACAGAGTGAATATATCACATTGACACTGATGATGTCACTGACACGAAACAAGTGTCATAATTGATATTTTCCAAGTGTGGTTTACCTGATATATAAAAACGATTGTACTGAAATAAATTTATCTTATATTCTTGACAAAAAACATACCAAATAGCACTAAAAATGTCACAATTGATGTCTTGGAACATAGAAAAGAAAACGAAGACTGAAAGCTCCAAAATTGGTGTCTCTTTAATATGAATATCCTTGAGAATTGATTAATTAAGATTTAATGAACTTAATGACGACTATAATAGAGGGTTATTCACATGGAGATCAATTTAGAAATAAAACTTGAATTATGTTTTGTATGATAAAGTATAAAATTAAAGAGTAATTACATAAATTACAAACGATCTGGATATTAAAAAAATCGGTCAAAAATGTGTAAATATTTAAAAAATATTAAAAATGACTTTTATATTTTAAAATTTTGTAAAAATGTCAAAAGTTTCAATAACAAATCTATGAAGATTTTAAAAACGTGTAAAAATTTTAAGATTTCAAAAATTTCAAGAACTGAGATCAAAAATTTGAGGAAATTTGATAAAAATTTCAAGAACTTTCATAAAAAATTTCAGGAATTTTGATACAAAATTTCAGGAATTTTGATACAAAATTTCAGGAATTTTGATACAAAATTTCAGGAATTTTTATAAAATATTTCAGGAATTTTGATAAAATTTTAAAAATTTCAATGAAAAATGTGTAAATATTTCAAAAATATTAAAAATATCTTTAATATTTTAAAATTTTGTAAAAATGTCAAAAGTTTCAATAACAAATCTATGAAGATTTTAAAAACGTGTAAAAATTTCCAGATTTCAAAAATTTCAAGAACTGAGATCAAAAATTTGAGGAAATTTGACAAAAATTTCAATTAAAAACCTCTAAATGTTTCAATCAGAAATCTAAATATTTCAAAACTTTTAAAAATGTGTATTTCAAGACTTTGTAATAAATTCAAAAGTTTCAATAAAAAAACTATAAAAATTTTAAAAACGTAAAAATTTCCGGATTTTGATAAAAATTTCAAGAACTTTGATAAAAAATGTCAGAAATTTTGATACAAAATTTCAGGAATTTTGATAAAAAATTTCAGGAATTTTGATAAAATTTTAAAAATTTCAATGAAAAATGTGTAAATATTTCAAAAAATTTAAAAATGTAAAAATTTCAAGATTTTGTAAAAATTTCAAAAGTTTCAATAAAAAATCTATAAAAATTTAAAAAAACCGGTTTCGCCCCAAAACTTTCACGACGAATATCCACGAATACTTTTAAAGTTTCAAATTTTGCCTTTTTTTTGACAGGTGACAGTTGGAGAAATAATTTTGACTGTTCTGAATAGAGTTTTTCAAGGGCTTTCAAATGACATATTGCAAGTCAAATTCCATGACAAATTGCTTCTATCATTTTTTGATAGTTATACTTCCGTTTGACAGATGTCCTACAAAAACTAATGGGTTCTTCCGACGGGTAACTCAAACCGATATACCAAATTTCAGCTTAATCGGATTTAACGTGTGGCCTCTATCGTGGAAGAATACACACAGACAGACAGACAAACAAACAGACTTCCATGTAGAAATGGTCTTAATCATCTCAGATGATCTCAAAATGAATATTTCCATCTTTATCTCGAAATTTTTTTTAGCTCGTTCACAATACTTTCCCTTCTCGGAGGTGGGTCAGGAAAGTAAAAGGAGGTAGAGGGTCATGTTTTTCGACTTAAATTGACTAAGAAAGTTTCTTCAAGCATTTCTTGATTCCTCTGGCAAAATATCAATGCAAAACGGTAAATTGTGATACAAGCATGAAACTCGACAAAAGGACCCCGCACTTTTTAAATGGCAAATGGCTTTCGGTCAAATTTGCTGAATTTTGCATATGTTGAAGATCTCGATGTCTTAAGTAAAAGCTTCCATGGCACCAACAAATAATAATGATACGTTTCTGAGATACAGGGTGTTAAAGAATCGATTTTTCATAATTTTAAGATTTTAAAAAATTACAATGACTCGCATATGTTTGAATTAATGATCAATTAGCAACATATTTTGATTAGAGTACATGCATTAGAGTACATGCATAAGGTTTTTAAAATGTTATGTGTATGTAAAATTGAATGAGGAATCCATATACGTTATTAGAATTGAGCTAACTATTACCTCTTTTGAGATAATCGTATTTTACTTTTTGTAATTTTGAGATAATCGTATTTTACTTTTTGTAATTTTGAGATAATTGTATTTTACTTTTGCAATACATGAAATGAAATCGAGTTTTTTGCTGCTTTTTATCCAATTTGTAGCATAGCGAACACGATGGTCGAGTTGCAGCAGAAACGGAATGGGCTGGTTGATCATCTATTGCTGAAAATGCAGTTACCTGCGAAAAAACGTTGAACAATTAATTTTAGAATTTGAAATGAAATGCTTACCTTTACACCGAATAAAGCCATTACATGTTTGACATGTTAAATACCTCGTACAATGGGTTTAGTTGCTCCATCTAAGGGACCACCAAATCCATAAGGAAGACACGTTGTCGGTTGTTTGTCTTGACCAATTTGTCATGAATGATAAATGAAGCTAACAGAGCTAACGGCCATCAATTTGTGGTCCATCTGCACCTGTAAGCCAACCATCTAATCCATGTTGTCCACTCTGGATTTATACATATGATAATCCAGAATTTTAAATGGCTTCTGCGTCGACAGTCGAATTGTAATTCGCACGTAATGAGAACCACAACTTATTTCTTTTTAGCAAGTAGGGCGATTTTATTATTGTTGTAACAGAATACTGTGCTGAATATATCTCGTTTTGGATCCCGGTATGTAGGCTTTGTTTTGTACATGGTGCATAGATAGGACAACTCATCAAAACCATGGTAAAATTAAAATAGGAGAAGAAAATATCAGCATATACTGTTCGTCCAGAAGGGGCATATTTTTTGACCAATTTCAGCACAATTTTAAGTTACCGCACTGTAACCCATGAAGGCCAAGCCAACCGAATGTTTACAGAAATAACGCCATCTATGGCGGTTGGTTCTGTGCTGCATCGATATCCAACAACCGTCAAAATCTACTAAACCTTTTGGGACATTACATATCACCATCGAAAGGTGGCAGCACCTCTAATACGAATAAATCGTAAATACTGTTTAAAAATAAATACACAGAAAGAGGAACTTGCAAATATTTATGCAGCTCGACAATGATAGACAGCTGTTTCGACCTTTATGGTCTCATCAGTATCATACCGTCGAAGTGAATAAATCCTGATGATACTGATGAGACCATAAAGGTCGAATCTTTGCAAGTTCCTCCTTCTGTTTATTTATTTTTAAACAGTATTTACGATTTATTCGTATTAGAGGTGCTGCCACCTTTCGATGGTGACATGTAATGTCCCCCAACGGCTTAGTAGATTTTGATCTCGCGGCTGTTGGATATCGATGCAGCACAGAACCAACCGCCATAGATGGCGTTATTTCTGATATATTATTCCTTTTAGTGGGTAATGGTAATTGGCGTCACAGATCTACCAGATTCTTATTCCTTACCTGACTGGTTTCGATGGTATGTACTCGTTGAACCGAGTGCAGCCTCGGTACCTGTGTATCAATATTTATCTGGGCACCCGTGTAACGTACTTCGGTCGTTACGGGTCATTTTGGCGCCTTAGTCCAGGTTTTGGATTACCTCCAGCGTCACCTTCCGTTTATAGTGTGAAGGCCACTTGTTCCGGGCAGCTTCAGTTGAGATTGAAAAGAAAATACGCCAGGGGTCGTATGGTATCGACAAGACCCTTAGCGGCCAGAAGGACGATCTTTACTTGCCCTACTGGGTTGAGTTACCTATGTATTTATGCTGCTGGGATGTTATATCTCATAACCAAAAAAAAAGAATTCAAGTAAATAAAAATACTTTATTTAAATACACAAAATCCGGAAGAAAAGTGTGTAACGGACTATACAGGCTTAACTGGTCTAACTGGCGTGATGTGGTGGGACTAACGGCTCCGGGTTTTGGTCAAATTGGACTTGTTTTTAGCTTGACCTATCTCTAAAGGTTGCTGAAGTGAACGGACTATAGCTACCACTGCAGCTTACTTGATCGACTCCGGCTGCCGTATATCATAAGGTCGGCTGGGTATGCGAAACAAATACGAGAGTGACTCCATCTTTCTGCGAGGGTTTACAACTTGTACGACTCATTTATATATTTTAATTATTACGGAAAAAACTAACTTTGTTACACCCGGAACATATAGAAGCTCCAATTTTTTCTTGAGCATGTACCGAACGTCGCGGATGCTAATTGGCGCTTTGTAATAGTCAAGCGGGTCTCGTGTTTCCGTTACCGAATTAAATATATTGTATATTAGTTTTATATCGATGGGCAGACATCGTCGCCTTTTAGATAGAGTGTTTGATGTGGCCCTACAATTCAAGAGCAGGCTGAGTATTTGACTCAAATATTCCGGCAAACAAAGTTAGACCAAAAAATACGCAAATTTCATTTTAGATTCTTGTCTTTTTTAACATATATTACTCTCTTTTAGTTATAAAAAATGAAACTCTAGCTATTTACAATTTTTTTATACATGCCTATTTTTTAAGCCACATGACAATTTTTAAAGTCACTAACGTTCATTTTTTTAATTTTCCATCCTCGAATTATATAGGATAGGGTAAAATATTGCCTATATTGAAAAAAAATTTTAACAATTAATTGTCCGCCATTTTGGAAAAATGGCGGTATCGGGTGTCCAATGGGTCCAGGTGGTTGGCTTATTGGATCAAATCTGTTTAAATATTTTCTTTTATAACTGTGACTTTCATACTTGTATCACAATTTGGTTTTTTTTTTCTCGCGGGAAATGGACTATATATTGTTGTATATCAAAACTCTACGAACGTGGGTGCACAGATTTGTTTTTTCCAATAACTTATTTATTAGGCGTTCTCCAGAAAATTTCATTTTTGGTAATTTTTCTTAAGTCGTTCCCAATTTTACTTTCCCGACCCACCTCCTAGAAGGGAAAGTCTTGTGAACGAGCTAAAAAATATTTCGAGATAAAAACGGAAATATCCATTTTCGGGTCCCCTGACACGATTAAGACCATTTCCAGATGGAAGACTGTCTGTCGGTCTGTGTGTATGTGTGTGTGTGTATTCTTCCACGATAGAGGCCACACGTTTAATCCGATTGAGCTGAAATTTAGTACAGAGGTTTGGATTACCCGTCGGAAGAACTCATTAGTTTTTGTATGACATCTGTCAAGCTGAAGTCTCACTATCGAAAAATGACAGACGCAATATGTCAAGGAATTGGACATGCAATATGTCACTTGAAAGCCCTTAAAAACTCTATTCAGAACAGTCAAAATTATTTCTCTACCTATCACCTGTCAAAAATAAAAAAATGTCAAAATTTTAAACTTCAGCATTAAATATCTGGAAAAGTATTGATCGGATTGAGCTCAAATTTGGTACATGGGTTTGGGTTACCCGTCGGAAGAACTCATTAGTTTTTGTATGACATCTGTCAAACGGAAGTCTCACTATCAAAAAATGACAGACGCAATATGTCAGGGAATTGGACATGCAATATGTCACTTGAAATCCCTTAAAAAACTCTATTCAGAACAGTCAAAATTATTTCTTCAACTGTCACCTGTCAAAAATAAAAAATATCAAAATATGAAATTTTATCTTTAAATATCTGAAAAAGTATTAATCCGATTGGGCTAAAATTTTTTACTGGGGTTTAAGTTACCCGTCGGAAGAACTCATTAGTTTTTGTATGACATCTGTCAAACGGAAGTGTCCTTATCAAAAAACGACAGATGCAATATGTCACAGAATTCGACTTGCAATATGTCATTTGAAAACTCTTGAAAAACTCTATACAGAACAGTCAAAATTATTTCTCAAACTCTTACCTGTAAAAAATAAAAAAATGTCAGAAGTTGAAATTATAACATTATATATCTGAAAAAGTATTCGTTGATACTTGTCGGGAAAGTTTTGGTGCGACACAACCGATTTTTTTTCTATATTTCCCCCAATTATTTTATCCCTTTCTAAAAAAGCATTTTGTTTAATTTTTTTTAAGAAAGTTAGGCGAGTGGGGGAAAGGTAGCTGAAAAAAAGAGTTAAAATTAAATACGCCAAGCTTGCTCCATTTGATGGCTCGTACTTGTCCTTCATCAGTCTCTTAATTCATATTCCTGTAATTTTCTAAGTTATCTGAAAATTTATGAAGTTAACCATGTAGAAAGTGAAATTTTATGCTCAAGATTTGTCAAGCTTTTAATAAAAAATGTGATATGATGACTTATTAGAACATAAAGAAATTAAAAAAAAGTAGGGGAATAAAGTTTGAAACGTAAAAAATAAATAACAAAAGCAAACAACAGTGGGGGAAAAATTTCTTCCTTTCCTCCACCATTCATTCGGTATTGAGCAATCAAATTTATCAACCCATTCACCTAATTTTATATGAATCCCCTCCAACTATCTTTACACACTTGTTTAATGTAAATTTTTTAAGACATGAAGGAGCCGAAAGGAGGTCAAAAAAACCAGTTGAAAATACGCAAGCTAGCATTGCCAGGACGTACTTTTAATTCACAAATTTTAAATATTCAGACACCAGTAACTTTTTTGTCTTAATAGGTACAAACTTTTTGTTTACTTTCTTATGCTGAATCCAAATCTAAAATCAAAATTTAAAATTTTGTACAAATAAAAAAAATTACAATTTTTTTAATGTTAGAGCAATAATTGATTGATTGATAAACAAACTTGTATTGTAATAGTAACATGTAAATACTTTACTTCGATTTTATTACAAATTTAACTCGGACTAATCGTATGAACTCTCTAAAATAGACACCAGTAACTATCTCAAAATTTTGATAATTTTGCAAAAACCATTTAAAAAAAATAAAGTGCTTATTTGTTTATATAAAGTAGTTTATTTTCTGTTTAAATTTTTTTATTTTTAGCTATAAAAAATACAGAACGTGAGTCCCTCCTACCTCTCATTATGCTTTAAAAAATATACATTTTTTAACGGAAGTGGAATGGAATCTCTTCGAGAGCTCTAATGCATTATACTTAAAAATTATGGTTACGTTAATCCGAGTATTAAGTCTGTCGGAATTAGGAATAATGGCCATAACTCACGTTTATATTTAAGCCGCCATTAAAACGATCTGCCTAATTCGCTTCTAAATACGTTTCAGCCAGTGCGGATTTCATTGTCGTATCAGTGAGGGAGGTATTAAGAGATACATGTTTGGTTTTAACCTAATTAAAATATAGTTAATAATTAAGATTTAATTTTTAGTTATTGTTACCAAAAAAAAAAAATTATATAACAAGAATTTATTGCTTTTTTACTTTTATTAGCTATTACTTATAGTAAAAATTTGATATTCATTTTGACAAAATTAAAACAAATTTACAAAATAACTACAACAGGACCGTAATTAAAAATTATTATCACTGATGACAAGTGTGATATACATATCACTAAATTTGTAATTTAAGGGATTATAAATATTTGTAATAAAAAACACAGGTCCGCATTTAAAAAAAAAAACTTGATCCTAAACGTCGTATCAAAGATTTATTAGTGCACTTTTGTAGAAAATTTCAGATACAATAAAACTTTCCTACAGATCACTACAGATGGAGACTGAGGGTTATAAATACATAAAACTCTGTGTTGATCTGTAGACCTCTGTAGACCTATGTACACCTCTGTAAACGTCTGTGACAATCTGTAGACCTCTGTGGGGTGAGTCTCAAGGTCAATCTGGGGGAAAATCTAGTAAGTTTTCGAGGGAGATTTTTCTGAAGAGGGGCACTATCTACTCACTGCACTTTGATGTGTTAAGAGGAAGATTGTTATTATCACACCACTGTAGAACACGTTCTAGATTTACTGCTCATAGTTAACCAAATTCTCGACAGAACAAAATCCTTTTAGATGATCCTCATACAGTAGAAAATTCACTATTCTATTATTTCACTTATATCATTGATTAATATCTTAAATAGTAAGGGTCTAAGGTTGGACCCTTGAGCAACACATTATTATTATCCATCTAAATTTAAAATAAAAATCATTTTCTTTATAAAATCATAAATTAGAATGGCCATTTAGGTATTATATTTTTATATTTTTAAACTATTAAAATAGTATATTTTTCAAGAAAGTACATTTTTTAAGCTCGCGAACATTACCAAACTCAGCTTCACTTCCTATAGTAAACTTTTCTCTTGCTTAAAATATTTTCGAAGATACTTTTTCTACGACCTCACCTATAATACCATAACAATTTCCGAATATGAATGTACGTGACTATCAGCCCTCGATTTATCCGCAGAGGTTTTCTCGGTCTTTTTATAAAGGATAGTAGAAAAATCAAAAAACCATACTTTTAATAATTTTAAACAAAACATACTTGGTCCAAATTAATTCTCCTTTGACTGTTTTACAATTACAAAATGCTGATAAAAAAACCATTTCATAACAAGTGACGAAATGACAAATTGATTAAGGATGCTGAGCTGGTTGGTAATTGATTTATTTCATTTAAATACTACAAAATGTTGTTAGTAGAACGTATTAGAGATAGAACGTATCTATCTCCATAACTATTGATCCAAAAATATGTAAAGAAAAATCATGCGTAGAAGCAACTCCAAAAAGGGCGCTAACATCAGATTAGAGATAACGTCGACTCTGGTCTTCAGCTATTTCAGTTCCGTCTGGTCCGACAGCAGGCGAGATAGTGCTCATGCACGATTACTCATCTCTCTCTTACCGTTAACATAAACATAACCACACTCTGTAAGATAATGTGTGCAAGTCCATTCTCTCAAATTCTAGGAATTTTCTTGGTTTTACCCATTAGAGTACTCGCATAAGAGTGCATTTTCTTACGATGCGCAGTAAAGCTAAATTGTGTGAGAGAACTCCTACACGGCCACTCACACAAGTTAGTGAATAGAAGTCCACAGCTGTAGCTAAAGAAACTTCAAAAAAGGCACTAAAATCAGATTAGAGATAACGTCGGCTCTGGTCCTCAGATACTTCATCTCCGTCTGGTCTAGTCTGAAGCTCCTTCTGGTCCGATGGCAGACGTACCTGACAGAGCAAAAGACTAGGCCAGACATAGCTAAAGTAACTTCAAAAAGGGAACTAACACCAGATTAGAGATAAAGTCGGCTCTGGTCTTCAGGTACTTTAGTTTCATCTGGTCCGATAGAAAATGTACCTGGTAGAGCTGAAGACTAGACGAGACGTAGCTAAAGTATCTAAAGATCAGAGCCGACGTTATCTCTAATCTGATGTTAGTGCCCTTTTTGGAGTTGCTTCTACGCATGATTTTTCTTTACGTATTTATTCTACATCGCATTTCTAATACAGCGCCGTTTTCCGATTTCAATTTGGATCAATAGTAATGGAGATACGTTCTCTATCTAACACGTTGAGTTCCCTATCCTGACCATCGGAACGGTGTAGACTATCTACTGTTGTTACTAAATTAAATCATTTATCCGTTACTCAACTGTGTATAAACTCATTTCAGTGATGTGCTGTATATGTTTCATTTAAATTTGTGTCTAAATTTTTAGGACAAACCGTTTATAAAATGAGCGCCGGTAAAGTTTGTGTTTTGTTTTGTAATAAATCGATTTTTTTTTATCTCTTCCTCGACCTACAGACCTATTTTACGATACTTTCTGCTTTCCAGAAGCGCTCAGTGTGGGCGCATTATTCGAAAGATGGCGGCAAACGTGCGCCATTATGACTCATTACCAGACTCGGAATTAGTTTCTTTCGATTATGAGTACGATTTCTTTGATAATTATATATAATGAAAGTCAACCAATAGATCTGAAATATTCGTTTCAAATAACCTTGATGGTGATGATTCTTTAGTAAAAAAATCAAGAAAAAATGCATCATGGATAAAAGAAAATGTCACTCGCATTAAATAAATTGTGCAAGCCAATATAAGAGCAAAGGGTATTTAAAAAGTATCAGAGTTTGGGCTTAAAGTTTAACAAACTTATTTTGCAACCAGCCATGAAAAATCGCAATGTGATGCTGATGGTGGCTCAGTCAAAGGAAAGGCAAGACCAGCCATTTTGTAGGGACTATTAGACAAACAAATCAATAATTCCCTTGACTTTGTACTTTAGAGATGACTGACAAACTTATTCTTTCAAAGACTGAAGATCTGAAAAAAAATGTACAGAGAAATTATGTCAAATTTAGAACCAGTACCTATAACCAAAACATTTTTTTTATAAGATAACCAAATACTACTTAGTTGTAACTCCCTTTATTTATAGATTTTTCTCTAGATTTTTAATCAATTTTTTTTTCAGCAGCTTGCCGAAAGATTTTAAATAACCAGTATGGCTTGGTTAGCTTAGATTCAATGTAAGTAAGGCATTAGCTCGCCTCTCCACTGCGGCCAGCAGAGGCCTATTCTGGCTCACCTCTACGAACTATAATTCACCATACAATCCACACTTTTTGACGAAATCTATGGTTGATTTAGGTTAAGCTTCCTTGAAGTCGGTTATCTCGAGCTGTACGAAACCGAACGTACGAAGCTTATTTACAATTTTCGGGTTATTTTTGGCGATCTTGTCAGGAAAATTCTCGGGGATGACGTCCACGTCCAGGTTCCGGCACACCAGATGTCCGGGGGTTGTACGCCGATGCCATACTTGAATTCAGCGACCCAAAAAACCCCCGGGCTCCGAGTTTCTCTCTTTTTACGATCCTGAGCTTCAAGTCGGCTATGGGTCAATTTGAACATCATAATCGTGATCAGCGAACTTAAAACCCCGAGAAACCGAATTGGGCCAGTTCTGACACTTATTTACAAAGATCTAAAAGGCATCTCAAAAAATGCATTTTATGAATGCATTTTTGGCTGCAGCAATGCAATTTCCGGTTTGTATAAGATAAAAAGTAGGGGCATTTTTTTCCAAAATGGAATCGAATGCAAAAAACAATATTCCGATCCGTCTTAGT
The DNA here is from genome assembly GCA_963243735.1 of Neocrepidodera transversa. Classification (NCBI taxonomy): domain Eukaryota; kingdom Metazoa; phylum Arthropoda; class Insecta; order Coleoptera; family Chrysomelidae; genus Neocrepidodera; species Neocrepidodera transversa. The sequence goes on from OY725347.1 coordinate 9,389,570, forward strand.
CCGAAAAATTCCGAACTTTTTTGCTTTATTGCAAGCTACAGCTCGTTTGGTGATCTTCTGTACAACTTGCGTATTTGGCCTTCTAGCTTTTTATCTGTGAATTGAGGAATAAAAAAAATGTAGTTAAGCACATAAATAATATAAAATTATAATGAGCACGCCCATGTTCGGGCCGATGCGGATTTCGTAGTGCGCTGGTTTCCGAGAGAAAAATGAGTGTTGTAGTGAATTATAGGCAGATTTTCTTTCACATCTGGTTGAAATTGGTTCTAAAATAGCTGAGTCACGATCAATTTGAGGTGTTAATCGACGTTGGGAGGGAAAGTGGATTCAATTGAGGCATGGAAGTTCATTGCTTTTATATTTAACTTGAGCTTGTATTCGAGTTTTAGGGGTGTCGTTTTCAACCATGAATATGAATAATATTTGCTATGGAAATACGAAATGAAGTAATAATGTTCATAATAGGGTGGGGCATATTTATTCTGAATATATGTCTAAAATTTTTTAATATTGTGTTAAATTTATAATGTATTTAACTGGAATGTATATAACGTTTAAAATGTGTGGTATCCACCCTAAATTATTCCCGTCTCGCTGGAATATTTACACATCAAAGTCAAAGTGAGAAACTTTCAAGGACAATTGTTTTACACAAATTTAATTCTACCGTACCTGAATTTACAATGCAATCACACTAAAACATAATACTTTCTCACCCACTAGCCACTGGATAACTTCCAACTACTTTTCGAGTTAATTTAAATTTTAACATGGAATTATTCCATCCTGCTTTTCCGACTATAATTTGATTGAGTTGGTAGCCTTTCATTTTATATTCATCGCACGTGTTTTATAACTCAGCCTATGTCATTATTTAATTTATTCCAAAATTTATATATTTGCATTTTCAACCGATTGTTAAAGATTAGTTTAATTTTAAAACTACTAATGTTTAGTTAATTAGCAATTAACGTCTAAAGTAAAATATTCTACTGCGATTTGGAAAACTTTTATTTTACAATAAATAGAATAAAATACTATAAATAATAGTAAATTATAACAGTATCAAACTACTAATAATAATCGCTTATAGATGATGACCAAGTTTATTTTAATTTACTACTTCCCACCTCTACGTTTACTAATTCCAAATTATGATAACACAAGTGCGTATAAGAGTAGGGACACACGTATCGGATGGATTTGTCCGATACCAGCCCGATATCAGAACCGCACCCGTTATACGTATCGGACAGATTTGTCCGATATCGGTCCGATGCCGAGACAGCACATCAAGATCAGCAGGCAGTGCATTATTTAAAGTGCGTTCTTAGTTATATTGTAGTATTTTTATACAAAGATTTATTATAACGTATATTTATAATGAATCGAAAAAAAAGTGATGATAATGAGGCTACTGCACCGGCGAAGTCATCGCCGAAGTCAGCAGAAAAATGGCCGTGTGGGTGCACTCAATCACTCAAAGTAGACGTCTTGCTGGTGCTGATAAATTCTTCAAGTACTTTGGAATGTCCATTCCTTCTTTTCACGAGTTACACAACAAATTGAAGAACGTTCTTTGCCGCCAAGACACTGTAATGAGACATTGTATTGAACCTATGCAGATGCTTGCAGTAACAATACAGTAATAGTAGATTACATACCGAGTCGGAAATGCATAATTACTGTCGATGGCAAATATGGAACACCGAGGAGCTCGCGCCGAGGTGATCTATTCTAATCTTTTGTCCCATAAGATACGTGGAGATTCTACAGCAATTATTAGTAATTCATTGTCAATTTGAATACTAGTTTCGGCCATTGCTAATGTAATTAAATAAATAAACTTTGAAGATATTGTACACACAGCAAAGAAATAAACAATAATAATCTATCACTTCAAAGAGCACCGGTTGGCTGTCGGCTCGGCATGTGTGGCAGCTCCAGTACATTTAAATCTCCCATCAACATCCATCCGATAACCGATATCGGATGGTTGTAGTGGGAGAGCCGACAGTCGCCCGACACAAAGCAGTCGGTCCGACCTTGGGTATTCTCACCCAATACGTATGAATGGTTCTACTTAAACCCATGCAACACAACCCCCTGCACCCGATATCGGACAAATTCATCCGATACGTGTGTCCCTATACTAAAATGTATATAACGACTATCTTTCGTTATCTTAGTGTATGAATGCACGTATCGGATGGATTTGTCCGATATCGTGTGCAGGAAGTTGTGTTGCATGGGTTTAAGTGGAACCATTCACACGTATAGGGTGAGAATACCCGGCATCCGACCGACTGCTATGTGTCGGGCAGCTGTCCAACTACGACCATCCGATATCGGTTATCAGATGAATTCTGGTGGGAGATGGAAATGTACTGGGGCTGCCACACATGCCGAGCCAACAGTCATCCGGTGCTCTTTGAAGTGATGGATTATTATTGTTTATTTCATTGCTGTTTATTTATTTATTTATTTAATTATATTAGCAATGGCCGAAGCTAGTATTCAAATTGACAATGAATTACTAATAATTGCTATAAAATCTCCACCCCTCTTATGGGACAAAAGATTAGAATAGATCACCTCGGCGGGAGCGCCTCAGTTATCTATATTTACCCTCGACAGGAATGATACATTTCCCGACTCGGTATGTAATCTATTATTACCTTATTGTTACTGCAAGCATCTGCACATGTTCAATACAATGTCTCAATACAGTGTCTTGGCGGAAAATAACGTTCTTCAATTTGTTGTATAACTCGTAAAAAGTAGTTGAAGAATTTATCTTCATGTTCTTGTAGTTCGCTGAATAAAACATAAAACGCACCAGCAAGACGTTTACATTGAATTATGAGCCAATATACACGTCTATTTTTCTGCTGACTACGGTGATGACTCCGCCGGTGCATTAACCACATCATCATCACTTTTTTTCGATTCATTATAAATATACGTTTTAATAAATTTTTGTATAAAAATGTCCGATACGTGTGACGGGTGCGGTGCCGATATCGGATACATTCATCAAATACGTGTGTCGGTGGTCTTTACTGAAATTAGTCATTACTGTCTACAAAGTCTAACATTTTACATGAAATTTAGAATTAAGAAATATCAAGAAAATAATAATAATTTGCGATTTATACTTCTTAATCAAGAATTTTTCTTTTTTTTCACTTGTTATTTGTAATCACCTTCAGCTGTCTCTCTAATCAATTTCCGGTAGTAGTCAGCTAGTATTGACGGATTTCATGGGCCCTGTAATCTTTTTCCATTATCGATATATTTTGGTGGAATCGTTCACTTACATCAACTCAGTTGGTAGGAAAAAAATATGAGAGGAAAAATAAATGATACTTTCATAGGAGATTGTTCACGAGCTGTAACATAATTTTCACATCTTCTTTTGCCTAAAAAAACCATAAACAACTGCTCTAAAAGATTTCCATGCCTGTTTTACAAAACTCTGTAAAAATGAATCAAAGTTTTGGTCCTTTAGAATCTCTTTAATTTTAGGGCCAATAAAGATTTCTTCTTTCATCTTGGCCCTGCTTAGGTAATCGAATACTGGTCTAACGCTCTTTGCGTCTTCAACCGGTCTTTTGGTGCATTAGTTAAATTTTCGGATTGTCTTGGGCGCCACCTTCCGTTTATAGTGTGAAGCCCACTTGCAAAGAAAAATATAACCCAGTGATCGTTATGGAATCGAAAAGGCGTTAGCAGCGAGAAGGGCGTAGGGATTTTAATCGGTATATCAATTCTTTTAATATAAAATCGCTCAACAAAAATCGGATGTTCCCAAATTATATTTTTACCATTGCCATACACTCATGGACGTGCCCAAACCGTATATCATTGTAATATGAGTGAGGAAGATGGCGTATAGGTTCGGTCTTGCACTATCTGTAAAATGAGAAAGATTGACCGAAGTATCGTTTAATCTCTTTCTCTCGAAATAGCATTATCGTAAAAAAACGTAAAAAAACATCACAAGTGGTAAACACCTATAAAAACCTTAAAAATCGTAAAATATCGTAAAATATCGTAAAAAATCGTAAAAAATCGTAAAAAATCGTAAAAAATCGTAAAAAATCGTAAAAAATCGTAAAAAATCGTAAAAAATCGTAAAAAAATCGTAAAAAATCGTAAAAAATCGTAAAAAATCGTAATAAATCGTAAAAAATCGTAAAAAATCGTAAAAAATCGTAAAAAATCGTAAAAAATCGTAAAAAATCGTAAAAAATCGTAAAAAATCGTAAAAAATCGTAAAAAATCGTAAAAAATCGTAAAAAATCGTAAAAAATCGTAAAAAATCGTAAAAAAATCGTAAAAAATCATAAAAAATCGTAAAAAATCGTAAAAAATCGTAAAAAATCGTAAAAAATCGTAAAAAATCGTAAAAAATCGTAAAAAATCGTAAAAAATCGTAAAAAATCGTAAAAAATCGTAAAAAATCGTAAAAAATCGTAAACAATCGTAAAAAATCGTAAAAAATCGTAAAAAATCGTAAAAAATCGTAAAAAATCGTAAAAAATCGTAAAAAATCGTAAAAAATCGTAAAAAATCGTAAAAAATCGTAATAAATCGTAAAAAATCGTAAAAAATCGTAAAAAATCGTAAAAAAATCGTAAAAAATCGTAAAAATTCGTAAAAAATCGTAAAAAATCTAAAAAAACAAAAAAAAATTGTAAAAAATCGTAAAAAAACCGTAAAAAATCGTGAATAATCATAAAGAACCATAAAAACTGGCACAAATAGTGAAAAACCGTAACAAGTTGTAAAAAATGGCAATAATCGTAAAAAATCGTAACAATCCGTAAAAACCTTAAAAAATCGTAAAAAACTTACAAAAGATCGTAAAAAACCGTAACATGTCGTAAACACTCCTAAAAAGTGGTTAAAAGTCGTAAAAATCCATACAAAATTGAAAAAAAAGCTGCAAAAAATCATAACCGATCGCAAAAAGTCGTAAAAAATTGTAAAAAACCGGAAAAAATTGTAATAATCCGAAAAAATATGTAAAAAATCGTAAAAAACTGTAAAAAATTGTTAAAAACCATAAAAAATTGTAAAAAAGTGTAAAAAATTGAAAATAATTGTAAGAAATTGTAAAAAATTGTAAACGTGAAAAATCGAAAAAACTGGAAAAACCTGGAACAAATGAAAAAAGGGATAATATCGGGAAATATAAAAAAACGCGAATAAATTAGAAAAAATCGAAAGAAATGAAAAAAAAATCGAAAAAAATCGGAAAAAATTGGAAAAAACAAAAAAAAGACGAAAAAAATGGGGAAAGATGGGAAGATTTAAAAAAAAGACGAGGCAAAACCGGAAAAAATTTAATTTATTTACATCTGTTTAGAAAACTAAAATGTCTTCTTAGCGTTAATTCCATAAATTTGGTGTTGCGTATAGTTCTTGTGTTTTATTTTTAAAGTGAATTTTTCGGGCCGAAGTACTAAAAACATCATATTTATTACCTCGCGTAATATTTTTATTTCAAATAATTTCTTTAAAAATTTTTGTTTATATTTTTACTTTCCCTTCTAGGAGGTGGGTCCCGACCAACCTGCTAGAAGGGAAAGTATTGTGAACGAGCTAAAAAAAATTTCGAGATAAAAACGGAAATATCCATTTTCGGGTCCTCTGAGACGATTAAGACCATTTCCAGATGTAAGTCTGTCTGTCTGTCTGTTTGTCTGTCTGTGCATATGTTTGTGTGTATTCTTCCACGATATAGAGCATACGTTTAATCCGATTGAGCTGAAATTTGGTATAGGGGTTTGGGTTACCTGTCGGAAGAACCCATTAGTTTTTCTACGACATCTGTCAAACGGAAGTGTCACTATCAAAAAACGACAGATGCAATGTGTCACGGAATTCGATTTACAATATGTCATTTTAAAGCCCTTGAGAAACTCTATTCAGAACAATTCAAAATAATTTCTCCAATTGTCACCTGTCAAAAATGAAAAAATGTCAAACGTTGAAACTTTAACATTAAGTATCTGAAAAAAAAATATTCGTGGATACGCATCGGGAAAGTTTTTTTAAGTAGTTGTAAATTTAAATAGATTTTTAATCACACTTTTCGGCTGATTGATTGATTTCCATAAATTCATGGTCACAGCTTTTCTATTAACGAAAATTTTCTATTTAATAATTGTGATTATTTAAATCACTACTATATAAACATTTTTCTTTACTAATTGTTGCGATATCTATACTTACTTATTTATAATAAATTGTTAAATTTAGTTATTTTTTACAAAAAGTAATTACATAACTCACTACTCTAATAAATATAAATTACAAACTTTTGTTTTGTTTATAGTAGACTGAAACTACTATCACGTATTTTATCATTTTATACCCGTCTTAAAATAAACTCCATCTCTGGATTTCCACTGCGGATATACAGAGAACGTTAACTTCAAGTTCTTTTGAGAATTTGGCACGTCCCACTTCCAATTTAACTGATGGATATTAAGAAATAAGGCGAAAAAATCTTGCGTCATGTTTCATAAACGTAAGTCGGTGATTTAGACTAATTGAATACGAACTTTCTTTGTTCAAAACAAAAATCGAAATTCATTTATAAAAACTACGAGCTTTTGAAGGTTTTGTTGGGAATTCGATCATTTTTTTTTAAACAAGTAAAAATAATTTAAATTTTTACTTTCCCGGACCCATCAAAGGGAAAGTAAGGTGAACGAGCAAAAAAAAATCGAGATATCCATGGAAATATCCATTTTGAGGTCCCCCAAGAAGATTGAGACCATTTCCAGCGTATGGTCTGTCTGTGTGTCTATGTGTCTGTGTGTAATCATCCACGATAACTGCCGAACCGTTTGACCAATCAAGCTGAAATTTGGTATGGAAGGTCAGTGTGTGCCTAGAATGCGACCATTAGATTTTGGTTTATTTTTACTTTTTTTTACATTTTAAGGACAAACGATACACTTTGGTGCAAAATATTGTAGTACAAAGTTTTAGAGCATAAAATTCCCCATAACTTTTGTTTCAAACTTTTTCCACAATTTCCAATAATTGCGCCACTAGAGGGCGCGTAAAAAATGTGCATTTATGTTTTCTCTAGTTTTTCTTGATTTTGAGGACAAATAATACACTTTAGTGCAACATGTTATAGTACAAAGTTTTAGAGAATAAAATTCTCTATAACTTTTGTTTTAAACTTTTTCCACAATTTCCAATAGTTGCGCTACTAGAGGGCGCGTAAAAAATGTGCATGTATGTTTTCTCTAGTTTTTCTTAATTTTGAGGACAAACAATACACTTTAGTGCCACATGTTGTAATACAAAGTTTTAGAGCATAAAATTCCCTACAATTTGTGTCTTCAGCTTTTTCCACAATTTCCAATAGTTGCGCCACTAGAGGGCGCGTAAAAAATGTGCATGTATGTTTTCTCTAGTTTTTCTTGATTTTGAGGACAAACAATACACTTTAGTGCCACATGTTGAAATACAAAGTTTTAGAGCATAAAATTCCCTACAATTTGTGTCTTCAGCTTTTTCCACAATTTCCAATAGTTGCGCCACTAGAGGGCGCGTAAAAAATGTGCATGTATGTTTTCTCTAGTTTTTCTTGATTTTGAGGACAAATAATACACTTTAGTGCAAAATATTTTCATACAAAGTTTTAGAGCATAAAATTGCCTACAATTTTTTTCTTTAGCTTTTTCCACAATTTCCAGTAATTGCGCCACTGGAGGGCGCGTAAACAATGTGCATGTATGTTTTTTCTAGTTTTTCTTGATTTTGAGGACAAACAATACACTTTAGTGCCACATGTCGTAATACAAAGTTTTAGAGCATAAAATTCCCTACAATTGGTGTCTTTAGCTTTTTCTATAATTTCCAATAGTTGCGCTACTAGAGGGCGCGTAAAAAATGTGCACGTATGTTTTCTCTAGTTTTTCTTGATTTTGAGGACAAACAATACACTTTAGTGCCACATGTTGTAATACAAAGTTTTAGAGCATAAAATTCCCTACAATTTGTGTCTTCAGCTTTTTCCACAATTTCCAATAGTTGCGCTACTAGAGGGCGCGTAAAAAATGTGCATGTATGTTTTCTCTAGTTTTTCTTGATTTTGAGGACAAATAATACACTTTAGTGCAAAATATTTTCATACAAAGTTTTAGAGCATAAAATTGCCTACAATTTTTTTCTTTAGCTTTTTCCACAATTTCCAGTAATTGCGCCACTGGAGGGCGCGTAAACAATGTGCATGTATGTTTTTTCTAGTTTTTCTTGATTTTGAGGACAAACAATGCATTTTAGTGCGAAATTTTCTGGTGCAAAGTTGTAAAGCATTAAATTTTCTTTATCTCTTATGTTCAACTTTTTATCGAATTCCTCATAGTTTCGCCGCTAGATGGAGAGAAAAATACTCATTTAGGATTTTCCATTTTTTTTATGCTCTTTAGTGCAAAATGTTTCAGTGCAAAGTTATAAAGCATAAAATTCCCCATACAACGTGCGCATGCGCAGCTTATGTCATTATCAACATTGAAATATCAATTCGGTAGACGTATTTACAAGACTTCTTTGTGTTCTAATTATTATAAAACTAATTTGTCTAATACTTTTTTAATCGGACCTAACGGGATGGACCTGGAGGGGGTTGAAATTTCAAAATAATTTATATCTTCGTCATTTTCAAAAATATTGAAACAGGTCACAAGACTTTTTTTGTGTTCTAATTATTATAAAACTAATTTGCTTGAAAATTTTTTTCATCCGACCTACGGGGATTGAACTGAAGGGGGTTGAAATTTGCAAAAAAAATTAATATCTCCGCTATTTTCAAACATATTGAAACAGTTCATAAAACTTGTTTTATGTTCTAATTATTATAAAATTAATTTGTTTGAAGCTTTTTTTAATCGGATCTAAGTGGATGGAACTGGAGGGGGTTGAAATTTCAAAAAATTCATATCTCCGCTACTTTTAAATATATTGAAACAGGTCATTAGACTTTTTTCATATCCTACTTATTATAAAATTTATTTGTTTGAAACTTTTTTCGATCTGACCATATCGTGGAGTGGGGAAGGATGCTCAAATTTAGACAATAGAAATCTACCTCCCCTGTGGACCCTACTGACAAGATTTTTTTTTTATCACTATTAAATTTGTCTGCTTAATAAAAAATATATTTACAATCTAATACATAACTGAAGTTCCTCAACTAAGTATATTGAGCTTAATGCTTTAATAATAAAAGATAAATATGTTTTACAACAAGTTTTACATTTTTATAAAAAGTAATCAAAGATTTTTCTTTGATTATAGAATATGCACCAGAAATGAATATTTTTAATAAGAAATCAAATAATTATTCAATATGTATATATAATAATTTATTAACTTATATATAATGTAATATAAAAGGCAAAGAGAATTCTTAATCTATATCTTTTCTACTCGATAAACGAAGCAGGTAGAAGAGATGAAAGAATGATAATGAGAAACCCTTTTGGTTGTCTAATTAAAAGTTTTTCTTAGAAACTCCTCCGACTTTCTTTCCTGTTCTTATTTTAATTAAAGTTTTACACCTAATTTTGAAATACTCGTTAGCCCAAGTACTAAAACTAAGAGCACAACCAATATTCATCAGAATTCTATGAGAAATTAAATGAAAAATAAAAAGGAAATGTTTTTGGTAGGTTGATCATTACCTCGTTGAAAAGGTTGAATATTCAGATTTAGCTCTTAAGAGACGGAGAATATTTAATTGCTCAAAACTGAATTAAAAATTTGTTTTCATTAAAATATTTTCAGAAGTCCAAAAATATCCTTTTCAATTAAAATAATCTGTAGGTAAGAGCTAACATTAAAAAATTAATTACTTATAATCTCATTATCTTCCAAATTATCTGATTCTTTTTAAAAATAATATTCATTTTACGGCCATATAATCATAACATAAAAATCGAGTCAATTACTCCTAAAAGCGTTTCATGTTACAAAGATTGACACCATTCGGTATAATAAAAAACGCTATTAAATATTTAATAACATAAAATGGACATAAAGATTCATGTTAAACCATCATCGCTTTCTTACTATAATATTTAATACCTTTATTTGTACCGAACCAAGAATAAAAAGTTAGTGTGGGGTCCAAAAATAATATATTGAAGATTATCCATAAAATAAAATCCTTTAAACTTAATAATATTAAACTTTCAGTTCATAATAATGTCCGTTATTGTACATTTTATTATTTTATAATCTAAAAATAGATTTAAAATCAACATAATATTATTTCGTCTTTCTCTCAGACTTTTTTCTGTCTGCTTGTAAAGTACAGTTAACAAAAATAAAATACACAAGCGACTGTTGCTATGCAAGCTTATCTTTCTCTTGTATTGTCCCATCATTATAATTTTATATTTTTACTAGCTTTTTCCCGCGACTTCGTCCGCGTTAATGTTGAAATTTCCTTCTTTTATCTGTTTCCTTGTCCTACTTTTTAAATTTTGTGATGAATATTGTATTGAATATTGAACAAATATGCTAAAAAACCCAAAAAATGGAAGAAGATGCAAGAAAACGAACAAAAAATGAGGAAAAATGCAAAAAAAATACAAACATATACAATGATATGCATAATAATATATGAAAAGCAAAAAATGAACTTAAAAATGATAAAAATTCTAAAAAAATAGCAAAAGTGTTAGAAGAAATTGTAAAAAATGTTTAAAAAAATGCCTAAAAAATCTAAAAAAAAAAGTAAAAAAATGTTAAAAAAAAGTAAAATAATGCTAAAAACGCTAAAATTACAAAAAAAAATCCTAAAAAATAAAAAAAAATGTAAAAAAAATCGATAAAAAAAATAGAAAAAATTCGAACACAAACAAATGCACAATAACACATGAAAAGCAAAAAATGTACTAAAAAATGTTAAAAGTTCAAAAAAAACTGAAAAGTTTAAAAAAGTGATATAGGAAATTGTAAAGAAATGCTGGAAAAAAATAAAATAATGCCAAAAAATGCTAAAAGTGCAAAAAATGCCAAAAAATTAGAAGGAAATGAAAAAAGATTCCAAAAAATCTAAAAAAAGTCAAAAAATGCTGAGAAAATTAAAGTAATGTTAAAAACGTTAAAAATGCCAATAAATCCCAAAAATTAAAAAAAAAACAAAAAAATGCAAAAAAAATACAAACATATGCAATGATATGCATAATAATATATGAAAAGCAAAAAATGAACTAAAAATGATAAAAATTCTAAAAAAAAAAGTAAAAGTGTTAGAAGAAATTGTAAAAAATGCCTAAAAAATTTAAAAAAAAAAAGTAAAAAAATGCTAAAAATGCTAAAATTACAAAAAAAATCCCAAAAATAAAAAAAAAATGGAAAAAGAAAAAAAAAATGAAAAAAATTCGAACACAAACAAATGCACAATAACACATGAAAAGCAAAAAATATGCTAAAAAATGTTAAAAGTTCAAAAAAAAACTGAAAAGTTAAAAAAAGTGATATAGGAAATTGTAAAGAAATGCTGGAAAAAAGTAAAATAATGCTAAAAATGAAAAAAAATGCAAAAAAAATGCAATAAAAAATGCCAAAAAATCTAAAAAAAGTAAAATAATGTTAAAAAATGCCAAAAGTGCAAAAAATGTCAAAAAATTAAAAAGAAATAAAAAAAGATTCCAAAAAATCTAAAAAAAAGTCAAAAAAAGCTGAAAAAATTAAAATTTTTCTAAAAACATTGAAAATGCAAAAAAAACCCAAAATGTAAAAAAAAACAAAAAAAGCAAAAAAATGCAAAAAAAACTCAAACATATTGTTGCGAATTACCCTATATTTCACTATTGAAATAGACGAATTACTTTGTATTTTTTTTGTGTATTGCTAGATTTATTATTTTTTTGACAAGTGAGTTTGAATTATGATGTTTGATAATTATTGATTTTTTAATGTAATTTTTGGAAATACATTTACGATTGGAATTATATTGGAAGTTTCCTTTGCGTCTGATTAAGAAATCCATTTCAACGATCGTATTCCTTGACCGGTTAGGTCATCGAATTCGTAATACATATGCAAATAAATGCACAAAAATACTTGAAAAGCAAAATGAGCTAAAAAATGATAAAAATTCTAAAAAAAAGCAAATAAAGTTTAAAAAACGTTAAAAGAAATTGTAAAAAATGTCAAAAATATTTGAAAAAGTATTCGTGGATACTCGTCGGGAAGGTTTTGGGGCGACACAACCGATTTTTTTGTTTTTGACAGGTGACAATTTTAGAAATAATTTCGACTGTTCTGAATAGAGTTTTTCAAGGGCTTTCAAATGACATATTGACAAATGACATATTGCATGTCAAATTCCGTGAGATATTGCATCTGTCATTTCAGCTCAATCGGATTAAACGTGTGGCCTCTATCGTGGAAAAATACAGACGCACAGACAGACCGACAGACAGACAGACTTCCATCTGGAAATGGTCTTAATCATCTCAGGTGACTTCAAAATGGATATTTCCATCTTTATCTCAAAATTTTTTATTGCTCGTTTACAATACTTTCCCTTCTCGGAGGTGGGTCGGGAAAGTAAAATATTTGTATTCCCTCAGGGGGGAGAGCTACACCCCTCTAAAAGAATCACCCTGTATGTTTTTGGTTGACGCACTTACTCGAGCAGGTCAATATTTGTTTAACCCCAATTTTGAACTCCTTAAAGTGCGAATTTTCAAAATTCCTTTCTTAGTGCTCCCCTACACTACCAAAGGAAACTACCCTGAAAATTTCACGTCTCTGTCACTTCTGGTTTAGGCTGTGCGTTGATTGTCAGTCAGTCAGCGACACGACAATTTTATATATATATATATATATATATATATATATATATATATATATATATATATATATATACGTGCCCAACTATTATTACGAAGCCCATAAGGTGCTACAGATAATCCGAAGCCCAGCCTAATATTGTAAAATGCTCTGTATATTTTGGGCATATTAGAAGGTAATAAAAATAAGAAGGAAAATTCTCTTCGAGGGGTAACTTATTTCAATATACATAATTTAGGATATTTTACAAATTCAAGGAGTCCCGAGAGAATACTACGTATTGTACTAGACCCAACTGTATAAAATGTATATATTTTTTCAATTACATGAAGCCCAGCGATGTTGCCAAATTTTCTGTTTAATAAATAATGTATGATGCATTATTATTAGGAATAAAGACTGTCTCTTGCGAAAGATTAAATTAATTATTCAGCTAAAATATTTAAATAATATTGGCTTTTACATAAGATAAGTAATATGACAAAACATAACTTTTTATTGGTTTAATATAATATACTAATTCGGTACATTCTATAAGGAAAACTAAAATTTTCTAACACTAAAAAACATAATAAAAAATACTTCTTAAAAATAGTGTACACTGGGCACAAGAATTCTTTAATTTTTTAATCGAAAAGTAAATTGTCAATCTATGCATTGATAAAATATAAAATATAATTTAGTTTAGTGATCGATTAAAATTGCAAAAAAACCTGATATACAGGGTGTTTTTTTAAAAAGTTTCCACCCCCAATTAAGGCTTACCCAATAATTTTTGATTTGAGGGGGACAAAATTTTTGATAACAAACATCACTCTAACGTCAACCCCCTTCACCTTATGTAATGTTTTTTACAAAGGGTATGATTTGAATTCTGCATTGAATTACCTTTCCTCTGATGTGCCACACTTGGTGTATCGCCATTCAAATTTTCATGTTACGGGGTGGGGGTGAAGGGGGTTAAGGTAGAGCGACAAATTTTGTCAAAAATTTCGTTTCCTTTAAATCAAAAGTCGACGTGTCTCACTATTTTTCTCAAAAATTATTGTGCGAGAGTAAAGTGAGGGTAGGAAAAAACACCCTGTATTTCTGTTTAGGGAGGTAGTAAAAAAAATAAACTTAGTGATTTGAATTCTGCATTGAATTACCTTTTCCCTGATGTGCCACAAATGGTATGTTCCCTATTTAAATTTTAAAGTTCAGGGGCGAGGGGTGAAGGGGGTTGACGTTAGAGTGATGTTTGTTATCAAAAATTTTGTCCTCCTCAAATCAAAAATTATTGGGTAAGCCTCAATTGGGGGTGGAAACTTTTTAAAAAACACCCTGTAGAGGTTATTTTTTTTTTTTAATTTTTGAACAAAATTGTTCAATTTTTGTAATTATATCGGTCGAAATATTTTTATAGCAATTTTTTTAAGTAATGTATGACGCGTTATACCTTTTTTGAAAGAGCTTTTGCTCGTTCCAAGGATGAATATTAATGGTCTATTGGGTGGTGAAAAATAATAAATTAATAATTAAATCAAATTCATTTAAATAGAAAATAAGTTGCTGTAGCCTCTCCTCAAAATTAAAAAAATTATATTTTTGACATTTCTTACTTGTAAACACACAGTTGGGATTTCTTAAATACAACTAATAAAATTACTTTAACAGAGAAACAAGAAAGAAAATAAGAATTTGAATTTTTTGTTTGAATAAGAAATTTTCTAGTTTCCAAGCAAGACTTGTCAAAAAGAACAAGATGCTTTACCCATTTAATTTTCTTTTTAAATCAACTGAATTTATTCACTTTTTAACATTTCTTATCACCCTGTAAATATTTGAATATATTATTGGAAATTAAGATAAAAGTTTTTTTAATCGATTTAAAAAAAATTAGAGGTGACTTTACTACTTTGACAAAGGTGATTTTAAAATCTTGACAGTTATGTCAACAATCAGTTTCAGGATTTTTAAAAAAGTCATTTTAGGGTCAGTTGTATATGTTACGTTTATAGTATAGTTTAAAACGATAAAAAAAGGTAAATTGATTCAGCTCAAAATATATTATGGGTTCGTTCCACGAATAGAATTTGAAATATATCAGAAGTAAAATATTAAAAAAAAAAAAATTTGAACGCCAGTCAGTTGATTTCTTGGTGTAATTAGAAACAATTGACAAAGAAAGTATGATATATTTCAAAATCCGTCCTTTCTTTTTTTTTGGGTTAAGGAAATTAAACTCAAATGAAACGTTAGATTTGTTTATTTGACGAGAATAATTCAAGAGATTTTTCTTTTTTTTTCAATAAAAACTTGGCTCCATTTATGTAGAGAGTCTTGGTATTGTAGGCGCAAGCTGTCCTATTCCTAGCTGTCCCGTCTCAGTTGTCCAGAAAAACTTATTGGACCCGGCAGACTTGACTGTCAGACGTGGGAACCAGCGGAAAATTGACAATTACCAAGAAAAACCAAAAACCCCTATAAATAAAAGGGAGGCAAGAGAGAAATCTTCAGTAGAAAACACTGGCAATATAAAGATATACAAAGTCTATTTTTGATATTAAATAGATAAATGGCAGGTTCTTAGCATGGGAAGACAATTTATATAAATGCCGAGAGAAGAAGGGGGAACATGACGCGGAGGAAGAGGAAAGGGAAAATCAAGCGAACATGAAACTATAAAATATACAGAGTAGAGGAAGAATGAAAATACAGGGCGGCACAAGAAAACGTAATATAAGGTTTAAACTGTAATTTAAACATCAAGTTTAAACCGATGAAAATTAAAAATATTTCTTGAATATGTTCCAGTTAAAGAATGGGTGCCTAGCTTCAGATTACATTGGTTCGAAAAATTTGTTGAATTAATATCTCAACGAAGGCTCTTGAAATCCTGAACCTATTATTCATAAATTCTTGATGAAAGAAAAATTCGAGGTCTTCTTGGGTTTTACACAATATTTATAACATCTATATCTTCTTCATTATCAAATAATATATCTTCAATTATTTCCAAAATATACATTTTGAAAATTTAATTATGTTTGAAAAATCGTGTCAAGAGAATAACAAATATTTGATAGGTTATAATACTGACATGTTATACGAAGTATACTAATTTTCAATCTGCGCATGTGTTAACCGAAGCTTGAAGTTTAACTGGCCCTCCATCCATCAGTTGACAGTTAAACTCGGACTGTCAGTCACAGATACCTATACAACGAACTTTATTCATTAATCCAAAGTTTAACTGACATTTGAACTTTAAACTGAACCCATACAAATTTATTAAAATTCGAAATATCCGAAGAATTCGAAAAACATATTAAAGAATATTTTAAAAATTTTCAATAAAAGAAATGGTATAATATTGTTTAACGGATTATTTGCTTGGATTAAAGAATATTCACCTGGTTTACTCACTTAAGAGAACATTAATAATTCACGTTAATTTTCTCTAATCATATTATGTCCAGAATGGGCTACTTTTGTATAACGAAATCTAATATACATGATGATATGTAGTTATTACTTATTAAATGACTAATATGATACCTTAAATAACTTTGCACAAATTTACTTTTTCTTTAAGAAATAGCAGATTAAAATAAATAATGACGTACTACCTGAGATTTGATTGAATTGGCTCATTATAAATATTTATATAACGTCAGTTTGAAAACCAAAATTTGTTTACGTCTTTATCTTTATGCTATATCGATTGTGATTTTTTATTTGTGATTGTGGGAGTGTTCTGAAAAATGGAGAATGAATATATAAAAGCTACATCAAATAATCTGCCTAATGTGGATTATTTTATGATACACGATTATAAAAGTCGATGAAATTTAAATTTAGGTAAGCCTGCAGTTTAAGTATGTGAGATGTGTGTTGCTAAGGCACAATCACAATAAACCAAATTTTTCTGCCTTTGGATGTTATTTCTCATTAACTATTAACGAAAGCCACTCAAAATCGATATACCGATTATTTTACCTGTACCACCAAATACAATATGTGGTCGAGTAGACATTTTCAAACTAAATCTGCAAAATGGGAGGAGTTACAGGTAGTACGTCATAACCGGCGAAATTTGAAAATAGAAGTCAGTAGGGCCCAAAACCGTTAAGATTTAAAATTATTAATCAGTGTAGATAATACATTTTGACCTTATACATTCAAAAATAATTTAAAAAAAATTACAAAAGTTGCACATTTAGAGGGAAGCCTATGCATGATTAAAATTGTACTTTTATACATCGGTAAGCTAAAATTTTAATTTTCTATTCGTCATTTGTAATAATTCGTGATTAAGTATCCCCAACACTCTATATCCTAAACTTTCACATATTAATTTTGCCCACTTTGCCCTAATTAGCCGTGTAAAAGAATGAATATCAACTTTTGGCGGGAAAAGTTGTATACATCAGGGATTTTAATTAATTTGTTAGTTATATAAAAGAAAGTTCCTGTATTTTAAAAATAACTGAAGCACATTAACTTATTAAAACTAAAGTTAGTGACAGCTACCATTTTGCGCCGTAGCCATTTGCACTAAACGTTTGCTTCTTTGCATTATAATAATTCACTTGCGCTGCACAAATATTAAATAACCGCTCTTACTTTAAAAATGATTAAAACAGACCAAAGACACAACAAAAGATGTTGCCAAATCAAAAGGGCCTAGAATTACAATACAGATAATAATAGGGCTCGAAAAATCGGTAAAATATATTTAAAGTGTGCAAATTATATACGAAACGGCTACCCTGCCTCCTAGCGTTGGATGTTGTGTACTATGACGTGGCTATTTGGATAGGAACAGTCAGCTTAGGAAGCCCAATCGAAAATTCTATAAATAACTTTAGATATATAGGTCCAACCTCAGGATTCATTTATACACGCTTATCTATAGGAAGCCCGAAGTCGGGCTTCGTATGTCGGTGTTGGGCTTCGTATTAGCTGAGGTTCATAGAGTTTTTGGCTTCGTATTGATGGTTAGTACGTCTATATATATATATATATATATATATATATATATATATATATATATATAGATTTCAACGTTTATATTGGTTTTACTTCTACCCAAGAAGTTTGGTCCTTCGAAATTCTGGATTTATGTTAACACGTTCGCCGCCTAGTATTTTTCCAATAATTATATTACAGTAAAGTAACTGGTCGATAATTATTTGCTGATAAAGTAGTACTGAGTTGATTGTGCTGTAGACAAAAACCTAACCTAACCTAAAGGTAAAACAATAAACCAATAAAAAAATGATTTGAAAATTTAAAAATTGTCAAGAAAGGAAGAAAAAATCTTGGAAAAAAATTTCAATAAATAATACAGCGATAAAACAAATTCAAAAAAATAAATTTCGAAAAAGAAATCGAAAAATATAAAATCGAAAAAAAAAATAACGAAAAAAAAATATTCAAAAAACGTAGTTCGAAAAAAATGGGTAGACGCTATTTTATTATATTTGACCATTTAATTCATAATGGCGGAAAATCTTACCTATAGGAATCTGATTATACTGGACTAATAATACAAAAACAACAACGGGCAAGTTAGTTTCAATAAAATAAACAATACTGTTATTTTATTTATTTTACCTATTTCACAACTATTTTTCAATATTAAAAGAAAAATTATCAATGAAATTTTAATAAACTGTTAATAAATTCATAAGGTGAATTCGTATTTCATGTGGTCGACGTAATGTGGAATAAAATAACTGTAAATCAAATATCACATAAAAGAAAAACTATTTGAGGTTTATATAAGCGATCTTAAATCAATAAAATTATGAAATTTCATACTAATAAATTACTGAAAAAACAAATTTAATATTATGGTAAATAAACTAAATACAACAGCAAAAGTAAATTTAAATATTTTATTAATTTTTTATGAACAGTGGGGAATAAAATAAATTTTGTTACAAGGTGTTTCATGTTCCATTTTTTTTTTTTTTTAACTGTTTCTAGGAACAAAAATATATTTAAACATTTTGGCATTGGTTGAATTTTATTTTAAAAAAAACTAAATTTTAAGAAATCCAAAATTTCGAAACTTTCAAAAATATAGAAGAAAAATTGTTCGATAATTTCGAAAAATAAACAAAAGTGTCTAGGAATTCAAAAATTTTGATAATTTCAAAAACATATCGAAAATTTCGAAACATTGAAAAAATATTCAAAAATTCTAAAATTTTAAAACTTTCTAATAATTTTCAGAAAAAAAACTAAATTTTAAGAATATTAAAATTTCAAAAATATAAAAGTAAAATATTTCTAAAATTTCAAAAAATAAATAGAAATGTACAGAACATTTTTAATTATATTCAAAATTTTGAAAATTTCAATAATTTAAATATTTCGATAATTTTAAAAATTTCAATAAATATTTTAAAAATTAAAGATATCAAAAATATATAGAAAATTTCAAAAATAAATCAAAAGTTAAAAAAACATTAAAATATTATCAGAAATTTTCAAAAATTGCAAAAATTTCTAATATAACATAAGTAAAATATTGCGAAAATTTCAAAAAATAAATAAAAATGTCTACAATCTTTTAGAATATACTGAGAATTTTGAAAATTTCAAAAATTCAAATATTCCAATAATTTTAAAAATTTCAAAAAATATTTTAAAAATAATATCAGACATTTTCAAAAATTTCAAAAATATAAAAAAAATCAAAAATTTTTAATAATTTTCAGAAGTAAAAAAGCTAAAAATTAAATTTAAAATTTCAAAAATATATAAGTAAAATATTTCTAAAATTTCAAAAAATAAATAGAAATGTCCAGAACATTTTTAATTATATTTCAAATTTTGAAAATTTCAATAATTTAAATATTTCAAAAAATATTTTAAAAATTAAAGATAAGGTAAGGTGGGGCAAGTGTGAATTTGGGGTAAGTGTGAATTTGCCTAATATCTTTGCTAAACCAGGCGACAGCCTAGTGCCATCTAGTGAGGAATAGCTCATGCTTATAATGGATCCATAACAATCATTTAAAATGAAAAAGAGATCTGGCGAATTCGAAATATATTCCTTATTTTCCTAACCTACAATTCATAACCCTGAACGAGTACGAGGTGTATATTTCGAGCTGTCAGTTTATTGTTGAAATCGAAGGTAAGGATCCATTTTTATATACGATTCTTCTGCTCAAACAATGAATTAGTCTATAAGATTACCGTTTTTTCTTGAAATTGTTTTTTAAAATTGTTTGAATGCATGTCACACTTGCCCCGTGATAAAATGTTATTGGGGATAGTGTGACCTATTTGTCGGGGCAAGTGTGAACCTGTTTCATTTGGCCAATCTGAACAATGATATTGTTTCAGCTATGGTACGAAACTATATACGGAAATCTCAGAGAGCCAAACAATATACCACGGAGGCCTTAGCACATGCATTAGACGAGGTGAAGTCTGGTACTTCAACGATTTATCGTGCACATAAAAAGTATAATATTCCCAAGACCACTCTGTTTTATCACATGAAGGGGGTTCGAGGCAAAATTAGTAAAACTCAGGGAAGAGCACCCGCGATACCGTTGGAAGATGAAGAAAGGTTAGCAAGTGCCCTCAAAATAATGGAAAAATGGGGCTTCGGAATTACAAGAAAAGAAGTTTTACGTATTGTATCCGAGTATGTTATCACTAATAATATCAAAACGCCCTTCAAAGACAGTCTCCCTGGGGAGGACTGGTTCTTAAGGTTCAAATCTAGACATCGCTTGAGTATCAAAAAACCCCAGAGTGTTGAATATGCTAGAAAGAAAATGACAGACCCGTTTGTCATCTATGAATATTTTGAGATTCTCGAGAAAGCAATTAAGGACAATGAATTGTCCCTGAAACCACAGTTAATATGGAATCTAGATGAATCGTCCTTTTCACATGATCCAAAAAAATCGAAAGTTGTGGGAGCCCGAGGTCAACCTAGTTCCAGAACAACAAGCGGACCAGGCAGAGAAAACACGACGATTCTTTCTGCTATTTCTGCTTCAGGTCTGAAGGCCCCACCACTCATAGTTTTTAAAGGAAAACACATTTGGGATAGCTGGATAGCTGATGATAGGAATAGTTTCGAGGGGATGGCTTATGCTGCGAGTGCCAAGGGTTGGATGGAGGCGGATATTTTTTTTAACTATTTCCAAAAAACTCTTATTCCAGTACTAGGCCGAGAAAGACCAATTTTACTAATATATGATGGTCATAGTACCCATATAAATGTGAAGTTAGTGGAGTTAGCCCGAGATAATGATATCATAATACTTAAATTACCTCCGCATACCTCACATCTCTTGCAACCACTTGATTTGGCTGTGTTTAAATCTCTTAAAGATGCTTGGGATAGGGAACTTGTCATGTGGCAAAGGCAAAATATTGGTCTGAAAATCCCCAAAAAAAAATTTTCAGAGCTATTGGGCTCAGTATGGAAAAATCTTCATCCTGATGTAATAAAAAATGGTTTCCGGAAGGCAGGAATTGTGCCAATCAACAAAAATGTTATATCTACTGAATCATTCGATCCAGAATCTTTGAGGAGATGGGAAGATGAAAGAAATAAGCAGAGGTCCGTTGAACCAGTACCATCCACTTCCAATTATCAAGCCAGTATCCACACTATTTCAATCAATAAACAAACCGATATTATTAGCTCTGCTCCCCCAGCTCCTAATATTGCTAACGAGAGAAGTGACAGTACCGTCGAAATTCAACCACAACATTCGTTCGAACAACTGTTATTGAGAACGGTGAAACAAACAACAACACCAGGTTCTTCTAAAAGAAAAAGAGTAGCATATGGTGCGGAGGTCATAACTCACCCTGAAGTTATTCAGAGACTCATTGACGAAGAGAAGGAGAGGCTTACGAAATCAAAAAATAAAACGCAAAAACGACCGAAGAAAAAAAATGATGGAACCAAGAAAGTGGTTCCTAAGAAAGTATCGAAAAAGAGAAAAATCCGTATAAGTACGAGTAGTGAGTATTCAGACGAATCAGATGATGTGATTTACGCTAACTCCGACGATGACTTAGACCCTGAGATATTTGAAATGGAAGAAGAGGAAGTAGAAGAAGAAGAAATAGAAGAAGAGAAAGGAGAGAAAGGGGAGAAAGGAAAGGAAGGAGAGAAAGGAGAGGAAGGAGAGAAAGGAGAGGAAGGAGAGAAAGGGGAGGAAGAAGAGGAAGCAGAGGAAGCAGGGAAAGGAGAGGAAGGAGGTGAACAGTATGAAGAAAATTCAAAACTGAAGCTCTCCATAGATAAATGGGTTTTGGTGGAGTATAACACCAGAAAATGTGTTAAACATTTTGTTGGGCTAATAACAGAGAAGACAAAGGATAACTTGTGGTGTGTAAAATTTACAAAGTTCAGAGACAACCAGTTCACCTGGCCAGTTGTGGAAGACATCGATACACTCTCTGATGATGAAATAACAACCATACTTCCATCACCATTCGTCAGCAGATGGGGATCAATGAAATTCTCATTCGATTTTTCCGACTTCCATCTGTAATTTTTTCTCCGGAAATGTACAATTTTATGAGTATTGTTTGTGTTCTTCCAATATGGCATTTCCAATTCAAAGTTGAAAAGTTCATAAATATTTTTTGAATAAAGATACACAAAAAAAAAAAAATTGTGGTGAAAGCTCTGTTACTGTTTACTCACACTTGCCCCAAAGAGAGATTTACGTGCATCAATAACTTTAAATATGGCCAGAGTCACACTTGCCCCAAATTCCCTGGGAAGTGTGACCTACGGTCTTGTATATATAAATATATAAATAACATTCATGCTTTACTTTTATTAATACTTTTCTGTGGCGTATTATAAAGGTTGACATTCGAAGTGAATACGTGCAAACTTTCATTATTCTATTATTTCAGGTTCGTTAGATGGACTCAATTAATTTTGAACTAATGCAAATCACGGTCACACTTGCCCCACTTTACCTTATCAAAAATATATATAAAATTTCAAAAATAAATCAAAAGTTAAAAAAACATTAAAATATTATCAGAAATTTTCAAAAATTGCAAAAATTTCTAATATAACATAAGTAAAATATTGCGAAAATTTCAAAAATTTTAGAATATATTGAGAATTTTGAATATTTCAAAAATTCAAATATTCCGATAATTTTAAAAATTTCAAAAAATGGTTCAAAAATTAAAGATATCAAAAATAAATGGAAAATTTGAAAAAAAAAATCAAAAATTTCAAAAAACTTTAAAAAATTATTAGAAATTTGAAAATATATGAAAAAATTCAAAAATTAAAAAAATTTCTAATAGTTTTCAGAAATTAAAAAAAAAATCCTAAATTTTGAGAACTTTAAAATTTCAAAAATATATGTGTAAAATAATTCAAAAATTTCCAAAAATAAATAAAAATGTCTAGAAAATTTTAAAATTTCTAAAATTCAAATATACCGATAATTTCAAAAATTAATCAAAAATTTCAAAAAACATTAAAAATTATAAATAAAAATGTTTAGGAATTCAAAAATTCCAATAATTTCAAAAATATATAGGAAATTTTAAAATATATTAAAAATTTTGAAAATTGCAAGAATTCAAATATTCCGATTATTTTAAAAATTTCAAAAATTTAAGATATCAAAAATATATAGAAAATTTCAAAAATTAATCAAAAATTTCAAAAAACATTAAAAATTATAAATAAAAATGTCCAGGAATTCAAAAATTTCTATAATTTCAAAAATATATCGAAAATTTTAAAATATATTAAAAATTTTGAAAATTGCAATAATTGAAATATTCCGATAATTTCAAAAATTTCAAAAATTTAAGATATCAAAAATATATAGAAAATTTCAAAAATTAATCAAAAATTTCAAAAAAACATTAGAAAATTATAAATAAAAATGTAAAGTAATTAAAAAATTAAAAATGTCAAAAATATATAGAAAATTAAAAAAAAAAATCAAAAAGTTCAAAAAACAATAAAAAATTATCAGAAATTTTTCAATAGTTTTCAAAATTTTCAAATATTTCTAATAATTATGTTGAAGAATATTGTCACCTCTAACCAAAACTACACTTTTTAAAACACTTTACGTACGTTTCGCTAACTACATTAGCATCATCAAGGAGTCGACGATAAACTCCAATTTCCAATTCAAATTATTAGAAATTGAAAAAAAAAATGAATTTTAAGAATTAAAATTTCAAAAATATATAGGTATGTAAAATAAACGAAAATTTCAAAATATAAATAAAAATGTCTAGGAATTCAAAAATTCCGATAATTTCAAAAATATATAGGAAATTTTAAAATATATTAAAAATTTTGAAATTTGCAAAAATTCGAATATTCCGATAATTTAAAAAATTTCCAAAATTTAAGATATCAAAAATATATTGAAAATTTCAAAAAAAAATCAAAAATTTCAAAAAACATTAAAAATTATAAATAAAAATGTCCAGGAATTCAAAAATTCCTATAATTTCAAAAATATATCGAAAATTTTAAAATATATTAAAAATTTTGAAAATTGCAAGAATTCAAATATTCCGATTATTTTAAAAATTTCAAAAATTTAAGATATCAAAAATATATAGAAAATTTCAAAAATTAATCAAAAATTTCAAAAAACATTAAAAATTATAAATAAAAATGTCCAGGAATTCAAAAATTCCGATAATTTCAAAAATATATCGAAAATTTTAAAATATATTAAAAATTTTGAAAATTGCAATAATTGAAATATTCCGATAATTTCAAAAATTTCAAAAATTTAAGATATCAAAAATATATAGAAAATTTCAAAAATTAATCAAAAATTTCAAAAAAACATTAGAAAATTATAAATAAAAATGTAAAGTAATTAAAAAATTAAAAATGTCAAAAATATATAGAAAATTTAAAAAAAAAATCAAAAAGTTCAAAAAACAATAAAAAATTATCAGAAATTTTTCAATAATTTTCAAAAATTTCAAATATTTCTAATAATTATTAGAATATTGAAGAATATTGTCACCACTAACCAAAACTACACTTTAAAAACACTCTACGTACGTTTCGCTAACTACATTAGCATCATGAAGGAGTCGATGATAATCTCCAATTTCCCAATTCAAATTATTAGAAATTGAAAAAAAAATGAATTTTGAGAAATTTAAAATTTCTAAAATATATATGTAAAATAAACGAAAATTTCAAAATATAAATAAAAATGTCTAGGAATTCAAAAATTCCGATAATTTCAAAAACATATAGGAAATTTTAAAATATATTAAAAATTTTGAAATTTGCAAAAATTCAAATATTCCGATAATTTCAAAAAAAAATCAAAAATTTCAAAAAACATTAGAAAATTATATCGAAAATTTTAAACTACATTAAAAATTTTGAAAATTGCAAAAATTTTAAAAATTTCAAAAGGGTATAGAAAATTTCAAAAATAAATCAAAAATTTTAAAAAATTATCAGAAATTTTCAAAAAATTCAAGAATTTTAAACATTTCAAAAATGTCGAGGACTTAAAAAATTTCAAAAGTTCGCAAAAATTTCAAAAATTGTATAATTTGTGTTTGTAAAAATTGGCAAAAATTTGTAAATATGTGTAAAAATTTCTAGAGAACTAAATATACAAAATTGTTAACACTATGGCTTCGAAGTTACAGAGATTTCTTAAAAACTGAATTTTAAACGAAATGGGGATTTCCGGGATCTATTGGGGCTATTAAAACCAATCATTAAAAAACATAACCGAAATTATTATCATTCTATAAATGGTAGAGTAATTTGGGACTAGCAAATTAAAATTAGAAATATACTTGCAAATTCATGATATGGAGAAATCAATCAAGTGGCGGCTAATTTAAAAAAAAAAATCTAAAATAATTTTCCTGTATTTTGGGGTCGGCATTGAAGACATTATTAACTATTACAACTGAAAGAAATTACATTTGTCTTACTATTATTAGCCGAATCAAATTTAGACACAATCAAGAATCTCGATTCTCTATTCGATTCTCTATAGACACTCATGATTTATACTAATTTATCACAATCTTTCGATTCGACATTTTTCTTATTTTTTTTATTTTAACTTAAATCTAGAGATTTTGTTATTTAAAAACGATCAAAAAAAATTGAGTGGAAAATACTATTATTTACGTCCGCTGTTGCGAGTTACGTAAACACTCCCGACGGTAATAACTCAACTTTTGTTTGAACAAGAATTTATTATTATAATATTTAAACAACGTGAAGTGGACTGTATGACTTACAATAATCAAGTGAAGAAATAGAACATTGAAAAGTATAAAACTTAAAATATAAAAATTAACGCTGAGCACCAACAAGTGCCAGTGGCGGGGTAGAAAGTTTAATTTTTACATTTGCCGCCCACCTTGAAAGCATGGCTTTCAAAAAAGAAGAATATAAAATCTAAAATCTTGTCAAAGGTTTGTTCACAACGTTTATTATGTTCCGTTACATGGTAGAACACAGATTTTCGACAAAGAACGTCGAAACACACTACCGTTTGGAACCTTAACTGACACAACACGAGTCACTTAATCCAGCCCTGGGTGAAGCTGAATAACTCTGGCCATCGGCCATTTTAGCGGTGGTTGATTATCTTCCATCAGGATTACTACGTCGCCTTGGACCTTCCATTTGGATCTGTTAAGTATTCAGTAGACCAACGTGTCCAAAATTGTTGAAAAAGTTGTGTACGTCGTTGAAAGTTGGTTAATCGGTTGATCGATGTTTCCTGAAAGTCTCTTTCTGGTAGAGCTACTAGTGCGTCCCCTATCAGGAAATGACCAGGTGTAAGAGGTTAATAATCTTGAGGATCTGATGAGATTGGGGATAAAGGACGTGAATTGAGACAACTTTCAATCTGTTTTAAAATTGTATAAAGTTCTTCATGTCGAAGTAGAGCGTTACCTAGAGTTCTACGCATGTGAAATTTTGCCGACTTCACACCTGCTTCCCACATACCTCCTAAATGAGGAGACCTGGCGGGTATAAATTTCCAAATAATACCCTCCGTAGTTAGAAAATTTGTAACTCGATTTTAATGAATTTTATTATTGATTAGTTCGTATAATTCTAAAAGATAATTGTGAGCGCCGATAAAATTCGTACCATTATCAGAATTAATCTCTGCTGGTTTTCCTCGTCGTGAGATGAACCTTTTTAAAACATTTAGAAAGCTCTCGGTACTTAGATCGTTTGCGAAATCCAAGTGTATTGCCCGCGTTGTAAAACATATACATACGCAAATATACGTCTTAATAATCACTGGTTTTCGTAAGGTAGGTAGGTAGGTTCAATGTGAGTGGAGCGTTTGCTCGCCCCTCCACTGCGGCCAACAGAGGCCTATTGTGGCTCACCCCTATGGGCTATAATTGACCATACAATCCACACCTTCTTACGAAGTCTATGGTATATTTAGGTGAAGCTTCCTTGAAGTCGGTAGACTCCAGCTGTACAAAACCAAACGTACGAAGCCTATTCATTTCCAGGGCAGGGCAGGAGCATAAAAGATGCTCCGCCGTTTCGTCTTCCACACTGCAGAAGCGACAGTCCGATGTTTGACTCAGACCTAGCTTCTTCAGATGGTACCGCAGACGACAGTGCCCTGTCAGCAGTCCAATTAGGATGCGTAGATCACTTCTACTCCATTCTAGGATCTGCGATAGGGTGCTACCTGAAGGTTTGACTATAAACGCCTTAGATTGAGCTAACCCAGGAATATCTTTCCAGTGCTGCAGAGTTTTCCTCCCGGCCCATTTCCAGATAGTGTCTTTGGCACTGCTTTTGGCTATGCCAAAAAATGGTTCCGGTCCAATGAACTCGGATTCTGCACCTCTTTTCGCAAGGGTGTCGGCTTTCTCATTGCCCTCCACCCCTTCATGCCCAGGTACCCAGAGTAGGGTTACTCTGTTACTGGTAGCAATGCGATCCAGGGATTCGATGCAGTTCCATACCAGCTTCGAGTCCAGCCGGCTGGAGCTCAGTGCTTTTGAAGCTACCTGGCTGTCTGATAAAATATAAATACTTTTGTTGACAAGATGATGGTTTACCAACTCTCTTACACACAATTCTATAGCGAAAACCTCCGCCTGAAAGATAATAGCATATTTGCCGAGGCTTACTGTGATGTCAACTCTCGGTTTTCTGCTGTACACTCCGGCTCCAACACCACTTGGGGTCTTTGAACCATCTGTGTACAGTACATAAGCCGTCCCTGGAAACAGGATCTCCCCCCTTTCCCATTCGTCTCTTCTCGGAAGAAGGACGTTGAAGGACTTCTGTATGTGAATTCTGGGAGAGAGCACATCCGAAACCATTCCGAGAGTGTGGTGAGTACTCATCTCTCGCATCAGTCCAGAGTGGTCCCATAGCCTCTCCCCCTCAATTTAACCTGCCACCGACATGGCTCTATAGGAGGTCATTCTGGCCTCCTGCTCCAGTAATATATGGAGGGGAGTAAGACCCAGAAATCTTTTCATTGCCGCTGTCGGGGTAGATGACATAGCGCCTGTAATAGCCACACATGCTAATCTCTGTAGTCCAGATAATTAGCCGCCGCAATAGACTGGAGCCCCTTCGTCCACCAGGCCATTGCGCCATATGTGACCATTGGTTTTATCACCGTTTGATAAATCCAGTAAATCTGTTTAGGGTTCATTCCCCACGACTTGCCGCATACCCTTCTGATATTCCAGAGCGATGCCCTGGCTTTATTGATTGTTCTTTCCAGATGGGAGTTCCAGGTAAGTTTTCTATCAAGGATAATCCCCAGATATTTTACCTCCTCCGCAAACGGAATGGTTACGCCTTCCAAAATTGGATGACGTAGCTTATCAAGCTTCCTCCTTTTTGTAAAAGGAACTACTACCGTTTTGTGGGGGTTCACAGACATCTGTTCCTCCTCACACCATCTGTATACGATGTTAAGAGCTTCCTGAAGGATATTGGAAATAATCTCTTCAAATAAGCCTCTAACCATTATTAAAAGGTCATCGGCATAGCATTGAAAATCCACCCCCAGCTGGGAGAGCCTGTCCAGTAGGGGGTCGATCAAGAGTGACCAAAGAAGTGGAGACAGCACTCCACCTTGAGGACACCCCTTCGCCGCCCTAAATCTGACAGTCTCCTCCTGCAGTGATGATGTGACAAAACGATTTTCAAGCATGCATGGTTCATAAAGAACCATGTTTAATCAGTATCGGACCTGCGTAATCAACTCCGCATTTGTGAAACGGTTTATTCGGTACGGTTCGGGAGTTCGGTAACTGTCCCATTATAAATTTCGTCGGTTTCGGGTTTGCTTTAAAACAATGAATGCAAGACCCTATACATTCTTTCACTGCTGATTTACCGTCAATCGGTCAATATTCTAATCTAATGATAGACAATAAATTTTGGATACCTGCGTGTAAATGTTTTTCGTGGAAATATCGAATAACGAGTTTTGTAAAAGGATGTTTCTTTGGTGAAATGATAGGGTGCTTATTTTCAAAGTTTAAATTAGAATTTTTTAAACGTCCTCCCACTCTTAGTACTCCGGTCTCGTCTAAAAATGGAGTAAGACTTAAAATTTTGCTTTTATCTAAATCTCGGTTGAATTTTAATAGTTGTATCTCTCTAGCGAATGATTCGGTTCGTTCAGCGGTACGCAACCGTTGAGCGATGAGTCAACTTGTTCGGCTGAACGGACCACTGCATCAGTGATCACTCTGAACAGCATTCGCAGCGGAAATAAACTACGCTGACTTGCCCAGCGCCTTATATGAACTGTCAAAATATTATGTATATTAGGTTAGAAAATCTGCATGGCAAATTTTGACAATTGGCTAGCCACATCACAAGTTTGTTGAACTTGAAAACGTAGATAATAACAAAAAGCACAATTCAATGTGTATTGGAAATGGTATTGAAAAGGTACAAATAATTTTATATCAATACTATGTTTAATCCATCCTTACAACAACATTAATGTCTAGATCACCTTCTAACAGTTCCTCAATAACTGCTATATTAGCTCTAGCCATGTTAATCCAAATAAATAATTATTCTAAAAAACTGGTGTTCACTTAACAAACTTTCAAAGATTTCAAAACTATGACAGTTCGATTGGGGGTTATGTTTATGTTTTGGGAAATAGGTACACAAAGCGCTGTTAGCTATCGGAACGTTCAGCCGACCACGATCGTTGAAGAACAGCGGAATCAACACGTTTAGTGATTATTCTCAACGGTTGCGCACCGCTCAACGAACCCATTGAGATTGTGCAAGAATAACTAATCTATTTACAGCAAGTTTTATTTCATTAGCATTTAAATTTGGCGAATAGAAACACTTCTTATTGATTGCTATTTCTCTGTAGCGTAAACAATAAGTAATGACTTCGACCCTGGCCCGCTGCTGCGCTGTATTCACGATACACACACATCGTGAATACAGCGCAGCAGCGGGCCAGGGCGAACCGTTCATGGCTACTGACGTCACACGGTCTAGTCTCGCGCACAGGTACGTTTTACAACCTCTCGCCGATCCTTGATTTTAAAATGCTTACAGCGGACGTAAATATTAATATTTTGCGCTAAAATTTTTTTGGATCGTTTTTAAATAACAAAATCTCTCGATTTAAGTTAAAAAAAATATGTCATACATGATTATTCGTAAACAGTAGTTTTATTTCGATCTTTAATAGGCATTGTAACAAAAGTATCGGTAGTAAAACTACTTTTTATCGAATGAGAAGAATCGAGTATTTACTAGTATCGGATCCATGAAAGGCGATACTTCATATATTAAAGATTTATTTGTGTTGTTTATATAAATACTGTGGAAATTAATAGAACATATGTAAATTTAATTTATTAGTAATCGTATGTTTTAATAAAACATTCTATATCTGTTGTATAACATCCATTGTCCGTGCTTACCAGACTAGACAACATCCGTATAAAAATATTCATTGTATTATCCCAAGATCTTGGCACGGCGTCCGGCGATAAACATTTCGGTTTGTTTTTAGGTAAGAGTTAAAGTACATTGAGAGTGTCGTTCCTTTAAAGGAATTGTTGGCAGTTTATGCATATCGGGCATATTCCCAACTCGAACTCCAACTTCCCTGGCACTGTTACCAAACTTGAAATTACCGTAAGGATGACACATTGCGACATTGCCATGGGCCGGATTTCGGCTCTTGCCGTCGCGGCGTCTGAATTTCAATGTGACTCATTAAGGGAGTACTCTTGACACGTCGAGGATATTGCCATTGTCGATATCTAACCGACAATTAACATTAGGATAGCCAGTTTAGTGGTAGGAAGGATGGAAGGGTATTGTTGTCGCCGTTACAACCAACAATGGTTTAATTAATAAAATAATTTTCAGATTTAAATACCAGAACATAAAAGAAATGTAAAAAAAATAACAAATATTGCTTATTATATAGGTAATAAAATATATCAGTATTTTTAATAATTTATATTCTTTATTTTACCCAGAAAATTTTCCTTCTGTATACTTTCCTTTATTCACTAATTTGGTCTTTTAGTCTTGTTTACTAATTTCTTTAACAAACTAAAATCCATTAAATTGCTTAGGATTACTTAATGGAAGAGCCAAGGTAGATACGGAATACGTAATTAGAATTCCCTGGAGTTAGGAGTAAGCCTGTCGAATAACTGATCAAAATTTGGGTAAGTAACATGAAAGTTGCTATCGATAGTTACAGACTTGATGTGTGTTATTTAAAATTCATTAAAAAAACAGATCAAAAAGGAAATTTATGCATTATTATATCTCAATTTGACTAATTGATTTTATATAATAGTCCCTATAAATTAGAAGAAAAAACGAGGATTTACCAAAATTTTTCTTACAATAATAAGATACGGTGGAAATTGAAGGTTGTTTTTACTTTCGTGACCCACTTCCGAGAAGGGAAAGTATTGTGAACGAGCTACAAAAAATGTCTGTCTGTCTTTCACGATAGAGGCCACACGTTTAATCCGACTGAGCTGAAATTTGGTATATGGGTTTGGGCTACCCGTCGGAAAAATAGGAAAAAAAAGAAAAAACAGGAGAAATAGTGACAAATGGGAGAAATTAGGAAAAACCGGGAAAAACAGAAAAAATGGGGAGAAATGGGGAAAATACGTAAACTAGGAAAAATAGGTTACAACGCGAAAAGTGGGGAAAAACAAGTAAAAATATGGAAAAATAGGAGGAAATGGAGATAAATGGGAAAATAAGGAAATATAGAAGAAATGGAGAAAAGAGGAAAAAATAGTGAAACATGGAGAAAAATGGTAAAAAAAAATAAAATGGGGGAAAGTGAAAGAATTTGAGAAAAGCAAAAAATTACAAAAAAAAAACAAAAAAATGAAAAAAAAAGAAAAAATCGAAAATCCGAAAAATTGAAGAAAAAAATCAGAGGAATAAGAAAAAATCTGAAAACAAAATAAAGAAATAAAAAAAAAACAGAACAATGAGCAAAATTGGAAAAAAAACAAAAAATGAGAAAATTGGGAAAAAACGATAAAAAGTTAGAGACAATTTAAAAAAAATCTGTATAAAATCAGAAAAATGGGAAGAAAATCGAAAAAATCGGAAAAGAAAATAAAGAATTGAAAGAAAAATCAGAATATTGGAGAAAAATGAAAAATCAAATTGTACGAAAAAAAATAAAAAAATCGAAAAATTCCAAAAAAAAAATGAAAAAAAGGCGCAATAAATTACAAAAAACGAAAAAAAAACCAGAGAAATAAGAAAAAAATTAAAAACAAAAAACTGGATACCTTTGTATACTAAATATACATTCCTATCCATAACTCACTATAGTGAGTTATGAAAAGTCATAACTCACGCTATTTGTTTATGAATACTTTTAATTGTCCAAAAGCAGTTGAATAATTAATATATAACTTAATAGGAGTAGATAAAATTATTTCTCCAACTTTCACCTGTCAATAATAAAAAATGTCAAAATTTGAAACTTTAGCATTAAATATCTGAAAAAGTATTCATGGATTTTTTCAGGAAATTTGTGAGTGAAAAGAGGATAAATTTAAATCCAAAAATGCAAATATTCTAGAAAACAAAAAGAAATAGGGGAAATTTGTGAGTGGCAAGAGGGGAAATTTTGGTCCAAGATGCAAATTTTAAATAAAACAAAAAAGACAAAAAGTGCCATTTTTCAGGAAGAAAGAGGGGAAATTTTTTGGTGAAAAGAAGAGAAATTTAGGTCAAAAAACTGCAATTTTTTAGGAAATTTATTAGTGAAAGGAGTTTAAATTTAGGTAAAAAAACTGCAAATTTTTAAGAAAAAAAATTGAAAAGTTGCATTGTTTTAAAAGAAAAGAGGGGAAATTTAGGTTAAAAATGCCAATTTTTGGGAAAACAAAAAAGTGCAATTTTTTCAAGAAAAAAGAGGGGAAATTTGTGAGTGGCAAGAGGGTAAATTTTGGTCCAAGGAAACAAAAAAGACAAAAAAGTGCCATTTTTCAGGAGAAAAGAGGGGAGGGGAAATTTTGTGGTAAAAAAGAAGGGAAATTTAGGTAAAAAAACTGCAATTTTTTTTTTAAATGGAAAATTTGCAATTTTTTAGGAAATTTATTAGTGAAAGGAGTTTAAATTTAGGTAAAAAAACTGCAAATTTTTAAGAGAAAAAATTGAAAAGTGCCATTGTTTTAGAAGAAATGAGGGGAAATTCATTTTAAAAATGCAAATTTCCGGGAAAACAAAACAGTGCAATTTTCTCAAGAAAAAAGAGGGGAAATTTGTGAGCGGTAAGAGGGGAAATTTTGGTCCAAGAAATCAAAAAAAACAAAAAAGCGCCATTTTTCAGGAAGAAAGAGGGGAAATTTTTTGGTAAAAAGAAGAGAAATTTAGGTCAAAAAACTGCAATTTTTTTTTAAAAAAGAAAGAATTGGAATTTTTTAGGAAATTTATTAGTGAAAGGAGTTTAAATTTAGGTAAAAAAACTGCAAATTTTTAAGAAAAAAAATTGAAAAGTGCCATTGTTTTAAAAGAAAAGAGGGGAAATTTAGGTTAAAAATGCAAATTTTCGGGAAAACAAAAAAGTGCAATTTTTTCAAGAAAAAAGAGGGGAAATTTGTGAGTGGCAAGAGGGTAAATTTTGGTCCAAGGTAACAAAAAAGACAAAAAAGTGCCATTTTTCAGGAGAAAAGAGGGGAGGGGAAATTTAGTGGTAAAAAAGAAGGGAAATTTAGTTCAAAAAACTGCAATTTTTTTTTAAATGGAAAATTTGCAATTTTTTAGGAAATTTATTAGTGAAAGGAGTTTAAATTTAGGTAAAAAAACTGCAAATTTTTAAGAAAAAAAATTGAAAAGTGCCATTGTTTTAGAAGAAATGAGGGGAAATTTAGGTTAAAAATGCAAATTTCCGGGAAAACAAAAAAGTGCAATTTTCTCAAGAAAAAAGAGGGGAAATTTGTGAGCGGTAAGAGGGGAAATTTTGGTCCAAGAAAACAAAAAAAACAAAAAAGTGCCATTTTTCAGGAAGAAAGAGGGGAAATTTTTTGGTAAAAGAAGAGAAATTTAGGTCAAAAAACTGCAATTTTTTTTTAAAAAAGAAAGAATTGGAATTTTTTAGGAAATTTATTAGTGAAAGGAGTTTAAATTTAGGTAAAAAAACTGCAAATTTTTAAGAAAAAAAATTGAAAAGTGCCATTGTTTTAGAAGAAATGAGGGGAAATTTAGGTTAAAAATGCAAATTTCCGGAAAAACAAAAAAGTGCAATTTTCTCAAGAAAAAAGAGGGGAAATTTGTGAGCGGTAAGAGGGGAAATTTTGGTCCAAGAAAACAAAAAAAACAAAAAAGTGCCATTTTTCAGGAAGAAAGAGGGGAAATTTTTTGGTAAAAAGAAGAGAAATTTAGGTCAAAAAACTGCAATTTTTTTTTAAAAAAGAAAGAATTGGAATTTTTTAGGAAATTTATTAGTGAAAGGAGTTTAAATTTAGGTAAAAAAACTGCAAATTTTTAAGAAAAAAAATTGAAAAGTTGCATTGTTTTAAAAGAAAAGAGGGGAAATTTAGGTTAAAAATGCCAATTTTTGGGAAAACAAAAAAGTGCAATATTTTCAAGAAAAAAGAGGGGAAATTTGTGAGTGGCAAGAGAGGTAATTTTGGTCCAAGAAAACAAAAAAGTGCCATTTTTCAGGAGGAAAGAGGAGAAATTTTTTGTTAAAAAGAAGGGAAATTTAGGTCAAAAAACTGCTTTAAAAAAAAAAAAAAAAAAAAAAAAAAAAAAAAAAAAAAAAAAAAAAAAAAAAAAAAAAAAAAAAAAAAAAAAAAAAAAAAAAGAAAAAATTGCAATTTTTTAGGAAATTTATTAGTGAAAGGAGTTTATATTTAGGTCAAAAGCTGCAAAAACAATAGAGGGGAAATTTAGGTCAAAAATGCAAATTTTCGGGAAAACATAAAAATGAGGAGGTAATTCCACCCAACTTTCCGAACACTCCTAGTAAAGTAATTGTTAAATCGAATATTTCAGTTTAACTGCATCAAAATACATTAATAAAATTAATTTACAAAAATTAAAAAAAAAAATTCCGCCACGAGTTAATCTTTTAAGTTTGCCTGCAAAAAATTCACCAATATTTCCTGTGTTAGTAATCTTATTAAACTAATTGCCATGAACGTTCGTCCTGTCAGAAGAAAACCCTCCATCTTGGTTAGCCAGAGGAGTGCCAATTTCAAAACTAATTTCGCTACAACTGGGTCAAACTTATCAGGGATAAGTGCCTTCTTTTTATTTCTGAAGATAATCGAGTCGAATTAGTTCCTACTACTGAGGTTGACATCGAGTTTTAGTATGAATGGAGTATATATAATGAACTAATATTTTCCATGATTTTATAAATAATTTAAAGAAAACAATGTTTATTTAATCATATAGTTTGGTATATTTTTAAAGTTTCAATTACCCTTAATCCAATCGATTTTTCCTTAACTTTCAAGTAGCAATTTAAAATTTTACTCCATCTATTATATCCCAGAAGATGGTAACAAGAAAAGGTCCTAATTATCTCCTTTCTTCACTGTAGACACCTTCATTTACGGCAACAATACAGGTGAACAGTAACTCTCAGTGATTCTAGTGTTAAAGTTGATCCTTAATCCTTTCAACGTGAAACACCCACAAAGAGGATATGTTCCTGCGACGAACATCCTTGTTAAATGAATTGTTAAAGGTACAGTTACCCCGAGCTCCGGTCGAATGGAAATTCGATATCTTGTTGGATGGAAATTTCCGGTTCATCTGAAAGAACCTAATTCGATTTAAGGAAATTTTAAATTACCTAGCGTAATTTTATTTTATTATCATAAATTTTCATGTACTTATTTTTCTGCTATATTTTCTAAATATAAGGTATATAAATAAGAAAAGTCCGGTAAATATTAAATTATAAGCTCGTTCCCTCAAAGATTTAAACAAGTTTTCACCCATAATTATTTTTATTGTAACTTATAAATAATAAATTTTTAGTGACAAATTAAATATGTTAATACCAAAAAAATCGTAAAAAAATTGAATGAAAACGTGTTAAAATAATTCCAGGATTTCGAAGGACCAAACTTCTTCGGTAGAAGTTAAACCAATATGATTGTTAAAATAAAAATAGTGAAATTGGACTGTAATTTTTTATTCCATTTTTTCTAAGTACGAAACATGAACAGCAAAATCATAAAGCGGCACATAAAGTTAAATTATGAAACCGAAATTGTAAAAACTGTTTACATATTTTATTATGAAAAATCAGAAAACTTTTTGGGTACGGTTAATTACCCGCCATTTTGTTTATATGAAGAAACTTTTTTGTCATCTTTTTTATTCGATAAATCCAAAATACGCGTACAAATCGACAAAAATACAAAATCCAAGATGGCGTACAGTTCTTTTAATTAATGGGACATGTAATTGCATCAAAAGAATTAAATTGTAATTTTTTTTTTTGAAAAAACCTAAAATTATTGGGCTAATAAACTAATTTTTGTTTTAATTCATAAATTTGATCTCTTAAGATATTTCCCTCTTTATTTTTGTTTTCAAACGAACAAGAAACGAACTAAATTAATTGAAAAATGTTTTAAAGATCGTTTAAAATTTTGGTTCTTGGATTTTAAGAAGAACCGGAGGAAAATTAAAATTAAAAAAAATATATTTTTGTACTTATTTTGAGCTCTAAAATTTTCGTTTTTTGAGTTTTTTTTGGGAATAGGTAGTCAAAAAGAAATTGGAAGAAATTTAGAATAAATTACCATAATTTCATTTTTTCTATTTTAAAAAAACTGATAAATACATTTCAAATGTATTCATTAAAATTTTCACAAAGTCTAATCAAAAATTTTGGTTTTTGTAATTCATGGAAAATTGGAGGGAAATTAAAATAAATTAAAAATAAATCTTTTTGCACTAATTTTGAGCTCTACAATTTTTTTGTATTTTAAGTTTTTTTCAGACGAACAAGAAACGAAACAAATTCGTTTCAAATTTTTTTCATGAACGTTTCACACAGTCCAAAAAATGATTTTGTTTGTTAAAATTCAAAAAAAAACTGGAGGAAATTTAAAAAAAAATTATTTTTGCACTTTTTTGAGCTCTGCAATTTTTATCTTTTGAGTTTTTTATTGGTGAATACAAAAACGAAATAAATTCATTTCAAAATGTATTCATAATGGTTTAAAATTTTCAGAACGTCAAATATTTTTTTGTTTTTTGTTAGTTATCCAAAAAAAAATTGGATGAAATTGAGAATAAATTAAAAAAAAATCTGTTTGCACCAATTTTAAGCTCTAAAATTTTTGTATTTTGTATTTCTAAAATTTTCGTCTTTTGATTTTTTTTTGCGAATAGGTATACAAAAAGAAATTGGAAGAAATTTAGAATAAATTACCAAAATTTTATTTTTTTCTCTTATTTTAAAAAACTGATAAATACATTTCAAATGTATTCATTAAAATTTTCACAAAGTCTAATCAAAAATTTTGGTTTTTGTAATTCATGGAAAATTGGAGGGAAATTAAAATAAATTAAAAATAAATATTTTTGCACTAATTTTGAGCTTTACAATTTTTTTGTATTTTAAGTTTTTTTCAGACGAACAAGAAACGAAACAAATTCGTTCCAAATTTTTTTCATGATGGTCTAAACATATTTTCTGTTATTTTTATTTTTTTCTTGTTTCTCATTTTTTTGTGGTTTTTTTTTGTATTAATTTTTCTGATTTTCCGATTTTTTGTTCTTTTTTTCTGGTTTTGTTCGATTTTTGGTTCTTTTTTCTGGATTTTTTCGATTTTTTAAAGTTTTTCTTCATTTTTTTTATATAATTTTGTTGGTTTTTTTTTTTTATTTTTTTTTTAATTTTGTCTTATTCGTCTGATTTTTTGTAATTATTTTCGATTTTTTTGTAATTTTTCTTTTGGGAATTTTTTGCGACTTTTTAGAGATTTTTTGCGATTTATTTCAAATTTTTTGAATTTTTTCTTTTCCTGTTATTATTTTTTTGTGATTACAATAATTTCCGGTTTTTTAACTAATTTTTGCGATATATTTTGATTTCTTTCGTTTTTTGCGAATTCTTTTTCGTTTTGTTTTTTTCGATTTTTAGAATTTTTTTTCGGTTTTTTTTTATTTTTTCCGTATTTCACAATTTTATTTTTCATTTTTTTTTTAATTTTCCGATGTTTCTTTCAATGTGCTCCAATATTTTCTGTTTTTTTCTTATTTTTTTTTGTTTTTTTTTTATTTTTCTGATTTTTCCGATTTTACTTTTTCGACTCATCATTCGAGAAGGAAAATTATTGTGACCGAGCTAAAAAAATTTCGAGATAAAGATGGAAATATCCATTCTAAATTTTGAGGTCCCCTGAGATGTTTAAGACCATTTCCAGGTGGAAGTCTGTCTATGTGCCTGTCTGTGTGCCTGTCTGTGTATTCTTCCATGCTAGAAGCCACACGCTTAATCCGATTAAGCTTAAATTTGGTACATGGGTTTCGGTTTTACATTGGAGGAACCCATTAATTTTTGTACGACATCTGTCAAACGGAAGTGTCACTGTCAAAAATACCAGAAGCAATATGTCACGGAATTTGACTTGTAATATGTCATTTGAAAGCTCTTGAAAATCTCTATTCAGAACAGCCAAAATTATTTCTCAAACTCTCACCTGTCAAAAATAAGAAAAAAACATTACATATCAGAAAAAGTATTCGTCTCTGGATACTCGTCGGGAAAGTTTTGGGGCGACACAACCGATTTATTTATCTTATAATCAATAACTATTGTGATATTTAAACTCATGTGAAAATACAGTTAAGTCATAATTAGTATGGTAATAACATTGATAATATTTTGATTTAAATTTATATCCTCGATGAATACAAACTTTATAATAATTTTAAAAATATGTATTGAAAATAACAAATTTGAATTCTCCTTCATTCCTCAAAATTACTAATTTTGTCTCGTACTTTCGTCCTTTCAAGTAGCATTTCCATTAAGTAAAAATTCTGTCAAAACATTTTTTTCAGACTTCTCAACTCCCTCAGCAGTAATTACAAAAGTTGGAGTAAATAAAGAAAAAGAAATTTATAAAATTTCTCTTTGAAAATCGTTCGTTACTTCATAGCTATTAAATCGGAAGCACCTCGCGACCAAATAAAAAAAAAACATCAACATTCTTGAATACAAATAAATTTCTTTCAAAAGCCATTCAATCCGGGGCTAGCCCATTTTCCCAATTATTTGTACATCCCAGTGGAGTAACAAGAGTAATATCGAGTAAAAGCGTTCCTTTTCTTCGTTTTTTGTGTTGGGCGAATGTTTCTTCAGTTGGAAAACTGCATAAATTCTACCGCCGGGAAATAAACAGCAAATGTATTCAACAAATCAGATTGTTTATTTTTCGGATGCAAGCACAGCTGTTGATTACATCGGAATCTTAAAAAGTGAGAATTTCATTCAATGAGAAATTTCCAGACAGATATTTTTAAGTCACTTTTAAGTTAATGGT
Organism: Neocrepidodera transversa; assembly: GCA_963243735.1. Taxonomy (NCBI): domain Eukaryota; kingdom Metazoa; phylum Arthropoda; class Insecta; order Coleoptera; family Chrysomelidae; genus Neocrepidodera; species Neocrepidodera transversa. The sequence goes on from OY725347.1 coordinate 9,429,470, forward strand.
TAAATTAAATTATAAAGAATCATTTTTTTAGTAATAATTATTTTTTCTAATTATATGTACCATAAGAACGGCCGTCGGCCATATCTTCGGATCGGTTTGTAGTACAGCTTTGGAAAAAAAAATTATAACAAAAGTGGCCACGCAAAAAACCTGGAAATTATTTATAGAATTGCAGACCCACCGCTAGAGGGCGTTATTGAATAAAAAATATTTAAAACGCCAAATTTTAGAAAATTTGACCAATTAAGAAGCATAACAAAAAGTATTACCGTATTCATCAAAAAAATATGCATATATTTCATAATAAAAGTTTTGGTCTAACTATCCAAATAAGAGGTAGGGGAGAGTGGGAACTTTCTTATGAAAAAACGACCATAATAGTGTAATAGTTATATTATTAACTCCACTTAGTAAGTAACGTGCACGTTAGAGGGCGTTATTTAATGTTTTTTTAGAAATCTAGTTCTTTTTGGAAAATATTAAATGGAAACAAGCAGTTTTAATAACAGAATATAAAAGTAGACGAAATTAGGAACGTAATGGCGAAAACTACATGTCGATATCTTTTTTCTATACCGAGATATCTTAAGAAATGTGTAAATTTTGGGAATTTTTTGTCAACCTTCAAGCAGATTAGTTAGCCTCAACAAAAATAAACAAATTTAGACTTGTCAGAAAGGCTTTACATTGGTCTATGTGCAGTGATTAAAAATATTGTCATAATAATGTTACCGTCCTCGCTGAAGGGCATTACCTATAAGGTAATTCTTATCAATTTTTTATTTGGCGTACCTACAATAAAAAAAAATCGGTTGTGTCGCCCCAAAACTTTCCCGACAAGTAAAATTTCGTGACATTTCGTGACATTGCATCTATCATTTTTTCATAGTGACACTTCCGTTTGACAGATGTCGTAGAAAAATTAATGCGTTCTTCCGACGGGTAACTCAAACCCATATACCAAATTTCAGCTCAATCGATTTAAACCTGTGGCTTCTATCGTGTAAGAATACACACAGACAGACAGACAGACTTTCATCTGGAAATGGTCTTAAATATTTGAGGGGACCTCAAAATGGATATTTCCATCTTTATCTCGAATTTTTTTTTAGCTCGTTTACAATACTTTGATTTCTCGGAGGTGGATCGGGAAAGTAAAAACTCAAAAAATCTCAAATATCAAAAAATCTCAAGTCGCAAAAAATTACAAAAATCTCAAAAATAAAAAAAATCTCAAAATAGGTAAAATACCTCAAAACCACAAAAAAATTCAAAAATCAAAAAATCTTCAAAATATTTTCAAAAAAATCTCAAAAATTTTTAGACGGTTCAAAAACATCTCAAAAATCTACAAAAATTTTTTAAAAATCTAAAAATTCACAAAGAATCTCAAAAAATTTAAAATGTCAAATCTCAAAAAATTCAAAATAGTATATGTCTCAGAAACTCAAAAATTTGATCAAAAAATCTCCAAGAATTCAAAGAAGTCAAAAAATCTCAAAAGCTCAAAAAACCTTAAAAAATTTCAACAAAAAAATCTGAAAAATCTTAAAAAACCTCAAAAAATATAAAATAATTTCAAAAAACCTAAAAACACAAACTCAACAAATCTCAAAAACTCTTTAAAAAACTCATAAAATCTCTAAAAAATTTCAAAAGATTCAAAGAGTCTTAAAAAACTCGAATTAATTTCAAAAAAATTTCAAAAAATATTAAAAAATCTGAAAAAAACAAAAAATCTCAAAAAATCTTAAAACACTTCAAAACATTCTCAAAAAAATCTATAATTTTTTAAAAATCTAAAAAGTCCCAAAGAATCTCAAACAATCTCAAACAATCTCAAAAAACCTCTAAAAATCTCAAAAAAACTCAATCATATCAAAAAACTTGAAAAAACTTAAAAAAGCTCAAAAACAAATTGAAAAAAAAAATTTGACAAAATTGGAAAAGATTGTAAAAAAATCGAAAAAAATCCACGAATTCTTTTTCAGATATTTAATGTCAAATTTTTTTTATTTTTGACAGGTGACAGTTGGAGAAATAATTTTGACTGTCCTGTATAGAGTTTTTTATGGGCTTTCAAATGACATATTGCAAGTCTAATTCCGTGACATATTGCATCTGTCGTTTTTTGATAGTGACACTTCCGTTTGACATATGTTATACAAAAACTAATGATTTTTTCCAACGGATAACCCAAAACCCTGTATCAAATTCCAGTCCAATCGGATTAATACTTTTAAGATATTTAATGCTAAAATTTCAAATTTTGGCATTTTTTTTATTTTTGACAAGTGACAACTGGAGAAATAATTTTAACTGTTCTGAATAGAGTTTTTTAAGTACTTTCAAATGACATATGGCATGTCCAATTCCGTGACATATTTGATCTGTCATTTTTTGAAAGTGATACTTCCGTTTGACAGATGTCGTACAAAAACTAATGGGTTCTTCTGAGGGGTAACCCAAACCCCTATACCAAATTTCAGCTCAATCGGATTAAACGTGTGGCCTCTATCCTGGAAGAATACACACACACATACACACACAGACCGACAGATAGACTTTCAAGTATTACTCCCATTGAGCTGAAATTTGGTATATGAGTTTGGGTTATCTGCAGCCTCGTGGGAGGCTTATTGCGTTATCTCCCGTCTCTTTGTCTACTGCACCCAGTCCATCAACCTTGTTGCCTGTACTAGTTTGTACAGGTTCTTTAATGGCTGTTTGTCGTAGTCTTCTGGATCCATTTTTGGTTTTTCATAAATTCTTTGCCTTCTGTGATCCAGCGCCTCACAGTTGCATAGTATGTGGAGTGCATTCTCGGTCCCTTTATTGCATTGTCTGCATTTAACGTCGCCGTTATATAGCCCTATTTTGTTTAGATGCTCTCTGGTGGGAAGGTGTCCCGTGAGCCCTGTGGTAATTCGTAGTTGATTCCTACTCATTGAAAGCAGTTCTTCAGTTACGTTCTTTGACGGTTCTTTTATAAACTTTTTCCCGTGTAGAAGTCCGGGTACATTGTCCCAGTATAATTTGTGTTTTCGCTTAAACCAGTCTTTTATATGGTTCCTAAACGTACGTTTTGGTACTCCCATCGCTGGTTCTGGACCAATTAATGGGGTGGACGACCCGCTTCTTGCGAGCTATTCAGCCTTTTCGTTTCCAGCGATACCTTTGTGATCTGGTACCCACGATAAAGTTACTTTATTGTGGGTCGCCAGTTCCCTAAGTTCTTCGCCACATTCCCATAAAAGTCTAGATGTCACCTTTGGGCTCCCTCCTTATGGCCTTAAGGGGTGCTTGACTGTCTGAGTAGATTATGATTCTTTTACCCTCGTGGGCTCTCATAATACTATGTCTCGCACATTCGAGTATTGCATAGACCTCTGCCTGGAATACAGAGGTATATTTTCCAAGAGAGAAACTCTCTTGGTACTTATTCTGTTCGCAGTATATACCAGCTCCAGTTCGTCCTTCGGTTTTTGACCCGTCTGTGTACCAGGTAATTCCGTTAGGGTTTGTTCTGAAATCTGTGCTTGTATTCAACTCATTCCGATTCTTAGTTATTATTCTGTTGAAGCTGTATTTAGCAGTAATGTAGTCTGACCTCATGCCAAGTACGTTGCCTCCCACATGATCTAGCTTAGTGTGTCCCAGTCTATGATTTCCTTCATAGAATGGTAAGTCCTCTAGCCATCGTAGAGCCATTCTAGCCTCCCCCATTATAACACATTGTAATGGTAGGAGGTCAAGAACAGTTTCCAAAGCAGCTGTGGGTGTTGTTTTTATGTTCCCCGCTATTCCCAAGCAGGAAAGTTTTTGTATCTTGCCCAATTTGGAGACAGCGGTCCGTTGTTTTATCTTTGGCCACCAGACCAGAGATGCATATGTTACCATGGGTAGCACTACCATATTGTACAACCAATGTACCATTTTTGGATTGAGCCCCCATGTTTTTCCATACGTGCGTCTAGCTATCATTACAGTAGCAACCGCTTTCGTATGTATTTTTTGAATCTGAAGGTTCCAGGTAAGTTTCGGGTCTAGCATTACCTCAAGATATTTTACCCCTCCCTTCAGATTTACTTCTTCACCACAAAGCCATAGTAGGCTAAGGCCCTATAAATTCCCTCTGTTGGTGAATGCTATTATATTGGACTTGGAGGGGCTGATTTTCAAACCCTCATGCTCTGTCCAAAGTGTAACTGCGTTTAGGGCCATCTGAAGTCGTTTCCTAACCGTAGTGTTGAATTTACCCTGGGATAATATGACAAGGCCATCTGCGAATCCCAGTCTGTCTTTCTTGTTAAGGAATCTCAGCAGTTCATCCATCTGAATATCTGAAGAAGTATTACTCCCATTGAGCTGAAATTTGGTATATGAGTTTGGGTTATCTGTCGAAAGAACCCTTTAGTTTTTGAACGAGATCTGTCAAACGGAAGTATCACTATCAAAAAATGACAGATGCAATATGTCACGGAATTGAACATGCAATATGTCGTTTGAAAGCCCTTGAAAAACTCTATTCAGAATGGTCAAAATTATTTCTCCAACTATCACCTGTCAAAAATAAAAAATGTCAAAATTTGAAACTTTAACATTAAATATCTGAAAAAGTATTCGTGGATACTCGTCGGTAAAGTTTTGGGGCGACACAACCGATTTTTTTAATTACTGCAGATAGGCCAATATAAAGCCTTTTTAAGACTAAATTTGTTTATTTCTGTCATGGCTAACTAGTTTAATTGAAGGTTAACAAAAAAATTCAACTCATTTACACATTTATTAAGATATCTCGGGATATAAAAAAGATATCAACATGTAGTTTTCGCCATTATGTTACTAAATTTATAAATAATTAAATATAGAATATGAACACTCATACTATTGGAAAGGTTATACCTAAAATAAAAATAGAAGCTAGTTAATATTCCTTAAAAGTATAATAGTTCTACTTACGAACAATCGCTTTTAAATCATTTTATTTTATTTTCTTGACCGATATAATGGTTGGTTTCAATATTTCAGTGGACAAGCTAAAATTCTTGCATCCTAATGTTATTTTGGAAATGTTCTGTACTCATTTCGTTTCTAAAAGAATTAAAACTGGTCATAATAATAATAATAATAATAATAATAATAATAATTTGTTAAACACAAAATGTTTGTTTACCTTTTAAATGTCAAGTCTGACAATCTTCAAATATATTCTTTTTCAACTTCAATCTAAATCTTCAGAATCTACATTCTTATAAAGGTAAAGGCCCTGATTTGAACTTCTGGATATCTTATCACTTTTTTTTTAACCCTTTTTTTCTTCTTAAAAATGGTTGCTGGATTTAACGCTGGTTAAATATCCATTCTTGATTTTCTGGATTTTTCAATCATTATTAAAGGAAATATTTACTAGTTCAACCCAAGTAAAATATTTCAATTCGTTTGAAGTCACTTTTGTGGATTTTTCTACTTATGTCAAAAGGCCATTCCATCTTCGGCCTTTTTTTTGTGTTATCATTCAGATTTAATCTGAACATTTTTCTGCTGAGCTATCTGCTAACCTGTCCTGAGATCAGTTCACCATAATAATTTTACCCTCAATACTGATAGGTTGCAACTGCACCACTGGTCAACCCATTGGAGCTTCCATCTGGATATTGGATATTTCTTTTACCGTCAGGGTACAGCCGCAACAGAAATCAAGTAAGATCTTTCGTTTTTGTTTTTGATTTCTCCGTACCAAGACAGCAACGGTCAAATATTATTTCTTTTTATATTTATAGTTAATCTATTTAATCTTGTGTAATACGGTACATTGTAACTATCTAATTTACCTCTGTGCACTAGGTAGTACAACCCAGGAGAACTCGCAATTGTAACTTTTTCGTTTATACATTACCTACAAAGAAAACATTAAATGTATAATTTACTCTGAATTAAATCGCTCGTCAGTTGTTCCACGTCCCACTCTCCGACAAACCCAAACTTGAAGTAGCCATTGGCAATCATTCTTCAGTACTCTACGCTAGATGAGTATAACAAGTGGAGTTGATAATATAACCATTACACTAGTGGAAAAGAGCTCTTTTTAACAAGACTAAATTTGCAAAGATCGGTTAAGTAGAATCGAAGTTATGGTCTCTCCTACCTCTTATTTGGATAGTTAGACCAAAACTTTTATTATGAAATATTCGCATGTTTTTTGGTAGAATACGGTAATACTTTTTGTTATGCTTCTTAATTGGTCAAATTTTCTAAAATTTGGCTTTTTAAATATTTTTTATCTAATTACGCCTTCTAGCGGTGAACCTACAATTCTATAAATAATTTCCAAGTTTTTCTCGGGGCTACTTTTGTAATAATTTTTTTTTTCAAAGTTGTACGAAGATATGGCCGACGGCCGTTCTTATTGCCCACCCTATTAAAAACTTTTATGATTTTTTTCCTTGATCTTAATAAATATATTTTATAAATATTATTATAATTATATAAAAGTGGATAAATTTCGAACGTACGTTAACTTGTAGCGAGCCTGCTTAACATTCTCTGAAAGCGTCACATTTCAAACAGTCGCAGATTTTTCCTCTTTATTTGCCTTGTGCTACCTCGCAGCTCTCTTTACCCGGAATAAAAATTTATGCAAAACGAAGTAGAAAAGATTAAGATAGTCAGATTACAAAAATTATCATACATGTCACGTAAAATTTGGAAAAATGCAATGCTATTTTATTTTATGCTCACCTGGAAATGAAAACCATCGCAATGTACTAATACAAGCAGATATATAAAGTTGAATTTTTATGGTGCTTGAGCAAATGTCGCGAAACATAACATAAAATTTTTGATTAAAACGATAAAATAACTAGTACATTTCAATAAAAGTTATAATAAAAATTACATCGGATTTAATAATGTATGAAGTAATTCATGGCCAGAGTCAAAATTTTATAATGATCAATAAAACTATATTGTTATTTCAATTTGATAATAAAATACCCTAAAGGCATAATTTTTATTCTTTTATAATTGGACATAGACAAGCAATACAGTGTTTTTCACAAATTTTAAATGTTACAATTTTTTTGTATATTTGTGTGCTTATTTTTATAAATAAATATTTTATTTATTTAATTTACTTATTTATATTAAACCCAAAACTCTCGTACAAATGTAACTATTGTGATCAATCGATACAATTCCACCAACTTTTATAGCTACCCTGGTAGAGACCGAGAAACGTGGTCAAAAGGGATAAGACACGCCCCCTATCATAAAATATGCTTCCTACGAGCACACTGTTGCCCCTCAGGTGTATCTGTTCGTCAAGTAAATCATGCTCTTAAGCACTTCTTTTGACAGCGCCAATAGCTGAAAAAGGACAGTTTAGCGAGGAAGAAACAGCTCCGTTAATCTTGAACTTAACATTATCTATAGACTAGTTTAGACCTATATCAGAAAGATCTAAAATTTAGAAGAGACGTATCTGACAGTCCTAAAGACCACACCAGATTTATAGATATTGATAGACAAGGGAAAATTAAACGTATCAAAATTAATCTAACCTATTATCGTCTATATATCTGCTATCGTCTATAAGTCTATCAGATACATCTGGTATCATCTTCAGAACTGCCAAAGTAGATCCAGATCAAGGTAGACCTCCCTTAAATTTTGATTTTATAAACAAATTAGTCAAACAAATTCATTTATAAGATGGTCATTTGCCAAATCGTCCTTACTGAAACTTGATTGACTACAGCAAAATTACGCCATGTTAAAATGGTCAAACGTTTGCACTGTGTAATATTTTTATAATTAACCCCTAAAAAAAAAAAAAACACCAGTGTAAAAAACGTATATCCGGCAGCGTACTGTCACCACTCTCCTAGGAGAGAATAAAGGGCTTGGAGCTTAGTCACGGCTCTGAAAAGATGGACGTGTTTCCCAGCCGAATTCTCTGGGTGGGAACCGTCACTCTTCAGTCGAAAGGGTGGTTCGTGCTATCGCGATGTTGAAGAGTCTTTACCATACAGACAGGACTTTGGGGGATGGGGAGAGTTTCACTTTTTGTTCCTAAATATTAGATTCTTTGATTTATTGTAAGGCGTTACTCTTTCGTTATCTTTACCCTTAGAACCCCCTTAAAAAAAATAAAAACGCTAATGAAATTTTACTGTATTTATTTAAAAAAAAAACAAGACTATGAAAAGTTTAACAACAAAAAAAATATATCTATATATAAAAAATTAGAAAAAAAAACCAAATAAAACTGATTGACTGAATTTACAAAAAATCTTAATACGCGGAAACTGGTAATTATAAGATACCCAATATCATGAATATCACGATACCCTTAGTAATAAAATATACAAAAAAAAACATATACTGCAGATAGCACCAAAATATTTGGGACTTATTGCCCGCGGATTCTGGCCTTACTGTCTTAACAATAATTAAAAAAAAAAATTAAGTAATTACACAAAAGTATATACGACACATAGATGTCAAAATTCTCCAAGATCAATCTGACAAGAGATGCAGTAGTCCACTAACGGTAACTGAACTTAAGAATATTTTTATTTATGAATGATAATTTTAAAAAAATGACTGAAAAAATTATAGCAAATAATTTTACAAATTTGACAGCTCCTTACGAGGTTCTCAAAATAATAATAATAATGAAATGAAAAAAATTAGTGTGTTACTCCCTTATTTTAATGGGAGGGAAATATCCCTTATTTTAAATTCTCTTTATTCTATTTATCCGCTTAACTGTAATAAATTAAGGCCCAGAGAGCTTTTCCTCATTTTTTTTTAGGCACTTTTTATATCCTAAAAAAAGAACCAAAATGTTTCAATATTTGATAGTGTTAGTAAAAGAATTCAACTTCGCTTAACACGAGCTGAGTTCTCTCAATTAATTCCTGATGCGCTATCGTTGTCGCACTCAAAACAAAAATTTTCTCTTTATTCTCACTCTCCGTTTGCGAGTTAACACACACAAAAAGAAATGCTACGCCGCGACGGTACCTATTTCGACCGCTGCCAAGAGGTACTCGATTCTCACTACCGCGTTAATTTTTTTTTTGTGATCACGTCGTGTTGCATATTCGTCGAGACGCCCCGTGAGGTCTGTCTTTTTTGACGTGTACATTCGCTGATTGGCTGGCGACTTGTTGACCAGTTGTCAGATTCAGAGCAACCATGGCCGCGCGCTCATTGGCCATGGATCTGACGCAGTACCACGCGTTGAGGACGTCAATGGTAATCCATTTCAGAATCCGTCTTTCGCTGCATCAGCGTATTTTCTGCCTACTGGCAGTTCGTGCCTTAGCCCGAAATTCAACTCGATATATTTTACAAATTGCGACATAATATGACTTTGTTAAAAAATAAAGAATTTTATTATATCCTGTGGATTAAATATCATACATTAAGTTCCACGATCTGACCTCGATTTGCCTTTCTGGTTATTAGTACTAAATTAAAAATTAAAAATTTTATAATAAAAAAAAATTTATCTTTTTATTCCTAACTTTCTCTGTGTTTCTTTAGTCTTTATTACAACTGGGTTGCCCCCAAGTGGGTGGATTTTTACTGTTCTTGGCGCAACTCTAATCTAGGCTCATCTGCAATACCGCCACCCATATTTTGATACAAAATTATCAACATTTTGACACTTGAAATTCTAAAACCATGGTGTCCTTCGACTTTGGATTTTTAGAATACATTAAAAGTACTAAAATAGGGTCAATCGTATTAAAATTACTAAAATGGGGTAGAAATTTTGAGAAATTTTGAGAAAACCTGTATTCCTCGAAAATCTACGAGGTCTTTCAAGTAGACAAAATACCACCGGATTCTATAGATACTACGGAGTCCGAAAATGCTCTTATTTGTAAAAGTCGGTGGGTTCTCCCCGCCAAGAAAAATACTAAAAAAAATTAACCTCTGACATTTTTGACTCAGGGTCACTGATTGGTTGAAATATTCTGGTAGTTGTACTTAATTGAATTAATTTGTATAACTTTTAAACTATTAAAAATATAATATAAAACTGTAAAAGTAGTATAGCTATGCCGGTTCTGCGCCACGTCCATCCAGTTCCATCATCAATCCAAAGAAGTAGCCACCCCTAAGCTACCCCTACCCGAAGAGAAGATACCGTTCGAAGAGAATAGCTTAGCTTAGCCTCGTTTAACCACCCCTAAAGAGCCTTTTTGACCATGAACAACTCCTTGAGACCCCAGATAAGGCCTTTTTGACCTAGAGACCGACGACAATGACCAGAAGCGGTAGTTGAAAGCGGTCCCCCTGCTCGAAAGTTTTGTATTACCTGTTCGAAAGCTGTTTAAAGCTGTTCGAGAGCTGTTCGACCTGTACTAGACCTGTTCGAAAGTTGTTTTGGATCTGTTTGAAAGCTGTTTTGGACCTGTTCAAAAGCTGTTTTGGACCTGTTCGAAATCTATTTCAGACCTGTTCGCGTGAGACCTGTAGTCAAAAAGTACCGCCCTCAACTACTGTTTCTGGTCATTGTCGTCGGTCTCGGGGTTGTTTCATGGCCAAAAGGTTTTATTCCGGGAAAGAAGAAGAGATCAAGCGATAAGCGATGAGTTTTGCACTATACAGGGGGTTCAAAAGTACCCAGTTCAACTACCGCTTCTGTCGTCGGTCTCTAGGCCAAAAAGGCCTTATCTGTGGTGTCAAGGGGTTGTTCATGGTCAAAAAGGCCGTTTAGGGGTGGTTAAACGAGGCTAAGCTAAGCTAATCTCTTCGAAGGGTATCTTCTCTTCGGGTAGGGGTAGCTTAGGGGTGGCTACTTCTTTGGATTGATGATGGAACTGGATGGACGTGGCGCAGAACCGGCATAGCTATACTACTTGTAAATTTATAACTCGTCTTAAATGTTTTAAAATTAAAATTATTATAACCCAAATATTTTTGTTTAAATCATGTTTTAATAAAAAATATAAAAAATCAGTTAAAATTATTTAGACTAATAGAAGAGTTTAAAAAGTACTTACTACATGTATGTTTTTTTTTTTGAGAAAATAAAAATAATGAAGAATGTTAATTTCTTTATAGAATAGTACTTCATTATTACAAAACAAAAACCCTTTCCTATTAACAGTCAAAGTGTGCATAAAATGGGTTATAAACTGGATTATATTAAAAGGACTGATAAATTCCCTTTGTATTTCCAAAATTAAAATTTTCTTCAGAGAAACAGAAGTTTTTAATTTTGAAAGACGAAAAATATTTATAAGAATTTTACTCACTACAGTTGTTATCGTGTAATATTAAAGGGTACTTTTATCTTAGAGGCCAAATATAAATAACGTGATTATCACCGTTTTTTTTTACTCAGACATCGAGAATAGTATATTCTTCAACGAGCGTAGCATGGTGGCTTTTTTTCACGTAAATGAAGTTTCCGGCACGATCTAGTGCAACGAGCGAGTGTTGCAATCATCTAAATGAATAATAGACATTCTACTCAAGTAGAGGTCTATACTTTCTCTACGACATAAAAAATCGGCTGTGTTACCCCAGAACATTCCCGGCTCGACCGTAGAGAATATGTCATTTATTATTATTATTTTAATTACAAAATACTAAGCATTGCATTAATTTATGGAACACATTGTGAATACGTCTACCGAATTGATATTTCAATATTGATGACATAAGCTGCGCATGCGCACGTTGTATATCACACTGCTACAATTAGGATCTCCTAAAATCATGTGTGAAAACTATTTGGAATTCGGGACAAATTTTCATACAATAGTTGTAGGGAATTTTATGCTTTACAACTTTGCACTGAAATATTTTGCACTGAAGAGCATAATTTTAAACAAATGGAAAATTATGAATGTGTATTTTTCTCGCTATCTAGCGGCGAAACTAAAAGGAATTCGATAAAAAGTTAAACATAAAAGTTAAAGAAAATTTGATGCTTTACAACTTTGAACCAGAAAATTTTGCACTTAAATGCATTGTTTGTCCTCAAAATCAAGAAAAACTAGAGAAAACCTACATGCACATTTTTTACGCGCCCTCTAGTGGCGCAACTATTAAAATTCTAGAAAAAGTTTTAGGCAAGAGTTGTAGGGAATTTTATGCTCTAAAACCTTGTACTACAATATTTTGCACTAAAGTGTATTATTTGTCCTCAAAATCAAGAAAAATTAGAGAAAATATACATGCACATTTTTTACGCGCCCTCTAGTGGCGCAACTATTGAAAAGTCTAGAAAAAGTTTTAGACAAAAGTTATAGGAAATTTTATAGTCTAAAACGTTTTACTACAACATTTTGCACTAAAGTGTATTATTTGTCCTCGAAGTCAAGAAAAACTAGAGAAAACGAAAACCTATATGCACATTTTTTACGAGCCCTCTAGTGGCGCAACTGTTGGTAATAATGGAAAAAGCTTTAGACAAAAGTTGTAGGGAATTTTATGGACTACAACTTTGCAGTAGAACATTTCTGCACTCAAAGGCATTGTTTGTCTTCAAAATTAAAAAAAAGGCAAAACTCCTAATTGTTCATTTTTTCGCCCTCTAGCGGCGAAAATATCGAAAAATTCGAAAAAAAGTTAAATATAAAAGTTAAACAAAATTTGATACTGTACAAATTTGCACTTAAACATTTTGCACCAATGTGCAATGTTTGTCCTCTAAATGTGGAAAAACTTGGAAAAACTACATGCACGTCTTTTGCACACCCTCTAGTGGCGCAACTACTCGAAGTTCTAGAAAAAGTTTGATATAAAAATTGTAGGAAATTTTATGCCCTTAAACTTTGTGTTAAAACATTTTCCATTAAAGTGTATTGTTTGTCCATAAAATTTAAATAAAGGCAAAAAATGCTACACGTGTATTCAATGAATGTCGGTCTTGAGGACCTTATACTGTACCAATTTAAACCAAAAACTAATGGTCGCATTCTAGGCACACACCGACCTCCGTACCAAATTTCAGCTTGATTGGTCTAACGGTTCGGCAGTTATCGTGGAAGATTACACACAGACACACAGACACACAGACACGCAGAGAGACCATATGCTGGAAATGGTTTCAATCTTCTTGGGGGACCTCAAAATGGATATTTCCATCGATATCTCAATTTTGTTTTGCTCGTTCACCTTACTTTCCCTTTAATAGGTCCGGGAAAGTAAAAATTATATACCTAAATAACAATTTTTAACACAAATCTATAATTGACATTTAAAATATTGAACTTTGATGTTTGCGTAATTCGATTAAAATGGCGACTTATTAAGATGTTGATAAGATGCGATTGGTAAGTTATTTTCAAGGCAATGTGACTAAATGCGTTCAACCAAATATGCGCATTTCTTTTATCCAAATAATTTCTTTATCATAAATTGGCGCAGATATACTTTCTTCATTCCATGAGCTGTAGAAAAATATAATTCTGATTTAATCTGTCCTGTAGGTAAATCGTTTATTTAACATTTTTACCTTTCTCGCCGATAATATCTCGAGATCAGCCAAAGTGGAAACAGAAGGCCAACAATAAAAACATAATTTTTAAATGTCTCGAATCTGATTCAAGATATCCTCGTGATAAATCGTTCGGTAGAAATGATAAAAATCCGCAATTTCGGTCTGAAACCTGGATCAGATGTTTCCACGAATTTAAGATGGATATTTTTAAAATGTACGCCTATTTGGGTTAAGTAGTATTTTATCGCTTACTTTTTATCACTGTCAAATTTCAATTGAATACAGAGTGTTCATCAATCAACGTAGGAAGGACGAACGGGCGGTTTTTAGCAAATATTTTTCCGTTCGGTGTTGGCGTAGATATTGAAAAATGACGTATTGTTTGATGAGAACGAAAAGTTCGGTTTGAAACTGGAATGGAAATGAAAATTGCGGATCCATAAATAATGCTATATTGGTATAGTGATTGCTTTGTAACTGTGTATAATTCTTTAATATGTTTTTTAACTAAAATAACATGATCAACGTCTTCAAAATAATTATTTATAAACAAATAAAACACAATTAATAACTCTTAGCCAACGTATAAAGAATAATGGTAATTAATTAATTAAACAAACATTTTTTTTTTGTTTTTATGCCCGCGCGGGCCAGTATGTGCACTAACCCATAAAAACTCAATAATTAACTAGTATGACATAATAATGTACCAAGGGTATAAATAGATAATTTTTAATTTTATTAAAAAACATTATAAATAAATTAAACAATAACTGTTTTTTGTCTTTATGTGCGGGCTATAAAGTTCACTTTATGCCTGCACGGGTATAAAATACACATTTATGTAAATGGTAACTAAATAATAAAAATACAATAATAAACTAGTATGACATAAAAGATATTAGAGTTTTGAGATATTGAAAAAAAATTAAAAATAGATCACAGATTTTATTAGGAAATGGACATTTATGAATACGAAAAATAGAGAAGAAATCAATGATTTTTTATTAGAAATCTGCGATATTGAGGAGAAATGGATATTTTTGATAAAAACTTAATGATTTTTTTTTTAATTATAAATCCAAGTTATTAATGAACAATGAACAATTATTTATTATAGATTAAAGAATTTAACGACAATATAATTAAAATTTAAAATTCCATAATAATATTATAAAAAATTGTAAAATAAGTTAAATAAGAGAGACACTGAAATACGACAATTATTGTAAAACACTAAATTATTTAAATTAAACATGTTTAAAATTTTTATTTTTCTCACTTTTTTTCGCACTCATTTTTCTTCACCACTTTTTTCCCAACTTTTTACTTTTTTTTCTTTTGTGTTTCAAACGTATTTTTTTATTTTTTTTCTCCCATTTTATCCCACCCCTTTTTTTACTGCTTTCTTTTATGTTTCAAAGTTTTGTTTTTCAACTTTTTTTCCTAAAACATTTTTCCACACCTGTTTTTCATTTTTTCAACTTCTATTTGTTTCCACTTGTTCTTTCACCCCTTTTTCGACTAATTATTTACTGTTTTTCTTGTTTCATACTCTTATTTTTTTAATTTCTGTTTTTTCATTTTTTACCACCTTCTCTTTTTTCCCTAATGTTAAAATTGTTTTTTTGTTTCAAACCTCAATTTTTCCATTTTTTTTTTCCCTACGCCTTTGATAAAAACTATTATTTTTCCAACTTTTGTCCCAGTGTTTTTTTCTCAGCCTTTTTCCACGCCTTTTTTTTTTTCAACTTCCTTTTTTCCACTTTTTCTTCCACCTCTTTTCCCCCTACTTATTTACTGTTTTTCTTGTTTCATACTCTTATTTTTTTTAATTTCTGTTTTTTCCTTTTTTATCCCCTCGTATTTTCCCCTAATTTTAATATGTTTTTTTTTGTTTCAAACGTCTATTTTTCCAACATTTCTTTCCCCACACCTTTAAACTATTATTTTTTTCTTTTTCCAACTTTTTTTCCTGCTTTTTTCATCACCCGTTTTTTCCCTACTTTTCTTATATTTTTGTCTTTTATTTTTTCAATTTCTTTATTTTTTCACTTTTCTTATATCTTTGTCTTTTATTTTTTCAATTTCTTTATTTTCTTGCTTTTTCCAACATCCCCTTTTTCACTATTTTTTTCTATTTTATTTATATTTCAAACTTTTATTTTTCCAACTTTTATCCCAGTTTTTTCAACCACATCTTCAAACTGTTATTTTTACAATTCTTTTCCACTTTTTTTTTACCTCTTTTTTCTCCACTTCTTTACTGTTTTCTTTTATGTTTCAAACTTTTAGTTTTCCAATTTTTTTCTAACTTTTCCCCTATCCCTTTTTTTTACTATTTTCATTATGTTTAAATTTTTTTTTTTTCACTGTTTTTCCCCACCTTTTTTTAATTTTTTCTCCCATTTTTTGCCACTTATTCTTTTCCCCCTACTTATTTGCTGCTTTTCTTGTTTCAACTCATTGTTTCTTTATTTTCTTTTTTCACCCACCTCTTTTTTACACTAATTATAAAATGTTTTTTTTGTTTAAATCTCCTATTTTTCCAACTTTTATTTTTACCTTTTTCCCCACACTTTTAAATTATTATTTGTCCACCTTTTTTCACCACCTCCTTGTTCCCCTAGTTTTCTTATTTCTTAATCTTTTTTTTTTTCAATTTCTTTATTTTCCCACCTTTTCCACCATTTCTTTTTTTCACTATTTTATATTTTTACTTTTATTTTTTCAATTTTTTCCCGCTTTTTTCCCCACCTTCAAACTTTTAATTTTCCAACTTTTTTTCCACTTTCTTTTTCGACCTCTTTTTTACCCTACTTCTTAACAGATTTTTATTTGTTTCAAACATTTATTTTTTCAATTCTTTTTTTGCCTACTTTTTTCCCACCCCTACTTTTTTAAACTTATTTTTCCCCACCATCAAACTTTTATTTTTCCAACTTTTGTCCACTTTTTTTCGACCTCTTTTTGTCTGCTACTTTTTTACTGATTTTCATGTTTTAAACATTTATTTTTTAATTTCTTTTTTCCCACTTTTTCCCCCCACCCCTGTTTTTCCTACTTTTTTACTGTTTTTGCTTTTGTTTCAAACTTTCATTTTTTGTCCACTTTTTTTGATCTCTTTTTCTCCTACTTCTTGACTGATTTTCATATGTTATAACATCTATTTTTTCAATTTTCTTTTTCTTACTTTTTTCCCCACCCCTACTTTTTCCCCCAAGTTCAAACTTTTATTTTTACAACTTTTTCCGCTTTTTTTTCGACCTCTTTTTTGCTCCTTCATTTGGACCGATTTTCATATGTTTTAAACATTTATTTTTTCATTTCCTTTTTTTCCACTTTTTGCCCCACCCCTGTTTTCTCTACTTTTTTACTGTTTCTGCTTTTATTTTAAACTTTCATTTTTTGTCCACTTTTTTCGACCTCTTATCCCCTAACTTCTTGATTCATTTTCATATGTTTCAAACATATATTTTTTCAATTTTTTTTTTACTTTTTTCCCCACCTCTACTTTTTCCCACTTTTTCCCGTACCTTCAAACTTTTATTTTTCCAACTTTTTCTACTTTTTTTTTTCGACCTTTTTTTGTCTCCTACTTTTGACTGATTTTCATATGTTTTGTTCACTGGTTTTGCTTTTGTTTCAAACTTTCATTTTTTGTCCACTTTTTTTTGACCTCTTATTCCCCTACTTCTTGATTCATTTTCATATGTTTCAAACATATATTTTTTCAATTTTCTTATATCGACTTTTTTCATCACCTCTACCTTTTCCCACTTTTTCCCCCACCTTCAAACTTTTATTTTTCCAACTTTTTCCACTTTTTTTTCGATCTTTTTTTGTATCCTATTTTTGACTGATTTTCATATGTTTTCAACATTTATTTTTTCAATTTCTTTTTTCCCACTTTTTTCCCCACCCCTGTTTTCCCTACTTTTACACTGTTTTTGCTTTTGTTTCAAACTTTCAGTTTTTATCCACTTTTTTCGGCCTCTTTTTTTCTCCTACTTCTTGACTAATTTTCATATGTTTTAAACATTTATTTTTTTAATTTTTCCCTTACTCCTCTTTTTTTACTGTTTTTTGTTTTTGTTTCAAACTTTTTCTCCGACCTCTTTTTTTTTCTTCTATTTCTTTACAGTATTATATATGTTTCATACATTTCTTTTTTATATTTTTTTCTATTTTTTTTCCCATGGTTTCCCAACTTTTTATCCCACGTTTT
The DNA here is from genome assembly GCA_963243735.1 of Neocrepidodera transversa. Taxonomy (NCBI): domain Eukaryota; kingdom Metazoa; phylum Arthropoda; class Insecta; order Coleoptera; family Chrysomelidae; genus Neocrepidodera; species Neocrepidodera transversa. Next base: position 9,447,172 of record OY725347.1, read on the forward strand.
TTATCCCCATCATCAAACTTTTATTTTTCCAACTCTTTTCCACTTTTTTCTTCGACCTCTTTTTTCACTTTTCTCTATTTCTTTGCTGGTTTCTTTTGTACTTCAGTAGTTGTCCATTTTTTTACTAACATTTTCGTCCATCTCTTTTTTTACTGTTGACTTTATGTTTAAAATTTTTGTTTTTTCAACTGTTTTTTTTTTTATTGTTTTTCCCCACCCCTTTTTCTGGACCCATTTTTCTACTTTTTTGCCACTAATTCTTCCACGTCTTTTCCCCTACTTATTTGCTGTTTTTCATGTTTCAAATTCTTTATTTATTTTATCCACGATTTTCCCTAATAATAAAATGTTTTTTTCCACTTTTTCCCCACATTTTTAACTATTAGTTTTTTCAACTTTTTCCCATTTTTTTTACCACTCCTCAGCTCCCCTAGTTTTCTTAGATCTTAATCTTTTATTTTTTCGATTTCATTATTTTCCCAACTTTCCACCATACCTTTATTTATATTTTTTTTTCGACCTCCCCTACTTCTTGACTGATTTTCATATGATTTAAACATTTATTTTTTCAATTTCTTATTTTCCCACTTTTTCCTCCACCTCTTTTTTACTGTTTTTGTTTCAAACTTTTATCTTTAAAACATTTTTCCCTGATCTCTTTTTTTCCTCTATTTCTTTACAGTATTATTTATATTTCATACATTTTTTTAAATTTTTTTCTACATTTTTCCCATATTGTTTTATTGTTTTTTTTATGCTTAAGTATATACGAAATCATACTAAAGAGAATAATATTTATGAAGAAAATATAAAAAATTAGGAAAGAAACAGAAATAAAAATAATACGAAGTATAAAGAAATAAATTAAAATAAGGAAGAAAATCTCAAAAGATACAAAAAATAAGAAGATTAAAATTCTATATTAAGTAGCAAGGGACTAAAGTGCTAATTTTATTCCCGGGAATGAAAATTCTTGTCCAAGTAGTAAAAGTAGCACTTTAGTCCCTATATAAATATAACTAAATATTTTGATGCTAAAATAAGGGACTAAAATTCACGTTTTAGTCACTGTAGTGTAAACAGTATAATAAAAATTATTATTGTATCTCTTATCCATACAAAATTAAAAAAAATAGTACCTATATAGAATAAATTAAAAATGTTTTTACATATTGATTATGATTAAATTTGCACATCACGTAAAATAAATAATTACATTTGGCAATTATCTATTTTTAAAAAACCCCATTTTTATTGCATCCCCGGATTTACATCTTTTCAAGTTTAATTAAACGCGTAACTCGAACGCAAACATTATTTTTTTATTCAATACTTCCGCTAAAATAATAAAGTATTAATGGGATTCAAAATTGAAATTTTTGATCCAACTGTGGCTCAAAACAAGATTAATCACCTGCGATAAATAGTAATAAGTTGGTTTGTTATTTTTCAATTTCGTACTATATGTGACTGGATTTCAAACATGCAAAATATTCATTTTTGTGTTCCAAACATTTATATTCACGAGTCGTAAATGTACGGTTTGTTTATTAGCGCAATTTTTAGTTTTAATTATGCTCATATTAAAATTTTTATGGGATGCAAATCACGTTGATGTTGCGTTATGCGACCAATAAAAAAAATATACTAAGATTTTTGTTGGATGGTTTTTTGAATTTTAGAAAAAAATTGTAATTGTATTAAAAAAATTGTTTTTAAATTAATAAAAAACTAAAATTAATATGTTTATGAAGGATTAAACCAAACAAAAACTTTAAAAAAATTAAAAAAATAAGTCCTTATTTATTTTTATATTTTAATCTGTCCATTCTTGTGTTTTACAATTTTTCATTAACTTTCAAATATTTTAAATTGCAAAACTAGTTTTTGTTAAGAGTCCCCAAAATTTGAGATTTTGGAGATTTTTTGAGATTTTTTAAGATTTTTTTAGATTTTTTGAGATTTTTTTGAGATTTTTTGAGATTTTTTGAGGTTTTTTGAGATTTTTTGAGATTTTTTGGAGATTTTTTGGAGATTTTTTAAGATTTTTTGAGATTTTTTGAGATTTTTTGAGATTTTTTGAGATTTTTTGAGATTTTTTGAGATTTGTTGAGATTTGTTGAGATTTGTTGAGATTTTTTGGAGATTTTTTGGAGATTTTTTAAGATTTTTTGAGATTTTTTGAGATTTTTTGAGATTTTTTGAGATTTTTTGAGATTTTTTGAGATTTTTTGAGATTTGTTGAGATTTGTTGAGATTTGTTGAGATTTTTTGAGATTTTTTGAGATTTTTTAAGATTTTTTGAGATTTTTTGAGATTTTTTGAGATTTTTTGAGATTTTTTGAGATTTTTTGAGATTTTTTGAGATTTTTTGAGATTTTTTGAGATTTTTTGAGATTTTTTGAGATTTTTTGAGATTTTTTGAGATTTTTTGAGATTTTTTGAGATTTTTTGAGATTTTTTGAGTTTTTGAGATTTTTTGAGATTTTTTGAGATTTTTTGGAGATTTTTTAAGATTTTTTGAGATTTTTTGAGTTTTGTTGAGATTTGTTGAGATTTTTTGAGATTTTTTGAGATTTTTTAAGATTTTTTGAGATTTTTTGAGATTTTTTGAGATTTTTTGAGTTTTTGAGATCTTTTGAGATCTTTTGAGATTTTTTGAGATTTTTTGAGATTTTTTGAGATTTTTTGAGATTTTTTGAGGTTTTTTGAGATTTTTTTTGAGATTTTTTGAGATTTTTTGAGATTTTTTGTGATTTTTTGAGATTTTTTAAGATTATTAGAGGTTTTTTGAGATTGTATGAGATTCTTTGGGACTTTTTAGATTCTTTAAGAATTTATAGGTTTTTTTGAGAAATTTTTGAGGTTTATTTGAGATTTTTTAATATTTTTTAATGTTTTTTAAGCTTTTTTGAAATTTCAAATTCATTTTGGTTTTTTGACTTTGAGAATTTTTCGAGATTTTATGAAATTCTTAAGATTTTTTGACTTTTTTTGATATTTTTTGGTATTTTTTGGTTTTGTGAGGTTTTTTTAGATTTTTTCAGATTTTATTTTGGAAATTTTTTAAGTTTTTTTGTTTTTGAGATTTTTGACTTCATTGAATTTTTAGAGATTTTTTTATCAAATTTGTTTTTGAGATATTTACTGTTTAAATTTTTTTGAAATTTGACGTTTTAAATTTCTTTATGATTCTTTGTGAACTTTTAGATTTTTTAAGAATTTTTAGAGATTATTGAGCAGTGTCTGCGTCTGAAATTTTTTGAGATTTTTTTTGAAAATTTTTAAAATTTTTTGATGATTTTTTTGATTTTTGAAATTTTTTAAGGTTTTTGTTTTTGAGATTTTTAGAGAGTTTTTGATCAAATTTGTTTTTGAGATATTTACTATTTGGCATTTTTTAAGATTTGACGTTTTAAATTCTTTGAGATTCTTTTTGAACTTTTAGATTTCTTAAGAATTTTTAGAGATTTTTGAGATGTGTTTGAAGTGTCTAAAAATTTTTTGAGATTTTTTTTGAAAATTTTTGAGTTTTTTTGATGATTTTGGAGATTTTTTATGGTTTTGAGGTATTTTACCTTTTTTGAGGTTTTTGAAATTTTGTGATTTTTGAGTTTTTTGAACTTTTTTGAAAGTTGAAATTTTTTTGAGTTTTTTAATGGATTATTGAGATTTTTTGAGGTTTTTTGAGATTTTTTGGTATTATTTGGTTTTTTGAGGTTTTCAAGATTTTTTCAGATTTTATTTATGAAATTTTTTAAGGTTTTTTGTTCTTGACATTTTTGGCTTGTTTGAATTTTTAGAGATTTTTTGATCAAATTTGTTTTTGAGATATTTACTGTATTAGAATTTTTTGAAATTTGTTGTCTTAAATTTTTTTGAGATTCTTTGTGAATTTTTTTAGATTAAGATATTTTTGAAGCGTCTAAAAATTTTTTGAGATTTTTTTGATTATTTATCAGATTTTTTTTAATTTTTGAGATTTTTTATGGTTTGAGCTATTTTACCTTTTTTGAAATTTTTGAAATTTTTGATTTTTGAGATATTTTCAAATTTTTTGAGATTTCAGATTTTTTGACATTTGCGTTTTTATTTTCCCGACCCAATGTTTTGTGAACGAGCCAAAAAAAATTTTGAAATAAAAATGGAAATATCCATTTTGAGGTTACCTGAGATGATTAAGATGATTTTCGTCTGTCTGTCTGTCTGTCTATGTGTATTCTTTCACGATAGAGGCCACACGGTTAAACCGATTGAGCTGAAATTTGGTACATGGGTTTGGATTACCCGTCGGAAGAACCCGTTAGTTTTTCTACTACATCTGTCAAACGGAACTGTCACAATCAAAAAATGGCAGATGCAGTATGTCACGGAATTTTAACAATAGAATTATTCTCAATTTTTATATGGTCCTTGAAAGGTCCTGAAATTAAGAAATCTTCATTGTTTTTTTATTTTAAATCTCCTTGAATATTTATTGTAATATTAATAAATATAAAAGCAAAAATATATTTTCTTCCTTTATAGTCCTTGTAATAGTCCTGAATTATATAATGATTATATAAGAGACTCATGAAACCAACTGTCAAATTAATATACACAGAATATTAAAATATTATTTATTATTATTCTAGAGTTCCTTAATTTAATAAAATTTTATTTAAAACAAAATATAAGGAACGAAAGGCTCGAAGGATAATATCTAATATTACTAAAATAATATTATTTAATTTATTTTTTGGCTAAAATCAAACTTGGAAAAATTGTATTCCTATTATTTTTTTTTTGAAAATTGATAATTTAGTCATTATTACTTTCCGAACAATAGAGTTGTATAGAAGGAAAGTATTGCGATCATGATATTTTGACCATACCCAGATTTTAACGGATCTTTACGTTTTGAGGTCACCTGAATACATTTATACCATTTTTAGCATGATGTCTGTCTGTGTGTGTCTGTGTGTGAACACGATAGCGTCTAAACGGCTGAACCGATTTAGATGAAATTTTATATATATATATATTTAGGGTAGCAAGGAGACGATCTGTATTTTGGTGTTAATAGGACAAACGGAAGTGACAGTTGCTATAAGTGATGACGTCATTAATAAACAAGATGGCAATAAAGTTTTACACATATATTTTTTATACGTTATAGTTTTATTTCAAATAACTAAAATTTTCAAAAACGTTTGTCATTGTTGCCAGATTTATCAAAAATTAATTTTTTTTTCATATTTTTTTTTAAATTTCCAAAATAACCTTTTTATGAAAAATTACATGATATGCAAGTTGTAGAACATAAAATTTTCTAAACATTTTTTTATTACCGTTTTTTAGATTTTGAGACAAAATTATGGATTTTTATGAAAATTTACAAAAAATCAAAATTGTAGTACATAAAATTTTCTAAAAATTTTGTCTTTTTTTTCGAGTTCCGCCTAGTTTCGCCGCTAGTTTTTATTTAAACTTTTAAGCAATTTTTATCCTTATTATATTATTATTTTTTAGTTAAATTTTAATATTAAAAATTTAAACAAAATATCTTTAAATTTGTAATAATTAATTTTATAATTATAATTTTTTTCAAAATTTTATTACTAAAATTGTGGAATATTTTAAAAATTAACATTTAAAATTATATTACGATTTTAAACTAAATTGAATAACTTCTAAAATATTAAAGTTATTGAAATGGGATTTTCACCATTCGAAAGACAATATAAAACTCTAAATTTCAAATTCATTTTAGTTTCTTAGAATTTGGAATTGTAATTATTATAACCAAAATAAAGAATTTTTTTTAATTTTTTTGTAATTTTGTTTTATCAATAAGTATAAAATAAATCAAAAAAGTAAATAGCATATCCGAATAGGATCCAAAAGTACTATTTGTGTAAATTATTTCATAATTTTATCATAGTATTTGTAAAAGTTATAGCAGAAAATGTAAAAAGTTAAAACAATTCAATGAATTTTTGACAGAAAATTTAATTTTTTTTTTAGTTTTTCAAACTAACTTTATTAATGCATTTTTATGCAGAAAACCTAAAAAAAAATCTGTTTCCCATTTTGAATAAAGTTGAATGAGATATTAATTATTTATTGATTATAAAATTTTTCATAAAAGGTTTAATTTTTTTAAGGTTAATATTAATAATAAAAATTTAAAAAAAATACCATTAAATTTGTAGTAAAAAACTCTTTAATTGTGATTTTTTTCAAAATTTTATTCAAAAAAATGTAGAATTCATATTTTTTTTTTTGAAATATAAATTTAAAAAAAATTGAATAACTTTAAAAATATTACAGATATTAAAATGGGATTTATACCATTCGATAGGTAATATAAAATTCTAAGTTCAGAAAATATTTTAGTCTCTTCGAATTTACCATTGTAATTATTATAACCAAAATAAAAAAAAATAAATTTTTTTGTCCTTTTGTGTTATCCAAAATTGTAAATCCGAAAGGGATCAAAAAGTGCATTAAGTGTGAAATATTTCATAATTTTAAAATAATACTTGTAGAAATTATACAAAATTATAAAAATTTAAATTTTTACAAAAAATTTTGTTTTTTTTTTAATTTTTGTGAACTAATTTTATTAATATATTTTGATACAGACAAATTAAAAAAAGTTGGGTGGGAATACCCCTCATTTTTTTTTTCTTACACAATGTCCACTTTAAGGCTAGTAAAATTTGTTCTATCAGTTACAAAATAACTGTTATTTTGACACGGAACGGAAATGCATTTTCTCTAACAAATAATATCTGCGGATATGATTACCCTTGCTTTAGAAGTATTAAACGTATCATGTTTGTCCTAATCTGTTGGTTAGACTGATAATCCTTAAATTATACATGCTACAGGCGTAACCGCTGGATTGAATTTAGCGATTAAATCTTATCTAGGATGTGTGTTTTGAAACAAAGTTAAACAGTATTCTGGGAATCGAATATTACCTATAATTCATGGCTTGCGGCAGAAAGTTATAATTGGTTTTAAATATGAAAGAGTTTATTCATGTTCAGAGATTTTTTATTTTGAAATTTTTGTCTGGCAGTCTTTTGGAGCATGATGTTTTTTTATGAAAATATCCCACATTTAATTGCCGCAGGGCTTTTAAGTTAACGAGAAAAAATTTTAACATTTTTCAGATAATTCGATTAAAATTTTATATGATGTTAATAAACTAATTTTTAAATTAACAAAAATAAAATGGTTAACTAACCCACAAATTAATATAGTAATGAAAAAATAAAACTAATAGTTTGTGCGGTCGAAGGACCCAAGGACCTCCGTCAGGAATGACGTTTCTTCCTTTATGTTTTCAACTCTAAACGTGTTTTAATATCTCTCTCTCTCTCTCTCTCTCTTAATTTCTTCTTTATTTTTGTAATATATTAATCTGTTTCTCCTGTTTTTCATTATATTTTTCTATTTGTCCTTGTTTGTCCTTTTTATTCCTATTTTTTGTATTATTCCTCATTTTCTCTATTTTTGCTTCTTTCCTCATTTTTCTATGTTGCCCTGTTTTTTATTATTTTTTACTGTTTCCCCTATTTTTCCCTATTTGTCGTACTTGTATTTATTTTTCTCTATTTTTCCCTACTTTTTCCAATAATTTCCTATTTGCCCCTGATTTTGTCCAATTTTTAGGTATATTTCCACATTTTTCCTGATTTTTGGCTATTTTCTCTAATTCTATTTTTTCCAGTTTTCCGCTATTTGTATGTATTTTTCTTTATTTTCTATATTTTTTCCTATTTTTCATTATTTTCCCCTACTTTTTCCAAAAATTCCCTATTTGCCCCTAATTTTCGGTAAATTTTCCCATGTTTCCTTTTTTTGGCTATATTCTCTAATTCTACTATTTTTTCCTATTTTTCTTTATTTGCCCCCATATGTACGTATTTTTCTCTATTTACTGTTTCCCTATTTCTTCCTATTTTTTTTATTTTTCATTTTTTCCCAGTTTTTCGAATTTTTACTGTTTTTTTTATTTTTGTATATTTTTTCCTATTTTTTCCAATTTTGTCCAATTTTACATTATTTTACCCTCTTTTTCTCTTTTTTTCCACGTCTTTTCTTATTTTATTCAACTTTCTCTATTTTTCGCCAGTTTTTTTCATTTTTTTTTATTTGTCATTATTTTTTCATAGTTTTTGCAATTTTTCAATGTTTTACTTTTTTTTTTTTATTTTTCGATATTATTCACAATTGTTTTTCTATTTTATCTTATTTTTTCTTATTTTTCACAAATTTTTAATTTTTTTTTCTTAGTTGTTTCCGATTTTACCCAATTGTTTCCCGTTTTTTTCAGTTTTTTCAATTTTTTTCTTTATTTTCACAATTTTAACGCATTTTTCATAGTTTTTCCAATTTTTCACTATTTTTCTTGTTTTCTTTTTATTTTGCCCTTTTTTTCACTGTTTTTTTTCTAATATTTCCATATTTTTTTCTATTTTTCCCAATTTTGTCATATTCTACATAATTTTTCCCTCTTTTTCTCCATCTTTTCCTATTTTATCCTATTTTGCCTATTTTTCACCGGTTTGTTTTTATTTTTTTCTATTTTTCATAGTTTTTTATTTTTTGGTGTTTTTCGTTATTTTTTCTAATTTCCCATTTTTTCCTACTTTACTTATTATCCTCAATTTTTTCTTAATTTTTCTATCTCACTTCATATTAATCTCTTTTACTTAGTATTTTTTTCTATTTTACCATAATTTTGCCCATTTTTTCCGATTTTTTTAAAACCTTTTCTTTATTTTTTACTATTTTTCCGCATTTTTTCCATATTTTTTTCCAATTTTTTCGTTTTTTTCCATATTTTTTCCAATATTTGTAATTCTTTCTTATTTTCCCCAATTTTTTTCCTATTTGTCATTTTTTTTCCTATTTTACTCTATTTTTCCCTAATTTTGCCGGTATTACCTATTTTGTCCCTATTTTTCACCATTTTTTTTATTACTATTTTTACGCCTTTTTCCTTATTTTTTCATAGTTTGCCATTTTTTCACTGTTTTTATTTATTTTACTCTATTTTCTTTATTTTTGACTATTTCTTCCCATTTCTCATACTTTTTACACTTTTTTCCTATTAGTTATTATTGATTCCTATTTCGCTTTTTATTTAATCTATTTTCCCTAGGATTTTCCTGTATTTTGCAATTTTTTCAAAATTTTTTACTATTTTTCACAATCTTTTCTTTATTTCTCACAATTTTTGCTTTATTTTTCAAAAAAATTTTACCATTTTTTCCTGTTTTTTTTATTATTTTTTCCTATTTTTCCCATTTCCCATTTTTTTTCAATTTTTTTCTATTTTTCATTATTTTTTGCAGTTTTTCCAATTTTTCACTACTTTTTTTTCTCTATTTTTGTTTATTGTCGACTATTGTTTCCTATTTTGCCATTTTTTCCTGTTGTTCTTTTTCCCAATTTTTTCTCTATTTGTCAGTATTTCTTCTTTATTTTTCTTGTTTTCCGCATTTTCTCTTGGTTTTTTCTATTGTTCCGTGTTTTTGATTATTTTTTTCATTATTTCCTTTATTTTCCCCTTTTTTCTTTATTTTTCTCTATGTTTTACTATTTTTCTCCGTTTGCCCCTATTTTGTTTTATTTTCCATGTTTTACTTTATGTTCCCTATTTTTTGCTATTTTTTTATACTTTTACCTCTTTTTTTCCTATTACTTTCCCGGACCCATCAAAAGGAAAGTAACGTGAACGAGCAAAAAAAAATCGAAATATCCGTGGAAATATCCATTTTGAGGTACCCCAAGAAGATTGAAACCATTTCCAGCGTATGGTCTGTCTGTGTGTCTGTGTGTAATCTTCCACGTTAACTGCCGAACCGTTTGACCAATCAAGCTGGAATTTGGTATGGAAGGTCAGTGTGTGCCTAGAAAGCGACCACTAGATTTTGTTTTAAATTGGTACAGTAGAAGGTCCTCAAGACCGACATTGATTAAATACACGTGTAACAATTTTTTACTTTTTTTAAATTTTAAGGACAAACAATACACTTTGGTGCAAAATGTTGCAGTACAAAGTTTTAGATCATAAAATTCCCTACAACTCTTGTCTGAAACTTTTCTAGAATTTCCAATAGTTGCGCCACTAGAGGGCTCGTAAAAAACGTGCATGTAGGTTTTCTCTAGTTTTGCTTGATTTTGAGGACAAACAATGCATTTTGGTGCAAAATTTTCTGGTACAAAGTTATAAAGCATCAAATTTTTTAATTTTTGTATTTAACTTTTTATCGAATTCTTCAGAGTTTCGCCGCTAGATGGCGAGAAAAATACACATTTATAATTTTCCATTTTTTTTAAAATTTGAGGTAAATTATAATTAAAATAATAATAATAAATAACATATTCTCTATGGTCGAGCCGGGAAAGTTCTGGGGTGACACAGCCGATTTTTATTTTCATTATAAAATTGCAATTATACAGACCATGCAAAAATAACCATAGTAACCATAGTAATTACTAAAGAACGAATACTTACTTTTTTAAAATCCCTATTTTTCGTTACGTTACAATATCTGCAAGAAAATCCCTACCGCAAACAGTGTTAAGAAATTTAGTTCCAATTAGAAACTTTTAAGTTCTTAAAATAGTTTTACCTTCAATTTTTCTTTAGAAATGAACTAAATTATGTTCAAAATGTATCTTTATATCCCTTGTCGGTTGTGAATCACATATGCACAAAATAATAAATTTCGAATCCATATCCGAGATTTCAAAAAATGTGGCGAAAAGTGGTAAATATGAATGAATAAAACCTAGAAAATACTACATTTATGACAATATACACACACACACACACATAAAGTTTCAACATATCTCCATTTCAGTTTGAAGATTCTTTATTCCTGAGTGTCGGTACATAAACGGTAATGTACACTCCATTACCGTCACCCCTTTTGATACATCTCCATGTAGAGTGTCGTAAAGAGTCCGCCGAATGTGACAAACACATTGAAATAACGAAAAGCGAATAAGAAAACGGCGCACAACCGGAGCCCGGGTTCGCTATCACTCTCCCGGGATAGATGGATGAGTGGCTATGCAACCGCCGCATCGTGTCTTACTGCAATAACTTTATTGTGGTAAACGGCCCTATCTTGCGGTAAATGCACAGATGACGACAATATTGCCGCGCGATAGTTTCCAATTTCCCACCTACTAACGACCTAAAACCGCGGCGACAACGTGTGATGCATTACCACACGACTCGGTTAGTACGGTTCGTTTTTGTAATAAAAAAAGGGAAGAATAAAAATGTGCTTGTACGATGAATGAATCGTTTAGTCGATTAATGAATCAATTCGACGAAATGTCCCAGAAAATTGGAAATCGATCTTTTGATGACATCAATAAAAAGATATCTAGCTAATATGATGTTATAACGTATTAGAAACGAAGAAGTGAAAAAAAAATCGGCTGTGTCACCCCAGAACTTTCCCGACTCGAACGCAGAGAATATGTTATTTATTATTATTATTTTAATTACAAAATACTAATGATTACATTAATTTATAGGACACATTAAAAATGTCGAGCCGATAGTGAATACGTCTACCGAATTGATATTTCAATGTTGATAATGACATAAACTGCGCATGCGCGCGTTGTATGTAACACTGCTACAATTAGGATCTCCTAAAATCACGTGTAAAAACTATAGGGTATTCGGGAAAAATTTTCATACAGTAGTTGTAGGAAATGTTATGGTTTACAAGTTAAAGAAAATTTGATGCTTTACAACTTTGCACAAGAAAATTTTGCACTAAAATGCATTGTTTGTCCTCAAAATCAAGAAAAATTAGAGAAAACCTACATGCAGATTTTTTACTCGCCCTCTAGTGGCGCAACTATTGGAATTTCTGATAAAAGTTTGAAACAAAAGTTATAGGGAATTTTATGCTCTAAAACTTTGTACTAAAGTGTATTGTTTGTCCTCAAAATTTAAAAATGTTACGTGTATTTAATAAATGTCGGTCTTGAGGACCTTCTACTGTACAAATTTAAACCAAAATGGTCGCATTCTAGGCGCACACCGGCCCTCCATACCAAATTTCAGCTTGATTAGTCAAACGGTTCGGCAGTTATCGTGGAAGACACAGACACACAGACACACAGACAGACCATACGCTACAAATGGTTTCAATCTTCTTGGGGGACCTCAAAATTGATATTTCCATCGATATCTCAATTTTTTTTTCTGCTCGTTCACCTTACTTTCCCTTTGATGGGTCCGGGAAAGTAATATGTACAAACAAATTTATGTATTTGTAATAGTTTTTTTTGTTTTATTTTTATGTGGTTTAGCTCGAATTTTTATAGGTTCGTCACTACGAATAGATTTTGAAAAATACCAAGAAGTAGAATAATTAAATTATGTAAAATTTATCAGTCAATTAGTTTTTAGAAAATATTGACAAAAAAAGTAAACTCAAATGAAAATTAAACTGAATTTATGAAACGTTATTTTAATTTGTTGATATTTAGTAATAAATGAAATTTAAGCTTAATTCTTTTTATTACGGGTTCGTTCCGATTTTATGATGTATTTAGAAACAATTGACAAAAAAAACTATGACGTATTTCAAAATCAGTCCTTTCTTTCTTTTTGTGAGTTTAAGGAAATTAAAGTCAAATAAACGTTATATATGTTTTATTTTATAAAAAAAATTTAAATCCTTCAGAGACTTCTTCTTTTTTTTTTTTGGAAAGGTGACTTAGCTTGGCTTTGGCTTGTTTTCGAGTTTCTTCTAAAATTTCCTAGATCCGCATTAGAAAACGTTCGGTTCTAAAGGAGGAAAAAAAACTTGCTCGTTCCAAAAAAAAAAAAACGTTTAGTCTCAGAAAAAGAAGTTCTACCCAAAACTTGTTCAGTCCAAAAAACAATGCCAAAAAAGAAAATGTTCTGCCCAAGAAAGCTTGTTCCAAAAAACTTGTTGTTCCAAAAACCCTAAAAGTTCACATAAAATAAATATAAGACAAAAAGCTTATAAATTACCAGATTTCGTGGTCTCTGTTTTTTAAAAAAGAATATAAAACAAGAATAATATTAATATGAAATATATGAATTTTTATATCAAAATATGAAATATAAAAATAATCAAAGTGAATTAAATTTTAAGACAATCTGTAAAGAGAAATTAAAAATAGATTCTCTTTTTGTAATTGAGAATGAAAGAGCACCACTAAAATCAGATTATTTGTATTATTCTAAAAGATAATATATGAACTCTTAAGTACAAATATACCTGCATAAAAAAAATTAAAACAAGACTAAATAATAATGATAACAGAAGGCATAAGTGAAAATATAATATCCTATAAATAAAACTTACCCTATATAACAAGGGGAAGAAAAGAAGTTTTCATTAAGCGACACAGACGATATATAAATCAATTGTTTTGACTGAAGAGGCAAAGAGAGAGAATTTTTAACATGTGGAAGACATTTTATAGTAATACCAAGAAGAGAGGGTTTTTCTTGAGACACGACGCGAGGAAATTTAGAAGGGATATCAAGCGAGTCTGAAATTAAGATATACTGAGCAGAAGAGTAATGAAAATACACAGAAAAAAACATAACATTTACTAAAAAAAAAATCTTTCGAAGAGGCAAATAGCAATTATTACAATTTTTATGAACGAGATGTCCATCCGTCTATATTTGTCGCGATATCTTGCAAACGGGTTGATTGATTACTTTGGGGTTTTTTCTATGTATTTGTTATAACGGGCTTAGGAGGGCTCACACCTAAAAAACAGTTAAAAATAGGATGCAGAAACGGTTCGCCCCCTTTTGATCCAGGGTCACCAAAGCTACTTCGGGCGATGCCCAAATGTATGTCTATGCCAAAAAAATATTTCAAAGCGAGCTGTTACATAAAAAATCAGTTTCCACGATTTTTTAAGCCCAGGTTAATGGTTTCGGCTTAAAATAATGTGTGGAAACTTATTTTATACGTATCAGCTCACTTCGTAATTTTCTCCAAGAAAAAAAATGTAAAAAATAATTTTTTTAGATAGTACATATTGTTTCTAAACAAGTTTTCCAGATATCATTTTTCTATGTTTTTTATAATAAAGGTACTTTACTCTGCTTCAGCAAAATTTATATTTTTTGACGTCCCTCGTATACAGTTGCATGATGGTTGCATTTTAGATTCTAGACCATGCGGAACTTTTTATAAAGAATGACTTTTTTCATAAAACTAAGAATAAAAAAGCTTCCCATATGGTTCCGACTTAATTGTTTTCCTTTTTTTTTCGACTCACGTACGCATTCTTGTTTATTATTTAAGAAAAAAAAAATTCTGGAAGTGATCACTTAGCTTAACTGTTAACTAGAGAAAGAGAGAGTATTTTCTGAAGGTCGTTCTGTAGAAAGAGCGATATTGAAGAGCCGTATGATATATACAGCTTTTCTCATGAAACAGTTGCAGTTGTAATTACAAATGTAGTACGTGCCGAGAAAAATGCGTGTGCCGTAAATATAACACGTGCTGTGAAGGTTACCTAAACAAACGACGCACCTCGTGGTACTATGGCAAGTAGATTATCTATTTTTTTTTACAACTATTGTCGCGGGAATCTTTTAATGATACCCCACGCTTGGTTCTATGCGTGAGTGCCGGACTCTCACCTGATCCCTCTGCAAGCAGAGTCAGGAGCATACCTGCTAAACCCTCCTCGGTGCTTTGTCCTGTTTTGTATTGCTTCCTTATACGCTGCTGTAGAAGTAAGATCCTCCTTTTCTGTGTTATAGAAGGAGCTGTTGATCAGAAATAGAATGTAATTATTACCATAGATATGGTATGTAGGTTTGATACTTACGAATCTCCCAGGTTGGGATGCTCATAGCGGTGAGCGGTGGTGGAACTTCGGCGTCGGTGGTGGTCGGTGGAGCTCATCTAATGCTAAGCAGAACCTCTTCCTATAGACCTATGTCTTCACTTGCTTCGCTAATTACCCTGACGTTGGGTTGGGTGAATTTCCTCTTTGGTTTCCGGGGGATTATTCGTCTATTCTTGTTAACTGTCCATTTGGTCCTTACAGTTTCTTGGGCGTGGGTATTGGTGCTATCCAATCTTCTCCCAACGTATCCTCTTTGGAGCTTCTTGAATCTGGAAATGATAGTAGGGATATTAGTATGTTCGTAAATTTGGTTCGATGAGAAGCGCCAGAGAAGGTAAGCCATATTTCTGAGGATCATCCTATTTGTTGCGTGACGGCGTGTAAGATACGAGAGGGGAGAGTGGAGAAGTTGAGAACACTATATTCCAAAACGGGGCGGACGTAGGTTTTATTTTATAAGTGTGAAGCAATGTCTTTTAGATTTATTTGGACTTCAATTGAGTGCACGCGTAAAGCATACTCCCAAGTAGGTAAATTCATTCGAGGGGACGAGTCTCTCTCCCCAGAGCCTAAGGTCGATATCATTGAAGTTTTGGTTGGATTTTCATGAGTATATGGGATGTTCGAATAAGATGAGTTGGGTTTTTTGAGGATTTAGGGTAAACCTCCATTTGCTACACCATCATCCGAATCGATTGAGGAGTTATTGTATTTTGGTGTTTAGAACTCTGGTAGAGGGAGCGGAGGCTGAGATTTGTGTATCATCAGCGTAGAGCTGGATGTCTTGGCTAGAAAACGGAGGTTGGCGAATGTTATAGGTATAGATGACATAGAGGACAGGAGCTAGGACGGAGCCCTGATGGACTCCAGCTTGGGAAGTGAAAGGATCTGAGAGGGAGTTTCCCACTTTGACTCTGATGGATCTGTTTCGGAGGTAGGAGTTAATAAGTTTGATGAATGGGGTACGGATATTGATGTCGGAAAGTTGCGAATAAGTCCGGCATGCTAGATTTGGTCAAAAGCATTCTCGACATCAAACAATAGAGTGTCTATGGTGAAAATCCTGCCACTTATAGCACTGCATCGCTTCGGTACTTCTTTTTTGATTATCTACTAATATTTTCATATTAAGTAAATATCCCAGATTTATTATGTCTATTGGAAATAGTGACATCAGTTCTTTGGTGACGAATCGGTTTCTCATTTGGGACACTTTTGTTGGGTATAGCGCTATTTCTTCTAGGTGAACGCCTTCAGTAGCCTTATTATAACCACTCTAGTATACGGTATACCATTTAATCTCCGATTTTATCTCTAGATAACCGGCCAGGTTCCTGTAGTCGGTAGCACTTTCATTGTTTATTCTCAGCAGGTGCTGTCTTTTGCTATACTGATTAGTAAAATAGCTGAGAAGAGTTTTTTCGTCTCATCTTATTCTGGTCCAGGTATCCGACGATTAGAAAATAATCGGGATGAGCCTATCTTCTTTGTTTTGTTTGTGGCTTCACTAGTGTGGCTCGCACTAACTGTAGGTTATTTCTTCCTCCTCGCTTAAGGATGTAAATTGTGTACCCTCAGTGGTGGTCTTCTTATGATTCCTTTTTTTCTTCACAGGTTGTCCGCTATTTGTGTTCACAGTGTTTGTGTTATCGATTTTCTTCTGTACATTAGCGGTTTGTTCTGTGATTTTGTCTAAGCAGACAGCATAACTAATTACCGGTTTGCATCGAGCTGCATTAGTGCCCTCTCTACGAGATTAAGGAGTACTAAGTCTAAAATTCCGATTTTGATTTTTGTCTGCGTTTTTCGCAATTTGGCTCACTGGACATGTCGTTCTGTTTCTGAATTTTTGGAAAACCGTACAGGGTATAAAAAATGAGGGTTGTAGATAAAGTATTGGTATGTTTTATGTTCTTAACATCTTTGAAAAATGAAATTGTGGAGAAGGATGTGGTTAAAAATGTTTTTGGTGCAACATTTAAGAAATACCAGTTCAATAGAAGCCTTGTTGTTATTTAAGATAATCTAAAGTTGTTCTTTGTATTTGAGATCTGTATTAAGGATAAAAGTTTGTTAATGATCAAAGGTTGACCTATTGAGGTTATGAAATCTGGGGTAAAATCGAGAATTAGACAAATGGAAATCACAGGCTACTTATACGATTGTGAATAAAAAAATTACGTCTGGCCAAGTCTTAGTAAAAATTTAATAGAAATACTAAAGAACTTTTACAACTACTTGTTGGTGTTGTTTACCATTCTGCTGTTTTTTTTTTAAATTCCGCTGTACGTATTGGACCAAAATATTGATATAGTATCGTTTAATAATACAAAAACAAGTATAGTGAAATAAATTTACAAAGTTTATTGATTATAAAAATTGTTCGGTAAGTAATAATTTAATTACGTTATAATCAAAACCTAATTAATATACTTCGAATTTCATTAAACTTTGAAAGTTGTAGTTGTTCTTTTGAAGACGTGCAAACTTGCTAAATATATCTCAATATTAGTTATATTAGGAAGTTTTGAAATATGTCAAAATGTATTTTTAGTATTAAATATTCCTTTTAATGAATTTCGAGTCAATTTGGATAAAATTTTCATATTAATCAATCTTCGACTGACAGAAGTTTATAACGGAACAATGATGGATTTTAAAATTCGTTTTACGCTCGCGAAATGAATATAAATTAAATTATTTATGATCAATAATCAGCAACGACATTAAAATGATTTTTATTAAATCCGGAATACTAATGTTTTATTTATGATGACGAGAATTTCACAAGTTATTGTAAACATCAATATAAAATGAATTCGCAAAATATGAAAGAAAATTAATGATATCTTTCATTAATTATACAAAAATTAATTTATTACGAGCTTTCAAGGCACATTATGAAATATTTTATAGACATATTCTAAAAAACGAGCTTTGCATTAGATATTTTGAAAACTTAATTACAAAATGTCATTAATTGGAAGTACTCGAAGAAAATATCCTGGGACCTATTATGCAGTATATAAATTTACTATTGCGGATAAATTAAATATTAGTTTTAATAAGGCAAGCAAGAAACCACATCTATTAGTATTTAAAAGGCTGGAAAAGTAAATGAAATTAAATAAAATTTCTACCATTTTAATATATCTTAATAACCGGTTTGTCCGATGGTCAGGATAGAGTATTAAAAGTGTTAGAGATATAAATAGAGAGAGAGAGAGACAGATAGACAGAGAGACAGAGAGACAGAGAGACAGAGAGACAGAGAGACAGAGAGACAGAGAGACAGAGAGACAGAGAGACAGAGAGACAGAGAGACAGAGAGACAGAGAGACAGAGAGACAGAGAGACAGAGAGCAGAGAGTAGAGAGAGAGCAAGACCCAGATACAAATGGCGGCACGTGGTATACTTTGAATATGCAGGACAAAAAATGGCTACAAGCTAAAAATGGCACAAACGGAAGTGCGCTACATGACTCAAACATTTAATACTCCCACTAACAAGAAGGCTAAATATATAAAATACAATACAATGCAATGAAAAAAGAAAACATAGATACTTATAACACCAAAAGGTTGTATATGGGCATTTAGAATTAATTTTATACATTAGATCAGCATTATGTGTATGCATCCGTGTATAATTTAATATCACGTATAAATACGTGAACAAAAATCATGCGCAGAACCAATGTCAAAAGGACCCTAGCATCTATCTTCATTATTGTTGGTCCAAATTTAAGGTTCAAAATTACGTTATATTTGAAAAGTTACGTAGAATAAATACGTAAAGAAAAATCATGCGTAGTGGCAACGAGAAAAAGGCACTAACGTCTATATCCGCTATTAATATTTCGATTTTAATGAATAAATACGTCATAAAAAATAAGGCACAGAACCAACGACAAGGTTTTTAAAACAAGGTAATCGGCACTGTATTAAGGACACCTCTTACCATAATCAGGTTAAGAAAAATAATACATAGTAGCATTGACAGAATGACACTAGCGTTTATATATGTTCAATTTTAATAAAAACATGGTTAAATTTTAAACATGACGTAGCATTAGTACATAAATAAAAATCATGCGCAGTAGCTTTGTCAAGAGGACACTAGTGTCTATCTTTGTTATTATATTATCAGACCAATTGTATTGAAAGATGGTCTATATTTTATACTTTTTCGCTAAGAAGATGGATAAATTTCACTGGAATATTATCCAGAAAATACAAAATAATTCATATTTCTTTTAAAATTAATAATATTAATCTTTCAGTTCATACTAATGTTAATTATTTTATATTTTAATATTTTAAAATCTAAAAATAGATTTAAAATCAACACAATATTATTCCGTCTTTCTCTCAGACTTTTTTCTATCTACTTGCAATATACAGTTAACAAAAACAAAATACATAAGCGACTGTTGCTATGCAAGCTTATCTTTCTCTCATATTATCCCATCATTATAAGAGACAAAAAATACAGATATATTTCTTCCCGCTAAGATTCTGAATTCAAGGCTCTTTACATACCACGTCACATGTCTCCTACCAATAAAAAACAACCAAACCTACTCTTCGTTAAAATTCAGAGCACAATCATCCTCTCGTATCCCAACTGTGAACAGATTCAGTCGCATTCAATAGAGCAAAAAAGTTTCTTCAACTAAGTAAAATGGTGAGTAATTAACCGCACCCAAAAAGTTTTCTGAGTCTTTATAACAAAATCATGTAAATAGTTTTTACAGTAAGTGAAGTGATGAGTACTATTTAAATATCCATGTTTCGGATTCATGATTTAAATTAATGTGCCGCTTTATGATTTTTCTGTTCATGTTCGTACTTGGAAAAAAATGGAATAAAAATTACATTCCTATTTCAAATACTATTTTTAATTTAACATTCATATTGGTTTAACTTCTACCTAAAAAGTTTGGTCCTTCGAGAAAATCCAAGAATTTATTTAATCACGTTCGCAGTCTAGTGTTCTTTCAACAGTTATGAATACTAATATTCATAAATCGTTCAGAAGACATACTATACTACTTTCTCTAAACTGTCAATAATATTTTTAAATATTCAGGGTTAATACGTTTCAGGATAGACTCATAGGCTGAAGTGTGCAAAAATTGTCAAAAAGACACTACGACTGTAAGCCTCCGATTTGGATAAAGTTTAAGTATGTATTGTTGTTAGATGTACTTATTTGAAATCGACTCTCAAAAGTGCCGAAAACGCATAAAATATATTAGGTTACTCTGTTTACCACTCACCAATAGATATCTCCTT
Source organism: Neocrepidodera transversa (assembly GCA_963243735.1). Lineage (NCBI taxonomy): Eukaryota > Metazoa > Arthropoda > Insecta > Coleoptera > Chrysomelidae > Neocrepidodera > Neocrepidodera transversa. Next base: position 9,467,359 of record OY725347.1, read on the forward strand.
GCTAGCCTGCACCACCTACCCATTATTTGTCTGTCATCTCAAATTCATTTCTTAGCTATCAATGTACTCTGAAGTTAGCTACGAGTCCTCTCACACGTTGAGAGAAGCATTTTTTTATGTTATGTTGACCTTAAAAACATTGACACATACTCATGGACATGCGCAGAGGTAAGAACTATGCTGTTTCGAGAGAAGAAGATAAAAAGATGGTTCGATCAATCTCCCTCATTCTCAAAACAGAGTCGTATAGTTAGGACCTATACGCCATCTTTCTCAGCAAAAAAATATTACAGCTATATACGGGTTGGTCACGTCCATAAATATATAGCAATGATTAAAACATGAGGCGGTGGGAAATTACGTCACTTATTAGCCGCCAAGGATCTCTGAAGTTAGCTACGACTTCTCTCACACGTGTAGCGAAGAATTTGTTAGGTTATGGTAACATTACAACATGAGAAAGTGGGGAATTACGTCACTAATTAGCTGTCAATGAACTCTGAAGTTAGTATCAGAATACCGGCTTCTCAGCCGTCGACGATACGGCTGAATTTTTGAATAGTCAGCGCACTGTTGTCTACGATCACGGATGCAGATAGAAAAATAGAACATCTTATATAGTATTGGCTACTACTCCGAACCGTAGCCAATCAGAGCGACGCAATAAATTAGGTTTCTCTTTTTATTTTTCTCATGTTCCTCTAGAATTGCGCAGACCAAAGCACAAGTGTATATCTTATAACGATGTAAATTAAAATAATACACGTACTCGGAATATCATGTTGACATACTGTGACAGCTTGGATGTTTAACATCTACGTTGGTGGAACGAGCCAGTCATTGCGCCGTTAATAGTAGCTCTGTTCTGGTTTTGAAAAATATCTGTCTGAGAAAGTCAGGCGCATGCGCAGATTCGTCTATTGCACATGCGCATGTACTTGACATTCTCGGGCAGGTATTTATCAAAACCAAAACAAACCAAGTGTGGTTGGGAATATCTGTAGCCGTTGATGACTGAGCAGCCGGCAGTCTGATACGTTCATTACACGCGAAGAGAAAAATTTGTTAGGTTATGTTGTCATTACAACACGTGCTGGATTAGAATATGGGGAATTACGTCAGATGACGCCTTAAGTATGGGACCCCTTTAAATGATCCCTGAGCAGGCCCTACAAGGCGAAGCACCCTGTTGCGAAGCCCTATTTTAATTTACTGCCATTTTGAAAACTTTGACAGGTCAGTTTCGGTCTCATACTCAAATAGCTCCATGCCCAGCGCTGAGAATTGAGTTATTTCGAGAGAAAAAGATGAAACGATTTGTCGGTCAATATACAGGGTGTGTACAAATTAGCGGATACGCTACACGTGGCGACATTCTTCAATCGTTTCTGAATCGTTGTAGTATGCTTCATGGGTCTTCAGGACATGCTTAAAGTTCAGATTTTTAGTATAAAAATAAGCGTCTCTATTCGATATCTCTCAATAGAGATATGTGCCATTTCGAATCGGGACGAATTTTAATCATATTTTTTCAAACACTTTACGTTTTTTTATTTTTTTTTATTTTATATTCTAGTTTTTTAAATTTTTTCATAAAACCCTCCCACGAAAAATGCATTTGGCAACGTGGTGGGAAAATAAGTTTGTTTTAGAATGTGATTTCTATTCGAACCATCTACCAAGTCCTTACTATTACAGTACTATGAAATTACAGTGTTGCCAAATATATGTTTCTTTTAAATGGTTCCTAAAGGTAAACGACGCGTGATGCAACATTTTCGCATTAAGATTTTTGATTCAGAAACGATAGAAAAATGTCGCCATGTGTAGCTTATCCGCTAATTTGTACACACCCTGTATATCTCTCTCACAACAGTATTGTTTAGTTAGGATGTTAGAGTTTGTTTAACCATCCTTTACCGTATTGTGATACATTGGTCAACATTGGTCAATCATGAAATCGATGAGACGGAATTATTACGTCATTAACGTATTTCTTAACTTATGTCGACGTAAATGTTATTTATTACTTTTGGCAGTTCATTTCATTTTTCATTGTCAAAATGCCTTCCCGGTATAATGAGAAACAGCAAAGTTTAATTTTGAAGTTGATTAATTACTTTTCAAGATAAATAGATTCTCAAATACCGCTTTTACCGTTAAATGCAGTCTACAACGTTTAGGTTCACCCCAAAAATATAATCATATACACATTTTTTTGCCATTTAATCACGATTCGATCATCCGTAATTTTTTTAATTTAGCCAAAAATCATGCTTAGGGACGTTAAACATCCCCAAGCTAGAAATTTGAAACAAATCAGTTAAAAAAACGGACATTGACATTGATTATATTTTAATTTTGAGGTAATGTGTAAAATAACATTCAAATAATATGGGACACACGTAAAACAGCAGAATACGTTACCGACGTAACGGTAGAGGATGGTTAAACAGACTCTAGAGATAACGCAAGAAAGACGAAACTTATACGATATCTTCCTCATTATTTCCAGCAAAAAAAAATTAGAACGTTATACGAGATGGGTACGTCCATGAATATATGTCAATGATTAGCTCTAACTACTTATTAGCAATGACAGATATTCCCGGAAAGATAACAGTTTATTTTGTACCATTAAGAGCCGTTTATACCAACGATTCTTAAAATGCGATCTTATCTAAGTTGATCTTAAGGTAAGATGCTCTTAAAATTTAAGTTGTTTGCACAAAACAATATGACTAGAATCTTAACTAAGCACAGCATAACTATTTATTTCGTGTGTAAACCAGACTTTTTTAGATATATTCACTTTTATTTGTATGTACCTTCAAAGCCCGATAGCTAATACATTATTTTGGAAATAAATCACATAAATATTGTATAATAATAATAATAATAATAGTAAATATTTTATTGGTCAAGCCAATAGATTTGTTATAATTACAATTACGAACGATGTACCTAACTAAATATAATTTAACAATAATAAGTGTAAGTAATGAAAAAATTGTTTTTGAAATTTTTAATATTGAAATATTTAGGAAACCGTAAGGTTGTGGAAGGGATGTACGTATAATATGTGTTTCTTATATTATTACGTAGGTAACAATGTTCAAATCTTTCATACCGGTCTGATGGGTGTTTCAGAAAATGCTCTATCTACGAAAACAGGTCAACAATACTCTTTCGTTAAACGAAAAAATATAAAAAAAACTAGCTCTCCTATGCTATTTAAATACTAGGTTCGCAGATTTATATGTCATGGTACTAGGTGCAGTAATATTTCTATTCATCCTCTAGAAGACTTTCATAAATATCCCACACCATTTCACACTGATTTTATTTTATGTACTCTGTATGGTTCTTTATCTGACAGCCAGTTTCTGTTACTTAGTACATTAAGAAAGGCTTAAATGTTTGGTGCAACAGATTTATGAAAACTTAAGGATTTAAGTTTGTCTTAAAATTTAAGTATCGTTTATGCAAGCGGCCCTAAATAATATAGAAATGGGCTTAAAATTAAAAAAATCCTTAAGGATTTATATTATATATTATATTAAATAGCGTAAAAAAAATCAAACGAAAAAAAAATCTTTTGGTTTACGGTTCTTTAACCAATAACTGATCCTTATATATATAAAATAATAGAAAACGTAGAGAAAGAAAGCAGCAAAGCTGTTGAAATAGCTAACTTGATTTTATCTTCCTTTACCTATTCTCCAGTCCGGAATCAGAGCAAGGAATGCTTTTAGTCATAAAACATTTTAAGCCAGTAGAGAGTCCTTTCGTCCTTTCAAACATCACGCTTTGTTGCTTCCTATGAGAAAGCCCATTATAGACGTGACATACCGAAACTCTCAGATGGACCAACACATAAAGGACGTAATATACACAGAAATACATCACAAGATGATGACTATGTGCCGAACTGAATACGTGATACCAATCTGAAGAATATATAAATATTTATTTACCAATAATTCATTTTAGATATATTATGTTTCCCATTTGTTCTAAAATGTATAACTGTTTTTTTTGTAATGTGAATATATTTGTAATTTAATTTAATATTCTTTTATACAAAACTAATGAAATGCTTTAAATCCTGTAATCCATTATTAAATTAAAAGTGATCCTTTCCTTAACAGACTGTATGTAAAACGGTTTGATATGCTTATGTATTTTACATATTTAATCTTATTACGGTTGGAATTTAATTTGGGTACAGATTCAGGTTTTAAAATCTTAAGAAACCTTAATAAACAAAAAGGGTCGAAGAATTTGCGTACAGAAGTTAAAATTTGTATATATTCCTGTTTTTTCCGAATATGGTCGATGTGCCTCTGTCAAGATAAGACAAAAATTGTTAAAATTTTCGCTTTCAAGTCACTATTTTATATAATTAAACCACATTTAAAGAATACCATACTTAATGGTTAGGTCACCTACTCAATGCTCTGACTATGGCCAACGCGCGCATCTCTACCATTTTTTCCAATTTGTTACAATTTTTTATGATTATGTCCCCTTTTTTTCCTTTTTTACTATCCCGGACCCATCAAAGGGAAAGTAAGGTGAACGAGCAAAAAAAAATTGATTGAAACCATTTCCAGCGTATGGTCTGTCTGTGTGTCTGTGTTTGTGTGTCTGTGTGTCTGTGGGTCTGTGGGGTGGGTCTGTGTGTCTGTGTGTCTGTGTGTCTGTGTGTCTGTGTGTCTGTGTGTCTGTGTGTCTGTGTGTCTGTGTGTCTGTGTGTCTGTGTGTCTGTGTGTCTGTGTGTCTGTGTGTCTGTGTGTCTGTGTGTCTGTGTGTCTGTGTGTCTGTGTGTCTGTGTGTCTGTGTGTCTGTGTGTCTGTGTGTCTGTGTGTCTGTGTGTCTGTGTGTCTGTGTGTCTGTGTCTGTGTGTCGGTGTGTGCCTATGAACCATTTTTATTTTTAATTATGAAGTGTTTATTTATGACAAGAGCCAGATTTCACGAAATTTTGACCGCTACGAGCGCTGGGATCGTTTCAGTTGTCCCCATCATGTACTCTGCACCCAGCGAATACCACAACACCATTGACATATGTCTGACCTTAAGTTAATTTAATTTCTGTCATCGTAATATCACACAAGAAAATATAGCCCAAGAGCCAGGTACTTTTTTCTGCAATATTCTACAGAAGAAATTTTATTGTTGCGTGTCCCCTGAAATTAAATTGAAGCTGGAGCGAAAGGAGCGTGAGCCGCCATCTTTAAAAACACGATTTGTGAAATATCTCGTGAACCGTGCATCGTACGAGGAAAATAATAGAACCTACTTTCTCTGTTCTGGCTCTTAGACTAATATATGTGAATAAATAATCGCGATACATCGCTTTGTTTACAATTTCGTTTCGTACACTAGTTCGGAGAAATGACGTTAGGCCACTGATTCTGACGGAATGCCAAGCGCATCTTTAAAATGTTATAAATTTGTTAGTATTTGAGATATCATAATTTCACTTTCACACTTTTGTTCAGTTTTGCTTAAATTTTCAGATTCATTCATATAGAAGTGGGATTTTTTTTAGGTTTCATTCTGTCAAGTCAATAAGACGATTTAACTGTTTATTATTCTTTATTAACCTTAAACTATAGATATATAAAACTTATTTACACTGATAGTCTTGAAAAATGGGCTATATAAATTATGACATTTCAAGATTAACTGCAGCGTTACCAAATATGACACAGTGTTGTCATATATTACTTAACTCAGACTGATTACGTCACGAGTGACTTTGAAAAAGCTAAAAATGGACTAGAACTGACCTGAGTCATTTTTTATAAGAATTGACATGGAATATAGTCAAAAATTCTTATAGCTCCTTTACTGTTGGATATAATTATTTATTTAATTTTTAAACGCTGAAAAATTTTTAATACATAAATGATAAAAAACAAACCATGATTTTGAATTTATTGTTACTAAAAACTAAACGATTCTATAAAATAAATTTTCCGAAATAGGATTATCCTTCCCTTAAATAAAAATCTTTATTGATATGAAACTCCTCCAGGTTACTTCATATCGAACGTCAAGTAAAAATTTCCAAATATCGCATATCATTTACTTTACAATAACGAATTCTTTACCCTCGTTTAAGTTAGTATTGAACTTTTACAATATAAAAGTTCGATTTCCAATATGAAACCATTTACTTCTCTGAAATATTTTCGTAGAATTTCCATCCACATCTCGCCGCAGATCGCAGATCACTATTGCTCGTCGTTGCGTCCAACAATTCACCTCTGCTAACCTGGCAAAAGAGATATTGATCTAATAAATTTAGTTCGGAAGAATGCTGGATCCTTTCTGGATGGTTTGGAGGAATTTTTCATGGCTTTTATTATGATTAGATCGGTCGATTTTTAACATTTGGATGAAAATATTAGTCAATTAATAATAAAATTTTTAATAATTCTACTGTTAGAATGATTTTATTTATTGTTGATAAAAAAAACAATAGAAAAATGACAACAATTTACTTTATTTTTTTTATTGTTTAAAAAAAAAATACTATTAAATTGGTCCATTCTACCTTATTAAAAAAATTGTTACCAAAAATTCATACATAGTATAATTACTAGTAGCAGAACCATGTTTCCTTCAGTTCCAAGTATCTTTTCTCTACTCAATTTCCACTTTATAATAAGAAAAAAATCTAAAAAAAATTTGACACTTTGAAATAATTTGCTTCCCTATGAAAAAGTTCACGATTTTTTAAACTTTTATCCCTACTTTTACCCCTCCAAGTAAAGTTACTATATCAAGTGTTATATCAAATGAAATGTCATTGTTTGCTTTCAAAAAAGTTTTTTTTATAATGTTATTTTTTTTTACTTTCCCGACACACCACTGAGAAGGGAAAGTATTGTGAACGAGCCAAAAAAAATTTTCAAGATAAAGATGGAAATATCCATTTTGATGTCACCTGAGATGAGTAAGACCATTTCTAGATGAAAGTCTGTCTCTCTGTCTGTGTGAATTCTTCCACGATAGAGGCCACACGTTTAATCCGATCGAGCTGAAATTTGGTTCGTGGGTTTGGGTTATACGTCGGAAGAACCAATTAGTTTTTGTACGACATATGTTAAACGGAAGGGTCACTATCAAAAAATGACAGATGCAATATGTCACGGAATTTGACTTGCAATATGTCATTGAAAGCTATTGAAAAACTCTATTTAGAACAGTCAAAATTATTTCTCCAACTGTCACCTGTCAAAAAATGTCAAAGTTTGAAACTTTAACACTAAATATCTGAAAAAATATTCTTCTCTGGACACAACCGATTTTTTTTTTCAAATTCCTTTGAGAGAAAATACATTCTTCTATATCTATTTTTTTTGCTTTTTCCTATTTTACGTGTGAAATATGCATTTTTACAGTTTTTTTTTAGTTTTCCCATGTAGAAAAATGCATGCTCGCTTTTGTCACAATTTGTGTGTAAAAAACGCATTTATGCTGTTTTTTACCTCTTGCCCTTCAGATAAGAGAGGTATAGTAATCATGCTAAAAATTGGGTAGTTAGTTTTCAATGGATAAACACGTTTTGAAGTCCCTAGAATACGATTTTGTTGCGAAATTTACAAAAAAAGTCAATTTTTTTCGTACCTTTTTGTGTTAACGTGTACATTTTTCATTCGAAACTGGCGAGAGATCATGTGCTGGACACATCAGATTTTTTTCAGGTTTTTTTATGTGGAAAAATGTAGTCTTGTTTTTTTACCAATTTATATGTGAAAAAATGCATTTTTGTTGTATCTTTTAATTTTTTTTTTGTGATAAAATAGATGTTTGTGGTTTTTTCCGAATTCGAGTGTGCATTCGTGCTTCTGTTTTTTTTTCGAATTTGTTGAAAAATAAATGCGTTTTTGCTGTAATTTTCAATTTTTTGTGTGAAAAATGAATTCTTGTTTTTTCCCAATTCATGTGTGAAAAAATATACATTGTTGATTTTTTTTAAATTTGTGTGAGATAAAATACACTTTGCATTTTTTCAAATTTGAATGAGGAAAAATGTATTCTTCTTTTGTTTTTTTTTCAAATTTGTGTAAAAAAAGTATGCTGTTTTTTCCAATTTTTATGTAGAAAATCCATTTTTGCTTTTTTCCCAATGTATGTGTGAAAAATGCATTTTCGCTCTTTTCCACATTCGTCTGTGAAAAAATACTTTTGAATTTTTTCCTTGTTTTTTTTGTGGAAAAATGTGTTTTTTATTTCTATTTATTTTTTCAAATTTCGTGTGCAGGAAAATGCATTCCTGCTTCTGTTGTTTTTTAAATTTTTATGAAATTAAATTCGAGTGTGGAAAAAATGTATTGTGAACGAGCTAAAAAAGTTTTTCGAGAAAGATGGAAATATATATTTTAAGATCCCCTGACACGACTAAGACCATTTTGTCTGTCTGTCTGTCTCTGTATTTGTCTGTGTGTATGCTTTCACGATAGAGCCCACACGTTTAATCCGATTGAGCTGAAATTTGACTTGCAATATTGTCTGTAAAAATTTTCATCTCTGGATATTCGTCGGGAAAGTTTTGGGGTGACACAACCGATTTTTTTATGTATTTTCCAATTTTCATCGTTTAGTGTGTGCGAGGATATCCGAAAATGCACGAGTAATTTCTTCATCGATCTATATTTTCTTTGGCCTAGTCCACATAAATTTCGAAAAGTAGTTTATAACAACCATGATTAATTTAAAATTCTTATTTTGTTGTAATTTCTCATTTAAATAAGGTCTATTTGCCATAAATCATCCAATCCTTTAATAATTGTACGTCTTTTAGGGTAATTTTTTCGAGTAAGTTTGTGCAGCTCGTTAACGAGTTGAAGCTTTTCGTTTAACGACATGTTGACGAATAAAAAGAGATAAGGCATATTACATGTCCTTATACTGTTATTGTACTTAAATTTGCCTCTACGCCATGAAGACGTGAATTCACTGTTTCTCGAGATATTTGCAAAAAACGAACCCCATTTATATTTTTCATTTAATTGTTTATAACTTTTACCATTTTTGTAAGCGGCTCTTGAATTTTTTAAAAAATTATCTACACGCTATTCCGGAGGCGGAGAAAAAAGTTTGACCCAAAAAGCTTGTTGACTGGACTATAAATATTATATCTATAATTGTGTGAATAAAATTCTGATTTTACTTGAGACACAATAATAATATTTGTGTCTTTTATATATCAATGAAAATAATAAATATAATTTAACTAAAAATAAATTTACATTTTACCACGTGAATAAAATTCTTACCAAAAAAAAAAAAAAATACAATTTGCGCCGGACAGTTGAAACCTCATAACGTATTTTCTCAATTTTCCGCACGTACTTTATAGCGTAAATATTTCGTTGGGAGCAAAACTGCCAGCTTAAAATTGCGCCCTACTTAAATTTCTCGCGTTTTTCCCTTCGGGCGAGTTCCTTTTCCGTATCGCCCCCAAGGAGTCATCCAAACCCGCCCTCGTAAAATGTAAATAAGTGTTATATAAAACTAGCGAAGTACTTGAATGAGAACGCCCACCAATATCAATCTGCCAAATACTTTCTTGTTTCATCGAAAACCACTTCCGACTTTATTGGTTTCTAGTTTATTTATTTGCGCCGGTTTATAGGTACACATGTAGCGTATTTTGGACTGGAGACTTCGTCTATTTTGAAGATGTGGTTAGTCATAAAGTAGCTTTTCGTTTAGTGGTTTTTATAAATGACTAGATGAATACCTGTATTTAGGGATACAGGGAATCTTTTTAAGATTATTACAAAAAATTACTTATTTCTATCAAGAACGTTTCTCGTTATTTATGTTGTCCATAGACGTAGCTAAATAATAATTTCTGCATTATTCGATAATTAAAAATGTGTTGGATGGAGACTTAATAAAATAAAGATGAAATGTAGAACCGGGACCTTAACAATGCATTAGAAACACAACAAGTGTTATTTACAAAGGTTGCCATGAATATCAAATTCTATAATGATAAATTCGACCGCTTTAAGCATAAATGCATAATGTTCAATGCAATATTTAACATCAAAAAATTTAAATAAGAGTTTTTATAAATCGTGACTGGATTTTCGAAAAATATTGAAACACAAGTTTCTTTGTTTTTTTAATAATATGAAACTTTTTTATTCGTTGATAAAAGTGATTTAGTAATAAATGTGATTTAAGCTTAATTCTTTTTATTACGAGTTCGTTCTACGAAAAGAATTCGAAGTATATCGAAAAGTAAAATTTTAAGTAAAAAAAAAATATGGACGCTAGTCTAATTGATTTTTTGATGTATTTAGAAACAATTGACAAAAAAATATAATGTATTTGAAAATCCATCCTTTCTTTCTTTTTATGGGTTTAAGGAAATTAAACTCAAATTAAGCGTTATATTTGTTTTGTTTTAGAAGAAAATTTAATAATGCGTCAAAGACTTTTTCTTTTATTTCTTTGGAAAATGTGACTTTGCTTGGTTTTGGGCTTGTCTTCGAGTTTCTTCCAACATTTTCTGGATCTGGCAGTAAAAGATGTCACGTTCCAAGGAAAACTTGTTCCAAAAGAAAAAAGGACTTGTTCCAAATAAAAATGTTCGGTATAAAAGGAGAAAAAAAATTAATCGTTTCAAAAAAGACGTTCAGTCCCAGAAAAAAAATCCTTAAACTTTATATAAAGTAAATACAAGACAAAAATCTTATAAATTACTAGATTTCGTGGTCTCTGTTTAAAAAAAAAGAATATAAAATCATAATAATATTAATATGAAAAACATGACTTTTTTGATCAAAATACGAAATATAAAATAATCGAAGTGAATTAAATTTTAAGGCAAGCTGTAAAAACCAATTAAAAATAGATTCTCATTTTGTAAATGAGACTAAAAGAGCACCATAAACATCAGATAATTTATAGTACTTTTAAGTAAATATAACAAAAAATATACCGGCATAAAAAGCAATTAAAAACAACAGTAAATAAAAGTTAAAGCGTCGAAATAATTAATCATAATAACAGGGTACATAAGTGAATATATTGTTATGAAATTTGTTATACCCTGTAATTTTGGGTAATTGTTAGAAAATTTGTATAAGATTTGTTGTAAAATAGTATAGTAAGTAAGTGTTGGTTGAGTTAAAAAAAAAAGAATAGTAATTGGTATTAAGATTAACAGTATTCCTTTATTTTTAACATTAAAAAGAAAAATTTAAATTAAAAAGAAATTTTACTAAATGATATAAAGTATAAATTAATGTTGGTAATATGAATAGGGCTTAGGCCATTTGAAGTATGAAATTCTTTGTGACAGGTTGAATGACATTTCTTATTAGGTAGAATGATTTGTCATTGGGTTGGTATCAATCAAAATGATGTTAAAAAATTAAAAAAAAAATAGTAGTTAAAAATTATGGGCTTAAAAAAAGAATTGAATAATGTTGTTGTGATGTATTGATAGATAGATTGTAAGATTAAAAAAAAATTTTTTTGTAAAAAAAATTAAGTTTATATAGGTTGTTATAAAATAGATTTTGAATGATGGACAGTTGGAATTTGTGATGATATATTTATATTAAAATAAGGAAATAAAAAAAAAAGAAAAATTAATCAATATTTATTTTAACATTAAAATAATAAAATAAAAAAAAAACTGCAAGGAGAAGAAGAAGATGAGGCAGAATATAAATTTTTTAAGGTGAGTGGCTAATATAAGAAGATATACGGGCAGATAGAAGAAAAGTATACATTAAAAAAAAACAGAAGAAAAGATAGCAAGAGGTAGAGAGCAGAAGTGTCGGAGATAAAATATCAAGAGACCAAGAAAAGAGATCTAAGAAAAATAATTAAATAAAATTATAAATTTTTTTTAATGTATTGTAATTTTTTTTTAAGCTCCTGAACCCAGCCCATTGGGGAATCATTTTGCAGGTGAGGAATGGAATTCACTTATCAAGGGGAATTCTTATTTCAATATAATATAATATAATACAAACTTACCTCATATAAAGAGGGGAAGAAAAGAAAACTTCAATAAGCGACACAAGCAATATAAAAGTCAATTATTCTGACTGAATAGGCAAAGAGAGAGAATTGTTAATATGGGAAAGACATTTTATAGTAATACCAAGAGGAGAGCGGGACACGACGAGTGGAAATTAAGAAGCGATATCAAGCGAGTCTGAAATTAAGATATACTGAGCAGAGGAATAATGTAAATACAGGGTGGTACAAAAACGTTAGAAATAGTTTAAATACCAATTATTAAGACTGCAAAATTTTCAGTGTATAAATAGTTTCATAAAAAGCCTCCGTCCCTTGTTTTTGTTAAATTTTGTTAAATTTTCACTTTTCCTTTCCTGTTTTCACTATATTTAATTAGATTTTTGGAAAATGGTGAAACATGTATTTCTTTATTTTTTAAGTGGAGCTTAAATACCATTTTTAAATCTGTAATATTTTTGGTATATGAGATACAGGGAATCTCGCAAAAAAACCCCTTTCGTTTTTGCCCAATCTTCTTGGATTTTCGAAAAATAGTCCAATACGTATTTCTTTATTTTATAATAAAAACTTAAATACCATTTTTCATGTCTGTAACATTTTCGTCGTATGAGATATAGGAAATCAAGTAAAAAAAACCCTCTTACGTTTTTTCCCAACCTACTTGAATTTTTGTAAAATGGTCCAACACTTGTTTCTGTATTTTTGAATAAAAACTTAAATACTAATTTTCAAGTCTGTAACATTTTCGGTATATGAGATACAGGAGAAAATAAGTCCCCTTACTTTTTGCCCCATCTAACTAAATTTTCGGAAAATGGTAAAACACGTATTTCTTTAATTTTTAAGATTAGCTAATGGGGTGAGAATTTGAGGGGGTTGAAATATCAAAAAAATCAGATCTCCCCTATTTTTGAAAATATTAGAAAAGGTGATTCGTAAATTTTTGTTTTCTTGTCATATATTTTTTAATTTTTTTGCTTTTCCTTCTTTTTTTTTAGTTGACACACATAAGAATAGCTTAAAAATCAATTTTAAAGTATCCAACATTTTCAGTGTATTAGATATAGGTAGGTAATCTTATAGAAAAGCCTCCCTCTCCTTTTTTGCCACACCTAACTAGATTTTTCGAAAATGATGAAACACATAATTCCATTTTTAATTGGTATAATTCGTTTATAAATATTTAATTAATCTCGCGCATTTCCTACTTTGTCTATTTTATTTTTATTTTATTAAAAGAACTCTTGACTATTTGAATCTAACCCGTGTATTTTAATTTATTTTATTAAAAGAAATTTAGACTATATAAATCTAACATGTATTTAAAAAAATATATATTTATTTTATTAAAAGAAACCTTGATTATCTAAATCTAACCTGTGTATTAGAAAATAAATAAAAATATAACATCCATTTATTTCGTAAAAAAAATAAAAAATATATATCAGGATTCGAACCTGGAACTTTCATATGTAACATCTACACTCTACCACTAGACCACATCGTTCACAGTGATGAATAATCAAACTTTCAAGTTAACATACAATAAAAACCGATTAGGCGAAACGAATAATGCGCAAGCGTAAGCCAAGGATCCAGAATAGAATTCGTCTCCATAGACGGCATTGGACCCGTAAGATAATGTTAATTAGTAAATAAAATAAAGTCCAATATTTCGAGAATTAATAAAAATGAATTTCAGAATTGTTCGGCAGGCAATCGGCGCAGGTCTGACTCCCTCCAACCACGACTAAGAGTAGGGAAACATGGGTCAGTTCGGTCGGAATTTTTATTTTAATTTTTAGTTACAACTGAACTAGCCAACCAACCAGCATGCACTCATGCAGCCTAGCACCGTCCGTCGTAAGAATACCGATGTATTTTATTTTTCATAATCCGATCTGAGCGATAACATCGTAGCAGCAGATACTCTGGAACTTAGGCCAGCATCCACAGACGCTGCCCGCGCAAGTAGCCTTCACAATATAAAGGGACCCGTAACAACAGCTATCGGTCTATTATTTTCTATGGATTTCGCACTTCTAATATTTGTTTTTCTGTTACTGTGGCTTGTTTTTTGTATTTATCATCGTCATTTACCTAGTTTCTGCTTGTATATCTCCATCATCTCCGCTATTTTCAACGCTATCTTTATTCACTATTTATCTCGATATTAACAGATATTAATTTTAGTAATAATATAATTTATATTTATATTTTTGTACCCCACCAAGTCACAAATTGTTGAGAAATAGATTTAATTCTGAATAATATAAGAGCGTAACATTTTTTTTATTCAATAATTACAAATGTTGTTACCTTTATTAAGTTTTTAATTTTTTTAATATTGCTGCTTTTTCGCCCCACCTATATATTGTGTTATATAGGTCTGTATACGTATAGATTTAGTAATTCAAATCATTATAACAAATTTAATTTAATTTTTGAATCCTTATTAGTTAAATTAAAAATTCTAACTTAACTACTCAGAATTTTTCTGCTTTATTATTGTGCATTGTGTAGAAAAATTCGAACAATTTAAATTACATATTCATTCGTTAAAATAGTTGAAAAAGTAATCCCGCATTTTTGAACATATGACAAAACTATTTTACAACAACTATAAATGAAAAAGTTTTTCTCTCACAAAGTTACGACTTTTAATAATTATCCTCATATTTTATATGTCCTCTCATTTCACAATGAAATTACCTAAAAACTTTACTAAACTTTCGCCTAACTTTTTTTTATTAGTTGAATAGTATGAATGCGAAGCACTATGTACTGCATATGACAGTTTTAAATTATAAAAATGTTAGCCACGCTATAGACAGCTTTTAAAAAGAAAAATGGCACACTGCAGGTATTGTTTTTCTTTTATCAAAACTTAAACTTTTGATATAAGTTTTAGTTCAAGAGTTTTATCCTTTTGTTGTAAAAATATGGTAGGTAAGTTTTTATTCTTTTTATTTAAATATTTTACTCTAAAAGAGATAAATTTTCATATTCTAAATTTGATATAATAATAATATTCAGTTTATTATTATATTAAAACTACTATCCCATACTCATTTTCCCTTCGTAATTTTCATTATCTTCTAAGTAAGAAATTTTCGCGCATGAGATACGCCTAAATGAATAATAAAATGTATTTAATGAACACTTAAATGTTAAGCCACACTCTCAAATTGGTTCATAAAGTTCTAAACTATTTAATAGTTTGATAATTAAATGGGAACGGTGTACTTTATCCTGTAAATTATTTCCTTTAAATTGGAAATTGCCGGGCTATTTAAAGACTGGATAATATCGGGTAAAGCTACTTTGAAACGTTTTGTTTGTTTGCTGTAAAAATTGGAAAAATTAGAAGTAGGGATCTTATGTGATTTTATTTAGAAATGTTAATATTAAAACCATCAGACTTTTAGTCTTCTTTTGGTTTAAGCTTAAAAATAAGGACCTACTTTGAAATATGTAACAGTAAAAAGTAATAAAATAAACATTTAAAACAAAAAAGCATTAAGTTTATGAAAATATTTAATAAAAGTGTAAAAATTGACTCAAAAAACCACCCCCCCACCCGCCCACATGATCGGATTTTGGACCGAAGTTTTTTGGGTTTCAGTCGTCCGTCCGACCACTTTCTCCTAGGGGAACGATTTACTAAGTCATTTTTGATTTTTTGCCGCAGCAGGTATTTTATATTTTTGTTTTTATTTAAATTTATTGTTATTATTATTAATTTGAGACCCACCTAAAAGTACCTCGGAGACCACACCCCCTCAAAGCCGCCGAATTTTGGACCGAAAGAAAAAATAAATTTTTTGTTTCAGTCCTCCGTCCGACCACTTTGTGACGATTTTCAAGAACTTTCGCAAAATTCAAGGAGAAATGTTTAAACCGTTTAGATTTCCGTCCGACCAAAAAAAAAGTATATTTTATAACATGCAGACACTTTGCCAAATCAGTGACTCTTACGCGTTGGAAGAGCCACTATCGCGTTTTTGGATCAAAGCAGCTTTTTGGAAAGAAAAGAGGCTTTATAATTGAAAATTATATCAATAAAATCGTTCTAATAACAGGTGACAGTACAGTGAAAACAATTGGGTTTAACGTAACAAATCGCCCCTTTGGGGTCAATAATGACAATAAAATAACTACGACTGAAAAGCGCGCCAAAAATAATACTTTAACATTAAATATCTGAAAAAGTATTCTTGGATACTCGTCGAGAAAGTTTTGGGACGACACAACCGATTTTTTATATTGTAACTGCTGCTGCCTATTAAATTTGAACTACCATTAGTTTTATCTAATCCAACTCCAGTTCTTATTTGTTTCTGCAAGCCAATAATTAATATTATCCAAAGGTAATAAGGAAAGTTTCAATTTATTCCCATATTTTTTTTCAAATATGTTTGCAAATATTATAAACAAAGGATGTTCTATTGGGACCTCTGGGCGTTATATCAAATAAAATGAACAAGATTGTATTTCTTTATCTTTCACAAAATAAACTCACACAATAAACGTACAATTACAACCCTAATCTTATTCCATCTCTCTAAAGCTAAAAACATTATAATAGAAATAAAACTCCAAGTCATGTACCACATATATTTAAAAACAAAGATTTTAGGGGGCAACTAGTTACGGCTAACGAGCCATCTTTAGGCCTAGAAACAAATTACCCAGTTCGATACACACTTATATAAAATTACATTGAATAAACTTACCATATAAAATTTAATAATAATGATTAAAGCAAATAAACAAACAAATCCATAAATATAAAAATATGTGGGAAAGTTGGGGTAGG
This sequence comes from Neocrepidodera transversa, assembly GCA_963243735.1. Classification (NCBI taxonomy): domain Eukaryota; kingdom Metazoa; phylum Arthropoda; class Insecta; order Coleoptera; family Chrysomelidae; genus Neocrepidodera; species Neocrepidodera transversa. The sequence goes on from OY725347.1 coordinate 9,484,207, forward strand.
GATATATGGGGATACATGAAAATTCAACTTAAAATTTAAAAAAATTGGGAACGAATAAGGAAGTGTTTGAAACACTGTTAAAAATTTTGAAAGGTGAGATAATCTTCGTTAGGAAGATCCGTGTTCGGTGAATAGATTCATATTTGCAGAGTGCACCTTTGTTATGCAAAAAGGAGTGTGAAAACAAAAAACCCAGATATGGAACATCCAAGAATATTCTGCTGTTCTGATTGTAATGCTGTTTTCATCGGTCAATCAGGACGAAGACTGGAGACTAGAATAAAAGAACACTTTAGATACATTGACAAATACAAAAACACAGATATTACTAACACTCCTTCATCGTTTGCGAACCATATTCTTCTCAACAATCACTCTTTCTCCATGTCGGATACAATTTTATTACACAATTGCCATAAAGGATATAGACTTAACCTACTCTAAACATTTGAAATCCATACTTGTTTGAATAATATTAATTCCACATGCCTCAACGACCAAATCAAACCCAAAGAAAACCATATTTTCCTATCTGATAAATTGAAACAGCTCTTGTAAACCCCTCCCCCTCTCCTTTTTTCCTTACTATCTCCTTTCACTTCAAGTTTACTAATCAATTTTTCCTTGGTTCTTTTTGCAAGTTATAACCTCAAAATTTCTTCTATATTTATTACTTGCAACTGTCACTTTGCTTTTCTTCTCTGCTTCTTTTTACAAACATACCTGCACCCAATCTCACGTTACAGTTAAAACGCTTTACAAATTCGGTCTATAATATAACTTTTAGGTTTCTACCGTTTCCCGCGTTTAAATCGAACCAACAGTAACGGAGATATAAGCTAAGGCCCTTTTGGCTTTCGTACTGCGCATGTTTCTCCTTTACGTATTTATTATACGTCATATTTAAAATACACTACCGTTTCCCGTGTTTAAATGGGACCAATAGTAACGGAGATATAAGCTAAGGGTTTTTTGACGTTTCTTCTACACAGTATTTTTTGACATGTAATTATTTTACGTTATATTTCAAATATAATGCCGTTTGACCCACACAAATCGGTCCATTAATTACGAAGATATATTATATTGTGGATTAAAAATTGCTACAAAAAGATGGCTAGTAGCGCCATCTGTTTGTTAGCGGCAGTACTACATCTTAGAGTTATGTAGAGTACTATATTTTTAGTACGCAGCCACTTTTTATCCTAATATTTAAAGTATGCCACATGCTGCCATTTTTATCTGCGTCTCTTTCTGGTACGCTGAATTTTATACTTCTCTCTCTAACACTTTGAATTCCCTATACTTGCGGTAGAACTGGCTTAGGTGATCTACTTACAATTTTAATTCAAATCTTACATTTTATAACACTTAATTATCATGTTTATCTATGGCTACTAGTTTTCGATCACATGTTATTTTTAGGTCATTTTTATAATGACTTTGAAATTCCCGCCTTCTCTCTTATCCTTCACCCTTTCAGTCACCTGTCATATGTCATACAACCATCTTGTTACAGTATGTGTTTGTGCTACTTAAAGTCACAACGTCCTCTGATGATTCTTTTTCATACATTTAAGTTTCGGGCTTACTACCCGGTTACTGTTTGGGGCACATTGCTCCACACCAGCTGCAGTTTTTTTTAACCAAATATGAATTTATTCACCCAACGCGGATCTTCCTAACGAAGATTATCTCACCTTTCAAATGTTTTAACAGTGTTTCAAACACTTCCTTATTCGTTCCCTAATTTTTTTAATTTTAAGTTGAATTTTCATCTATTCCCATATATCCCTACCCCAACTTTCCCACATATTTTTATATTTATGGATTTGTTTGTTTATTTGATTTAATCATATTCAATGTAATTTTATATAAGTTTGTATCGAACTGGGTAATTTGTTTCTAGGCCTGAAGATGACTCGTTAGCCGAAACTAGTTGCCCCACCCTAAAATCTTTGTTTTTGAATATATGTGGTACATGACTTGGAGTTTTATTTCTATTAAGAATTTGACCACATTTGAGAAATGGATAATCTATTAGATTTAAAAACATTATAATCAAATAATCCCCCCTGAAAAACATTTGACCCTCTTCTTCTTTTTCATCTCTACCAACTTCTCAGTGTCACAAACCCGAAGAAAATGATCCGGTGTCTGAGCACCTTAAAGTAGGCAACCACAGATAAACATTGTTGGTTTTCTACCAAAAACCTTTACAGTTCTTACACGATAATGCTCATGAAACATCCCTTAATGGCCCAAACATGTTTTTGCTAGATCGAGCCGTTATTGGGTGTGCTGGTTTTGCGAATATCTAAAAGCACAAACTATAGACTATTGGGGATTTTTTAAACCCATTTTAAAATTTCGCAACCTTGGTTTGGCTCAGTACAGCTTTTTAAAAAGCTCCAAAATGTAACCCGAATCCCAACCTTATCTTATTATTTTTATCACTGCTTAAAAATAAAAAAATAAAATAGTTTAGAAAAATTTTGTCATTTTATCTAAATTATAACACTTATTTAAAATCAATTGCTTTAGAATTTAATCAATATCACGTTTAAATGAATACAGTTTTAAAGTAATTATAAAACCTTTTCTAAACGTTTTACTATTTCTCGACCAGCAGCTTCCATTTAATTAATTCCTTTGTAGGTTATCTTTAACCATCGCTCTTCCTTTTATTGGGGTTAAAGTCTAACCGGATGTTAACCCTCATTATATTTCTCCATTTCTGGCATATCAAGTCAACGGACCATTTCCGGCTTCACTTTACTTGCTATAAACTCTATCTGTATATTCAGTAACTACGAGTAGAGACAAACAAGCAACTACTTTCTAGAAAGGAAATAAGGTTAATAAGAAAATAAATGTGTATGCGCTAAATGAAATGTTGTCCTAGTTTTTATTGTTATGCATTAAGATGTGCGGAACAGTGCAGTTTTTGTAAAATATGTATAAATGCGTTTTGTTTTAGAGTTGGAATAAAGTTTAGAACTTTTAATTATTAGTTGGTAGTCGGGATTTTAATATTTTAATTAACTAAAACTCCAACTGGAAAGTTTACTAATCGTGACAAAAAACCACTAGTTTTTTTTGCGTTTTATGAATATGTTTTAGCGTCACATTAGTACCAGATCTGGTAATTAAAACCGAGTGACAATTAGAACAGAATTATTATCTCTGGTGTTGTTTAAAATTTCAATTTTTTAAGTACAAAGTTGAATTATTGACCACTAAGGTATCTCTGTCTGTCACTGAGATTCAATCACTAGAATAGTGCAGGAAGCATAAAAAATTATTGAAAGGCGTCTAATAAACGATTAAAAATTTAAAGTTATATCGGTCGGTTGCGAATGATGGTGAAGTCATATCATGTTAAGAGCTCTCAGAGAAGAAATAACCCCAGTCAATAGTTCTTTTATTATTTACTTTAAAATCAGAGAAAAATTAACTTTATACATACAGGATTCTTTTTTCTGTTTGTTTCTTTATAATTATTTTTATACTTTATGGTGCATCAATTACTAAGATCATTAGCACCATGGTTTCGAAAATAACTCCAGAATTCAAAAAGTTGTTAAGTTCAAATCTTTTTATAGAAGTCAATCGATTTCTGGAAATTCATGAGGTTGTTGGTAGTGGAGGCATCTCTGCAATTGTCTATCAGGTTGTTACGTACATTGAAAAGTTGCTAACCCTGGACAGACCTGTATAATATGTGATACGGTGTATAATTCTCCGCATCGATCACATATTGGAGGATCTTGTCCCTCTAGAAGAAAAATATGTGTTAGAGCTGTATATTCAAGCCTCAGTCTATGCGTTTTTACACTATCAGCTCTGGTCAAGGCGCCAGTAAGTCGCCATGGTTGAATAGATGGTTTCAGGGCTCTCCATCTGATTCTATTTTTGTTGCCATATTCTCATAATTTCTGCTCTCAGAATAGTGGCAACAACTGTTTCGGTATCAGCGACAATACGCGCTGCTCTGCCTGTAATTTCGTTACCTTCTATTCCTATGTAGCTTGGTTCACATATGAATTGTGATGTGGGATAGTAGATACTTTCAACAAATTTATTCGCTGGTAAATGTTTACTACAATATAATAAATCGATAACTGCTCGATAATGAATCAAGAATCGAGAATGAATAACGAATCAAGAATGACCGTTCTCAAAGTGATAATAATATATATATATATATATATATATATGCAAAACAACAATAAACATTTCCTGACCTATGGGCAACGGCCGGCATTCAACCTGTCGGCGTTACCTTGCTATATCACGTTACGTATAACTCTCGTCTCAACTTCTATATTGTTTAAATTATAATCAGTTTAATGAACTACGATATAATCAAAAACAAATAGAATAAGTTTTCGAAACTATACATTCCGACCGTTACCATACATATTTCATCCTTATAGGAATCTTCAGTGGCACTTTGTCGGAATGCATAGTTTACAGAATTGTATTCTGCTAAACGCACTGCCCGGTTGGTACCCATCAACCAATATGATAGATGTCGTGACTATCTATCATTGCGGAACTACGATATATTATTGTTTAAGGTTATTCTAAAAGGCATCACAAATTTAACATTTTTAGGGCAGTTAAATCTGTACGGATGGAGGAGGCCTTTCGGAAGCAGCCAAGTAGATAGTATCCCCCTTCAGACCAATCTCCCTAGAAAAGTTACTAGATTTTCCCCCAGATTGGCATTGAACTCAAGCGAATCCGAAGCCACCTATTTCTATATTTGAAAAAAAAAGCTTGTCTTATTTAGGTATCGAACCACCGACCCCATGTGCCGCAGTATGAGTCTTACCGCACGTTGCCATCGTCGCTCTTGATTTCAATGGTAAATAATTGTTATATGTGACGTCACCGCTACACCTGCTTAGTTCTATTGACGATTAATAGATCGAGACGTTTGAAGAGTCTTTCCGTTTCGATCCTTAATCGTAAATAGAACCAAGCAGGTGTGGCGGTGACGTCACATTTACCACTAATATCAAGTGCGACGATGGCCACGTGCGGTAAGGCTCACACTGCGGCGCATGGGGTCGATGGTTCGATACCTAGCTAAGACAAGCTTTTTTTTTAAATATATAACTAGGTGGCTGCGGCTTCGCTTGAGTTCAAGGCCAATCTAGGGGAAAATCTAGTAACTTTTCTAGGGAGATTTGGGGATACTAACTACTCAGCCAGGGAGGACTTTCAAATATGCTTACCGGAAGTACGTCTAAGTGATGTAAATCTAGTGGCGGTAGGAATTCTGGTAGTTTTTTAGCTCATTCAAGGTCACTCGTGATATCATCAGACCTTACCGCGCATAATTAGCCACGTGAACTTTGACCCTGGCGAAATAAATTTGATTCGCTTTTGATCAGGTCTCGAACAAGTCTCGAACAGGTCTGGAAGTGATTGAGAATAAAGCTGTTCGAGAGCTGTTCGACAACAGTTTCAGGCCTGTTCAAGACTTGATCAAAAGTGGATCAAAAGCAGATTAATTTTTACTTCACAAATGATTTCGCCAAGGTCAAAGGTCATGTGGCTTATAATGCGCAGTAATGTGCGCAGTGAGGTCTGATAACGTCACGAGTGACCTTGAATGAGCCAAAAAATTACCAGAATAGACCTTAGCGATTTACAGTTTGTTATTTATTCCAGATTACAGTTGAAGTTAGTTGTTTGCTTAATAGTATACGTTAAGTGGGGGGGGAATTTCCAAGATGGTGCTTGTATTTCTTTTTCTTTCATTTGTTTTCTTTAAACTCATATTCGTACATTAGTAGATGAGCTACACCACTCCGAACCTAAGTATAAGGAAATTCAGTGTGTCAGAAAGAGAAAGCGCTATGACGTCACATTTTATTTTTCAACGTTCATTATTTTGAAGCGGTAAAAAACGTTCAAACCGTAACATTTTACATCGTTTTCAAAGTTTTTTAACGCTTGGAATTTTGATTCGAAAAAATACGTCAAACAATGTCATATTTTATCGATTTTGACAAGTTATTTTTACATGTTACCTTATGAGAAATACATGCATTTGATGCAAAAAAGTGATAGTTTTTTCACATCAAAAGTAAACGTAAAAAAAGGTAGAAAACTTTGTAACATGTGACGTTTCGAACGTTTTTTAACGCTTCAAAACACTGAACGGTAAAAAACGTCATAAACATCATAAAATGTGACATAGCTCTCTCTCTCTCTTTCTGACACGCTGAATTTCCTAAACGTCTCTCTCTAACACATTGAATTCCCTATACCTAGGTTCGGAGTGATGTATCCTATCTACTTACATTGATAGTAATTTTTCTTTAATACCTTAATAACATTTGTATAAAAAATGCTTTAGTTAACTAAAATACATTTTTTTTAAAGGAGAGATGAAGAAGGCGACTAGTTTCGGCTAAAAAGCCATCATCAGGCCTAAAATATTTACATTTAATGGTCGAAAGTTAACAAAATTAAAAACGTGTTGTAAGAAATAATTATGTGTATATATTCTTTCAATTTAGCAACTCCTAGTTTAAAGATTTTATCAAAATTCAATTAATTACATTTAATTTTAACATGTAAATTTAATAACCAATTCTATTTACTCTATAATAAAATAAAATAAACTATAATTAGACGTATCTATTTCCTGTCGCCCACGCTTGGCTACTTCTATCGAATCGACTTAAAACTTTCTAGGACGTTTCAAACAACTGTTCGAAAAGAAAGCACCCTAAAAGTTTTGTCTCAATTTGAACCTAGGGATAAATGTTCTGTCAAAAAGTTAGCAACACTTATTGGCGATTTGTTCTATAAAATAGCTAAAGGCACCTGCCTACGAAATATTTGAAGTCATTTGCACAAAATGGTCCCATTCGATTTTGATGATGCATCATATTTATTGATTTTATAGGGTTATAAAATTGTAAATATTTATATCGATACATAAAAAAACTATTTATAATTTTTCTATAATAGAGCTAAGGATCGAAATGTTCTGTATACAGAATTTACTTTATACCAAAAAAATCGGTTTTGTCGCCCCAAAGCTTTCCCGACGAGTATCCATGAATACTTTTTCAGATATTTAATTTTAAAATTTCAGACTTTGACTTTTTTTGGACAGGTGACAGTTAAAAAAATTGTGGCTGCTCTAATAGAGATTTTCATGAGCTTTCAAATGACCTAATAAAATTCAAATTCCGTGACATATTGCTTCTGTCATTTTTTGACAGTGACACTTCCGTTTGACAGATGTCGTTTATAGTATGAAGGCCACTTCCACTGAGCAGCGTCAGTGAAGAAGAATAACTCAAAGGGGTCGTTATAGTATCGACCAATGTCATGGCCAGAAGGATGGGCTTTACTTGACCTTCTGGGTTGAGTACCTGGGTAGTAGCTGCTAGGATAAAGTAAAAACTAGGTCAGGCGTGTTGAACAGTTGTTGATCGTTTTGCTTCTAGAAATGTCTTTCTTGATTCTTACTTAAAATTGGATTCGAAAGGAGTACAAACCTGGTACAAAATTCTAAAAATTTATATATAATTAATAAATCTTTTCCGGATTTATTTCAGGCCTATAGCTTAGAAAGCAATTTGAACATAACTAGTTATAAAGCGGCACTTTAGTGGAAAACAAAAATTTGACATTACCTTAATATATGTAACTTTTACACCTCTTTAATTTCCGCAAAAGGCACTGAACGAAATCGTAATGAAAATGTGTTCTACTTAAAGTGCTTTCTACGCCGTTTCGCTGACAGATAACGAGGAAGGGGGTTGAGAAAGTTTTTAATCTCGAGCATTATCAAAATACTTGAGAGAAGTTTATTGTTTAATTCAGACAAAAGGATTGCTCATATTATATATTTGTTATAGTGTTTTCTACTGGAAACTTGAATATGTGTTTCTTGTATTTGTTTAAATTTATGGAAATGGAATTGATTATATTTAAACCGATTTTATCTGCGTATTTGAACTTTTTCCAATGAAAATAACTTTAACAAAACATAGAAATGTTGTATAAAATGAATTTTAATAATCAAATATTTTCTTTGGTAAAATGGTTTATTTCTTGAAAACAGAGATTTTCCACTTCAAATATATTCCATAGATAAAAATTTTATTTTATGCAAGATAACAAAAATCTGGCCTTGTTCTCAGGACAATGTATTGTTACGTTATTTCCAGTAACAAGATCTCAAATCGGATCAGGTTCTGTGAAATCAGAAAATAACAAATAAGTATTAATTCGAATTTTAATAATTTTTACAACACTATCTTCCTGTATTGTCCCACTTCGAAAGAAAGCCGCATGTCGAGATTTTGAGCAAATTGAGTTATTGCTGTATTTGAATTCTATGAGTAAATAATATCAAAAAAGTTATTTTCAATCTGACCCAATTTGTGTCGAACTGTTTTTTTCTGACTAATTGCTAGTAAAAAATGCCGCATGTATCCTAACAAAGCCGAATGTTGACTTGGTCAGTCAGTTATGCTAGTTATAAACGCCTTATGTAGGAACATTCGGCTTTCTTTACTAGTATGTTTAAATTTCTCTTATATTCACATATGAAATTTTAATTTAAAAGACGATTTAGGTGAAAAATAAAAGATGTGTAAGAATTTTTTTCTAGACAGTCCTCCAACAGATAATCAAAGAACTTGGAAGAGAAAAAAATCAATTGATAAGAATATCAATGTGCATCATATACAATTATTTTCCCCTAGTGTATCTCATTATCGAGGGGAACATGCACCCAAAAGACTTTATAAAAAAATTTTCAAATATACAAAGGATATTATCGCTTTTTGGGCCTTTGGTGTTTTATTGCAAAAAATTAACATACAGAAAATTTTATCGAATTTTACTTAAAATAAAATTAATATCAGTTCATATTTATGTCAAATTGCTAATTTTTAAATCACAATTAAGTTTTGAATTAAATGAAAATATATATGCTTTAGTTTTTGGTCAATTTGAACGAGTTGTCCAAACAAACATTTGTCAATATTTGGTATGGAAGTACTTGGAGGTCGATATAAAAAAATAGTGGCTCGGCTGTTCTCGGATTCCTTAAGGGGAACATTATTTTTTTGAAAAACATACTGTTTACCTATATGTAGTAGGTTAAAGGGGCTTCAGTTTTTGGTCAGTTTTGACCGAGTTGTCCAAACAAAATTTTGTCAATATTTGGTATGGATGTATTTGGACTTGGCCAATTATTGTATAACAATTGATGGCTTCTTCAATATATATACTTATAATTTAAACCAGAATAGACAGAAATGTTAATAATGACAAGACCTCAAAAATATATGGTCCAGGGAAAAATTAGAATTAAGTATATGATTATTTAGATGTTAAATTATCTAATCTAGGGTAAATAGTATTCTGTCTTTAAATTATAAGTATATATATTGAAGAAGCCATCAATTGTTATACAATAATTGACCATAAATCCAAGTACCTCCATACCAAATATTGAAAAAAGTTTGTTTGGACATCTCGATCAAAATGACCAAAAACTAAAGCCCAATTACCTACTACATATAGGTAAACAGTATGTTTTAAAAACAAAATTTACCCCTTAAGGGATCCGAGAACATTTTTTAACTAGCATCGAGTTATTGACCTTAAGTCGAAGTACCTCCATACCAAATATTGACAAAATTTTGTTTGGACAACTAGGTCAAAATGACCAAAAACTTAAGCCCCATTCACCTACTACATATAGGTAAACAGTGTTTTTCAAAAAAATAATTTATCCTTTAAGGGATCCGAGAACACCCGAGCCACTATTTTTTTATATCGACCTTAAGTCCAAGTACCTCCATACCAAATATTGACAAAAGTTTGTTTGTACAACTCGGTCAAAATGACCAAAAAATAAAGCATATATATTTTCATTAAATTAAAAACTTAATTGTGATTTAAAAATTAGCAATTTGACATAAATATGAACTGATATTAACTGAACTGATATTAACTTTTTATGCATATTTTAAGCAAAATTCGATAAATTTTGTGTTTGATAATTTTTTTTTGCAAAAAATCTTCAACGGCCCATCTAAACCCGATGATATCTTTTCTTACGAATTTTATTTGCTGGGTGCAGAGTGCATGGTGGGGACAACTAAAACGATCCCAGCGCTTGTAGTGGTGAAAATTTCGTGTAATCATGCTCTTGTCATAAATAAACACGTTAAAATTAAATATAAAAATGGTTCATAATAGTTGTATTATTAATTGCAAAAATACAGGGAGAAATAGCAAATGCAAATTTTACACATTTTAAAGAGTTAAATTAGAGAAAAGAAAGAAATGGATAGATGAAGTTAGGAGAAAAAAGTAAGTAATGTATGTACTTCTGTAGCATTCTTACTGAGACGAAATGTGTGTTTCATTCTACAATCATTCGATGTGATTAAATAACTTTTGCCACTATGTCTCAATTCTTTCACATCTCTAACGTGACCAGTCGCGACAAGTTGCTTCTCTTTGTCCATCGTTTGGGGTTGAAGTGATATTTAATGAGTAATTGACTCAAAGTTATAAACAAATTCTATTAATGATAATAATAAAACAAATTTAATATCAATGGTTTATATTTACTTAATGATAAAAAATAATTATTTAATTTGGTTCCTACCTAGACTTTGAAGGAAAATATTCGCCTCGATTTTAGTGCTGCCAACATAAATTAAACTTAAGATTACCGGAACTGTGTTACTAATATGATTAAAAAACTATTCGAATGTTTAAACTGTAATTGAAAAACTATCCCTTGTGCGGCTGTTTTTACTAGCGTTAATTGAATATTTCTGATATCAAAATGCCTTATGTCATTGTAGAAAAAATATTGTTCCTAACACTTGCGTAAAGTATCTTTTCCCCACTTAATTGCATGCCCGAACTGCACTTCGTGTCGTTCGGGCAACTGCAATTGCGTGCGGAAATGTATAACTTTCCGCACTTGTTAGGAAAATAACTATTTTGACCATTAGTAAAAATGTAATAAATTTCTAGAAAAAAAAATGGGTAAAATTGCAAAAATACACAATAATTAATTAAAATGAAAAACGACAGAAATGACTTAAAATGGCACCTTGTTATTATAAATATCAACAAGATAGTGAATTATTTCAAAAAATGGCAAAAAAAAATGGTAAAAATGAAAAAATTGTTAAATTTCAGCGTAAATTAAAAGTATAATAATAAAAAAGGATTAATGCAAAAAAAAACTGGACAAACAAAAGAGAATATGGGTAAAAAATTAACAAAAAGCAAAAAAAATGTCAAATAAGACTAAGTAAAGATAAAAAATGTAAAATATGCCAAAAAAGTTTAAAAAGTAAAAAAGAGCAACAAAAAACTCAGACAATTTTCAAAAAAGCGAAAAAAAATGGAAAAATGGATAAAAAAAGCAACAAAAGAGGTAAAAAAGCAACAACAAAAAAAGGCAAAATAGAAGCAAATAAAGGCAAAAAAGGTCAAAAAAGCTTAAAAACCAAAAGCAAAATACACCAAAAAAGAGAAAGGCAAAATAGAAGAAAAATAAAGGCAAAAATGGCAAAAAAATGGAAAGGGGAAAAAATCAACAAAAAGTCTAAAAAATGGCCAAATAAGACAAAGTGAAGGGAAAACGGAAAATACGCCAAAAAAAACATACAACAAAGTAAAAAAAAGCAGAATAAAGGCAAAAAAAGAACAAAACAAAAGTTTTAAAAAAGTCCAAAAAAAAGTAAAAAAAAAGGAACAAAAAGGCAAAAAAGGAAAAAAATGGGGTAAAAAAGCAAGAAAAAAAGGTAAAAAGGCAACAAAAAGGCAAAAAGTTAGGTTAGTTTAGGTTAGGTTTTAAAAAGTTTTAAAAAGGGCAAAAAGGTTAAAAAAAAAGGAAAAAAGGGTAAAAACAAAATCAAAAACGGCCAAAAAAGTCAAAATAGGGATAAAAGGGCAAAAAAAACGCCAAAATAGTAATAAAAAGAAAAATAATATGAAAATAAGAGCAACAGCAACAAAAAATTCAGAAAAAGGCAAAAAAGTGGCAAAAAAGCAACAACAAAAAGCGAAAAAAAGGCAAAATGGTCAACAAAGAAAAAAAAATTGAACAGGGCGAAAATGCGTAAAAAGGCAAAAAAAACCAAAAACAAATACAAAATAATGCTAAAATAAAGCCAAAATGAGCAAAAAAATCAAAAAAGGTAAAGAAGGCAAAAAAAGTTTTAAGAAAGCAAAAAAATGTTGCAAAAAAGGTTAAAAAAAGTTTGAAAAAATTTAATCAATCAAAAAAAGTTTTTAAAAAAAGAGGCAAAAAAAGTTAAAAAAAAAAGAAAAACGGGTCAAAATAAAAACAAAACAATCGGTTGTATAACCCCAAAACTTTCCCGACTAGTATCCACGAATAACATTTTCAATGTTAAAGTTTCAAATTTTTGACAAGTGACTGTTGGAGAAATAATTTTGACTGTTCTAATTAGATTTTTTCGAAGGCTTTGAAATGACATATTTCAGGTGAAATTCTGTGACATATTGCATCTGTAATTTTCTGATAGTTACACTTCCGTTTTACAGATGTCGTACAAAATCTAATGGGTTCTTTCGACGGGTAACTCAAACCCATATACCAAATTTCAGCTCAATCGGATTAAATGTGTGGCCTCTATCGTGGAAGAATAGACAGACAGACTTCCATCTGGAAACGGTCTTAATCATCTCATGTGACTTCAAAATGGATATTTCCATCTTTATCTCGGAAATTTTTTTTAGCTCGTTTACAATACTTTCCCTTCTCATAAGTGGGTCGGGAAAGTAAAATGGAATTTCATCTATGAAATGTTTTTCTTGCATATTCCTCCACCATAGAATTTCTGCCTTTTGAATTTCTTCGACTAATTTCTTGAATCAATGGAAATGATAGGTGGAAAATTGGTGTGTTCATATATTTGGTTGTTCACGAGTTATTACATTACTTTGCGTCCCAATCCCATCATAGTAATAGAAACCGATTTCCTCTCGAGTTATTAAAACATAAAATCTAGTAATCAATATCAATTTATAGTTGCAATCTTTGCAACGACAAATTTAATATTCATAATACAAATGACCATTCCCCACCTAGACGATTTTAAGTTATTAAATTACGCCGCTGGCTGAGTGCAACTTCCTGCAGAATATGAAACCAATCGGAACGTGATTAATTTAAATTCAATGCAACAGTTCGCATATTCTCATTCCGGTACCAATTAAACGCAGCCATTTACAAGACACATTTTGTCCACGGTTTTCATATTCGAAATATCTCAGGTATAAAATAATTGGTTTTGAACTTTTTGAATGGAATTTCATATCGATATTCTGATTACTTTCCCGCCGATGATTCAGGTCAAATTTATACGTTGGCTTTTAGGCGTTTCAAGTCTGAAACAATTTCCACTTTTATTAGGTTCTTTTGAAATGCGGAATTTTTTACATTGTTTTAGTTTGCAGGAAAAATTATTATTCAGCATCTGCATTCTATTATAGAAATCTTATATATTAATTTTTTATTATAAAATTTACAAAAATTTATATATAAACCCAGGACTATGCCTTTGTCATTCAGGTGATCTACCAAATAGCAAGTGTGTAATTGTGCCACCAACCCCTATCAGTTCCACGAGATATCCGATCTCATCCGGCCTGGTTACCGGCGTGAATGAAGCTGCGCATGACAGAAATACCTTTTTTCACTTGCCCAAAGTCTTATCTGACTTTAATTCTACTTGAGATTCATCGGACTCGAACCCACGACCAGATCAATGACCAAGTATAAAGGCCAGTGCCCTAACCAACCTGGCCACCGTGTCCGGTACAAAAATTTATTATGTTACTTAATTAGTTTTCTAACACACTTTTACTTTATACAAGCCAAAAGTGCATAATGACTTTGCTTAACCTCTAATAATGTTGATGCTGTATCTTACTAACTTATAAATTTTAATTTTTTACTTTCCCGGACCCATCAAAGGGAAAGTAAGGTGAACGAGCAAAAAAAATCGAGATATCGATGAAAATATCCATTTTGAGTTTCCCCAAGAAGATTGAAACCATTTCCAGCGAATGGTCTGTCTGTGTATCTGTGTGTAATCTTCCACGATAACTGCCGAACCGTTTGACCAATCAAGCTGAATTTTTGTATGGAGGGTCGGTGTGTGCCTAGATTTTGGTTTAAATTGGTACAGTTGAAGGTCCTCAAGACCGACATTGATTAAATGCACATGTAACAATTTTTTAATTTTAAGGACAAACTATACACTTTGGTGCAAAATGTTATAGCACAAAGTGTTATAGCATAAAATTCCCTACAACTTTTGTTTCAAACTTTTTCCAGAATTTCCCATAGTTGCGCCACTAGAGGGCGCGTAAAAAATGTGCATGTATGTTTATGTCTAGTTTTTCTTGATTTTGAGGACAAACAATGCATTGTAGTGCAAAATTTTCTGGTTCAAAGTTGTAAAGCATCAAATTTTCTTTAACTTTAACTTTTTATTGAATTCCTCATAGTTTCGCCGCTAGATGGCGAGAAAAATACATATTTATAATTTTCCATTTTTTGAAAATTGGAGGTAACTTATGCTCTTTAGTGCAAAATGTTTCAGTGCAAAGTTGTAAAGAATAAAATTCCCTACAACTATTATATGAAAATTTTTCTCGAATTTCCAATAGTTTTCACACATGATTTTAGGAGATCCTAATTGTAGCAGTGTGATATACGTGCACAGCTTATGTCATTATCAACATTGAAATATCAATTCGGTAATGCTTGGTATTTTGTAATTAAAATAATAATAATAAATAACATATTCTCCACGGTCGAGCCGGGAAGTTCTGGGGTGACACAGCCGATTTTTTTAATATTAATTTTATTCGATCCTAGGCAATTTTCACTATAGTCTATTTAGATTTCATTTACGCCGCGCCAAAACAATCGCTCCCACCCGACAACAGCTTACGTGGCATTTTATTTCGCTCCTATTGGTTCATCGGTCGTTAATCATTCAATACGACTCACAAATACTTTTGTCAGAGTCGAATTAAGTTCAGTTGTTTGTTCGTTTGATTGTCTATTTTTCCTTATATAGTTTGGATGTACATATTGTTAAGAAATTTAAATATTTAAAAGCAATAAAATTGAAAACTACTTACATGATTCCGTATAAAATTTATAAAATATCCTAAAGCCCATAGCTGTTAATAGCAGCCAAGAAAAACATGGAATTTCTTGAATTTCTACAAGAAAGGGGAAGAAAGCGGATTAATAAATTATAAAATCTTGTAATAGCTACATAAATAAAGTACTAATCAAACAGAATAGAAAACAAGTTATTATAATGTAAACTAAATATCATGCAATTGTGAGTAATATGAACACATGTAAAAAATTAAAATGTCATGCAATTATAAACAAAAATAAAGTGACATGCATAAAAAAATAAGCAATAAAAGGTAATTTTAAATTAAAATGATAATCTAATAATGTAAAAATAAAAGGGAATATTGAACAAAATGGTTAAAAAAAGTTTTATATAAAAATTAAATCGGTATTTAAAAGTAAAAATGTCAAAGTTTAAAAGATTCAAAAGTAAAACTTTAAGAAAATTTAATAAGGCTAGAATATGATTTAAATAATTATAACATAAGTAATTATTACCCAAGAATGTTATTTAATAAATTAGGAAAAACATAATAAGATAAACAATAACAGTAGAAATTATAAATTCAACTTATCAATAGACAAAAGTAGTTAATTTGACTAATTAATAATTTGATCATAACAGTAGTGAATTTAAAAGAAAAAAAAGAAAAAAAACAATTGAAACAAGGAACCAACAAGATAATTTCAAAAAGAAAGGTTGGAAATTTGAGAAGAGAAAAATTAAAAATTGTAAAATAATAAAGAAAATGATTAAACCGAAGTAAAATACAATTTAAAATAATTTAAATGTACGTGTCAAAGTATTAATGTTGTATGGGTAAGAACATAAAGTTTATTCTAATTGAAAACTAACTATATAAAAAAAAATCGGTTGTGTCGCTCTAAAGCTTTCCCGACAAGTCCAATTTCGTGACATTTCGTGACATTGCATCTATCATTTTTTGATAGTGACACTTCCGTTTGACAGATGTCGTACAAAAATTAATGAGTTCTTCCGACGGGTAACTCAAACCCATATAAAAAATTTCAGCTCAATCGGTTTAAACCTGTGGCCTCTGTCGTGTAAGAATGCACACAGACAGACAGACAGACAGACAGACAGACAGACTTTCGTCTGGAAATGGTCTTAAACATTTGAGGTGACCTCAAAATAGATATTTCCATCTTTGTCTCGAATTTTTTTTTAGCTCGTCCACAATACTTTGCCTTCTCGGAGGTGGATCGGGAAAGTAAAAACTCAAAAAATCTCAAATGTCAAAAAATCTTAAATCGCAAAAAATTTAAAAAATAAAAAAATCTCAAAATAGATAAAATTCCTCAAAACCACAAAAAATTTCAAAAATCAAAAAATCTTCAAAATATTTTTAAAAAAAATCTCAAAAAATTTTTAGACGGTTCAAAAACATCTCAAAAATCTCCAAAAATTCTTTAAAAATCTAAAAATTCACAAAGAATCTCAAAAAATTTAAAACGTCAAATTTCAAAAAATTTAAAATAGTAAATGTCTCAGAAACTCAAAAATTTGATCAAAAAATCTTCGATGAATTCAAAAAATCTCAAAAGCTCTAAAAACCTTAAAAAATTTCATCAAAAAAATTTGAAAAATCTTAAAAAACCTCAAAAAATCAAAAAATATAAAAAAATTTCAAAAAACCTAAAAACACAAATTAAACAAATCTTAAAAACTCTTTAAAAATCTCATAAAATCTCTAAAAAATCTCAGAAGATTCAAAGAGTCTTAAAAAACTCGAATGAATTTCAAAAAAATTTCAAAAAACCTTAAAAAATATTAAAAAATCTGAAAAAACCAAAAAAGCTCAAAAAATCTTAAAACCCTTGCATAACATTATCAAAAAAATCTATATTTTTTTAAAAAATCTAAAAAGTCCCAAAGAATCTCAAACAATCTCAAAAAACCTCTAAAAATCTCAAAAATCTCAAAAAAACTCAAAAATATCAAAAAACTTGAAAAAAAACTTAAAAAATCTCAAAAACAAATTGAAAAAAAAAATTTGACAAAATTGGAAAAGATTGTAAAAAAATTGAAAACAATCCAGATCAGATAAAATTTAATTAAATTATTGCTTATTTAATTGATGATTAAAATTTATAAGCATCCACGTGCTTTTGTTTACATCAGGCGTAAATGAAATCTGAATAGACTATAGTTGACATTATTAAAAACAAACGCATATTTCTACTGCTTAAATATTTACAATTTACCTTGTATAATACTTGTCCCCTCTTTTAATATAATATTAAATAAATTTTAAAGTGAAACTTATATGGTGCAAGTAAGTACTTTCGGAGTAGCTAAAGTGGAATTAAATGGAATAGAAACTGAATTCAAGGAATAGCTATGTATACCATCTGCATAATTCCCTCATTTTTAAAACATATACATACGGCGATGTAGTTAAGAATTTCCATTCCTTCTCGTTTAAAAGAAAATAAAAATAATGCCGCTAATGCAGAGATAATGCTAATAAAAGAGATATTTCTAAGAGTATATAGGGCAGAAAAATTCTTTGGGAGAGTTTATTTAAAAAAAAATGAAGTTGGATTATTGTCAAGAGTAAGTAAAACTATTTATAATTGTTCTATAAAAATGTTTTCTTCAATAAGAAAAATGATTTGTTAAATAAAAAAATGTTTTGTTGGATTGAAAAAATGTTTAGTAGAATGAATTTTATTTGAACCAAACAAATATGTATTTTTATAAGTCGAATAAAAAGTGTTATTTGCTTTAATAAAACTGTTTATTTAAATATTCAAATCAATATATTTGTTCAATGATAAAAAATATTTTATTGAATAAAAACAAACTTTTATTGAATCAAAAATATTTTGTTAAACAAAAACTGTATCATCGGATATAAAAAATGTTTACTTCACATAAATAATAATTTATTAAATAAAAAAAATGTTCTGTGTAATTGAAAATATGTTTATGTATATGTACTTATTTGTGTAGATCTAACAAAATGTGTTATTTCTTTTAATAAAACTGTTTATTTGAATATCTAAATAAACATATTTGTTGAATGAAAGGAATGTTTTGTTAAAGGAAATAAATAATTTGTTGAATAAAAAACATATTTTATTAGATTTCAAAAATACTTTTTTTCAATAAAAAAATGATTTGTTGGATTGAGAAAAGTTTGGTTGAGTGCAGTAGATGTTTTCTTGAATGAAAAAATTATGTTTCCTTCTATTCTCACCAATTTTAGTTGATCTTTAATACATTTAAGTTGCTTATTATTTTAATAAGATTTCTTGGAAATATTATATCTATTATTTACTCATTTACTTCTTTATGTATGATGTACCCAGATAGCACATATTAATCCATTGGATGTCCATTGGAAGTTTATTCATGGACATTCCGACTGTCCAATGGACATCCAGAATTTTAAAGATCGATATCCAATGGACGTTCAGTGGACTATACAAATGTCTCACTCCTGGACGTCCATTTGGACTCCATGAAAGGTCCATACTTGGATACTTTTTGTATTGCTGTTGGGCAATTTATGGACATCGGATGGACATCCACACCGAAACTAATAAGTATTAAAATGAAATTGCCACTAAAGTAGAAATACATTTACTGTTATTAATAAATATAAATAACATATTATGGTACATCTTTACGATTTTTTTATATGTGTTTCCCTCCGCTGATCTTCTCAGCCATTTTTTAATTGCAATTTCCGTAGTTTTCTTATCATAGCCGTTGTAGCTTTCAGCAACAGCTGGAAAATAATTTAAAAAATCTGATGTGGCCAGCACATGACCTCTCGCCATTTTTGAATCAAAAATTTACAGGTTGACACAAAAAAGTATGAAAAAAAATTATATTTTTGTAAATCTGGCAACAGTGGCAAAAGTTTAGAAAATTTTAATGAGATGAAAATAAACTGTAGGGTATACAAAATATATGTGTAAAACTTTATTGACGTTTTATATAATAATGGCGTCATCACCCATAGCAACTGCCACTTCCGGTTTTGCGATTGGCACCAAAATCTAATCAGATCTAATCTAGGGTATCAGAATCCTGTATGCAATTTATTCAGTAGTTTTTGAGTTATCGTTACTACAACATCCATCCAAACACACACACACACACACACGCACACACACTAACACACACACACAGACACACACACAGACAGACATCATGCTAAAAATGGTATAAATGGATTCAGGTGACCTCAAAACGTAAAGATTCGTTAAAATCTGGGTATGTTCAAAATATCATGATCACAATACTTTCCTTCTATACAACTCTGTTGTTCGGAAGTAAAAAGGGGTTTATTTACACACAATTATGTGAATTACTAAATTATTGATTTATTTTGGTCTTATTACTCTTTTCAATAGTCGATATTCTTCCGCATTCCCCATAGGTAAATCCCATAAGAAAACGCTACTATCCATTCAGGTCATATACTCAGTTGACTTATCTTTGATTTCAGCTACTTTTGTTGTATTTAGTAATATAATTTCAAGTTTCGTTTGTCCCTTTTTAAATTGTTTACGTATTTATTATCTGTGTGGTATCTTGCTTGGACATACTCTCACTGTTACTGTTATGCTAACAATATTTGTATTTTGGAGTTTATTCATCAGGAAGTAAAATGTAGGAGGAGTATTATTGAAAGTAGCTAATAAAAATTATTGTACAAAGGATTTTTTAATTATTTGTGTTGGTGATTCCTAAATTCTTGTTTTATGTTAACCTTATTTCTTTTCTGTACCAAAAATCTGTTTGTCAATTAGCATGCTGCATGTAGAACATATATGAAGATTTAATTTGATGTCTAAAAGTTTACTTTGTCCTGCTTAAGAGTTTTATTGACGTGGCATCGAAAATAAAAAAAGTACAATTAACTGACTTGGCTCTTACAAAAAGTTCTTGAAATAAAAGGTTAGATACATTTAGCTAAATATCCATTTAGAACCATTGCACGTTCATATTCGAATGAAAAAACTCTTTTTCTAAAGCGCTAGTAAATCCTTGACAAACACTTGTTATTCACCCTCGAAGGTAATTTCGATGTTTATTGCCAATGTTTAACATTGATATCAGAGGTTTTATTCCTGCTATAAAACGAAAAGTGACTTTTTACGATCCAATGTAAATAATCCAAGGAATTAACAGTCACACAACTAACTATATTCTTTTTTAAATGGCGTTTTGTTTTTATTCGTTTAGCCATTGAAACGAACACCATTATTACGTTAAAAAAAGTTAATTGAAAATTGTACGACCCAGATTTATTATCAAGTAAAAAGAACGAACGAATCAGTTAATTTTTGGTTGCGTTTAGGTTATAATATATTAGGGCTCTATATTGTACAATAAAAATATACGTAGTTTACTTTTGGAAGTCAGACCAGTTTTTTTGAAAAAAATTTATATACAGTACAACCAGCAGTTTGGAGTTCAAGATTTATGTATTATTTTTTAAAATAAAAGCACATACCAACAATTCTCATCGTGGAAAATGAGAGAAACGAATTTTATTTTACAACAAAGCAAATTATTCGAATTAGTTGCATTGTTGCAATTTTCAGTTTATAAAACAAAAATTATATAGAAATTCAATATAATATTCAGTTTTATTTTTAGTATAAGAATAACTAATAGTGGAAAAAAATGTGCATTTTTTGATACAAAAGTAAATTTTTACTATTGTTGGTAATATAAATTACACATATTATACAGTATGACTCATTAAGTTGGAACCATATGGTAAATTTTTTTATTCTTAATAAAAAGTTCTGCATGTTCTAAAATCTTAAATACAATAATTAGATATCAATTTTTTCTAGTAGGATACGAAATTTGTCAAAAAATATGGATTTTACTCAAGAGTTAAATTTGACAACATCGAAAAATGTTATTTAAAAAAATTGATCATAACTTAAACCTAAGTTCAAATATGCGACTACATCCATTTACATTGAAAAAATGTGTTTTTAGGTTAAATAACAATGTAAATTTTATTGTAGTTAGGTGTATAAAT
The DNA here is from genome assembly GCA_963243735.1 of Neocrepidodera transversa. NCBI lineage: Eukaryota > Metazoa > Arthropoda > Insecta > Coleoptera > Chrysomelidae > Neocrepidodera > Neocrepidodera transversa. Next base: position 9,505,456 of record OY725347.1, read on the forward strand.
TGCAAAATTATTAGAAAACATTAAGAAACGAGAAGGTTATCATGAATTTTATAGTCACAAGAGATAAATGTTCATTCAAAATAGAAACAATATTAAACACTTTTAGTTCTGATCAACTTTTTTAAATAGCATTTTTCGATGTTGTCAAATTTAAAGGTATTTTACTTTTGACTAAAATAAATCTCGTATACTATAAGTTTTTCTCCTAAAATTAATAATAAAAAATTTTCCCATATGGTTTTAACTTATTTTAGTTTTTCTACATTTTTGGACATTAAAATTATTATTTAATGGTAAAAATACAATAATAATATAGAAAGTAGATATAGGGTGTCCCTAAATTCGACTGCCAACGCTCTAGGGTATTTTTATAGACATATTGCAAATCAAATTCGGTGACATATTGCTTCTATCATTATTTGACAGATGTCGTACAAAATGGGTTCTTCCCATGGATAACCCAAACACATATACCAAATTTCAGCTCAATCGGATTAAACGTGTGGCGTCTATCGTGGAAGAATACACACAGACAAATACACAGATAGACAGACACACAGACAGACAGACTAAATGGTCTTAATCGTTTCAGTGGATCTTAAAATGTATATTTCCATCTTTCCCGAAAAACTTTTTTAGCTCGTTCACAATACATTTTTTCCACACACATTTAAAAAAAATCGGTTGTGTCGCCCCAAAACTTTCCCGACGAGTATCCACGAATACTTTTTCAAATATTTAATGTTAAAGTTTCAAACTTTGACATTTTTTATTTTTGACAGGTGACAGTTGACTGTTCTGAATAGAGTTTTTCAAGGGCTTTCAAATGACATATTGCAAGTCAAATTCCGTGACATATTGCATCTGTCATTTTTTTATAGTGACATTGCCGTTTGACAGACCAAAAACTAATGGGTAACACAAGCCCATATACCAAATTTCAGCTCAATTGGATTAAACGTGTGGCCTCTATCGTGGAAGAATATACACACACAGACAGACAGACAGACAGACAGACAGAGAGACAGACAGACAGACAGACAGACAGACAGACAGACAGACAGACAGACAGACAGACAGACAGACAGACAGACAGACAGATAGACAGACAGACTTCACTCTGGAAATGGTCTTAATCATCTCAGGTGACCTCAAAATGGATATTTTCATCTTTCCCTTCTCGAAGGCGGGTCGGGAAAGTAAAATGTAATGAAAAAACACGGAAAAAGAGAGAGAGAAGGGAGAAGGAGAGAATAAACTAAGTAAGGAACTTCGTTCCTTACGGGAGTCCCTCGACCGCACAAACGTTTTTTTGTCTTAAGTAGACGAGTTTAGATAAGGATAAAAGACAGCAAAAATATAAGCATAGTACTTTCTCTACTCGATGAAGTTTGTGTGCCAAAAATGTATATGCGGAAAAAACGGGGCATGGGCATTACACCCTTGTGGTAGTGCTGCCGGTGGTAACATATGCATCTCTGGTCTTGTGACCAAAGATAAAACAACGGACCGCTGTCTCAGAATTGGGCAAGATACAAAGACTTGCCTGCTTGGGAATAGCCAGGAACATTAAAACAACACCCACAGCTGCTTTGGAAACTCTTCTTGACCTCCCACCATTACAATACGTTATAATGGGGGAGGCTAGAATGGCTCTACGACGGCTAGAGGACTTACCATTCTATGAAGGAAATCATAGACTGGAACACACTAAGCTAGATCATGTGGGAGGCAACATGCTTGGCATGAGGTCAGACTACATGACTGCTAAATACAGCTTCACCAAAGATCTGAGAATAATAATTAAGAATCGGAATGAGTTGAATACAAGCACAGATTTCAGGACAAACCCTAACGGAATTATCTGGTACACAGACGGGTCAAAAACCGAAGGGCGAACTGGAGCTGGTATATACTGCGAACAGAATAAGTACCAAGAGAGTTTCTCTCTTGGCAAATATACCTCTGTATTCCAGGCAGAGGTCTATGCAATACTCGAATATACGAGACATAGTATTATGAGAGCCCACGAGGGTAAAAGAATCATAATCTACTCAGACAGTCAAGCAGCCATAAGGAGCCCAAAGGTGACATCTAGACTGGTATGGGAATGTGGCGAAGAACTTAGGAAACTGGCGACCCACAATAAACTAACTTTATCGTGGGTACCAGGTCACAAAGGTATCGCTGGAAACGAAAAGGCTGACGAGCTCGCAAGAAGCGGGTCGTCCACCCCAATAATTGGTCCAGAACCAGCGATGGGAGTACCAAAACGTACATTTAGGAACCGTATAAAAGACTGGATCAAGCGAAAATACAAATTATACTGGGACAATGTACCCGGACTTCTACACGGGAAAAAATTTATAAAAGAACCGACAAAGAACGTAACTGAAGAACTGCTTTCAATGAGTAGGAATCAACTACGAATTACCACAGGGCTCCTCACGGGACACCTTCCCACCAGAGAGCATCTAAACAAAATGGGGCTATTTAACGGCGACCTTAAATGCAGACAATGCAATAAAGGAACCGAGAATGCACTCCACATACTATGCCATTGTGAGGCGCTGGATCACAGAAGGCAAAGAATTTATAGAAAACCAAAAATGGATCCAGAAAACTACTACAAACAGCCATTAAAGAACCTGTACAAACAGTACAGGGAACAAGGTTGATGGACTGGGTGCAGTAGACAAAAGACGGGAGATAACGCAATAAGCCCACGAGGCTGCAGTGGTTGCAAAGAACGGTCCCGGATAAAAAAAAACACCCTTGTGGTTAGTTGAATGTTACTATTTACACGTAATACTGTTGGTATAAGTGCATTTTCAACCATACGCAGTCGCATTCTCTATTCTATATTGGATTAAGCAGTGCCTTTAAGATAATTTGATATGTCAATATCCCACATAATATCTAAACGTGAGATAATACTCGAATTCATGGGTCAACAAAAGTTTTTCGATCTCTGCTTATAATCGCCTTGTTTCGCTAAAATGTGCCAATCTTAATATTTTTCTTTATATAATAATTTGGCCCTAAAGTACTTATATTTTTAAGTCATTTTATTTTTATTTACACTGTTCCACTGACATCTTATTTCCTGAATTCTTGTCGTGTATATTTATTTTTTCTACAGCCTACAAAGCTATAAAAATACAAACAATGTATATATTGCTTAAAGTGCACACCTAATTAGTGTTTTTACACCAACCGGTAATAACTTTCACAGAAAAACGATCTCCGTAACCATAAACTCTCCTATCTTTAAAATCAAACCTGCAATTACTTACTTTAGCCCTAAGATTTATATCCAATGTTTGCTTGTTATCCTTGTGTATTATGTCCCTCTAGAGAGACTTTATTTTTAAATTTAGCCTGTACCTTTCCACTAAATTGTTTGCGGTGAAACGAGATTTGTATTTCTTTTTTTAAACGACCTCTAGGAGGGAAGATATAAATATAAAGAAAGCGGCCCTTTCTATTTACAAATTCCATTATAATTATTCTCTTGAAGCCAATTAAGAAGAAAATATTGATGCTTAACATCATCTCGAAAGGTTGTTCCTGTTTAGACCTGAATCAGTCCACCAATTATTTTGTTTTCTCTCGCTTTATATATTCTTACTTATATACTTTTTTAAGGGTGGATACTTATCCTGTTTAACTCTAAATTTAACTAATTGAACATCCCTTACATTTATTTAATTATTAAATACAATAGAGGACATGGAGTGTAATCGTTGTACTACAATTGTTTGTGTATGGTTACGCTTTAGATTACACAACATGTTTACTCAAACTACAATAAACTAACAATTACTTTACTTATAACGGGTGTTAGTTTAAGGGATGAAACGACTACAACTGATGTTTATGCTCACTAAGGGAGTGTTTATTATTAATTAAGAAAACATATATGAATTCAATATCGTTGAGAATATCCACGGACAGGTCGATTTTTATTTCACATTGTAACGCTAATTATTAAATTTGTTTATGCTCAAATTATCTGAGTTCGTTTATAATGAGTTTTCAAATACACCAAACCAGAATTATTATTAAAAAAGTTAAATTGGTGCAAGTTATCCAATTTTTTTTATGTTAAACGGAAACCTTATTTTTAAAGTTCAAAAAAAATTAAATTTTACAATTTAATTAAAAAGAAATGACACAAATAAATTATGATATCAATTATTTTAGATTTTCAAAGAGTTTGATCTTATATTTTAACCTTTTAATTTTTTCATCCTCTTCTCATTTTTCTCTTGTTGTGAGGCCTTGAAGTTGTAATGTGGTGGGGTGGAAGTTCTGACTTGTGACGCTGAACTGATCTTAGATTTAGTACACATATAATGCGATTCGATCAGTTTTGATGTTATTTATTTATGTGATTTTATCAGGGGTAATCAAAAAAAATATCCCTTACAAACCAGCAAAGTAGTTCATATACTACTGTCAACATTATACCAAATATGTATAAAAAAAATAAATTTAACGTTTAGATTTTGAAAGATATTCCGAAAAAAAAATATGTAGGATTTTACATCTACCTTGTACTAAATTTTCTTGCGGTGAATTGGGATCTGGTTCTCTTACACAAAATCGCTAGGAGTTCCAATTCGATGGTGTAGTCCTTTCTTCAGCGGAGGTCAAGGAAGCAAACGGAAGAAAAATACCCTCGGACGGTGCAAAGCAAAAATACACCACAGTAATACCTCTACCTTTCACTTACAAAAAGGGTTTTGTAACCACCTGCATCACACAGCAAACAAAAAAACGAAAATCTCGTAGTTCAAGTAGAAATATCTTTCATCACTGAAATCTCGAAGGTCGAGTAGAAATATTCTTCAACAACTGAAGAATCTTGAAGATCAATTAGAAATGTTCTTCACGAACGAAAAATACAATAAAAGGTATGCCTAGCAGGCATGGCTTGAAAGTTACCCAAAAAAATAAGCGTGCCTCAGGAGGGCATGTAAAATCTATAAAGAAAAGACAACCTTATGAGAATTTACATTAAAAAAAAACAAAATAGCTTACCCTTAATTATAAAGAAGCCCTCGATAAGACATTAAAACGGTATAGACTAACACGTGTAAAATACAAAAATTCGTTTACAAGTGATACGAAATGACCGTTGCTTTCACCGGTCAGGATAGGAAATAACCAATCTCGTCTTAAAACAAAATTGAGGCCTCATTAACGACATCCGCAAGGTGGCGTATCGACAAATTAATAACAACTAAACAGCTAAATATCTAGGCGACCATATTAACCTCTACGTGTTTTATGGGTTGCCTATAGTCAAGTACTATAAACGACAATTTATTCATTTTATTTTATTATTTTGAAATTAAAAAAAAACTTTTTAATTAGGGTCAAAAGGTAATTCGTTTATCATGTTGCGAAATACTTACAAAAGGAAAATATTTACAAATAGCTTTTTATACTTAAATTATGCTACACGCTGTCCTTTTTGATGTAAAAATCGTAGACAAAAATAATGTCGAGGCATAGAGAGAAAAATAGGTCATTTTTCATGTTACATTGTGTTTAATGGAATGATTAGTAAACAACCCAACTGACTTTGGACTTTAACACGATCGCTGCCTTCTAGGAACCAAATACTTAACCTATAAGCCGACTGCGGTTTTTTTATATCAATCATAAAATACTTTTTAGGCAGATAGCCGCATCACACATGAGCGCGTGGTCAAATAAAATGAACAAAATACGAAGTCATTGTTTATTGTAAGGGAAAATATAATAAAATAAATGTAATATATTTTAGACATATATTGAAAAGGTTTACAATGTTTCTAACTTTGTATAGCCGGTCCGGTGGAGCTGTTTTTATTTCTAGTGGATTTTGTGCAAAGTGTAATGCTCTCCAGTATTAGTAAAAAACGATTTCTACTCATATTATTTGCAAATATTTCTGAGCCAAATAGATAATCAGTCTTCCAGTAATCTTGAACTAGGTTCAATCAAATATTCCCCATATGAGTAATAAGCCCAAAAAAACTAATATTTCATCAATAATAGCTTTCCATAAAGTAATGCGATATTTTTCTATGGACCAGGCCGAAGAAATAATTCAAGAGTGCCGACTAGCAAAAAATTTGAAAATCCACACATTCAGAATTGTAAGAGAACCTCAATAAATTAATTCATAGGGAAATTTTTCAAAATGTTAGACAAGAATTCCAAGACAGACTTGACTTTTGTTTAGCACATGATGGACAACATTTTGAGTAATTGCTGTATTTTTTTTTTATTTTTACCTTCTTTTAAATACCTAACAATAAACTGATAACATTATTGATACAAATTTTGTAATGTTTTTTTGTCCTAGCAGTGGACAAAGGGTATGAGTTGAATTCTGCATTGAATTACCTTTCCTCTGATGTGCCACACACGGTGTATCGCCCATTCAAATTTTCATATTACGGGGTGGGAGTGAAGCGGGTTAAGATAGAGCGACAAATTTTGTCAAAAGTTTCGTTTCCTTTAAATCAAAAGTCGACGTGTCTCACTATTTTTTTCAAAAATTATTGTGCTAGAGTAAAGTGAGGGTAGGAAAAAACACCCTGTATTTCTGTTCAGGAGGGTAGTAAAAAAATTAAACTTAGTGATTTAAATTCTGCATTGAATTACCTTTTCCCTGATGTGCCACACATGGTATGTTGCCCATTTAAATTTTAAAGTTGGAGGGGTGAAGAAAAATTTTGTCCCCCTCAAATCAAAAATCGACGTGTCTCGCCATTTTTGCCAAAAATTATTGGGTAATCGGGGGTGGAAACTTTTTAAAAAAACCCCCTGTATATTTCATCACTAATTATTGTTTAATAACGTGAGGTGTCTCGTTAAGAAAAAAATGATCTGCCTATTTAGACCGACTCAACTCGTCACAAAATTCCGCGCCTAACGTAGGGTTAATATATTAATTCATTTTTGTAACCACTTTAAATTCTAATATAAAAAAAATACGCTAGTCGTTAAACACGACATTCATGGATTGCAAAAAAACTTAAAAAAACACAAAAACCCATCATAATAAACTAAACGAATCTAACAATCTAAAAGTTATCCAGCATTAACTGAATTCAAAGCTCAATTGGTTGCAGTTCGAATGGAAGGTTAACGAGTGTTTGTAAACCGAATGGGGATTGAAATGGAAGGCGATAGGGCTCGAAAGGAATTATGGAAAGATGTACGCTTTGCCTGGATGTATGAGGAAGCCGAGCGAACTCGACGTTTATGTGTTCCAATCACGCACACGGATCGTGGATTACCGGCATTTGGCCGGTAAACTGGACATCGCACTTGGATCCGTTCGTTATCCTGCTGCCGCTCATTTACAAACTCTCGACAAGGATTTTCCAAGACCGCATGCTAGTTTATAGGGATATATTTGTTAACTAAAATAATACCCATTGTCTTATATAAGAGCTATTGTGTAAATATTATTTTAATTGGTAATTCTAAAATGTACTTCAGCATGCAGGTATTGAAATAATACTGATATTAGTCCAATTTAATTTTATTAATTAAAGTATATAATCACTAAAATTCGTGGTGTTACTGAATAACAAAATTTAGTATTAATTATTTTCTAATTTTTATAGCGACAATTTCGTAAATTTTTAATTTTGATTGTAACAAACTTAACCGAATAACTTTCGTAACTTTCCAAATATTTCAACGTTGTACCGAAGCATTCCAGTACAAACTAATTTAAATACGGAGCGAAGTTATCAACGAGAATGATTCAAAGTATGTTGATGACAACGAGTTGCCGGCGAAAATACTAAAAGCAGAGACACAGAGAGGTTTTGTGGTATATTTTTGCTGGTCGCGACGCAAGTGTTAACAACGCTTTGACACGTTTACGCAAAATTTATGGAACGAAAAAATTTTGAAATTTTGAAATTTTTTGTTTAGTGATAATCGATATATAGTTTGAATGAAACAATAGTTAATTTTGCCGATAAGAGAAATTTACAGTGAGGTCATTAATTTACTTTAAAGTGAACATACTGAAAAATATAAAGTGTTAATTCTAACTTGTTTCTTTAAATACACTATCCAAATTTTGAAGATTTCCATTTTTTACTATTCTTCAGTATTTTTGCTATCTATGAACATTGACAAAAAAAATCTTTTTATACGTTTATAATTAAATTTTAAACTGCTTTTTCTTATTTCTTTTAAACAATGTCCAAAAACTTTTGTTCCCTTTATTTTGTGTTAAAAAAAATTATACGCTTATGGATTTTATTTGACATTTAAAAATCAAAAAAATCTCTGATTTGTCACTAGATTTTTCGATGACTTTAATGGATTACTATGAGACATTCAAACCAATTTTTATGTGACGTATATGGTTTCTCAAATGACACTACTATTTTTTTTATTCAAGAAACTGTATATAGAATAAGAAACTTCTGCTGCACCTATGACAATTTTTTCCAATAAATTTCTTTTGTCCGGCATTATGGTCTTATATTCATCAGAAAAAAAAAGAAACAAACTTTCTCCCCTATGTCTGTTTTGCTATAAAAGTTCCTCAACAGTAGTAATTGAGATTAGACCAAAGCATAGAAAAAACTATCAAATTTAAAAACTCATCTGCAATAACACGAAAACTTGCGAATTTGGAACTTTCGGAAACAAGAAAATTTTACAAAACTGGAAAATTCGCAAATCTCGAATGACATTAAAAAGCTGGAATATAGCTAAATCTAGAAAAATTTCCAAATCAATAAAATAGCAAAATCTGGAAAAACTTGCAAAAACAAGAAAATTTTACAAAAGTGGAAAACTTTCAAATCTGGAATTATATGTAAGAGCTGAAATATAGCAAAATGAGGAGCATAAATCTAGAAAAATTTGACAAATCAATAAAATAGCAAAATCTGGAAAAACTTGCAAAAACAAGAAAATTTTACTCAACTGGAAAACTCGTTAATCATGTAAAAGCTGGAATATAGCAAAATGAGGAGCATAAATCTAGAAAAATTTGACAAATCTAGAAAATAGCAAAATTTGGAAAAGCTTGCGAAAACAAGAAAATTTTACACAACTGGAAAACTCGTAAATCTGGAATTTCATGTAAAAACTGGAATATAGCAAAATCAGGAGCATAAATCTAGAAAAATTTGCCAAATCATAAAAATAGTAAAACATGGAAAAACCTGCAAAAATAAGAAAATTTTACAAAACTGGAAAACTCGCAAATCTGGAATGAAATGTAAATGCTAGAATATAGCATGAGGGGCATATGAGGGGCATAAATATAGAAAAATTTCCAAATCAATACAATAACAAAATCTGGAAAAACTTTCAAAAACAAGAAAATTTTACACAACTGGAAAACTCGTAAATCTGGAATTTCATGTAAAAACTGGAATGTAGCAAAATGAGGAGTATAAAACTAGAACACTTTGCCAAATCAACAAAACAGCAAAATCTGGAAATAAATTGCAAAAACAAGTAGCCTTACAAAACTGGAAAACTCCTAAATCTGGAAAAATATGCAAAATTAAAAAATTAACAAAATTTGCAAAATTAAAAAAATATGCAAAATTTAAAAAATATGCAAAATTAAAAAAGTATGCAAAATTAAAAAAATATGTAAAATCAGGAAAAACTGTCAATTACATGTTTTTGGGTATACCAGGGGATCGGGAAAAGTTTATATCTTCTGAACAAATGCACCGATTATTTTAAAATTTGGGGTGGTCATTCTAGACCTAATTCTGAATTAAATGACATAAAAATTAAAAATAGCGGTTTCTTTTAAATTTGCGTAAAAACTGATTTTTACATATTTGGATCATACAAGTTAAATTACTTATAATTCATATGTCAAAAATGATTTTAGCTGTCAAAACTAAAAATTATTTTTAATCGAGGAAGCTGAGCCTTGGTCTAATCCTTGAAAAAGGTGACCAAAGGTTTAAAAAATATTATTTTGCATAAATTTAAATATTTTTCATTTTATTAGTGTTTTAGTTTCTCCACAGCAGTTTTTATGAATAACTCAATTTTTTTAAATGGGAAGCATGGTGAGCCAATTCTCCATAAAATTGGCGGTTTAATTATAAATAAAATGATATACATAATGTCGGAAAGGTTTATGAAAAAAACATTGTGAAATAAAAAAAAATAATTTTTATTTTTGACAGCCAAAATCTGATATATGAATAACACGTAATTTGTCTGGTAGAATCCAAATATATAAAAATATACTGGGTGTTCCGTTGGAAAATTCAGTTTTTACACCAATTAGAAATGAACCGGAAGTCCGCCATTTTGGATTTTTATGTCACCTAATTCAAAATTAGGTCTAGAATGACCAACAAAAATTTTAAAATAATCCGTTCATTCGTTCTGAAGATATGAAATTGGAACGATCTCATGAGCCACCCGGTATAGTGAATTTTTAAATATTTAAAACATTTTGTGTACTTGCATTCTTACATGGAAAATTTTATACCTTTGTCCTATATTTCACAGTTCTGTAGTAAGTCATGTTTTATAATATGTAGCTTGGTTTTCCGAGATATCGATTTCTGTCAGATTTAAGATATATTGTGTACTTGCATTCTGCATTGTTGCCAAATTCACCTAAAAAGAATCTTATTGGGTTTTTTTAAACTATGGTAAAATCCTTTTTTCTATAAACCAATTTATTAAAATTTTATTTCGACTTCTGGTATTTGGAGGGCCAACCTTAATTATTATTTATTTAATACGGAGCTGGATTTGAAGAATTTTTTGATAAAATTTTAATTTCTCACTTTAACTTAAGTAGTAAAACAGTGATTTTAAAATGCAGGTCCGTATTTAATAAATTCATGTTGCTGGTGGCTCTCCGAGTACGAAAAATTTTACCGAGGATAATTTAGGAAAAAAAATTCCTGATTTTAAAATACAAGCATTAATAATAAAAATTGAGTTTTTGATATATCTGACAACACTGGTAATAATTTTAAAAAATTGATACTTCTCAGGTTTTCATTAAAAAATTACTACTACTAAGTGTAAAATAGTAAATATCAATTTAACTTTTTTCATTATCATCAATCATTTTTGATTAAAATTTTCAAAATTTTTAGCATTGTTGCCAAATTCACCTAAAAAGTCTCTTTTTAAGTTCTTTTCTAAAAGTAAATAAATTTGAAATAAAAACAATTAACATCCCATGGGATATGATAAAATTCCTGTATAAGAAATAAATTTTCTTTGTAACGTAATTTATGAAATAAATATTTTGTGACATAGTAAAACTAAATATTTCAATGCCCGCTCCATTCACTTTCCAGAGCTCTTCAGTATTCATGTGATTGCTTTTTCATGTTTAATACTTAAATCAATGCTTTTAGTTCCACCAAATCTGTTATTTGATCATCACTAACACGAACATAATCATACCAAGCAGTCTGGATAAGTTTATTTGTATTTCGTCAGAAAAAAAGTAATTTAATATGGCCAACAGCGTTTTTAATAATTTAGTTATTCTTTTGGGTAACCAAATTTTGATCGGGTCCTCACAGTCTTTGGTGGGCAGTGTTCTTACCACTTTGTAATTTTATCTTTTCCAATAAAACATGTACTAAAAGCTTTTTGTAAAACGTTTTCTTCATTATCTGTAATATCCTGTTCACTGTCCGTTTCATGTTTATCAAATTCAACATCATCTTCTTCATCACCATCATCATCGTCATTCAAAAATACTTCATCATCATCAGAAGACTATAACTGATGCAGGCGCTTTTGCTTTTTTTCGTACGTACATCCGTGATAAAAATATAGATATATCAGTAAAAAATATAAAGAAAATTGCAAAAAGAACATACCTTAGCAATAAAACATGAAATAAACGTCAGTGGTAACTGCGGACTATCAATCCCATAATGGCACAACTATACAACTGCTCACTTAATCATTAACTATTGAATGTGTAACGCTTTTGGCGTCGTTAAACGGTATTTTTGCGCATTAGGCCACTGCACGGGCAGCATCGGTGAAAAAGAAATACTCCAGGGTTCGTTATGGTATCGACCAACATAACTGGCGGCCAGCAGGGTAGTCTGTACTTACTCTACTGGATTGAATACCTGGGTATATGCTGCTGGTATCAAGGTGTCATAATAAAAATTAAAAGAAATAGCTGTCTCTATATTAAATATAAATACCAATTCCAATCCGGCGAGCAAGAGTGTGTAACATATTTTATCAGGTGACTTATCGGAATATACGTGAACTACTTCCAGGCTGGTCGGATTGACGGTTCTGGAATCCGGTACAATTTAACTTGGTATTAGCTCAGCTTGACCTATCTCTAAAGGTCGCTGGCTGGTTCTGAATTGGTTCGAACTCCAACTGGGACTGCCCCTGGATCACCGATTTCGGGCTGTCACTGCAGCTACCGAAAACGGATTGAATTGTCCAACTCGATCCGAATTTTGGTGTCTAAGAAGCACGGACGAGAGTGTCTCTATCTATCTGGTGAAAGTATCATCCTTTACTTTTTTTGTGTATTTCCCCATTTTTTCATATATTCACTTTCAGAAGTAAACCTTTATTTTACCATTCTTTTTTATATAACTACCTACCATTTGTTATAATTAATAACCATTCATTTTAATCCTTCACCATTTGTTTTTTTCATTCCCATTTATTTCAATCATTCACATTTATTGAAATCCTTCACCATTTGTTTCAGTTACTCGGCATTGATTTTAATCCTTCGCCATTTATTGAAATCTTTCACCCTTTCTTTAAGTCCTTTATCGTTTATTAAAATTCTTCACCAATAATTAAAATCCTCCACCATTTATTACTATCGTTCATTACTAAGAGTCCATCAACGCGTTTTGACGCATGCAAGTTTACCTAACCTAAAAATTTTTAGACCCTCTGAGAGGCGTTCTTTCAATAGTGGACGTACTCAGCAAAAGCTGGTTTTACGCTAGAATATTATTCATTCTTTATTTACTGCAAAATATTTTTTTTTTCTTATAAAGTCATAAAGCTGAATTAGATGATTAAGTTTAGGGATAAATATAATTTAGTTATGATTCAAAACTAAGTTTTTGTTTTAGTTTAAAAGTAATATGGGAATATATCTTTTCATTTCAATCTAAAACATAAAAAAAATGTAATAAAGTTGACTAAAAATATTAATTAAAATAAATTATACTTTTTGAACAAAAATTAACTGTTTTTTAAAGTAACGTTTGTATTAAAATATTATAATAAAAGAATAACAAATGAATTGTTTATATAAATACTAGCAGTTCTGTTTAGATTTTTTTGTAAACTCAATAAATTTTTTTTCAATAAGTTTTCTTTTTTGTGCTTATTCTTCTTTTCGGTCAGTAAATTTGTGTGGGCTTTATTTTTATATTTTAATAAAGCAGCAAAATATTGATGATTTATTAATGGTTATAGATAAAAAATTATAAAAATAATTTAATAAGTGTTATATTTCAGTTATTTTTTCACACAGAACTTTTGTATATTTACAAAGATATTTACATTTCAGAAAAATCCTAGGCATTCATAATTTGTTTAACATTTTTGCAGTAATTCTGTCATTCTTTCTCAAATTGCATTATTATTAATACTTTATGGACCATCACAGTTATATTAATAGGATTAAAATTAAAATTTCAGCAGAGTAACAATTATAATTGCTCTTCAATAAGATCATAAAATCTCTAGTTATAGATATATAATACAATTATATTATAGGGATTTCCGTTTTTGCTTATAAACAATCAAAATATGAAAGACATTTGGAAATAAAAAATGATCTTCGTTTAAAACGCGTTACGCGAATTACGTACTTTAAATTTAATTTAAAAAAAATGAGAAGGGGTTGCCACCCAAATATTTGATATTTTATGTATAATTATATAAAAAATCAGAATCAAACCGTAAAGATAAAAAACCATACGCCTTTTTGTTTTTTCTGGGCAAAAAATTATAACTTTGTTATAACACTTTTCTGGAGCACCTTGTATATTTTAAATATTTTTAAAATGTAGTCCTTATTGACTTACATAATACCATTTTTAATATAAAAAAATTCAGCTAGATTCGATAAATGTTTGTTGGCTAATAATGATTTTACTATTGATCTTTTTCCTTTCCGGCGAAACTGGAAGTCGTATCAAAAAAAGAAAAATAATACGAATATATGAAAATTAATCTTTTTCATCAATTTCAAAATTTATTTGCTGTAAAAAATTAAAAATTCTTACGATTAACTAAAAAATCGGCTGTGTTCCAAAACTTTCCCGACGAGTATCCACGAATACTTTTTCAGATGTTTTATGTTAAAGTTTCAACTTTTGACATTTTTTTATTTTTGACAGGTGACAGTTGGAGAAATAATTTTGACTGTTCTGTATACAGGTTTTCAAGGCCTTTCAAATGACATATTGCATGTCCAATCCCGTGCCATATTGCATCTGTCATTTTTTGATAGTGACACTTACGTTTGACAGATGTCATGCAAAAACTAATAAGTTCTTTGGACGGGTAACTCAAACGTATATACTAAATTTCAGCTCAATCGGATTAATACTTTTTCAGATATTTAATGCTGAATTTTCAAATTTTGAAATTTTTTTATTTTTGACATTTGACAGTTGGAGAAATAATTTTGACTGTTCTGAATAGAGTTTTTCAAGGGCTTTCAAGTGACATATTGCATGTTCAATTCTGTAACATATTGCATCTGTCATTTTTTGATAGTGATACTTCCGTTTGACAGATGTCGTACAAAAACTAATGGGTTCTTTTGACGGTTAACACAAACCCGTATACCAAATGTCAGCTCAATCGTTTTTATCTTCAAATTTTTTTTTGGCTCGTTCACAATACTTTCATTTCTATGAGGTGGGTCGGGAAAGTGAAAAACGATTATATAAAAGTCGTTATTAGTTTTTTGCATTTTAACCACATTGTTCCATACAAATATATTTTTTATATGATCTAAAGTCGATTTTCAAGGAAGAAAATTTCCACCTGATAAAGTTAAAATTTTTTAACTTTTTAGGATAACTTTTTCGATTGAAAATTAGGCTTTTTTACTTTGAAAAAATTACAGCTTATTTAAATTACAGAATTACAGAAAACAACGTTTCCACTAAGTTTCATATTAAATAAAATATATATATATATATATATATATATATTGCTGGAAATAAAAATTACAAAAGAGAAAAAACAATTTTGAACGTTTTTCTCGATAAGTTTGAAGTTCTTGTGAAAAATGAGGAATACAAATGTTTTATTATATTCTTTAATTACCTACATCTTTTACACTAAACATTTTTTCGTGGGATGAGTATTTTAATCACAAATCGGCAAAAAACCAATATTCAACCTTTAAAACGTATATTTACTTACCCCAACCGCTTCCGAAACATTTACTGAGTTGTCTTAATTTTATTTAATTTACTTATAACTTATACTAAATTTTCCGACCATTCACATACTGTTAAGATTTTTTTTTGTTTTGAAAGTGATTGACTCTGATCTAAAATCTATAAAACAATCTCTAAGCATGTCTATAACGATTCACAACTACAAACTAATAATAACAGTATACCTGATTTATTCTCTGTTATGATGAATTTTCGTTGCAAAATTTATTAAATGTCTGTAGGAGAAGTAGCTAATCCATTCTACATAGTTGTCAGACAAATTTTGCGAAAGGTACGAAAGGATACTTAAAATTTTGGTTAAAAACTGATTAATCATTTTAAACTTAATATCAAATAAATGATTAAGAACCAGACTAAAGCCCTATTAAAATAAATTTTTTGTTAATTTTGTAGTTGCACTGTACAATTTTTTAAAAAACACTCAAAAAAATGATAAATATGTCCCAAAGTTCTAATCGATTTTTTAAGAAGTAGGAACCAAATTTTAAAATTGCATTACGATAGAGCCGTAGGCGTAGCATTTTACTTCATGTCTGTTTTTATTTTATACTAGTAGTTTATACCGTTCTCAAAAAAAAAGGTATTTCAAAACCCTTGCAAACCGACTGGCGGTGACGGACTCTTAAAAAGCCACTATTGTTAAAAATTCGCAACTGCTTCACTATTTCTTTTAATTCTACATAATTTACTACACCACTAGACTTTTTGTTGATCAACATACATATTTATTATTTTCTTTATCACTTTTTACTTATATAACACAAGTACATATAATTTTACTATTTTTTTACCGCTCAAAACTTATTACGTACTAAACGAGACACTATCCAGTTCAAGTCGTATTAAGAGTTGTCTAGAGGCGGAACTACGATAATCTCACGAAAGCTACTTTTTCAATCCATAAAAGTTTTAACAACTTCTCAGGAGTTATTACATTAAGATCGCTAAACACGCCACACTTCAAAGTTTAATTTGACTTGTTCTGCATTATCGTCTTGTTTCATTCCAAACAGTCTCATATTTAATTTCAACTTAGTATGAAGTTTTGAGTAATATCATGAAATATACTTAAATAAATTAAATATTCTAAAACGAATACCAAAACAAAAATAATCGTGTAATACAAAAAAAATAATTACAATTAACGAAGTTATTCAGAAAATAATCTAAAATAAATTTAACTTGTAGCAACAAGAAAAAATTTTTGATCAGTTTTTCATCCAGTATTCAAACTTATTTCCGGCATTTTAGGAATATAATATTTCACAATGGGGACGTGTGATGCGGTAGCTACAGCAAATTCATTTGTAGTAGATGAAAATCTACTTAAAATTATTCATAAAAATAGGCTTGGTTAACTTTGAAAAACTACGATTACTAAGAAATAAATTTTCAAAATTGTTAAGTCAGCTACATTAATTTGTTTAAAGTAATGTAGATGGCTTGACAAGGTATAATTTACAGTTATCTGTCGAGTATTACTAAACCAAATAGCCTTAGCGACTTGGACTATTTAAAAAAAAAGAAGAAAAAAGTAAAATACATAGGCGGCACATAATTATTGAAATAATAGGTTATATTATACATAAAACGCTGTGACCAGCAGTACATCGGAAGTACCCATTTATTCTGTAGATGAGCCGTTCGCTAAGTTTTGTTTACAACATATGAAAATATGTTGGCGTATATGCTTGATAAGTTTGATATATTTCTGTCACTTTGATTTTTTCGTAATGCGATAAACTATAGGCGTCGGAGTCGGGGGTTGGTTGGTTAGAGTACAGAAAAATGTGCCAAATCGAGACTTTAATATCTCAGAGGGGGACAGCCTGTAGTACTAAATTACACAACCTATATGGGCGGGGCGGGCGGAAAATTATAAATCTTAAATATGAAACCCTATTTTTATCGCAGATTCAGATTCTCCGTCGAAAGCTACGTACGATTTCTCTGAATAAATTATTTCGATTCACGAATAAAAAGTAAAGCAGCAGCAAGGTTTCTGCCCCATTCCCCATGTTAAATCGCCTGAGAAATCGTTAAGGTCTAGTCTGGCATAATTTGTGCATATCAAGGTCATTCGACATCGTTGAGAGATAACGCCGTTTTTCGTCCTTTTACAATGAAAAACGTTGGAAAACATCGAAAAAAGACGAAAAACACAAAACCTAAATCGAGAGCCAGCGTTCTCTGAGCGATGTCGAATGACCTTGATATAGACAAATTTTGCCATACTGGACCATGGCGATATCTTATGGGATTTAACATAGGGAACGGGGCAGAAGCCTTGCTGCCCCTTTACTTAACCCTTTCAATCACCACTTTTTCCCAGTAATTGGAAAATTCTCATATTTTTATATAGAAACAACTAATTTTCAGGATTTTCTAAATCACAGCTATCTGTTATTCGATCAATCTATCAAAATGAGTCTCCGAATTCTGAGCAAACGTCATATAGATCCGCGATA
The DNA here is from genome assembly GCA_963243735.1 of Neocrepidodera transversa. Lineage (NCBI taxonomy): Eukaryota > Metazoa > Arthropoda > Insecta > Coleoptera > Chrysomelidae > Neocrepidodera > Neocrepidodera transversa. Next base: position 9,523,397 of record OY725347.1, read on the forward strand.
CTGTTTGCGTCATCATCACCTAACAAACGGAATATTTCTGAGCCATCATCTTTCATGAGTAATTCCAGAAGTTGCTACTCACTTAAGGGATTTTGACATCTTTTTCATTTACTAGCTGAAGGTAATCATTCCATTTCATTAATATCTAGAAAAAACACTAATTAATTAATTTTTATATGCACAACTCAATTTGTCTATCTCTACAATCAACAGATTGATACGTAAAATAAGCCGACACAGTTAAAATAAGCACAATACAATAATGCTATCCACTTACCTAAATTATCAATTACTTACAAGGAAGAGCGAGTTTATATAAATCATTTCATCAACAAACACCTGCTTTCACCTTGGTAGAAGTCTGCGAAATACAATCTGATTTGCGTTTTGTATGGCTTCAGGAACCGACTAACAGACAGCTGTTAATGTGTTCAATCCTTTTCTTATGCATGAAACCACATATGGACAAAAAGGCAAAAACATCGATTGATGCTGTTTTTTTTTTGAATCTATATCTTTCGGTGTGGACGGGATGACTGAAAGGGGTAAAAAGCAGTTTATTAACAAACCACTCCACCCACATGAGGTGGAGGGCGGGCAATCGTGACATCATTGAATAGGCCAGCTAAAAATAGCGCCATCTGTCGCGAATCGAAACAATTTTTTCAGAAAATTAATACGTAGCTTTCGACGTAGACTCTGAATCTGGGAAAAAATAGAGAGTTCCTATTTAAGATTTCTAATTTGTCGCCCGCCCTGCCCATAGGAGATGTGGAGGTGGGCGTAATTTAGTACTACCTGAGATATTAAAGTTTCGATTGGGCACGTTATTCTATACGATGCGTATTTTTAGAGATATGATATACAAAATTCCAGGTTAACTGAGTCACCCGGTATATGGTTTCGGTGTAAAACGGCAGGAGTTTAATTCCCAGTTTGGCCACCTTTTATGTTTTGATAATTTTTTTAGCTTCTTAAAAACTACATAAAAATAGTGACCAGTTTGATTTATATAGTAAATGGTCTTTTTTTCAATGTAAAAATTAGATAGCTTATTTTATTTTCCGATGTACGGTATAAACGAGTACGTTCCATGTACTGCTAGTCATGGCGAAAATAAAAACATTACAATTTTCTTCTTTTCTCATGTTTACATCTGGCCACTATTAATAAGAAATTCAGTTCGTATATACTGCCATCTCTTAACAGCGTTATCAATTAATGTAGATATTTTTAATTTTTTTTTTTTTAATATAATATAGGTTTAAAAAAATTATAAATATTTTTTGTACGCATATTTGCTGACAGCTTTTTAAGTACTTATTTAAAAAAATTACATAATACGTCCCCATTGTACCTCTTAATTTATACAGTATTGTGGCTTGAAAACAAAGTTTGAAACTTCCGTAGCTCAACAAGCGAATAAGATTATCTTAACAACGTTGATGATGATGAAATCGACGATGGTATAACCAGGAGTATTTGCATGTTTATGTAACTACAGAGATGGTCAAGTTAAAGTGAGTTATAGTTCGTTAAAAGTAATCAGAGTTAATTTAGTTACTCGTTCATAGATACTTTAGCTTTTGGAAGTTTAGGTATTATAACTAGGACTGATTACGGAAGTCTGTATATCGTATAATTTTGGGAGTAATAAGGTTTTAGGTAAAGGAAATTTGTAGATTTATTGTTTCAATTTTAGATGGTGCTTAATGTGTTATTAACGTTCATAAAAAAGTAAAAAAATCGGTTGTGTCGCCCCAAAACTTTCCCGACGAGTATCCAGGAATACTTTTTCAGATATTTAATGTTAAAGTTTCAACTTTTGACAATTTTTTATTTTTGACAGGTCACAGTTGGAGAAATAATTTTGACTGTTCTGAATAGAGTTTTTCTAGGGCTTTCAAATGACATACTGCATGTCCAATTCCGTGACATATTGCAGCTGTCATTATTTGATAGTGGTACTTCCGTTTGACAGATGTCGTACAAAAACTAATGGGTTCTTCCGACGGGTAAGCCAAACCCCTATACCAAATTTCAGCTCAATCGAATTAAACGTGTGGCCTCTATCGTGGAAGAATACACACACACAGACACACACACAGACCGACAGACAGACTTCCATCTGAAAATGGTCTTAATCGTCTCAGGGGACCCGAAAATGGATATTTCCGTTTTTATCTCGAACTTTTTTTTTAGCTTGTTCACAATACTTTCCCTTCTAGGAGGTGGGTCGGGAAAGTAAAATGAGGGTGTAATCCCACCCAACTTTCCGAACACTCATAGTAAAGTAATTGTTTAATCGATTATATTAGTTTTTTCTGCATTAAAATACATTAATACAGGTTTTCTGGATGAAAATTTGTTTAAAAAACGAAAAAAAATCAAATTTTTTATCAAAACAAATCAGAAAAAAAAGTTAAAACAAAAAAATTAATAGAAAAATGAGAAAAAAACGAGAAAAAATTAGAAGAATCGAAAAAATCTGAGAAAATAAGAAGAAAAAAAACACGAAATATTGGAAAAATTAGAAAATATTGACAAAAAAATGAAAAATACGTACGTAAAAATCCATTATTTTTAAAAAACCAACAAAAAAATAAGGAAAAATGGTAAAATAACGCTAAAAATCACAAAAAAACGAAAAGATCACAAAAAATTAAAAAAACGGCAAAAATTTGGAAAAAAAACAAAAAAATCAGAGGAATAAGAAAAAAATGAGAAAAATCTGAAAACAAAAGAAAGAAATAGAAAAAAAACAAGAAAAAAGCGGGAAAAAACGAGAAAAAAATAAAAAACAGAAAAATAAACAGAAAAATGAGAAAAAAACCGAGAACAAATTAGAATAATCGAAAAATTGGAAATATCAGAAAATATTGGGAAAAAAAGAAAAATGAACTAAAATACGGAAAAATCAAAAAATTTAATAAAAAAACAACAAACATACGGACAAAATTGCAAAAAACGCTAATAATTGCAAAAAACGAAGAAAAACTTGGAAAAATCACAAAAAATTGAAAAAACGACAAAAATTTAGAAAAAAAACAAAAAACAACCAAAAAAATCGTAAAAACATTACAAAATTCGACAGAATTGAAATAAATCGAAAAAAATCAGAGGAATAAGAAAAAAATGAGAAAAAATATGAAAACAAAAGAAAAAAATAGAAAAAAACACAACAAGGAGAAAGAATCGGAAAAAAATTAGAAAAAATAAGAAAAAATTACAGAAATTACAAAAAAATTGCAAAAATCTGAGAAATAAGAAAACAATGAGAAAAATCAGAAAAGAATAGAAAAAAAACAAAAACATGACAAAAAACGAGAAAATAAGGAAAAACCAAAAAAAATCGCTATAACTTTTACAAATACTATGTTAAAATTATGAAATAATTTACACACATAGTACTTTTGGATACTTTTCGGAAATGCTATTTACTTTTTTCATTTATTTTTATACTTATTAATAAAACGAAATTACAAAAAAATTAAATAAAATTCTTTATTTTGGCTATAATAATTACAATTGTAATTTTTGGAATGGTGAAAATCACATTTCAATAACTTTAATATTTTAGAAGTTATTCAATTTAGCTTAAAATCGTAATATAATTTTAAATGTTTCTTAGCCAATTTTTAAAAAATTCCACAATTTTTGTAATAAAATTTTGAAAAAAATTATAATTATAAAATTAATTATTATAAATTTAAAGATATTTTTTAAAAAATTTTAATATTAAAAATTTGTATAAAATTTTATGTTCTACAATTTTGATTTTTTGTAATTTTTCATAAAAATCCATATTTTTGTCTCAAAATCTAAAAAAAGTTGTAAATGTCTATATTAATTTTTTTCACGCCCTCTAGCGGCGAAACTATGAGGAATTCAAAAAAACGGTAATGACAAAATGTGTAGAAAATTTTATGTTCTACAACAATTAATATCCTGTAATTTTTCATAAAAATGCATTATTTTGGTTATTTAACAAAAATATGAAAAGAAATTACTTTTTCATAAATCTGGCAACAATGGCAAAAGATTTTGAAAATTTTAATCATTCAAAATTAAACTATAACGTAAAAAAAATATGTGTGTAAAACTTTATTGCTATCTTATTTAGTAATGACGTCATCACTTATAGCAACTGTCACTTCCAGTTGTCCGATTAACACCAAAATCTATACAGGTCGTCTCCTTGCTACCCTAAATATGTATATAAAATTTCATCTTAATCGGTTTAGCCGTTTAGACGCTATCGTGTTCACACACACAGACACACAGACACACAGACACACACACACAGGCAGACATCATGCTAAAAATGGTATAAATGGATTCAGGTGACCTCAAAACGTAAAGATTCGTTAAAATCTGGGTATGGTCAAAATATCATGTTCGCAATACTTTCCTTCTATACAACTCTGTTGTTCGGAAAACCAAAAATGCTATTTTTTGCTTGATTATTCTGATATTCTTTAGTAATATCTCTATTGTTTATTCTGTATTTTTTTACATTTTGATTATTCTTCACATATATAGTCAATAAATTTACAATTAAAATTATATATATTCTCTATGTTTTTTAATTTCCAGGTTTTTGAAACCACCAGAATTTCAATTATTCATATCAATATATTTTAATCTACTGTCCGTTATCGTTTAGTCAGATTATACTTAAAATTTAAATATTTCTAAAAGTTGAAATAAATCCAAAATTCATTTGTTTCACCGGCGCGGTTAAGCGAATTTTAAATGACACAATCAATAAGAAGCTTCGTTCCGTATCCACGAATTGAAAAATGCGATAGTGATATTGACGACGTTTAAATTAAATTTCAGATTCGTTATGACGTTTTCGGATGATTGATGTACCGAATAAACAAAACGCCAGTGTAAACCGAAATGTAAATAAAAAAAATGTAGGAGGAGTAGGAGGATCCGTGAAAAAAGCAATAAAGGGCAAACATCTTTTATTAAAGTTTTTTGCGGCTTGGACTTTTTTAATAAAAGACTTTTTCTCTGGACCGAGCGACATTTTCTCGCGCCTGTGAGACACTTCATGATTCGTAATGAGAAATGAATGAGTCGATGGCTGTTAAAAATATTACAGTTAGGAGCTGCATTTTTGAAAGTTAAATGTAAACAAAGAAACGAAATGACAAAAAGAAAAACAGGATTAAAGTCAGCATCCTAGAATACTTTTTGGAATACAAATATGCTAGAAAACAAATAAGGTCTACGTAAATACGTTGTTAGAAATATTAAATAAGTAAAATATACACAGTGAGTTTAAAAAAGGGGGAACTTTTTAAAAAAAAATCCATTTAAATTGTCAAAACTCTAAACTATGTAGAGGAGAAAATAAAAAATTATAATTTTAATCAGTAAATTACCCCTAACCATTTTGCAATTTTCTGCGTTGCAAAAAAATCATGATGTACCTTAAAAAAAGTGGATTTTTAGTTACAAAATTTTGTAGTTTAGTAGAATTTTGCATTCTTCAAATCACTCTAAAAAAATCGATGTAGAAATAGAGAATTTTACAGGGACAGTTTCAATTAAAATGGATCGCACTGCATACATAAGTATGAATATTTTAATTTATAAGGAAATCCACGTGTAATTTTTTTTTTATTATAATACATAAAAAAAAGGAGCAACAAGAGAACTTTCCCACTCCTTATGGGAAATCACTAAGCTCCATTCTGGCAAAATTTATCTACATTAAGGCCATCGCACGCATGCGTCGAAAATGGAACGTTTTTTAATGGTTTTCACGTATCGTTTCTGGTGCGTTAAAAACAACGATTTTCAACGTTTTTTGAATCTTTTAACATGCTATTTTTAAGGCCGTTCTTATGTGAACTACGTGTAATAGCATGAAAAAACTTCCCATTTTAACGCACCTAAAAAACGTAATTTAACTCGTTTTCAACTATTTAGCACACCTAAAAACGATGCGTGAAAACCATTAAAAAACGTTTATTCTGACTCGTTTTTTGACTCTTAACGCATCTAAAAAACGATGCGTGAAAAACATTAAAAAACGTTTCATTTTGACTGGTTTTTCGACTTTTATAACGCACCTAAAAAACGATTAGTCAAAACCATTAAAAAACGTTCCATTTGAACTCATTTTTCGACACTTTTAGCGCTACCAAAAACGAAGCGTGAAAATCATTAAAAAACGTTCCGAAAACCATTAAAAAACGTTGCATTTCAACTCGATTTTTGACTCTTTTAAAACGATGCGTGAAAAACCAATAAAAAAACTTTGCATTTTAGCTCGTTTTTTGACTATTTTAACGTACCTAAAAACGATGCGTGAAAACCATTAAAAAACGTTTCATTTTGACTGGTTTTTCGACTTTTATAACGCACCTAAAAAACGATTAGTCAAAACCATTAAAAAACGTTCCATTTGAACTCATTTTTCGACACTTTTAGCGCTACCAAAAACGAAGCGTGAAAATCATTAAAAAACGTTCCGAAAACCATTAAAAAACGTTCCATTTCAACTCGATTTTTGACTCTTTTAAAACGATGTGTGAAAAACCAATAAAAAACTTTGCATTTCAGCTCGTTTTTTGACTATTTTAACGTACCTAAAAGCGATGCGTGAAAACCATTAAAAAACATTTATTCTGACTCGTTTTTTGACTCTTAACGAACCTAAAAAATGAGGGGGTAAATCCCACCCAACTTTCCGAACACTCCTAGTAAAGTAATTGTTTAATCGATTATTTTAGTTTTTCTGCATTAAAATACATTAATTATATTACCTATCGAATGGTATAAATCCCATTTTAATATCATTAATATTTTTAAAGTTATTCAATTTCTTTTAAACTTATATTAAATTAAAAAAAAAAAAATTAGGAATTCAACAATTTTTTGAATAAAATTTTGAAAAAAATCACAATTATAGAGTTTTTTACTACAAATTTAAGGGTAATTTTTTTAAAATTTTTAATATTAATTTTAACCTTAAAACAATTAAAACCTATTTGTGAATAATTTTAAAATCAATAAATAATTAATATCTCATTCAATTTTATTCAAAATGGGAAACAGACCTTTTTTTTAGGTTTTTTGGATCAAAATGCATTAATAAATTTAGTTTAAAAAACTAAAAAAAAATCAATTTTTTTTTCAAAAATTCATGGGTAAATCCATTGAATTGTTTTAACTTTTTTCATTTTTTGCTATAACTTTTACAAATACTATGTTAAAATTATGAAATAATTTACACACATAGTACTTTTGGATCCTTTTTGGATATGCTATTTACTTTTTTCATTTATTTTATACTTATTGACAAAACGAAATTACAAAAAAATTTTAAAAAATTCTTAATTTTGGCTGTAATAATTACAATTCTAAATTTTAAGAAACTAAAATACATTTAAAATTTAGAGTTTTATATTATCTTTCGAATGGTGAAAATCACATTTCAATAACTTTAATATTTTCGAAGTTATTCAATTTAGTTTAAAATCGTAATATAATCTTAAATTTCTTAGCCAATTTTTTAAAAATTCCAAAATTTTTGTAATAAAATTTTGAAAAAAATTACAATTATAAAATTAATTATTACAAATTTAAAGATTTTTTTTTTAAGTTTTTAATATAAAAATTTAACTGAAAAATAATAATTTAATAAAGATAAAAATTAAAATAAAAACTAGCGGCGAAACTATGTGCAACTTGAAAAAATAGTTAAGACAAAATTTATAGAAAATTTTATGTTCTACAATTTTGATCCCATGTAATTTTTCATAAAAATCCATAATTTTGTCTTAAAATCTAAAAAAGTCACAAAAATGTCTATATAAATTTTTTTCACGCCCTCTAGCGGCGAAACTATGAGGAATTCAAAAAACCGGTAATGACAAAATGTGTAGAAAATTTTATGTTCTACAACTTTCGTATCTTGAAATTTTTCATAAAAATGCATTATTTTGGTTATTTAAGAAAAATATGAAAAAAATTACTTTTTCATAAATCTGGCAACAATGGCAAAAGTTTTTGAAAATTTTAAACATTCGAAATTAAACTATAACGTATAAAAAATATATGTGTAAAACTTTATTGTCATCTTGTTAAGTAATGACGTCATCACTTATAGCAACTATCACTTTCGGTTATCCGATTAACTCCAAAATCTATACAGGTCGTCTCCTTGTTACCCTAAATATGTATATAAAATTTCATCTAAATCGGTTCAGCCGTTTAGACGCTATCGTGTTCACACACACACACAGACACACAGACACACACACACACACACAGACACACAGACAGACATCATGCTAAAAATGGTATAAATGGATTCAGGTGACCTCAAAACGTAAAGATCCGTTAAAATCTGGGTATGGTCAAAATATCATGATCGCAATACTTTCCTTCTATACAACTCTGTTGTTCGGAAAGTAAAAACGATGCGTGAAAAACATTAAAAAACGTTTCATTTTGACTGGTTTTTCGACTTTTATAACGCACCTAAAAAAACGATGAGTGAAAACTATTAAGAAACGTTTCATTTTAACTCAATTTAGACTATTTTAACGTCCCTAAAAACGATGGGTGAAAACCATTAAAAAACGTTTCATTTTGACTGGTTTTTCGACTTTTATAACGCACCTAAAAAAACGATGAGTGAAAACTATTAAGAAACGTTTCATTTTAACTCAATTTAGACTATTTTAACGTCCCTAAAAACGATGGGTGAAAACCATTAAAAAACGTTTCATTTTGACTGGTTTTTCGACTATTTAACGCACCTAAAAAACGATGAGTGAAAACCATTAAAAAACGTTCCATTTGAACTCATTTTTCGACACTTTTAACGCTCCCAAAAACGAAGCCTGAAAATCATTAAAAAACGTTCCGAAACGTTCTATTTGAAATCGATTTTCGACTCTTTTAAAACTATGCGTGAAAACCATTAAAAAATTTTCCATTTTAGATCCTTTTTCGACTATTTTAACGTACCTAAAAACGATGGGTGAAAACCATTAAAAAACGTTTCATTTTGACTCGTTTTTAGACTATTTTAACGTACCTAAAAACGATGCGTGAAAACCATTAAAAAACGTTTCATTTTGACTCGATTTTCGACTCTATTAACGCACCTAAAAAACGATGCGTGAAACCCATTAAAAAATGTTCCGAAAACCATTCAAAACGTTCCATTTTAACTCGTTTTTCGAATCTTTTAACGCTCCTAAAAACAATACGTGAAAACCATTAAAAAACTTTCCGAAAACCATTAAAAAACGTTCCATTTAAGCTCGTTTTTAGAATCTTTTAACGCACTTAAAAACGATGCATGCACACCATTAAAAATGTTCCATTTTCACTCGTTTTTCGATGCAAGCATGCGATGACCTTGACGTGGATAAATTTTCCCACAATAGAGCTTAGTTATTTCCTATGTTATTTCCCATAAGGAGTGGGCCAGTTCTCTTGTTGCTTCTTTGCTGCAGTGAAATATCTTCATGTCTTTATATAAAACTTTTGCAACGTTGTAGCGCGCGCCCGATGCGCCTCTGAATCAATGATATTTCCTAATAGCTATTTTTAATATACAGGGCAATACTAACGCATTAGATAAATAAACTCGACTTATGCAAACTGCAAAAAAAGAAAATCCCGTCAGTCGTAGAGTTTGGGGATGAGTTGAATAAACAAAAAATGAATGAAATATTTTACGAGCGCCACTGGCTTTGAGCGATAAGCCAGAACACGTTCCCGAATATTAAGGGAATTACCCCATATATCAAAATTTCTGGATGACACTGGCTCTCACTAAATTCACCTAATTACATTTTTTTCATTAATAAACTTACAACTAATAAAATACCGTTTAATTGAGATAAAAAAATTCAGCAAAAAAAATATGTACAGCAGTATCCCCACCCTCTGTGAAATTTAGTTAGGAAAGTATATTGTTTGAAGTTTATTTATAAGAGCATCTACTTCGCATGCGAAGAGCTAATAGGATTAGGATTTTACTTAAACTTAAATTATCTTAAATTTTCTAATACCTGCTGATAGCTATACTAGTTGGTTATACATAATTAATATTAAAATTTTAATAAATCTCATATATATTTATAAAGATTAAAAAAAACAAAGGTAGTTAATTCTTTAACTTGAATAAATGCTAGGTAACATATCAAGAACAATATTAAGCCGAATGTATGATAAAGTTTGTAGAAAAAAACGCTCATATTGTATTTTTATTCTCTGACTTTTTTTCCTAACACATTAAATTATCCAAAAAGATTGAAAATCTATTAAAAACTTTTGTCTTTTATATTCATTTATAATTTGTATGCTATTTTTTTCAAAGAGTAATTCTTTTATTTTTAGAAGATACTGTTCATTTTTTTGCAATCAAGAAAGAACGACAATCGTTCAAAATTAAAAAATTGAAACATAAGGGATGTTTCAATTTTTTAAAAACTTAATTGAAAGATCCATAAAATATCTGTCAAAAATTCTTGAAAAATCGTTAAAAAAATCCTTAACAATATTCTTAAATAATCCTTTAATTTTGGAAAGTACTTCAGTACTTTAAAAATCCTCAAAAAAAACTAAGATAGTAATCTTAAAAATCCATGAAATATCCTTTACAAATGCTGGAGGAAAAAAGCTTAAAGAAATCACTCGAAACTCATTGATACTATTCTGAAGAATCCTTAAAATATCCTTTCAAACAATTTGAAAAAATCCCCGTTCTTTAAACAATCTTTAAAAAGTTATTCAAAAATTGTTTGAAATTCCAAAATATTTCAAAAATAATAAAAAAATTCTTTGTAAATCTTTAAAAATTCCTTAAAACATCCTTAAAAAGTCTTTTAATCAACATAAAAAACTCTAAACAGTATCTTTAAACAATCCTTTAAAAGCCCTGGATCAATTCTTAATCAATACTGGTAAAATGTCTGACGTAATCATTTGAAAAACGTTAACAAATAAATCCTCTAAATATCCGCGAAAAATCCTTAAAAATACATTAGAAAGTCCTTGACAACTCCTCGAAAAATTCTAGAAAAATCTTCATTTCTTTTAAAGTCTTTGCAAACTGTGAAAAATCAGTTTAAAAAAATCTTTGAAACATCCCTAAAGAATCCTTAAAAAAATACTTTAATTTCCTTAACAAATGCTATTGAAGAATCCCTTCAAACAATTTGAAAAAATCCCCGTTCCTTGAACAATGTTTAAAAAGTCATTGAAAAATTGTTTTAAATTCCTTTAAGTTTTTTAAAATACTCGCAATATATTTGAAAAATAATGAAAAAATTCTTTGTAAATCGTTAAAAAATCCTTAAAACATCCTTAAAAATCCCTTAACACATCCTTAAAAATTCATTAAAACATCCTTAAAAATTCATTAAAACATCCTTAAAAATCCATTAAATCAACATTAAAGACTCTAAACAGTATCTTTGAACAATCCTTCAAAAGTCCTTAAAAAATTCTAAATCAATCCTTATAAAATACTTGATATAACCATTTGAGAAAACATTAAGAAATAAATCCTTCAAATATTCGTGAAAAATCCTTAAAAAAACATTAGAAAATCCTTGAAAACTCCTCGAAAAATACTAGAAAAATCTTTGAAAGAATCCTTAAAAAATTCTTGAAAAATCCTTAAAAAATATTTGTACAATAGGTAATAAATTTTGAAACCATCCTTTTAAAAATCTTAAGAACTCTTTAAAAATCATTAAGATATCCTTGAACACTTACAAATCCTCAAATAATCTTAAAAATCCATGATATATCCTTAACAAATGCTGAAGGAAAAAGCTTAAAGAAATCGATCTAAAATCATTGAAACTATTGAAGAATCCTTAAAAATCCTTCCAAATAACAAAATCCTTGTTTCTTTGAACAATCTTTATAAGTTATAAAAATTGTCTGAAAATCCTTCAAGTTTTTCAAAAGATTCGCAATATGTGAAAAATAATTAAAAAATTCTTAGTAAATCTTTAAAAAATCCTTAAAAATCCTTTTAATCAACATAAAAACTCTAAACAGTATATTTCAACAATCCTTTAAAAGCCCTTAAACAATTCTTATTTAATCCTTGTAAAATACTTCACACAATCATTTGAAAAAACGTTAAGAAATAAATCCTTTAAATATCCGTGAAAAATGCTTAATCCTTGAAAAATACTGGAAAAATCTTCATTTCTTTTAAAAACTGACCTAAGAAAATCTTTGAAATAATACTTAAAAAACATTTTAACAATCGTTAAAAAATTTTGAAATCATCCTTTTAAAAATCTTAAGAACCCTTTAAAAATCACTCAGAAAGTTTTCTAGAAAGAACATGAAAAAATCCTGAAAAATTCCTACATGTTCTGCAGTAACCCCAATAAAAATAAATTAATTTACTACTTATAGTTGAATACGTGGCTCAAGGTTTACTCTCGCTTTTATAGTGATAAGTCTCCAAAAAAATGTTCATAAACCCAATATCGATGTCACGGGACCAACAAAAAACCAAATTTAAACCGACCCAACCAAAAAACCCTAAAAAAATTTTAAATGAAATCAAAATACACCATTTGGCTACAATTTTTTTACCAATAAAAAAATCATAATTAACTGTAGAATGATCGTCAGAAAATCCACGACCAATCAACAGATGTATAAAATACAAAATTCAGTTTTCACCCAACACCAAAACAACAAATAGTGCACACTATAGGGTAGTTCGGATTAATATTTAATCCCTCACTTGAGGCGGAAATAAAAATTTCACAAATTTATTCAAAAATCCTTACTAGTGGCCGGTTAACAGACAACCTAAACAAATCAGAAGCGCCTGCGCGTTGGCAGACACGTGGCAACTTTTCGCATTATCTCATGAACCATAAAATATATCTCAAATCTGTTTTCAAATATTGATTCAGCGTAAAATTGTTTGAAACCGGAAGTGATAAACGTTAGGAGCTCTTCAAGTTATGCTGAGTTTGTCTCTATCTCTTTTCGTTTTTGAGTTATAAATCCGGACAGACGGACAGCCAGACTTCTCTCTAAACTTTAGGTTTTAGAAATTTAAAACTTGTATCGCTACGAGGTGGATATTCTATGAGCTGATAACGATTGTTTTGATCAAATAATTCCGGTATTAAATTTTGGATAAACCGAGACAACACAGTTAATATATGATCGATTAGGTTGTTAGACTTTATCCTAAAACTCTTATTTGTCTAAATTAAACGAAAATGGCTTTAATTTCAAAAGAAATATTCACCTTATTATAAACTACAAAATGTTTTAATTCGCTTAAATGTCTGGAGTACGCCAATGAGTCCATGTGGCTTATCTCGTCAAAGTACATTATGACCCTCGGTTATTTTATCCCGACAGACCGAAAATATTTAATGTATAGCTGCAAGAATAGCGGATAATTATCTCTTTCTTTCCGAGTGCTTTCCTTAGGTGTTTTATCTTATCTTGAGAAGTATTAAACTAGGGCTGCTTTCGTTTGTTTTATTACTGAAATGAGTTTAATATCAAAATGTAATTATTATCTGTTATCTTTCGGATCCCCCTTTAGTGAAGGCGATTTTGCTTTTTTTATTGACGTCACTTTGGGATATTAAACTGATGAAATAAGTAATTTGGTTCCGAAGCTAATTTCAATAAATTTTTCCTGTACTTCTCTTCTTAATAAAATATTATGTGCAAAAAAAAATTAAAACAGATTTTAATTTTACAAAAGTAACCTCGGACTAAAAAGTTACCCATCGTAGTACCTAATAAAGTATATAATAATGAATTAATTTTGTTTAGTGTAATAATAACAAATCACTTCATGCGTAACTGAAACGAATAATTTTCCTTTAATTAACGAATTGTATTAGTGTTATTGTATTTTTAGGTTTTTGTCATGAAAACAGACATTAAAATATACGCTGTAAAATTCTCGACTCAATTCAACATTAAAATCCCCACTACCAAGTGACTTTTATGAATCCATCGATGCATACATTTTTAATTAAACCATCGTATATGCCTCTCGCTAAATTACAATTGAAACGGTCTATGACTATTCAGTCCTTTTATGAAATTTATGTTAAAACACTTTGATAAAAGTGTTGGATATTTGATAATTATTTTAAAAAATTTTGTTTGAATTCAAAAAAATGGCGAAAGCGCATCCTCCATGCTTTATTTAAAAAATATGCTTTTATTTCAAAATCTTTAACTTTTTCTATATTTGTATTAGACAATATAGGCTATAATAGGCGCCTATGAAACTTATAGTGGCGTCATTAATTTAAAAGTGCTGACGTCATAATCAAAAAAATTAAAATGTATAATAAAATTATATTAGTCAGTTAAAAATTCATGAATATTCTCTATTCAATCATATAATAAAAAATAATTTATCTTTATAATTAACTGAGTTGTAAAAAATTAAACATTTGTACTTTTTAAAAAATTGGCGAAAGCGCAATTCTCCATTTATTTAAAACTCCATATCTTCTAATAATCCAGTTCAATTATTTTTTATAAGAATAGTTGTGGAGTAGTTTTATTTTCCTTTATTCTATATGTGCTGAATTCAAATCTGAAGTTTGCTAACAAAATTTTGTGCCGGAACATTGTAAAAAATAAAAAATGCAATTTTTGGCGGTTTTTTCCTTATAAAACGAAAATTATCAACTTTTCGTAAAAACTCTCTTCACTTGAAATTAAAATATATAAAATTTCCTACTTAATTTTTTATTAAGATTTTTTATTCGATAAACCGTTCGGGCTCAAGCGCTAGTTGAAAATTGGCATATTTCGGCTGTCTCCGTATGAGCAATGGTAATGAGTTTTTAAAGTGAAGGAAACTATTATGACAAGAGCAGAAGGACATGGTGATGGGTATGGAAAAGCTATAATTGAACGTCGTTTGCTGTGTTAGACTTGGTAGCTTCTTATTGTCAGTATAATAGTTTATACATGAAAAATATGTACAATTGTCTCAAAAATGAACGCCACCTACTTTCCAATGATATTAAAGTAGCAATTAAAGATGTCTACGCTTATCTTGAGAATAGTAATAAAGAGTGCCAATGAATTGATAAACTAAATTACGGGGGACAAAAAGATACTCAAAGTTCATCGACTCAAAAAATATGGAAGCGTATAATAATTACCTTTTCTCCAAACGAGAAGCTAGTAATGTATTTTTTCTACTACTGGTATTAAAAGATTTCATTATTTATGCTGTGTTCGAGTCGGGAAGTTAAATTTCTCTCCTACAAGTAGATAATTTTTGATAATTTACTTGTAGTAGATAATGAAAACAATTAAAGACTAAAAGTGATGTCACAGGTAGGCGATTTTAGGAAATCTTTCAAATTAATTATACGCATCTGTTATTGCGTTTATCAAAATTTTTGTTTTTTTTTAATTTTTATAAAAAATAATTTAAAGTGAATTTTCGACCTAATCAAATAAAATAGAGGTAAGTAATTCTTTATCAGATATATTTTCGTTGGAAAAAGTTTAAGGTTATGTAATGAATATTTTGATATTGATTTGTGCTATTTATGCAATAATACCTACTCTAAAAGTAACCTAAAAATCATTTTAGTAGTTTTTAAAATCTAAGTATCAAATTAAACGAATTCTTCATGTCTTCATCGAAAGTTTTAAAATTCACAGTGCAATTAACATAGTAAAATGTCAATTTAATTTATTGAATATTCTCATTTAATTGTTTTCAGAAACTACTTCTTTTCCATTAAATTCTTTTCAAATATATACCCGAAAAAATTCCAAAAATGATAAAATATTCTGGTAGTGGAAAAAATAGTATATAAACCACGGTAGAGAAGATTTTTCTCAGCCTCGCAACTAATTATCCATCGATGCTTCGCACCCAGCACCCAGCACTTTAAGGACAAACAGTCATGCCAAAATGTTGGTATCATGCTACGTGTGCAGCCAAGGTCCGGCCCAGTGGGTAGGAAGTGGCCCCGTAATTACTAAGTTACGAATTTCAAATTCCCCGACAAAAAGCGAGAATTTGACGATAAATTTGCTTTGGTCGAACGGCAGTCCACTCAGCATTGATCTCAGAACCTATAGAACCTTGCCAGATCGATCAGCTGCTTCTCCCACCAGAGCTGACACAAGGTGTAGAATTTTCGACAACGGATATACGTTCAATGGGGTACTATCTAGCTAGACTCAATTTTTAGCCGATGAGAACTGACGATAACTCAATCGCAAAAATTCTACGTGTTGGCAAGGGAAGCAAAATTCACGAGCTCGAATACCTCGAACCATTTGAGCATAACTCCAATGTTGTGGAAAGCTTGTAGGGCCATTTGCGTCTATGCTCGGTCCTCTGTCATTAACTCAGAGTAAACGGATCGCCGAAATTGAACGCTTTCGCAAAGAGATTGAAATTCGCGAGATACGACCATCATGACAACATTTTGTCCTCTTGGCTGGCCCTGCGCTGGTCCTGGTCGAGATTTGGGGACCGTTTCCAATATTTTTAAAGTATTCAATACCTACACAGTTACCCCTCAACCTAACAGATTGCTTGAGAAATTGTCCAGGGGCCAATTCCAAAAAATCTCCATTTTGACCATGAACTCTGGTTCTTCTGACCTTGAGATTAGATTCAGAACGCCAAAATACCTAGGAATACCATGGTCCGGTCAAATAGTCCGGACTTTTTTTTTAAACTTGTGTATTTATTGGTTGATAAGTGGTACTCCTAGCTTTCCATTCAGACCAGAGTACTGATTTAGAAACAGATTTTGAAACCGGATTTAACCTACAACTATGGGGTTGTACCAAAAAAAAGTAATTATAGATATCTAGAAATGTTCCAAAACAGCGTATTCAGGAATATTGTAGTTGTTTTTTGATATATTCGGAACAACGATTTACATAGAAAAATCTAAGTCGAATCTATCCTAAATGAAATTAAGAAAGCACTCGAACTAAATTCCATTCTCTTCACCCGGTACAGGCGATTATGAATTACGAGAACTACAATATATTTAAATTAAAATTGCTGGAGAGGTATTATGGGTGGAACTAGGAAAGGGTGTGATACATTATGAGTTTGGATGTGATAAAAAATACAGTACAAATATAAAAGATTTCCTTCATATTTTCCTTGATAAAATAATAATAATAATAAGCATGTTATTAGAAAAGGTATAGGAATAAAAACAGTATGTAACACGTTACGAGCACCAATTTTTACAATTATTTTTTATAAAGAAAAAATGACTTTTTGTAGAAAAATATTAAAATCAAAATTAATAAATAAAAATTCCATTCCACAGGACCTACAGGGTAAAAGTATGGCATCTAAAAACAAGTAATCGGTGATTAATACAGTCAACGAGAGCTTTCCAATGATAACCCACATGACGCATTTCCACTAACTAAAATATCTACCTAACAAGCACCACATTTCCAATAATTAAATTTATTTTCCTGTAAAAAATACAATACCTACTACGATAAGGTCTATGAAAAAAAGATTAATATTTTAGAGTGGCCAGACTTCAAAGGTAAAACTAAAAATAAGTCGTATTGTACATTTTAATGTTACTTTAATTTGATAATGTGAAAGTGATAGAAGAATAATAATTTATTTTAATAACTTTTTTGTGTAACTCAAGCTAATATTTGTAAAGAAATTGCGGATAAAGCACCTTAAAAAATAACTAAATCTAACAGTATTCATATATATTCCTGACTTGTCATGAAAAACTGTCTAATAATTATGATTCCTCGATCTTAGTTACTACGAAAATCGATAAAGTATAAATATTGTTAAATATCCGACTACATGTAAGTTATTAATAAATTATCTTGGCGCCAATGACATTCATATTTTATAGTGCACATTTCTAAAAATAAAATAATTTGTACTTAGGTATTCCACGACATAACATAGTAATTAATATCAAAGTAACTAGTTTTCTAGTGGACAATTAACTTTTATTCCCATTTACAATTCCCTCGTCGGTCTACAAAGGAAGGAAACACCGAAAAGTTCAAATTAAAAATGCAAGAAAAATAGTCCATTATTAAAAAAGAAACAGTTAAGTGTCTTACAAGCCACTTCCAGAATTGTTTCGAGGCTTATTATTAAAAGTTAGGAGTCCGTAAAAAGAAAGAAAAGAAAAATACTGAGTTTTTGCCTCGAGATTATAATTTCAAAATACAATAAATGTGAAAAGAGGAGAAAGAAAAGTTAAAAAGATTTTTTGGAGATTTAATGTCGGAATTGAGGTTTAGAGTTCTACGGGGAATGGATAATAAATTTTTTCTTACTTAAAAACTGATAAACTTTACTACTATTTCTAGTTTAAGCTTTTTAATTTTATTAAAAATTTTATAGCGGCTACTGTAAAGGCTGATAAATGGGAAATAATCACACCGAAATTTTACTAAAATAAGTTTTTTCTTATATAATGAATGAGAAGAAAAAACAAGTATTGGATTTCATTAAAAAACATTAATTTTTCACAATGCTTACGTTATTCTTGTATAGTATTTTCAGTACCCTAGCAGACTAGTTCCCTCCTTTATTATATTCATATTGGGTGAAGCGAAAAATTATTAAAAAAAAAAACGGCATTTGGAGTGTTAATGCGTAAATCATTTAACTGATTCCAAATTTTGTTATATTTGTCAAACCAAAGAATACCTATCGATAAAGAAGCGAAGGCTGCGGTATTTGAATGAACCGAAATTTGTACGCGCATGCGCGAGTTATATTAGTTATATGTCAATTCTGTCTAAAGCTGATATATTTTTGAATAAAGTGCGAATTGTTTGTTCATTTGCTTAATTTTATATTATTGTAAATATTACTTTGTTTTCTAAACATGTATATAAAATGATTTTAAATGAATTTTTGTCAGTACCCGAATAGATAAATCAAAAGAGGGGTAAAAGGAGTGAAAAGAGTAACGAAGCCGAACTCAGCTATTATATTAGTTATCCGTCACCTGTCACAAAAATTTTTGCCCTTCCAACATCAAAGAAATTTCGCCGGCGTTCGCTTCTTGGTATATATGTATTCTTTGGTCAAACTACATTGTCAAGTGGCTAGTGTGAATAGGTAGTCAGCGGAATTTCAACCAGAATAAGTTTAACTAACAGTCAGCAAATTAATATATAGCAATCTCCATTTGAACACTGATCAAGTAAGCTGGCACTCTCTTAAGTATGAAAAATTTGTACCCTAATTACAAATACTTCAGAAGTTATAGATTTTAAATAATGCATGAAGGACTGTTCTTTAGCCATTTTTTTTAATGTTTAAAATGAAAATATTTAATTGGTATTTACTGGGTTATTTACAAAGATGAATTAATTTGTCTGACACATTTAAGTAGACAATATTTATGGACTTGTAATTGACTAATACAATTTTATTATTTCCTTTTATTTCTGTGCTTATGACGTCATATCTTCTAAATTTATAAGGTTACTATAAGTTGTATACCAGCACGTTATAGCCTATATCCGTCTGGTATAGAAAAAAAAAATGTTTTTTAGTTTTAGGATTTATCGATTTTTAAACAATGCATGGATAATTGCGCTTTCGCCACTTTTGAAAAAAAAATAAAAGTATTGTGTTAATAAGTCAGTTATTACAAATACATTGAGAATATTTATGGCTTTGGAACTGACTAATATAATTTTATTATTTTCTTTAATTTTTTTACTTAAGACGTCATCTTATCTATATAAAATTTTATAGGCACCTCTCATAGCCTATAACGTCTAGTATTAACGTAAAAATACCTGTTTTTAAACTTTAAATACATTAGGAGAAATTAATTTTTAAATGATACATGGGAAAAGCCCTTTCAAGAATTTTTTAAAAAACACAAAATCAAAATACTTTGTTGTTAATAATTTAGTTACTTATAAGAATAAATTAATTTGTATGAAACTATTAAATGGAGAATATTTATGGATTTGTAACTGACTCATTTAATTTTATTATTTTCTCTAAATTTTTTACTTATGACGTCATCTGATACAAATTAATGACGTCACTATAAATTTCATAGGCGCCTGTAATAGCCTATAACTAGTATAAAAGTAAATACACTGGTATTTCTAATTTTAAATGCATTAGGAGATATTAATTTTTAAATAGTACATGTACAACAATTATTTCGCCAATTTTTTAAAAAGCACAAAATCAAAATATTTTTTTGTTAATAACTCAGTTATCTATAAACATAAATTAATTTGCATGAAACTATTAAATAGAGAATACTTATGGATTTGTAACTGACTAATAATTTTTTTACATTTCTTTTAATTTTACTTCTTATGACGTCATCTCATACAAATTAATGACGTCACTGTAAATTGTATAGGCGTCTGTAATAGCCTATAACGTCTAGTACAAAAGTACAAAAACTTGTTTTTTTATTTTGAATACATTAATTTTTAAATAATGCAGAGATAAAAGCGCTTTCGCCAATTTTTTAAAAAGCAAAAAATCAAAATATTTTGTTGTTAATAACTCAGTTACTTATAAACATAAATTAATTTGTATTAAACTATTAAATAGAAAAGAATTATGGATTTGTAACTGACTAATAGAATTTTATTATTTTCTTTAATTTTTTTAGTTATGACGTCTTCTCTTTTAAATTAATGACGTTATTGTAAATTTCACAGGCGCCTGTAATAGCCTATAACGTCTAGTATAAACGTAAAAAAACTTGTTTTTTTAAATTTTAAATACATTAGAAGATATTATTTTTAAATAATACATAGAGAAAAGCGCATTCGCCAACTTTTTAAAAAGTACAAAATGAAAATATTTAGTTGTTAATAACTTAGTTATTTACTTATTAACATAAATTTATTTGTATGAAACTATTAAATAGAAAATAATTATAGATTTGTAACTAACCAATATAATTTTATTATTTTCTAAATTTTTTTTATTTATGACGTCATCTCATCTAAATTAATGACGTCACTATAAATTTCATAGGCGTCTATAATGTATAACTCAGGGTGCTGGGTGCATTGATAAAAAAATGACGAATTTAATCGGAATGCGGATTTTCCTGAAAATCATCTTATAGCCTAATTCGGTCATATTGAAAACGAATCAGCCGTCCCTTTTTCGCTTAGACGTCGCAGGCCTGGTATGCCGTCAGTCAAATTCATTCAAAATTAGGTTTTTGCTGACGAATTTTTGACATGTGGACCTTAATAGTAGCCAAAATTGGAATCCTACGACGATCTGTTTGATCAGTAAATGACTATAACCGGATAGATGCATTTGTTTTGGTACGCACCTAAAAGTTCGATCGCGTAAAGTAGAAAATCCATCATCGGTTTTCGACGTAACAATATAATTTTGCCTATGTAATTTTGTCTAAAAAAAAATCAAATTTCCTATCGAGAATGTGACGACCTGACCGACTGCGGTCAATTTGAGCAAATTTCGGCCATTCAGTTTTCACTGAGGGGCGAGGAAATAAATATTCGAATTCAAATACATATTTGTCTAGTATGTGGCCAAATGTTTACTTTAAAATTTATATATAATATATTTTTAAATTGTTGTACTTGTCTATTTGATGTTTAAATAAATAATAAGATATAATAAAAATTCCTAATCTATAACTATACCTATGATAGAAATAAATATCATATGTATTTGGCAACATTTGTAACCATTTATAATAATTTAGTGGAAAAATTGTTTTTTTAGTATTTTCCGGTTAATGTTAAGTAATCCTACCTTCTAGTCCATTTTTTTCTGCACATAACTAGGTAGACGCCACAAAACATAATTATTCATTTTGGGACGAGATTTCGCCTAATATAGCAACTAAAATATGCTGCTTTTTTCATGATATTTAAAATATTCACTTTTCAAATTTATTTTAAATAAATGTTGATATTCGTCTAACTTTTACTGAAATAATTTTAAAAAAAGAGCCACAGACGTGCTCTTAAGAATTAAATACAGAATCGATTGTTTAATCCGCAGCTTACTATCTTTAATATTAACGGAGCGCTCGTCTAAAATCCATTAAAAAAATAAACTATACTTAAATAATTACAGAGTTATAAATTATTCTCGCTATTTTTGTGAGATTTTCACTATCTGTAGAATTTACTATCAAAACTTACTCCAGTTTCTCATCTTTCAAAAAAAAAAGAAAACCATTACCTTGAACGCAACCATCCTAAACTGCGACAAACATTAGAACAAATCTCATTCCTCCACTGAGCGCTCTAATCATCAAAGTTGGTCCTTATTATACGCCCTTAGCCCTGAAATGAAACTTTTCCAACTAAAGGCATTTGAACAATAGTAACACGAATAATTGTTGCAGTCCCAATGGAGGAAGTTCACGGCGTTCTCGGCAAGAAGCAAAATCTGCCCTGTGATATTAGGACACGAGATAGGGACGACGCCGTTGCCATGGTTTTGTGGTTTAAAGAGACCGTCAGCGAACCCCTCTATAGGTGAGTGATTACATTTATTTTTCCTTAATTTATGATTTTAATGATAATGGAAATTTATACATGGTGTAGATCTATAAGTACAAGTTTTTTAGAATAAAAAATAGAAATATGTAATTTAATACTTAAATCTATGAAAGTATTAAATTTTAAATTTTATTGAAGTAATAATTTTTTTTAATTTACCATTTATTTGCGATCTGTAACATATACAATAAACAAATGATTTAATACATAATTAATTGTCGTATAAGGAGCTTCCCAGTAGTAGTCCCATTTAATATACATAATTACTGTCCAATTATTTTTTACTCGAAAATACAAACTAAAGAAAATAACTTTAAACAATACAAATCTTAAAATCTAGTTATTAGGTCATATAGCCTGTAGCGCTTGAGTCGTAGCTGTGTGGTTATCTGCGCCATGAGATTTTATACTATTTGGAAGATCACTTAGTCTTCTTGATTAGTTTATTGAACGAACTCCGTCTACGGCCGACGGAAGTTCCGATTTACCATTGCTCCTGACTTTCATTAAGTCGATACGAATGAAAGTTACGATGAATTATTCCTTTTTAGTATTTATTTCTATTTGATAAGTCCAGTGAGCTTTCTCCTTACATTCGCCAAGAAATATAAAATTTGCGACAGCAAGACAACGAATTGGCATACGATCTACGATCGCATTCGTTATAACTTTTTCGCCTAACTTTCCTTATTTCAGTACCAACGATTTTAGTTTAAATCTTTATTTTATTGTTAATGTGATGTTTTTCTTTATTTTTGTAAAAATAAGAAAATTTATGGTTTCTCCTTACTTTCGTTAAGAATCGTGAGAAGGGAGGAAACGGGATGGATCAATATTTTCTCCACCCTTTCGTTATTTTATTATCACAGATTTTACTTTAAATTTTTAATTCAATGTTACGTCACATTCTTGATATATTTTTTAAAAATCTGTATAAAATAAAAAAAATCCGTTTCTCCTTACATTCGTCAAGAAATTTAAATCTTGCTTCCAATATCTTCATGTTTGATGTGAATGCTGTATCCAAAAGTTGAAATACCATACGTCATTATATTTTTGATAATTACTTTATATACCAGTAGCAGTTTTTTATTTAGTAAGAGCTAAGATTGTCCAATTATCCAAAATAGCCCAAGCTTGAGACCCAGTTGTTTCCTTTTTGCAAATATGTGTTTCCTTCAGGTCAACCGTCTATCAAGCTGCATTCACAAATACGTAGTATCTTTTCTCTATGGCACTTGATGGTTATTAACCGTGACTGGAGAACAGTTTCCCCTGTGTAATGTCACTTGGACTGATTTTGTTTCATTCTCTTAAAATACGCCATTTATTTAACCATTATTCTCCTTTATGATGGTGATTTTGTAGAGTTGCTGATACCATATTGCTATCTGTATGTTAATAATGATAATGGTATCATCTGCAAATGTAGCTACTTGACTTCTGTCACTTCTTAGTAGCTTAGCAGTAAACAAAAAGTATAATACAGGTCCCAGGACACTGTCCTGTTGATCTACAGACTCAATTTTTTGAACTGGCGTTTGTTCTTATTGAAGGGGTAGAATTCTTCTAAGATTGTAAAAAAAACCTGTCTACCACACTTTTTCAAATATTTGTGATATCCAAAAATGCTACAGTATTGGCAAATTAAAATGTGAAAATAATAGGAATTTATTTTTACAAAGACAAATTAATCCAGACGAAGTGAAGAATTTGTCGTTTACAATGAGAGATGTATTACTGGTTAGATGCCGAAATATTGGGCGTCGGGACGAAGAGCGTAGCGACGTTGAATGATCGTCGAATGTCGGAATTATTGACGTCGGCGTCTCGGCGCTGAATACAGAACTTCGGGGACGTGGTAATAGTTTGAAATTTGATTTTTGACTGGCTCTTTATGTTACTTGGCAAATTTAAATAAATATTTTTCGTCATAATGTGTGATACCATGTAGCATTTATTTTAGTACAAACAAAGACATATCAAGTGTCTTGGGAAAATTAGAGATGAAGACGAAATAAAATAAAATTAAAAGTAGCGAGTTTTGACAATATCAACACAGACGGAGCAAGTGCCTTAAGAAAACAACAAGGACTAAGAGGAAACAAAATGCATTAAATATAATGTGTTTTGGCTATTTTTCTTATACTCCTTGAAAAATAATACCCGGGGTTGGTTAGTCACAGTGATAAGTGAAGTGAAGTACCTTTAACAAATTAAAATTATTTTTTTAACATAATAAAAAGTGCCTGGCTTTAAATAATTATTAAATAAAAATAATTTTACATGTTACCCTCCGCCCTAAATTTTATATTTTAATTTCTAATCTTTATTATCAATTTCTCAGAAAATTCCATTCTTCATAAAAGCTTTTAAATACCATCAAATATACTAATCCGCTTTAAAATATACAATATTTTTAAAAACACATAGTAAATGAACTGTGTTGGTTCTAGGTTAACGAAGTTATTTTATTCTCTAGAGACTTTATTATCAGTTTTGACAGAAAATTTGATCCTTCATAAAAGCTTTTAAATACCATCAAATATACTAACTACTCCGCTTTAAAGTATTCAATATTTTAAAAAGCAATAGATTAGTAGATGAGCTGTGTGATTATTCTAGATCAACAAAGTTATTTTATTTTCTAGAGCATTTATTATCAGTTTGTCAGAAAATTTCATTCTTCATAAAAGATTTTAAATATCAAATCCGCTTTAAAATATTCGATATTATCAAAAAAATATATTAGTAGATGAGCTGTGTAATTATTCTAGATCAACAAAGTTATTTTATTTTCTAGAGCATTTATTATTAGTTTGTCAGAAAACTTCATTCTTCATAAAAGATTTTGAATATCATGGAATATACTAATCCGCTATAAAATATTCGATATTTTCAAAAAATATATATTAGTAGATGAGCTGTGTGGGTTCTAGGTCAACAAAGTAATTTTTTTACATCTGTTACTTTTGACCCACTGTCCCTCCTCTTTGCTTATTGGTGGATTAATAGCCTGGAGTTAATTTAATTTTATGCGATTTTCCAGAGCGATTATTTTGTGGCTTCTATTGGTAACAGATTTATATTTATTATGTGTAATTCTCGTGTAGCTCTTTTCAGTTCTGTATTATCTCCAGTAGCCCGTGTCGTTCGTCCTCTTTCTTAGTTTCCTCTTGTTAAGTTTTTTTTTTTTTTTTTTTTTTTTTTTGTCACATTACCTCGTGATTATTAGTCCTACCTACTTCTGGTTTAGCTTCCTAACATTTTTTCATAGTTTTAGTTAAATTTTAAACAGATTCGACCAATTCTCTAAATAGATTCCATTTAGTACCTTTGTTAGATAAGAAGGAAGTTTTATTGGTTTTCATAAGTGATCAGTACTGGGGAATGGTCAGATGACAGATCAAAGCAAGATTTTGCATTTAGTTTGTAATAACAAATGATTCTTCAATAAGTTTTATCACTCTTTTCATTCACTTAAGGTACGAGGATTGATCGATACTGATAGATATTATCTATAGTATTTTATTATAAAAGTGAATATATATTTTTTGACAGATAAATTAAAAATTGGTAAATAAAATAACAAAAAATTAGATTAATAATGTTAAAATAAGGTAATAAATGATTTTGCAAATCTACACTACAATTTAAAAATGTTTATTATTATTTTTTGACTCTTCTCCATCATTTTTTTATACTTAAAAATAATAATTTTTAGATTAACTTTTATGACAACATACTCTAGACAATATTTATGTAATCACGTAAGATTCGATCAACCCTCGTACCGTAAGAGAATGAAGAGTGATAAAACTTAATGAAGTCGACCCGAAAACGATCGATCCCCGTTGCTTATTTATAGGCGATTCCGTAACGGAATGGAAACATCTAAATTCTTCCACACGGTTAATCAGTAAAACACAACATTAGGATTTAGTTGGCCCTTGTCAAAACAGACAACCCTTGCGGTAGCCTTCTCATTTATCTTCTCTCAAAACTTCAGGTGGTGCAATTCTCACGTAGCTCCGAGTGGTTAACGCCTCAGAGGTTTAAACGTTATAGAGTGTAAGCTAAAGGCCAAAAGAGCTTATTCGTTGATTTGATTAAGAGCGAAACTAGATAGTGGATACGCCACTAGTCGAGACATGAAAAGTCTTTCTTTTTAATTTAAAATTCTAATGGCATCTGAGTAAAGTAAAACTTTTAAATTATTTTTAAAAGGTTTTTTTATTAATTAAAAGCTATCTTCACTCCTTTAACGATGCATCCCGAATTGGAGTTTCTTAGCACAGGGTTAAATAAAACATTTAAAACGTTTAAATAATATATAAGGTGTTTTTGAATTTAGGTAACAAACGTCTATAAAATTTTTTTCCCAAATATTGTAAAATTTTTTCCAAGTTACGTTTAGTTACCACAAAATCAAATAGTAAAATGTTACTGTAACTACGAATTTGTTCAAGATGTGCAAGTTGTTTGAAAGACTCTTTCTAATTAGAATACAAGAAACTATAACAACATCAGTTTGGATTTCGTCAACACTAGTGCAAGAATGTCGTCATATTGCAAATAAAATCAATATCTGCCCCAAGAAAAAGGAAATCTGTGAATCTGTATTTCTTGATGTGAAGCAAGCCTTCGACAGGGTTTGATATAAAGGTTCCACTCATTCTTAAATCTCATCTCTAAGAACGATTTTTCCGAGTCAAAGTGAACTCTTCAACCTCAGATTATTGTCCTAATATATTAGGTGTTCTACAAGGCAGCGTAATTTATCCCTTCCTATAGATCTTTTTTACTGACAATATACCTACATCCTGATTCATCATTTTCCAGAAAACTACATCAGCTACAATTGGTATAGACTTCACTTAAAGGAAATCACAGTAAATGCTGACAAATCCACACAAGCTACATTTACTATAAGGCAACAGCTTTGTTTTATATAAATAATCAATAATTAAGTATGATATCAAATTTTTTTTAACATCCGCACTATAAAAAATTTGACAACACATAACTAGGTAAGCAATGTATTAAAGACTAAAGAAACAAAGAGAAATAAAAGAGGAAATAAAAAAAAATATATTAAAGGGACAATTATGTATCGGTACACTAAATCAAATATTTTTTTTCCTTTTATCAAATTAAATAATCGCTGAAATACACAGAACAAAAGTTAAAAGAATTGAGGCCAAAGATTATTCAAAGTTGCTAATTTGCTAACAAAAATAAGGTAACTTATATTTAGAAATATGAGGTTACAAAAAATCATAATATGTCGCAATTTGGAAAACATATCAAATTGAATTTTGTCGTTTGTACACGTTTTAGCAACTAAGCAAAAATTTGGCCAATCGTGCAAAGGTCACATTTTGCTGGCAAAACATAGCCAATGAAAAAACGAAAAACGATCTGTCATGTTGTGTGAGACAACGCGAAAACCAATCAAAAACATGGTACGTCACCGTCGTACTTTTGGTACGGTATCGCTGGGCGTCACCCTGGACGTCGCGACGGGGTCAGTAAAGACGCAGTGACAGAAAAAAAAATTCTGTGATGATCAAGTCAGCCCTCTGTAAACTTCGTTGGCCGTCGATATATGCTCAGTTCGATTTTTTTTATAAGTCACAGATAAAAAGCGAGAGTTCAGTTAAAATTTTCAGTGAGAAAATGAGAGAAAAAATAATTATATCGGTCGATTGAAGAAACAATTGAATAAAGGGGTAAGTGAATTTTACTTTTAGTGGCCCTTAGTTAGACTATGGCATATTTTGGGTTTTTTTGTTTGTAAGTTTACATCCTTAATAGGGGGACAAAATCTCTGGTTTGTTGAGTAAAGGAGCTAGAGCATTTTCAGTAAAATCTACATGTAAATCTCCATAAGAAAATATAAGATCCATTCTGTAGACGCTTGTAGATCGTCACGGAGGTCTACAGACGTCTGCAGAAGACGTACTTCAGACGCCACCCCTGAATCCGCAAAATTGCCACAATGAACCTTAGATTTTTTTATGGAGATTTACATGTAGATTTTACTGAAAATGAGCTAGAACTGTCATAGCTCCTTTACTTTCCTGCGTCCTTATTAAAATGAAAAAATAAGGGTAATGGCCTCCCCTAAACATAGAAAACAATAAGAGGGACTAAATTAGGTTGTTCACATTTTGTTTATGTTTTGTTTTTTTGGGAAAAATATGTAGGGCTGATTTTTAAGTCCGACTCCTGTGAGTCACAATACTTTCTCTTCTAGGAGGTGGGTCGGGAAAGTAATTGAGATATCGATGGAAATATCCATTTTGAGGTCCCCCAGGAAGATTGAAACCATTTCCAGCGTATGGTCTGTCTGTGTGTCTGTGTGTAATCTTCTACGATAACTGCCGAACCGTTTGACCAATGAAGCTGAAATTTGGTACGGAAGGTTGGTGTGTGCCTAGAATGTAACCATTAGATTTTGGTTTAAATTGGTACAGTAGAAGGTCCTCAAGACCAACATTGATTAAATTCACATGTAACAATTTTTTACTTTTTTAAATTTTAAGAACAGTGCAAAATGTCGTAGCACAAAGTTTTAGAGCATAAAATTCCCTATAACTTTTGTTTCAAACTTTTCTCAGAATTTCCAATAGTTGCGCCACTAGAGGGCGTGTAAAAAATGTGTATGTAGGTTTTATCTAGTTTTTCTTGATTTTGAGGACAAACAATACACTTTAGTGAAAAATGTTATAGTTCAAAGTTTTAGAGAATAAAATTCCCAACAACTTTTGCCTTAAGCTTTTTCCAGAATTTCCAATAGTTGCGAATTCCTCATAGTTTCGCCGCTAGATGACGAGAAAAATACATATTTAGGATTTTCCATTTTTTTAAAACCGGAGGGAACTTATGCTCTTTAGTGCAAAATGTTTCAGTGCAAAGTTGTAAAGCATAAAATTCCCTACAACTATTGTATGAAAATTTTTCCTGAATTCCCAATAGTTTTCACACATGATTTTAGGAGATCCTAATTGTAGCAGCAACGTGCGCATGTGCAGCTTATGTCATTATCAACATTGAAATATCAATTCGGTAGACCTATCGGCTGGCTATTTTTAATATGTTCCATAAGTTAATGTAATGCTTAGTATTTTGTAATTAAAATAATAATAATAAATAACATATTCTCTACGGTCGAGCCGGGAAAGTTCTGGGGTGACACAGCCGACTTTTTTTTAATAAACCACGCTTAAAAATATTATTGGCGTGTTTTAAGTTTTACGTCCAAGGGGGTTGTAAGGGGAAAGTATAAAGTATAAAAAAAGAGCGATTCAAATAGATCAAGGATTCAAATATTTAGTAAAAGAAAGTGACACCCTCCCGAACCCCAAATCCTGTCTGTAAGGTAAAAACTCTCCATCTGAAGAGTGGCCGTTCCAGTCCAGTGAGGATTCCGTTACGCTCTTTTTATAGGTTAAGTCAGAAAATTTACTTAACAAATAATTTTACCACCTGTAGTGTGTTATTAAAGTTTTGTGACAAAAAAAAATAATGTCAACACTTTTTTGCGATTATTACAGCGACAAGAAACATTCTTTAAAATCCACTGCTTCTAAAACGCTAGACTTTCAATTGTACTTGTAACAAATCACCCCATATTGTTCTAGCCAATAAAATTAGGACTACATGTCAGAAAATATTTACCGGTTTTTAGTGCGGGAACAAAGAGCTTCCGATTCACTTCTAATTAGAAGTGAACCCTAACTCGTCTAGCTAAGTCTGATGACGTTACGAGTGACCTTGATATAACGAAACATTACCAGAATGTACCTTAGTGACTTGGGATGGGATTTTGCATAAGAAATGAGGCTGTTATCTCATAGGCATTCTACTTCTGATAAAAAAATTTGTTTCAAATTGTTTATCATTAATATTATTACTTCCTGTTAATATTTGACGAATGATATTTAAAATTAATAAGTATAAATTAGTTAATGCATAACAAGGACTTTACTTTATTATTTTTCTTTAAGATTTTCTTATACTAAACGTAACTTTTTGCGTTAACCAAAAATGATAAAAAAAACTCTCTAGCAGTCAGGGCAAAGTTCATGATGTAGTTACTCCTCCAACCATACTTCAGTTTCCGTCAGGCGTAACCGTAAAAATTAACTATCAAAAGTAATGAAGTTGCTGCTCATTACTTTCGCGCCGCGCCTCCTGTTCCCGGTATGATATGGCGCATTCATAAAGCCTTCCAGGGCCTAGTAAACGTTCTAGAAAAACTAATATCGCCCCTTATAACCAAACACCCGTGAAAGATAAATTCATTTTCTCGAGACCGATTCAGCTTTTACTTTGAAAGGATAGGAAGAATCTCTTTTATAACGTTCAGAGATTTTTATCTTTTTTGTTTTTTTAATAATTTTCAGTTTTTTATTTATAATTACAGGTACCTACCAGGATTTAAGAAAACTGTATTAATAGTAATAATAATATTGTTATTAAAAAATATTTTACACTTAAAATATATTTCCTGCTATTTATGTGTATTAGTACCACATTTTTTTTTATTTTATTATAAATTATTTTTAACATGATTGTTTATCTAATCAAATATCCGTGTCTATTTTTACAATTCATTAGTATTTTCTTTTTTTTTCATTGTTTTCTCTTTTTCTCTTGAGGATTTTTCCTTCTGCTGCATTTTATGTGTCTCGACTTTTATCGTATTTGTGATCATATATGTTTTTGCTTAAATAACACAAAAATAAATGTTTAAGGCCGCGTTAGCAAATGGATAAGCATAGGGAAATTTTTGAACATATAAGACGCACTATCCAGACAATAAATATATGCGGATTTGCTTTTATAATGTTCTAATGGTATTAAATTAGTTCCTGAATATATTAAAAAGTGAAAAAAAATTAAGAAAATGGAAAAAACAATGGAATTGTGAAAATTTAACCTCAAAAAAAGGCATAAAAAATCGCTGTAAAAACTATTTCGGTAACTAGATTATATTCCCATTAGAGACGGTACATAACAGATATTTCATTTTTTACTTTGATTTACAATTCTTATATGTTCAAAAATTTATAATTTTAACCATAGAACATCACCAAAAATACATCAGAAACCTGTTATTTTGTCAATTTTATAGTTCACGTACTTTTTTATAGATGGCGCCACGTGCAAAATAATTATTTTGGGGTATATTATTCATGTCTTCGTAACGCAATGTTGCCGCCATATTTTTAAGTAGCAGAAAAAAGAAAATTCGTTATTTTAATACAAAATTTATGTCTTTGTTCCAATATTTTTAAAATGCTGCTAAATTATTATTTGAGTAATGAAAACTAGGTTTCTTTTCGAATTCAAATTATGGTGACTAGATTTAAAAGTACAAAATTCGGGACGCTATTTTTAATTTTTTTTTACAAAAATTAGAAGAATTGAAAAAATTTAAAAAAAAAACATCGGAAAAAGAACAAAAACAATCGCAAAAAAAAACCCAACAAAATCACAAAAAATGACAAAAATGTCGCAAAAAAAATCAATGAAATAAAAATGAGAAAAAAAAACAAACAAAGAATAGAAAAACCGACCAAGAAAAAATGAGGAGAGATTAGAAAGAATTGAAAACAAAATCAAAAAAAAAAACAAAAAATCATAAAATTGAAAAAAAAACGAGAAATAATTAAATACCATCTAAAAAATTTGAAAAATCGGAAAAAATAATAAAAAAAATAGTTTGAAAAAAATATTTGACGGAGAAATTAGATAATGTTGGGAAATGAAAAATAAAATTGTAAAATACGGAATAAACGCAAAAAATCAAAAAACATCACAAAATATCGCAAAACAATCGCAAACAACCACAATAAAATCACCAAGAAATCGCAAATTATCATAAAAATCAAAGAAATAAGAGAAATCATAAAAAATTAGAAAACGAAAAAAATAGAAAAAAAAACAGAGCAATCAAAAAAAAAACGAGGAAAAAATCGAAAAAATCAGAAAAATAAAATGAAAAAAAAATCAGAAAAATAACAAAAAAGCGAGAAAAATCGAAAAACATCGCAAAAACCAAAGAACAAGCAAGAAACCGGAAATAACGGTAACGATAAAAAATGAAAAATTTCAAAAAAATTGATATAAATTGCAAAAACAGAAAAAATCGGAAAAAAAATTAAAAAAAAAAACAAAAACTTTGGAAAATATTGAAAGATAAATTAGAAAATATGGGGAAAAAAATGAAAAATAAAATTATAAAATACGCAAAAAATGAAGAAATCACAAAACCGAAAAAAACCGCTAAAAATCACAAAAAAAAAGTCTGAAAAAACGAAAGAAATCGAAACATTTCACAAAAATCACAAAAAAACATATCGCAAAAAATCAATGAAATAAAAAAAATGAGAAAAAAAAGAATAGAAAAACAGAACAATGAGAAAAAATGAGAAGAGATTAGAAAAAATTGAAAAAAACAAAAAAAAAGTAAAACAACAAAAAATCATAAAAATGAAAAAAAGGTGAAATAATTAAAAAAAACCAAAAAGAATAAATAAAATCGAAAAAAATAAAAAAAAAACAAATAAGTTTGAAAAAAAGATAAAAATTGAGAGAGAAATTGGAAAATATTGGGAAAAAATGAAAAATAAAATTGTAAAATTTAATATAAATATTATAAAAAATGAAGTGAATAAGAAAAAATTAGAAAACGGAACAATGGGAAAAAATTAGAAAAAATCGAAAAACATTAGAAAAAAACTGAAATAAAATCAGAAAAATTGAGTGTAAAGCGAGAAAAATTGAAAATCATCGTAAAACCAAACCAACCAAAAAACAACTGTAACCATAAAAAATGAAAAAAACTAATATAAATTGCAAAAACTCGCAAAGAAATTCCAAAAAAGTCGCAAATAATTGAAATAATCAGAAGAAATGAGAAAAGATTAAAAAACGAAAGAAAAAATCACGAAAACAGAAAAAAACAAAAAATGAGAGAGAGAAACTAGAACAAATAAAAAAACCTCTCTATAAAATATGAAAAAAATTCTAAATAAGAAAAAAATCATATTGTTGAAAAAGACAGAGATTACAAGAGAGGGAAGGAAAAATACAGAGTGTTCCATTTAAAATAATATAACTAAGGTGCAGATCTGTTTATTGAGGCAACTTGTATAGATTAAAATGAAAAATTGGGAAAGTAAATAATAAATTTTAAAACAAAATTTTAATTTTATTTTTGGGATCTTTACAATTTAACCCTTTTTAAAAATTATTTCTGAAATAATCATTAAATGATAAAATTTTTGTAGCTAACAAATAATTTTCACAAAAGTAAAGACTTGGTACGTATTGAAAAAAATCATTATAATATAAATCAAACCTAGGTTATCTATTTCCGGAAAAAATTTAAAATATTGATTAATATACAAATCAGGTATAGATTTAGATAAAAATATTGAAAAGAAATATTAAAGGATATGTAACATTCACAGGCGAGTTTATTTATATATATGATTATAGGTCAGTAGTTTTGGGCCAAGAAAGTTTAATGGTATCATAAAAATCTTCTATTTACCTGATGATCACTTATATCCCAAAATTAAAACCCTTCGGCGGTCGTTACATCTGGCAACTAAGCAAGATTATTGGAGGATAATAAACATTTACATTTTTACGCAGAAAGTACATCTAATCGCCATCTATCGAACATTTAGTCAATTAATAGTTTGTGTTATGAAAATCATGGGATGCTAATTCCGTCTTAACTCCGGTAAATACCATTACTAACCCAGGGGTAAACAGAATATCTGGACAACCCCTAACAAAAATGTTTTTAAAAAGATGTTGTACTAAGGCAGATAGCTAACGCCATCTACCAATGGGACACGGTATCACTTATTACTTAGGAAACAGATTCTACCTATGTAATAATCGCCAAAAACTAATGAATGTCCTTGAAAAAATTTTTAAGAAATTACTGAAAGATCATTGAAAAACTATTAAAGAATTCATTAAAAACCTTTGCAAAATTCTTTCAAATAACAAAAATCTCGAAACAGTATTTTTCAACAATTTTTAAAAAGTTCTTTTAAAATTATTGAAACATCCCTTAAAAACTATTAGAAAGTCATTGAAAACCATAAAAAAATACAAGAAAAATCTTTGAAAACTCATCGAAAAATACAAGAAATCTCCTTATATAACTTTATTAAAAAATCCCTTTTTAATATCTTAGATAAATACTTTCAAAACATCCCTAAAGAATCCTTAAAAAAATTCTTAAAAAATCTTGTAGGTACCTACAATTATTAAAAAAAGTCTTAAAATCATGCTTTTAAAATTCATACAAACTGTTTAAAACATCACTAAGAATTTCTTAAAAATTTCTGAAAACGAAACTTGAGAAATCCCTAAAAAATCATTAAATAATCCTTGAAAAATCCATAAAAAAATCGATTGTGTCTCCCCAAAACTTTCCCGACGAGTATCCACGGTTACTTTTTCAGTTGTTTAATGGTCAAATTTTGACATTTTTTTATTTTTGACAGGTGACAGTTGGAGAAATAGTTTTTACTCTTCTGAATAGGAATTTTCAAGTGCTTTCAAATGACATATTGCAAGACGAATTCCGTGATATATTGCATCTGTTTTTGCTGTTATTTTCTATTTTTTCTTATTTTTTGCTTTTTCCAATTTTGTTCCTATTTTTCTTATTTTTCCTATTTTTCATAATTTTTCCTATTTTTCTTCATTTTTCATATTCTGTCATTTTTTTCCACATTTTTCCTTTTTGTCCCTATTTTTTTTCTCTTTTTATTAATTTTTCCTTGTTTTTACTTTCCTTTTTTCTATTTTTCCCTATTTTTTTTCTATTTTGAACTATTTGCCCCTATTTTTTTCCTATTATTTTCCCTTTTTCCCTAATTTTTTTATATTTTTATTAAATTTTTCCCCATTTTTTTTTCACCTTGTTCCTGGTTATTCACATTTTTCCTTTTTGTCCTTAGTTTTTCCTCGTTTTATTAATTTTTCCTTGTTTTTTTCTTTCCCATTTCTTTCTCTATTTTCCCAATTTGTTTTTTCAATTTTCAACATTTACCTCTATTTTTTTCCCATTATTTTCCATTTTTCCCTAATTTTTTCGTATTTTTTTTCAATTTTTTCCTTTTTTTTTGATTTTTTCCAGCTTGTGTTTTTTCCTACTTTTCCTTATTTTTACTAGTTTCTCTAGTTTTTTTTTATTTTTTTTGATTTTTTACTATTTTTTCATATTTTTTCTTATTTTTTCTACTTTTTCCTTTTTGTCCCTATTTTTTCCTCTTTTCATTAATTTTTCCCTTTTTTTTTCTTTCCAATTTTTTTCTCTATTTTTCCCTATTTGTTTTTCTTTTTTCAACTATTTGCTTCTATTTTTTTCCTATTATTTTCCATTTTTCCCTAATTTTTTCATATTTTTTTTCAATTTTTTCCTATTTTTTTTCCAGCTTGTGTTTTTTCCTACTTTCCTTATTTTTACTAGTTTCTCTAATTTTTTTCTATTTTTTCTTATTTTTTCCCATCTTTCCTATTCTTTCTAATTTTTCTTGTTTTTCCAGGTTTTCTTCATTTTTCTTTATTTTTCTTCATTTTTTCTTATTTATTTTGTATTTTTTTTTCAAATTTTTCCCGTTCTTTCATTTTTTTCAACATTTTTTCTTGTCTTAATTTTTCCTTGTTTTTATTCTTTCTCATTTTTTTTTCTATTTTTCCATATTTTTTTTCGCATTTTTATAGAGAACATATTTACCCTAGGTTTACCTTTTTTTTTTCTTATTTTCCTTGTTTTCCTTTTCTCCCTAATTTTTTTCTGTTTTTTCCACCTTGTTTTTATTTTTTTCTTCCTTATTTTTACTGGTTTTTTAAATTTTTTTTCAATTTTTGCCTATTTTGTCTTATTTTTCCCTATTTTTTCTTATTTTTTTCTACTTTTTCCCATTTTTTCCTGTTTTCATTTTTCCTTATTTTGTTTTATTTTTTCGTTTTTTTTTCCTATTTTTTTTTTCCAAATTCATCTTATTCTTTCATTTTTTCCACATTTTTCCTTTTTGTTCCTATTTTTTCCTCCTTTTCAAAATTTTTCCTTGTTTTTATTCTTTCCTATTTTTTTCTATTTTCTCTATTTTTCTCTATTTTTTTATTTGCGCATTTTTACAGAGAACATATTTGCCCTATTTTTCCCTGCTTTCTTCCTATTTTCAACTATTTGTCCCTGTTTTTTCCTATTGTTAACTATCTTTTCCAATTTTTGCTTTTTTTCCTATTTTTCCCTATTATTTCTATTTGTTCCAGTTTTAGAATTTTTCTAGAGAAAATTTTCTTTCTATTATTCCGTGTTTTTCCTTATCTTTTTCTTACTTTTTCGCTATTTTTTTCCATTTTTGCATTTTTCCAATGAAAAAAGTCATCACTTGCGGTGAAGATCTAATATTTTATATAAACAGTGTCTGTTATATTATAATTAATTTAATTTATTTATACACATATATATTAATTTTAACTTTTTGCACTTCTTCTGTATATAAACATCAACTATGCAAAATCTCACACTCGTCCTTTCGCACATTACGCTTAAAAATGATTCCGAAGTTTTCTCTTTGCGTATTAATTTGTAGATTATGTATTTATTTATGGTTGAACAAAACTTCATCGTCTGACACTTTTTGATATTGTTATTGCACATTTTTAAAATATTTAACGAAATTTAAGTCTGGGATTGGGGTCATCTTTTGTGAGTTGTTGAACTATTTGTAATTTGCAGGGATAAAATTTCTGTATTTATTTTTTCCTTAATTACCTTTTTGCAGATACTTCATACACATGTTGAAATGTAGGATTAAAGTTTATTTCAGCGATAATATATATTTATTGGTTTTCTGAAAAACAAAATATCTAATACCTTTTTTTTAACGACATATCATCAAAATTTTCAATAAAAACGTTTATAAATTCTATTTGATGCACGTCCTGTATTTCTCGTAACGCCGAAAGCAAAATTCTTCACTATGAAGTTTAATTTTTAATTTCCTGTTCAAAAACGGAACTCGTTGCTAGAGTTTTTCTTATAAAACTAATAACCCTCCTTGTGATGGGAAACAAAAGATATTATTCTCGCATTTACGCCTCCGGGGTGAAATTATTGAGAAAATTTATATTAAAATAAAGATCAGTTTCGCTGAAAGAGAAAACGTTTGATACTTACATCAAGTTAATAGAATTTTCATTTATTTTTATTCATCACACTATTTTATTAAAATACGTTTTCCTACTAAATTACAATTGTTTTTTTGTTTAAATAACCATCTTGAGTAAATAAAAAAAAACAAATACATAAATATTATACTAATGTTACAGGGTGCACTATATACAGGGTGTTTTTTTTAAAAAGTTTCCACCCCCGATTTAGGCTTGCCCAATATTTGAGGGGGACAAAATTTTTGATAACAAACATCACTCTAACATCAACCCCCTTCACCCCTCGCCCCTCAACTTTAAAATTTAAATAGGGAACATACCATGTGTGGCACATCAGGGAAAAGTTAATTCAATGCAGAATTCAAATCACTAAGTTTAATTTTTTTACTCCCCCCCTGAGCAGAAATACAGGGTGTTTTTTTCCTACCCTCACTTTACTCTCGCACAATAATTTTTGAGAAAAATAGTATGACACGTCGAATTTTGATTTAATGGAAACGAAATTTTTGACAAAATTTGTCGCTCTACCTTAACCCTCTTCACCCCCACCCCGTAACATGAAAATTTGAATGGGCGATACACCGTGTGTGGCACATCAGAGGAAAGGTAATTCAATGCAGAATTCAAACCATACTCTTTGTCCACTTCTAGGATAAAAAAACATTACATAATTTGTATGAATAATATTATCAGTTTATTGTTAGGTATTTAAAAGAAGGTAAAAATAAAAAAAAATTACAGCAATTGCTCAAAATGTTGTCAAACAAAAGTCAAGTCTGTCTTGGAATTCTTGTCTAACATTTTGAAAAATTTCCCTATGAATTAATTTATTGAGGTTCTCTTATAATTCTGAATATGTGGATTTTCAAATTTTTTGCTAGTCGGCACTTTTAAGGAACTTGTTCGTTTATTATTCTGAATTATCAGCAATTCACTTTTTGTTTCTACAAAAAATAAGAGTACCTTTGACAAAAACCAACCTATAAACTCACTTGTTTAAAATTATTTATCAAATAAACATTGAAAATGATCTACACTAGAGTACAGAGAATTGAAATGATTTTCATTTACTGCTTCGCGAACAGATGTTTGAGAAGAGCTGCTACTCTTTTTAATGAAGAACATCCTGGATTGCAAGTAAGTCATACTTACATTAGAAAACTTGTTATGAAGTTTGAGGAAACTGGATCTGCAGTAAATAAAAAGGACGGCAGTTAGGGTATTGGACGAAGTAACAGAAGTCGAAGTTCTGGGAAATTTTGCAATGGAACCAGCATATTCTCTTCGCAAAATAGCCTCTAATACTGGACTTTCAGTTTCATCAATTCGCCAAGTATTAAAAAATAATAAATATCGACCTTACAAGATGCAAATCCATCAGCAACTTCATGAAGATGATCCGGATAGAAGAGTTCAATTTTGTGAGGAAATGCTCGCATTGATTGCTAACACGCCCCCTTATAGTTCAAAATATTTGTTTTTCGGATGAGTGCACATTTTTTCTTGACGGGATTGTGAATAAACATAATTGTCGTTACTGGAGTGACAACAACCCTCATGTTTTTGTTGAAGGGCGTACTCAACAGGTTCAAAAACTTAATGTTTGGTCTGGCATACTGGGCGATAAAATTATTGGGCCGTTATTCGTAGATGGGAATTTAACTGGTCAAAAATACCTAGAAATGCTAGAAATGAACATTGGCCCGCTAATTACTCAGGAGCTTGAAAATCAGGTAGATGAAGTCAGAAATCCTGCTCTGGATGAAAATCTATTACATTTTCAACAAGATCGAGCTGGTCCTCATTGTCATTTACCAGTCAGACAATGGCTAGATGACCATTTCCCACAACGTTGGATCGGTAGAAGAGGACCAATAGAATGGCCTGCGAGATCTCCAGATTTGACTCCTTGCGATTTCTGGCTTTGGGGTCACCTAAAGTCAGTAATTTACAAAATTAAACCTACATCTATTGATGACCTTCGGGTACGAATTGTAAGAGAATATCAATCCATTACTAGGGAAATTTTGTCATATTTTTTTTTATTTTTACTTTCTTTTAAATACCTAACAATAAACTGATAACATTATTGATACAAATTATGTAATGTTTTTTGTCCTAGCAGTGGACAAAGGGTGTGATTTGAATTCTGCATTGAATTACCTTTTCTCTGATGTGCCACACATGGTGTATCGCCCATTCAAATTTTCATGTTACGGGGTGGGGGTGAAGTGGGTTAAGGTAGAGCGACAAATTTTGTCAAAAATTTCGTTTCCTTTAAATCAAGTCAACGTGTCCCACTATTTTTCTCAAAAATTATTGTGCGAGTGTAAAGTGAGGATAGGAAAAAACATCCTGTATTTCTGTTCAGGGTGGTAGTAAAAAAATTAAACTTAGTGATTTAAATTCTGCTTTAAATTACCATTTCCCTGATGTGCCAGGCATTGTATGTTTCCTATTTAAATTTTAAAGTTGAGGGGCGAGGAGTGAAGGGGGTTGACGTTAGAGTGATGTTTGTTATCAAAAATTTTGTCCCCCTCAAATCAAAAATCGACGTGTCTCGCCATTTTTGCCAAAAGTTATTGGGTAAGCCTAAATCTGGGTTGGAAACTTTTTAAAACAACACCCTGTATAGAGTTGTTTCCAAATATGTTTAGATCTAAATCTTTTAATTACTACATCCTGTATAGTTTTTTCCTTCGCCTACAAAATAACAAGAATAATTTCTTAATAACATAAATGTACTATATCTACTCATCTCTCATTACGTATTACATCATATACCATTCGGAAGCAATATAGGTTACCTAGAGAGAAAGCGACTTGCAAGAACAACTGCAT
This sequence comes from Neocrepidodera transversa, assembly GCA_963243735.1. Taxonomy (NCBI): domain Eukaryota; kingdom Metazoa; phylum Arthropoda; class Insecta; order Coleoptera; family Chrysomelidae; genus Neocrepidodera; species Neocrepidodera transversa. The sequence continues at coordinate 9,564,014 of OY725347.1, forward strand.
GGAACATCCATGGCGAGAGAAACAATGCAGAATTATACGTCAGCTGCATCTGTTCTAATCTTAACAGCTGCACAGAGACTGCAAATTTATAGGCGGTGCGGTATCAAATATTTTTATAATCGTTGTAAACAATGATATATTATATATAGGTTTTTTTAATATTGGTAAAAAGTACAAGCACAAAAAAATTAAAAATTGTTTATCTTAAAAATTGTGTACATTTCTAGTTTACTTTTTGAAACATACTGCAATTAGCCTATAAGCGAAATCTAATTAATTGTTTTTAACGGGGCCTAGTTTTGTTTGTGTTTAAAAATAAAAGGTCCTGACTGGCTCCTGGACGAGAAGCGTCCGTGTTGTTTTTCTTTGAATTCTTCTTTCTCGGTTGTTTAGGGCTCCACTTATGTCCTAGACGAATTGCAGTTGGCTGAATGACATACAATCCATGTCATTAAAAAAAAGTTGTGTAATAATAATAAATGCAAACATAGACAATATTTGTATTTGTATCAAAGTTTTTGAAGGAAGAGACTTAATACTATTACCAGCATATTTTCATTATATCAGTACACAATCTGCATTAGAAAATGGTAAAATTTTAATTATTGTAACGAGGAACGAGGTCGGACCTGTCTGATGGAATGTACATAGAATCTTGAGAACTGATCACGCAGAGCTAAAGTAGCTACAATTTAAAAATCCTAAAGGACAAATAGCAAGTTGGATTGAAATGTTACACTAAAATTTGACTTCGAGACGGAACATCGTGCCTGGACTAGCCACAAGAATGCTGATGCCTTATCAAGGAGACCATGTTTTGATGACTGCAAATCTTGTCAGAAAACAGAGGAGAAAGAGGCCGTTATGTATAGCACCGCTGCAGTAGATGACCACTGGCAATCAGGGTAGATCCTAAAGGACGAAAAATTTGATCCGGAGCTGAGAAAGATTATCCTGCGGAAGGAAAAAGCTCGCAGACCTATGTGGCAAGGAGATTTCTTGATATTCACTCACCATCAAGTCATACACAAGTCATACAAAGAATAAAGAATAGCCATCAACGAGTCCTGTCAAATATCGAAAATACTGGTACCCCGATGAAGATGGAGAATTCGAACTGGATGATCTTGTTTGGCTATAATAACCCAAAACGTCTTCGTGGATATTCACAAAAATAGCCTCTTATGCAGAAATTCATGACATGAAGATAAGAAAGTTCAAATTCGCAGCATCCAATCACCCGATGACGAGATGACCTTCGAGCAATTCATAGTACTGTACTAGAATGGACAGAAAGTGCAGCACAGCGTGACCAGAGAGAAACTACAAGACCTGTTTATAGTGCCAAGAAGTTCGGTCATTTTAAAAGATGAGGGAGCAGAATCTATTGGTGGGAAAGTTCTTTCAACTCGACGATGAGATCTTCTCTTTGGTAACAAAAAGGATCTCTTATGATAAGCCAACCTATCATGACCTTTGGAAGATTTTCGTAGTCTTGAGGAACGTGATGATGTCTTGGTCATCATCACGTTCCTCAAGGAACTTTGCGGTCCAAAAATGAACATGTGGAGCGGATGGATTGAATTGGAGGGTTGTGAGGAGTTCGATTCAGTGATGTCAATATACTTGTATGATATCTTAATACTCGCAGTTTAGACTTAAAGATCATAGACTGTTACTTCCACCGAACGTCCCATTGCAGGAATGGGGAATCCTGCAGATATTGACTAGCGTCTAGATCTCAATTGCAACTCGAGTGCCTACCGCTGTTGCCAGATTTAAGTGTTTTATTGACGTAAAAAAATATTTCGTATGACAATAATATTTAATCAAACTTTCAAGTTAACGTACAAACCGATGTCAACAGCGGTGTTCACTCGAGTTGCAATTGGGATCTGGACGCTTCTCAGATATTGCCATACCATAGTTGTTTCGAAACAAAATGATCTTAAGGAGAGGGCAATGTAACAAGGAATAAGCTGGTGCTGTCTGATGGAATGTACACAGAATCTTAATAACTCATCGCTCGACAAGCATGAAAAGGCAACTGGCTATCTCTCGAATATTCGAGAGATCGCGAGAAAATAATAATTGGTATAAATAAGATGAAAAAAACCAGCAAGACTTAGTTGAATTTTGTACGTTGTGTTAGGTAAATTAATATATTTTGTTACTCGAGTTTTATATAAATTAGAAATTGTACCACTTAGTTATAATTCGAGGGAGTGTTTAAATTCGAGAGAACCCACAGTACAAAAATATTACATTATGTAAGTGTTCCTACATATTTTTTATTTTCATCTTCCATTTTACAAAATTCTTTTTATTATTATTCATCCGTTTTCACTTTTCATTCTGTTTTCTTAATGATTCCGTCGTCATTTTCATCCTTTTTTTTGTTTATATTTCACTTTCCCGACCCACCTCCTAAAAGGGAAAGTATTGTGAACGAGCTACAAAAAATTTTCCAGATAAAGATTGAAATATCCAGTTTGAGATCACCTGAGATGAATAAGACCATTTCCAGATGGAAGTATGTCTGTCTGTCACTATAAAAAAATGACAGATGCAATATGTCACGGAATTTGACTTGCAAAATGTCGTTTTATTGCTCTTGAAAAACTCTATTTAAAACAGTTAAAATTATTTCTCTAACTGTCACCTGCCAAAAATAAAAAAATGTAAAAATTTGAAACTTTAACATTAAATATCTGAAAAAATCTTCGTGGATACTCGTCGGGAAAGTTTTGGGGCGACACAACCGATTTTTTTTTTGACTGTTTCTAATCTTCCCTCATTTTTATCTCATTCTGGGTTTTTTCTATTTCTAATTTTTTTCTTATTCCTCTGATTTTTTTTCGATTTATTTCAAATCTTCAAATTTTTTTTATTTTTTTGGATATTTACAATTTTTTTCGGTTTTTTTGTTTTTTTTTACGATTTTTTATCATTTTTTCGTCGATTTTTTGCCCCTGTGTATTTGCAATTTTTTGCGATTTTTTTCCTTTGTTTGGAATATTTTTTTTTATTTTCTGCGGTTTATGTTTACAATTTTTTTGGGATTTTGTTTATGGTTTCTTTGCCGGTTTTTTAGCTGTATTTGTAATTATTTGCAATTTACAATAAATCTTACAAATTTTTTAATTTTTTTTTATGTTTTCCAGATTTTTGCGATTTTTTGCAATTTTTTACAATTTTTTTGCAATTTTTAGCGATATTAATCCATTATTGCGTTTTCCAGCGACTTTTTTTCTTATTTGCGGTTTTACCGATTTATTTGCTTTTTTTGATGTTTTTTTGGCGGATTTGTGCAGTAATTTGGATTTTCTCATTTTATCGTATTTTACAATTTTATTTTTTATTTTTCCCCCCTATTTTTTTATTTTTTCAACTATTACCAATGTTTTCTTTTTCTCACTTTTTTTCATTTTTTAATTTTTTTTCTCTTTTTTTCTGATTTTTTTCTAATTTTTTCTCATTGTATTGTTTTTTTCTATTTCTATTGTTTTCTGATTTTTTCCTTCTTTCGAATTTATTATTTTTTTTTCTTTTTAGTTGGTACAGACGGTTTTTGTTGGTTGTTTTTTGCTATTTTTCTCCATTTTTTGAAATCTTTTTTTCGAATATTTGCTTTTCATTTGCAATTTTTTTCCCATTTTTTCAAAATTTTCTGCGATTTTTGGCGTTTTTTTTTTAATATTTTTGTGATTTTTTTTTGGGGATTTTGTTTCGATTTTTTTCATTTTTTTTGACATTTTTTGCGCTTTTACTTTCCCGACCCACCTCCGAGAAGGGAATGTATTGTGAACGAGTCAAAAAAATTTTCAAGATAAAGATGGAAATATGACCTGAGATGATTAAGACCATTTCCAGATAGATGCCCGTCCGTCTGTCTGTCGGTTTGCCTGTCTGTCTGTGTGTGTATGTTCTTCCACGATAGAATCCACACGTTTAATCCGATTGACCTGAAATTTGGTATATGGATTTGGGTTACCCGTCGGAAGAACCCATTAGTTTTTGTACGACATCTGTCAAACATAAGTGTCACTATCAAAAAATAAAAAATATCCAAATTTGAAACTTTAACATTAAATAGTTGAAAAAGTATTCTTGGATAAGTTTTGGGGTGACACAACCGATTTTTTAATATTTTCATCTTATATTTTTTATGTCCAAATTCTTACTATTTTCATTCTTCTTAATTATCATTTGCATTCATCTTAATTATCATTTGCATTATACCTTTACCTTTGATTTTTTTATACATGCATATTATATTATACTGTCTTAATCATTTCATTCTACAGTTATGTCATATAGATTTTGTGTCTGGCTTAAAAAATAATTTAACTAATTTTTTTATTTACTTTAAAAATTGTAATTTTTAATGCTAAAAATTCTTACTTATTTCTTTAATTTAAGACGTAATAAAATTTACATTTCCTGTAAATTATTTGATATTAAAAAATTTAATAACGACAAGCTGAATATTTTATCGCTGATAAATATTTTATAAAATATAACCATAAAATATATTTTAAAATTGTATAACCGTAAGACTATCATAAATTTATTTAATTCTAGAGAAATATCTAATATTCAGTTTATGGTATAAGTTTTTATTTATATTACAACAAGGAAGTGACAAATTATATTTTTATTTTAACATTCACGTTTATAGCTAAATATTTGCGTTCATAAAATATATTATTTGAAAACAAATCTATTTGTTTTAAGATAGTTAAAGAATATTTATTTATTTTTGAAAATGCACATATTTTTGCATATTTTATTACAACTTTTTAAAATGGAATAAAAATTATCTATAATAATAAAAATATGTTATAAACTTCATTTTTTCATATTTTAGTTGTTCTTAAATCAATCTTGATTATGATATTTGATATTAAGAGTCACGTATCAATTTGGTTGTTTATCATTTGATTGTCTGTTATATTTATTGAAAACATTGCCGTATGCCCAATATTAATATTAGTAGAAGACATCATCTGCCACTCTGAACAATTATACTCAGATCGTTTATCCAATAAGAACGTTGATTTATCAAACGCAGAAATTAATTTAGACTGTTAATTTTACACTCCAATTGGCTGATTCAAAACAAATATAGATTCCTGTAACCAAAGAAAGCTTTGCAATCTACGTTTATTTTCTTCCTAGATTTCCAACGTACATTTTATTGACCTATATGCATATATTTTTAACATATTTTATTACAACTTTTCAAAATGTAATAAAAATTACCTACAATAATAAAAATATGTTATAAACTTCATTTTTTCATATTTTAGTTGTTCTTAAATCAATCTTGATTATGATATTTGATATTATGAGTCACGTATCAATTTGGTTTTCCATTTAATATTATAATATACGTTTAGGCTTGTTTATATTTTGATTTTCTGTTATATTTATTAAAAACATTGCCGTATTCCCAATATTAATATTAGTAGAAGACATCATCTTCCACTCTCAACAATTGTACTCAGGTGCTTCATCCAATAGGAAGGTTGGTTTATCAAACGCAGATATTAAATTAGACTGTTAATTTTACACTCCAATTGGCTGATTTAAAACAAATATGGATTCCTGTAACCAAAGAAATCTTTGCAATCTACGTTTATTTTCTTCCTAGATTTCCAACGTCCATTTTATTGAGCTCGATGCATATATTTTTAACATATTTTATTACAATTTTTCAAAATGGAATAAAAATTATCTATAATAATAAAAATATGTTATAAACTTCATTTTTTCATATTTTAGTTGCTCTTAAATCAATCTTGATTATGATATTGGATATTATGAGTCACGTATCAATTTGGTTTTCCATTTAATATTATAATATACGTTTAGGCTTGTTTATCTTTTGATTTTCTGTTATGTTTATTGAAAACATTGCCGTATTCCCAATATTAATATTAGTAGAAGACATCATCTGCCACTCTGAACAATTGTACTCAGAATTCTCACTAAATAGGAACGTTGGTTTATCAAACGCAGAAATTAAATTAGACTGTTAATTTTACACTTCAATTGACAGATTCAAAACAATTATAGATTCCTGTAATCATATAAAGCTTTCCAATCTACATTTATTTTCTTCCTATATTTTTAACGAACATTTTATTGAACTAACCTTAACCACTACCACAAAATACCACAATGTTGTTAGAAAGCTTATTTATCTATGCAAACACATATTACCGAGAACGGAGCCATAGACAAAAGTCACTTGTTATGAGTTGATACTACGAAATTGGACGAAACACCTCAACTGTCGTAAAAACTTATTATTATTCAATTTAATGACGCGCAACTATAACATCACTATGGTTAAAGTATATTAAAATTAGTATACGTCGTGTTTTGACTTAAATTAGTTTGTGGAAAGTTTAATCTAAACAAGTGTAATGAATACAAAGCAATCTTGTTCAACTACTACTAGCACAATAAAATACAAATGAGACAGTGATTTGAAATACAATTAATAGTCTTTGAAAAAAACAATTCTTGGCATTTTATTTTTCATTCCAATATACTGCAGCTGGTCTAATAATAAAATTAAAGTAATTTAAAATTATTACTTAATTTTTTTTTGATTAAGGAAATAAAACTACCAAAGATTGATTAAAGGTGAACAGTTTCGGTTAACTTCGTCTAAACACGAAAATATAAAACTTTTTTATAAAGTTTCATTATTAGAAAATATGACAGCCATTAGTAAGGTTATATTTAAAAATAAAGTGTTACAAAGTTGTAGAAAGGGAAAATAAACCAAGACAAAAACAACAAATTGGATTCATAGAAGCTCGAGGAAGTTAAATGAAATTAGATATCTAGAGTTGTCACCTAGGAAAATGTGATTTTTTTAGGTCTTAATTATTCGTTAACGCAAATTTAATTATCATAATGTCGGTTTAGCTGTTGGACAGAAATTGTCTCAAGTAGGTTAGCCAACCATTATCATCGAATCAATACTGTAACGAAGTTACTAAACTCCGGCTAATTTTAATTACTAGAAAAGCATTAATTATCTTATCTCCGTTAATAATTGTTGTACAACCTCCATTCTTTTTGCAAAAATATTCTTTTAATACAACCTACGTATCAGTTTAAATTATTCTGACGCGTTAACCTTCTTTCACCCTTAATACTATACCGCTAATGAAGCCACCGAGTCTTTCCCTCTCTACACCATTACATGGCGTCGGGCGATCGAGTTTCAATACGGCCATTGATCGTGAAAAATCAATTCAGTAATTCAGTCAGTCCACAGACACCGCTAGATCAAGTCGACCATTGTGAGAAGCTGCCGTGACGTACGATATACCGGGTGAGCTATTCTATGTATAAATAGAAATAAATTTCGTGAAATTATCTAGGTCCGTTGTTCTTAATTAAAATTTATCCGTGCAATTACTAAGTCCGTGATTTCGACAACACGCATGTCCGCCTCCTTCCAGAACCAAAGAGAGGGAAATTTGGAAGCTTGGTTCTGACTCGAGGGAGAATATAAAGGCATTTGTGCCAGCACCGCAAGCCGAACCACCACGCCAGACTACCAGCCAGAGCAGAACACCGGTGAGCAGAGTATTAGTAAAGGGAAGGTCCCGTTTGTAGATTTCTTCAAAGTTCTATTTTTCGTTTTAATTTTGAAATTATTTTCAGTGTTGTTCCTGCCGGAGAGAGGACCATATATTTATTTTATTTTTAATCGGGACAACGACAGAAAGCAGCCTGGGCTGAGTATTTATTTCACAGGGCCAACTACCTGTCGGCGTACTATTGTTTTAAATTATTTTTTCAGCATTGTTCCCGCCGGAGATATCCGTATATTTATTTTTAATCGAGATAACCTACAGAAAGCGGCCTGGGCTGAGTATTTACTTCACTGGGCCAGTCATCTGTCGGCGTAGTAATTTTCAAATTATTTTCAGCGTTGTTCCTGCCGGAGAGACGACCGCATATACATTTATTTTGTTTTCATTTTTTTAATCGGGATAAGCGACAGAAAGCGGCCTGGGCTGAGTATTTACTTAACAGCCATCTGTCGGCGTACTAACTCATAAAATGTTTTTCAGCGTTGTTCCTGCCGGAGAGAGAGCCGTTGCGTTGTTCCTGCCGGAGAGAGAGCCGTTGACTTTTTATATGTTTAATCTGGATAATCGACGGAAAGCTGCCTGGGCTGAGTACTTACTTCACAGGACTAGCCATCCGTCGATAAACTATAGTTTATTGTTATATGAATTTATAAACCGGAAAATAGAACTTTGTTTCATAGACCCATTTTGCTTTGGAACACGTTACACTTTTTCACCCTCCCCGCCGGATTTTTTTTGTATGCTTTGGTATTAAATAAAGCCCATTATTTGCTACTTGGTGATTTTTTATTTGTATTTATGTTACTTACTGGTTGTGAGCATTAACATTCCAGCGGAACCTCAACCCAGCGGGGCAAGTAAAGCCCGCCCCTCTGGCTGCAAACCTTTTGTCGGTACCATAGCGACCCCTGGAATATTATATCTTCACTGAAGCTATCCGGAGCAAGTGGCCTTCACCCTCTAAATGGAAGATGGCGCCCGAGGCAAACCGTTACCGGGACTAAAGCGCCAAACCGATCGCATAACGACGCAAACAACGTTACAATACCAACTGTGATTCGATGGCAGCGCCACAGGCGATTGGCCTAACATTATGCTCGTTTTCCCTATACCAGTTGCACTGCTAAATGGGAGTATGTTGTATACTAACACGCCCGACTTTGGTGACCTTCCCGACCCTGTCTCTTCCCATCAAACTACATAAAACATATTATCATTTGTCTATCAAGCATTCCTGGGTATCGGCTCATTTGCAGCTCAAATAAACAAAAGCTCTGTAGTAAATTGGAAATGTCAGATTTTTTTCTAACAGTGTTGTATTGCCAATTTTTATGAGGCGTTAAAGGGCGAGTAACTAACACAGTAGGTCACTTTTCAGTACTTTATTTGTGTAATTTTTTAACAATGACTAAAATAAAATAATCAAATCAGCGAGTAAAAGAAACATGAACAAAATGACTAAAATGATCAAACATGAACAAATGACCAAACATGAGCAAATGACCACGATTTAGCTCTGACTTTCGGTTTTATTAGCGACCTTAGTCACCTGACCTACGTAACAACTTTTAACCAATCAAAACGAGACAATAATTGCATAGTGCACTTAGCAACTTGAAACCGAAAGTCAGCTTTTTCATAGAATTAGGAAATAATACAATGAGAAATAAATTGTGAAATTGAATACACGTGGAAAATAAATATAATATAAACAATATAATAAATATAGTATACTTTAAATATAATAGTTAAGACCTCGTAGAGGGTGTAAAGGGGTGACTTTACAACACAGGGAGCATGCTCCCGAGTTAACTTGTAGAAAACAGCTCAATCTTGTATGGGTGAAATTTCTTCATTGGTCAGTTCAAGATTATTACAGATTTTGATTATCAGTTAGTGTACTTAGGTAGCTATAGACGTCGGGCAGGTGACGTCACATGACAGTTGTCAAACAGCCTGCTGGACAAACAATCATCTAATTGCTCTTGGTCATTCACAGTTTGAAGCACTGGTTCAATTATATTTGGATGGATAGCTGAATCGTTCGGTGTTTGACATAAAAGATTATGGTCAATTATATCCATATCAATCCATATCAACAACTTGCATGTTTGGGTTCTGATTTTCCTCATTTACACATCGCTGTCTACGTTTCCATCTCTCAATGTTTTGAACTTCATTGATGTGTTTTTTGTAGCCGAGTGATTGATTTGGTACCCAGTCTATACTATCTTCATCTTTCAATGCACTTGGCTTTCCAGAAATGAAAAATGTTTTATTTTTTTGTTAATTTTATTTTCTAGATAATTTTAACATACCTCCTACAAAATGTTTCGAACATATGGTTGCCCATTTCAACTTCTCAGTTGTTAAATCAGCCCTTCTAGTTGCCTGAATCCACAATTTTTCAGCAAGAGGATTTAAATTTTTTCGATTGTCGATAATTGAAGGAAATCGATGAAATGATACCTTATCCCTACCGCTTCTACTTCCACATTTAAAAATCGCACAAAATTGAGGCATTATCGAGAAAATTTATATTAAAACGTGATTTTTAGTCTGAAAAAAGATATGCAAAACCATTTGTTTGTCCAGCAGGCTGAATTGACAGCTGTCATTAGTGTCATTCTAATGTCGTCTGTCGAAAAAGCCCGGGGCCTATTGATTTTTGATTTTCTGAATTTTCCTTCCCAGGTTGGTTAATTATTATTTATTTTCATTTATTTTGGATCTTTTCCCACTTATTTTTGATTTTCCTTATTTTCCTTCTCATGCTGTTTAATTAATCTTAATTTTCATTTGTTTTGGATGTTTATCATGAATTTTTGGCTTTTTCTTTGTTAAGTTCCGTATTTCTTTTTGAATTTGGGTTCGTTTGAGTAGAAGAATTATGCAGGTAATTTTTATACTATATAGTTTGAAGGTTCTAGTAGGAAATTTTAAACTGAACGAGTCTAAACCTTTAAAAACATGATTGAAGTTCAATATCATTAATTATATATCTAAATTTAAACAATCTCTTGAATATTTTATTAAACTATTAAAATTGATTTTCCTAATGTTAATGCATTGTGAGTCATTCTCTACCTGCATTTTTTATGATAATTTTGAGTTGTTTTTAAGCGAACATATAAAATACTGTCGAAGTAAACAAACTTCTGCATTGAAGTAGGTACGTAGAAGAGTAGTACATGGAGTTTAAGGTCTAAGTGGGCCATGAATGCTGCAAGGATCAAGGACTCGTAAACTCGAGAACAAAGCTCGCTTCATTTCGAATTCCAGGGTTTTACCATAAAACTTTGCACGCCTCGGTTAAACGTCAACTCGATGAGGTACAGTGTATTTTTATGAGCGTTTTATGAAGAGTGCATCACAATGCGCAATGGCGCTTCAAAATCGGGTTTTTTTGTGTTCCTCGTCTTTGTCGGAAGTTATAAAATGATGGGAAAATAATTCAGAATAAATGAAGTTTCATAATAGGCTATTGTCATTATCTAAAAAAAAAATCAATTTTCATTTTTGTAAATGTACAACTCATGGAAAAATTTTTCTTCTTAATATATTGGATGATTTAAAATTAGATGTTTTTATATAAAACACCCAATATTTTATAATTAATGAATTTAGGACACACTGTAGCATGAACATTATTAATTAAAATAAAAGCAAATATTAATCAGAGGACATTTTAAAATAAAAAAAATAGCTCTAAAATAATATGCAAAATCTGTATGAATATATTTGGAAATTTCACACAATATGAATACCCTTTATTAAAACTATTATAAACAATTTCCATTGTAATAAAAGTTTGTTCAAACAGAATAACGAAACACCCAATTTCTATACATTAGCCTCTGAAACCTAATTTATATTAAAATGAACTCGGGAGTTCTCAAACAAAAAGGATTAAACAAATATTACTTAAGTGGCTTGATTAAATATTCTAGTTTAATCTTCTATTTAAACTTCAAGTGGGTGTCTTTTCTGTCTTCAATATCTAAAGTATTCAGACGTATTCGCATAATTAAAAAATGATTTAATTTGATGTTGTTTTGGCAGCATTATTCAAAAATTTAATTATCTAAATATGAAATGAAAAGCTTAAAATACGTAGACATCTATCGATCACGTTGTACAATAAAAATTGATAATAAATAATGTATTAAATAACTAGAGTTGAAAAAATGTTGTAATAAAAGTCGAATAAAAAATCATTTCAAAAAAACCGATGACAAAAATCTATTAAATAAATCGTTTAAAATATCGATTACAAAAATAGACTATAAAAATCAATAAAAAAAAATTAAGTAGGACAGCTAGGAGAGTTCTGGCATACTCCTTACGGAAAATAACATGCGAAATCGCTAAGGTCCATTCTGCTAAATTTTTATCCACGTCAAGGTCTTTAGTGACGTCATCGGCCTCTGCATATGCAGATCAAACCTAATGGCAGATTGGAAGCTGACCGGAAGAGGATCAGAAATGGACCGGAAGAGAATAAAAAACGGATCGTGATTTATCTAGCGGATGCTGATGATGTTACGAATGACCTTGGAATGGGCCTTTGGGTTTTCCCATGTTATTTTCAGTAAGGAGTATGCCAGAAATCGAATTGCTAAACTACTCGATTAATACAATGGGTTTATTCCATAATAGACTTTTTACATGATCTTTTTGGATTTTTTTCATGTTATTAATTTTTCGTGACGTTATTATACGCAACTCTAGGCTGGGAGTACCAAATACCGAGACATCGTGACAGCTAAATGCGCTTGTAGCCGTCAGATGAGACGTGCTTTGTTGTTTCGTTGTGTGTTTTTAATATTTTGAAGTTGAATTTAGTAAAGCTGATTTTGGTAATCTACCCGAAGTTGACATGTTCCCATTAAATACTTTGTAGTGTTATATCCTTTATATTGAGACCACGAGAGCGACTGGTGAATTGGATTACCAGGTTTTTGAATAGATATTTTGACACATTTTTGTATCTATGTCTAAATGGGATCGGAAGTTGTCCATTGAACAAAAAGCATTAGAAATATAGCCAGTAAAAGAATACAATTTTGTATTATTCAACATGCCTTTATAACTAACAAACAGAAGTCATCTGCTAATATCCTGAACGATATATGAAGTTTAATTCTTTTTAACGTGACAGCATCTCTTTAGTCCAGGGCATTTAGAGCAAAATCGGCCGGATTAAATAAATTTGGAGGTGAAGCAGATATCGAGATGCGGTTTTCTGTATTGTGTTCAGGAAGGTCACAGAAAACGAGGCTACATGGTCTGGTTAATTCGTTTTTGGAAAAATGCCTTCTGGGCCGGAAAATGCATTTTCCAATTCCATCACTACTTTCACCATAATAGGAACCACTGGAAACTCGGAAAAATCGCTCGGAAATTGTTACTCGGGGGTTTTCAGGCCCGCCGAACTCGATTTTGGCATTAGAATTACCGGGGGCGCACGGTGGTGGCTCTGCGGGGGTGGTTAATTGGGGGAGAAATGGGAAGCGCTCCAGGCCCGTTACTCGGAGGTTTTCGGGGATTCCGAATTTAATTCTAGCATTAGATTTCTCCGGGGCCGCTCGGGGGCCCCTCTGTGAGGTTGTCTGGGGGTGCTTGGGCCCGAGGGGGGATGTCATCGTCCATGACAATCAGACATAAGACTTTACCGAGGATATGAATAATAAAAATTTTGATGGAATATTAAATAAATAAATATTACAAATTTTATAAAAACAATTGCTGTGGGAGTCTTTTGTTCCTCGAAACTGGATTTAAAAAAGGCGACAAATCTAAAGAGAGTAGAGTATCGTTACAACCGGGACCGGCGCGAACAGTAGTATTTTGTATTGACTGAAGAGAAAAAATATGGCTCCAGTTCCCGCGCGCAGGAAGCCGGTCCCGAGGAAATTTTGAGCAAAATTTCTTGTTCTTGTCAAACCGACTGTGGCCCGAGGTGCGGGTGCCGCCGAAGTGGGTTGGAGTGCTCACTTGCATGCAAGCATTGCAATGGCAGTTGCTCAAACCAAAAAGAGGCCGAGAGTAGTGACAAGGAAGAAGATGAAGGAGGGGAAGAAAATTCAGGAGGGAGAGAACTTGAAGAACGGAAAGAAGACGAAGAAGACTTTGAACAAGATGTTTAGAATTTTAATTAAAAATTGAAGTTTATAATGAATAATTCGAGATTAATAAAAACTCCTATCTGTTATTTGAATAAAGTATTATTTTCACAATTTGAGATTTTTCACCTTCTCCTTTACCATTGGTGGACGCTGCCACCCCCTCCCCCCAGACAACCTCACAGAGGGGCCCCCGAGTAATCTAATGCCAGAATTGAATTCAGCATCCCCGAAAACCCCCGAGTAACGGGTCTGGAGCGCTTCGCATGGACTATGCAATTTCCCCCCCAGAATGACCCCTGTATACCCCCGCAGAGCCGCCCCCGTGCTCCCTCGGGCAATTCTAATGTCGAGATTGAATTCGGCATCACCGAAAACCCCCCGAGTAACGATTTTGGAGCGATTTCCATGCACGCTGCAATTTCTCCCCCAATTAACCACCCCCGCACCCCCTGCAGAGCCACCCCCGTAATTCTAATGCCAGAATCGAGTTCGATGGGCCTGAAAACCCCTTAGTAACAATTTCCGAGCGATTTTTCCGAGTTTCCGGTCGTTCCTATAATGGTGCAAGTAGTGATGCAATTGGAAAATGCATTTTCCGGTCCAGAAGGCATTTTTCCCAAAAAGGATTAACCAGAGCATGTAACCTCGTTTTCTGTGACCTTCCTAAACACAATGCAGAAAACCGCATCTCGATGTCTGCTTCACCTCCAAATTCATTTAATTTTCTCTATCTGCCCTGGACTTCTATAATAAATAAAGATTTACTGGGAATTCCCAAATAACGTTTTAGATTTTTTCAATTAAATATGCAGCTCTTTTTTGAACATATTCTATGGTAATCCAAATTTGTACAATATGATCCGATACATTATTCTCAGATATTGAGAATGCGGATGTGCTGGATGTACAAATTACGAATTGTTGTGATTCAAACATTGATATGCTTTCTTCACGTTTTCTTTGTGTTTTATTGTTGGGTTCTTTACTGATATCTTCTGATTTACGTTTTTCGCACGTTTTTTTAACTATGTAACTCCTTAGGCATTTATAGCTGTAGGCCTCACAAGTCGTCTCAAATTACCTTGTGATCGGTTGGAGTGTGCTCTTGAATGTTAATTTTTTCTTCCTCTTTATTACCTTCCAAATGAAGTTCCTCATTTACCGACACATTCAATTAAATTTCAACTTTGTTTTTCTAAAGGCTCAGCCGAAGAAAAGTCAAGTTCTACCTCCTCATGCTTTTTCCTTTTTTCTAAAGGTGTATGAGATTTGGCAGATGCAATTCTTACCTTCTCCTATATTTTCTTTTTTTCCAAAGATGTAGAAGATTCGGCCAATGGCGAAAATTCAAATGAAGTTATTAAAGTGTCACAGTCAAAAGGCATTTCAAAACCTGTAGCAGTTTTTCCATGCAAAATTTGCAATAAAAGAGTCTAATTTAACGCTTTGTGAATGAAGTCCCACCACCAGTCAAAAATATTTCCTGTTATTATTTTCTAGCTTTCTTCTCAGTTCCTTGTATTTATTTTCATAGAGACGTTTCAGCTAATCCGAACTTCTAAAACAGACTGTCGGTGCATGATTATTAAAATCAACTTCAATTTTTTTCCAAATTTGGTTTTTTTTCTTTTACGGAGAATTTGTTGGTTTTTTTGTCCTCCAAAATGTGACTATATTTAAGGACTAAATTCACAAGATACTTTTTTTCATCAGGTGTGAAATTATGGACCCTTTTTGAATTTTCAATATCCGTTATAGAGTTGATAAAATACAAATTTCAAATAATATAGTTTATTCTAATTTTCAAACAAAGCATGTTATTTTTTGTGTTGAATTATTTATATTTTAGGTTACGTTCTGCTTCTTTTTTAAATATTACATTATTTCCAAATGTGTACATAGGTTTATTTAATACGCCTACGGTGCATAGAGAAATATTTCTGAACGGTTAATGCAGATTTAAAAATCGAGATCAAGTGTTAAAACGGCACATACGGGAGTAATCTCATTAAATAAAAAAATCAATTTTTTTAATCGATTATTTAATCTGAACTTTGACTCTTCAACCCTTTAACCCAATTTTTTTAATCGATTATTTAATCTGAACTTTGACCATCCAACCCTTAAACCCGATTTTCTTAGTCGATTATTTAATCTGAATTATGACTCTACAACCCTTCAACCCGATTTTTTTAATCGATTATTTAATCTGAATTTTGACCCTCATACAAAAAATCGAATTTTTAATCTTAACTTTGACAATCTGTTAGAATTTTTATAAACAATGAAAAAATATTTGGTACAAAAAACTGTATTAAAATTAAAATTAAATCAACAGTTTTTATATAATATTTGAATTTTTAAATAAGAAGCAAAAATTTTTAATTTATAGAACGCAGTTTTAAAATGGCTTTTTAATAAAAATTGTTGCTGATTTTTTAAATTAAAATTATATTTTAATAAAAAAAACATTAGTTGATCCGACCATAGGTATAGGTAATTCAACGTCTTAGAGTAAGAGGTATAGGAAATTCACAGTGTCAGAAAGAGAGAGCGCTATAACGTCGCATAAGGTACTCCCTATACCTATGGTCGGAGCAACGTAGACTATCTACTATCATTTGTTTCTAGTTTATTTCAATTTCCATAACACAAATTTTAAAAGTTTAAAAATTTAGTTTTAGATATAATTTTTAAAATAATAATAAAAATCCGAAATTTTGAAATTATTATTAAAAATATAAGTGTGAAACAATACATTAATTTTCATTTTTTTTTAAGATGGAAGAACCAAAAATTTAAAATTTTGAATGTTTAAAAATTCCCCATTTTTAAAAAATTTCTAAAATTCAAAATTTTTAAAAAAATCTCAAATTAAAGTAACAAAAATTTTAAAAACAATAAACATTTATACCAATTAGAAAAAAATGAATTAAACATGTAAAAATAAATTTCATGTTAATAAATATAATTTCTGTTTTGTATTAAATATATTAACCATGCGGCAAAAATTAAATAATTTATTCCCTGATAATTTTTGGAAATTTTCCAAAATTTTTGACTTTTGACTTTTGAAATTTTAACACTTTGTATTTATGTTTAATTTTGGCTGTAATTTGAAATTGTAAATATTTATTGATTTTTACTATTGTTTAGTGACTTGTTTTGAATATAAAGTTTAATTTATTAATAACAATTTTATATTTATTATTAAGATATATTAAAATTGAGCAACTTTATCAATCATAATTTATTTCAAAAATAATATACAGGGTAATCAAATAAAAAGTTCAATTTTGATGCAATTTCCGTCGAAACCGTAAATCCGACACCGGGTATAGCAAATCAATGATTTATTTTCAAATTACTATTGTCTTGAAAATACCTGAATTTCCCGAACTTAAAAAAAAGAAATAAAAACGTAACGTTTTCCAACGAACTCCGGAAGCAACAAAATCAATCACTTCCGTCAAATTACGAGAACAATATGAAGAACGATCTTTCCCAAGTTTTTTTTTTTTTGGACGGTAGCCTTAATTGATGTCCATTATCCTCCACTCAATATATGTCCATTATTTTCTCTGCCCTAAAACTTTTACTCAGCAGATGTTTACACACGTCGTGCTAATTGTTTTGGCGTAATCGTTAACCAAAAAAAAAAAGGAGAAACCTATATTTAGTGACAGAATTGTTTATTTTTAGTGTTTGATAGTTTTTTTTAACACGTGTTAGGATGTAATGAAATATTACATCATAAATATTGACGTACAATTATATACGGGGTGTCCCAATTATATCAAATAAAATCCAATAATAAAATAGTAGTAACTATTATGAATAGCACTCCAATTTATCACACTTTTTTAGTCTTTAATTTTTTTTAGTCCACTCACATAAGCTAAAAAAGAAGTTCAACTTCGGAATAAAAATAATAAAATTATATAAACATTTTTTTGGCATTTTAAAAGTTATAAGTATAGTCTATATATAATATCATATAAAACCTCCGATATAAAATTGATGATTAGACCTCGTATGAATTTCTTAACACTCGGTCGGCCGCATGTAGTGGAACAAATAATATTGTATGGACACACTCGAAAAAATGGTGGGTCCACTGTGAACACTTGCGTTTGGATGTTCGAGTGAACTCGGCTTGGGTTAGGATTTAAAAAATTAATGATGGCGTTGTAGAGACATTTTCTTGATGTTATTAACGGTTATTAATGATGTAAAGGACAGTGGTAAATAAATGAAATGTGTCCAGAATATTTACCTTCCATTGACCCCATTATTAAGTATAACCCCAAATTTAGAATAAAGCTCTGAACAGTCAAATAATGAATCTTAAGAAGGAAAAAGAAAATTTGTATTTTGAAGTGTGTAAAGTTTAATTAGTCGAACGCTTTCAGCTGTATTTCCATCTTCAAGAGCCTAAAATACATAAAAAATAACTACACATTGTTAATTATATTGAATAACTTACAGGTCAAAAAGGGTTATAAAACTGGATGAAAAAAGGGGGAGGCCACCATTCATATGGTGGACTTTTGCATTGATGAAAGAAAAATTTTTTTAAAAATTTTTTTAACCACAAATTTTTTAGGCATTGACGTATTAGACAATTGATTAATGACTACAAACGCGGGAGTGACTACCTATCACGAATCTCCAAGACCTTTGAAAAGGTGCACTACAAGTTGTATAGATGCAGTAATTTTTAAATATCAATTTTTTCATGTTGAATTAGAGAAAAAACAGAAAAAACGATTTTTACCTGAAAAAAAATTCATTTTTTTCTCAAATAATGTAAAAAAAGGTGGACTAATATTTCAAGTTGAACTCCCCATTTACTTTTTCGTCACATTTTAAAGTTTCATAAAAATTTTGCACTATTTTTTATTTGTTGCTATGTTGCCGAACGTTTCAAAATCTCATAAAAATTTTGCTCTATTTTTGATTTGTTACTATGTTGCCGAATGTTTCAAAATTTTATATGATTTGAGGATAAAAATTTAGCCCATTATTTATATTTTCGTCATTGCTATGTTGTGTCACGTTTTAACATTTTATAAAAACTTTGCTCTATTTTTTATTTGTTACTATGTTGGCGAATGTTTCAAAATTTTATATGATTTGGGGATAAAAATTTAGCCCCCAATTTATTTTTTAGTCATTCCTATGTTGTCTCACATTTTAAAATCTCATAAAAATTTTGCTCTATTTTTTATTTGTTACTATGTTGCCGAATGTTTCAAAATTTTATATGATTTGGGGATAAAAATTTAGCCCACAATTTATTTTTTAGTCATTCCTATGTTGTCTCACGTTTTAAAATTTCATAAAAACTTTGCTCTATTTTTTATTTGTTGCTATGTTGCCGGATGTTTCAAAATTTAATGATTTTAGAATAAAAATTTAGACCACAATTTATTTTTTAGTCTGCTATGTTACTTCCAATTTAAAATTTCATAAAAATTTTGCTCTATTTTTTATTTGTTACTATGTTGCCGAATGTTTAAAAATTTTATATGATTTGAAGATAAAAATTTACCCCATAATATATTTTTTGTCATTGCTATGTTTCAAAATTTCATAAAAATTTTGCCCTATTTTTTACTTATTATTTATTGCTATATTGCCGGATGTGTCAAAATTTTATATGATTTTCAAAAACATATATCGATAACCTGCATTCCCACCTGTCAAAGATATTTAAAAAGTTCTTCAAATTTCAATTCGGACGTCTTTATTTATCACTTTTCAGGTAAAGTGAAAAGCATCAAGGAAAAGTGGAAAAATATAATTTTACAAAAATCAAACAATAAATAATTGTTATCGTTCATGAAATTTCTTGTTTAACTAATGCAATACTTAATTGTAACAAATTATTTTAATTATTCATAATTATATTTTTTGAACAGATAAATTTTAAACTTCTTTCTTTTCTACTTTTAGTGTCTAATATCAGCTTAAAACTTCACAGACATATTTAAATATGCAGGTGTAAACGCTAAAATAAATGAGGAAAATTTCGAGTAGCGGAAGCCCCCAAGACGAAATAAATCAAGTACATTACATTATATTAGTTTGTAATTCAATTCAGGACCTCTCGGTGGTCCTAACAAGAACTCCACTCAAGCATTCGAACTATTATGCTAACCGCAAGAAACAGTTCGATGCATAATCCGGACTTATATAACGAACGCATGCTTTCTCGTAAATTGTTATGGAGTTAGTTATTACCAACATAAACTATGCAAATATATGAACATTACATACAAAACTGTTTAATATCAAATAAATCTTTGGCTTTTTATTACCATAGTAAATTCTAGTTAGTGTTTTGGATGGGTTTATAAATGTGTTTTATTATGATCAATATTTTTTTTATAGTAACAATTTTTATTATTATTAAGATCAAAGATTCGTGATTAGAATATAAATAATAAGTTTTAAGTTATTTAGTTAAATCAACTTTATTTTATTATTTATTATTTAGGGCGCCATCCACTTACCTTTTTTATACAGGGTGGATCCCCAGTTTGTAGCGTCGAAACGAATAAATATATCAAAATAAAAAAAAACTATTTTATTTGGTTCGAAAACTAGAATAATTTCATTTAAACAGAGTGATCCATATTCGAGTAGCTAAAAAGTTTGTGATTTTTTTAAATAAGACACCCTATATATTTTTACATTTTTGGATTATTACTTCAGTAACCACCTTTATGACGTTAATTTATTTAAAAAAAAACAGATGCTGTGTTGCCAAGATATTCAAAGTTTTATGCACTCTGACTAATGCACAGGCTCTTATTTTTTTCTCCTAGAAGAGTCATTAAATTTCAATAACTACAGTGGATTTAGTTGGGACACATAATATACCCTTCGTTTTGTAAAAGTTAACTATATTTTTTAATAAAATATGAAGATAAGATAGAACAAGAAGAAATAGAATAACAGAAACCAAATGTAGAAGAAAATCTAGAAAAGATAGAACAAATTGGAGAAAATTTTTAAAAAGAGAACAAAGAAGATGAATCAAATTCACTTCAAGAAGAAAAAATAGAAGATGTATTAGAAGACTCTGAAGATGATGAAGGTAGACAAGTGGAAATCTAAATGACAATACCACAAGTAGAAATCAGAGAGTCACCATGGAGATCATACACAAAAAGACATTCTGGAAGACTGAATGAAAAATTAGAAGATATATTGCAAGCTATATTAAAAATGGTAAGATAGTGCAGAATAAAATGAAAGAAACAACTAAACAATTGAGAACAGAAATAAAGAAGGATATACAAATATGAGGAGAAGATATAAAGAAAAGTAATGAAGAAATAAAGAGAGAATTTAAAGAAGAAAGTTTAACCTTTCCTAGCTAACATGATTAATTTTAACAAGAAAGCTAACATCCGTCTCTGAAACTGACTAAGAAAAACCTAACTAACAAGTGGAAAAAAATATGACTTGAAATGTTATACTTTAGGGTAAGGTGGTTAAAAAGAAAAAATGGAAAAATTGTACTTGTTAACAAACAAATTCTAGTGGAAAAAAACATAGTATTTTTAAAATGTCTATAATTAAAAACAAACAGTTTCTATGGTAACTAAACTAATTATATTATTTACAAAACATCAGAAAACATTAAAAATAAAAAAAAATTGCACATTCATTAGATATAAACTGGAAACAAATATACAAACTTGGCCTTAAATTTCAACACACTCCTTACAGATAGCAGATAAGTGCTCTAAGCACATGAATTTTTTACATTTATAGCAACTAAATCTGGTCTTCCTACTTTTTTTACTAGAGCAGTAATGACATCGACCATATGTAGATGGTTGATTTTGTACGTTTTCAGTAGTTGAAATGTTATAGATTTCTTAAATCCGCAATCTGGACGTTCTAGGAACCGTATTACAGTTAAAACGCTTTTTTGTATGGTTTTCAACTGTTTTTCCAGTGTTTCTAAAATTATTTTCCTTGGAATTTTTTTGTCGATATTGTTATTTTTATATATAATGTAAGAATTAATACCTGCTATATTCAACAAGCCATAGAAAAGAACTAGAGGCCAGCGGCGGGTAATCCTAGCGCAGTTATAAGCTGCGCATAACTTGTCAACCGTATCCACTCCGCCTTTGGTCTTGTTATAGTCGATTATAATCGATGGTTTTCCTGTTTCCCCATCAATGGAGTCGTCAAGATGCATAGTTGAAAGAAGAAATACGTTTTTTCGTGGTTTAGGGATATACGATACTAAGGTACTTTTTTCTTCAAATGCGAACATAGTCGTCTTTTCGGGCCCCTTTATCATCATATCTGTTGGTATTTGCGGTTTATTCTTTCTCAAAGTACCTATAAGTGTCAGTTTATGCTCTTGGAGAAGAGTATATGCTAATGAAATACTTGAAAAAAAGTTGTCTGTTGTGAGATTCCGATTAGATCCAGAAATTGGTTGGCATAATCTTGGCACCAGAAACATATTTGATGTATTTACATAAAATGGCCCCTTTGGTTGTTGACCAACATATATTTCCATTTTCGCAGTGTAAAACATTTTTGCATCTACTAATGCATACACTTTTAGGCCATATTTGTTGGGTTTCGATGGTATATATACTCGAAACCCACATCTTCCTCTGAATGCACATAACATTTCATCGATTGTTGTATACTGCGAAAGGGAGAAGAATTTTGGTAGGTTATTGTTAAAATCTTCAAAGAACTCTCTAATAGCTGCCAATTTATCATATTCTTGTCTTGCAGGTCTTGTTTCTTTATCGTCCAGACGAATGTTTCGAAGCAAAAATTTAAACCTTTCTAAGGACATGGTCAATCTAAACATTTCTAAACCCATACCGTCTGATCTGAATAGATCAGTAGCATTTTGAAAATTGCTTTTCACCACCAAGATATAATAGCCCCGGAAATGCTTTCAGTTCATCGATATCTGTCGTTCTTGCTGTTCTATATGTTTCCGAAAAATTTTTTGCCACGATATATTTGTTGGTGTAAAGAGCAATATTTTGTAACATTGCATCTGTAATAAATAAACTCCAGATTTTGATTGGTGTTTTTTTATTCTTTGCTTCACCCTTTACTCCCGGTAACTGTGTTACGATATTATGGCGTCGAGTTCTTACATTGGGATATCGGTGACAATGTTTTCTACACTTGGTTCCATCTTTTCCCATCATCAAGGTATGCGAGTTTCTCTTCTCTGTTCAAATGTTCAAAGCTTCCCCTTCCATTTAGTTCGTTATCTGTTATGTCTTGTTCACTGTCGGAATTTTATTCTTGAATCTCAATATGGTCTTCCCCCAAACTTGAATCGCTATCTTCTGCTACGTCTACGTCCGTTTCAACTTCATCAAACATACGTTGTAGTCGTCTTTGTTTTTCTTCATAAGTTAAAGAAGCCATATTTACGGAAATCTTTAAAAACAATTAATAATTAGTACAATTCTTACAAAATTAAAGAAAAATGTAACTTACCACAAAAGTTACACCACAACTAACATCCGTCTCAGAGACCGAATGCTTAATAAAACGCGCTACAACAATTCACCTCCGCTGTGATTTTGATACTGAGTCCACTAGCCCTAGAAAATCAGCTATTGAGGATGGCCAAGCGCGTTCGCGATTTCTTCGGGAATAATCGAAATTTTCTTAGGTGTCGGTCTCACAGACGGTGTGTTAGCTACGGAAGGTTAAATAAAACTAAAAACAAAAATTTACAAAGAAATAATTGCATAAAGAAGCTCAAGCAAGAAAAGATGAAGTTCAGTTAATTAATGGAGAAATTGATAAAAAATTAGAAAATATATAACTACAAGTACATGATAGTTACGAAAATGTGAAGAATATAGAAGAAAAATGTATAAATGGTACCACACAAATAAATATATTTGATTTAACAAAAATGGAAACAATAATAAAAGAAATGAATGAGAAAAATAAAGAAGAAAAACATGATAAATATACAGAATTGAATAATATTATGGTTGATAATGATGCAAATCGAAACGGAAATAATAAAAAAGAAAAAGACATAGGAGAAAATAAAAGACAGGATTACAATAGGAACAATTATGGTAAAGAACCAAATGACATAATAATGAAAAGGAAATGGATGTATGGGGGATGATAAAAACATGAAATTATATGAAGAAGTTTGAAGAAGGCTAATGAAGAAAATACAGAAAACACACAAAACAAACGATAGAAGAAAAAAGAAGAGATATCAATTAAAAACAAATTCTATTGGCCTGATATTTGAAGACAAATCATAGCAAAGATAGCTGGATATAAAAAAAAAAAAAAAAAAAAAAAAAAAAAAAAAAAAAAAAAAAAAAAAACAAAAAAAAAAAAAAAAAAAAACCGGATTAAGAATATAGGAAGTCATAAGCAGGATTAAGTTTTAGATAAGGCATAACATATTAAAGGCAGTCTAAATTATTGTAACAGAATTAAATATAATAAAGGGGTTTAAAATTTTCTTACATTTTCTACCAAACTTGTAGAAAATTAAAGAAAATTTTAGGGGATGTTGTAATAAAATGTATTTTAAATTAAAAGATAAACATCCGGTAGATATTAAAAATTAAAAAATTAAGACAGGAATATAAAAATATTGGTCGTCAATTTTGATAATAATTGGAATTTAAAAAAATATGAATGTCAACATAATTAAAAGATTTTCGATTAAAAAAAAAAGATTCTATAGAGAAATTTTTATGAAGGAGTAATTAAACAAATTTTCATTAAAGAAATAGAAGAATAGGCAGGTTCGACATTTTTCTTATTTTTTTGATTTTACCTTAAATCAAGAGATTTTGTTATTTAAAAATTATGAAAAAAATTTGAGAGCATAATATTAATATATACGTCCGCTGTAAGCATTTTAAAATCAAGGATCGGCGAGAGGGTGGAAAACGTACCTGTGCGCGAGACTAGAACCGTGGCCCGCTGATGCACTGTATTCACGATACACTCTCATCGTGAATACAGCGCAGCAGCGGGCCAGGTGCGAAGCTTTCATGGCTACTGACGTCACACGGTCTAGTCTCGTGCACAGGTACGTTTTCCAGCCTCCTCGCCGATCCTTTATTTTAAAATGCTTTTAGCGGACGTAAATATTAATATTTTGCGCTCAAATTTTTTTTGATCGTTTTTAAATAACAAAATCTTTCGATTTCAGTTAAAAAAATGTCGAACCTGCCTATTATGAATTTATTTGGACTAATGGTAAAAAATATTTTTCAACAATTTAGGTAGTGTTATTGTAATACTAGGCATATTTGGATAATCAATATTTAAAAGAATCTTAAGTTGTTCGTGTAGCAATAATATTTTTTTTTATGTTAAAGTATGAATGGTGGTATGAATGTTTAGTTTAGTTTATTATAGATCTTAAAATTGCTAAATAATTAATAATAATTAATAAACAAATTGGACAATTTGTTTATTTATTACCATATAGTTATATAAAAAAACTATAACCCACAATCCTGAGATAGAAAAAATTAAAAAAATATATATATAAAACAACTTGATAATTTTAAATTTGAGCGACCAATATATCATTACAATATATTAACCAGAAGAAGTATATATAAAAACATTTTGAAAATTCTCACAATAATTGTTACACATGACAAAGCTCATGAAGTAAAAAATTTTAATAAAAACTTTTAATTAGCAGGTTATTAACCTAATAATATATAGATTATTACACGATCACGTGTTCTTACTTTTACAAAATTGATAAATTTTAATTAGTTAACAAACAGCACTAAATTTTTCATCCATATTAAATTAGGTTATGTCTAGTATGAAATTCCCTCGCAAGTACAAAATAAATATTTTGTCAACAGCTAAAAACTGACATATCCAATAATTTTTCACGTTTATCCTATATTACACCTTCTTATACCCTATTATTCCTAAAACAACGCCATTGATGTGAAAATCAATACATACATAGCGGAATTAAATAAATAAAAGCCATAAAGAGGAATATCCAGACGGAATATCAACAAATAAAAAGCTTTTTCCGTACGGTTCTTTGCGAATGTAGACATTAGAGCTAACGTGGGGAATCGTCTTGTCCTAAATTGCCCGTAAAACGGACACAATTTCGGTGAGAGAGGCAAAATGGAGTGAACTTTATGTCGGTTGATATAATTCCAGTTGTTTCCCGGTGAAAATCAAATGACCGAAAACAGTTTATTCTTTCGGGTTCATTTTGTAGCGGAATTTTCATAAAAAATCCATTTACCATTATTCTATTTTCTATAGTCTTTTTGAACCATAATTTATACAATAATATTGCTTTAGATAAATGCTACTACTTTCATTTATTTTAAAAATTAAAATCTTGTTGAATCTTCATTATTTAAATAATTCTCTACACTGCTATTTACCTGCTTTTTACGCAAAAATAAGTGTCGAGAAACCACTGAGATTCATTCACCAAGTGGCGAGTCGTTCACAAACATTGAATCTGAAAACACTAAAGCAATTAATGCAAATCCAATAATCGATTATGAGTTGTAAGTTATATAGGTCAGTCGCGATTTATAGTGAAGTTATATCATGTTAAGAGTTCTCAGAGAGGAAATAGCCCTAGTAGTCTAATAGTCAGTAGATAGAACGTTCGTTAACTTTAACGATTCTATAACTAATGACAATGACGTTTAGATTGTGACAATTGTACCAGAAATCAACTTGTAAAGTTTTATTCTAAACGTCATCGCCTTTACTTACTGAATCTTTAACGTTAAAGGACGTTCTATCTACTGACAGTAATATTGATGCCAAGTGGTTACGACTCAACCGTTGTTCTATTTACTTCAAAATTAACTTAAGTCTATAGATCTGAAAGACCATTTATACTAAATACAGCTATTTTAAAATGATCTCGATCATCGAATTCACTTTTGTCAAAAATACAATAAGTAGAATAGCTATGACAGTTCTAGCCCACTTCTTATGGAAATTAACATGAGAAATCGCTAAGGTCCATTCTGGTAATTCTTGGCTAATTCAAGGTCACTCGTGACGTAATCAGACCTAACTATGCACATTACTGCGCATTATTATCCACGTGACCTTTGACCTTAGAGAAATCGTTTGTGAAATAAAAATCGTCGGAAGAACCCATTAATTTTTGTATGACATCTGTCAAACTTCAGTGTCACCGTCAAAAAATAACAGATGCAATATGTCACGGAATTGGACATGCAATATATCATTTAAAATCCCTTGAAAAACTCTATTCAGAACAGTCAAAATTATATCTCTAACTATCACCTGTCAAAAATAAAAAATGTCAAAATTTGAAACTTTAACATTAAATATCTGAAAAAGTATTTGTGGATATTCGTCGGGAAAGTTGTTGTAAATGGTGTGGATTATTATTTACCTACCACACATTTACTTGGATTGTCACTCAAATCAAAAATTAGCTGTCCAAAGTCTTTTTTCGTTATGCGTAATTTTGGCGTTTGGTTCAGGTCTCGGATTGTTTCTAACGCCACTTTTATTTATAGTGGGAAGGTCATTTGCTCCTGGCAGCGTCAATGAAGAAATAAATACTCCAGAAATACTTGCCCTGAGTACCTGAATAACTGCTGCTGAAATGTTAATATAAAACAAAAGATAACAAAAACAGTTAGTAAAAAATAAACATTTTATTAATATCAAAATTATCGCAGAATATTATGTACAATGTAGCGTGGAACGGGGAAAGGAATGTAATAAACAAAAAAAGAAAGCAATACGCTAAGCGGTGTGCTTGGTTGATTCTCTAGACTAAAGAGCAACACGGGAACGTTCTACGGTTCGATAAATGACTACTACTACTGGTGATGAGTATACAGTAGTAATAAGTGATGAAGCAATGTATATAGGTGACTAGCAAAGCGTACACGGAAATTATATATCGGCGGGCAGAGTTCTATTTTATATCCTTATTGATTTCCCCAACTCTAATTCTGACTGACAACAACCCCCTGAAATATCTCAGCTCAGACCGCCTTCCCTCAATTTTACCGATTGTATATTATTTTGCACCTAGACTACTCAAAATGTTACCAGATTATATTAAGGATATTAATGAACTTCCACGTTATAAATCCTCTATAAAAAATTGGTTATCAGTTAATAACAGATATATTTTTAATTTAAATGATTTAAAGTATATAAAATAATTTTAATATAAATTGTGTTAAAACAACCGTTTGGTACCTCAGAAACTTTAAACCTAAACATTAATTACATGATTAAGACTCTAACTCCCGATTATGTCTCTAATCTCCGATTATGACTTATAACCCGATTATTCTATTTTTTATGTTCTTTATCGTTGTTTTTTATAATATATTGTATATAGTACATTTAAGAATTAATCACGCATACTAGCATACTCGCACACAGGTTTTACAATGCCTCAGCGATTTATCAATGTTTATTCTTTATAATTACCATTGTTTAACTTTGCAGCTTTATACTTAACATTGTATTTATGAAATATGTTTTATATTATATATTTATTTAATTTTATTTGAATAAACAATATTATTATTATTATATATAGATATATATATATATATATATATATATATATATATATATATATATATATATATATATATATATATATATATATATATATATAAAAATTATCGCCCATTACATCGTCGACGGACGGAAGCCATGTAAAATGACTCAGCTCAGGCCGCTTCTCGCCCATTATGAGAAATATTGTCTACTATATCGTCGACAGATGTTAGCCTTCTGAAATGTCTCAACTCAGGCTACTTTCTCACGATTATATGGAATATTCTCGATCCCAGTTTATACAATATAATGCTTACTATATAGTGAATATACGGGAGATCCTGTAAAATTCTTCAACTTAGGTTGCTTTTTTTTATAGTCAATAGAACGATAGACGTTGCGATTAAATTCAACTTTTCTTGTCAAATTAATCAGCTATCAGCTGTTATGATGTCATACTTAGGTTTCACATTAAAACTGGATCTAAAGGTAATATTTAAAAAAAAAGAATTCAAATATTAAAAAAATACAATAATAGATGATATCAATATGCAAATATTCATTGTCTGTCAATCTCAAAAATAATGCATGCGGTATACACATTTTTGACTTTTATCATAAATCTTTCAGGTTTTGTCATTTATAAAATGAGAATGTCAAACAAAATTTTCCAATGAGTAATATCCTAATAAAATACATCCAAAGGTCATTTCGACTATTAAAGCGTAACAATATACCGTTCGTAAAATTTTCCGACGATGGTAGCAAAAAAAGAACTCCAGTGGTAGAAATCAGCGTAGAAGATCTAAAACTATTAAAAGAAAGAATTAGCAAAATACGAAGAAAAGCGCTACAAAAGGAACTTAAGAAATCTGAAGATAAACGATCACCCAAGAAAGGTGATGAACATGAAACTAAATAGAAAAAAGTTTTATAAATAATGATATAAAGAACTATAATTAATATCATAGTTTTAGTCAATTGTAATTGTTTTAGTCAAAGTTTCGTTTAATTTTGTGGCACTCATCCAAATAAATCAGCCATTCAATAAGTATGTAGTTTTATCTGCTAGAAAATAGCAAGCTAGTGTTCAAACAGGAAGGAACCACCAAATCAAGTTATCTAGACGGTTGACTGAGACAAGGTATAAGAAAATTAGGCAAAAATCATAACTCTTGGGGTTTTTTCTCTTATGTTCAGTATTGCTGAAGGATACACTAAATTTTTGTCTCTGGAAGATGAAATTCTGAATAGTTTGAAGTTGTTGAAACTAAATTTGTACGGTGAGTGTCTCTCACCAGGAACGAAAGATTTGGAAGATCATGCTGAGGTTTTTTTTTTGTAATTTTGAACACTATTTTGCCTACCAGTAATCGATGATATTGCTTTTTCCAGTTTGAATAATACATTGGGATTAGGATTTATCCTAAGGCCTCTCTAGAGATATCAACTGTAATATCGAGCTTCAAAGGAAGTTTTTACTTATAACAGGTGTTTACAGTTTAACATTCATTTTAACTATTTTATATATATTGATTTATTTCTCGTAAAGCACACGTCATAACATATAATATAATTTACAATTTGTATGACCTGCATTTGCCTCAGGTTGCAGTTATGCGTGATTTGATAGATCCTTTTCCTTTTGGTGCCATAATCACAGTGTGGAAAAGGTACCATGATTCTTCCTTTTTTTCCCGGGACCGTTCTTTATCAAACAGATTCACTGGAGCCTCGTTGGCTTATAGGGAAAAATCACGTACCGCGAAATGGCACTGCAAAATGACAAAATGTCGGATTGAAATGTGAACAACAAATATTCTTACTCTACTTGCTCATTTTGCACATTGTAAGTTCTAAGTGCATTATCTCCTTTGGATTTTTGCCTGATGCTGAAATAAATAAAATATTACGTAATGAGAGTGATTAGGTTTTTTTTTAAGTTCATTCTTACCAGTTTCGGCCACTTCTATATTTCTCATTAATTTTTGAATATTGATAATTATCACTGGAAAGTTCTGACCAGGAAAAGATCCGTTTTTCAAATGCTTTCTCTGTGTTGTTGAAGTCATATTAATAATAACAAATAAATTAGTATAAATGGAAAACTTACTATGAAACTTACCACTAAAAAAATCATCATTTCCAAAGTGATTGCTGCAAACCAACTTATACTTTGAGATAGGTTTTCCTTTCCAAGATATTCTTCCATTTCTTAACTGCCTTGGTATTCAAAGGAAATTTATGTAGAAAAATAACAGAATTGTCGTGTGTAGAGCATTGTGGAACAAATCACATTTTTCGTGATCTTATCTCTATATCATTTCTTCCAATTCTTTGTATTTTTAGGTGCTCAGAGGAAATTTGCTGCTCAAAACCCCGATACCAATGCTATATTGTTCGTTTTGGGCAAGCCTACACGTACTCCCGCTACACAGTTCCACATGCCGTGTGAAAAAAGTGGTGGACGGCGGCGAACTCTTTGTGGACGCCCAACCCAGGTGTCTTCAAAATAGTCCATTACAGATTGTGCTTCTGAGGGTAAAATGTTTTCCTCACAAAGGAACTCAAATACATGAACAAATGCTATTACAACTAATAACCGCATTTTCAAAGCAAAATCTGCATCTATTTCATACCTCTTGTTAAGGCTTTCGGATTGAATCTTACGGTTTATACATTATGAAAAATGTAAGAAACACCCCCGATGTCTGGACCGAGGAAATTCTACAGCAATAGCGTTTATCGTTCCAGTTTCAAAATCAGTCATAATCGATGCTGGTGTAACTCCTGGGAGAAGCTCTTTTATTTTCTGGAGTAATCGAAGGTGGGTAACTCTGGCTTTTTCCGGTAGCAAAGAATAGATTAATTATTGGAATAGCTACATTCATTTTTAATCCACGTATTGTATAAAGCTGAAAGAATAGTTGCGGTGCAGTTTTAAACGTACCAGTGGTCAGCTTGGGCTAGAAGTTGGAGATTTCTCCTCGTACAAAACATCAATATCCGGTCTTCATCAAGTCCTGAATCAAAAATCAAAAAGTCTTCCCCGTTTTTTGTTATTTTATATTCTTGGGGAAAAACAACAGGCGGTGCTGGGGCAACCTGATCCCTGGTTCGTATTTTGCTTATTGTTCTTTTCATACTGCTACCTTCCCAAGACTAGTTGCTGCTATCTGCTAACTCCATTTGATACACCATTTGATATGATGTCTTGTAATGTGGTGCTCTCGTGTTCTTCTGGCGTCATCGCGTATGGTGATCATCACTTGCATTTTTTCTACATGCGCAGCATCACCGAGATGGTTATGTGTTCCAGTTCTTTTAATAACAATAAACGTTTACCTTTTTCACTATATATAGTAAATGAGAGGCAATTAAGGAATTATTTATTTATGAGTAATACAACTTAATAACAATTATCTCAGGTAGTCAGGGATAATTTTAGTAAATGAGAGGCAATTAGGTCACATCCCAGATTCTAATTTTATTTTGGTCAAGATAATTTTAGATAATTTAAGATGTAACCTACTTTATTTTTACTTCAAAACCACAAATAAAAATACACCTGTGAAAATATTGCCCTGCTTAAGAAATAGTACTTAAATGATTTTAGGTAAATTGTTCTTTCGGTGAATTGTTTTTCGGTGAACAAACGCAATTGGTTTATTGTTCACACCTCAAGTCATTCAAACGGTCAAAGATAGATGTCGCCCACTCCGTGATTTTTCCTGATAGCGTTATCTCCCATCTTTTTGTTAACTACACCCAGTCATTTAATCCTGTTCCCTGTACTAGTACGTACAGGTTCTTTTATGACTGTTTGCTGTAGTCTTCTGGATTTAGTTTTGGTTTTCCATATATTCTTGGTCTTCTCTGATCTAATGCCTCACCATTGTCAGCATTTGAGGTCACCGTTGTATAACCCCACTTTGTTTAGATGTTCTCTTGTGGGAAGGTGTTCCGTGAGGAGCCCTGTGGTAATTCGTAATTGATTCCTACTCATTAAATATAGTACTTTAATGACGGTTTCTAATGAAGTGTTTTTCAAAGCTAGTGGCGGAAGGCTATGAATTTGATACGTTAAAGTTTGTCTAGAACAGATGACTCAGCAAACTTCTCGTTGAGAACGCGTCGGTGTGGAAAGTCAGGAAGGACTTTTTGTATGGTTGTTAACTAAAGTAAAGATCAGGATTGTACTCCTTTTGCCAATCAGCAGATCTAAACGTTTGCTAGATCTTTTACATCAAACACTAAATGTAGATTGATCTTTGGCTTAGCTGGTTAGAGTATCGCCATTAAAGTTGTGGTTATTGTACATGAAGGATATATCAATCAGTGCTGCATTATCAATAACTTTTCGTAGGTAGGTGGTAATATTATATGTTCGGTCATAAGTTACTGCTAAAATTTTAACTGCCGGTATCATTATTCTTACATGAAGCTCAATTGCATTATAGTAGCGTGTGTGAGTCGGACGAACATGGAAATATTATTCTACCCCTCAAAATGGCCAAAAACCACCCCATAGAGGGGTAAACACGCTTCAAGAGGTTTCCCTGCAAAGAAATACAATTTCCCCCCGTTTTCGAAGATACTGAGCATGGTGGTTATGTTGAATATCGGTTCCGACCTCTTAAAACTCACCACAGGCCAATATTCGCCCCGAAAGGAGTGAATTTTTATATATTTTTAAATATCAGCGGAAAACATATTCCTAACCGTTTTCAAGGATGCTGAGCACGGTGGTGGTATTGGATATCGCGTCCGATCCCTGCAAACCCCTCCACCGACCTATTCTCGCCTTCCGAGAGGATAACTTTGTTTTGGCATTTTAGCGGCAGATATATTTCTCTCCCGACTTCAAGGATTCTGTGTATGGGAAAAATAATCGCATTTCTCTTCTTGGTTGTAACGGTCTTTATTTACCATCTAGCTGGAACAATATAATCATATACTGACAGCAGGTTTTATTTGGTGAAATTTGAAGTCAAGCACCCACTTATTGGATAGCAATGATGAATTTGTTTAAATAATAAAAGCTATATTGTAAGCTCTCGTAAAAGCCTTTCTAAGTCCGCAAGCTACTTAAGGTAATGAAGCAATACACGTCAGTACGGATTAGGAAGGTTAGACTATTCTATTACTGATGTATGTGGAGACGTTGTAGTGCCCACAGATTAATGGTGGGATGCTGTACACGCTTCACGCTTCACTCTCTTCGCGGGTAAATTTAAATGTGCAGGGTCCGTAACAAAAAGGAGATAAAGTGATTGATGGGAATTACAGGGATTGGACGGGTTGAAAAAAATATATCCACCCTTTACCGTATTCAGCATCCTCGAAGACGTGGATTAGGATATACATTTGCCGTGGATATAAAAAACTTCACCCTCTCGAGGGCGAATATTGGTCGGTGGAGGGGTTGGCAGGGATCGGACGCGATATCCAACACAACCACCGTGCTCAGCATCCTCGAAAAGGGGAGGAAATTGTGTTTCTCTGCAGGGAAACCTCTTGAAACAAGTTTAACCCCTCTAGGGGGTGGTTTTTGGTAGTTTTGAGGGGTTGAGCATCCCCAAAGTGAAATTTTAACGCTAATTCTAATTACTAATACAACACCAAATTCTACACCACCTTTATAGAGAATTATGCATAGATAAGCGCCCACGATACTCGACTATACCCATGTCCCTGTCGTCACAGCGTAACCTTTCTTAACCTTGACTTTAACCCATGATAAAAGCATCCACGCTGTGACGTCATTGGTTACGGGCCGCCGCCCACACAATCTCTTATCTAAACCGGATGGAGTAGGAACGATATAGAATAACTACTATCGTGTTCAGCATCCTCGAAAACGTTGATAGGAAGTACTCTTGTCCCGGCTGAAAATAATTCCATTTTTCGGCCTTTTTTCCAATTCACACACGCTACTAATATTTAAATACCAGGTCACTACGTTAATTTATAAAAAATTGGCATTTCTCTCTGGTTATACGCTTTTCATACTTATTTGACAAATTCGGATTGACGGTTCAATATTTCAAAACTTTTGGTTCAGAAAAAGCAATAAAGTTGTCACTAAACCTTCAGATAAGATTTTAAATTGTTAACAGTTCTTAACCTGTTGCAGTGATATAGGGTAGAGGCACCACTTATGGCCACTACCCCACTTATGGCCAGTTTACTGTAATTGGTGGAATAATAAGCATAGCGTGTATCCACCAATGAGTTTAAAGCTGCTGAAAGGTCTAATAATACCATAGTAAGTGGGGACAGTGACAGAAACTTATCTAACCCATACTTTAGTTTCATTGTGGCAGTTTGAGTGGCAGTGCATTGAAGGTGTCAAGAAAACTAACGAATTTTATTAAGAAATTGTTCTGAATTAATCTTTGTGAATCGAGTACTAAATGTTAATTTATCTGCATTTGAGGCGATAGATAAGGTAAATAGATAGTTTTTATTGTATATTTTTTATTGTTCGTCACAATTAATAGTTTTTTGGCAGATTTTAGAGGGTGGCCATAAGTGGAATCTAAAAATACACTAGTTACCCACATATGGCCATAATGCTGGCCCTAAATACATAAGCAAAATCCACTTTTGGCCAGTTTACGTTTCTACCGATTCAACATGTTTCAGATAAATATATTTTATTTATTTTAGTGAAAATGTCAAAAGCACCGAAGAAAAACCATAAAAGCAGAGTAGAAAAGTTGAGTAAAGCGAAATTTCAGTACTCACCTACAAAAGTAAATCTTGCTTTAAATTCCATAATATCTGAGGGAATGCCTATGGCCACAGTAAGTCATAACTTTAATGTACCGAGAACTACTTTGCGTAATAAAATATCCGGAAAGTCTCCAAGATATTCAAGGCACTGCGGATTCGATTCTCACTTGGGAAAAGAGACTGAAGACCGCCTAGTCGAATGGATATTAAAATGTGCGAAGATGGGATTTCCAATAGACAAAGACGGGCTCCTGACTTGAGTACAAAAACTTGTTCGAGAGGCAAATATTCAGACTCCTTTTGTCAATGGTCGTCCTGGCAATAAATGGTACTACAGCTTCCTTAATAGACACAAACAACTTTCTCAGAAGAAAGCCGAATACATTCACGGTGGTAGAGGCGCAGTAACTGAAGAGAAAATCCGTAAATGGTTCGACGAGATTCATACGACTTTAAGCGATATCGATGCAACCAGTATATTAGAAAATCCGCAAAGGATCTTTAATATGGATGAAACATGTTTCGCTTTAGCACCAAAAAGTGGTATTATAATTGGACCGCGAGGAAAACACGTCTATGATGAACGAACCTCATCAGATAAAGAAAATGTTACTACGCTTTTCACAGCTAATGCAGAGGGAAAGTTTGGTCCTCCGGTTACTATTTTCAAATACGACCGGATTCCATCAGCTGTCTGTAAGGCATCTCCTAAAGGTTGGGGGCTTGGGAAGAGTGAAAAAGGCTTCTGCAGTATTTTACAATGTACTCCCTTATCCTCAACAAAAGGAAACGGACTCAAAGAGAAAGAGGAAAAAAGAATATATACCAAGTGTTGTCACATCTGATAAATGGGTGGAGTATCATGAAGTAAGTGAGAGAATTAAAAGTGAAAAGGAACAACAAAGGCAAGAAAGGAAGCTGGATAGAGAGCAGAAAAAACAGATGAAGGTACAAAAAGAAGGCGAAAAACTCAAACAAAAGACAACAAAACTTAAAAAACAAAACCTAGAACCAGGCTCTTCTTCAGAAGAACAGGAAGACTGGGAGGAAAGTGGTAGCAGTGAAGACGATATTGACTTTATGGAACCTGAACAAGAAAACATTGAAATGTTCGGTACCAATGATCTGCAATTAGGAGATTTTGTACTTGTAACATTTAAACTATTGGGTAAAAGATCGACGACAACGTATAGATATGTTGCAAAAATTTTAAATTTCCTTTCATCAGAAGAGTATGAGATACAATCTTTTAAAAGTGCTAATGAAGAGAAGACTGTGTTTTATCCTATAGAAAAAGACGTTAGGAGCATAGATAAAGGTGACATTTTAGCAAAACTACCCTAGCCCGTTGTCCAGGAACAAGGCAGAAAGCGTAAAACAATTTTTTCAGGACAAGTAGACATTTACGAACAGATATGAATGCCATTTAATGTGTATTACTTAGTTTTGTTACCAGAAAGTTATTTTGATTTACTTACAATTATGTAGTTCAATAAATATTTAGTTATATAGCAATACCCAATCAAGTTGTATCTCTATTTTTAAACAATTTTTGGGTGGCCAAAAGTGGGGAAAATTTATGGTCAAATGTAGAAACAGATGGCCAAAAGCGGGGATTTTTGTAGGTAAAAATAGAAACCGTTATAATATTTTTCATTTTACATTAAATCTTTAATATCAGTTGATCTCCTAATAGAGCGGATTCGAAAGCACAAAAGGCGTTGATCGAAAAGATTTTATTCGAATCTTACACTTTTCCCAATAGAAATAGTAGTTTGTACAACAAGTGCGCAAAGCGTCACTTTTCCCACGAGTGCAGAAGTTTGTGGCACGAGCCGTAGGCGAGTGCCGCAAATCTAGCTAGTGGGAAAAGTGCTTTGCGTACAAGTTGTACACAATAT
Source organism: Neocrepidodera transversa (assembly GCA_963243735.1). Classification (NCBI taxonomy): domain Eukaryota; kingdom Metazoa; phylum Arthropoda; class Insecta; order Coleoptera; family Chrysomelidae; genus Neocrepidodera; species Neocrepidodera transversa. The sequence goes on from OY725347.1 coordinate 9,600,983, forward strand.
TTTTTCTACAACCATATTTATTAATAAAAAAATTACTATTGAATACAGAAAAATTAATTTGTTTATAATTTATAAATTAAAATAACTAATCAAATAAATAGTTTACTTACTTTTAGTTTCAATTTCAAATTTGAACTTCCAGAAATTCACTATAATGTTAAACTGTCAAAAAAAGTTGACAGGTCATAGCTGTCTGTGTTTGACATTTCCGTGGGGAAAAGTGCCATAACGCGTACTTTTCGCACACTAAATTATTACTTTTCCCACGGATATCAAATAAATTAAGAAAAGGCCTGTTTTGCGTATAAAAATTTGTATAGAAAAGCGTGCTTTGCATAGTGGTTGTAGAAAAAATAATTTAAAAGTTCTTAAAGTGGCCATAAGTGGTGCCTCTACCCTATAATTCAGTTAAGTATAGTGTCGGTTTGCATTGAGAAGCAAATCTTAGTATTAATTTCCTGATTGTCAAAAGAATTTCTTATCCCACTTTTTACACGCTTTTAAGGTCCCAGAGTCCGAAAATACAATAAAAAAATTCTCTCCTGTTATCTGGATGTCTGTCTGTCTGTCTAGAATGGAAGATCTGATCGTATTCCGGTTTTCACTTTACTAGTTTTCCAAGAATAAACTCTATTGAATTTAAGCAGGATCGAACCGACCCGGTTCAAATTTTTAAAACTTTTTCTAGTCACATCATATATGATATTACCCTACATATATGTGAGAAGTTTGGGCAGGATCTCACAAGCTATTCATGTTTCTTAGAGTAAAAATTGTTCGCTCGATGGGCCAAAGTCCTGATACGGTGTACCACAATTTAAGCATCTCTAGATTATTTTTTATTGGACATATAAAAAAAACAAATTTTACTTCTCAATATAAACCGACACTATGCATCTCTTTTTGGTTTTACAAAAAACTGTGTAACTCTGTACAGTTACCAATTATGATATGTAGTAGGCAGGAGTTCAAAAGCTATAATCTGATTGCTGTAGTTTTTTATATAAATATTATTTTATAAATAAATTTACACAAAATAAACAGATAGAAAACATTTTTATTATCCCACTTCAGAAGTTTTATTTATTTAATTCAGCTTCCTATATATGTATTGATTTGCTGTCAATAACAGTGTTTCAGGAATAATTGGATACAACTGTAAAATACGGTAAAAATGGAAAATAATGGATATTAGATATACTGTTAAAATATGGTTTATTTTTATCTCTGAAACGCGAAATTGTGACGGGCACTTTTATTAGAAATAATTTTCTACTAAATTTAAATTTGTATCAAACAAAATATTTAGTTATAATCGCAATTAAAAATCCATGTGATTAATGTACATGGATATTTTGTTATATCAAAAATCAAAAATAATACAAATGTTAATTTAAAATTAAATTTCAATAGGAAACATTATTTAAAATTTGATCCGGCCAACTTGATCCGGCCAACTCGATCCGAAGACAATTCGACACGAGCCGGGACAACTCGATTCCGAGACTACTCGATCCCAATTTTTTATGATATTGTTAATTATTATGTTAAAGATACTTTACTCTTGCTCAAATTTCATGTCATGGAGAAAATAGGGAAAAATAAGTGCAGATAGGGACAAAAATAAAAAACAAGGAAAATAGGATAAAATTATGTAAAACAGGAGAAAATGGAATGAAATGGGAAAAATGGAAAATATGGAGAAAAATAGAGAAATAAAGAAAAAACAGGTGAAAAATATATAAAAATAGAAAAAAAACTGTAAAAAATGGGAAAAAATTCAAATAAAACCGGAGACAAAAAGAAAAAAATCTTAAAAAATAGGAAAACATATATGAAAATAGTGAAAAATAGAAAAAAATAACGTAAATAGTAAAAATAGGAAAAATAGATATTTATAAGGACGAATAGATAAAAACAGAAAAAATATTAAACATCAGGAAAAACAGTAGGAAATAGGATATATATGAAAATTTGATAAAATAGGGAAATAATAGGAAATAATGGAAAAAAATAGGAAAAAACAGACAAAAATTAGAAATAATGGAAAATAATAGGAATAAATCGTGAAAACTGAGAAAAAACATGAAAAAATGAAGAAAATAGGGAATAATAAGTTAAAATAGGGACAAATAGAAACAAACAAATGAAAATAATGAAAATAGGATAAGGAAAACAGGAAAGATATAGAAAGAAATTGGAAAAATGGATAATATGGAGAAAATAGAGAAAAATAAAAAAAATAGGGGAAATGTACGGAAAGATAGGGGAAAATAAGGAAAATTCGCGAAAAATAGTGAAAATTCGGGAAAATGGGAAAAAATAAGAAAAAATTAGAAAACTATGGGTAAAATAGAATAATTAGATATCAGTAGAGAAAAATTGGGAAACATTGGAAAATAGTAAAAATAGAAAAAAATAGATAATAATAGGGATAAATACGGACAAATGGTGAAAAAAAGGAAAAAAACAACAAAAAATAGTAAAAATGCTAAAAATGGGAAATGTAGAGAAAATAGGGAAGATATAGGGTGAAATTTCAAAAATTAGAAAAAAACAGGAAAAGATACAAAAAAACAGAGAAAATTAAGGGAGAATAGGAAAAAATAGCGATAAATAGGGAAAAAATGGGATAACATGGAAGAATAAGAAAATGTGAAAAATAGGTAAAGAAAAAGAAAAATATAAAATAATAAGAAAAAATAGGAATAAACAGAAAAGAAATAGAAATAAAAGGGAAAACAGGAAGAAATCGGAAAAAAGTCAAAAATGGGGAAAATTGTGGAAAAATATTAAAAAGTGGGGAAAATAGGGAAAATAAGTAAAAATAAAGACAAATAGAAACAAATAAATGAAAATAAGGAAATTAGGATAAAATAATGGAAAACAAAAAAAAATATAAAAAGAAATAGAATAATAGGAGAAAAAATAGCGAAATATCTAGAAATTGGGGAAAAAATAGGGGAAGACAGGGTAAATAAGGAACATTTGCTAAAAATAGTGAAAATTCGGAAGAAATAGGGAAAAATAAGAAAAAATTAGAAAAGGATAGGAAAAATTAGATGTAAATAGAGAAAAATTGGGAAACAATGGAAAATGGTGAAAAATAAGAAAAAATAGTAAAAATAGAAAAAAATAAATAATAATAGGGACAAATACGGAGAAATACGGAAAAAATGAAAAAAACAATAACAAATAGGAATAAATATAAAAAATAGGAAACATAGAGAAAAATAGGTAAAATATAGGGTGAAATATAAAAAAATTGGGAAATACACAAAAAACATGAAAAAGCGGGAAGAATAGGGAAAATAGGAAAAAACTATAAATACACATCTTCACAGATAGATTTTTTGGAGGAAAATCAATTTTCGCCACGTTTCATGACATTTTAAATCATTTAGAGCAAAAAAATTTTTTGAGATTTTTGCACGATTTTAATACTACGGTTTGCCCTACTTCACCAGAGGTGACGTGTGGGCGGGCCGTAGTAATTAACTCTGATACTATATGTGGAGTCTGCGGATATTTTTTTATGTTCTACAAATTGCTGAAATATCATCTAGGTCACGTGGGAGACGATAATTTTTGAAGGCACTGTATAAAATAAATTTACATATCTATTATACACTCTCAAATATATATAAAAAATATTCAATTGTTATAGCAGACTGTATTATTTATGGGTTTTAGCTAATTATTATTAATTAAAGAAATAATTGCTAGAGATAACTTTCATATATTTTATTTTAGTAATTAAGTTTTATAATTTTATAATGGGTAAAATGCTACCTATAATATATATTACGAAATTCAATATAACGCACTAAAATTTAGATTTTTTACTAATAATTACTTACAAAACTCATCAATTCTTTCTATTATTTATTATTTAATTACACATAACAAGTAACTATGTAGAAATTGGAGAAAGGTAAATGCACTATAGCTAATGAAGAAAAACTGTTTATTTGAACACGTAAGAATAGGCCGAGATTACACACATTAACATGTGGGTAATTTCAAAAATTTCCCACACTTTAAAACATTAAACTCGGTTAATTTTACATTAAAAAAAAACTCATCCTAATTAGGACTAACCAAACCAGGCGCGGCTAAAAGCAGTCTTACATGAATTTTTTCCTGAAATATAACCTAAAGCAAAATATTTATTTTATTAAAAGAAGTCTTCACTATCTAAATATAGCCTGTGTTTAAAAAAATATTAAAAGGATATGTGTGATTCGATGGCCGAGCCCACTGCACCACTATCGGGCAGTATGTCATGCTACTACTATAGCTCATGATTAAATTTGTTTAAATTTATTTTTTAAGCTAATCAGGTTTGACCTGGGTCCATACATTTTACCAAAATCGTATTATATCAAACAGTCTGTTTAACAAAATTTAATGTTTCAAACCATCATAACAACAAAATCTTACTTCTTCAGAACTATATTTAATCAGAATTTAATAAAGCAAAATGGAAACTATCAAAATGAAAAAAAAACAAAATGGCAAATCGTCAAACCAACAAAATGACAAATTTATAATTTATCAAATAATAATTCACCAAACAGGTATTATAACAAAACCTTATTAATTCAGAAAAGTATTAAGTTAAAACTGTATTAAATCAAACCAATAAAACTTCAAAAGGGTACTAAAACAAAATGATATAAAAGTAAAATCGTAAACTGACAAAACAGCAAGAAATCATAAAGCAATTCACCAAAATTTAATCTATCAAAAGTCCAAAATATCAAAGGAGTAAAAAATCAAACAAGTAAATTAACAAAACCGTAAAATATCAAACGCTGCTTGCCATGTGTCCTTCAACAAAAATCTTGGACGATATGAATTTTAATGGTACTTTCTAGCTATACGCGAGTAAGAAACCTACAATAGATTTTAGGGTTTTAAACTAACGGCACATAGATGGCCCTGCCGGGAATTTAATAGAAATTTAATTTTTTAAACGTTTATATTATCGCTGACCGTAAAATAATTTTTAAAGTATCTACCACGAATTGAGAATTATCTTATCTACAAGGACAACGTGTACACTATTTCACAGAGATAGCATGGACCTGTTATTTTTTTTGTTTTGACAAATGGTTTTTAATTGTTGTTAATTGTTAATATGTTACATCTTTATATAGACGGAGAACGAGCAGTATCTAAAGTTGCCAAAATCGGCAATTTCCGAAAAAACTCATATTTTATGGAATTTTTTTAATTTTGAATTACCACCACACATCTCTCTTAGTTTAAGTCCGATTCAATTGAAATTTCTAGGAGAACCAATTTAGACCTTTGTTATCACGACTTACATGACAGAAATGAAAAAAAAATTACGTGTCACCAGTACTTTGTTTTTAAATAGTTGGTGACAAGAAATTTGGTAAAAATACAGCAACAAATACTCGATCGAGAAAACTTTTTTGGTTTTAAAGATAAATATATATAGTAAGCGACAAAGTTGTAGCCAAAGAACCAAGCAAAGTTTTTTATTTCAGTGTTTTTTTTATAACTTACTTACTTTTCTAGAAAACGGTGCTGCAATATATAAGACCGTAGCGTCGCGTCAAAAAATAAAAAGTTCGGTTGGCGCGCGTATGGGGATAAAATAAATGTCCCTTAAGCTAGCAGAGCAAAGTCAGCAGAATACAATAGTTGTTATTTCATAGTTAAGTGTAAATAAAACGCAAATTTAATGTAGTAATTAAAAATGTAACGCTCCTTTAGAAAAGAAAAAAAATCGGTTGTGTCGCCCCAAAACTACGAATACTTTATCAGATATTTAATGTTAAAGTTTCAACTTTTGACATTTTTTTATTTTTGACAGGTGACAGTTTGGAGAAATAATTTTGAGTGTTCTGAATAGAGTTTTTCTAGGGCTTCCAAATGACATATTGCATGTCCAATTCCGTGACATATTGCATCTGTCATTTTTTGATAGTGGTACTTCCGTTTGACAGATGTACAAAAACTAAGGGGTTTTTCCGACGGGTAACCCAAACCCCTATACCAAATTTCAGCTCAATCGGATTAAACGTGTGGCCTCTATCGTGGAAGAATACACACACATATACACACACAGACCGACAGACAGACTTCCATCTGGAAATGGTCTTAATCGTCTAGCTTAATATAAAGCTGGCAGAACACTGAATCAAAAATCGATGAATAATTACGTAATTAATATCAAAAGAATGAGATAATTAAAAGCAAATTAAATGTAGTAAATAAAAATTTAACACTCCTTTAGAAAGAAAAAAACTGTTCTGCTATCTTAAGATAAAGTTAGCAGAATACTGATTCAAAAATTCATTTTAAAGTGGAACTATCTATTGGGTAATAAAACTTATTATTATTATCTAGTAATAAGGGTGGTTTTCAAGCATTTTTGAACTATTGTTCTGCTAACTTTATCTTAAGCTAGCAGAACGTAATACATTATATTAAATAAATTTAAAATATTTATTTAATTTTATACTCCATACCTATTTTTTATCACCACTTACTATGTAGGTATGATTATAGTATAACTATTTTTCATTATTCTTAATAAAATTATTTATAATTTTGACGTTTATTAAGTTTAATTTATATTATTAGTATTCAATCAATTTCGTTCATTTAAACCCTAGTAAGTCATGATGATATATCGATTTTTTATTTTGGCGTAGAATTTTTGACATTTTGAAGTTGACATATTATTAAGTGTTATTTTATTTATGTAACAAGTATGTCGTGTAGCATTAATTAAGAACAATGTAGCAATAATTAAGAACAATTTTACTATTTTATTATTTTACTTTATGCACTAATGCGTAAAGTATTTTATGCACTAGTGCGTAAAGTAGATTGCTTATTTTTTCTTAATACCTTCATATTTTTTGGTAGTAGAAAAAATATTGTATGCGACGAAAGCGCTGAACGGACATGTTGTCAAAAAAACTAAAATCCCGAGTTAAAAGTCGAGATTATATTAATCCCGAGAAAAAAGTCGGGATTATACTAATACCGAGAAAAAAGTCAGGATTAAGAGTTTAGGCAGTTGACGTTAGATTTGACGGCGAATTGTATTAGTGAATAATAATAAAAGTTTAGAAGTATATGGTTATTTGCAACTATCCAATAATAGGTATACGTATAGTATACGAATATACAACAAAGAGCAAGAGGCTAACGACCAGGCGCCGTTGCAGGTCTTACAAGCCCGGTATTATCTTATTGTCCAAACTGTCGGAACAGAGACTGATAATTGATAATATAAAAGAAGTAAGGAAGCGATCCATTTCCACTAAAAGCAGAGGAAATACCATACCGGCTCAAATCAAAGATGTTTCGACTTGGAGAACCCTTCTTACGAGGAAGAGTCGCAGAACTAAGCGTCTGCGAAGGTCTCTAAGGAGAATTCCACAAGGTGAAAGATCGTTAATATATACAAACCGCGGTCTCAACAAGAACCCACCGTGAAGAGGTAAAGAGGCAGCGAACCAGGCGTCGTTAAATTAAGTTGACCTAATTGACCTAACCTAATCAATGAATCTTTATTTAAGTAAATGAATTCAAACATTGGTTAAGAGTTTAAATAAGATGTTTTTATTAGAATGGTTTCCTCTTCTGGTCTGATTGATTATTATTCCTTACCGTAGCTTCCCTCCATATCTTGTTAAACACGGAAATACCAAACATAGAGCAGATAATAGTATATTGTTTAACAAGTGTTGAAAATACCGACTTTTATCTCGGGATTATAATTTTTTGGACACCATGTCCATTCAGCGCTTTCGTATTATGTCAGTTAACACTAACTAACACTCATGGCCACGAAGATAAAATAAATAAATATTCCACTTGAAAATTGCTGCCTTGCGTTCTCAGTTCTCAATAATAGATAACGACTTTTAACTGTAATTCAATATTATCCAGATATTAATTATTTAAACATGAAAAATAACCTATTTTTTTCTTTTCCCATTATTCCTATTTTTAAATCATTTAGAAGTTTTTTTGATCATGTTTAATTAGGTCCAATTAAATGAATATTTTACATAGACTATATACCGGGTGTCCCACTTAACTTTTCGGTGTGAAATGAATATTTTACATACAATATATACCGGATGTCCCGCTTAACTTTTCGACCAGTGTGAAGTTAGCAGCCAAAATATCCGGAACGATCGAAGGATCCAGTGGCGCACACATTTAACATATTAATTTCACTGATTTCAACTACATACTAGTTTGTTACGTAGATCTTGGTAACAAAAAGACAGAAAATACATGTTAACTCTTTATACTCTTGGAAAATTTGCTTCTAAAGGGTAAAAATACTAATTTCAAAGTTTATAACTTCTAATAGCAATTTCATATTTGGACAGGAGATGCATATTGCAACGTACTACATATAGATGATGCTAACATAGTTAGCGAAACGTACGAGTGTTAAAAAGTGTAGTTTTGGTTATTGGTGACGATATTCTTCAACAGAATTATTATTAGTGTCCAAAAAAACCTAAGAAACAAAGATATTTTTAAATTAAAGTATATGCAACCAATAATATTAAATTTATTTGAGCAATCAGTTTGAATTAAAAATACAGATAAGTAACGTTAAAGTATATCATCTCCAATAATTAGTAATATTTGTTTCCATTTTTTTCCTATTTCTTTTGTGTGTGCGTGTGTGCGTGTTAAACAATTTTTATCTTTATTAAATTATTATTTTTTAGTTAAATTTTAATATTAAAAATTTAAAAAATATATTTTTAAATTTTTAATAATTAATTTTATAATTATAATTTTTTTCAAAAATTTATTACAAAAATTGTAAAATTTTTTTAAAATTTTCTAAAAAACATTTAAAATTATATTACGATTTTAAACTAGATAGAATAACTTCTAAAATATTAAAGTTATTGAAATGGGATTTTCACCGTTCCAAAGATAATATAAAACTCTAAATTTAAAATGTATTTTAGTTTCTTAAGATTTAGAATTGTAATTAATATAGCCAAAATAAATAATTTTTTTTAAATGTTTTGCAATTTCGTTTAATCAATAAGTATAAAATAAATGAAAAAAGTAAATAGCATATCCAAAAAGAATCCAAAAGTACTATGTGTGTAAATTATTTCATACTTTTAACATAGGATTTGTAAAAGTTATAGCAAACAAAGAAAAAACTTAAAACAATACAATGGATTTACCCATCAATTATTGACAAAAAATTTGATTTTTTTTTAGTTTTTAAAACTAACTTTATTAATGCATTTTAATCCAGAGAACCTAAAAAAATGGTCTGTTTCCCATTTTGAATATAATTGATTGAGATATTAATTATTTATTGTTTTTAATATTATTCAATAATAGGTTTTTTTTAAGGTTAATATTAATATTAAAACTTATAATAAAAATATCCTTTAATTTGCAGTAAAAAAACTCTATAATTGTGATTTTTTTCAAATTTGTTTTCAAAAGATATTAAAATGGAATTTATAACATTCGATAGGTTATATATATAAATAAATTTAGGAAGTATTTTAGTCTCTTCGAATTTAACATTGTAATTATTATAAACAAAATCAAAAAAAATGTAATTTTTTTGTCATTTTGTTTTATCAAAAATGGTAAAACAAATGAAAAAAGCAAATGGTACATCTGAAAGTGATCAAAATGTACATTATGTGTGAAATATTTTAAAATAATACTGGTAGAAATTATACAAAATTATAAAAAGTTAAAGAAAAAATTTAAAAAAACTTAAACTTTTTTAAATTTTTTTATTTATTATTTTATTAATGTATTTTGTTGCAGAAAAACTAAAATAATCGATTAAACAATTACTTTACTTGGAGTATTCGGAAAGTTGGGTGAGATTACTCCTCATTTTTTAAAATGTACAACAATGAACAAATGTTATGATCAATTTTCTTACATATACAGGGTGTTTTACATTAAGGTTAGGATCCAGAAATAGAAATAGAGAATATCAACTAGTTGATGCTTATATTGATTAAAGGTGGAAAATTATTATTAAGGAAAGAAAATTAATTTTTTTATTTAATTTTTGCCCCCTTATTATCAAAAGTCGTGTGCGGAAATATCAAATATATTCAGTGTAACTGAACGTTTTCTGCTCTTTTCAAATATGTAAATAAAAATATTGATATACAGGGTGTTGTTTCGACTCGAAACCTACTTATTATTTTTTGTAAGGCCGGACCTGTAATAAGATCTTTAGTTATTATGGTAATCGATACCACAGTGGACTAAGAACAAACTTACCAAATATTACAAAAATATACAGGGTAGTTCGTAAGTTATGATTAATTAAAGAAAGTGCCAAAATTATTAAATCACTCTATATCTAGGTTATAAACAAATACAGGTCCATTAAATATAGGTTATTTAAAACCATCTCGGTGTGCGACATCTACCCTTACTGTATCCGCATTTCCAAATGAATCACCCTGAATAGAAGGAAAGTGTTGCGATCATGTTTTTTCCCCTATTTTTCTCCATTTTCAATAATTTTTCCCAATTTTTCTATATTTCCCTATTTCTCTTTATTTTTCCCCAATAATTTCTATTTTTTTTTAATTTTTTTACTTTTGCATATTTTTTCAATTTATTAATTTTTCTCCATCTTTTCTATTTATTCCTATTTTTTTCTAATTTTCCATTGTTTCCTATTATTTCCTGTTTTTTTTACCGTTTTTTTTTTAAAGTTTTTTACTATTTTTTCCGTTTTTTTCTATTTTTCCTTATTTTGCCTGTTTTCCACATATTTCCCTATTACTTTCCCGACTCACCTCTGAGAAGGAAAAGTATTGTGAACGAGCTAAAAAAAAATTTCGACATAAAGAACAGTAAAAATTATATTTCCAACTGTCACCTGTCAAAAATAAAAACTGTCGAAAGTTTAAAACTTTAACATCTAATAACTGATATTCGTCGGGAAAGTTTTGGGGAGACACAACCAAGTGTTTTTCCCTCTTTTGCCTATTTTTTCCGATATTTCCTATTTTGTCTATGTTTCCCAATTTTTTACGTTTATCAATTTTTTATATTTCCATTTTTATCTATTTCCCTATTACTTCCTATTTTTCTCCCATTTTATTTTATTTTTAATTTAAAATGAATTTATGATCACCCTGTAAAATATAAAAATTTAAAATTGGTCTGTGTCTTCTTTAGTCGTTTAGATTGCTAAATTTGGAGTAAACTTTTTTGTAAACAATTTTTTATTAACAATAACTTTAAATAAATGAAATTGTTTAATTTATTCACTTTTAAGTTATTAGTTTTATCAAATGAGAATTAACTTATATCTGATGATTTGTAGAATAGAAATAAGTAAAAGTAAATAAAGTGTTTTATTTAAAAATCTAAATTTGTTATCATTTTCTGCAGTATTGAAAGTAGCTGAAAATCATTAAAAAGTATCCGATATACAAAATTTTATTAAGATAAAATCCCATATAAATAAGACTGATACACATTCCTGTGTCACCCGGTATATCCTCTATTAAAAATTGAAATTGAAACAATCTCAAAAAATAACGTGTCAATAACTTAAAATATTACTTAAACAAGAGGAACTATTTCAAGCAAATTATAAAAATATTTCCATATTCATTTGCAAGTACTTTTTTGTTAATTTATTGTCTTGTCAAAAATCGATTTCATAACTATTTGATTTAATGATTTATACCGTCTCTTTTTCCAATACGAAGTGTAAACGTACATTTTATTTAACAATTATACTATACAATTATTATACCTTAAACAACAAAAGTGATTCATTATTAATTCAAGATCATGAAAAAATGAACAAGAATCGTTTAACTCACGTGTAATGTATGTTGCATAATATACATTAAAGCACAGAAACTTATATCGTAGCGACATCTTAGAAGAATACCCGCGTTCATATGTGTAATGTATGTTGCATAACGATAAATAATCTTGTTAAATTGTATCCCCACATATAAGGCGATAACTTAGATTTGGCAACATCCGTTTGATTTTTTACGGTTTTGATGCTTTACTATTCTGTCTCTTTCTGGTTTTGACTCTTTACATTTTGTCTCATTATTTTTTGATGTTATACGGGTTTGATCGATTGGCGCTTTGATAAATTGGGATTATGATAATATAGCGTTCTGTTTTAATACTATTTTGAGTTTATAAGAGTTTGATCTATTGGTATCTTGATAAATTAGTGTTTTTATATTTTACGTTTTTGATGTATTAACTATTTGAAGTTTTAACGTTCTGGTTTTTTAGTATTTTGATATTTTATTAATTTGATAAAATATCTATTTGATTCTTTATTATTTGTTTTAATACGATTTGATTTTTTACGGTTTTGATAAAATATAATTTTGCTATTATAGATGTTTGATGTTTTACTAATTTGATATAATAACGTTTTGAAAAAGTATCTGTTTGATCTTTTAAATTTTGTTAAATTGTGCCCTCCCGTTTGACCTGTGGGTAATTTCTAAAATTATCCACAGATAGTCACAGTGTTCGGAATATACAGGGTGGGCCAATTACCTTCCCGCGGTTTGAAAAAAAAACTGTTTTATTTGGTTCAAAAATCCCTACAACTAGAAAATATTTTCATTTATACAGAGATCCATATACGGGCGGCTAAGAAAATTGTAATCTTTTAAAATGACGCACCCTATATATTTTTACATTTTTATATTACTGCTTTAGTGGCCTTTATGACAATATTTTATTTTTTAAATCGGATGCTGTGTTGCCAAGATATTCAAATTTTTATTAAATTGTCTGAAAAATCGCTACATTTTAAAATAATTCAAAAATTAATGTATTTTCCGAATGTGAAAATGAAACTTTGTTTAAAGTTAGTTTAGATATGGATGCACCTCGTCCATATTTCATAATTATTTAAATATGTACAGGGTGTTTATAATATAAGATTAAAATTTCAAAATTGTAATTATAGAAATCTTTGTTTTTTTAAATGAAACACCCTGTATATTATTTAATATTTAGAAAGCCTGGTATGTGGTATGTATAGAAAGCCTGTAGAATAGGCTTTCTAAATATTAAATAATATACAGGGTGTTTCTTTTAAAACAACAAAGATTTTTATAATTACAATTTTGAAATTTAACGCCCTCTACATATTTAATTAATAAGAACGAAAGATTATCCATAGCTCAAATGTGGTCAATTATTCAACGAATTAAAAAAAAAAAAAAAAAAAAACTCCACGTTAGGTTACAATTAGACAAACAACAAATAAGTATACTTACAGTAGAAAATTGAAGAAAATTCAATATGATGGTATGAAAACACGAACCATATTGTAAAATTAATAAAATTTAGTAAAAAAAAAAAGTAAAAATAATTTTAAGGGTAGAGGGTATTGGTTATTTCAACAACAAAAATTTTTTTTTTTTTTTTTTACTTTTTTTTTACTAAATTTTATTAATTTTACAATATGATTCGTGTTTTCATACCATCATATTGAATTTTCTTCAATTTTCTACTGTAAGTACACTTATTTGTTGTTTGTCTAATTGTAACCTAACGTGGTGTATATTTGTATTGTAGGCCTGATGATGGCCATCGTTATGGCCGAAACTGGTAATAAATATATGTGGTATGACTTTGAGAGTTTTTTTATTCGTTATTTAATTAATTATGAAATATGGACGAGGTAGATCCATATCTAAACTAACTTTAACCAAAGTTTCATTTTCAAATTTGGAAAATACATTAATTTTTGAATGATTTTGAAATGTAGCGATTTTTCAGAAAATTTAATAAAAATTTGAATATCTTGGCAACGCAGTATCCGATTTAAAAAAATAAAAGATTGTCATAAAGGCCACTAAAGTAGTAATCTAAAAATGTAAAAATATATAGGGTATGTCATTTAAAAAAAATACAATTTTTACACTCTGTATAAATGAAAATATTTTCTAGTTGTAGGGATTTTTGAACCAAATAAAACAATTTTTTTTTCATTTTGATATCTTTACTAGTTTCGACGCCACAAACCGCGGAAAGGTAATTGGCCCACCCTGTATATGACTACTAATGACTAAGAAAGCAAAGTTTTCGAAAAAAATTTCTTAATCTGGTCCTGGAAAGTAGTTACAGCTTATAAATATTTCTGCTTTACATAGGGAAATCTCTCGCGCGAAAAACAAACGCCGTAAGTCATTCTGAAGATTATGACACCTGAATATTGATTTTCTTTGGTATGGTGTGATGTTTATCGAAAATATTAGCTGCGTTTCTTGTGAGTAGGAGATTCATGCCTTATAAAAATATGGCATCCTTGTGTATTTGCTGCTATCTTAAATGTAATTGTTGAATGGGATTTCCCGATTGTCGACTGCTACCCTATTGTCATATTAGAAAAGGGAGAAATATATCATAGTTATTTTGTCAATTTTTTCTAAATACATCAAAAAATCGATTAAACTGGGCTTCCAATTTGTTTTTATTTACTATTTTACTTTTTGATATATTTCAAATTATATGTGTGGAATGAACCCGTAATAAAAAGAATTGAGCTTAAATCACTATTTTTACTAAATCACTTTTATCAACAAATACAAAAAAACGTTTCATCTGCGCGATGTTTAATTGCAGTAACCACTACATCAGCTCTAACCTTTAATAGAAGCAATAGTCATTGATTTTTTTTACTAAAGTCCTATCTTCCACATGTATATGGGCTTTACACTATCCCACTCTCTCCAAATGCCAAAACTTTCTTGTTCCAACAGCAGACATCTATTTTTGAATACAAACTAAACTCAAATGAAAAAATACAATCGTGGTGAACATAAGTGTATATAATTAAAATATATTTTAAAATAGATAATATATTAAGCGAATATTATAATTATTCACTTAAACTTCCTTTAGCATTTATTTCCTATTCACTTATTAATAGATATAAGGAGTTAGGCAAGGATATAAATTAAACAAGATGGCGTAATGGCGCTCTCTCAGGACGAATAATTACAAAAGCTAGCAGGTAATGATTATGTAATTCAAGTGCAAGCACCGACGAGAAACGCTCATATTCCTTATACACTCCGAGCAGTATTTTAACGTGATTTAAGTATTTTATTAAAACCGCTACGTACCCCTTCTCGAGAACTGAAGATCAGCTTTTATAAGGAAGATGAATATTCATCACTCCAAAACCAGCTCCGACCAGACGGTATAAGACAGACAATGAGAAAGCTTTTCCGACGTTTAATTCATAACTAATCTCCTAATGAAAATGTTTCTTTTATGATTATTTTCTCGCTACAAAAGAATTAATAGCAAATTAATTTTTTTTTTCGAGATTAAAACATGTATATGCCATAAAGGTATGAATGTGTTGACAGTTTTATTTTAGGTCATTAAGATTATAATAAAACTAATTAAATAATAGCAAGTCTGGATATTGGGAAAAGAATGACTTTAACGATGTTAACTGAAGAGTATTTTGTGGTCTAATATGTTATATCTCTTAGACAGAACTGAAGACCAGACCTAACGTATCTGACAGACCTGAAAGACGTCATTCTGTTTTCACATGGGCATCCTGTGCGTGATGCAGAAATGCAGAGAGCTCTAATGATAAAATATCTGCATTATACATTAACACTTATAGATGCGATATCATAGTATGAACAAAGGATCTAAACTAATCTTTAGGTAACTTAGATATTTGTGCTGGTCTTCACGTCTGCTCCAGTTTACATCATCGTTATATAGACAAACACAATACAATCTATTATGACACAGTTAAGTATTAAGCTAGCTGCAATAAGGTCAACAACAAGATCACTTTATTCTTCGTCCAATATCTAAAACCCTTCTACTACTACTGCCCGGTTTTATAAGCTCGGGTTACCCCTGCCCCAAGAGTTAACTCCGTGTCCGGTGAGTGATACAGCGTTTTATAAATCAAGGTATGAGTTAACCTTGCCCCACCATTTGGATCGGGTTAACTCCGGAGTTTAGCGGTTGTCATGCGCAGAATGATTAAATTGTCAAAATAAAATATACAAAATATTTTTTCTATGGTCAAAAATTATTTTACTGTTTTTTATTGGATAATTTAAAAATTAATAAAGTATATAATATATTATCCAAAATATTTAAAAATTAATTAAATATGGATGAAGTCTGAAATTTATTTGAAATTTTTGATAACTTCCTATAACAGATGATGAGAAAGATATTATTCAAATAGACGATGCACTTAGGGTTTTTTTAGAGTTAGAATAGAGACTTTAGATTACTGGAATGATAAAGAATTCATAACGCGTTTCCGTTTATCTAAACAGTCAACCGAAGATTATAGCTTTGTTCCAACTCGACTCAATACTATTCAGTAACGGTACACCGCCTGCGCATTAGGATTCAAGCGTTCCAAATTAATTTTTACGATAACGGGTTAATACAGAAATCGTTCCAACTCAAAAATGTATGGTTCTGGAATCGTTTGTGTACGGTCAAATCGATTCACAAAATTTTGTGGAACTATTGGTACCGACTTGCGCAAATCCCGGGTTTGTGTTTGTTCAGTTCAGTTAGCCTAACCTTCAAATTGAAAATTAAAATACGAAAAAAATAATAAATTGAAAAATGAGTGATATTGAAGAAGACTTTGGTGATTTTTTTGACGATGATTCGGAGGAATTAATAATGAATGAAGAAAGAATGAAAAACAAAAATTATTTAGTTTGGTTAGAAATGGTTAGAAATGTGAAAAATGTTTTTCTTTTTTTATTTAATTTTTGCATTAGATTTTATTCAGTTCAATAACAGTTTTAAAAACGTTCCAACTTGTTATCGACTTTAGAACCATTCAGATCTGGACATGCGCAAATATCGATTATGAACCGATGCGGGCACGATACAGGGAATGGTAAATAACTCAAGTTGGAACAAACCTATTATTGAACTTGAAATTTTCCACGTCACTAACGACTAATCTATGGTAAATTTAAAAAAAATGTAAGGTTATGTTCTGCCTCACTCACACTGATCTTTGCATTTTAACCCGAGTCCTAACTCTCGGGGTAACTCGAGATATTTAACTCTACTTTATAAAACCAGACATAAATGTAAAAATATAGATAACTAACGCCATCTTTATGATAATTATGCAACAACAGTATCAATTATTTCGGGGGAAAAATCCATGGTGAATTAAGCAGTCAGTACAATTGAGCACCGCAAGATGGCTCATGAATAAAGTTTTATTAAAAGAATAATGAAAAATAAAAAGTTTTAGAGATAAACTTGTTGTTTTTCATTCTTATCTAATATTGATTTTGATGCGTCAATACTGTAAGTTTTGCACATTTTTTTAAATTTATTGGAGGATATGTTGATAATTTCTAAATTATTACTAAGGCTCAAAAGCCTCAGTATTAGTTTTGTAATGGCGAAAAAAATTTTAACCCCCACTTTTTATCACTTTTCTCGATGTTTCCGAGTTCCCTGAGTCCAAAAATGCAAAAAAATCCTGTCCGGACGTCTGGAAATCTGTCTACCTGTCTGTCTGGATGTAAACACTGTAACTTTTGAACAAAAACTCTGATCGAGTTCCGGTTTTCACTTTACCAGTTAATTTTATCCAATAAATAACCCCATTGAATTTGAGCGGGATCGGACCGGCCCTTCTGGTACCCACCATACAAATTAAAGTGGCTTGCATGGAAAAACTTTTTACCAATTCAAATTTTTAGAACTTTTCCACTTCACATCCTGTATAATATTATCCTACATGTAAGTGAAAAGTTTGGCTGGTATCGCACAAGCCATTCCGGTACCCATCCCACAATGATTCATAAAAATCAAGATCTCTAGGGATAAACTTTTTTATACTGCAAATTAAAAAAAAATTGCATCAGATTATGTATAGCAGTGTTATGAGCGTCTCTAGAATTTATATATGTTTAAGAGACTTTTTACTGTGGCAAAAAATAACCATGTCATCCGCATATAAAGCGAATTTGAGTGGGGAACGAATCGCTTTACAACTATCATTTATGGCTAGAATAAACATACTAGGGCTCAAGACCAAACCTTGGGGAACGTATTTATCTTGGAAATAGAAAGCAGATGTTTTACTGGTTACTGATACAGTGAAGATGGAATTTGTTGAAAAAAATGGATAAAAGAGGGGTATTGAAGGTATAAATGGATGGGGAAGATGAGGAATTACGTCACTTATTAACTGTCAATGAACTCTAAAGTTAGCTACATCAAATATGTATAAATAAATATTTAGTTTGTCATTTATTTTTTGATTCCCCTGTATAATTGGATGAAATTTGCATTTTTTGAGTTCCTCCTTACTTTCGTTAAGAATTTTATTTTTAGTTTTAATGAAATTTGAGTCGGGATCCATCTATTTATCTATGTCTGTGTGCCTGTTAGTAAAAATCTGAGCCTCTGCACTTTTTAAAAAATCCTATCCGGACGTCAGTTTGGATGTAACACTGTAACCTTTAAACGAAAGCTCCGATCGAGTTCCTGTTTTCACGTTATCGAGTTAGTTTTGTCCAAGGAAGAACCCTATTGAATTTGAGCAGGATCGGATCGGTCCTGCCGGTACCCGCCATACAAAATTAAAGTGGTTTGCATGGGAAAACTTTTTTCCAATTCAATTTTTTTAAACTTTTTCCACTTCACATCATCTATAATATTCCCCTACATATATTTGAAAAGTTGGCCAGTGTTAGGCCAAAGTCTTGAAATGGTGCACCACCGTTTGAGCGTCTCTAGAATTTTGATTAACTTTAAATCAATTCGAATTCTCATGCTTCTAGCTTGTATTTCAAATAAAATATTTTTAAGAAGATCAGAGCTGGTAGTAATTTAAATACAAATTATAAATCAATTATAAGTTTTTTAATGTGCAGTAATAATAGGGGGGTCCAGGGTACTAAATGGAGATTTACTTGGGCGTCATATTCGATTTTGAAGATTAGATGGTAAAAAAAACTGTCAATATTTCAAGTCAACCATTTCGATGCTATATATTTATTATTTTGTATAACTGATACCACGTACTAATCTTTGACCGAAATATGGGCGTACCATCCATAAATACGAAATTGTAAATATTAAAAGGAATAAAAGGGCGAACTGTCGTTCCACAAAACAAATAATACATGTTTATATGTTTAATAACCATAAGAGTCGAAATTATTGTATCAGGAATCCCTCCGATTTATCTACATCAATAGTTCTGGATTCGGAATTACACCGACAAAGTAATATTTGACAATACCTTTCTCTCTCGTTTTCTGGTTTCTTCGACTGTCTCATCTTATTATACCTTATCTTTGACGGAGGTATGTTAATTTGACCGTAGTGTGACCGGCCGTATGGAAGTATTAAAAGTGGGAAAAAAATCCCATTCAATACACTGACGGATGTGACGCATGCTCGTGACGGATTTTCGAAAATTAAAAAAAAATCGCCATTTTGAAATACTTGAGCGCATCAGATTTTCATACAGAAGGTTTCATTCGGTTTGCTATCCTAATCGTGCTGATCCATGAGCTGATGATAATTCGGAGTGATTTTCTTAAGGGTTTAAAAAAATTTTAAAAGTATTTTTTATTGTTTCAGACTTAATTTAATAATTTAATTGTCTTAGTAGATTAAACTAAAAAAAAATTATTCAAATCAGCTCTCATGGCGTAATGGCTGACAAAAGGCAGTGTGGGGACGGTCTAAGGAGAGAGTTAGAGATAGAGACAGAGTGAAAGAAAGAGATTAGCAGAGTGGGGAATCATGATCCACTGAAGCTGCACGCACTAAACTTTATTGACGATTTCTTTTACTTCGGAATGTGAAAATCGGCAGATTGTATTTTTACCGTTATCCCTGAATTATTTCCTTCCAAATAAAAATGGGTAGATTCCATATAGGGAACGTTTTTTTCTGTAAGTTTGTGACCCTCCCACTACCTTTTATGTCACGCTCAAATTATTATTACGTCAGATATTTACAATTTGCAATTTGTTTTACCGTGCAATGTAAATCTATCGTGCAAGGAAGAAACGCTGTAATTTATTCTTAAAATTATGACAGTTGAATATTGATTATATTTGATGTGGTTTCATGTTTTTTAGAGATTAGTAACGACGTTTATTCCTTACGCGTTCGCTTGTGTCTAAATGTAATTATTGGAGGCGATTCTTGCTTGCCGACTGCCGCGTAAATCAAAACGCAGTTGCTGTATTCCTTACTCGAGATATTTCTATACACGGTACAATCGGCACTATCTGTGTAAAGATGATTCATGAATTTTTCTTATACTCCTACTTAGGGAATATTCATAGCTTTATAAATGACTGATAAAATTTTATTTCCCTTCCTTCCTTTATAGGCACATTATAATCATGACAAATGTTATTCCTAAATTTTAAATATTTTAGAGGGGCTTTCATAATTTAAAAACTACAAAATAATTAGAATATTCATAACAACAAAATTTGTAATATATAATGAATTCATTTTTCCTCAGAATAAACTTTAAAATTATTAACAAGTTTATATTTTCTTCTTTTTCAGTTTTGATGTTAGAGGAAGGCAATTTTCTCAAGCAAAATTATGGGCGTCACCGGACATATTAGGAACTAGAGCATTTTTCCGAGCTGTGACCAATCCAGCAGCCCTAGTAATCGACAATATTAAATTATTAGATGAAGGTGTCTACAGATGCAGAGTTGACTTTAAAAATTCTCCTACAAGAAATAGTAAAGTCAATTTTACCGTTATCAGTAAGTAAATTTTTCTTTTATATAATATTATTTTAAGTATACACTTATGTTAGTCTAGATTTCCTATTGTATTGGATCCTTACAATATAAAAATATTGCGAACGAAAGATCGTATAACATATTTCATATAAAACAAAACGAAAACCATTTCCGGTTAAAAGTGTCCGCCTTGAGTATCGGGTTTCGCCCAGAAAGTTGTTGACCCGTGAACGACACATATATATGTTTTATCTGCGAAAAAGGCAATTTGTTTCCTCTTTCAATAACTACGAAACCCTTCTACTGCTTCAACTAACACAAAAAAAAACAACTGAAATTCCAAGCTTCGTCAAAAATTATAAAAATAAATAAAATATTATTTTTCTTTAAAATACATTTTCATTGAACTTTAAGCTTATATTTAGTTGTTTTTTTTGGTTTAATTTCAAATTTATTAATCGCGATACATGTAAAAGAGGCCGCCAAAAGGAAAAATTGATAGTACAAGATACAAGATCCAAAAATCCAAATTTTTATTTTGATATAAAAAATTTCATATAAATAGGTCAAATGTCATATCTAAGATGGTCAAACCTGTCTAAATTACTATTTGGCATTTTGATTTTAAAATTAATCAAGTTTTCCGGCAGGCGCGGTCCTAAACACCCTTTTAGCCACTAAACTAGCCCAGTGTAATCGAGGTAGCTAGCCAACTAGCATCTTGTAAACTCGCTCAATACAATCGAGGCTTTACTGGCAGATAATTTACAATCTACCAGTCTGCTAGTTAACATGGTTAAGGCTCGATGACACGGAGCGAGTTTACAAGCTGCTAGTTGGTGACTTTAGAAGTGGGCGAGTGAGATAGTGGTATAGTGATAATGACACACAAAACTTTCCACTCGCTCAGTAGCCAACTACTTAGCGAGTGTTGTAAAAAACCACGTGTTGTAACTTCTAGTTTTGTGGCTACTGGGATTGCCATTCTCATTACTGTATCTTTTTTGAGCATTCCATCTACCACCTGCAGTATCATCAAAATCGGTACAGTCTAATCTCAAAATATTGCGATAAGCCGAAGCCGTGCGCGGTGCATCAAAATGATCACGCTCTTGTTAGACTCTAATACATTGAAAATAACTACAATAAATTTTAATTTTAGGTATATTATATACGTATATATATTTCGTAAGTACATTCTACCTTTACAAATTTTAAATAAACTCAATATATATATATATATATATATATATATATATATATATAAGAAAGAACTCTGTGTCTAGTGAGGTTGTGGTCAACGACAATCACAAAAGAAAACTCTTCGTTAAAAAGTCAAGCTTTCGCTAATATTTATTAGCATTATCAAGACATCTAAAAGTGTACAAAAAAATTTAGAAAAAATACAAAATATTATTAGACACACTTACTAGCATGAGGATGTGTGGTACTGTGTTACATACTTCTTTAAAACAGACATAAGACATTAAAAAGACGGCACAACAAAGTCATAAAAACATAATAAAAATGCGTAATGCATTGTGCACACATAGAGGTGATACAAGTTACAAAATCAAAATTTTTTACAATTTAAAAAACATCTTAGAAAGAAATTTGTGTTAAGTGTGCAAGGGGATGACACACACAAGCGATAAGCTTGACGGCTGACAATCATGACAAGTGACTGATGCCAAAGAACCAAAATCAGACTCAGACGTGTAAGCACAAACGCCACCGAATTATATGAGAGTACCGGAGGATGTATTCAAAAATCGAAAAAGAAGAAGAGTGTGAAATAGAAGACAGTGTCATTAGAGCGGGAAAATTTGAAAATTTTGAAAAGGATTAAGGACGTGACACAGGAAAGTGAAAAATTGCCATGAGGCAAAATACAAATGGAGCAGAAAAGTCAAAAACAATCTACACCATACGACGTGGAATGTGGGTCAAGTTTGTTAATGACAGAAGTATTAAAAATCAGACAGTTGGGAGTTAAACTCTGCGACATTGTTATTCTTAATTAATGCAAAAACAAAGTTGTATATGACACTAAGGTTGCTAATGTCAGTTCGTTTGTTCATAGAGTTTTCCTCCCTCATGATGTGAAACATCTCTAAGAATTGTCTCTTATAGGGGTTGCGTTCCGATGTTATAACTCTCGTTTGATCAAAGGCTATAACATGGTCTAGTGAGAGAGAGTGTTCTGCTAAAGCGCAAGATCTTTTTGACTTGTTGATATCACTCCTATGAGAGACAATACGACCAGAGAGGTTTCTACTCGTTTGTCCAATGTACTTTAAATCGCAAGCCATTTGTATTTTGCCTCATGGCAATTTTTCACTTTCCTGTGTCACGTCCTTAATCCTTTTCAAAATTTTCAAATTTTCCCGCTCTAATGACACTGTCTTCTATTTCACACTCTTCTTCTTTTTCGATTTTTGAATACATCCTCCGGTACTCTCATATAATTCGGTGGCGTTTGTGCTTACACGTCTGAGTCTGATTTTGGTTCTTTGGCATCAGTCACTTGTCATGATTGTCAGCCGTCAAGCTTATCGCTTGTGTGTGTCATCCCCTTGCACACTTAACACAAATTTCTTTCTAAGATGTTTTTTAAATTGTAAAAAATTTTGATTTTGTAACTTGTATCACCTCTATGTGTGCACAATGCATTACGCATTTTTATTATGTTTTTATGACTTTGTTGTGCCGTCTTTTTAATGTCTTATGTCTGTTTTAAAGAAGTATGTAACACAGTACCACACATCCTCATGCTAGTAAGTGTGTCTAATAATATTTTGTATTTTTTCTAAATTTTTTTGTACACTTTTAGATGTCTTGATAATGCTAATAAATATTAGCGAAAGCTTGACTTTTTAACGAAGAGTTTTCTTTTGTGATTGTCGTTGACCACAACCTCACTAGACACAGAGTTCTTTCTTAACTAGTTCATGGTCAAGAACTACCCTCGCTTCTACTATATATATATATATATATATATATATATATATATATATATATATATATATATATATATATATATATATATATATATATATATATATATGTACAGTGCGGAACAGCGAAATGGAATAAAATCTATAACGAATAAATGAGGGCGTGTTGGGAAAAACGCTTAGACCGTCGATTTGTATTTTAATATGCGTATTTTAAAAATATATAAAAATTATATGGGGTGTGTCATGTGACAGTGGCCAATACCAACTTTCTTATTTTAAATACAACCCCCTGTTTATTATTTATTTTTTCGGTTCTTCAGAAAATTCTAGACATAATTCATGTACAATGTCCTATACCTATCTTCAACGGTTTCGGAAATATTAAGTGTTTTCAGATTTACTACAAAAATTAACATTAAAAAAAAGAAAATTATTTTATTTCACAAATTCGCTACATTACACTAAAAACCTAATAAGTAATACTGATTATTTCTTAATAATGTAAAAAAAAAAACGTAGAAAATGTTCAAAATGCTCGCCACGAACGTCTTGGCAACATAATAATCTGTAAAAAAGTCTTCTAACGTTACTCAACATCTCAGGCGTGACTGATCTAATCGCAAGCGTGATTCGTCTTTTTAAGTCATCTAAGTTGAGGGGTTCAGTTTTGTATACAATACTTTTGACATATCCCCATAAAAAGTAGTCCAATGGCGTCAGATCAGGAGATCGTGCTGGCCATTCTATCGATCCGCGCCTCCCTATCCACCGATTTGGAAAAATTTGGTTCAAGTACTCCCGGACATTGATTTGGTAATGTGGCGGTACTCCATCTTGCTGAAACCATATTATATTGGCAGGAACTTGTGGGATTGCTGGATCCGGATATAAGTTAGTCAAAGTTGGCACGACATTATTTTGGAGCAGTTCTAAATATTTATCGCCATTCAAGTTGCCATCAATGAAAAAAGGACCTACGATATGATTTCCAACAATTCCTGCCCAAACATTAACTTTTTTAGGATATTGCGTATGTTCTTCTCTCATCCAGTGAGGATTCTCATTGGACCAATAGCGGCAATTTTGACGATTAACATGACCGTGAAGTGTAAATGTGCTCTCATCAGAAAACAAAACATCGTCTAATTGGATCCCATTGTTATCTAACATTGCCATCATTTGTTCACAAAAATATGTTCTCCTATCGAAATCGTCTTCCATGAGCTCCTGAGTTGGTATTATTTTATAGGGATGCATTTTACTTTCCTTTAATATTCGAAAAATTGATGTATGGCTAACGTTGAACAGTGCGGCTGCTTTTCGACCAGAATTATGTGGGTTTTCTTGAAACTCAAGCATAACATCCAATTTCGTATCATCACTTACTGCATTGGCAGCTACTTTCTTTATCTGTCTTACATGACCAAGCTCGCGAAACTGCTTTTCTATTTTACTAATTGTTCCTTGGGATATAGGCGGCAAATTTGGAAATTTTTCGTGAAATAAGCGAGAAACTTCCATTTGTGTCCGTGTGTTATCACCATAACCAATCATTTGTAGAATGGTTATTTTGTGCATTTCTGTTAAATGAACCATTTTTCTATTATTACGTACAGTTAACGAAATTCAGGATTGGTTTTTGCTTACTTTCTCAATATCAAGAGCTAAATGGGAAATAAGTATTGAGTGTAATGTAGCGAATTTGAGAAATAAAATAATTTTCTTTTTTTTAATGTTAATTTTTGTAGTAAATCTGAAAACACTTAATATTTCCGAAACCGTTGAAGATAGGTATAGAACATTGTACATAAATTATGTCTAGAATTTTCTGAAGAATCGAAAAAATAAATAATATACAGGGGGTTGTATTTAAAATAAGAAAGTTGGTATTGGCCACTGTCACATGACACACCCTATATAATTTTTATATATTTTTTAAAATGCGCATTTCAAAATACAAATCGACGGTCTAAGCGTTTTTCCCAACACGCCCTCATTTATTCGTTATAGAATTTATTCCACTTGGCTGTTCCGCACTATATATATATATATATGACTTTCCTGTAATATAAAAAATACAAAAATTTCTAAATTATTACACCATCTCCTCATCTATAGTATCTTGTGGTATTTCTGTCAATGTTCGACTGCAAACATTGCAAAACCTTTCCATGTGCACAAGACAAATGGGGTTTTTGCATTTTTTGAAATTATATTTTGTTAATCGCCTTTGTCTCATGCAATTATGACATCTTTTGCGTTTTCCTACATTTTCATTTTCTTCTCTTTGTTCTTGATCTACTGGCGTAATTCTTTTCAGACGTTGTTGCAGGCTGGTATGAATCCCTGATGTCTGTAAACTTCGTCGAGCTATATGAGATAAAACTAATGCGTGTGATAAAGCTTTCAAAAATTATCTTCTTCGAATAACATCTTGACCATTTCCAAAATTAGTACCTGAGCATTGATTCCGCTAATATTTTAGATAGCAAAAAATACTATCATGGGCCAACGGCGAGTATTCCTAGCCACGTTGAATGAGGCACACAATTTGTCTGTCGTGTCAACTCCACCTTTAGTACTATTGTAGAAGGTAATAATGGATGGTTTCTTTTTATCTCCGTTATCAAGATTGATAGAGTTATCTTCATGTCAACTTAAAGCCAAAATGACAAATTTTCCTTTTTTAGGAACATAAGATACCAAGGTGCACCCTTTCTTGAAACCAAACAAGTTACTATTAACAGCTCTTTTGTTATTTAGCAGAAACTCAGGTGGAATTGCGACCTTATTTTTTTTACAGTTCCAACATAAGAGAGGTTTTTACTTCGTAACTCATCTATCAATGGAATACTGGTAAACCAGTTATCTGCAGTTACATTTCGTCCGGTCTGATATATAGGTTGGCAAAGTCGTAGAACAACATCCGATGATGAATTGCTTAATCGGAATGGGCCTTCAGGTTGTAATCCTGTATATATTTCTAAATTATATAGATAGTAAACTTGAGAATCAACCAGTGAATATATCTTAATTCCATACTTATTGGGCTTATTCGGGATGTATTGTACAAAACCGCATCTTCCTCGGAATCCTTCTAGTTTTTCATCAATCGTTACATTCTGTCAAAGACTATAGGACTTCTGTGAATTTTGTACCAACATTGTAAAGATTTCTCGAATTGCTGCGATTTTATCGGTTTTTCTTCTTTCATCTCTCGTGGTCCGATCGTCAAATCGCATACAACGCATAATAAATTTAAATCTTTTGATGTCCATGACAAGTCGAAATTTTTCAATGCCATCCAGGTCGGATCCCCAAAGTTCTTCCAAACTTTGCCTATTACCTCTGTAAACACCAGCTAAATATACAAGACATATAAATGCCTTCAGTTCAATAATGTCTATAGGTTTGGCATCTCTATCGCGTTTGAATAATACTTAAATACTTTCGATATATTGATTCGTTTGTTGTACAATTATTCTCAATATATCGTCATCCATAATGCAGCTCCAACATTCTAAACTAGTTTTTGCCATTCTTGCAGTATTACACCTGGGACCCAATTCTTGAAATCGTAGGAATTATTTCTCCAGAGAATTGATTCCCCAAAAAAAATTCTCTTGAGAATCGCTAGTCCTATTCTTGAATGAGTCTGAACTGAAATTCTAGTGAATTAAAAAAAGTGACGTATGTCTTTACTAAATCCAAGTATTTCATAAACTCAGTCAATCAAATACACAAAGCTATTAGTTCTGTGCTGAAATATTATTTGAATAAGTTGGCAGAAATAAATATCAGTTGCCATTGATACCAATAAATGTTTGACATTTTACATTTGTGAAGAAACAAATTGAAACAATTAACATAATTATTATTCTATTATTGTGGAATATCGTTTATTATTGACTGTGGCTTATTTGTAATTTGTTAAATTTTTATTTGAGAGGACCAAACGAAATTTTATGAGTGAAGCGCAAAAAAAAATCCTTGTAGAATTCTTAGAAAATGATAAGGAACTTCTTAGAGGAAAGATAGCTACTAAAACTTTTTCTCTTTTCTGCTTGGTGGTAGCAGAAGAAGCTCAATTAGATCGTCAAAGGCTTGTTTAGACGAAATTGCTGTCTAAATAACTCGTCACGTCACTTTAATGTTCTAAATTATCTAAAACGATAGCTTGGAGTACAAAATTATTCATTTTAACAATACTTATGGCGGTAACAACAAAAAACAATAATGTTGAATTTCAATTCCCACAAAACCCATCAATATATACTAATCACACTCTTAATTCCTTAAATTCTCATGAGAATTTGATGTTTCCCCAGAGACATTAGGAATTAATTCTCATAATTTTTGAAGAATTTTTTCCTACAAAATATTTCAAGAATAGACATATTACAAAATCTAGAGAAAATGACGTAAATTTCTCATGAGAATCGATTCCTACGATTTCAAGAATTGGGTCCCTGGTAACTTGCGAATGCGATTATGTGGTTTTGAACGAACTCTTTGTTATGGAACATTTTTATTTCATTTTATTTATTCTATAATCTTCTTTCCTTTATTTTTTCTCTTCCGAAAAAAAATTGTCATCTAAGTTAGATCCATTCTCATCATCGCCTTCACGAGATTCGACTGCATATTCACCATCTGTATCCTCTTCATCATTAATATCGTCCTGTAAATCGGCTTCGTCATCTTCAAACATCATTCTTTGTAGGATCATATTTTTACTACAACTTTCCATGGTCAACGTATTTCCAACCTAAAACACATATAATTATGTTAACATAAAAGTGTATCAATTTGATATTTATAGAGTACATATTTGAAAAATATAATACGTAAATAATAAAATGTAAACAGTAGTAGTATAAATCGGTAGCACTTACCAAAATAATTAACAAAGTAACAAATTCACAAAATTTATTTTGTAACTTGTATAGGCGCGGTGTATCAATCTGAACAATATTCAGATACCTTCCTCGTACCAAAGTTCATTCTGAACTAACCGGTCTCATTGCGTAGTTGGGTGGGAGGTAGGAAGCTACTAGTGACGGTAACTGCCGACTGTTTACGAGTTTAAAGTACCAGGACAAAACATTTGCGATGTATCAATCTGATCGAACGCGCCCGACGGAAGGTTAAAAAAAAAGTATTTTTATACAAGCGTGCGGAAAAGTATACTTTTCCGCACGCATTTGAATGCGGAAAGTTGTACTTTTCCGCACTAGTGCGGAAAAGTTACTTTTCGCACTGATTTTATAAATGCCAAAATGATTAAAAAATATTTCTTGCTGGTTCCATAAGAGACTCTGGTATTTCGTCATCCATTTTGGTATATTATAATTAGATAAATATTAAAAATTCACTAATGTCAAATTAAGTTGACAACTTGTAAATTAATTCTTGCTTGGTTGCTATGATTACTTTCAGCCTAATGTTTTATTTATTAAGAAGCACTAAGAAAATTTTTGTTTAATGGCAAAAAAATATTTTTGCTAAATTTTTTTTTAATTCTAGGCGCTTGTAGAAAAAATATTGTTCCTAACACTTGCGTAAAGTATCTTTTCCCCACTTAATTACATGACCGAACTCCGCTTCGTGTCATTCGGGCAACTGCAATTGCGTGCGGAAAAGTATAACTTTCCACACTTGTTAGGAAAATAACTATTTTGGAGATTTTTAAAAAACAATAACAAAAAAAATTTGAACTGTCAAAATAAAAAATTGTGTATTAATGTTTTTACTTCAAAAAGGATTCCAAAAATTTTAATGATGTGCGTTTTTTATCAATATTTCCTAATAAAATTTTCTCTCTGTTAAAATATTGCCATATAATTTTATCAGTTTATTAAATATTCTTAAATATACTGCTTAGTATTTTGATGGAAATAAATACAGAAAAAGTGTCTCATTTCGAAGACATTTATTGACTAATGGAACTTCGCAGGAAGCCTTCCAATTATTTACTTCCATTCCCAATACTTTTCCCTTCGATAATTTGACTAAATAATCAATCACAACACGTCACGTAGATAATTTTTATATTTTTCCCGAAAACCGCGGAACGGAACTTCATCAGGCGCGAGGCGTTTTCCCTTGAGGAAAGCGAGAGAAAAAAGAGGATAAAAAGGAAACCATTTATCACATGTCGAATGGATGTAACGTCTAAAATGACAATTTGTTTTTCTTGCCTCATTGATATTGAAGTCTAGTCTTCTCGGGGATTTGAGATAGCACAGAATGGCGTGAGTTTCCTCGAGTGTTTTGCAGATATAAACATTATTAGGCCGGTACAAGAACGTAGGGTCTTAGTTTTATTTGTTTGGATTTTATTTTTGCTTCGTCGATATCGCTTCGTTTTATGTCAGGATTTCTTTACGTCCGAAAAGGGCTTATTTAGATGGCAGTATTGAGAAGTTGAGTTTTTTTCAAATGGCGCTGATAGAATCTTGATAGTCTCTAATAGAATTAAATGACTTGTTAAATTGAACCTTCGAATTTTTGTTGTACAGCGATTTTATTGATAATAAAGTTAATATTCCTACAAAAATCAAGTATTTTTTATTTCTAATAAAGTTTCTGTTTAACATCTAATACTTATATTTATTAAAAAATACAAAGTGGTTAAAAATTTTATGACAACAGTGTATCTTCCTCTATAAAATGTTTAACTAAGGTAAAAAAAGTAGGGAGATAATTTAAAAATAATCTAGTATAGTAAATAATATTGGTTCAGGGAAAAGTGACGTGAAGGGAAATTCGATTAATCAAAAAAACTTGAAAATAAATTAAAATTGGAAAAAATCCTAAAAAATAAAAATAAAACTAATAAATCACTCAAAATCGAAAAGAATTGAAAAAATAAATTGGGAATTCTTTTACCACTCCTTAAAAAATCTTTGAAAACCCTTCAAAAAATACTTAAAATGTCCTTGACAGTCCTTGAAATATCCTTAAAAATCCTTAAATATCTAAAAATCTAAAATCTCCTTAAAAAATACATACGAAATCTAAAAAAATCTTAAAAATTCATTAAACTATCCTTAATCCTTCAAAAATTTTAAAAAATCCTTAAAATCTCTTTCAAAAATATATACGAAAACGAAAAAAAATATATACGAAATCGTAAAAAAAATGCTTAAAAATTCATTAAACTATACTTAAAACTCCTTAAAAAATGTTTGAAAACTTTTTGAAAATAGTTAACCGTAACAGTTCTTGAAATAGCCTTAAAAATCATTAAAAAAATCCTTAAAAACTCATTAAAAAATCATTAAAAGATACATACGAGATCGTAAAACAATCCTTAAAAATTCATTAAAATAGCCTTAAAAAATCATTAGAATATCCCTAAAAAATCTTTAAAAATCTTTAAAATATCATTAAAAAATCATTAAATAATTCTTAAATACTCCTTAAAAAATCTTTGAAAATCCTTAAAAAAATCGGTAAAAAAACTTTTAAAACATCATTAAAATATTCTTAAAATTCTTTAAAAAAATCTTTATAGAAACCACTAAAAAAAACTTAAAAATCTTAAAAAAAATGATTAAAAAATCGTTAAAAAAGACTTTAAAAAGTCCTTAAAAAATCGTTAAAAGAACATTTAAAAATCTTTAAAATTATCCTTAAAATATCCTTAAATAATACTTGAAAAATCGTTAAAAATTCCTGAAAAATCTTTAAAAATCCCTGAAAAATCCGAAAAATCTCCTTAAAAGTTTTTTTTTAAATTTTTAAAATAAAAAAAAAAAATAAATAAATAAATAAATAAATAAATAAATGAATAAAAAAAAAATTTTTAAATTTATTAAATTATTCTTAAAATCTGCTTTAAAAATTTTGAAAAACCCTTAAAATCTCTCAAAATAGATAATAAATCGTAAAAAAAATCCTTAAAAATTCATTAAACTATCCTTAAAATTTCCGTAAAAAAAAACCCTTAAAAAACACTTAAAATTTTCCTTAACGGTTCTTGAAATATCCTTAAAAATCTTTAAAAAAATCCTTAAAATCTCCTATAAAGTCCTTAAAAATTCTTAAAAAATCCTTAGAATATATCTAAAAAATCCTTAAAAAATCTTTAAAAAATCCTTAAAATATAAATGTTTGAAAATCCTTAAAAAATCGTTAAAACAACTTTTAAAACGTTATTAAAATATCCTTAAAATTCTTAAAAAATCTTAAAGAAATCGTTAAAACTCTTTAAAAGGTTGTTTAAATCCTTAAAAAATCCTTAAAAATCCTCAAAGAAATCGTTAAAAAGTCGTTAAAAAAGAATCAAAATTCGTTAAAAAAACCTTTAAAAAATCTTTTAAACAATCCTTAAAATCTCTTTAAAAATTCTTTAAGAAATAAATACGAAATGGTAAAAAAATTCTTAAAAACTCATTACACATCCTTAAAATATCCTTTAAAAAATTTTAAAATATCCTTAAAAACATCTTTCAAAAATTCATAAGAACTCGTAAAAAATCCTTAAAAATTCATTAAACTATCCTTAAAATTTCCCTAAGATAGTCCTTAAAAAGTCTGTAAAAAATCATTAAAAATTCTTAAATACTCTTTAAAAAATCTTTGACAACCCTTAAAAAAATACTTAAAATTTCCTTAACAGTCCTTGAAACATCCTTAAAAATCTTGAAAAAAATTTCCTTAAAAAATCTTTTAAAAATCCTTAAAATATCATTAAATGATCCTTAAAAAATTCTTAAATAGTATTGAAGAAATCTTTGAAAATCCTTAAAATAGTTAAAAACTTTTAAAACATCATTAAAATATCCTTAAAATTCTTAAAAAATCCTTAAAAAAATCCTTAAAAAATCCTTAAAAAATCCTTAAAAAATCCTTAAAAAATCCTTAAAAAATCCTTAAAAAAATCATTAAAAATCGTGAAAAAAGACTTAAAAATTCCTTAAAAAATTCTTAAAAAATCCTTAAAAAATCGTTAAAAAAACCTTTAAAACATCTTTTAAATAATCCTTAAATCCTTAAATAATACTTGAAAAATCTCTAAAAATCCTGAAAAAAATACTTAAAAAATAGTTTAAAAAATACTTAAAAAATCTATAAAAGTCCTTAACAAATCTTGAAATTCTTAAAAAAAATTGATATATTCTAGAAAAACGCCTTTGCAATTTCTTAAAAAAATTAATCAAGAATTACATTTGAATAATTAATAAAAAAAAATAATATTTTAAAATTGTCATGTATAAGAATGTTTTAAGTTTATATATCCTTGGATTAAAGATTTGTCGTTCTTTACAAAGTGGACAAAAATTTTAAAATAAAAGCAAAACGAACATTAGATTTATTAATGTCGACAGAATTATACCAGCAATAAATCCAAACAACTACTTTTATCCTTGTGCTTTCAAAGCACGAAATCATATTTTAGAAGTGTACAAAGTGAACTTTTGTTATTATTTACTCCTTTGTCACACTTCTAAAAACCTTTTTCCCGTTCTCAGAGCCAATATAGGCAAGAATGGCCGTCTGGTTTTCTTCATTCTTTTAAAGATTTACAATCAAACGCCGGCCGAGCTGACCCCTGACCCCGCACCATCAACAAAAGAACGAAACCATCACAACCTTTTTTCAAGTAGATATAAATAAAGCCCTGCACAAAGTAGATTAGAAACGGAGTTTGAAAAATAACCTGACGTCCGGCGAAGAGCTTATTGACCAAAATAAATGAACAGACCAGACCCGTACCATGCTGTTCCTTCCATCCCTTCGGTCGAGAAAAGTAATACAATTTATTTTGTGCAACACCGGGAAGTAATCTGTTTAGGAAAATTAGAAAAGGGTTAAAAGGGAGTCCTAATGATTCCCTTAATTTTCCTATTATATTCACACCAGTATAACTGTCATCGTTAACAAATTAATGAGGTTGTGGGTCACTGTTACTAAAATGTTTCTTGTACACAAAACGTTTTTTTTTGTGGTTTTTATAATGTTAAAAGCATAATTTTGATATATGATGTATAATTTAACTTTTTAGAAAAAATTTATGCATATTTTAAAACGTTTTAGTAATAATTATTTATACAGTTCTCTATTAATGGTGTTACAGATTTGTTTAATTTTTCCATTTTTTCTCTTCCTCCGCTTTCCTTTTCTTCGAGATCCTAGCAAACTACATTTAAATTTAACAAAATTTACTTATATTTGTAATAAAGTTTAAATTATAGGGGAAATATATTGAAACTAAGAAGTTTAAAAATACTTTGTTATCGATTGGTTACCAAAAACTATGAAATCATAAATCATTGCCATAAGCTTATCTTAAACTGCTGTTAAAATACCAGGACCGGACTTTATTTGGCTGTGAATTAGATTTTTTAAAAATAAATATATTCAATTATTTTCGAAAGTGAAAATAATCGTGGCTACGACTAAAATTAAATGAGTAGTATATCTATGCCGGTTCTAGGCCACTTTCATCATGTTCTCTCACCTGGCTGAAGAAGTATCACATATACCAGCAAAAAACCTCCCCTATCTGAAGAAGTACCCTTAGCCATATACACTTGACTAGCTTTCCGTCAAATCCCGTTATTGCTAGAACTTATTTCTAAGATATCACAAAACGAGTAATTACCAGATTTTAGATTCGTAAATTTATCGTAACCTATGCAGACCTTTCATTTATTATATAAAAAATTAAATGTTTGTACTGCTTGCTAGTTTATTTTTCTCAGAAATTCAAAAACAAATTCTGATGAAATATGAACGAGACTGACTCTCGGGTCTCGCCAAATGTGGTCTCGGTATCGCCTAAATAATTTTCAAGACGAGGGTTTTACAATAGCACCAGAGTTCACCCTGTGCAAAACTAATCAGATATAGCTTGATTTTTTCTTCTTTCCACTATCTGAGCTTTGTTTATTTTGGCAACCCTAAGTTGGGCACAATTTGATATCATCTGATCAAAATGGATTAAAACCTTATCAAATGTGATCGAAAACGGATCAAATCTGATCAAAAGCGGATTAATACCTGATCAAAAATGGATCAGGTGTAGCCAAAATAAACGAAGCTCAGCTAGCGGAAAGAAAAATAGATTTTGGATACTTTATACAGGGTGAACTAAAAGAAGAAGAGATCGAGTAATAAACGATTAGTTTTGCGAATTGTATACACTATTTGGAGGGGGGGGGGGGGAAGACGAGATCAAACAATAAGCGATTAGCTTTACATGTTTTATATAAGGTGGACAATTTTAGTGATAAGAAGAAGAACAAGCAATTATTTTTGAATATTTTATGCAGGCTTGATTTTTTTGGGGAAAAGAAGAAAAGATAAAGTAATAAGCGATTGGTTATGAATATTTTATACAGGGTGTACTTTTTCGATGGAAAGACGAGGTCAAGCGATAAGCTTTTAGTTTTGCATATTTTATACAGGGTGAACTCTTCTACTACAATTTTTGGTCATTATCGTCGGTCATCTAACAAAAGGGCACTCCCTTAGATCAATAAACAACCATATATAGGCCTGAAGCCTAATTTTTAAATAATGTTTTGAAGCGCAGATAAATCTGAAGGGACCTGTTATATTTGGGATTGATGACACCAAACAAAATAAAAAACCTCTAACACAGTGCCATGTTTTTCAAGGGAATCAAAACCATTTTTAATTTATCCATCGAAATTGTGTCTTACTAATGAAAATTTTCGGTCACTACTATAAAAAGTATCCCAAATGTCACTTAAAGTTGTTGATGTCGGTAAAAAACACACATGGAATTTTTAAATGACACTTTACAACAAATTCGTCAAGGTATGATGTTCTCTGATGAGAGCGGCGTTGCCACGACTAGACTGCTTCAGAGAGACTATTATTTTGTCAGTTAAAAACGACGTGTATTATCGGCCTAGAAGATTTTTATCACTATTTTGGAAATTAATTTTTATTAAATTATGAGAGAGATATAAAAGCATAAAACCTTATGCTACAGGATGTCCTGTTTGATGTATAAAAATCATAGACAAAAATAATGTCGATTCATAGAGAGGAAAATAGGTCAATTTTCATGTTACAAGGACACTGTGGTAGAGAAGACTAGGGAAGGCTAAGCTAGTCCAGCACCCTTTCATATAGCTCTTTTAGACAGGTAAGGGTACATCTTCAGTTAGCTTTCTTTGATAAGCCAGTGAGAGAATTTGATGGAAGTGACTCATAACCAACATAGTTAAACTATTTATATGTTTATATACAGGGTTTATCACAATGAGTGTTAATTAGACGTTATGATCTAAAATATTTTTGACAATACGCTGTTACCGCTTCTACCAGAAAGCAATAGCAACTTTAATATTTGAAATGGTACACACTATATAAAATATAAAACCACTTTCTCAAAAACTTCATTCAGTATTTTTCCATATTTTTTTAACTTTGTTCAATTGCTAAGAGTTTTTCATTACCAAAAATTAAAGAAAAATTAATTACTTGCTTATTGAATGATACCAAAAATATTATACTGAACTTATACAGTGGTAGTAATGTAAACTTTCGTTACTTTTGAATACTTGTAACGATTAGTTACTTTTAATATCAATACCCGTTACTTTATACTCGTTACTCGTTACTTTTATTTTTAAGTCCATTGATTACTCTTATTGATTTTATAGTTTTTATTTGCATAAGAATGGAATTTTTAATGAAATTGATATTAAAAAATTTATTGTTTTTCGGTTCTTATATACTTAACTATTATTTATAAAAATAAAAATGTATCGGAGAACAGGGAGGGATTTTATTAAACAAAAACAAAACGGATCCTTTTTTCTTTCAAGGTTCGGCACTTCTGAAAACATTCTGATTTCAGCGATGGCAACTGCTGTTTGGCTTGTCACACGCAAAGATTTTTTTGCACATTTATCAAAATCGTGCCAAATCATATTGTATTTTTTTGTTTTGTCCGATGGGTCTGTGTTTGTGGTATTTTTATTTGTTCTAGAAGCGGTTTCATTTTCAGTATTTTATGGATTTTTACCTTTGAAAATAATACAATCATCAAAGAAACCGACACTCCTTTCGGCAAGCATCTTTACCTTGCTAAGAATGCGAAGTGTTGATTGCCGCTGATCGGCTTTTTTGTCTGTTTATTTTATCGGTATCAAAGTAAAGTAACTTCAGAAATAAAATAATCGTGACTTTTTAGTTACACAGTATTTTAAAACTTTTGAGTATAAATAATTCTACTTGAATATAATAATTTTAGGCATTATAGGACTATAGGTATAAAAGTAACGAGTAACGACTATTTTGAACAACAATTAATCGTTACTTTGGATATAAGGCAAATACCCGTTGAACGATTTATGACTCGACTAGACTGCGAGCGTTATTAAATAAATTCTTGGATTTTCTCGAAGGACCAAACTTTTTAGGTAGAAGTTAAACCAATATGAATTTTAAAATAAAAACAGTATTTGAAATAGGAATGTAATTTTTATTCCATTTTTTCCAAGTACGAACATGAACAGAAAAATCATAAAGCGGCACATTAATTTAAATTATGAAACCGAAACATAAATATTTAAATAGTACTCATCACTTTACTCACTGTAAAAACTATTTCCATTTTTTCTTGTTATGAAAACTCAGAAAAGTTTTTACATTTTACTTATTTGAAGAAACTTTTTTGCTCTATTGAATGCGACTGCATCTGTTCACAGTTGGGATGCGAGAGAGTAATTGTGCTCTAAATTTTAACGGAGAGTAGGGTTGGTGGTTTTTTATTTGTGACGTGGTATGTAAATAGCCTTGAATTCAGTATCTTAGCGGGAAGAAATATATCTATTTTTTTGTCTCTTATAATAATGGGATAATATGAGAGAAAGATAAGCTTGCATAGCAACAGTCGCTTATGTATTTTGTTTTTGTTAACTGTATATTGCAAGCAGACAGAAAAAAGTTGATTTTAAATCTATTTTTAGATTTTAAAATATTAAAATTTACAATAATATACATTAGTATGAACTGAAAGATTAATATTATTAATTTTAAAATAAATATGAATTATTTTGTATTTTCTGGATAATATTCTAGTGAAATTTATCCACCCGTTATAAAGTAACGTGTAGTTACTTTTTTATATCACCACAAAGGATTTTGTACAAATCTACTTAACGCAGATAAATTTAAACTTTTTTCAGAGCGTAAATAAATGTACTTTGAGATAATAAAAAAAATAATTGTTGGTTTAGTAGGTTACTGATATATTCCCAATCTATTAGTCTTTTGCTTGACTATATATTTTCCCACCAAATTTAAACTTCAATATACAATTACAAAATACAATTTTTCACTAAAAATGTAAAAATAAAATTACGAAACTTATAATATAAGTTTTCAATAAAACCACGTTTCATGTCCCAGTTTTAGATTATTCATTCTTTTTCTTTCCATAAAAATTTTTATTGTTCTGTGCGGACTTTATGAGTTTCTTTTGAGCTGGCAATAATACATGTTTATATAGTAAAACACGGAAATATAAAAATATATATTTCTAATATTTGTTATCTTTATTAGAAACGAATGGCGTTATTTTATTCTCGTTAAAATAAATATATGAAATATTTTATTAAAATTATATATAGCTAAACATGAACTTTGTTTATATAGTGATTATACAGGGTATTTGGTCAAGGCAAACCAAATTATGATGTTGCAAGAAAAACAATTCAAAGAGTGAGAAATAAGAATCTTTTGGGTAACAGTACATGTAAGAACATTCGTGATGTAACGATTGAAGAAAAATATAAACCAACAGAGAAAGGTAAATGGTTCCCTTTGTGGGATTCGGAAGCAGAACAGAATTATAGTTTAGACTACTTATGGAAATATCTTCTTTTTGAGTGAATTTAGAATGTTTTGCTGCCCAACAAATAACGAGTGACTTTTCGGAAAATTACTAGAAACCAGCTAAAAATGTGGTTTGGTTTTTTGCAAATATCTCAAATAGTATTTGATATTTTTCAAATTTGAAAAAAAATTCAAATAGAGGAGGAAATTTACCAAAAAAAAAACTATAGGACCAATATTTATAATTTACTTATAGTGTTGAAAACACGACCGAAAACTGGGACTTCTGTTTGCGTAAGTGCTGCCCTCTTTGGACGTTTAATGAATAAATATTATTTAAACTTATTATATATAAAAATTAAAAATTCAAAAAATTCGGGCATCTACTGGATAGATTTATGAACCATAATCCGGGATCAATAAATTTTTATCGCGATTTTGCTATTAATTATACATTAGTTAATTAACAATTTTTTCCTACTTGAAATGAACATTGTAATTGCGATAATTGTGAAATAACAAATCTTATTTTTTTCCTTTTTTGCACCTATTTTTGAAAGGTCTCAGAAGAGAATTCCGTTGGAAAAATTAAAAAGTTGATATTTTTCACTTTGTTATTAACAATTTGCCAATCACTCAGTCTTGAAAATACATCTTTTTCCTATTTAACCAAGTCTATATCTATAATAGTTTACGAAATCCTAATTGTGTTCAATTAAATTTACAACCCAATATTTTTTTTTGATTTATTATGTGTCTTTTAGCCTTTATTACAATACTTTCATTTGATTTTATAAAACTAACTTATTTTTGTAATATATCCAATGAATTGAGAATTTGGAATCTACCAATGTCGATAAAACAGAATATTTTTCTAATAAATATATTATTCATTATTATTCGATTTACATAAAAATAAACATACATTTTAAGCTCTGCTGGTGGTTAAATATAATTTGTTTAAATCAATAATATATCAGTATAACAAAATTTGATTATGACGG
Source organism: Neocrepidodera transversa (assembly GCA_963243735.1). Taxonomy (NCBI): domain Eukaryota; kingdom Metazoa; phylum Arthropoda; class Insecta; order Coleoptera; family Chrysomelidae; genus Neocrepidodera; species Neocrepidodera transversa. The sequence continues at coordinate 9,640,571 of OY725347.1, forward strand.
TTTCATCACGAATTTTGTTGTTAATGTAGGGTTTAAATAATAATTAATATGTAAAATAAATAGTACAAATCAAATAAATATTAATATAGCGAATAAAATATTGAAAATACTGATTTTAGTTTAATTAAAAGGAAAACTAAAATTAAATTAAAAAGTAAATAATAGTAATATTAAATTTTTATTCCTATATCTACAGGGTTAGATTTCTTTTTAACATTCAAGTGTTTCTATTAATGGAGACGGCCCTGTGCGCGCATTGATAATGTCAAAATGACTGAACAAAATAAAAAAAAATGTAAATCATGTGTCACGAATAATTCAATATAAAAATTGCTCAATTTGCTGTATTGTTATTACAATACGTTATTAACGTTAAAAAGTACCATTTATTAATAGAGCCTGCTTCACGTTTCCCACAAATATTTTTGGTCCTTCGAGCCAGATAAGTTAAGCGGCATCTAGTTTTGGCTAACTAATTCGCCGCTTCAGGTCATATTTTGTATACGTATATTTTGTATACGCTAACTTTTGTTAATTTTTTTACTTAAATGGTTACTCTAATATTAACTACATCTATTAGACAGACGACAAACTATTTAAATTTTATAGTTGTGTTGATTTGACATCACAACGGTCTTATGGCTTGTATATATTTTTTGAATACGCTTTGTATAATTTTGATAACAATTTGGCTTTAAATCTGATTTTATTAAATGTTTCCTTATGTAAGTCAATTTTTATTAATTTAGAAATATTTCTCAAATGATGTTTTCGTTCATACATATTTGTGATAGAAATTATAATTTTTTCAACGGTTTTGCCCTGTCTTGTAATTTGTATAGTGAAGCGAGTTACCAATCATAGTTGTCTTATAATTTGTTATCTGGTTAATATCGTTTGATGGCGATGGTGCAATTATTGTAATTAATTAATCGTATATGTTCTGCTTGCAACAATATATTAATATTTTAGCAGCTCATTTGATGTTACATGCATTAGGGATTCTGTTATTTCCATACACGTGTCAAGCGATATGGATTTATAATTTTATTTATGATTCGTTCGTTTCAATACGCAATTTCGCGAGATCTTCAACTATCTGAATATTTGTTATCTCATTATAAATATAATTATTGTTGGAATTTATGAATCTTTGAAATTTATTTCAATATTGAATTGTCTTTGGCCAGGACAATTCGGTGTGCATTGTTAATTTAATTATTTTAACATATAATTGATTTCCTATTGTTCATATTCAATTAAAAAAAATCGATGTGTCACCACAAAACTTTCCCGACGAATATTCAGAGACGAATATTTTTACAGACATATTGCAAGTCAAATTCCGTGACATATTGCTTCTGTCATTTTTTGACAAATGTCGTACAAAAACTAATGGGTTCTTCCGATGGATAACCCAAACCCATATACCAAATTTCAGCTCAATCCGATTAAACATGTAGCCTCTACACACAGACAAATACACAGACAGACACACAGACAGACAGACTAAATGGTTTTAATCATCTCAGGGAATCTTAAAATGTATATTTCCATTTTTCTCGAATACCTTTTTAGCCCATTCACAATACATTTTTTCCACACTCGAATTTGTAAAACATCAAGACTGCATTTTTTTCACAAAAAATTAAAAATACAACAGAAGCAAGAATGCGTTTTCTTGTACACGAATTTGAAAAAATATAAATAAAAAACACATTTTTCCACAAAAAAAAACTAGAAAAAAATTCAAAAGTATTTTTTCACAGACGAATGTGGAAAAAAGCGAAAATGCATTTTTCACATATAAATTGGTATAAAAGCAAGAACGCATAAAAACCTAGAAAAAAAAACAGCAAAAATGCATTTTTTTCACACATACATTAGGATAAAAGCAAGAATGGATTCTACATAAAAATTGGAAAAAAACAGCATACTTTTTTTATACAAATTTGAAAAAAAAAACAAAAGCAAGAATACATTTTTCCTTATTCAAATTTGAAAAAATGCAAAGTGTATTTTATCTCACATAAATTTAGAAAGAAGGAACAATGTATATTTCTACACGAAAAACTAGAAAAAAAAAACAGCAGAAATGCATTTTTCACACATAAATTTGCTTTTTTGGATAAAAAATTGGAAAATACAGCAAAAACGCATTTTTTTCACATATAAATTCGTAAAAAAACAAGACTACATTTTTCCACATAAAAACAAGAAAAAAAATAGCAAAAATGCGTTTTCCTATGTGGAAAAATGCATGCTCTCTTTTGAGAAAAAAAACTATAAAAATGCATATTTTCATACATAAAATAGGAAAAAAGCAAAAAAATTGATAAAACAAGAATGTATTTTCTCTCAAAGGAATCTGAAAAAAAATCATTTGTGTCCAGAGACTTTTTCAGATATTTAGTGTTAAAGTTTCAAACCTTGAATTTTTTTATTTTTGACAGATGACACTTGGAGAAATAATTTTGACGGTTCTGAATAGAGTTTTTCAAGAGCTTTCAAATGACATATTACAAGTCAAATTCCGTGAAATATTGCATCTGTCATTTTTTGATAGTGACACTTCCGTTTAACAGACACAAACCCATATACCAAATTTTAGCTCAATCGGATTAAACGTCTACCCTCTATCGTGGAAGAATACACACAGACAGACTTTCATCTGGAAATGGTCTTAATCATCTCAGGTGACCTCAAAATGGATATTTGCATCTTTATCTCGAAAAATTTTTTTTAGGTCGTTCACAATACTTTCCCTTCTCGAAGGTGGGTCGGGAAAGTAAAAATATAGTAATGGGCGGAAAAATGCGGTAAAAAAATGGCAATGATATAAAACTCCCTGATTTAGAAAAAAGTGTTAAAAAGTTGGGAATAGTGGAAAAAATTGGGAAAAGGTGAAAAAAATGGGGCAAAAAACTTACGGGGAAAAATGTGGCTTAAATAACAGTTGTTAAAAAATGGAGAAGGGCTAAAAACAATGGTAAAAAGGGGAGATATGGGAAAAAATAATAGTAAACAAAGGGGACGAAAAAAAGGGGCTAAAATAATAAGAAAAAAAATGGAGGGAAAAATTTTTCTAATAACGTAGATCCCCCTGATTTTGAAAAAACGTGGAAAATAGTGAGAAAAAGTGAAAAAAGTGGGGAAAAGTGGAAAAATGAAAAAAGTGTCATTTCATTGATTTCACCATCTGTTGTTCGAATTAACGCACTTGGCCAAGTGAGTTTTCCTGTAAACGTTTTTGGGACCCGTTGGTTCATTGGTCCGAATAGAAAAGCCCTCTAGGAGCGTTCTTGAAGATCTGTTGCTACAGAGAACATTCCTTGGTTACATCTGGTAGTACTTTGATCATTAACGCTTCAGGACCATTTGGATTCACTATAAGCATTTCAATTCTGAACTTTTGTTTTATTAAATTCACTATATTTTATTTTTATTTATTTCATTTTTGACACATTTACAGGAAATGATTTCATTTGTTTGATTTGACAATAATACAATTTAATTTATTTAATGGGGGATCAACTTGTCCGGTCCATCAGACAGACATAATCGACAAGTGGTGTAACCAGTTTTTAATCCCGTGAGACCTGAGTTACAATTCGTTGGTAATGAATGGCTAGCTCTAATCCTTGACTCAGGATGGATAAGTGAGTTAAAATTATTTTTAATAATGTTGCAAAATAAATATAATGCCTGAGCGCCACTTGCTTATTATGTCTGTCCGAAGGATCCCGACCAGTTGATCCCTAACTAGATGAATTAATTGTTTAGTTGTTAAATCAAACAAAAAAATGATTTCCTGGAAAGGCGTCAAAAATTAAACAGATAAAAATAAATTTTAATTAGTTTAATGAATGAAGTTGAAAATGAAAATGATTTGAGTTCCAACTTTGGGAACTTTGTGGTTTTCTGCACTTTGGCGCCTTAGTCCTGGTTTCGGATTGCCTCGGGCGCCACCTTCCGTTTAGAGTGTGAAGGCCACTGCACGGGCAGCGTCAGTGGAGAAAGAAATACTCCAGGGGTCGTTATGGTATCGACCAAAATCACTGGCGGCCAGAAGGGCGGTCTTTACTTGCCCTGCTGGGTTTGAGTACCTGGGTATTAGCTGCTGGGATGTTAAAACTCAAAACAAGTATTAATAAATAAAACTTTTATTTGTTACCAAAATCCGGAGGAGAAAAGGTGTGTAACGGACGATTGGCTTGGCGGCGTGGTGTAGTCGGACTGACGGTTCTGGACTCCAGATATAATTGAAGTTGGCTTCAACTTGACCTGTCTCTAAAGGTCGACGGACTGCACTGCTGTTCCAATTGGGACGGCCAGAGCAAGTCTGACTTCTCGCTGCCTCTGCAGCTGCCGAAAACGGTATGAATGGCCCTACTCGATACGAACTTCGGCGTCTAAGAAGCAGAGACGAGAGTATCTCCATCTACCTGGCGACGGTTCAACTGGTACGACTGGCTTTTTATTCACAATGTTAAGTTAATTTTACTCCAGTGCCGTGCGCGAATTAATTTTATATATTTTAAATAATACGGAAAAAAGTAACTTTGTTACATGTTACCCAGGAGGTCCTCAAATAGTGAGTGAATGGGTCGTCTATGGCACGATAGCAGCACTGTGTGTATTTGCAATCTGGGTTGTTCGCCTGCGAATAATATCCCGTGAAGTGTGGCCCAGAAGATGTTCTGTGTTCTAAGGAGTCGTCAAGAAGGCTACCAGAGCGCTTATGTATGATCCAACGTCTCCTAGAGGGTTACATGTAAACAGAGAAAGGTTTCAGAGTTAATGACCGAAAACTCACTTGGCTGACTGTATAAATCCAAAGACTCAAGAGTTGATGTGTGGTTACACGCTCAACCACAACTTCACTGATTTCTATTAAAATTATTGTCTTAAGGATCACTAAAGAACTGTACGCATACTGATTGAACTCAAAACTCATTTTTCTATTACGAACGAAAAATACGACTATCAACATAACTATCATATTTTTCTCTACTGATAAACATATAAAAGATGTATTTATAAGTTCACAGAATAAGCCGTCGTGCTTCAGCGATGTTATAAACTATTCGAAAGTGTCTATTCCCGCAGGAGATATATCTCACGGTAAGCTTTTAGTAATTCATAAGGACCGCCGTTACAAGAAAGAGGCTCGGCCCTAACTTGAAAAGTTAATATTACGAAATTTTATTACTACGCTCTTTATGCAAATGGCACTAACGGTAATATCTGCCCGACGAGATTTCCAAACTTTTTAGCCCGCATCTAGACAGGATTTTTTGTGTGCTGTATTAATATTATGTCCGGATGAAACTTTCAATTTGATTTTATTTACAGATTTTGAAAATTACACAGTTTAATTAATAATACTGTAAAAATAAATATGAATTTTAAGATTGAATAATAAAACAATTTCTTTTATAATTTTTTCAGCACTTTATGGTGTATCAGTTTTAATTTTTTTTAAAGTTTAATTGTCAACAATTATTAATTTTTAACAGTCATATTTTCTATTTTCAAAAAAGATAAAAAAATTAACTACAAATTTCCTTATTTTTCGTAGAAATTTTGAGGTTATAGTCAAAAGTGATCTGACAAAAGTTGTAGGTTTTTCCATAAACTACATCTTTGCTATTAAATATTTTTTGATAAAACCTCAAGTTTCGCTGGAAATCGCGAAAAATTGGCAAATTAACATTTTTCATCGCCTTTAACCAACCCAAAATTAATTAGACTTGGTTTCTTTGCTGCTAAATTTGCTGCCGTGCCTGCATTAATAGTGAGAAGGACTTTTTGTGGTCAAAAAAAAAAATAATAAAAACTCTCACTATGTTATTAACTTACTCCATAATAACAAAGAAGTAAGTTATTTAGATCATCCTGTGTTAGTGTGTCTGTCTGTAAGAGCTCTCACGACCCACACTGGTCGAAATTACTTATTTCATGACTTGATGTTAGGAATCAAAACTAATGATCCAATATGGATAAAATGGTGCAAAAAGGTGCACTATTTTATTTAATATCTCTTTAGAGAAATAATTAAAATCGTCAAAAAGGATATTCAACAAGCTCAACATATTGAATTAAAGTACGTTTTTTTTAAGGTAAAAGCATGTATTATTATAATTTTTATTTTTTTTATCACCAACCGTCAATAAAATCATGAATTACCATAGCGATTTTTAGGAAGTACAGACCCACTTTATTTTACAGTAAAAATCAATATGATATTAAACATAAATCTGGGGAGGAACCGACTTGCTTGATTTTTATAGTTATTTATCAAAATAGCCATGACTATGACATTGACATGAAACAGAAATAGTTCGTAGCTGTCACTTAAAAGCATATTTCTTTTTGTTCATTTTGTCGTAATAAAATGTAATAAGTAATATCTTTTTTCTACACCCACATGGATATTGCCTATTCTACGCACATTTTACAGAATGTATATGTAGGCAATATCAGTCTACTGAACGGATTTAATTTCCTTAGCGTGAGATATGAACTTCCACCAATCAGAGTTCATCATCAGCGTTAGATATGAAAGCGACCAATCAGAGTTCATCATTAACATATATAAAATCCACATTTAGTAACCTGGCACCTATGTTTTTCAGTTTTAAATAATTTGTCAAAAGAACTGTCAAAAGAACTGTCAAAATTATTTTTGTAATAGTATAGAAATATTTGTAAAAATGACCGATTCTAATGAAGAATCATTCCAGAAATTCGATTGGTCGCAAAAGAAACGTACAACACACTATTGCCGGAAAAATCGAAGAGTAAATATAAATTTTGTTATAAAAAGTTCATAGATTGGACATTGGTAAACCGAATAAAAAACATAACAGAAAATGTCGTAAATTAGTACAATTTAATATACAGAAAATGTCGTAAATTAGTATAATTTAATATACAAAAGAGTTAAATTTAAATTAGTATATAATGTTAAAATGTTTGTATCGTTAAATATTGGTAATATTATTATATCATTTAATAAAATTCATAATATTTTGTAGTTTTATTATGTCGTAGAAAAAATTTAGTGGGTTGTAGAAAAAATGTACTGTTCAACTCATGTGGATTGGCCATATCGCACACATGTTGCACAAACTACTATTTTCGATTATAAATTTTTATGGTTGGCGATAAAATGTTGTATGCATCACGTCAGTAAAGTGTCTTTACTGACTTGGTACATAAATAACTATTATTTTATGTAAGGTATTAGGAATCTTTCAGGTACTTTGAAAGAAGATACCACATCAAAAATTGTAGATATCATATAATTATCATAATAAACTGAAAAATAGTTCCTATTAATCGATATACAAAAAAAGTGGTTAACTTCCATTCCGAAGTTTGCTATTTCCGTTGTTTTGGGAGATACTCATACTAATAAATAAGGAGCGGGCCAAATAATATAAAAGTTGATTTTTAACAAAACACTATACACAAAAAATAGAAAACTATCGACCAATAGCTTTAACATCTGTTATCTCCAAAATTTTTGAGTATACCATACTAGAACAATTGCTCAGGTTCTTGAATCTATATAATTTAATATATGACGACCAACATGGTTTTAGACATAAACATAGTACTACCACAGCAATTCATTCGGTTTATCAAAGAATTCTTGATGCCATTGACGCTGGCGTCGAAGCGACAGGGATATTCTGTGACCTTAGTCGTGCCTTCGACTGCGTTAATCACAAGGTTTTATTAGATAAACTCTCTCAATACGGCATTCGTGGTGTTCCGCAAAATTGGTTTGATTCATATCTACGGGATCGACCTCAAGTTGTGAAATTAAATCATATAAAAAGTAACTATTTAACGACAAATTATTCTACTGCACTAGTAAACAATAATGGTGTTCCTCAGGGTTCTATCCTGGGTCCAATATTGTTTACTATATATCTAAACGAACTACCTAAAAGCCTGATACAAGCTTTCACATGCCTGTATGCTGATGATGCAACAGTGCTCTTCACAGACAAATCTGATAAATATATCCAGACCAAGATTACTTCAACATGTGAAATACTTGTCGACTGGTTAAGCGATCATTCATTACACATAAACCCTGCTAAAACTAGTTATATGGTTTTACACACCCAAAGGAGAACTAATGTACCCTCTTATGATGTCTCTGTAAATAATGAATCCATCAAAAAAATTAATTCCACTATGTTTTTGGGTACACATTTGGACAGCAATATGACATTTAACACGCACTGTAGCAAAGTAACAAAATCTTTAAATAGTATGTGTTATCAGATTAGGGTGTTACAAGAAGTCCTTAATGAAGGTGGGCTACGCTCATTCTACTTTGGCCAGGTGCAACCTAAACTTACCTATGCAATTACTATCTGGGGAAGCTCGTTGGGAGTTTATGACGTTTTTGTTGCTCAAAAACGAATATTGAGAACTATGTTCAATGCGCCACCTAGCTTTAGCTGTAGAAGCTTATTTAAAAAACATCAAATACTTACTGTAACGGGATTATATATTCTAGAACTGGTTACATATATTCACAAAAATAAAGAAAACTTTAAAGTAAATTCTACCCTGCATAACTATAATACTAGGAAAAAAACTGACATTCATATTCCGAATGTAAGACTTTCACTTTCTATGAAATCTTTTAATATTCTGGGGTCGCGTCTATATAATATGTTACCCACGCCCGTAAAAAGCATTACACCTAATCACTTATTCAAAAAAAAAGTAAAGTTAATCTTACTTGAACTAACTCCTTACGGGGTGCAGGAGTTTTATGACCATTTTAAACCATAACCTGTGATTCTATTTTAATCATTATTTGTATTGTTTATATTATTTCTTACTCTAATTTTCTATTTTTAATGTATATTTTATGTAACTTTTATCTGACTTGTCCAATGTCCTAGTGATTGTGTTTTATGGACCAATAAAGAATTGAATTGAATTATTCTTTATTTTCTTTCAGGAATGATTTATTATAAAAACTGTAAAATTGACGATAAGAAATATCTAATATGCAATCCGCATACATTATGCGTCCAATAATTTCTAACAGTGTATTCCATTCCATTCCGTTTAGATAAGATTTTACAAAGATCATTGATCGGAAATAATTCAATTAATTTAATTAATTGCCCCAATCGCCGGAGCACTTTCATAACAAACTTAACCTTCTAGGCATAACTTATGTAGTTATCTTATAATTCGCTCCTCTGAATTCGGATTAAACGTAATTTCGCAGAATGGATTAGACTAACTTTATTCACGATTTGGTGTGACATTATTCGTACGAACAAAATGGCTTTAGAATAGGTCAGAATAGGAAAATTATGCATGGGGCTCCATGTCTTTCATACTACTAGGATATTATTAAAGGATTACTTGGTTAAGGACTTTTAACGACACTGGTTATTGCAGTTCAAACATTGTATGAAGCCGTAAATAATATGCTTTTCAAATATAGAAAGAAACTACATAAATTAAGTTTCTTTTTATATAAAAAGTGTTAAAAATGGAATTTTATAAGTACACATCACCTTATATGTAGAAGGAATAATTACATTTTCATCGTTATTATTTTTAGCTAAAAAACAAATTGTTTATATTGAACATTTTTTTTTTGGCCGAGATAAATGAGCTAGGTTTCAACAAAATTTACCCAAGAAAAAGGCAAATTACATTTAATTAAAAAATACAATAATCAATAAAATTTATTGTAACGCTAAAATTAAATAAAGATCCAATTTAACCAGTATAAAAATAAAATTACAAAAATTAAAAGATTGACACCATTTTCAGAAAGAGAAAAAAGCATTGTCAGACAGAGAAAAAGCAATTTCCGAAAAAGAAAAGTATTTCCAGAAAGAGAAAAGTATTTTCGGAGAGAGAAAAGTATTTGCAGAAAGAGAAAATTCTCAAATACAGAAAAAGCATTTTCAGAAAGAGACAAATCATTTTCAGAAAGAGGAGAAGCATTGTCAGACAGAGAAAAAGCAATTTGCGAAAGAGAAAAGTATTTCCAGAAAAATAAAAGTATTTTCAGACAGAGAAAAGTATTTTCAGAAAGAGAAAATTCTCAGACACCGAAAAAGCATTTTCAGAAAGACAGAAACATTTTCAGAAAGAGAAAAGCATTTTCAGAAAGAGAAAAAGTATTTTCAGAAAAAGAGAAGCATTTTCAGAATGAAATAAAAACTACTTTCAGTAAGAGAAAAACATTGTCAGAAACAGAAAAAGCAGTTTTAGAAAGATTGACACCATATTCAGAAAGAAAAAAAAAGCATTGTCAGACAGAGAAAAAGCAATTTCCGAAAAAGAAAAGTATTTACAGAAAGGGAAAAGTATTTTCAGACAGAGAAAAGTATTTGCAGAAAGAGAAAATACTCAAACACAGAAAAAGCATTTTCAGAAAAAAAGAGCATTTTCAGAATGAGAAAGAGCATTTTCAGAAAGAGAAAAAGCATTTTCAGAAAGAGAAAAAGCATTTTCACAAAGAGAAAAGTATTTTCAGAAAGAGAAAAGTATTTTGTGAAAGAAAAAAGTATTTTCAGAAAGAAAAATTCCCTAACACGAAAAAAACATTTTCAGAAAGAGAAAGAGCATTTTCAGAAAGAGAAAAAGTATTTTCAAAAAGAGAAAACTATTTTCAGAAAGAGAAAAAATTTTCAGAAAGACCAAAACATTTTTAGAAAGAAAAAAGTATTTTCAGAAAGAAAAAAAGTATTTTCCGAAAGAAAAATTTTCAGTAAGGGAAAAAGGAAAGAAAAAAGAATTTTCAGTAAGAGAAAAATAATTTTCAATTATATCGATTATTATTATTATTTAATACCACAGACAAAAATTTTAATACAATCTTTTAGTTCCTTAGTTCATTATTTATTACACGGGGCGACACAACCGATTTTTTCATTCTTCTAAAATTAGAAGTTTTATCTAAATTTCTACTTTTTTCATTCAAAAATTTCCACTCTTTTCTCTTGAAAAAATTGCACTTTTATGTGTTTTCTGTTTGATTGAAAATTTGCATTTTTGGGCATAAATTTCCCCTCTTTTCTCTTGAAAAAATCTGATGTGGCCAGCACATGACCTCTCGCCATTTTTGAATCCAAAATTTACAGGTTGACACAAAAAAGTATGAAAAAAAAATTATTTTTTTGTAAATCTGGCAACAATGGCAAGTTTCGAAAATTTTAATGAGATGAAAATAAACTATAGGGTATACAAAATAAATGTGTAAAACTTTATTGCCGTTTTGTATAATAATGGCGTCATCACCCATAGCAACTGCCACTTCCGGTTGTGCGAGTGGCACCAAAATCTAATCAGATCTAATCTAGGGTATCAGAATCCTGTATGTAAAATTTCAAATTTTTTTATTCAGCAGTTTTTGAGTTATCGTTACTACAACATCCATCCAAACACACACACACACACTAACACACACACTAACACACACACTAACACACAGACTAACACACACACTAACACACACACTAACACACACACACACACACACAGACATCATCGCGAAAATATTAAAATCGTATTCTAGGGACCCTAAAACGTGTTTATCCATTGAAAACTCACTACCCAATTTTTAGCATGATTCCTATACCTCTCTTATCTGAAGGGCGAGAGGTAAAAATTGCACTTTTCTCTTTTTTGTTTTCTCGAAAATTTGAATTTTTAACCTAAATTTCCCCTCTTTTCTCTTGAAACATGGCACTTTTTGCCTTTTTTTTCTTGAAAATTTGCAATTTTTTACCCAAATTTACCCTCTTTTCACTCACAAATTTCCGGAAAAAATTGCATTCTTTTCTTTTTTTTAATTTGCAGTTTTTTTACCTAAATTTCCCTTATTTTTGCTAAAAAATTTTACCTTTCTTCTACTGAAAAAATTGTGCACTTTTTTGTCTTTTTTGTTGTCTCAAAAATTTGTATTTTTTAACCTAAATTTCCCCTCTTTTCTCTTGAAACAATGACACTTTTTGCCTTTTTTTTTCTTAAAAATTTGGAGATTTTTGACCTAAATTTTGAACCCTTTTCACTCATAAATATCCTAAAATAATTGCAATTTGTTCTCTTTTTTTTTTAAAAAATTTGCCTCTTTTTGACCTTAATTTTACTTCTTTTTGCTAAAAATTTTCCACTCTTTTCTCCTAAAAAAATTGTACTTATTTGTCTTTTACTTTCCTGACCCACCTCCGAGAAGGGAAAGTATTGTGAACGAGCTAAAAAAAAATTCGAAATAAAGATGGAAATATCCATTTTGAGGTTACCTGAGATGATTAAGACCATTTCCCGATGGAAGTTTGTATGTCTGTCTGTATGTCTATTTGTCTGTCCATCTGTCTGTATGTGTGTTGCCGTCCTTTTTTATAATTAAATTTATTGTGGTACATGTTTTCGCGTTTCATTTATGATTAGTAAATCGAAAAAAGTAAAAATTTCTGAAATACATGCAAATAACGAAATGACACTAATTTTATACTCGGCAGTAACGTATTGTGATCGGTTAAAAACCAAGATATTGACTTTTATTTATGTTTTCAGGCCAAAAATATATTTTTTGAAAAATGTATGCTTGTGTTTACGGATTTTTTTGTTAGTTCACCAAAAAAGCGTTTCGGTATCTCAAACTCATCGTCCGGTTAAACCCATATCAGTGGAAGTAAATTCGTTGCATTACTGGAATCTTCTATTATTTATTGAAAAATTAATTTATTTATATTATTTAGCATACAAAAAGTGAGCAAAAATACATTTGCAGTATCCAGCGTTAAAGTTTTTTTCCCCTAGTAATTAATTATTGAATTAAATTTATAAATTATGTGCAAAATTTAACTTTTAACTGACAGTGCGAAATATCTCTATTTATAATTTAAAATGAACTCATATAAATATTTACTTTTATCTTTATAAATAAAAATGTACGTACAGTGTCCATTTAGTGCGGCATTCCTCTCTTACAGCGTTGTTTGAAATCTGATGGAAAAATTACTTCGGAAATAAATATGGTACCAATTAAGCTAAATTTTAAAATTATATTGGCTTCTACAGGGTGTTCCAAGAAAAAGGTGCCACAAAAATTTTTTTTTTAAAGGAATGGTGGGGATATTTTTAGTCTTTAAATCAACCCTTAGGTCTACATTAATAGTTAATTTTGATTTAATATCCCATACACCGTTGCCAAGTTATTACGAAATTTGTCAATTTTTCGAATTTTACACAACTTCTTATAAACCGCCATACAAAAGACATCTGTTAAGTAATTTAGTCACAAATTTGTACATGATATTTCGTAAGAACCAGAAAGCCCTCGGTAAAAGTATATTTAATTTCAGTATTACAGGGTATTCAAAATTTAATGCCAAATTTTCCGATTTTCGAAGTAAATTTATTCACTTTTCTTAAATACGATACCCTGTATATTATAACATATTTGAAACGCCCATTAAATTCTATTTTTTATTTAAAATTTAAAAAGTGTAATAATATCCCCATCTTTCCATTAAAAAAAAAAAATTGTGCACCTTTTCTTGGAACACCCTGTAAAAGCCAATATAATTTTAAAATGTAGCTTAATTTTTACCATATGTATTTCCGAAGTAATTTTTGCATCAGATTTCAAACAACGCTGTAAGAGAGGAATGCCGCACTAAATGGACACACTGTATATAATAATATAATTCCATTATCCGACTTTACGTTTTATTACATTGTTTGAAAAAAGAAAAGTTAGTAAGAAAATTGATTTTCTAGACGGATTTTCCAGTAGAGTATTAATTTTAAACTGTTTTCTCTAAGGTACGTTGTTACTAAACGAGAATATGATCCTCAAGGCAAAATAACGTTTATAGCTTGAATGGCTCTAGATAGGTAAGCGGGTTTCAAATTTTACGCAGTAACATCTTGGAACGGAATTAATTTAATGTTTATTAAATTTTAAAATGCATACAAAGAAAAGTTCAAATTAAACTTTGGTTAAGGATATTTAAGTATTTTTTAAAGTTTATAATTGAAATATTTATACAATGTTTTAACAATGATTTGTTTTGTTTCAGCACCACCAAAAGAAATAAATATCTACGATGGGCATCGGAAAAATAAATCAGTATTATTGGGACCTTATAATGAAGGTTCCAACGTTAATCTACAATGTGAAGTTAAAGGAGGTAAGTACAATTTTAACCCTCGTATAAATTATGCTGCGATGTGGGAATCGTTAATAAACGATTTGTGTAAAATGAATTATTTTTGTGATAAATTTTTTTCTCAGTCTGTGGAAAATCTATAATATAAGCGGCAAAGTCCTGACTGATTGACTGATTGACTGACTGACTGACATAGAATCAACGCACAGCAAAATCTACTTAACCCAGAGACTTGAAATTTTGATAATATGTTCGGTTCATAATGTAGACTAACCCACTAAAAAAATGATTTAGTGAAATTTTTATTTTAAGAGGTAGATAAGGGTGAAAAACAGTGGCCTACATAGAATAAGTATATCTATATACAAGGTGGACCAAAATTGTTGAGCAATTCTTCTAGGGGTGATAGAACACCTAAAAATAAGTATTTTTTTTTCAATGAACCTATGTCCAAAACCGCTTATTAAGGATTCGACAATCCCTAGAAAGGGGTTAATTTTTGGATGATACATCAATAATATCTTATTTTCAAGAAAAAACTTCCGAAAATATTATTTTAATATGTATTTTCCAAAATAGTTGATAACAAAAAAAATATGTCTAATGAAGGGTAACTCACCCCTTGAAAACCACCCTTAGTGTTTTCGAAGAATCAAAACAAAATACGTAAATGGCGTATCTTACTACCTTTAGGTACTACCTAAAATTTGAATATTCCCAAGTATCAAAAAATATTGATAAAACATTGTTGTACAATATTTTTTTGGGTGTAAATATTATCTGAATATTGAATTTCAATATTGGCTAGAAGTCGAAATGTTAACATTTTGTAAAATTGGCCAAATATTGGTATAAAATAACTCCAAAATATTAAAATTCAATTATTGTTTCCTCTTTTTTTCCCATTTTTCTTATATTTGCCTATATCCCTAATTTTTCTTATTTTTTCCTGTTTTTCTCATTTTTTTTTCTATTTTTTCCTCTTTTTCTTTATTCTTTCGGCTGTGGTACCAATAATTAAAAATAGTCTAATGTCTGAGATGAACAATGAATGATACATTATATAATAATAATAGCTGTCCCTTCCCCGCACAAGCCATTTACTTCTGGGGTTCACTCGTAAGGGGGTGAAATGTAGGGAAATAATTATTGTTATTATTATTTTATTCAATTTATTTTCTATTTATTTGTAACAAATATTATATATTAATTTTGGCTTTCTGCGCTCTTTTTTTATACAAACCTTAACCATGCAAAATCTTATACTCTTCGGTTCGCGCAATGCGCTTAAAAGAGATCCGAATTTTTCTCTTACAGATTATTTTTTATTACAGGTCGTCCTAAACCAAAAGTGATTTGGTTCTTAGAAAACACAGTCATCGATGATTCTAGTGAGACTAGGAATGATGGTGACGTCGTGAATCATCTTACATTCCCGAATGTTGGTAGACAACATTTACACGCAAGACTGATATGCCAAGCCAGCAACAATAATCTTGTCCCTGCAGAGACAAAAGTAGCCATTTTAGATATTAATTGTAAGTATTTTTGTTTCATTTAAAAACAAAACTTTTTTTTTATCTCGTATTCTAGATCTAAAGAAAATCTGTCGCGTTTAAAATGTTGACTTTGATAGACTTTTATATAAAAATATTCCGGAATTCATTTATTATATTCAATGATATCCCAACAGAAAAGTTCAAATCGTAGTTAGAGCAATGTAAATATTTTTCAATTGATATAAAACTCACTATTACTCTGAAGTAATATCCTCTTGGATATAAAACTTCTCGGAAGTAACGTATTCTCTAATCAGCTAAAAATGGTAGACATCAAAAGATATTTTATCCTTAAAGGAGGACTATCATCTATCAAATGGGACTCGTTAGCCTTTCTCTTTCCTTTATACGAATCTTTGTGAAAACGCTATTTTTGGATTTACAAATTGGGATAAACGTAACGCTATTTAATATATTTCAGAATAAACTAACGACATTTTATGTGAATTTTTATTATATAAGAATAAAAGATCATTTAAAATAAAATTAAAATAAAATTGGAATTATGCAAAATACTAAAATCTTATGATAATTTTTTATATTTAGAAACCTTTTTGTAATGAAAAAATATCACGTCTTAGATATTATATTTTAGAAATATAATATAATAATAATAATAACTAAGACAGCATTTTGCCAAATTTTGATTTTAAGTGGTAGAAAGGGGCGAAAAATAGGAAAATAGTGCAAAATAGAGAAAAACAAGTACAAATAGGAAAATATAAGTAAAAATTAATAAAAGTGAAAATAAGTAAAATAGGGAGAATGGGAAAAAATGTTGAAATATAGGGGAAAATAGGAAAAAAATAGAGAAAAAATTTTAAAAAAAAATGTAAAAAATAGGACAAAATGGGAAAAAACGAATAAAAATGGAGAAAATAGAGAAAATTTGGAAAAAATAGGAAATTTGGAAAAAATAAGACAAAACAGGAAAAAACAGGGAAATTTGGTAAAGGTAGTGAAAAATTGAGAAAAATAAGAAAAATTTGGAAAAATAGGGGAATATAGGGAAAATACAAAAACTAGAAAAAAACCAGGAAAATAGTGAAAAATAGTAAAATTAGAAAAGATAAGATTAGATAAGTAGCAACAACTATATTAATACATTACGTTATAAAAGATTAAAATAATTCCTTAACGATAAGGGGTAGTAAAAAGACGAAGCTCAGCAAACTAATAATGAATGAATATTAATTATGTTTACAACAAATTCGATTTATTACGATACTGATGAACTAAATTCAATTAACCCTTATTAAGGAAGGTAATTAAAAAGATAAAAAAATGTGCAAATATTCATTCATAAATATATAAAGATATTAAAGGATGACACATTAGTTAAAGATAAAAAGATAATATTTAAAAATATAAGATCTAAGAGAAAAAAATACAAAGGGAGCGAATATATTTCGGTAGAAGATACTTTATTTATAATTACTAGTTCGATAGAAGTTTTATATTATTATCATGTTTCCTTGAATTCAGATATGACCTATATAAATTTGACCTAACAGTCTTAGGCGATATTCCGCAACAAAATAAACAAAAAAAGGTAAAATTTACATTAAACGAAAGGTAGAGAGTACAAACGAGAAGTGAGACATAAAGTGTAAAGATAAAATTTTAATGAGATAACTCTTTCGATAGGTTTCACTAACAATGTTTTATTGAGAATTGGCAAAAAAAATTAGTCTACTACTACTTTATCAGATTTTTTTTTCAAATAAATAAAACACGAAGTCAGTACCACATAATAATAATAATAATAATAATAATAATATTTATTTATCAAAAAATCTATATAAATAAATCTGTAAAAAAAAACATAGTAATATATTCAAAGGGATGATAACAGGTGACTGGTTTCGGCTAAATAGCCATCATCAGGCCTACAAGGTTCAGAACAATGATTATTTTACAATTTTTATAAAAATTAAAAGTGTAGAACTTACCGAATAAAAAATTGTATTGGAGTTACAAAGTAAAAGACTAGTCACAACCGTGCGGTTGTTAAGTCAACATAATAAAAATTTTTGGTGGTACATTAAATAAACAAACTTATAACTTAAACATAGTAAAATATGGGGGAAATTCCACATTATGGATTGTTGAGTAACAGATGGCTGTTACCAGAGAACAACATTTTAACGTTATTAAATTCAAACCCTCCCAAAAGGGGAAGAAAATTAAAGTAAAGAAGTAAAAGTGGTAACTCAGACCACATATTAAATTTAAATTTCAAATCACCGGCAGCAAAAGCGTAAGTACCATGATGTAACACGACCATGACAAGATGGAAGAGCTCTCAATTGACATTGACAATTGACAATGACAGTGACAAAGGACACTGACAATGATAATTGACAATAATGATTTTTCCTAGAGACTAACTACTCAAACCAGGTTTAGCCAAATAATGACGTCATGGTTAAGGATTGGTTAACTTTTTGAATTTTGACAAGCTAGCGCGCATGACATGACATTTTACCATCTGACTGAGACTGACTTCTTCAGTGAATTCCCTATTAATTATATCATTTTCTTCCATATCCAGCTCTGCTACATTTTGTTGTGGTCTTCTTATGTTTAAGAAATCATATCATAAGGACTAACAGGTGGACCAGTGCCACTTTTTATCCTGTTATCAATATATCCAAATAAGGAATTCATCATCTATAACAAACAATGTTTGAATCAAAGGATTTTTTATGAATTGTCTCATTACCTTCACTATCAATAATCCTAAACAAAGTTTCACTTATATTTTATAAGTAACAGTAATTCTTATAAAATCAGTAAAACACAGCACTAATGACAACTGACAACATAACTACTCTGAAAACTACCTCAGCCAGATGGTTTGAGAAGTTGGTTAAGTTTGACGTCATAGTTTGGAATACGCATCGAGGAAATTTGAATGGTTAACTTTTGAGTAACCTGGTTTGAGTGGTTAGCATCTAGGAAAAATCATTAATGACAATATTGTGTAGTAAAAATTAGCAAACATGGAGGTGAAAACGTCTAGAACATTAAAAAGTAGAGTAAAATAAAAACAAAAACTATGAAAGAATATACAATTTTGAGATATGAACACTAGTATGAGATTGAGTACAAAACACGAAATGAATCTTAAAAATCAAAAAGTATGAGAAATTACGAAAAAGACGATAAACAAAAGAAAAAGAAGAAAGGAGAACTTTACAAATATTCAATATTTCCTTAAACCGTAAAAATAAGAAATTCGTGGCCCACGTTGGGATCGCCAAATTTGTGAAACGATACTTTACTTTGTTTATAATAAATAATTAATGTAATTAAGCTCAAATCGTTATATTATGGGTTAGTTCCACGAATATAATTTGAAATATATTAGAAGTAGAATTTAAAATAAAAAAAGTTTTGGACGCCAGTCAAATTAATTTTTTTATGTAGTTAGAAATAATTGACAAAAAACTATGATATATTTCAAAATCCGTCTTTTCTTTTTTTTCGGGTTAAGAAAATTAAACTCAAATTAAACGTAAAAATAGGGTTCCAGAGATTTTTTTTACTTTTTCTAAAAAAATAACTTAGCTTTTCTTGAGGGTTTTTTCTTGTCTTCCTTCTCCAAAGAAAACTGTAGTCCAAGAAACTTGGTCCAAAGGAGAAACTGAAGAAACTGTAGTCCAGAGAAAAAAAATTGGTCCCAAGAAAAAAACGAAGTCCAGAGAAAATAAAATAATTCCCAGGAAAAAAAATTCTTGGCCTCGAAAAAAAACTTCTTGGCCCAGGAAAAAAAACTTATTGGTCCAGGAAGAAAACTTGGTTTCAGGAAAAAACCGTATAAGATAAGGGTAAGAAAAAAAAAGAAGAAATCTTAGGTAAGCGACACGAACGATATAAAGTCAGTTATTTTGACTGAGTAGGCAAAGAGAAGAAGATTATTAGCATGGGAAAGACATTTTATAGGGATACCAAGAGAAGAGAGGACATGACGCGAAGAAATAAGGAGATATCAAGCGAATATGAAAATACAGGGTGGCACAAAAAAACGTAACATTTATTTGTAATAATTTAAATATGATGTAAATTTTTTTGTACACCTTTAATATTAAGGGAGAATGTTGCAATTATAGCAATATTTGAGGTGTTGCGTGTTGCCTGCTGTTTGGCCAACACACGTGAGTGTATTATTAGTTGTATACTTATGTAGTTATTTTAGTTGGCGTAAGGTGTATGTGTGTCAGTACTGATATACTTTGAAGTTTGACACACAAGAATAATAATAATACTCGCCCTACATTTCATCCCCTTACGAGTGATCCCCAGAAGCCAATGGCTTGTGCGGGGAAGGGACGTCTATTATTATTATTTGCCGTGGCGCTCCGGGGCGACTTACTGAGGATTTATGGCGCCATTTGGCTATAGGTGTAGGAAAACCCGGAAAACCTCACCACCATCATCGGCACAGTGACACAGGGGGATTGAAAATCTAGGTTCCGCATTAGACATTAATTAAATTAATATCCAATGCGGTTTACCTATTCGAGTCAAGTATTTAACACTGAAATTTTTAAATTAAAATTTCACTGTCAGATACGAGGCACGAACCCACGTTGGCTCTAGCATATAAACAGCCATAAGTATATATGACCGATAGCCAACGGTCTGTGCCACTGACCGATGATGTATAATGTCATGTCAATTTTAATTCTGTTTTCTTACTGATTATTAAAAGTTTATAATATAATTGTTTAATTATTCTGAGTTTATTTCTCACAAAGAGGTAGAAAGACACTTTAATAGATTCTTTACAAGTTTCAATTTAAAACTAATTTATAA
Source organism: Neocrepidodera transversa (assembly GCA_963243735.1). Lineage (NCBI taxonomy): Eukaryota > Metazoa > Arthropoda > Insecta > Coleoptera > Chrysomelidae > Neocrepidodera > Neocrepidodera transversa. Next base: position 9,661,134 of record OY725347.1, read on the forward strand.
ACTTCCTATAAATTTTTTTTATTAACACTTTTTACTCTAAATTTGCATTCGCCGCTCCTCTAATACCCGATACAGTTATTTCCATCAACTCAACTCGTTTGCATTTGAAGATTTCATTTTAAAGCGATTCCGGCCCCAAGTTTTCCAGAAGGTAACTAAAGTATAATGAGAACTTTGTCTGCACGTAAAATTAGTGCAACCTGAATCGGCACGACAAAAACAACAAAGAATCGACAACCAAGACGGTAGTACAATGTTACATCAATTTCGGATGAGCATAATCTTATTTTGCGTTGGAAATTTAAGGAGATTATGGTGCACTGTCTCTGCAGTATTTTATTTATGTTTTAAGCTTTTCCTTGAATAAAGTGGAAATAAGATCTATCGTGTTTTAAAGTTTGAAGCGGGGATATTTTAAATATATTATTTGTGACCTACACTACAATTTCTAGTATAATATACATTAAAATAATGAACAAAAATTAATTGTATTAAATAATTAAAATTAATTATAGTTGCCAGTTTATTGTCAGTTATAGGATTTAACTAATTATCATATAATTATAAATAATTGTAGGTTTGAAAATTTAATACTATTTTAATATCAATGCTGATTTTAGATAATTTAAAACTCCTCTATTTCCATAGTATTAAACATTTTCCGAATAATTATTTTAGAATACAAATTCAAAAGATTAACTATAATTGATTGAAACAAAAAACAACTAATTACGGTTTAATTAAAATACATCAAAGTTACAACCATACAAATTATTTTACTGAAACAGGCATATAGACATAGTCCAGAGATTTGTATAGTTATAATTAGGTACAGTGTGTAATGGCTTAACCATAATTAAAGTTTGCCAAACCATTCATAAATAATCTACTTTGTAAAAATCAAAATGCACGAATTGAACTATAATTTATTCAATCAAGTTTAATTTAGTCTAGTCAACAAGTGCTTTTTGGGTCAAACTTTTTCTCAGCCTCCGAAAATTATGAACGAGGTGTCTTTCGAATCGGAATACCGTGTAGTTGATTTTTGAAAAAATTAAGAGCCGCTTGCAAAAATTGCAAAAAAATAACTGAAAAAAAAAATGTAGTTTGGTTTTTTGCAAATATCTCAAAAACTATTTGATATTTTTCAAATTTGAGAAAAGATTCAAAAAGATAATTAAAATTACCAAAAAAAAAACTATTCCTCCTGGAATTTTAGGACCCATATTTATAATTTTCTCAGAGTATTGGCCGAAAACGGGGACTCCGGCTTGCCTAAGCGCTGCCCACTTTGGACCTTTAATGAATAAATAGTATTTAAACTAATAATATAAAAATTAAAAATTGAAAAAATTCAGGCATCTACTGAATAGATTTATGAACAACTAGCTTTTGCCCGCGACTTGGTCCGCGTTAAATTTGGAATAAATCAAAATTGAAGGGGAGAGATCCAAGAAAACCACACAAAAATATGCGCTTAAAAATTGGTATGAATATTTCCTTTGATAAATAAACAAACATGTACTTCAGTTTTTGATAAAATTGATCTGATATAAATAATTTATACTTTCTTTCCTATTTCTAATTAAATTACTTGGAGACAAATTATAAAAAAATCGGTTGTGTTGCCCCAAAACTTTCCCGAATCACGAATACTTTTTTAGATTTTTAATGCTAAAGTTTGACATTTTGACATTTTTTTATTTTTGACAGGTGACAGTTGGAGAAATAATTTTGACTATTTTGAATAGAGTTTTTCAAGAGCTTTCAAATGACATATTGCAAGTTAAATTCTGTGATATATTACGTTTGTAGTTATTTGATAGTGACGCTTCCGTTTGACAAATGTACAAAAACTAATTGGTTCTTCCAAAGAGTAACCCAAACCCATATACCAAATTTCAGCTCAATCGGATTTAACGTGTGGCCTCTATCGTGGAAAAATACACACAGACGGACAGACGGACAGACGGACAGATATATAGACAGACAGACAGACAGACAGACATAGAGACAGACAGACTTTCATTTGGAAATGGTCTTAATCATCTCAGGTGAGTGAACATTTCCCTCTTTATCTCGAAAATTTTTTTTAGCTCGTTCACAATACTTTCCCTTCTCGGAGGTGGGTCGGGAAAGTAAAAAAGTTAAATAATGTAAAAAAATGCCAAAAAACCGAACAAAAAAAGTGGAAAAATGCAAAAAAAATACAAACATATGCAATGAAGTGCACAATAATATGTGAAAAGCAAAAAATGAGCTAAAAAATGATAAAAATTCTAAAAAAAGCAAAAAAAGTTTAAAAAGTGTTAAAACAAATTGTAAAAAATGTTTAAAAAAGTGCCAAAAAATCTAAAAAAAAAAAGTAAAAAAAATGCTGAAAAAGTAAAATAATGCAAAAAAAAATACAAAGAAATGCATAATAATACATGAAAAGCAAAAAAATAAACTAAAAATGTTAAAAGTTCTAAAAAAAGTGATAAAGGAAATTGTAATAAAGAACGTTAAAAAATGCCAAAAAAAATCTAAAAAAAAAAGTTTAAAAAATGCTGAAAAAAAGTAAAATATTGCTAAAAATGCTAAAAATGAAAAAAAAATGCCAAAAAATCTAAAAAAACTCAAAAAAAAGTAAAATAATTTTAAAAAATGTAAAAAGTGCAAAAAATGCCAAAAAATTTAAAAAAAATTGCAAAAAGATGCCAAAAAATCTAAAAAGAAGTCAAAAAATGCTGAAAAAATTAAAATAATGCTAAAAAACGTTAAATATACAAAAAAATCCCAAAAAGTAAAAAAATACAAAAAAAAAGCAATTAAAATGCACAGAAGTGCAAAAAATGAACAAATGCCAAAAAAATACAAACATATGCAAAAAAATGCACAAAAATACATGAAAAGTAAAATAAGCTAAATAATGATAAAAATTCTAAAAAAAAGCAAAAAAAGTTTAAAGAGAGTAAAAAGAAATTGTAAAATATGTTAAAAATAGCTGAAAAAGTATTTGTGGATACTCGTCGGGATAGTTTTGGGGTGACACAACCGATATTTTTGTTTTTGACAGGTGACAGTTAGAGAAATAGGTTTTACTCTTCCGAATAGTTTTTTGACGGCTAAAAAAAACCCACATACCAAATTTCAGTTCAATAGGATTAATACATTTTCAGATATTTAATGTTAAAATTTAAAATTTTGACATTTTTTTATTTTTGACAGGTGACAGTTGGAGAAATAATTTTGACTATTCTCAATAGAGTTTTCCAAGGGCTTTCAAATCACATATTAAATGTCAAATTCTGTGACATATTTCATCTATCATTTTTTAATAGTAACACTTTCGTTTGACAGATTTCGTACAAAAACTAACGGGTTCTTCCGACCGGTAAACCAAACCCATATACCAAATTTCAGCTCAATCGGAATAAATGTGTGGCCTCTATCGTGGAAGAATACAGACACACAGACAGACCGACAGATAGACTTCCATCTGGAAATGACCTTAATGATCTCAGGAGACTTCAAAATGGATATTTCCATCTTTATCTCGAACATTTTTTTTAGCTCGTTCACAATACTTTCCCTTCTCGGAGGTGGGTCGGGAAAGTAAAGTAATTGCACTCCCTCAAGGGGAAGAGCCACTCCCCTCTAAAAGAATCATGCTATATGTTTTTGGTTGACGCACTTACTCGAGCGGGTCAATATTTGTTTAACCCCAATTTTGAACCCTTTAAAGTGCGAATTTTCAAAATTCCTTTTTTAGTGCTCCCGTACACTACCAAAGGAAACTACCTTCAAAATTTTACGTCTCTATCACCTCTGGTTTAGGCTGTGCGTTGATTGTCAGTCAGTCAGCGACACGACAATTTTATATATATAGATAATCCGCGGTCAGAAAATTTTTATCACGATTTTTCTATTAATTATGGATTAGTTAATTAACACTTTTTCCTACTTGAACATGAACATTGTAAGTGCGATAATTGTTAAATAACAAATCTATTTATTTTTTTCCTTTTTTGGAACTATTTTTGAAAGGTCTTAGAAGAGATTCCCGTTGGAAAAATTAAAAAAACTGGTATTTTCCACTTTATTATTAAAATTTTTTTTTCGTATTGCTATTGACTCGTTTTTTGTATGATCATTATAAAATAAAGTATGTTTTGAATTTAAACAGTTTTAAATTTCGTCATTTTTACTATTATTTTTCTGATTACAGTGAAACCCCAAAGTGTGAATATTCTAACGCAAGAGAAATTCGTATCTGCTGATAAACGATACGAAGTTGAATGTAGAACTTCAGGATCGAGGCCTGACGCCATAATTACTTGGTGGAAGGGTAGCAGGCAAGTTAGAAGAGGAAAGGAGAAAAATGTAAGTAGTGATACAAGTTTTTTTTTGCAAAAACTACACCTAATAGACGTTTTTGTTTTACGATATAGTTAAAGAGATTACTGATAAAAAAATCGTATAAAAAATTAATTATTAGATATCAGCTAAAAACAGACCAATAAATTTATAAAATACTTACGTATTAATAACAATTATAAAATAATTTAATTTAATGAAATTAATTTAATCAAAGAAAAATTATTAATTAAAATTATAAAATATTTAACTTGTTTTCAGAATTTTAGATTTATATTAACTCGTAACGTGAAAAAATTTGACTCTAACTCCCTTAATTATCATTATTATTATTGCTAATGCATTAAATAAAACTAACTTGTGTTTAGCGATTATTTATTATATTTTTAGTACACAAACATTAAAACATTGACAAAAACCAAAACAAAGATAAAGTTATGGCATATTTTATTAACATTGATAAATTCTAAATGAAAAAAAAAACTTCATCTATAGGGGAGACCAAGTATGGTTGTCACAATTTTTAGTTTCTATTTTTTCCCAACTTTATAAAAAAAAATATTAAAATGCTAATTTTATTAAAACATTTATACACTATTCATGTATCTGTACTTAAAATATTGTTGTTGTTGGAAATGTCAAACTATGTGTTTTTTTAATTTAACATTATATTTGCTCGTGTGACAACTTACCCCGTCTCTGGGATCGTTGTCCCATAACTAGAGGTTGGTTGTCCCGTCTTGTTTAAATAGAAAATAACTGCTTTTTTAGATTTTTATTTTATTGTAACAAAATATCAAGAAAAACTTATTCCGACACCTCAGACTCACAATTATGACAAACAAAGTTGGTTTCGTCGTTGGTGCACGCAAGATGAGCCCAAAAACGACATTCAATACACTGAATCCAATTTTCTTTTGGTTTACTATTGGAAAACGCCTCCATATAAATCAAACAAAAGCATGCTTCTTCGTCTTCACTATCACTTTCGACTTCTACTTTCTTCTTTTTTTCGTCTTCTACGCGCTTTTTCGCAGTTTTGACACGTTTCATATTTCTCTTTATTTTCAACTCTTCTAATTCTCGTTTCTCCGGTGTGTCTATTAAAATAGCTAAATGGCTTTTCCTGTTGTCGTTACGTGTAGTCACTTTTCTGGGTGGAGCTTTCGCAACAACATATTGTTGTAGTCCACTTGGACCTGGTTCAGAAGTATCCTGAGAAGTATTGAAGGATACATCTAGTAAAATATTATTTGTATCATTGATATTGGACGTAATTTGACATGGGATTGATCGATCGGTTGTATAGCTTCCAAGGAATTCACTATCGTCAAATATTTCCTGGTTGAATGGGTAAATTCCGCAACTTTTGAATCCTGATAAAATATTAGATGGTGTAAATGCATGCACAAAGCTTGAATTCACAATTGCTGGAATGTCATAAATGGTCATAGTAGAACCTGGATTTTCTAACATCCATTGATCGCAAGCAGCATTAACATATTTTTAAGTGAACAGTATGGCGGGAAGGATAACATTACAATGCATAATTTAAACCATCAATGGATAAATGTGAACCATGATTGTCCAGAATCAAGAGACACGGTTGATTAGATGAACATTTAACATGTTTTACAAAGTGTTTAAGGTAGTCACAAAAGTTTTCCTCAATTATCCAACCTGAAGGGTTACATTCACTTTGGCTACCAATTGGCGCATTCCGTACAAAGTGTTCTTTGTAGTGTACCCGGAGAAATATAAAGTATGGTGGTATAGTAAAATGCTGTTTATTTATGTATACAGTATGTTTATAGTTGAATCTAGTTTAGTTTCTTTTAAATTGTCTCAATAAGTTCAAAATGGATTTATTAGTTTTTTTGGAAAGAATTTGTTCCCCAAGAAGTGTTAAAAGAAGCAAATGAAGCTCTAGGGAAAATAATACCCGATAAATCGAAATCTTTATATGAAAGGACATAAAAGTCAATGGCGGAACAAAAAGCAGGTAAAGGAGTCAACGAGAAAAAAATTATGACGTATATTTGAAAAGTTAAAAAATGTGAAGCCTTCTTCAATAAGATCTTATTATTCGCAACTTAAAATGATGTTATCTATTAAAGAAAATGTGAGCATAAACAAGTAGGTTTTTAAAATTTTTAAAAAATATGGTTTTCCATCGCCGGCGTTAGTTGACTTGCAATGATGCATAGAGGAACCGGTTTGCGTTTTTTAGGCACGTACGTGATATCTTTTATATAATTGTACAAAGAGGATTTTACTTATCTGGTATTGTTGGGTAGAAATTTTGATGGGATTTCTCTCTTCTTCTTTCTACTTATGTAAGCTTCCTTTTCTACAACTCACGCATCAATTCAATTGAACTGAACCAGTTGTGTTATATTTCGGTTGGTGCCATTCAAAGGCTAAGCTAACCTTATAACGCTTTGTGTGGGCTTCTTATCTTGAGATAAAATTTGACTTTCGGAATCCTTCCCACACTATTAATGGAGTTTGTTTAACCGTCCTCTGCCGTTACGTCATAATTGGTGACGTATTCTGCTGTTTTACGTTTGTCACATATTATTTGAATGTTATTTTATACATAACCTCAAAATTAAAATATAATCAATGACATATATTAAGAATTGTTTTCAATGACGCATGTTAAGGTGGGTTTGTATGAATAAATTGGTAATTTGCTTTATGCGTTGCGTACCTTTTTACATATTTTTTTTAGCTGATTTGTTTGAAATTTCTAGTTTGAGGATAGTTAACGTCCCTAAGGATGATTTTTGACTGTATTAAAATAAATTACAGATAATCGAATCGTAATTCAACTGCGATTTTACGATTATATTTTTGGGGTGAACCCAAACGTTGTTGACTGCATTTAACGGTAAAAGCGTTATTCCAGCATCTTGAACAGTAATTAATCAACTTCAAGATTAAACTTTGCTCTTTCTCATTATACCGGGGAGTTCTATCGTTTTTTAAATTGACATTGAAATGTATGAGGTTAAGTTCAAATTTAGAAAAATATCTTACATAAATTTTGATACTAAAATCTGCCAATTTAGTGACTTTAATAACATTGAAAATTTCTTTTAAAAACATAAAGCTTCTTAATTAAAAAAGTTCTTTTATTAAGAGAATTAATGATTAAATAATTACGTTAATAGAAATGTTCGAAAAATGGATAATGGTAACATCAAATGCAGTTAATTTTCCATTAAATTTAATACCTAACTCATCATTTGCCATTGTTAGTTCATTATAATAATGAGGTAGCCACTAAGTATTTAAATACATTCCAAATTATTTTGATTAATTAAATTGATGTAAATTAACCTAAAATTCCACCTATTCGTACTTATATGAAAACGTCGAAATTGTTAATATCAAAATGTATAATATTAAAATTATGTTATTGCGCATTTGGCAATAATTCGAACAATACAAATTTTTCATCAATTTTAATAATGCATTTCCCGGTAATTCAATTTATCGGAAACTGAAGTGTACAATTACACGAAAATATTTTATTAATTTATTACACAAAAACGGAAAAATTAAATATATATACATGTCGAGCAATAACAAATGACTAACTGAGTTCATTTGTTCCATATCGGTCGATTTCGTTTAATATAATTAAATTAATGTTTGGACGATTCATGGTATACATAATATAATTAAGTAAAATAAAATGTCAAAAAGAGACTAGGTATAGGTGAACTTGATTATTTTAAATTCTATGCATTTGATTAAAACAGTGGTTCCCAAATTGTTACCTTAATGGTTTTTTTATATTATAACTAGCTTTTGCCCGCGACTTCATCCGCGTTGATGTCGAAATAAATAAAAGTTTATTTACCCGTTTCCTTCCCCGATTTTTCAAACTCTTATCCCAATTTTTACCCCTCCAAGTGGAGTTACTATATCAAATGTTATATCAAATGAAAGGTCATTGTTTGCAAATTAAAACAATTTTTTTCGTAATTTTATTTTTTTTCATAATGTATTTATTTAAAGTAAAATTAGGTATCAAAATTTACTAATTTTTGTGAAAAGAACAAAAATCTGAAATAATAGACAATCATCAATATTTTACAGAAATAATAAAATTAAGTATCCAAATTTAAATAAAAATAGCTATTGAAGTTTCAGTTTTAGCTGTTTGTTTATTAATCAAAGGAAATCTACATATTAATTTTTAAGCGCATATTTTTTGTGAGGTTTTCTTGAAGGGAGGGGCCCTTTCATTTTTATAAATACATTTCTTTAGGTGAATCTACGTACCAATTTTCAAGCGCTTATCAATATTTATAGTATTCGAGATATTCAATATTCAATCCAATATTAATCCCAGAGTTTGAAAAGTAAGGGAAGGACACAGGTATAAGAAAGAAAATTTTATTTATTCCAACATCAACGCGGACGAATTCGCGGAAAAAAAGCTAATTTCTATTTATATCTTTAAATTCGTTTTCCGAAAAGTCTTACCCCATCAATTTTGCGGTAAGAGTGTGAAAGAACTATTCAATCGACTTAACTTTTTTTATAATTTTCAGAAAACATGTCGCTCTAGTTTGACCGAGTTTTTTTAAATAACGTTTGGTTCAATTTTTACAGTTTCAAAAAGTTACAAAAACAGTCAAAAAAAAACGTTTTTAAAATAATGCTAACGTGATAACAATTAAAAACTTTGTATATTTGTTGTGTCATGAGCTATATAGTTAAAATTCCTTCCTAATACTTATGTGTGTACTTTTTAGAGACTGCTTTTACTATATGCTAATGAAAATCGGGGTCCCGCGGCTCTAAAATGGTTTGTTCACTCCCAAAACCGCCAAAAACCACCCATTTTGGGGGTTTGTGCTCTGTAATGTGCTAATTGTGATGGAAATTATAAAATTTACAACGCCCTAAAAATTAAGCACAAAGTATATGTTAAAGAGCGACACCCACCTCTAAATTCACGTACGATTGAAAAATGCTGGATTTTTTTTTAAGTTCAAATGAATGGAGTCTTAAAATTAAAAAAAATTATTTCATCCCTTTGGGGGTGAAAACTACCCTTTAATCGCTTAAAAATCCGATTAACGCGTAGACATTGAGTTGAGATAAATAATGTATTCTTTCCTTCCTATTTTCAATTTAATTACTTGGAGAAAAATAATAAAAAATATTTGCACATCCTCAGGGTGGAGAACCACCCCTAGATGTACACAAAAATTGAAACATAGCTAAGAACACTCTGGATCAAGTCACCTTTCAACAGAAACTAAATCAAAATTGGTTCATCCATTTAGGAGCTACGATGCCACAGACAGATACACATGCTAAAATTTTAACCCTTCTGTTTGAGTAAAAAATACAAAAAAATCCCGAAAGACGTTTTAGCTTATTTCTTTAGAAGGATCTACGTACAAATTTTCAAGCGCTTATCATTTAAAATTTTCGAGATATTCAATATTTGTTGCTGCCCTTTGAACCAAATTTTTAATAACTTACAGTGCGAATTTTCGAAATTCCTTTCTTATTGCTCCCCTGCACTATAACAAAGGAAGCTACCCTAAAAATATTAGGTCTCTATTACCTCTGGTTTGGGCTGTGCGTTGATTCTCAGTCAATTGGTAAGTCAGCGACTCGACAATTTTATGTAAAGTTCATTGCATAGCCGGTAAAACTCTATTGTCCGTAAATGCTGTACATGAAGTAATACCCGATCGCACCAATGAATTTAAGAAATCCTTACCACTAAGCAACCCATAAAATCTTAATTTTCGTTGCACCAACGTTATGGAATGCTTATACTCTTCTTAAAGCTTGATTTGCTAAGCATTTGTCAGCGATCACTTAAAACTGTCCTTTAGCGAAGTTTTTAGGTTTTATTTTAATTTATAGTATTTGTTTAATTCTTGCAATTCATAAATTACGTCCCAGGGAAAGTTAGTATAAATATATATTGATAATGGAGTACCTAGAATATTTAGAGGATGACTCAGATTACATTGAAGATGACATAGAACTGGTAGAATTGGTTGAAGTAGGTGTACCCAGACAAATTTATATACGATCAAATTACTTTGAGGAAATGGATCCTATTGGATTTTTTAGAAGGTTTAGGCTAACAAAAGAAACTGTTTTAAATATTTTGACTCTGATAGAAGACCAGCTAGAATATCCCCATAATAGGTAAATGAATTCTGACAGCTGATAAAGGACATTAGCAGCATTGTTTCATTAAGGAGTGAAATTAGCAATTCGTTTTTTTCTTTTATTTTGGCTACAAATCGTCTCATTTTCACTCATCTTGAACTTGAAAAGTTTCAAGTTGAAACTTGGATAATTAAAAAGTGAGGTTAATTAATGGTAGATGCTCGTCTTTTCACTGTATCATATTCTTACAACGTTGTCAAGTGTAACACATACTTAGCTAAAGAAGCCTTAAGAAGTGATGGTGCAAGAAAAAAATAAATTAAGAACTTCTTAACTTTATGGATCCCTTAGCTATTTCTTGCTTAAATATATGTTGGTGCTAAGTTTCACATCTTAAAGTTTAGTAAAAATTCATTGATGATCAATTAATTTTAGCATGTTTCGGCCGCCTTAGGAATATCACTATCGACTGTAGGACGATTGGCAAATGAAGCTATTCAAACAGATAGCGAATACTCAGCTAAAATGTCTGATTCTGTGAGCGTTAGCCGTGGTCCTTTTCCTATTTGGCTGAATACGATCCTGACAACTGTCAAAATTTTATAGAGTCGTCATCAAATGTCATGTAGTAATCAAAGATATGCCGAAAACTTGATATGTCGTCATATTTGGTGACGTGTAACTGAAAGGCTATGCAATGAACTTTATATACGAGATTGCTTTTACAATATGCTTTTTTGGACGCTGATAATACAAATCAGAGTCCTGCGTCTCTAAAATGGTTGCGTCAATAATAAAATCTGACAAATAATTTATTCAGCAACTAAACATCACAAAACATTTAATAAAACTAAAAATATATTTAATAGTAATAAATCATGTAAAAGTTACAAAAATACTACTCGCTTTTTTGTATTTTTTTGCGATTTTTTTTGCAATTTGTGCCACTTTATTTCGAGTTTTTGCGATTTTTTGCAAGTTATGCAAATTTTTTGACATTTTGTAAGATTTTTTTGTGGTTTTTTGCAATATATTTTGCCATTTTTTGTGTTTTCGATTTTTCAATTTTTCCCAATGTTTCACGATTTTTTCTTTCAATTTTTTTCTGATGGTTTCCATTTTTTTCGGTTTTTTTGCGTTTTTTTCCAATTTTTTGCGATTCTTTCGTTGTTTCAGAATTATTTGGATTTTTTGCAATTTATGCAATTTTTAACATTTTGTAAGGTTTTTTTGTGATTCTTTGCAGTTTTTATGAGTTTTCTCGATTTTTTACGCTTTTAGCGAGTTTTTGCATTTTTTTGACATTTTTGCGATATTTTACAATTTTTCTTATCTTTTCGTTTTTCTTCTTCAATTTTTTCAGATTTTTTGCCATTTTTTAATTATTTTCAAATGTTTCCTGGTTTTTTTATTTCACCGACTATTTGCGATTTTCTGCCATTTTTGAGATTTTTTTGGGTTTTTTGTTTGCAGTTTTTTGCCATTTTTTGCGGTTTTTTGACAATTTTGCGATATTCTGCAATTTTTTCATATCTTTTTGTTTTTCTTCTCTAATTTTTTTCTGATTTTTTGCCATTTTTTAATAATTTTCAAATGTTTCCTGTTCTTTTTTATTCTTTACGATTATTTGGGATTTGCTGCCATTTTCGCATTTTTTTCCAATTTTTTGCGATTCTTTCGTTGTTTCCGAATTATTTTCGGGTTTTTGCAATTTATGCAATTTCTGACATTTTGTAAGGTTTTTTTGGATTCATTGCAATTTTTATGAGTTTTCTCGATTTTTTGCGCTTTTCGCGAGTTTTTGCATTTTTTTGACATTTTTACGATATTTTGCAATTTTTCTTATCTTTTCGTTTTTATTCTTTAATTTTTTCAGATTTTTTAATTATTTTCAAATGTTTCCTGTTTTTTTATTCTTTACGATTATTTGGGATTTGCTGCCATTTTTGCGATTTTTTCCGATTATTTTCCATTTTTCGAGATTTTTTTTATGGTTTTTGTTGCAGTTTTTTGAGATATTTTTGACATTTTGTGCGATTTTTTAATTTTAAATTTTAAAACGATTTTTCTAATTTTTTGTTTCTGAATAAATTTTTTGTAAAATTTTTATTTAATGTCCTTTTTTCATTAGAAAAAATGGTGTTTCTTGAAATTTCGAATATCTTTGTTGATAAGATGATGAATCGCTCTTTTAAATGCCATCAAAATATACAGAGTGTTCCATTTAAAACAACATATGTTTTTCCCATTTATTTTGACCAAAAATTAGTAGATGAACCTGTATTGACAGGATAAAATGTAAACAAACATTATAAAAAACTAAAAGAAAACAATTAGTGAAAACCCGATTTATTTAGAGCAATTAATACGTTGTTCATTTACATTTAAAATCGATCACTCTTATTTGGGACACCCTGTATTATAACAATAAATATATTATAATGAAATCATTTTCTATGATTAATAGAAGTTAATTTATTATTGTTATTAATATAAATATTGTGTTCTAAAAATTATATTCGAAAGGTTTTTACAGTTGAATATAATGAGCTAAAATTTTGAATATATCAAGAAGGTCTTATGAAATTTTAATAAAAATAAAATTTTATTTGGAAAAGTAATGATTTAAAAGTTAACTATGAAAATTAAAAATTATTCAGTATTAAAAATTTTGCGATAATATTTAAACTTCAAGTAAGGATTTTTTTTGACAAAAAAAGGATGGTCGGAATTAATTAGAGACGAAAAAAAAATAGAAAAAGTCATAAGATTTTACCACAATGTTGTAATTCTATTTATATATTAAATTTATTTGCCAGAAGGAATTTTTGAATGTAAATTATAAGATGGCCTACTAAACGAATAATAAAAGTATGATAGACTTTAATTAGATAAAAAATGACAAAAAATGTATAAGTATAAATCAATATTATATTAACGTATAAAAAAAGAATAGTAAGCCAATGAAAGACCAGAACCAGTAAATCATGTGAAGATTTGAAATGAGAATGGGAAATAAATTTCAAATTTGGCAAAATCAAAAAGAAATTTTCAATAGAATCATCAACGTAGAGGAAACAAATAAAAGAATAGGAAACTCATTTTTTGGACAGGATATTAAAAAAATTATTTGTTTTTATAACGTTTATTATTTAGATCAAAACACACCCTAAAATTAATATAAAATATCAAAATTTTCCATTAATGATAATAATGCAGATCATTATAATATTTATCAAGGTTTTTGTGAAGATTATGTATACAAATTGTCATCATATCAGGTCAAGGTGATGAAAAATCAGATGATAAAAAGTGTAATTCTAATTTGTAACTTACTGTATATCAAAAGCGAAACGATCGTAAAAATTAATTTTCGTTAACTACAATGTTTCATCGTATATATGTATTTAATCTACAAATTCATTGTAGCATAACGAAATTTAGCAACCGAACAGGAAATTACGCACAAACAAACAATATTAATTCCAATAATGACTATAACAGGATATTAATAGAATGGTTTTGATATAACACATGCTGGCTTCTATGCTTTAGTCCCAAATAACAATTTCGAAAGATCGTTATTGGTATGACGTTTGGCTTTAATTATTAATATTGTTTTGCGTGGATACAAGATTAGATATTTTATATTGAAACTTTGCAAAATTTAACAACTTAAAGTATATTCGTATATTCATAAAAATGTAATAAATCTTCACTTAGGGATCTCTAGGTTATTGGGTTTCATTTGATGTCTTTTTAGAGCAATATTGTTGTTAATGAAGCAATTTGGATTAAACGACCCCTCACTTCTCTTATGGAAAATGGCTTTCGGCCAATTTTTTTAAAATTTTAATATGTTGTAGATCTTGACGTTCTGATTATAGTCCATTGCAGATAGACAAAAATAAATAAATTTGGAGGTGAAGCAGATATCGAGATGCGGTTTTCTGCATTGTGTTCAGGAAGGTCACATAAAACGAGGCTACATGGTCTGGTTAATCCGTTTTTGGAAAAATGCCTTCTGGACCGGAAAATGCATTTTCCAATTGCATCACTACTTGCACCATTATAGGAACGACTGGAAAATCGCTCGGAAATTGTTACTAGGGCCCGCCGAACTCGATTCTGGCATTAGAATTACCCGGGGGCGCACGGGGGCGGCTTTGTGGAGAGTGCGGGGGTGGTTAATTGGAAATCGCTCCAAACTCGTTTCCCAGGGGTTTTCGGGGTTGACGAATTCAATTCTGGCATTGGAATTTCCCGGGGGAGGAACAAGGGGGCGGCTCTGCGGGGGTATCCGGGGGTCATTCTGGGGTTGGGGAAATTGCATAGTCCATGGGAAGCGCTCCAGACCCGTTACTCGGGGGTTTTCGGGGATGCTGAATTCAATTCTGGCACTAGATTTCTAGGGGACCCTTCTGTGAGGTTGTCTGGGGGTGATTGGGGGGAGAGGGGTGGCATTGTCTACCAATGGTAAAGGAGAAGGTGAAAAATCATAAATTATGAAAATAATACTTTATCCAAATAACAGATACTCTACTCTCTTTTTTAAATCCACTTTCGAGGCACAAAAGACTCCCAAAGCAATTATTTTTATGGTATTTGTAATATTTATTTATATAATATTCCATCAAAATTTTTATTATTCATATCCCCGGTGAAGTCTAATGTCTGATTGTCATGGACGCTAACATCCCCCCCCCCCCCGGGCCCAAGCACCCCCAGACAACCTCACAGAGGGGCCCCCGAGCGGCCCCGGAGAAATCTAATGCTAGAATTGAATTCGTCATCCCCGAAAACCCCCGAGTAACGAGTTTGGAGCGATTTCCATGCACGCTGCAATTTCGCCCTCAACTAACCACCCCCACACCCCCCGCAGAGCCGCCAACTTGCTCCCCCGGGTAATTCCAATTCCAGAATTGAATTCGTCATCCCCGAAAAGCCCCGAGTAACGAGTTAGAAGCGATTTCCATGCACGCTGCAATTTCTTCCCAATTAACCACCCCCGCACCCCCCGCAGAGACGTCCCCGGGTAATTCCAATGCCAGAATTGAATTCTTCATCCCAGAAAACCCCTGAGTAACGAGTTTGGAGCGATTTCCATGCACGCTGCAATTTCTCCCCCAATTAACCACCCCCGCACCCCACGCAGAGACGCCCCCGGGTAATTACAATGTCAGAATTGAATTCTTCATCCCCGAAAACCCCCGAGTAACGAGTTAGAAGCGATTTCCATGCACGCTGCAATTTCTTCCCCAATTAACGACCCCCGCACCCCCCGCAGAGACGCCCCCGGGTAATTCCAATGAGAGAATTGAATTCGTCATCCCCGAAAACCCCTGAGTAACGAGTTTGGAGCGATTTCCATGCACGCTGCAATTTCTCCCCCAATTAACCACCCCCGCACCCCACGCAGAGACGCCCCCGGGTAATTCCAATGTCAGAATTGAATTCTTCATCCCCGAAAACCTCTGGGGAACGAGTTTGGAGCGATTTCCATGCACGCTGCAATTTCTCCTCCAATTAACCACCCCCGCACCCTGGAGTAAATGGGGAAAAAATAGCTAAATTTGCGAAAAATTGGGAAAAATTTGTAAAAATAGGAAGAAATTAGGAAATGATAGATAAAATAGGGAAAATAGAAACAAATACAGAAAATTCGATAAAAATAAGGAAATATATGACAAAATAGTGAACAATGGGAAAATAAAGAAAAATAGTAAAAATTGGGAAAAATTGATAATAATAGGGACAAAAACAGTAAAAAACAATGAAAACAGCAAGAATTGGTGGAAATGGGAAGAAAAGGAAAGTTAGAGAAAAATAGGGAAAAATATAAAAATATTTGGAAAAACAGGATAAAATATGAAAAAGTAGGGAAAGATAGCGAAAAATAAGGTAAAATAGCGAGTTATTGCGAAAAATGGTGAAAAAAGGAAAAAATAATAAGAAATTTCGAAAAATCTGAAAAGGAAATAATAAAAAATAATTTAAAAAAATGGGGAAAAAATAAAAAGCAGAAAAAAAGAATAAATAGTAAAAATAGGGAAATTTTGGAAAAATAGGGAAAAATAAGTCCAAGTACGAACATACAGAAAAAATAAGGAGAAAATAAAGAAAATATGATAAAATAATAGAAAACAGGAACAAATAGAAGGAAATAGAAAAATTTAAAAAAAATTGGGAAAAGTTACCAAAAATGTAGAAAATAGTGAATAAGAAAAAATAATGAAAAATTGGAAAAATAGGAAAAAAACAAGTAAAGATTGGTCGTCTAGGTATTAATGAGACTCTCCGTTATATAAAGTTACTTAATTTTTTTTTTGTTAGCAAATTAGCAAACTTTGTTTTAATATTCTTTGGCCTGAATTCTTTTAACTTTTGTACTGGGTATTTCAACTATTACTTAATTTTAAAAAAATTACATTTGATTTAGTAATCATAATTGTTTCCTATTTTATTTTTTCCCTTTTTTGTTTCTCTTTGTTTCTATAGTCTTTATTACATATTATATATTATAATGAAATCATTTATTTTGTATGATTTATAAAAGTTAATTTATTATTTTTATTATTATAAATAAGTGTTGTGTTCTAAAAATAAAATTTAAAAGGTTTGTTATAGAGAAACAATTTTTTTTAATCAAGAATTTTAAATATTTAAAGGAAGGAAGGAAAAATTTTTATTTGGAGAAGTAATTATTTAAAATTTAACTTTGAAATTTAAAAATCATTAAATTTTAAAAGTTTTAATAATCAAGTAAAAAATAGGGTCGGAATTAATTAGAGACGAGAAGAAATAAAAAAATAGTCATAATATTTTACCATTGTCCATATTATAATTCTATTTATTTATTATATTTAATTTCGATAAGGAATTTTGAATATAAATTATAAAATGGATTAATATGGATACTAAAGGAATAATAAAAATATAATAAAAATTATAAGTTTAATTAGATAAAAAAATGGTAAGCCAATGAAAGACCAGGACAGTAAAATCATTTAAAGATTTGGAATCATAATGGGGCATGAATTTGAAATTTTCGCAGAAAAAAAAACGAAATTTTCAGTAGGAAGCAGAGTCATGAAACTATACTTTATTTCGTTGATAATAAATAATTAATTAATTAATAATAGAATTTGAAATATATCAGAAGTAAAATATTAAATAAAAAAAATATTTGAACGCCAGTCTAATTGATTTTTTGATGTAATTAGAAACAATTGACAAAAAAACTATGATATATTTCAAAATCCGTCTGTTCTGTCTTTTTGTGGGTTTGATGAAATTAAACTCAAATTAAACGTTATGTTTGTTTATTTTACGATAAACGAAATTTTCAGAGATTTTTTTCTTTTTCTTAAAAAAAAAAGAAGCTTTTCTTCAGGTTTTTCTTATCTTCTTACTCTAAGGGAAACTTAGATAGCTTGGTCCAAAAAACGTAGTCCAAGTAAAACGTAATCTAAGAAAACGTAGTCCAGGAAAAAATGTCATCCAAGAAACACAAGCTTGGTCTAAAAAGAACGTAGTCCCAAAGGAAAATATGTAGCCCAAGGGAAAAAAAACGAAGTCCAGAGGAAAAACCCAGTCAATTGTTTTGACAGAAGGGGCAAAGAGAGACATAGTAACATGGGAAAGACGTTTTATACTAATACCTAAAAGACAGGGAGATCTAGAGAAGGGATATGAAGCGAACTGAAATCAGATAGACCGAGGAAACGAATATTAAAAATACAGGATGGCACAAAAAACTTAAGAAGAAGTTAAAGTAAAGGAAACTTAATTTGTCGACAGGATATAAAAAAATGTCATTAATTATTTATATTTTTGTTAATTTTATGATTTTTTATTATTTAGATCCCAACCCACTCCTAAATTGAGATATAGTATCAAAATTTAATAATTAATGATTAAAAATACAGATCATTATAATATATTATTTTGTTACAAAGGTGGCTCAAAAATTAACCAATAAAATTAAAAAACATTAAATTTTCTTCAACTATTATCAGAATCATCCTATAAAACATTTAAATTAGTAATAATTTATGAGATTTACTTTCTCGTCTAAAGCCTCTAAATACGTGGGTAGGGGAATATTATATACAGGGTGTTTCATTGGGAAAGTGACATACGTTAACTACAGATAGGGTACACCTAGACAATCTCAAAAACCCCATACTTAACGGGTTCTAACTACTTTAATAAATAAGATACAGGGTGTTTTATCTATTTTGGCAATTTCTTGCCTGGTTCATAACTTTCTAACCACGCTGTATATTTTCATAATATTTGGCGATCAATAAATTTACAATAAAAGAAATCCAGGTCCGGATTTAAAAAAATATTATAAAATATTCCGACCCAAAAACAACACCCTGTATATCAGATTTTTCTAAAATAGATTCTGTATTTGTAAAGAGCACGAAAAAATGAATTTAGTGATATACTTTGCATTTTCGGCAAAATGTTTGACTTCTGAAATGGTGTGAATTGTGAGAGTCCAAAAACTGAAACTAATTTTTTTTTAAATTGATTTAGTTTTAATGAAGACTTGTTATCCTAAATTGGTAAATTTTAATATTTTTTTATTATTTGCTATAAATAATCCACAAAAAATATTCATTTTTAATAAACGAATAAATAATTATAAATTTACACAAAATAAATAACTTTAATTAATGAAAAACAACAAAAATTATAAAAAACACAGAAATTAATGACAACAAAGTAAAACCATTATGGATTAACATTTTTCAAATACAATTTGTATAAAACTTTTTTTATCTGATCTTCGGGGGTGAAACTGGAAGGGGTTAAAATATTTTTAAAAATATCGAAACAGGTCATATCGTAAAAAATCGTAAGAAATCGTAAATAATTGTAAAAATCAGTTAAAAACGGAAAGAAATCTTAAAAAATCATAAAAAACTGTAAAAAGCGTAAAAAATCGTAAAAGAAATTTTAAAAAATTGAAAAAATCGTAAAAAATCGTGAAAATCATAAAAAATAGTTATGTCAATAAATTTCGTGTTGCGTATAGTTCTTATGTTTGTTGTGAAAGTGAATTTTTCTGGCCGAAGTACTAAAAACATCATATGTTTTCACCTCGTGTAATATTTTCTAGGCGTTTTTTAGATTGTTTGCAATTCTTCATTAATTAAAGTTATTTATTTTTGGTGAATTCATTATTATTTATTCGTTAATTAAAGATATAATGAAGAAATTAAAATTTTACCAATTTAGGTTAACGAGTCTTCATTAAAACTAAATCGCATTAAAAAAATTAGTTTCAGTTTTGGGCTTTTCACCATTTCAGAATTCAAACTCAAAAATTTTACAAGAAAAATCTGATATACAGGGTGTTGTTTTTGGGTCGGAATATTTTATAATATTTTTTTAATCCGGACCTGGATTTCTTTTATTGTAAATTTATTGATCGATTAGGCACTTTAAACAAAATATGCCCGCCAAATTTCTTGAAAATATACAGTGTGGTTAGAAAGTTATGAACCATGCAATAAATTGGCAAAATAGATAAAACACCCTGTATCTTGGTTATTAAAGTGGTAAGACCACATAAGTATGTGGTTTTTGAGATCGCCTAGGTGTCCCCTAACTGCAGTTAACGTATGTCACTTTCCCAATGAAACACCCTGTATTATAATCTTTAAGTGCTGTCAGAGTCTAAATCAGTTTTACCTACCTAAATATATTTATTCTGAAAACAGAAATACTAATTCTGTGACAATAATAAAACTGCAAATCAAATAAGCCCCTTTACTGTTTTATTGATGTCCAGTATGTAACGTGTCTTTATATCAATCCAATACGTCCTTTATCAATCGAATGATTGAAATTAAAAATACCAGAGAATGAAAGAAGAGATTCCTTTGTCAACTTGTGTTATATCTTCCGAGAACAAAACTGGGTCTCTCAGAAGGATAAGATTCCAATTCCAATTTTTTTTTTGTATTTGGATAAGAAATCACCCTAATCACCGCGCTGAGCTTTCTTCCTTTGTCAGAAACGACCCATTCAATATTGAATAAAAAAAGGAGTTGTAAAGAAATTTCAAGTCTAGCGAAAGATGCCCTTCAAAAGTACGCGTGTCTCAGACATAGAAAGAATTTTTTAAAGGTTAATGAGCCTTGAAATTTTCTTCTTATTACGTTAAATTAAAGAACAATTTACAGAGACCACTTTATAGGGGAAAATTGGTGGAATTAGTTCTAAAATGAGTCTACTTACGGCACCTACTTATCCGTCATTTTCATTTTACCATAGTTCGTACGGGAGATAAATTATTCGTATACTTTTTTTTGTTATAATTGTAGTTAAACTCCATAACATAATTTCCGCTGAAACTGAAACTATTGTAACGTAAAATTTTTGCCTTGTGCTTTTTAGTTTCTAGTACGCCTATGGTTTGTATCTATGTGTCCGGATGTCTAATTTTTTTCCTAAGCATTCGATTTCGTTACTTTTGTCAATTTTTCTCATATTTTATTCAGCACTCTTTGGCTGACGGTTTTTCATTTTATTAAATGCCATTCGTAAGCAATATAAATAGCAGATTTTATTATACAGAAGAAAAAATTGTAAATTTCCAATTACGCAACTATTTTCTACCGAGCGCTTTTCATTATTTAATTTTCATTAAAACTTTTCTGTCGACTAAGGAGCAATAGAATAGGAACATGTAGGCATTAATAATTTCTAAACTTTCGCCAAACAAAATAACTAATTGAATATGTATTTAAACTTGGGCGTAGTATTTGTTTTGTTAGTAAAACAAAATATCCAAATATTTGATAGGCAAGTAAAATTAAACTTTCCATTTTAATAAAGGTCTAATTACAACGGGGATCGTTATGTTTATAAATACAGGATGTTTCAGTAATAAATTGACCCCTCCAAAACACATTATTTAGGTATGTAATTAAAATAGAAAGTCAACCGCTAGGGAAATAAATAAGTAATAAGTGAGACGTTGGTTTCTAAGAAAATATTACCCAATATTTAAGCAGTGATTTACATACATAATTCTACAAAGTAGAAACAGTAAAATCTAGAATAAAAGCTGAAATTACCAAACATCACGTGCGGGCAAAAAAATAATATCAAATTAAAAAAAAAACTAACGAAAAAGTCTCGAACTCTTACTCGTACTAATAAAAATCCTTATTGAACTTTAACCTATTATTCTTCGATTAAATACATGACTTGACTGCGATTCTCAATCTGTCAAATCGATTTTTTCATAAGCGATTAATCGGTGTATCGATTCTTTTATTTTTGTATAAATATTAAACTATAAGATCGATTTTTTCGATTCGATCTTTAGGGGCATTGATTAAATGTCAAACAATCTGAATCAATTCAGGTCGATCTTTTGGAAAAAATCGAAAATCCCTAGACTGGATGCGACTAATCGACTAGACCTTCTCCTACTCCCCTTTTTTCTCGTCACCGCATCCTCCCTTCTCTACTCACCTATTTCGTGAGAAGCCGCGAAACTTAAAAAATATAGAATGGCCTTAACAAAGTCGGTTCTAAAGAGAAGTAGCATAAGCCTCAGTTATATTTTCTTGGTGATTACCTTGAGGTGGGACCCAGAATAAATCAATCGTCAATAGAATACCAAAAGTTAATAAATTGGGAGCCAAGCTATAGGAACCCAGGTAACCCAACTCAGTAGGGCAAGTAAAGTACGCCCTTCTGGCCGCTAAGGGTCTTGTCGATACCATACGATCCCTGGAGTATTTCTTTCTCCACTGACGCTGCCCGTGCAGTGGCCTTCACACTATAAACGGAAGGTGGCGCCCGAGGCAATGTGAAACATGGACCAAGGCGTCAAAGTAACGACCGAAGAGACTTTACACCCCTGTACCCTATTTTTGATTCTGATTGAAAAAATAAAACAAAATCTAACATACGCAGAATGAATGAACAAGAATGAATAGTCGAAACAGACAAATTAACGGATGAATGGACGGACATACATAGCAAATTAATTCTGTAGTACACGGTAATGCTTGAATAATTTTTAAATTATTTTCTATTTACTTTACAAACACAATAAGTGGTTATATATTTTTCGTTTCGAGTAATTCTTGTTTATTTTTAATTTTCGTTTATTGATCTTACGATTTAGTAAACTAAGTCATAGAAATAAATCCATCAATAAATTCAACCTGGTTCTAATATTTTCACGATATTTGTGACAAATACTAGAATTGAACTTCTTCCCACAATCATTTTTCATTTCCACTACTATTTCTTGAAGCTGTAACTAAGTCTCGCCCATCACACTTATCTTATTTTTTCAAATACCTAACATCATCTTCTATTTACAAACGCAGACAGATAATTACAGTGCCGTACTAAAAGAAAGGGAAATTTTAAAAAATGGGCTAAAAAACCTGGGGGTAAGATTTTAATTAACGCTAGTAGAGGTAATTAATAATTTATTAGTACAAAGATGATTTTTTAACAATTCTGGTAACCAAGCGTTGTTTTTATTTTTTTAAACGAAGTGATATTCCAAATTTATGAATGTTTTTTATTTTCTTTTGTTAAGATTCGTAAACAACGTAGAAAAAATGTTTCTTTTTTAATTTCGCATTTAATTTACAATCTGTTCTTAGTAGAACAATGAGTAAATAACTGCAGCAGTTGTCTAATTATTTGAGTAAGTTAAATACTGTTCCAATAGGTGTAGCATAGATTTATAGATTAAACAACTATAGATAGCGATAACATATAGTTTTAAATTCAAATTAAAAAAATATACTGAAATCTACTGAAATTATCAATTCTACATCCTCATTTTTCTTAAAAATCTACTAATTTAGTAGGAAACATAACCAATCCCGGTCTCCCCTACTATGTTTTTAATGAATTTTATCGTAATTTAAACATTTTTATTAGAGAAACATGTTGTGTCATCATGTTAACAAATTTTTACATTTTAATGTAACCTATTTTTATCCTTAAACCTAAATATATACCTCACTGATTGGTCAATGATGTTTATAGTCTGATGATGGTGGTAGCCGAAACTAGTCGTCAATTACACCAAATATATTTCTGTGGTAGAGTTTGTTTAATCATCTTCTGCCGTTACGTCATAATCGGTGACGTATTCTGCTGTTTTACGTTTGTCATATATTATTTGCATTTTATTTTACATATAACCTCAAAATTAAAATATAATCAATCACATATTGTTTTCAATGACGCATGTTAAGGTGTGTTTGTATGAATAAATTGGTAATGCCAAAAATTGTATTTTGCGTACCTTTTTACATATTTTAGTATTTTTTTTTAACTGAAACCTTCGTTTTTTTAACTGATTTGTTTCAAATTTCTGGCCTGGGGATGTTTAATGTCCCTAAACATGATTTTTGACTATATAAAAAAATTACGGATGACCGAATCGTGATTAAATGGCGAAAAAAATGTATTATACGATTATATTTTTGGGGTAAACCCAAACGTTGTAGACTGCATTTAACGGTAAATGGGGTACTCCAAGAAATCTTTGTCTTTAAAAGTAATTTATCAACTTCAAAATTAAACTTTGCTCTTTCTCATTACACCGGAAAGGCATTTTGATAATGAAAAATTAACTGAACTGTCAAAAGTAATAAATAACATTTACGTCGACATTAGTTAAGAAATACGTTAATGACGTCATAATTCGGTCTCATCCAGTGATCAAGTTGGACAATGTATGACGTAAAAAAAATAGTTCACTTTATCCATTTTCTAGAAATCAGGTTTACTAGAGATTGATTTATTTATTTTTCAATCTAGTACTTTTGTAAACAATATTTTTGACAATTTAAACACAATTTTATTGTAATTGAAGAATACTAAAGAAAATATTTAAGGTTGATTTATTTTTTTTATATATAAGAAAAATTTTCAATTAATAACTTTATAGGGATTCACATAAGCACGACTATGGTCGTAAACTTCTCTCGCTGCACGTTCAGTTAAAATAGAGTTCATCTTCTTGGACCTATCCCGACAAATTAAAAACCAATAAACCTTGTGTTTGTTTCAGTTCTCGGAGCAGAACAATCAGAGCCTGAGCATTTTGACGTTCGTGCCGGTGATCGATGACGACGGCAAATACTTGACATGTCGAGCGGAGAACCCGTCCATCCCCGATAGCGCCCTGGAGGACAAGTGGAGATTAAACGTCCATTGTAAGTTATATTTCTGTCTCCGGTGCGGTGGATATTGTTGTACCGGGAATAGAACGACACAGATATTAATGAGGACTGGCTTTTTCAATGCCCGTTGAATAACGACGATTTTTTTTTATTTTTTGTTTTATTGTTCAAGATGAGAGATTAAGCTCAACATAAAAATATGTTTTCGTATTAAACTTTTGTCATTTAATACCAGAGTAAAGTACAAACATGAAAATCGTTGTATAACATGAGTTTATAGAGAAACTATAGAAAATGATATAAAAACGTACACTGTTGACATGAATTTATGATTTATGATATTTTTCATAAAAATGTTGGCCCATCAAAACATTTTTCTGTACTATTCATAAGTTTTTTATATCTTTAGTGGTTATAATTGTAATTATACAGGGTAGTAGTATGAAGTTTAGGTTATCAAGTTCTTTTTTAGATAAGTTTCCTTTAAATCTGACCACTAATAACGGAGATATAACCTAATGCCTCTTTGTCTTTGGATCTGCGCAGTAACTTTAAATATTTACTCTACATCACATTTTAAATTTAGCATTATATTTCGCGTTCAATTGTGACTAATAGAAACGGAGATAAACGCTAGTGCCATTTTGGCGTTGCTTCTGAGCAGTAACTTTACATATTTATTTTACGTCACATTTCAAATAAAGCGCTATATTGCAAATTATAAATGGCGGTGCATTGCATTGTAATTATACAGAGTAGTAGTGTGAACTTTAGGTTATCAAGTTCTTTTTTGGATAAGTTCCGTTTAAATCTGATCACTAATAATGGAGATATATCCTAGTGCCCTTTTGTCTTTGGATCTGCGCAGTAACTTTACATAAGCCTTTTTCGATTTAGACTGCGCGAGCGGTTGCGGTTGACAGATAAATGACAGAGGTCCTGTTTAAATTTGACAGCGGTTGCTATTTGTGACGTATTTGTGACGTCACTCAAGATTTTAAATCGAATGAGTTGGTTGCAAAGTTTGGTTGACATTTGTTAGCACGTGGTAGTGTTTACTTTTTTATTTTCATATAATTTTAGGTTACAAGATTATTATAAGATGTTAATGTTTCTGAATTGTAAAATTTAACTAAATAGTTATTAAATATTGGTCATACAACTTATGGATTAATTGAATACGTAAGTACTTAATTTTTAACTAAATAATGATCTTGTATGTATAATTAAAATGTTTATAAAACAATAGCTAAGTTGTTATTATTAACTAGGGTGGTTTTAATAATTTTTGAAAACGTAATTGATTTCCAGGGTGAGCAATATTAAATTTATTTAAGAAAAGTGGAGGATCAATTATTGCATTATACTTAATCAATAAGTCTGCCACTTTATATAGATCTCTTAAGTTCCTGTATAGGTATTCTTTGTAATCCTCGACAAATCAAACCATGACTAGTACTATATATGCAATTTTTTAATGTTTTTGTTTTTAGGCCTTAAAATATTTTACTATACAAACAAGTAATACAATTTGATCGCAAGAAAATCTTTTTTAACCTAGTAGGTAACTCTGCATATCCCTACAGACAGTCGCAAGGTAATCTGCACTTCATTAATTGTTTAATTCAATGAAAATTTATGTATATTTTTAGGGACACAGGCAGATTGAAGATCCAGCATAGAAAATACAATACATAATTAAGCTAGAGGCCAGAATTAGTACTGAACATACATTTGGGATTTTAATGCACATTCAAAATTTTACAGTATCTAAATGCAATAAAGGAGGAATTAGAAACAGATTAAAATCTGAAATTTTAATAAGTTTCAATAAATAGATAATGCAGTTAAGGAAAAAATAAATTATTCAAATCTGAATTTTAAATGTTATTTTTAATTATAATTAATAGAGCATATTTTATAACTTTTAAATAAACATTTATTTTGTAAGTATGTGTTTTGATTTATATTTTAATTTATAAAAATTAACCAATTATTGAAGTAAAAAATATAGATTAGGAATTTTTATTATATTATATATTAATTCCACATTACAAAATACACTGAAGTTTTCTCGTAAACTAATAATAGGTACTAGACCTAGTTATTTATTTTTTAATTGTACGCTCAACGATATTTTTCAGATGTTAGCATAATTTTCAATAAACACAAATACCTATTTTATGCGTTCATAGTATTTCGTCTCCTATATTTACAACAAAAAAAGGATGACATTATTGTGCGATAAAGATAAGTATATACCAACTCTTGCAACCACTGTAAAAGGCTGGTCCATGTTGCGAGCGGTTGCGGTTGGTATATGACGTCACGCTTTCTAAATCGAAAACGACTGGTCCTGATTTTGACAGCAACCGCGATCAGGACCACTAAATCGAAAAAGGCTATATTTATTCTACATCACATTTTAAATATAGCGGTATGTTCCGCATTCAATTCTGACTAATAGTAACGGAGATAGCCGCTAGTGCCTTTTTGGCGTTGCTTCTGCTCAGTAACTATACATATTTATTCTGCAGTGCATTGCATTGTAATTATACAGGGTACCAATGTGAAGTTTAGGTTATCAAGTTGTTTTTTGGACAAGTAAAGAGTTTAGGATTTTGTATAGGATTTAATTTTTTTGTTGACAGTTATTATTTTTTATAAAATGGGTCGCATCATTATTTTGATTTATTAGTGTTTTGTAGCTTAGATTTTTATCTGACTCTCCACGCTTTATTCAAAATACAACATAAACAGGATCATTTATTTTACTTTAATTACTGCTTAAACTAGAAAAAAAATTACTGAATAAAAAAAATACATTTATTTACAGGCAAAAATATTTACACAAATTAAACTTTTAAAATCTTCTAACCAAAAATTAAAAACCATTAAAATTATTATACAAGATATATTAAAACTTAGAGAGAACAGAATAAAGTATTTATCACTAACACAAAGACATTTCTCTTTGAAAAAATAAATAATAAATTAACCTATTTATTCTTATGACATTATTCTACCATAAATCTGACGTCGAATACAAAAGTAAAGTTACTGCGCAGAGGCAATGGTCAAACGACATTAGCGTCTAATTTCTTAATTTTTGTCATAAAAATTAATTTGACAAATTAATCTACTACCCGATATTTACTAGTACTATTTCCCCTTTCTTAATAAGCAGGGTTTTTCTATATGTATCTATTATATTTATAATATAGCACCGTTTTTCTCGTTCAATTCTGACCATTTATAACGAAGTTGGACTCTAATATCCTTTTGTCTTTTACATGTATTTATTATACGTCAATTTTTATAATATAGCACTGTTTTCCGCGTTCAATTCTGACTATTAATAACGAAGTTGGACTCTAATATCCTTTTGTCTTTGACTCTGTGCAGGATTTTTCTATATGTATTTAAAATTCGCACCAAAATGCTTGTTAGTATCATGGCGTCGCTAGTGACGTCATTTTTAGTAAACACTAGACGTTCCTCATCGAATAATTTTATTTTGTGTTATTAAATATGAATTCCAAAGTGTACAAGTGTTATGTGGTCCCTCATTGTAATAACGCATCAATAAAAACTACTGATAAGTTATTTGTGTTCGTGCCACAAGAGAAAATAATACGAGACGAAAACTTGTAAGGTGAGATTCAACAGCAATATTTCCTAGTAATCACCTTTATTTTTCTGATGATGAGTATTTAATTTACTTCGTATATTTTAAAATATAAAATAAATTTAAACAACGAAAACTGCACTTACACACATCCAAACAATAAAAATGACTAATGGTTTTGAAAGTTTTAAATAGGTAATTATATCCTTGTTTGAGGTTCGGTAATAGAAATTTTATTAAAAGATCAGATAGCTATATGAAAAATTATATTTAATATCATTTGATGCGATTTCGATTTATTATTTGGTATAAAGGAAATTAAATCGTAAATAAACTCACAGAGAACCAGTCGTTTTCTTACTTGTTTACTCAAAAGTGACGTCATTCGATCTGATTTGTGTTCAACATATCATGGCGGACTTTCTAGTTAGTTTATTAAAATAATAATCAATCTCGCTTTTAACGGCCTATTCTGTAACGTTTTAGTTAATTTTAACCGCTAGTTAAAAGTTTAAAATTTTAACCTAAATGTCAATTTTAAGGAAATATGCCTCCGGTTATTTTTATAACCTAGGGTTAATTTTAACCAAATTTTTACTGAATAGACCACTTAATACGAAAAGAAATGCGTTTTTCGTATTCCATACTCAAGTTTTATTAAATAAATACATAATTTTTGTGATTTTTATTTATTTTCATCATATCTATTCGTAATTGATTCCTGCTCAATAAAAGTAGTTCTTCAGTTACGTTATTTGACAGTTTTTTAATAAACTTGTTCCCATGTGGTAGTCCGATTATTTTGTCACAGTAAAATATATGTTCTCGCTTGATCCATGTGGTTCCTGAACGTACGACAATGCCATCGTTTGTTCTGGATCAATTAATGAGGTTAGCTCGTTAGCTTTTTCGTTTTCAGCTATGCCTTTATGTCTTGATACCCACGATAAGATTACCTAAGCCAGTTTCCTAAGTTCTTCACCGCATTCCCATACCAGCCTAAATGTCACTTTTGGGCTGCTTGATAGCCTGAGTAGATTATGATTCTTTTTCCCTCGTGGGTTCTTATAATATTATTTATCGCATTATCGAGTATTGCATAGACTTCTGCCTGGAATACAGAAACTCTCTTGATTCTTATTCTGCGATAAATTGAACTTTGTGATTTCTCAAAGTATATTTTTATCAATTTTTGATCGTGCCCCAATATCCCTCATGCCTTTATATGAGTGTATTGAAAAATCTCTTGGAACACCCCTTTCACCTTACTACCCACTAGGGCTCAAAGTGTGACTCCGGCCCTGGCACTGTTTATATAATTCAGAGAACATAATAAAATGTAGTTTGGTAATAAGTAGTTTAGAGCAAAAAACTAACTCACAAACCACATTACATTTTTGTTAATCAGAGCTCATGACGAATCCTCCTATTTATAGTTATTTATCGGTTTCGCATTTTTCTCATAAAATTATCATTCCCCGCATTAGGTCTTTAGATGAAAAACAAACAAACTCAGCGGTTCTGGTTTGAAATTAATTTTCACCTTTTAACAATACTTCCAATTCATAGTATCCTTTCTATAGCGATTTAAATAAACAAAACGAATGAGTTCGTTTAACTGACTGTATTTTCTTTTCATTAACAATTTTGATGAAGTAAATGCGTGTGCTTGACAGATAGGGCAAAAAATTTATAGTGCCGCATTTCTACTAATACGAAAAATATAGGAATAACAAAATTAGTGAAAGAAAACATATTCATTTTGGTATTATTAGATATTTGCTTTTATCGTTAAACTTTGCAATTTTCGTTACAAAATAGTAACAAAAATTGCACAACAATCTCAAATATTATTAAAACGAAACCATATAATTCAGGATATAATCGCAGAAGGCGCCACCATTAGCGTTAACTATTAAATCCTGTTAGTGTAATCACTGTTTATGCTTTAATTGAGACACAAGTTGGGAACGCCATTGTTACACATAAAATAAACAATTATGTCTTATCAATTACACCAGTTTCATCAGTTTAAGTGAAGATAATGCTGGGAATTTAATTATTTTTAGTGCTATATTTGGGGGTTTGTTTTTATTGACGGTTTAATGGAATCCCATTATCTTATTAATAATGTTGGTGTTGGTGGTGAAAGGGTGTTATTTTC
This sequence comes from Neocrepidodera transversa, assembly GCA_963243735.1. Taxonomy (NCBI): domain Eukaryota; kingdom Metazoa; phylum Arthropoda; class Insecta; order Coleoptera; family Chrysomelidae; genus Neocrepidodera; species Neocrepidodera transversa. The sequence goes on from OY725347.1 coordinate 9,691,636, forward strand.
ATGAGTTAATTAAGTACTGGCTTTTATATCAAATTGTAGTACAAAGTAAAGTCGCAAATTTTCTGTTGTGGATGAATTCAATTTATTTATTTAGGCGAAGCTTCTTAATAAAGATTTTGGTATGGGCAATCAGCATAGAAAAACCAGTGACCATAAAAAAGAAGTAATATTATAGCAGCCTAGGCCCATCAATGTGGCTATGTATGTATACTCTTATAGGCAGAGTTTTATTACAGAATAATCTAAATTCGTATGATCCATTCCATGTTCAAGAATATCGTCACCACTAACCAAAACTAAACTTTTAAAAAACACTCTATGTACGTTTCGCTAACTATGTTAGCATCATCAGGAGTTGATGATAAACGACATCCATTCCATGGCAATCACAATGACTGGAATGAAGAGGTTATACCTATATCTATTATTTCATCCAATGGAGTTTTTATGGACCATAAGGGAATACTATAATTAGAAAGTATATGAGCTGATATCACTCTGGAATTTTTTTTTCATTTTCTGATAATTTTTTCATAGTCAGGAAAAAAGTGGATGCGTGACGTCACTTTCACTAAAATTAGATATGGCATCGTTGGGCAGTGTGAAACCTCAATTTGAATTGTCACATATGACATTTGTCATTTAATACTTGATAGGCTTCACGAAGAAGAATATTATCAGTGGTTTTTCTATCTTCAGCTCTTTATAACAAATAGCTCATACGAAATTGGTAGTTAGACCTGCTGCAAATGAATACAAGCATTTGTGAAAATATTTTGTTTGGAAATTATTATTCAGTGCGATTGGAAAATACCTGATAGAGAAATACAAGTTCTCGAAACTAGATTACAATTTTAATAACTGTGAAAATGTTTAATAAGTGCTTTGTGTCGACTTGTTTGAACACCAGTGAAAATTCAAATAAAATATTTTTTATGCACCTAAAGATGAAGGGCGTTGTAATAAATGGCTCGAAGCAGTGAATAAAACTTTTGTAAAAAGCGGAAATATACAATTTTGTGAAGATCATTTCCGAGTGAGTACATTATAATTATATTTAAGGAATATGGAATAATTTTATTTAAGGAACGATCTTAAATTTTACTCAATGCAAGTTTTTTACTGAAAACATCAATCCAGTCCTTCACTTCAATGCACAATATTTAAAACGTTAAGGGTAACTATCCGCTTTAGATTTGTAATGCGTTGGTAAAGGTTTCGTACTTTTACTCACAATTTTTTATTTTTGATCTTAAGAAAAAAATTCTGGCACAAATGTATTAACAAAATATAACTACGTGTTATGGTCACGGCAGATTTTTTAAAATTAATTAAAAAAAAAAGTTTTTTGGATGTAAACATTGCCGTTTTTTTATGACTTTTATTTACTTGCTGAAACGTAATTAAATATTTATTTGAAAAAGTAACTGGACAGTAACACCTAAAATTCTTTTCTGAATCCATATATGCCAAATTTTTTATTTTGCGTTGAGATTTTTTAAGAGTTATTATTTAATTGGTATTGTAATGTGGCGCCTTCGCACTCTGCGGAGCATATTGAATCATTTCTGGGCGGAGCATACTGAGAACGTATTAAGTATTTTTAACGAAATGATTATTATATTTCCAAGTTTTTGACTAGAATAGATGTGTATAAACCAAAAGAAAAATGTCCAATTCTAAAATTTATAATTAGCAGTATATTCTGTTAATATTTTTTAATTTACAATGACATTTTTTATTAAACTATAAATATTTCGTTCTAATTTATTATTATCAGAATAAACAAAAAAAATGTTCACCTTAAATTGGGTTATTACAACTGAAATTTTAGTAAACACATATCCAATATTTTATAAAAATTCTTATAAAAGAGTATTGTGTTTACATTTTTAAAAATATTTTTTTTTGCTGACGGTAATTCTTTTTTCGATAGTTATATGTATAAAAACAACCTTTTGTTACATCGAAAAATATGAATTCTAATTTCTTCCACATTTCATAATAAATAACCTAACCTACCCTTGAGCTAACCATTTTTACTATGCGATAAGTATTCACGAATATTAAAAATGCGAGTTCGGCCCTGACTACTTGCAAACTCAGAGAATGTACTTATCCAGTAGGAATAGCTTAAAGAACCTTTTTGCTTATGTTGATTTTCATTGTTCTTATAATATTCATTAATTAATAAAAATCAATAAAAAGTAATTAGTATATTTTGAAAGTGGCGCTGCTTCTTGACCAATAATTGACGTTTTACTTTCTACAGCATTGCCAAGATTCTAGATTTGTTCATTTGTAGAAAAAAATTGACATACTTCTTTCCTTCTTTTAATCATAACAAATGAGAAAACGAGAGTTGCCAGTTTTATCGATATGACAACGTAGCCAAATATAATCTGTTTTAATTGGGCCACGTCACAAGCCACTATAGCCCCGATATTCAAATTTTAAGAATTAATTACAGCCGCAGGATCGGTCTCAGAAGGGCTGGACCCGGTGCAATGTGTTATGGTAGGTCAAAATTATAAAATAAAAATATAAAAAAAAATCACTGGATGAGTCCATTGTACCCGCCCATCAGGCACCTCGAACCTATCTCGTTTCTTACCCCTTGTCTACGAATAGCTAGCCTTAAATATTAATTATTGAAAACATGAAAATAAATATTAACCTCAAATATCATAACTGTTACAAACGTCACTGTTCAGTGTCTTTAGAATTTGCGGTGTTGCCAATGATTGCTCTTCAAAACGATGGCCCGTTCAGAAACATTAAATGTTTTAAGTAAAGAAAACAGGGTCTAAAATGTTAATTTTTTTTGAATGAGACGATAAAATGGCAAAGTTCAATTATATATCAAAGATGTATATCAAGTATTGAGCTATATTTTGGGGAAGAACAGTAATGCGTGTTTCTGGAAGAGGGTGTTTTCAATGAACGTGCGACGTCATGGGCACATTTTAAAATGCGATATTTTTTCGAAATAAAAAATACATGATGAAACTCTAAGTGAAATCGACATTTCATATGAAACACAAACGACATATATAAGTTTTGGAATTTATTTTCCGGAAATGAAAAGGTCCATTCTTTGGACTCATATTCTTGTTTAAACATGGAAAAACTCTAATTATGCTTGCTGTGATCTAAAATTTCTCTGTTGAATGGGTTTACGATTGAGTCAAGAGCGCTTCCTATTCGTAGTATCCTTTGATTTTAGTAAAAATTTTACAATCCCTCCTTGGTTCAAGCTAGTATCTTTTCTTTTTGCAAGCTCTCTAGTACTTACTTGACCTGAAGGTTAATATTCGACAGAAGAATATCCATATCCTTCATTCTAACCCAAAATAGTATCAATAGACGACTCTGTTATTAAACAGAACTCGACAAAATTTCGAGCAACAAATGGTAAAATCGAATGAGACGAAATTGCGCCCAACACATCAAAACGTATTGTCACTTTAAGGTATGGTCTGGTTTTAGCTGTTTTCCGCCACCAATAATGGCGGTCGATAATGGTAGCCGTCGACGACGTACTATATAGTCTGATTTGCACTGCAAACATTTTAGCGTCGGTAGTCCCGTACTATATTTACACTTTTCTTGCCATTTTTAGGGTTCCGTACCCCAGAGGGTCGAAACGGAACCCTATTGCTCTCACTCGCGTGTCCGTCCGTCCGTCCGTCTGTCACACCGGTCTAGCAGCTAAACCGTTCAAGCTAGAGTCTACCAATTTTCACGGTATATGCATCTTGTTGACCCACAGCCATATAAACTATAAAAAATATTTTTAAATGTTTTCAAGGGGGGCTCCCGTACAGCTAAAGGGGGGCGCTGAAAAAAAATGTTGGCCTACCCCATCGAGTGAGGCATCGTTGAATAGAGTTTTAAAAAATATTGCAAAATGTAGGCATGAGAAAGAAGCCGTCAAATTCAGCATTTTTTTACAAAATTTTGTTCCGAAGTATTTTTTAACTTTCCATTGACCTATCAACTTGAAATTTGGTGATAATGTTTATTGTTACGTATATTTACCAACAAATACCAATATATTAATAAATATAATTTTTTCATTAACATTCCCTCATTTTTAGGGTTCCGTACCTTTGTATTTATACGAATTGTGATATTCGATATTTTATTTTTTTCATCTATGCAATCGTATTAGTTTTATTAAAAAACACATTTTTCATCTTATAATTTTTTTCTATCTTTGTTCGTTGCATTTCAAAATTTGTTATCTAAGTAGGTATATATGCGGATTGTGATATTCATAATTTTTTTTTCTTCGTCGAACACATGCGCCAGGTTATTTTTCTTTTCACTTCTTTAAATCTTTTTACCTAGTATTTTTGACTTATTAGTTCGATTAAAATTTTAAAGTCCTTTAATAATCCTGCCTCTGCACAGCTGGCATATATTCTACATTTGTCAAGTCCGACACGCACTTGACCGATTTTTTTATTTATTTATTGTCAAATTTGACGACCAATCTTTTTTTAATTTTTTAACTCCCATGATTTTTTTTTATTTAATATACAATTTTTCTTGAAGTCCGTTAGAAAGCTTTTCGTTATTCTGTTGATTATCAAACCGATTGGTAACATCCTATTTGTTCATTCACTACTGAAGAAGGTGATACCGTCATATTTATTATTTTTTTGTCTTTTGTTTTATCTCCTGCATCGTTAATATGTCTACTTTATATTGATATCTTCCATATTTTTAACGATTCTACTTCTCATGTTCTAATAATATATTCTACCTTTTGTTCTTTTTTACAACTTCTCCTTCTGCATATGACTGTGGCTGACTCATTATATTCGTGTCTCATTATCTTTAATTTTTTCTTTTTTATGTGATCCCAGTTTGCTGCCTTGCTTCATTTCAAAACCGTTTATTGTCAGTTTTTTAAACACTCTGTGTATTATGTTTCCCTCATCTCGGTGCTTTTCGGGTTTTTTCTTTATTTTTTCTTGTATTTTTTATGATTTTTAAAAACTTTATCTTTATAATTTATTTTGTTACGCATTTTCTAACTGGAATAAACCCATTTCTCCCTTCGTTTTTAAGTATTTTTATTAGTACTTTAATTATCGTATTTTGCATACCTTTGATTATTATTGATTCTTAAGTATTAATTTTTATAGTCTTATAAGGAAGCCGGCCCTGTGGACACAACGCGCTCTAGTTATACCGAGAATATTCAGGAAATCGTGACGTCATCTTCTAGAAATAACGCGATGTTTCTCAATCGGTTGTTATAAGTATATAATAGTTGAAAGTGTCGCACAAGGAAATAGTAGAAGAATAAATATAATTGTGTTTTTACTGTAAATAAATTAGTTATAATTATACTCAGTGTTTAAGTTCACTGAACCCAAACTATAAAATATTACAGTCTGTTTATTACAACGATATATATTTTTACTTTCCCGACCCACCTCCTAGAAGGGAAAGTATTGTGAACGAGCTAAAAATAAATTCGAGATAAAAACAGAAATATCCATTTTCGGGTCCCCTTAGACGATTAATACCGTTTCCAGATGGAAGTCTGTCTGTCGGTCTGTGTGTGTATGATGTGTGTGTGTATTCTTCCACGATAGAGGCCACACGTTTAATCCGATTGAGCTGAAATTTGGTATAGGGGTTTGGGTTATCCGTCGGAAGAACCCATTAGTTTTTGTACGACATCTGTCAAACGGAAGTACCACTATCAAAAAATGACAGATGCAATATGTCAGGGAATTGGACATAATATGTGACTTGAAAGCCCTAGAAAAACTCTATTCACAACAGTTAAAATTATTTCTCCAACTGTCACCTGTCAAAAATAAAAAAATGTCAAAATTTGAAACTTCAGCATTAAATATCTGAAGTATTAATCCGATTGAGCTGAAATTTGGTAAATAGGTTTGGGCTATCTGTTGAAAGAATCAGTTAGTTTTTGTACGAGATCTGTCAAACGGAAGTATCACTATCAAAAAATGACAGATGCAATATGTCACGGAATTGGACATGCAATATGTCGTTTGAAAGCCCTTGAAAAACTATTCAGAACAGTCAAAATTATTTCTCCAACTGTCACCTGTCAAAAATTAAAAAATGTCAAAAGTTGAAACTTTAACATTAAATATCTGATAAAGTATTCGTGGATACTCGTCGGGAAAGTTTTAGGGCGACACAACCGATTTTTTATCTTATGCTTTTTGGTTGCTCTCTTTACTTTTTATAATGTCCATTTATTATTTTTTATTTTTCATTTTCTATACTTTGTTCTTTTAATTTATCTGCATCCATTATTTGGTTTCTTTTAATATCTTTTAAATCTGCAGCAAATTATTGCAATATTCCTAATATTTTATCATCTTTATCTTCTCCGTTTTTTTATTACTAGTCTTCTTTCAGATTTTTGACCAATGATCGTTATAGTTACCATATTTTTTACTTCTGCAGAATATTTATTAAATAGTTATTTTCCTAACAAGTGCGGAAAGTTTGGGCATGCAATTAAGTGGGGAAAAGATACTTTACGCAAGTCTTAGGAACAATATTTTTTCTACAAGCGCCAAGAATTAAAAAAAAAATTTTGCAAAAATATTTTTTTGTCCTTAAACAAAAATTTTCTTAGTGCTTCTTAATAAATAAAACATTAGGCTGAAAGTAATCATAGTAACCAAGCAAGAATTAATTTTTAATCATTTTAGCATTTATAAAATCAGTGCGGAAAAGTACAACTTTCCGCACGCTTGTAGAAAAACTATTTTTTTAGGTAATCTAAATAAAATTGGAAAATATTCAAATTACTTTTTATTTTACCATTAACCAAATTGGTTATTTTTAATATTGGTAATTAATAAAATAAAAATAATATCTAAGACTGACTGACATGTTTATTAAACCGCTCTATTTATTTTATTCAACATTTGTCATGAATTGAAAATTTTCTTTGTGACTAAAAAAGCTATCGGCTTCCAACTGTTTTATTTAACTTCAACGAAATGGCTGGATGCACATCGATCTGCATTTTTATCAATTGAAAACACATTTCTCTTTAATTTAATCAGACAAAGTAAAACTAGATTTGCATATATATTTAATAAAGCTTTGTGACCCTGCCAGTATACAACAATAAAGAGAATTTAATAAAAATATTTTAAATTGATTGAAAATTAATATTATGAATAAGTCAGAAATTTATTTAGTTCTGTTTGTAATATGTGTTAGATTGCTTTCTTATTTCTGATTAAAATGAATGTAAGATATTTACTGGTATTTCTATTTAACTTTGACCACTTTAGTTTCAGATTATATATTATTTTTTAAAAATTCTTTAGAAAAAAATGTGTTAACTTCTCTAACTATTGTTTCCCACAGGCTTTATATCAAGTATATAATTTTTAAATACTTGATATTTTTGCAAAAAATGACCCACTCTTATAGAAAACAAATCTTCCCAATTTGTTTTCTTTAAGCTCTAAGTAAATAAAAAAAATGCCTGAGTCTGCCTACGTATATTTATTATCAAAATCGTATTTAATTTCATTATTGTTAATATTATTTTCTTTATTAAAGTTGGTAATATTTGTACGACCTCGTATTTATGGTTCGCTACTGATGCCTATATGAATTTAGGTTTATTGTTAATATTTTTATAAGTACGTACAAAAATTAACGTATAAAACTGGTTTTTCTGTTAGCGTATCACTGCACACAAAAGACTTTTTCCTTTACCGAACGATAACTCACGACTGATTTTTTAAATTTAAAGCCTGCCAATAATATATCTTGACCGGTTTATTGCAGGCAATACTATATCATCGTATTTGTAATGAAATTATCTGTATTTTATATGTATTTCAATTGGTAAACAGATTGACGTAATCACATATGTCAAATTACCTGTTTATACCTGCTTGCCCTGTAGCCATAAGCAGAAACAAGCTACTGAGGCATATTACTTATGTTTTAAACTTTTGATTTGAATAACATAATAATAATTAAGGATAGCCACGAGCGTATTTTGATATGCAATACATTTGGGATGTATTCGTCTATGTATGAGACATAATAAAAAATGTGTTTCATCTGGTTAACGGTTTCTCTGAGAGTTAAACGTTTGCATTCATAATTTTCAGGGATCTGAGGAAATTATTAAGAAAAATTCACAATACAAAAAAGTAATCAATAATCAATTATCAATAACTATAATAATTTATATTTTTTCTAGCCCCTGTAACAAAAAACTGTCTACGTTATTAAAAAGCACTGAATACAGATAAAAAGAGAAAAAATTGTGCTATATATGCAAATATTTTTATAGATTTAGATAAAAAATTGTAATTGTGATAAATAGTTTTTAACTTTCCTCATTTTGGTCTCTCCCCTTTCTCAAGTTTACAATTCTTTCTTAAAAAATTTAAAAAAATTCTTACTTATAGTATTTTTTATTCTCTTTTCAATTTTCTAAACAAAATTTTAATTAACATTTCTAGTTAAATATTGTTTAGCCCCTGTAACAGAAAAACTGTCTACGTTATTAAAATCTGCTAACTGAGATAGAAAGAGAAAAAAAATTGTGATTGTGCGAATAGGGAGAGACCGTAACTGTAAGGATTTTTTTAGTTTTCTTCATTTTGCTCCCTCCCTTTTCTTACGTTCACAATGCTTGCTCAAAAATTTTGAAAAAATTCACACTTATAGTATGATACATGATCTTTTCAATGATATTAAGTTAGTGTTATAAATTTTACGGATAATTCGATTTCTGTGGCTCTAGAAACGAAATTTTAATTAACATTTCTAGTTAAATATTGTTTGGCCCCTCTAACAGAAAAACTGTCTACATTATTAAAATCTGCTAACTGAGATAGAAAGAGAAAAACATACTATATAAACGAATATTTTTAAAATGTTGGATAAAAAATTGTGATTGTGAGAATAGGGAGAGACCACAACTGTAAGGATATTTTTAGTGTTCTTCATTTTGCTCTCTCCCTTTTCTTACGTTTACAATGCTTGCTCAAAAATGTTGAAAAAATTCACACTTATAGTATCTTTTCGATGATATTAAGTTAATAGAGAGATTTTAAGCCCTTTAATTATTCGCTTTTCTTCCGTTATCGTTATTGTGAGCATGCGCAATGGAAGTTTGCCGTTCCTTTAACTTTAATAACGATAACGGATTCCGTTAATTACGGAAAATTAAATATAGAGAGTGGTTATGTCTATCCTTATGCGTAACAAAGCACCGTTGCCACACGTTTCAGATTTTCGAGCATATTAGATAATTTTGAAAAAGGAGATGTATGTGCTGATTAAAATATTTAACATTAACCTATTTAACAAAAATATCTATTTCTTTAACCTATGGAGAATTTGTTATATTTTTCCTTTGTATCGTAATAATATTGTTCAATGTTTAAATATCATGTTAAATTTTTTTGCAATGTCGTGATTGTAAAATTTAAATAGAGTATCTGACAACGAGCAAAAGTGATATTAGATTCTTGAGAAAAACATAACCTAACTACTGTTAGAGTTCTGTCAGATTTGACGTTGGCCTGCGAAAACATATTTTAAAATAGTGTATACTTTGTGGATACTTTTTAGGTATGTGAATAGTCCTGAGTCCTGATCTTGCCCTAATATTATTAGGAATTCAAAGAACCCTTGCTAATCTAAATATTTCCGGATTTTCGAACCTGAAATATGATTTCACAAACTTATCCTCTAGAGCATTAAGATCAAATTCTGGTATTTCCACTATCCCAATCTCAGGCACATGGAAAATATCTCAAAGTATAGCCTGCTTATTAAATCCGAATTTCGCTCTCTTCTATTGATAACATTTTCCAAAACATTCTCCATTTCAAAATTAAATATATATAAGTAACTGAGCTTCGTCGAAGGCTCTGATAATGGCATAATATGCCGAAAGCGCTTAGCCTAATTTTTATAAATTTAATTTTACACACTGATGTACTCGTTTTCACTCTTTACCTTAAATATATATATATATATATCGTGGATCTCAATTTTGGGGTGAGTTCTATATATAAAAAAAATAATAAACATTACAAAAAAAATATTTAAAATTAAATTAATAAATGTCCTTCTATTCGCCTTTTCACTCCAATCTTCTGCAATTATCTTATCTCCTACCTTGACCCGTCAACTTCTTCTTAATACATCTTCATAACCTGACTTCTCGGTCGCCGCTTTTCACTTATTACACCTATATACTCCTCCTTACGTTCTTCTACTATTGTTCCTTTTCTTCTAGTTGCTTTCCTATTTCGCTCATAAACCTGAATTTCGTCTCTTATTTTATTATTTATTGTTTTTTTTTTTTTTTTAAATAAAAATTTGTAGTTTAATCAGTGTATAAATATTTTCTTTTTATTTTCCATCTTTCTACAACCTCTTACATAAACCATTTCTTAATATTCTGACCAACAACCAAAATTTTTTTTATACAAAAAAAATATTTGACTTGTTTATTATTTTTCATTCAACTGCCCGTCTCTAAATTCCCAAATTTTTTTTGTTACTTGATTTCTGAATAAAATTTTTTTTTAATCACTTTTGACAAACTTGCCATTTACTTTTTAATTATACAGCAAAAATTTCCTTTGATATTCTATCCAAATTTTACCTTTCTCTATTAAATTAATATACAAATAATAATCATTCATATGATAATAATGATATGATATTACAAATAAGATTTTTTTTTTATACTCCACAATTGTTGATTTTAAATATTTTATACACCAATTATTTTCAATAAATGCTTTAAATTAAACCTCTAACGATAAACTCTGTTTATAAAATTCAAAATTAACAAATGTTATTCAAACCTTTTAACAAATAACTAATAATTAAATTATAAAAATGACTCATACAGAGTATTTCATTACAATATATATATTTCAATTTTAATAACCAACAAAACACCAGAAATTCTGAGGTTAGAAAAACCAAAAGAAAATAACTATCACCTGTCATTTTGTGAAGTTTAAGTTGGGGTTTAAAATGTCTTAATTTTATTGCCGTGCTCATGGTTGTGGTTAGCAAAAATAACCACAACAACGCCAAAATAAGGAGATTTTTTAAAGGGATTAAAATCTCTCTATTGTTATTAATTTTACGGATAATTCGATTTTTGTGGCTCTAGAAACAAAATTTTAATTAAAATTTCTAGTTACATATTGTTTAACCCTTGTAAGAAAAAAATGTCTACATTATTAAAATCTACTAACTGAGATAGAAAGAGAAAAACATACTATATAAACGAATATTTTTAAAATGTTAGATAAAAAATTGTGATTGTGAGAATAGCGAGAGACCACAAATGTAAGAATTTTTTTAGTTTTCTTCATTTTGGTCTCTCCCTTTTCTTACGTTCACAATGCTTGCTCAAAAATTTTGAAAAAATTCACACTTATAGTATGATACATGCTCTTTTCAATATTAAGTTAATGTTATAAATTTTACGGATAATTCGATTTTTGTAGCTCTAGAAACAAAATTTTAATTAAAATTTCTAGTTACATATTGTTTAGCCCTTGTAAGAAAAAATGTCTACATTATTAAAATCTGCTAACTGAGATAGAAAGAGAAAAACATACTATATAAACGAATATTTTTAAAATGTTAGATAAAAAATTGTGATTGTGAGAATAGCGAGAGACCACAACTGTAAGGATTTTTTTAGTTTTCTTCATTTTGGTCCCTCCCTTTTCTTACGTTCACAATGCTTGGTCAAAAATTTTGAAAAAATTCATACTTATAGCATGATACATTCTCTTTTCATTGGCGTTACGTCAAAGTAATAAATTTTAAGGATAATTTGGTTTTTATATCTTTAGAAACAAAATTTTAATTAAAATTTCTAGTTACATATTGTTTAGCCCTGTAACAGATAAACTGTTTACGTTATTTAAATCTGATAACTGAGAGAGAAAGGCAAAAATTATATTTTACATACGAAATTTTTCAAAATTTTATATAAACAATTGTGATTGTAAGAATAAGGAGAGAGCACATTTTTTCTCATTTTGGTCTCTCCCTTTTCTCAAGTTCACAATTCTTGATAAAAAATTTTTGAAAAAATGTCCACTTATAATATGTTTTTTTTTTTTATTTTAAAGAAACTGCGCATCAACCGCAAAGGGTTATTAGCACGTACATTTTGTTATAAAGTAGTTTACACAGCTATATCAGATTGTACATGTTAATATCTTTTAGGAAACAAATTAGGTTGTTCAAATTATTGTTTAGAATGGTTTTCAGCTCAGTCGCTAAGTTGTTTTTTTGCCGATTTTGCGTATATTTCGGACGCTCAAGAACGAAATGTTTAACGGTAATAATCACTCCGCACATGTCACATACCGGTGGATCACTTTGTGTTATTAAGTGCTGGTGAGTGTATCGAGTGTGACCAATCCTAAGACGAGTTATCACGGTTTGATCTTTCCTAGATTTTAGAGTGTTTGGCCAGGGTTTCACAGATATTTTTATTTCAGATAACTTGTCTTGGGATTGATCCCACTCATCTTGCCACTTGTTATAAACTAGTGATTTTAAATGGCACTTAAAATCTGACGGAATCACTTCATGAACGCGCACTGATTGATTACTGCTCACGGCTTCCTTAGCGGCTCTATCTGCTTCCTCGTTTCCATTAATTCCAATGTGTGAAGGGACCCAAATAAAGATTACTTCTTTACCCGTGCTTTGAATTATATGTAGTTGTTGTTTAATGAGCAGTGAAATAGGGCAAACTGTGTACATAAGGCTAAGAGATTTCAAGGAGCTTATGGAGTCTGATATTATTACAAACTGTAACTCTCTTCTTTTTTCGACGAGAATAAGAGCCTGAAGAATGGCATATAATTCACCGCTATATATTGAAGATATTTTGGTTAAAAGGTACATTTGAGTTTCGCCTTCGGTTGTTACTGCCGCTCCTAAGCCATCCGGTGTTTTGGATGCATCTGTATAGATTTGGATGTGGGAAGAATATACATTCATAAGATTTAGAAAATGTTGTTTAATTAAAATTGGATTTGTGTTATTTTTGTCGAAACGGCTGAGATCAAAGTGGCATTTTGGAAGATTTATAGTCCATGGTGGTGGGGTTTGGGAATTTGTCGTGAACATTTTTGGAATACTGATACCTAAATCATTTCGAAAACTATTTATTCTCTCATAAAATGCAGGAGCTGCTCGTTTTTTTGTACGGTATAGATAGCTGAATCTATTGCTAAAGGTATCTTGATATGTAGGATGATTTGGGTTGGATGAGATGTTTGATGCATATGATAAGCTGAGGAACTGTCTTCTAAAGCGAAGAGGCATTTCACCTGCTTCACAGAGTAAGCTAGAAATGGGGCTAGTACAAAACGCTCCGAGAGCCAATCGGATAGCAGTATTATGGATAGTATCTAGATGTCTTAGTGTTGTATTATAGGCTGAGTTATAAGCAATTGAACCATAGTCGATTTTAGATCTTATAATTGTTCTGTATAGCCTTAGAAGAGTAGTAGAGTCCGAACCCCATGTTGTGTTACTTAACATCTTCATTATGTTTAGCCTGCTGTTACATGATTTTACGAGACTTGAAATGTGATGCTTAAAGTTTAATTGAGAATCGAAGGTGACTCCAAGAAAATTAACAGTCTCGACATAGCTTAGACGTATGTTATATAGTTTTAGGCAAGGTTGTACGTAATTTTTCTTTTTTGAAAATATTAAACATTTTGTTTTTTCGGTCGAGAATGTAAATCCTGTTTCTTCTGACCATATATGTTTCTTTCTATTTTCAATGGTATTAAATTAATTTTAATATACATTATTTAGTTTTTTATGTATTCTTATACAGTATTACAACGTGTTTAAGTTTTTCTTTGAGTTGGTGTAAATTTTTAATCGCAATAGAATGTAGTTAAAAAAAAATTGTTAAGAAGCACCAAACTTACATACAATTTTAATACATTTTAAAAAATATGTTAGAAAAAATTATTCTGAAACCTAAATTTTGCACATACTAAGAATTTAGATATATTTTTTTACGTAAGATGATTTTAATGTGAATTCTTGAAGCTTCATTTAATTTCTTTTTGCAGATGTTCCAATTGTAACTTTAAGAATGGGAATATCTCTAAATCCTGATGATATCAAAGAAGGTGATGACGTTTATTTCGAATGCTTGGTTCAAGCTAATCCGAGAAATCATAAACTTTCATGGTATCATAATGTAAGTAAATCATTATTTTTTTATTAATAAATTATTTTATTACTAAGAAAATTTATAAATTTTAAATCTTATTCAGCTTGGATCAAAATAAAACGCAAAAAAAAGAAAACCAATCGCGCTTAAGTTATCAAAATTTGGGAATAGTTAAGAAGAGAGGTAACAAAATTATCTTTCACTTTGGAATATTTTTCAACTTGGTCAAATTGAAGCTATTAAAGAAACATTTCACCGATATCAATTATGAGTGTAACGCAGTTTTTGTGGGTCAATCAGGTAGAAAACTCGAAAATAGAATCAAAGCACATATTAGGTAGAGTTTGTTTAACCATCTTCTGCCGTTACGTCATATATTGTCCAACTTGATCTCTCAATCATGAAATGGATGAGACGGAATTATGATGTCATTAACGTATTTTTTAACTAATGACTTTTGACAGTTTTTTCATTGTCAAAATGCCTTCCCGGTATAATGAGAAAGAGCAGAGTTTAATTTTGAAGTTTATTAATTACTTTTCAAGAGAAAGAGATGCTGGAATGCCGCTTTTACCGTTAAATGCAGTCTACAACGTTTGGGTTCACCCCAAAAATAAAATCGTATAATATATTTTTTTATATTTTTTTCGCCATTTAATTACGACTGGATCATCCGTAATTTTTAATTTAGTCAAAAATCGTGCTTAGGGACATTAAACATATTTTACCAATTAAATCAATTTATTCATACAAACACACCTTAACATGCGTCAAACAGCAGAGTACGTCACGTAAAACAGCAGAGTACGTCACGTAAAACAGCAGAATACGTCACCGATTATGACGTAATGGCAGAGGATGGTTAAACAAAATCTACCTACATTGATAAATATATAAACTGGGCCATTACCAACGCTCCCTCTTCCTTTGCCAACTATATTATTTCTACGAACCATTCATGTTGTATTAATAATTCCATTCTCTTACACGACTTGGGCAAAGGCAAAAAACTTAATCTAGAAATGTTTGAAATACTCTTGTTTACACAATAATTCAGTAACTTGTCTTAACGAACAGTTGAGACCCAAAGAAAACCACATTTTCTTATTAGATAATTTCAAGGACCTTATTTAACCTTTTCTTTGCCAACTCCCTTCCGCCCATAACAGTTTTCCACCCTTTTCGCCTTGAATCCCCTTTTTACAGATTAATTACTGAGGCCTTAAAAAGCCGAAAATGTAAAAAAAAAAATTCTATCCAGGCGTCTGTCTGTCTGACTGGATGAAAGAATCCTATTGAATTTGAGCAGGATCGGACCGGCCTTTCCGGTACCCATCATACTAATTAAAGTGGTTTGCATTGGAAAATTTTTATTACAAAATGTCAAACGGAGTTTACGAAATGGATGGGGTTGTTGCAGAAAGTATTGACACATTGTTTGATTTTTCCGTATCATTTTTCTTTTTTTTCTATTATTTTTCTTTTACTTGTTTCCTGTTGTCTCATGATTCTGATGTCTTGTTTTTTTCTGGTTTTTTCTGTTTTTTTTTTTGATTTTTTTTTATCTTTTCTCATTGTTCTGTTTTTTATTTCTTTTTATTTCGTTTTCAAATTTTTTATAATTGTATAATTATTTTATAGAAAGACTTTTTCTGATATTTTTCATTTTTCTGATTTTTTGTTTTTTTCTGTTTTTTTTTCTGATTTTTTCGATGTTTTCTACGATTTTTTTGCCATTTTTTTGCCATTTTTTTGTGATTTTGTTGCGATTTATTTCAATTCTTTCGATGTTTTTTTATTTCTTTCTTTTGTTCACAATTGTTCCGGTTTTTGGTTATTCTTTCCGATTTTTTTTAACCTTTTCCGGTCTTTATTGATTTTTTTGATTTTTTTTTACTTTTTCCATATTTTACAACTGTATTCTTCATTTGCTTCCAATATTTTCCAATGATTTTTGTTTCTTAGGATTTTTTCTAATTTTTTTGATACTTCTATTTTTTTCTCGTTTTTCACTAAATTTTTTGATTTTTTTTCATGTTTTATTTTGATTTTTTCAATATTTTCTAATTTTTATGATTTCCATTCTCATTGTTCTACTTTTTTCTATTTCTTTCTTTTCGTTTCTAATTTTTTCCTATCCTCTGATATTTTTTAATTTTTCGATTTTTTCGTATTCTTTTTCTCATTTTTCTGATGTTTTTCTGTTGTTTTTTGATTTTTTTAAAATTCCTTCATTTTTTTTATAACTTTTTCTCATTTTTCTCATTTTTTCGATTTTTGTCGTTTTCTTTTGATACTTCATCGATTTAGTCGGTTTTTTTTATAATTTTTTATTTCTATTGTTTTTTTTGATCGCTTCCGACTTTTGTTGGTCTTCTTCGATTTTTGTCGTTTTTTTTTTTGTTTTCTTTTTTCAATTTCTTTCGATTGCTTTTATATTTTTTTCGATTTCGTTCGATTTTTGTTAATTTTTTTCGTTTTTTTTCAATTTCTTTTGATTTTTTTCTATTTCTTTTATATATTTTTCGATTTCTTTTGATTTGATTTTTTTTCCATTTTTCTTTTTCGATTTCTTTTGAAAGTTTTCAGATTTTTGTTTTCTTATTTTAAAATTTTAAAAAGTAAAAAAATAACGTAAGAAACTTATTTCCCAACGGGAATCTCCCGAACGCACAATTTTTAATAGATTTACGGTATTTTTAATAAGTTATTCTTTAGATGGTTTATAATAATTTTTGTTATTTCCAATTTTTATAATTTTTTTTTTATGTTTAAAAAATAATTATAATTTTTTCTTATTTGTAACGAATTATTGAGGCCCAAAAGCATCAATATTAGTTTCGTGATGGCGAAAAAAATTTCTCATCCCCACTTTTTATCACTTTTCTCGACGTTTCCGAGCTCCCTGAGCCTGAAAATGCAAAAAAATCCTTTCCAGATATCTGAATGTCTGTCTGACTGTCTGGTCGTCTGTCTTTATGTAAACATTGTAACTTTTGAGTGAAAACTTCGATCGAGTTCCGGTTTTTACCTTACAGAGTTGGTTTTGTCCATGGAAGAATTTGATCAGGATCGGACCAGCCCTTTAGGTACCCGCCATACAAATTAAATTGGCTTACATGTGAAAACTTTTTTCCAATTCAAATTTTTAGATCTTTTTCCACTTCACATCATGTATAATATTCCCCTACATGTATGTAAAAAATTTGGTCAGTATCGCACAAGCCATTCCGGTACCCGCCCCTCAACGATCCATAAAAATCAAGTTCTCAAGGTAAACTTTTTTACACTGCAAAAATTTAAAAAAATACGTCAGATCGTGTATAATAGTGTTGTATATGTATTTGAGAAGTTTTTCCAGTATCGCACAAGTAGCCTAAGTAGCGCCAATGCTTCACAGTATAAAAAGTGTTCGCTCGATGGGCTGAAGTCCCGAAACAGTACACCACTGTTTTGAGCTTCTCTATAATTCTTATTTGCTTTCGTTAGCTTATTTATCTTCCCTCATATTTACTATACCAACTTCCCTGTTCTGTCAAATGTCAAATGTCCTTCACTTTCTTTACCTCATTTTGACGTAGAATTCTTCTTTCCCTTTTTTCTTCTTAAACTACGGCCGTTTCCTATAACTGCACCCGATTTCCTACAACAATTTGGGTATTTTGATATTTAATGTTTAATCCTAGCTAATCAGTATAAGTTTCGTCGCCCTTCAGGCATTTTATACAAAATTTATATAATTTATTGATATAGATCACCCGGTAGTTCAGATGTCCTATCTAAGATTTTCAATCCGGGCTGGATTCACTCGATTATACATTTAAAAAACAAACATTAAACATAAGACTACATTTAATAAATTTAATTTTTCCTGTCTCCTATTCTCTTGCTCTTTTTCTCTATCTTAGCCTATCTCTGTCTCACCTTGTAGTTATTTTCCTGTCTCGCCTTTCTAATAATAATATTTGCTTTCAAATTTTAGTCCTTTCTGTTTCACATACTAGTTTGTTAGATTATTTTATTTCTATTTTTTTGTACTCCTTAACTTTATTAAAAGATATGAGATCACCGTTTTATAATACAATTTTTTATTTTCTCGCCTATTTCATATATTTTGTATTCAAAAATTTCAGCATCTTAAATTCCTTCAATCTTCCATCTTTTGATACATTTCTGGTGAATATGATCCTTCTTTCATTTCTACCATTACAGCAATTTTTCGCTGTTAACATGTACCTTATTTTAATTTAATATTTCACCACTCCCTCTTTTTCCTATACCACAAGTTTCATCCCTTTAACTTCCAATTGTTTTCACCAGTGCGCGCACATACTTCTTTATAAACAACCATGTACCCCCCCCCTTTTTTAATAATATATTATAATTTTGTAATCAATAATCAATATCAATGCATTATAAATAATTTTTATCCTGATGATGGTTCGCCGAAACTAGTTGCCAACCCTCTTCATTTTCAACTTTAATAAAATTTGCTGTACTTGACTTACTTACTTTATATTAATTATGTTCATTTTCAGGGTGTCGAAATATTTCAAAACAATAATGCCGGTGTGATAATGAGCGACCAAAATCTGGTGCTCCAAAACGTCGCCCGCTCGACCGCTGGAAATTACACGTGCATGGCAACAAACCTTGAGGGAAAAGGAATCAGTAATCCAGTGAAATTAGTAGTCAGATGTAAGTTACTTTAATCGTTATTAATTAGTTATACAGAATATCTAATGAACAATTTTGCAAATGTGAAATTATAATGCATGTATGTTATATAGCGTGATTAATATTTTGCAATTAGGTTGATGGTAAAGTCCGGTTGTTAGGTTTGGAATTGGAAATGCTTGTTTTCCTGCTTTGTGCTGAATTACTTACCCAATGGACTCATCCAGTGATTTTTTTTTATATTTTTATTTTATAATTTTGGCCTACCATAACACATTGTACCGGGTCTGAGACCGATCCTGCGGCTGTAATTAATTCTTAAAATTTGAATATCGGGGCTATAGTGGCTTGTGACGTGGCCCAATTGAAATAGATTATATTTGGCTTTGTTGTCATATCGATAAAACTGGCAACTCTCGTTTTCTCATTTGTTATGATTAAAAGAAGGAAAGAAGTATGTTAAATTTTTCTACAAACTAACAAAGCTAGAATCTTGGCAATGCTGTAGAAAGTAAAATGCTAATTATTGGTCAAAAAGTAGCGCCACTTTCAAAATATATTAATTACTTTTTATTGATTTTTATTAATTAATGAATATTATAAGAACAATGAAAATCAACATAAGCAACTAGGTTCTTTAAGCTATTCATTAATTAATATAAAACCAATAAATTCGTTTCTACTGGATGAGGGTTTTATAGGCTGATATATATTTTGATCTTTTTAATCCTATTATTTTCTGTATGATCACTGAATAATTAGCTTTAATTGATACAAATAAGTACAACGTTGTCGATTTGATTTCCTAATTGTGTTATTACCATTGCAGAATCAGTATAGATTCGTTTAAAATATTCAAAACTCACTGAAAGTAAGTAAGACTCTCTTGAATAAATTTAGATTCTCTCTTGGGCTTCATACGAGACGAGATAAGACGAGAATTTCAAAAATCTAGTTAGTTGAGAAAAAAAAATAAGTCTCGTTTCAGTCTCGGTCTCGTCTCAAATAACAAATGGTTTCCAGATTTTAGATTTCGTAAATGTATCGTAACCTATGCCGACTTTTTTTTTATAAAAAAAATTTAATGTTTAGGTTCTTGTTAGTTTATTTTTCTCGGAAATTCAGAAAAAAATTCTGACGAAATATGAACGAGACTCTCGGTTCTCGCCGTATGTGGTCTCGGTATCGCCTAAATAATTTTCAAAAAGGTCTCGTCTCTATCTTACAAGACGAGACGAGAAACGTATCGATCTCGTGTGAAGCCCTAATTCTCTCAAACTTTTTAGATAGTTTTTGAGACTCATTTGACTATTTCAAACATTTTAAAATGATTTTTGGCACCTTCAGAATCTATAAGACTCTTACTAGACTCATTTTCAAAACATTTTACGTTTTAATTAACTCTCACCGATGATTTTTGATTCTCTACGACTATTGGCGAGTCGGTTAGATTATTTTAAAATATTCAAGACTCATTAAGAGTAAGTTAGACTCTCTCAAACATGTTCAGATTCTCTCACACTTTTTAAATAGTCTCAGAATAATTAATTTGGAATGATATAGACATTTCAAAATAATTTTGGATCCTTTTAGAATCTATCAGACTCATTTTCAAAACTTTTTACGCTTTAATTAATTCTTGCTGGTGATTCTGATCCTCACCGAGTGTTTTATACTCAGTCCAGTCAGTTAGATTATTGTAAAATATTCAAGATAAAACGATACTTTATTTTGTTGATAATAAATAATTAATGTGATTATGCTTAAATGTTTATATTATGGGTTCGTTCCACGAATAGAATTTGAAATATATCAGAAGTAGAATATTAAATAAAAAAAAGGTTTTGGACGCCAGTCAAATTGATTTTTTTATGTAATTAGAAACAATTGACAAGAAAACTATGATATATTTCAAAATCCGTTTATTCTTTTTTTTCGGGTTAAGGAAATTAAACTCAATTTAAACGTTATATTTGTTTATTTCATAAAAAATAAGGTTCCAGAGATTTTTTTTTACTTTTTCTAAAAAAAAAGAACTTTGTTTTTCTTGAGGGATTTTTCTTGTCTTCCTTCTCCAAAGAAAAATGTAATCCCAAAAACTTGGTCCAAAGGAAAAACGAAATCCAGAGGGAAAAAAATAATTCCCAGAAAAAAAACTTGTTGTCCCAGGGAAAAAACTTCTTGGCAAGGAAAAAAAACTATCCTGAGGAAAAAGCCCTATAAGACGAGGGGGAGAAAAAAAAATCTTCGGTAAGCGACACGAACGATATAAAGTCAGTTATTTTGACTGAGTAGGTAAAAAGAAGCTTTTATTAGCATGGGAAAGACATACCAAGAGAAGAGAGTGACATGATGCGAAAAAATAAGAAGGGGATATCAAGCGAGTATGAAATTAAAATATATTGAGTAGAGGAATAATGAAAATACAGAGTGGCACAAAAAAACGTAACAATGTCAATTTATCATCAACTCATTAACTATTGTTTATAATTTTTTATCATCTCCTGATGATGCTAATATAGTAGCGAAACGTACGTCAAATGAGTAGTTTTGGTTAGTGATTACGATTTTCTTCAACATTGTTAAAAACCAAAAGCGCCAAATTCCCAGTGAAATTTAAATTCTTGTTAAAATTCCTGTTAATATTGAATGAATAAAAGCATGAAATTTTATCGAATATCGACACCAATTTCCATATAAAATACAAAATATAATAACCATTACCAGAACTCTAGAATTTTCACACTTCTTTAATTACATATTGGCATACAAAAAGTGATCAAAAATAAATAAAATGAAATATTAATCTCTCGATATGAATACTTCGATAGGATCTGAATTGGAGATGAGAAACAAAGCCTTCTCCGGAGACTAATAAATGTCAGAACGGCTTTTTCAATGCCTTTACGAATTTTAGTATGCAAAGTGGGATGAGGATTTCCTTTTTGTTGATATGAATACGACTCGAAGCGTTTTCGATATGTAGCAGTGTTTCACTTTTCAGTTAACATTTTATTTTCAGCGTTTCAAACAGTGCCGCAGAAAATTTGATTTTATAAAAGTTTAATAATCACCAGATTTATTAAATGAATTATTATTTATAAATTTAATTAAAAATCTAAATTAAAGTAAGTATGTAGTATAGTAAATGCATTTTTTCCACATATAGATTTTTTGCACACATATTGAAACGTCATCGACTATGCTTATATTTTTCTTGTCTAACTATTTAAAACTGACAAAAAAAGGTTTCCTGACATAATTTGACAATTGAACTGGTATTTTTGGAAAATTTTTGAAGCAGGTATCTCAAATCTTATCAAAATTGGAGGAAAATGGATAAAAGCTTTCATAACATCTTTTCATGTACAGCAAAGAAGTAAGGGAGGGTTGGGAAATGGTGCGCAGTTAAGCAGAAAATGTGTTTGTCTTAATAAGAATGAAGGTTTTCTAACTTTGAGGACAAATTCAGAGTCACTGATTCATCTACTTTATTGTAAGTAAAACAATATTTGCATAAAATATTGACGTAAGGAGTATAAATCTGAAATATATGGAAATGCATCTGCGCACATTTACCCGACCCGGCGGTTAATGAAGCGCATGGGTTAGGGAATGGTGCGCACTAAGCCTTGATTAAAAAAATTACAATACATTTCACAAATCAAGTTTTTTTGTTCTGAAAGTTAACATGAAATCAAAATTGTTTTATGAGCAATCATCACACTTATAGTTTTCTGCCGTGTCTGCACCTGTGCACGCCGCATGGTCCCATGAAGTACACAACACACAGCGGTACCATACTTCGTTTTTGCCAAATTCCCCACATATGCCACAAATATCGTTGGGGCTCAAAGGCTTTGGCAGCGGAGGAGGTATGAAGCTCAGTTCAACATCGTCCAGTTCGTCGTCGTCACATATGTCAGACAAATCTTCATCCACGGAGTCGTCTGATGAGTCAGATTCTGCATCTTTCTTCAGTCTCTTTTTTCCTTTGAGTTTATTGTTGCTTGTGGTTTCACTGTTGAAGCATCTGCGAACTAATTTCTTTTTGTCCGTTTTGTCATCATTTTTTTCTTTTCAGACTTTCTTCCCTCAATCTCTTTTTTGCTTCAGCCGCTTCTAATTCTTTCCCCACAGGGGTGCTTGTGAGGATTTTTGAGTTCTGGTTTTTGGGTGGTTTTCTTTTCATTTCTTTGTTGACCTGTTTCTTCGGTATAGGAGCTAGGGCCAGAAAAGAATTATCTTTGGATGTACTAGGCTGAGAGACTTGCAAATCGATTAAAGAATTTGTACTAATATCGGGCAATGAATTAGCAGCTTCAGCTCCAGATACAGCAGAGTTATCAGCATCAGCAGAACAGCCTTCTATTGCGTATTCTCTTACATGATTGGAAGGAGCAAAATCGTCTTCTTTGAACTTGTCTGGATCCAATGGGCAGATTTCGGCAGTGCAAAATCCTGAAACACACTTCTCCATCGTCGCGACTTTCATGAAGGCCTTGTTCAATAGTTCAGCTATATCATACTCTGTTATTTTTTGGTGGCCAGTTGTAGAGAGGTACAGATCATATTCTCGGTAAAGAGCGTTCTTCAATGGACTGAAAAATGTCAAGTCCAGCGGCTGAAGGTGATCTGAAGTGTGGGGTGGAAGAGACACCATATGGACATTGTTCTCTCTACAGAAATTATAAGTGAAGATCGAAATGTGGCTTGAGTGGTTGTCTAAAACCAAAAGTATGGGGTTGGTAGCTGTAGGTTTTGAGTGCTTTACCATGTGAGATAACCAGTCCAGAAATAGCTCAGAATTGGTCCATCCATTCTTCGAACATCGATAAAGGGCCCCCATGGGGCCGTTTTTTTAAAGAGTTGCTGGCATCCTTTTCCGAGGATAAATAAGCATAGGAGGAATGTAATTTCCTGCTGCACTGGCATAAAAGACACCCGAATCGCGTCGTTCGGGCAACTGCAATTGCGTGCGGAAAAGTATAACTTTCCGCACTCGTTAGGAAAATAACTATTTTTTCGTTAATTTCACACCATTCTCGGCCTTTTTTTAAAATTTCTATGATTTTTTGTTTTTTCTTGGTGCAAAGTTGAAATTTCACCCTGTAGACAGGCACATAAAACCTTCCATTATGATTGGATTGAAGAAAATGGGTAAAAAAATGATACCCAAACGTTTTTAGTAAAAAAATGTAAATAATTAACTAAACAAAATGAAGCTTTGAAAATTAAAATAAAAAAAAAATACAAAATAATGGTTATTAATCTTAAAGGTGTAAAATCAAACCTAAACTAAACAATATTAAGCTTTTTAAAATTGAAATAAAAACAAAGAATATAATAATTAAAAAAATAAGGGTACTTTACTCTTGGTCAAAATTCCTATTTTTTGCCCGCCCCTGTATACCATTTAGAAATTTGAAAGTTTGACGCTTGAAATAGTAGTCTTCCGCAATGCAAAACTTTTATCAAGAATAAAATTTTCTGTCAAATGAATAATAAAAATTTTTCCCATATGGTGCAGACTTTTTAAGTCACGCTGTATTTAAAAAAAAATCTACGTCATTCTTAATTTTGATAAATTATATCCAGAAGGTCATAAAATTCCAATAATTAAATTTAGTTTGTTTTCTCCAGCTTTACTGAAATCATGAAAATTTTTGGCAACGCCGAAAATAATTTTACTTGAAATTTTTTCCTAGATTTAGTGAAATACGAATATATGCGAAAAAGTCGTTAAATATAGTAAAAACTAGAAAATTGGATAAACTGTGTTAGTGGCATTTCATCATCAATAAAAAAACCTAATAAAGTTTTTTTCTATCTTTAAAAATATTGGTGCTAATTAAATAAAACGAAAATCGTCAATTTCAGTTTTCCCCAAATATCTCGAAAACCAATCCTGATATTCGTCTTAAAAATACGCATATTTTTCCCATTTAACCAACTTTGTGTCTATAACTGTTTATGAAATTAATTAATTGAGGTATCTGTGTACCAAATATGAAGTCAATCCGATATTTATAATATCCTGTTGACAGACACACACGCACGCACACATACGACACAGGCAGACGAGATTGCGATATTAACTTTTTGCTTCGCTATAGAAAGTTATTAAAAGACACGTTAACAAATTTTCCATTAATAAAAAAAGATATTTGCGACGTCGCCAAAGTTCCAATGATTTCAATACAGTGCGGGATTTATTTGTCAGCGTTGACAAATCTGGTAAAATGCGACGTTGTCAATTTTAGCATACTTGTAATTCTAGGAATATTTTAAACCTTTATATATTTATTAAATAATTGTAGAGGTCCATTAATTAAATTAAAAATTTTTACATATTTCCAAAAATAAGAATCACTTTTATATTAAAATTTAAAAACAAACCGCTTATAAAAAATAAAAAATGGGCTTCCATCTATTATAAATAAAATAATTAAAAAACAAATTTATCCTAATATTGTCATTTGTGAGGCCTTAAAAACTCTTTTATTACATTTTTTTTAATCAGGAATAAAATTTTTGCATATATATCCTGTATAATCTTCACTACTTTTACATATATTAAATCGTCTTAAATTTTTTAAGTACACATTAAAAAATAAACGGTAAATCCCCCATTGTTCCACCAATGTAATTCAAAAAACGGAATAAAGAGGAACGAAACCCCCATTATTAATTCGTATGTTGTACTTTTAAGCCTTAAAGAGAATTTAATTCGGAAATAAAAAATAAATAAGCTCTTGAATGGATGTTCGATCGTATTTGACGATGCATAGAATAAAAAGTTCCGGTACTTTTATAAATAGCTGAAAACGATTTTAATTATGCAAGGCGATTCGACGAGCGAAAAATGAGAATTTTATAAAGCGGGTAAATACAAGCGTTTATAAGATAGAGAAAATGTTAGTTAACAGAACCGGACTATAATGGGTTTCTCGTCTTTAGGGCTTTTATTTTGTAAACTTGTTGAATAGTTAATAAAATCGTTACTTATCATGATTTATAACTGCAAATTGACGCAACAAAAAAAAAAAGAAAATCATGTCAGTTGTATCCTGGAATGAAATAAAATATTTCCATTACTATAAACCAGACAAGTCCAGAATTAATATTTAAGGCTGCGATTACAACAAAAATGGCGGTAAAATAATACAGGCAAAAATATGAATCATTGCGAAGACAGTAATTTAAAAAATGAGGGGGTAATCCCACCCAACTTTCCGAACACTCCTAGTAAAATAATTGTTTAATAGATTATTTTAGTTTTTCTGCATCAAAATACATTAATACAGGTTTTCTGGATCAAAATTTGTTTAAAAAACGAAAAAAAAATCAAATTTTTTATCAAAACAAATCAAAGAAAACGAGAAAAATTAGAAGAATCGAAAAAATCTGAGAAAATAAGAAGAAAAAAAACACGAAATATTGGAAAAATCAGAGAATATTGACAAAAAAATGAAAAATAATTGTAAAGTACGGAAAAACAGAAAAATCAAAAAATTTTAAAAAACCAACAAAAAAATAAGGAAAATTGGCAAAAGAACGCTAAAAATCACAAAAAAACGAAAAATCACAAAGAGTAAAAAAAACGGCAAAAATTTGGAAAAAAACAAAAAACCAAAAAAATCGTACAAAACATTAAAAAATCCGAAAGAATTGAAATAAATCGAAAAAAATCAGAGGAATAAGAAAACAATGAGAAAAATCTGAAAACAAAAGAAAGAAATAGAAAAAAAAACAAGAAAAAAAAACGGGAAAAAAACGAGAAAAAACTAGAAAAAAACAAAAAACAGAAAAATGAGAAAAAAAGCCGAGAATAAATTAGAATAATCGAAAAATTGGAAATATCAGAAAATATTGAGAAAAAAAGAAAATTAAACTTCTAAAATATGGAAAAAACGGAAAAATGAAAAAATTTAATAAAAAAACAACAAAAAATTCGGAAAAAATTGCAAAAAACGCTAATAATTGCAAAAAACGAAAAAAAAAACACAAAAAATCACAAAAAATTAAAAAAATGACAAAAATTTGGAAAAAAAAAACAAAAAACAACCAAAAAAATCGTAAAAACACTACAAAATTCGAAAGAATTGAAAGAAATCAGAGGAATAAGAAAAAAATGAGAAAAAAATCTGAAAACCAAAGAAAAAAATAGAAAAAAACACAACAAGGAGAAAGAATCGGAAAAAAACAAGAAAAAAAAACAAAAAAATTAGAAAAAATAAGAAAAAACTACAGAAATTACAAAAAATTTGGAAAAATCTGAGAAATAAGAAAACAAAAAGTAATGGAAAAAAAAACAAAAAAAATGAGAAAAAACGAGAAAATAAGGAAAAACCAAAAAAAAATCGCTATAACTTTTACAAATACTATGTTAAAATTATGAAATAATTTAGACACATGGTAATTTTGGATCCTTTTCGGATATTCTATTTACTTATTTCATTTATTTTATACTTATTGATAAAACGAAATTACAAAAAATTTAAAAAAAATTTTTATTTTTGCTATAATAATTACAATTCTAAATTCTAAGAAACTAAAATACATTTTAAATTTAGAGGTTTATATTATGGTGAAAATCACATTTCAATAACTTTAATATTTTAGAAGTTATTCAATTTAGTTTAAAATTGTAATATAATTTTAAATGTTTCTTAGCCAATTTTTAAAAAATTCCACAATTTTTGTAATAAAATTATAAAATTAATCAATTACTAATTTTTGGAAAAAAATCAATATTTATTATATTATTGTTGTTCCTGATATTTTAATTTACTATTATGATTAGTGATACTTGATTGGATAGAGAACAAAATGGAGATTTCAGAAAATAAAATAAAAAGTACAGGTCCGTATTAAAAAAAAAATGAGTAATGCTCTTTAAAGACGAAACGTCGAATAGAAAAACTTGTTAAACGGCATTTGGTATTCAACAAAAGAGATTAAAAAAGTTTTCTTCTATCTTTAAAAATAAAGGTGATAATTAAATAAAACGAAAATTGTCCATTTTGGTTTTAAGCAAATATCTCTGAAACCGGATCTGATATTAAAATTTTTCACAATACGATAAATTTGTCTTGATAATATGCAACTTTTTTCCTTTTTAACCAACTTTGTATATGTAACAGTTAACGAAATCTCAATAGTGTACATTGAAATTTTCAACACCCTGTATATTTTTTAAATATGTACAATCACTTAACTGATAAAGAGGAACACAAATTGTGTGATTATTCAACCATCCGATGACCTTGAATAAAACAATGTCACAAGAACATGTGAGGGGGACGGGCAGCACAGGAAACTTTGCATCGGGCCTCCTATTCTGTAAATCCGGCTCTGAATCCCGGCTCAAATATAAAGCATGGCAAATTATGTCATTGGCAGTAATCAGGAATTAAAAAAATCCCGGTTAAATGTGACATCGTACGTCAACAATGCATTCATTTTAATTTCTTACCAAAAAATGAAAAAAAAAACGAGTATTATAATATTATTGCATTTACTTATTGAATCAGTACTGTTAAATTTAAAAAAAAAATTCAAAAGTAACAAAAAAGTATTTCTAACACCCGAGCCTCCTATATAAAAATTTTATGACATACAGAGTGGCGCAAATTTAATTGAACATTATTGGGATTTCGTAAACCGTTATACATAGATAGAAAGTTGGATAAATAAAAAAAAATCGTATTAACATTAATTATTAAGGATAGAAAAAAAGTTTTTTTATGGAAGGCCAAATTTTTAAAATATCGTCCCGTCTTTAAAGGACTACCCTGAACTATTTTTTTTTAAGACGGACCTGTACTTTTTATTACACGGTCCACACTTCACCTTTGGTAAAGTGGGGCAAACCGTAGTATTGAAATCGTACAAAAATCCAAATGACTTATAATGTCATGAAACGTGGAGAAATTTGATTTTCCGCGAAAAAAAAGTCTGTCTGTGTGGATGTGTGGATGTGTGAATGTCGGCCTACGATAATTTGAGAATGATACGGCCGATCCGGAAAATTCTTTCAGCTATCTGTTTTTATTCAAAGAAGGAAGGCTCTATCAGAAGATGAGCTATTCTGGGTCCGAGGATCCTGGGCCGCCTACTAAGGGAAACTTCTATTCGAGATATCTCGATAAGGAAAGCACATTTGTCGATACTGATTTCATTTGAGGTTTTGTCCAAGTCAAGACGCCTCGATTGATATCTAATGCCCGTATTTATAGTCGAAACTCAATCTCCGACTTGAGTCGTGCTTGGCCAAGCTCTACTCAGAACTACAGATTGGATGCATATTATAGTCCGATCTTCGTGAATTCTCGGCGAAGGAAAGACTCAAGACGCATCTCAAGCGTAAACTTAAAAGTAATTAGGTTTTCTATGTTGGCCAACATGAAAAATTTAAAAAAAGAAGAATTACTTTAAAATTGTTTGTGTATTTTATGACAATTGTGACCCATTTTCATCCCATTTGTCGTGGATTTTGATGCCGTAACGCTATTTTTAGTATTTTTATTGTTTGTGTGTGAATTTCGGACTTTTTTGGACTTATTAGAATTATTTTTATAAATTAAAATTGTAATTATATAAAAGTAAGTACATTCTTAATTTAAATAAAAATTTATTACTTGATGTCGATAATTATATCAAAATTTACATAAAACAATTTGTTTCAGCCTGAAACATTATGATATTTTGTCTCTTTTGCTGCTTGCTATTGGGTATATATATAAATTCTCGCAACCGCTCAGCAATACATTCTGAAACCCTTTTTATTGTGCAGGAAACACTCGGCTGGCTTATGCCCCGTAGATCTCCACTGACCAGCTAAAACAATTTTTTTATCATTTTCACAAGATACTTATTCAAAATAAAACTTACTTGAAAATTTCCAGTAGCATAATATCGCAAACATGTTAATAATTGCAATAGTGGCGGAATTGGTAACCCTTCGCTAAATTTGTATGTATCTTTTTGGAATCCTATCATTTGGCATATTTTCCTCCACATAATTAAGAAATTCCAAAATATCCTCGTGTACTTTATAATTAATTTTCACTGATCACTATTAAAATTTCTTTTACAAACACAATCTAACCACAAATAACAAGACAAATGCCAGAAACCGCGTCTCAAGTCGAGCTCAAGACAGGTCGCAGGCTGTCTTGAGCAAGACTCCATTCGCACATGCGCAGTTGTAGCTTTTCTCAAGCTGTGGGTCTCGAGATTCGACTATAAAATCACAGTAAAATGATTATATACAGTATTTGCACTCCGGTGTCGGCACTTTGATTTCTGTGGTGCTCAATTTGTTCGTCTTTACAACCTACTAGAAAAGCATAGTGGCCAAATGTAGGATTATTATCTGAGTTACGGATAATTCCAGGAGAGTTGTGATTCTTTTGTAATGTTGTTAGCAGGCGTATATTTAGGATAATTTCGGAATAATTGCATAAAATTTAATAATATATATTTACGCTTTCCTCATACCTATTAGTATTAAATTGTATTTTTTTTCCTCAAATCAAAGAACCTATATTAAAATTTAGTTGACATTGGCAACACTGCAAATATCACCACAACAAAGCTTTAAATGCTTTTCGGTTTCTGCGCACACATACCAAACGTCGACGAGTCGATTAAAAATTAGAACCGGGGAAAGTCGCTTAGTGCAAATACTGTATAAAATCATTTTACTGTGATAAAATACGTTCTCGTCTCAAAGCGTTCTCACGCTCGAGCTCGGGCTTAAGTCTCGACTATAAATACGACCATTAATCGCATGGGGCTCGTTAAAAAAAATTGAAAAATTTGAAAAAAAAAAAAATTGGAAAAATTCCGATTTTTTCGAATCGGACTTTCTGCCGCTGACGAAAACGGGCCGTAGACTTGAAAAATCGCGCAGAGATTATTCCTTTTACTAGTTTCATTTTTTAAATCCTCGTTTTTTTCTTTATCCAATACTTAATTTGTACATCTCAATCTAGTTATGAATTAGTAAAAATGAAACTTGTTTTCCCTCTTCACAGTCGATAAAAACATCAAAGATTACAGGTAATCGAAATATTCTCCTGTTGTTTCGCAACCCTCCTCCAGATTATCAATCATGATTAGTCAAAGTTACCCTGGAAAAAAAAACTGTCCGCAACTCCAACTTAATTGTGTAAAATGTCTGCATCCCAAACTCATTTTCAAACTTTAGGGTTTCCATTGGATTTTATAAGCAGACAAGGAAAATTAAAAATCTCGTGGTCGGCGTTTAAGGACAGCTCCGGCCGAACCAAATGAAATTAAATTTTTGTGGAAAGAGAAACGCTACTTTTTGTCATATAACGGCTAGTAACGGTATTTTGCGTAAGCCCCGGTCACTTTATTTAACTAACCACAATATAGTGCTTAATATACAGACCTAGGGTGAAGTTTTGGTAGTCACCGATTAATGAAAAAACAAAATTCATATAAATTATAAAAACAAAAAAAAAACTGGGTTTGATATTATGAATATATGGTTAAAGATTTATATCAAACATTATGTTAATTATATTAGAAAGGCCGAAAATAGTAATTTCGTAATTTACGTAACAAGTCCGGAAAATACTATTTTTGTGGACGAGTAGACAAAATTCTAAGACGAGCCGTAGCCAATAAAACGCACTCCAAACTATGATGTATTCACATGTTAGAAGAGTTGGGACAATTCGGCTTATTTGAGGGTAGGAAAAATTTGAATTTATAAAATACAAGCGAAGTTAAACCATATAAATTTACTAATAATTAACAAAAATTATTATTCCTGTCCTCTTCCTTGGTAACTTTATCTTATCCGGTGAAAAAAAATAACTATGAATTCAAAATTATTAAAAATATTCACACAACTTACGTATCAAGTATGAACAGATTTTAAACAATTTAGTATCTATGGTTTTCAAGAAAATTCTGATTTTATCATGAAAAAACCACTAAAATCCAAATTAAAAAAACTTGTATCCCACAATCTAATCAGTTCTTTCTTGGATTAATACAAACTAAATTCGAAAAGCCTGATTCGTTTATTCAGTTTTTGTGTTATCGTGCGGACTAACTTGCTTGCTTATCAGAAAGTGTTTTTGGGGCATTTCTTGGAAATGGAATAACCAATTTTCATGACGATTTTTTGCAAATAGGGAGTTTTTGAACCAACTAAAAAATAACCTTTCTTATGGTTATAGTTATTAAGGATAAGGTTAAAGTGATATTAACTTTTTTGTATTTTGTGGGCACTTACGTTCAAATACAGTTAGTGAAATTTCGTTGTTTGTTTTTTTCCTTAAATATGAATGAAAATATTAATAAGAAGAAGGCAGTCAAATATTCAGTTGATTTGTAACATTAAACTGAGAGAATTAAATTTCGACGAAAAGAGTAAATAAGAACTATAATACAAATTTTGAGGTTACAATAACAGACTGACGTTAATAATACTGCCATTCAGAGACAACTTCTGTGTCCGTATAACCGCAAAAACGGTTATTCCAATCCGCCGTAAATAAAGTTTGTCGTTATCCAGTTTGCCTCCTCTCTTTTCCTTTACTGCGCAATCTCAGAAATAACGATAACCACAAAAATAGTTATTTTATCTGGCCCAAAAACTCAATAATGATATAGATAATTATCGACTTTGAAGCCCAACATGTGTCGGGTAAAGAGTAGTTTTCCCAGAAAATGCGGTTTATCTATAAAACTGAAAGCAATATATTGTTGTGAATATGAAAACATTAATTTATTGTAAATGAACCAAACCAAACTTAAAACAAGAAATATAACTGAAAAAAAACCTAGCCAGATGGTGGTATAAATGGAGGTGAAATATTGACAACATCGCAATTATAAAACTGCTAGTAAAACAGCAGCGACATCTTATAGTTTATCGAGCAAACGTGAATTTGTTCTCATTTTTAGTCCATACATAGTTCAACTTGAATTATTAGTCCATTTTTTTTCTTTAATTTAACATAAAAAAATTGATATTTAAAAATTACTGCATCTATGCAACTTGTAGTGCACCTAAGTGACTTATGTGCAATAGCTGCAGCATAATTTTAACGTGGGCCAGTTTCTCTAAATAAAATTGACGTTTTTAAATATAAATGACATTTGCTTATAAAGTGTCGTTTGGTCAATATATTTTTAATTGTGTTTACTTTTACCTTTGTTTACGTATCTTTACAAATACAAATAAATACGGAAAATGATCAACATCAACCAGCTCTACAGAGTACACACTACAACAGTGACAGTGAACTATTCAGTAATCAGACGCGGACGCGACCTTTCACTTAATCAGGAACGCTTGTACCCAGCACTTATGTACCAAACAGCAAATTATTACCTAAAAATAGTCGTTTTCTTTATCTAACAGCGGAATCTAATATCTATTTATCTCTCTCGATTTTGAATGCGAATTCACAGTGGATAGGTCCAAGTTTTCATCTTTATGAAATTATCATATAATAGTTTTCTCCATCTTTGTCTGTACAAGTGAGATTTAACAGCTGTTACTCATTCGTATTCTCTTCTTTACATATTTGCAGTTAATGGCTTGACGGTAACTTCATTGCACATAAGTGACGTCATGATCGTAATGGCGGCATATTCAAATAATTAGAAATTTGAATTTTTAAATTAATTTAAATTAATTTCAAATTCCGGTAGATAATTAATCTCAATGGGTTTTATTTGATTAATTCCAACTGTTAATAAAGAAAAAACGTGAGGTTATGTTTTTGTTGATTAGTAAAATTTGTTTAACCATCCCCAGACGTTACGTCATGATCGGTGACGTATTCTGCTGTTTTACGTTTGTCGTATATTATTTGAATGTTATTTTACACTTAATCTCAAAATTAAAATTTGTTAAGGATTGTTTCACAATGACGCATGTTAAGGTGTGTTTGTATGAATAAATTGGTGATGACAAAAATAGTACTTTGCTTTATGCGTTGCTTACCTTTTTATATATTTTATTATTTTTTTAACTTGAAACCTCCGTTTTTTTAACTGATTTATTTCAAATTGCTAGCTTGGGGATGTTTAAGGTCCCTGAACATGATTTTTGACAAAATTTAAAAAAATACTGATGATCGAATCGTGATTAACTGCCATGTGCACAGACTTCCCTTAACTCTAAGTTGTACCTTAAATGGCTTAAGTGACAGTTTGTCTTTTGCACCACCTTGAAAATGTCCCTTAAAATATTTAAAATATCTAAAGTTGCTCTTAAACTAAGCCGCAGATTCTCTTCGGCTTATGAATTTAAGATACGAAATCTAACCTCAAAATTACATTATTTGTTTCTTATGTACCTCCACGTGTGTTTTTAATACCTAATTTTGTAAACAAAGTTGTGTATTCTTAGTACCAAATGGATTTAAATGTGAAAGAGAATGATTTAGAAATATTTGAAATATTAAATGTTGGGTTTCTCCATATTCATTTTATATTGTAACTTCACAATAAACATAGAATGATAATAATCTTGTTCCCGAAGTGAGTCCCTAACTTGTTATGAACATACTGAGTTGCGCAGTTATAAATTAACGCATAAGGAGTCTGCGTAGTACAAAATAATGGAAGAGTTATTTTATACTGCGCAACTCAGTATGTTCATAACAAGTTAGGAACTCGCCTCGAGAACAAACCTAATGAATATAAATATAATAAAAAATGACACTAAAGACAGTCATGACGGATAGAAAGCTAAATTTCTGTCAAAAAAGCATCAAGCCAGTGGCTTTAAATCAATAATCTCAACCTTTGTTAAGCCTAACATTTATTAAAATGGTGCAGTTAAATTAAGTTTTAAGTAAAGTACAACTTACATAAGTGTGTGTTTTATGGAGAGTCTGTGCACTTGGCAGTAAGGGGCGAATTATATAATATATTAAAAATGTATTATACGATTATATTTTTGGGGTGAACCCAAACGTTGTGGACTGCATTTAACGGTAAAATCGGTATTCCAGCATCTTTTTCTCTTGAAAAGTAATTTATCAATTTCAAAACTAAACTTTGCTCTTTCTCATTATACCGGGAAGTCATTTTGACAATGAAAAATTAATTGAACTGTAATAAAGTAATAAATTAATTAAGAAATACGTTAATGTCGTCATAATTCCGTCTCATCTATATTGTGATTGAGAGATCAAAATGGACAATGTATGACATAACGGCAGAGGATGGTTAAACAAACTTTATCACGTTGGTGAAACGTATTAATTTTGAGGTTAGATTAACCTTAATTATAGACCAACACTAAGTAAGAATCAAACAAGACGTCGCCAAATAAACCGTTTTTATCAGGAAGCCCCCAATATCTAAAAAAAATTCAACTTCTGTTATCGCTTCCCAATTGGTAACTAGTCTACGTGAAGTGTGAATTAATTAGTAGTTCAAATGACGTCACTTTTAAAACAAAAATTGACTAGAGTCTAGAGACAGAAATTTTACTTTGATTTCTAAGAAGTCTTGACTATCTTAACTAACATGTGTAATAAAAAAAAATAAAAAAATATTTCCTCGGGAATCGAACTCAAAAAAGGAGTCTTGATTACCTAAACTAGATTGTGTATTTAAAAAAAAAATAATAAAAAAATATTTCCTCGGGAATCGAACCCGGATCTTTCATTTGTAAAGCGAGACCACACGCCACATCATGATAAATAATCAAACTTTCAAGTTAACGTTAACCGCACTGATGACAGATATCAAAGTAGAATTTCTGTCTCTAGACTAGTAAAAATTGACCTATCCGAACATTTCACATAATTTTTTTGGAAATCACACTGTATATATAAATATATTACATATTCTTTCATAAATGAATAAAATGACGGCGACCTATTTTCTATCATTTCCATTTCAGCTGCTAATACGTAACTTTGATATGAATAGAGGATGATAAAGTATGTTATTTCATTAGCTGGATGAATACAGGCAAAGCCTAAGGATTCAAAGTGAGAGAGAATGTGATAAAAGTTTCACTTGAGTTTCCTCTTTTGTGACATGCATGTTCAAATAGGGCTTGTCTGCCATCAGACAATTATAATTTCCAAGTTAAATACGAAAGCTACCGGCCCAGTTTCAAGTAATGTCAGC
Organism: Neocrepidodera transversa; assembly: GCA_963243735.1. Lineage (NCBI taxonomy): Eukaryota > Metazoa > Arthropoda > Insecta > Coleoptera > Chrysomelidae > Neocrepidodera > Neocrepidodera transversa. The sequence continues at coordinate 9,727,703 of OY725347.1, forward strand.
AATTGTTAGCAAACCGCATCAGCAGTTTTGAATTAGGTATTACTTCAACTGTTTTATTCGTTTCATTCCGCTGATTAGTACAATACAACTAATTTACTTCTTTTAGGTTAACAAATTAGTTTTTTATAAAATATAGAAATCATTTCTTTCATTAAATAGTAGAAACGAATAAAACATAGTTTATTGTTAAAAAAAGTTCGAGTTTAAAGTAACCCACCCTAAATTGTGATCTCAATTTGGAGTGGGTTATTATAGAAAAAAAATAAAATAAATTATAAATACAAAATAATTATTCATAATAACGGATCCATTTCTGACCATCCACTTTCAAACTTGAATTCTTTGTTTTTAAAATTTCTTACTTCTTTAAAATTTTCTCCTACTGGTATATTTTCTTCATTCTGTATATTTCTTCTTATTTCGTTTAATTCATTATAATAAATTATGTGATGTGGGATAGTAAGGTAGCCATGTAGAGTATCTCAATGTTGGGAAGATAAATAGTAGATACTTTCAACAACAAATTTATTCGCTGGTACATGTTTACTATAATATAATAAAACGATAAATCATGAATAATGAATCTAGAATTTAGAATGAATAACGAATCAAAAATGACCCCTCTCAAAAAGATAACAATCTATATATGCAAATCCAACAATAAACATTTCCTGACCTGGGCAACGGCCGGAATTCAACCTGTCGACGTTACCTTGCTATATCACTTTACGTATAACTCTCGTCTTAACCTTTATATTGTTTAAATTATAACTAGTTTAAAGAATTACGACATATTATTATTTAAGGTTACTCTGTGCGGTACAAAAATCATCACCTCCTGTAGTTTTTTTAATAAATTTTTGTTTTTATTAATAAAAGTCCATAAATTTTTTTATTTGTAGTATAATTTTACGTTCCATCGTTTTTATAATGTCTCATACAAATTCCTTCTCTTAATTATCCTTTTAAAGCAACCGTTCAAAAAAATTCTTTTTTATAAAATAAATGACTTTTCTGTTTATTATTTTTCAACATTCTTCTGTTTTTTTGTCCCAAATTAAAAATTTTCTTACTAGATTAATAATGAATATCTTGCCCTTTACATTATTACTTAAATTTTCTTTTAATATCATTTCTAAAGTATTTTTATTTTCATAATAATAATAATAATAAAAATAATGATATGCAAAAAAATAAAAATAAAATTCTTTATACTTCACAATTGTTGATTTCGAACATTTTATATATCAATTACTTAATAAATTCTTTAAAACTCAAACTTTTTAACAATAAACTATGTTCATAAAATTCAAACAAAACTCCACTTCTTGGATTCTTGTTTGATATCAGGAGCATAGTGATAGATTCAGGTTTTATTGACAGTTATCAATCATCGCAATTTTTTTTTATACAATTAAAGGCACTCGCGGTATCTGTTAACCTTTTGTTTAACTGTCAACAAACGCGGCACCCATATTTTCTCTTATCTAAATCTTCGTGTTAAATTTTGTGCACATGTTCATCTCAGCAGTCTCAATAACGACCAATCGACGATCTGAACTAAATCAAATTTTGTCAGTTAAAACAATTTTCCAGGCCTGTTTCCATTGGTCAATGACATGGAGTGTGGCCTTCTCTAAAATGAGCAGCCAAATACCAATCAGCAAATGTCTGCACACAGTTCAATAAAAGTAGAGCAGAAGACACACTGATACCTAAGTTGTTTCCAAAGTGCATTTCAACAATACGAACAATATCGGTTCAGTGAATTCCCGGCTCCGGGCCTGTTTTCATTGGTCAACGACATGGAGTGTGGCCCTCTATAAAATAAGCAGCCAGCTACCAGTCAGTCACTATCTGCGCGCGGTTCAATAAAAGTAGAACAGAAGACACACTGATACCTAAGTTGTCTCTAAAATACATTTCAACAATACGAACAATATCGGGTTGGTGAATCCCCGGCTCCGGGCCTGTTTTCATTGGTCAACGACATGGAGTGTGGCCCTCTATAAAATAAGCAGCCAGCTACCAGTCAGTCACTATCTGCGCGCGGTTCAATAAAAGTAGAACAGAAGACACACTGATACCTAAGTTGTCTCTAAAATACATTTCAACAATACGAACAATATCGGGTTGGTGAATCCCCGGCTCCGGGCCTGTTTTCATTGGTCAACGACATGGAGTGTGGCCCTCTATAAAATAAGCAGCCAGCTACCAGTCAGTCACTATCTGCGCGCGGTTCAATAAAAGTAGAACAGAAGACACACTGATACCTAAGTTGTCTCTAAAATACATTTCAACAATACGAACAATATCGGTTTGGTGAATCCCCGGCTCCGGGCCTGTTTTCATTGGTCAACGAAATGGAGTATGGCCTTCTCTAAAATAAGCAGCCAGCTAGCCGTCAGGCAGTGTCTGCGCGCGGTTCACTAAAAGCAGAGCAGAAGACACACTGAAACAACTATTTTGTCTCCAAAGTGCATTTCAACAATCCTAACAATGTCGGTTCGGTGAATCCCCGGCTCCGGGCCTGTTTTCATTGGTCAACGAAATGGAGTATGGCCTTCTCTAAAATAAGCAGTCAGCTAGCAGTCAGGCAGTGTCTGCGCGCGGTTCACTAAAAGTGTATTTGAAAAATACGAACAATATCGGTTCAGTGAATCCCTGGCACCGAGCCTGTAGAATGTACGAAAATTATACGGAATTTCAAAGAGTTGGAAAAATTTACGCTTGCAAAATATACGAAAATTGTTAATTATACGCAAATCAGCAACACTGTGTTATGTATTGTTCCTTTTTATTTATACAAATTATTTGACTAATTGAAAACAAAACAATATCATAATCAAATATAATTTTAGCGATTTCGCAAATTCAACATATGTATACATAGCTAATGTTTGTTAATCCTCTATAAACAATAATTCCTTGCCTTATTCATAATATTTGTTCAAAGGAAATTCGTGTAAGCATTTCGTTTCGTGATTTAATCTCAACGTGTTTACCATTCGTTACTAAACAAAAATGTTGTGTTATGTCGGTATATATTCTAAAATTCGCAATCGCATATCGAACCGGAATTGGGCAGCGAAACATGAAGAACAAAATTGGGCCGAAACCCGTTCGAAATTAACATAATCGTGTAACTTTATATATGTAGAAATGTGGGCGAATCGTCTACGATAGAAAACGAGCAGAATAAACAAAAACCCGCAATTTGAATACGATATAGACTCGTTTGAGATGATATCTTGCCGGCAATTGAATGAAAATGGTAACCAAGAAATGCGTTTGTCAAGAAATTACTTGACTATCGATTTTGGAAAAACTTTGTGAAAATCTGCACTTTATAACTATAATTCAATTAAAACTTTTTCTCGTCCCGAATATAGATATAAAGTTTGATGCAGTTTTTTATTCTCTTAGAAAAAATATCTTAGTCAAAAAGATCAATAAGGTAAGCTTGTATTATTTATATCGTTTTACCTCTTCATGACTACAAAAATGTTTTTTATTTTAAAAGTGGCGAATATCTAATTAAATTTGTCTTACAAATTATCTTAAACGAAATGTAAATACTACATTTAAATTGTATTACTTTACACAAATTAAGTCTAGCCCTGTCCTGAAAAAGAAGAAAACTTTCAAATTAGCGACGAAAGGAAATTTTAAATTATGAAAAGCAGCTGAAACAAGGAACGCCATGCCACTTGCAATGTATAAAAAAAAATTAATAATTCGATTATCTCTTTCTCCTTGTTCTAATTGGGTTGCATAAAAAGAAAATAAGGTTTTTGGGCAACTGAAAAATCCATTCTTATGATTAAAATGGCGAAATTTAATTCAATTTCTTTGTTCTCGTAATTATAGGATAAATAAATTTAAAACTGGACAAAAGCTTCCTGAAACTCCTTCGCTGAAATAGTAAATGGGTTATAATAACTTATCACCTAACGTACTGTAATTTCATTTGTGTATATTTGCATGCATTTTCTTTGACCATTCGTTCTTTCCACTTCGTAAATATCAGTTAATTACTAGTTGCTATGAATCGCTACATGTTTAAACAGATTAACGAAATAATAAAGTCAATATTAATATAAGAAATAAACCACAAAGTCAGGTACCAGAATAATTTAATTTGAAATTTATAAGAGCTTTATTTTGTTTCCAATTTAAGAACAGTTCGAGCATGCGCATTAATTCCAGAGTGTTTTGGTTTTATCAAAATCGATTCGGAATCAGTCATCACGTAGAATTCTGTGTTTTGGTTCGTCGGTAAAATTATTCTTGAACAGTTACCGAATCGTACGAACAATTCTTGGTCGACGGTGAAAATATTTTTAGGATTTTTAGTTAGTGTATGTGTATTGTAATTATTATGATTGTGAAATGAAACAGAACGTGGTTATATTAAGTTATACAGCTAAAAACCCATGTTTTCATAAAAAAATACAATTTTAAGAGACTTGCTTTATGTTTTAAAATGTTCTAAAACTATACAGGTTAGATATAATATATGGTAGGTCATTTACATATTTTTTTTAATTTATATTCATTTAATAAAAGAAAGAAAAGACCAGTGGCTAAGTGAACAGGGGGAATAATAAAAAAACTATTTGTAAGTGTTTTCGTTTTCACTTATTAGAATCAGTTCGGAATCGGTTTAATAAATATGTACCACTACGCAACTTGTTCTGTACAGTTCTAAAATAATTTACAAACAGTTATAAATACGAAACCAAAACAAAGCCAAGGCAACGAGTTTTGGTCACCATCATCAGACCTATTGGTACAAAAACGTTCAAATTAATGGTTATAAAACTACGAATAAAGCTCAACCAACCATTATTAGTTACCATGGAGGTAGAAAATAGGGTGAAGCCCATTTCGGCACAGCGGTCAGTTATTCCCGAATTTAATAATTTTTCACTTCCAAACTTGTAGCCTTACTGGTCACAAAAGCTGCAAAGCGTGCATGTGTAACTTTTGCAAAATCTTCTATCACAACGCCTTCTTTTGCCGTATGGAATTTTTTCCACGCGGTGGTTCATCCTGTCGTATATAATTTCATAGGCTACTCTTTGCGCATCAGATGTTGGAGATGGAGTTCGCCAGTGCTTTTGAGAGATGCCGAATATTTTTTAAATAAACTTGCTCGATAGCTCTTCGAAAGAAGCCATGTAAATAATGCCCAGTACCATTTCCTATTTCAAATTTGAATCCTGTACTGTCCAACAGTAATGCTGGTTGACTAACGTGTATGTGTTTTTTTTCTTTTTGTAAATAACGTCTAATGTTTGATACGGGATTTATACCATATTTATTTTTACGGAGTCACCGACCCACTTAGCTAGTAGTACAGCATCCGTCTTACTAATATTACTAATACAATTTTTAATAATATCCCCTTTTCTTTGTTCTGAAGATCTTTTTTACCTAATAAAGGACAGCTAGCTAGGCAGCTGGACAAGTTACAGAGAGTAGCATGCCTTCTGATTACAGGGGCGTTTAGAACAACGCCAACTGCGGCTACGGAAGTTCTGCTGGGCTTCCTCCGTTACATCTAGTAGTGGAAAAGAGGCACGGGCAGCAACGTACAGGCTGGGTATAAACGGCATGGGATGAGAACTTTCAAGAATGGTTATCATTTCAATCTCGCAGAAAAACTAAGAGAAAGTCCGGTGCTAACTATGCTATCGGACAGATTGCTTGTCAGTCACAACTTTGTGAAACCTTTCATAGTAAATATACATGAGAGGGACAGAAAGAGTCAGGTCAGGACGCAGAAAAATCAATCAGTCTGGTATACGGACGGGTCTAAAACAGAAGACAGTACAGGTGCTGGATTCTATCATATAAACTCAGGGAGAACTTAAATTCTAAACCTGGGATCTGTGGCAACGGTCTTTCAAGCAGAAATGACTGCGATAAATGCTTGTTTAAATGTGATGTTGCGCGAGGGTCATGGAAATAAGAGAATCCGTATACTCACAGTTAGTCAAGCATCCCTTAAAGCAATACAAAGGGTGGAAATACAGTCCAAACTAGTATTGGACTGTCATAAAAACCTAAATGTCCCTGAAAGAACACAACAAGATAACTCTTGAATGGGTTCCTAGGCATGAGGGCATAGAAGGAAATGAAGAGGCAGACCGCCTGGCTGCTAAAGGAGCCGAAAAACGGGCTCAGAAGACACTTGAACCTCATAGGTGTATCGGAAGATTCCCTATGTAGGAAAATGTGAGGAAGAGGAGCTTCTGGGTAAACGGGTTTCCCTTATAGTCTCCGTGCCTCCATCTCATTTCAAACGTAAATAAGACAATAAACTGAAGGTAGTAAATAAATTGTCAGAGTAAAAAGAGAATGGAAAAGATGTCAGATTTTCAAGTAGTTCTTCTATTATTTTCACGAGTGGTGCTGCGGCCTTTCCAAAGTTTCAAAAGCCAGATCTTTTTTAGGAACAAAATACTTTCTGTACTTGTCTTTTATTTTATTTATGAGTGGTCTTATTTTCCAAATCTGTTACGTCTCATCGAATTATATACAAGTTCGTTTCTGGTGTCAAGATTTTGCTCCCAATACATACGCTTGCTAGGAAGATCATTATAACCACTAAAAATCGGTATAGCAATGAAACATTTCATTTCCTCTGGCGACACTCGTGGGTCGAGTTGTTGTTGAAAATAGCATATTGGTTTTTTCCTGTACCAGGAATAAAATAATTTCTTCATCTATAAACATTTCGAATATATCAACAACTGATTTGTTTTTAAACAGTGAATAATCTGACTCAGGACTTGCTTCTGTTTATATGTGAAATCCCCCGAAACCCATTCCCGGACTTCAGAAGTTTTTGGGTATAATTTATGAGTAGGTGTCATAACGATTTCATTTGCCAAAGAAACGTTATCTTCATTCGATTCTGACTCTTCAATAGGAATATCTTCTTCTTGTATAACTCCTACAGCAGTTCTAACATCTGTATCGGCAAGTAACTGACGTTTGCTCAAATTTTACAAATCTCCGTCCTCGTCCTCATCTCCGGAATCCTCATCCGTCAGAGTAGCCAGATCCGGCGCTATATAAACTACCCCTATACAATAATTTACTTCGTCAAACTCTCCAAAGGCTATATCAATAGCATCTTGAACAGTCAGGCCTCTTTGAAGAATTGCAGCAAGGATTCCGAAATAAAAAAAAAACTTGGTTATGCATTTTCAATTTCTTTAAATTCTCGGAACACTCTGTATACTAATGATTCAAACAAAAACTTAATAAAAATACCCTACAATAAAAAAAAAATATATTATATTGATACAAAATAACTGGAAAATATGCTTACATTACATCCTACTGTATATGTAACAGTAACGCTTCTAACCTAACAACTTTTCTACTTGAAAAAATATCAATACTGTACACAAGAAATATGTATTTATTGTATTTATATATACTTATACTATTTTTGTACCAATATCAACTTTATTATACAAAATAAGAAAGGCATACTTACTCTTTATCAACGAAGTCCATTATTTGAAGCTTTATTTATTTTGTTATATTATATCGAAGCACAGTATCAACATATAGTATAATAAAATCGCCCAATTGGAAGAATGTGAACGCTACACCCTCTGACAGGAACTTACTGACCTGTTTCCTACTCAGAATTCGCGATATGTGAGAGAGACAATTTATTTAGTTGGCACCACTTCACTGTTACATAATACATAATCGTAGCACTGGGAGCTAGTGGGTTAACGCGTCTCATAAATAAGAGGTGGTGATATCGCAAATTTGATAGGTAAACAAAATCTCTGATGGCAAATGCTAAAATACATTTGACTCAGTCTTGCAGTGTTGCCGATTGGCGGATAATTATCCGATTTTCGGATAATTTAATACTGTTGTGGATAATTTTCTCCCCCATCCGAAAATCTGATAAAAAACGGATAATTTTAAATCTGACGTGATACCGTAAAATTAACATTAATATTTTCAGTTGAAAATGGTAGATATGGGATTTTACAAAACAAAGTATTATTTTGAATTTGGCAACAATGTTGTAGATTCTTGAAGGCAAAAATAATAAGATTTTGACATTCATTAGTTTGAATTAGACAACATAGCGCTTTTTAGTTCTCAGCCTTAAATTTAGATCATTTCGTCGCTTATTATCGTGACACTCAATTTACGTCTGAAAAAACATGCCCAATGGTTTTCTATAATACCTCGAGTGTTATTGCTGTGTTGCCGATGAATCAATATTGAATAATCAAAACACCTGTGATAATTCCTGGAAAAGTTTTCCTTTAAGATAAAGTTTTACAAGTAGATAATTGCTGTGATTGTTTTTTAATATATTTTTTCAATGCACTTCTGGGTACCTAATAATGCGTACTAAATGTTATTTTTAAAAATTAATATATATGTATGTTACCTTTTTTAATAAAAAAAAAAGTTTAACCTTTACTTTTATTTATTACCCTAAAATACCTAAATGCGTTCTAAAGTCTAAAGTCCTGACCAACTCAAGGGTGTAAATAACTTTTTTTGCGGGGGGGGGGTACTCTTTTTCCTGAGAGAGGTAATGAAACTTTTAGATAAAAATGAAATTGGTTGCGGGTGAAAAATGCATTCTTCCTATACATTTCAAATTCTTGTGTAAAAAATATGCATTGTTGCTTTGAATTTCAATTTTTTATATAAATAAATGCATTTTTGCTTTATTTTTCGATTTTCTTCGTGAAAAAATGCACTTTTGCTTTGATTTTCAAATATTTGTGTGAAAAAATATTTTTTGTTTTGTTTTTCAGTTTCCTGTGGTTAAAAATGCATTGTTGCTTCCGTTTTTTTTTTCAAAGTTGTGTGTGAAAAATGCATTTTCTCTGTTTTTTCCAATTTTTTCTAGGGAAAAATACATTCTTGTTTTTTTTCTTCAATTTATTTCAAAACTGCATTTTTGCTCTTTTTCTGTGAAGTGAACTAGAGCAACTCAACAATTAACCGAAAAATTAGTAATTCTACATTTTAATCTGTGAAATTTAACTGTGAAAAATACATTATTACTTCTTTGTTCAAATTTAAGTGTGAAAAAATGCATTCTTTCTTTTTTTATCCAAACTTCAGTGTAGAAAAATGTATTCTTGCTCCTATTTTCGAAACTTACAGTGGAAAAATGTATTCTGCTTGCTTATTTTTTTCAAATTTAATTGTGGAAAAATGCATTTTTGCTCTTTTTTTTCAAATTTAACTGTAGAAAAATGCATCCAAATTAAATTATGGAAAAATGTGTTCATGCTTTTTTACCAATTCATGTGTGATTTTTTCTAGGCCTTTTTAGAGTTTTCGCGAAGAAAAATATTTTTATAAAACTTTGCACTTTACATGTGTTTTTTTTTTAATTTCGTTTTCATTGGAAGAATTTTAGGAAAAAATTTCCCCATTGAAAACTATGAGACTTTCCATATCATTTTTCCCTGATTTTATACGGAAAAATACTTTTTGGCTTTATTTCTTTGAGTTTTCCGTGAATTTTTCTTTACTTTTTTCGGATCTAAACTTTCATTTGAGAGAGTGATTATCTGATTAATTATTTTCTCCTAACTCATGATGAAACCCTCGTGTGAAACACGCTGTATACAAGAGCGTAGATAAATATTTTTCCAGGGGGAGGGTAATTTTTTCCTGGGGGCGGAATAATCAAACTTTTGGACAAATATGTTTGTTCGTTTCTACATTTCTTATATTTTATTATTTCTTCTTTTCATGCTATTGTTTGGTAAGTACCCCCTTTATACTCCCCATATCTACGCCCTTAGACCAATTAAAAATAGATGCAATTTTATAAAGTTAAGAAATCGGATAACTTCAGGCAAAATCGAATAATTTTAAGTTAAAAGGAGGATCTTTTCATTTCATTTCATCCATTGGCAACACTGCAGTCTTGTCCTTTTTTAATAACTAAAATTAGTGAATATTTTGCATTTAGCGCAGTTTAGTCATTTTTTTAATAGTGACATTTGCGATTTACAATATTATCTGTTATTTCGGCTACAATCGTTTCGGGACTTTTGATTGACTACTGTAGACCATATTGTAATATGAAAATTAATCTCTCATACGTGAAAATGAGTTGTTTAATTTTATGATATCATTCAAAAAATTTTTGGAGACGGTCCATAACAAGAGAATCAAAAATAATTATCACCATTCCATTTTTAATTCCAAGAAAATGACTTAATTGATCATTTCTTTTAGGAAATGGGCTCTCGTTTAAAAGAAAAAAAACTTAATTTTTTTCTCATGCTAATATTAGGTTCAGTTGCCAATCAGTGAAAAAGTTTTCAAAAGAAAACATTAGCATTTCGAAAGTTTTTCAATGGTTTTTCAGAAGACGGCGTCACGCTACGTAAATCTTTTTTGTTTGACTAAAATTAGAATTAGAAACGAATTTATGGCGAAATTAGAGGGTCCATAATAAGTCTTAAAAAGAGTGGTCGAAATAAGATTAATTTAAAGAATTGTTAATTTGATGAATTTTTTTTTTTTGGATTTCACTTTAAATAAACCATAACTACAACTACTTTTAACCAATCAATCCTTTTCTAAAAGTACAACAAAGTTAATTACCATAGAGAAATATTTCATCTGCTACCTTTTCCTTGTCTATAATTTTATTAAAATAGAGTAAAACTCTACTTTTAAATTTTTTTCTGGACAGTACGAACGACGAAAAACATAATTCTGTTAACAAGAAAATTAGAAAATTATTTTTCAATTTTGACTTCTTCAGGATAATTTGAACGACAAATTGTATTATTTAACATAATTTTGTAACAAGAGAGTTAAAAATCTAGTATTAATTTTTTTCTCTCTAGCAGGATAGTAAGAACGACGAAAAATATAATTTTGTTAAGAACTGTTGAAAACTAGAAGTAAAATAAAATAATGATACAGTAATATCTAAAGAGATTTGTAAGAGTTGAAAAATTTAATTGGAATAGTAATTTTGTTTTTTTTTTTTCAAGAAAATAATTAATTTTTATCAAATATATAGTATAGCCCATTTTAATTGGAATCACCCTGGCAAATTCTTTATTTATACACCGATTTCAACAATGTTTTAGGGTGATCTGGAGAATTTACTAAACTACAAATTTTCATGACTGTAAATCAATTTTCAAGGCAAATCATGATTTTGTTTAACGCTGAAAATAGCAAAATCGTATTACCGATTTTTTATTAAAAAAATAAGTACGCCACTGGATTTCTTAGCATATAAAAGAACTTTCATCAAAATTTCGTAAAAAATATAGTAATTATTAGTTACGAAAGTAATATTTTACTGGACAAGTAGGCACATTCCAGGACGAGCCATGGACGAGTCCTGGAATTCTGTAAGTCCCGTAAAATAACTTTCGGCTTTCCTAAATTTTATTAATTTTTTTATAAAGCTAGAGCAGAAGGGAAAAATAAAATAGTGTGACCAAAAATAAAATTGGATAAAGCAAATTAAAGAAATGATAATTTAAGATAGAAATTACAACACAGATATTTGACAATAAGCAGAAGTTGATGAAATGAGAAATAATTTTGTTAACAAGAAAATTAAAATATTATTTTTCAAATTTGCCTTCTTATTAGAATAGTTTAAAAGTCAAATTGTATTTTTTAACATAATAGGTTAAAAATCTACTTTTTAAATTTTTCTTCCTATCGGGACACTAAGAACTACGAAAAATATAATTCTATTAACAAAAAAATTAGATAATTATTTTTCACAATTTGTCTTCTTATCGGGATAGTATGAACTTGTATTAATTTTCTTAACAAAAGAATTAAAAATCTACTTTTAAAATTTTTCTTCCTAGCAGGATAATAAGAACGACAAAAAATATAATTTTTTTAACAAGAAAATTAAAATATTATTTTTTAAATTTGTCTCCTTACCGGTAAAGCAGGAACAATAAATTGTGTTTTTTTTATCATAATTTTGTTATAAATCTACTTTTAGCAGGATATTAAGAACAACGAAAATTTTTTTAACGACAAAATTAATTTTTTTTTTCAAATTATTGTTCTTATGAAGATAGTAGGAACGACAAAGAATATTTTTTAATACGACTAGAGAGTTAAAAATCTGCTTTTAAAATTTTTTTAGCAGGATACTAGGAACGACAATTTAGACGAATAAAGCTCGCATCGAGTTCGTGAAGTCTGTCTATCCATCCATTCGTTTAAAATTTTTTTGTAACCTTCAGAGTTTATGCTATACCATTGGCGTATCTATGCATTTTTATTATTTGTAAACTGCTTAAAATTCTACATTCTTTTATATTCTTTTTATTTGAAAATTCGAATTTTTAAAATAACAGAATAAACAAATAATTTAAATTTATTCTAAATTGTTACCAGAAAATTGTGAAGGAAAGACACATTTTTTATTAAAAATTCGAAATTCTTGGATACGTTCGGATAAAAATATTATAGTAAAAGAATTGTAAAATATAATTTAAAACAATATGGCGACCAGTTTGACAGCAAAAGATTTTTAATATGTGATTATTATTTAAATTTGTGTTTCCAATTAAAAGTAAAAAATAAATTGTTATTCTGTGTTAGTTCTGGAATAACCGGAAATAAGCCATAAAATCACAAAATAATTAAATTCATTTTAAGAAAGTATTTGTTACAAGCGATCAATAAAAAATTACCGATATTTCAATTCAATAACATAGATAAGATGGGATGAAACTTTTAATTGGCTCACACTCTAGGTCTATTGTGCCCTGTCAGATTTAACATCAGGCCAGTACTCTTGACAAGGTCCAGAATATTTCTGATACTGTACCCCAAAGTGCCATTCCCTTTCCCCTTTCATGTAATTTTTAAATATGACATATTATATGGTATCCTTCAGGAAATTGATGTCTAGTTGTATTGAGGATCCCCTGCAGATTTCCAGTAAGATGATGGTGTTGTCTTTCATTATAGTAATGTATGCATTCATTGAGTATGTGCTTGACTGATAGATAGCGTACTGTAGCAATTTGGACATAAAAGTAGAGCTTCAGAGGTTACTAAATATTTATGTGTGAGATGGATGTGTCCTATACGCAAGCTTCCATTAATTTTGCCAGGATCAGTTAATAAATCCTTTAAAAAGGTAGGGTAGGTCTTTGTGGTAATATACGAAGAAATTGTAGCTAGATTTGAAGCCGATCTGCTAACTCGTTACCAGTGATGATTACATGTGAAGGAATCCAGATCAATGATAAGAGTTGTTCATTGCTGCATAAGTCGTGGATTGCTTCTACCAGGGGGTGTTGAGTGAATATGTTATTGATGGAGTGTATGAGAGTAAGTCAGGGCATATAGCATTTAGTATCAGCTGTTAAACAGTTTATGGCTTGTAGGATCACATGCATATATATTAACAAAAGGTGTGATACTATTAGTAGTGACTGAACAACCAACACTAGATTCGCTTTTAGATGCATCGGTGTAGAGAATAGTGTCGTAGGAGATGGAGTTGATCTTGTTTAGAAAAGCTTGTCTAAGAAAACAGTTTGGTGTATCATCTTTCATGTATTTGGAAAGAGATGGATCGATTTTTAGCAGAGATTGAGTCCAATGAGTATCGAACGAAGTTGGATTAGGTGTTATTTTTGAAATATCAGTATTATGAAGTAGTGGAAGAAGAATTTGAGATCTGGATAAGTCTGGATGTGGGCGAACAGAGGACGAATATACGGGATTTTGTGGATTACCTGATATTTCAGCAGTATATGTCATAAGTAGTTAGTGGCGTCTCAACCATAAAGGGAGTTCATTGGCTTCGATGTACATACATTCAGCTGGACTGGATCTGAAAGCTCCAATGTAGATTCGCAGAACAGTTTTATGTACTGTATTAAAAGTGTTTTTAAGTTGGACTGTCATATAGATAAAACTTTTGTACTCCAACCTGGATCGGATAAGCCACCTATATAGTCTTAATAAGACCTCTTCCTCAGGTAATGATATGTTGTTTCCAGCTTAGTTTGGTGTCAAGCCCAAGAATTTTACGTTGTTTCTCTGCAGGTAAGCATGTTCTGTTTAGAGTTATCTTAGGATCAGATTTGCTAGTTCTTCTTCTAGTAAATTTCCATGGTCATATATGATTAGATAATCAATGTATAGTCCAAATTTTATCGAAGAATGTACGAATTTGCAAATGTCATTTATAGCCAGTATGAAAAGGGTTGGACTCAAAACTGAACCTTGAGGAAATTGTCTGGTGGCATCTAGTTAGATATTTTCTCATTAGCTGATACTTTGAATGTTCGATTAGTCAGGATATTTTGGATAAAGGAATATATGTTTACTTTAAAGTTACACTCTCATAGCTTCTACTATTACTAAATTGTCCATCGTACTGCGGTTTGGTTTAAATCCTAATTGGGAAATGTAAATAATATTGTGGGTAATATTGGGTCGTTTGTAAGTTTGTCGTGTTTCTTTACTGGAAGGATAACCGAATTGGGGCACAATTTTGGAAATTTCTTCTGGGTCAAGAAATAAAGGGTATATCATCTAGTCCTGTAAAAACAAGTAGATAGATCATATATGTTAGTTCTTGCGAGGAGAAGGGAATATTTAGAGATTTAAGGTTATGTGTGTGGGTAAGTGAAGTAGTAGAAGTAATATCATTTTGGGAAGGTAAATTAAGATTATCCATAACATTATTATCAATAAGGGTACCTTGGTATGTTAGTACAGGAATCTCTTTTTAAGGTCATATGAATCCTTTTCAACAATTTTTAACAATTTGTGTCTGGTTTTTATAAACCATTTTCAATTTTCATTCAGTTACGATATATCAATCATTTATTTTATTTTAATTTTTATATAATAAATTTTAAATCGCGTTTCAACTATCATTGCAAAAAATTAATTTATTATAAACCAAAATGGAGAGAATAAAATCGCTATCAAATAATTCTATTCAAAATGATATTGACGTAATGTGAAATGTCTATTCATATAATGCACAATAAAATTTTAGGTTTTATTTTAGTGGCGTTAGGTAGAAGTGAACAATTTCGCGGAAGCGTTTTCAGTTAAAACGCTTTTATTTCCATTATTCAAACTGTCGGTACTGGTGGCAGTCAACTCTTGACTGATGACGATTCACGTTGTGTTTTTTTTATTCTATTTTTGCCATTTCATGAAACTTTTTTCGTAATAACGTAAAGTGCACATTTCATTCTATTTGCAGAGAGTGTTACTTTAACTTTTTTAATGTGCTCGAACGGGATGAGAAAAAAGTGGTTCAATGGCCTATTATAAGGGTGGGATGGGAATTTTCAAGAAAAGGATACCATTCCATGATCGCAAATAAACTAAAAGAAAATACGTTGCTAACTATCTCATAGGACAAAATGCCTGTCAGCTACAATTTTGTGAAACTTTTTGAGGTAAACATACCTGAGAGGGACAAAAAAGGTGAGTCCAGTACTCAGGAAAATCAATCAGTCTGATATACAAAAGGGTCCAAAACATAAGACAGGACAGGTCATTCAAGCGAAAATGACTGCGATAAATACTTGTATAAATGCATAGCTGTCCCTAAGCACTGTACTTGGTGCTTTGCAAAGCACTTTTTTGCTTGGCGTTTTGAGCTCGTCAAAAGTGCTCGCGAGCACTTGAAAAGGCTCCCGAGCACTCGAAAAGTCTCGCGAGCACTAAGCCCTTTCGTGAAAATTTTTTAACTCACACTAGTAAATATTAGTATAATTTGGGAAAAAATAATTACTATTTCGATTATTTAAAAAAAATGATATTACGTCAAAAAATACATTATGACAAAAAATCACATCAAATATGATATACATATCGTGCAATTATTCTTAAAAAAATATTTGAGTAAGTAGCACAGCTAAAGCGAAGATACTTGACTTTACAATGTCCGACTGTCTGTCTGTCTGTCTTAGCTATAACTCGAGAATGGTTTCGAATTTCGGAACTCCGTTATCAGGAATCAGCTCGCCCACCTGAGTCACCTAAGAAAATAACAACCGCCTGTGTGTCCATAGTTGAGCTACTTAGATACCGTTACAGTAAGCGCCAACTAAAACCGCGCATTATTGGGCCATTTACGAGGAATTTCGGGATCTGCGCAACCTCATCATCGTAGCTAGGATGAGTTTTTATATTTAAACGAGTGAAAAACGACAATATTTTTGCCGTAATTTCGAGTTTTCGAATATTTCAAGTTACGAAAATAAATTTCTATATAGGTATATACCTTATATATGGTATAAGTGGCGGGAAAGTTAAAAATAGGTGAAAGATTAATATCATTTTTTGTGTTTTAATTGATGCACATTTTGTCAATGCTCAGCTCAACTCTGTATTCGCTATGTGCAACTTGCCTTGTCGCGACACCTATAGGCTGAAATGTAAAAATTTATGCCGTACAATCAAAATCAAATGCCAGGCATTTTGATATTTAAACGATGAATATAATATTAAGAACTGGTTTTGAGGGAATTTCGTCACATATGCTTGGTGGAAGAGAAGTCAACAGAAAATAAAAATTGAAGAAGGTTATCCATAACCTCAAATGTGGTCCAACAATAAAGAAATAGAAAACCAAAGTCTAGTACCACGAATTAATTTACTAGTTTCGGCACAAATGTGCCATCATCAGGCCTATGATACAAACGTTACTAATTAAACAGAGAATATTTGGAGAGAACATTGAGACTTTATGCAATAAGTATTAAATATGGTTAAATAAGCGCACTTAAAATAATTATAGGTGGGAAAAGAAAACTTGGGAGTAAAATGTGGTACAGGAAAATTTAAATCATAATAAACTTAGTTTAAAATTAAAACTGGATAAAATCGACCCAGTAGCAATGGAGCTATCTTGTGACATGTTAAGTGGAAATAATACCTGAAGGTAATCAGGAAATGCAGAGAGGTAAGAGCCGAACATTTGGGTTAATTTTGGGATATGGAGTAAAAACCCTGGAGAGGATAATATAATAATACAAATCAATAATTAGGATAAACGTGTAAAGAGAGCTTGTTAATTTTTGTTCTGTTTGTCGTGAGTCGGATTAAAAACTTTGTCCGCGAAATTAAACTGCAAACTGCTTCGAGTGATTCTGAATAAAAATTAACAAGGTTGTGGATTCGAACTGACGACCCTTTGCTTTCAAATCCGTATCTAAAACCGCATAACCATCGAGCCAACGTAAAAATATAGTCTTTAATTTAATATAAATTACGTACAGATATATTAATAATAATTTTAAAATTTTGGCTTCGTTGATACAGTTACAACCCGGTTTAGGTGGTCAGCTAACTATACTAAAATTTTCATTGTCATAGAATCACTCGAAGGAGTTTAATTTCGCGGACAAAGTTTTTAATCCAAGTAACAACAAAGCTCACATACATACGGTTCGCTTTAACTATTACTCTGACAGCCCACTGCGAGACTTCGGTGAGCTTTTCGTATTGTTTTTAAAATTTTGGCCCGTTGAAAAATGTTCGGGACAAAAGTTCAGGTGCTGATCACGGTAAGCGCTAGCATCGGCTGTCAAGATGCTCCGCCTTCTCGCACACAGCCAATAAATGTGATGATTACTCATAGATAGTCAAGCATCACTTAAACCTTTTGAACAGGATGGAAATACAGTCCAAACTAGTATTAGACTATCATATAAACTGTCCTGGCAGATCAAAACAAGATAAATCTTGAATGAGTTATAAAAGGAAATGAGGAGGCAGACCGCCTGGCTCGTAAAGGAGCCGAAACACTTCAACCTACATATAGTATTGCCTATTAATAATTAAAGGGTATAGTGGAGAACTAATTAAAGGACAAACACAGGTAATACTGGCTGGACCTTCCAGGACTAAGACAGTCCAAAGCAGTTATAGAAGGTCTAAACAAGAGCACAGACAATCTGCTGTTATGCTAGGAATACACCTGAATCAGAAGATTCCGGAGATCTATTTTAACAAACCAACCATTGAATTACGGCTTTGAGTGTTTTAAATAAAACCATACTACGTTTTTGTGGATGGCGCGATGAGTACCATTATAAATTATTTCTTTTGAAATTTAGGTAAATTTTACAAAACTTTTATACATGTTAGTGTATTTTAATGTAATTTTTTTTTAAATAAGCTTAGGACAATGTTTTCCGCATAGTTTTAACGCCTAAATTTTATATAAACCATGTTATTGTATTTATAATGAAATTATATAGTTTCTCTTGTCCCAAAAATACAGGTCTCGTCATAATTCGAAAATAAAGCAGGAAATGAGAAGTGTTAACTACTGATGATTCCTAAAAGCACTTCCCTGTTACGATTCTATTGTTTTGTATAAATAATATATCTCATTATACTACTTTTTTTCGGTTTATTTTCAGATGCGCCGATATGTGTTCAAGACCGCGAAGAACTCTACGGCGCCCTCAAACAAGAAACAGTGATTTTAAGATGTAGTGTTGATGCTCATCCACCGGTAGTAGCTTTCCATTGGACTTTTAATAATAGCGGAGACCAAAGCGACGTTTCGCCCGAGAAGTTTACCAGTGAAGTTACATCATCAAGGCTCAATTATACCCCAGCTACCGATTTGGACTACGGCACACTACTGTGTTATGGAGAAAATGAAATTGGTAGACAGAAAGATCCTTGTATTTTTCAAGTTGTAGTTGCAGGTGAGTTTTTATTATTTTCCCTATTATATTATTACATTTTACCCAAGCAAAATTAGTGCATTTTTATGATATTTCTTAATCGGTTTCTGAACAGAAAATGAAAGATATAAACTCAGTTTTTTATAACAATATTTTATCTTATCCTCTAGTAATATGCAATGATTATTTTTTAATGAACAAATTCTAAAATAAGATATTTTCGGCGCACAAATAAACGTAATAAAACAAATTTGAAAAATTAAAGTTGCACATTATTAGAAACATGATTTGGCTTTTATTAAAAAATAATTCTGGTTAAAAATAATCATTAATAAGGGCGTAAAATGGGTACACAATATAGCATGTATCGTGATGAGATGCCTTATGGATTATCTACCTACTACGCCTATGATGAAAATATAAACTATGCCCTGGAGGAAGTGCGGGTCAAATTTAAAATTTTCCATAATATTACTTGTAATAAAAACACTGTTGGGAGGGGATTCCTCTATTTCAAAGAATGTTTGCTGTCTGGCATGAACCTACACTGATAATAAAATTACAGTATTTATCGTTGGCCATTTATTACCACAATATATACTATAAATATTGAACTAAATTAATTGTGTAATACTATTGCAGTATAATACACTTAATTTTTTACATTATTAATCATGTAAGTTTGAATTTTAATTATTTTATTAATGGAGATTTCCAGTATAAACCCTTTTTTATCCTCAAAAATTATGAAAAGTTCTAGATTATATAAAGTAGGTTTCCAGTCTGAGAACTGTAAAAATCAATTTTAAAATTACCTTTTTACTGTACATTTACAATGTAAAATTACAGTTTTACAGTATACTACTGTAACATTACGATGTAAAGTTACAATGTAAAATTACAATGTAAACTTACAATGTATTTCTTATTGTTTAGTGGAATTAAATAAAAACTTATAAATCAAAGATATTTATTGGTAAAATAAAGAAAAATATTAGTTGTTTAACTGTGTCGGCTTTTACTTGATGAAAATCCATTATTAAATTTAAATAAATAAAACAACGTTTTAAGATTTCCACAAAAATAATAACAAAAGTATTAATTTAATAGTGACTAGTTTCGTTACATAGTAACTTCATCAGACTAATATTATTTACAAGAAAATCAAGAAATTTATACTAAAACAACTAAGAATAAAATTACCTCTCTAAAATTATGAGAGAATTTAAAATAATTTAAAAAATACTTTAAAAGAATATTTGTCAAAAGGATTAAGGTATTAAAAGAGATTTAAAAGTGGCGAATTGTTAAGGTCAAGTTGGTCATTTAATAATAAATCCGTATGTTTGAGTTTATTGATTTCTAATGTTTCTAAGTAATTTAACCGAATACCTTTACTTTATGTATGTAAAATTTCAAAATTATCATTAAAAATACGATTTTCATTAATTAAATGATTGGAAAAAGGGTTAAGGAACATAAAAGATCTTTCCAACATAATAAATTAGATTCAAATTATTCCAATCATTTAATTAATGAAAATCATATTTTTAATGATAATTTTGAAATTTTACATACGCAAAGTAAAGGCATTCGGTTACATTACTTAGAAACATTAGAAATCAATAAACTCAAACATACGGATTTATTATTAAATGACCAACTTGACCTTAACAATTCGCCACTTTTAAATCTCTTTTAATATCTTAATCCTCTTGACAAATATTCTTTTAAAGTATTTTTTAAATTATTTTAAATTTTCTTTAGTTTTTAATTGCTTGAACGTTTGTTAATAGCTTTTGGTTAAGCCCTCATAATTTTAGAGAGGTAATTTTATTCTTTGTTGTTTTAGTATAAATTTCTTGATTTTCTTGTAAAATATCCCGAAATTTTACCATCTTTTTTTACAGTGTACCGCGATCTTGAATCGTAAATTTTGAAAATATAAGGTAAAAAAATATAAAAATTTGTTAGTGATTTCAGACATCCTTTATATATTATTCACTAATTAAATCATTACCTTACAATGAATTACAAACTAATCTCTAAAATTATTAATAGCTTATTTTAAATTTTATGCTAAAAAATAGGCATAATCTGTAATTAATAAATATTTCACCTAATTGTGAAATGTTACTGAAATAAACCAATCGTACAAAATTCTAAATCGGTAAATAAAGATATTAAAGTATTAGATAAATTTTTCGTATTCAAAGCAAATCGACAAGACTAACCCTTTTAATACTTTGGAGCATTTAGTATTCAGAGGTTTCGTCAGAAAAGGCGTCGGCTGTGAATAAATGAAGTAATCGATCACAATTAAATGTGTAGAACACAATCCAATTTTTTCCAAATCAAAGCACAAATCTTCGTTTGGCTGGGGGCTTCCGCTGGAATCGTGGACGGCATGTTAAACGCGAATATGTGTTGAATTGTAAATAATGTTTGTTGAATTTGTTCCATGTAGTTTTGAATACTGCAAAATATTTTTTTTTTATAAAAAACGGGAGTTGAAAAAAATTGTTGCAAAATTATTGGAACATTTTTCGGTACAATAGAACGTAATATGCTACCTGAAAATTATATACGGATTCAGTGTGTTATATTGAAAAACGGTAACGAAATTTTCTGGAAAATTGGAAACAAAATGTTATTCCATATGTCAAATATTTGTGTAAAACTATAAATTCCCATTTCAAAAAAATTTAGATAGGTGGATAAAGTAGATATTATTTTATAGCCAAGATTATATTGCATCTCGTACAATCCCCTCATTATACTACCCATTAAGTAAAACTCATTGTGAAATTGACTTCGATTAGTGACGATGTGATATAGTGATTTGAATTATGTTTCTAAATGTTTTATTAGTGGTTTATAAAACCGAAACTACGGTATCAGATGAAGCAGGTAAGTGCGTATTTTTTCCATATATTTTAAAGCTATGAAAATAGCAGGGTAATAAAATTTTCATAAAAAATTCTGTTTTTGGTCCATTTTTTATCTAGAAATAATCTTTCAAATCAATTTGACTAAAATTGAAAATATATCTCATAGTAAATGTACATATGTTGATATGGATCACCCGGTATATTACAGATGTTCTATCTAAGAATCTTAATCCGGGTTGGGTTTATAAAAAAAAATGCAATTTCTTAATATTAATAGGTCTTATCCCCTCTTCACTTTCTTCAGTCTTGCTCTTCTGTTTATGTTTCTTCTATCGCTCCTATCTCAGTCTGTTTTTGTCTCACCTTCTAGTCTTTTTCTATTTTTCTTAAGAATAATTTCCGTCCCTGTTTCTTATTGTCTACTGTCTTATCTTATAGTTTTTCCCTTCCTCGTATTTCTATAAATTCTTGTTTGCGCCTTCTCGTATTACATTTTTTTTACTTGTTAAATCAAATTCTACTTTTTATTAACCATTTATTAGATCAAAAAATTATATTCTAAATTTCATTTGACAATTTCAAAAAATATTTTTTATCTTCATTGACAATCTTCTATTTATTTTTTACATCTCACTTGATTAATTTTTTTATTTTTTTTAATTCCAAATAATAAGTCAACCAGGACTGATCATCTTAGATATGACATCTGAAATGACCTGGCATCATTATATTTTAAATTTTCATATCAAATTATTATTATACATAGGGATTATTTTTCTTCTGGAAATGAACATCTACTTCACGAGAAAAATCATCTCTGATTTTTGACTCTTTTAAAATCAGTTCAAATGATTACGTCACTACGCTAGACATGTGACTTCTCTGGGGAATACTAAGAGTTCAGTAAGTGATGTTGGCAGTACTTTTATAACCTCATTGAAAAAAATAATAAAAATGAATGAAAAGGAAAAGTTCATTGAATTTTGTTTTTAATCAAAATCCAATTATGCAAGAAGAGAAGAAAATAGTTTAGGTTGCAATATTTCCCTGGTTTCGTTAAAATAGTGTAAGAATTAATTCCAACAAGTTATCCATTGTCTCGAATGTGGTTGAATGATGAGGTAATAAAATCAAATTTTACAATTTATTAAAAACAAGCTATTAAGCGAACATTGAAGGGGAAACGGCAATTAGTTTCGGCAGAACTGCCATCATCAGGCCAAAATTGAAAAAATAAGAACCAGTGCTTAGCGATTAGTCGGCGGCAACAAAATAAAATAAACTTCTAAGGAAGCGCGCGAGCGAATGTGTATGAGGAATCTAATTAAGGCTAAAGGATAAATTCACATGGTGGTAATTGAAAATAAATAAAAATTAATTAACATCAGTGGAAGGATATGGTTAATATGGTTTAAAAATATGGTAACTATAATAAAAAGTGGTATTATTCTTGGGAGATAGAAAGTGTTGTCCTAACATTTAAGGAAAAAAGGTGTTACCCATACGTTCTTGGGACCACACTTTCTTTTTCCTAAGAATAATTACAACTTTTTATTAAAATTACCATATTAAACATATCCTCTTCCTCTTATGTTAATTTTTTTTATTATTTTTTTTTTCAATTACCACCACGTGAATTTCTCCTTAGCCTTAATTAGATTCCTACCCATGCCCTCACACGCTTCATAAGTAGTTTATTTTATTTTGTTGCCGCCTACCAATCGCAAAGCACTGGTTCTTATTTTTTCAATTTTGGCCTGATGATGGCAGTTCTGTAGAAACTAATTGCCGTTTCCCCCTCAATGTTCGCTTAACAGCTTGTTTTTATTAAATTGTGGTATTTGATTTTAAATTTTATTACCTCAGTGTATGAATTACTATTAGAAATCCAAACTTTGATGTGTCTTTGTCTTCTTCTATGTAGGACAAATAAATTCAAGATGATCGATTTTATCCAATGATTATATGGAAGAAGGTAATTATAATAATTATTCTTATAGTTTTCCAGTTCCATTATAACAGATATTTCGCTTCCGGGATATAACAGAAATATTGATGTTATTATAAATGAACACAATTAATATATTATAGGTTATGAATATAGTAGAACCCCTAAAAAGTTGAATCAAAGTCAACTTATTTTCGTACCTACAACAAAATTGCCGACAAATTAATTCGAAATCACATCACCTAATATAACTTGATAAAGAAAATCCGCTTGCAGATTTTTCGCCTATTGGCAACCCATCTTGACAATTGTTCAGCAGCGAGAGTGGAAGCGAACAGACCACGTTACAAGAATACTAAATACCAATAAGAAAAAGACTTGGAAGATGATAGAGAAAGCATCAAAAAGCTAAGATTGTAAGCAGAAAGGGAATACGAAGAAAGACATGAAATAATGAAAAATCTGACAATGCAATGGAATTGGAAAAACAGTAATAGGAGGAAACGACCAGATAGCCGAAAATGCGAAACTAAGAGCCCAAAACGACAGTCTAATATTGGAATTAGACCGAATATTGACAGAATTAGAGAAATTAAGGGACGAAAATCAAGAACTAACAACGATAAAAATTATGGAAACATTCGACAGTAACGGAGAAGCCCCCCTCAAGAGAAAAAGACAAAAACCAAGAAGAATATAACTGAAAAAAACAAAAAAGAAGAAGCGGATACTGAACATGAAATGAAAACTGAGACGACAGTTAAACTGACAGCAGACACGAGACGTGCTGCAAAACAGAAGTAACTGCCAAACCGGCAGCCGTGATGCCAGCCTGTATACCTCCTACAGAAGAAACACCCCAATAAAATGGTCCAAAACTACCACCAATAGTATTGGAGTCCCCTGACAACTGGGTTAAAATAAGACATGATATAAAATTCCTAATATCCACATTTACAACCCATTATCGCAAGAGGCAACACCTGCTAAGGATCAATACCACATTTAATATGGATTACAGAAAGCTTGCGAAATATTTGGAATGAAAACCTGAGATCAAATGGTATTCCTCCAGACTACAGGAGGAAAAACTAACCAGGATAGTCATAAAAGGACTAATAAAGACGTTCACGGAAGAAGAAGTGAACAATGACATTATGGAAATTGGTTTGGAACCTCTTAAGGTGAACCAAATGAGAAGCAGATACGGAAGACGTGAGATATTGCCACTATTTCTAGAGAACATTAACAAAGAAGCCAAACATGATTATAAGGCGATCAGATAACTGCTGAATATAAAGGTGATGATCGAAGCGACCCAATGCTATCAGTGCCAAGGATTTCACCACAGCCAATCAACAGCACGACAAAAAAAGAAAAGCCGACATGTACAAACTGCCAAGGAGAACATCCGGCGAATTACAGAGGATGCCTAAAGGTGCCGAGAGCACCTCAAAGGACACAATAAACAGGAAGAGAATCATCAAGATTGACAAACCTTGGAATCAGTTACAGCACGTCAGCAAAACGACAGAAAGAACAACCAAGCGATGATGCTACAATTCCAGCAGATGCGCAGCAACAAATGTTTACAAAACTTATGGAAGAATACAAGAACGCAGCTAAAACTGACTTACAGATATAATCAATGACAAGTATCAGATAATCGGACAACATACAGACACCGTTTCTTAACAATTCGAATTTTTCTGCCAAATGAAAATACGAATGTTACTTAAGTGAGGACCGCCAAAAAAGTCTTCACCGCGAGAGTTAACACTTGAATGACCCTGATTGGATCAGGGGGCATGCCCCGTCCTGACCAATCTAATAGCTGCCCCAACTACCGGAACTTGCCTCACAAACCGCTGGTGGGATAAACACAAATTAGCGTGCGCTTAACTAAGGCGCTGTCGGATGAGACAGGGTGTGAATGGACTGGGATTCCTTATTTTGACTTTTTCGATAGATTTTGTATTTTTTGATAGAATCTACTCATCTCTTTTTATTGCCGTTGGTCGGAGAGAAACAGACAATAAAAGACCTAGCGAAGTGACGTCACACCAATCATACGTATGATTAAAAGCATCTAATCTGTAACAATAGGCTTGTTTCCGAAGCGAGTTCCTAACTTGTTATAAACATACTGAGTGACACAGTATAAAATAATGGATCAGGAGTCTGTGCAGTACAAAATAATGGAAGAGTTATTTTATACTGCGCAACTCAGTATGCTCATAATAAGTTATTAAGTCGCTTCGGGAACAAACCTAATACGTTACAGGTAGTTATGTTTAAATAATAAAATTGTACATACAAGTTAATAAAATTAAAATTTTTAGAAGCTGACTGAATTTTTAATATTTCCAACTGTTAATGAAGAGAATTATTTATATACGTGAACTCATAGAGATAACTTAATATTGAATTTTGCCTTATACATTTTTCACATTAGATTTTTCAGATAAACGCAATATTTAACAAAAATAAATCAAAATTAATAATTCCTACGATAATCACGGGATTGTTTTGACTGACTATAGATTGGTAATGAACTTGTTCATACGACACCGCGAACGATTATTTTTTGTCAAAATTCAGAATTTTTAACACCTCGAATGCTAATAATCCAAATACGCATGCGCACTTATCGATAATCAGTCGCGGATCGACTCCGCGACCAAATATATTAATAGGTATATAAAAATATTTGTATGAAATAATATTGTTATCTTATTAAATGATAATATTAATTAAAAATTCGATCAAATTCAAACAAGTATTACGTAATCGTTATTTTCTTAAAGTACACTCATCTTCTTTCTCTCAATTGCATTTTGTGTAAATCAAGCGCTTCTTTTCATAAGAGCAAACATTTTCGCCGAGCCAATGTTATTCGGATATTAATAGCTGGTTTTGGTAATAAAACCTTTTATTCAGAATCTAATGTTTTATGTATGAGCATGAATGCAAGGTTTTTGCTTTTGCCAGGAGCATGAACTGTAAGAACTATCTTTGAAATTTTATTATTTCGCCGCAAATTCCTGATATTCTTATAAAGTAGAAGGAATAATTTCAAAGAGTCTTACAGTTTTATTAGAAGGTCTTCGGAGCTTGAATTTTTATGGTATCCATAATTTTCATACTGAAATTTATGAAATGAACAAAATTGATACAGTTTTAAAAATGATATTACGTAAATTAATTTTTAATATTTAAAGTCGAAATATTATTGAATATATATTTAAAGTAAAAAATCGATTAGACTAACTTCGGTTTACAGTAATACAAATTAGGAAAAAAATTGAAGAGTTTCAGATTCAATAATTTTTCTTCTTAAATAAATTAAAAATTTTATTAAAATGAAGTTGATAAATTTAATTTTTTCTTTATATTATGACGACCAAAAGTAGACTTAAAATTGTTAACAAATAATATAAACGTGAATTTAATATTTGCTGAATAAATATGATTACGAATCGATAAATATTTGGAAAAATTTACTACGGTAGTCAGCGTGTTAATATCGATCAATTATCGAAGGACTAACCAATACATTAGTGGATTTTCATATATTAAATTATAATATTTGTAATAAAAAGAAATTATAACAGGTATATTATTTGTACAATACTGTAAACACACAATAATCAGATTAATTCTCTATTGTCACTCACTGTTCACTTGTATAACTATGTACAATAATTTTGTGAAATCTCAGAAAATGTAACGAAGTTACCGTGATAATTAAAGTATTTAAATAAAATCTCGCACGGTACTGGAGTAGAATTAACTTAAAATTATCGAAATACGAGAAGATTCGTTCCAGTTGAACCTCCGCCCGACAGTTGGAGGCAAGTCGGACCTTTAGAGATAGGTCAAGCCAAGCTGAAGAGAGCGAAGGAATTTCAATTGTACCGGAGTCAAGAACTGTCAATCAGACGGCCACCAACCTGGAAGACGTGCCTGTCGTACCATCTGACACGGCCGAGTAAGGACCTTGTTACACACATTCCTCTCGGGATTTAGTAATTGAATAAACAGTTATTTTGTACTTGATTTTTGTTAGTTAGCCCTTCTGGCCGCTAAGGGTCTTGTCGATGCTCGAACGACTGCTGAATTATTTGTCTCCACTGACGCTTCTCGTGCAGTGCCACACAATAAACGGAAGTTGGCGCCAGAGGCAATCCGAATCCTGGACTAAGGCGCCAAAAGACCGCTTGACGATGCAAAATGCGTTACAGTTATAATAAAGGAATATGACTACAGCAAGAAATGTTTACTGTAGACAACGGTCAAATAAGCACTGTCGTAGCTGGCTATTTCAAAACAAATGCTACTGCTCTCTTCGATAGTTAATGAAACAGTGTCAATTGTAGCGGGTTATTTTATTTGCCCAACCCATAAAAGCTGGGAGGACGATGTGTCAGGAGGTAAATTGAACGACTGCCATTGGTTAAGAATTAGTGGTATGATTTTATGTAAGAATCTATTTGACTACTTTACAAATATAGAATGACGTTTTAATATAATATTTCTCAGGAGGACGATGTGTCAGGAGAGGTAAATTGAATAATTGTCATTGGTTAAGAATTAGTGGTATGATTTTATGTAATAGTCTATTTGACTACTTTACAAATGTCAGGAGGTAAATTGAATAATTGTCATTGGTTAAGAATTAGTGGTATGATTTTATGTAATAGTCTATTTGACTACTTTACAAATATAGAATGACATTTTAATACAAAATTTCTCAGGAGGACGATGTGTCAGGAGGTAAATTGAACGTTTGTCATTGGTTAAGAATTAGTGGTATGATTTTATACAACAAACCATTTGACTACTTTACAAATATAGCATGACGTTTTAAGATAATATTTCTCGTCTCGTATGAGAGCGACCGAGAAGGAAAAGTTATAATAAAGACAGAGTATTACGAATGATCTTTCTAGGAATTGGAATGACGTAGCAATGCAAGCTATGACTTGAAGAAAAATATTAACCGTTTATAAAATACAACGTTTTCAGTTTACTATACATTATTTATTTCTTTAAATAAAAATGCTTTGATTTAAGAAAATATTTTCCAGTGTGTACTATCTTATTTGATTTTTATTTTATTATTAAACTTATTTTCTATTTCTTTAAATTTCTTTGGTGTATTTTTTACTAGTTTTTCTTGACCAATTTTAAAAAAAATCTTGTTATGTAGTCAAATTTTATTTTTATACCTATTTTTTAGTCTTAAGCGATTTGACTTTATATTTTTTGAATGTCCGACTTGCTTTTGGCCCAATTATTTGCGTATTTTTTTCTCTTTAGATCAATTTAACTTTCTTTTCTGTATATTTCTTTGTACATTAGAACTACAAATTTTTTTAATGTTTTTAAATACTACTATTGGTTTTTATATAAATTTGACTTAAATTTTGGGTGTTACTCCACTTAAAGGCATTTTAAAATAATTTTCTGTGATAGGACAATTTTGAACTAATTTTTTGGCTGCTTCTCTATTAAATTTAACTTGCTTTTTCGGTGAATATTTTATTGCCTTTTAAAATCTGACTTAGTTATCTGTACATTTTTTTACTTAGGAAAGTTCAACTGGATTTTCTTGCTGCATCGGCGGCCCATATGACTTTTTTTTGTATTGACTAGCTTTTTTCTGTATTTCGTGCTGCTGAGGAAAATTTCACTGGTTTTCCTATGTATTTCTTGTTGCCTTGTCCAATTTGACTTATTTTTTGTGTATTTCTAAGTGCTTGACTGGGTTTTATGTGTATTTAGTGCTACTTAGGTCAATTTCACTAGTTTTTCTATGTATTTCTTTTTGCCTTGTACAATTTGACTTATTTTTTGTGTATTTCTTTGTGCGACTAGCGTCTATGTGTATTTTGTGCTGCCTAGGGAAATTTCACTAGTTTTTCTATGTATTTCTTGTTGCCTTGTCCAATTTGACTTATTTTTTGGGTATTTCTGTGTGCGACTAGCGTCTATGTGTATTTTGTGCTGCCTAGGGAAATTTCACAAGTTTTTCTTGTTGCTTTGCCCAATTTGACTTATTTTTTGCGTATTTCTTAGTGCTACTAGCGTCTATGTGTATTTTGTGCTACCTAGGGAAGTTTCACTAGTTTTTCTATGTATTTCTTGTTGCCTTGTCCAATGTGACTTATTTTTTGGGTATTTCTGTGTGCGACTAGCGTCTATGTCTATTTTGTGCTGCCTAGGGAAATTTCACTAGTTTTTCTATGTATTTATTGTTGCCTTGTCCAATTTGACTTATTTTTTGTGTATTTCTAAGTGCTTGACTGGGTTTTATGTGTATTTAGTACTACTTAGGTCAATTTCACTAGTTTTTCTATGTATTTCTGGTTGCCTTGTACAATTTGACTTATTTTTTGTGTATTTCTTTGTGCGACTAGCGTCTATGTGTATTTTGTGCTGCCTAGGGAAATTTCACTAGTTTTTCTATGTATTTCTTGTTGCCTTGTCCAATTTGACCAATTTTTTGTGTATTTCTAAGTGCTTGACTGGGTTTTATTTGTATTTAGTGCTACTTAGGTCAATTTCACTAGTTTTTCTATGTATTTCTTGTTGCCTTGTACAATTTGACTTATTTTTTGTGTATTTCTTTGTGCGACTAGCGTCTATGTGTATTTTGTGCTGCCTAGGGAAATTTCACTAGTTTTTCTATGTATTTCTTGTTGCCTTGTCCAATTTGACTTATTTTTTGGGTATTTCTGTGTGCGACTAGCGTCTATGTGTATTTTGTGCTGCCTAGGGAAATTTCACAAGTTTTTCTTGTTGCTTTGCCCAATTTGACTTATTTTTTGCGTATTTCTTAGTGCTACTAGCGTCTATGTGTATTTTGTGCTACCTAGGGAAGTTTCACTAGTTTTTCTATGTATTTCTTGTTGCCTTGTCCAATGTGACTTATTTTTTGGGTATTTCTGTGTGCGACTAGCGTCTATGTCTATTTTGTGCTGCCTAGGGAAATTTCACTAGTTTTTCTATGTATTTATTGTTGCCTTGTCCAATTTGACTTATTTTTTGTGTATTTCTAAGTGCTTGACTGGGTTTTATGTGTATTTAGTACTACTTAGGTCAATTTCACTAGTTTTTCTATGTATTTCTGGTTGCCTTGTACAATTTGACTTATTTTTTGTGTATTTCTTTGTGCGACTAGCGTCTATGTGTATTTTGTGCTGCCTAGGGAAATTTCACTAGTTTTCCTATGTATTTCTTGTTGCCTTGTCCAATTTGACTTATTTTTTGTGTATTTCTTAGTGCTACTAGCGTCTATGTGTATTTTGTGCTACCTAGGGAAGTTTCACTAGTTTTTCTATGTATTTCTTGTTGCCTTGTCCAATTTGACTTATTTTTTGTGTATTTCTTAGTGCTACTAGCGTCTATGTGTATTTTGTGCTACCTAGGGAAGTTTCACTAGTTTTTCTATGTATTTCTTGTTGCCTTGTCCAATTTGACTTATTTTTTGGGTATTTCTGTGTGCGACTAGCGTCTATGTGTATTTTGTGCTGCCTAGGAAAATTTCACTAGTTTTTCTATGTATTTCTTGTTGCCTTGTCCAATTTGACTTATTTTTTGTGTATTTCTTTGTGCGACTAGCGTCTATGTGTATTTTGTGCTGCCTAGGGAAATTTCACTAGTTTTTCTATGTATTTCTGGTTGCCTTGTACAATTTGACTTATTTTTTGTGTATTTCTTAGTGCGACTAGCGTCTATGTGTATTTTGTGCTGCCTAGGGAAATTTCACTAGTTTTCCTATGTATTTCTTGTTGCCTTGTCCAATTTGACTTATTTTTTGGGTATTTCTGTGTGCGACTAGCGTCTATGTGTATTTTGTGCTGCCTAGGGAAATTTCACTAGTTTTTCTATGTATTTCTTGTTGCCTTGTCCAATTTGACTTATTTTTTGTGTATTTCTTTGTGCGACTAGCGTCTATGTGTATTTTGTGCTGCCTAGGGAAATTTCACTAGTTTTTCTATGTATTTCTGGTTGCCTTGTACAATTTGACTTATTTTTTGTGTATTTCTTTGTGCGACTAGCGTCTATGTGTATTTTGTGCTGCCTAGGGAAATTTCACTAGTTTTTCTATGTATTTCTTGTTGCCTTGTCCAATTTGACCAATTTTTTGTGTATTTCTAAGTGCTTGACTGGGTTTTATTTGTATTTAGTGCTACTTAGGTCAATTTCACTAGTTTTTCTATGTATTTCTTGTTGCCTTGTAAAATTTGACTTATTTTTTGTATATTTTTTTGTGCGAATAGCGTCTATGTGTATTTTGTTTTGCCTAGGGAAATTTCACTAGTTTTTCTATGTATTTCTTGTTGCCTTGTCCAATTTGACTTATTTTTTGGGTATTTCTGTGTGCGACTAGCGTCTATGTGTATTTTGTGCTGCCTAGGGAAATTTCACAAGTTTTTCTTGTTGCTTTGCCCAATTTGACTTATTTTTTGTGTATTTCTTAGTGCTACTAGCGTCTATGTGTATTTTGTGCTACCTAGGGAAGTTTCACTAGTTTTTCTATGTATTTCTTGTTGCCTTGTCCAATTTGACTTATTTTTTGGGTATTTCTGTGTGCGACTAGCGTCTATGTGTATTTTGTGCTGCCTAGGGAAATTTCACTAGTTTTTCTATGTATTTATTGTTGCCTTGTCCAATTTGACTTATTTTTTGTGTATTTCTAAGTGCTTGACTGGGTTTTATGTGTATTTAGTACTACTTAGGTCAATTTCACTAGTTTTTCTATGTATTTCTGGTTGCCTTGTCCAATTTGACTTATTTTTTGTGTATTTCTTAGTGCTACTAGCGTCTATGTGTATTTTGTGCTACCTAGGGAAGTTTCACTAGTTTTTCTATGTATTTCTTGTTGCCTTGTCCAATTTGACTTATTTTTTGTGTATTTCTTAGTGCTACTAGCGTCTATGTGTATTTTGTGCTACCTAGGGAAGTTTCACTAGTTTTTCTATGTATTTCTTGTTGCCTTGTCCAATTTGACTTATTTTTTGGGTATTTCTGTGTGCGACTAGCGTCTATGTGTATTTTGTGCTGCCTAGGGAAATTTCACTAGTTTTTCTATGTATTTCTTGTTGCCTTGTCCAATTTGACTTATTTTTTGTGTATTTCTTTGTGCGACTAGCGTCTATGTGTATTTTGTGCTGCCTAGGGAAATTTCACTAGTTTTTCTATGTATTTCTGGTTGCCTTGTACAATTTGACTTATTTTTTGTGTATTTCTTAGTGCGACTAGCGTCTATGTGTATTTTGTGCTGCCTAGGGAAATTTCACTAGTTTTCCTATGTATTTCTTGTTGCCTTGTCCAATTTGACTAATTTTTTGTGTATTTCTAAGTGCTTGACTGGGTTTTATGTGTATTTAGTGCTACTTAGGTCAATTTCACTAGTTTTTCTATGTATTTCTTGTTGCCTGGTCCAATTTGACTTATTTTTTGTGTATTTCTTTGTGCGACTAGCGTCTATGTGTATTTTGTGCTGCCTAGGGAAATTTCACTAGTTTTTTTATGTATTTCTTGTTGCCTTGTCCAATTTGACTTATTTTTTATGTATTTCTGTGTGCGACTAGCGTCTATGTGTATTTTGTGCTGCCTAGGGAAATTTCACTAGTTTTTCTATGTATTTCTGGTTGCCTTGTACAATTTGACTTATTTTTTGTGTATTTCTTAGTGCGACTAGCGTCTATGTGTATTTTGTGCTGCCTAGGGAAATTTCACTAGTTTTCCTATGTATTTCTTGTTGCCTTGTCCAATTTGACTAATTTTTTGTGTATTTCTAAGTGCTTGACTGGGTTTTATGTGTATTTAGTGCTACTTAGGTCAATTTCACTAGTTTTTCTATGTATTTCTTGTTGCCTGGTCCAATTTGACTTATTTTTTGTGTATTTCTTTGTGCGACTAGCGTCTATGTGTATTTTGTGCTGCCTAGGGAAATTTCACTAGTTTTTTTATGTATTTCTTGTTGCCTTGTCCAATTTGACTTATTTTTTATGTATTTCTGTGTGCGACTAGCGTCTATGTGTATTTTGTGCTGCCTAGGGAAATTTCACTAGTTTTTCTATGTATTTATTGTTGCCTTGTCCAATTTGACTTATTTTTTGTGTATTTCTAAGTGCTTGACAGGGTTTTATGTGTATTTAGTGCTACTTAGGTCAATTTCACTAGTTTTTCTATGTATTTCTTGTTGCCTTGTCCAATTACACTTATTTTTTGTGTATTTCTGAGTGCTTGATTTGTTCTGCGGATTTATTTTTTACAAGGACAATTTAACTTGATTTTCTAGGTATATTTTCAACTATATTTATCCATTTGCTTTGCAATTGAATTAAATATTTATTATTTTTTAATTATTAAATTTAAGCTTAACTCATTTTTATGAAATAATTATACTTTTACCTAAAAATGGCATCAGGAAAATATTGAAAATTGATTGTGTTCATTTAGGCTTACCGACTAACGTAAAGACTGAATATAAGGAGGCATTGAAAGTAACGCTGAATTTTAATTGAGTATTTTCACCCTTTTCACCCTTAGTTATTACTCTCATCAAATATTAATTTCTTGTAATAACTCGGTGAAGGGCTTATGCGGTTTTACTCAGAAATTAAAATTTTACCATCAGAATTTACGATTTGAAATAACGAAATAATAAAAAATAAGACGGGAATTAATTAAAACTAATTGTTATAGATATTATAATGATCCGCCCTGTATTATTATAAAATTTTGATGTTTTATCTCATTGGGAGGTGGGTTCTGATCTAAACGAAAAATTATAAAATTATACAAAAAAAATATAAGTTTTAATAAATTTTACTGTCCTGGTTATTTCCTCTTCTTCTTATATAAACTTTTTGTTGACGCTAATTTTGATTCCTACCTTCTTAATTTTTTTTTATATTTTTAATTGCTATTATTCTTCATAATCATTACACCGTTAAGTATCCCATTATAACTTTAATGAAATTCAAATAAAATATCTACTAACTCACCATCTTTCTAATCAAAAGTATATTAAACAACGAATGAACAATTAAAGTTATTAAAAAAATTAAGAAGTTAGAAGAGGCAGGATTCAAAATTATATAGCGTCAACAAAAAGTTAAGGCAAGTAGAAGAAGAAGAAGAAGAGGAAAGTAGCAGGGTACTAAAATTTAGGGAAAAAAATAGGAAATAGGGGAAAATGGGAAAAATGGAGAATTATAAGACAAAATAAGAGCAAAATACGCAAAAATAAGGGAAAACAAGGAAAATAGAAAAAACTAATAAAAAAAAGAAAGAAACAGAAAGAAATCGGAAAAAATAGGAAAAAAAATACGGAAAAATAAATATAGGGGAAAATATGGAAAAATAATTAAACATATGCAGGAAAATAGTGAAAAATGGAAAATGAGGAAAATGGAGAAAATATGAAAAAATAGAAAAAAAAGGAAAAGTATCGGGAAAGTAAAAAAAGGTCAAAGGTTAATATCATTTTTGGGCTTTTTAACGATGCTGAATCGATTGCCGTTGTTCGTTTGTCTCTATTTCTCACCGTTCTCGAGTTGAATCAGGCTAACAGACGGACGGACGGACAAAACCATCTTATAAGAGTTTTTTTCTTCGAAAACTCTAAAATGGGGAAAATATTGAAAAACAGGGCAATATGGGGAAAATTGATCAAAATAAGGATAAATAATTATAGAAAAATAGTCCAAAATAGGGAAACATATGGGAAAATTGAGGAAAATAGGTAAAAATTTAGAAAACAGGGAAAAATTGAAAAAAAAATGAAAAAAGTAGGGAAATATAGGGGGAAATGGGAAAGATAGAAAAAAATAGTTCAGAAAAGGGAAATTAGAGAAAAATGGGGAAACCTCAGATAATAGTAAAAATTAGAGAAAAGGGAGAAAAGGAAAAAGAGGAAAAAATGTCGGATAATAGTTACAAATAAAGACAAATTATGAAAAATAGGAAAAATATGGGAAAATATTAAAAAATTGAAAAAAACAGGAAAAAGTAGAGCGCAAAATGGGAAATTAGTGAAAAATAAGAAAAAACAGGAAGAGACATGGAGAAGTAGTGCAAATAGGGAAAAATTTGGAAAAAGGGAAAAATTGGGAAAAATATGGAAAATATGAAAAAATAAGGAGATATGTACAAAAAATAGCTAAAAATATGAAAATTTATGAAAAACAAAAAATAATGAAAAGCAGGAGAAAATAGGACGAAATAGGAAAAATAGGAAAAAAACGTAAAAATACAAATTATAGGTAAAAATACGGAAAAATATTGAAAAATAGTGAAAAATAACAAAAAATAGAGAAAAACTAGTAAAATTATGTTCAAAAGACTGAAATCCATCTATATAGTGAAAGTGAAGGTTAATTGGAGACTGCACCAAAAGCAATTAGAAAGGGTGGGAGGAAAATAAGGCAAGTTGGGAGAATGCTTAGAATTCCTGAATCGACACTTCTCGAAATCAACTAAAGATCGCATTCCTGGAGAGAAAAAAATAATCATAATTTTAATAAAGAAAGTCAGTTAACAGAAAAAGATTGGCTGTATGGATTTCTGAAGCGAAATCCCAAAATATCCAAATATAGCATTTAAAAAAACTTTTTTATTCAAATCTCTAGAAAGTCTTACAAAAGTTTAAATTTGAACTGAACAAAATATTAAACATAAAAAACGAAGAAGTACCCAAGGGTTTACGTTAAAAAAATATCTTTTGTGTTGCAAAAAAATGGACAAATTGAGCAGTAGCAACATTAAAAAGTCACTAGTGACTATAGTTAATAATGGTCCAATTTGAATGGGAAAAATTGTATTGTATTAAGAATATTTCATACATTACATACATAAAGTTACTAAGTAGTAGCAACGACAAAAAGTCACTAGTGAATATCGTTAATAATGGTCCAATTTGAATGGGAAAAAATGTATTATATTAAGGATATTTCATACATTACATACATAAAGTTACTGAGTAGTAGCAACGACAAAAGTAATTAGTGACTATCATTAATAATGGTCCAATTTGAATGGGAAAAATTGCATTGTATTAAAGTGAGTTCATTCATTACATACATAAAGTTACTAAGTAGTAGCAACGACAAAAAGTCACTAGTGAATATCGTTAATAATGGTCCAATTTAAATGGGAAAAATTGTATTATATTAAGGATATTTCATACATTACATACATAAATTTACTGAGTAGTAGCAACGACAAAAGTAATTAGTGACTGTCGTTAATAATGGTTCAATTTGAATGGGAAAAAAATAAGCCAAAACCTACTTTAAATGACTAAAATAACGAAATACTGGCAAATACGAAAGCAGAAAAAAAAAGATAAATAGTAAGAAATGGAAAAAATAATAAAAAATAGGAAAAATATGTAAAAATAGGAAAAAACAAACATAGCTCGTCCAAATAAACTCCGTAGCAAAGCAAGGATATTCAGCTAATTTTAATATATAAGTGATAAGGATTAATACGATTTATGAATTATGAAAGATAAGTAATTAGTTTTTTTAGAAAATAAGTTTTTGACAGAATTAAATAGGTACTAAAAATGTTTAAATTGAGAAAAATTAATTATATAAATTTTCATCGAAAATAACCATTATTAAGAATTAAAAAAGTTTAATATAAATTTGTATTGAATCTACCGTGGTTCAAAGAACATAATGAAGAAGCCGACAACGTCTGGAACAATTTTCCATTTAAACGATTTAGCATTATCTGCCACAAATTAACTTTTACTTTTTGATCTATGGCCTCATCGTCATTAACCACAACTTTAATTACCAATTTTGAAACAGTGCTAACCACATTTAGCATAAAACACATTTTAACCTATCTCTTCCTAATTGCAAATTTTATTATGGATTTGATATTGTAATTATATAATTTTGTTCAATTAATTAACAACATATTGAACATTGTTTTTATTAGGTAATTTTATATTTTAATTAAATTGCCAAAAATAAACGGACTCATTTAAAGTTATCTGTTGGAACAATTTCCAATATTTAAACAAGCGTAAACGACTCATCTAGTTTGTTAGAACCAAAGTAATTACCTAATTGTGCGAAAAACAACTAGTAGCGTTTAATTTGGGGTAATCGTCTGAAGAAAGTTTAGAATAGAGAATGAGTTTTGTTAAATTATATCGATTTGTTTGAACCATTTCGAAATTCTATTTTAAGGTAGTGATGTTAACGAAGTTTGATATTTCTCGATTCCAATCAGCTAAGAGGTGAAACGTTTTAACTGTAGTCCGTGGGTCTGGTACGTAAATTTAATTAATTAAAATAAAAATAAAAGTATAATGTAATTTAATTGTCGAATGCAAATTAAATTTTGTTAATATAAGCAATAATTTAAATAATCTATGTTTGGTTTGAAAAAGAGAAATAGGGGAAGCCGGGGCAAAGTGGTCACAATGGGCATTGTGGTCACCCCTGTTTTTTCCATTCTTGATCTAAGGTAAGTCTCTTATTTATTTCAATGAATTGTCTTAAATATCCATGTTGCAGGAACTTGATAAATGCTTCAACATAGAATTTCGTAGGTCATAAACTATTATGAGTGAATGTAACTTTTTTTTTGTCAAACAATGTCATTCGGGCCAAACAGGTCACACTTTTCCCCATAAGGATATTTAGTACTCACACTGATAAAAATACCCGATCGGGGGGAAAAGAATGATTCTTTTAGATTTTTTTATCTTCTAGCGAAATAAAATTCTTTTAAGTACTTAGCTCTTAACTGAGAATCATTGTTGTTTTTATGATGAGTTTTATATTGTTTTGGTCCTAAACGCTTTTGATATCAAATTAATGACTTTGTCTGAAGTCTTGATTGGTTGACTCTTTTTTCATAATCCTAAATCTTCGACACAAGGACTCAAAGTTTTTGCTTATTCTTATAGGCGTTTTGTTCAAGACGCGAATAATATCGAGTATATCCGAATATGAACGAAATCGCGTTTGCCACTACCTATTGCGCAAGTCGTCCTTCATAGTGTTTTTATTGTTGTGGCGTTGAGGCTGTGTTCGTTGTGAATCTGCTGATGCGATATTATATTTTAATAATTAAGAATGAATGAACTAAGAGAGTTCGAGATTCTACTTCAAACCTGGCGTTTGAACCACATGAAAGAAACATTTCGCGGTAAGTGTAAGTACTCAATCAAGATTCTTAGCTCTAATATATTAATTCTTAGCTTTAATATATTAGTTTTGATTGGTTTCGTTGTGGTGATATACGGCAGACAATACAACACATACACACATACAAAAACGCCCGCAGATGATTTCTAATCCTGTATATTATATACTAGGTACTTATAGATATAGTAGACAAGTAATCGATACCATGTTGTTTATTGTGGTGTTAGCGACGCCATCATGGTGTATACCGTGGCCATATTCCATTTTTCATCAAGAAGCTCATATACATTCGCATGACAAAACCG
Organism: Neocrepidodera transversa; assembly: GCA_963243735.1. Lineage (NCBI taxonomy): Eukaryota > Metazoa > Arthropoda > Insecta > Coleoptera > Chrysomelidae > Neocrepidodera > Neocrepidodera transversa. The sequence continues at coordinate 9,766,751 of OY725347.1, forward strand.
ATTCTTTTGTGTGAATAATTAAAACATTTTGTCTTTTATCAATGTCGCTAGTGTTTAAACGTTAAAATGTATTCATTTAAGCCGTTTTTTAGCCACTACATTGGTTTAAAACATTTTTTAAACCGTGTTCAAACTGACGTCATTAATTAATAGACGGCTAAAATGCTGTTTTCAAAATGCAATCTGTCACCTGCCACATATCATGTGATGTGACGAAATAAATTTTCTAAATTGATAGGAGAAAGAAGTTGATTTTTAAAAAATGGATTTTGATTCTTTAATGATTGTTAATCAGATGCAGGAAGACAGCGGTTTTGATTAAAAATTGAAGTGATAAAACAATGAATAATTTTTTGAAATTCTTCTTTGCGATCCTGCTGTCCTTGTTTCCGAATATCCACTAATTCTCTTAGGACCTTGTTTTTTTCTATAGGTGGTTTAATTGACTTGTAACTGTTAAATCTACCTTCAGTTTCTTTTTCTGTTTTTTTTAATACTGATATTAGGTTGTTTTAATGTACTGCAACTGGGGATCTCCGAATTTTTTGACTCAATTGTTTTAACAACAAGAAGTGCATTGGCATTATGCTTGTCTCCAAATATATCATCTAATTCTTCATAATATGTTGGTTTTTTTATTGAACCAGCCTTTGTATTTTTATACTGTCATTGTATTTTATATACCCAGTTTACAAATTGGCAAATTTTCGTCTGGTTTTCTCTCTATCGACATTAAATCCTCTGTCCTTCAAATCCTTGCAAATTTGTTCCCAAATAATATTTTTTGTTTTTTTTTTGTCCATAAACTTAATTCTAATAGACATGCCGTTGCTTAACGATCCTTTTCCGTCGGATTTTTTTGGCTTTTCCAAAGTTCTATTGGAACCAACCATAGATAAAACAAAAATTCTCAAAACAAAACAGAACATACGAATCTCTTATAGTGTCAACTGCCAACCGTTATTGAACCATATGCCTCCGACTGGTTTAAATAATATAGCTTTGGTTTAAAATATTTCGTAATTGACGTCACCGTTGCATCGCTAAAATGTAAACGGTTTAAAAAAGTAGGAAATATTTTAAACCAATCCTTCGCTAAAAAATACCTTTAGCTACAATCCACCAACAATTTGCTCATTGATACTTGGGAGACAAGTAGGTATTTCATATTATAAGTTGTCAATCTAGGTCTAATTTGATTTGCCGTTCGTTAAGTTATGTACTGATTATTTTTTTGCTGTGATTTTTTGTACCTTTTTCACCAGCAAACCCGATTTTGTGTGAATTCTGCTTTTAATAAATGAGTTATTATTTGTTTCTGTAGGAACCTGCAAATACCTGCTCTAGAATGTACTTACAGACAAAACCACGCATCTGTGAACACAAAAAGTGGTGCTTACCATTGGCAAGTTCGCTTGTATAAAAACATGTATTACACCGTGTTTGCAGTAACATGGTTTTGCTCAAAGAAAAATTCTGAATGTAATGAATATTAACCAAAACCACAAGAATTTTGTTCCAAAGCCGTTTCAGATCTTTTTGAAAAAGAATCATTCCAAAATAAGGTGTACAAGTATCAGACTGTTTTGAAGAGGATGAAGGTTGAGATACAAATGCTGATTGGTAGGATGTAGAGGAGTTTGGTAGAGATAATGAAGGAGAAAAAGGAATGGAAGCATCACTAATCTCCCCATCAAACATTATTTCTACCTCCTGTTCATTTATCTCCTGCTGCACATATAACTCCTCAGGAGGTTAGGATACATTTTAGTCATCTCGATTAAAATTTCGTCAAGAGCCTTTTGCCTTTCATTCCTTTCATTGACTATAATCATGAGATTTTGGATCGAACATCTGCTTGTTTTATAATAAAAGTCCTATATATTAACACAAAATTAGCTTGTCTTTCATTTTAAATTGCACTATTTTAAAACAAACTCTTAACAGTTTGAACGAAAATCATTGTTTATTATGACAAAATCAAAGTTTTTTGGCTTTTGTCTCAAAGTTTTTCCAATATTGGATCAAAATGTCCATGCATTTTGCCCATATCAAATGCTAAGCGCCCTTGAGGCAGAGTCAAATTTCATTAAAGCAAGGAAACGTTTTTATCTGTGCACATTAGTGTTGTTTTTTATTTCAGGTGAATTTGGGAATGATTCGAAAAAGGCAACGATCTCCTACAAAGCAGACATGGAGTGCTACTCAGAGCTACAGAAGTAAAAATATTGGGACATATTTTAAGCTAGTAGAAACTACAGCGTACCACGTACTACACTTAAACGAAGTGTTTTAAATGTTAATAAAGATGCTGTAGGTGGAGCAAAGGTTCTATGGGTTTACCGGAAGAGATGTTAGGATACTGGCCTTCGAGTTGGCTGAGAAAAACAAACTAAGTCATCACTTTAATAAAATACTGTGAATGGCAGGTGAAGACTGGCTGGTTGGATTTCGCAAAAGGCAAACTCAGCAGTCAATTTCAATTGCAAGAGTTCAAGGTTTTAATAAAGTAATGGTTGTAGTGCTTAGGGATCGTCCAGCCTGTAATTTTTCATATAAAAAAACAAAAAATCTTCTGTACATTCGCTTTTTGAAGTTTCAGATCCCGGATACCGCTACAACTACTTCATGCGGTTTTTAATAGAATATTTATTATTTTTTTAGTTTCCGGTACGAGAAAAAAATTTCCATATAAATATTTTTTTTTCGTTCCTGTTATATCTGGCTGCTGCTGCCTTTGCATCGCTCATAACTGATATATTTACCATTTAGATAAATTAATATGTAGGCATTTTGTGGTTTGATTAGGTGTACTATAATTAATAATTCTATTTTTTTTTCAAAACAAAATCCCTTTATTTCTGTTCAAAAAGATATAAATAAAAGTTTTTAAGAGATTAATCGTTATGCAATGCATTGTCTAGTTATGGTAATAATTTCATGGTAGTTATTCTCAAGTCTCCAAGGTAGTTTAAGGCAACTACCCTAGAGGTATCAAAATTCTTTGCTTTGTTAATGGACCTGATGTATAAGAACCATTATCAACCACACAGACTATTTAATGAGCTGTTACAACTACTCAGGCTAAAAATAATAAGGTTCTTGCGTTGAAAAGAAAGCGGCAAGTTGGCGCTATATCATCAGCCTAGAGAGGTGTTCCATGCACTGCTGTTATTTGCATGACTGCAGCTGGAAATTTTGTGCGGCCTATGGTAATTTCTCCAAGAAAAATGATAAAATTTAAATTAACTGAAGGAACACAACTAGTTGCACATTTGCTTGTAGTGATTCTGGTTAGATAAAGTTACATATTTTTGAACAATAGTTTGATCACTTGATTAGTTTCTAGAAACCTCCAAAGGAAGACCGATTACTTCTAATATTCGATGGTCATAATACCCACACCAAAAATGTAGATATAATCAAGAAAGCACTAGAAAATAATGTGGAAATACTGTGTTGAAGAATTTAGTCGCCACAACACCACAACATTGTTGAAAACCGAAGGTTCTAAATTCCCAATTCAAGTGGAAATACTGTGTCTGCCTCCATATTTCAGCCACAAACTGCAGCTACTAGATGTATCGTTTAATTTTACTCTAAACATTCGCTGTGTTCGTTTTTTACATCTGCGATTGGAGCGATTTTTGGTCACGTGACTCTAGATCAGTCAGATTAAATTTAAAATAAAAAACACTTCAAATTTTTTCGGAGATTGACATTGACACTTGACAACCAAATTTTAATTAGGTTTTGTTTTGCTGCAAAATTTAGATTGCAAATGTGTTTTTTATTGTGTAATAATGAATTTCACACTAAAAGAGGCGATGCTGACTGTGATTCAAGGACATGAATTAATGTTCGATGATGGGGATGAGGAAGAAAAAGTGCACATTCTAAAAACTGCAAATTTTCTGGAATTTATTGTCCCCAATTTCCCGAATAGTCAGTTTAAGCAGCATTTTCGAATGTAGCCAGAAACATTCGAATTTTTTTTTCAGAAATTGCAGAGTACGAGTGAGAAACCTGTTTCATGTGGGCATCCCGAAATCTCCTCTTCAACCACTCTCTTAAAATCATCATCAGTTACTTGAAAGAAGTATTGTTTGTCATCTTGATCAATGAGTTCTAGCAAAGGCATTTTGTCAAAAAAAAACTAATAACTGTAGGCAGAAAATGTCCATTATTCTTCTTTCAGCAGCATAAAACGCAAATCAGCATAAAGTTTATAAACAAATATAACATATAAAACTTAACCTCAAATACATAGATTAATCGCTTACATCTAACAAAACGAGCCGATCAAACAGATTGGCCTCTGACTAGTCCGATTTTAATAAAAAACGCTCCAGATTTACGACCTCTAAATCTAGACTGAATTAACGAACGATCGCGAGCAGATTAGTCAGACGTAATAAATGAATACAGCCACTATTATAGCCAGAGTCTGCGACTAAATTCTGGGCGCGTTATTACGCAGTTTCAAGTTAAGCATCAACGCCAAAAACTGAAAACTAAACCGAGTTTGCTTCCTCATTGACGACAGACATGCCTTCATGTTGATGCTGAAACCGTCTCTTTGGAAATATTAAAGTGTTAGACCCAGATGAAAAAATAAACGCATGCTCTACGCAAAATGATACTTCTGCTAATGAGCAACATACTCCACAAAATCATATTTTGAATGTACAACCACGTTCATCAAAAACAATACTACTCTCTTTCCCAAGTATTTCTTTGTACTATAAAAATGATTGATAGTCACGATATCTATCCTAGGATTTTCAAAATATGCATTCCGACAACGTACCGCTGATGATTCGGAGTATATATCTTCAAAAACTCTTTCTATCTTTGATTTATGAGATTATTAACAAACTTGGTAGACCGGAATGAAACTAATAAAGTATCATTTAAATAGAATAATTGGTAAGGCCCATTTTCATTTGACGAATTTTACACATTTTTATGTCAAGTTGAATCAGCGTTAAATGCCATTAAGTCCTTTTGTCTTCAGATCCTAACGACTATCTTTCTCTCACTTCTTCACGATTCTATATGATTCATCATCAATGAAAACTGTAACATTTTTAAAGAAGATGCCCACAAAAAATAGAATCAAGAATTTTCTCACATTCCAAGGCTTGTAGCGCAATCTTTTTTTTTAATGGAGCAATTTTGAACTTTAGTTATATTTATTTTTATTTCAATTTATTATTGAGTACTTTTATCTCTTTAATCGTAAAATTTTAATTGATATAATTTAAAATATTTTAAATTTTTTAATTTATTTTTTTTATTATTATTATTTTATGTAAAACAAATATTCACTTTTATAAAATAATACAAACTTTACTTAAAATTTCTAAAAATAACCATTAACAAGCAAAGCAAAAATACCCCGTAACTAAAACGATTTTCTTATTAGTATCGATACTAGGAAAAGAATCTGGTAATCGATTTTAAACTGTGTCTAGACAAATGAAGTGAATCAAAAATCGAATCGAAAAATGTTATGATCTCTTGCGAAACTGTTTAGATTTCATCTAATTTTATTTTAATTTTATATTATGGTAAGTTCATACAAAATATATTATAAGCTGAATTGTTTTTCAAATTATTTTCAAATGGAATTAAATTTTATTCCAAAGAAATTTCTAACCTATTGATATGTTTAAATTTTTTTTATTTTTTATCTTGCTTTGTAACTTGTTCAATTTTACCTAGGAACAACTGGAAAAATTACTGAGGTGATCCACGGTAGAAAACCAAACATCCAAAACTCCAAAGTCGGCTTCTTCACAGGATTCCAATTTCTATCTGAGACACTTTTTATAAATTATTACATTAATTTTTTGCTAATGAATATTTGTTTTTCTTTTTAATGATTATTTATGTTTTTGTTTTAAAGGTTTTATTAATAATTTTTTAGGGTCGAAAATTTTTTACCTCAATCTTAAATATTTTTTTACCTAACAACTTCAACAAACCCTTAGCAACCAATCTAGCAACGGATGATCGAAAAATACTTGATGTGAAAAATAATAATTTTGACCAATGAACTCAATGGATTATTCTAATTTTGCTACTAAAAGTTGAGATTTTTGTTGCAAAAATAAATAATTTGAACCAGTTTACTTTATTTAACCATTGAATTTATCAAATGTAATTATTTTATAATTTATGACATTTATTATATTAAATTTCACACAGTACAACGTAAGTTATTTAATTTTAAACTTTTAACCAATCATGACAGATCAAAATTTGACATTTCATCTTTAAGGTAATATTATTTATATACAGAGTGTTCAAAAAAAATTTTTATTGTGGCTAGAATTTATTTTCATTTCATTATATTTAAAGAGTGTTCAGTAATTTTTTATCATGGTTAGAATTTATTTTCATTACAGTAAACTTACCTTTCCTTCTATAAAGAATGGTTCTAAATAAGGAGCTTCAGATTTTAAAAACAAAATACTCCGATGCATGTTTCTGTCTCTGTCTTAAAATAATTATTTTTTATTTATTTGCACCTATGTTGATTTTTATATTTTTTATCCTCCATTATGTTGTATGAAAAAAAATTAAATGGACAGGATTCGGTGGAGGGCTTAATGATTTGATTGTTACATACTTTGCTACGCTCAGTATAAAGTAGATGGTCGGAGATTTTTTTCTTTATTTTTTCCCCTACTAATTTTCCTCTATTTTTTAACTAATTTCTTTATGTTTCAAACTTATTTTCCCCATTTTTTTTGTTCTCTATATCGCAATATTCAGTTGGATTCTCGTTTCGCTGATTCATCGTTTAGCGTGCATTAAGAGGAGACTGAGACAGCGCCGGACTTAATAATTCGTTATAATAATGTTTCACTTCTTCAAAGTAGACATTTTTCGTACTTAAAAATGTAATAGAAAATTATTTAGACTGTAATTTTTATTCCGTTGAAAATGATTTTGAAATATTAAAATTCGATCCCCAGTTATTAATATTTTTTGCTATAGCATCCGTATCACACTGTATAAAAATTCTTTCTTTATTTATAAAATATGCTTTACATTTCCATTCAATGCAACTGAGAATATTTTGATTAAAACTCTTTCGTCCATAAATTATCCACACACTTCTTAAAACTTCTAAGACGATCAATTTTAAAATGGATGTTTAAGTTTTCCTTCGCGAAAGTTTTGAAGCGCTGAACACTTACAGGCTTTTCTCGAACGTATTATTAGAATAAGTAGTGGTTTTGTTTCTATCGATTTCAGGAGTAACTAATCTTCTAGTAAATAATATCGATCTAGGGCGGTAAATATTACCGGGCGTGTAAGCTTGAATTATTTAAGTGTACAGACCCGATTTAGTTATTTTATTGACTTTTATTAAATGTAATGTTCGTTAAAAAATAAAAATAACTAGAATTAAATATGTAATAACTTACTATGTTACGCTCATGCATATATACATTTTTCTATCGTAAAAATTACTTAAACGCAGATGGAATATTACTCCTAGTTAAAATTTTATTTATCAAATGACATAAAGCGTTAATTCTATGGTCGGATATCTTCTTGATAATTTCAGTTTTAATGCCATAATAATTTTATGGTTTTTTATTTTCTGCGGGATTTATTATTATGAGATTTCTGATTCGTCTGTAGATTGTAAAAATAAAGAAATTTCAGTAGTTTTAGCTTTAGATATTGTATATGTATACGTATACAATGTGTTCCAATTTAAACGAGAGTGTATTTGTGTTATTATCCCTCTAGCAGACGTGTGAAATAAAATTACACATATGCACGGATGAGGCCTCTCAGGACCAAAATAAAAAAATCGAAAAAAATAAAAACGGACTGAATTTTATCAAAATATATATTAGTTGTGTTTTTACTGGTAGCAGCGTTGGCCTTTTAAATATTTATCTTAATATTTAACATTTGTTACAAACAACAATATTAAAATCCCTGCACTTTTTAATTTTTTTGATTTTTACTTTTAGTAAAAAAAAGAAAAGGTATTATTAAAGTAAATATTCTAGTATAAAGACAAAATTTTAAATAAAATCTCGACATTAAATGCCCCTATGTCGGTTCTGCCAATATAAAGTCGAAATTCTAGATGTACGTTTCGGTAGAGCCAATTTAGCGTCTGCACAAAAAAAAATTTTTTTTTAAAATAAAAAAGAAGAAAATTTTTAGAAAAGAAGAAGAAACGCCAGCTTGAGAGAGAAGTGCGTCGCCGATAGTAGAGTGTAGAAGATCGTTTCTCTCTCAAGCAGTCTCGGATAGTCATAGGCGTCACAGCTGTAGGGAAATTTGTTTATTTTTATTTTTATATATTCAGTAGAAGATATATTGTAATAAAAATGTATAAATAGACAATGTTATGATATATGCATTTATCATTCGTAAAATAATTTTCAAAAATTAAAATCGCCTACGTATGCTTAACTTTCCTTTTTCTCTACGTTTCGATCTTGCATCTCTATTTGTCGGCAGGCTTTGTCTCTACAGGCCAAGATAGGACGTTGGCGATATAGGAGTGTTGCATATAAGTTTTTTCGGTGGTTATCATGTTAACTCAATCTTCTTCTTCTTTTTAAGACTGTTACTATGAAGGTCATGATTTGATCCATAATTCTTCTTTCCCAAAAGTGACAAGTAGATAAATATTCATAATTCTTCTTTCCCAAAAGTGACAAGTAGATAAATATTCGAAATGTCATGTCAGATTAAGACGACAAAAGAAAAGAAGAAAAGAAAAGTTAGAAAAAAAAATGTATCAGGTGCACTAGGGAACTAAAGCAGTGGACTAAAATGTCCATTACTGAGCGATGAATACACGACAAAAGGACGCGAAAAAAAGGACGCGGGAAAAAATGACGCGGGATAAAAGGACGCAGAATAATATAATAATACTAAAACTTTTCCCTCATTGGATCCATTTACTTGTGTATGTCATAGAAATTTCTATATTTCGCCTAATTTATCAGTTAAAGAAATACATTCAGATATAATAATAATAATAATAATAAATATCTTATAACTATCTTCTCTAACACTTACAGAAAAAAGATAGAGAGAAATAACTATCGTAGCACGGTTACTTATTTTGTGTTACGATGTTGCTTACGCAGGAAACTCATGAATTAAAAACTTCTTTCTTTGTAAAGATTTTTATACAAAAGTATTTTTAAAATAACATGTTATCGTATTGTGTGTATGTACAAAGTTGTTGATAATAATAATATTTTATTTCTTCTTCTATTGTTCTGTTTGCTTCTTGGTGTTCTAGATTATTTCTGAAAAAGAATATCAACGGTCTCCCACGGTAACTGAGACAAGGTTATAATCATGCTATTTGCATACACTTAAAACGTCAATTCTTAATCTGAATTTGAAAGGTGAAAAGATTGATAAATGAAATGATTGACAGATTTTTATAACCTAACAAATCCAATATGACAACATGTCAATATAACCAAAAAAACCAAAGGACAAATTTCAATATAACTAAACTCTGTCTGACAACTCATGTAGTGTTTATCTCTTACCATAAGCACTACAATAACCAATAAAATCCGTAGTAGTTTTTTAATAAATTATTAATAATAGAAGAAATTTTGGAAGGTGGTGCAAAACTTCCCAAGTGGACCAATATCGCCGGTTATTCCTAATCCACATGGCGGGCATCCCTTGTAGTAGGTCGGACATGACCTGCAGTAGTCGGTCGGCGGTGATTCCATAATATTTCCTCTAGTCTCTTTAGATATGTAGCGGGATCGTCAGTACCATCGGCAGTGATACGCCAGTCTCTCAACCAGCATTGCCAACATAATAATTATGAAAAGCTCCCCTGTTCTATTTAAAATGCTCCCATTTCACTCACACAAACACAAAATTCCTCACAAAATCCTCGCACATACACTTGCATCTCTGTTTCTAGGTTCGGTCTAGCACTTTCTCTAACATTCCCATTATACGATACTGTTTTGAGAGAGATAGTTTGACCGAAACGTCATTTCATCTCTTTCTTTCGAAAGAGCACAATTCTCACCGTGAGTATGTGTCAATGCAAAGGAGATCTTCAATCTTCATTGAGAATAGGCGTCGTTGCCAACTTTTCAAAAAAAATAGGAATTATAAACTTTAAATCGGAAATAGTTGAATTTAAGAGAAGAAGTAAACACATCCTATTTTGTACTTTTTGAGTTATTAAATAGAATGTAATCCACCACAAAATACATCAAAATCCTCTCACTTCTCTATTCTCGCATTTCGCTCCGGCTAGGACCTTAATCCTCACAATGTGAGAATTTTTAGTCGCATTGGTAACGCTGCTGTCAACGCACAAAGATTTACCTAACAGCTGTAATCAGGTGTGAATTTGTGCTTCTGCGCACTGAGATGTCTGTCTGGTTCGAAACTACTCGGAATGCTTCGTGGTTTGTCGTTCGGGGATGAAATTACGGCTTAGCCCTTTGCATCTTGAAAACGGCTACTCGGATTGGAAAACGGATATCGTCAATCAATTCTACGACCTCGTAAATCTATTAAACGAGGAGTCATTCGATATAATTTGTCAAAGATGATAGGTCGGATATTTCAACGGATTTAGCTATATTTCGGTCTCTGGACGTGTTTGGCAGCTATTAAGGCACTTTTTGAGCACAAATGGATAATCTGTCAAAATGACAGGTCAGCGATTTTGACGGATTTCGGTGTATTTTGGTCCTCTAGGATGATCGGTTAAAATTTTCTCCTCGGATTCGGTTTATTCCACAAGTTCGGTTGTCAGCGGTCTGGGTACACCATAAAAACGGTACCTGCTCGGGCGCCAAATTTGTAACGCTCTTTTGCGTCGTCAAGCGGTCTTTGGCGTCTTGGTCCCGTTTTTGGATTGCATCAGGCGCTGCTTTCCGTTTATAGTGTGAAGACCACTTGCACGGGCAGCTTCAGTGGAGAAAAATACTCCAGGGGTCGTTATAGCATCAACAAGACCCTTAGCGGCCAGAACGGAGGGCTTTACTTTTGGTACAATGGAACTTGGCTTGGCTCCCTTCAGCTAGACCTGTCTCTAAAGGTCTAGGGACTGTCACAACAACTAACTAGATCGTCTCTGATTGTGATATACCATAAGGTCGGCTAGGTATGCGAAACGAGTAGGTACGCGAGTGGCTCCATCTTTCGGCGGAGGTCGAATTGAATAATCGATTATACGTCAAGTAAGAGGGACAGTATAATATTATTTTCGTATTCTCGCGTGGTATTTTGTACGATTATATAACGAAATATAACTAAGTAGAAATTGCAACTGCTATTGGTTAAATTTACGATAAGTTAGATAATCGAAGGAACGTTGTTTTTCCCATAAGTTTAAGTTAATTCTGCTCCAGTGCCGATTTAATTTATATATTTTAATTATTACGGAAAAAAGTAACTTCGTTACAAAAATATAGAAAGAACTGAAAAATAATAAAAAATAGGAAAATGAAATAAAATATAAAAAAATATTTTGAACACAGAATAATTAAAACAGTACACTGACAATAAAATATAAGTAACAAGAAAACAAATACGAATAAAAATGATAGAATTAAAAAAATGCAATGTGAGAAATTTGCAAACTTACAAGAAAGCGAGAATGGAATAAACAACATAAAATATTTAAAACTTAAATTAAGAAGATATTACCAAAAAATTAAACTTTTTGGAACTAAACATTTTAAGTGTTCCTGTAAAAAAAATTCTTACCGTATTATTTCTGCTATTTTAACCTGTAATCATATTAATGAAAGAAAAGGCCAATTTGTATGTTCAAATGCGTAAAAAAATTTTTATGTAATGAGGGAAATATATATATATTTCCGAGTCATGTTTAATGTCGAGCTCTTTCGGCAACAAATGCCATCTTCAGGACAAAAAATAAACTTGAGTGAAGCAAAACAAATTAACAATTAATTAAACATGTATAAAAAAGGATGATGAGTTTTCATACAAACAAATAATCATCAAAGTTAGGTAAAAACTTTACCATGTTCATTTTAGCACGCCCAGGCCTGAAACTTGTCTTTATTAGAGACATCATCAAGATTTTTTTTAAATCTGGCAAATCGCATGGAAACAATTTTGTTAAAAAATTTTAAAAACTTCTGTAACTAATGCTGCATAAACAGATGTTGTCTCTAATAAAGACAAGTTTTAGGCCTGGGCCTGCTAAAATTAACATGGTAAAGTTTTTTTCCGTCGATCGTCCATTTATGATGTATTTTAACGCACTCAAAATCATTGATCTCATATAGATTTATATTGGCAGTGACATTTGAAATCAAGTAACTGTGTTAATACTATCTGTCATTGTATGTCATTATTGATTTTATTGTTATAATTTCGTAAAATTCTATATATGTTTTAAATCAGATATCTTTATTTTTGAAAATGGCCATTAAGAATCTCGAACATTAACGGGTTCGCTTCGCTCACGCGTTAAATTATCTCGATTGTTGATCGCCTTTATTAATGCACTTGTTCGTTAAATAACCATTAACGAACTTCGATGATTTTCCCACGTTAAATAAAAATTTCTTTACGCACTTGAACATACAAATTGGCCTTTTCTTTCATCAATTAATAAGTGTGTACGCACCAACATGTAATGTTCTGTTACCTGTTAATTTTTGTAATCATATGGTTTAAAAATTAGTGTCTCTTTTATATTAAACTCAAAACCAAATTGTGTTACTTTTGGAATTAAATATTTTGTCAATGACATGTTTTTTAATCCTAAAATTATTACTGCTCTCATAAAAAATCAATATGATTATTATTTATTGGATTTTAAAAATCGAATATGAGCTCTAAATTGAAGTAATTTTCCTTCAATTTAGAATAGCCGTCGGCACTTTACTATATTCATATTCAACCCTCAACGGACAGCTAATCTACAATGCTACATCGAAACTTGGCCGAGCCATTGTAATAAACGACTATCAATTTAGAAATAGCAACACCGAATATTCCCAACATTGGCCACATTTCTGCCTAACAATTCTCGGAATAATTTATTCAATTTCCATATCTTGGACAAACTCTGTTTCTCAGAGGCTCGCATCTTTGTCCGTATTGCTACGTAAACAAAGTTTCGGTCCAGTAGGAATACATGAAGCTGCCACCTAAAGCACAATTGTGGCTCATTTGAAATTTGATTTAGCACTAAAATACAGAGAAAGCTCTTTGGGAGTTTGGTCAAAGAGTACGTACGGTGTATTTGTTAACGATCTCAAGTGTGAAAGTATACCGAGAGAACGGATGTAAAAATTGCATTTTAGAGAACAACGTAACATAGACGAATTTTAATATATAATTTAATTATCTATAACTTTTATCTAATTATGCATATTTTATCATCCAGAGGGTATGAAAGGCTATTCGGCCTTTTTTGCAGATTTTCACTACAATTTATGTAGGATTTTTTACCTTTTTTAAATTTTGAGGACAAACAATGCATTTTAGTGAAAAATGTTTAATTGAAAAGTCCTCTAACGGCGAAACTGCAGAGAATTCTGGAAAAATTATGACACCAAATCTAGCACCATCAACCTTTAGGCATTTTTATTCAGAATTTGTTTCTAAAAACAGTTTTTTTTTAATAAAATCAAATTTAAGGCTAACTTTTAATAACAAAAATTTGCATTGCGGTAGAGCCCCCTTAAAACCAGATATAGAACAACGATGTTGTTATCAAACCCAAGAAAAACGATAAATATTTATGAAGTGGCCTTATTTGCTAACGAGACTTTTCTTAATGCATTTTCAGCGGCGAACATAACAAAGGCATTTTTGACCAACGGAAATATCTTTTCGAAGGACGATTTTTTGTCTTCATATGTATCAGATCGGCCGAATCCAAGCAATTTACAAGAGGTCAAAGCTATTGCTCAGCCACCAACGTCCACTGCTTAAATACATACAACTGCCCTATCCTAGGGTACCTCTAAAAAAACATCCAGCGAGGCCTTCGTAAGGGAAAATGGCAGTAATCACTGCCACACCAGAAAAAAGATAAACTTTTAGAAGAAAAAGAAGTGGCAACAAAAAAGGTCAAATTGAAACCTGTCAGAGACTACAAGAAAACGAATAAAACCCTCATTAAGGAGTCATCAAATTCAGAAGAGTCAAGTGCAATAAAACCCTCATCAAGTTCAGAAAAGTCGAGTTCAATAATAGTCAACAGTCTTATGATGAAGTTCCGCCAAGTCAACAGTTTCAAACTCCAAAATCAAAACCCAACAATGAACAAAACGAATTCATGCCAAATGAAAACAAAGAATTCAACAATTAAACCAAAGTCGACAATAAATCAATCAAGATAATTATGTATGTTGCAAGGAAGCATATCAGTGTAGCAAGACAATGTTCCATATGGTCCTCATGGTCACATGAAACTTGTAGTCTTCAGGGTATTCGACATTTTTATTGTAATAACTGTTCCTAAGATAGTTTCTGTTTAAATAAAAGTTGTTTTTGAAGCAAATAATGTATTTTAATGAGTAGATAAGCTAAGTGCAAGCTGGAACAGTGGTCCTCCGCCGGTGTCGCGGGGACCGGGGAAAGTATGAAAAGGGATATCTCCATTATTAGTAGTCAGATTTAATTGGGACAAATGGCATTGTATTGTAAATGTGACGTAGAATAAATAGGTAAACAAAAATCATGCGCAGAAGCAAAGACTAAGTGGCCTTAAGGCAAAACTTCGTTATTATTGGTCTAAATTGCACGAGAAAAAAAGTCGGTATATTTGAAATATGACGCGGGATATATATTTAAATAAAAATCTTGTCAGGCACCAAAGACCAAAGGGCATTAGTCTCTATCTCCGTTATTAGTAGTCAGATTTAAACAGGACAAACGGCATTGGATTTAGGACATCTCATGGCATATATATAAAAAAATATAAATAATATGAATGACACATGGACATTAGCGTCTAACTTGGGTATTAACAGTCTGATTTAGGTGGGACAAACGATATTTTAATTGGGACACCTTATAGATTCAATACGTAAAGAAAAATTTAAAGCAGTTTCTGAGTGTCATATTTTTGACATTTGATCATTCAGAAATACTTTTAATTTAGTAAATAAACCAATTTTAAACCTTTAAATATTTTACTGTGAATAATTATTGTATAGTATAGCAAATTAATTCTTTTTATTTAATAACTTTTAAAAATTTTATAATATATAATATTTTCAAGGAATGTTACGATATTTTCTTATCTTATTGATGACAAGGAACGCATGATCAGCTAAATAATGAACGTAAATGTTTTTAAATGCTTCAAGGTAATCTCATACCATAAACTTGCCTATTTTTTTTGTTCTTTTTTACAAGAATATTGATAGAGCTTTCTGCTTATGAATTTTTAAATAATTTCATAATAAAATTTTAATTCAGTTTTTTTTTAATAAAGTGTCCACTTTATAGCGATTCTCCCCTACATGTTTCATTTATGAAAATGAATTATTGATAAAAAAAACAATCCCATACTGGTGAAGTGTCTCATGGTATAAAAGACTAATTTTAATTACCAGAATCCACTACAACATATTCTCCGGTTAAAATCTCTTTCAACTCCCTTTAATTTTTGAATCGTAAGCCCTAAAAGAATGAAAATTGGTATAAGTGAAACAAAGCATAGAAATAATTTTTTAGTAAGTAAGTATTAATATAGAAAAGACGGAATATACTTTAAGTGCTGGTGCTATCGTTGATGATTTGACTACACGATTCTCAAATTAAGCCCCATTAAATACCCATTATCATTATATTTTTTTCAACCTCACTGATTTCCTTGTAAATCTATTTGGATAAAGTTATATTTTTCTTCACTCTAGCATTTTCATTTTAATATTAATAAATCGTTATATACATAATTCAAATTTCAAAATGTTTTAATTGTTGCCACTCAGTATATTAAAATTTGGTTATACCATCAAACCGAAACAAAAACTTTTCTAATTCTAATTTTAAATATTAAAAAATATATTTACATTATTCAGAAACTTATTTCATTAGACAAAGATCTTGTTTAATTTGAATAAGAAAAAAGTTTAACCAATTAAAAAAAAAACGTTATCTAACCTTTTAACTTTTAATATCCGGAAAGCGAGTTCGTAAACATTTTTATGAATCTTTTTAAATGAAAACACACAAAATTAAAAAAGATAAATATTTAGGAAGTTTCGATTGAAATTATGTTAAAAATTTATTTTTATAAAAATAAACTATGAAACACAGAAAATTATATATAACATAAATGATAGTATACAATTTTTTTCCAATTCATAAAATAGAAAAAAAAAACGAAAATAAAGGGAAAAAAAATCGGAAAAATTGGAAAAAAATTGAAACCGCATCATTTGCGACTACTTTAAGACTCGTTGAATTTGTTTTTCTTCTTTATCTGATTATCAGTTCTTGTTACCACTCTTGAACAAAAACGTAATTTACGAAATTTTAAATGTTTTTTGAGTAATGGAATCTAAACCATGAACTAGTCGGTTTATACAGCGTGTTTCAAAAGTCTGGAAACGGTCCTGCGTGTTTCAAAAAATACTAAAGATAAATTGTCCCAATTCGGGATTTAGGTCTTTTTTCACATTGTCATCCGCTTAAAATTCAAAAACATTCATTTGTTTTTGTTGTAGCCGGCCATCTTGAATTTGTTTAAAAGCAATCAGATTTGATAATTTATTAAAAAAAAATTTGTTTGAGTTTTGGGTCCTCATTATTCACATCATTTCAGAATTCAAACTCAAAATTTTACAAGAAAAAACATTTTTCCGAAAATGCAAAGTATATCACTAAATTCATTTTTTCGTGCTCTTTGTAAATACAGAAACTATTTTAGAAAAATTTGTTTTTGGGTCGAAATATTTTATAATATTTTTTTAATCCGGACCTGGATTTCTTTTATTGTAAATTTATTTATCGATTGGGCACTTTAAACAAAATATGCAGGTCAAATTTCATTAAAATATACAGTGTGGTTAGAAAGTTATGAACCATGCAAGAAATTGGCAAAATATGTAAAACACCCTGTATCTTGGTTATTAAAGCAGTTAGACCCATTAAGTATGGGCTTTTTGAGGTCGCCTAGGTGTCCCCTATCTGCAGTTAACGTATGTCACTTTCTCAATGAAACACCCTGTATAAGTACTTACCGATTTAACCTTCATATTTACTTTTTTTTCTTCATCAAAATTAAATTGTCTTTGGACGTCAATTTCTATAACCTTTTAACTACAAGTATATTTTTGTCAATCTGTAATGCTCAGTAACACAATTGAAATAATATTCTTTGCATTATACGCACTGCGTGTTACATTTTTTTTTCTGTGCCACCCTGTATTTTCATTATTCCTCTGCTCGGTATATTTTAATTTCTATTACGTTTTATATCCCTTTTTAATTTCCTCACGTCGTGTCCTTTCTCAAGATCTCTCTCTTCTCTTGGTATGATTACAAAATGTCTTTCCCATGTTAACAATTCTCTCTCTTTGTCTCTTCAGTCAGAACAATTGACTTTTATTTTGTCTGTGTCGCTTATTGAAAATTTATTTTCTTCTCCTTGATATATCGGGTAAGTTTTTATTATATTATATTATATTTTCACTTGTGTTCCCTGTTATCATTATTAATTATTTCGACGCTTTATCTTTTATTTGCTGTTAATTTTAATTTTTCTTTTTATGCCGGTATATATTTTTTATATTTACTTAAAAGTTCATATATTATCTTTTATAATATAAATTATCTGGTGATTATGATGCTCTTTCAGTCTCAATTACAAAAAGAGAATCTATTTTTAATTTGTTTTTACAGATTATCGTAAAATTTAATTTACTTTGATTATTTTTATATTTCATAATTTGATCTAAAAATTCATGTATTTCATATTAATATTATCATTGTTTTATTTTTTTATGAAAACAGAGACCACGAAATCTGGTAATTTATAAGATTTTTGTTTTATATTTACTTTATGTGTATGTTTTTTGGACTGAACGTTTTTTTTTGGAACGAGTCTGTGGAAACGAGTCTTCTTTTCTTAATGGATCAGGAACTCGAAGAGAAGAACAAAACGAAGCCCAGTTAAATTTTCCCAACAAATAGAATAAAAAGTCTCTGAAGGATTATTAGCTAAAGTTTCTTCTTTGTTTTTCAATTGTTTCTAAATACATCAAAAAAATCAATTGGACTGGCGTGCAATTTTTTTTTATTTAATATTCTAATGTTTGATATATTTCAAATTCTATTTGTGGAACGAACCCATAATAAAAAGAATTGAGCTTAAATCACATTTATTACTAAATCATTTTTATCAAATAAATATAAAATAACGTTTCATGTGTAGAAGCCTTAAAATTATCACAATATTTTTAACACACAGTACATCGTCAGCAATCGAACAAGAAATAACATTTTACAAGATTTTTCAAAAATATCTGATTTATATTAGTGAATCTTTTTTCTCTATCTGATTTCTTTCCCCAAGGAGCCGCTCCTGGAAAAACATTATACCATTTTCTCATCTCCCCAACGTGTAATCGAAATTCACTTCTAAACATCGAACATCTGTGTCCGCTTTGACAAGATTAAATAACACACTCACACAGTACAAACTCTCCAATTTCAATTTTTGATGATAAATTTACAAAAAAAAAAAAAAGGGAAAAAAAAGAAAAAATCGCATTCGCCTCACAGCACACACGTAGCCAGGGTATATTTTAACATAATATTTTCAAATCATGCATATTCATTAGAGACTCACTCCTTCCATTCGTTCATTTAGGTCACTTGATGTACTATTATAAAGTGTGGACGTTTTTACGAACTCTTTGAAATCTTATATGAATTGGTAATCAGGGGTTCGCCCCTGAGGCTGAAAGTCATATACTATTTTTTTTTACGTTAATAGGGAGTGCTTTCAATTCAAGTAAAAGGAAAATACACTGAATGAGGTTAAATTATAAAGAAAAAAGTAACTGTTTTTATATCATAACTGTGTTAACGCTACACACTTTTTTCAATTACCATCGCTTACAAATTTCATTTAACGACCAAATTTAATTTTTTTTAGATCATTATGAGTAATTTAATAAAATTACATAAAATCGCATATTTTAGTTGCTATATTAGGCGAGATTTCGTCCAAAACGGATAATTATGTTTTGTGGTGCTGTACCTTAATCTGTGAAGAAAAAACTGGACTAGAGGGTAGGATTACTTAACATTAAATAATGTATTACAATACAAGCATATTTTCCTTAGGTAAATCTCTAAATGGCAACCAAACGGCACAAAAACTTATGTGGTATGACAGGATTTGAAAAAATTATTTAATTTTTAAGGAAATAACAAAGTCATGTACTACAAATTTAATAACAGAAAGTTTTAGCAGGCAACTAGTTTCGGTCACTGACCATCATCAGGCCTAAAGATACAAACGTTTATTATTAAATTTGTATTACCTGACTTTGTGCTTTATTTCCTTAAAACTTTGGACCACATTTGAGTTATGGATAAACTTTGGAATTTATTATTTTATTTGTTTAGCATGATGCTGCACAGAATTTTTTGCAAATTATTTATGTAACTCCAGTACACTGCGGAAACTTACAACGTATCTTTTTTCTAAGTAAATCAGCCAGTGGCTGACCTGATCCTGCCTTAGTGCCAATGTATGAACATGTTACGCATTTATCAAATCTATGCCCCCATGCGTCGATTGTACTGTCCAACAATATTTATTTTTTATATCTCACTTGCTTAATTTTTTTTTAAATTGCCAAATACTAATTCAACCAGGACTGATCATCTTAGATATGACATCTGACATGATGTCCTCTTTATATTTAAATTTTCTTATCAAATGCTCCAAATTTTGTATTCATATAATATAAAAATATACTATGAATACAAAATTTTATTTAAATGTTCTAATTTCTCACATCGTACTCCCTTAAATTGTTGATTTTTCCTTTAAAATTCAAATAATAACCATTAACATATAACATCCTATCTTTTAACATTCAAACTTCAACATTTAACATTCATAACTTTTAACATTTAAACTTTAACATTTAACATTCATAACTTTTAACATTTAAACTTTAATGTTTAACTTTCATATCTATACAAATCCTGTATATTGTATATCCCCCGTATATTTTTATTTTCTAGATATTTTAATTTATAACTATTTACTCCATTTTCATTCTCTATCACATCAGGACCTTCAAATGAAAATTGTAATTTCCCACAAATTTTCTTTTTTTGTCACCCTTAATGCTCGAACCATAACTAAATCTCCTTTTTTAAATTTAATTAGTCTTTTAATTTTTTTATTCATTCTACTTATATATTTTTTTGGATTCTTTTCTAATCTCATGTTTACTTTTTCCAAAATATTTTCATATTGCCTTTCATTCATTGTTTTCCATTTTCTCTGAGGGTTTTCTACTTTCATTAAATATACTGGACTCTCACATGTAATACTATTTGAAATATTATTTAAATAAAACGCCTTAATTTAACTTCTCTTGGTTTTCAAAATTTTAATATAATTTTTTTACAATTCCACCCATTTAGTTTTAGTTCTACTTCTTAAATTTCACTTTTCACTGTATCTTTTATGCATTTTTTGATTCCATAGGGTATAATTACTCATTTTCTTTACCTTTAAATTTTTCAAAATTTTATATTCATTCTTTATTTATTCTTTACATTTCTTGTTTCCATTAATATTTAGACATTCTGTATTTTTCCGTTGTCTGTTTTTATTTTTATTTTCTTTTAAAACACTTACTTTAAATTCAACAGTCCTCGATGTTAAATCTTGTTCTAATCTGTATTCTTTTTTATCTTCCTTCTTTTACTTTATCTTTTCTTCTACTTTATTAATTTTTTCTTTAAATTCGTTGTCTTGAAATTTTACCAATTTTTCATCCTGTGTTATTTTACATTTTATTATATTTTCTATTACTTCTATCCTAAGTTCTTTTTTAGTCTCTTCAATTTTTTTATTAGTATATAATTCATCAATTTTCTGTATTATTTTATTTTTTTTTTGTTTCAATTCTTTTGTTATCTCTCCAATCTTCTTTCCCAACTTTTTTACCATATCATGCATTTCTTTCTTCATTTTCTTACTATTCTGATCCAATTTGTTATCCATTTTGTTGCTTATTTGTTTTAGTATTTCATTCATCTGAATTATCATTTGTTTTAGTACATCCATTACATTTTCTTGTTCTTCCTGTTTCTTTTGTTTTTCTTGTACCTGCCCCGGATTCAGATTTTTAGATAATAAATACCGGGTGTTCCATATCAGTATATTGGCCTTATCGTTACGTCTGACTTGAGCCTTGACCAATTCAACCTTTCTATCTTTCCACATGATGTCATTAACATCTAAAGTAGCTAGGGTACCACTATAGCCCACTTCTTTAGCCCACTTTTTGGCGGGAGAGAGAGAGAGGGGCTGATGGCGGGAAGCGAGATGGGCAGAGACGGACAAATGACACATGGACAAATGGCATATGACGCGTTGGAAAATAAATGGAGAAATAAAAATGAAGAGGGTCTTGAACGCTTACACTGTTTGTAATGCCTATCTAACATATGAATCGAGTACTGTACTATTACTTACACGCTATTGTGAAATATGTCAAAATATGATATTTAGTTTATACATAATTAGTAATATTTTATTTCTCTGTAATTTATATTGAATTTGCTTGTAATAATATCTCTGTAATAATCTCTCAGTACTTTAGATTATTAATTATGTTGAATTTTGTTTTTAATAATCTCTCTGTACTTTATATTGTAATAATACATTTTTAACTAACATGCTGTGTTTGGTTTTACCTTTTAGTTTATCAATAGTTTAAATGTGTGTGTGATTCTTTGAATTTTATAATAATATATTTTATTTAGTTCATCACTCCGGTGGATCTGCCAGACGTGACGGACCTGAAGACCGGTTAAATCGTACTTTAGGTCTGTCAGGCCCTTCTGCTCAGGCAGCACTCTCTCGTGGTGCTTTAGAGAAGCTAGCGCCTCGTTCGTTCATTCTCCTGTCCGTCTGTCATTTATCCATCTGTAAACCTGTCGCTTGTCCAACTGCCAGTTATCTGTCATTTGTCAATTGTCATCTGTCAATAGTCATCTGTCATTTGTCCATCTATCATTTGTCCGTCTCTGTCTATCTCTGCTTCTCGCCATCAGCTCCCTCTTTCTCCCGCTTAAAGTGGGCTGAAAAAGTGGGCTATAGTAGTGCCCTATCTACTATCTATATCAGCCATATATACAATGAAAAATCCGCGTTCCTTTTTCATCACTTCCTTGTCGACGGGCAGTTTGCAATCGGTAATTCGATTGCGTCGTAATGTCTTCTTTAGCTAAGTACTACTAAAGGCAGGGAAGTAAAGTAATTATCAAAATAAAGTTGATGATTCATACTGTCTTCGTACGCCTCATGAAAATATTTGTCTTTATATGTTTCATGCTGGTTCTCTTATGATTGCAAAATATTTCAAAATTGTCGAATATTTATATTATAAAAAAAAAATGTTTCAGGTCGTCCATCGCAACTACAAAACTGCACGCTGATCAATCAAACTTCAAATTCCCTCCAAGTGGACTGCATGGAAGGATTCGATGGAGGTCTACCCCAAAGTTTTTTAATGGAAATACTAGAACTGCCCAATCTTCGACCAAGGATTAATTTGACCACTTACAGAACACCACCAAGCTTCACTGCAAACGGTTTGGATGCAGGTTCAAGTTACAGAATTATTCTGTACGCCGAAAATGCAAAAGGAAGAAGCGACCCGACTATTATTGATCCCGTCACGTTTAAGGGTGTCGCTAAACTACAGGGTGAGTAGTAAAATTATATTAAATTTTTTGTTCCTAATTGTTAGGTATTGTATATTTTATTTGTTTTTAAAGAGCATTAAAATGTTTTAATTAGCAAATAACTAATATTAAACGAATAATTAAGCCGATGGCCATCATCAGGCCTACAATACAAATTGGAATACAACAATACATACTTAAAAAAGGTTACACATAATGTTAAAATTTGGTATGAAAAATGAATATTGTAAAATTAAGTATAAAAATTATAATGTTGAAAACTTTTAAAAAACCAATAACCCCAAGCCCCCTAAACTAGAGGGTCACAAAAACCTTTATGGTAACATCAAAGTGCATAATATGATGCACTACTGAAGAAAAATTAAGTTTTTAAAATAAAATTTTAAGTCGCAACTACCATGCGGTAGATAAAAGGTGACAGTTGACAGACAAGCAAAACTAAAATAATTTGACATAAAGAACAGAACCAATAGGGAACGGAGCAACAGACCACAAGTGGAAAACCAAAATATTAGAGGCAAATTTATAGATTAATTAAAACTGATATTAATTTTAATTATTAAATTAATTATACAATGTATTAAACTAGTATCAAACATGTAACGATAGGTTATTTCTTCTTCTTTTTCAATTTGATCTCGTATTTTATTAAGTTCTACTAGTGGTCTGTTACCTTCTTTCCTGTCATTGTCTGTCACGTCAAATTCATTTTTCATCGAGCTGTCACTTGTCAAAATTGTCACTTAATCTAGTTGCCGCATGGTGATTAAGACGCAATTTAAATTTCAAATCTTTAATTCAACTGTAATTGCATCACTTTGATATTAATTGGCGTTTATTTTGTATCCTCCAATATGGAGGCATCAAAAATTCATATAATTTTTCTTTAATTTCAATTCAAAAATATTTTTACGAATTTATAACGTAAAAAAATGACTTGACTGTATACAAAATACTAGGCGCATTTAAAACTTTTTTTATATTTTTAATATTCCGTTTTATATTTAAATAGTTTGAAAAACAAAAGATGGATGATATTGACCTTAAATTTATATTCTTCTTCGGCTGATAATATTTTTTCGCGGTATTCGCTCTTCGCCTCAATCTCATTCTAATTCCGTCTTATAAAATAAGCCAAAACTTTTTGCGATGAGGTCAGAAAATTTGAATTAAAAACCAAAACCGGAGCGTAATAATTTTCACTCCTTTGCCACTTCCAACGTCATTTTTTCTCTCCTTTCTCATTTATTATAATATTTTTTGGTACGATGGCCTGTTCCTTTCTGTCATCGAAATTTCCATACTTTATACTGAGTCATGTATAATTCATTCCAGTCGCCGATTTCTTCCTCTTCTTCGTTTTTTCCTCATCTTTTCATAGAAACCTTTATATTTGGACCAACAAAGAATTTCATGGAATATTAAAGTCGCCCTTTTTGATTGTTATGTCAACGATAGAATAAAGAGAAAGTTGTTCTTTATGTATCAGCTTTCGGCGCGCGGATTTTTATATTTTTCTTAGAGAACACAAATTGCTTATAAAAATTTGGTTTCGGAGAAGAAAAAGACTACAATAAATTACATAATTTAATAGGTTAACAAAGGAAGTAATATGAGGAAATTTTTTAATTTATAATCAAATTTGTTTTTTATATACATAATGTTCCGAAAAAAATATACTAGAAAAAGCATGAAAGAATTGGGGTTTTAAACAATAATGAATGAAAATTTGAGTATTTTTTTTAAGATTTTTTATAATTATTTTTTAAATATGTGAGTGTGTAAGAATAATGAAAAAAGTTACTAAAAAAAAAATAACTGTACACAGGAAAATATATGTCTGCAAATAAAATAAGAAATTGGGATATCTTATTTCAATTTATTGTATTTTAAATTCATCCGAATCGAACACAACAAAACACATTAAGTATTCAAATAGTTTTCCCCTCAGTCGATAGAAACGAAAACTTTGCAAACTTTCGAACAAAATCGAGTTTGCAACTGGGACGACATCTTCGACCGCAACAGTATACAATATGCGGTCAAGTGCAGATTGTCTTGTGACAGTGCCATAAGGCAGACACCGGCCTTCGCCCCGGATCTGTTCAAAGCCAAAAAAGTCCTGGATAGTTTGTGAGTTTGTCGCAAATACGCCGAAGGACTTTTGAGAGACCTCCACAGAGGGAGTTTTGAGGCCCCGTCGAGATCCGAAGAATTACCCTTGGGGAAACGAGAGAGATAGAAAGAGAGAAAGAGGTATACGATGCGGCCAAAAGGGTGTCGAGAAAATGGGAAAAAAATTAGTTGATGGATGTAAGCGCCGTACAGTTTATTTAAATAATGATTTTGGTTGGTGAATGGATATGAAATATTTATACGATGCTTTTTAAAAATACTCTAAATTGCTGGAAAGTTAATAAAAATTATGTAACGCTTTTTATAGAGCAATCAAAAATAAAAAAATCTGGATAATTTTTTATGAGACTCTGAAGGGGTGATTTCAGGTCTTAATATAGTTCTATGGAAGAGAAAGTATTGTGAATGAACAAAAAATATAATGGCATTTTCTTTTGTTCATGGAGTTTTTCTCTTTCATTATGTGGAACATTTCTAGGAATTGTCTCTTATAGGAGTTACGTTCAGTTGAGAGAATCTGAGCTTGATCGAAAGCTATTGGGTGATCTTTTGAGATAACATGATCTGCTAAGGCGCATGTTCTTTTTAACTTTTTGATATCACTCCTATGAGAGGTAATTCTTCCAGAAAGGTTCCTACATGTTTGGCCAATGTATTTCAAATTACATGATTGACAAGGAAGGCAGTAGACTACATTTGACCTTTGCAAAGTGTCAACAGGATGTTTCATTTTAGAATATAGGAGAGAAAGAGATTTGACATGTTTTTGTGCAAATTTAAAATTACAATATTTGAAAATGTTAGAGAATCTAGGAGTAAGTTCTTCTATGAAGGGGAGGGTTCTGTAGGAGAGATCGCCTTGACGGACAGAAGGAGTTGGGCGATTTTAATTTTGACTTAAAGTAGATGTAGTTGAGATGTGAAAATTATTGAAAAGTAATTTGTTGACTAAGTTCCGGGGATAGGAATTTTGTAAAAGGATTGTTCGAAGTTGATTTAGGCCTTCTTGTCTATAGGAGGGGTGTGAGAGTTTCTCGACTCTGGTTTTAAGAGCGGTGATGAGGTTGATTTTCATCCTAACAGGATGGTATGAATTAAAATTTATAAATCTGTTGCTACACATTGGTGTCCTGTACCAAGATGTGCACAAGGGTTCTCTGTGTAGAACTATATCCAGGAATGGAAGACATCTGTGAAATTCCAATTCTATAGTAAATTGCAGATTCGCCGAATACCTCTTCATAAAAGGAATCGGGAAGGGATTAAATTTAAGGATTGTTGAACTAAGTCATCCAAAATATAATTTATTAAAATAGGAGAAATTTTTGATCCCATGGGGGTACCAAAAATTTGTTTGAAAAAAACTCCCTCAAAAACTAAATAGTTTGAGTCAAAAATGAAATGTAAAATTTTACTAAAATTGTCGCTAGGAGCGATGGAATTATAAGACCCAAGTTTTTTGGCTTCATTTTCTGTGAAAACACGTTCTTTGACAAAGTTAGAAATCAAGGTGTTAGATTTCTGTTGGAGAGTGGAAGTGGGATCACGAGGGATCTTTTTGTAATACTTTGTGTCCTTCAATAATTCAAAAGACAGTTACATTTCCTTTGTCACTGTTGACTAAGCAAAATTCCGGGTTATTTTTTAGGAAAATTTTATTTTTATTAAAAAGAATGTTGAGAATTTGTAAATTTATGTAAACAATTAGTGATAATATTAGTATATTGAGCACGAAAAAGATCTTTTTTTGTTATCGTCAAACTGTGAGATAATAAGCTCAAGATCACCTAATAAACTAGGTATATTCAAATCTTTTAACGATGGTGGTATGACGAATTTAGGGCCTAAGCTTGACTTTGTAAGCAAAGAGTTTTCTTTTGTGTACGTCTATGTTGACCACATCCTCAAAACTAAGCATTTTTCCTCAAAAAAATATATCTAGAATGGATTGTCTAAAAAAATCCTGGCCAGACTATAATTAATTAAAGTTTGAAAAATGTATTTTTATTAAAGATTGCACTCAATGAGTTTAACGAATAAATACAGGGTGTCCCAGTTGAAACTGACACATTTTAAGCGTAATTATTGACTAAACGAAATAAGATAGAAATGTGCGGTTTTCACCAATGAGTTTCTAATTTCAAAAAGTTTTTTTCCAATCGTATTAAAAAAATTTCCCAGTTATACAGGGCGAGTTAAAAAAATTGCCCATTTTCAACTAAACATTACTTGACTTATTTAAATAGAACACCCTGTATATTTTTACACCATTCGAAAGCTGAGTTCTTTAGCTGTTTAAAAATGTTAACATGTGTGATTTAATTGTCACAAATAAATAAGATACGCGAGTTTTTGTGAGTGCGTGCATTCTCTTTATTTTCAATATCACCACTAGCTTTTTCTGCTTTTTTAAATTTTTTGTCATTAATACACTGAAATAATAAGTACAGCTTTAAAAAAAATTGTATTTATTGCTAACTTAAACATTATGGCGTTAATTAAGAAAAAATAATAATGGCAACTAAATTTTATAGAAATTGTTGAATGTGACGTCCTTCTTCTTCTATACATCTTTCAAATCTAACTTGTAAGTTCAAAAAAGAATTTTATAGCATTTCTTGTGGAATTCCATCAATAACATTTCTGATGTTAGTTTTTAACTCATGGATGTTTTGAGGAATAGGGTTATGACACCTATCCTTAACATAACCCCGCACAAAAAGATCAGGTACAGTCAAATCCGGAGAATTAGGCGCCCATCCGATCGGTCCATCTCTTCCTATCCATTTCATCCCAAATACCCTACTCACAGATTCTCTTGCTACTAAAGAAAAATGACAAGGTGCACCGTCCTGCTGAAAATATACCTCCTCAATGATACCTTCTTGTTGCAGTTGTGGATAAAAAATGTTTTCTAGCATATCTGTATATACGACACCATTAATTGTTTTTTCAAGAAAGAAGAAAGGCCCATAAATTTTGTTTTTGGAAACAGCACACCAGATATTTACTTTTGGACTATCTCGCTCATATTCGTGAAAAGTTCTAGGATTCTCACTACCCCAGATACGGCAGTTATGTCTGTTCAACTTTTCCATATTAATATCAGGTTCTGTTCTAAACAGATCTTGTAAAGTTTCACACATAATTAGTCTATTCTGAAAGTCTATCTCTTTAATTTTTTGAAACGTTTGTATCTTGTAAGGAGTTAATTTTAAAACTTTTAAACATCTTTGTACTTCACTTTTAGATACATTTATTAAATTTGCTATTTTTATAACAGAAATTTCATTATTATTTTCAATTAAGATTTCATTTATAGTTAAGAGACGATCGAGATAATTTGGATTATTTTGATTCTTAAATACCTTCTTTTTCTCAAGTGAACCATTTTCTTCGAATATCTGATACCATTTTAATACGGAATTTCTAGACGGAGGACGTTTTCCAAATTGTACTCGGAATCTTCGTTTTGTCATTATATTATCGAGGGAGTTATTGTAAAAATTAATACTGCAGCTGCTTTTTCTTGATTTGTGTAAATCATTATTGCAAAATACCAGTTTACAAGTAGATTGTTTAATTTTTATTGTCAAACAAACTCATTTGACAGATAACTTCATAAACACGTGATTTTCACAGCACACGTGTTTAATCTCCTTTCAGTTTAAAATTTCTTATAGTGGTGATATTGAAAATAAAGAGAATGCACGCACTCACAAAAACTCGCGTATCTTATTTATTTGTGACAATTAAATTACACGTGTTAACATTTTTAAAAAGCTAAAGAACTCAGCTTTCGAATGGTGTAAAAATATACAGGGTGTTCCATTTAAATAAGTCAAGTAATGTTCAGTTGAAAATGGGTAATTTTTTTAACTCGCCCTGTATAACTGGGAAATTTTTTTTATATGATTGGGAAAAAACTTTTTGAAATTTGAAACTCATTGGTGAAAACCGCACATTTCTATCTTATTTCGTTTAGTCAATAATTACGCTTAAAATGTATCAGTTTCAACTGGGACACCCTGTATAATACCACAAGAAAGTACGAATACCCATAGAATATACAAACGTTGGGTTGTTTATTTTTTCCGGACGTTATTACTGGGTTAGCAGGTATAAACAGGTAGATCGATAATAGTTATTTTCACCTATTTAATTAATAAATGAATCTTATATAAAAATGAGCGCTATTTAAGTGCGAATACGATGATATTAGGGTTGTAGTCTATAAAAAATCTGGCCAGAATAACGGTGGAGAAGTGAAAATTTTATACGAGTGGAAACTTGTGACAAAGAGGTCCGAGCTAAAGATTCTGTGCGTAAGAAGAGGTAATTACTTAGAAAATAAAAAAATAATATTCAATATTAAAGGGCTAATTTTTTTTCTGGAAAAAGTGAAAAATTTAGAAAAAAGGTATTTTTTCAAAAATAGTGCAAAATTTAGAAAAAATGGATATTTTTTAAGAAGTGTTTATTTAGAAATAAATCGGTTATTTTTTTTGTGCAATATTTAGAAAAAAGTGCTAAATTTAGAAAAAAGAGGGTATTTTTTTGAAAAAATAGCCAAATTGTAATAAAAGGGGTAATTTTTAAAAAAAAAAGTGAAAATGAGAATAAAATGGATGTTTGAGTTAAAAAAGGAAAAACAAAGAAAAATTTGTGGAGGTAATTTTTCTTTGGAAAAACTGAAAAAATGATGTAAGTGTAAAAATTGAAAAAAAAATGAAGAAGTAGAAGGAAGGAAAAGAGAAAAAATGTACCTAAAAAGTGAGAAAATTAAGGAAAAAAAAGGTAACAATGACCGATTTTGATATTATCTGATCTGTGTGGAAAAAGTGCAAAATTTAGAAAAAATGGTATTTTTTTGAAAAAAGTGCAAAATTTAGAGAAAAAAATGGGTATTTTCAAAAGCGCAAAATTTAGAATAAAGGTGTTAGTGCCAAATTTTGAGAAAAAATAGGTATTTTTTCGAAAAAAGTGCAATATGTAGAGAAATGGGTATTTTTCAAAAAGTGCAAAATTTAGAAAAAAAGGTGTTATTTTTTTTATATAAAATTTAGAAAGAAGTGCAAAATTTAAGAAAAAGGGAAATTTTTTGAAAAATGCAAAATTGAGAAAAAAGGATGTTTGAATTAAAAAAGGAAAAACATGTAAGTATAAAAATTAAAAAAAAAGAATTAGAAAGGAAGAAATATTTTATCGAAAAGAGGAAAATGTACTTAAAAGTGAGAAAATTAAGGATGAAAATTAAGCTGATCTGTGTTCAAAAAGTGCAAAATTTAGAAAATATGGGTATTTTTTCGAAAAAAGTGCAAAATTTAGAGAAAAAATGGGTATTTTCAAAAGCGCAAAATTTAGAAAAAAGATGTTATTTTTTTTAATAAAAAATTTAGAAATTGTGCAAAATTTTAAGAAAACAAAATGGTAATTTTTTGAAAAAAAAAAGCAAAATTGTAATAAAATGAGTAATTTTTTAGAAAAATGCGAAATTGAGAAAAAATGGATGTTTGAGTTAAAAACGGAAAAACATGAAGAAAATTTGTAGGAGTAATTTTTTTTTGGAAAAAGTGAAAAATGATGTGGGGGTATAATAAGTGAAAAAAATTTTTGCAGTAGTTAAAATGCGCCTAAAAAAGGAAATCCAACGATATACTTTTATTTTTTGCGCAGACGATTTTACTTGTCATAAATTACTACTTTTTAGAATTTTTTGGTAACCACTGGACAACAGGTTTTGATTAATTTTGTTGAATATTCTTGGTCTTAATAAAATGACATTTAAAGATTTTCTAATAATTTTGAGGTTATTTTTCATGACTTGACAGACGTTCTCTATCCATTCAAGTAGTATTTATAGGACTAGAATACACTTTGGACTTGTCCCCAAACGTACTAATCTACAGGATTAAATTCTGGAGATCGCGCAGGCCAATGGGTAGAACCACCTCTGCTTATGCACTTATTTGGAAAGTTTTCATTTAAAAATTTCCTCGCAACCAGCATATAATACGAGGAAGCCCCATCATATTGTAAGTATTCAACTTGTCCAGTGGTTACCACAAAAATTAAAAGTACATCATTGGTTTTACTGTTTTAAGCTTTTTTAAACCACAGCAAAAAATTGGAAAAAATTCAAATATACACGGTGTTTTCTAGCAGACTGTATTTATAAATTTTTAGTAGAGCGGCCCTGGAATTTCTTTATCGTTAATCCATCAATCGATTTATCAGGATAGAGTGAGTATATGTACCAAGTATAAAATATATACAGGGTGGTTTAAAAGTTATGAATCAAGAAAGAAATGGACAAAATGAATAAATCGCCCTGTATATTGGTTATAAAGAGCGATAAACCCGACATATGGGATTTTTTTAAATTACCTTGGTGTCTCTTATGCACAGTTAAAATTTTGATGTTTCCCAATGGAACACCCTGTATATGTACCAATAAATTAATTAAAATTATATTAAGTGTTATTGCTTTATATTAATTTTTTATAATAACCTCCAACCTTTATATTCTTTTTGTATTTAAGAAACAGATGAATATAACTAGCGATTTGTTTCATTTTTTAAATATATCATGATAATTTGAAGTCTCGCTAATCGTTAACAAAACAATACGGCTCACTCGTAATGCTTTTTCCATTGTTTCGAAACTTTTATTCTTCCCAATTCCAACGGAGCCGAACAATTGTCGTCTCATTTTTTTTTTCTGTTTTTTGTTATGAGGACTAATGTACGTAAGTGGTCGACAAATTCCGCACATAATCATTAGCAAAATTCCCAATAAAAAACATCCGTTTCGTGACCCAGAGCTTTTCGAAAGAGAACAATGCATTTCTTTGTACAGTCCGGATGCGAAATTAAAAAAACCTGTGCAACGCCATATTTCACTTGAAGTGGCGTGAAGCCCAAATATTCCTCGTCGAATGACTGCGATTCGCAAAAGCCTTATGTCGCATTTTCCATAGACGCACCATGAAACTAAATAAAATTGAACCTTACAAATTTTTAATATCTTAATAGATGATTTAAATATAATAAATACCCAATTTTTAAATATCATACTTAATTAATTTTTTTTTTTCAAAAAAAACATAATAACCTTCAGTTTTTACCTTCGGTATTTAATTTTTTAAGTAGCTAAGCAAAGAGAAGGTACTTACTGAATTTACAATATCCGTCTGTCAGTCCGTCCGTCCGTCTGTCCCAACTAAGTCAACTACAATCGCCTATCTGTCCAATCTGTCTGTATTTGAGCTGCTTGGATGCTGTTAGCTTGATGATGTCAAATTATTCGAAAAAACATGTTGTTTTCACATTAACGAGAATAAAACAACATCCTTAGAAATGGGGAAAGATGCAGGAAGGAATTTAAGAGGATTGAAGATTAAAACTAATGCAAGGAGTACCGTTCTGAAATATAAATAGTTTTGAATATCTGGGAGTAACAGTTACCAGTAAAGGTGAGAAAGAACAAGAAATTGAGTATATCGAAAGAATAGAGCTCTTAGAAATATACTGAAGTCGAAAAAGGTCTCAAGAGCAGCAAAACTAAAGTTATATCGAACGACAATTCAATCTACAGTATTGTATATGAGATTTATATGTAGGAACGACGAGGAAAATTTTTAAAAGAGTGAGAGTAGAAGGGAATAAATGGAGATTAGCCAAATAGTCAGAGTAAAAATATTACGCTGGTTATAATATGTGGGGACAAATCTAAATCATAGATGGGCCCCCAGGTAGCACAGTGAAATGACATACTAATGACATCTTATTTAATTCATTATTGGTTCGTTACGTCCGCACCAACAATGAGACCTAAAAATGATATCATATTTCAAGTAACGTCTTCCAGTGAAGGTCATAATGAGGTCTCTGAAGAGAATCCGTGATTACAAAAATCTGGGGTTCTCCTGTTAACAATTTGCGCACAACGATTAAGTGCCGGTTTTATATCAAAAACTCTAATCAAAATATCCACCGACGTATATAAAGTGAAACTGACATTTCCGTTCCCTTCCTTATTTTTTACATCTTGAAATAAGTTTGAATCTGTTACATAATCCCGCGCTAGCAGTTGATTGGTTTGAACAAGGAATTTCATCTCCCTGCATATGTACCTTGGACATTGTTGCCAATACTGAAAATTTTTTCACAGTAATGAGGAATTCAAAATTACTTACAGAGGAAACTAATGAATTTTGATGAGTCGTCTTGTCATAAATCACAATGTCGAACGCCAATTTGTCAAAAATCATGATTTATTTCTGTCTGGAAGTGTAAATGTTCTCGAAAATTAAAAGAAAAGAGGGCTAAAAATATACGTGTTTCCAAGAATATTTTTTTGTAGGTAGTTTTTGTGGTAGTCAAATATCCTTTGTTTAATTTTGTTTAGTAAAATTATCATTACAAACAGCTTGTCAATCGATCAGCCCTTAAAAAGTTATTAATATCCTTCAGAAATTTTGTTGAAATAAAATAATTTTTCACTCAGCCTGGCAACTCTTAGCGCTTAGGTTCGCTCCGCGTTAGTCAGACACAGAACAGAACTTCATAACTGAATTTTGTTTTGGCTATGCGATTGTTTTGACGATTATGTGCTGTTGTGCTAGTTGTTTTAGTTTGTTAGGTGAATTATTGGTCATACGGGTAATGTTCTATTTGGTTCACGCTGTTTCACATTTCCTATGTACTCGTAGAGTTGTCCAAGAAGGACAAAGGAGGTGTTGCCATTGTGCCAAGAAGGCACGAAGTGTGGTGGCCGCCATTAAAGGACCAAAAAAGTTTTGACAAATATATAAATACCGATGCTGAGGGAGGATTGGAAGGTTTATACGATCACTCGATGCTTGTATAAAACAGATTTTGTATGTATTTAAATAATAAATTTAATAATGTATTCCAGTTTATTTTATGTTACTTCCCTAAAACTACCAATTTCCTTTAGGGACTGTGGAAGTCGTGACGTCATTTATTGGTCATTTAACTGACGTCTTCTAATGATTTTATAGGTCATTTTTTAGACGTAGAATGACGTCCTGCTGATGACGTATTATGGCTATGACATTTTGACGTCTTTGCAGAGTCTCCGAGACGTCATTTTTTGACCAAATTAGGACGTCATTTTTACGTTACTGTGCTACCTGGGAAAGGATGCTTGATAAGGGGGTTAAGGAGAAATAAAAAGAGGATGACCTCGTAAAAAGTTGTTAGAGGCATTTAAAGAGGACTTAAGGAAGGTGGGAATCTATAATTAGAAAAAAACTTCGATGGTTAGTAACAAGTGGAGAAAGATAGTTGGAAAATTCAGCTTTATCACCATTTTTAAATATATATGATATATTATGGCATCTCCCGAACCTTTTGGCATTTCATACTGCTCCCAGATTGTTTTCACTAGATTGGCTATTTCTGCAATCAATAACTAATACCTAATAACCTCATCTGGTATACACTTACTCCCTGCACTTTTATTGTTTTTCATGCTTATTATTGCTTCTCTTACGCTGTAGGCGTTTCTACCCTTTGGTTCTGTCCCATACCTTGAAGGTCTTCCTCTAGATCATAATTTTTATCCTCGGCCACTCCTTTGTTGAGCAATACTTTGAAGTGTTTCTCCCACCTTTCCGGATTTGCTTTTCTATCCCTTATAAATTGACCTTCTTTGCTCATATAATATTTTAGTCCTTTTTCTTATATGTTTTTCCTACTTGATAATTTTTATATCTTTATTTATAAAGTGTTTTACTATCCCAGGCAACACAAACGGCTCCTAAAGATAGCTCGTTGAGCTCATTTTAAGAGATTGTGACAACCTTTGTAACTTCTCTGTGAGGTTGTCGAGAGCTCTATATTTCCTAAAATGTCCGCCGCCGAGATATTCTCAGCGAGGACTTAGCGATATCCCACTTGGAAATTCTGGAACAACACACTCTGAAGAGTTGTCTGCGAAATCTTGCACTTTGGAAAATTCTCGTTTACTACGCATGTCTAGGGATGGTTGATAAAATATGTTTCATGGATTAGTTCCAAACTAGTCTGGTCCAGCGTAATACCTAGTCCAATGGATCAGTTCCAGTTCCTAGTTCGGTTCGCTATTGAGCGATACTCGAACTCGATTATATAAACCGATATTCGATTTCTTTACACATTGGCGCTGGCGGACTGAAGTGGTAATTGGGAGTCACCTCAGTTTACACCACAGCGCAGTCTCACAAAATATTTTTTCAATTCTCGGTTTGGTTCTGGACTAGAACTCGTATATGTTTCAACATCGTTTGATATCAGTTCCACTAGTCCAAGTTACCGAACCTGTTCCAAAGGATCAATTCCAGTATCAAATAGCCATCCCTACTCATGTCGAGGTCGCATAAAAGCTAGCTGTATGACATTGTATATAGACTATATACAATGTGTGTTATAATTGCAGGCAGTGCCTTTAGTGAGTTCTGTGGAAAATTTACGTCATCTGCTTTTGTTGAGATCTATTTGAGGTCGCTTTTTAATATTAGTATACGATGCTTCTAGCGTGGTCTTCACGAGTAAGAATTTGCGTTGACAGTTGTACAAGATATTCTTATATACATCCCACACAGTGCTTTTGGTGAGCAATATATTCTACATCTACTCACACCATGACTATCCTGACTGTCATTTTAATTGTTAAATACCAAGACATTAGAACTGATCGAAGACCATTATAATTTTGAAAAAGGATAGAATTCACACCATGACTATCCTGACTGACATTTTAATTGTTAAATACCAAGACGTTAGATAATATTTAAGTAAAGGGTGAAATTTTTCTTCATGAACTTACTTCGATAGAAATTAAAATTGACGTGCGAGCGATTTTTTGAAAATTTATTCATAGACGAGTTAGGAATAACTTTAGGAACTCGCAGAGAGAATATCTTATTTTGGTTACATTCGGGATAACTTTAGGTACTCTCAATAAGAATTTCTTATTTAGGTGATGTTCAGGATATCTTTAGGAACTTGCAATAAGATGGAACGTAGAAAATGGAATGTGAGATCTCCAAGATTTCTCCTGGGGACACTAGTGAGAATTTTGATTAGTTACAGCACATAACGATCACTGAGACCTCGCAATAGGAGTTCGCATAAGATCCTAATTATAACTTCTCAAAGATATGGAGGAGAGGTCTGTGTTACGTGGGATTTTTGTAACTTCGTGTCCATTTCTTACCGTTTTTTGTTTCTACATACATTTTTGACGTTTTTTGTTTCTGTCTTTTATTATTTTCATTTTAATTAACCAACAGTTTTTGTCGGGCTAAGTTAATGCATGTTTGTAGTCATCATCAATTCTTTTTTCGTATCCGAGTCGCTTGTGTGCTACTTCTTTCATTACTTTTTCTATTTCCTGCCGCTCCGATTCGATACTTTTGTATATTTGCCCATTCAATAACTTAACTGACATTTCTCTTTGAAATTCTTGCTCAAGATCCTTATCGTTCAGTTTGGTAACATTATACGCTTTAATTATATTTGTCCGTGCCTATTTTCATGGAATTTAGCTATATATGTATATAACAAAATAATTATGATTTTAATACTTTCCTAGTTGTGTTTGGAAACTAAAAATAACTTTATAACATAAAATTTCCTAAAAGTTACGGTTTAGTTAACATTTGAAACATTATCGAAATCAAAAGGGTAAATACCAATATACCCACAAATCCCAAGCAAATGATTTTTATACAAAAAAAAAACCGAAATGCCAGTATATCCCTGCATCAAAATTCATTTTCAATTTAAATCCACCACCGTCATGTCCCCTGCGGCAAAATCCTCGTAGCACCATTGGAGTTTCTATAAATCGGCGGACAGCAGATAAAAAACGGTTCCCCTGCTGATGTCGCCCATTTTTTTTTCTCGTATAAAAATGCGACTGATAAAAACGCCATGATTAATTCTTGTGTGAGTCGGACGTTTACTTTTCACTTTGTTGTTTCACTCTATTTTTTACCCTCTGTTATTTCTATCTGTTCGGATATTGAAATGTAACATTCTCTTTCGACTGGTGCGCGTTTTCACAATATTTATGTTGAATGAAAAAAAAAATTAGTTGAAAATGCAGAAAAGTTACAGGTACTAATATATCCAGTTGAATATAAGTAATAACTCCATTTCTTATCATAATAATAGTTAATTTGCAGTGAAAAGATTTATCTTATACAGAATATCCATTTAGTTATATTCATACTATACAGGGTGATTCATTGGGAAATAAGTATACAATAGAGGCAGATAGGGATATTAGATGGTTCTAAATGACATATATTTAATTTCTTCAATTATTCCTTACTTAAGAAATACACTGTATATTTTTTCATATTTACTACATATATTTTTTGTCGAGTATGTTGCTGAATACTGTATAAATTAAAGTTAAAATATAGGTAGAGACTTAAAAAAAATTGATTCGCTTGAAAACAATACCTTGTATATCAGAATTTTCTTGGCATATTCGAAAAGAATAAAAAAGAGCAAAGTTACATACAGTATCTTTGGATAATACAGTGGTATAAAATTTAAAAAAATAAATTTCTTTACCGTTTCCAGTTTTAATCAATAAAATCCTCAACCTTTTTATATTCTCTTAAATTATAGATTACAATCTTAATGAAACAGATCCGTATTTGAAACAAAATAATAATTTCAATGATTTACTTACAAAGACCCTGTATGTGTAGCGAAATTATGATAATATTGTGTTAAATTTTAAACAAGTATAAAAAAACATTCGCATCCAGAAAAAAACTATTTTTTTGAGCAAATTATTATAGATATATTAAAAGAAAAGTACTAGAAACCAAAAATTTAAAATATAATATTAAAAAAATTGAAAACTATAACAATTGCTTAAAGTGGTCACCATTTTGCTCAAAACATAGTTTTAAACAAGTTCATGTCTACTATTTACTTCATTGTGTTACTTTTTTTTCTGTGCCACCCTGTATTTTCATTATTCCTCTGCTGAGTATATCTTAATTTCAGACTCGTTTGACATACCTTCTTAATTTCCTCGCGTCGTGTCCCTTCTCAAGATCTCCCTCTTGTCTTGGTATGACTATAAAATATCTTTCCCATGTTAATAATGATCTACTCTTTGCCTCTTCAGTCAGAACAATTGACTTTTATTTTGTCTGTCTCGCTTATTGACAATTTCTTTTCTTCCTCTTGGTATATAGCGTAATTTTGTATCACATTATACAGAGTGTCCCAAATAAGAGTGATCGATTTTAAATGTAAATGCACAACGTATTAATTGCTATAAATAAATCGTGTTTTCACTAATTGTTTTCTTTGACCCAAAAGTTTTTTCTGAAGTTTGTTTACAATTTATCCCGTCAATACAGGTTGATCTACTAATTTTGGTCAAAATAAATGGGAAAAATATGTATTATTTTAAATGAAACACTCTGTATATTTTGATGGCATTTAAAAAAGCGATTCATCATCTTTCAAAAAATGTATGGTTTGATATCTTTTGCTTTCAACAAAGATATTCGAAATTTCAAGAAACACTGCATTTTTCCTTATGGAAAAAGGACATAAATTAAAAATTTTACAAAAAATTTATTCAGAAATGAAAAATAACATTAAGGACTTTATCGAAAATATTCTGACAGCTATATTAGAAAAATCGTTTGAAAATTTAAAATTAAAAAAATGAACAAAATGTCAAAAATTTGCAAAAATTCGCAAAAAACTCAGAGAACTGCAAAAAAAAGCCCAAAAAAAAATCTGAAGAAATGGCAAATAATCGGAAAAAATCGCAAAAATAGTAGAAAATCGCAAATAATCGGAAAAAATAAAAAAAAAACACGAAACATTTGAAAGTTATTATAAAATGGCAAAAGATCAGAAAAAAATTGGAGAATAACAAAAAAAAGAAAAGAAAAAATTGCAAAATATCGCAAAAATGTCAAAAAACCCGCAAAAATAGCAAAAAACTGCAAAAAAACCCAAAAAAATCTCAAAAAATGGCACATAATCGGAAAAAATCGCACAAAATGGCTGAAAATCGCAAATAATCTGAAAAATAAAAAAAAAAACAGGAAATATTTGAAAACAATTAAAAAATGGCAAAAAATCTAAAAAAATTAGAGAAGAAAAACGAAGAGTTAAGAAAAATTGCAAAATATCGCAAAATATCCGCAAAAACTCGCGAAAACCACAAAAATTGCAAATAATTAGGAAACAAAAAACAATCGGAAAAAATTAAAATATACAGAAACAACGAAAAAATCGCAAAAAAATTGCAAAAAACCGCAAATAAACCGAAAAAAAGAAAAACAGAAAAAAAAGTTGAAAGAGAAAATCAGGAAACAATTGGGAAAAATTGAAATATCGAAAACACAAAAAATGTCAAAAAAATTCCAAAAAATCACAATAAAATCGTACAAAATTTCAAAAATTGCATAAACTGCAAACAATCGAAAATAATTGGGAAACAACAAACAATCGGAAAAAATTAAACTATACAGAAACAACGAAAAAATTGCAAAAAAAACGCAAAAAAAACCGAAAAAAATGGAAAGTAACGGAAAAAAAATTTGGAAGAAAAAATCATGAAACACTGGGAAAAATTGAAAAATCGAAAACACAAAAAATGGCAAAAAACATTGCAAAAAAATTGAAAAATCGAAAACACAAAAAATGGCAAAAAATATTGCAAAAAAATTGAAAAATCGAAAACACAAAAAATGGTAAAAAAATTACAAAAAAACGCAAAAAAAACGAAACAAATGGAAAGTATCAAAAAAAAAAATTGAAAGAAAAATCATGAAACATTGGGAAAAATTGAAAAATCTAAAACATAAAAAATCACAAAAAAATCTTACCAAAAAAATTTCATAAATTGCAAAAATCGCAAAAACTCGAAATAAAGTGGCAAAAATTGCAAAAAATACAAAAAAGAGAGTAGGCACATACAGAATTTTAGTAACTTTTGCATTATTTATTACCATTAATTACATTATTAGTTTTATTAAATGTTTGTGATATTTAGTTGCTATTACTTTTCGAAATATTAGACGTTTAGTCTATAAAATATCAATTTTTATAGTAACAAAAAATAATTATGAAGTAAGGGGAATCTTCATCCAAGAAGAACCTTTTTATAGATTCTGTAACGAGCCGGACGAATCAGCCTCTTAAGGTGTGTTTCCACCAAAAAACAATTACAAGCAAACATTGGCAAATATTTGTGAACGTTTGAAAACGTTTGGAAATGTTTATTCGGTTCTGTTTGTCTAGTTAAAAAAAAAAACAAGAATTCGCGAATAACAGTTTGTTTGCGAACACTTGTCAATGATCCATTCTCATTGTACTGCTAAAAAGTAAATAAGCTACTGAAAATACGTTTGAACTAAACGCGCACAAACAACAAATATCTTTGAGGTACCGACAGCAGCCGGAACGCCGCTATTCGTTTGCAACTGCTCGCATATGTTTGCAAACATTATTAAGTTCGTCTACACCAGGTCTATAAATTTGTTTGCAAACATTGCTGATTATTCGCAAACATTTGCAAACGTTTTGCGCGCTTGGTGGAAATGCACCTTTACATGATATTCGAATATGAAGGACCGAATCAAACCAGCCAACCTACCAAAGGGAATGTTATAAATTAATTATTTCCACATACTGCGCAATATTATTATACTATATTTTTGTATTTAAAGGTAGACTAAAAAAAGTCATACTTACAGGGTGATCCCACTTGTAAGATGACTAAATCCACAACAGATGCCAAATAACAGAAACTAGGTACATAATTACCTACTTACTTATTCTATAATATTACAAACAACTGCAAATGATAATTCTGATAAAACTCAATGGCAAATACCTTCATTTATTGTGAATGATAAAGTAATCCAGAGATAAAAAAATCAACAAGGTATAATATTTAAGTTTTAAACTGAATGCTACTTTAGCAGTTTTTTAAATCACGGTTTCCTTTCTTAACCAAGGAAGATTTTATATTATTATTTGAACAACCCATGGCCTGATATTATAAAAACCCAATTAATTAACCATATCGAAACGTAAGATTTTTTTATTATAAAATAAGTAAGTAGGTAATTATGTACCTAGTTTCTATTGTCTGTTGTGGATTTGTCGATTTAGTCATCTTACAAGTGGGATCGTATGACTTTTTTTAGTCTACATTTAAATACAAACATAGTACCACAATATTGCGCAGTATGTGGAAATAATTAATTATAAAAATTGATATTTTATAGACTAAACGTCTAATATTTCGAAAAGTAGCCATAAGATATAATTTTACCGTTAGGCATTTTGAAAGAGAAGATCAAGATGTATCCTTTATCAAATATTCGGAAACTTTGACGGAGATTTTTTTTTAATCTTATTTTGTCCTATATTTGTTATGTAAAAATACAGATTTTATCCAAAAAAGGTCTGTGACAGCTTGAATCACCCTGTAACTGTAAATATTTTTATTTTGATCATTAAGTATGTATTTTGGCTTCATATATCAGCCAAAAACATTCAAAAGGGACTTTTTGGTACGCATTTTAAAAAATTTGGGATATTGAACTTCAACGCCCTGTATATCAAAAACTAGCCATTGGATGGAGACTTTTGATCAGGACATCAAATACTACATATTAATTTGACGTTGTTCCCGTTTCCATAAGAAAAGTGCGTGGTCCTTTACTTTTTTACTCCATGAAATATTGTCATATTCTTTTATAAATTTAAAATTATTAACTGGAAATCAAGAAAAAGCCGTTGAGTGCGACCCTGTACCCAATAAATCAATCATCAAGCTTGCTTTCAAAAATGGAACAATTAGCGATAATCTCCCTAAATACGTCTGTTAAAAAAATATCCCTTTGTGTGTTTAATTCTCGGCGTATACACAGAACGACGAAAAACCCGAAGCCTCAATTTGCCCTTTGTACAAATAAAGCAACCAAAACTGGTTAAATGGAGGAACCGCGTGCCTAAGGAATTGAATTTCCAACTAGAACGTTCTCTCTTTTGAAACATCCGCGTTCGCGTTCCCGTTTCCCGGTCCTACAAAGGGAAAATTCGTATGGAGAGCACAAAGGCAATATAACCTAATTCTTTCTAGTTCACTAATTAATCCCAATAAATGAACTTGTAGTCTTCTCCCTCAGGAGCTCACGTTACGTAGACGTATTTATATAGAGTAACGAGTACCACTTTATGATTGGGAAACCTACAAGTTTACTGTTAATCTAATTTTAGAAATAATACAACCC
The DNA here is from genome assembly GCA_963243735.1 of Neocrepidodera transversa. Taxonomy (NCBI): domain Eukaryota; kingdom Metazoa; phylum Arthropoda; class Insecta; order Coleoptera; family Chrysomelidae; genus Neocrepidodera; species Neocrepidodera transversa. Next base: position 9,809,146 of record OY725347.1, read on the forward strand.
TTAGTTAATTTATCTTGTATAATTTACATAATTTACATATTATATTAACTTTTTAGTTAAATATATATCTAGCGTTTACATAGTGACGAATTATGCTAAAACAAAACAAAATCCGTAATATTTGATTGAATGAAATATGAATAAAACTTGCGAAATTGTAACAACAGAAGAACTAAAGATCGTACAGAGAATTATATTTTTAACATATAAAACTAATTCTAATTTTGAGTATATTACTCAATTGTTAAGTACTTCATAATTCTATCTAGTTTCAAGCACATGAGAAAAATCCTAATAGATAAAGAGAACCGGATAGGAAAAGAGGGCAACATTGGTCATGACCTTTATGTTGTACCTGTAAACAAACCATTATTTGGATCTAAGAGTTCTTCATGTTGTGACTATCAGTGGGAGTTAAAGACTAGACTGAATCTGAAAATCAGACCAAAATCAGACTTTAATAAATTAAAAATAAGTGACTGAGGATGGTGTACACACTAGATATCAGGTGAAGAGTGAAAATTAGAGATCCTTCGTGAGATGAACCATTTAAACTGTAATTACAACCCTTTATTTAAAACATTATGGGAATCTCAATAACTTAATTAAACGTTATTGACACAACAGTTAATCATTAGTTCAGTGTTAATCAAGTTCTTGTTTTAACATTTATTATTAGTTTAAAAACATCTTATAGATTTATATTCACTTTTCACTATTAGTCTATTGTTAATTTTCTACTTTGCATAATATGTATTTTTTTGCTAACTGGCATTCATCCGAGTTAACGTATTTGTCCCTTATTGACCTGAACTCTTCATCATATTCACCGTGGGTGCCCAGTTTAAGAATTGGTACCACAGCGAACACTGTGTCGTAAAAGGCGGCTATAGGCTCTCCTTTGTTGCTGCCTAGTGTGGGACTAGGTAGTAATTTGTCTTTTCTATACTTTTCACGTTTCAAAACAATCTAATTCTTTTCTTATCTATTTTCCAATTTACCCTTCATCCTTCGACTGGTTGCCATGTTTTATCTTGGTCTAGTCATGTTTATTTGTTTCTTCTAGCTTCTGACCTAGTTTTTCTAACGCCAGAGCCCTTCACTCTACTCTACAAAAAAAATTCGGTTTACAGTTTAGTTTCCCAACCAACTATGCTTGGTTCCTTAGGACCGCTGTATGATCATATCCCTAGTTACTAAGCATAGCCCTTTTCCCTTTTTAATTACACTTATAAATGATGATCAGTTCAGCTCGGTTTGGTGCAGTTCGGAACTCTGATGAACGCCCTCTCGTTCCCTGTCACTTGTCAACGTCAGCCAAATTTCAGTTGTCACTAATATTCTATTGTCCCCGGCCATGCCGTGGTACTACAATGTCTGATCGTCAATCAATTTGACTAAATTTATTGATTTTATTGCTATTATGGATCAAATTTAGATCAGGAGTACCTGCATTAGCGATATGCAATCTAATTTTTATAAAAAAAATTTAAAAAAATTTTAATCTTGTCATGCTTTTAAATATTTCCGGTGGGGTATCGCTTTGACGTAAGTCTTACTCTTTATTTTATTTTTACTTTTATTTTATTGTAAATTAACAACTTTTTAGGAAGGCTCTGATGATGGCATATTATGCCGAAAGGCTTAGCCTAATTTTAATAAATTTAATTTTACACACTGATGTACTCGTTTTCACTCTTCACCTTTATTAAATTAGACTGTGAAATGGGCTATTGGGTGCAAAACTTTATTTTTGAGGCAAGTGGTACTGTCTTGCAGGCAACTGATGAAAATTCAGATAAAATAAGCAATGGAACCCAAATTAAGAGAAAACGGAGGAACCTTACCGAAGAAGGTAAAAATAAAAGACACCAGGAACGATTAGAAATTGAAAAAGAAAAACTAAAAATAGGAAGAAAAAAAGTAAATTTGCTACAAAAATATTTATTACAAAAGAGAAACGTTAATCCAGAAAAAGCTGAAGACTCCAATTCAGAATAAAAATTTGCTGTTGCTGTTTTATTAAAACAAGTTATTTTAGTTTAGTTTGTGTTTTATAAATTTAAATTTGTGTTTGTATGTCCTTAAAAGACTTTAAGGCTAGTTAAACTTAGTTACTATACAGTTTATTTTTAACTTTAAAAAAATAAAAGACTGAAACTTAGTTCTATTCAATTTATTTATAACTTAAAGAAATGGAAGGCTGGATAATACACATTTTTATTAATATCATCCACAAACAAATATCTATTCAAAATTTTCTTCCTCTAAAATATTATTTAAAATACACATGTGTAAGACACATGCTGCACTTGTGCAGTTTATAATAAAATCCATATTCATATTTTCAAAATGTCGAATTCTTCTAAATCTCCCTTTTAATTTGCCAAATGCATGTTCAACCACAATTCTTGTTGCAGAATGTTTATAATTATAATGCCTTATTTGTTCTTCTGAAAGCTGTCCATTGTCTTTATGTGGTGTAATAAGCCACCTCAAAGATTGATAAGCTGAATCTCCCAAGAGGCAATATTTTCCCAATTTACCCAATAATATTAAAATCCTTATTACTTACATTATTCTTTATCAAAAACTATTAATTTTGCCACTTCCATATAAAAGTTATATTCAGTATTTACTATTTTTATTATAACTATAACAATTTAACCAATGAATGTAACGCTCACAAATTATAACTATTACTAATTCTTATATATAGGGTGTACCTACTTAACATTATAATATATCGCAAATGGGTTGCCTAAAGAAATATGTTCATAGCTATGATTAATTAATAATAATAATAATAATATTTTTTATTATTATTATTTCGCTCATTTGTTTACCAGAAAAATTAAATACCAGTATGAAGCCTAAAAAATATGCTAACTTGATTACCTTTTTCTGTTGTCTATTATTGCATTACTAGGTATAAATTGATACTAGAAAGTACTCATCTCCTGGCTCAAAAAATAATATATCAAAATACGGATAATTTTATTGCGAACACGATGATATAAGGTTGCTTACGAAAAAATGTAGTTGCCAGACTTTTAAATTGAAAAATTGGAGCCAATTAAGAAAAAATGAAGAAGACGAGACAGAACAAGATTTAGAAGTGATGAAAAATTAAGGGGAACAATAAATATAAAGAAAAAATAAAAATGGAAAATGGCTTTAGATCAAATTTGCTGAATTTAAAACCTTCCATTGTATCAACAAAAAATAATGATAAGTTTATCAGATAAAGAATCGATTTTTATTTAATTTTAAGATTTTAAAAAATTGCAATGGCTCACATATGTTTCAATTAATGAGTCATTAGCAACAAATTTTAATTAATATATGTATATAAGAGTTCGAAAATAAAATAACAATAATTTTAAATTGAAACTATACAGGGTGTATAATATTGTATACTTTTATTAATGAGAATCGAAAAACTTCTTACCCAATACATTATAACCATAAAGTTTAGTTTCTTTTCAATTATTATTAATAAAACTATACAATATTTTACACCGTTCAAATTATCTCTTTTATTTTCATGAAAAATTGATTCTTTAATATTCAAGAATTTTTCAAGCTTTTCTTCAATGATTTTTCATATTTTTTTTAAGAATTTTTCAACGATTTTTCAAGGGTCTTTCAATGATTTCAGTTATTGAGCATTTTTCAATAATTGTCAAAGGCTGTTTTTCAAGCTGTATTCAAGGATTTTTTAAAGTTTTTTCAACGATTTTTCAATTGCTTTTCAAGGATTTTTTACAGATTTTTCAAAGTTTTTTCATGAATTTTTCAATGACTTTTAAGGATCTTTCAAGGTTTCTTCAGAATTTCAGTTATTGAGGATTTTTCAAAAATTGTTGTTTTTCAACCAGTATTCAAGTATTTTTCAAGTTTTTTTTTCAACGACTTTCAAGGATTTTTCAAAGATTTTTCAAGGTTTTCTCAAGAAATTTTTCAACGATAATTTCAGGTTATTTCAAGGTTTCTTTAGTAATTCAGTTTTTGAGGATTTTTTAAGAGTCGTTTTCCAAGTTCAAGGATTATTCAAGGTTTTTTTCAATAATTTTTCAAGTGATTTCAATTATTTTTAAAGATTTTCCAAATTTTTTTCAATAATTTTTCAAGGCTCTTTCAAGGTTTTTTATAATTTCAGTTCTTGAGGATTTTTCAAAAAATTGTTGTTTTTCAACCAGTAGTCAAGGATTATTTAAGAATTTTTCAAGGTTTTTTCAATGATTTTTTCAAGAATCGTTCAGCAATATTTCAAGAATCTTTCAAGGTTTTTTTGAATTTCAGATTTTGAGGATATTTCAAAAAATTGTTTCAATGATTTTTCATGTTTTTCAAGGTTTTTGAAAAAGTTTTCAAGGATTTTTCAAGGGTTTTTCAATGTTTTGATAGGAGTTCAATTTTCAAAAATTGGCAACAGTTGTTTTTCAAGCAGTATTCAAGGATTTTTCAAAGAATTGTCTAGGTTTTTTCAAGGATTTTTATAGATTTTTCTTCTGCAACAGAGAAGTTTTGTGCGTACTATCCGATGTGATAGAGAAATGATCTAAAGCAGATTTAATAATTTTTGCCATAAAAATTATCGTTTCAAAGAGGATTTGGTAGTTTTTAGCTAATTACTATGAAAACGACAATTTGACAAATTACTCACCTGTTTATACCTGGCAACTCATTAATATTGTATCACAAAAAGGTAAGCAATCTAACGTTAGCATATTCTTTAGGCTTCATACGTTCAATTTATATTTAATTATATACTAATTCAGCTCTTATGCCCGAAAATCCCGGGTCAAGGTATAGTCTGTGGCTTCTGAATTTTAAGTCTGGAAAACTCGGTCCATTTCAGGGACTTAAACTTGAAAGATTATTAAAAAATTATTGACAGCTCATTGAGTCGAGATCTCTTATATATGGTTCTTAGTCCGGAAATGGGAAAAATCGGCTCATTTTCCGGAGTTTTGGTAGTTTCGCATCTGTTAACAGCATTTTGGCAGTTGCCATGACAATGTGTATGAACAATTCACTCTTTTATCATTTAAGTACTTAATGAAAAAGATTTATTTTTACTATAAAAGGTCTATAAGAAAAATAGAACTGTTTCTACAATATCTGATATTTAATTTTTTAAATCATCGTTGCGTTTTATTAAAAAATATAACTAGCACCATTCATAAAAATAATCAATTAAAGCCTCTTGTCAACGATATTTTATACAAAAATATCCACTAATTCCTTTACTAGTGTTAGTAATTTTGTTTTATATTTTATCGGTAACAAATCAAAACCAACTTGTTTAAATATTTATGAGAAAATAAATATTTTAAACCACACATGTATTTTAATACAAGTAATCCCAAACATAGTGACATCGATTGCAGCTTTCAAAAAATCCCCGGAGACCATCCTTTCAATTTCGTATATCCTTTCACGTAGCAGGATTTTCATTTTTCTCAATTTTATTTTTAGTCCTAAATGGGTTACTTTGTTGAATGTTATATGCAATAAAGTTAGTTCACTTCTTATGTACACAATAATAATTATTTTCACTAAATATTTTAATACGTTTCCAAAAATAAATAATTGAAGGTATAAACTTTTAAATTAAACAATAATTTTTGGGTTTTCTACAGTTAAATTGGCTTTGTCTTATACAATGTATTTTTTCATGATATTTACAATGTAAGAGAGGTTTAAAATTACAAAAATTTTAATTGTATTATGTATTATTTCTAGAGTTAACGTATGTCGGTTTAACTATGAAACACACTGTATAAACAATTTTAATTTTTTTTTGTAACCTATTAACGATTTTTTGCTGGATTCCAAGTTTGGTAACTCCTTTATATCTCTCTGTATAAAAACGTTTTTAAATAATATATGGTGTTCGCGCTTGGGAGCATTCGCCAAGTTATCTTTAAACCTTGTCAAATAAGTAAGATGTATTGGATATTAGTCACCTTTAACTGCGACAGGATACAGTTTTACTAACGAAATAAATAAGGGCTCAAAGGGATTTTATATTTTGAATAAAAATTGTGCAGGGGGCGGTGAAATAAATGAAAATATATGGGTTTAAGACTTTCCAGCGTGTGTAAATGTTTTTCCGTACACGATTCTCATTTTTATTAAAGAAATACTTCATAAAATTATTAATAATAAGAAACCCATATTTTAGCTAATATTAACTGGACATAGAAATAAGTAAGAAGTAATAATAATACGTATAGAAATATTTTTGATTTTTAATTATTGGAATTTGTTTATACTTTATAAGTTATCGCAAAATATTATTTTTAAATTTATAACAGAACAAATATGATTAAGAATCGATAAATGTTTGAAGTGGTTACTCTGGCAATCAATGTGTTAACATCGAGCAATTTTTTAATTACCAACCATGTATAATGGATTTAATACCAAAAACTAGTAATGAAGTGAAGTATAAGGGCTATTTTTTCACCCATTTTTTATAACAAAAATAAATTATAAAGGATACATCATTTTTACAATAGTAAAAATGTAAAAATCAATTGTTGTGAAATCTCAGAACATTTTGATTCAATAAAATAAGGGTACGCCATTTTAACGAAGAGCTTTCATTTAGTATTAGATTGTTTGATCATAAAACTAAGAAGCTAATGAATGTCTAATATCAATTTCCGTGCGAAAAGACCAAATGGGGATTTTACCGGTTTTTTTGACCTCGGCTAGTATTACGATGGGCAATATATCTGTACTAGTCACTCCTACGGTAATAAAATACTAGAAGAGAGAAAAGACACATATCAACAAAATTTGACATGCGTATATTATTTTCGAGAAACAGTACTTTATACCGAGACAATAATGTTAAAGGAGAGAGATAAATGATCTGAAGTAAAAGTTGATACATATGAATATATTAGATATTGCTTTTGTTTCAAGTACTATTAGTTTAAAAAATATTATATTAACTTGACTTTTGAAAACATATTTGGTTAGGTTTTTCAGTGAAATTTATCCGCAAACAATTAGTTTTAAAAGCATAGAAAAAGACACGGTAAGATTAGATATCAGTAGACAATTTTAAGTATATTTGAAACGAAGGATAAGTCATAATTAAACGATTCAACGTAAAAAGAGACCAGCTGTGTAAATTCATCGATTTAACAAAAAAACATTAGACATCTATCATAAAAACAGCTCTAGTCGCGTTCTCATTGGTCACCAGTCCACATTGACGAAACTAATTGAAAATGATTGGAAGTTTACTGACACCTAGAATAATAGGTTGAAACGTTATTTTTTATTTGTTGATAAAAGTTATTTAGTAATAAATGTAATTTAAGCTCAATTCTTTTTATTATGGGTTCGTTCCACGAATAGAATTTGAAATATATCAAAAAGTAAAATATTAAGTTAAAAAAAATTGGACGCCAGTCTAATTGATTTTTTTGATTTCAACCTAACGGCAGGTTCTGATCCAGTAACAAAAGAAAACTGGTTCCAAAAGACTCGTCCCAAGGAAAAAACATGTTTCAAAAAGGATTCGTTCCAAAAAAAAAATAACAAGTTCACATAAAGTAAATAAGACAAAAATCTTATAAATTACGTGGTCTCTGTTTTTAAAAAAGCATATAAAACAATGATCATATTAATATGAAATACATGAATTTTTATAGATCAAAATATGAAATATAAAAATAATCAAAGTGAATTAAATTTTAAGATAATCTGTAAAAACAAATTAAAAATAGATTCTCTTTTTGTAATCGAGACTGAAAGAGCACCACAAAAATCAGATAATTTGTATTATTATAAAAGATAAGATATGAAGGTAAAAAAAATATGCCGGCATAAAAAAAATAAAAATAACAATAAACAAAAGTTAAAGGGTCGAAATAATTAATAATGATAACAAGGGACATAAGTGAAAATATAATATAATAAAAACTTACCCTACGTATCGAGAGGAAGAAAAGAAATTTTCTATAAGCGACACAGACAATTGTTGTGATTGATGAGACAAAGAGAGAGAATTGTTAACCTGGAAAAGACATTTTATAGTCCTAAGAAGGGATATCAAGCGGGTCTGAAATTAAAATATACTGAGCAGAAGAATAATGAAAATACAGGATGGCGCAGAAAAAAATTAACAAGGTTAACTCTTTTTGGTACAGTTGAAATGACTTCCAAGTCAGAATCAAACAAGACGCCGCCAAATAAACCACCCTTGCAAACAAACTGACACGTGTGTTATGAATTAATTGACCGATGCCTTTTTTCACACCTAAAATACGTGCAATATTTTGTCGGAGGTTTTTTGTTCGGCATTTCCTTTGATTCTGTCTTTTAACTTTATATACAGACGAGCTGTCGGCAAATCAAGAATTATTCAAGGAAGAAAAAAATGTTCAAAGACTTAATATAAAAAATAACATTTAATTAAATAAATAATCGGATGTCGGCAGTACATAATCTCTCGCCATTTTTAAACTAAAAATTAGCACGTTTCCTGCCAGGAAAGAAGTTCTTTACGTTATTTTTCAACGCTAAACGTTTTTTAATATCTCTCTTTCTCTTTTTCTTTTTCCTTTTTTTACTATTTCCTTCTATTTTTTCTGTCTATCATAATTTTTCCTATTTTTCCCTATTTGTCAATACTTTACTCTACTTTTTATTATTTATTCCTACTTTTCCTCTTTTTTCTACCATTCACTATTTGTCTCTATTTTTCTATATTTCCCCATTTTTCTGTATTTTTTCCTCTTTTCTCCATTTTTCCATATTTTTTATTATATTTTCCTATTTTCCCTATTTGTGTCTATTTCTATCTATTTTTCACTACTTTTTACTATTATTCTCTATTTGTCCCTATTTTTCCTAATTTTCTCTATTTCTCCTATTTTTTCCTATAGTTTTTCCTATTTATCACTTATTTTATATTTAAGAACTTTAAATTTACTGGTGTATTAAAAATATTATATAAACAAATTTTTAAAGCCGCATGCAACCATGGCTACAAAGAAAAAATTCGATTTGTAAATTACCTTCAGTCAACATGACATTGGCTTCCTTCAACTCGACTTCTCTTTTAAGGTTGCTGAACAGATACTGGAGCTAGACCTAAATCTCAGCTCGAACTCGAACAGATTAGAACGATTTAGATCGTAGTATAACATAAAGTTTGTTGCGTCTGAAAAAGCCAGTGCGCAAGTATTTCCATCTGTCGTGCGGAGGTTTAGTTGGTCGCGCTTGACCATATTTTCGTAGGAAAGTTACTATCACCATAATTACTACGGCCCGTAGTATTGAAATCGTGCAAAAATCTCAAAAACATTTTTTGCTAAAAATGACGTAAAACGTCATGAAACGTGGAAAGAATTGATTTTCCGCGAAAAAAAAGTCTGTCTGTGTGGATGTGTGGATGTCTGTGCGCACGATAACTCGAGAACGGTACGGCCGATCCGGAAAATTCTTTCGGTAATCGGTTTTTATTCAAAAAATAAAGACTCTATCAGAAGATAAGCAATTTCGGGTCCCAGGATCCCGGTCCCGCCTACTAAGTGAAACTTCTATTCGAGATATCTCGATAAGGAAAGCAAATTTGTCGATACTGATTTTTATTAAGGAGTTGTGTAAGTCATAAAAAAAAAATTGGAAAAATTCCGATTTTTTCGAATCGGACTTTCTTCCGCTGACGGAAACGGGCCGTAGTCTTGAAAAATCGCGCAGAGTTATTCCTTTTGCTAGTTTTAAGTTAATTTCAATCCGGTTTTAATTATCAAATAAAGTAATAAAAATAATATCGGTAATTAAGTAACTTCGTTACAGTAGATCTATATATTGAATCATTTCAGATTTTTCGTGTACATTTGTCACAGCTTGAGTTCCTTGACTTTAATAATAATTTTCCTGTAGCTATTGCTAGTAATAACTGCCAACTGGAAATAGTTGGATGACACCTTATCTATAAGGAGCGATTAGGGTCATGATTATGTCGTTCTTTTGGTGGTGTACACTGTTAGTTGGCTTGGCTTAAACTTTAGTTTTTTCGAAATTAAGTTATTCTACCTCTCCCTGTCTGTGTTTCAAAATGTAACTACAATAAATCAACTCGAATCATTGTTTAATATTGCAATTATTTTAAGTGATATCTTTAGTTATTTAAAACTTTTTAATTCATAATCTAGCCGACCAAAATATCAATCAATACCCAACCACTAATTTCAAAATTTAAAATATAAAAATCGATAAGACTGCAAGTGTCCGAGGACTAAGGGAAAAACTTTTATAAAATCCGAGAAATGTGAAGTTTACATTTGTATAAACACAGAAACAGTTTTTTAATTTGATTTACAGAGGTGGTGTTATAATTGCGACCCTTAAATGTAATCCTTTTTGCAATTTGAAAATTAATTGGTAAAAACGAATTTTTTTAATTAAATTTTCTTATTATTTTGTGGTCGATTTTTTATTAAACGAAGACGACACCGCCAGCGTTACAGAATTAATTGCATCACAAATAGTAAATAAAGGATATATTAAAAATGAAGAAGTGGAAGAGGAAGAAGAAGGCGAAGAAGAGCTGGAGGGAAAAGAAACTGAGGATGCTGCTTTACACCATTTAACGCTAATTTCAGTGGCACTTAAACGACCTCCGTGGTGCCTTATACTACGATAGTCCCAGGGTTGACTTTATTATCAATTTTATTAAGTTTATTGCTGGTTCCTTCTGTTACGTTTTTTTGTACCACCCTGTATTTTCATTATTCCTCTACTCCGTATATTTTATAGTTTCATATTCGCTTGATGTTCCCTTTCTTATTTCCTCGCGTCATTCCCTCCTCTTCTCTTGGCATTCTTATAAAATGCCTACCCATGCTAAGAACCTTCCTTTTTCTTTATCTATTTAGTACAAGTAGTAGACTGTATATCTCTATATCGCCAGTGTTTTCTACTGAAGATTTCTTTCTTGTCTCCCCTTTATTTATAGGGGTTCTTATTTGGGGTTTTATATTGTTGGTTCCACTTCAATCAATTGTAATTACCTGGACAGTGGTCAAATGCCGGTCCAAGGAGTTTTTTTTTGTTCTCTGAAGAATAGGAAACTCAAAAGAGGACAGCTGACAAAAGAGCTTTCGTACAAAACCTTAAAGAAGATAAGTTTTTTTTATTTGAAAGAAAACAAGGATCTCTGATTTATCGTTAAATAAACAAATGTAACGTTTCATTTTAGTTTAATTTCCTTAATCCAAAAAAAAAGAAAGGGCGGATTTTGAAATATATCGTAGTTTTTTTGTCAATTGTTTCTAATCACATCAAAAAATCAACTGACTGGCGTCCAAAATTTTTTTTATTTAATATTTTACTTCTGATATATTTTAAATTCTATCCATAATATAATTTGAGCTTTATCACATTAATTATTTTTAACAACTTAAGTGTCGTTTCACTTCAATTTTCCTAATTGTAAAACAAATCTGTTCTCCTGATATTTAGTTAATTCTATCAAAGAATTCATATTTATTTTGATTTTTTCTCACTTTACATAGTTTCCCACATCAAAGGTTTTATACCAGAATTTGCTCATCAAACCCTTTAATTTACTTTTTTAAAAATTTTTATGTCACATATATTTTAATTCTTTGTACCAGTCCTCTCACCACCCTTTTAATTATTTTATCGATATGGATTTATTGCACTAAAAACTATTATTTTTACTACTTATATATGGTAAGTTTGTTTATATTTGTAAAAAACCTCTTCTCCCCGTTATCGATTATTGTTTCTAGGCCTGAAGATGGCTGTTTAGCCGAAACTAGTCGCCATTTTCCAGCAACAATTTCCAATTTTATTTTATGTCGTGTTAATATAATGTAATTATGTGCCAGAATATCAAATTAGAACAATTTTATTGGTTTAACTAGAGCTATTATTTCGTCCAAACATTAAATTTAAATTTTTTGTATTATTTTTTTACTTATCAAAAATATTGACTAAACATTATCTTTCTTTTAAAAATATAGCCCATAAACAGTTTTAAATAACCTCCCCTGTTTTGTACATCGTAAAAAGAAAAGAAAAGGAGAATACTTTATGATCTCTAAAAACATTTACTGCCATGTACTTTTTCGAACCACCCTTTTCCTGTACTAAAACATCAATTACCTACCGTCTACAATTATCCTCCCGAAAATTTGAAATTTAAATGCAGATACAAACAACTTTATTACCATGCATAGCAATAGCAAAAGGCTAACCGGAACGGCTGGCGAATGTATCTCAAATATTCCCCCTGAGTACACCAAATTAACTTCACAAACATTACCAATTACAGTAGTTTCTGATCCAATATTGTGATTCCTGTGAACGCTGCGGCTTCAATTTAACGCTTTTAAGCGATATTTACGAGAAATTTAATATCTTTGGAAATTAGTTCATAAGTACAGAAAATCCTTGATGGGATTCATTGCGTGTAATATTAGAAATAATAATAATAAATATTTTTTAGAACTGGTAAGCAAAAGAATTTCTTCTCTTAGTATTTTTATGCATATTTGAATCTCATGAGTATAAATTTAACAAAAAAATGTAACACTTATCTAATGTTTATTAAAAACAAGTGAACAATATTTTTGCCGCAATTTTGAGTTATCGAAAATTTAAAGTTATGAAAATTTTCTATATAGGGATATACCTTATATACTACAGTATATATGGTATAATTCCAGCACTTTTGTACCTCCAAACCATTGTAACGTCTCTCTATACAGGGCGTACCAATAAAAACTCCCAGGCTGAATATTTTGGAAATTAATACATATTTTCATTCTGTAAAAGCCAGTTTAAAGCTCTTGCACGTACATTTAGACAAAAAATCGGTTGTGTCGCCCCAAAACTTTCCCGACGAATATCCACGAATACTTTTTCAGATATTGAATGTTAAAGTTTCATCTTTTGACATTTTTTTTATTTTTGACAGGTGACAGTTGGAGAAATAATTTTGACTATTCTGAATAGAGTTTTTCAAGGGCTTTCAAACGACATATTTCATGTCCAATTCCGTGACATATTGCACCTGTCATTTTTTGATACTGGTACTTTCGTTTGACAGATGTCGTACAAAAACTAATGGGTTCTTCCGACGGGTAACCCAAACCCCTATACCAAATTTCAGCTCAAACGGATTAAACGTGTGGCCTCTATTGTAGAAGAATACACACACACATACTCACACACAGACCGACAGACAGACTTCCATCTGGAAATGGTCTTAATCGTCTCAGGGCACCCCAAAATGAATATTTCCGTTTTTATCTGGAATTTTTTTTTTTAGCTCGTTCACAATACTTTCCCTTCTAGGAGGTGGGTCGGGAAAGTAAAAATAAGCAGTTAAAATAAAACATAAAATTAGACAGATCGTTATCATTTCTGGATTAGTTATCAAGTAAGGCACACGTTAAAAAATAAAAATTAAGAAATAATACATATTAAATAATTTTTTCTGTAAGGATGAAAATTTTATTCCTGACCAATGAGAAACAGTATTTGTTGATGTTGACAACTTTTACTTCTTAACAAAAATCCTTGCACCACGCAAATAGTATTAACATCCATTTTATGACTTGATTTTGGTATTTACAAAGAAAAATTCAAAAATTTTAGGTTATTATTATATAATTATATTACTAAATTTGACATCTGAACGTTGATTTTTGTTTGCTGGTATGCGTATTTCAAAAGAATGTAGGTTGACAAAAAATAATTTTTTTACCTGCTTATTTCTATTTCTTATTTTTACTGCTTATTTCTTATATAAATGTACGTGCAAGAGCCTCTATAGAGCACTGAGAGAGCTTCAGTTTTTGTTATAAATTGATTTTAAATATGTCAAAATGTAGATACTACTGCGCTCAAAACCTTTTTTTCAATTGGCACTTCTTGTAAAAAATGCATTTTTAAGCAGATTTTATTCTTACAACTTATTCGATAAATCTAACCATTTTTGAGATATTTTAGTCCAAATATTACTTTTTCCAAATAATTAAAATCGTACAATCGTAAAACTCCATATGTTTGTAATTTATTGAAAACAATACTGCTTTTACAATGATATTGTATCTACCTCTACTATTACAACAACCTGTATTTTTTTGAAAATTTGAAAGAATAAAAATACTTTAGATGACTGCACTTGGAAATAATAGGGAAATAGTTTGAACAATATTTTAAATAAAAATAAAATCAAGAAAAATTAAATATGATTTTAATTTATGGAAAGCGCCGAAAAAATGTTTAAGAAGCAAAACTTTTATAAGTTTATGTGTCAATTTTGGTACTTACGGAACATTTAAAAAACCACATACAACTCGAACAAAAAGAGCCGCAACAGATGAAAATATTACTGTAGTTTTACAAGGGATAGAAAATAATCACTACGCTAATTGAATAAAGAAACAAATATTTCTGTTTCTGTTTGCCAGAGATTCTAAAGAAGAGCAATTTTTTTCATACAAAGCTCATTTAGTGCATCACTTGAAATAGTGAATGTAGGCTGGACGTTTTAGCATAATTTTCCATTCTTTTAGAGGCAAATCCGAATTTTTTAGAACAAATTATCTGGAGCGATAAATCCAGCTTCAACAAAAACGGAGTAGTGACCAAGCGTAACTGTCGATACTGAGGTGGAAGTCTGTAAGGCTATTGAATTTTTTCGTTACCGAGTTATTCATTTGTTAGTGTTCCGTCAGTGACGAATAATCCGAAGTCTAACTCATACACATAAAGGTAGCGCGTTTGGCGTTTTTCTAATTTAAATATAATACTTATAATATTTTGATTTATTACAATGTTAATTGTTTTGGGCAACTAACTCTCACTATTTAAGCCCAAAATTAAACTATTTACGAGTCTCACGAGAAATTAACATTTCCTCAGTTTTCAGATAATGACAGTATGTAAACTCTGCCTAACATACGTCAGTAATTTTCATTTTGAATGAAAACAAAGTAAGTTATGAAACTCGGTAGTGACGGATTTTTGCTAACGAATTTATTCGGTAGCTCCAACCCAACCGATCATTTTTATGTTAGCTAACGAATTTTAACCTTTAAATACAAATGTCAAAAATGCGTATCGGTGGATAAGTGTTTTATTAATTATTTTAATAATTCAGAAAGTTCAGTTGAATATACGTAAGATAATAATTAGAAAGAATTAGTAATTTTAAAAATAATTTTTTATATAATAAAGTATGTATAATTCAATTCAATATTATTGATTAGGGTAAATTTAAATGTACGACTTAAAGGTTTTTCATAAATATGTACCTACAAAATAAAGAAGTACTTTGGAAATTCAAATAACAAATGGTAGTTCCAGTTTAATATACAATGTGTCCACTTTAGTTCGCACCATATGAGTAACTTTTTTATTATTAATTTTACCAAAAAAAGTTATTCTCCATAAAAAGTTCTGCATTGTCTAAAACATAAGATACAACCATCAAATAATAAGTTTTTTTGACCCGTATACGAGGTGAGTCAAAAAATATAAATTTGGCTCAAGAGTAAAGCACGCTTATTTTAAAAAATATAGAAAAATGTTATTTAGAAAACTTGTTTGGATACAATATTTACCTATAAATCTAAAGTCACCTCCTCCTATCTGAAAACAATATTTTTTCTAATTTTTTTCTTGTAGCAAAGTTCGAAGTGAATTGATCCATATAAAATTAGTTTCCACACATCATTAAACCTATTTATTGGTTATTATTTGAAATAATGATTTTACCTAGTTTAATATGCCATTACAGAGTAATACTAATTTAGCATAAAGAAAACACATAGTTGTGTATCTTTTTAAAGTATATTTAAAAAATAACCATATTAAACTAGATTAAATTTATTATTTTAACTAAAGACCAATAAATAAGCTTAAAATAATTTGTGGAAACTAATTTTATGTCTCAGTTCATTTTGAACTTTGCTACAAGAAAAACATTAAAAAAATATTGTTTATAGATAGTAGGCTATGATTATATATTTGGAGGTAAATATTGTTTTTAAATAAGTTTAATAAACATCATTTTTCTGTATTTTTTTAAGTAATCGTAATTTTACTCTTGAGTAAAATTTATATTTTTTGACGCACCTCGTATACGACTCAAAAAATCTATTATCTGATGGTTGCATTTGCAGTTTTAGATCTTGCAGAACTTTTTACGAAAAATAACTTTTTTTCGTAAAACTAATAATAAAAAAGTTTCCCATATATTTTGTGAACTTAAGTGGACACATTGTATATAATATAAAATGTGAAATAGATAAAAGAGACTACAGAGAAGCTTAAAAACCGACCTAGGTATTCTTTACGTTTGTTTTAACATGAAAAGACATATTATACTTTTTATTACTCCACTTACTCCAGCTTAAAGGCCCCCATACCTGGAGCAGCCATTTTCGTTGATTTAATTAAATCTATCCCAACAGCGATCAAGACCCGATCTACAAATGTATTCTACATTTGTCTAAAGATGACAATCAAGCAGATTTAATACATCTTTTTTTAATAACAATACTTATCTAAAGACTACAACTACTCTTTACACTTGTCTAAAGACAGCAATCTAATACATGTATTCCTTTTTTAAGCATTTTTCTTTTTTGCTTTTTTTCCAAACATATTTTTTACGTGTTTCCTTTTTGTTCTTTTTTTAGTAACTAGCTCAATGAATCCCTTATTTCTCAATTTCTTTTTTAAATTCCCTTTTTTCAAATTTTTTTATAAATTACCACTTCAAAAATTACTTTTCTTCCCGACCAACTGACATAGATTATTCAAAGAATAATAAAAAAACTCGTAGTCGTACCACAATCATATAATTAAGAATATTAATCTATATGTTATACTTGTTTAAAAAATTTCTGTAAGTAACTAGTAAACTATGTTTTTTTGCTTTTCTTTAATGTAACTTTTTGTATTATAGGCCTGATGATGGCCATTGAATGGCCGAAACATGTTACATCACATTTAAGATTCTTAATTATATGATTGTGGTACGACTACGAGTTTTTTTATTATTCTTTGAATAATTTTTACCACATTTGAGTATGGATAATCTTCTGTTTTTGACACAGATTAGCTTAATATCAATATTCTCATTTTGGGAAAAAAGGCAAATTTTTCTATTAAATAGTATCAAACAATTGCAAATTTTAGAACAAATAACAAAAATGATGTTTGTATAGGGGAACGAACCTTGGACCTATCGCTTAAAAATTCCTTACCTTAGACCACTAAGTCACTTTGAATATAAATAAATATGATCTTGAGTTTAATATAAACAAAATACCTATTATTATTATATCTTGATATGTGTGTTTTTTAATAATACAAAGTACGATGTCCGTTCTTCCGCTGACCGAAACGGGTCATAGTCTTGAAAAATCGCTCAGTGATTTTTCCTCTCCCATCTTCTAATTAATTTTGTGTCAAACGCGCTACCTTTATATCAGTGTATGTTACAGATTATGGAATATACGTCACTGACGGAAACTAACAAATGAATAACTCGTTAACGATTAAATTCAATACCCTTACAGACTTCCACCTCTGGTCTCAAGTGGATGAGACAAACCATTGTATCAAGAAAATTTAACTGTTTCACGTTACCAGCAATTTTTACAAAATGATTTACTAGGATTGTTACAGAATTTACCAATTCAGTTGGACACGATGTGGTTACACCAAAATGGAGCAACATCGTCACTAATTATCTAAACCAAACATATCCAGGAAGATGGATTGGCAATAGAGGGAGTACTCAGGTGGCCCGCTCGATCTCCCGATATCACACTGTTAGACTTCTATTTCTGGGGCCATTTAAAAAGTATGGTTTACCAAGAACCAACAGTAGATATGGCCGATCTTTACAATAAAATCTATGCCAGTGTTGCAGCTATTAATCGACACGCACTATTAGAAGATTATAGAGGTGAACTGATCAGAAGATTAACATGTGCATAACCTTATTTTGAACACCTTATACCATAAAATCTTAATAAATTGTTCTTCAGTTGTCGTTTTATTTAAAATATTGTTAAAACTACGTTCCTATTATTTCAAAGTGCAGTCATGTAAAATTTTGTATTCAAATTTTCAAAAAAATACATTTTGTTATAATAATAGAGATATGTCATTGTAAAAATAGTAATAATAATAAATGACAAAATATGGGTTAGTACGATTTTAATTATTTGGAAAAGACAATATTTGGACTTAGATATATCGAAAATGGTTAGATTTATCGAATAAGTTCTAGGAATAAAATCTGCTTAAAAATACAAGATATGCTACATTTGAAAAATCCTCCCATAAAAAAAACTTTTGAACGCTGCGCCATCTACATTTTGACATACTTAAAATCGATTTATATCCAAAACCGAAGCTCTATCAGTGCTCTGCAAACTGGCTTTTACAGAATTGAAATATCTCTAATCGTTTCTAAAATATCAAGCCTGGGAGTTATTATTGGTACACCATGTATGTAATATGTTCTGATGAAACCTTTCACTAAGTTCATCTGATATAGCACCAATATTTTCAGAGAAGAAATCCAAGTGCGAATCCAAAAAATGAATTTTAAGAGACATGTTGCATTGCAGAAATAAGTTCGTGAATGATTTTTTGGTAGTTATCAGCTTTTTGTTTATAGAAAACTATGAGACTCGTTTATAAAAGCGACCAACGTTGTTTTTTCTGCTTTATTCAACTTCTTATTAAAAATTTTGTTCTTCATTAGCTCTCGGATTTGTGGATGACGTATAGAGTACTATTATTATTGGAAAGAACAAAAATTATAAACTCAAGTCTGTTGTATTCTAGTAGCGTGCCATAAAAATTGAAAATTAATAATCTGTTTGTTTACAGGTTCTACCGCATCAATGCCAGTCAGCCCTCTCTTAATCGGACTCCTAGGAACCGCCGCATTTTTAGCAACCGGCGTATGTTTGGTAGTGGCGGCACTCTGCCGTCGCCACTTAGCACATTTGCATAGCGGACGACCTTGTCACCGCCTCACCGATAACGGCTCCAAGCACATGCCCATGGAAGCCGTCATAGCAGCCGATGATCTTATCGTTGACGGTTCGGTGACGGGGGTACGATCGCCACTCACCCCCTGTACGGATCAGCCCCTCGTTGTGGAAGCTGTTCAGCAACGAGGGGCTGTCGAAGGGGGCGATCCTGATATTATCAGGAATCAGTATGGTAAGTGGATTTTTTAACAAATTGTGTTAAACTTTTTTTCCACTACTAGTATTAGAGTAGATAATTTTTCATTATCTACTAGTAGTAGATACTAAAAACAATTGAAGACTAAACGTGAAGTCAGAGGTAGGCGATCTTAGAAAATATTTCAAATTAATTATACGCAACTGTCATTGCGTTTATCAAAAGAGTTTTTTTTTTGAATTATAATAAAAAATTCGACAGCAGATAAGTTCTTTCTATTGAATTCCTATATTTTTATTGTAAATTTTCGACCTAATCAAATAAAATAGGAGTAAGTCATTCTTTATCAGATATATTTTCGTTTGAAATAGTTTAAGGTTATGTAATAAATATTTTGATATTAATTAGTGCTATTTATGCAATAATACATATTCTAAAATTAACCTAAAAATCAATTTAATAGTTTTTTTAATCTAAGTGTCAAATAAAACGAATTCTTCATGTTTTCATCGCTACTTGAAAGTTATAAAATTCACAGTGCAATTAACGTAATGAAATGTCAATTTAATTTATTGAATATTCTCATTCAATTGTTTTCACAAACTGCTTCTCTGCCATTAAATTATTTTCAAATACATACCCAAAAAAATCCAAAAAATATCATTGTAAAAATGATTAAATGTTCTAGTAGTGGAAAAAATAGTATATAAACCGCGGTAGAGAAGATTTTTCTCAGCCTCACAACTCATTATAATAATGCTCGGCTGAGAAAAATTACTTTTCGACCTTGGTGTATAATATATTATTAGTGCTTACTTTGCTTTACATAATTTTACCAAAATATTCTTTACTTTAAAATATGTTTAGACTATCAGATCACACAAATATAGACTTTTTGTACTAGTTACAAAAATAACTATTTTCACGTCTTCTTTCTATTTCAATATGGGCCTTTGGTCTCCACTGGCAAAAAAATTGTTTGACAGTTTTCGTTGCCTTTGTAATTTACAATGCTGAGATCATGCTCATCATAGCTACGTTTTTATTTTGACCGACGCATCATCCATCTGCATATACTGTGGACAAAAGGGAGTCAGAGACTTTAGGTGTATCAATTTCTGTCCACACATAAAAAAAATGTATCTGGGGATAGTTTTGGTTTAGAGCTTCCATAAACAATAGTAAAGTTATAAAAATTGATCTGTTGCTTGATCTGGCAATTTCGGTAGTGTCGAAATTCTTCTTGCAATCAAATGAAAGTACTTCAACTTCCTCTTTGTCTTCTTTGACTTTATTTTGTTCTGTCCATTATCTGATTTTTTTCTTGCTTGCTAAGATCATCTTTCTTAGTTTTTAGTAACATAATCTTGATAGATAAGCCATAATTTTTTTCATGGCACCTTTCTTTTCGTCATTTTTATCACAAATACGCTATCCAAGTCTTTTTTCAGTTATTATTTCTCCAAAAATTACAAAATTTCTGACTATACATTCAATTCTGTCTCTGTTCAATTTTGTGATCTTTATGAAGGCTGATTTGCATAGTCGTACTAGATTTCCACCATTAATAAGGTCGTTGTACTGTATCGAAATTCGTTGTTACCTTCTTTTCCTTGCCAAATTGTTGTTAAATCTTTTTGGAGCATTTTTGCCACAACATTTTAATTAAATGACCACGAAGAAGAATCATAATTCAGCTCTAACTTTAGGTTTTATTAGTGATACACGAGAAGACTTGACGGACCACGCAATTTTCAGATAACTGCGAAACTTGTTTTGAAATGAAGATACAACTAATTGTAATTCTAAAGAGCTTTTATATGACCGTTTTTTATTGATAATAAAATATTTTTTATATCAAATTTACAACAGCTTACACATATTGATAACAGTGACATGAATAAATAAAAATACCAGAAAATGTGGCGAATTCACTTTTATCTAACATAATTTCAATAACACAACTTTTAAAATAATGAATTTTGCACTACTTTAGTTACATTTTTAAACCTTGTAAAATCTTATTTATTCATTGATTGTTAATAATAATAATTACATTAAAAAATCCAGGTTATCCATAATTTCAAATGTGGTCCACCGATGAAGAAATAAAATTCAAAGTCTAGTACCACAAATATTTAATAAAAGTTTAAATTGGCAACTAGTTTCGGCATACTAATGCCATCATCAGGCCTATAATACAAATGTTCAATGTAAGTAACAAAAGAGGGATAACAATATAGTTGAGACTTACCAAAGAAATTTAACATTATAATGGAAAAATTATTGATTGAATTACATTACATTACTAGCGCGCACTTAAAATAATTTATATAATAAACATTAAACTAAAAATTTTAATATTGTGGTACCTACAACAAAAGGGAGACGGTAAAGGTTAACAATTATTGAAAAAAAATTTTATTAAAAAGGAGTGAAACCAGACACAGTCTGTTAGGAAAGAAAAACGGTTGGGTACAGCCCATGAAATATCTTTGCCATTGTTTCAAGTAGTAAGAAAACCAACGGATGGTTAGAAGGAATACATTCAATATAGGAGCGGAAATAGTACAGGATGGAAGGTAGGAGTACCGGTCAGATAGGCCCTATTACCACTCGTTGTATGATGTGGCGGCCCTACGGGCGACCAAATGAAATTTTGGAAAGTAGTAAAAATAATGTAGGTGGCAAGCATAGCGCCGCAACAATAATTTTTCCATTATAGTATTAAATTTCTTTGGTAAGTCTCAACTATATTGCTACCCCTCTTTTGTTGCTTACATTATATAATATTACAAAGTATAGGCCTTATGATGGCATTAGTATGCCGAAACTAGTTGCCAATTCCAACTTTATTATATATTTGTGGTAGTAGACTTTGAATTTGATTTCTTCATTAATTATATTATTACCGGCTTTTTATCGGGACATTTATTTCTCACTACGGCACTACATTTGTCTTTGAGAAGTACTAATGAACTGAACTATTATTTATTTTTATTGTTACATATCTAGCAAAATAGTAACTTAATTTGATTTGCTAACAAAATGTAGAGTGGCATATTGAGAGGATGTTTGTAGATTAACGCTTCGTAGTTTGCACAAATTTTGATAGAATATTTGTTGCAGCGTACAAGAGGAAAAGAGAAAAGCGCTTAACATAGAAATATAATATATTTGGTTCGATCTTTCTAGAAATTTTACAATGATTTAGTAATATACAAATCAAGATATATTGGGATGATTTCATTTTTATTCTTTTTTATTGTAATTATTGAAAATATGATTTGAAGTTGAGTAGATAGGAAATGACAGTACAAATGAGCAAACCGGTTTATTTGACCTTCATTCCATATATGGAAAACCGGTTTTTAATTGGGGGGGTAATGACAGTACAAATGTGCAAACTGGTTTTTTTAATTGGCATATTAAAAACCAGTTTTTTTAATTACCACTAGTTTTTTAATTACCATAATATACATTTTAATTACCATACACACTTCCGGCCAGGTGTGCACCCAAGCTCAGAGGTCGTTGAACCCAAGCTCAGAAGTCGTTGAAGTCAGGAAAAAACAGTTTTTTAATTACCACTAGTTTTTGAGCACTTCACGTGTAACATCCGGCGACCACATGCCGGTTATATAAAAAGATATCCAATTATGTCTAATGAGCAAAAACTACATCTTATTATATCTAATGAGTACATCTAGTTAAAATTTGTTTAATGACTTTCTCACGCATCTATAATGAATATCTGTGTCCGTTCAATTATCGACCACCTGCCAAACCGGTTATTTAAAAATGGTATCCAATTATATCTAATGAGCAAAAAATGCATCTTATTATATCTAATGAGCATTCTATATATGGCCCCTAGGTTAAGTTTGCATCCGGACGCTCGGACGCAAATTGGAGGTATATTTAGATGATGTTTAACATTGCTCTTATGGCGGTATTATCCCCCTAGATTAAGTTTGCGTCCGGACGCTCGAACGCAAATTGGAGGTACGAAATAATTCGCTTCCCATATACACTAAAATAAAATGATCACGTGACCCCCAGATGCGCAGAACAGGTTGCGCATCATCCACCGACAAGTCCGAGCGTGAGAACGTTGTTACATCGTGTTTCAGACACATTTTAATTAAGTGGAATGAATGATATAATTAGATACAGGTTTTAGCTCATTAGATATAATTATATTTTTTACATAACAGGTTTGGCAGGTGGTCGCCGGATAGGTCACGTGACCCTAAGTGCATATTTCATACCTTTAGTTCAATAACCTCTGAGCTTGGGTTCAACGACCTCTGAGCTTGGGTGTACACCTGGCCGGAAGTGTGTATGGTAATTAAAATTTATAACGATCTTAGGTATCTACTCCGAGCGTGAGAACGTTGTTACATCGTGTTTCCCACACATTTTAATTAAGTGGAATGACTGATATAATTAGATTCAGTTTTTTGCTCATTAGATATAATTATATTTTTTAAATAACCGGCAGAATGCTGATTAGATATAATAAGATGCATTTTTTGCTCATTAGATATAATTGGATACCATTTTTAAATAACCGGTTTGGCAGGTGGTCGATAATTGAACGGACACAGATATTCATTATAGATGCGTGAGAAAGTCATTAAACAAATTTTAACTAGATGTACTCATTAGATATAATAAGATGTAGTTTTTACTCATTAGACATAATTGGATATCTTTTTATATAACCGGCATGTGGTCGCCGGATGTTACACGTTAAGTGCTCAAAAACTAGTGGTAATTAAAAAACTGGTTTTTCCTGACTTCAACGACTTCTGAGCTTGGGTTCAACGACCTCTGAGCTTGGGTGCACACCTGGCCGGAAGTGTGTATGGTAATTAAAATGTATATTATGATAATTAAAAAACTAGTGGTAATTAAAACAACTGGTTTTTAATATGCCAATTAAAAAAACCAGTTTGCACATTTGTACTGTCATTACCCCCCCCCCCCCCCAATTAAAAACCGGTTTTCAATATATGGAATGAACTATCGGTAAAGGAGGGTATGCTTTTCTGGGCTATCTGCTCCCGGCCATAAGATTTTGCACACTTTTAGATCTATTAAAAAGAAACATTTTCCCAAAATTTTAGCTTTCAAACCATTCCGAAACATCTTCAAATAAGCTCTTCTTCCGCAAAATTTTTTAAGGCAATATAATAAAAAAACAGACATTTGGCTACGCCGCTGATGTGCAAGCCGATTATTTTAAGTACGTCATTGTAAAAACTACGTAAATGTCAACCCGACGTGTCTGTTTTTTTTTTTTAGAGAAATCGGATTTGAACATATTAAGATATAAAAGTGTTCAAATAAAAAATATGCTAATAAATAAATATAAAAAGTGTTAAAATTAAATAAAAATACTGACTAATTAAATTAAATAAACGAATTGAAAAGAAAACAATGAACTATTTTGTTATCAACAATACTAATAAGAAAATGTCAGTTTTGACAATTAACCATTTAAATAATTATTGAAAAGCAATGTTGCCACTTTGCATTTTTTGAAAATAATTGATTGATTATTTTTTTATACATAAGATAAATTATTCTAAATTAAAAAAAATGAAAAGTATTACTACATTACTCATTTATAAGCATGTAAAAAATGTTTTCAGAAAAGGCCCAAATTCTCCTATCAAAAGCAGACCCTCCTTTACGAGAAATTTATCTAAATATAATTTGATATATATGTAATATATTTAGGGTGACTTTACAACACTTTCAAAATAAAAGTAGCAAAGGTGTCTGATCTGTAACGAACATCGATAAAAATGCCACTTGCGGTACAATTTTTAAATATCTTTTTCTCTGACTTTCCAGAAAATTTTTATTAAACTCTAAATTGAGAGTTTTCAAGCAATTCCATTTCAAAATTTTCTTTAAATTGCGTGTTTATTCTTTTATAAACTTTAGTTAGTGTTTAAATTTTACCTAATAAACTCCTTTATTAACAGAAAGGCGTCCCACATATAGCTTTATGAAAGTTTACGAACCTTCTGAAACTAGAGACGACGACGATCTAGACGAAGAAGGAGAGGAATATGACTTCCGACATGTTGCCAAAGAAATCCCTCACATCCCTTCCAATCAGACAGTAAGTACAAATATTTATTTAAACAAATACCTTTCTGAAGCGCATCAGTATCTCATTTAATGAGACAAAAGGTTTGTTCGTGTTCGTTAAAATTGAACTGTTCTAAAATTCCGCAGAACAGTTTTGAATTAAGAAATTAACATGAACACCTTCAATAATCAACTGTCAATGTCAATTGTCATTCATGATTTGTCAAATTGTAATACTAGAAAAATAAAAAAGATAATTATTGTGGGGTTACATCATATATGTAATACTCCTATATCGCCAGCTTGAGAGAGAAGTGTGGCGCCGATATTAGAGTGTAGACGATCGTTCCTCTCTCAAGCAGCCTCGGATAAGTCATAGGCGTCACAGCTGTACGGAATTTTTTTTATTATTATTTTTATATATTCAGCAGAAGATATATTGTAATAAAAACGTATAAATAAAGAAAGTTATGATATATGCATTTATCATTTGTAGAATAATTTTCAAAAATAAAAATCGCCTACGCTTGCTTAATTTTCCTTTTTCTCTACGTTCCTTTTTCCTAACGAGACACGACGCCAATGCAATTCACGATGCAGCTATATACTCAAAACGTTTATGACGCATGCGCGTTGGCACCCGATTCCAATCTTGCATCTCCTTCTGTCGGAACGCTTTGTTTCTACAGGCAAAGATAGGACGTTGGCGATATTGGCGATATAGGAGTATTACATATATGGGTTACATGGAGTTTTCTCTTTTGGAAAGTGGTAAGTCATACTAGTTTAGTTTGAAGAAGACGAACTTGAGCTTTTCCAGCCGATTTTCAAAAATTCCATAATACATAATTGTATATAATCTCAGATAAAGGAAGAATTTAAGAATTTACACAATATAAACATAACCCTAAACCTTGTTTATTATCCTTTTTCTATAAAATGAATGTATGTAATACTCCTATATCGCCAACGTCCTATCTTTGCCTGTAGAAACAAAGTGTTCCGACAGAAGGAGGAGAAATTGGGTGCCAACACGCATGCCCATATACATAAATTGCATTGGCGTCGTATTCCGTAGTGAAAAAGGAAAGTAGAGAGAAGGAAAGTTAAGCAAAAGTAGGCGATTCTACAGCTGTGAAGCCTATGACTATCCGATGCTGCGTGAGAGAGAAACGATCGTCTACACTCTACTATCGGCGACACACTTCTCTCTCAAGCTGGCGATATAGTAGTACATATATGCTTGCAATGCGCATGTGTGACTTGTCAGTTCACACTTTTAGCTAGAATCACATAGAATAATTTGAAACAGTGCAGAAACGTTCTGAAAAAAAAACTAAAACACAGGATTCTTAGTTCAGAACTTGGTTCCAGAAAACACGAACACTTTTAGTCTACTACGCATGTCTGGAACTGTTGTGTACAAGCAAAGCTAAAAACATGAACAAACCTATAAAATACTCAAGTAGAACTAATACACACGTGCATTTCTTCACAATTACGTTTTAGTTTATGATAACTGATAAAAGGGATACTTAAATTCATGTCGATGATAAAATGTGTATTTTTGTTTTTTTTTTTAGATTTACAGAAGTCTGCAAAGGCCTAGAAACGTCGCCCTTCCCACCCTTCCCGCGTTACAGGGTTCCCACACCATAACACATAAATATCGGGGTCCTGAAGTTGTTACAACCTCGAATCGAATACAAGAGAGTTGCATATAAGTGTCATTGTTTTTATTATGTAATATACTACTGTAAGATGTAAAACAAAAAATAAAACTTTCTTTGCTGATTATCTGTTTTTTATTTCTCAGATCTTAACATACACTGAGAAAAAAGTTTATTCAATATTATTAAGAATTTAATTATAGTAGGTAAAACTTTAATATGTATTAGGACTCAACAAACGTTTAGTTATGACAATAAAAAAGGCTTTAATTATAATCATTAGGGTTAATTAACTTAAGGTAATTAAACACTTTATTAACAGTAATTAATCAAGTTGTATAGCGACTGATGACAAGTTTTATTAGTTTTGTGTTACAAGTGTGGCTTAAAAATGGAATTTGAAGTACTTCCCATATAATGGGGGCTCGGAAAAATCCGGAACCGCTTTAGAGGTATGTTTTACAAATTCTATTCTCTAATTATTTTTGTCTTGGATAGAATATAGATACCTTAAGTCAAAATGATCCAATTTGTCTCAACAAAACACAAAATTCAAAATAAGGATGTATTCTACTTAAATCTACGTATTTAAAATAAAAATTGTGTTTATCCAAGACAAAACTAGTTAGAAAATATTGTAATATGATTAATTTGTAAAAGTTACCTCTAACGCGGTCTAGGAATTCCCAGAGCCCCCATTCTATGGGAAATACTTCAAATTCCATTTTTAAACCACGCTTTTGTAACACAAAACTAATAAAAATACTTGTCACCAGTCACTATACGCATAACCAAATACCGTGAATTATGGCTCGTAACATACCTACTGTGTCCAAGCCTCAAACAAAAATGACGCCAAATACCAATTATTTACTTACAAATTGTGACGGTGTTGCGACGATTACAGTCGATCTTGTACGAAATGCGAAATTGCCGTTAGTATTGATTAATTGTAGTTAATATACTTTGCTTCAGGTATCCGTTATATTTTATTGCTGCTAGCTTATGGTAGATAATTTCTGAAATTGAGCCTCAAAAAATAAAATATTTTTGGAGTAATTCTACAAATTTGATTCTGGTTAGTGAGGAATTCTTAATTGAACTAGTTTACTTGGCCTATTTTTCTCAGTGTATAATTGTGAAAACACATAATTTAACAGAAAACTGTTACTTTAGTATGAAATTTTAAAAAACAATTTACAAAGTATATACTAATATCGCACTTTAATAATTCTAATGGATTTCACATTTTGTGCTTATTTTATTTAATTTATTTTTAATAATAATTTCAAGAAATTTCAAATATTTTCACAATTTCGTAATTTTTACCTGTTTTTATTTGGTCCTCAGATTACATGTCGGATTA
Source organism: Neocrepidodera transversa (assembly GCA_963243735.1). Taxonomy (NCBI): domain Eukaryota; kingdom Metazoa; phylum Arthropoda; class Insecta; order Coleoptera; family Chrysomelidae; genus Neocrepidodera; species Neocrepidodera transversa. The sequence continues at coordinate 9,837,523 of OY725347.1, forward strand.
TTAATTCCTGTTTCAAATTGTCCTCAGATTACATGATATGAAGGGATTTAGTGCTGAGTTTAGAACTCCGGGTACTATGAGGAGTAGGGGAAAATTGTAAGGGATAAAAGATATGGGGTACATGAAAGGTAAGTAAAAGTAAACCCAGGTGGGTTAAGAGTTTTTTTTTATTCATAGTGTTAAATGTAATTTTTCATTTAGTAATATGGAACCCAACCCATATGAGCGACCATCTGTTTTATGAAGTATAATCCTTATCTAAAGGGTGTTGTATTTCAAACGGGACCAATGAGTTGCACCCCATTTGAGCAGGCCAAACTTTTGACCGCTGACTTGCATCCGTCCAACCGCTGAGTTGCATCCCGTCAACAAATTTAATATTGTGTCTAAAACTGGTGGATAATTAAATAAAAGTGGGCATTGTTGTCATGTTTAATCTGATATCGTAATTGATACTAAATTTTATTTCCGAAACTGCAATTAATACAGTTGTATAACAATATAGTGAATAATATATTAATTTAATTTAAACATTTTTCAGTTATGTAATTATTGTTTGCCCATTTTAATTTTTTTTATTCATTAATATTATTATTTCATTATTTCGCTTAACTGTATTATACAATATGTCTCAGTAAGTTGGAACCATATGGGAAACTTTTTTATTATTAATTTCAGGAAAAAAATGTATTCTTCATAAAAAGTTCTGCATGTCCTAAAATCTAAAATACAATCAACAGATATCAATTTTTTTCAGTCGTGTACGAGGTATGTCAAAAAATATGAATTTTACTCAAGAGTAAAGTACCTTTATTTTTCTGAATATTGACAATTGTTATTATAAAAAGTTGATTATAAATGCATATGCATTCAACACGTGTTTAAATTGCAAAATAGTTAGAAAACATTAAGAAACGAGGTTATCATGACTTTTACAATCACAAGAGATAAATGTTTATTCAAAATAGAAACAATAGTAAACAAGCACAAAACCTATTTTTTAAAAATAAATGAATGTAATTGCATATTTGAACATAGTTTTTGGTACTGATAAACTTTTTTTTAATAATTTTTTTCGATATTGTCAAATTTAAAGGTACTTTACTCGTGAGTAAAATTCATATTTTTGACATACCTCGTACACGACTGAAAAAATTTGATATCTGTTGATTGTATTTTAGATTTTAGAATATGCAGAACTTTTTATAAAGAATACATTTTTTTCCTAAAATTAATAATAAAAAAGTTTCCCATATGGTTCCAACTTACTGAGACATATTGTATATATTATAATGATCTGCATAATTATTATTATATTAAAACTGTTGATACTCTCTATCTCCATTGGGAGTGGGTTCTATATAAAAGAAAAATCATAAATTTTTACAAACAAAATTAATAATTAATAAAATTTTGAAATTTTAAGTTGCCTTCCAAGTTCCTCTTCTCTTTTTTTTTCATCGAAGATAATTCTGTTCAAAATTTTCCCCTATACTCCTACTTGATGCTGCTCCACTTTTTGATCACAATTCCATTAAATATTTCTCTACCAAAAATTTTTTTTTATAAATCGTAACTTTTCCTTTTCTTTTAAAATAAAAATTGTATCCTTTTTCTTTTTTGGTTTTATTACTTACAATATCTAAATTTACATATGTTAGACATTTTTATTAAAATACAAAATTTAAATTCGTTGACAAATTGTATATAAAAATTATGACTTTTCTTATTATTATTTTTTCGTTTCTAATCAATTTCGACTTTCTATTATTTTTAAAACCTCCCAACCAAAATCATTACTTGATTTTTTGATCTTATCCCAAAATTTTTATACAGAACGATTTTTAATTTTCAAAGTTAAATTTTAAATAATTTTCTAAATATAAAACAAATTTTATTTCTATAAACATTTCATAATATTCTCCTTCAATATCAAAATTTGTTGATTATACTAGAATTTTTATTTATATACCTAATTATTTTAAATTAACTCAATATATTCAACTATAAAAACTTTCGAATATAATTTTATAATACAAACTTCTTTATACTAATAACAATAATAAATTAACTTCTATAACTCATACAAAATGATTTCATTATAATATATTATATACATAATTTATTTATAATTTATTAATAACAATAAATGCCCATAATTTTAGTATTAAAACTACTACTATAAAATTACCAAAAAACTATTTATAATTGAAACAACAATCAATTATTATTATTGTTTATTTCACTCTTAAGTATTTGTTTTTTTTTTATTTCCATTTCAAAACTTTATTGAGAATTTATTTTATTTAAGAGAATATCTTATGTTTTTTTTAATTAAAATATAGCGTAAGAAAATATGATGACATTTTTCAAATGTCATACAGATGTATGTTCCAATTTTTACAAAAATATTTACCATTCAACTAATATACCGGCAACATTGATATAAAATTTGACCAGCCTTTGACCATGATAGGCGATTATTAATGAACAGACCTTTTTGAATTACGGATGCAAGTCGACGGTTGCCTTTTTTCGTTCAGGTAAAATTTTGCTTTTTGGGATGCAACTCGCCGGTCGCCATTTCAAATATATATTTTTTTTATATTTGAGTGCTATTTTTTCCGCCCAAACCCCCGTCTAAAGAGGGAAATTTAGGCACTATAAAAGAAGGAAAATCCATTGAGAAGGACGACGGCATAGACCAAGCGCCAATGACAAAAATTGTTTGTAAATTATGTTACAGACTATTAAAAATTTGTTAATAGTTATTTTGTATTAATTTTTTTAGTTTAGCAAAAAAAAATATTATTCTTTTCATCCTGTTTGAAATTAACACAATTAATTTTAAATGCACGGCACCAATGCATCAGGATCAATCAATTTCTTCCTATTTTTTTCTATTTTTCCTTATTAACCCCTATTTTTCACTATTTTCACATACAGGGTGTTTTTTTTTAAAAGTTTCCACCCCCGATTTAGGCTTACCCAATAATTTTTTTCAAAAATAGCGAGACACGTGGGTGTCTCATTTAAAAAAAACCGAATATTTTTCTTGTGTCCCCTAAACTACGCACGCCACTGTAGTTTTGTTAACGTTATAATAAAATTAGTTTATAACCACACAACACAACAAATTTTTTTTCGTTTATGCAATAATAACTATGGTAAGGGCTGGGACATTTATAATGAATAACCCTGTACCCATCAACTTACCATAAATGTTGTGACTATCTATCATCATTATTATTATTTATTGATTTATTTGGTTTTTAGTATTTCAATATTTAAAATATAAATTTTATCTGCATAGTTGCACTATCATATTTATGTACATGGGAATGTAAAAAGCCGCAATTTATGAAATCCGTGGTATTATTGAAAGGTAGAAAAATAATATACGAAAAGCGCGCTATAAAGTTCAAGATTCGTTGATCCGGAATACAGCGAGAGGAGTTCTAATAAAAATTCAAATAAAACGTTTCTTGCTGCTGCAAATGTTCGCGTTTTAAACTTCAGATAAATATATGAGGTTTTATCTGCCTTTTTCCGAGTAAATAATTTGTGACAAGCATCGCTTTTATGTATAAAATCAGGCTACAATTTTGTTACAAAGTATTACTTTTAGAATACATGGGTATGATGCTTCAAAGTATCGTTCGTTATTGGCATATTTTAACAGTCGTACATTTCTTGCTATGCAATATACATTTTCGACAGTAAAAAAGAAAAGATATTTTTATGATTTTTCTCATACAAAAGAAGTTAGAAAAAAATCCGGATATTTTAAGACAATCAATAAGAGAAATTATTAAACGAGGAAAATGTAACGAAAAATCTATTTTATAATTTTTTTATTGGGTCAATAACTAATTATTCGTTTTATTATTTTCCAATATGTATTGTTTAAATAAAATTTGTAATAGGTAAACAAAATTTTAGTCTTTGTAACAAAATAAAATCAAGAGTTCTTTTAAACATACTTTTTTTCAATCTAGTCTTATTTTTATTATTCATTAGTTTAAATAAATCTCCTTTAAGCATAAATGTGGCGTATCTATACATTTTTATTATTAACAAACTGTTTAAAAATCCATCAACTCGTACCAGTAAACAAAATTAAAGTTAATGAACATTCTAGAAATTTAACAATTGGGCCAAAAAATAAGTTCGGCTCTGGGAAAATGCTAAAAAGGGATCAATTTTTACATTAACCAGTCCAGTAAAAAATTCGTCCAAATAAACCCGAATATTGTACTTATTAAACACTAAATTTGAAAATTAATTTAAGAAAACAGTAAAAAATTAATGTTTTTTCAGATGAACAAAAAAAACAATTTTTAAATCAAATTTATTAGAATACAAGCGCATACGGATTTTCCTTGAATAATTATCTAAACAGCAACCGTGTGCGACCCAGTGGCGGACCCTAGCGGGAAATTACCCTCACCCCACCACCCGAGATAATAGTACATATGAAATTTATTCAAAAGTGAAATATTCAATACATAAAAATTTCAAAAACAGAAGAGTATCAATGGCTCAAATATAAACAAATTTATTGTTACATTAAACCAGATTAACTTGGCGGCAACATATTTTGGCCATAACGATGATCATCATCAGGCCTACAATACAATTATAAAATTGGATTACGATATAACATATAAAAAAAGTTACATACAGAAAAAACGAATTTTCATTCTAATTTTTAATATCATGTACAAGTTCTTCGTTTTTTCTGTAAGTAACTCTTTTTATAATATGTTATATTGTAATCCAATTTTATAATTGTATTGTAGACCTGATGATGGCCATCGTTATGGCCGAAACATGTTGTCGCCAAATCAATCTGTTTTAACCTCATAATAAATTTTTGTGGTATGACTTAGCTTTTATTATTCGTTACATGGAAAAAATGCAGTTTATAGTGAATCGTCATAAAAACAAAAAAAAATGTTTTTCGTAAGTAAATAAACCTTCTAAACAAAAAATGAAAAAAAAATCCCGGAGGTCTCATGAAATCCCCCCCCCCCCCCTCCCCATGTGGCCTGAAATAAACACATAATTTTTGAAACATCCTCTTGGCGACCAACTGGACACAGATCAAACTTATAATTAAAAAATAACGTAACATGAAACTTCTATGGCATTTGTGCAGACTTCTGTTTCAGGAGACTTAAAATGCGACCAATAGAAAACATCCACGTCAACTACGTCGGCCAATAAAAGACGCCTACGTCATAAATGCTCAAAACTGTCCAAAATTGCTGAACACAGTTGAGAAATTGTTCAAAATTAATAAAAAAAAACAAAATTGCTAAAAACTGACAGAAACTGTCAAAAATTGATTAAAATATTTAAGAAAAATGTTTATTGTAATAAAAAAATAGGAAACTTTAATAAATGCTCGAAACTGTCCAAAATTGCTGAGCACAATTAAGAAATTGTTCAAAATTAATAAAAAAATCGAATAGCTAAAAAATGTCAGAAACTGTCAAACATTGATAAAAACATTTAAGAAAAATGACAATTTTAATAAAAAAATTGGAAACTTTCATAAATGCTCAAAACTGTCCAAAATTGCTAAAAACAGTTAAGAAATTGTTCAAAATTAATAAAAAAAAATCAAAATTGCTAAAAACTGACAGAAACTATCAAAAATTTACAAAATATTTAACAATAATGTTTATATTAATAAAAAAAATTGCAAACTTAGATAAATACTCAAAACTGTCCAAAATTGCTGAACAAAATTAAGAAATTGTTCAAAATTATTAAAAAAAATCGAAATAGCTAAAAACTGTCAGAAACAGTCAAAGATTGATAAAACATTTAACAAAAATGCTAATTTTAATTAAAAAAATTGGAAACTTTCATAAATGCTCAAAACTGTCCAAAATTGCTAAAAAAAGTTACAAAATTGATCAAAATCAATAAAAAAAATCAAAATTGCTAAAAACTGACAGAAACTATCAAAAATTGACAAAATATTTAAGAATAATGTTTATATTAATAAAAAAAATTGCAAACTTAGATAAATACTCAAAACTGTCCAAAATTGCTGAACAAAATTAAGAAATTGTTCAAAATTAATAAAAAAAATCGAAATAGCTAAAAACTGTCAGAAACAGTCAAAGATTGATAAAACATTTAACAAAAATGCTAATTTTAATTAAAAAAATTGGAAACTTTCATAAATGCTCAAAACTGTCCAAAATTGCTAAAAAAAGTTACAAAATTGATCAAAATCAATAAAAAAAATCAAAATTGCTAAAAACTGACAGAAACTATCAAAAATTGACAAAATATTTAAGAATAATGTTTATATTAATAAAAAAAATTGCAAACTTAGATAAATACTCAAAACTGTCCAAAATTGCTGAACAAAATTAAGAAATTGTTCAAAATTAATAAAAAAAATCGAAATAGCTAAAAACTGTCAGAAACAGTCAAAGATTGATAAAACATTTAACAAAAATGCTAATTTTAATTAAAAAAATTGGAAACTTTCATAAATGCTCAAAACTGTCCAAAATTGCTAAAAAAAGTTACAAAATTGATCAAAATCAATAAAAAAAATCAAAATTGCTAAAAACTGACAGAAACTATCAAAAATTGACAAAATATTTAAGAATAATGTTTATATTAATAAAAAAAATTGCAAACTTAGATAAATACTCAAAACTGTCCAAAATTGCTGAACAAAATTAAGAAATTGTTCAAAATTAATAAAAAAAATCGAAATAGCTAAAAACTGTCAGAAACAGTCAAAGATTGATAAAACATTTAACAAAAATGCTAATTTTAATTAAAAAAATTGGAAACTTTCATAAATGCTCAAAACTGTCCAAAATTGCTAAAAAAAGTTACAAAATTGATCAAAATCAATAAAAAAAATCAAAATTGCTAAAAACTGACAGAAACTATCAAAAATTGACAAAATATTTAAGAATAATGTTTATATTAATAAAAAAAATTGCAAACTTAGATAAATACTCAAAACTGTCCAAAATTGCTGAACAAAATTAAGAAATTGTTCAAAATTAATGAAAAAAATCGAAATAGCTAAAAACTGTCAGAAACTGTCAAAAATTGATAAAAACATTTAAGAAAAATGACAATTTTAATAAAAAAATTGGAAACTTTCATAAATGCTCAAAACTGTCCAAAATTGCTAAAAACAGTTAAAAAATTGTTCAAAATTAATAAAAAAAAATTAAAATTGCTAAAAACTGACAGAAACTATCAAAAATTGACAAAATATTTAACAATAATGTTTATCTTAATAAAAAAAATTGCAAACTTAGATAAATACTCAAAACTGTCCAAAATTGCTGAACAAAATTAAGAAATTGTTCAAAATTAATAAAAAAAATCGAAATAGCTAAAAACTGTCAGAAACAGTCAAAGATTGATAAAACATTTAACAAAAATGCTAATTTTAATTAAAAAAATTGGAAACTTTCATAAATGCTCAAAACTGTCCAAAATTGCTAAAAAAAGTTACAAAATTGATCAAAATCAATAAAAAAAATCAAAATTGCTAAAAACTGACAGAAACTATCAAAAATTGACAAAATATTTAAGAATAATGTTTATATTAATAAAAAAAATTGCAAACTTAGATAAATACTCAAAACTGTCCAAAATTGCTGAACAAAATTAAGAAATTGTTCAAAATTAATAAAAAAAATCGAAATAGCTAAAAACTGTCAGAAACAGTCAAAGATTGATAAAACATTTAACAAAAATGCTAATTTTAATTAAAAAAATTGGAAACTTTCATAAATGCTCAAAACTGTCCAAAATTGCTAAAAAAAGTTACAAAATTGATCAAAATCAATAAAAAAAATCAAAATTGCTAAAAACTGACAGAAACTATCAAAAATTGACAAAATATTTAAGAATAATGTTTATATTAATAAAAAAAATTGCAAACTTAGATAACAACTCAAAACTGTCCAAAATTGCTGAACAAAATTAAGAAATTGTTCAAAATTAATGAAAAAAATCGAAATAGCTAAAAACTGTCAGAAACTGTCAAAAATTGATAAAAACATTTAAGAAAAATGACAATTTTAATAAAAAAATTGGAAACTTTCATAAATGCTCAAAACTGTCCAAAATTGCTAAAAACAGTTAAGAAATTGTTCAAAATTAATAAAAAAAAATTAAAATTGCTAAAAACTGACAGAAACTATCAAAAATTGACAAAATATTTAACAATAATGTTTATATTAATAAAAAAAATTGCAAACTTAGATAAATACTCAAAACTGTCCAAAATTGCTGAACAAAATTAAGATATTGTTCAAAATTAATAAAAAAAAATCGAAATAGCTAAAAACTGTCAGAAACAGTAAAAGATTGATAAAACATTTAACAAAAATGCTAATTTTAATTAAAAAAATTGGAAACTTTCATAAATGCTCAAAACTGTCCAAAATTGCTAAAAAAAGTTAAAAAATTGATCAAAATCAATAAAAAAAATCAAAATTGCTAAAAACTGACAGAAACTATCAAAAATTGACAAAATATTTAAGAATAATGTTTATATTAATAAAAAAAATTGCAAACTTGGATAACAACTCAAAACTATCCAAAATTGCTGAACAAAATTAAGAAATTGTTCGAAATTAATGAAAAAAATCGAAATAGCTAAACACTGTCAGAAACTGTCAAAAATTGATAAAAACATTTAAGAAAAATGCTAATTTTAATAAAAAAAATTGGAAACTTTCGTAAATGCTCAAAACTGTCCAAAATTTCTAAAAACAGTTAAGAAATTGTTCAAAATTAATAAAAAAAAATCAAAATTGCTAAAAACTGACAGAAACTATCAAAAATTGACAAAATATTTAAGAATAATGTTTATATTAATAAAAAAATTGCAAACTTTCATAAATACTCAAAACTGTCCAAAATTGCTGAACACAATTAAGAAATTGTTCAAAATTAAAAAAAAAATCGAATAGCTAAAAACTGTCAGAAGCTGTCAAAAATTGATAAAAACATTTAAGAAAAATGCTAATTTTAATAAAAAAATTGGAAACTTTCATAAATGCTCAAAACTGTCCAAAATTGCTAAAAACAGTTGAGAAATTTTTCAAAATTAATTGAAAAAAATATCAAAATTGCTAAAAACTGACAGAAACTGTCAAAAATTGATAAAAATATTTATATGTTCGTTGTTATCATTGTTCGCATTGCATACAATCGAAAATTTTAAGTGATTTATTTCATTAAAATAAGTGGCCGCCAAGTTTTTTTTTTATTTTTAAGCTTCCAGACACATTTACTTCCATACAAACTGAAAATTTTAGTAATGCACGGATTCACTATAAACTGCACTTATACCCCCATTTTCTATTTTCGACCGCCGCTGGATCCGCCACTGGTGTAAAATAAAGTTTATTAAGAGCTGAAGGAAAATTAAATATTATAAGAATTAATTTAACAAATAAAATAATAAAAAACAGAAACTAATCTGATAACAAATAAAATAATAAAAAATAGAAACTAACCTGATAACCCTCGTAGATGATTTAGTCTCCACCAGCACCAGCTGAAACGAAGTTAAAATGAGTTTTACCGACAACTTGTTAAATTAATAAACAAGACAAATTTGGTTATAATTAGATTACTATAGACAGATAAATTAGATACCTTTGTTTATGAAGAGTTTTACACAAATCGAAAACGTGAAAATCTTCTTCAAGGTTAGCGTCTATCACAATCAAAACTTCCGATATATAACACACAAAAACACACGACTAATTAATAACGTTTTTAACTTGTAATGTAACAATTATTATTTACATAACAACAACCACTAACACTACACTAAATTTTTATAATAAATAACCGGTGTTTTTTTAACTTATCAACAAGTGATCACTTACATAGTAAGATCTTTCTAGAAATTTCTAAAATGACATTTCCGAACAGGGTAGCCAACTGTTAACTAAAATCTGCAACTATAGAGATAGGAAAGGTAAGAGAGAACATGAAAGAGACAGACTTATGGGAATTCTATGTGAAGCCGATATTCTCAACATCTCGACTCGAAAAGCAAAAGAGTTTGAAATTGAAATATAAAAACCATATTATAATTTTTGTTTACAATTTTTTTACTTAATTGCGACAATGAATTTTTGTAACAGTTCGTTGATTTGAATTTAAAAAACTGATAAAATGCGAATAGATTATATAAATTAAATATGTCAACACCGCTTTCAGAGGTTCGTTATTAGTCCTAATCTCAGAGGGTAAGTTCGGGTTGATGCTCGGATTAATCGGAGCATATATTTTAGGTTTTAGTAGAAACCCTGAGTTTGACCTTCGCGTTCGAGCCGTCGCAGAGTGAGAAATCCGAGGACGCTCTGTTTTCTCCGAATTAAAATATGGATATCGTACAGATGTGACGCGAATTGACACTAACCCTTAACCTCACTTTTTGAATTAATTTGTTGCTAACCATACTCTCTGCTGAAATTTCTGAATCAAATTCAGCACTTGGAAAAGGTAATTATTGCCCAAGAGTCTCCCATTTATAGTATTTGAAAGATATAAAACAGAGGCAAGTAATTCCAAGAAGTTCAATTAGTAATTGCTTTTCCAAAGTTGTTTCTGGGTATCCAGAGAATTTTGTGATCGCATTAGGCATGTTCTGTAATTTTAACAGAACATTTTCAAGTGTTGTCGAGTTAAGGCGAAAATGATACTGAAATTACTGATCAGTAAAATTTTTAACAGTTTCTTCAACGAAATTGCAAATTTTGATAGTAATTTCTGTTTCTTCTTCATCACCATCATCACGAAAAATATATTTACCGCAAAATGTAGGGGAAGAAGTCTGTTTATGTTCATTTATAAAAATCAAAATATAAATAGTTTTTCGAGGTTATAAATTGTTTCTCTTAAGCGTTCGAGCGTTCTCCTTTAACTCTCTTATGACGTCACGTTCTCTTTATCTACTCCGCTCGCTCTACCGAGCGTCAACCCGAACTCACCCAGAGTAAATATATATAGAGAGGACATTCTATCCTTTTTTATTAAGCCAACATCTAGTTTACTTTTGTTGACATCGTCCTCTAGAAATTTCATAAGCGTATTTTCTAGCAGGTGTTAGTAATATTGGTATTGTTTATTGATAATAGTTCATATTATTGTATATTACATTTATATTTAAATTATAGTTTAATACATTGATATTTAATATCAGTAAGTTATAGAAGGGCCACCTTGTTAATGACTATTAAATGGAAATATGTCATATATAAGAAACCGATGAATCAACACACCGCATATCTGGATCTCGAATAAAATATTTCAGATTTAGTTTTAGTTTAGCCATCGAATTAATCGAATTATATTATTTTTGGGAATAGAAAAAAATTGTTTGATAGTAACAAGTTTTATTTTTCCAATTGTAACACAGGGTAATTTAAAATCATACATTAAATAGTTTACTGTTTGTGACGCGATTCGTGTTATTTTTGTAGTGTTATAAGTCGTACTGAATATTTTTGTAAACATTTTGAACTATTTTAAGTGATTTTCTTGAGGGAAAATAATGTGAAAAATGTGGTGCTTTTTCCAAGCAATTAGATAATCTTACAGCTCAAATTAGGTACTGTAGGTAAATGGGTTTTATTTGATTGATTCTTAATTATCCATATTATCCGAGATTGAGACATAATACCAGGAAAACTGTCACTTTTTCGTCAGTCTCATAGTTGCAAAAAAAATAAAACTTGACTTTTTATTCGCAACCGGAACAAAGTTTATATAATCTTTAACGAGTTATAACTACTAAAACTAATTAAAATTTATAGAGGCTGTCTGAAATTCCTAATTTTTATTATGTCGCTCGCCATAGCCCGTATAGTATTTTTAAGAGATTACATTGTACGAAATTTATGAATACTTAATTATACCTTCTTCTAACTATTTTAACGATGAATTAATGAATATCTTAAAGGGACGCGGGCCATTATTTTAAAAGTAAAACTTTCGTTCGAGGCCGCAGTCAGAATTAAAATTTATGAAAAGATCCTAGAACAACGCTGAATATACAAAACAACTTTTCTATAGGGTTTTTGGAGTAGGGACGTAAAAGGAGCGGCTGTGAAGATACTTTTGTGTTTTTATTTTATCATCTCGGGCTTCCACACACTTTCGTGTTTTATGAGGCCTTGTTTTAGAAAATAGGGGTTACCGCGTGACTGATAAAAATATATGCAGCGACAGCAGATCTGGCAAGAAATGTCAGAAAGTGACGAAGGTAAAACTCGAGTGCGGTGAAAAACTATTATCCGCAGATGACGAAGGAGGAAAAAGTTTAGAAAAATATTTATATTTTTGATGTGTTTCATTATAGGGTAGGTATGTCAGTAATTTCGTTTAAAAAAAAAATTAATATACTTAGTATATAAGTATGCTTATATAGTTACTATTGTCTAAAAATAGAAGGAAAAAGTATTGAATACTCAGATAACTCATATACTCAGATACTTTGTAAATATTATTCAAAATAGGTTTTTGCAATAACGTTCTAAAATTATTTATGTATTATACTTACATAAATTTTATAGCAAACCTAACCAGCAAAAAAAATAAATGTCTTCAATAAGTTAATGGAATAAAATATACTACCAAGGAGTGATCTAAATTTTTTAAGTAAATGATATTTAAAGAAAATTCACTATGCTTCATGTCACACAGCAAAACTGAATTGCTAAACGCAAAAACAGAACTTATGTAGAGATGTCTCGATACATGATGAATGAATCAAAAATGTCTCCTGGATTTTGTGCCAAGAAACCTGTGGTACCCCGTCCGATCCTGCTCAAAAATTCAATATGGTTCTTTCATAGTTTTCGTTCAAAAGTTATAGTGTTTACATACACACAGACATCCAGACGTCTGGACAGGATTTTTTACGTTTTCGGACTCGAGAAGCTCTGAAACGCCGAGAAAAGTGATGAAAACTGGAGGTAAGAAATTTTTTAATTCGTTACAAATAGAAAAAAATTATAATTATTTGTTAAGAATAAAAAAAATATAAAAATGGTGAACAACAAAAACTATTAAAAAAATAATTATAAACCATATAAAGAAAACAAAAATCTGAAAACTTTCAAAATAAATCGAAAAAAATATAAAAGAAATGGAAAAAATGGAAAGAAACCGAAAAAAAAAACGAAAAAAACCGTCAAAAATCGAAAAAAAAGCCAAAAATCGGAAAAAAAACACGAAAGAGATGGAAATTAATCAAAAGAAATTGAAAAATATATTAAAATAAACGGAAAAAATCGAAAAAAAAAGCGAAGAAAATCAATAAAAATCGAAAGAAATAAAAAAATCCGGCAAAAATCGAAAAAAATCAAAAAAAATCGAAAGAAATGAAAAGATCTTCAAAATAAATCGAAAATATTAAAAAAAATGGAAAAAAATCAAAAGAAATCGAAAAAAAAACGAAAAAAAACTACAAAAAACGAAAAAGACCAACAGAAGTCGAAAAAATCAATCAGAACTAAAAAAATAATTAAAAAAAATCGACAAAATCAAAATAAATCGACAAAATAGAAAGAGGTCGAAAAAAAATGAACGAGATCGACAAAAATCAGAAAAATAAGTAAAAATTAGAAAAAACCGAAGGAATTTGAAAAAAATCAAAAAACAATCGAAAAAATTTAAAAACAACAAAGAGAGTGAAATACGAAAAAAGCGAATAATCAAAAAAATATCTGGGATAGGAAAAAACTAGAAAATAAAAGAAAGAACTGGAAAAAAATAGAACAATGAGAAAATAATCAAAAAAATTAGAAAATATTGAAAAAATCAGAATAAAACATGAAAAAAACCAAAAAAAAATTGTTAAAAACGAAAAAAAAGAGGAATCGAAAAAATCAGAAATAATCGAAAAAGAAACAAAAATTAATGGAAAATATTGGAAACAAATGAAGAATAAAATTGTAAAATATGGAAAAATAAAAAAAAATCGTAAAGAACAACCAAAAATCGGAACAATTGTAAACAAAAGAAAGAAATAAAAAAATAAATGAAAAAATCGAAAGCATTGAAATAAATCGAAATAAATTCCCAAAAAAATAGTAAACACATCGTAAAAAAATCGGAAAAAAGCACAGGAATAAGAAAACAAAAAATGAATAGAAAAAAAGTGATTGGAAAAAAAGAAATAGAAAAAAAATGAAACAATGACTAAAAAGAGTAAAAATTAGAAAATATCGAAAAAATCAGAAAATAAAACAGAAGAAAAAAACAAAAAATTAAAAAAATCAGAAAAAGTTTCTTTGTATAAATTAATTATATAAAAAATTAGAAAACGAAAGAAAAAGAAATAAAAAAACAGAACAATGAGAAAAAATTAGAAGAATAAAAAAAGGAAATGAAATTAAAATACAATTCTAACTAAATTATGAATTATAATAATAAAAGATATTTGAAAAACGATATTTTGCACAAATTCTTTAATCTCATTGGAAATAATATGTTGGAGAACAGGGGTACGATATCTACATATTAGTTCATAAAATCAATTAAATATTTTACAATTATCAGTTTGTAATTGTTGTTTTTTTTTCATTTAGTTCCTTATTTTGTTCGTTACGTGTGGAGAGCATTGTTATTTTTGAAGCCTTATTCACTCTCTCACTTTTGCTACGTCGTCTATATTATCCAATTTTCTCTTCTACATTCTGGGGAAAAAATTCCCCATTCAAAAAATAGAAAACTAGAATAACTGAAATCTGGATACTCTTTGATTTTACTGCAGCAATTTTTCATAGATATAACGAAATAAAATATAGATCTGAAATATAAATTTATTTTATCTCATCGTGATGTTTTCTCTGAACACTACTCAGACGATAAGTAATGAGAAAATAACAGGAATCCTCGTCGAATTATTTTTCTTCTCTTAAAATAACAGTGCATTGTTGACGTACATAATATTTCACTCTTCGCTGAGTTTTGTACACATTGTAAGTATTCAAGTTAAGATGAAACGGTTCGTATTAAAAAACGTAAAAAAAGTATAACAACGTGAAAACCGAAGAGTATTAAAATGCTAGATAAATACAGTGTGTGTTTTTAAATTTTTATATAAAAATTCTAACTCTCATTAAGTAAATATGAATCCTATAGGAAGAAATTTTAACAGAATAAGTACAAGTAGAATTTTTTTTTCCTTTTATATAAAAAATATTCCGAACTAAAATATATAAAAATTAAATTGTAGATTCCTGATGTAAAATAACATACTCTTATTCGTTGATAAGAAGGCGTCACTGATTTTTAATTTTTAACTCAATTTTAAAAACTGATAAATATAATGGTTTAATCATAATTAAAGTATATAACAGTATTTTTGAACTCTCTTCTATTTTAATTAATTTTCCGAATAACTTTTCTGTATGAAAATGAAACTTGAAGAATATAATATGAAATACAAACCAAAAGAGATTGCAACAAAAAAATACTACTTCGGGAAGGTTGTGAATAAACCAAGATGGATTATATCAGATACGGTAAAAATAGTACAAAAATATCCTAATAATACAAATTTGTCAAAAGCACGTTTAAAAAACGATTCCTTCGGACTTAAGACATTTTAAAAAGATCCGCTATAGTATATTGGACGTTTTATGACACCCTCAAAACGTCCCAGGCAGAGGTTTAACTAATGGTTTGATAGATGTTTTTCCTGGATTGCCAATAACGTTTTTATCGTGCAAAATATGGGTTTTAAAAACGTCCGTTGATAATTCATCGTTGGTTTTAAAAACGTCCGTTGATAATTCATCGTTCGTTTTAAAAACTCCCGTTTATAGTTCAAAAAATACTTTAAAAACGTACGACCGTCGGGACGTTTTAAAAACGTTCGTTAAAGTGCCCAAGAACGTTTATATAAGACGATTTTCTCTAGTGCAAATATCACAACTTCGAACGTCATATATAGACGTAGAAAAAAGACGTACGTTTTAAAAACGTTTCAAAACGGACTAAATAAATGGTTCGACAAAAGACGTTTTTTGGACATATTTTAGAACGTCTTATACTTTTGCGGACCTAAAAACACAACGTTTTTTACAGTGGTTATGAAAACGACTTACAAAAACGTTTAAAAAACGTAACTTTCTCTTTTTATGAAAACATACTTTTTGAACGTTTTTACTCGTGTATTTAAAACCGACTCAAATAAAACGTTTTAAAAACGTCCCTATTGTGACTTTATAAAAACATTCTGACGCGGACCTTCAAAAAAGGTTTGGTATGAAAAATATTATCGTACTGTAGCGAACAAAACGTATTATTTTTAATTTATGAGTTCGGACGTTTTGTCGACATATTTTGGACCTTTCTTTATGTCCATTTTAAAAATGTTCTTTCAGAAACGTTTATAAAACGTTTTATTTTGGTACTCGGACGATCTGATCTTAAATGGACCATAAAAAACGTCAATCGAACCTTTTGTGCATTAGGGTAGTACAATTAAAATTCATAAGTAGGAGGATCATTTTCTGTCTCTTTTATCCTTCAGTATTTGAAGAGTGAAAAATAATCACAAGTCATGTTTTTTGCCGAATTCTTGAGTACCTACGAGTTAAATGCCGATTTTTGTTCCTCCAGATTTTCAGATCCATTCTTGCAATTTATTTGGTCCAATACTAAAAAAAAGTATAAAATATATAGTGATAGTAGCGAATTCCAGAAACAGAAAATAGTGTAAATGTATATATATTTATCCATACTTTTCTTTCCCACATTAATAAACACTTCAGTGCGCACTCAAATTATTAATGATCCCAAAATTTCTTGAAAAAAAAATTGTGGTAGATTATTTTATATGGATGGTTTAGTAACATCCAACATCCCTGGATTCTAAGAAGAATATGGGACCGAAATGGGACGTTCCCAGGACATAAAAATGTCTTAAGCAAACTTCTGTGATACGTAATCATTAGTTTTCAATGCGTAGTTATTCTGTCTGGACGTCCTTTTTGGAATATTTTAAAACCAAATAACGTTTATAAAAACGTTCTTTTTGGTATATTTATTAGAAACGTGCCACAAATATCATTAAAAAATGTATTTTTTTGGAATCTGTACCTAAAATATAACGTTTATAAAACATCTTTCTTGGTATATTTATTAAAAACGTGCCTCAAATAACGTTTATAAAACGTCTTTTTGGTTAATTTTAAAAAACGTACCACAAAAACGCTTATATAACGTTTGTTTTAAGTCCCTGGATCTTTTAGGGACATAATACAAATGTTTAATGAACCTTCTGTGGTATTAGGGAATAAAAATAAAATGGTATGGACATATATACAAGGATTAGAAAAAACCTACCGAAAAGAATACTAGAAATGAAAACAACGAAGGTGGAACCTAATGTTTATAATTTCTGGGATGTTTCTTGATTGATGTTTCCCGATGCAAGCATTGTAGTGTCGTCAGGGGTTTTATTTAATTCCGTAGAGTAATCCAGCTTTAATTTTTAATTTGGCTATACTGATTTCCTGTTTAATTCTAAAAGGTTGCTTGAATTTGGATACAGTTCAATATTTCTGAAAATTTTTACTGTATATAGATTTAACTAAGATTAAAATTTTGTACTACGTTCAGAAACATAGCAGAATGATATTAGTATCTTTTAGTTAAATATTTTTTGTCGAAGCAAACTTGACACTAATAAAAATTTCGTTGCTTAGTTTCGTGTTGGATTATAAATGTAAAGTTTAACTTTTTGACAGAAAAGCTTGAATTTAATTTTGCAGGATAATTTACTGAATAATATCAGTGAAAAAAATGTTTTGATGTCAAAATGGCAAAATAAATGTCTGTTTATGGAATTTTCGATACACATGAATTTAATTTATTGGTTAATTTATGTACAGTTGTATTCATGAAAAAGCAGGTGAATCTCATATACTACAGTATATATGGTATAAGTAATGGGAAAGTAAAAATGGGTCTAAGATCAATATTATTTTAGGGGTTTTTAACAATGCTAAAACGATTGCCGTTGTCCGTTTATCTCTATCTCTCACCGTTCTCGAATTGAATCAGGCTAACAGACGGACGGACGGATAAAACCGTTTTATAAGTTTTTTTTCTTCGAAAACTCTTGGCTCGTATATGTTAAAAAAATTGAGCCCTTTAACTTTGATCTACGGTATGCTCAAATTGGTCTCTACCTCTTACACCACCGTGTATAAATATTTGGTACATTTACCATTTACTCGTACCAATTTTAAAATACTGTCGCCCAGTGCCAAAATTCGACCGTACTTCATTAAAATTTAAAGTTTATGTTTATGACCATTATTTTTTCCTATTTCTATTTGCCATTTTTCCTATTTTTTGCATTTTTAATTACTTTTGCTTATATTTCCCTGTTTCCACATTTTTGCATATATTTCCACATTTTAGCCTATATTTCCCTATTTTCTCTTATTTTTCTATTTTGTCCTATTTTCCGTACTTTTTCCTGTTTTTTTTTTAATTTTTTTCTTATTTTTCTCTTTTTTGTCCAATATTCTTGCTATTTTTTCATATTTTTCCTATTTTGTCCAATTTTGTCCTATTATTTTTTGTATATTTGCATTTTTTTTTCTATTCTTTCCCATATCCAATTTTTTTCTTCATTTTCCCAATTCCCCAACCCCCATCTTTTTTGAACCTAGTTTTCTCTATTTTTTACCATTTTACTCTATTTTTCCTGTATTTTTTACTGTTTTTCTCTATTTTTCCTGTATTTTTTATCTTACCAAAAATCGTCCAACACGCCTAAAGGAGTTTTAGACTTCAAAAATAAAATTACAATTATGAAAAGTAAAAACTTGTTTCTATATAAAAAAAGAAAAAAATCAGTGTCTTTAGCCCGTTCGGATAGGGTACCGATAATTAAAAATAATCTAATGTTTTATATAAACATTGAATGTTATATTATATTCAATTTAGTTTATTTATAACACATATTATATATTAATATTAACTTTCTGCACTCCTCCTGTATATAAACTTTAACTATGTAAAATCTCACACTTAAAAATCTGATGTGGCCACCACATGACCTCTCGCCATGTTTGAATCAAAAATTTACACGGTGGCACAAAAAAGTATGAAAAAAATTTACTTTTTTGTAAATCTGGCAACAATGGCAAAAGTTTAGAAAATTTTAATGCGATGAAAATAAACTATAGGGTATACAAAATATATGTGTAAAACTTTATTGCCGTTTTGTATAATAATGGCGTCATCACCCATAGCAACTGCCTCTTCCGGTTGTCCGATTGACACCAAAATCTAATCAGATCTAATCTAGGGTATCAGAATCCTGTATGCAAAATTTCAAATTTTTTTATTCAGTAGTTTTTGAGTTATCGTTACTACAACATCCATCCAAACACACACACACACACACACTAACACACACACACACACTAACACACACACACACACACTAACACACACACACACAGACATCATCGCGAAAATATTAAAATCGTATTCTAGGGACCCCAAAACGTGTTTATCCATTGAAAACTCACTACCCAATTTTTAGCATGATTCCTATACCTCTCTTATCTGAAGGGCGAGAGGTAAAAAGGGGTCTTTACTTATTAATATACAGGGTGTCCCTCAAATAGTTTAAAAAAATTCAAGGGGTGATAGTACTTCTAAAATTAATAAAAAACGTTCCTATAAGCTTAGGTCGTTAAATACATATTAAAGGAGTTAGGGGCTTTAAAAGAGTAAATTTTAAAAATGTCTTTTTTAATTATAAGTTTAAAAAACAAGAAAAAAGTTCGAAAAAAAAATACTAGGGAATAAAAAATTTAACCCTAAATCCAACAGTGATATCGAAAAACTATTTTTATAATCGGAAATGGTAGTTATTGCAAGGGTAGAGGGTTAATTTATATATAACTTTTTGGGGTTGTTTTTTTTATAAAGCGGGTACAGGTTTTAAAATCTACATGCTTTTATCTTTCGGAAAGGTATTCTTGTTGCAAGTCGCTTATAGTAACCGTTTTCGATAAAACTGAGTGTAAACAGTTTGCTGAACCCTTGAGAAGCAAAAAAATAAATTATTGTGGTTGCTCACAGGTTAATACAATTTAATGAAAATTGTGGGGTATTAAACTAATCATGTAAATCGAAATTTAATCTTGTTTTTTAAAATTATAATTGAAAAAAATCATTTTCAAAATTTACTTTTTTAAAGCCTCTAACTCCCTTAATATGCATTTAACGACCTATGCTTATAGGAACTTTTTTTATTAATTTTTTTACACTATTTGAGGGACACCCTGTATAGATGTATGGTCCCTAGAATCTGTCCATTAAGTAAAATATTTGTGCCCTTTACCTTTTAGATCCTAATCACATGTGCAATCGGAAAAAATCTGGCTTATATTTCGATGATCTACAAAAGTGTGCAGTCACAATGTTAAAAGGTTACAGATAGATAAAACATAGACCATTTTTCTTTTTAATAGTTTTTTATGTATATAGTAAAAATGAAAATATATAAAAATAATTTTATCAATATTTTAAAGCAAGATAAATATATCACTAAATTTATTAAGTGTTAAAATTCCATTAATAAAGAAATAAACACTAATTAACATTAGTTTCATTATGCAGTGCTTCTCGACGATATTTCACATAAAATAAAGCTCAGTTAAATTTATTATTTTTCTAATTCATCCACACTCTGAAATTGGACTCGAAAAGCAAATTAAATTTAAATAATTAGACCTTTAAGACTGGAACTAGAATCCAAACTTATATACAAAACATAGTAGAGCACACTAATACTTAAATAAAAGAAAATGCAGTACGTTTACGTTTTTTTCTTTGCAAGTACCGGAACCCTAATATTCATTAACTCACACAATTTATTTCGAACAGGTCGTACGTCTTCTACAGGTTTTTCCCAATCAGTTGAACTCAGAATAGTCATAACAGATTCAAGACCTTCAGGACTCATTTTACTATCTTCTCCATACACTAATAAAGCCTCATACATTTTATTAGAAGTAGTTCTACGTACATATGACTGTCGATGACATAACAGAATACTAAGTTGTACCAGAGCTATATCAGCTAATTCACCTTTCATCTGAATAAACTGACATAAAACATTAATTCCATCAATTAATTTATAAATATCTTTACAACCGGAAATCTCAAACTGAATAAACTTTAATAATTTTTTCATAAATTCAGAATTTTCAACAGACGTCACAGATTCCAAACATCCAGAATCGAACAATTTATCCAAAAATCTAAACATTGGTACTATAACCCTATCGACTTTTTGATAATTAACGAAAATTTTTAATATCACATTACACAATTCATCTATCAAAGCCGAATCGGATTCAGTCTTAAGAAGCGTAAAAAAGGATGAACTCGAATCTTTCACTAAAGTCTCTGTAAGTCCCCCGATACAACAAACTAACCCAATCACCACGTTATAAATAAAAGCCGGTAAACGAATTAATTTCACGAATTTCGGGAAAGTAACCGAAGATGAATTCCAATTAAGAACATCGCATTCCTCTTGCGGAAATATTTTAATTAAATCATCGTGATGAGGTAAATTCGGTATACGAGGTGTGACGTGAATAAAACTATAAAAAATTTGCGAAGCAAGTGCTCGCGTTCTATCTATTTTTTCTACAGCTTGTTGAGCGATTCTCGATAAGATCTCCGTCATTAAATCCACAGTTAAAATTTCCGGAAAAATGTTCGCCAATAAGAGAGTTATAGTTTGAAGACCAAGAACGGAAGCTTCCCGTATCCATGCACCGATATCACCCCGTTTATCAACAGTATAATCCTTCAAACCTTCCAAAAATATATTAAAAATACTCATAATTATTTTACCGTTAAAATCATGTCCTATATGATCACTCATCGTAACTGTGATCGAAGTTAATGCTTTAACGGCATCTCTTCTACTTTCAGCCCACTTTAAAGAAATTTGCGTTATATCCATAGATTGAATCAACGAAGTTATAACAAAAATTAAATTTCTTTCCAACATAAATTTCGGTAAAACCCCCAAAGCCAAACAATGTCCCATCCTACTTTGTTCATTCGTAGTATTCAAAAGTTCCTTTACATACAATCTAATAATTTCATCACAACTTTCATATTGATCCACGTAAAATTCTTGTAAAAGCGCGGGAAGAGCAGTAACAGCACCTAAACGGATACTAGAAACTTCGTAAGATATACATTCGTTGAGTAAATTTAACCAATCTTCAATTACTACATCGCCGTGATAAGGTAAATGTGCTAGAGAGCATTTTTGGATAAAATCGCAACAAGCCTGTTTCATTAATTCACCACCTAAACCTTTGAAGTAAAATTTCTCCCGGAATTTGGTAATTAGAAGTTTAATTTTATTTAATAAATCTTCTGTTAACAAATCTTTAATGTTTGCTAATTTTGAAAGAGCAAGTACGATTTCACCAATAGCCAAAATACTGCCATGTCTAGCGTTCAAATCTATAGAATAAGTTTTTTCTAATAAAGCCGGCAATACTGAACTAACCATATAATCCGAATTTTTAGCTGTTAAATTGTGTAAAGCTTTAGCTGTTAATTCTCTAATACTGGAATCCCAGTAATCCACCTTTCTAGTAACTAAATGTTCGATCAAAGGTACAGAATATTCATCGTACTGAGCTATAAAGACACTTATGTTTAAAAAAGCTGTGCTTCTTACGCTAACAGAAAAGAAATCAGCAACAGTAAGGATATCAATTCCGTGAGGAAAACTACCCTGTCTTCCGACGTTTTCTTGAAAAGCAGACGAAGCTGCTCGCCTACAATTAATCTCTTTATCGAAACAAGTCACGATTAATAACGCACTAGCGATGTCTTTAACGTGAGGAGCTAAAATATTACTTTCATAAGCACGAGAAAATGACCAACAAACATAACATGCCGAATCCCTAATATGAGAACCTACTGAAGAATAACCTCTAGGTTCATCATAAACCAAAGCTTTAAGTACAACAGGTACAACTTGCGGTAATCTTTCCGGTAAAAGTAAACCTCTCCGGCTCAATTCAGCTAAAGCTAAACAACCTCCGTGCCAAGCACCGTCCGATTCCCTAGGATTAAATAATTCTAAAATAGATCCTACGACATCGTCAGCGAGATCCTTGGGTAACCTTCCGGTTACTCTACCGATTCCTTTGGCGGCCGACCACCTCACTACTCCGTCTATATTTCTTAATGCTAGAATTAGTTGATCTATGACTTCTTCTACTTCGTCGGGTACCTCGATTGGTTCTTCAATTTCCGTGTCTTCGCAAGTTTTGGAGGACGACGAGACCGAGCTGTCACCTGAACTTAAATTTGAAGCCAGAGATCTGTTACCTGAAATTGAATCATTAATTAATTCAAATTATAGGAAGACTGTTACAATACTAACAGTAGATTAAATGACCTTAAAAAGTACATAGACCTAATATCAATAAATTTTATGTGGTATGACTAGGAGTTTTTCTATTATTTTTTGTAAATTCTAATTGTTTTTTTTTTCAAACCAGAAACTATCAGTAACACTTATGTATAAATGAATATGTATTTAAAAATTATTACCTCGTCTATATCTCCATGTAGCTATTCTAGGAGCAAGGAAAGTCAACCCAATTCTCTGTATGATCTTATAAACTAATTTTTGTATATTCGCTCCTGGAAAATTTTTAAATTCAGCATTTACAACCCATTGTAGTAAATCCCTTGTATAAGGAAGTAAATCTTCACGTTTTCCATGCTTCAAAATCGTCGCTATACAAGCCAGAGCTCCGTATATAATAAATACATTATTATCATTAGATAAACTCAATTCTTTTGCCCAATCGATGAAAGATGAAAGATGTTTTTCTTTAACGTCACTTCTGGTAATAAACTGATGGCACAAATAAGCAGCGGCATCTCTACATTTATCAGGAACCACAGCATAAGTTTTGATCAAAGTTAAAATTCTATCCATGACATTTGGTTTGTCTTTATCGAATCCATCGAATCTAGACATGTGGAATGGTATCATTACGATTATAGATAACCATAAAAGTAAAATGTAGCGTGTAGTCCAAGTATCAGAATCATCTGGTATTTGAGATTCTAATAATTGCAACACTGGTTCAAAATCTGATACTTCATGAGGTAATTGTCTCACTATAACTTTATATCCTCTGACATTTACTACTACGAACATAAATTTAAAAGCCAAATGCTTTAATTTTATATCATTATTAACATCTCGGATAATATTTATGAATTTTTCCAAAAGTTCATTCATGTGAGAATCTATCAAGTGAGGTTGTTCAATATATTGGTTTAGAATGAAAGCAAATTTTTCATGGGCTCTTTCGACAATTGATGTATTGCTGTTTACGACGTTTTTGATGTTATCTACCATTTGTAAAACTTCCTGGTATTCCGAGAAATCTTCTAAAGCACATCCTAAACCAAACGGTTCTTCCTCTTTTTGGGACTCGACAGATTTGGATGGTGTAGACATTTTAATTATCAAAATATTGATCGTATCTGGTCAATAAACCGTTGTTATCTCTGTAAGAAAAATATAAATTCATATTGACATTAATAGTTATTTATGTATAAAAGATATTACATAGTTAAAAGGCAGATTTTAAATAATATTGCATCAGAAATTATATAATCCTCAATGTAGTACTTCTGTTTTATAACTTTGATTTCAAAGTATTGATCATTTTAATACATCACAAATTGGAATGGACGAAAATAGCCATGTACTTTTGAATTCTTTAAGTACGTCTGTCAAATACTAGCAGAACAAAATATTTATTTATGTATCAAGCTCGGAAAGCTTGCGCCCCTATAAAATCACTTTCCAAGTGTGGCTATAATGTTTTTTGTGCAGCCACCAATAATTTTATCTTTAAATGGTGTAGAAACTTGTAATAATACACAAAATATAACAAAACGTCAAAAACATCTGCTGAAACTTTTGACATAAGAGCTCAGTAAAATTATGCTTTACCGAGCAGTTATGTCACTTTCTCAAGCAGTTATGACAATATTCCAGTCTAGACTGACAGACGCACAGTCTGGGCTAAAAAAATGATCAGAAAGATGCATTTTCTGAAGTGCTAAATATCTTTACCAGCAGAAACAGTGAAGTAAAATAATATAACAAGTAAAAAGTTACTATCATTAATGATATTACTTTGATCCTGTTTTCTCAGTATCTAATCCACTAACTGTCATGAAACAAAAATCCTTTTGAACATAATAATTCAATAACCTTTAATATTAGAGTTAAATTAATAAATAAAAGTAGATTTTACTCACCAATAACAAGGTAGATTTAAATAATTCACTATCATATAGCAAAGTATTTCCATAGTCTGAATATATGTATGTCTTCTTATAAAAGCAACTATTTTATTTCCTGGAAAAATACCTGAAAGAAGATTGACAATAATATTTTGTCAATTTATGACACAGTCAACATAAACAAAGTTGGTAACTTTCATACATTTTTAAATGCAAGATATTTCAAATTTAACAACAGAATAATTACTACTACACTTAAATATTTCAAATAAAAAATGAAATTTAGTTACCACCATGTTAGAATGTAATTAGAATATGTATGTATTTAAAACATACTTTATCTATTTAGTTATGTCAAATGAAAAAAACTAAAAAAAAGTACCGGCACCAAGTAGGTATAGCAAATATGACTTATTATCTTTGTACAAATTTCAATAACGTTAAAAGAAACATGAAACAAATGTACCTTAAAAAATTGTAAAATATAAAAAGACAACAAAAATGTAGTACTTAATTCAAAAAAATAACAAGGGTTACTTGTCATATAGAAATATTAAATACGAATCAAATTTTAATGTTAAATTAATTGGTATAACAACCTAATTAAACTAATAATAGTTTTTACAAATTAAAAATTAAACTACATAACCTATAAAAGTAACACCTGGTACATTAAGAATATTTTACTAACATTTTAAGATATTAAAGTACCTATTATACTTACAATTTCAAATTTATTGATTTAATGAAATTTATTTAATACTCTTATTACGGTGTTAACAATTAATTAAAAAAATCGTCAAAATTAACAAAAAAAAATAAATTTGCCGATTTTGACTTTGACATATTTCTTCGTTTTTAATTTATTTTAGACTCTTTACGGTGGGTTTGAGGTCAACAAACTAAATTTTTTATAAAAAGTAATTTGTTACGTTACCAATATAGGTAGTAGGTTTTTAAATTAAATGGCAATAAGATTTAAATATACTTTGGTTAGTTTTGATCCAATATGTTTAATTTTTAGCAAATAGTTGAGAAACAATAATGTGAATGTGTTATTTAGGTTGGCAAATACTTACTCTACCTTATGGTTGGCAACATTGCTGTTCTTTACTGTCCGTACAGCGTTGCCGAAGCTACACCATCTGGAGTAGATCTACTCCCTTTAATCATTTTTATCCGCTACTCCAAAAGATTGATTTCTACTCAGTTTGAATTCAGACAACGGTTTGAATGTATGGATAAATATGTTAAGAGAAATCAAGCCGAAAATCTACTTTCTTCTGATTCTTCTACAATTAATTCTATTTTTTAAATAAATTTTGTACTATTTTCTGGTCTGATGCGGCAACACTGTGTCCGGAGTATAAATTGAATTTAGGTTAAAAACTTTTGGTTTAGTATTTAATTTTGAAGATTTGAATGTTTTGGACCTAAAATTTAAACAATGTCTTTTAATTTTGGTTCCGCGCCTCCTAAAACAGCAGCGTCAGGATTTACCTTACCATCGAATCCTGCCACAAGTAAGAAACTTACTTCAGATATTAGAGATTTATAATCCTACATTTCAATTTTTAGCAACTGCTGCGCCAGGCTTACAATTTAATTTTGGAGGCGGAGATAACAAAACTCAAGCTAAACCAGCAGCGACATTATTTCCTCCATCTACGCCTAATGCCCAAACGCTTTTTGGAAGTACCCCTAAGCCTACCAGTGCTCCAGCAGCTACACCTTTAAGCTTTGGAACTCCATCTGCACAACCTGCTACAATTCCTTCACTTTCTTTTGGAACTCCTGGTAAGTGTTTTAACAGGATATTAAAATAATGTAAAGAAAGGTGCTTGAATTGTTAACGTAATCTCTTTGTTAATCATGATTTATAGCAAATAGTTAAAAAAACTTTTTTCTTATTATTAGAACTTGTAGTGCTGCTATTACCTCTCACCACAGATCATCCTTGCTGGTGGACACAGATAATTGTGTCTCACAAGCCTCTTTAATGTTACATTAGGTTTTTTCTGATTATTTAAAACAAAAATGAAAAAAAACGACTACAAATCAAACCGAGGTTAATTATTAATAAAAAATTCCACTTATCAACGAATTTTTAATTTACAATTATAATTGTATAAATAAACATTTCATAGGATCAGTTACTACTACCCCTTCTGTTACTAATACTCCTCAATTTGGACTTACAACTAGTAAACCAGGTACTGCAACTTTATCTGCACTTCTTGGATCTGCACCGATTCCTTCCGCGACTGCTACTACAACATCCACTGGTAAGTTGATGTCTAATTCTACTTAATTAATGGTATTGTTCATTAAATTGTTTTGTAGGATTAAGCTTTGGTACTCCAATTTCTTCGGCAACTCCTGCTACTTCTACTACAGGTAAAATTTACCATTTATGTCTTTCAGCTCTGTATATTGATATCTAGATTGCATGAGATGCAAAATTTTGTTCTTGATTTTATATGTTTACATTACCCCCAAATTTTAAGTAGTTATGTATAAAAACACTTGGTTATTGGTAATAATAAATCAAGTTAAGAACAACTTTTACACATATGTTTGCCAATTTGGATAAATTTGGGTTGCAGGTGGAGCTCTTTTTGCAGTTAAGTCCACAGCCAGTGCTATTACTACAACTGTTGCACCTTTGAGTTTATCTACAGCTACTCCAACAACTTTAACTTCAGTAGCTGGATCCACCGCATTAAGTACTACTACAGTGTAAGTTATTTTTAGTATTTAAGGATCACTTTTACCAAATTCAAAGTTATGACAGGTTTTTTGAATAATTATTATATATTTGTCTACAGAGATTTCATTGTAGTCCTTGACGTTATTTATCCATTTTAATTTAAAGTGTGGTTTATCGAAATATGTTTGAAATCTTTCGAGTCTCTGTTTACAAAAACTTAAGAACTATACACACACTTTAATATATCATTTGCTTTCTTAAAGAGCTCCAACTTATTCGACTACAACGCTCCCGTCGACCGGTTCTTTGACGTTTTCGCAACTAGAAGATTCAATTAACAAATGGACCATCGATTTGGAAGATCAAGGCAAGTTTTTCATCAATCAGGCTAAGCAACTGAACGCATGGGACTCGCTGCTAATCACTAACGGTGAAAAGATTCTGAATTTGAACGGGAGTATCGAAAGAGTAAAACAGCAACAGCAGCAGTTGGATCAAGAATTGGATTTCGTGTTGGCGCAACAGAAAGAATTGGAAGAGTTGATTACGCCGTTAGAGAAGGAATTATTGGAGATTCCTGTCACTGATATTGATAGAAATCAAATGTAAGTTAAACGATATTGTCTGATGACGGCAATCGATTCAGCATTGTTAAAAACCCCTAAAATGATATTAATCTTTTACCCATTTTTACTTTCCCACCACATTTACCATATATATCTACTATAGTACATAAATAAATTTGTTTTCGTGACTTAAATTTTTGAAAACTCGAACAATTACGACAAATATATTGTCGTATTTTACTTGTTTTGTTTTAAATATTTTAGTTTGTTTATTTAAAAAATATGTAGTTATAGCAATAACTTTAGTTTTAATTTTTTCAGCATAGTTTTATTTTCTGTTTTAAATTTTTCTATTTGGATTTTCATATCATATAATTTTCATTTCAGTTTTCTTTCCTTAATTTTTTTTATTTATTCTGTTTTAACCATTTTTTCAACTCTTTTCACTAATTGTATTCTTTTAGATTGCAAACTTCTAAAATTCTTTAGAGAAAAACAGAAAACTGAAAAATGGTTTTTGTTTTTTTTTTGGAATTTTGATAATAATAAAAGATATTTTTACCTTTTACAGGTACCAATTTTCAGAAATAATCGACTCTCAATTAAAGCAAATGTCAGACGATTTGAAGGAAATTATTGAACACATTAATGAATCTAACAAGGATGAAGAAATATCAAACCCGGTGAGTAAAAAATTCACAGACAAAAGAATTCTCAGATTACTGTAAAAGTTTAATACTGAGAATTTAAAGCCAAATTAGCAGACAAATTTATAATTTATTATTTTTTTAAATTAATAAATACATTAAACGTTGTCACACTAGCCATATAAGGTCAGTCAATAGTTTAATTCACATCATATAAGTAATATCTCAATTTTTTGGGATATTCTAACCATTTTAATACATTTAGAACCTAACCCGAAGTTTGTATTTCAACTTTATTACTACGGCCCGCCCCTACTTCACCTTTGGTGAAAAATTACAGATTTTTGTAGAGGAAATTGTAAAATTATATTTGTGTACAGATTTTAGTTCTAAAACTTTTCTTCATTTTTAAAAATAACATTGTAACAAATGGTGCTTTATTTAGGAACTGAATTTAGATGTTTAATTGCCGTTCTTGTACTATATATGAGATGTTTTTAACACGTTGACTGCGATACGTCGATTTTTTGAGGTGCGAACCAAACACATATTGTTTATATGTATGTGCATTTCATGTAACTTTCGTATTTTTTAATATTTTTCAAAATAACTATGCTATCAGGAAACTACCTTTAGAATACATTTATGTTATCTGCTTATACTTAATGAGTAAAATCCAATGGAAAATGAATATACACAGTAACATCTTTTTTTGCACATTTTAATTAAAACTTGTTATAAAAAGTAATTTCATTATTTACAAATTGCAAACACTACAAATTAATTGAAGAATATTATTTTACAAGATACTTAAAAAAATTAAATGATATAAAGATAATATAACAAAAATGATGTTAAATAAGTTTATTCATTTATTTAAAATATATTGTTCGAAGTTTGTTTCTTCTGTTTTCTCTAATTGGTAAACTTCTCGTAAATCTTGAATTTACAACTTCAGGTAATAAACAATTAAAATAGAAAAAATTTAATTTTGGTACTATATTATTTTCAAAAAAAATTTGATCCTTGAATATTTTTTCCACCATATATCCTTGATGGCTCCATACCATAAAATAACATAATTCGTTATTCGTAATGGCCAGCTGGTATTAAATTTGGAAGCAATAATTGTGGTTCCTTTTTAATTTCATTGAATTTCCTTGTAGCACGGCAATTTTTTTTTTTTTTTTAAAATCTTCCAACTGCTATCAAAAACCAATTTCGTTAAATATTTGCATCATAATGGCGGCGGTTCCCAAGGCTCTTAAAAATATCAAACTTCACAAAAATATATTTCTTTACTAAATGTTTTCTTGGTGATTTTACTCTAAAATTGGTAGGTAATCATTGATATCTTACTTTTTTGCAATCAACAAGAAACATCTTTTTTCTATTTGCATTATGTATCTATTTATTATTTTAAAATAACCACTAGTGTTTTTAACCTATTATTAAAATAAATATTTATCTGAAAATTTCTTTAAACAACTTTTCTTAATGTCAAAAATAAAGGTACATTACGCTTGCGCGCAAAGTATGTTTTCTGACAAAATCTATATATGATGGTAAATTTTGATATCTGTTTTGAAATCGAACAATGAAAAATATCCAATTTTGTGTTTCAGATAACTCAGATCAGTCGCATATTGAATGCACATATGAATTCCCTACAATGGTTGGATAGAAACACAGCCCAGATTAGTTCACAATTGGAACAAATTAGCAAAATACAGGATTCAAATAGGAGAAATTTCACACTTAATCATTCATTTAATAATTCTTTTAATATGTAGTTTTTTTCGCATTAATATATTTTTTTTACAATATACTTTTTTTTTATCTCCAGATGATTAGTTTTCATATACAGGATCCATATTTAATTAGCTGTGATCTATTATTTAGTCAATTCTAAAGGGTTTGTCAAAACTAGCATTAGATTAAATCTTTTTACAAAGATCATCTATTATTGACCTAAATTGTTTAGCAAAGCACTTTTAGCAAATGTTCATTAACTAAAGTAACAAGTAATAATATTTTCAAACCCTCTGCTAACAGAAATAAAAGAAGGAGTAAGGAAGAAATTTGTTTTGAAGTTTTTTTTTTTATTTTTGTAAAGCTTGTGAAGTGATTCTTCCAAGGGTGAGAATGCAGTTTTCAGGGCGAAGCAGTTATGTCAATTTTCCGATTTAGATCCACTTTCCAAACTAAAAAATTATCTCAAAAACGCACTTTAAAAGTGACAGTAACATTTTTTCCCATTGCTTTTTTATAAGGCCAATTTCTTTTAATTCACACTTATTAACAATAAATAAAACAATTTAAATTTTCTTGTATAATGTACTGTGTAAGAACAAAAGTTGATAAAAATAATAATAAGACTTCTACACTTTTTGCTTAATTAATAACTGTATATAAATTAAAAACAATCACGTTATGATGAATTTCATTCTAGTTTAACCTTCGTTTTAAGCCTTAGCTAAAAGCGCTAGATCACTTATACATTTATTAATATTCTGCTTCTCTTGATCTGGAGTAATAGAGGCTCTGACTTTAGCTACAACCCAATCAACAAGATTCTTCTGCGTGATTCTACGTTCAATGTTTTGTTTCTCTACTTGGTACTCCAAACGTTTCCTGATTTCGCTGTAAACTTTGAGCAAACGTTCTCTGTAATTAGCCTCCAATTGAAGACCTACATTTTCACGTTTTGCTTCCACTAAAACGTTTTGACCTTCGATACTCCATTGAGCTTTCTCTTCGTATTTAATCATGTTGGTAAGACCTTCTTTTTCTTCAACGCGACCGGCATTCCATTCTTTTTCGTATTGCTAAAATGTATTTAATTAAAAACTCATTTTAATAAATATGTTTTACTTACATCGACTTCTTTATCCAAATAAGCAGCTAATTTTGGTCCAAGAGTTTTAATACCATAGACCCACATGATGATTAGAGAAAGTGCAGTGTAATATTCATGTTCCAATACATAGATTTCCTTGCTGACAAGATAAGTGGATAAAGTGAATGCGAATGTGTATGGGCCAGTAACACCAGTTTTTTTATAAAAAAATTGGAACCACTCTTCGGGAATAAAGCCCATTCTTACTTTTCCTGGGTCTTGCCTTATCTATTCAAATTAAAATAATTTAGAAAACTATTATAAGATTTAAAGAATATATTGTATAATAGAATACCAATTACTAAGTCAACTTCAATTGTTATATTTATGTAAACGACAACCTTATAAATCTATTTTTACTGTATTAGGTTTTTTTTTCCAAAATTA
The DNA here is from genome assembly GCA_963243735.1 of Neocrepidodera transversa. Classification (NCBI taxonomy): domain Eukaryota; kingdom Metazoa; phylum Arthropoda; class Insecta; order Coleoptera; family Chrysomelidae; genus Neocrepidodera; species Neocrepidodera transversa. The sequence goes on from OY725347.1 coordinate 9,870,121, forward strand.
ATTAAAAAGCACTAAACTCAATAACGTGAAAACGTGTAATAAATTTATAATAACGCAATTAACATGCTTCTAGTGTAATAAATCACGTAGTAGTCTCAGTTTTTTGAATATCATTTAAAGGTTATGTACTTACGGGTCTTTGAAAACCAACTTGACTTGGTTTTTCATCTGTCTTTGCTAATTGGGTATTTACAGCAGATGTTCCCGTAGCTCGTAGACAAGAAGCTACAAGAGATTTGGAAGTGTGTCCTAAAAATTCAAATAAGATTAAAAAATTGGACCTATTACATAAACGATTCGGGTAGGTTATGATCGAACAATTTTGGGTAAGTATGCATACATGTAATGGTTATTACCTGACAAAATCGCCACTCTGGAAAGCATTTTGTTTATTCTAATTTATTGTAGTGGTACACTAAAAATTTTTGAAGAAATATCGAAAAAAAAGTATTTGCTGTAGGTAAAACCTGTCTCTTCCCTAAAGAACAAGTTGACAAATGACACTGACAGATTCAGATTGACAGGACAGATCAAGCAGTTTTAAGCGAACTACCAATATTTTCTGGTAATTACCACAAAATTTCTTGGTTATCCCGTGCGATTATGGAAGGGGTTAGTATACTGACGTCACAAGTGCTAATCACTTGAATGAAATTGTATTTACCGTGGTTATAAATTTGTTCATTTTCAAAAATCAATTGATTTAACCTCTCTTTTTCGCTGTGTTTAACGTTCGTTTATCGATTTTTATTGATGGTGTATTGTTTATTGTCTTATAAGAAAGAATGGATGTAAATTTGCCTCTATGTCTACAACTTTCACTTTGTAATCTTTACCTTCATAATTTAAGCTTATCTGCCATTTTTTAATCTGAATTTTGTAATATTTTTCTGAACAAAACATATTCACTTTTTTTGTAGTTTTATACCTGTCAACTTCAACAAAAAAGTAAAAACAGCTCCTCATTTAGGTTAATAACACAAAATTTTGTTTATAACTTTGACGGAAAACAGCTGATTGACGTCACGGGTTTTTAATAACCGAATGTTGCGGTAATTAGCGATCTCAAATCGTAAATACCAGACGCTTTCGGCTTTCGGTGCATTCGCTTAAAATTGGTTACTGATATTTGACAGTTGTCTTTTCTTTAGCTTTTTACTTTATTATACATAAGTTCCCACCACTACCGCTAGATGGATATAAACTCTTGAACATCAACTGAAACCTCAAAGTCAGCCAAAACTTCAAAGTTCAAGTGTACGAAAACAGTATTATATTTTATAAAATATTCGCAGCAGTTGAAGATGAGGTTGACGTTCACATAACTATTAACTTTGAAGATTTATTATTATGTATAAAAAGTAATCTGGATCCATCTAGCTAGCCGTGGTTGTAGTAATTTATCAGAAATTAAGTGTTTGATAAAATTTCCGCTAGATGTAGGTGGCGGTAGGTTTTAAGCAGAATTTCGTTTTTATTTTAAAATTTTGGTAGTTTGATGTTGGTAGAATACATTTTAGTGGAAATGGTAACACTGCACGTTTAAAACTATAGTTTTATTTTGTGTAGTTATCTGTATAGTATAAATATTTATAACCTATCGGAAGTAAAACTCTAAAATACCAGATCTAGTGCTATAACTTTAGTGTAAGTGCTTTAATTTTAGTGTAAGTACTTTAACTTTAGTGTAAGTGTCTAAAAACTTGACTTCTAGTGCCTAACATCTGATCATTTGTTGTGTTCGCGATTAAGTACATTTCAATATTAGTCGAGGAAATACAGCACAAAAAAAGCCCAGTATAAAGACGGCGGATTGAGTTGCGATTTTTTGCATTCGCTTCGTGAACTCGTTTAGAAAGTTTGTGGTCACTTTTGGTCAAGTACTTTTTACCTCTCGCCCTTCAGATAAGAGAGGTATAGGAATCATGCTAAAAATTGGTTAGTCAGTTTTCAATGGATAAACACGTTTTGGGGTCCCTAGAATACGATTTTAATATTTTCGCGATGATGTCTGTGTGTGTGTTAGTGTGTGTGTGTGTGTGTGTGTGTGTGTGTGTGTGTGTGTGTGTGTGTGTGTGTGTGTGTGTGTGTGTGTGTGTGTGTGTGTGTGTGTGTGTGTGTGTGTGTGTGTGTGTTAGTGTGTGTGTGTTAGTGTGTTAGTGTGTGTGTGTGTGTGTGTGTGTGTGTGTGTGTTTGGATGGATGTTGTAGTAACGATAACTCAAAAACTACTGAATAAAAAAATTTGAAATTTTGCATACAGGCTTCTGATACCCTAGATTAGATCTGATTAGATTTTGGTGCCAATCGCACAACCGGAAGTGGCAGTTGCTATGGGTGATGACGCCATTATTATACAAAACGGCAATAAAGTTTTACACATATATTTTGTATACCCTACAGTTTATTTTCATCTCATTAAAATTTTCTAAACTTTTGCCATTGTTGCCAGATTTACAAAAATATAATTTTTTTTCATACTTTTTTGTGTCAACCTGTAAATTTTTGATTCAAAAATGGCGAGAGGTCATGTGCTGGCCACATCAGATTTTTTGAAATTGCATTGCTGCATCGAAAAGTGGGTTTTTTATGAATGCATATTTTTAAGTGATCAAGAACAAATTCATATCTTCGACGTAAATCACCCGAATCGCGCAAATTTCACTACCCGGGGGTTTTTTGAGCCACTAAATCTAAAAATTTGTATTCCGATTATTGTCCATTTCACCTGAAGGTCAGGACAGCACCAGGAACGTCGTCACTACTAGTTATATAGAAATTTATAAGAAATCGACCGAAACTCATTACCCTGGAGTTTTTGGAGTATCTCGTCAAGAATCTGACATCGGTAACCTCCCCCCGATTACCTGGTGCTCCGAGAATTTTACTGAAATTGCTTACCAAATTGCCTCAAACTCATGACCCGGGGGTTTTCGAGTCGCTCATCCAGATACTGAAATCGGAAACCTCCCCCGAGTACCTGGTGCCCCGGACCACCTGACTAATTCATGACGTCATCTCCGGGAACTATTTTACATTATTTCAATATTGATCTAAATATATTTTATTACATCGGACCACGTTTTCCACTGCTATCTTTTTTATCATTTCAAAGCGTGTGTAAAGATTCTAGACGGACGACTGAAAAAACCTCTAAATAATGAGTTTGTGGCGATTTGGTAAGTAATTTCAGTAAAATTCCCGGAGATGATGCCATCCAGTTAGGTCGTCCGGAGCACCAGGTAATCTGGGGGAGGTTGCCGATGTCAGATTCTTAACAAGCGATTCGAAAAACTCCAGGGTAATGAGTTTCAGTCGATTTCTGATGAATTTCCATAAACACCTGGAGATGACGTTCCTGGTGCTATCTTGACGTCCAGGTGCATAGGAGGATAATCTGAACGTAATATTCAGGTTCAGCAACTCGGGTAGTGAAATTCGCGTGATTCGGGTAATTTTTGTCGAAGATATGAATTTTTCCTTATGAACAAATGAAAAGATGTACTTTTAAGACTGCACTTTTCATTGTAACAATGCAATTTCAAAAAAGTACTTGACCAAAAGTGATCGCAAACTTTCTAAACGAGTTCACGAAGCGAATTAAAAAACCGTATCTCATAATCCGTCTTACTGCAAAAAAAATTTCAACTCAAGTGCTATATATATTTCCCGGACTATATCAGTTTTGTGCAATTATCAGCGTGAAAACCGAGTCTTGAAAATATTGCAGTCAAAACAGGCCAAACGGGGAACGAAAACGTAAGTATTTCTTTTTAGTTGTTTTTGTCTGCAAACTGTTTTTTAATACATTTGGTAAATTGGTAGTGGCTATTCAACTACTACCCCGTGGAAATAAATGGTTTTGTAAACGTGATTACTATATATACTGCTTAAATATCATCAAGACGATAACGCTGTAAAAGAAATTCCAATTTTTTTTAGACAATTTTGCTGCATAATGGTATCAATAAAATTTAACTACATATAGTTGGTTTTTTTTTAAATAAAATACTACATATAGGAGGTCAAGCGGTAAAAGATAATTCGTCTTCAATATAATAATGTATTTATCAGGTGAAAACTTTGAAGTATACCAGGTGTCCACATGAAAACTTGATATTGAATTATTTCTGGTGTTCTTGAAGATAAGAACTTAAAATTTTGGATGATTATTCAAGACATAGAGGTGGGCACTGAACAGTGTATCTCATACCGCCCCATAGGGTTACCCATATATACCTACCGCCCGCCCATTCCAAGATTTTAAATGGAACACGCTATTTTTATAGGCTTACACGTCCCTATTTTAACTTTTTGAGTTTTGCTTGGTGTTCAAAAGTACGGAAGATCAACTTGCATATATTTTATTCTTATGCTACAAAGTGAAACTCAAAAAGTTAAAGTTGAGAAAATGCGTTTTCAGTTGTCTAGAACTTATCAAAACTATTTAGTTTATAATATAGGACAAATCTAAAAATGTATTCCTGAAAGTATGATTAGTAACGACGACATTTCAAGTATTTGTTCTACACTTCCCGAATATTCTATTTGTTTAAATTTATCAACATTTATAAAATCGGTAGATAATCTATTAGTTTGAAATGGACAGAATTTATATATCTATTATAAATGCAGACTTATGATCCCGAATTAAAGAGGTGAACCACGCGATTTTTTAAACATTTCTAATAAAATTTCTGGACAGATGTTCATCCACCTATATTAGAAAAATACGGTGATCGGAGATCCGAAGAAATCTTAGTCCCGCAACTTACAACATAAACCATCAGAAACGTATGATGATTTTCATCAACAAATTACCACAAAAATAAACGATTTATTACAAAATATTTCACTTAACTGCAATGCTCCAACTGTCCAATTTAGGGCACCATATTTTCGAGAATTTGCACTTGATTCATTCTCTATGGGAGTAATTTATCCTTATAACAAAAATTTATCTAATTTTAAACTTGAAGCACAAATTTCTTATAAAAATTATTTAACGATAAAACCAAAATTAAAAAAACCGAAACATGAATATAAAAATAACAATAATTCAACGTTTAGAAATCCTCAAAATAATTTTAAACCTCAAAATAATTTTAAACAAAGTTAATTTCCCTAATACGAATTTTTCATACAATAAACCCACTTATCAAAATAATTACTCAACTAATTCTAATAATCAACAAAATCAATTTAGAAGCCCTATGATGGGAAATAATTATAATCCACCTCAATTTAATGGTACCCCTAAAAGCGGCGTACAAACAATACGCACTTCTCAACCCATGAGTATGTCAACGAGACGTGCAGATAATTTTAACGTTCAGAATAACTCTGAAGAAAACAACGAATGATTACCCCAGTACTAGTTATGTGGAAAATTCCCCAACCGAAACAAATTTTCACAACCCTTCGTTAGAGGAATTTCCACCCCGTCAATTATGTTAAACAATATTAAAGGTTACCCTCGTCTACCCTATTTTATCCTACCTCCAAGTCAATTAAAAGTACTCACAGACTCAGGACGATCAGAGACTATATTCTAACGCCCCACGCATCAAAGTATTTTAACCTCAATGAACAAAACGACTAAACATTCTCACAATGGCTTTATTCAAAGAAATTGGTATTAACGAAATAATCGATTTACGAATTGCAAATTGGAACCAAGATTTTGATATTTTGTTAGGAAATCATGATTTAGAAAAATTATAAGACAAAAGTTTTAACTTTACAAAGATTTAATTTAGATATCCCTTGTTAAAACGTCTTTAATCAAATTCCAGTCAATATTAAAAACGGAGAAATAATATTATCCGAAATAAAAATAAATAATATCATTTTTCCTGAATCATTTCTCAATGTAACTAACGGTTACATAGACGACATTATTTTAGACGTACCAATGCAATTAGATCCAATACAAGTGGAATCATTAGACAATTACGATACTGACAAAACACCTTCAAATTTGGATCCAAAAATTATACGAACAAAACATTTAAAACCAGAGGAAAAAGATAAAATCTTACAACTTTGCTATAACTTTAAAGATGATGAAAAACGGATTTATCTTCCACCTCAGCTGTTAAACATGAAATCAGAATAACAGACGAAAATCCCAAATACGCTCGTAGTTTTAGACACCCTAAAAGTATGCAAGAGGAAATTACTAAACAAAGAGGAAATAACTAAACAAATTATTAGATGATAAAATAATCCAACCCTCCATTTCTCCGTACAGTTTTCCAGTTTAGATTGTACCAAAAAAATCGATTTTTCCGCTAAGAGGAAATTTAGAATAGTTATTGATTATAGAAAACTACGAAATCACCGTTGAAGACAAATATTCCCTTCCTAAAATCGACGATAGTTTAGACAATTTAGCCACATATTTCACTACCCTTGACTTAGCACAAGGTTTTCGTCAGATAGAACTAGATCCCAAGTCAATTGAGAAAACAGCTTTTGCTGTCTTTCATGGACACTTCGAATATAGTAAAATAACAATTTTTGTTTCTACGTAACATAAAATAATGCATAAAAAATAGCATGTAAATATAATAAATGTCCCAAAATATTCCATTTGGTCATAACAGTTAATTAAGATAGTCAATTAATGATTTCAAAATTCTTCTATTTCACTAATTAATTATAATACTGGGTTAGGATATATAAATAAAACGAAGTATCACACAAGGAAATATTTTAATACTGGTGTATTTTATATTTTATAATAAATTAGGCATAGGTAATTATTAATATTTACAGACTTGACGTACAATTCTACTTACATATTTCAACTATATCTAAATAAGTATCTAAGATGATAAAATTTATAAATTCTTCGCTATATTATATTTTGTCAGTGCAGTTTCGTTACAATACTAAGTACATATTATTGTGTCTACGTTCTTATAGTAATAAATACATTTTTGATTGTGTAACAATCCAGTAGTCACATATACCCATATTCATATCCAATGTTCTAAACCAAAACGTTTGATTTATTTAAAATTTAATAATAATTCATCATGTAAATAAGCTCTGAAAATTACAATCACCAAAATTCGATGTGCAATAAAAAATAAATGAAACTTTTCTCATAAGTAAGTAATAGTAATTAGATTTTTATTTTTATTTATTTTCGACGAAATTTAAAAAGTTCATAACTTAATTCAATAATGTTTGACGATTTCAGATTTGGATTCAGTATAAAAACTAAACAAAAAATTGTTTAACGAAAAATTTGGTCTATTCCCAAATAGCACAAGGTCTTGTCGAAAAAACATCTTTACAACATCTGCTTCAGATTTTCAGGATGTCTTAAAGACGTTAACTAATGCGAAATCTTTAAGAACTTTCTCTAGCGACGTCTTTATGATGCTAGTTAAGCGTCCTGAAAATCTGAAGCAGACGTCGTAAAGAAGTCTTAACTATATCGTTAGCCAGGCTATTTGCAGACATGTCCCCCTCCCCACTTTGTTATTACAATCCTTATATTCATTCATTAATGTTGATGTTAGGATGGTGGGGTTGAAGGAAAAAAATTGTATAACTGTGATATATTAAAGGTCAAGAGAGACAGGTTGATGTTTGTAAATGTGCCAAACTTTTTAAGATTTTCCACTTTTAACATAAAACTCAGAATTTACGAACATAGAATAGGTAACCCTTCTTATATGAATCAGAAAAATCTTCTATTTTACATATACAGTTAAAAGACATCTTGAAGACAACTGTAATCAGACGTCTTATGGATATCCTTTAAAAGATAACTATAAGACGCCTTTTTTATATCTTGGGTGTCCACACGTAATAAATGATGTCTTTAAAATATTATCTGCTGTCTGGGTTAAGACAAAAAAATTATAAAGAAAGATCCATTCGGCCTAAAAGATGTGTTCCCCAGACTCCTGAACAAACTATCTCGTGCAATTGAAGATAACTTGGAGAAGAAGGAATAATCCAAGTTTCGAGGATGAAAATAACAATTGTAAAATGACCAGAATGTCACAGAAGCAATTAAATATTCTTTAACAGATATTTTAAGTCTGATTAGATATGGAGATGCTCCTAAAGCACGTCAGACGAGAAAAAATTCAACATTGCTGCTGGAAATGTAGCTATTTCTGATGATTCAGATAATGAAATTGGATTGGATGATGAGTCGGCTGATAGTACAATCGATGAAGAACTGGAGGTTAAAGACCTCAATAATATTTTGCCCAATATTGATTTGAATGTGACAAAGTTTGGTAAAACATTCAACAATGTTTTTCCTGTTCATGAATCTAAAGTTGGTGATTAGTTAGTAGTAGCTTCGAAATTAATTAAACATCTCTATTTAATTAGCATCACTATTTAATTGGCAAAGGAAAAAGGAAAGGGAAAATTTATCAGGCCCAATCTAATGAAAAACTTTTGCTGCTATATTTACATTTTTCCGGATGTTCCAGATTCCAGAAAATGGTTCGGAAACTTTCTCCACTTCGAAATCACCTCAAAGGCCTTCTTAAATTCACTTTTAATTCCAGTAGTTATTTTTAATTTTATCATCCTCCAAGCATATTTATGTGAATTTGTGAATTTTTTTAAAATTTTATTTCGTTACCCTTTCCAACTACAAGTCCATTTATAATGTTTTTGATGAATTTTAATCAGATGATCTATAACATTTCTAAATTTCAATAAAATTGAAAATCGATTGGGGCGATCGAAACAACAAATCAAAACGTGATAAGCTATTTTCCACTTAATAGCAAAAAAAGTTAGAGCTGTCTAAAGTTGAAAATTGACAATATGGTAAATGTTTGATTAGAATTATTTTATAAGTGGAGGATAGATCAGAACGTTTTTAATTTACAAGTACAACAACCTAATTACTAGCAGTGGTGCTAAAATATTTTGACCGCAATAATACAAGTACAAAGAAAAAATTAAAGTAATTACGCCATTATAGTCTGGGGACAATTTATATACATAGAAATTTTTATAATATACATTTTAATGTGGTTATGAAAGTTCCAGATTATTTTTTTCATTTATTTCAAATACACTGGAAATTATATTTTATTACTATTATTAATTTTAATATAATTCAAACGTTACAGTTAGACCTTCTACAAGAAATTTATATCGACTATATCAATAATTTTTTTTATATTACATATTAAAATAAGCACGTATTTACAAGTTATTAGTTTGTAACAATAAAATTATTATTCATAAAATAAAGAAATAATGAAAATTGAAATTAACGCACTAAAATATTTTTAAGATAATTTATCTTATTGTAATTTTAAAAAACAAATATTTGCCGGAAATAAAGTGTAACAAATTAGATGTTGGCTTAATAAAAACGGATAGAATGCCTTATTTACTCTGAACCCTATATACCTTATATAGTTTCATAAAAAAAATGACAACATATCAAATAATTTGTCGTTAAATACATTTTACAAAATATGATAAAGTCTGTTCCAAAATTAAAGGTGCAAATAAAATTTTCTTTCGTGATAGCTTTAGAAAAAAATTTAAGATGATTTATAAAATGTTTGCTTAAGGGACCAGAATAACTCATTTTTTTAATAATTTTTTTAATTCACCTCCTACATAAATGAAGCTTTAATATGACCTTCTGTGGAAACCTGTATTTGTAAAAAAATTTGTCATTTTATCAAAATTTTTTTTTTCAAAATATCTGTTCTAAAATCAAAACGAAAGAAAGTATTTGGTTGCTATGTTACTTTTTGAACAAACTCTACAAAAGTGCAGCACTGGGGTAAGTTACACTGTTTTTTTTTATATATATAGAAGCAAGAAATACACTAAACTATCTACAGAATAATTGGCAATATACTTTGGCACATATCTGTACAGGAACACTCAAATATTCTATTATTCACATTATTTATACCATGATATACGCATATCGAATTCAGTGAACATGACTTATAATAAAAAATACGATGATTCGCTAAAAGGTCCAATTAAGCTTTCAAAAATCTCTTTCTACGTAAATTTAAATTAATTTGAGTTTAATAAAGTGCTTTGTTGTTAAATTAATTCTTAAAATTATTTGGTTTTATGAATTTACATTTATACATTCTTCAATTCCATAAAAAATCAAAAAAATATGATAGCTAATGACGATGGAAAACAATTCGCTTTTAGGGTATAAATGTTAAAGTAGGGAAGAATAGGGAGGGTTAATAAAGTGGGAATATTGATATACTTTTCAAATTTACCGCCTAGACTAAATTAGACAACTAAAAATTGCTTTGTAAAAGACATATAGTCAAAGTTGTAAGTATAGTTTGTTATTTTTTATTTTGAAAGAAAAGTTTATTTTAAAGAAAAAGGAAGTGACTAACCCTTTGTAAGGTTTTGTCAAAATATTCACATTCAAGAAGTATCAATTTTGTAATTTCACAAATATTTACAAATCAAGAAGAGAATGCGTTGAGGGAATGTTTTTTTTAAATCGGCTGAGCCTGACTCCGATATTTGCATTTTTGTTTGCTACAGAAAATAACAAAAAAATTCTAGCCTATCAGACAAAATATCAAGCAACCTCGTACAACTGGTTAAAAGGATTTATGTCACATAAAGGTAGGTATCCACTAGGCGGATCGGGCCGGGTCGGATCGCATCGAAAAAATTAAACACAGATTCAAACGAACGGATGCGAGCAGATTTGTCTAAATATTCGAATAGCGTTCTTTGTTGTGGATTTTGAAAATGCCAGATGGATAATTCTGACGAAGAACTTTTTTTATTTTAAATATTATATGAAAAAGAAGAAGGAAGAACCCAGATTAACAACACATTGAAAATAATAATTCATTATCTCATTTCACTCACCTTACGCTATTGTTTATCATAACATACAATATGCCTATAGTACCTACGATATTTCTCCTACCTATTGCCAAATATTTTTTCTTCGTTGCTCTCCAGTATCGTAGTGTTGTGACAGAAATGAACTGAAAATTATAATAACAGAATGCCGAATATATTAATTTCGCCACTAAATCATCCATGCGAGCGTCCTGCGTTTACTGGGAGCGGACGGGCCGAGACTCGTCGCAGCGATCGCATAAATCCGCCTGGCGATTAATTCAGCAGCAACTCCTCAACCAGTGGACGCACTTCTATTTTAATTTATAATAAGCAGATTTTTGCGATGCGATCCAACCCGGCTCGATCCGCCTAGTAGACGCGTACGTTAACTCTCCGTTGTCACTACGCACCCCTGAAGCGACAAGTTTGAGTCAAATAATGCACAGAACTGGGCTGACTACTGTTTACAAATTACTAAAAATAATTGCTCGTAAGGGTCAAAAACAAGTTTCTAAATCAACTTCTGCAGAAAAAGGGACCCTCGTTACTGTGGAGAAAAAGTTATGAGAAATTATGTACCGCCTAAGACTATATGACCACCAGAATTCTACAGTTGCTGTACAGAAAATGACTGAAGCAAATTTCGTAAATTATTACCTCCAGCTGATGGACCTTGCTGTGTTTGATTCTTTCAAGCATTATTATAATAAGCAATGCAACATATGGATTGCGGACGAACAATATTCCTTAAAAATGTCGCAGATCTGGTTAAGCTGGCGTACGCCTGAGCATGCGTGTACCAAACAAATTGTACCAAACAAATTGGATAAACCGATTTTCTAAAGCAATTTTTTTTTCATATAACCCACATGGCTATAGCGAACCGTTTATTTAAGTGCAGACGTAACGAATAGAAAGTTTACTTATGAGGCACCACCAGATGAGTTACCCAGCAAATCAAACGCAGTCGGCAAACTCCCGGCTGCTTTCCAGCACATGCGCTAGTCTGACGACTAAATAGCCATAATTTGGGCCGTCCTTGGTCCATTTATGGCTAACCTATCCTTATTTTTTCGACAACTGCATTTTCTCGGCATCCTACTCGCAATCCAGATACGGAACATATCGTACTTCTAGACGGTGGTAGAATTCTTATTTATATACCTACTCATATAGCCATTGGCATGAAACTTGAGGTGTATTTTTTTATTTATTCACGAAGTGTCTGAAAAGAAGTAACAAAGCAATAGTAATTTTAAGCAAGGAAGTACCTTTAATAATATCCTGCCCGAAAGTAATTCGGAACAAGCAACTACATCTACGGGTATTATAAGACAAATGAACTGTGAGCAACAAATTTCCTAACAAAATAATGTTCTTCAAAATCCCTTCTATTCAGAAAACCCGATCAAATTTAAGCGTATCCCGGCACCAAGAAAACAGAAGGGAATAAATCAACCTGAAAAATGAAAGAAGAATGATGATGATTGCTATTTTTTATATTTAAGATTGAAACCCAATGACCATTGGATAAAGTACCAGAATTATGACAACTGGTCTACATGCAATACGCTAGCCTTGCTAATTCTACTAAAATGTTTACGTGTGAACTTTACATAGGATAAGAATCTAATTAATGTACTATAATTTGTGTTTCATATCTCCCATAATTAAATATCAAATCTCCCACATACTGGGATACTTTATTAAAATCCCTAATTTATTTTTTGTCAAAAGGTATCAACCCTCTCTAGTATACCTCCCCTACTTAGGACAGTACAACTAACTTAAATTCAATGCTAACAAGTTTTAAAGATAATAGGCGATGTTGAGTTTAAAAACTATATGCTAATGATGGGGTTTTACCCAGTTCCTATAACAATTAAAATGGAAAATGAAATGAAAAATTGAAAAAAAAAATTGACGTTAAATTAGCGATGTGCGATTCTTTCTAAAAGGTCGATCTTCTGAATCGATTCAGATCGTTTGGGATTTAACCGATGCACTTAAAAATCAAATCGATAAATCGATTTTCTTAAAAATCGATCTCATAATTTAAAATTTAATATTTGTACAAATAATTTTATTTTAAGGAAACAAAAATATTTAACACTTGGTACTTTTTTATTCCTTTTAAGGGAATCATTTATTTATTTCCAATTTAATATATTTATGAAATGTAAACAAATGGCAATGGCAATCTCCTATTTCTGTCTAAATTTAAATACACTAGATATCGCGATGTCGCAGTAAGAATATAATTTATTGGGAACATCCGATCTTTTTTGTGCGATTTTTTAATAAAAGAATCGATATACAGATTAATCGCTTATGAAAAGATCGATTTAAAAGATCAAGAATCGCAGGTAAACGAATCGATCTTGTGAATAATCGATATAGATCGAATATCCCTACTTTAAATTTAAATATTTTAGGAATACATTATAGAGTATATATGGTTAAAGTTTTTAAATTATATTTATACATGTGCTAATCATATTAAAAAAAAACGGATAAAATCATTTGAAACACCTTCAACTTATACATTTTTACAAAACCTGATCTTTGGATCATCCAAAACAGATCATTGATATATTTTTGTGTTCAAAAATAGGGGAAAAAGAGGCTTTTAGATACATTTTTGAGTGTAATTATTAGTTTGCAATTTTTAATCGATCTCCAGTTATAAATTAATATGAGTGCAACTTTAGGATTTTGTAGTGTTCTTGATGCATAAATTTAACTTGAATAAGAAAATATCAAATAATATGATTAAATTATATTATGTGATTTGGTTGCATTTTTCAAGATAGAACCCAAAAAATGGTTATAAAATTGGAGAACAGAAGAGAGACGGGAGAATAAAGTTTCTAAAATAGTGAAATAAAAATTAAAAGTATTTCCACATTATAACTTTTACCGTAATACCAACAAATATAAAACATGATGTTTTTTATGTATATCGCCTTAAAAAAATTGAATATTTTAATTTTTTTAGTTTACTCTAACTATAAATAGTTCTTCAATGAACGATTGTCGAAATTTCGATTTTTATGGAATTGAAGCAATACAATTTCTCTTTTGGACCTTAGATTGATTTAACTTAAATTCAACCTTTAAATGTAATTAATTCTTTCATTGATGATACTCCATTGCTTTTCTCTATTAACTGTTATGCAAACTCATAACTCAGTTCTGATCTTTAGTCTGAAATTATTCTTTCTTTGTACATTTTAATTACAAACATGCTCTTCCCTCCTCGACCTACATATATCACATACGACGTTGCAACACCAGACGAACCTGCAGTTACACTTCTCTTCAACTTCCCTGACTCTGGTTTGATAGCCTCTACCGCAACAAAGCAAACGGCAACCGTCCATACCAAGGCTGGTCCTGTTGCAAATTCTTCCATGTGTCCCTAAGATGTTTAATCTGAAAACAAATAATCTGTCACTGTAATTAAATTACTTAATTAATTATTACTTACGTGTCATTTCTCTCACAATAATCAGGAGAATCGTCTAAGTACACTAAATCAGTCCTGATGAATTTTTTTAAATCTGAACTGATGCCTTTCAACTTTTTCCTGCGTCGTTCGACGAACTTAACGTGGGAAGCGCCTTCGTAGCGTTGAAATAGACCCTCTGCCACTTTCCTGAAAGGAGGTAATCGCCTCCAACAGATCTGCATACTGCAGGATCCGGACACTCCATGGCATTTGCAAGTGCGCTGCATTCTCGATCGGACACTCTGAAGACAATATAAGAAAATTGTAAACATTAAATGGTTATTAAGATAAAAGTATATGTTGCTAAGATTGTGCCATCCAGGCCCGTAGTTAGGAAGGTTTTTAAAAAATGAAGTAGTTATTTTGTACAACTCCTTTGAAGAGGATAAAGTATTTGTTAGTCCATATACAAGAACGATTCTATAGTTAAAAATATTCTATTATTCAGTGACTGGACGAGTCTTGAAAAGTTAAAAAGTACCAAGATCCTGCTATTTAAGAAAAATCTTCAAGGGTTTTTGTGTGCAACTTAAGATCCGATCATATTAACAAAAGATTATTGTCTGAGGAAAATCTTAGTACTAGAGCAGTAGAAATTATTTTTGTTACCGAATAAGTAAAAGGTTTCTTGTTATGAAATAAAAATACTTACTCGTCTGCCTGCCTCATTATTATGGAGATTCATGAGACCCAATGCTGTGTTGGGATCTTCTCGGATGTCTAAGAATTGCTTGCTGAAATTTTCACCCCAACGAATGTCATCGGAACAACCGCCCCATTTGAACTTTTGTGTTCTTCTTTTCTTTATTCTATTATCACAGGAGCAATATTCTGCCAATTCGCCCTTCGAACAAGCTCTGGTCACTGCGTAGGCTACACTAGCCGCTGATATTGCTGATAAGTAGGCTGCTTCTCTACTTCCTAATAATTAAATATTTATAGAACAACCTGTGTAAATTCATTTTTAGCATTTTTTATTTACTTTTGGGAAAAACCTGAAATAGATCAATTTTTATTTTTAATTTTCTATAGTCTAAGAAAAAAAAAGCTGTATACAAGGTGATCCACACGGACTACATTAAAAAGACTTTTTCCTGATGTTAATCATCCAAATGAAATTAATAGATCAATTTGGACCAATAAGACGGAGCTTCACCGCATTTCAAACATATAGTCAGAAGTAATTTAAATTAAGTTTTTCCCAATATGTGGATTAGAAGAAGTTTAACAATTCAATGGCCGCCTAGATCTCCTGATTTGACCGCCCTAGATTACTTTTTATGGAGTTATTTAAAATCAAAGTATATATTTTAATAGACCAAACAATATTGCAGATTTAAAAGTTAGAATAACGGAAGAAACTAACAACATAATCCCTGAGGTCATACAAAATGTTCTACGAGAATTCCGAAATCGCCTTGGTTATTGTCAAGGAAAATACAATCTAAATATTACGTGACATTTTTTTCATTCAAGCTTTGTTATGGACATATCAAAATTTTCCATTTTATAAATTATTTCCTCAGTTACGATTGCACCAAATTTAAAAAACTTTATATTGCTGAATAGAGAATTAAAAACAAGGTGCCTCACGACCTATATTTTATTTAAAATTTTCAATGAGGGTCTCATAATTTTGAGGGGGTGCAAGAGGGGATAATATTTTCATACTATAAATTAAGAATAAAAATCGACCTGTTTAGGTTTTTTTGATAATATTTTTGATTTAGGGGATAATGAATTTATTCCATAGTAATCTATGACAACTTTATTTAGTTTCCATGGGCATATCTTTTACACCCTTAACCTTAGACCACAAGTGTGATATATTGTCGGAATCATCGGATTTTTACCAGGATTACAAAAACGTCATAATATACAAGATTAAAAAAATGTCGACGATATAATTACTTCTATGAGGATCACCCTGCATATTTTTTTTCTTAGACCACAGAAAATTAAAAATAAAGCTCTGTTTCAGGTTTTTTTCCAGAAGTACATAATAATGCTAAAAATGAATTTATACCATACATATGGACCACACTGTATAATACCTACTATAAAGGTGTTGAGTTTGTATTAAAAATAGTGTTGAAGATAAATAAAAATTCACTTACTAATTTTGGCAACATTTCCAAATGTAATGTTCTTATCAAGGAATGTCGTACAATTCCACCGACTATATGAAAATATATTTTGACATTCTTCTATAGCCAATCGAGCACCGTTTCCTAAAATCTAAAACAAAATTAATCAATATTTTTTAACAATTCTTTAATCTGCCAAAATTGATAATAGTCGACAAAATGTATACTTTGAATAAAACTATAATACAAGGTGAATATTTCAAATACCAAATATGTATTCTAATGACAAAATATGTATTATAACGACAAAATATGTACTATAACGACAAACTATTTGTATTATATGAAAAAAATTAGTATTCGAAAAAACTGGTATACTGATTTAAGGGTACTATTTTTCAACACTACAAAATTGGAATAGTTTAACAGAAAATTTGCTCTGTTAACGACAGGAAAATATAAATCATAAAAAATATTTAAAATAAATACTAAATATATAATTTAATGGCCAAAAATAAAAGTGAACAATAAAATTTGTTCTATCTAGATAAAATAAAAGTAATAATATATTTGTTTTAATCAAAAAAGGCAAGTGAACGGCAAAATAGTGCAATGTTTTAAGAGTGCTTTTTTCATCTGGACAAAATTCGGATAATTCACTACACAATTAACGCTCTAACGATCGAAAATTAAAGTGGACGGCAACAAGTCTGGGACAGGAGGCCGTGAGACCACCATAGACTGATGCGAGAGATGAGTACTCACCACACTCTCGGAATGGTTTCAGATGTACTCTCCTTCAGAACTCACAAACATAAGTCCTTTAACGTCCTTTTAACGAGAAGAGACGAATGGGAAAAGGGGGAGATCCTCTTTCCAGGGACGGTTTATGTACTGTACACAGACAGTTCAAACGAGAAGAGATAAGGCGAGAATTTCAAAAATAATCTCGTCTCGGTCTCGTTAGTTGAGAAAAGAATAAGTCTCGTTTCAGTCTCGGTCTCGTCTCGTAACCATTTGTCTCATCTCGTCTCGTCAAATCTCGTTATTACTAGAACTTATTTCTAAGATAGTACAAAACAAGGTAATTATTAATTCTATTGTAATTAATAAATGCGTGATTATTTATTTATTTTTGTTTTTATTTGGACGTTACTAAATTATTATCTGTACAAATTATAATTATAAACATTGTCCTAAAAAATTCGAAACGCCACGGCATTTTTGTTATAACTGAAGTCCAAAATTATAATATAAAATATTTCACAGATGGTTACCAGATTTTTAGATTTCGTTTTATCGTAACATATGCAGACCTCTTTTTTAATTTAACAAATTAAATGGTTATCCTTCTTGCTAGTTTATTTTTTTCGGAAATTCTGAAGAAATATGAACGAGACCAAAAAGGTGACTCTCAGGTCTCGCCGTATGTGGTCTCGGTATCGCCTAAATAATTTTCAAAAAGGTCTCGTCTCGCTCTTGTCTCGGTTTTACGAGACGAGAATTAACATCATAGTAAGCCTCTGCAAGTATGCTATTATCTTTCATTCGGAGGTCTTGGCGATAGAATTGTGTGCAAGCGAGTTGGCAAACCATCCTCTTGTCAACAAAAGTATTTACAGTTTGTCGAACATCCAGGCAGCTTTAAAATCACGGAGCTCCACCAGGCTGAACTTGAAGCTGGTGTGGAACTACATCGAATCCTTGGATCGCATTGCTATCAGTAACAGAGTAACCGTACATGGACACGAAAGGGGTGGAGGGCAACGAGAAAGCCGATACTCTTGCGAGAAAAGGTGCAGAATCCGAGTTCATTGGACCAGCATCATTATTTGTCATAGCTAAAAGCAGTATCGAAGACACTGTCTGGAAATGAGCCGAGAGGAAAACTCTCCAGCATTGGAAAGATATTCCTGAGTTAGCACACACTAAGGCGTTCATAGTCTGAAGAATCCAGGGCATGAGTCAAACATCGGACTGTCGCTTTTGCAGTACGGAAGACGAAAAAGTGGAGCATATTTTATGCTCCTCTCCTGCCCTGGAAATGAATAAGCTTTATACGTTTGGTTTCGTACAACTGGAGCCTACCGACTTCAAGGAAGGTTCACCTAGATCAGGTGAGAAGGTGTGGGTTGTATGGTGAATCGTAGAACGTAGGGGTGAACCACAATAGGCCTCATATGGCCGAAGTGGAGGGGCGAGCTAACGCCAGACTCACATTGAACTTAACCTAACATTTCATCTAGAAAGAAAAACGAAAAAAATAACAGTATATTAATGAATGAGACCAAAACAAAAATAAGTAAATTTAAATGGCGCACTAATTTTTTTGCCCGATAGTATTGAAACGATTCATGACAAAATTATTATTCTTAACGACAGAAAATTTTAATTCATAACAGATATGAAAAAATCAAATACATATATTGCCAAAAATATAACTGAACGATTACGTTTTTGCTTTAACTAGACAAAATGTAAGTCAGCGACAATATATTTATTTCAACAAAAAAAAAATAGGGCAATGTTTTAAGAGTGCTTTTTTTTCATACCGACAAAATTCAGATAATTCACAACATAATTCACGCTTTAACGATTAAAAATTAAAATGGAACATTTAATCTAGTAAGAAAAAATATATTTATTCTTACAACAAAAGTGCAATTAATTTTGAATAGTGCTCTCTCTACTTTTTAAAATTGCGCAGTTATATTTTTAAAAAAACTCTTTATACTTTGTTCAATAGTTCATCGAAGGATGCACTTTGACGTATTTCATTGCATTTCTCTCCATTATGGATTGTTAATTCTGTGTTAGTTGTTAATTTTAATTTTGTGTTTTTTTTACATAAGAAAAACATTTTTTTGTCTCCATCACTTTCATCGTAATGTTTAAATTTCATACCAATTTATAATATCCTTTAATCATTTATTTTTGTAATTTAACCATTTATATTTGTATAATAGGCCTGATGATGGCCATCGTTTGGCCGAAACATGTTGCCGCTCATTGTTAACCGTTTACAATTTACATAAAATATTGTGGTGAGTTTTATTATTCGTTGATTTGTATTGTTATTGAAAAAAATTGTTTTAAAGTAAATTTTCTATGTTATTGTGTCTGGATGTCAAGAAACTAATTTTGAATTTTTTTGTTGTCATTAGGCGTTCGAGTTAGTCGCTATATACTTATTTTCTCGTAATAATTTCTAGATTTATCGTTTTATATACATTATAAATTTTTTCTCTTTTTAAAACTTACCGGTAATATTTTATCGTATTTCGAACAGATTTCTTTTTGTGGTGGTATAAAATAATCCAACTTCATACATCGATCCTTATGTTCTTGTGGTGTTAACTCAACTGAATTCGTCATAATGGTCGGTAAACCAAGCTGCCTGAAACAAAAAAAACACTTTTAATAAAGTTAAATCCAATAAGTTATCCATATCTCAAATTTGGTCCAAGTTTTCAAGTAAAAAAAATACAAAGTCAAGTACAGAAAGCGCCAGCTAGAATGAGGTAAAGCCGCGCATTATTGGGAAGTACGACGAATTTCAGGATCGTAGTTGGCGTTTGCTGTACCATAAGATTTAATAATATGTTACACAATATAATTTTTTCTACGGCTATAATACAAAACTGCTCTTTCTTAACTGTTCTTCATAGATTAATGAGGTACATTGTATGTCTTCAATTTCATTCCCGTATCTGATAACACAATAATTTATTGTGTAATTATTTCAATAAATCAGGTCTTTCATGGAATGTCAATTTCAAGTAATGACAGTTCTATTTTCGTATATTTATATAGCTGTGCCGCAAATCAGGCATGTTTAAGTTTAATTCCAGAATTATCTAAGGAAAAATATGAAAAGTCCTACAAATCGTTTTTCAAAACTTCTCATTTATACTAAGTGTAATTGATATTTTAATTGTACCTAAATAGAAATTTTGAATGACGGTAAATTTTAAATTCATGTTATTTGTTAAATCATTTCGCTATTATCTATTACAGCCGTAGAAAAAGTATAGTGTTTAACTCGCATGGAATGCTAATTTCCCACTCGTATGATTTGCAGCATTCGCCTGTAGCTCATGCTGCAAACTTCATACTCGTGGGAAATAACTATCATTCCTTGCTCGTTAAACAATATACTATTGTTGAACTAAATAAATCCACATCAGAGGGAGATGAGAACAGGTATCAATAGGTATATTAAATACTTTGTAAAATTTTCTATTTCACATTGTATTTAAATTTGTTTTTTATTTGACGTGAAGTCATAATGAAAGGTAAATTATCTCAAACGTATTATTATATTTTTTAATTTACAACGCCGGTTCCAATCTTAAACCCTTTAAGTATCAAATACAAACAAAAACGTATCTTTGTGTTATTTTATTAATTACCTATAATTAGTTTTAATGTTCACATATTTAAGATTTTAATTTTTTTTTCAATTTTAATCACAAATTACATACAAAACCAAAAAATAATATATTATGATTGTTTAATAAGATTTATTATTGCACTACTTCATTAAAGCACTTATAGTGATAAATCTTGGTAACTAACAAAACACGCACTGCTTTTGATGTGGTAGGTATCACTTTACCGCACTAGTTGGGTAATAGATCATCAGTGGCGGATTTAGATATTTGCCGCCTAGGGACTGATTGTACATTGCTCCCCCCCAATAATATGCATCTTCTAACCTTCCGCCTCCAGTAATCCGGGATAGCGCCACTGAGTAATCCAAATACACCCCAAAAACCCACAGGAAAACGCCAATTAGGTCATATCCTTGTCGGAAATCATTTTGAGGCGAATCTGATTCTTTTTCGACATAACTGGCACATTTCTGGCTTACCGTCAGCTCTTCCCGCTCTCATTGTATTGCCTTGTTGACAATAAAGTTATTCGTTCATCAAACTTAGTTGATGAAATAGACCAACAACTTAAATCGTCATTTTATCTACTCTACGTCAAAACAGAAAACAGCACCACTATCAACATAACCTTGCGATCTTGCTAATGACGTTTTGAAACAGTAGTGCCAACTGCGCATAAGAGGACCGCGAGCGCTGCGTAGCGGCGGCCCATTCCACGAACTTGAGTAAGTTCATTGAATGCAACACTGCCGCCCTAGGAGTTATTGTAATGTAATGATTTTCTAACGACTATGATTTAATCATCAAGTTGTCACTTCTTCAGATGAATACATTTGTAGCATGATGCATGACCCACTCAAAAAAACACAACAGTGTAACACAATGATAGAAAAAAAACCATAATAGAAAAGGGAAAAAGAAAATTTGCCGCCCCCTCGAATCTGCCGCCCTGGACTACAGCCTCTTCAGTCCCTCCCTAAATCCGCCACTGTAGATCATTATCGCACGCTCTGTACTGATATTGAAGAATGATTAAAAGCGAAATTAATGTTGTAAACGAAAAAGATAATATCATTTGCTGGATAAATTTAACTGAAAATTATCCCGAATTTACAATCCTATTTATATTTCTATATTTAAAATAACATTCAAAACTAAATAGGTTAAAAATCTCGTCCAATATATTTATTATTATTATATTATATGCCTTCTTAGTTGCTCGCAAGTGAGACGAGAAAAGTATCTTAACAAAATATATTCTAATATTGTAAACAAGAATGAAACCACATCAAGCCATATTTTTAAACCAATGAGATTCATTTAAATTCTTACCCGATCACGTGCGTATCAAGTGGCTGGGTTAAAATAATATAACCTAACCGCCAAATACCATATAATAGGGTTTCCGATCTTTGTCAAAAAAATTGATTCGTTGAGTCAAAAATCGATCTAGGAAAAATCTGATGGACAAAACATCGATCTCATCTTTTTCCTAATGATCTTTCTTGTGCTTCTTTATTTTCTTGTATTTTTTCTAGTGTTTTGTCTTGTATGTCTTCTATTTTTCTCTCAATTTTCTCTTGTTTTCTTGTTATTCATAATTTTTTCCTTATATTTTTTCTATAGATTTTTATTATGATCCTTATTTTTTTTTGAATTTTTTATGTTGGTTTTACCTCTTATTCTTCAATTTGCCGTTCCCTAATTTTGTTAATAATAATTTATGTGGTACATGACTTACTCTCAGTAGATAGAACGTCCTTTAACTTTAAAGACTCAATAAGTAAAGGCGAAGACGTTTAGAATAGAACTTTACAAGTTGATCTCTTGTATAATTGTCACAATCTAAACGTCATTGTCATTAGTTACAGAACCGTTAAAGTTAACGAACGTTCTATCTACTGACAATTAGAGTTTTATTTCATTTATTGAAAAAATAACCCTTCCAGTTCATATTAATTTTGCGTGTTTTTATTCAAGTTTAGGTAACTGATTCAAACTCAGTTATAAGTTAATAATAATGGTAATATAAAATCCAATATTTCATTGGCTGGTCCTTCGAATATTAGTCGATGTTAACACTCCGACTGCCGTAGTAAATTATTGCAAACTTATATCGATTCTTAATCATATTTGTTCATTTGCAATATGTAAAAGGCCGTATTTTAGACCAATTATTAAAAACATTGGGTTATGTATGATGTACAAGTTTTACGATTTTGTACATACTTGATTTATTAATAATTAAGTTAAAAAATTATAAAAAAAATCGATCAGTTCATTGCACAACTTTTTTAAAACAAGTTTTGTTTGTTATATTTTGTTAATATTCGTATTTGATAAACCTTAACAATAACTTAAATTTAATGTTAGAAACATTGTAACAGAAATGTATTCTGAGAAAATAATACCGTCCTGGTAGCAATTGCAGAAAATTTATGTTCGCAACTAATAAATGTCGATATCAGAATCAGGTTGAGTTGAACATAAAACCGAGGGTTCCGAAGTCGTAAACAGATGTCATTTAATGTGCACTTTCGAAAAATTCGATCTTTCATAAAAATTGCATCATATTGCGCCGCTCTCAACATTTCAAGTTATATTTTTAGTACTTTCAGCGAGTGTAACTATAAGAGTTTTCAGTTAGAAACGATTAACAATAAAAGTTGGAATTTTATTTTGATAAAATTTTATAGTAAAAGGGAAGCACAAATGTACAGGGTGAATTTTTAGTGTGATAAAATTTAATATCAGGTTTTAAACTTCTTTAAACAAGTAGTTCTGTAATTGAGTGAAAAAAACACTCAGTAAAATATATTTCTTAACGGTTGCCAGAAAGGCATTTTTATGAAGAATACGATCGAATCGGCCAAACGATGAACAAAAATCTGTTTAGTTAGGCAAAATATGTAAGAGATATATTTTAAGTCTATTTTTGATACCACAAAGCTGGTTCTCGGCAGGATTTATCAGTTTTTGGCAGTTTCCTGACATAAACAATGAAATCCTGTTGAAAATCACATGATGAACTGTCTTAATTAAATATTTAAAAAAATGGGGGTAATAACACTCAATTTTCTAAACGCATTTCTAATAAAGTAACCGGAGCAAGCATATTTATTTTTTTAAATAATATCAATTTTCTCAAAGTCACTAAATTTTGAACTCAAATATATTTATATTGTAAAATATCAGCTTTTTACTTTCCCGACCCACCTCTGAGAAGGGAAAGTATTATGAACGAGCTAAAAAAAATTTTGAGATAAAGATGGAAATATCCATTTTGAGGTCATCTGAGATGATTAATGGCCGTTTGCACCAACTATTTTAGGGAACACCTAACTCTAGGGAAGGAATAAATTAGCCCTATGTGTCGATATCGCTTGCACCACAAGATTTTCAGTCCCTATCTTGCTTTAAGTTTTCCTTAAATTAGGTGTAGAAATTTGGGTCCCTAGCTTCTTCCTAGTTATTATGGGCATGCGCTGTTAAAAAAATATATAACGTGGTGATTATAATAACCTGAGTTTTGCCTCTGCCGTTTTGTTTGTTATTATTTTGAGTTTTGCCTTTGCCGTTTTGTTTGTTATTATTTTGAGTTTTGCCCTTGCCGTTTTGTTCGTTATTTGTTAGGAAAATGGAAATCTTTAATGATGACTTGGATTTATTGGAAATCGTGCATAATGGTTTCCCTAGAAGAGTCAACGAAAGGAAAAATCATTTTGATGAAATGGATAACCTGTTGTTTTTTAAGAGGTTTCGTCTGACAAGACCTACAGTACTAGCAATATTGCAGGAGATTGAGGATTCGTTAGAATTTCCAGATGATCGGTAGGTTATATTAAACAAAATGTTTGGCAAATTCATATAATTAAGCCATCGTAAATATTTTAGAAATCAGAGTGTCAGTCCCATGAATCAATTGCTGACTTGCTTAAGATTTTATGCAACGGGGGGCCACCTTAGTAGTATTGCTGATTTCATGGGAGTTGACACATCTACTGTGTCAAGGATTATTAAAAGAGGAACAGAGGCCTTGGCAAACCTACGACCAGTATATATAAAAATGCCACAAAATGAACCTGATACTGTATCGATCCAAAATAAATTTTTTCAAATGTACTCTTTTCCTCGAGTACTGGGGTGTATTGATTGTACACACATTCGCATTCAGTCCCCAGGTAAAAATATTTATAGAATATATCTTATGCATTCATACTAACACTACATACATTTCATTTATTTTGACTTTTCAGGTGGTATTGATGCAGAGGTATTCCGAAACAGGAAAGGCTATTTTTCAATTAATACCCAAGTTGTTAGTGATGCAGATTTAAAGATCCAAGATATAGTAGCACGGTGGCCAGGTTCAGCACATGACCAAACTATTTTTGTGAACAGTAGAATCAGAGCGAGACTTGAAGATCAAGAATTCCCTAATTCTCTTTTGCTTGGTAAGTACATAAGTAAACATTTTGTGTATGTCACAATACTTTGTGTGTTAAGATATGCACACACAGGTATACATAATATTCCAATGATCAGCACTGTAGTCACTATTATTTGTATATAAACGCTACTAGAAATGTTTTTCAAAACCACTAAATATGAAATATACAGGTAAAGTTTACTCGGGCAATCTGTGCAACAATACTGCCACCAGCAAAATAACTGCAAAACATACTTTTAGGTGACAGTGGATATGGACTCAGAAACTATCTTCTCACCCCCTTGGCTAATCCTGTACAGGAAGGAGAACAACGTTATAATGAATCTCACATCAGGACAAGAAATTCCATAGAGAGAGTGTTTGGTATTTGGAAACGGAGATTTCCCGTGTTATCATATGGCAGTCGACTAAAATTAGAAACATCTCTATCTGTTATTATTGCAACAGCTGTTTTACATAATATAGCGAGAGATATGAACGAAGAGGAACCGCCAGCAGAAGGAGATGTAGATCAGCTAAATTATTTAATTGAAATGGGCAATATCGCAGACATTGCACCTCAGCAATTTAATAATCACCAGATGTGCAGAAACAATATTATTAATTATTTTACAAATTTACGAAGACATTAAAAAGTGTATTTTATTAATAAAACAATCAATTTTGCTATTAGTTTTTTTATTAGAAAAATTTTTTTATTAGAAAAATATATAACCCCCAGATCTTTGAAAAATATAAATATGTTCATTACTTTAAAAGAAAACAGGGGAATCTAAAACCGAAACTTTCGAATCTGTATGAGTTGTTGCAGTTAACTGTTTTTTCTTTAATTCAATATCTAATTCTAATGATTCCTTTCTTAACAGGTGCTCAGTTTTATAGCAATCCAGTAACTCCATTTTCTTGTCTATGAGAAGCTCATACTTTTCACCCAATTTTGAGGATGTTAAGGTCCTTATGACAGTGGGCCTCCTTCGAACAACTCCACGTTTACTTTTTTGATTCTTTGAGGAAGAGTAAACCTAAAAAATTAAATCAACTCAGTTGAATTTTGACAAATATACTATATTAAGACTAAAAATATGCAGAGATTATACTAACTTCTTGTATATTTGCTGATAAAACTTTGTTTTTTGGTGTTCTTAAGTCGTTCATGTTGGCCTTTTTCCAGTTGCTTCCTGATGGTTTTTGAAGAGCTGCCCTAATACCATCTTGCACACCACTATTATCTATTACTCGTTCTAAGTCTGAAGTTTCTTCATACTCCAATTCAACGTGATCTTCAGAAAAGTCATTTGCTTCAGTTACAGTATGAAGCGCTTGCTACAAGTAAAAACCATAAACTTGATGACACTTGGTATATAAAGCTGGATTTATAAACTCTCGAACGTCAACTGCAACCTCAAAGCCAACCGCAACTACTAAGTTCAATAGTACAAAATCAGTATTCACATTTATAACCATCTGTTGAGGTTGCCGTTCGCACAAAGATCACATACTTTTAACTTTGCAGTTGAGGTTGACGTTACGTTCAAGAGTATAAATTCTGCTTAAAGAGTAACGTTCTGGCTTCAAGTATGAGAGGTGCTAGAATACTAACCTGGTTATCACTTCTAACAATGTGGTCACTGTCAAATTTATTTTCTATTCCAAATACTGTTTTGCTATTTACGATGGATAGCAATAAATCGTCTGTATTTTCTGTGCACATTACTTGTGTAGTTCCTCCTCCCGTTCTATATAATTCCTTTTTGGCATCACCTACCCTCTTCCTAATATTTTCTTTTATATGTTCGTAATATTTTTTCAGAGAATCTGCCTCTCGATGTACCATACTGGGTGAGGCAGCATTGAACATATCAGCAATTTTCTCCCAAGCCGCTTTTTTTTCAGAAACAGATACCCCATCAGTTTTTTTATTTTCTATAACGTTTTTATAATCCAATAAACAATTAAGCAAAAATTCCTTTTCACTACTTGTGTAGTTTGGCGCTCTTTTTCGCTTTGATTTGTTTTGAATATCGAGATCTTCCATTTTCAAGATTCAGAACGTGGTAAAAAAAAATGGTGAAAAACAACAAACTAAATTGAAATCGAAACTTGAAGTTAGCTTCTTCTTCTTCGCACACAGATTAGTGACTAATTGTCAGATCTGAACAAAATTGCAACGTTGCCGGTCGTTGCCGAAATATAAGTCTACCCTAGTAAGGTATTTCAGAATGCAAGGTGGTGCAAGGCATATAGATTTTAAGTAATACCTAAAGTTAGGTATCCCCTATGTATTCTTCACCTAAAGAATAGTTGGTGCAAACGGCCATAAGACCATTTCCAGATAGAAGTCTGTCTGTCTGTCTGTGTGTATATTCTTCCACGATAGAGGCCACACGTTTAATCCGATTGACTTGAAATATATAGGTTTGGATTATCCGTCAGAAGAACTCACTAGTATTTGTACGACATCTGTGAAACGGAAGTGTCACTATCAAGAAATGACAGATGCAATATTTCACGGAATTTGACTTGCGATATGTCATTTGAAAGCCCTTGAAAAACTCTATTCAGAACAGTCAACATTATTTCTAAAACTGTCACCTGTCAAAAATTAAAAAAAAAATACATTCTTGTATCAAATTTTTTTGCTTTTTTCCTATTTTATGTGTGAAAATATGTATTTTTACTGATTTTTTTTTGGTTTTCCTGTGCTCGCTTTTTTCTCAATTTATGTGTAAAAAACGCATTTTTGCTATTTTTTTCTGGTTTTTTATGTTTAAAAATATATTCTTGTTTTTTTTTTTACCAATTTATTTATGAAAAAATGCGTTTTTGCTGTATTTTTCAATTTTTTTTGTGGAAAAATACATTTTTGCGGTTTTTTCCAAATTCGAGTGAGCATTCGTGTTTTTATTTATTTTTTTTCGAATATATTGCGTTTTTGATGTTATTTTCATATTTTTGTGTGGAAAATGCATTCTTGCTTTTTTCCCAATTCATGTGTGAAAAATGCATTAAACTTGTGTGAGATAAAATGCACTTTGCATTTTTTCAAATTTGAATAAGGAAAAATGTATTCTTGCTTTTGTTTTTTTTTCAAATTTGTGTAAAAAAAGTATGCTGTTTTTTCCAATTTTTATGTAGAAATTCCATTCTTGTTTTTTTCCCAATATATGTGTGAAAAATCGCATTTTTGTTGTTTTTTTTCTAGTTTTTTATTAATTCTTGCTTTTATACCAATTTATATGTGAATTTTGTTTCCACATTCGTCTGTGAAAAAATGCTTTTGAATTTTTTTCTAGTTTTTTTTTGTGGAAAAATGTGCTTTTTAATTCTATTTTTTCAAATTCGTGTGCAAGAAAATGCATTCTTGCTTCTGTTGTTTTTTTTTAAATTTTTGTGGAAAAAAAATGCAGTCTTGATGTTTTTTTCAAATTCGAGTGTGGAAAAAATGTATTGTGAACGAGCTAAAAAATTTTTTCGAGAAAGATGGAAATATACATTTTAAGATCCCCTGAGACGATTAAGACCACTTAGTCTGTCTGTGTGACTGTCTGTCTGTGTGTCTGTCTGTGTATTTGTCTGTGTGCATGCTTCCACGAAAGAGCCAACACGTTTAATCCGATTGAGCTGAAATTTCGTATATGGGTTCGGGTTATCCATAGTCAAAAAATGACAGAAACATATTGTCAAGGAATTTGAATTTCAATATGTAAAAATATTCGTCTCTGGATACTCGTCGGGAAAGTTTTGGGGTGATACAACTGATTTTTTAAGTTAAATTATTTATCATCAATCCCTGATGATGTTAAGAGAATGAAACGTCGAGTGTTGTAATTTTGATTAGTGGTTGATCGTACAAGAAGGAATCTTTAAAATTTTATGGCTTGTTTTTAAAGAGAAAATAATACTTTTTATTAAAAAAAAAAAAAAAATGTTTTTTTTACCAAGGAAACGTCATTATAATAAAATTTACTAATTAAAGTTGGATCGAAATGATGATAAGGTATCAAAAACTCCAGATTTGTGTTTGAAAAATTGAAGTTGAAGGTGTTCCTTCGAATACGAAACGTCGTATGAAATTTTAATAAAAGTAGTAAATTGCAAAAATAGGAATTAATGGAATTTTAATGAGTTTTAAAGAAATGTAAAAAATAAACAAATTTTTGTATGTTTTAGAAAGTTTATTTATGTATTGAAACCAATTTTCGCCAAAATTGTTCGAAGCGATGTTAAAGAGCATTCAAATGGAAATTTTATATCTTCATTTTTTGTAGTATACCTAAAATTGTATAATTAAAACATATGAAATCGACAATCTATTACTATAACGATAAAAGATTCTAGCGAGGATAATTTATAAAAAAAATCTTCTATTTTTTATTATTTAAAAAATTATAACAAAGAACAAAAAGTATGAAAAAATTTCACTTTTGGTAAATCTGGCAACAAATTAAAAATTTTTGAAAATTTTAATCATTTTGAGATATGATACTGTGAATATTTATTTTTAGGTGTAGATTTTATTTTTAAATTTTGCTTAATAGTACTTCCTCCATTTCTAAAAATTAATTACTTTATTCTTAGACTTTTTTAAAATTCATTTATCCAAATTAATGTTTTAGACAACGGGATTAAAAATTCCAATATAAATATCACAGAGTAGAAAAACAAATTTTCGTATCATTAAAATTATCAGAACTCTTACCATTGTTGCCAGATTTACGAAAAAGTAAACTTTTTTCATACTTTTTGTGTTAACGTGCTAATTTTTAATTTAAAAATGGCCAAAAAATGTTTTGATTAGTTTAGCGATCGAATACAGTTGGGCTAGCGAATGATTACCCGTGCGTCACGGATACACGACGATATCAAAGATATCC
The DNA here is from genome assembly GCA_963243735.1 of Neocrepidodera transversa. Classification (NCBI taxonomy): domain Eukaryota; kingdom Metazoa; phylum Arthropoda; class Insecta; order Coleoptera; family Chrysomelidae; genus Neocrepidodera; species Neocrepidodera transversa. The sequence continues at coordinate 9,900,290 of OY725347.1, forward strand.
GTCTTATATCCTATCAAAGTTCCTTTACTATAGACAGAAAAGGATAAATTATAAAGTATTGCCTATGCCATCTAAGAAGTACGTCGTTGGAATTTGCTTTAGATCAACTTCACACAATAAAGTGAGACAGAAACATAAGATGACGTTATTTATTAATTCATGCTGTAATATTTGCTTAGCTTTTCTTTGACTAATTTAGTAGCTGTCAATGCTGTCATTCTTAGTTGTTATTGTACTTTTATTTCTCAGTTTTTGTGTCTTTTTTCGTTTTTAAGTCATATTTCCTAATAAAAAACAGTTCTTTTAAGGGCTAATTTAGTTTATTGTTATATTTCAGTTTAAAGTAAGTATATTTTTTATCAATGAACACATTAACCTTACATTTGGACATTGTGACTAATCTTACGGTTACGAGTCGTTTTAAAATGAATTGGATGAAAGATAATATCAAAACCTAAGCACGCTGAATAATAATATGGTAAAAATGGTATTACAAAATGTTTTTATCGTTACTTATTTTTAGAATATCAAGAAAAACAGTGTATGCTATTAGGAAAAGGAAAGAAAATAATCCAATTTTATCTTCCCCTGGAAAAAATAGGCCTCGTTTGAAACTGAAGACTACAAATTTACCTGAAGGAAATAAAATGGCAGTACGAAATACATTATATACTATGTATGAGGAAAGTTAGTAAACTCACTTAATATTAAACACATAAAACTAAATCAATTTTTTTTTAAAAAAACATGTTACTCTCAAAAGTTTAAATAATGAACTTAGAAATAAAGAAATAGTTTCTAATTCAAAATCATCTTTAAGCATCCTATTGAAGGAACTGGGTTTTAAATTTAACAAGGATGATAATAAAAGAGCCTTAGTTGAAAGAACTAATATTGCATCACAAAGAGCATGTTTTCTCGTAAATATATGGAAAACCGTGAAAATATTTATGCAAAGGAATTAATTTTTTTAGATTAAACGTGGATTTATTCTAAAGGAAATAAAACAATGTCTTGGCAAGATAATAATGTCAAAAGCGTTCGAATGGATTTGTTCAAGGTACAAGTTTACTGTTTTGTTCAAAATCTTTAACTTTAGATTATCACGGAGAAATGAACAGTGCGATTTTTAGCATACATACATACTGACAAACTCATTGAAAAATGGTATGCGCGAGAGCAACATTTAAGTGACACAGATGTTGAATAAATAATTATAAACCTAGGTGACCAATCGGATTCTGAAAGTGAGGATGAAGAATAATTTGTATTTTTAAGTTGTACATGTAAAAAATATATTTCTCTTTGTATTCAAATATTATGACATATATGAAAGGCTTTATATATTTTAAATAATAAAAATAGTAATAATAACACTTTCTTTATTGAATTGCTAGATGACAGGGTATCGATAAAGTTCTTGAACCCTAAATATTTTTATAATCACCTTGTGTAGCTGCTATTAGCCTTTGTTTATTAATAATAAAAGTGCAAAATACCAATTATGCATTGTAAATAATGCAAGTGCAAAATTCTAATTATGTATTGTATCTTACATCTTACCAAAACAAAATTCATATTTAAATCTTTTTTTTTGATATATTATTGTAATTGATTGTTAAATCTGAGTTTAGTTCTTATATCTCCTTAAAATCCACATATTTTTCAATTGTATACTTAAATATCTTCCAAATATGTTGTGGCAATATAACGAAATTTATTGGTAATTTAATGTAAAAGCCAATATTTGCACGTACGTGGTGGCAGTAGGCACGTTGAATGTGAACACAAGACAGTTTTTGTTTTGATTAAAACTTTTCGACTAATTTCGTTTGAATATTATTGATGACGCACGGGTAATCATTCGTTGGCCCGACTGTAGATGACAATAAGAGTTGTCAAATCCAAAAACAAAATAATAAATAGTATTCGAAGTCTTCTGTAACGAATGTTTTCCCAACATAAACAAATTTAATTGATTGGAGTTATTTGTAATGAAACGTGGTAATTATGTAATACTGAGTGAAGAAAATAATCTTGTTGGAAAACTTCGAAATTACCTGAAGGTGCACAATATTCGTGATCCCTAAACCCGTAAATTTGGTTCAAATATACTTGTAGTTGAAATATAGTGCATATTTTTTCTTATGAATAAATCATAACTTGTGTCAGTATGGATTATATTGAAATGAAGACTTCGTATTTGATGGCTGTTCTCGATTTAATTATTCTTAAGTAATATCTATGTATACCGATTACTATGCCATTATTTTTTCGACCTACTCACATTGTAAATAAATATTATCAATAACGCTTGGCAACGCTGTAAAACATTATTAACAAAGTATTTCTCTAGCGCTCCGGCGATAGGTCAGTACTTCTTACGTCACATCTTGGAGCGATTTCTGCAATGTTCAAACAGGAATGTTTCTTTGGGAATTTATTTTTTAAAAAATACTTCGAGAAAATTTTTTTTTTAATCTAATCTATTCGTTCTGAAGGTTGTGGTCTTTTTTCCAGAAATTCGAGATCTCGCCTATTACTGCATTTATCAGTATAATTTACGATTTCGTCATATAATATATCAGGAAGCAAGTCCATTGCGTTAATAATTTAATTGGCACAAGAGGGCAAACGGCAGAAGGGAATACTGAATTAGTACTTATTTTATTTGAAAAGAAACATCGGATTAGGGTGAGGGTTAGTTACATTATACCAGAGGGTGTAGCTGCGGTGAACCTGATGATCGTACAGGGTTGGTTTGATAAAATAACAATCATATTAGAAGAATATTATTGTAAAATATTGGTTTAGAAATAATTTCAAAATATTTTTACAAGATTCCATATTAAATTTAATTTATTTTTAAAATTTATTTAAAATTTAATTTTTTGTTTTTAATTGGTCGCAGAGAGGAAAAATGTAAGTCGGTCCTGTAGCGTATATAGTTTTCAACCCCACGAATTAACTGCTTTAACCAAAAGGTGGAAATAAATTGCGGTTTTTAGTCAGTACTTCATTATAGGATTTATATTGCTTTTCTGTGTCAATCTTAAAATTTAATATATACTTTCTAGAGGTTAAAAGTTCATAAAACTACTTTTTTGTGCACTAAATATCTTAGTTGATAAGTTTTATATGTTTATGGGACATCCAGTACAGGTATCTAAATTATTTAGCACTACATATAAATTTTATTTAATAAACAATAAAAATTCATTGATACAAGGAACTTTTTTAGCATTTAAATTTGATTAAAATTATGCTGTTAAAAAGCTACATGAATGGGGGCGTACAAACGAATAAATCAACAACCATATAAATGATTATACCGCTCGTTTATAAATTTTCTGTATCTACTTAATTGCAGACCACCATGGAGTGTGAGCTTTTTGGTATGTTTCAACCAGTAGAAGTCTAAATAATTTAGATATTAAAGTTGAAATACAAATAATCAGATTTAAAAATACGGACGGCACGATGAAAAATAAACGAATCAAATATGTGTATCGTTGACGAAATAAAAAGCTCGAATTTAAAATGACAATTTAGTTTTATTATTAAGATATAAATAAAGGTTTATAACTAGGAGTAGTAAATTTTTTGTATAAAATTTTAATACAAATCAACAATAATAAATAACAGTAGTGACTACAGTAGATGAGCTAGGGATGTTCTGGGGCAGTCCTTATGGAAAATAACATGGGAAATCGCTTAGGTCCCTTCTGTTATTTTTTGGTACACGTAAATATTCCGATCCGCGCTAGACGAGTCTTGATCCGCTTCTGACTAGGTTCGTTCCGCGGATCGGAAGCTGATCAAAACATGATCGAGACCTGTTAAAAGCTGTTCGAGATCTGATAAAAGCTGTTCAAGAAATGTTCGATATCTGATCAAACTCGTCTAGAACGGATCGGAACCGAAGATCCGTATGGTCAAAAAATCATGATGACAATACTTTCCTTCAATATAACTTTGTTGGGTTCGGAAAGTAAACAGAAATAATAAGCTGTATTAAAAAAGTTCAGAATAATAATTGATTAAAACAATTATTTTACTTGGAGTATTCGGAAATTAGGATTGGATAACCTCCTCTTTATTTTGGATTTTTTTCGTTTTTTCCGTATTTTACAATTTTATTTTTCATTTTTTTTCTCCAATGTTTTATGATTTTACTTTTGATTTTTTCCAATGTTTTCTGTTTTTTTCTTCTTTTTTTCTGATTTTTTTCACGTTTTTTTTCTTATGTTTCTGATATTTTGTTTTTATTTTATTTTTTCTGATTTTTAGATTTTTCTAATCTTTCCTTATTTTTTCTCATTGTTCTGTTTTTTTTTTTAATTCTTTCTTTTGTTTAATAATTTTTTCTTTTGTTTTCTAATTTTGCACTTTTATTCTTATTTCTCTGATTTTTTTCGATTTCTCGTTTTTTTCATTTTTTTCACGTTTTCTATTGTTTTATGATTTTTTTCCTTGGGTTTTTTTGTTTTTTTCTGTTGTTTTTTAATGTTTGTTTGTTGCTTTTCAATTTTTTTCAGAATTTTTCTTTTTCCCATTCCTCTTATTTTTATGGTTTTTCGATTTTTGTTGATTTCTTTCAGTGTTTGTCGATCTTTTCGATCCTTATCGTTTTTACTTTTCCGACCCACCTCCTAGAAGGGAAAGTATTGTGAATGAGCTAAAAAAATAATTCGAGATAAAAACGGAAATATCCATTTTCGGGTCCCCTGAGACGATTAAGACCATTTTCAGATGGAAGTCTGTCTGTCTGTCTGTGTGTATGTGTGTGTGTATTCTTCCACGATAGAGGCCACACGTTTAATCCGATTTAGCTGAAATTTGGCAGAGGGGTTTGGGTTACCCGTCGGAAGAACCCATTAGTTTTTGTACAACATGTGTTGAACGGAAGTATCACTATCAAAAAATGACAGATGCAATATGTCACGGAATTGGACATGCAATATGTCATTTGAAAGCCCTGGAAAAACTCGATTTAGACCAGTCAAAATTATTTCTCCAACTGTCACCTGTCAAAAATAAAAAAAACATTAAATATATGAAAAAGTATTCGTGGATATTCGTCGGGAAAGTTTTGGGGCGACACAACCGATTTTTTTTAATTCTGGTCGATTTCTTTCGATACCCTTCGATTTTTGTCGATTTCTTCCGATTTCTTTCGATTTTTCCGATTTTTTCGGTTTTCCCCGATTTTTTTGATTATTCCGATTTGTCCCCCGAACGCTTAATTTTTTTTTAGTTCCTGTTTTTTAATTTTTCTGGGTTTTATTCGATTTTTTTTCGAGCAGTGTAATGTTCTTCAAAATAGTTAACTTTTTGCTTATTTAATCATCTTCGTATCTCTTATGGTTTAGAAGATGGCAATGTTAGTACATAATAAAAGAAACGGCCTGTAAATATATATACCGTAAATGTCAAAAAAATGGGCGAAACTCAAAAGTCATGTTATACTTACCTAAACCATATGAAACTATATAAAATAACCTTTAATTTAAGCCCAAGTAGAGTACTCTACAACTCGTTGGTTATAATGGTTCAAAATTAGGGGGTGAATCGGCCAAATTTAGATTTTAACCAAAAATATTGCATATTTTGACTTAATTTTTGGATCACCTATTGTGGTCATCATGACTCACTTGTTTACCAAATTTCATCCGATTCGGCAGAGATTTGTCCAAAATAGCTATATTTCAATTTTTAGCCCAAAAACGTATATTTATATCTATTCCAGGGGGTGAAATGATCGCAGCCACTCCAAATTTGGACTGAAGGTTCCTCAATCATTGACAATAAAAGGATTCAAATCCCAAATTTTAGCTAGAAGTCTAAAGGGTTCAAAAAAATAAAACTAGTACATCGACCCAAAATATACCTCAAAAACCTGTTTTTCGGGTTTTAGGGGTGGTTCCCTCAAACCAATCCTGGCAAAAATCACGACATCTTATTTTTGGTCTAATTACGAAACTTTTTGTCATTGTGGCTTAGCTATATCAAATTTTTACGAACCTCGCCGTAAAATGACTCCACTATACTTTAGGTATAAATATTACCACATCAGTTTTCTATAAGGTAGGAAAATTTCCGAGTCTAAATGATGCGTTAATTAGAGTAGTAAGCTTTACTATAGCTTTCCTGGGTAATTTTTTTAGTATCTCTCCATTGATCAAATGCTTTTTTTGGATTGATTTTATTCTTGATTAATTTATGAACTTCTTTCCTAGTAGCCAATAATATATTCTCAGAATCCGCGGCTTCCTGTTCTTCATTTGCTTGAATTTCCTTTGGATTTGGCTGAAAATTGTTTAGTAGATAGGTTTATTTATTTTTTTTAAACGCCTTCCAAAGGGAGTAATCAGTACATCCATCATCAGTTAGCCCACTCAGGTATTTGTCGACTTACTCATTTTTAATTTTTGTATTTGTGTAAGCCTATTTAACTTATTTTTAGTTTCGACTGTCCACTTTTGGTACCCTCTTTTTGAATAATCTGACAAATTATGTTTAAAAAAAAAATTAACATTTTGCACACACCGATGAAATCTACAATGTTTCGACTGATTCAGGAAAAAATATTGAAAAAGTTTGTCACAAGTTAAACACAATAAATAGTTTTTTTACGATAATCCAAAATAATCAGAAATTATTTTTTTATTTTTTTTTGCAATTCAGAATTTAATGGAACACTCCGGATTTGCATCCGCAAGGTCATTTGCCACATTGTACATATTTTTAAAAAATTACATTTTCGAGTGCACACACAGTACATGATCGAATTACCTAGTACTGATTAACTTTTTTCCCATTTAACCTCATCTGTATCTTTTACAGTTTCTAATATAGCAATATTGTTCCTTCCAATTTTATAGACATCCTGTATAGTTTCGCAAGAAATTTTCTGTACAATAAAATACCACAATACAAAAACAGTTAATTACGATTTTCAAAAATATCTCTTACAATAATCAACCTTAACTAATACAAAATTCTTTCTTTACAGGTGAGTACTAACTTCTCTTAAATTAAATAAGGAGCGAACGACTTCATTGAAAGTATTAATGGATTAATAATTATTCCCATCGATATGAAGTGACTTTCACGGTCTCAAGACTCTCGCAGGTGCGTACATATACAAAATAAATAAACAACAGTTAATTCTTTCGGTCTGCACGGCTAAAAAATAAGAAGAAAACAAATTACAAACGAGACCTTCATTTAAAAAATTTCGGTAATTAATAAGCAGCTACACCGGATAATTAAACGCTCGGCTTGTTAACTCTTGCTATGCTATTTTATGTAATTAAACTGTAAGCTTGAAGTTTAATGAATCAGTTTGCCAAATAATAATAATAATAATAAAAAACTATTCATCTTTCATATTGTACAATACTTAATTATTAATTTTTGTCCATTATCACTAGTTATCGGTTACATATCAATTCGGTCATATATTTATATTTATTAATTTAAAATTCCCTCCATTGTCCATTTCATCTTCTACCCTATCAATCAGTCACTTGTCATATGTCACACAGCCATCTTGTTGTAGTGATCTATTCATGTTACATATAGTCACATCGCATATTTGAATTTAAACTATCAGTAATCCGGGTTTATCATCCGGTATTTTTCTGGTGCACCTGATATCCTTTCTGTCGCACCTGTTCGAGCTGGTTCCAGGTGGTTTCCTTGCGGTGCCGGAGCTCCTGGTGCAAACACGTGCGTTACACCTGGACGTAGGTACCATCGTTCACATTCATATTCATTTTTTCCGGTTACTTCGTAGCTGGAAAACCAAAAATTATTTCCTGTCGTTTGGACGCTCTATTTCTATTATGTCTTTGCACTAAACAAAGAAGTTTTTTTAGGAATTTTCAAGGATTTTTTAATTAATTAATGATTTTTTTAAGGAATTTTCTAGGAATTTTTAAGTATTTTTCAGGATTTTTGAAGAAGTTTTTAATAGGAATTTTCAAGAATTTTTTAATTAATGAATGATTTTTTTAAGGAATTTTCAAGGGTTTTTTTTAAGAATTTTTCATTTTGAGGTTATCAAGGAAGTTTTGTGAATTTTATCAAAAATTTTCCAAAATTTATTCACGTCTTTTTCAAGATTTTGCAAAAAGTTTTTTTTAAAGGAATTTTCAAGGATTTTTTAATTAATTAATGATTTTTTTAAGGAATTTTTAAGTTTGTTTCAAGAATTTTTCAGAATTTTTGAAGAAGTTTTTAATATGAATTTTCAAGAATTTTTTCAACTAATTAATAATTGTTTTAAGGAATTTTCAAGGGTTTTTTTAAGAATTTTTCATTTTGTGGTTATCAAGGAAGTTTTGTGAATTTTATCAAAGATTTTCCAAGATTTATTCATGTTTTTTCAAGATTTTTCAAGAAGTTTTTTAAGTAATTTTCAAGGATTTTTTAGTTAATTAATGATTTTTTTAAGGAATTTTCAAGGAATTTTTAAGTTTTTTTCAGGATTTTTGAAGAAGTTTTTAATAGGAATTTTCAAGAATTTTTTAATTAATGAATGATTTTTTTAAGGAATTTTTAAGGGTTTTTTTAAGAATTTTTCATTTTGAGGTTATCAAGGAAGTTTTGTAAATTTTATCAAAACTTTTCCCAAGATTTATTCATGTTTTTTTCAAGATTCTTCAAGAAGTTTTTTTTAAAGAAATTTTGAAGGATTTTTTAATTAATTAATGATTTTTTTAAGGGATTTTAAAGGAATTTTCAAGGATTTTTTAATGAATTAATGATTTTTTTAAGGAATTTTCAAGGAATTTTTAAGTTTTTTTCAGGATATTTGAAGAAGTTTTTAATAGGAATTTTTAAGAATTTTTTAATTAATTAATGATTTTTTTAAGGAATTTTCAAGGGTTCTTTTAAAGAATTTTTCATTTTGAGGTCATCAAAGAAGTTTTGTGAATTTTATCAAAAATTTTCCAAGATTTATTTATATTTTTTCAAGAATTTTTTAAGAAGTTTTTTTTTAAAGGAATTTTCAAGGATTTTTTAATAAATTAATGATTTTTTTAAGGAATTTTTAAGTTTTTTTCAAGGATTTTTCAGGATTTTTGAAGAAGTTTTTCATATGAATTTTCAAGAATTTTTTAATTAATTAAAAATTTTTTTCAGGAATTTTCAAGGGTTTTTTTTAAGTATTTTTTATTTTGAGTTTATCAAGGAAGTTTTGTGAATTTTATCAAAAATTTTCCAAGATTTATTCATGTTTTTTTCAAGATTTTTCAAGAAGTTTTTTTTAAAGGAATTTTCAAGGATTTTTTAATTAGTTAATGATTTTTTTAAGGAATTTTTAGGTTTTTTTTAAGGATTTTTCATTTTTGGATCCCACTTTGTTTTTCCTTTCGAAGAAATTCTTGTATTACTTTTAAATCTTAAATGTTTTATATATTACTAATTTCTAATTTTCATTTATTTTCATGTACCCCCCCCCCCCCTCAGCCTGGTAAGTTTATTATAAATGTAATGTATAAAATTGCTTGCCCAACTGGGTAATTTGTTTCCAGGCCTGAAGATGGCTCATTAGCCGAAACTAGTTGCCCCTTAAAACTTTGTTTATACTAATATATGTGGTACATGACTTGGAATTTTAATTCTATTACTTAATAATAAATCTTTGTTTATTGTCTAATAAAAAATGTGAACAAAACTAGAATGAAGTTTCCATTATGAAAATTATGGAAAATATTATAAATATGCTCCCAAATTTTATAAAAAAAATAGACACATTAAATACCAATTATGCTAGCGCAATTAGATTATTTTCTTATTATTTTTAAATTATATTTTTAGTTCGAATATCGTCCTTACAGGTTTCTCCTGTAAATACATTTGATGTGTCATTAATAATAAATTGTAATGATATACTGAATCTCATATTTTGGATTGGGTTTTAGAAAAAAAAATGATCATTACAAATGTTTATAATAAAAAAATTTGTATTATTCCGTATTCAATTTTCCTGTTCAGTATCCTGCACAATTTTTAGTCAGACTTCTGCACAATTTTCACTCAATTTCCTGCACAACTTTCTCATCTTCAATCGCGATGTGTTATTTTTCCTCTGCCACGTGACTTCTGTAATGTATCTTCATGCAATTTTCCTATTCATTGAATTGTTTTCTTTGTTTTATAATGGTTAATAAATTTCTTTATTTATAATTTTTTTTTAATTATATGATTTTTTATAGATATATAATTTATTCCATTTTTAAATACTGTGTATGTACATACATATTATTATTTTACAAAAAGTTTTTTAATAAATTTTATATATTTGACTTTAAATTTTTTTTTGTCTGACCAAAAAAAATGTGACTTGTTTATTTACTTATATGCCTTAACTAAAATTTTCTTTTACATTTCCAAAATTATATTAAATCTTCAAAAACATAGAGTATTTCAGTACAATATATTATAAAATAGGCCCAAAATTGATCCCTGAAGACCTCTTTTCTTTCTCCATATTCAAGAAATTTGTTTTAATTCGCTCTCAACACTTTTCTCCCACAATCTAGCTTTTCCAGTAATGGGTGTAGCTTTTATAAGCCCGAACTAGTAGTTTGTACAACAAGTGCGTAAAGCGTCACTATTCCCACGAGCTTAGAAGTTTGTGGCACTAGTCGCAAGACGAGTGCCGCTAATCTAGCGAGTGTGAAAAGTGCGTACAAGTTGTACACAATATTTTTGCTACAACCGCATTAATTAATGAAAGAAAAACAGTAACTTGTAAAAAAAAGTTGACATTTCTGCGGGGTAAAGTGAACTTTTCCTACTCTAAATTATTACTTTTCCTACGGATATCAAAGAAATGAAGAAAAGGCCTGCTTTGCGTATAAAAAATGTGCAGAAAAGCGTGTTTTGCATAGTGGTTGTAGAAAAAATTTATTTATATATTATTTCTAGGTTTCCTCTGTACCTTTACGCTAAATTGTGTGCAACTTTTCTAATATAAATACAAATGAAGATATTTATAAGTTTCTAATAATAGAAATTGATGTCAAATTTTATGGTCATCATTATTTATCAATATTTACTTAATTATAATTTTTTGCATTTTTAAGGAAATGTAAACTTTTTTAAATATTTCCTACTTTCCATTGGGACATAATTTTGTAGGTTGAGGTCAAGCAGTAGGTGCCCATTTCTGATTATAATAAATTTTTTGTCGATAAAAAAAATTGAATTTAAAATATGATCGTAGGTATATGTATGTATTTTGTGTTGGCTGACACCTGTTGAATTTATAATGTAGATGTACTTATTAATAATAAATCACTTTCGATAAAACATATACACGTTAGAATAAAATTGCAAAATTAATATAAAATATTTATTTTTAAAATATAGTTTAAACTTGAAGAGTAAATTTAGTGTGAAATATTATTATTATTTGCGGTTTTTTATGTAAAAAGTAATAACATAACTTTTTTATTGTTACCCTTCGTTTTTGAGCCATAAGGTAATTAAAAATTATTTTTTACTTATTAAAGTACTTATTTGTAATTATGTATTATGTGTATTTAAATAGAACCGTTAAAAATTCACAGTGTTGATTTAGACGAAGTTATTAATATAAAATATTCTTTATGTAAGTATTCAAATTGATATTATAAAAACTATTTTTGAAAATCCAATTAATATTTACAATAGGTATTACAGTCCGTTTTTTTTATCATGTTTTAACATATACATTCTACTATAGACCACGCAAATCTTATTTTTTTAATAAAGTTTTAGAGGACATTTTTTTTAATGGGAATCGATTGGTTTTATATTCCGGAACAAATATATATCTGTGGCTTATTTGCGCCCATAATTTTTTCTGTTACTCTATTACAGCGTTAAATATTTTGGACAAAAAAAACGAACTAAAATTTCTATTCGATTTAATTATAAAAAGAGAGCATTTTTAATCTAGAAAATAAAAGATTTTAATAATAACTTTCCTTCACACTTTATCCTGACTTAGGACTGGCAGATAACAAATGACTTTCTGTTATGTTGGCGTGTTTAAAAGTTGCGAAACAGCTAAGCTGATTCTTGTCATTATTTTACTTTCCCGACCCACCTCCTAGAAGGGAAAGTATTGTGAACGAGCTAAAAAAAAAATCAAGATAAAAACGGAAATATCCATTTTCGGGTCCCCTGAGACGATTAAGTCTGTCTGTCGGTCTGTGTGTGTCTGTGTGTGTGTATTCTTCCACGATAGAGGCCACACGTTTAATCCGATTGAGCTGAAATTTGGTATAGAGATTTGGCTTACCCGTCGGAAGAACCCATTAGTTTTTGTACAACATCTGTCAAACGGAAGTACCACTATCAAATAATGACAGATGTAATATGTCACGGAATTGGACATGCAATATGTCATTTGAAAGCCCTAGAAAAACTCTATTCAGAACAGTCAAAATTATTTCTCCAACTGTCACCTGTCAAAAATAAACAAAATGTCAAAATTTGAAACTTCAGCATTAAATATCTGAAGAAGTATTAATCCGATTGAGCTGAAATTTTATATATGGATTTGGGTTGTCTGTCAGAAAAATCCATTAGTTTTTGTACGAGATCTGTCTAACGGAAGTGTCACTATCAAAAAATGACAGATGCAGTATGTCACACAATTCGACTTGCAATATGTTATTTGAAAGCCCTTGAAAAAGTCTATTCAGAACAGTCAAAATTATTTCTCCAACTGTCACCTGTCAAAAATAAAAAAATGTCAAAGTTGAAACTTCAGCATTAAATATCTGAAAAAGTATTCGTGGATACTCGTCGGGACAGTTGACACAACCGATTTTTTTATATTTTATTCCTTTTCTCTTTTTTTTTTAATTTTAAATTAGTATTTAAGTAACCAAGTTTTTGTATATATGATAACGTGTGCAAACATTTCCCTAAATCGCCTGTATTTTCGAATTCCGCTAGCGTCTTCTCTATTCTTTCATCCAATATTACGTAGTTCTTTTTTTCTTCTTTTAAACATGTCAGCACAACAGAAAATCCTTCGTTAAAAATCAATTCCCAATAAATACAAAATCGAAGTACTTATAATTGGGTTGGGTTGGGCGCAAATAAGCCACTTGTTTTTTTCTGAGGCGCAACTAAGTCGAAAATGGCGCAAGGCGCAAATGGGCCGGACGCATATATCATATCTACTTCCCAAAAAATCCGTTGTGAGCTAAAGAAGCCATCTTAAAAAAATATAGCTGACCGTTCAAATTTAAAAAAATGAAATATCTTATCCCTTGGACCAATTTTGTTTTATTGTTACGAAATTATCTTTTTTTTTCTTTTTTTTTTCCTACCTTCGAATCTAGTCCATTTTCCACAAAATATTGCAATCGAATGCAAGGAGTAAACGAGGCGACAATCTTTAGATGTTCATTTTAGATTCCTTTACGAATTTGTTTGTTATTAGAATGTAATGTTTAATGGAAGCTGAAGTCCTGCTTCTAGCAATTGATCAGTAAAGTAATATATAGGTTGGTTGTATATAGGGCATGCAAATATTAAATGATTAAGATCTCCTACCGAACTACTATCGCATGGACAAAAAGGAGTTGGGAAACCCCAATTTTTGGAGGTGGGCAGGCAAGCCTATGTGAGGAATTATTATCTTTCAATTTAGGTAAGCAAATAATTGAACCCAGTCTGAGTACAAGTATAGAGAATTCAAGATATTCAAATTATCAGAGAGAGAATAGCATAATTTGTCCACATCAAGATCTCTTTAGCTTGCTATGTCTAGTCTAGGTACATCTACTATCGGACCAGACGAAGATCACGTTATTTCTAATCTGATAGTAGCGGTGACGCCTGTCCTTGATGTGGACAAATTTTGCTATCCTCTCTCTCATACACATTGAATCTTTTTGTGGTTTAGGTCTAACTTCAAGTAACTCTCACACTTAAGAGGCATTGGAAGCGCGTCATCAACTTCGAATTCCCTCCCGCTTCCTACTACTACAATTCACACCCAGTGGGTATCTAAAAGTTTTTAGTAGGCAATTGTTTACACATGACAACACCGCTTAAATTCTCAAAATTACAATTTTATTGTATGTATTTTTAACTTTACTAGTTTTCGCTCCAGTCGACATTTGACCGTAATTCATTAAAATTTAAAGTATATACCTATTTTTTATTTGCCTCTTTTTACTCTTTTTTTATTTTTCTCATCCTTTCTATTTTTTCATGTTTTTTTCTATTTTGCCTCTATTTTTCCTATTTTTGCATATATTTTTCAGTTTTTCTCTATTTTTTCCCGGTTTTTCCTAATTTCCTGTTTTTTCCATTTTTCCTCAATTTCCTATTTTACCTATATTTCACTATTTTTCCCTAATTTTTCCTATTTGTTCCTGTTTTTTCTTTTTTTCCTATTATTTACTATTTTGTTCTATTTCGCCCTATTTTGCCTATTTTTCCCTATACTTCCCTGGTTATTCCTATTTTTGTCTATTTTTTCCCATGTTTCACTATTTTTCCCTATTTTTTTACGTTTTCCTATTTTTTCTGTTTTTCCATATTTTTTGATTTTTTACCATTTTTTCCTATTTTTTTTTACTAATTTTCCATTTTTTTCTGCATTTTCTTGTTTCTTTTTTCCTGTATTTTTCGATTTTGCCTATTTTTTCTCATTTTCCCCATTTTCTATATTTCTTCCAATTTTTTTACGTTTTGCTAATTTTCCCTATTTTTTCCCATTTTTTCTATTTTTCTACTTTATTCAATTATTTTCTATTTTTCCTTATTTTCCCTATATTTTCCCATTTTCCTATTCCATTCTTTTAAACTGTATTCGGGAGTCAAAAACGTCCAAATGTCTTCTCTCACAATTCCTGTCACATCAAAATTGACATTCAGTGGTTGACAGAAATAAGTTAAGCAAACAGTATGTCAAAGGAAGACTGAAAGCACTACACTCTGCATCATCTCTTTCTAACACATTGAATGGGGGAATTCCCTCCGAGTTGCCAACCTAGAAAAAGGTCTTCACACTTAACGTATATTTTGTACTAATTATTTTGGAGAAAGAAATACATTAGTCGAAGAAAAAGTACAGGGACAAAAAATGGAAAAGGAAAGTTTTATTGTATCAAAAATTTGCTATACGAAGTTTTACTTTTTATTTTTATCGAAAAATATCAATATCCCATTCAAAGTAAGCCCCCTCTGATATAATACACTTGTGCCAGCGCTTTTTATAATTCTCGAAGCACTCCTGATAATCGCTTTTTGCTATGCGACCTTATCTCCTCAATCGTGGAAAAACGCCGCTTTATGTTTATATTTTTAGTTTTGGGAACAGGAAAAAGTCGCAGGGGTCCAAATCCGGTGGATACCGTAGTTGAGGCATGATTACGATGTTGTTTTTAGGGAAAAAATCACGAACAACAACGCTGTGTGAGCGATGCATTTTTTGTAACAAACCTAGGCGGTTTCTTTGTATTGCTTCACCAAAACGGCGTATAACTTGAAGGTAATATTCCTTATTGACCGTACGACCTTGTGGCAAGTAGTCATTTGGCATGCTTTTTTCTGACTTGGCTCTTCTGGCCGCTCCCATTGAGATGATTGAGCTTGGGATTTGAATTCATGTCTATATGCCCGTCACCTGTTATGACTCTTTTCACCAAATTTGGATCATCGTTGACGTCATTCAACAGCTCCTGAGCGATGCTCATGCGACAGTTCGTTTGGTCAAAATTTGTCCAAAACATCCGTAAAAATTGCATGACATTGGCCAACTTCTCTAATAATGACTTGACGATTTTCCATAACACTTTTCTTTACGGCTTCAACGTTTTCATCGGTTGTTGAGGTGCTGGGGGGTATCGTCATTAAAATCTCCTCGGCCTTCTGTGAAAAGCTTGTACCACTTATAACCGTTTTTTTTGCTTAAAGTAGACTCGCCAAATGCCACAGTCAACATTTCAAGTACGTTGAAGCACTTACTTTTATTTTTCACACAAAATTTAATACAGATTTTATTATACATATACATACACGTCTAAACTTTATATCTGTCAAAAAAAAGTTAATAATGCAAAATGGCTGATAATGTCAACACTTAGATTATATAGAGCTAGATGTAGCAAGTAGATTAGTTTGTTTTTTAATGAAGGTGAATAAAGTGCCCGACAATATCTTATTGGTTGATTTTAATACGCGAATAGCATTTTACAGAATTGACAGTTCTCTTATCAAATATAAATATACATAATCGTGTCTCATAAATGGGTAACAGGATATACGAACTCTTTATTGCTAAAGAACTAATATAATCAATAAATACACAGAAATAGACAAAAGAAAAGTAAGATTTAAAGAATGACTAAACCAAAAAATTAAAACATTTTTAAAACGGCACGCTACTGATTCAGTGGCACTATTTAGTACGTCTTACCCGCAAGAACCAAACAAAATGTACAGAATACTACGTCTAGAAGTTTAAACGGTAGTGTCAACATATGTTGGGAACATGTGTACCAACATAACAGAACAAAAAATCGAGAATCGAATGTACGTAGCCCGCGAAATTTGAAAAGTCACCTTTTATAACCAAATCTCGTAATAGTGTACTGATAAATCTTCGATACAACGTTTCGTATCTTCATCAAGTTATTTTTTTTAATACGGACCTGTCTTTTTTATTACAAATGTTGATAAACCATTAAAATCCAAATTCAGTGATATATCACACTTGTCACTTTAACTACGTTTTATCTTGTCGAAGTATGCCTACTTTTATATTAGTTTTGACGAAATCAAAACGAATTTACAAAAGAACTACGACAGGATCGTAAATTATTGTCACTGAAGATGTTAGTTATTTCAGATAAAACGTCGTTAAAATGACAAGTATAATATATCACTAAATTTGGATTTTAACGTTTTAAATTTTGAGGGGAATGAAAAAGCTTAGTACCCTCAAACCCTAATAAATAATGCCAAAACCCTATCAAGTCACCAATAATTTTATTACGATTTGAAACTTATGTAATAATTTTATTTCTAAGTCTGGTTATTAAATAATAACAAAAACTAGTAGTATAAATAATAAATAAAGATTCTCAGACATAACTTGTAATAAAAATCAAAAGACGTGCTTATTACTAAATGCCTTAAATTAAGAAAGCAATGCGTGTTAAAATTAAACAATAACTATGATACTTTGTGAAAAATACAATCTTAATTAAACAAAAAATGTTTAGGCATATACTTACTATCAGGTATTAAATTTTTAATCAAACTTATACCTTTATTAGCCTGTATACAGAGTGTCCTCGAAAATAGTGCTCTAATTGAAGGAACAGATAGAAGACATTATTTCAAATAAATAATTCGTATGAAGATTTTTAGGTAATTTTTCGGGCTTAAATTTTTTAGAAGTTGAATTTAAAATCTGGGCGACACGCACACGTGAAATATGGTTTAATATTTACGTTCTGTGATGTAAATTTCCAGCAAAAAAGTTGTTTTTTTTTTTTGGTGTAACACCATAAGTTTCCAATAATCTTTTGGAACAATTGACATAACTTCGTACATTTAGCTGTCGCCGTTCTTAATTTTATCCACATAAAGCCTTGCCACTTTACTATGACCGCGAGTTTCACTATAAATGTTAAATTACTATACCATATTCACCTTTAAGATCAAAAATACAGGACCGAATTTTATAATCAGTTAATCTTTCGCTTGGAGTACTGACAGTTTATTATTTGATAGATATTTGTATTTTGTGTTTTTCAGTGTATTTTTTATTTTATCCAGAACTGATTCAGTCGATGTATTTATTGATGATACAAGTACATTGAGCCCACCAAGAAAAAGACAAAAAAAGTCATTTTGATATTCAAACAAAAGAAATGAGTTTAAACGTTTATAAACCATATTACCAGGAAAATTTTCTAATGCATTTGAGTGAAATAGCTGTAAATGTAGAAAAAAACAGATGTATGTAATTTAGTGGCGGAGAAAAAATTAAAAAATTCATAGTGCATACTTTTGTCTTTTGCCCCAATAAACACACGTACGTGACATTCTCGTTTTTAAAAGTTATTTTAACGTTATACGTTGAAGTTTCAACGTATATTTTTTAGTTTGTTTTAAGACGTAGATATGTGTACGTAGTTGTAATTTTGTATTGGACGTATTGTACAAACCCGTAACAGTGTTATTTTAGTCAAATGAAGGACGTTATTTCAACTATCTCAGATTAACGTACTGTTATACGTTGTATAATTAACGTTTTGCAGCTTACGTTTTTCAACCTTTTAAATAACGTTTTTAAGAAATGAAAAATGGGAGGTTTTTGGTTGAAATGGTATCGTCATCTTAATCTTCTGATTCTGAGGTATATTTCACGTTGCTTAAATATCGTAGCTCACCTGACGTTTTTTCAACTCAATAAATAATAACTCAGTCAATAAACTAGAGATAGTGTTCTTTTGGTTGAATAACAAACATTATTTTAGTAATTGGATAATAATACACTATTAGACGTTGTTTAAATAATGTTTTGCTCCTCACATTTTTTCTACCGAGCCGGATTCGCTTTGATAGAGTGACTGTGTCCGTGATACCCATCAACCTATGACAGATGCGATTTTTGATTTACATAAAAATAGTTGGGGTATACAGAGTTGGTTTTTGAAACAATGAATTCTGACAAAGTGAAACTGATGTGATGATTCCTATACGGATGAAACATATGCTAATGGTTTAGGTGTAGTGTATAGTTTTCAAAAACTTACTCTCTTTTTGTTCACACCTGAAAATGTTACCTCTTTAAACGTTTAATTTACGTTACCAAAAATTTGTTATATAATGTAAATAAAACCGAAACAAAAGAGGTAAAAATGTAACCTTCAATAAAAGTTTATATAACGTTACCAATAACCAATAAAAAACGTTTTATTCAACTATTTAAAAATGGTTTAGGCAACGTAAAAACAACTAAATACAATACGTAAAATATACCTTTATTAAACAATGTTTAAAAACATTTTGTAGCCTCATAATCGTTTTTCCAAATCTAATTAAATATTTAATTAGTGAGTATTTAAATTATTTTTCATTGCATTAAAATATATAATATTTTGTCATATTTTTTTTATACTTTGACACATTAAAAATTCATCTATTTATACACAGATTTTTTCAAAATTCAGATATGTTTCGTTTGTATCTAAAATAAATCCGCATATATGTGCAAAAGGACTAATAGTTGTACATTTTTCTGCTGAATTTGCATTTGTTATTGTGCTGAAATAAGTCAATTAGCTCTATGATACCCTCCCTTTTGGCACTGCCCATGTGTAAATGTTTCGGTGATAGGAGCAATACGAATTTTGTGAGAAGGGCTCGAAAACAGATGAGGTTGCCGCCTGGGGACGAGTTTAGTCCGATCATCCACCTGGGACCTCACTAACAAACCGATATCTTTCTCAATCGTCTGCAGACTTGTCTGCTTATTTACATCCAATTCGATTTTGTCGATTGGTTTAGCTTTTTTTCCATTATTTATTTATTTAGGGGTGGATGAACGAAAGCTTGAAATGAAGCTGCAGATGGCAAAAATTATTTACACTTGACAGAGTATCTAAAATTTCTATTTATTCAAAAAAAAACTTACTTTCTGCTACGTATGTGTATTATTTTTTATTTAAATCCATAAGGTTATCCTTATTTGAAATGTCGAAATCCCCAGACCACACAATACAAAATTATTGTTTAAGGGGCTGGTTAAAAAATGAGTTATAGAAAGTAAAAGTGGACACTCGTGATGTACTAATTCAACGGTTAAAAATACTGCAGAGGATATTAAAGAAAACAGACGTAAATCAATTAGGAGAGCAACAGGCACTCTTCGGAGATGAAACAGAAATTTTTTAAGGCCAATGGTTTTTTTTTCGAATGTTTATTAAAGGAACGCTATGATTAAAACAATATGTTCTCCCCACTCACCATGTAGATATAATCAAAATATATGAAAAAACACCATTTCTCTTTCTTTAAGTTTTTAGAGTTAAAATTTTAATAAAAATGTTTTTCATACACTTTCTAATCAATTTCCAAATTTACTAATCTATTTTTTTATCTACTTCTCGATTAGTTAAGAGTTTTGAAATTTTCAAAATGTGTATATTTCTGTAATTTCAGCATTTTTGTATTTTGTATTTCTTCGCTTGATAAATAATAGGTTATTTATATCCAATTCTATTAAACTACCACATTAAATAGCTCTATAAATAGTTCCTTTGACAAATCTTTTACGGTAATAATGACTTCCTTAAAACCTCTTTTTTAATACCAGTAGATATTTTTGTTTTATTCCGTTTTTTTTAATAATGATTATGTATATTACATAACGAGAGTTGTAAGAAACATCCTACGCACAAGTGGAAGTTTGAAAACATGTCTTGCGTAGATATTTTCGAATTTTGTAACAAACCAGACCAGAAAATCACTTTATCTGAAATCAAATGTTTCCTAGGTATCCTCATTCTAAGATGCCTTAAATAATTTATACCCACGATTAAGGCATTTGATTAAAGTACCTACTAGAATTACCCCGACTTCTAGATCGTGCCTGGACAACATATTATGTAATATTACACTAGATGATTTAGAAGTAGGAGTAACTAATTAGGAGCTCTAATTGCTGACCATTTGGGTGTCTTTATAACAGTAAAAGACTTATGTAAAAAAAATATTACTTTACAAAATATAAAAAGGAAATTTATAAACGAGGCTGGAATGCATAAATTTATAAATAATATCATTGAACTTGATTGGTCGGGATTTGATGCTGTATCTAAAAATTCCGATGAACTAACAACCATTATTTTAGAACATTTGCAAAACCAAAGTAATCTCAAAAATGTCAAACCAAAAAGAATGGGTCCGAAATGGTTCATTGAGAATCTGCGTTTCATGAGGACAAGTGTACGGCGCAGTAAACAAATTTTCAAAATGTCAAATTCGTTCTATGATTGGAATATACATTGTGAGCTACGTAAGTCTTACAGAAAGGCTTTAAAGGACGAAAAGCGCAATGTCTATTCTATGGTCATTGCCGCTTCAGATAATAAAAACAAAACGGTTTGGTCACTCATTAATAATGAGTTACCAAGTAAAAAGAAACGAACTGAAACCTGTTTATCAGCTCATGAACTTACATAGGAGCGGATCCAAAATTATTTTTAAATAAAATACCTACTCAACCTACTTCATTTTTTATGAAACCTTTAATTGCCTCTGATATAAAAAAATCTATATTAAAACTGAAAAACTCACCCAGTTTAGATTACTATGGATTAGGTAGTCGAATGTTTAAGGCCGGATTGGACATTCTCATTGAACCACTTACGGTACTATTCAATAGATGTATTGTAGAAGGTAACTGGCCCAATGAATTAAAAATCTCAAAAATAGTTCCAACATTTAAAAATGGAGATCCAGGTGTTTCTGATAATTTTCGGCCTATTGCTATTGTGCCGGTTATAACAAAAATTTTTGACATTTTGATTAAAGAAGAGCTTTTCTCCGCGACCATTACTGAATGTATGAATTCTGAAATCATTTTTAATAATAGAATGTAAACATTCACACTCTGGAGTCTGAATATTTATTCTATAATACTTGCCTCTTATGCATTTTGCATGTATTTTCATTCTTTATCAAGGTAAAGAATGGATTTTCTGTAATCGAATTAAACAATATCGATTGCCGTGGGCTTCAAAAGTGTCAGTGTCAGATATAAAATGGCGACGGTAATAATTATTTTCAAACAAGTTTTAATTTAAACAAAATAATGAGTGAAAAATCAAGTGAAGTAGATATAGAATTTAATAATATCTGAAATTGCAAATTATGAAAAAACACCAATGCACCAGATTTTAATTTCGGTAAGTGCACAGCACTATAAATATTAATACAATGTAATACAAATATGTCAACAAAAAACTTGTGTTCAGATTTAATTTAATTTTGATTTATACTTTTTAATCGTGGAGAAAATATAGTCTGTTACTCGGTCAGAATGAAAAAATTCGACACTCGTGGTTCCTCACACTCGCATTCGCTCGCGTTCGGAATTTTCCACTCGTTTCGAATTTTTCATTCTAACCTTGTTACAGAATCTACTATTAGGGTATTTAGATAAAAATAAAATTATCACTAGCTCTCAATATGGATTTCGCAAAAAGTCATCTACAATTAAAGCACTATCAGCGGTTTTGAATGACATAGTTGAAGGACACATGCAATAATGTGTGACTTAACTAAGGCTTTTGACTGTGTCAATATTCAATCGCTTATATTAAAATTAGAACATTACGGTATTAGAGGAAACATTCTAGATCTAATTAAATCTTATTTGACGGGAAGGAGACAGTTTGTGAGTCTCAATGATGTGGAATCGGATTTACTTCCCACTACATCTGGGTGGCTATTATGCAATTTCAGTGAATGTGAACATTTTCAGTGAGAGGAATACGCTCACATCACATTCCCTTCTCAGGTAATGTAAAAATGCTATTCTACAATCACAGTGAACCTGCAGTGATATGATATGATCTTCGCAGAGTTGCCAATGTTTATTCCTATATATTTCAACCAATAGAAGAGTCACAAAAGGTAGATAGATCTTAAGTAACCTAAAATATCTAATGTCAATCTAGACGTAAATTTTTAGTTCTAAACAAATCATTTTAGAATATAGAGAATTGTTTAGCAATTGATATGGAATCCAATGAACCGGAGCACAAAAACCTATTAACGCAATATATGCACAAACTGTCACGTCTTTTAAGAAGGAATTTAACACAAACAATTATAAAAAAGATGCCAGTAAATCATGCATTTACTTTATCATTAATTGTTATTCCAGACTTTTGTGGAGCTCGCATAAATGGAGTGAATGATTAATAACGTATCGAGCAACTTTAAAATATTTTTATAAATGGTAAATTCGATAAATTGAAGGGATTGGTTCTAGGTAACAGTTGTCGCTCTTTTTGATCAGCTTCCTAAAGTTCTCTTACTACCTCATTAATAATTACTAGATCAGCAATATTAATTTTTTTATTTTGCAACAAGTACAAAATTAAAAAACACAACCAATTAAATGACAGCGACCATTTGACAAGCACAAACTGATCCACTTCTCCTGCAATTTACCAAGAGAAGCAAGTTCCCTAAATTTTCGCGTGAAGTGAGCGCTCGAATAGTTAGAGAGTTCAGGTTTTTAAGAGAACTCCGCCCACTTTCTCATGAGAACGAGCTTTCACATCAATACAGAATAGATGTCCAGGAGTGTCACAAGGGTCTGTCCTTGGTCCCTTGTTATTTTTACTATACGTAAACGATTTACCAGCATCGGTGGGGCTCGCAAACTCTGTCCTTTTTGCAGATCATACCACCCTGACTGCAAGGGATGGTGAAGACTTGAGAGGAGAAAGTTTTGAGAACGCTAAGGCTTGGTTTAGTAGCAATGGTTTGAAACTTAATGAAAATAAAACACATAATATTGTGTTTAGTTCTGACAGGTGGGTTGAAAAATCAGAACCAGTGAAACTTCTTGGAATCACACTAGATACAGGTCTTACTTGGAGTAATCATGTAGAAAGTTTGTGTGGAAAACTTTCCTCACAAGTATTCGCCATGCGCCAATTAATACACTCGTTAGATAGTAAATGTATGAGAATGGTATATTTTGCTATGGTTCACATCCTATTGACATATGGAATTATATTTTGGGGTAATTCATCTAAGTCACAGCAGGTCTTTAATCTACAAAAAGCAGCTATTAGGATTATTTAAAGGGTTCCGTATGGCACGCACTGTGGTCCATTGTTTAAAAAATATAACATCTTGCCTTTGCCATGCATATATATTTATGAAGTTCTGTTAACTATACATAAACAGGCTCCTGATCTACCTTTACATTCTGATATACATCATTACAATACAAGGCAGCGGGAAGATGTCATTGTACCATACTCAAGAATTCGTTCAACACAAGTAAACAAAGTGGATATAAAAATCTATAATAAATTTAAAAGCTTGCAACCAGATAAAAATTTCAAAACGATGAATAATATTTTGTTTGGTAAGTTGGCAAAACGTTTTTGGCTTAATAACATATTTTACAATATTAGTGATTTTAATAATTTTGTGGTGCTATAGGAATTGAGTGTATTACTGTATGTTTGTCTTTTAGATCTATTTTATGTAATTATTACTACCTTTTTTTAATCTTTTTATTTTAACATTACCCATTTTAAAAAACTTTGAATGTAAACATATAATGTATGTATGTAGAGCTGTCAATAAATATCTATCTATGATGAATGCTACTATTTATTTTCTTTGGTGTACATGGTCCAACCATTTTCTAACAATCTTTTGGACAAAATGACGAAACTTTGTATATTTGGCTCTTGCCGTTTTGGATATTGTTCACCATAATAAAAGTATTTTACTACTACCGCGAGTTTCATCATAAATCATTAATATATTATTATTTGAGAACTGAGAAAAGTAAGCAATTGCAATAAAAATTTTACTTTCCAATATAAATAATGATTAATTTGTTATTAGTTTCTAGAAATGTAATATATAAAGCGATGTTATTTTACCAGTACATTTTAGTTTCAATTATTTTGTGTTAATTTTTTCATAACAACGGATAACTTTAAAAAAAATTACATAAGTTACTCTGTATACTCTTATCATTTTCCTAATGGATAGTAATAAAACAACAATATCTAAAAGTAATAATTGAAAAGAATAAAATACAAACCGGTGATAAAAGTATCTCACTTTATAGGTAACACCACCAAGTAAACACTTTTATTACCCTACATTACTGACAGAAAAAACCTATTAACTGTTAATTGCCCGTCTTATAGTCCATTAGAATCGTCATCATGAAGAAGCCGTATACTTCATATCTACCACAAAATGACTCAGATCATTTCTCATAAAAATTAGTTTTTTTTTTTAATTTAAAGTTCTATTGTTTCATGCAGCTTGTAATATTTTCTGCTGTGCCATAGGATGGTGTTATGTTTTTGAGATTAATTATGACGTTTATTGTTAACACACAAGATTATGCCTTACACAGAAATATGGTATCCTTGAGTGTTCGTTGGTATCTAAATGTAATGATTAGAGTTGAATATTTGTGCGCCGGACAGAACTCACCAAACCGAATTTGAATGAAATAGTAATCTTTACTAATAAGTAGTAGGTGTATATAAATCCTTACTAATCAATTAATTATGATTGAGGGTTATAACCACTGACTTTTAAACATTTTAAATAAAAATTAAATTCTAAAAAAAATGTTACAAAGACCAAGAAAGATTCTAACAGTGAGGAGCAGACGTGAAAAACGCAGTTTGTAAAATTTTTCAACTAAAGGTGGCATTACATTATTCATTTAAATGACTATCATGGAGTCATGCATGTATGGAACATGTCTCATCCATATGAAGTTCAACGTTGTACTCCCCGTACGAGCCTATATAAACTTCTTTAACTGGAGAACATCATCGCTGTTTTTACCAGAAAGTACAATCTTCCTTCTAGAGTTATGTGTGCATGTAACATCCATTGAGCTGATATGTCTCATCCTTATGAAGTTCAACTTTGTACTCCCCGTTAAAGCCTATATCAACTCCTTTAACTGGAGAACATCATCGCTGTTTTTACCAGAAAGTACAATCTTCCTTCTAGAGTTATGTGTGCATGTAACATCCATTGAGCTGATATGTCTCATCCTTATGAAGTTCAACGTTGTACTCCCCGTACGAGCCTATATAAACTCCTTTAACTGGAGAACATCATCGCTGTTTTTACCAGAAAGTACAATCTTCCTTCTAGAGTTATGTGTGCATGTAACATCCATTGAGCTGATATGTCTCATCCTTATGAAGTTCAACTTTGTACTCCCCGTACGAGCCTATATAAACTCCTTTAACTGGAGAATATCATCACTGTTTTTGCCAGGGAGTACAATCTTCCTTCTAGAGTTATGTGTGCATGTAACATCCATTGAGCTGATATGTCTCATCCTTATGAAGGTCAACTTTGTAGTCCCCGTACGAGCCTATATAAACTCCTTTAACTGGAGAACATCATCGCTGTTTTTACCTGAAAGTACAATCTTCCTTCTAGAGTTATGTGTGCATGTAACACCCATTGAGCTGATATGTCTCATCCTCACGAAGTTCAACTATGTACTCCTCGTACGGGCCTATTTAAACTCCTTTAACTGGAGAATATCATCACTGTTTTTTCCAGGGAGTACAATCTTCCTCCTAGAGCTGATATGTCTCATCCTTATAAGTTCAACTTTGTACTCCCCGTAAAAACCTATATAAACTCGCTGTTTTTACCAGAAAGTACAATCTTCCTTCTAGAGTTATGTGTGCATGTAACACCCGTTGAGCTGATATGTCTCATCCTTATGAAGTTCAACTTTGTACTCCCCGTATGAGCCTATATAAACTCCTTTAACTGGATAACATCATCGCTGTTTTTACCAGAAAGTACAATCTTCCTTCTAGAGTTATGTGTGCATGTAACACCCGTTAAGCTGATATGTCTCATCCTTATGAAGTTCAACTTTGTACTCCCCGTACGAGCCTATATAAACTCCTTTAACTGGAGAATATCATCACTGTTTTTGCCAGGGAGTACAAACTTCCTCCTAGAGCTATGCGTGCAAGTAAAATCCGTTGAGCTGATATGTCTCATCCTTATGAAGTTCAACTTTGTACTCCCCGTAGGAGCCGATATAAACTCCTTTAACTGGAGAACATCATCACTGTTTTTACCAGAAAGTACAATCTTCTTTCTAGAGTTATGTGTGCATGTAACACCAGTTGAGCTGATATGTCTCATCCTCACGAAGTTCAACTTTGTACTCCCCGTACGGGCCTATTTAAACTCCTTTAAATGGAGAATATCATCACTGTTTTTGCCAGGGAGTACAATCTTCCTCCTAGAGCTATGCGTGTAAGTAACATCCGTTGAGCTGATATGTCTCTTCCTTATGAAGTTCAACTATGTACTCCCCGTACGAGCCTATATAAACTCCTTTAACTGGAGAACATCATTACTGTTTTTACCAGGAAGTACAATCTTCCTTCTAGAGTTATGTGTGCATGTAACACCCGTTGAGCTGATATGTCTCATCCTCACGAAGTTCAACTTGGTACTCCCTGTACAACCCTATTTAAACTCCTTTATTTGAATAACGTTATCACTGTTCTTTCCAGGGAGTACAATCTTCAGCGATTCAAATCCATACGAAAATCGCCATTTTTATACACGTCCCGCTCTTGAAACGGCTTAAATGATTTCCTAGTGTGCGTGTGCTGTATCCATAAAAAAACATCATAAACCGAATATAAACAATTTATTAAAATAATAAGGAATGTTTGTATTTTTTTGCTGTTTTTTTCCCTTATATTTTACTATATTTAAAAGTTTCCATGTTAAATTTTCAAGACACAGGAAAATATAAATAAAACCTACTGTCAAATAATATAAAATGTTTTATACGCACCCCCTTTAGATGAATAGGAAGTTCAATGAACGGCATACATTTAACCGCAAGTTTTCTTGGTTATATTTTTACAAAAGCAAAATCCAAAGGAATACAAGATCAAATTACACAGCACTACAAACAGTGAGTCTAATTAATTCAACATAACCGGGGTTGCGCCCAAGGCATCCAATAGCAAAAGTTTTTCAAGGGCTACTTCATGCCCCATTGGCTTGAAACACAGCCATTGTTGATTCTTTGTTGACTAACAATGAAGTCATTATATCAGAATTTGCATTCAACAACTAATCATGACAGAAACTGCTCCTTTGTATAATGACCAATCATCTCGTTTTACTAACATGGCGTATTTTTGTTGTAATTAGAAGAGTATATTGCCTTAATTTAGATAAAAATTATAAAGAAAAAATAAAATTATGAGTTTAAAGCTCTATCTACATTCCATTAGTTTTAAGTTTTGAGTAACATAGTGATGTAGGTATACCGGGTGGCTCAGGGGATCCGGCCAAGTTCATATCTTCAGAACGAATGAGCGGTTTTAAAATTTCGGGTGTTCATTCTATTGGAAAAAAACGAAAGAATTTAGGCTGGAGATCACCTTCAATCCATTCAGACTCTCATTTTTTTATCATGAAGATAATTTTTGATCCAGGCATCTAACACTTTATTTTTATATCGTAGAACGTAGATTAAGGCCGCAGTATTTTAACGTATAAAAACACGGGTTTACCAGTTCCAATTACGTTTAAATTTTACTGAACGAAGGAAAATTAAACTTTGGTATTATTAAACTGAGTTTAAAAAAAATAAAAAAAGTGATTTTTAAAATCGGGGATAAAAACTAGGAGACGACATTCTACGACATATAATAAAAAAAACTACATAGTTGGAACATACAAGGTCATTGTCTTTTCTTTGTTAAAAATTTTTTAAAAGACAGAACTTTTAGGGTAAAATCAAATGGAATAATGTCAGATACAATGGGACTAGAAAATGGTATTCCTCAAGGATCTGTAATCTTTATTTATTGTCGCAATAAATGACATTTTACAAGGTTTAAAATCTCCCCTAAAAGCCCGTCTATACACAGATGACCTAGTTGTCTATTGCAAAAGCAAAAACATAAATAATCTTTTCTCACTCAAGCAGAATTTTTTTACACACCTAGAACATTGGTCAGACAAGACTGGTTTCATCTTCTCCACAAGTAAAACTCAATATATTCTTTTTTCCAAGCGACAAATTGCGAGAACGCCAAATTTAAAGCTGTACAACGAACATTTAAAGGCCGTCAAGTTTTTGGGCATGGTCTTTGATAGATCACTGAAATGGAATCTACACATACAAAACCTTCTTCTGTCATGCCACAATAAACTCAATCTTCTAAAACATTGTCTAACAAGGACTGGGATGCAGATCGTCAAACACTGCTTACGTTATATCGGACTTTAATTCGTTCAAAGTTGGATTACGGTTCCATTGCCTATACAACAGCAAGTAAATCAATGCTCAAGTCACTAAACACCATTCAGAATTCAGCATTGCGTATAATAACACGAGCTTTTCGTACTTCTACAGTAGAGAGCTTACGCTGCGAAGTTGGTGAATCCTCTTTAGAAGATAGAAGAATTTACTTAAGCCTCGCATATGATGCCAAACCTTTTTATGCAAGAATCAATTCTTACCTAGACTACCTGAATTATACACTACCTGAAATATTTCCTTCTCAATCTACCTCTACTCCTCCCTGGAAAATAAAAAATCCAAAATATTTTACTGACCTTACCCATTTTGATAAACGTTCCACTAACCCAGAAATTATAAAGTCATCTCTTAATGATATTTTACAGAAATATAATAACCATGTCCAAATTTTCACTGATGCATCAAAATCAACAGCTGGTTGTGGAGCTGCTATCGTAACGCCGTAAAACAAGAATTGACAAACTCTCAAGAAAAGGGCAAAAGCATAGTACTTATATGGATACCATCACATATAGGGATACGTGGAAATGAAGAAGCAGATAGACTCGCCAAAGATGCTGCTAATAGTGAGAATGCAGAGGCCACTCAACTGCTTGTAAGCAACGATGTCAAATCCTCAATAAAAACAACAGTGAATAGTGCGTGGGAAAATAGGTGGAACGCTACCTTATCTAAACTTAGTGAAGTGAAAAAATCAGTGAAGCCTTGGACGGTGCTGCCGAAAAATCGCAGAGATCAAGTGTTACTAACGCGGTTACGTCTGGGTCACACGCGATTAACCCATAGTTATCTGTTTAGCAATGACATCGAACCTAAATGCGATCTTTGTGATAACAGGCTAACTATTAAACACTTATTCGTCGAATGCACAGCATTAAGAGAAAAGCGTACCTCAGCAAAAATCCCACACGGGTCATTATTTAATGTTTTGGGCCCTACGTTTAATATGAACAGTATAAAAACTTTTCTAAAATCTATAAACACTCTTAATTATATACTATAATTCTTTTTCTCTCCTTTATTATCTGGTTCAACTGTTTTCATTTTTCTACTTTAAGTTACAAAATATGTAAAGTTATGACTCGCTAATAACCCTTTTTGGTTGATGCGATTTACCTAATAAAAAAAAGAATGGAGTCTCCTACTTTTTATTTGTCCTGCAATTAAACTGAGTTTAAAAAAAAAATAAAAAATCTGATGTGGCCAGCACATGACCTCTCGCCATTTTTGAATAAAAAATTTACAGGTTGTCACAAAAAAGTATGAAAAAAAATTATTTTTTGTAAATCTGGCAACAATGGCAAAAGTTTAGAAAATTTTAATGAGATGAAAATAAACTGTAGGGTATACAAAATATATGTGTAAAACTTTATTGCCGTTTTCTATAATAATGGCGTCATCACCCATAGCAACTACCACTTCCGGTTGTGCGATTGGCACCAAAATCTAATCAGATCTAATCTAGGGTATCAGAATCCTGTATGCAAAATTTCAAATTTTTTTATTCAGTAGTTTTTGAGTTATCGTTACTACAACATCCATCCAAACACACACACACTAACACACACACACACACACACACACACACACACACACACTAACACACACACACACACAGACATCATCGCGAAAATATTAAAATCGTATTCTAGAGACCCCAAAACGTGTTTATCCATTGAAAGTCACTACCCAATTTTTAGCATGATTCCTATACCTCTCTTATCTGAAGGTCGAGAGGTAAAAAAGTGATTTTTAAAATCGGGAATAAAAACTAGGAGACGACATTCTACGAATTTTTGTTGGTAAGCACCTTGAATATTTCTTTATTTTGTTTAGTATTTATTGAATCTAATTGGAAATACGATTCAGAAATATATGTCAAATTTATTTGTCATAATGGAGATTATCGATAATTTCCTGGTAATGTCTTAGTTCATACCCTCTCGAAAAGATGTCATGACAATCGAATTAGATGACAATCATATAAAAACCATGTTGCCAAACTTTTAGAAAAATCTGAACATTAGGTATTTTCGCGGAGCTAATTCTGAACTAGTTCAGAACACATTTAGGATTACAAAGGGACAAGTTATTTGCGCATGTAATATTCGGAATATTTTCAGGATTTTTATGTACCGCCAACGCATAAATGGAACTTATCCATGACATAATCTTTTGTTACTTAACAAATTAATTAATATTAAATTTTCACGCAACTAATTTAATGATACAGAAGAAATCGTTTTTCTATAAAGGCAAAGAAATTTTAAAAATTCAATTTTCAATTTGGTATAATTTCACTATTATAGCAAAATATTAGTTTTATTATGTTGTCATATATACTGAAAGGATTTCTCTCTTTCTATCTTATATATTAGTTGGCTACTACTACTATTCAAATCAAACCGGGAAATTATTAATACAAAATTGCACCTATTTCGTAAAACAAAATTATTTTTATGGAATATTTGTCTCCAGATTTGGAATATTTGTCTCCAGATTTGGAATATTTGTCTCCACATTTGGAATATTTGTCTCCACATTTGGAATATTTGTCTCTCATTATGGAATATTTGTCTCTCATTATGGAATATTTGTCTCTCATTATGGAATATTTGTCTCTCATTATGGACTATTTGTCTCCCAATAGGCGCTAACAAAATTATTTTTATGGAATATTTGTTTCCAGATTTGGAATATTTGTTTCCACATTTGGAATATTTGTCTCTCATTATGGAATATTTGTCTTCCAATAGGCGCTCCTTTTTGGTATTGCTGCTGGTGATAAGATGTCGATATTGATCATGGGACTCGCGAGTAAACCGAATTTTTATTATTTTTCCGAACGCATCAATCTGTTATCTTCTGGTTAAAACGAAATATTTATATTTGAGAAAGTGAAAAATGAGGGGGTAATCCCACCCAACTTTCCGAACACTCCTAGTAAAGTAATTGTTTAATCGATTATTTTACTTTTTCTGTATTAAAATACATTAATTATATTACCTATCGAACGGTATAAATCCCATTTTAATATTTTTAATATTTTTAAAGTTATTCAATTTTTTTAAACTTATATTAAATTTCAAAAAAAAAATTATGAATTCTACAATTTTTTGAATAAAATTTTGAAAAAAATCACAATTATAAAGTTTTTTACTACAAATTTAAGGGTAATTTTTTTAAAATTTTTAATATTAATTTTAACCTTAAAACAAATCAAACCTATTTTTAAATAATTTTAAAATCAATAAATAATTAATATCTCATTCAATTTTATTCAAAATGGGAAACATACCTTTTTTTAGGTTTTTTGGATCAAAATGCATTAATAAAGTTAGTTTAAAAAACTAAAAAAAAATCAAATTTTTTTTCAAAAATTCATGGGTAAATCCATTGAATTGTTTTAATTTTTTGCTATAACTTTTACAAATACTATATTAAAATTATGAAATAATTTACACACATAGTACTTTTGGATTCTTTTTGGATATGCTATTTACTTTTTTCATTTATTTTATTCTTATTGATAAAACGAAATTACAAAAAATTTTAAAAAAATTCTTAAATTTGTATATAATAATTACAATTCTAAATTTTAAGAAACTAAAATACATTTAAAATTTAGAGTTTTATATTATCTTTCGAATAGTGAAAATCACATTTCAATAACTTCGTAAAATCGTAATATAATCTTAAATTTCTTAGCCAATTTTTAAAAAATAATAATTATAAAATTAATTATTACAAATTTAAAGATATTTTTTTTAAATTTTTAATATAAAAATTTAACTAAAAAATTATAATTTAATAAAGATAAAAATTAAAATAAAAACTAGCGGCGAAACTATGTGCAACTTGAAAAAATAGTCATGACAAAATTTATAGAAAATTTTATGTTCTACAATTTTGATACCATGAAATTTTTCATAAAACTCCATAATTTTGTCTCAAAATCTAAAAAAGTCACAAAAATGTCAATATAAATTTTTTTCACGCCCTCTAGCGGCGAAACTATCAGGAATTCAAAAAACCGGTAATGACAAAATGTGTAGAAAATTTTATGTTCTACAACTTTCATATCCAGTAATTTTTCATAAAAATGCATTATTTTGGTTATTTAAGAAAAATATGAAAAAAAAATACTTTTTGATAAATCTGGCAACAATGGCAAAAGTTTTTAAAAATTTTAATCATTCGAAATTAAACTATAACGTATAGAAAATATATGTGTAAAACTTTATTGCCATCTTGTATAGTAATGACGTCATCACTTATAGCAACTGTCACTTCCGGTTGTCCGATTAACTCCAAAATCTATACAGGCCGTCTCCTTGCTACCCTGAATATGTATATAAAATTTCATCTAAATCGGTTCAGCCGTTTAGACGCTATCGTGTTCACACACACACACACAGACACACAGACACACAGACACACAGACACACAGACACACACAGACAGACATAATGCTAAAAATGGTATAAATGGATTCAAGTGACCTCAAAACGTAAAGATCCGTTAAAATCTGGGTATGGCCAAAATATCATGATCGCAATACTTTCCTTCTATACAACTCTGTTGTTCGGAAAGTAAAAATCATGGTTTACTATATATGTTGCAGGAGAAATATTTTTGTATTTCGATAATGTAAATAAAAAATTCTGTGCAGTTTGAAAAAAAAAATCAAAATCTCCAACACCAAAAAACCCCATGTACCAATTTTGAATGGAATCGGTCAATAATCATAAATTTCGTCCACCATTTTGGAGCCGACATCTTGAATATATTTATTTTGAAAAACAAATTCATAATCTCCGACCCCAAAAACACCCAAATACCAATTTTGAAAAGAATCTGATCATAATCACATATCTGGTCTGTCACCTTGAATTTATTATTTTTGAGAAAAAATTCGTAATATCCAACCCCAAAAACCTCCATATGGCAATTTTGAAGGAAATCTGACCGTCCGTAATGAAATATCTATAAATAGTTATTTTCCTAACAAGTGCGGAAAGTAATACTTTTCCGCACGCAACTGCAGTTGCCCGAACGACGCGAAGCGGAGTTCGGGCATGCAATTAAGTGGGGAAAAGATACTTTACGCAAGTGTTAGGAACAATATTTTTTCTACAAGCGCCTAGAATTAAAAAAAAATTTTTAGCAAAAAGTATTTTTTCTACAAGCGTCTAGAATTAAAAAAAATTTTAGCAAAAAGTATTTTTTCTACAAGCGCCTAGAATTAAAAAAAAATTAGCAAAAAGTATTTTTTCTACAAGCGTGCGGAAAGTTACAACTAAAACTAAAAAAAAATCACAATTTTTTGTTAAAAATTCATGGGTAAATCCATTGAATTGTTTTAACTTTTTTCATTTTTTGCTATGCTATAACTTTTACAAATACTATCTTAAAACTATGAAATAATTTACACACATAGTACTTTTGGATCCTTTTCGGATACGCTATTTACTTTTTTCATTTATTTTATACTTATTGATAAAACGAAATTACAAAAAATTTAAAAAAAAATTCTTTATTTTGGCTATAATAATTACAATTCTAAATTCTAAGAAACTAAAATACATTTTAAATTTAGAGTTTTATATTATCTTTAGAATGTTGCAAATTCCATTTCAATAACTTTAATATTTTAGAAGTTATTCAATTTAGTTTAAAATCATAATATAATTTTAAATGTTTCTTCCAATTTTTAAAAAAAATAACAATTTTTAAAAAAAATAACAATTTTTGTAATAAAATTTTGAAAACAATTATAATAATAAAATTAATTATTACAAATTTAAAGATATTTTTTTTTAAATTTTTAATATTAAAATTTAACTTAAAAATAATAATTTAATAAGGATAAAAATTGCTTAAAAATTAAAATAAAAACTATAGGCGAAACTATACGGAGCTCGAAAAAAAAGTAAAGACAAAATTTTTAGAAAATTTTATGTCCTACAATTTTGTTTTTTTGTAAATTTTCATAAAAATCCATAATTTTGTCTCAAAATCTAAAAAAGTCGCAAATGTCTATATACATTATTTTCACGGTAATGACAAAATATGTAGAAAATTTTACGTTCTACAACTTTCATAAAAATGCATTATTTTGGTAATTTAAAAAAAAATACTTTTTGATAAATCTGGCAATAATGGCAAAAATTTTTGAAAATTTTAGTCATTTGAAATTAAACTGTAACGTATAAAAAATATATGTGTAAAACATTATTGCCATCTTGTTTAGTAATGACGTCATCACTTATAGCAACTGTCACTTCCGGTTGTCAGATTTACTCCAAAATCTATACAGGTCGTCTCCTTGCTACCCTAAATATGTATATAAAATTTCATCTAAATCGGTTCAGCCGTTTAGACGCTATCGTGTTCACACACACAGACACACACACGCACAGACAGACATCATGCTAAAAATGGTATAAATGGATTCAGGTGACCTCAAAACGTAAAGATCCGTTAAAATCTGGGTATGGTCAAAATATCATGATCGCAATACTTT
This sequence comes from Neocrepidodera transversa, assembly GCA_963243735.1. NCBI lineage: Eukaryota > Metazoa > Arthropoda > Insecta > Coleoptera > Chrysomelidae > Neocrepidodera > Neocrepidodera transversa. The sequence goes on from OY725347.1 coordinate 9,935,926, forward strand.
CCTTCTATACAACTCTGTTGTTCGGAAAGTAAAAATTCGATAAAAATTATTTTTAATCTTTTAAAATAATGTTCTTTTAATAAGTGCTAAAATATGGGTACTAAAAGATATCCGTATCCATTGTTTGCCTAACTTGTAACTATTTATTTTGATAATAAATTCAAATTAAAATTCCTTACATTTATAATTTTAACTTACAACGAACTGGTATGTTCATTTTAAACAAGCCATAATATTCATAAATCACTGAACTAAAACGTTTCACTCATATTTTCCAAAAATTTCCCATAAAACATTTTCTTGAAATAATTCAAGCGCGGTTCCATAATGATCCTCCTCAACCGAACGATTACTGATATAAATAATCAACTTTTATTAAGTCAATAAACGTTCGATAATCCTGTCAACGATTTGGTTCGGTGTGTTACTCTATACATTTTTTATGTATATTATTTCTAAATTAGTGAGATTTTCTATTTGTAGAACTAGATTGTTAAGTGCTTTTTGAGTTATCTATATTTTTACTAATTAACAGATATGTGTTTAAAATGTCAGTTATCAATTATTGGATATCTTTAAGAGGAAAAAGAGAACAGTAGAAATATTTAGTAATAAATTTGTTACAGTAGAGCAGCTAGTTTTAAAAGTTGCAAAATAAAAGTTAATTTTGTAGAATGTAATGAAAAGTTTGGGCAAAATCATAAATGTTTCGTTAAATAAATAATCTAGGCAAAAAAAATGTTTGTGAACATTTTTTGAACCAATTCACCTAAATCTTATGTATTTTTGATTGCTGAAACAGTATTTGGTATCAGTTTTTTTTTATCACCCACATCGTTTATATACTCAAAAAGTCTGCACCATATAGGAAACATTTTTATTATTCATTTGACAGAAAATTTTATTCTTGATAAAAGTTGGTGCATTACGTAAAACTACTATTGGAAGCGTCAAACTTTTAAATTTCTAAATGGTATACAGGGGCGTGCAAAAAATAGGAATTTTGACCAAGAGTAAAGTACCCTTATTTTTGACAATAACAAAAAAAAATATTTAAGAAACCAATTTCTTCAATTAAATCATAATGGTAGTTTTTATGTACATGTCTACAGGGTGAAAATTAGAATTTGCACCAAAAAAAAACCAAAAATCATAAAAATTTTAAAAAAAGGCCGTGAATGGTGTAAAAATAAACGAAGAAAACCAAATTTTTTTAAACAAAATATATTATAATGATTGAAGGAAGGCTCCTAAAGTGCATTCGAAATGATATTATTTTGAGCTAGGCTAAAAACATAAAAAAATGGATGTCTTTTTGTGTTGCACTGTATTTCAAAATTTGATACATAAAAATTAAAAAATCATACTTTTTTTATTAGGTTTCAATTTTTACTTACTATATTAAATTACTAAAATGCGAGAAATTATAAAAAATCGGTTGTGTCGCTCCAAAACTTTCCCGATGAGTATCCACAAATACATTTTCAGATATTTAATGTTCAGGTTTCAAATTTTGACATTTTTTATTTTTGACAGGTGACAGTTGGAGAAATAATTTTGACTGTTCTAAATTTATAATTCCAAATATTTTACAAATTTCAAAAACGCCGTCTTAAAAATTTCAAGAATTTAAAAATTTTTTATTGTTATAAATGTTTCAAAAACTTCTAAACATTGTAAAAACGAATTTCAAAAATTTTAAAATTATGAAGATTTCAAAAAAAATTCCTGAGCTTCCTAAATGTCGAAAATTTAAATATTTTATAATTTCAAAAACGCAAAATTTAAAAAATTTTATTATTTTCTAATTCCAAATATTTTACAAATTTCAAAAATGCCATCTTAAAAATTTCAATTATTATAAATAGGTATTTCGAAAATTTCTGAATAATGTCAAAACGGATTTTGAAAATTTTAAAATTTCCAAAGTTTAAAAAAATCCCGAGATTTCCAAATTTTGAAAATATGAAAATTTCTAAACAATGTCAAACCTAATTTATAAAATTTTAAAATTTCGAAGATTTCAAAAAACAATTCCCGATCTATAAAAATTTGGAAAATTTAAAGAATTTCTAATTTCAAATATTTTACAAATTTCAAAAATGTTTTTGAAAATTTCAAGAATTTACAAATATTTTGAAAATTTAAATACTTCGAAAATTTAAAGAAAATTCGAAATTTAATAGTTTCAGAAAATAAAATCAAGGAATGGAAAATTAACTAAAATTATTATCCACAAACTTCAACATGATCTATGTCAACGTCAGTGGCGTACGCCTGTTTTAACACATATTTTCAGAAAGTAATGATTATTATTTTTCAAAATAATATTTTTGTTCATTCTAGGAGAATTTTGATCGTTTTAATTTCAGCTCAATGGGATTAATACTTTTTCAGATATTTAATGTTAAAGTTTTAAATTTTAACATTTTTTTATTTTTGACAGGTGATAGAGAAATAATTTTGACTGTTCTGAATAGTTTTTCTAGGGCTTTCAAATGACATATTGCATGTCCAATTCCGTGACATATTGCATCTGTTATTTTTTGTTAGTGACACTCACATTTGACAGATATCATACAAAAATGAATGAGTTCCTCCGGCGGGTAACCCAAACCTACGTACCAAATTTCAGCTCAATCAGATTAATATTTTCTCAGATATTTAATGCTAAAGTTTCAAATTTTGATATTTTTTATTTTTGACATGTGACAGTTGGAGAAATAATTTTGACTGTTCTGAATAGAGTTTTTCAAGGGCTTTCAAATGACATATTGCATGTCAAATTCCATGAGATATTGCATCTGTCATTTTTTGATAGTGACACTTCCGTTTGATAGATGTCGTACAAAAACTAATGGGTTCTTCCGACGGGTAACCCAAACCTCTACACCAAATTTGAGCTTAAACGGATTAAACATGTGGCCTCTATCGTGAAAGAATACACACATACACACACACAGACCGACAGACAGACTTCCATCTGGAAATGGTCTTAATCGTCTCAGGGGGGCCGAAAATGGATATTTCCGTTTTTATCTCGAAATTTTTTTTTAGCTCGTTCACAATACTTTCCCTTCTAGGAGGTGGGTCGGGAAAGTAAAAATAAAAAAGTGCCTTTTAAAGAGAGAGGGAGGGGTAATTTTGTAGAGAAAAAAGGTGCTAAAAAAGTGACATTTAAAGAAAAAAAGTTGGGTAATTTTAGAGAGAGAAAAAGTACCATAAAAGAGAGAAATTAATTAAAGAAAAGATGTAAAAAGGAACTAAAAATGTGACAAAATTAAGAGAGGAGAAAAAATACTTGAAAAGTGACAAAATAAAAAGAGAAATCAGAAGAAAAAAATAAAAAACAGAGAAATTGATTAAAGAAAAGAGGGGAAAAAGAACTAAAAATGTGACATAATTAAGAGAGAAGTGATTAGAAAAAAGTAATCGAGGGAGGATTTTTGAGAGAAAAAAGCACTAAAAAAGTGTCTTTTAAAGAGAAAGGGAGGGGTAATTTTGGAGAGAAAAAAGGTGCTAAAAAAGTGACATTTAAAGAAAAAAGTTGGGTAATTTTGGAGAGAAAAAAAGTACCATAAAACAGAGAAATTAATTAAAGAAAAGAGGGGAAAAAGACCTAAAAACGTGACAAACTTAAGAGAGGAGAAAAAGTACTTGAAAAGTGACAAAATAAAAAGAGAAATCAGGAGAAAAAAATAAAAAAGACAGAAATTAATTAAAGAAAAGAGAGGAAAAAGAACTAAAAATGTGACAAAATTAAGAGAGAAGTGATTAGAAAAAAGTAATTGAGGGAGGATTTTTGAGAGAAAAAAGCACTAAAAAAGTATCCTTTTAAGAGAGAAAGAGGGAACATTTTGGAGGAAAATAAAGTTAGACAAAAATGTTACTTAAATGAAATTAAAAAAATCGGTCAGGAGCCTGTCTAACCTCGCACATTTAGAGTTCTGTACCAAATGTAGAATATAAGCCGGCTGTGCATTATAAAATTTTAGAGGAAATAGGATAGAATTTATGAATAATCAAATCAGTAAATTGATAATATAATTTGACATTATTTGACATTATTTGACAATATATATACAAAGACACGAAATAATTAATTTCATAAGTAACATCATCAAAAATATACAAAGTGGACAATTATTATATTCATAAAATTATTTTTGTTAGTACAAGTGACAGTGTTGGAGTTAATTAAAATAAAATTGAAAGTCGGAAAATTTGAAAAATTGGATATATGATATTGATATTGTAGAAATGTGGGAGAATGTGATGGAAAAAATGTAGCTGAACAAAAAGAAGAGCAAGTACAAGAAAAACAAAAGAAACAGGAAGAACAAGAAAATATAATAGATGTATTAAGACAAATGATGAAGATATGGGGAAAGAAATTGAAAAACGTAGAAAAAAAGAAATTAAAGAGAATAAAATTGAAATGATACAGGAAATTGAAGAGTTGAGAGTATACACTGATGAAAAAATTGAAGAAACTTAGAATTGAAATGATTGAGAGAATTATAAAAGTAGAAAAGTTACAAGATGTTAAAATTGGAATTTTACTACAAAAAGAAAAGGCATTTCAGATTATTTATTAAAAGTAAGTCACTACACTATATTTCCCTTTTGCCTCTCAATGTCGTCTCAGACTTATCAACCCATTGATTTGTAACTCCATTCAAGTGGTCTGGTCCAAAGCACTTGACTCCTCACAATAATTCCTTACATATCTTCCAAAAATTCGATAAAAAGTATTTTTGAAAAATTGCATAAGCTCGTTTATTTGAAATAATATCTTCTACATATTATATCAATAAGTGCACTATTTTCGCGGACACTCTGTATACATAGAAATATTACTTACTAAAAAGTTCTTAAAATGTCACCTTTTTATAGTCCTCTATCATACAGCCAAAATATATTCAAATACTGCTTATGACAAATTATTTTCTATCTATTTTCGAAATATTGTCGCACCACATAAGATTTAACGTTGACAATATTCAAACTATATAAATACACCAGCCATGTAAATTTGACTTTAGAAAATCATTTATCTGCGTATTAAGACAAGTACGATGTATATTTTAATTGGGACATACCTTTCAGCTAATATATTATTACACAAAATGTTATTACTGAGTGTTGACCGTAGATTTCTCACAATTAAAAGCTGTTCTTGTTATGTTTAAAAATGACGTATTTGTAAATACGTCGAATGATTTGGAAGCTGTGATCTATCACTCACTCATCATTTACATATGTTTAAATTGTGGTTCCTTAAAAGAAGATATTTTTAAATACTGAAACGCTTCTTGTAAATAAATTGTAATTATTATAATTTAAACATTTCACGTGTATAAATCGAAGTGTAAATAAAGTTTTTTTAATGGGGAGTTCAACAAAAATATATATTTTCTTTATTAACAGTTAGAATTAATCAAATAAAACCCATTGAGTTTAATTATCTATCGTAATTTGAGCGAGATTTTTGAATAAATTAATTTAAAAATTCAAATTTCTAATTATTTGAATATGCCGCCATTACGATCGTGACGGCACTTATGTGCAATGAAGTTGGGTCAAGCCATTAACTGCAAATTTGTAAAGAAGAGAATACGAATGATTAACAGCTGTTAAATCTCACTTATACAGACAAAGATGGAGAAAACCATTAAATGATAATTGGATAAAGATGAAAACTTGGACATATCCATTGTGAATTCGCATTTAAAATCGAGAGAGATAAATAGATATTAGATTCCGCTGTTAAATAAAGAAAACGACTATTTTAATGAGATCAGGTAATAATTTGGGCACAAGCGTTCCTGATTAAGTGAAAGGTCGCGTCTTCCGTGTTTATTTGTATTTGTAAAGATACGTAAACAAAGGTAAAAGTAAATAAAATTAAAAACATATTGAGCAAACGACACTTTATAAGCAAACGTCATCTATATTTGAAAGCGTCAATTTTATTTTGAGAAACTGGCCCACGTTAATATTATGCTGCAGCTATTGCACATAAGTGACGTAGGTGCACTACAAGTTGCATAGATGCAGTAATTTTTAAATATTAATTTTTCATGTTAAATTAAAGAAAAAACGGAAAAAACGATTGTTTCATAAAAAGAAATTCATTTTTTCTCAAATAATGCAAAAAAAGATGGACTAATATTTCAAGTTGAACTCCCATTACACAGGACAACGATGAAAAATAAATAATATAAGAGTCGTAATACTCATACAATTTCTCACATTAGATATTAAAAAAATATATAATATAAGATTTAATATAATTCATATATCCCGCCAAAAATTTATTCAGTAACTAGATGGCACTGTTTTCAGTACAATTAATTCAGAATAATGATGGGCACCTTAGAGCATATATGCTGCGCTAGATACGGCATCTGTAGTATTTGTTGGGTAGGTGAGGGGTAATGTGTACAGTGTATTATGAGTCGGATACTGATTTGTCATTGGTCAAACTACGTCGATACTGATTTCGCATAGGTCAAACCATGTCGAAATTTGAAAACGACCAATCACTGCCTTAGTACACTAACCCCCCCCCCCCCCCAGACCTACAAAACAAATAACATACATGCCGTATCTAGCATAGCGTATACAGGGTGTTGAAAATTTCAATGTACACTATTGGGATTTCGTTAACCGTTATAGATACAAAGTTGGTTAAATGGGAAAAAAGTTGCATATTATGAAGACAAATTTACCGAATTTTGAAAAATTATAATATCAGGTCTGGTTTCCGACATATTTTCTTAACAGGTTGAGTGCCGCGATAAATTAAGTAAACTATCCACTGAGCCCAAAAACCAATAATAATATTTTCAAGTTGTTTCCTGTACAAATACATAGTTTAGGCATCACATAACAGATATCCGTCAATGTGACAGTTCTAAGTGAATTTTTTCAAAATGTTAGACAATAATTCCAAGACAGACTTGACTTTTGTTTAGCACACGATGGACAACATTTTGAGCAATAGCTGTAATTTTTTTTTTATTTTTACCTTTTAAATACCTAACAATAAACTGATAACATTATTGATACAAATTATGTAATGTTTTTTTATCCTAGCAGTGGACAAAGGGTATGATTTGAATTCTGCATTGAATTACCTTTCCTCTGATGTGCCACATGTGGTGTATCGCCCATTCAAATTTTCATGTTACGGGGGTGGGGGTGAAGGGGGTTAAGGTTGAGCGACAAATTTTGTCAAAAATTTCGTTTCCTTTAAATCAAAAGTCGACGTGTCTCACTATTTTTCTCAAAAATTATTGTGCGAGAGTAAAGTGAGGGTAGGAAAAAACACCCTGTATTTCTGTTCAGGGGGGTAGTAAAAAAATTAAATTTAGTGATTTGAATTCTGCATTGAATTACCTTTTCCCTGATGTGCCACACATGGTATGTTCCCTATTTAAATTTTAAAGTTGAGGGGCGAGGGGTGAAGGGGGTTGACATTATAGTGATGTTTGTTATCAAAAATGTTGTCCCCCTCAAATCAAAAATCGACGTGTCTCGCCATTTTTACCAAAAATTATTGGGTAAGCCTAAATCGAGGGTGGAAACTTTTTAAAAAAAAACCCTGTATACATTTTTCTGAAAACGGTTTTTTGACGCAGGGAAACTCAAAACAACAAAAAATAAAATTTTGACAACAGTTTTGTGCCTTTATATGTATACCGGATGGCTGAGGAGGTCGGGCCAAGTTCATATCTTCAGAACGAATGAAGGGATAATTTTAAAATTTGGGTTGTCATTCTAGGCCTAATTTTGAATTAAATGACATAAAAATCCAAAATGGCGGACTTCCGGTTTCTTTGAAATTGGCATAAAAACTAAAATTTCAAACGGAACAGTAAGTATATTTTTACATATTTTGATTCTACAAGTCAAATTACGTATATAATTCATATGCCAAAAAAAAACATATTTTTTATACGTTATAATTTAATTTGGGATGATTAAAATTTTCAAAAAATGTTGCCATTGTTGCCAGATTTATCAAAAAATAATTTTTTTTCAATTTTTTTTTTAAATTTTCGAAATAATGCATTTTTATGAAAAATTACCGGATATGAAAGTTGTAGAACATAAAATTTTCTACATATTTTGTTATTACCGTTTTTTTAATTTATTCATTGTTTCGCTAGAGGGCGTGAAAAAAATTTATATAGACATTTTTTTTTTAGATTTTGAAACAAAATTATGGATTTTTATGAAAAATTACAGAAAATCAAAATTATTGAACATAAAATTTTGTCTGTACTTTTTTTTCGCGTTACGCATAGTTGTATATTTATTAAATTATTAATTTGTAGTTATATCTTAATATTAGAAATTTTAAAAAAATATCATTTGTAATAACTAATTTTTTAATTATAATTTTTTTCAAAATTTTATTATAAAAATAATCGAATAAACAATTAATTTACTATGAGTATTCGGAAAGTTGGATGGGATTACCCCCTCATTTTTTATTTTATTTTCAAGTTTCCCGCAGGCAAACATTCCCATTTCAAAGTGTAGCCACTTCCCTATAGGAAAAATTTCTCCACACACCGATGACGACAGGTTATTAGATTTCAATATATTAGATTTGTACCAGGAGAAATGCCGTTGTCCGCATTGTCCAAGAGTTTATGTTATAGAAAACGTTCCGAGGGAATCGAAATTTCAAATTATTTCCTTTACATTTTATGATCGTCGTAAAAAGTAATGACTCTCACATACACCCTTCAATTGATGTTTTCTTTTGTCGCATGGCGATCCTATCCGATTTATTTAATCCACGAGACCAGAAGCCGCACAGGGACGGCTAGTAGGAATGATACCGCAAATATTAATTATACTTATTCATAGATGATTTATATTTAAGTGATTCCAATAGTCTAGTATAGTCAATCTCAAAATATATCTTCTTGTTTTTTTACCTAATTAAACGATTTATTTTCTTGACTGTGATAAGAAACCGGACTTTAGATTTTATGATAGGGCATCAGAGGTGGACTTCAGGTAAAAATAATAATATAGGAATTTCTTTTCGAGGCATCAGCTTTATTGTAAAGAAAATTCAATTGCATTTATTTACTAGTATTTTAAAACTTATTATCAATATACATATACAGGGTGTCCAGAGATGAAACCGACAAAACTTAGGGGGTTATAGGGACTGCCAATATGATTGCAAAAAGCCATATACAAAACCGCTTCGTTACTGATATACAGTGTGATTTGTGAATTTAGACAAAAAATTCAATCCGCCATATTAAATACAGGGATAACCCGATTTAATTTAAATTTGGTACATGAATTAAACTAAATGGCCTTAATAAGTAGCCCTTTGAACGAAACCAATATCAGGACCGGAATATTCTTTTTCTTCCATCTTAAGTTCTTGTAGGAATAACTCACCCTGTATAATGATTATCAAAAATCTGAGCTCAGATTCGAAATCTACAGAAAAATCCTACAGGAAAAGTTTCTGGCACTATTTCAGTTATTCCGTAATAAATTATGATGTTAAATGTTTTCACTCGAGAAATTAATTTTGGGTTAAAGTACCATCAAAAATGGGTTAATATAATAAAAAATTACTGAACCAAGACATAAATATTGTTATTTTCTTTAATTAGTTCGTAGTAAAATTTTATAAAATACTCTCATAACCCAAAAAAAAGTGAAGAATAAATCCGTATCAGTAGCTTACAATTTTTGGCTAAATACAGTAGGCTTGTGTCAAAAATTATTGTGCGTTGTGTTGTACTTTCATAAATTCAAAATTAGTAAGCAAATATAATTTATAAAAAATTCAGTACAGTTCTTTTTGAACAAATTCCTATCCGCTTTTTTTAGCAGATTTTGAATCTGCGATCAGAATATTGATAATTATTATACTAGAACAGTTATTCTTACAAGAAATGACTCATTCCGGTCCTGATACGAATTTATTTTTTCGTCTTTTCTTGGGTTATGAAAGTATTTTGTAAGATTTTAGTACGAACTAATTAAAGAAAATAACAATATTTATGTCTTGGTTTTGTAATTTTTTATTATAATAATCCATTTTTGATGGTATTTTATCCAAAAATTAATTTCTCGAATGAAAAAATCTGATGTGGCCAGCACATGACCTCTCGCCATTTTTGAATCAAAAATTTACACAAAAAAGTATGAAAAAAAAATATTTTTTTGTAAATCTGGCAACAATGGCAAAAGTTTCGAAAATTTTAATAAGATGAAAATAAACTATGGGGTATACAAAATATATGTGTAAAACTTTATTGCCGTTTTGTATAGTAATGACGTCATCACCCATAGCAACTGCCGCTTCCGGTTATGCGATTGGCACCAAAATCTAATCAGATCTAATCTAGGGTATCAGAATCCTGTATGCAAAATTTCAAATATTTTTATTCACTAGTTTTTGAGTTATCGTTACTACAACATCCATCCAAACACACACACTAACACACACACACACACAGACATCATCGCGAAAATAGTAAAATCGTATTCTAGGGACCCTAAAACGTGTTTATTTATTGAAAACTCACTACCCAATTTTTAGCATGATTCCTATACCTCTCTTATCTGAAGGACGAGAGGTAAAAATTGAAAATAATAATTTATTACGGAATAACTGAAATGGTGCCAGAAACTTTTTTAACAAGTTCCTGTACGATTTTTTCCGTAGATTTCGAATCTGAGCTTAGGTTTTTGATAATCATTATACAGGGTGAGTTATTCTTTCAAGAACTTAAGATGGAAGAAAAAGAATATTCCGGTCCTAATATTGGATTCGTTCAAAGGGTCACTTATTAAGGCAATTTAGTTTAATTCATGTACCAAATTTAAACCAAATCGGGTTTTCCCTGTATTTAATATGGCGGATTGAATTTTTGTCTAAATTCAAAAATCACACTGTATATCAGTAACGAAGCGGTTTTGGATATTTGTATATGACTTTTTGCAATCATATTGGCAGTCTCTATAACCCCCTAAGTTTTGTCGGTTTCATCTCTGGACACCCTGTATAACAATGAAATAATTAAACTACATATGGGAAACTTTGTTATTATAAATTTTATGAAAAAAAATATTCTTCAAAAAAAAATCTGCCTAGTCTAAAACTTAACATGCATCTATCAAATAATAGACGTTATGGGCCGTATACGAGGTGCATCAAAAATATGAATTTTGCCCAACGCTTATATTAACAAATATGCTGTATGTAAGATGCGCCACGTGCCCCGGGTGGTCCGAAATAGTCCATTTAAAGGAAGGGTAAAAGGGGTAGAAATACTCCGCATGAAGAGACCCCCTAACCCCTATGTTTTTGGGGTCGCTGATTACGAAAATGAAGGTTAAAACTACCAGCAAGGTGCGGAACACCCTTAAAATTGCAAAAAAAACCCCTAGATAGGGGTGTTTTTCGGCTGAACTCGTTGTTTCGCGAAACTAAGCCATCTTATAAGTTTTTGTTGTTGTACCTATTTAGGGGTGTTTTTTGCAATTTTAAGGGTGTTCCAACCCTTGCAGGTAGCTTTAACCCTCATTTTCGTAATCAGCGCCCCAAAAAACATATAAGATGGCTTAGTTGAGCAAAACAACAGGTACAGTCTAAAAACACCCCTATTTAGGGTTTTTTTGCAATTTTAAGGGTGTTCCGCCCCTTTCTGGTAGTTTTAACCTTCATTTTCGTAATCAGCGACCCCAAACACATAAGGGATAGCGGGTCTCTTCATGCGGAGTATTTCTACCCCTTTTACCGTTCCTTTAAATGGACATGTAAAATGCGCCACCTATTTTGAATTTGAGGATTAAGAGATTACAAAAGATTACCATAAAAATAATTACCATTCTTGATTTCATCTACATTTCAGCAAAAATAAAATAATTGTTAATTTACCCTTTATTTTTATTTAAAAAATTATGATACATAATTAATATGCAAATATAAACTCGAAAAATTTAATGTTAAATATTTACAAATTTGAAGGGATAAATTTAAGTATTTAACAAAAGAAAAATTCTTTAGTCGTTTGTTAATAAACTCTATTTTTTGTTTAATTTTTTTTCCTGAATTTTAAATGTTTCATTATTGCAACTCTTAACATCAATTTGATGAACATTTAACAGAATATTAACGAACTGAAAAATATTCGGATGTTGTTTGTAGAATTAACATGAAACAAATCTTTAATTTTTCATCATTGTTGTGTTTTTCTTTTCTATTTTTTTTCTTTCGTTTTTTAATTTTTTTCTTATTTTTTCTTTTCTACTGATTTTTTGCAATTATTTGCGACTTTTGTGGGATTTCTCTGCGAGTTTTTGCATTTTATTTCAATTTTTCCCGTTTTTTTGGTTTTTGCGATGTTTTTCCATTTTTTCTGATTTTTCTGATTTTTTTCCATTTTTATTCTGAGTTTTTTCGATTTATTCTAATTTTCACTCATTTTTTCCCATTGTTCTGTTTTTATTTCTATTTGTTTTGTTTTCTAATTTTTTCTCATTTTTCTTGGTCCTTTGATTTTTTGTGATTTTTTTCGATTTCTTGCGTTTTTCTATACTTTACATTTTCTCTCAAATTTTTAATTTTTTTCGAAGCTTTGTGTTTTTTTATTATTTTTTCCGATTGTTTCTGATTTTTTTTTCGTTTCTTTTAATTCATTCATTTTTATGGTTTTTTGTTTTTTTTTCTGTTTTTTTCTAATATTTTGTCATTTTCTGTTTTTCTATTGTTTTTTTGTTTTCTAATTTTTTCTCATTTTGTTTTATTTCATTGATTTTTTTGTGATAATTGCGATTTTTTTGTGATTATTGTTGGGTTTTTTTTTTGATTATTTTACGACTATTATCCCTATTATTTTGTTTACAGCTTTAAATACTTTTAAGGAGCTTTAAAGTAATAATTTTCTTTTATCTAGTGGCGCTCTTTACCGGTGAGTTTAATCCCTAAAATAATATTTTACCTGACTTTTAAGCAAATGTGGTGCACTTTACATAGTGAAAACAAATATAGAAAATCTCAAATGTGGTTCAAAGTTTAAGGTAATAAAGCACAAAGTCAGGTACCGCAAAATTTAATTGTCAAAAAGTATTAGCAAGCAAGTAGTTTCGGTCATTGACCATCATCAGGCCACTATTAAGTATACTAACAGGAGAACAAATTGATTACATAACTGATAGACACATTAAGGGTAGAGGATTTTTTATTTATATTGACATTACCATTTTTTTTTTAAATTGTCAAATGACCAATATTTTATTACTATCTTGATTTTTATTTCTCTTTATACCGGATGTAACTAATGTAACTTTAATTTAGAATACTTTATTACACTATATTATTATTCTACTATTACTAATTAGTCTACCTGACTCAACCCTGGGTGGGCAAGTATGAATTTAAAATGTGTTTATCTAAAAACAAGGGATCGTTTATTGAGATTAAAACCATGACGATATACTTTGAGATACACTATACCAATTCAAAAATTTTTAAATACTACATTGTTAACTACCATAATGTTTGAGTGCAAACAGTCATTTTGAAACAGCTAATTTAAAAATAATTTTTGGGGGTGTTCTCGTGTTAAGATTTTATCAGATTTTGGATATGTTCTTTTATTTTATTTGGTTTTTATCAAAAATATATGAAATTATCTATATTTAGCAAATATTAATGAATCTGGTACTAGGCGGATACTGAAATAAACATTGTATGTTGCAGTGAAAGCTTTTAAAATTTTTGAAAATATTCTCAAATAAATATTTAAGACTAGTAATATTTTTTCATGATAGATTTACATCTGGATCGTATATATCCATCCATCAAATGTATTGGCCTCCATCACTTTGACATATTAGGATTTTAGTGCTTTTTTAGCGATGTTTGTTACAGTGCAGGAATAATAAATCTTAAACTTTTACGACTCATAAAAATATTATTTATAAATTTCGGATTAATTATATTCATACCTATGATCAAGATTTTGTTGAAACAGATGCAAGTCGACATGTGTTTGTTGATGCTCGTCGTTCAGCACTCGTCGTTAAATTCGTGATAATCTGTGAAAGTTTTATTAAATAAAAAGTTTTAAATTCATCCCAGCTAAGTTTCTGTTTATGTTAAGTATAAATAATAAATAAAAAAGTCTCAAAACTATTTAAATAAATGTGTCTATAAAAAATTTAATATCCAAGTAGGTACTTGACTTTTTTGATTTCTCAATGGGCTACTTTCACAGGTCGGAATTTTAACATAATGGCATATAAAACTCGTTAAATGAAGAGCATATTTACTAATAATTATTTCCACTACTGCCAATAATAAGCATGTTTCAAAATAATGCCTTTTTAATTTTAAAATATTTAAGATCCCGCCCTCCTCAATATCCAATCACAGAAAAGCGCGGCAGTGCCATGTTGCCAAGTCTACTCATTCAAGTTACGTTCATTTGACTTATCTTTTCGGTTCGCAAGCATCTAAGTCGTATTTGTGTGATATTCTGTGTTAAAATTAAAAATAAGTTAGGTTACGTTATTATACTGTCACATCTGTCAATATTGTTGTTAGTTTTGTCGTAGAAAGACGGGATAAAGATGTTCAAATATTTTCTAGTGGGATAGACAAACATAAAAATATAATCTCGTGTTATAAGAGTACCACCGTAATAGACTGATAATTCTACAACATTGCAGCAGATTAAGCAATCTTATTGGTGTTACGTCACTTACCATTTTGACCACACCTTTTCAAATTTCAATATTTTTTTTCTGCTTTATAAACGAAGTAATTTTTTCACTAAAGTGTTTATTTTATCGTAAATTATAGCCCTGAATTTTATATCAGTTCATGACTGAAGCTCATTGAAACTACTATACAAAATAGTATAATTTTTTTTTATCAAAAACACTAATTTATCTATAGTTTGTTCTAAGACGCCATCTAAGTATAACCAGGAATTGTTTGCACCGGTCGTTAACCCTCTGTCACACAATTTTGTAAGTTTGAAAAAATGAGTGGTACTAAAATAAGGTTAAGAAAAAATACTGATATGTATAATTAAAAAAATCACCTCTTTCTGTATTTTGGAGAATGGTACTGTAGTATAAAATTAGAAAACAATGAGAACAGTTAGAAAATTCAATTTAATATAAATAATAAAATAAAAAGTAACTTATATTTCTATTAAATCTACATTACCCATATACTACTATACAAAGAAAATAATGTTAGGATTCATTATAGCGTTCTTGCGAAAAAATTTTTAACCCTGCAGGCCCCCAAATAAGATATGACCGGGACGCCAAGTCTCTCATGGTCGTGTTTTTTGAAAGAATTTTGTTAATTTTATATTTTACGAAAACTAATATATTAGTAACTTGAATTAATTACAAAAAATTATTTTTCAAAACTTATTGTCAAAAACCGCATAAAAGTCAAACAGCGGTATTTAGTGAGCAATTTTTTGGGAATCAATATAGTTGATAATTCTAATCAAAAGCATGTAGTTTATACTTATTATATTTATATTACAATTTTTTTTTTTTTTTTTTTTTTTTTCAAATGAATAAAACACGAAGTCAGTACCACAAAGTATAATTGAATGGGTTGTTAACAGGCAACTAGTTTCGGCTAAATACCATCATCAGGCCTACAATATTCAGATCAATGATTATTTAACATTATAAAATTTTTTTTATAGTACAACTTACCGAACAAAAGTATTGTAGAATTAAGAAGTAAAAAACATTAAAATTTAGTCACAACCGCGCGGTTGTTATGTCAACATAAAAGATTAATAAGGTGGTACATTAAAAAACTAACAAACTAATCTTAAAGGTAGTAAAAATTGGGGTCCGCATTAAGGACTACAGGATAACAAATGACTGTTACCATGAAGACACATAGTGCCGTGAATGAAAGCCAACCCTTCCAAAAAGGGCAGAGAAGTAAAGACACGTAGTTGACGTGGTTTCTCAGACCACATATTAATTTTAAAATTAGTAAATGCCCAAGTAACTGAATGAATACCATGAGGTAACACGACCATGACAAGATGGGAGTCACAAATGACATTGACAATTGACATGACAGTGACAAAGGACACTGACAATGACAATTGACAATGACATTATTGTGTGTGACCATTAGCAAACATGGAGGTGAAACCGACTAAAACTTAAAAAAATACAGTGAATTAAACGCAAAAAATTAAATGTGTATAAAATTATTGAGATATGAACACTAGTATGAGACTGAGTACAAGACACAAATGAATCTTAAAATCAAAAAGTATGAGATTGGAAAAAAGAAGAAAGATTTTTTTTTATATATTTTAAATGTCTCTTGCAAAAATAACTACGAAAAAATAAAATGATTACATAATAGGTTGTCTGGAAAGATAAAGCTCCAGTAAAGCCATTCTCAGACCTGGAGGAAAAATTATTAGCTTTAACATTTTAAATAAGTATTGACGGAGTCATTTTAAGAGAAAGTGATGTCATGGAAAATATAGAAAATACCATTAACAGTGATCTTGGCGGCTCTTCCACTCTTAATTTAGCTCTAAAATAAAATAACTATTTACTTAACACAAAACTTAAAACTTAAAATTTTTAACCGACTATTTTAAAGGAATCCTTTTAGTTTTAAACGGAAAGACAATTAGCGAATATCGAAATAATATTAGCGAGTGTTAAAATTTTCAAGGCCTTTAAAATTTAACGGAATAGTTACAGAATAGACGCCTTAACGCTGCGATTACAACAAAAATGGCGGTAAAATAATACATGCAAAAATATGAGTCATTGCGAAGACAGTAATTTAAAAAAGTAAAAAGATTGCGGGACTTTTTTAAGTTGTTCTAAATAAAGCAAAGTTTAAGCTTTACTGTGAACAATTTTCTGTAGTAATATCACAAGACAGTGAGAATAAATTGAAAATAATTCGACAGATTTTAGAAAATTTGTTACCAAATGGAACAAGTTTGAGAAAATGACTGGAGAATTATTATCGCAGGTTATATCCCGAGAACTGCAAATTTAACCGGATAAACTGCGGCTAGCTTTTTTTGAAAAATTTTGCTTAGAAAATGTTTGAGACTGAAAAATCCACCATTAAAAGCCCGAGACCGAAGGTCGGGGGCTTTTTAGGTGGATTATTCAGTCGAAAACATTTGCTTCAAAGCAAAATTGTGAAAAAAATTGACTAGCCGCAGTTTATGGGGTTAAATTTACAGATCGAGGGGTATATGTTAAGATTATTTCCCAAATTGGGAATGTAGTATTTACATTTTATCTTTATTGTTTATTAACATGCATATTTGTCAAAGCTAGGCGACGTTTAATCAAAGCTAGACGTCGTTTAATCGCGATTAAACGACCTGTAGCAATATAATCACTTATCAATACAATTCACGTGGTACAATTTGGAGGTCTCTCATTGGTTTTATTTGTTACGAGGGAAATAATCCAATTTAACCAACTCTCATGTGGTATTCGATAGATTATTTTTTGACGTTACAATCAAAATGTCAGATGAAGAAAATACGTTGTCATGTGGTTGTCATTCAATAAAAACAATGTACATTGAAATATTATCGCTGAAATAATGTAAGTAGATTATTCCCACTATAATAATGTTTTGATGGGCTAGAATGTATATGAATTACTGAAATTGAAAATTTCTATTGGTTTCGAGAAACGTCAAAAAATAATCAATACAATACAATGCTAAATAAGTGGCTAATTAATTTTTTTTAAATATTAAATTTATCGTGAATGGTTTTTTCGATGGCATTTAAATTAGTTTCATAATTCTGTAACTAAACTGCTTCATCGAATAGCTCATATATTTGACAATCTTGATTTTAAATTATGTTGTCAAAAAATGATTATTAAAGCCAATTACTTTCTTTTACTGGAAATTCTTTAAATAATAACAAAATCTCCATTTTGTCACTAGATTATAGTTCACTGGTTTGACCACCAGAGTTGACACTGAATTTTAGTAACTTTATGTGATTGGAAGTTAGGACTTTCTTCTTTTATACTGAAATTGAGACTTTTCTTGCAACGCATTTTAGCCAGTATTGAAAGCAGGGTTGTCAATTCTAATGCAGATTCGATTTAGACTGCGATCTGCCATTACTACAAAAATGGCGGCAAAATAACATATGTAAAAATATCAGCTACTGCCAAGACAGTAATTTAAAAAAATAAAAATATTGGATAACTTATTCTAAATAAAGCAAAGTTTGAGATTTACTCTAAAGAATATTCATTTCAATACAATGCTACATAAGTGGTCAATTGTTTTATTTTAAACAACTTCATGGCAAATGATTTATTCGGGTGGAGCTCTTTTCGGTCCGGCGGTCAGTTCTATCCGAATTTAATCTTTTATTGCTTCTAACGGTGTAGCCGTTCTGGGCACGAAAGCTGGATTAAGGGTTCTAGGAAAATGAAATATGATTATTTAAAGATTATATAAATTATATAAATTTTAAATAATATTTTTGTAATCTTTCAATTGTGGGTTATTCCTAGATACAGTTTAAATAAAATTATTGTGAAATGATTGGATTTATGAATGGGTTGTAATAGTATAATTTTTAATCGATATTTTATGTAGTTATTTAATATTTTTCCTAGTGTTGTATTTTTGTAATATTATATTTCTTGTGATTTTTCATATTATTTTCTATTAATTATGAGTTTTTTTAATTTGTTTTATGTACAGTTTAAATACACTTTTTGTCAAATCATTGTTTTTATTTAGAGAAAAAAATTCTTGACTATATAAATCAAACCGAGATTATTTATTTGAACAAAAAAAAATATTTACCATACAAATCAAATGAAGGATATTTGGAAAAAAAATTTAAAAAAATCACTGAAATTTTTTGCCAAATCATTGTTTTTATTTGGAGAAAAAAATTTTTGACTATACAAATCAAACAGAGATTATTTATTTGAACAAAAAAAAATCTTTACCATCAAATCAAATGAAGGATATTTGGAAAAAAAATTTTAAAAAATCACTGAAATTTTTTGCCAAATCATTGTTTTTATTTGGAGAAAAAAATTTTTGACTATACAAATCAAACAGAGATTATTTATTTGGACAAAAAAATCTTTACCATACAAATCAAATGAAGGATATTTATTTGGAAAAAAAAAATTAAAAATCACTGAAATTATTCCTATTATTTTGATAGCCATTGTGCCCAAAAGGCGCACCTAATTATAAAAATTGAAAATGTTCATGATAAAAATTTTAATGTTTAAAAAAAATTAAGATTTAATATTTTTATAATATATAATTAATAATAAAAAAAAATTAAATTTTTAAATATCAAGTTTGTCGAGGTAAAAGATACCTTTATTTAATTTGTTGTATGGCAAGGACAAAAAGAATTCCGGTACACCAAATAAAATATATATTTTTTTCTTTTCCTGTATTTTTGTTATGAAAAAATAGAATAATAATTCCTGGTTTAAAATATTTTTGTATTTCATTTATGTTATAAAATATTTTTGCATTTATTAAATTTGGCAATGTTGCCTGGAAGACGAAATTCAGTACACACAAATATTAAAATTTCTTAAACGTTTGACAAGTCATCAGATAGTGTGTCAGAATATTTTTGTTCTGAAATGTACGAGGTAATGTTGACTTTTTAGTTGGACTGCTGTAGAATGTTTTGAACCACTAAATTAGTATGCTAGCGTCATCTATGAATCTATAGAAGAACGACGGTGTTAATCGCAGCCTTAATAAAGATATTTGACTATGTTCTAATGCCACAATAAAAATTTCAAAATCAGCACCGGATCAAATTTTTGTTTGTTTTATATTCTCTATATGAATAATATATAGAATTTAAAAAATCTGATTACAGATTTAGTATCTACGTAAAAATTTTTATAGAAATAAGCAATAAAATTGGATTGCCCCATTTTTGAACGCCACTGGTGAAAACTACATTTAAAAAAAAATATGCTCTAAAAGGAGTAATTATTTTTATTTATTTTTTCAATTTTTGGTCAAAAACGATAAAATAACCTTAGGGGGTTTCTGACATCACCAAGTGAATTTTAAGAAACAATTAATAAAACATAAATAACTACTTAAATTTAACTACTGGAATTAAATTAAAAAAAATTGTAGCTTAACCTATTTAAAACCAACAATACATTAATATAATCATTATACTAGTCAAGATTTAAACATTTCCCGTATCTCTTATTTACGCCACCTTCAATAAAGTATTTAAAGCAGCTGTTCCATCTAATCCACAATAAATTCAAAATTTTCGTTCCTAGTTGCAGAAGCGTGTATTCGAACTTCAAGATTTATTTTCTTTTTTTTTTTAATTGGAGATTGGCCAGTGGGACAAAGCACTTACCGAGCATAATATAATATTCTCTAATTATGAATATGATTTGAAATTTTCTAAGCGGAAGCCATTGTGAAGGGCTTTTGAGTCCGTCAATCAACAATAATCAAATTGGACGTGAAAGGTACCTATTCATCGGAATAGAATACATTTATAAAATTACAGAGTGTCTCAAAAAAAAAGACAAAATTAAAGATATAAAAAAGTAGATGTATTTTTAAATAAGAGTACAAGTAGAATTTTATGTTTTAATATTTTGTTTTTCATTACCAAACCTGTGTATTATAGTTAATATAATACAGGGCGATCAGAAATTATTGTCTTCCACGTGACCAAGGTGACATTTCACCAATTGATAGAACATAAAAAATTATCCCAGTGCCGGAGATAATTTCTGTTTATTTTTAATATGTATAAAAATAATAAATATTCATTCCAAGGACTAAAATTGTTTACTAAAATTTGCGTTAAAATTTTAAAAACATAATTAGAGGAGTAATAATCAACTCTTAATGATGCTAACATAGTTAGCAAAACGTACGTAGAGTGTTAATAAAGTTTGGGTTAGTCGTGACGATATTCTTCAACATTTAAATGTTTGGTAAAAAGTTAAAACAAGAAATTTGTTAAAGTAACATTATACCGCATTTTTTCTGTATTTTTTTATTTATTTTGATGAATCGAAAATGGGCAAAAAATCTAAAAAAACTCCAAAACATTGCAGAAAATAGCAAAATATTTCAAAAAATAGTTAAAAACAGAGAAAAACCGCAAAAACTGGCAATACATTGCCAATGCAAAAAATTTCAAAAAAAATCAGAATAAACATGCAAAAAAACAAAGAAGTCGCAAAAAATTGCAAAAAAAAAACAAATAACAAGTAAAAAACCGGAAATATAAAAAAAAAAAAAACAGAAGAAAACCGAAAAATCTAAGTGTTCTTTATCCACCGTTAGCGTATGTACTTTTACCTATGAAACACCCTGTATAGCAGACCGTCGTCGTGCCAAACCTTACCGAAGGCTTGATTCCACATATTTTCTTCTCTTACGTCACAAACGCATGTAGTTTTTCTCTCTGTTCCTTTTTTTTCTATTTTCCCATTTCTTTCCATTTTTCTCTTTTTGCATAATTTTGTCCTATTTTTCCTGATTTTTCCCTATTTGTTCCTATTTTGCCTATTATTCTCTATTTTTCCCTATCTGTCCTTATTTTTCCTGTTTCCCAATTTTTCTCTATATTTTTACCTATTTTTGCCTATTTTCTCTTTTTTCTCCAATTTTTAATTATTTGCCATTATTTTTATCTATTTTTCATTATTTTCCATATTCCTCCAAATTTTCCTTATTTTACTTTATTTCTTCCTATTATTTTTTATTTATATCTGTTTTTCCCTATTTGTCCTTATTTTTCCTATATTTCCCAATTTTTCCTTATTTTTCTCTATCTTATTTTCGCCTGTTTGTCCCGATTTTCCCTATTCTTCCCTACTTTTTTCTATTTTACCCTATTTCCTTTCTTTTTCCCTATCTTTCTTTGTTTTTCCATGTTTTGCTTTATTTTTCCTTATGTTTCTCTATTTTACCCTGGTTTGGTGTATTTTTCTCTATTTCCTATTATTTCTATTTTCCTATTTTCACAGCTTGTGCGTATTAAGACAAAAAAGTTGTAGGGGCCTGAAGTGAAAAAAAAAGTTCGCCTTGGCAATGCTAGCTTGCGCAGTCTCAACTGGTTTAACTTAACGTTATTTAATGTTAGGAATTATTTAATTTTAGGAAAAGATAATAATTTATTAAAGAATTGAGATAAATTAATTGGAGTAGTGTAAGATACTTTTCCTATGTGACAATAGTCAAAAGTAAAAAGTTACCGAAAAACGATAATTTTGAACTATATTAGTAGAAATATGGACATATTGTAATGTGTCCCGAATTTCAAAATTAACAAAGATATTGGGTGTCCCCTCTTCTTGTTGTTACCCGGTATATAACAAACAACTAACCACAAGGGTGTAGAAAAAATACACAAAAAATACACATAATTTTTTTCACTATTTTTCATTATTTTTTTCATAATTTTTTCAGTATTTTTATCATTTTTTTATTCAAATTTTTCATTATTTTTCTCCTATTTTTCATTATTTTTTTCCATATTTTTCATTAATTGTGTCCTTATTTTTAATTTTTTTTTCCAATTTTCCAACATGTTTTCTCTATTTTGCATTATTTTTTTTTAGTAAAATTTTTCGATATTGTCAAATTTAAAGGTACTTCACTCTTGAGTAAAACTCATGTTTTTTGACAAACCTCGTATACCACTGAAAAAATTTGATATTTGATGACTGTATTCTAGGTTTTAGATAATGCAGAACTTTTTATGAAGAATAACTTTTTTTCCTAAAATTAATAATAAAAACGTATTCCATATGATTCCAACTTAGGGGGACATACTGTATATATATATATATATATATGTGTAGACATTCCGTTCCGGCACGATAGAGGTCGCAATTTTTGTCCAATCCACACCAAATTTGGTACAAAAATTCTTTGGGGCAGTAATTTGTTGCGTATTGCAAATGGGCATTCTACCTCCACGGGGGTGAGAATTGGATGGGGTTGAAATGTCAAAAAAATTAGATCTCCGCCATTTATGAAAATATTAAAAAAAGGTCACGTGACTTTTTTTATGCTCTGATTATTATAAAATTAATTTGTCTAAAACTTTTTTTCATCCGACTCACGGGAGTGGAACTGGAGGGGGTTGAAATTTCAAAAAATTTACATTTCTGCCATTTTAAAAAATATTGAAACAGGTTATATGACTTTTTTATTTTCTAAATATTATAAAATTAATTTGTCTGAAACTTTTTTCCATCTGTCTTAAGGGGGTTGAAATTTCAAAAAAAATTATATCTCCGCCATTTTCAAAAATATAGAAACAGGTTACAAGACTTTTTTTATGTTCTAATTATTATAAAATTAATTTATCAAATACTTTTTTCCATCCGACTCAAGGGGATGGAACTGGAGGGGGTTGAAATTTCAAAAAATTGTTATCTCAGCTATTTTTGAAAATATTCAAACAGGTCATTAGACTTTTTTCATGTCCTAATTATTATAAAATTTATATTTTTGATTATCTTTTTCCTTATTTTTTTCCCTTTATTTCATTATTTTTTTCCCCATTTTTCGTTACTTTTTCATTATTTTTTCCATATTTTTAATTTTTTCCCCATTTTTCATCATTTTTTTTCCTAATTTTCATTATTTTTATTCCTATTTTCTAATATTTTCTCCCTATTTGTCATTATTTTTTCCTCTATTTTTCAATATTTTTTTTCCTACTTTTCATAATTTTTTATTTCACAGGAACTTTTGTTGTACAGCAAAAAAATGCACTTGATATTTTCCGACATTCCTCCTCGTTTCCGAGATTTTCGGAATTTAATTACGATAATTTTCTTTTTTTCATATTTTATTTTTTTTCACAACTTTCTCAACATTTTTCTGAAAAATGCTTCACTTGTTGACATATTTAATTCCTACTATTAAGTATTTTTCTTTTTTGAATACCTTTCACGGTTTCGTAGATATCGATTTTTTAAAATTTTCGGAAAAACAACCCGGGAAAACTCTCAAGGAATTTTCTTATTATTCTGATTTTCAATAGGCTTCGTAACAGTTCTCTTTTCACGAAATTTGAATAGATGTTCTCAAAAACTACGACCTGCAGCGTGTTTCCTGTGAAACTAGAAAAAAAGTGAGAAAACCCCGGAAAACCCCGTTTATTAATTTTCCGATTCCGAAAATTTTCTACTAAACTGTATAAAAACGGTGAAAGTTTTATGTCGTTACATTGAAGCGTTTAAAAGTTATGGCATTTTTAAGATTTGCGGACGACAAACAGACATACAGATAGATAGACAGACAGACATACAGACCACAGAAAAAAATTGAGTTGTTCAGAATTCACCGGGGATCATTTCTCCCGAAGATACTTTTTTCGCTTAGTTACGGATATGGCGATTTCATATGGGTCGTACTAAGCAACTCCCTATTGGGTCGTCGCTAACAAATTAAAAATTATATTTAATTAGTTTTTTGTAAAATATTTTATATTATGAATGTTATTTGTCATCAGTTCATTGCACTTTTTTTACTTTATCTTGACATCCCACTAACCTGCAATACCAAATTATAAAAACAACAAAATACAAATAAATTTTCTTATCTCTTAGGATGACACCAGCACCTTCTATCAAAATATTAAAGACAATAAATCATATGTAGTTGACTATCGTCTCAACACTTAGTGTCAACTTAATACCGGATTTTGTTGCTTGTTTCATGACAAAAATAACAGGTTATTTTAAATGGCCTTATAATTATTTTTTAATAGTAATAATAAATGAAAAAAAAAACCAAAAAAAACATATTTTGAAAGCTTTTAACCAAAATAATTGTCTTTTTATTTTCTTATGAAAATAGCCAGGCTATACTTGTCCCTTTATCCTCTGTTAATAGCGTATTAAATAAAATGAAAGAGTAGGGTATTATTCCCTTAATCCGATTGTGTATCAGTTTCCGAAGATTACAAACGACTGCGTAAAACAGAAACAACCAACTTAAAATCTATATCCTAGCTCGACAACAGCGAAATTGGATTACTATTTATTTATACCATACAGGGTGTTTCATTGGGAAACGTCAAAATTTTAACTGTGCCAAGGTGATTCTAAAAACCTCCGGGTTTGTCGCTCTTTTAAATCACCCTGTACATATTTTTTATATTTGGCACATATACTCGCTCTATCCTGACAACTTGATTGATGTATTAACGATAAAGAAATTCCAGGGCCGGCTCTACTAAAAATTTATAAATTCAGTCGGCTAGAAAACAACACCCTGTATATTTGAATTTTTACAATTTTTTGCTTTTAGAATTTTTTGATTAATTTTATTTCGGTCTAATTAAGATTATTTAGCTTAAGAGCATGATTTACTTGACGAACAGATACACCTGAGGGGCAACAGTGTGGTCGGAAGAAGCATATTTTATGATAGGGGGCGTGTCTTATCCCTTTTGACCACGTTTCTCGGTCTCTACCAGGGTAGCTATAAAAGTTGGTGGAATTGTATCGACTGGATTTATCACAATAGTTACATTTGTACGAGAGTTTTGGGTTTAATATAAATAAGTAAATTAAATAAATAAAATATTTATTTATAAAAATAAGCACACAAATATACAAATTTATACAATAAATTAATTATGAATGATAATTTTTACAAGATTTTGAGCCATAATTAATGTTCTTTAAAATCTATGTAGTCGTGTAGAAGCAATATAAGTTAAAATACTGTTTTGCACCATATACAAAGATACAACACTTAACAAATTATATAATAGGTACAAATTAAATAAAGATTGGGTAATCAAACCCAACTTTCCGTTCACTCCTAGTAAAATAATTGTTTAATCATTTATTTTAGTTTTTCTCCCTAAAAATCCATGAATAAAGTTAGTTTAATAGAATTTAAAAAAAAACAAATATTTTGTCAAAAATTCATTGTCTTTGAACTTTTTACATGTTTGGCTATAACTTCTACAAATATTATTTTAAAATTAGGAAATAATTCAAACACATGGTACTTTTTGATCTCTTTCGGATCCTCTATTAGAGTACATATCGTTTGGTCCGGTAATCCCCTTATAAAATAAAGGTAGTAATGAGTGTTTATCTAATGAATTATTGGTTCGTCCGGAGGGCTCGATATTACATTTATCTTTAGGTCAAAACGTGTTTTTCAGAAAATAGCATTATTTTATTTAAAATTGTATTACGTACGTACTTTCTGTTTTTTAATAACAAGAATTTAGAAAATTATCAATGCGTGATATTTTTACAAATTTAGAGTATTTATAAACAAAAAATCTCGAATTCTAAAACCCAAAACGGGCAAATTATTTAATAAAAAAATTAGGCAATTAGATAATAATGAAATACGTTTATCGCAATTTGTAAAATTGAGTTCCGAATATAACAGTTTTATGTAGTTACTTATAATAATGTTATATAATTTTGTATTTGTGTCTCATTTAAAATATTTTTAAAGTTATTTAAAAATATTTAGTGAATTAATATTTTCTTTAATATTGATGAAATTTGAAAAAATTCCGTTTAATAATTGTTAATTCTTTTTCTTTGGTTATCTCCAGTTCATCAAGCAGGTATTAAGCTTTATAATATTTTCACTATTATTGTCCATAATTACAAAAAAAGAAAATTAATCAGTTAATTTT
This sequence comes from Neocrepidodera transversa, assembly GCA_963243735.1. Classification (NCBI taxonomy): domain Eukaryota; kingdom Metazoa; phylum Arthropoda; class Insecta; order Coleoptera; family Chrysomelidae; genus Neocrepidodera; species Neocrepidodera transversa. The sequence continues at coordinate 9,962,667 of OY725347.1, forward strand.
TATGAAAATTTTTTGGCAGATCTAACAACTAATCAAATTTTGTCATTTTGTGTCATATGAAACAATTTCACCCAATCATGTCAATATTACACTTAGAATTTCATACATTTATTTTCAACCAATTAGAAGGCTCCTTTTTGAGTAAATGAAGCGCCTTATATCTATTTGCAAAAGTCACTCAGAATAAACATTTTTTTATCAGGCAAAGCCTATTTCGTTTTTAGTCCTTTACAGGGCATTTTTAAATATCCTAATTGATATTAACACTAGTCCCGTCACTTCACGAGCACAATAATTAATAGTTGAAGATTTAAACAATCGAAATAATCAGAACACTAAAATCACCACACTTATCTCTAAGAAAGATCAGACTAATAACAAAATGTGTCAAAAATAGTCCAACTTAAACTTCTATTCCCAAAGTAAGTACCGGCAAAATATAACACCCCCACCACCACTGATTTTTGCTGACAAAGTTCTTTGCATTCAAAAGACACCGATTGTTGGTAATTAAACCGTCAAATAATGCCGATATGCCAATGTTGGGTAGCTAGAATCTATCTTATTATTTTTTCTACGATCGTGCAAAAAGTGACCACTTTTTGCACTATCTACCGTGTTAAAAGTATAACTTTTGTGCACTAGTGCATAAAAGTAAATTTTAGAGTGCTTTGAATTGTCAATTTCTTAGTAAATAAAAATAAAAAAAAAAATTCGCCGCCGCCGGGATTCCAACCCGAGCCGCCTGGGTTGGAGCCCGGTATCTGTGCCACTAGACCACAGGGACTCTCAGGAATACTATTTGTTTTGATGAATTTACATAAAGCGAAGTATCTATATGGGTACTTATAATAATATTACCTAAATTATTTAAATTATCCGTGATTCAATGGATTCAATCTCAAATAAGATCACAAACGATCAACAAGCAAATTTTAGTGCTCATTTTATAAATAGAAATCCGTTTGATTAATCAAAATCGTTTCATGTCTACCGATTTGACCTATGGATGTGGCCTGAACTGTCACTGTCAGATTCATTGTGATAGTTTCTGCAATTAATTTCAAATTGTCAGTTCAAATTTTATTTTTTTGAAAACTGTTAAAAATGTCATATTTATTTCGATCGTAGAAAAAATGTTGTGTGCAACACGTGCAAAAATAACTATTTTACTACTTATTAACCGTGCGATGTGTAAAAGTACCAATACATTTGTAAATTAAATCTCAATTTTAACTTACGAAATAAATTAATTGAATACTTATTATATGTTGTTAAGCTCCTGTAAAATTTTAAAAATGATGAGTAAAATTAGTTTTATTGTAATTTTCATGTTAAAAGTATTTCATAAAAACAAAAGTTGTCATCCAAATAATAAAATTATTTTGATTAATTAAAAAAAATATATTGTCCGAAAAATTATAAACTCTATAATTAAGTTTAAATTTATTTCCCCATTTTCTCCGAGTTTTTCCGATATTGATATAAAAGGGTCCTTTTTTATCCGGTTTTACATTTTTGTTTTTTTCCGATTTTTTTGAAAATTTTTCCCATTCTTTTCGGTTTTTTTTTGTTTTTCGGATGTTTTGTATTTTTTCCGTTTTTTTTTCGATTTTTTTGTTTTTTCCAGTTTTTTGTATTTTCCTGGGTTTTCCGGTTTTTTTAAATATTTTTAATTTTCCAGATTTTTACCCATTTTCCCCATTTTCTCGGATTTTTTACCGTATTTATATAATTATTCTATTTTTTAAAAATTTTATCGACTTTTCCGATTTTTTCCAAATACATTTAATTTTTTCGATTTTATTAAAATTTAATCGATTATTTCCGATTATTGGCAAATTTTTCCTATTCTTTTTCGATATTAATTGTATTTTTTTGTTTTTGTTTCTTTAGTTTAGTTTTGGTTTGATTTTTTCCGATTTTTTTTCATTATTTCGATTTTTTTGGTTTATTCAATTTATTAGAAGTTTTATCGATTTTTCCGATTTTTTGCAACTTTTTCCGACTTACTCCAAGTGATTGTTCCAAATATTTTTTTTTCGATTTTATTAAAATTTTTTCGATTTGTTTCCGATTTTTTCCCAAGTCAAAATAATTTGCCCTAATTGAGAAAAAACAATATTTAATTATCATATTTTTCGCAATAAAAATTAATGATTAGTGATCGGAAACTATTTATTTTTATTTTCCTGTAAAACAGTTTTTTTTCGTAAATCGGTAGGAAATTTTGATATTCCAGACAAAATTTCTTAAAGAAAAAGTCAAGATTTTCTAACTGTTAGGAAATATTGATTTCCTTACTGTAAGGAAATGATATTAGTGTTCTACATAAATGATTGAAAACATATTCGTACTTTTGTCTTGATTTCTTTGGCAATAATTCTAATAAAGCATTATTCACTGCCTCAACCAGCTCTGGAAGAGTCCCAGGAATGGAAAATTCATCATCACTTATCATTTTACACTGTTTGGCTTTCGAAAACACCTGCAAATAAATTTATTTGCGTCAAGTTTGACAATTAAACATTAATACGTTTCCATAGTAACGTAACCAATTTTGTTACGAATTTCAAAGCACCATTTATTTGTGAATACAATTGTTCGCGATTTTTTCAAAATTAATTAATATCTGTCGATTTGCGGAAAAATAGTTTACCTCATAGGAAAATCCAACGTCTATCAACTGAGCAAGGCAACTTCGGAAAATTACAACCGTATCTTATTAGTAATTTGCCGCTATTTTGCCGTTAATTAGTTGTGGAAAAATAAATTTTGCCGCTCTTTTTTTATATTAAAAATTAAACATTTTACTAACTTGATATCAAGATAGCAAGACAACTGCGCAAATATTGGCAATATCAAAAAACTAAAATCTGGAAAATTTGCCGCTTTTTTGCAGTTAATTAGTTGTGGAAAAATAAATTTTGCTGCTTTTTTTAGTAAAAATTATACATCTTGCTAACTTGATATCAAGATTATCAAGTTAGCAAGACAACTGCGTAAATAATGACAATATAAAAAAACTAAAAGCTGCAGATTTTGCCGGTTTTTTTGCCGTTAATTAGTAGTGGAAAAATAAATCTTGCCGATCTTTTTTTTATTAAAAATTAAACATCTTGCTAACTTAATATCAAGTTAGCAAAACAACTGCGTAAATAATGACGATATCAAAAATCTAATAACTAGAGAATTTGCCGCTTTTTTGCCGTAAATTAGTTGTGGAAAAATAAATTTTGCCGCTCTTTTTTTATATTAAAAATTAAACATTTTGCTAACTTGTTATCAAGATAGCAAGACAACTGCGCAAATATTGGCAATATCAAAAAAATTAAAGCTGGAGAATTAGTTGTGGAAAAATAAATTTTGCAGCTTTTTTTTATTAAAAATTATACATCTTGCTAACTTGATATCAAGATTATCAATTTAGCAAGACAACTGCGTAAATAATGACGATATCAAAAAACTAAAAGCAGGAGTATTTGCCGCTTTTTTGTCGCTAATTGGTTGTGAAAAAAAATTGCTGGCTTTTTTAATTTTTATCTTCCAATTCCGTTTCTATCCATGAGTCTTTTGAATCAACATTTCAGATTCATTTCATTTCAAACTTACTATGAAATTTCCAATGTATCAGGTTCCAAAAATTTCTTAAGATTATTAAAATTGTTCCTTTTCGATTTGAAAAATTATAGTTAAAACAATATTTCTTTCTGAATTGTATTCTTAACGATTTTCTAGTTTAAAAAATTTTAAACTCATAAAAATGAGACACTACATGGAATTGTATAATAAAAACCAGATTGTGGGAGTGTCAAAAAATTTTTGATCAAAATTTGAATGTTCACATGCCTCTGACGTATAATAGCACAAATTGATAAAAAAATCTATACAAATTGGTGAAAAACTTTTATCTGAGACAAGAGTTGTACAAAAATTAAAACATATATTCCGATTAAAAACAATTACTCATTTAAGTAAAATGTTTTTTTTATAAAATTTTAAGTTGCTTTATAAAAAACTGGAAATAAAAAACAGGCGACAAATTTTTGGTTTCTAGAATTATTGAGCGGCAAATTCTCCAGCTTTTAGTTTTTTAAATCCAATTGGTTATCCATAATCTCAAATGTGGTCCACCGATGAAAAAATAAAATTCAAAGTCTAGTGATACAAATATTTAATAAAAGTTGGAATTGGCAATTGGTTTCGGCATACTAATGCTATCATCAGGCATATAATACAAATGTTCTTTGGTAAGTCTCAACTATATTGTTATCCCTCTTTTGTTACTTATATTAAACATTTGTATTGTAGGCCTGATGATTGCGTAAGTATGCCGAAACTAGTTGCCAATTCCAACTTTTATTAAATATTTGTGGTACTAGACTTTTGAATTTGAATTGAATTTCTTTTTAGTTTTTTGAGATTGTCATTATTTATACCGTTGTCTCGCTTGATATTAAGTTAGCGAGATGTTTAATTTTTAATAAAAAAAAAGAGCGGCAAAATTTATTTTTCCACAATTAATTAACGGCAAAAAAGCGGAAAATTGTCCAGCTTTTATTTTTTTATATCGTCATTATTTACGCAGTTGTCTTGCTAACTTGATATCAAGTTAGCAAGACGTTTAATTTTTAATAAAAAAAAAGAGCGGCAAAATTTATTTTTCCACAATTAATTAACGGCAAAAAAGCGTAAAATTGTCCAGCTTTTATTTTTTTCTATCGTCATTATTTACGCAGTTGTCTTGCTAACTTGATATCAAGTTAGCAAGACGTTTAATTTTTAATAAAAAAAAGAGCGGCAAAATTTATTTTTCCACAATTAATTAACGGCAAAAAAGCGTAAAATTGTCCAGCTTTTATTTTTTTATATCGTCATTATTTACGCAGTTGTCTTGCTAACTTGATATCAAGTTAGCAAGACGTTTAATTTTTAATAAAAAAAAGAGCGGCAAAATTTATTTTTCCACAATTAATTAACGGCAAAAAAGCGGAAAATTGTCCAGCTTTTATTTTTTTATATCGTCATTATTTACGCAGTTGTCTTGCTAACTTGATATCAAGTTAGCAAGACGTTTAATTTTTAATAAAAAAAAAGAGCGGCAAAATTTATTTTTCCACAACTAATTAACGGCAAAAAAGCGGCAAATTACTAATAAGATACCGTTGTAATTTTCCGAAGTTGTCTTGCAAAGTTGATAGACGTGAAAATCCACATTCCTGGACTCTGTGTTGCTTAGCAATCTTCACAGTTGTCCAGGAATGTTAGACTTTTCCTACTCGGTAAACAATATACTATTAAATTTAAAAATGAAGTAGTGATGGAAAATATCTATTTTTTACTTCCCAGTACAACAATTTTTTTTTAGATTTAAAAATGGAAAAGTATAGACCTTTAACCATTATTGCAAACCGTATCAAAACCATAATACACAAATAAGGAAAGACCTTGGCATAGAATCAACACTCAAGTTCATTGAAAAGCGACAATTAAGCTGGTGGGGACATCTGCAAAGGATGAATGACACAAGAGTAGTCAGAAGAGTATGGCAAGCAAAGATAAAAAAAAAGAAGGAAAAGAGGAAGACCAAGGCAAACATGGGATGGAGTTATCGGAAGCATATTGCAAGAAAAAGGAAAGTCATGGACGGAGGCAAAAAGAATGGCAAGAGATAAAAAACAATGGGCGAAATTTGTACATGAACAGTATAGGTATAGATAATTTCTGTTTAGATTAAGTAATTATTGTAAAGAAAGTATTACCCCTACACCATATATAATGGCATTTGGGGATTTGATAATATATATCAAAACCATGGATACACCCTCTATATTGGGAAGTAAATAATTATACATACCAATATCTAGACATTTGGTTATATATATTCATAAGTATTAACCGACTATATTATTAATAACACGTGTAGTGTCCTATATTTAGAGTACTTAAGATTAATGTCTGTTCGAGTAGGTGCGCGAGATTTGTTATAATTTCAACACTTGTTATTAATGTATGACTTATTAGTTACTTGCCATTTTCACAGAACTGACCAGACTCAAGATGATTTAGATTATATCATTTTGGATCACTGAACTTATATGAACTAAACTTACAAGGTGATTTAATCGTCTAAATAATGATCGATATGGTACATAAAATTATATAGTTATTTAGAAAATAAAGTTAATTAAAAACAATTTCATAACAGGTTTATAATATTTTTTTGTACTTCAGAGTCTAAATTGTGTACTTTAATCCCTTCAAGCAGGGATTAATACCGGTGTGAAGTTAACAGTAAATTTTAGCAGCCAAAATATCCGGAATTGCACGATCGAAGGACCCAGTGTCGCACACATTTTATTTATAATCTTTATACATTTAAGAAAAATTTCTTCCAAAGGGTTAAAATGCTACTTAGAATAATTTAAAATTTTATAACTTCTAACCGCAACTTCATATTTGGACAGGACATGCATATTTTATGTATATAGTTTCTGTCCAAATATTAAGTTGGCTTTGCTTTGCGGTTAGAAGATATAAAATTTTAAAGTATTAGGGGTAACATTTCAACCCCTATTCCCTGTTGGAAGCAAATTTGATTAAAAACTTATGTAGTATGTTCCAATATACATCTCCTGTCCAAATATTAAGTTGTTAATATGTATCTTCTCTCTTCTTAAGCTGGATTTATAGTTTGACGGACTGTAAACGTAGACGTACTGTAAAAACATCAATTTTAGAATATATGTACTATTGATGTCGGTAAAGCCAACAGGCACTTGACGGCAGAACTACATGAAATATTTACCAAAATTATCGGCTTTTTATCGGCTAAAAAAAAATAGTGGAGCGGAAAAATTATTTTTTGGGCATTTAAATAGCCGATAAAAAGCCGATAATTTTGGTAAATATTTCATGTAGTTCTGCCGTCAAGTGCCTTCTGGCTTTACCGACATGTACTATTGGTTATAAATAAACGTAAACGCATGACGTAACGTAAGTGAAACGGACTGGAATGGAAGAGTTGGCCAACTTTCATCTTTTATAGTGCGTTTCTTACGTCCGGCCAATCAAAATATATGTGTGATGTAAGCTGTCAATTGTCTGTCGGCCGTTTAGTAAAGGTGTTTGTTATTGATAATTATTTGATAATTAAAATGAGCGGTAAGTAAAGTGTGGATTTATGCAGCACCATTTAACATTTAGCATCTAATATTTATTAATTAAAAGTTGAGTTAACAATGACTGCATTTATGCACATATTTAACAATCATCATTTATCGATTAACAATTACGAAGTTGGCTAACTTTTAGCTTTCTTAGTTTAAATGTGCCAGAATTGTTATCAACTGTTAATTGATAAATGTTATATATTATAAATGATGCTGCATAAATCCACACTACTAGTTAAAAACAATGTCTTTGTATACTAATTTGGCTATTTCAAGCATACCTTCATGTATTTCATAATCCATTATGACACGGGAAACGGGGCACTATTCAAACCACTATATATACTTTATACAAACGAAAATGAATATTTAGAATATTGTATAAACATATTTGTAGGTTATGTTAAATGTCAATCAATCACCTCTACCCATGCGCAAAATTTCCGTTCCGTTGATTTATAAATTTAATAATATTTTACAGTCCGTTTGTTACGTATCCACTGCGTCTACGTTTACAGTCCGTCAAACTATAAATCCAGCTTTATTGTTAAGACCTATTGCAACAAATTTGTATGTAATTAGAATCAGTGAAAATTCATTTATAAAATGTGTGCGCCACTGGATGTTTCGATCGTGTAGTTCCGGATATTTTGGATGCTAAAATTGGTGACTAACTTCACACCGGTGGACTAATGTGATTTATTTAATACTTAGGGTCTAAATTATAATTATTAAAACCATTAATGCAATATTTCTATGTAAATTTCAAAGTAAATATTTTAATAAATGTCTGGTATTGCGTTTTGTATTTTTCTTGTTTTCGTTCGCAATATACCTTCTAGGGCCCCTTTTACTTTTTTTTTAATTCGAAATTTTTATTTCGAGAATTGTAATCCAGAAATTTATGACCACTGATAGCTTGTTTATTTTTAACTTCTATTATTTATATTTACCTTAATAATTAAAAGTGTTCAAGAAAGTGTGTCGACAAACACGGTAAAGTCAAAAACAATAGAAATAATTTATAAATACCACACGAGATGAAAATTTTTTTGAGACAATTTTGTTGGTTTCTTTACAAATTACGCAAATTTCAATCAACAAAATCTTCTTCTCCAAGGAAATAACAACACAGCGTGTTTCAAAAGTCTAGAAACGGTCCTGCGTGTTTCAAAAGTCTGGAAACTGTCCTGGAATTTAAATACTATGAAAGATAAATTGTCCAAATTCGGGATTTAGTAATGTCATGTCTTTTTTCACATTTTCATGAGCTTCAAATTCAAAAACATTCATTTGTTTTTGATACAAGCGGAAATCTTCAATTTTTTTAAAGCAAATATGATGATAGGACCATTTCTAGACTTTGAAACATCTTGTATATCTTGTTTTGCCTATAAATTTTCACTCAGCTTTTAGCCTATACGAAATCAACGCAAGATAAGAGTATGTGGTTTTTTTTTATTTTTCTGATATTTAAATAACCCCTTTTTTTCGAAGAGAGAAAAATATGAAAAAGATCCGATTGTGCTATAATTGTTGTGCTAACTAGATCTGTAATTTAAAATTTATTTGTACTTTTCGGCGGTCACAGAACACAACCCGAATTGAGATTTTCAAATAATATTACTGGAAATAAACACAAAAAATAAGCTACATACAGACGCAAAGAAAACTTATTAGAGATAAAGAAAAAATTTAATTTTGGAACCAAAAGTTTTATTTCAGGTCGGAAAATTTCCAATTGATTTACATAAAAAAAATTATGAATCAGCATAAAAAAATTATCTTATCTTAATTTTATTTTTACTTCTTAACTTAAAATTTTATCCCCATTCTTTCATACTACGTCCTATCATCTTACTGTTCTTAATTTTCTTACATAAATCTTAATGAGACAGTCTTTTTCTACAATTATACATTTCCTCGACTAATTATTCAAAAAATAAATTATTTCAACTTCCTTTTCTTCTCTTTTTTGTTAAATCTTTCTTTATAGATTTGTATTTAAGTTTTTTTTTTTTAACTATAAATCCCAACTAAATTTGTGATTTTCAAAAACAAAATAACCTGTCAGACTTATGAAATTTTTTTCTAAAGTTATCCGTTGTTATGGAAAAAGATAAAATATTTAAAAATAAAATGTAATTGTACAATAAATTAATTTTTTTAACAAAATCAAAGTCTATGAATCAGTCTATTACCCAAATCAAATGCTTTTGGTTTTCAGCTCATTGTTACTTAAAAATATCTTCCAACGTTAATGCGCTATCGTTAGTCTTACAACCTTTGTTAATTATATCACAGGGGCTGCGAATAAACTAACGAGGGAGATCGGTCGATTACTATGAGGGAGGTTTTTGGAAGTTAATAAGGTGAATGTTAGAAATAACCAGTTTTTGTTATGTTGTATAGAAAAGGTAATTTAGATAACGTTTCTTCATCATAATAAGTAGGTGGATGGTATCGTGGCCTTTGTGGGTTTGTTCAAGATTTATTACAATGCTTAGCGGATTTAGTCTGGTATTTTCCTCAGGCTTGATTTTTATTAAATAATATTTTTTCTTAATTTAGTTGGAATTATGCTCTTTCAAACAAATTATTAGAGATTAACTATAAAAAAAAATTTTTTATTTATACCCCAAAATATTAATTTGCACATTTCTTAAGCCCTAAATATTTTTTAATCATCTACAACATATTTTAATTGGAAAGTGTAGCCATCTTTCCCACAATTATCTATTTTTTTAGTGACAATTTAATGCATACACTAAAAATCCCATAAGCACTTTTTTTTTGTCACTATAACAACCGTATACAACATATTCGCAACAATGGGAGGTATTCATTTCATTTTTGACCTCGATTTTTAAAAAATCCTTCAAATATACTCTTAATGTGTGTCCGTGAGACATAATACGCCATCAAATTCCTTTAGGAATGGCCAGGATTAGATTAAATATCAAGGGAATCCTCCGTATGACAAATCGCGTGGATATCTGTTTACCTTCCTGTCTCTTCAAACCCCGCTGAAGGCGAGAATTTGAAACGGATGAATATCAATTCCGCAGTTGCCACGTACAATGTTATATAACCTTTCTTAAGACTTAACAAAATACTTTGAGTAACTACATTTTTCACATGTGTAGCTTATTATAAAAAAAAATCTAGTTACTATAATCTTATTATTTAGTAACATTACAAAGTAACTAGATTTTTTTTATAATAAGCTACTCGTGTGAAAAATGTAGTTATTCAAAGTATTATATTTTGTTAAATCCGAAGAAATGTAATATAACGTTGTACGTGGCAACTGCGGAATTGATATTCATTCGTTTCGATTTTTTGCCTTCAGCGGGGTTTGGAGAGAGAGGAAGGTAACGGATTTCCACCCAATTCGTCATACGGGGAATCCCCTTTAAATTTAATCTAATTCTGACCATTCCTGAAGGAATTTGATGGTGTATTATGTGTCACGGGGACACATAAAGGGTATATTAGAAGGATTTAAAAAAAATTGAGGTCAAAATGAAATGAATACCTCCTATTGTCAAAAAGCCTTCAACGAGTAAAAATATGGAGAATCTTTGGAAATTGAAAAAGAGATCCACAATAATGTGCCGCAGAATAGAGTTAAACCACATCAATTTGGCGCTGTTTTGTATGGAATGAAACGAAATAGTGAAAGAAACGCCCAAGAAGAGTTTTACGTAACTGGGCATTTAACATGAAGAATAATATTGGTAACGATTATAAGACAGTGCAGTTAAGACGATTTGTAACACTACAACAAAAATGTTAATGATTATGAACATGTTTTTAATCCGTTTAGCGACATAAAGGGCCGTTTTCACCACCGATTTTAAACGAAGTTAACCATCTTAAACTCAGTTAAAGAGCAAAACGGATTTCACCAAAACGAAATAACTGGTTTATGTGTTAACCGGAGTTAAAAAAACTAACTGTCCGATTTTGGCCAGTTAAAAGTTAAACGCAGTTTAAGATTTACATAACCTCAATCTCATTACATTCTTAAAAAAACTTTGGTCTATTCTTATTTACTTATTTATTTATTTAATACAATACTCTACAGGTGGGATTTTATGTCCGACAGCTTACAGTAAAATATATCCAAACCATTGTATTTACATAAAAAGTACTGGGGTGTCTGGAAGAAATTCTGGGAATGCAACTATTAAATTTTTCCAATAAGGTTGGGCAGTCAATAATACTGTTAATAATTTTATAAGTCAGTACTACACTTCTTGTTGCGATCGTACCGAAAGAATGGCACGTAGAAGAGCGTATAATTTAATTTTGGAAGACGATGGCGATTTTGTTGTAAGCATCCTATATAGGTGGATAAAGGAGAGACAAGATCACTTTTACAACCTTGATGATAAGGATTTTGAAATGCCATTTCTCCATTCAAAAGCGACTACTTTATTACTTTTATAACGAATAGAAGGACAATTTGAATTCCCAGACGATCAGTAAAATTCTAAAATATAAACATAATACTTGTAATTTTGAACTAATCTATTTTAAATTATTATTACAAAAATAATTGCGTATCTCCAATAAACCAACTTCTTTGTGCTTTGCGTTTTTATGCAACAGGATGTATGCAAATCACTAAAAAACTAGTAAAAATAAAAACCCACGGCACAAAATCCCATTAGAGGTTATATCGGTTTATGAATATCGACTATCAAGTATCAAGTACAAAAATTCATACATTTGCAACGTTGCCAGTGTTTGCATTTTCTTTAAACTGAGTTTTCATAAACTCAGTTTAGGGCCGTTTGCACCGACTAAATTTAAGCCCAGCTAGGGCCGTAAGCCTGGCTTTAAATAAAAATTCATTTGTACAGCTAGACAAACTTGGTTTAAAGTGGTCCAAGCGAAGTTTAAGTTAAACCGTCAGAATTGAGGGTTTTAATTTACAAAGCCTGATTTCATAACCAAACTTTTATCGTTTCCAAACATACAAAATGAATTTCGATGATATTTTTGAAGACGATTTGGATGTTCTGGAAATAATTAATTTCGGTTTTCCAAGACGAATTTATATCCGAAATAATCCTTACGAAGAGCTAAGTGAACTAACTTTCTTTAAAAGGTTTCGTTTGTATAAAAGAACAACTCAGTACCTTCTTACTTTAATTCAGTACGAATTGGAATATCAAAATAATAATTTGTAAGTATTTTTAAGTTTGTGTTTATATAACTTTCTCTTTATAGGCAGTCTGTACTTATTGCTAATTATTTTTTTAGAAACAATGCAGTATCACCCATGAATCAATTATTAACTGCCTTGCGTTTATTTGCTACAGGCGGCCATTTAAGTAGTGTTGCAGACTTTATGAGAATGGATATATCTACAGTGTCTCGCATTGTAGTAAGAGTATCTGAAGCTATAGCTAGATTATCTCAACGTTTCATTAAAATGCCAAATGGTAATGAAGTAATAAAAGAACAGACAAAGTTTTATGAAATAGTAGATTTCCTAAAGTAATTGGAGTAGTAGATGGTACACATGTTCGTATACAGTCTCCAGATAATAAATTTTACCATGTACTAGTTTTTTAACTACGTCTGTCCTGTAAAGTTATAAGCTGTCAATGTGGTGACCCAAAAAAATTTTTTTTCAAAATTGAATCAACCTATAACTTTAAGCTAACAAATCATTTTTTTTTTAGGTGGAGAAGATGCAGAAGTCTATCGTAATAGAAAGTCCTACTTTTCTATTAACACTCAGGTCACATGCAATGCAGATTTGAAATTTTTTAATGTTGTTGCAAGGTGGCCTCTGGGTCAGCTCATGACTCAACTATATTTAATAACAGTTTTTTAAAAGTCTTATTTGAAAGGGGTAATTTTCCTAATTCTTATTTATTAGGTGAGTTGTGTAATGTACCGTTTTTATACACAAGCTAGCATCAAATTCAAACAGATGTGTAAGGATATCTACAAATTAGCCTTATATAAATATTTTTTTTAGGTGATAGTGGATAGATACTCTGAGGAACTATTTTTTTAGGCCTCTCGTTAACCCAATTGGGGCCGCCGAACAATTATATAATGAATCACTAATTAGAACAAGAGTAACAACAGAAAGGGCAATAGGAGTGTGGAAAAGGCGATTTCCAATTATGGCATATGGAGCAAGGTTAAAATTGGAATCAATTTTGACTATCATAGTTGCTACAGCTGTCCTGCATAACTTAGCAATTGAGATGAATGAAGCTGAGCCACCAGTGCCAGAAGAAATAAATATAAATGAGTTAAACTACCTTATTATAAGTTCCAGACGTTGCAAATAATAATAATAATAACGTTCCACAACAAATACAACAACTTATCATAAATTACTTTTCAAATTTATAATTAGAATTTTATATTAGTAAAATGTGTAAACCATATATATTTATTAATATCTTTTATTAAAAAAAAAACTCAAAACGACAAAAATCCTACATTAAGGAATGTACTAATATTAACAGTTTTCACCCTACATATATATTTTAAATATTAAAATCAAACAATCATTAAAAAAGATAACAAACGGTAGAAAAATCTTAAAATATTACTATTTATTTAAGTCAGCTGGGCAATGTTCAGTCTTTTTTCTAGTAATATTTCATATTTTTCTCCTATGTTGGATGATGTCAGGGCTCTTACAATTGTTGCTGGACGTTTTCTTTTTAAATTTTGCTTTCTTACCTGACAAAATTCAAACTAGATAAAACTGTAAAATATATTTAGGTGGATCTATTATTTATTTCATATAAAGAAAGAAACACAATCTAATTTGATTTAAATAATTTAAAATTATATTTACACTTTCAGATTGTCTTAATGGAACCGAAGGTGCTTCCTTTAATTTTTTTGGGGCATATCTTTGCCAGCTATTTCTTTCTGTTGCATCATTTTCAATCTACGAAATAAGTTGTATAATATGATACATAAACTGAATAATCAATAAATATTTGTTTTAAAATAGAAACTTTTTAAATAGATTATTTCTTACATATGTACTACTTGTACTAGGATGTGGGAGATTAACATCATTTTCTTTCTGAATTTTTTTTTAATATACTGAAGTTTACATATGGGATTTTTAATACCAAAAGGTTATCCATAATTCAAATGTGGTCAAATCAAAATAAAATTCGCAGTCATGACCACAGTATATTTCAGATAAAAACAAAGTTAGCTACTTACTTCAGATCTATTAATGTTGTGATAAGTTATTAATTCAAAAATATTTTGGCTCGTATTTTGGTGTTGGGAGATAGAATTTTCTGATTCATAATAATTAACTTCGTCAGAATCAAAAGGATTATTTAAACCATAAACAGTTGTTATTTAACAATGATAAAACTATGTCATGATTTGGGTCTTTTTGTATTTTTGGGGGTGGACCACCTCCAGTCCCTGTTATTTCAATTTTCTCAAGTGCCACAGTTTTTCTTACTTGTTTTTTTTTTTATTTTCATAAAATTTTTTAATCACCGAGGCATCTCGGTGGCAATTTTTTGCCAACACTTATTTTTTTCCATTGTGGAAACAGCGTCTGCTTTTTTATTTTCTATTATATTAACATATCTTGTTATTTTATTTAATATGGTTGCTTTTTCTTCATTTCAAAAATTTGTGCTTCGCTGGCGTTTTTCACTCATTTTGAAATGTATATTATATTTGCACAGCCACTACTGTTTTTGAATTTTTGTCAGATTTGAATTTTTGTTATGAAGTTAGTCACAACAGTGGTCACAACTATAAATAAACAAAATTACCAACAGTAGTTCACTTGTACTCGCTTTAGAAAGCTCGCTTTAAAAAGGTGCTGAGCAATGGTTTGGAAAATAAACTTCACTTAAATATTTAAGCGAGTTTTAAAAAACCAAGCTTAGATGTCGATCGGTGCAAACGGCTCTTAAGGTAGTACTCACGTAGCTCGGTGAAAACAACATGAAGCTAACCGAGTTTAATTTCGGCGTTTACACTAAACTAAGTTTAGTTAAACTGAGTTTAATTTGCTTCTGGTGACAATGGCCCTTTTACTTACATGTGTTGAACTTACAAAAACACCAGCAATATTAGATATGTTACATAGAATGTCAAAAATTGTTCGCAAACAAGCAAAATCTAACTTCACGTTTAGTGTTTCAGGTTCGCCAACATATAAATATTTCGAAAAAGCTTCGTTTACCAAAAGAAGGATTTAATTTTATTATGGAATCGACCGCATTTTAATATCGATTTAAAATCAACTTTAAGATAAAGCTCACTTTTCAGAAATGAACCTTTTGGGGATATTTATACAACTGGCTATAACATTTATGACCAAAAAAACACCAGTAAAAAATTAGAAATATCAAAAAAACGCTCGTCTGTAATTATAGATAAGTGACAAAAATGACTTTTAAAAAAAATGTTTTTAGTCAAAAGATGGTTTTCAATAAGTAAAAATTTAACCAAATCTAATCCTTGAAAGACTGTAAAATGAAATCTGCTCCATCATGTCACGTCCAAAAAAAATTAGGAGACTACCTTATTACCCTGAAACCATTAAAAAATCTCAAAGATCTAGCACCAAATGAGGATCCGTATATGAAATGTAAACCCATGCAATTCAAAGTTACCAAGAACCATCAAGAACCCGATTCTAGTTCTGATAGCGAATTGGACATAGAATTTACCCCACCAGCTGCTATTATAAGACCAGAAAGATTTAAGAAAAAAATTTCCGTACAAGATAATGAGTGTCAGTATGATCCAACAGTTCAACAATCAAAGAAAAATAATGCTAAAGGAAAGAGAAAGTTAAAAAGTGGTAAAAAGTGACTGTAACTGTTTCAGTAAAATTAAAAAATTATGAATTTTCATTTTCTTTTTTTTTTGGAAGATTTGACAAAAATGTTGTTTTGCAAAATTAAAATTAACCAGCAAAATTATTCTATTAATATATTTCCGGGACAAAAAATTATTCCAATCAATGCAATTTTTCCAACTTCAACAATTTATATTCTATCAGCAATTAGCCTAGTAGCTAATATGTGAGGGTGATTTGAGAACCAATCAGAAATCTCTTTTGATTCTTCAAAATCAATGTGTTGTTTGTAGTCGCAAAAGCCAAATCACAGAAATCTTCTAACGAAGTGCAAACATTCGATGTAGCCGTTATTCCTAGAATCCATATTTACACCATTTATAATTCCTCGTCCACGTGTGAAGAGCTTTTCATGCTTCGCATCACGTTCGTCGTACTCGAGAAATATTAGTTTTACGAAAAAAATTAGTTCAACCTTTTTTTTAGAGACTTTAATTTTATGGGGGCATGAATTTGAATTGTTCAGTACTTAAATTGATTTAAACATTTTTAGCAAAGGCAATAAAGCACAAAATCAGGTACCACAAAATTTAATTGTAAAAAAGTACTAGCAAACAACTAGTTTCGGTCACTTACCATCATCAGGGCTAAAGATACAAACGTTCACAATTAGTTATTAAATATAAAAAAATTAAAGAAATCGGCTGTGTCGCCCCAAAACTTTCCCGACGAGTATACACGAACACTTTTTCAGATATTTAATGTTAAAGTTTCAACTTTTGACATTTTTTTATTTTTGACAGGTGACAGTTGGAGAAATAATTTTGACTGTTCTGAATAGAGTTTTTCAAGGGCTTTCAAACGACATATTGCATGTCCAATTCCGTGACATATTGCATCTGTCATTTTTTGATAGTGATACTTCCGTTTAACAGATCTCGTACAAAAACTAATGGGTTCTTCCGACAGATAACCCAAACCCACATACCAAATTTCAGCTCAATCTGACTAATACTTCTTCAGATATTTAATGCTGAAGTTTCAAATTTTGACATTTTTTTATTTTTGACAGGTGACAGTTTTAGAAATAATTTTGACTATTCTGAATATAGTTTTTCTAGGGGTTTCAAATGACATATTGCATGTCCAATTCCGTGACATATTGCATCTGTCATTTTTTGATAGTGGTACTTCTGTTTGACAGATGTCGTATAAAAACTAATGGGTTCTTCCGACGGGTAACCCAAACCCCTATACCAAATTTCAGCTCAATTGGATTAAATGTGTGGCCTCTATCGTGGAAGAATACACACACACACAGACAGACAGACAGACTTCCATCTGGAAATGGTCTTAATCGTCTCAGGGGACCCGAAAATGGATATTTCCGTTTTTATCTCGAATTTTTTTTTTAGCTCGTTCACAATACTTTCCCTTCTAGGAGGTGAGACGGGAAAGTAAAAATCAAACTTAGATAAAATTAAACATGATGGTACTTGAAAAGTAATGTAAAATAATATAAATTGAAAATATTTATGAAAAAAAAAACAGGTAGGGGGTAGCAGTGATTACCCACGCATAGGAACAGCACATACACGGGGATCAACATCCCGGAAAAGGAGAATTAAAATTAGCCACCCTAAGTGGGGTCTCGACAGAAACGACCACTCTGTTGAAATTGTGAAATTAGTCCAAAATTTTCAAAAGTACGCAGCACGTGACAGAACAAACTTTCCCCGGCGAAAGGAGAAAGTAACATGACATGTGACAGATGACAGTAAAAAGAAAGTACCCCCTAAACGTTGAAATGTGGAACCAATAATAAAAAACTAACATAGTACTAATAGTGGCAAAAATACAGCAAACATACAAAATACAGCAAAAGTTATAAAAAAGAATTACATAAACGCTTGATTGAGATTCGGGAATTATTTTTAGCAAAGTTCAAAAAATTCATTTCTTAATTATTCAGAAACCGATATTGCAAGTTTAAAAATGTTTTAATTCAGATAAATTAACTCCTATATAGAATGTGTCATTTAATGATGACAGTTTTGTCAGTTTGTCAGCGATAAAAAAGGTACATCCATTTTTATCGCGATAAAAATGCCTGTTCCTCGCGATAAAAATGCATGTTCCTCATAATCAGACTATATCTAGTAGCTGCGAATCGCGTCGGCACGTCACTTTAACCTTAGTTCTGTCAGTTAAAATTATTTGTTTGGTTGATATTGAAATATGGAAGATGAATAATAAAATAATAAAAAATAGTAATAATCAATATAGATTATTGTTGTTGTTCATTCTATATTTTGTCGTTAATTTATCTTGCCAAAAAACACTCAAGCTTTTTTTAAGGATAAATTTCTTTTAAACTCAAAATTTTTCCATCAGTAATTTTCCTCGAAAAACTAACATTTGGCAAAATCGCTCGACCTCCGATCTCGCGATTTTTCCATGTCATTTTTTCTCGTAAAATTGCTGATTGGCAAAATTTTTTGTTACAAAGAGAAATTTATCCGTTAAAAAAAAAGCTCTTGTGTTTTTACTGTTGATAAAATAGATTTATGTGTACGTATTTTTATTTAAATTAATCTGATAAAATTATCCCCCATAAACTTCATTCTAAAACACTGTATTATTGGAATTAAACAAACACCTCTAAAAAGTACTAATTAATCTTGTAAGTAAATAACTAATTATGTAATGTTAGATTGGCTACTAATCTTCAGCAAATTCAATATTTAACTGCTTCCTAAACAAATGTTAGTTTGCTGTTAGAGTTTTGCTGATTCACGTCTATCTTATTAGTTATTAGTTACTGCTGATAATTAAATATTATTAACATGTTAATTATCCAGCAATAAAGTATAATACAAAACTTATTATTAATATAGGATAAAGGTTTTTAAGAAATAATAATTTTGAAATATACTGAATTTTTTTATAATCTAGTTAAAAGTCAAATAATTTATTTAAGGCCCATGCACTCAATTTTAGCTCTCGAAGAATAATACATCGAATTGTATATTTACAGTTTTCTTGAAATGGCAATCTCAATATTACAACAAAAGAGTTATTATTGAAAAAAAGAAACTAAATTTTTATTAGGCATTTCAAGAGCAAGAAGGATATAAGAATAGTGGTTCTGGGTTTTTTGTTAGGGCCCACACATTCCTCGGGAACATATCTGAGGCGGAGCGACCGAATTGCATCCCGGGTTAATCAAGTAGATTTTTTACCATACAAGTTGCATCCCACGATCATCTGAATTACATCCCATTGACTAATTTAATTTTAGCAACAAAACTAATATAATTTGTGAGAATAACCGACAGCGTTGTCACGTGAGATAAACCAATCAAACTAATTCGAAATGGAATAAAAAACATAGAAATAGATTCCGTCAAATGATTTAATACAAGTTAAAAAATCTGATGTGGCCAGCACATGACCTCTCGCCATTTTTGAATCAAAAATTTACAGGTTGACACAAAAAAGTATGAAAAAAAATTATTTTTTTGTAAATCTGGCAACAATGGCAAAAGTTTTGAAAATTTTAATGAGATGACAATAAACTATAGGGTATGCAAAATATTTGTGTAAAACTTTATTGCCGTTTTGTATAATAATGGCGTCATCACCCATAGCAACTGCCACTTCCGGTTGAGCGATTGGCACCAAAATCTAATCAGATCTAATCTAGGGTATCAGAATCCTGTATGCAAAATTTCAAATTTTTTTATTCAGTAGTTTTTGAGTTATCGTTACTACAACATCCATCCAAACACACACACACACACACTAACACACACACACAGACATCATCGCGAAAATATCAAAATCGTATTCTAGGGACCCCAAAACGTGTTTATCCATTGAAAACTCACTACCCAATTTTTAGCATGATTCCTATACCTCTCTTATCTGAAGGGCGAGAGGTAAAAACCGTCACAGACTTTTATAATTTAACTGAGCCTGTCTCCATCATCACAAATAAAAATCTGATGTGGCCAGCACATAACCTCTCGCCATTTTTGAATCAAAAATTTACAGGTTGACACAAAAAAGTATGAAAAAAAATTATTTTTTTGTAAATCTGGCAACAATGGCAAAAGTTTCGAAAATTTTAATGTGATGAAAATCAACTATAGGGTATACAAAATATATGTGTAAAACTTTACTGCCGTTTTGTATAATAATGGCGTCATCACCCATAGCAACTGCCACTTCCTGTTGTGCGATTGGCACCAAAATCTAATCAGATCTAAGTTAGGGTATCAGAATCATGTATGCAAAATTTCAATTTTTTTTATTCAGTAGTTTTTGAGTTATCGTTACTACAACATCCATCCAAACACACACACACACACTAACACACTAACACACACACACACACACACACACACACACACACACACACACACACACACACACACACACTAACACACACACACACAGACATCATCGCGAAAATATTAAAATCGTATTCTAGGGACCCTAAAACGTGTTTATTCATTGAAAACTCACTACCCAATTTTTAGCATGATTCCTATACCTCTCTTATCTGAAGGGCGAGAGGTAAAAATGGAAAGTTCTTATATTAATTTCTTATCCTCTTGTTCAAATTTATACGTAGTTGATACGTTTCAGTATTGTCCAAAATATTTTCTTCAATTGTTTACGGTTTAAGAGGTAATAACTATATCCCACCAGGCGCCTTAACATTTTTGTACCATTTGTTTCAGTTAATTAATCGATTAATTATAAGACGTTTCATAAAATAAAGGTTGATTCATGCAACATCAACTAAACTAAAATTAATTTAAGATTTTAATGAATTTTAAACTTATAATATGCTGGTGTTCATGCAGTAATAATTAAACGAAATTAAGAAACTAGAGACATGCGCATTACGTTCGATTGTATGTCAAAACTGTCAATCTGTGATTAGAAAACAAAACAAAACGCACCTACCTAAACCTTAACCTAAAATTGTTGTTGTTAAATTTATGAAAGAAATAATGAAAACTATTACCAGTAGGAAAAAGCATGGTTTAGTGCTGAGGCTACTAAGTGCATTAGTGATGGGAGTCTCTTGTGTATACAAATATCGGAGAAATAGAAGATATGGCGTTAAACCTATTCTGAGATTGCGAAGTAAATACGGACAATTTGAAAAACTTTTTCAGTATATGAAATCTAATGATGAAGAGGAATTCTTTGCATATACTAGGATGACGCCCAAGATATTCCAGTTTTTTCTGAACATGGTGTCCATTCTGCTTTTTGAAATTGATGAAGAAAAACGGGAAATATATAAATTACATAAAAGAGTAAACAAATATACAAAACGTAACCCCTAACCTATAAAAAGAAATCAGCTGTCATCTCTTGAATCTTATGAATCCACCTTAGGAGTTTTATTAAAACCGTTGATCAAATGAAATTATTATGGTATCCATAAATATGGTCAAGCGAAATTGAGTTTCTTCATCTTCTGCAATGTTTTCATCGTCGGCAAATTCTCCAGGTATTTTATTTATAACTCTTCTTATCCTTTTTTGAATCGTATTCTCAATTAAAATATCAGAATCAATTTTTCTAATGTTTCAATCATAATTTCAACAAATCGTTGTGCAAACCTTAATACAGGTTCGAAATTTCTTTGCTGAGATATCAATTTATCAGTTGCATTGGAAATTTGACGCCAAGCTTGCACATAGTCTAAATTTTTGACTTCTAACCTTTGCATTGAACATTAAGTTACTCTCCGAAATTTCTTTGAGTGCTAGGACGACGTTAATATAAATCAGTTTATTTATATGGGTATGAGCCAATTGAGCACCAAGCTCTAGATGTAATAAATGTAGACCGGCTAACTGAGCACCAGGCAGGCAGGTATCTTTTCAAAGCGACCATTTTGAGACAGGCCAATTCAGCACTTTGACCTGGATCCACTTTGTAATAATAATCCCTTAATAGTCCAAAATTCTTTAAAAAATCCATAAATTGAAAAATCCTTGAAAAATTGTTGAAAAATCCTTGAACAATCCTTAAAAAATCATTAAAAATTCTCGAAAAGCCCTTGAAAAGTACGTGAAAAATCCTACAAGAATTTTTGAAAAATACTCCAAATTCCTTAAAAAAAAATATTAAATTGAAAAATCCTTAAACAATCCTAAAAAGTCATTGAAAAATCATTAAAAAATCCTGGAAAAATCCTTCAAAAGTACTTGAAAAATCCTACAAGAATCTTTGAAAAATAGTCCAAAATTCTTTAAAAAATCGATAAATCGAAAAATCCTTGAACAATCCTTAAAAAATCATTAAAAACTCTCGAAAAGCCCTTGAAAAGTACGTGAAAAATCCTACAAGAATTTTCCGATTTTTTCGAATCGGACTTTCTTCTGCTGACAGAAACGGGCCGTAGTCTTGAAAAATCGCGCAGAGATTATTCCTTTTACCAGTTTAGGTATATAAAAGAGTGTGTATTTCATGCAATAGTTCATTTTTCAAATAAATAATCTACAGAGGTTCATTCATAGCGCAAAAAAAACCTTCGCGAACCCCACCACGCCCCGGTCACGGAAGAGGGGGGAGCAGAGTGTATTTCCTGTCTTTTTATGTTAAACTTTCAAAATAGTCACAGACAAAATTAAATGATTATAATTTATAGTTAAATTCTTAGAAAAAAATATCTGTTATTACTATAATTATAGGAAACAACAGTAATATCCATATTTTACTAATAACTAAGTAACAATTTGAAATAAAATTTAGTTAATTCATAAAATTTATATTTACAATAAATTTTTAAAATACCTAACAATTTTTACCCCCAAAAAAAATTATTTTATTTCTTTTGTTATGTAACGCAACTAAAAACCATACAGGATATAAAGTTATATAGAAAATCATCAACGTCACTAATTTTATAACCAAAAAAATGATAAAACCAGAGACCCGCCCCTGTCCGTTGGCCCCACAAAAACCTCTAAATTGGCTTTCGGCATGTACATTCTTAAGCAGCTTTTGTTGTAAAAGAGAGAAGAAGGCAGAAGGCGGCTTTCATAGCTTGTTATAACTCTGTAGATTCTTAAATGGGATCTTAAATATCTGCCGACAGTGAGTGGAAACAAAATCACACTATAGATATGGTATACCTGTACCTGCCGATAGCCAGTTGGTCTGCATGAAACATCAACACCAGATTATTTATGTTGTAGGTAAAAGCCGAACAAAGCCTCACGCACCGTTCTTTTAGTAATTTTAAGATTCTTAGTTTATTACAACTCGTCTTATTGAGTTTTTTTTATTGTTTATTTATTTATTTTTTTTGTGGGAAAATTGAATCTTGATGATTATTTATGTCGATGGTTATTAAAACCAATGAATGGATTTTGTTTGGTTTTTTTTTAATCCGGAAACAGTTCAATTTTTGGGTTTAGTTTGATATTCTTTGTTTTAACACTTTAAACGTCCAGTTTACTGCACACATAATATAACGTATTTAAATGTGTTTAAAATTTTGTGTGGGCCCTCCAGCTCAAATAATTTAACGAATAATTAAAACTCGTTGAATAATTTTACCATATTTGAGTTATGGATAATCTACTGTTTTTCAAATAATTTATTTCGTTGGTTCCCAGGGTAAGGAAAAGTAAATAATCTGCTTATTTTTAGTAGAAATGTGACGCGTTTTTTGCTGGTGGGGGAAAAACCGAAAAAGTCGTTCACGCTTTGTTTCTATGTCATCACTCATCACTCATCAGTTATTCTGTAAAAGTGCTGTGTGACGAGAGAGTATATAATACCTATTTATAAAAAGAAAATACTGAGAAGTAAATATCCGTAGTGATTATGGACCGTGGCGAGAAACAAATCGCATTGTAAGATAAAAAATTGTATATTGTTTTTATGGATTAGTGCTATATTTTTTTTTTAAAGAACAAGTGCATCCAATACGAGAAAACGAATGTCTCTATTTGATTATAAGAAGCCACTGACACAAGCCTAGTTAGAGGCAGCTTTGAGAGTGACACTTAGCCATTTTCTAGTGATGATAACCTGAGAGATAAAACGTTTAACCCTGGCAATAAAAGTGATATAGAATCTTCTGACAGCGCCGTAGCAGCTGCGAATATCGACGATAATGACCTGAATAATGGAAACTTGTCTGACGAAAATAGCAATAATGGCGACCAATCTTCAGCACAGTCTCGATCCTCAACAAGGTCTCCAGCCATAGATCCCAATAACGATGATAAGTAGACAGATATGGATGACAATCCGCTATATATCCCTTTTTCTGGAAACCCAAAAATCAATGTACAAGTAAGCGATACTGATCAACCATACGATTATTTTAAAAAGTTTTTTACTGATGAATTAATTGAAGTTGCTGTTCGAGATACTAACAGACGAGGTCAAAAACTGTCTTAGAGTAACAAAACAAGAAGTAAAAAGGCAAGAAAGTTTGTAGATGCTACTGCTGCCGAATTGGAAAAGTTCCTAGCTTTATGTATTTTATCAGGTAAAGTACGGATCCCAATTTTAACTCGCTAATGGTCTAAAGATCCACTATACTTTCACCCGATCTTTTGGAAAATAATGACCCGAAATCGTTTCACCACTATTCTGAAAAATTTGCGGTTTGTTGATCATGAAACGGTCGATAAGTAGGAGCGATTGTATAAAGTCAAACCAATCATAGATATTGTCGATGAGTCAAAGTTACAGTGAAGAGGCACGCTAAAATTTTTAAACAATATATAAGCAATAAAAGACATAAAAATGGTATAAAGTTTTATGTACTGACCACCTCTGACGGATATATCCCCAATTTTATTATCTACACTGGCAAAGGCACTCTGAATGGAAAAAGTGAAAAAGGTCAAGCTTTTTCTGTCGTAAACCAACTAATGGCTGAATATTTGTTTAAAGGGCATGAACTCTATTTAGACAATTTTTATACAAGTGCCTCTTTGGCTGAGTACTTGATAAAGAAAACTACTTATAAAATAGGTACACTGAGAGAAAATAGAAAAGGAAATATTAAAGACCTTTTGAAGAAGAAATTAAGAAAAGGTCCAGTTTTAGTGGTAAACTGGAAAGATAAGCGCAATGTGCACATGACAAGTACTAAACATAGACATGCTATGGTTGAAAATATAAACACAACGTGGTAAGAAAAAAATTAAACCGTAGTGCATATTAGACTATAATAGGTATATGGGGGCCTCGATAAATCAGATCAAAAATATTGGTCAGAATACAAAAAATCAAAAATTTCATTATTTAGAACCCGTTTCAGCTACTGAAAAAGAGAAATCGGCCATGAGAAGGTGCCGCCAATGTACCAAAGAAAAAATCCCGCAAAAGCCGTTGGTTTTGTCCTGTCTGCCCGGAAAAGCCGGGGTTATGTGTTTATACTTGTTTCAAAATCTGGCATGAAACTCAAGATGTATGAAAATAATACATGTATTCCTTCTGTTTTATCTCAAACTCCTCATTTGTACTAATTTTTATACTAAAAAGTTTAAAGCAAAATGTTGTTTTTTTGTATAAAAAAGTAAAAAGTCAGCATCTCTGAGGGTGAACCTTCCTTCCAGATACCGACGTCCCATTAACTGGACGGCATTTTGGAAAATTTTGAGTGCAAGAAAAAGTATCTATAATAGCATTCTATAATCCATAAAAAATATTATTTGTTTTATTATTACCTACCACTTTCGATGGTTTCTCAGGAAGTTCCGTATTTGGAGTGTCGGTCGTAAAAAAATTTTTGGCTTGGAAATGTTAAACCATTTGTAAAGCTACGCCCACACCGAAAGCAACCCATAGGAACATTGTGTTTATGTTGCTTATTGCTGGAACTTGTTTCTGAATGTTTCATACACTCGTATTCAAGAACCACCTTAAGTAATTATTCTCATTGATTCTCATTGATTTCTCACAGTGTTGGGGATATCCATAGACACGTTTCATAAACAACACTTTTATTAAAGTATTTCTTCACTCGGTGAACGCATAGGGAAGGATATGTCGTTTTGATTGGTTGGTTTACGGACGAACTTTAGTTAGTCATCTACGCGCCATCTCAAATGTCAATCATCACAAACAACTAACCTCAAACAGACCGTGTGTTAATTTAGTGTCTAGGATTTTTTTGTTGATATTCTTTTCTTAGTCAATAAACTGGGAGATTATTATGAAAGTAGACATCACCGGCTGCTAAATGGTAATGCTATTTTTTTGCAATTTATTAAAAAGTTTCAACCTAAACCTATCCAAATATAACCTAAATCTATCGAAACATAACCTATTCGACTAGGACAGAGGGAGGCTCAAAATGTTATGTCTTTTGATCCAGATTTTTCTCATGAAACTTTAATTGATGTAGACTAATTAATCGAAAATTTAAAATCGCGCATGGGGTAAATACTAAAGTCCAAAGCTTTATAACTTTTGACCTAGACATTTGGGCAAAGAAATGTCAACAGCTTTAGACTAATTAGACCAAGATCTATCGATTGATACCAAATTTGGCCAATTTAAAGGAGGTAGCAAATACTATACTGCAGTACCACTTAATTGTCGAAATCTTCATCATTACTAGTCATTTTTACTAAAGTAGTCAATAGAAAATGCGTTCGTAAAAGTAGCTCATCAAGAATTTTGGCCAAGGGTGCACTTAATTAGTTGCATAGTGTCGGTCAACAGTCAATTTGAAAATATCTAAAAAATAGGGACTCAGTCTAGTGCCTTTTTTTTAAATAATTAAGAAATAGCAACTGGTTTGCATTTGACGCAGTCTAGGCCTTTTTCTTTTAAAAGTAAATAAAAAATAGTGACTGGTTTGCATTGCAATGAAAGTATACAAAGAGTTTATATTACTAAATGCCTATCTAGTTGTCTTACCCGAGGGAAATGAATCATTTCCTAAGGGTTTGGCCATAAGAATTGAACATCCGTATACAACTAGGTATGTAATCCGTGGGAAATGAACATCCGTATACAACTAGGTATGTTTCTTAATTGAAGGATTTTCTACCATATTCTTCACGAGAAGAAAATTAAGTTTTTCGTTATGAAGTGCCTGGCCTGTTTAAGATGTTTGATGTAGAACACAATCCAACGCTTGGAGAATTTTTATAGACTCTTCGAAACGGACTCTTAAAGTAGTATTACTTCATAATGGTAACACATTTATATCTTTGAAAGAATGTTATGAAAATTGTTGTCTTAAAAAAAACTACTCCTATCATATCAAAAACAAATAGAATAAGTTTTTAAAACTATACATTCCGACCATTACCATACATGTTTCATCCTTATAGGAATCTTCAGTGGCACTTTGTCGGAATGCATAGTTTCAAAAATCTATTCTATATACCCCATAGTTGGTCTATATATGTGGTGATATTGACTATGCTTCTGGTTCGGCAAGGAGGGTGTACAAAATATCCCTGCTTCCTGTGTAAATGGAATGGTAGAAATAGAGCACAACATTGGATCCAAAGAGTTTGGCCACAGAAAGCATCATAAAGTAAAAATGTTGTAAGAAAGGCATTAATTGATCGCTCTAAAATTTTGATACATTCACTTCACGTTAATTAGGGATTATGAAGAAATTCGTAAAGGCATTACCTAAAAAAGGTCCCTGTTTCAAATACTTATGTGATAAAGTCCATAAATTCAAGCATAAAACATTTTTTATGAAACAGAGAAAGCCCTGTGCTGCAATTCTTGACTTCACTCGCGTAGACACGCATTCGCCTGAACACGACAAAATTCGTGTTCTTCACTGCCTTCGCTTCGTGATCAAATATCACGAAGGGGCATTTCGCCGAAAGAGAAGAACATGATTGAATTGTCCACAGCGCGAACTGTCGAGGCCTAGGCAAAACTTTATTTTGTCACAGAGTTGTCTCCGTTTTTATTTGAATTTGGAGTTTATAATTTGATTACGAAATGAATGTGAGAAAATTAAACCAAACCCAACGCCAGATGTTGATTGAATATTTAAAGCCAAATAATGATTAAGTTTCTGGTTTTACGAACAGATCTACTTTTAAAGATGCCGAATAAAAAATGGCATGAGATAATAATAATACTCGCCCTACATTTTACCCCCTTACGAGTGAATAAATATATTTTGATACTACTTGTTCCGTTTGAAAAATATTAGGTTAAAATCCAGAATTATACAAAATGAGCGATCTATACCCACTCGCAACAAGCGCATAAGCATAAACATGAATTCGCGCTCATGCGAATGTCAAGATTAAGCTCCGTGAAGTTAGCCCCCAAAGTGCCAATTTTTTTTCGAAAATTTCCCATTTGTTAGTGGTTCGTTAGTGCTTCTTAGTGCTTTTACCATTTTCGTTAGTGCTTTTTCCGTTTTCTGCATATTAAGGATTTTTTAATTTCAGCCCTGACAATCTACCAAAATGGACGAAATTTGGTACTTTGATATAGTGCTTCGTTAGTGCTTCAACAAGTTACAATCAGGATTCATTCCCTTTTGACATATTTGACTCTTAATTTTCAAGGTCAGCTGTCAAATTATATGGGATTGACTTAAATCTAGAGTCATTTCTTGACGCATCGTTAGTGCTTTTTAGTGCTTTAGATAGTTTTCTTAATGCTTTTCCGTTTCCTGATTTTTCAGTATTTTTTGTTTAAAAGTTTGCACCCAAATTCTTTCGTTGTTGTTGTTGGTGTTGTTGTTTTTGTTGTTGCTGTTGTTGTGCCATCTTATTTTGGACACTCTGAATACGGTGGCCCGTTTATAAGGGACACCACCTTATACCAGAAACTAAAAAGAAGGAGCAAAAAGTTATTGATGTGCTGTAGATTTTATTTTTAAGTGTACAAGGTGAGTCATGTTGCCGTGGCCACTGACCTTTTTTATTTTTAATGTAACATCCTGCATATTTTTCAATTTTTGGATTCTTCTCGTACTTCTGAATGTTTTTCGTATGGTACTTATCTGCTTCCCTATATTTTAGTACATTTGAAAAGAATTTGGGTGCAAATTTTGAAACAGAAAATACTGAACAAGCAGGAAACGAAAAAAGCATTAAGAAAGCAATCTAAAGCACTAAAAAGCACTAACGATGCGTCAACAAACGACTCTAGATTTAAGTCAATCCCATATGATTATATGATTTGAGGGCTGATCTTGAAAATTAAAAGATTAAAAGTTAAATATCTGGAAAAGGAAAGAATCGTGATTGCAACTTTTTGAAGCACTAAGAAGCACTAACGAAGCACTAAAAACTGATACCAAAATTGAGCCAATAGGAAAATGTTTTGGGGTTGACGTTGAAGTTAAGAAAATATCTAAAAAATAGACAAGCACTTTCGAAACTATTTGAAGCACCGAGAAGCACTAACGAAGCACTAAATGAAAGTACCAAATTTTGTCTAATTTGGTAGATTGCCAGGTTGACCTTGAAATTAAAAAATCCTTAATATTCAGAAAACAGAAAAAGCACTAACGAAAATAGTTAAAGCACTAAGAAGCACTAACAAACGGGAAATTTCCGAAAAAAAAATTGACACTTTAGGGGCTAACTTCACGGACATTCAAGAATACGGTTTATTAGGATTGTATTCGCGTCAACACGATTGCGAGCGACCTTGCCCATTACAAAGGCTCAAGAATAGAACCCCTGATTATGTAAATATAGTCAACACTATGTTTAATAATTTCAATAATCTAGGTTGTAATATGAGTATAAAGTTGAATTTTATATGCATTCCCTTATTGACTTCTTTCCCGAGAATCTTGGTGCTGTAAGGGACAAAAAAGGGGAGCGATTTCACCAAGACCTTAACGATTATTAAGCATGCTGGCTGACTTTTGCTGGATGGTAAACAGAGATGAACCGAATCGAAACTACAAGAGAAAAAGATTTTAAGAAAGTAGAAAAAGTATCATAAGTCTTCTTGATTTATTTAGTCTCTTAATGTTCGTTTTGTAATTAAACATTAAATTTTTTTTTCAAAAAGTTACTACCAGATTTTGTCAAAGTTTTTGCCTTTAAAGTTGATGATTACTTCGAAATTTTACCTGTTGCGTAACTATTATTATCAAGTAAATTAATAGGCATGTTTTACTTGGAATGAATATAAGATTATGTCACGATAACCAGAACGGTAATTTAATATTATAATGACTTTATACATAATAACATTATAACGTGTGAAAAATTAATACGAGCTCTAAAATCGAGATTATAATCTAGACTTATTTGGAATCCTATTAAACGGTTAACTGATTTTGATGAGATTTCCTGACTTACTCAACCATTTTTAATTAACAAGAACTAAAAATTTCTCAGAAATTTTATTAATATCCGGTTATTAAATAAATTTGTTTTTTATAAGTGTTGCATTAATTATAATTTAGTTCACAATGTTGCCCAATTACCATAAAGAAGAGTTACTGTCGTTATTAGTATTAATAAACTGAAGACATGAGATGATAAAGGTGTCATGTCGAATTTTTATAAATAAAAAGCTTGAGAAGTGGATTATTTTGTGAACTTAACGGCAATTCATAACTTTCTCTATGGTCGATAGATTTTGCTACAGCGCCACAGGTATAGGTACTACAAGAAAAGACAGAACACTTACATTAACCTTTATAAAAACACCCTCCGCCTCATTGACCTTGAGTCATATTTATGATATATGAGGAGCACCAGTTTTGTCTAAGGTAAATCCTAAAATTGCTGTTTTAAAAATAATATAACACATTCTCTTAATCCCAAGAGGTTCGAAACAAAATCTAATCAGTAGATACACCAGGGTTTTTAGACATCTTAAATCTGACCAAAATATGTTGAATTATGAATCATGGGTTCGCAGTAGTTTAACCCCACCTATTCCTTCACGGAGCTCATTTAACGAGAGCATTCAAAACGTTCGCTACGTTAGAATTTAGTGCGGTGTTGTCAACATGAGGATTTGTAATAACAATATAGACCCTTCTTTAAATTTGTATGGATACGTTTCGTCAAATGGGGCCGTACTGTATTTTGTGTGGACAGTGTAAAGCTGCGGATTCGAGCATTCGTCTGTATTCAGTACCAGATTATAAATACACCCTGTGTGATTTGTGATTATAGTTTACTATGAGCGATATATGCGCCATCTAAAGTTTTTAATCTGAAACTTTAGTAATCTCTCAAAAATCAGTCAAAATCAACTTTTACAGGTATAAGTGGAATCACGTTTTTTTTTTAAGATATAAGTTTCATTATTTTTTTTAATAGTGTAGCTCCTGGATTTTTGTCTTGTGGTTAGGTTGTTTGTAGGGTAAAATGATGTGAAACAATATACATGCGTTCAGACATTCCAGTGGCATACTTACGTAATTTATCAAAGAAGTAAAATTGTGTGTGACTTATTTTTGTATTTATGTTCTAACGTCAAATCGTTTATTTTTCTAAAGCAGAGAAAAAAATTTTTATTAGATCTCCATAATTAGACGGGTCAATGGACAGACTAGAAAATGCTTTACCCAGACTGCATGCTGTGGCTATTGTTAAATTCCGCTTAATGAGTCTTAACACCTTGCTCTCAACTCTCAAACAATGTTTTACGACGTTAATTACATATTTGACAAATGGTTGAGTTCTGTATTTGTATAACTGTACAGAGTGTGTTTAGGTCATACGAAAAATCGAAATACTGATTGTGAAACAATTCTTCAATTTGTCACAATATCATATTGACAAACTGAAAGGATTTTTACCGATTTAGTGAATTTACCAATTTTTGAGTTCGCTAAAAAATTTTATTTTATTATCCCTATTTTAAACCGAAAAATACCTCAATCTTAATACCTTCCTTTTGTTAAAATTCCATTCTCAAGTGAAAATAAAGGTAACAATAGATGAATGGTTGTGAAGAATCTTCAGGGACCTAGTCCTACACTTACTTACCACAAGTTTGTTGTGAATGGTTTTAATCCGAGGTATTAACCGGATGGTAGTGGCTTCGTATCAGTTTCTCAGACATATTAAGTATGGTGAAGTTATCAAATTGTCTTGTCTACCTGTTAATATGATACCGTCATAGGCGTAGATGGATTAAAAAAAAACTACGTGAACGATTTATTATTGATTTTTCGAAAAATGTGAAAGCTTTTACTACAACCGAAAATTTTTTCCTTAAATATAAATAAAAATATATTTCTTGATGCAAACTTATTTTAAGTATCTAGAAAAAAAATAGTAAAAAATGAGAAAGGGATCAAAACAAATTTCTAGTGTTGATAAATTTACTAAAAAAATTATTGATTGTACTTACTAAAATTTACGATACAGTGAAATATTGCTCATAGAGGAATAAAGTGAAAATTATAAAAAATAGGAAATACTGTAGAAAATAAAAAAAAAGGACAAATATAGACATGTGTTTCTAGCAGTCAGAAACGTGTGTTGATTTTAATAGTTTTGTTTTGTTATACTGTCTACTCATAAATAACAGATAAAATATATAACAAAAACTTTTATTTTACTGTAATTCTTTTTACACCGTCATCAGCAATTTTTTGTAAATTTTTGGCGGCCCTGCGTCCAGATATGTAGCAGAAGTTATCTGGGGAATATTTAAATGTCGAGAGTACAACTAAAGTTAATAAAGAAATTTGAAATTAAGAGACCCACGCACCACGTGACTTGGGCGGTTGCCATTTAGAGAATTACCGAAGGAAAATCTGCTTGTATTCTAATAAATTGGGTGTACAAATTATTTTTTTAATATTTAATAGTAAATTTTCTTATGTACAAGGTAGAGCGCCACAAGACATAATTATTCTTTTCTGGACGAAATCTCGCCTAATATACCAACTAAAAATATGTGGACTTTTTCATGGTATAACATATAAGATAACATATAATATTGACGCTTCTTAACTATGGTAATACTAAGAAAAATGAAAAAATAACATATTTTTCAGAAAATTTACAAAATGGAATTTTTTATGTAATTTTTTCTTAGCTATCTACCGAATAACTAGTCAGATTTTTTAGGGGAAAACCATCGCATGCCTGTGTAATTTATCAATGTAAAATAATTCGTCCTATTTAGGCAACCTACTGAGTATGCAAAATGTTGATAATTACGAAACTCTACTACGGATATCATTAACCAAGAGATATTATTAGTAAAGTTAAACTAGGTATATACCTCCAACTAAATAATTAATTCTTATTACACTTCATGCAGTTGTGAGTCCGTAAGCACTGAAACTTTTGATTGCATTACGAAAATCGGT
The DNA here is from genome assembly GCA_963243735.1 of Neocrepidodera transversa. Taxonomy (NCBI): domain Eukaryota; kingdom Metazoa; phylum Arthropoda; class Insecta; order Coleoptera; family Chrysomelidae; genus Neocrepidodera; species Neocrepidodera transversa. The sequence goes on from OY725347.1 coordinate 9,995,974, forward strand.
TGTTTCAACGAACAACACTTATTAACCAACTACTGTATTATTAAAGATCATGAGTCACTGTGGAAATGCAGGTGAGTGGAAAGCGTTTTTAGAGGGAAAATTCACCTTTAACTACGTCGTATCACGGATTTTACTGCGAAAATTCCCAAACTAGGGGTCTTTATACGATTTATCACCGTTTCGTCGTAGACGGTGTAGTGGTCATAACTTTTTTTATGGCAGACTGACGCGATGCGTTTGCCTTAGACATGCTATTTACTAGATTATATTACTTCGGGTTATTGACGGTTCTTAATGATAGAAATAAAGGGAGAGCTCATAATATAGTGCATTAATGTCATTCCTAATTTTGTATAAATAAGAGAGTGCAAATACATATATAAATTTTTATATAAACAGTAGGTATAAAATTAAAAACAATCTATCAAGTTGTTGATTAATATCTGCTCCTGAAAATTAAGTTGGCCAAATATTAAACAAATTTATTTAATGGGAGTATAAACTACAGAAACTTCTTTTTCAACTACTGAGTGGTGTAGTTCACTTTGGTTAAGATTAGTTGAGAAAAAGGCGACAGGTCTTGAGTCTTGAGATAGAGTAGCAGTGATGGAATGCTCAGAGGCATCAGTCTCAACAGTAGACTTCGCAATTATGATTTAAGATTCTTAAAACATTGGACAGTCTCTGAGGTACAAACGAAAAGCGTTGAAATGGGCCAGCTCATGTACTGTTTCTGAAAAGTTGGTAATCCACTTCGAGTAATGAGAGAACACCCCTAGCGTTATTCTCAGTAAAGGTAAACATGATTTTGGATCTTGTAGCCCAGAATGTTGATAATTTCTTGACTAAACTTGATCTTTTCTTTGTTCAAATTCAGGTTGTATTTTTCGGATGTTTTAAAAAAAATTATCATACTCTTCCTTAGTCTTGCCACATACAGTTATATCATCTAAATATTGGTAGGTTCCTTTTAGATTTTCTGTTCTTATCAGATAGTTAACTGTCCTTTAGAAACTCGAGACATCGTTGGTGACTCCAAATCGAATATGGCGGGATTGATATAGGTTGCCAGTGGCTTCAAAGGCTGTGAAGACTTTTTCGTGTGGAATTATGGGTACTAGATGATATGTACTTTGTAAATCGATCGCGCTAAATATTGTATATTTGGATACATTTGTCACCATCTCCTCTATTAGTCTAGTCAAGAAGTGAGTTTTCTGCGAAAAATAGTTAGAAGGGTAGGAAAAATATGAGCGATGGCTCATTCGACGCGGATTGCAATTCTGAGAAATGAGTCATATCGATTTTTTCTACAAATAAAAATTGTAATTGTTATTAACAAAAAACGAAAGAAAAAAAAAGCCTTTTTAGTTTTTGATGTTAACTTAAAAACCATACAAGATAGGGGGAATTGCAAAAAATATCCTTAAAGAGGAAGAAATTTCCAAAAAAAAACATCTACTTCCCGAATCTCTAGCTCTAATATTTATAACTGTAATTTGTTGCTAAAAATAGGGTTCCGCGCGACCGTTTCGGGATGAGTACGCCGCCTCTATACTGACTACCACATCTAAAATAATTTTTTTAAACCATTAAATATTGATTACAAAATTTGAAAAAATTATGGTGTCATTTCAACACTTGAAGAAAGAAAGTCCCGTTAGAAAAAAAATTTGAAATGCATTTTTCAAAAAGCTAGCCTATTGTTAATTAACTATTTTTTTTATACCTCTGTCATCATTGAAAGCTGGATAATTGTTTAAATAATCACCCTAAAATATTTTTCGCCTCTTTGACTATTTTCCATGAGTATACTCAATAAGATGACGCTATAATTTTTTTTAAAATTTGTTTATATAATTTTCTAAGTTAACAAAAAATTAAAAATCCTACCATTGTTGTTAAAAAAAATTTTTCTCATGTAATTTTTACCATTCTATTGTTTAGGGTTAATGATGAATTAAAAAAAAAAATTTTTCTTAAAAAAAATTTTCTTATTGTTTATAATCGGTTTTTTCATATTTGCATAATTTAAATAATTAGTTACGAAATAATTTTGTCGTTAAAAATCGTTATTGATGGCTCATAATACAATTAAAAATTTTTTTTTTCATTTATAATTTCATTGTTTATTTAGTTCACAGTTTGGTATAAACAATATTTGAGTGCCACAATAATTTATTTCTAATACTACTAAAAAAAAAAACAAAAACAACCAAATGCAACAAAGTTGACAAAAAAAATTTTTCTGTATTTTTTATTTAATTTTCAAAAAAAATACAAAAATTTCTTTTCGCCACATTGTTGCATATGGTTGTTTTTGTAATTTTTACTAGTTTTAGAAAAAAATTATTGTCACAGTTAATGAAATAATTAATGAAAAAAAAATTTTTAATTGTATTATGATAATGATTTTTAAAGACAAAATTATTTCTTAACTAATTATTTAAATAATGCCAATTTGTAAAAAACGAATATAAACAATTAGAAAACTTATTTACGAAATTTTTTTTAAATCATTGACCCTAAACAAAAGAATGGTAAAAAAAAATTTTTCAAAAATTTTAAAGTAAACTAATTGTTTATAAACAATTTATAAACAAATAGCGTTAAAAAATCTTACCCAGAATAATATAATCCTTATTTCTAATATAAAAACAGCTACACCAAAGTATATAAGAAAAAAAAAATTTTTACAACAATTTTACGATTTTTAATTTTTTGTTAACATAGAAAACTCGTTATAAACAATATAAACAAATTTTAAACAATTTTATAGCGTCATCTGATTGAGTACACTCATAGAAAATACTCAAAGGGGCGAAAAATTTTTTAGGGTGATTATTTAAATAATTATCCAGCTTTCAATAAAGACGGATAAAAAAAAATAGTTAATTAACAATAGACCAGCTTTTTAAAAAATGCATTTAAAATTTTTTTTCCAACGGAACTTTCTTTCTTCAAGTGTTGAAATGACACCATAATTTTTTCAAATTTTTAAATCAATATTTAGTGCTTTAAAAAAATTATTTTATATGTGGTAGTCACTATAGAGGCGGCGTACTCACCCGGAAACAGTCGCGCGCAACCCTATTTTCAGCAACAAATTAAAGTTATAAATATTAGAGCTAGAGATTCGGAAATCAGAAGTTTTTGTTTGGAAATTTTCTCCTCTTTAAGGATCTTTTTTGTAATTCCCCCTATCTTATATAGTTTTTAAGTTATCATCAAAAACTAAAATAAGTTTTTTTCTCTTTCGTTTTTTGTTAATAACAATTACAATTTTTATTTGCAGAAAAAAATCGACATGACACATTTCTCAGAATTACAATCCGCGTCAAATGAGCCATTGCTCATATTTTTCCTACCCTTCTAACTATTTTTCGCAGAAAACTCACTTCTCGACTAGACTACATTGTTCAAGTAGTTAGCATATATAAAAACGAGTTGAGTGTATCAGTTTATCATCTGAGAATAATCAATCACCATACGTTTCTTATGGTTGGTGTCCGGTTTTCCTCAATAACTCCTTCTTGACTTCGTTTTCGATCAAGGCCAGGGACAGATGCTTCAGGCACGCTACAAAATTTAAGAGTGTCTTCTGGCCAACCTAATGACAATTCAAGCGTCTAATTTGAAGAAAGAACCTCGTGGCCTTTCTTGCTGCACTTTACGCCGACCGCTTCTCGTACTGGACAGTCTTTGCGTGGAAAATAAGATGCATTGGCATTGAACATACTTCTGGATTGCTGGAGTTTGGACAATTCACTTCAGTTATCTCCAATGAAAGAGCTTTATTGTATGAGTCTTTAAGTACGAGATTTAGGATTTTCCAAAATGCTCTCATTCAAACGTTAATTGGGAGAGTGATCGCCAAACGTTGCTGCTCATTTATAAGTGCTTTATCAGAGTACACGTAGATTATGGATCAACCGTATATTCAACAGCTAACAAGAAAATATTAAAGAAAATGGAAGTCATACAACTAACAGTACTACGCACCTAGTTGCTGGAGCATATACAGAACAAACGCAAGGAATAACATTCTGGTGGAATCTAATGAAATGCCGCTAACCATAAGAAGAAAACAACAGAGCCTACTCTATTTAACAAACATAAATCCTAACCTAGAAATATATTCAACTCAATATTTACCAATTATCCCCGAATAACCCCTCCCTTCTACGAAATAATAAATAGACTCAACCAGAAACACAACCTTAACTTACCAAGTACACTCGATCTTCAAGCCAAAATTACCCATCCGTGGTCATCACTCCTTCCTAGATGCAATCTCACCTTTCAAATTACAATAAAAATGAACAACCATCTATAACAGCTTCAGAGAAATCCTTAACCAATATAATCACCACCAACAAATGTACACAGACTGTTCCAAAGTAGAGAGCTTCAATAATATCGAGTGGCAGTCAATTTAGCTACAAATTACCGAAAGTAGGCACAAACAATTTATAATAATATCCGATTCACTCAAGCACCATAACAGCCTAAAGCACATGTTCCCAACCAACCCCCCGTCGCTCAAAATCAGAGCCCAACTATGTACAATTAAAGGTTTAAACAAAATGGTGGAATTTCTTTAGGTTCCTTCACATATTGGTATATACAGTAACAAGCGAGAAAATGCAGTAGCGAATGAGGCTGCAACGAACAACGGTTTATCTGTTGCTGAAGACGCAACATGAAAGCTTTAATCAAATTAAAATTTCCGCAAACTGGCAAAGTCTATGGTCAGAGTCACAAACAAAATTAAGAGAAATGAAAAGTAAAACGACACCTTGGACCCACCTTCCGACGACAAGAAAAGATCAAAAAATCCTGATAAGGTTATGAATCCACCTGTGAAACATGTAATGATGTAATACCCAGATTAGTGTGAAACATTTACATCTAATTGCACCGGTTACACTTATGGTGGAGTTGAGATCTAAGTGGAACTTAAGGTACACTTTCGGATTGCACCGCCGTCTAAGTGGAACTTAATTATAAGTTAAGTTAAGGCAAGAATATCTGGAGCTTATGTTCCACTTAGTATATGTCATAACCTAACTTTTCAATAATTGAATATCATTTTATGGAATTTCTTGAAGATTATATAATCGACTGTAACTATTTTGATCTCTTTGATAACTTGACTTTTCATCAAAGATATCTTTCATTTTGTACCTTCACAGTCAATGTAAATTAAATTTTGAAACAAAGAGAATTGAACTAAAATAAACAAAAAATCTGGGTTAGAGGGTGATTTTTCTTATTTTCCAACTTTTGCTGATTTATTGGAGATATTTTTATGATGTTGCCAAGTGTTTGTTAAACTTCGCTAAGAAATTGAATTGTTCAACACATTTCAAAGTAAGCTAAGGTGTATCTTAGCTTAGTTGCAATTTCAAGTAAAGTGATGCAAAGGCTGTTTTTAGTGCGGTTCTGAAAGTACGCGAAAATTAGAAACACCCATAACATACAGAACTCCTTAGAAAACACCTTAAATTACAATTTTTATTTTCAAAACCTATTCAATTATCTTATGGACATTAAAATCTACAATCAAAAATATGATGTAAAACGCTAAATATACTAAAAATGCATAATCTACAATATAAACGTATAGTCTACAATTTCAGTGTATAGTTCACAATTTTACCACTGCTAATCACCCATGAAAAGAAAAAAAACTTCTCTGTTAGAAATTTGAGTTGTATATAATTTTTAATGAATAAATCTGACGCATTTTTTTGTTTTTTGATTGGGAGTAGTGAAAGAACTTTGAACTTTAGACAAAACATCTATTTATCTATTTAAAAAAATAATAAAAATGCTTTCAAATGTTTTTTTGTTGTAATTTTTTATTATTTTTTGTTTTTTTAATTTTAAGCTGACGTCTTAATATCATATTCCTCTTTTTGCATAAAGAATGAAGATTTGCTTCGTAATATTCAAATTCAACTTAATGACCTATTTATTATATTTACATTAATTTAACGTTATTTTCATGGAATTTTAAATGAAAATTTTATATTTATAAAAATAACAATAAACAATTTAAGAATTTTCCATTGAAGTCTTAACTAGTTATTAAACAATTACAAGAGTTACGACAAAACTTTAATAGGTTTCGGTTTCGTGATGGTGAATATATTTCTTTTAAACTATCTAACAATGAACCTCTCTATATGTTACTTTATATTATAATGAAATGGCCACTTTATATTTGGAATCAAACATAATAATTAATTCTGAGAAAACGTACATAATAGCAAAGTTGTTTCAGTTTCTAGAAGCCCGAATATATCAGTTACAATTATTTTTTATAATTAGCTAATTATAATATTAGTATGTTTTCAAATAGTAATTATTTTTTTTAAGGTTTTTATATGTTTTAGACAATAAATAAAACTTATTTACAATTGAATTGCACAGGTCTGCGACAAAAAAATTGTATCAAATGTAAACAGTGATTTTTTTAGTATGTTTAGTGCTGATTATGCGAAAATTATTGAAAAAAATCAGCTACGAGGAAAAATAATGGCAGAATATTAAATACTGTCCATCTATGCATCTAAACGTTCATTCGCAATCTGTCTATGCCTTCGTTTATTCGTCCGTCTGTCCGCCTGTTCGTCCCCCTATACACGCTATCTTTTATTTGTTCATTTGTGTCATTCTTCTTTTCCGACATTAGTGGTTTTTATTCACTGTTTTATCCCCATCTCCATCCTTCTCTACCCCAATTCTCTTCCCTATCTCTCCCTCTCAGACTAGGTGTATAATGTCTACTGTTGAAAGTGGCACTCCAAATACGAAACAACTATTTTTTGCCTTTGATTTATTGTTTCATATTTTTACTAGCCTTGCTACAAACTAATTGAAAACACTCTTTTTTTTATAATTTATAATGTTCTGAAATCAAAAGTGGTTTCATTTTATATTTTTATATACCGAGGTATTTATGCAAATAAACCGCTTTTAATTTTTAAACGCATTTAGTAAACAGCCTTTTTCCATTTAATAGTCCTTTACAAAGAGGGTATTTGTAAAAAGCGTTGGATGCGTATTCGATACATCTCAAAGTGGTGAGTGTGTAGGAGAATTTTATTACTTCAAACGTAATTAATGCGATATGTCCCATGATCAATGGTTAAAAAACACGCAATGTCTTCCCTTCGTTAGAATCGTTAATGGCTTACAATTTGCTACGAGTATTATAGGAAAGTAATTTTTTTCGTCAAAAATATGATTTTATGAATTAAATATAAATGAACTAGGTTATCCATTTCCCAAATGTGGTGAAATAAGTATAGGAGAAAGAGAATCAAAATCAAAGTCTTACCACAAGAATTAAATTCATGTGGTAAGACTTTGATTTTGATTCTCTTTCTCCTATAATTAAATATAAGTTTTAGCCAACGTAATATTTATTTTCCTTTGAGAAAAACTTATTACGAATAAAATTTTCAATGGTACTTTTTTTCAGTTTGCGGCATTAATGCAATAAAAGTCGAAGTTACATACAAAATTTTGTCTTGGATTAAAAATATTTGAATTTCTTTATCTGAGCTACCCTCGTAAGATCAGAATATGTATAAGTCAACAAGCTCATTATATTTTATTTCTTGGTAAATACGAAAACGTCATTTCCTTTTAAACGATCAACAAAAAAGAAAATTGACTAATAATTCAAGATTAAGTACAAATTCAGTATATCTTTAAGATGGGAATCAACAAGCTTATCTTAATGAAGTTATCTTTACTATTTAATTTAATGAACATCTAGCTTCTATTTCATTTCATTTATGTTTACAGCTTTATTTTTATCAGCTATTTTGTTGGGATAAGTTAGTTCGCTCCGCCTTCTAAAATCGGTAATTTTGTAATTAACAATTAACGAAATACAAAAATTTAGATTAGAACAGAAGTATAATTAGAAATCTCAAAAAATAATGGAAGCGACAATATTATTATATTATCCATTGATTTTACCTATAAAGCTAATTTGATGACTAGCATCAAGCCACTATTTGGTTGTATTATATTCAAGGACAAATGAACGATTTATTACTCACTAACAAAAAATTTTAACGACAATTTAGCATTGATTGTCAATGTCAAAACTACCCCCCCCCCCACCATTTGATGATTCCTTGTTGATTATTTTAATTTTACCTTTTTTGGACGTTTCTGGAATTCCTTTTTTATTGACCGTTAGGATATCACAGTTTCGTAACTTTTGTGTAACTGAATGCGAAAAGTGTGTAAAGCATTTAAAATTACAGAAAACTCATTACAAAGATCTAAAATTTCGCTTCCACCATCTGAAAAAAAAAAACACAGTCGACGCAAAAAAAGTAGAACCAAGACAATACCCGTTACTTTATATAGAAGTACCCACTTCCCGGATGCTTTTTCTTTGAGAAAGTAGCATTTTTCCGGCCTAGTACGGGAAGTACGTACTTCCCGGATTAGGCCGGGAAGAATTACATCGTTGTTATCATTGTAAATATGTATTAGTAGATGGTTTTGATAAATGCGAAATAACGACTGACAGCTATTTGACATGAAATTAGTTGACATTTTGATTTTTGGTCGCAATTATCTCAATAAACTTATAAAATAAAGAAATATGTCTCATTGATTTGTTATTCTACACTGTTGGCGAAAAAATAGTGTAACGTAACACGTCTGAAAACAGTTTTTTTTGGACTCGCAGACTTCCAGGAGTTGCCTACTTCTCGGCCAGATTTTTCTCTACTTGTTTTGTTACGTTATTTAAAATACAAATGTAACTATAAAATCATTACATTAAGGCTTTCATAAAGAATATTCAAGTTGTGAAGTGGGTAAAAGAACGAAACAAGGTACCAACCCAAAGTGCCAATAGGAGCTAAAGAGATTTTGAAATTTTCTCAATCCGAAAATACTGTGACTCAACCTGGTTCATGTAGAAAAAAAAATATGAATCTTATCTGAACAATTATGTTTCTACGGTTGTAATAATTTACTATTTGACCACTTTCATAGCAACTGTATAAAAATTGGTATTTTGGTACCTGTTTTCAGATCATGGTTCTTATGAAAACAATTTAACTACTTTTAATGGTGTAACTTTTGTTACGTCAAATTTTAATATTTGTTTGGTAGGAAATTTTTGATTATGGTTGTAGTTAATTTAATTAAAAGTGAAAAATAGCACCTGAGAAATAAAAAATGCAGTTAAAGGCGACAATTTGCAGATTTACTGGAATGAAATTCCGAGAGGAGCTAGAAAGAAATGAATAATACCAATAACACTTCCAAAATAAAAAAAAATAATACTTCCAAAATTTAAAAAAATATTTATTTAGAGTTTCATTGAGTGGAAATAAAAAACAAAAAAATGCTTGGGATATTGTGATATCCCAAAAACAAACGAGAGGAGGGCCAGGCATTGATTATAAACAGATTGTGGTAACGCATTAGTTTTAAGCTATAATGACGTTAAAGAAGATGAAATAATTAATTAAAATGAACAATACTAGAAAAAAATTGTAAGAGATACTGCAGCAGTAGAATTTGAGACTCAAGAATTGAAAACTGAAGAAATTGTTATATTATATATGAAAAACCAAAAAAGACAAGAAAGAGGTATATAGTAAAAAGTGGAGGGCTGCAGGATGTTTTTAAGAAATATTCTTGTTCAAAAAAATTTCCCAGCAGAGTAAACATCCCTGCTTCTACCATTAATAGAATTTCTGATTCAATTTTTTCTATTGCAAAAAGGTTTATTAATAACATTCAAAATTTTGATTTTTTATCTCATTGTATTTTTGTAAATTAAATTAGATTTAGTATGATCAACCCAAATTTTAAAATAATCCGTTCATTTATTCTGAAAGTATGGAACTTGGCCCTACCCTCTGAAGCCACCGTATGCAATTATAAACCAAAGATTTTATTGTTTGCCATGTTAAATTAATGATTTGTTACTTTCCCGGTCATATCCAAGGGAAAGTATTATGAACAAGCAAAACAAATTCGAGGTATCGACAGAAATATCCACTTTGAAGTTTGTCTGTCTTTCACGATTAGTATTTGGTCCCAGTAGAAGATAGTCAAGAACGACATCGATTGTTTTTTAATGGAATAGAATAGAATAACAAAGAAGGGATTATGGGTACCAATACCTCTTCCTCCGCGACCTTTTCAGATCTATTGCGGTTGTCCTCTCGATTAAAAAACCTTATCTAGACTTGTCCTAGTTATTAGACTCCATAATCTAGTAAGTAGATCTCCTATTTAGCATTAGGCTTTTCTTCGCCCTATAGCAGAAACCTTAGCCTAGATAACCCTTCACAGTAACAAAATATTTACTGCTGTTTCCTCCTCTTCCTGACAAAACCTGCAAATGGCTTCCTCTGCCAAATCTATTGTATTCGTATGTTTTTTAAGCCAACAGTACTCTGTAAGAAAGCCTGCTATTATTCGAATAGTTATTTTGTTCTGACTTAGTAGGTACTATGTGAGTTCTGGTGATGGTCCTATGATGAACTCTTTAAAATAATCCTATTCTCCACAGTCGAGACGAGGAAGTTATGGGTTGACATAGTCGATTTTTATAAGTTTTAAGATTGTTCTTGTTTTATTTTTACTTAAGAAAATAGATTTTGTTATTATCTTTGAATATTTTTTAGAAAATAAATGGTTACCAAAATAATATTTATTATACAATTTCACATTTATTTTATAATTGTAAGTAATGCTGCAAAAGATCGGATTGAATATCTATATTTTGGGCATCATTCCATTCGTTTTTTAGTGAAAATGATTGTTTATTTAATAAATTCATATTTCTAACTGGTTTCTATTTATTGTATTTGATATCTAAGTAATTAGAAATTTAAATTTCACTTAATTTAAAGGCATACCATACATTTATTTAAATTGACGTTAACGCTTACTTATGGCCTCAATAGAAAATCTTCACCTGTTGTAATTTAAGAAGATACCTTTATCATTTATAAACAATGTAGGTGGAAAACAAACTATTCTTCACTTCGTTATCGAAGCATATTATCAAGTTACAATATTAAATAAATTTTATCTAACTGAGCGCTATATAAGTATAAATATTTATCATATTTTGTTGACGAAACTAAAATTAAGGATAACTAACTAAATTCAAGAAAAGATGATACAAGAAGCTGTAGAGTTTCTAGGAGCCTCATAAGTTACCCTGACAACACAACAGCCAACAAATACTTAGGCCGAATCTGCGTCTTTTAACAGATATTCTTACTGGTCACTTCCAGTACGGAAACATCACAACACGGGGCTGTCTGACTCTGCACAAGGTGTGAACAAGAAGACGAGATAATCGAGCACATCCCGTCAGGAAAACTGTGTCAATATAAGAGAGGCACCTCTTGGCGACGTTGTCAATTACATTAAAACGTCTGGCTGACGAGCCAAGTCCTCACTTACTAAGGAGGATGCACAATGGGAATAATGAGGTCTAAGTACTATGGGACAGCTCACTTGTGGAACAACCCATCCTCCTCACCTTACAGATACAGATACAACCAAAAAAGTGGGATGTCCAACGGACCAGAGTCCGATGGATCCGAATCATATCATCACCCTCAGGTTTTTTTCTAAACTTAAAAAACATCGTTTTTTGAGTATTTTTGCATTGTAATTTTTTTTTTCTCGATCTCGACCATAAGGTCGAATCCATCGGTGAAGAATACATAGAATTGGTCTTTTTTGTTTCTACGAGCCCAATTTGTGGGGAGCAGCTGTACCGAGTACAATACAATACCTATAGTCGAATAAAGTGGAAATTTTTTAGGGTATTTTCTGTTATGAATTTAGTTTTAATATATAAATTTATCAAAACCTTCCTTCCTTTGGTTCTTTATAGTTTATTTTCGGAAGTAATTTAGTAATGTTTGGTGTGCGCTTTTACATATCTGACAAATTTTATATTATTGTTTTCTTGTTTATACATAAAAAAACAAAATGTTTAAATTTTAGCCTGTTAATGTACGGCACTGAGAATCGTCAAGACCTTAATTCTTTCTGTTGACCGTAAAGTATTTAGCTTAGTTATTATATATCTCATTTTTAAACACAATCACAATGGTATGCAGGCCTTTTCAACTCCGACTTAAACGCTGCTCTGTGAATAATTTTCTTTTCAAAACTTCGTTATAAATCAGATAATTCAACCAATAATCAATTGGATATGGTAGCTGTTATGGACGTGCTACCCATCCTTGTTTATTGGCAGTCCCGTCCAGTGCCATAACTACCTCTATTATAAATAGTGATTTTAATTGACAGTTACTTTAGTTGTTAATTCAAACTCAAAAAATTAAAGGTTATTGCTGTAATAAATTTTAAATAATGTCCATAATTATTATGATACTCAAATTCTACAAATTCTACATTATACTGATATAAGATTCCTACAGATAGGTACATTTATTTATTTTTCTCTATCAAAGTACAAGGTCATTCGTACTTAAATTATAGTGTCATTAAAAATTGGTAAATAAAAATTAAAAAAATACAAACACTTAAAATAGGCAATAAAATCTTAAACTAAAGTTAACATAAATACTCTATTTTTATTTAACTACCTATTGGCTTAGTCCGGCACAGACCTCACACACGCACACACCTGGTTCTAGAAGCAACCATTGATTAACAAATATTTATACAATCAAGTCTGCTCGAAGACTAAGTGGAATGTCTTGTCAGATATTTGTCCTGGGTCAAATGTTTGGTTTTATTTGATTGTTTTAAAGAATGAGGTATCGACAGGCCAGTACGTATCGACTTTACTACCTGTAGGTTGATATTCCTTTAATGTAGGTCCATTGTTCTTGCGTTTATGGAATGGTATCTGGAAAATTTTTCTTGAGCATACAGCTGCTTTAATTTGTCTAAAGTTAGTTGGTGTCGTGCGAGATGCGGTCAGTCCGAGATGCGGTTAGTTTGAGATACGGTAACGTTTTTTTCTTACATGGAGTACGAGATGCGGTCACATTTCGGCACATAGGCAATTAACAACTATTGTAGTATTTTTTGAATTTATTAAAAATCTCAAATTATAAAAATATTAATATTCTCTTCCGGACTAGAAAAACTAGAGATGCTATCAGACATGCCAATAAAAAAATTATATTAATCTGACAAGATAATTCATTTTCCAATAAAATAAAGTGCCCTAAAAGGGCTTTGTTTTCGCAAAATTATATTTAAACTGTCATTTGATTTCCATTCAAGAACCAAATGATAACAAGGCGCCCAACAAGTATGAGCAATAGGCATAGATGCAATAGGAGTGAAAAGTTTATTCACAACCCACAAGTAAGTATTTTTATCGTTTGGTCGAATATTTTATTGTAAATTCTGAAATCTTAACTTCGTTTAAGCATGAGAATAAAATTAAAAGAGCTACTTTATTATTATTTATAATTATCATTTAAAAATGACAGAAAGTGGTGACGAATATATATTTTTTGATTCTTTAGACCTATTAGATGTTATTGAAGAATGCTCTCAATTAAATCCAGTTCAAACTCCAATTTCACATGTTTTTAAATCAATAATTAGCGAAGTTTCACCTAATAATAGAGAGATTTTAACCCTTTAATTATTCGCTTTTCTTCCGATATCGGTATTGTGAGCATGCGCAATGGAGGTTTGTCGTTCCTTTAACTTTAATAACGATAACCGATTCCGTTACTTACGGAATAGTTATTTTCCTAACAAGTGCGGAAAGTTATACTTTTCCGCACGCAATTGCAGTTGCCCGAACGACGTGAAGCGGAGTTCGGGCATGCAATTAAGTGGGGAAAACATACTTTTTAATCAGGGCGGAAAAGTACAACTTTCCGCACTCAAATGCGTGAGGAAAAGTATACTTTTCCGCACGCTTGTAGAAAAAATTAAAGATAGAGAGTGGTTATGTCTTAACAAAGCACCGTTGCCACACGTTTCAGATTTTCAAGCATATTAGATAATTTTGAAAAAGGATATGGCGTGTGCTGATTAAAATATTTAACTATAACTATTTAATAAAATATCTGTTTCTTCAATCTACGGAGTATTTGTTATATTTTTTCTTTATATCGTAATAATACTGTTCAATGTTCAAATATCATGTTTAATTTTTTTTTACTTATCTGACAACGCTCAAAAACGATATTAGATTCTTGAGAAAAACATAACCTAGCTACTGTTAGAGTTCTGTCAGATTTGACGTTGGCCTGCGAATAGTAGATTCTGTAACAAGGTTAGAATGAAAAATTCGACACGAGTGGAAAATTCCGAACGCGAGCGTCAGCGAGTGTGAGGAACCACGAGTTTCGAATTTTTTCATTCTAACCGAGTAACAGACTATATTTTCTCCACGATCAAAAAGTATGAATCAAAATTAAATTAAATCTGAACACAAGTTATTTGTTGACATATTTGTATTACATTGTAGTAATATTTATAGTGTTATGGTACACTTACCGAAATTAAAATCTGGTGCATTGATGTTTTTTCATAATTTGCAATTTTAGATATTATTAAATTCTATATCTACTTCACTTGATTTTTCACTCATTATTTTGTTTAAATTAAAACTTGTTTGAAAATAATTATTATCGTCGCCATTTTGTATCTGACAGTGACACTTTTGAAATCCATGGCAATCCATATTGTTTATTTCGATTACAGAAAATCCATTCTTTACCTTGATAAAGAATGAAAATACATGCAAAATACATAAGAAGCAAGTGTCTTAGAATAAATATTCAGACTCTAGAGGGTGAATGTTTACATTCTATTATTAAAAATGATTTCGGAATTCATACATTCAATAATGGTCGTGGAGAAAACATATTTTAATTGTGTATACTTTGTGGATACTTTTTAGGTATGTGAATAGTCCTGATCTCTAAGTATAGCCTGCCTTATTAAATCCGTATTACGATCTCTTCTATTGATAACATTTTCCAAAACAATCTCCATTCAATTTTAATAAACAACAAAACACCAGAAATTCTGAGGTTAGAAAAACCAAAAGAAAATAACTATCACCTGTGACTTTATGAAGTTAAAAGTTGGGGTTTAAAATGTCAATAGAGAGATTTTAAGCCCTTTAAAAAATCTCCTTATTTTGGCGCTGTTGTGGTTATTTTTGCTAACCATAACAATAAGCACGGTAATGAAATTAAGACATTTTAATCCCCAACTTTAAACTTCAGAAAGTGACAGGTGACAGCATGTGCCTGAGATTGTGATAGTGGGAATCCCAGAATTTGATCTTAATGCTACAGAGGATAAGTTTGTGAAACCATATTTCAGGTTCAAAAGGCCGAAAATATTTAGATTAGCAAGGGTTCTTCGAATTCCTAATAATATCAGGACAAGATCAAGACTATTTACATACCTACAAAGTATCCACAAAGTATACACAATTAAAATATGATTTCGCAGGCCAAAGTCAAATCTGACAGAACTTTAACAGTAATTAGGTTATGTTTTTCTCAAGAATCTAATATCACTTTTGCGCGTTGCCAGATTCTCAGTTTAAATTTTTACAATCACGACATTGCAAAAAAATTAAACATGATATTTTAACATTGAACAAAACACCAGAAATTCTGAGGTTAGAAAAACCGAAAGAAAATAACTATCACCTGTCACTTTGTGAAGTTAAAAGTTGGTTTTTAAAATGTCTTAATTTCATTGCCGTGCTTATTGTTATGGTTAGCAGAAATAACCACAACAGCGCCAAAATAAGGAGATTTTTTAAAGGGCTTAAAATCTCTCTCTTGCAAGTTCAAATTTAAAGGTTTTAAACAAAAATCGATTTTTTAATGACTCTGAGTGGTCGTCATTTCTAAACAATTCTAGAACTGTTCGGGATAATCTTGCACAACCTTTTTGATCCTCAACAAATACTGCCTTGGATTTAACTACAACTTTTCTTGAAGATTTAACAAAATCTGATGAATTAAAACTTAAATTCTCCGGAAATGATACTAAAAATCCAATAATATTTTTGGAGAGAAATAAACATTGAGAAAAGTAGCATTTTTTCCGGTCTAGTCCAGGAGCATTTAAACATTGTGAGTAATAAAATCCAAAATCATACCACAATTTAAACATTGTAAGTACTAAGGGAATCGGCACCCGTCTCTATGTTCATTGGCTGATTTGAATATTTCTTACTCCTACTGATTACAGATTAAGTACAGTGCCGCAGCCCGGAACTGAATGTCTCAACAGTGCCGAAATCGTGAGTCGAATGTTGAAAAAAATATTTATTTTATTAATAGAAGTCTTGACTATCTAAATCTAACCTGTGCATTTAAAAAAATATTTAATTTATTACAAGAAGTCTTGACTATCTAAATCTAACCGGTGTATATAAAACATAAAAATAAAATAGGAGTAAGAAATATTCAAATCAACCAATGAACATAGAGACGAGTGCCGATTTCTATAGTGCAATGTTTAAATGCAGTCCGGGAAGTATACGAATCGTCCTAGAATTTTGTCTACTCGTCCAAAATAACAGTATTTTACTGACTTGTTACGTAAATTACTATTTCGTATAGTAATCAAGTAAGAAACAATTTTTTTTTGGGAAAAACCATATGAAAGAAAAATAATAAACAGAGATATGTCATTAATCTTTAAAACAAATATAACACAATAATTTATAGAAGTTTGTTAATAGAAAAATAAGGTTGTAAAAAAGTAGAACGAATTATATACACTGAGAAAATGTAATTATTAAGAATTTAATTATAGTATGTTAAAAAACTTTAATACGTATTAGGACTCAAAAAAGTTTAGTTATGACAATAAAAATGGCTTTAATTGTAATCATTAGGGTTAGTTAGCTTAAGGTAATTAAACAAATAGAAAACAGTTACCGTTAGTAACCAAAAATTAATCACCTTATAAATCCAAATTATTGGGAGTATTAAATATTTTACTTAACATAATTAAACAAATTAAAAGTAATTAAACAAGTTGTATAGTGACTGGTGACAAATTTTATTAATTTTATGTTACAAAAGCATGGCTTCAAAATCGAATTTGAAGTATTTCTCATAGAATAGGGGCTCGGAAAATTCCTGGACCGCTTTAGAGGTAAGTTTTACAAATTAATCATACGATATTCTCTAATTATTTTTGTCTTGGATAGAATATAAATACTGTAAATTGTAAAGTCACAATAATCCAATTTGTCTGAACAAAACATAAAACGCAAAAGAAGGATGTATTCTATTTAAATATACGTATTTAAAATAAAAATTCTGTTTATCCAAGACAAAACTAGTTAGATAATATTGTAATATGATTAATTTGTAAAACTTACCTCTTAAGCGGCCTGGGAATTCCTCGAACCTCCCCCCATTCTATGAGAAATTTTTCAAAATCCATTTTTATACCACGATTTTGTAACACAAAACTAATAAAAAAAATTGTCACCAGTCACTATACACATAACCAAATACCGCGAATTATGGCTCGTAGCTATCTGTGCAATGACCGGAGATTTTATTATTTTGTTGTACCTAACACAGACAAGTCATCATCTAAGCCTCAACGATAAATGACTCCAAAATCCAACCCTTTACTTACAAATGTGCACGATGTTGCGACGATTACAGCCGATCTTGTGCGAAATACAAAATTTCCGTTAGTATTAATTAAACCTATTAATTGTAGTTAATATCATTTGCTTATGTCAGGTATCTGTTATACTTATTATAATTAAAATAATTTCAGAAAAAATATTAATTGCTCGAATTAAACTGCTAGCTTATAGTAGATATAATTCAGAAAAAGAGCTTCAGGAAACAAAATATTTTTGGAGTAATTCTAAAAATTTAATTGGGATAAGTGAGGATTTCTTAATTAAACTAGTTTACTTGCCCTATTTTTCTCGGTGTACCAATACGAAATAGGACTATTGTAAAATTTACAAAGGATTTTGAAAGTAAAAAAAATTTCAAAAGTATTTTTTTTTAAGATAGCAATTTGGGAGGAAGTTTGAAGAGAGAACATAGTATAAAGGTTGAGTAAATAACTAAAGGAATCTGTTTTGAAGAAGAAAGAGTGATACAAGATTTGAAGGTCAACCCACTCAAAATTCACAATTCAAATATTGGGGCAACGTGGGGCTCTTTAGAATTCAAGGGATATTTCAATTACGAATAGGTTCGTCCTTGCTTCGGCATGCGCACGGTCCGACTGCCCAATAGTTGTACGTTAACTTGAAAGTTTGATTATTCATCACTATGATACGGTGTGGTCTAATGGTAGCGTGTGTGCGTTACATATAGAAGTTCCTAGTTCCATTCCTGAACTTATTTCTTTTTTTTTAATACACGTGCTAGATTTAGATAGTCAAGACTTCTTTTAATAAAATAAATTAAAATACACAGGTTACAGGGACGTGCCGTCCATAGGTGCAAAGGTGTGCAAGGCACACGGGCGGCCATTAATGGGGCGGCCGCGCAAGCCTCAAAGTCAAAACAAACACGAAAATGCCGCGTATACTAAGTACATCAATCATCAACAGAAATAAAATAAAAACATCACAAAATACTAAAGATAAATCCAAGAGCATTTTATGTACCTTGTTCAGCTTATACTTTAAATTTAGTAATAAAATTATATGTTTCGGACTTTAATTTAAAACCACTCATCAACACACGGTGGTCAAATCGAATCGATGCCATAAAACCTCTGCGGTATCATATTGTTAAGATCTATGATGGCTACCAAAATTCAAAGTTTTAGTTTTTTGTATTCAATATATAGTCATTTGGTACAATAAATTATCTAAGTAAAACATTGCAAAATCCAGAAATTAATATAAAAATTAACATATAGATCATTTAAATAATTTAATAAAATATTTTTTAACTCTGAGGTCAGGTTTTGGTGAAATTCTTGTTGATATTCACGATCTAGCTGAAGATCTTGATGTCAAACCAAACTTTCCAGCTCCTCAAACTGTTCGAAAAAGGAAAAAGACAGAACAGTTTGACTGTGAACATGATTATTTTAAAGTTAATGTTTTTTCACTATATTGGATCAAATAGTATCATCTCTTAAAGAACGATTTAAAGAATCAATTGATACCTACTTATCCTAATATTTCAATTGTTCTTAGAATTTTACTTATATTTTCAGTGTCAGTTGCCTCGGAAGAAAGATCATTTGTTAAACTCAAAATTATCAAAAATTATTTAAGATCTATACAATAATTGCTATAGAAAGTGATGTTATGCGGATTCCCTAAACTTAGACGAATTGATAAGAAATTTTGCTGCAAAGAAAGCAAGAAAAGTTGATTTTATTTGAAATTTATATTTCGAATATCATATCTGTTTATTTGCTTTTATCCTTAATATTCTGTTATATAGATTTTGTTTTGTGTTTATATATTTTATTTTAAATTTGTGTTTTCATTGTAGAGCTGCGTATAAATAGGATATATGATAATAAAATTAGACCTTCTTATCTTTCCTCATAATTTTTAGATGAAAATGATAAATATTTTTTGAAATAGGGGCGCAATATTGAAATTAGCACCAAATGTCACGGCACGTCCCTGACAGGTTAGATTTAGATAGTCAGGATTTCTTTTAATAAAATAAATTAAAATACACAGGTTAATTACTTTGGCTCTCTAGACTCTTGTTTAATTTTTTCATCTTTTCCTCGATCTTTTCTTATATTTATTTCAAACTAAATCCTAACAGCCGATTGACGGACTTTTTTTATTTGACACGATATCAGTTAAGACCGGACCTATTGGGTGTTCACCGGGTCTGACTAGACGGATCTCTACACTATTTTTATAATATACTGAATTTCCATAAGCATCGATATTGGATAAATATTTTTTTCCATTACTAGTATTAGAAGATGTCATTATTTATGCTGTGTTCGAGTCGAGAAGTTAAATTTCTCGGTGTCGGCCAACTTGCGCCCGCTCATTAATTCAGCCAGTTTGCGCCCAATGTATTAAGGGTACCTGCTGGATGGCCTGTTTGCGCTCACCGTAATAATTCTTAGAAAAGTTTATTTTGCATATAAAATTATAATTAATAGAAAGATCTCGAGAAGTAAAGGTATCCAAAAACTATAAAATAAGACGGAATTAGCACCCCATGATTTTCATAACAAAAACTATTAATTAACTAAATGTTTGATAGATGACGATTAGATGTACTTTATGCGTAAAAAATAAATGTTTATTATCCTCCAATTGCACTTGCTTAGTTGCCAGATGTGATGATCGCTGGATTTTAGTTTTAGGGAATTTGGAATTTTAGTGATATCCGGTAAATAGAAGAATTTTATGACACCATTAAACTCGCCTGGCCAAAAAATACTGACCTATAATCTCGCCTGTGAATGTTAGGTATCTTCAATATTTTTTCAATATTTTTATCTAAATCTGATTTGTACAGTAAACAATTTTTGAAATTTTTTTCCCCAAATAAATAACATCGGTTTGATTTATATTATAATGATTTGTTTCAGTAACATTCTTGACTTTTGTGGAAATTATTTGTTAGTTACAATTTCTTTTATCCGGAAAAGTGTTAAAATATATAGATCCAAAAAATAAAATTTGTTTTTTCTTCTGTTTTTTCTAATTTTTCCTCTTGTTTTCTCATTGTTCTGTTTTTTTTTATATTTTTTCGGTTTTTTTTCTAATTTTCTCGTTCATTTGATTTTTTGTGACAATTTGCGATTTTTTTTGCGGGTTTTTTGCGGTTTTTTTGCGATTTTTTGTGGTATTTTTCGATTTCTTGCGTTTTTTTGAGCCCTCTTTTTCGTTTTTTTGAGCCCTCTTTTTCGTTTTTTAGCCTTTTTTTTGGTTTTTTGATTTCTTCGTTTGTTTTTTGTATTTAACAATTTTATTTTTCATTTTTCCCAATGTTTCCTAATTTCTTATCTAATTTTTTTCTGTTTTCAAAGTTTTTCGTTTTTTTTTTTATTATTATTTTCGATTTTTTCTGATTTTTTCGGTTCTTCTAATTTTTTAACGTTTTTTTATTAATTTTTTGAAGTTTTTGTTTTTTTTTCTGTTTTTTTTTTTGTTTTTTCAATTTTTTATAATCTTTCCTCATTTTTTCTCATTGTTCTGGTTTTCTATTCTATTTTGTTTTCAAATTTTTTCTTATTCCATTGATTTTTTGTGATAATTTGCGATTTTTTTGTCATTTTTTTGTGATTTTTGCGTTTTTTTGAGATTGTTTTGCGATTTTTTGTGATGTTTTCTCTGTTTTTTTTTTATTATTTTTTCGATTCTTCTAATTTTTTCTGGTTTTTTCTCATTTTTATGATTATTTGTTTTTTTTTCTTATTTTTTAAATGTTTCTGTTTTTCTATTCTTTCTTTTGCTTTCTAATTTTTCTCATTTTTTCTTATTTCTCTGATTTTTTGTGATTATTTGCGATTTTTTTGCGGGTGCTTTGCGATTATTTGTGATATTTTTCGTTTTCTTGCGTTTTTCGTGGCTTTATTTTCGTGATTTTTCGCGTTTTTTTATTCGTCTTTTTTACAATTTTTATTATTTCTCGTTTTTTCCGTAGTTTACAAATGTATTTTTTTTCCCAATAATTTCTATTTTCTTTCTCAATTTTTTTTTTTAATTTTTTTCTTTTTTTTATTATTTTTTCCTATTTTTTTCTCGATTTTTCAGATTTTATCGATTCTTATCATTCTTTATGATTTTTTGTTTTTTTTTCGGTTTTTTTAATTTTTTCAATTTTTTCTCATTGTTCTGTTTTTCCATATTTTTTTTGTTTTCTCATTTTTAACATTTTTTTTCTCATTTTTCTATTTTCTCATTTTTTCTCATTCTTATGATTTGAATGGCTATGCGATACGGATTGATTATTTATTGCGGGCGCAAATCGGTCGACCGTCATGTACCTTTAGAATTTTGGGCGCAAACCGGCTGAATTAATGAGAGGGCGCAAGGTGGTCGGGCGCAAGCTGGTCGTATCCAATTTCTCTCCTACTACAAGTAGATAATTTTTTATGACTAACTAATAGTAGATAATAAACATAATGGAAGACTAAACGTGATGTCAGACGTAGGCCATCTTAGGAAATCTTTCGAATTAATTATACGCAACTGTCATTGAGTTTGTCAAAAGCGTTTTTTTTTTAATTATAATAAAAAATTCGACAGCAAATAAGCTCTTTCTATTGAATTCCTATATTTTTAAAGTAAATTTTGGGCCTAATCAAATAAAATAGGGGTAAGTAATTCTTTATCAGATATATTTTCGTTTGAAATAGTTTAAGGTTATGTAATAAATATTTCGATATTAATTAGTGCTATTTATGCAATAATACCTATTTTAAAATTAACCTAAAAATCAATTTAATAGTGTTTCAAATTTCAAGTGTCAAATGAAACAATTCTTCATGTTTTCATCGCTACTTGAAAGTTTTAAAATTCAGAGTGCAATTAACATAATGAAATTTCAATATAATTTATTGACTATTCTCATTCAATTGTTTTCACAAACTGCTTTTCAGCCATTAAATTATTTTCAAATACATACCCAAAAAATTTCATTTTAAAATGATTTAATGTTCTAGTAGTGGAAAAAATAGTATATAAACCACGGCAGAGAAGATTTTTATCAGCCTCGCAACTTATTATCCCTCGATGCTTCGCATCTCAGGATATAATAATGCTCGGCTGAGAAAAATTACTTCTCAACCTTGGTGTATAATATACTATTAATATAATAATGATCAACTGGTACCACCGCATTGGCGCCCCCGCCCCATATCTAGGGGTACTCAGTTTTCTTAGAAGCCCAAGGAGAGTCTGTGGGAAAAATTTCAAGAATTAAGAAAATCTCTTGGTTAGTTTTTGAGATCGCGTAAACAAACAAATAAAAAAATGAACAAAATTGTATTAATATTTGGAATATTGGGCAATTGATGCTTACCTATATAATAAAATAATATTGGTCGGACATTGATATTCAATATTTTTAATACATTGAAATTCCGAACTATATAATCCATCAAAATTTGCTGTGATATCTTAAAACGCACCTGATAATTAATCAACAATACAAAATTGTAAAATCAGCATGGTTCATTTATCGCTATTACAGGGTTTTTTTTACAGTACCGCAATGTACATTATAGATATTAGCCAAAGATGGCGTCAACACTATATGTTAATTGTATAAGTCTAGGTATTAAGAGGCGCCAATATTATATGTTATCTTGCCTGAAATGGTCTTTGGACGGACTCGCTTAATATAGATAGGAAGCTGCGATTTTCACCAATCGATTCTGAATTTAATACTTAAGAGCGCGTATGTGACACTTTTTTATATATTTTTTTGTAAGTAAAAGTGATACGACTTTCAACTTTTTTTCTCCAGATAAGTTTTAAAACGAATATTTTTAGTTCCTATAGGCGAGATCTCGTCCAAAAATGAATAATTATATTTTGTGGCGTGGGACTAGTGGGTAAGATTACTAAACATTAACTGAAAAATACTAAAAAACAATTTTTACACCCAATTTATTAGAATACAAGCACATTTTCTTAGATAACTTTTTTCCATTTTTCCATTAGAGGCAGCATTGCCAACTCTATGTATTTTTGCGTAGATCTATGTACTTTAGACATTTCTCGCAAGCCAAAAGAATATTAAGCTGATCAGGCTATGAAACAATATGATTAAGAATCGATAAATGTTTGAAAAAAATTTCCTTCTGCTGGCAGTCCACGTGTTAACATCGACTAACCATACAAAATGAATATGAAACTGTATTTTTGGCCAGTTTTTGTGATCTTCTGTCTATATGCTTTATTTCATAGAAATGTTTGGTGTGTAAAATATGACGTGTAAAATAAAGCATATCATTCAGTCTCGTTCTAGTTCTTTTCATTTGTGAAACATAACCTAAAACTATTTTGGTCAATTCGAGTAAACTAGTTGTTTTATCTCGATTAATCTCGATTAATAAAAAGTACGTAAATCTACGAACTTTTCAAATGTAATTTTTATTAATTCTACGTACTTGTTTAGTCTTTACAATTTTTACGTTTTGAAGGTGATGGTTAACATTGTTCAATAAAGTCCAAGTAATAAAATAATAACATCGAACCGGCAACGTCGAACAGTCCGTTGAACTAAACATTAATGGCATCTGTGTTTAAGTAGCCGAAGTATTTTAAAAAGTTCCTGTGTCTCACATTGAGGAACCACGCATACAAATAAATCTAGCCTGGGAATTTGAAATAATATTGTATATTTTTTTATTAAATACTTGTAAAATGGATTCTTTTAAATAGAGTTCAATACGATTTATATAAATATAAAAAAATAGATGGCTAATTTTTACTTTTAGAACCCAACAAAGTAATAATAGAAGGAAAGTTTTGCAATCGTGATTTTTTTACTATACTCAAACATTAACAGATATTTATATTTTGATGATTTTTTTTTAAAATTATAACATAGTTTTATTAAAAAAAATCGGCTGTGTCACCCCAGGACTTTCCCGGCTCCACCGTAGAGAATATGTTATTTATTATTATTATTTTAATTACAAAATACTAAATTACATTGATTTATGGAACACATTTAAAATAGCGAGCTGATTTTGAATTAATATTTCAATGTTGGTAATGACATAAGCTGCGCATGCGCAAGTTATATATCATACTGCTGCAATTAGGATCTCCTAAAATCATGTGTGAAAGCTATTGGGAATTCGGGAAAAATTTTCATACAATAGTTGTAGGGAATTTTAAATGTGTATTTTTCTCGCCATCTAGCGGCGAAACTATGAGGAATTCGATAAAAGTTAAACATAGAAGTTGAAGAAAGTTTGATGCTTTACACAACTTTGCACAAGAAAATTTTGCACTAAATACATTGTTTGTCCTCGAAATCAAGAAAAACATTTTTTACGCGCCCTCTAGTGGCGCAACGATTGGAGATTTTAGAAAAAGTTTGAGACAAAAGTTATAGAGAATTTTATGCTCTAAAACTTTGTACTACAAAATTTTGCACTAAAGTATATTGTTTGTCCTCAAAATCAAGAAAAACTAGAGAAAACCTACATGCACATTTTTTACGCGCCCTCTAGTGGCGAAACTACGGGAAATTCTGGAAAAAGTTTAAAACAAAAGTTATAGAGAATTTTATTTTCTAAAACGTTGTACTACAACATTTTGCAATAAAATGTATTGTTTGTCCTCAAAATCAAGAAAAACTATATAAAACATACATGTACATTTTTTACGCGCCCTCTAGTGGCGCAACTATTGGAAATTTTGGAAAAGGCTTGAGACAAAAATTGTAGGTAATTTTATGCTCTAAAACTTTGTACTACAATATTTTGCACTAAAATGTATTGTTTGTCCTTAAAATTTAAATAAAGCAAAAAATTGTTACATGTATATTTAACCAATGTCGGTCTTGAGGACCCTCCACAGTAGCAATTTAAACTAAAAACTAATGGTCAAACGGTTCGGTAGTTATCGTGGAAGATTACACACAGACACACAGACAGACAGACAGACCAAACGCTGTAAATGGTCTCAATCTTCTTGGGGGACCTCAAAATGGATATTTCCATCGATATCTCGATTTTTTTTTGCTAGTTCACCTTACTTTCCCTTTGAAGGGTCCGGGAAAGTAAAATTGATACAAGGCGACGTTTCGTATTTAGAGGATCATCCTCAACTTGAATTTTTCAGATACTGATCTGGATTTTTTAAATATTTATTACAATCTTGATCCAACTTTGATTACTTTGATTACTAATGAAGCTTCATTTTTATTATTTATTAGTTTTTCAATTATTTTTTTTTCTCTCAACAAACAAGAAAGTCATAAAATTTTACAAACAAGTATATATTTTCTTTTTGTATGATAAAGAATAAAAGTTAATAATTTAACAAAATTCAAAAATTGGTACTTACCACCAATCGGCATCCGTGTGCTGAAGAAAAAGCGTCCATAGAGCGACGGAAGCAACGAACCCGGCGCCGCGACGCTGCATGCCGCGGCTTTCACCACCAGAGACGGACGCACTCTCTTTTTACTCACTTAACTTACAACTTGCTCGCACTCGAACTAGCTTGGAACTGACCGCGAGTGCACTTGGAACGCATCAAAACACAAGAGGCGAGGGCGGACGCTTGAACGGCATCGCGGCGTCTCATTGGACGCGTCGAATATCCGTCACGCCTTTTAGACCATGCACGGAGCACTAGTATATACAACTTCATAAAGGTACAAGATCAATTAGCTTTTGGAAATGTGTATTATATTGAAGAGAAAATCTATAATACAGTGGAAAAATTTAGTATAATTTTAAAGTGTAGTAAAGAAGTTAAAAATAATAATATTAATAAATTGGTAAAAAATATTATAAAGATACAATTTACAAGTTTTTGCGAGTTATAAACTTTAAGAAATTCTATTATAATAATCAAGTTGAAAGTTGATCTTTTAGATAGTTTAATTTTGCATCTAAATTAGGCAAATAGTCCTTCATTCGGTATAACAAGAATTGTCGGGTCACAATCCTTTCCTAACCCACCCTGTGTATCTAAAACAAACGTTCACTATGTAAAAAGTAGCTAACAAAAATGCATGCATTTTATTGCTAAAAAAAATGAATTCGTTTATTATTTAAAAAAAATGTTGTTAATTAGTTGATCATAACCCGGTAGATCGAGCAGGGATATTGTTCACAGGTTCGTACTCTCTTCATGGAACTCGTTTTTATGAATATTTTTATTATTTGGATATTATATAGGTATAAGCGGTAGTGCTCTGATTCGGGACTTCGGCCCATTAAGCGTACACTTTTTTTGCTAAGTTGTTTTGAGCGGTACTGGCGAAACTTACATTAAGGGGAATATTATACATGATGTGTGTGGAAAAAGTTCTAAAAATTTGAACTGGAAAAAGATTTCCATTGCAAAACACTTTGGTTTGGATGGTGAGTACCGGAAGGGCCTGTTCGATCCTGCTCAGATTCAATAGAAAATCGATTGGAGCTTTCGTTTGAGAGTTATAGTGTTTACATTCAGACCTCGAGAAAAGTAGTGATAAAAAGTGGTGTAAGAAAAATTTTTAGCCATCACGAAATTAATACTGATGCTTTTGGGTCTCAGTAATTTATGAATAGAAATCGTAAATGGTTCATTCATTAATGTTCTATTAAAGCACTACTCACCTGTTTCAATCAATCTTGTTTTGAAGTTAAATGACAAACTCTGAATAAATAATAAATATATAAAAAGAATATTTTGATGGTAAATTAAAACAAAAAAATTAACATAAAAATTTATCTTATATTAAAAAATAAATTGGTCAAGTGCGTGTCGGGCTTCGCATATTCGCATATTTAAATACTACTCGGGATAATTTTCAAAAAATCGTGTACTCGAAAAAAATTTCCGGTAATAATTCAAGCTCTAGGGAGATTACTAGTGAAAATTTCTTTCTCGTCTCCCCTTCAATTATAGGGGTTTTTGGTGGTTTTTTCCAATTTTCACTTGGAGTGACTGAAAATTTTCCGCTGTTCCAACGTTCGATCCAAGAAGCTTTTTCTTCTGGACCATTGAAACAGGACAGCTTACGCCGACAACACCAAGATCCTACTAAATGAAGCTAAGTTTCTTTATTGAGGAAAAAAGGAAAAAATAAATATATCTGAATAGATTTATCTATAAAATAAACAAATATAACGTTTCATTTGAGTTTAATTTCCTTAACCACAAAAAAAGAAAGGGCGGATTTTGAAATATATCGCAGTTTTTTTTGTCAATTGTTTCTAATCACACCAAAAAATCAACTGACTGGCGTCCAAAATTTTTATATGTAATATTTTACTTCTGATATATTTTTAATTCTATTCGTGGAACGAACCCGTAATATATTTTGAGCGTAATCACTTCAATTATCTTTTACCTTTTTATCGTTTCACAAATTTGGCAATCCCAACGTGGGGCACGAATTTCTTTTTTTTATGGAATATTTGTAAAGATTCTCCTTTTTGTTTAAAATTTTTAGATTTTTTTCTTTTCGACTTATATTTACTAAATTTAAAATTTTTTACATTTCATTTGAAATGTACGATACAGAATGACCCGGAGCCAAGTGAAATAAGGGTTCTGGTCCGGTTCGGGTTCTACATAATTTGAAAAATTTCGGTTCCGTCCGGTTTAGGTTCTGTAAAAATTATTTCGGTCTGGTTCGGTCCGGTCCAGTTTTTTCGGCCCAAAGAATTTTTCGACAAAACAACTTTGTTTTGAAAAATTTCAGATAGTCTTCTCATTCCATTGCAGATTGTGCAATTATTCATTGAATCAAAATGATTAGCCACGGTTTAAAAAAATGAACTTAAAATATACACTGAAAAAAATAATGAGCCTGATATTAATCACTTCTAATGATTGGCCACATATTCATTACTATAATGTATTATTCATTAGTACAATGCCAAAAATTAATTAAAAATAATGAATTTCAGTGACTGGTCAATCAATGATTTGGTTGATGTAACGAACTCTAGACTATTGTGATAATGTGTTTTTCGCCTACCTTATATAAAAATGAATCATATCAACCCTAGAAATACGGATGAAAGTAATGTTTATCTTCCCTAGGGATGCTAAACTCATATCATCACGATTTTTTAATTTTTCACTATATATAGACACCTTTAACTGTCACTCACTTACTTTGACATTTCACATAAATTTTCATTAAACGTCAGTATAAATTAAAATACCAATACATTCTGATTGTAAATAATTGTGATTGTGTGAACTAGTGAAAATGAATAGTAATTCAGAGAGTGATGAAATATTTACGAATACTCCACCAGACCTACAAGAAGAAGCTAGCAATGTTTCTCTAAATTTGTTACCTACAAAGTCAAGACATCCGGTACGAAAAGCACTATTTATTATATTTCCCTGTTTTTTGTTTTCTTTTTTTGGTAGGCGAAAAACAGATGTGTGTCACACAAGCAGAAAAGGCTTTAGCAGCGGATTGCTAAAGCCCATTTTCTGTCCTTGTCCTACTATTATATCATTAAACTTATGAGAAAAGTCATCTATATTATGAAATTTACATCAGAACAATGTAAAAATTACATTAAATTGATGACTACATAGTGATCAATACTGGGTATCCTAGATCAATACGATGCATTGTGATAATACCTATTTTAATAAAGCTATGCTCAGTAAACATTACACCAACGTGTAAGCCATATATAGGTTGATCCATTATAGTTTCATTCTCAATGCTTGAAAACATTGACCAATGGATAAGAATACCAAATTCATTATAAAAATACACTGCGTTCATTGCCTAATGTATTAGTTTATTGTGTCAATATGTATTAGTTTATTGTGTCAATGTCTGAGAGCATCGAGACAATGCTAAAAGAATCATCCGGTTGATGAAAGTTCATTATAACAATATACTTTATCTATTTCCGAATGTATTTGGTCATTCTGTTAATGTCTGAGAACGTCGAGACGATGCTAAAAGAATCATCGTTTTATAAATTTTTCACTTCGACTCATAAATATATGCCAATTTGACTCCTATTTCGTCTTACGAATGTCTAACGCCCAGACGAAGACAATGTTTTTATTGTGTTTAAGTCGATTTTTGTGGTGGTGTTTGTTTAGAAAGTTGTAAGGTTAGTACAATATCTGTATTATTTTTATTTTGTGAGCTTTTTATATCGATGACGTATTCAAAGGTGGGTTAAGGTATTATTTTTATTGCAGGCTGTGACAAAACTTGTAGCTATAATCTGGATCTAAACTAGAAACCGAAATATTCAGACTCTGGTAAATTTAATTTCAATATATTATTAAAATTATAATATATTTTATTTCTAGATTATGGACTAGACCAAGAAGAACGAAAATGGTGATAGTCTTCTTAAGAAAGGTGAAAATTCACCATCAGAAACTCGCAGGAATCTTTCTTATACCTTGCAAAAGTGCCACAAGACATAGACAACATCCATTCAACCCTATTTTTAAAATCGGAAGACATCACAAAAATTTCAAAAGTGTATACATACTTTGATGGAATTAAATATAAAGTTTTCAATTTCTGCAAAAAGTTGATATTTATTTGAAAATAATTTATGTTTTTAATTTACCTAAGTTTACTTTCCTCATAGCTTATGTGAATATTTGAAAAATCATTAATAAACTTTTTCAGATCATATCAATATCACATCTTTTTACCTTTCGCCCTTCAGATAAGAGAGGTACCTATAGTAATCATGCTAAAAATTGGGTAGTGAGTTTTCAATGGATAAACACGTTTCGGGGTCCCTAGAATACGATTTTGATATTTTCGCGATGATGTCTGTGTGTGTGTGTGTGTGTTAGTGTGTAGTAACGATAACTCAAAAACTTCTGAATGAAAAAAATTGAAATTTTGCATACAGGATTATGATACCCTAGATTAGATCTGATTAGATTTTGGTGCCAATCGGACAACCAGAAGTGGCAGTTGCTATGAGTGATAACGTCATTACTATACAAAAGGGCAATAAAGTTTTATACATTTATTTTGTATACACTACAGTTTTTATTTTCGTATTATTAAAGTTTTCCAAACTTTTGCCATTGTTGCCAGATTTACAAAAAAATAATTTTTTTTCATACTTTTTTGTGTCAACCTGTAAATTGTTGATTCAAAAATGGCGAGAGGTCATGTGCTGGCCACATTAGATTTTTTTTAGATGTTTTTGGTATATCTACTAGTTTCGGCATTGCACCATGGCACGCACCAAGGGTCTGGTAAATTAGAAAATTTAGAAATATTTGATATATGATGAAATATGGTTCGAGGAATTGACAGTACATAGAATTTTATTTGAAAAACTAAAGTTAGTACCATTTCGGAAAACTAAAAGATCCTGTTTACCAAAAAACCTTGAAATTAAAAGTCAAGTATAGCATACTTTTACATTAATGTTTGTTGTTATCATATTAATGTCTATTAATTAATGCAGTGGGTTGATCGAGCAATGTTTAGAAAGTCATTATGTGCATGGCTAAAAAATAATGTCCAGGTGATTAAATCAATAAACAAGTGATTAAATCAATGTCCTGGATTCATCAATATAATGACTCCCGTTGATTGGTCGATGTACAGGAAACATTAATACCGGGTGTCCCACTTAACTTTTCGGGGTTTTGATCGCTTATTACTCAAATAGCTTTAGGAATAGAAACATGCGGTTTTCGCCAGTTTTATTGAAATCTTTTTTTCTCAATAATGGGATATTTTATCGTAATGCCGGTTTGACCGGAAATTAACACGGTGATTTTTAGGGATAGGGCAACTTTGTTATTTTAACTAGAACACCCTGTATATTTTTAGCCTAACACAAAGCTCAATATTTAAGCTTTCTAAACATATATAGTTTGTGCTACTTTTTTCGTAAATTATAGCTTAAAATTTAAGTTAAACAACTTTAAGCATTTTGTTATAAATTTATTATAAATGTCAATAAAATCAACAATTTTGAACGTAAAGACATTTAACAAAAAAAGTTGTTATAACAAATTTTCAAAATGGTGTCCTTGGACGTTTATACACATTCGCCATCTTTTAATTAAGTTTCGATAACTAGCTATTAACATCTCTCTAGGAATACTTTCAATCACATTTATTATGTTGGTCTTTAATTCCTCCAAGGTTGTAGGGGGTGGGTTGTAACAGCGATCTTTGATGTAACCCCAAAAGAAAAAATCCGGTACTGTTAAATCAGGTGATCGCGGTGCCCACCCCACTGGACCTCCTCTTCCAATCCACCTTTCACCAAATGTTTCGTTTCAAAGTTCTCTAGTGATCATTGCATAGCGTGGACTTGCACCATCCTGCTGAAAGTAACATGTTTGTAATAAGTTATCTTACTGAAGTTGCGGAAAAAAGTACAGTTGTAGCATATCTACATAATTTACTGCGTTAACGATAGGTTTTTTAAAGAAAAATGGGCCATAAATTTTTGTAGAACTCATGGCACACCATACAGTTACTTTGGGTGAATCTATTACATATTCAGTAGTTCTGTGAGGGTTCTCTGAACCCCAAATGCGACAGTTGTGTCTATTTACTTGACCATTTAGGTGGAAGGTAGCCTTGTCAGACATAATAAGAAGATTTCTGTAATTAATTCTTGTAAATAATCTTAAAACTTGGCGACAAAAATTAATGCGCAGGGCATGGTCATTCTCTTTTAATTCTTGCACCAAGTGAAATTTGTAAGCCTTTAATTTTAAATGTTTTTTTTAAAATCCTATGAAGTATGCTCCTAGAAAGGCCCGTAGTGCTAACCATTTTTCTAACTGATGTTGTGGAATTTACTTCTACAGCTTCTTTGAACTTGAATAACACTATTTAATAAATTGTCTTGGTTACGCTCTCTTTTTTGATGAGCAAATGTGCCTGTTTCCCATAACTGACGGTACCAACTTCTTATTGCATTATCACTAGGTGGTTATTTATTAAACATTCTTCGAAATCTCCTTTGTGTCACCACAATTGACTTCATTTCTGCAAAAATTATTATTTTTCAGATAAAAGTGAACATTTCTCAAAGAGAAATAAGAAAGCTAATTGTGTTAAACTGACAGTTCGAGTGAAATAATTATTTGTTGTCACTAAGCAAAGCCTACTTAAAAAATATATTAATCTGTAGTAGGTTGCAAATTATTGTAGAATACCTTCCAGGAATTGTCAAGGGTAGGCGGCATACAGGGTTGGAACTAGGTGAACGTGATTCTATCAATTTCACAAACACAAAAATAGATTTTTACATGATAACAATGTGAAATAAAGTAATTAATAAAACAAAACATGAAAATAGATTTTTCTATTTTTGTTGCAAAATCAAATAAAATAATTAATAAAATAAAATACGAACATATATTTTTAATTTTTGTACTTAACATTACAACATGAAATAAAGTAATAAAAAGCATGAAAATAGAATTTTAATTTTGTACTTAGAAAATAAAATAACTAATAATTTGATTTTGGAGTAGTACACGAATATCTTACTTTCCCGGTCCTATCAATGGGAAAGCCTAGTGAACGAGAAAAAAAATTCCAGATGTGATTCTAATAATTTTACAGATTTTATAGATTTTTAATTTCTTTTTGTTGTAAAATCAAATAAAATAAAACACGAAAATAAATTTTTATTTTTATACTTACAACTTACTTTTGTACAACAAGAAATAAAGTAATAAAAAACATAAAAATGACTGTTACAAAATTTGGGTTTTTCCTTCTACCATAATTTGGGGCACATCCGAATTCTGCCACAAATGAAAATTATACCTGAATTTTACGAACTAAGGGATTAGTGAAGAGTCCGAACTCTGCCAGGTCCATTAAGTTTAATCCGTATTAAGGATTTAATTATTTCATACCTAAAGAGTTTTCAGAAGTAATAAATAATTTATATTAGTAATTTTTAATATATATATTAATGTGTAAGTATTTTGATGGACGGAACATTCAAATTTTGTACAAAATTTTTTACCAAATGTTTACGATTCACAGTTTTAAAAATGGTTATTATGTACCGGTTGTTTTTTGTTTACTGCCTGATAAATCAAGTGAAACATATTACAATGTATTCCTCCTTTTAAGTAATAAGTGCAAAGCATTTGGTTTACATTTTAAACCAATAGAGATTGTGGTAGACTTTGAATTAAGCATTCACAACGCAATATATAAATATTTTGGGAGAGAGCTTATTCTTTTGGGTTGCAAATTTCATCTCTGCCAAGCATGGTTTCGGAAAATCCAAGAATATAACTTTGTTCCGGAATATAAAGAGGAAAACTCTGTGATTGGTAGGTAATTAAAACTTAATTTTGGTTGTGGATTTTTTTAATAAGGAATTGCACTATTTGCTACCAAATGATAAAAAAATAATTAAATTCCGCAATTATTTAAAACAAACATATATCAACAATGTATCAATATTCCAACCAAAAATTTGGGCAAATAGTGCTGATTTTTTTTAAGAGGACTACTAACCCATGTGAAAGTTTTCATTCGCATTTCAATAGCTCATTTTATAAAGTACACCACAATATAATGCATTTTACACGTGTATTATAAGATTTCCAAGTAGAGACTTATTCAAAAATGCGGTCAGCTAACAATAATCAGAAAAAAACTAAAAAAATGTCCAAGCGAAAGTCAATACCATACAAGAAAATATTGAAAAATATAAAAATAAATCTATTTCGCTGTTTATGTTTGTTCAAATAATGTCATTTAAAAATCTTCCCAATGTATAATTTTATTTTACCTACAACGCTTTTATTATTTGTAATTTTAAATTAATTGTGTATTGTAATTTTGTATTCTTGTAGTTTTTTACTAATTTTGTATTGTTTTTTTTTTGTAATATGTATATAAAATAAATTCGAATAATTTCTTATGTTGTTTTTATATATTATTGCATATTTTTATATCTAAGTATCACAAATAGTAAACAATATCATCAATTTCTTGGATACCTACATTGATAATCATATCGGACAGACCCCCTAATGATTTAGGAACCTAATCTCTAAATCTGTAATCCGTGGCAGAGTTCGAACAACAATTTTTCGTTACCTGAAGTATATGGCAGAATTCGGAAACTCCGATAATTTGACCTGATCCTTAAATAATTTTATTAATAACAAACTACCCTAATTATTTTCTTGAAATGCTTGTCCCACCCTAAATATTTTTTTAATAATCTTGAAAAAAAAAATAATTAAAATTAAAAAAATCAATCAAAATTAAAAACATCATGATTTTTATAAAGCCTGCTAAAAGTTTAAGCCACCTTTAATTACATTATGAATGTGTGGAGTTTCGACATTTTAAATAAATAAAACAAATCCAGGTCGTTAAGAATGGTCAGTTCTACCCTGTTAACGCTTGCCCTTTCAACTGTGCAATGCATTAAAAGAGTACATCTTTAAAAATAAGGCCATTTAAATTTAAGACTAAATTAAGTACTACATAAGGATTACAATCGTTTACTCAAATTCGAACATCTGTCGATAACTAGGACTGTTTTCGCTGTAATAAAATTTGGGTATTTCCTTTCTACTATAATTTGCTCCGCTGGTTATCGAAATTTAATTAAAAGATGGCGAATGTGTATAAACGTCCAAGGACACCATTTTGAAAATTTGTTATAACAACTTTTTTTGTTAAATGTCTTTACGTTCAAAATTGTTGATTTTATTGACATTTATAATAAATTTATAACAAAATGCTTAAAGTTGTTTAACTTAAATTTTAAGCCATAATTTACGAAAAAAGTAGCACACACTATATATGTTTAGAAAGCTTAAATATTGAGCTTTGTGTTAGGCTAAAAATATACAGGGTGTTCTAGTTAAAATAACAAAGTTGCCTTATCCCTAAAAATCACCGTGTTAATTTCCGGTCAAACCTGCATTACGATAAAATATCCCACTATTGAGAAAAAAACTTCTATAGATTTCAATAAAACTGGCGAAAACCGCATGTTTCTATTCCTAAAACTATTTGAGTAATAAGCGATCAAAACCCCGAAAAGTTAAGTGGGACACCCGGTATCATGATTGATATTTATGTACTCATAGGATTGTATTGATGAAAATGATGATTGACTCATACACAATTGACATTGGTAGAATGTATTTCGTTTTGAAATCCAGGTGATGAAATGAATGTCTCTCAGTGGTTGATATAGTCACTCGAACATCAGGTAATCATTAATAATACATTTAATCAATGAAAATTAATGTCCAAATACATTATCGCGAAGATGTTTTTTATTATATTTACGTAGGTTTTTTTTCTGTGTATAGGAATTCCATAACTTTTAATTTTATTTATCCACAATAACCTTATAATTGAAGTTTTATCTACACTTATGAACCTTATCCACTAGTTTAATAATGAAATTATTTTATTCCA
The DNA here is from genome assembly GCA_963243735.1 of Neocrepidodera transversa. NCBI lineage: Eukaryota > Metazoa > Arthropoda > Insecta > Coleoptera > Chrysomelidae > Neocrepidodera > Neocrepidodera transversa. Next base: position 10,032,051 of record OY725347.1, read on the forward strand.
CTGGTGGAATAATAAAAATAGCAACCATTCAATACCTCCCGATATTTTGGCGATTCTGATTCTAAATGAAGGTAATTGTGGATAAAACGTTGTACTGCACGCGCTTTTGATACATTTTATTCATTTAAGAAAACAATACAATAAATAAAACTATTATTTCAAATAATTTCACGTGAAATTATAAACGATAAATATTTAGCTCACATTGATATATTTATTTTATACTTTCAAAAATTAAATTCGTCAAGACAAGAACTTAGAAACAACCGGTATTTTTTAAAGGGTTCGGGTTCGGTACCTAAAATAATTTTGAAGGAATTAACACTGTTACGCATATGCATTACAATTTCCCTGGGGGTTTCATTAAATATGATATAAAATTGCCACCCCAAAATCAAGCTCCTGGATCCGTGCCTGAATGAGATATAAATTTGGCAGAGATGTTGGACTCAAGAATTGGAAATTTTTTTCAATATTTCATACTATACCAAAAATTCCTGTTTCACCGGAAACGACCCCAACTTGAGAATTTAAAATAGAACACCCTGAATATTTTCATTTTTTTTTTTGATTCCAGGGACGATTCTGAGTACGATTATACTATATAGTTTTGAGACAAAACATTTTGGTACATTTTATTTTTGAGAATTTTTATTCTTGCATCTAAAGTGCGTTGGATCTACTTCAAGCAATCTGATGGACATGAATGATGATTAAAAAAATTATAGACAGTTTTTTCATAACAATCCTGATACAAAATATAAATAAATAGCAGAAGAGTAGTTTGTTGACCCCAACTCATTATATATTAAAATATGCTTAATTTGTGTTACTTTTGTTAAATTCTGCAAATATTGCCAATTTTATATTCCATATATTACCTAAAAGCCTGAAAAAGTAGCATATAAAAAGACTAAAAGAGATATCAGAATAGAAAAGTTTTAAGTGACATTTGAATTTAACAAGTAATCTTATGGCGTAATATTTAAATCACAGTTTAACATTTTATCTCTTCTTTGTCAGGATCCTTTAAAATATCAATTCTAAGAACACGCAAAGTTCAAAAACGCCGCCCCGCCTGAATGTATGTATGTTTGGCCCTTCGAACATAAGAGTGTGAAGTTTCAAAAGTGCCAAACTATTTCCGTCTTTGCCGGTGCTTTTGAAATTCTTCTTTATTTGAATAACGTAAAAATGCTTTATTTGCCTAAGCTAAGATGTTTACACTAAAACCATGAGCAGCGCGGCGCCCTGCGTATTTTCCGATTTTGTTACTTTATCAGTGGCGTATCTCAATGTAAATAATAAAAAATCGTTATAGCTGCCTTAATTTCATTTGTCTAGAACAGTGGTTCTCAATTTAAATAAAAATTAAAAAATATATAAATTTAGTTATTAGAATTTTTATAGTGTTCTCTTCTGTCCACGGTTATTTAAATTTTTATCTTGAAATTTAGCTTCTTATTTTATCTCTTCTTTATTTTTTTTATTCTAAAAATTGACTATTTTGTGTGTTTACAATATCTCAATCCCCTCTTAGTTATTTTTCTTCAAATTTTATAAAAAAATGTATTAATAAATCTTCCTTTTATTGGTTATAAATTTTATTATTTTTTTTAGTTAATTCCATCTTTACATTCAATAAACCTTTTTTTATAATCTACTATCATGACTTTTCAAAAACATGACTTTTTTTTGTTTTTTTTTAAACAACCTCCTACTTGATTAATTTCAACTATCATTTTTTTTAATTTTCCCAAAAATAACTAATAATAATAATGAGATGAGATTTCTTACTATTCCTCAATTGTTGATTTAGAATACTTTATACAATAAATTCTTTAAAATATCAAACTTTTTTACCAATAGTAAACATTCGAAACTTATAAAAATTATTTCATTACAATATATTTGAATACTCCCTCTTCTCTCATAACTTCCCTTGGCCCCAAAGCACATTGTAAAGAAGAATCAGTTGAAAGTTCAATTAAATTTTCTTGTTCAGAAACTGTTAACCTTTCGTCTTGTTGAAAAAATATGTCATTCGAGGATTTTTTTATTGGAGAATAGTATCATTTTACCTATTATATTTTTGAAAGTAAGTAATCATTTAAAAATCAATAAATACCAAATTATTTAAAATTGTTAAAACTGTAATAGTTTAACGAAAAAGCCCTAAAAATTTTTCTTTTTCTTAAATTAAAAAAGCTGTAACTACTTAGTAATCAATAAATCCCTATATATTTAGAATTAAATCCAATAGGTTATCCATATCTCGAATATTTTCAATAATTGAAATAAAATACAAAGTCTTGTACAGGGTGTCCGAAATTGGTGTGTTTTACAGGGTATCTCGTAAACTAGAAGAGATATAAAAAAAGCAGTTAAGATGTTATGACTTCTTTTTTTGTTAAAGTAACGATAGCCTAATTAAATCTTTAGTAGCTCCCTGCATTTGGAAGATACAGGGCGATTATTGGAAAATGTCGAAAATTGCAAGGTTCTATAACTTCTAAATTAAGAAAAATATAAAATAACTTTATAAAAACTTTTGATAGATATAATATTGAACAGTTGAGTGGCGCACATGAATTTTTTTTAGGGGTCTCACTAAGGAAATATAATGCAAACTTATATTTTTTTAAATGGAACACCCTGTATATTTCGAGGGTTTTTGTTTCGTTTTTTAATTCTCATTCGCCTGATATGACATATTATATATTTATTTTCAGTGGTTGGAGCTACAGTGCAAATAAACCATTTATCAATGTTATCAGGTGAAAGGCCCTTAAAAATTGAACACTCAGTAGCGAAATTTAACATTTTATTATAAGGATAGTAAAAATTAGATCAGCAAGAAAAAGGTGCCAATTATTATTACAACAAAATGGAGGGCATTTTTAATATTTAATGTAATTTTCAAATTCCACTAAAATTAGTTAGAGGTAGATTATAGTTATTACAAGTTTTATTGTTATTTCATAAGTTTAATTTTTTTAATCTCTTTTTTTATTAATTATAATTTTGATAAATAAAATTTTCACACATCAGTATCCTTATAATGAAATGTTAAATGTCGTTACGGAGTGTTCAATTTTTTAAGGATCTTTCACCTGATAACATTGATATATGGTTTATTTGCACTGTAGCTCCAACCACAGAAAATAAATATGTAATATGTCATATTAGGTGAATGAGGAATTAAAAACGAAACAAAAAACGTCACTTGTCTGATTGAGGCCCTCGCCTGTAGTTCGGCCACTCAATGTTCAAGTTCGTGATTAAATGACGCAGTTTAAACCAAAGTACAAAATACTTCCTTTTTACAATTCATTCACCGTTATTCAAAATGAAGCGAACAAATTTACTAGTGTCTATTGTGTGTCTAATGTTCAATAGAAGAGAAATGTCATTCGTGTCAAAAAGTGATTCCAAACAAAACTCTGTCAAATTTAAAGCTTGTCAGATATTGGTAGAAGATTGTGTTTATCGTGTTATATATAAAATATTTCTTTGATTTTATAATTATATTAAAGGCTGTGTTAAAGGTATTAAAAATGGTAGCCTAATTTAACTTATATATTTAGTTATTAACTAATAAGCAAAGCATCAACAGAGAACGTAACCTCAAATTATTTATTTTTGATAAGAATGACATTTGTGACAACCAATGTTGCCAACAAAAATATCAGGTTTTACCCACATTCGCAGCTGAAAATACCCGATATGACCCGCTTTAAGCACTTGTTTGTGTTGTTTTGTGTTATACTCTGTTTTATACATTAATACACTGAAGAATAACCCAGTTACCAATTTAAGTTTTCTTAGTAATACCCGACGGAGGCGCAGGGGAGACAACCTCTGACAAACACTTCAAATTGTAAGTGGGTAAAATGCGGGTATTTTGAAATTCCACGCGTGTAAAATCGGGAATTTTGGCTCAAAGTTGGTGTTATTTTGTTGATTTGTCATTGGCAACACTGATCACATCACGTATTAATATTCCAAGTTCCAAACATTGCATCAAATACCCGATTTTCACCCGAAATTTGTTAGTAAACTTTTATTTTTCCATCTATAAAACGTTTGAAATGAAAACTACAAAGAACAATGAACAGTAATAAGCTTTATTATTGATATATTTATCTTCTATATATACAATATTTAATCTAAACCCATTTTTGTTTAAATTCTTGAATATAATTTCTTAAAAAAAACAGATCTCCACTAGAATTAAAAGAAATGGAACAGGCAGTGTTTAACATCTTTTGTTCATTAATTTTGATTAAAAAATTTTAAAAATAAATAATAAAAATCGTAATTTAACAATTAACAAAAAATCTTTAGTCCTGTAGACAAAATACTAATATTAAAGTCTAGAACTAGGGTACAAATTGATGCAAATTTTAAATAATAATTTCATATTTTAATACAACTTATTATTATGTGTCCGATCTACCAGGCTAAAATCCTGTAATAAAAGAACAAAATTTTGTGGAAATACTAATTAATTATATTTGGCTACAAAAATAAGCTTTTCTGATATATTTCTACTTATTAAACTTTTTCAACAACTGATTATGGCTGATTGATACAAAGATATTTTATAATGACAAATGACAAGTTGACAGTTGACAATTAATAAATACTTAGAAAAACAGTTGTAGAAAAAATATTGTTTGTAATTCGTGCTCCCGGTGACTTTTTCTATAACCTCATTCTTCTATGAGCACAAAATTATTCAGTACTATCCTCTTCATCGATAATAACCTCCCTATCACCTTGAGATGCTTTTCTCCTAGTTAATGCTCCTTTAATATTCATTGTTCGATGAGTGGATCCCCATTTTTCTTTAACGGCTTCCGATGACGTCATCAGAATTGAGTACGATGAATTTCCTTCACCTTCTTTACTATTGTGAATACCGTATAGAAAATATATTAGCATACCTACAAATAATAATTACAGAATTTATTGTTAAATATCAAATATTTTATTCGCTGTGACTACCCGTAAGGAAAGCCAGACGAATATTATTCGCAAGGCAAGCCAGACGAATATTATTTTATTAAAAGAAGTCTAAATCTAGCCTGTATATTTAAAAAATATATATAAAAAAATATTTATTTTATTCGAACCAGAAACTTATATGTGTAAAACATGCACGGTTCCATTGTACTACACTCCTCACGTTGAAAAATAATTAAACTTTCAAGCTTAACGTACAATAACTATAACACGAGTGACGTCATTTCCTTTCAAATAATCTTCGTCTGGCTTAGCTTACCAGTAGCCACAGCGTATTTTATTTGATTATGACGTAAGGACAACCGGTATTTTTTTGGACTTACCTAAGATCATCCATACAAAAAATCTCAACCAAGTTAAAACGTTCAAATGTACCATAAACTCGATGTTGCACAAAATACTTATAGCCGGTAGTAGAGGAACCATAGGAACTTCAAATTTCAAACCAGGAATATTTTGATGATGAGCCGTTATTACTATTAAACCTTAAAAGTAAAAAGAACAAATGTTACTTAAGACATATAACTTAAATATCACAGTTTTGCCAAATCACAAACAAACAAAAATTTAAAATAGGAATGACATTTAAGGGGGCGTTGGTTAGAGCCATTGACATATACTTATGGACGTGCATTATCCGTATACCCTTGTAAAGAGTAAGGAAGATGGCGTATACTTTCGGTCTCGGTCTAAGATCCTAAATATACGATACTGTTTTGAGAGAGATGGGGATTGACCGAAATATCGGTTCATCTCTTTCTCTCTATGTAGCACAATTCTCACCGCTGGGCATGTTTTCTATTATAGGTTGAAATTTTACATTAAAATTTGACAAACAATATTATAGTGAATATAATAGTTTTCTAATCCTCTTGCTGAACATGTGTCCGGATCTTGAAGGCACGTGCACGGGGCCGAAGCCATTTTCAGTGAGGTACCTTTTACCGTGGACAGGTTGGTTAGGGCATGGTGGGTTCGATTCTCATGAATATCAAGTGGAATTAAAGTCAGATATAAGACTTTGGGCAAGTGCAAAAAGGTATTTGTGCTAGGCTGGTAATTCAGGCCGGATGAGATCGGATATCTAGTGGAACTGATAGGGGTTGGTGGTACAATGAACGATTTTAGTAAGTAAGATTTTTGGGATTTTTAATATACCGACACTTATGTCCGGTTTCTCCAGTGGAACTTAATATAAATATTATGAAATATCGACTTAAAAGTACTATGAGCTTAAATCAAAATTCTGTTGCACCACGTTAAAAATTGGAAATATTAGCCAAGATCAAAATTAAGTTCGATAAACTTGGCAACGCTGGCACCATTCAATCGTAAGCTCCAAATTTCTTTTTGTAACATTTTCCACCCTGACTAGTTTTCGGTGGTAATTTGAATGAATGTATTTGATTGGATGCTAAAAGATAGTGGGATTATGTGTGTGTGTGTGTGTGTGTGTATTACCACTTTACATTTGTCATCCTTGTTTGCAATTTGCACATTACTCATTGTCAATCAACACAGCAAATAAAATGATATTTAATATGGAAGGTGATAAAAAAAGAGTAAATTATAAATTACACCAAACCTGGCAAAAAACCTTTTGTCACATAAAGTCTCAAAATAATTGTTGCGATTATAAATGTGACGAGGAATTTGTATCGCATTATCATCCACTACATTTACAATGTCTACAGCATCTACATCTTCAATTTCAAACATATTGGTATAAAAAAAACGGTAAAAATGTAGCTGTGATTATTATAGACACGAATTTTATATGAAAGATGACACACAAACGTCAAATTTTCGTCTTAAGTCGAAAAAATCGGTGACTGGAATTAAAAGTCGGCGTTAATGTCCGGTTTCTCCAGTGAAACTTAATATCAATATTGAACTTAAGTCGATATTAGAATAAAATAATGTTGCACCACTATATTTTAAGTCGAAAATGGCTTAACGCCGACTTTAAATTCCAGTCACCGATTTTTTCGACTTAAGACGAAAATTTGACGTTTGTGTGTCATCTTTCATATAAAATTCGTGTCTATAAATAATCACAGCTACATTTTTACCGTTTTTTTTAAATCAACATGTTTGAAATTGAGGATGTAGATGCTGTAGACATTGTAAATGTAGTGGATGATAATGCGATACAAATTCCTCGTCACATTTATAATCGCAACAATTATTTTGAGACTTTATGTGAGAAAAGGTTTTTTGCCAGGTTTGGTATAATTTATAATTTACTCTTTTTTTATCACCTTCCATATTAAATATTATTTTATTTGTTGTGTTGATTGACAATGAGTAATGTGCAAATTGCAAACAAGGATGACAAATGTCTAGTGGTAATACACACACATCATCCCACTATCTTTTAGCATCCAATCAAATACATTCATTCAAATTACCACCGAAAACTAGTCAGGGTGGAAAATGTTACAAAAAGAAATTTTGAGCTTACGATTAAATGGTGCCAGCGTTGCCAAGTTTATCGAACTTAATTTTGATCTTGGCTAATATTTACAATTTTTAACGTGGTGCAACAGAATTTTGATTTAAGCTCATAGTACTTTTAAGTCGATATTTCATAATATTTATATTAAGTTCCACTGGAGAAACCGGACATAAGCCATTTTCGACTTAAAATACAGTGGTGCAACATTATTTTATTCTAATATCGACTTAAGTTCAATATTGATATTAAGTTTCACTGGAGAAACCGGACATTAATCTTAATCATATGGATTTGGTCACAGAAGATAAACTAATACAGAAGCGAAGGTCCCTGATGTAACGGTGGTTAAAATTTGAGTGACAGTTGAAGTTTCTGCCGCTTAATACACTGGGAAAACTGATCAAAATTTGTAAATTCGTCTATCTAGACATAAGAATTTTAAACATTTTCCCCAGTGTATTAAGCGGCATAAACTTCAACTGGCACTCAAATTTTGGTCATCGCTACATCAAAAGGGCCGACAGGAACCTTCTCTTCTGTATTAGTTTACCTTCTGTGATTTGGTTACAAAACAAAGCCAACCCCAAATACACTTCCTTTTTTTAAAAATGATGATTTTTTTAAAATACGTGACGTATTTACTAATCTGGGGTTTTTATTCGGTGATTTAACGTATGTTGGTACAAGGTACTATCATTAGCTTGAATGTTTACGAAACCAACCATTTGTCTACACGATTTTGTAGCGTCGCGTCGTTTGTTCATCTTTCTTACCATTTCAGGAATAATAAAAACTGTAAATAATGTAGGAAGTATAAAAAAATTAAGTCCAAAATAAAACATAAAATGCACAATGCAGTGGAGAAAACACAAACTAAAAAACAAAAAACAGAGTTTCCTCCACAAAAAAAAAATAAAAAAAAAACTAGCCCACTCCACAAAAATATATCTTTTTCAGAAATCATGATAAATAACTACAGTTCATTGTTTGAATTTATACCAATTAATTCTAATAATGTGTTTTAAGTTTTAGGTGGACTTTACATAGAAGACAATACATGACACTGACAAAGCACACACAAAGCGACAGGACAAACAGACGATGTAAAAGGGATCGATGCTTCGGTCGTCCCTAAGACAAAATCAAAGGACAAACCAGGCATCCGCCAATGCCTAATGGGGTGGAATACGGCGTAGCCAAGGACTAGAGACGATAATGACGACCAGAGGACTTAGGTCCTTAAATGCAACCCTGTAATATGCTCACAATAGCATGTCGGGGGGAGAACCTGTTGGTGGGAGGCTTTGGGATCAAGTGCCGATTAGGTACAATATCCTCTTGGCCTGGGATCATTATTTGCATGTGTATGTAACGAGAGAAATGAGACAACTGACAACAAATGAGAGAATCGATGATATATGACATGTCAGATACTAGAAAAATCGATTAAACTCGAATATAATATCTATGTATCTGTTGTGATTTCACATTTTTTTCAGATTAATACAACTCCATCTCTGATTTCGGACCTTTAAACCATTATCGATTTTCTGGTTTCTGAACTTTATTACGTATTAATTCCAATAGGCTTAATTTTATTTACCTCCCCTTCCCTCTGCGCGCGCACATATTTTAATTTAACAATTACTTCTTGTAACCAACCATAATTTAAGTGCTCGTTCTTTTTAATAAATTATTTGGCTTGATAATGGCTTTCATGCCGAAACTAGTTACCGTCCCCTCCTACTTCTAAACTTAGATGAAATTATATGTTGTGGTACTAGATTTTGTGTTTTATTACCTTTTTGCGTATTATTAATAATTATTGCAGTTTATCAATGACAAATCGAATGATTTTAATGAGTGATTGAGTAGACACTTCTTATCGATGAAGTATGTGACGTAGGTAAATATAGATTCTGGTATGACGTCAAGAAGCACGCGTAATTTAAATAAGAGGATGATTTTAGTTTTAAGGGTTGTCTTAAAAAAATGACAAAGTGGTACAAACAATACCTTTCGACCTTATATATTCAAATACCAATTTCAAAAAATGCTAAAAAAATGCTATACACACTTGCTAGTCGGTAGATCACCTGAATGACAAAGGCATAGTATTGGGTTTAGGGTTTAGGGTGATTGAGGTCCCGTCCAGATCAGCCCGGTAGCAGAAAAGAGACGTTAAAATTAATAGCAAGCAAGAATAGGGGCATGGAAAGTAATTAATTTAGTTTAGAAGATAAGGCTAACTAAAACTAAGAAAACGCGATCAGTTAAATCAATTGATCTAAAACTATTACAATTTAAACACCATTTTAACGTTTAAAACATTAAACTCTGGTTTTCCTATTCAAGGCAGGTACATCACGAACCAGCCATGATGAAATATTTGGTATTAGAGCATACAAGTGCTTTACCTTGTCTATTTGATTCCATTCGGTTTGTCATGTCCTATTAAGTATGCGGTCCAACTCCGTACTAACGTTGCGCAAATACCTAAAGTTACCGATGTTGAATTTAACACCCATAAAGAAATAGCGCCCAACACATTTAAGTTCTCCAAATGAATAAACAATCTTGTGGTGAAGATACAAAGGCGTAACTTTGTTAGAATACAAACTGATTAGCATTGGGTAGAAGAATAAGCTTCTAATACAGTTCGAAGACAGATCGCTTGTAGATAACGAAGGGTTCTCTGATGAACGACACGCCGAATTATAAATCCCCAAATTTCGATGCCATATCACAAAATAGGTATAATGACCTTCATATAGGTTTGATGAAGAGCAGAGTAGAATAGGTCAATGCGACCCCAATTTCGTCTCAGGGATCGCCTAAGGAGCTGAAAGATCTTCTTACATTTATCAATTATATAGTGTTCCGAAAATGTCAACTTGTGGTCCAGGATAATCCCAAGACATTTAATATGTGAAACGTACGAAACTGTACGCCGATCATATCTAATAACCGGATTACGGTAAAAGGAGAGCCGAGAGAAAACTACATATTTAGGGTCAATTGTATAAAATTTTGGTTACCTAGCAGTCATCTAACCTAATAGTAATTATATGGTCAGCCTAACCATACGATCATAGTGAAATGACTTGTTGAAGTTCCGGTCAAAGGTATATGTTAACTAACTTAGCGGTTTTTATTCTGCACATGTTTTCCAAATTGACAGCAGAATTTACAGAAGTAAAAATTACATTTTCTCTAATTCAAACAATTCATCTTTAGAGGAATTCGTTACTTACTTTTCGTTTAAGTAACTGTTAAGATTTATAATTAAGTGTTAAGATTTACTGTTGTTAATAAATATGAAGACCAATAGATCAGCTAATTTTAGTCAGAAGGAAACCAATAGTTTAATATGTATTTTGGAAAAATTTAACGAAATTGTAGAAAGTAAAGAAAGTGATACCGATTGTAGACCGCCTCTGTCTAAAGCCGAATTGTTAAGGGTGAAAAAGCAACCTATCAGAATGAATTTGTGCCAGGGTTTTTAAGAATGGTGACCAATTTGCCGATTTTCCAGTTCTTCGGGAACACTCTATACTTAATGCATTAAATTATTTCGTCAATAAAAAAATTGCTCTAAAATCTTAAGTTTTATTATTTTGCAGTAATGAAACTCAAAGTCGAGTACCACAAAATTTTATTAGATGATAAATGGAGGTTGGTAACTAGTTTCGGCAAACTGCCATCATCAGGCCAAAGGTTAAATTATAATGTATTAAATATGCTTATTGAAAATTGTAACTGTAGATTTAGAAGTTAAATATATTTATTAAGAAAGAAGCATAAAAGTGCTGCGGTAGATATGGGGGAAAAATTATAAAAAGAGGGAAGGCTGTGGTACAGTAAAAAGAGGTAACGTAGGGGTAATAAGGGGCTGAAAACATGTCCTACCCTTATTGGATTTGTTGTACTTGCAACAGCTATTAGCTTTTTGCAATTTATTTTTAATTTTAATCTGTTGTCATGATTTTAAATATTTCTGGTGGGGTATTGCTTTGACGAAGGTTCTTATGATGGCTTTATTTGCCGAAAGCGCTTAGCCGAATTTTTAATAAATTATTTATTTTACACACTGACGTACTCGTTTTCACTCTTCACATTATAATTTAACCTTTGCCTTGATGATGGCAGTTTGCCGAAACTAGTTGCCAACTTCTCTTCATCATCTTTAATAAAAGTTTGTGGTACTCGACTTTGAATTTTATTACTGCATCAGCGGACCACATTTGTTGATTTTATTATTTTCGTTACTTACTTGCCCCCATAATAAATAAGAAAAACACCGCCAAAATAATGATCCACCAAATTCCATTTGTGATATCCTTCGTTGAAACTTGAAGCAAGACACAGAAGGCACAACTGAATATCGTATAAATAAAAACTGCCCCTGTAACAACAGAACCAGGCTCGCAATTACCAAAAACCGGACCCAACCAACTGTACTGAACTCTAAGCGTGCCTGTTAAATTGATAATTTCTGATACTGGAGTCGGAGTCATGTCTGAAGCTGTACTTGATATTTCCGAACTTGGAGTTGGTACACCAGGTTTGGTTACTGTTGTTTCAAAACTTGGTCGATATCTAAAACCAAATAACCAAATATAGACATCTTTAAAATCAGTACAAAATATTTACCTTAATATAATGACAGATGCGCTAACAATGGTATAAGCTAATAGTGTACCAATTGACATAAACTCTACCAATTTTTCTAGGTCAAAAATTAAAGCGATAATTGCGGAAAAAAGTCCAGAAATTGCTAAATTAATTAGTGGCAGTTGCGTTTTCGAGTTTACTCTTCCTAAGAAGCTAAAAAGGAGTCCATCTTGTGCCATGGCATACATGCACCTAAAAAAAATACTTTTAACAACATTGGGTCTTCTGAGATAAGCTACATTCGTTTTGTTTCCCACTTAAAACGACAAAAAAATCAATGTCATATTAATAGAGTATTTTACTAGGAAATTTTTTAAAAACCTATATTTTTTTTCTAGAAAATGTACAGAATTTTCATTAATTTTATAACCTACATAATCTCTCTATGTAGCATATTGGTTTTTAATTTTTACAAAAATTGCAAAATCGTGTTTCATTGGAACAGATAATTGACTTTTTATTTGATGAAGGTTAGATTTTCCCATTTTACTATCCCTTACCTAGGCAGCGAAAATAGAGATCCAAATAAGGTAGTAGTCATCCCGCAAATAGCTCCAAAAGATACAGCATACTTAACCCAATTGATTCCAACATGACTAAATGCTTCAGGAAGTGCTGCGTTAGGATCAATTTTGTAATAGGGTACCATAAGAGTAAGAGCAGCTACCACTAAAACGTAGCTCAATGTAACGATCCCCATAGAGAGCATAGTAGCAAAAGGAATCGAAAAAGAAGGATTTTTAGCTTCTTCTCCGGAAGTAGCAATACTGTCAAAACCTACAAATGCGTAGAAACAAGTTGCAGCCCCTGCTATTACTCCACTATAACCATATGGTAAAAAACCACCTAAAATAGTAATATATAATATTTTCAAGAATAAAAAATATTTGAATTTTTCTTACCTACAGCTTCACCCCAATTATTTGGGTCAGCATAATAAAATCCAACAACAACAACTAATCCCATAACAGCCAAATTTACTAAAGTGAGAATACTGTTAACTATGGTAGAACCTTTAACTCCAATAGCAAGTAAAAGTGCATACACTAAGCATACTGTAAAAGCTAGAAAGTCAGGGTATTTGCTTAATAATTGTTCGTGCATTTCACCAGTTATCGACATTGTCGTTGTGCTAATGACGTTTCCAAAAAGAGAGTCTACATAGCCACTCCAGGCTCTAGCTATGGATGCAGCACCTGGAAAGACAATTAAAAGTAGATTGCACTAACTAGTGTCATATTTTTAACTTACCAATCATGTGCTCTAAAAGAATATTCCACCCAATGACAAAAGCCCAAAATTCACCAATACTAAAGTAAGTATAAATATAGGCAGAACCGGCTTTAGGCACTCTCGTACCAAACTCAGCGTAACAAACGGCTGACATAAGGCAAGCCAATCCTGCTAATAAAAATGATAAAACTATTCCAGGACCGGCTATATCTTTGGTAACTGTACCCGTTAAGACGTAAATACCTGCTCCAACCATGTGTCCAACTCCTGACAAAAAGTAAACGGAGTTTCATTAATAATTGTCCATACTTTAACTGGAGAATCCTTTTACCCTAAATATAACGATTGAAATTAAAATTTAAGCAGTGTCGTACATAATATAGGGAGCTATAGAGTTCCATATTATTGGTGTACGCCCCTGGTAAAAGTAAGTTAACATTTTTTTTTGCAATTTCAAAATGAAAAATAATCATTATTTCGGTTCGGAGAATATTTTAGGTTAAATCATTATTTTGGGTCCAGGATTCTTCAGGACAATTATTAATCAAACATCCTGTATAGATTAGGATTACCTAGTAAAGTTATATCAAAAGTGTTCAGACAACGATTAAGCGGAGTCTCCATGACGTCCGAGGGCAATTGCTTGGTTCTATTCATTTTTGTGCATATTCCAGACATTACGTGCTTCAAGATAATTTTTCTTGAACTAGGCATTTTGGAAATTTCAGCAAAATCTATAAACAAAAATAAATATTTTGGTTATTATTAAATTAAATATTTTGTCAGTAATTAAAAGGGCAAAAATCAAGATATTTGAAAACAGCTGTAAAATCATTCAGGAAATTGGAAAAATGTAAGTGAAATTTTACAGGGACACTTTAAAAAGGGACAAACAAGAAAGATTATTTTTAATTCATGTAAACTTAGTAATAATAAAATAAAATAGAAGATTTAACAATGATCTTTATTAAATAATAAACAAGATTAAATATATAGTTGGTTTTATGAAGAAAATACTAAAAATTTATTATTTTTCTTTAAATACTCACCAAAAAATATCACAGTATTTTTACGTAAACTTTATTATATGAAGAAAAAAATTAATATTGTGCGGTGAGTCATACAATATGGTCAAATTTTTATAGGGTTTTTCAAAGATAGAAATTGTCAAAGGTGTGAGGAAGGCGCCTGTCTCCGGAAAATCGATAGAAAAGCGATGACAGCCGCAGCACGTGGCGAAAACCCTTGGAATTTAGACAACACAATATACATGTACTCAAATTTTTCTTTTTTTATAAGTCTTGGAAATCAGTTTTTAAAAATTATCTATTTGATAACGTATTATGTATAGCATATCAATAAAAAGAGAAATTTACAATATTTTCAAAAGTATAAGTATATATACTCGAGTGAAATTTTTAATTATATTACATTGTTCTGTGAGTTTCTTTTCTCTTTGGCGGTTTTATTTTTGACAAAATGAGCCTATAATTGGAGATGAGATGAGATGAAATGTGACTATTAAATTAGTTATTCTCGAAGGATTACATGGTTTTTGTAACATAATGATGAAACTTGATTTTATATTAAAAACAATGGTTGTATTTTTAAAGAGCTTTTCCTAATTCATTTATTTGTATCAAGCATTTATTATTACATTTTAAACAGGTACATATTTGTATCAAATCTATTTGATCAAACAACTATACAGGTTTCACTTTTTTTAATTTGGTTTACTTGCACTAAACGTGGCAGATCTGTTTAGTCACTGAACCTTTTAACACAATAAGATACACTACCAGTGAATTAAAACTGATCTCTTAACTTTTGGAATGAAGATACCCGTGGAGTTCTTATTTCCGGATATTTTTAATGGCAGATTCTACTAATTAAGGATTTCTGTCAGCTTCGCCAAGATAGTAGACCATATACATTAATTCTTCCCTAGTGAAATTCATTATTAACAATGTGTCAAATTTTACGACAGCGGCCTACTCTCGATTTCTTTTCTTTATTTTTTTCGAAAAAAACCATCATTTCTTATTTTGCTTAAAATTTTACAAAGTATACCATATATCGGTAAAACGCTCTTAAAAAATGCCATGCAATGATGCAATAAAATATAGAGTGTTCCATTTGAAAAAGTCAAGTTATTCTCATTTGTAATTGGTCATTTCCAAAAAAATGTAGCATAAGTGATGGAATATTGACTCCGAGTTCGCCTACATTTTAAAAGATGACTGGAAAAAAGTTGGTTAAGTTATCTTGAATGGTTATGAAGTTATTAGGTTTGGTCAGCGCGAGACCTGTTAAAAGCTGTTCGAAACCTGATAAAAGCTGTTCGAGACGATGTGGTTCAGAACCGGCAGTGTCCTTGAGTGTACCAAAAAATAACAGAAGGGACCGTAGCGATTTCCCATGTTAATTTCAATAAGAAGTATGCCAGAACTGTCATTGCTATTCTACTTTTGAGAACTGTTCGAGAGCTGTTCGAGACCTATTAAAAGCTGTTCGAGACCTGTTCGAGACGATAGGTTTGTTTGCGTTAAATCAAATTACGACTTCGAACTGTTCTGCGCATGCGCATTTCCAATTAAGCGTTTGTGTTTGAACAAAATTGTTTCAGACTATCCGAGTCTAGTGTTTGTGTTTAGAGTTGTTACTGTCACGAATAGTTTTAAACAGTTTTAATTAGTTTCTTCTCTACTAAAGAACAAGCAAGGATTATTTTATTCGCGCATGCGTGTTTGGTCGTTGTGTGTTTCTGTAGTTTCTTGTGTATTGTTTTTTCAGATAATTTTCCTTTGTAGCGTTATTATAGTGGTACATTTTTAACTGTATAAAAATGGAGTCTCGACTTCTAGAAGTTCTTAGTCTTCTGGAGAGTATAAGAAATATTCCTAAATGTAGTAAAGTTCAGATGGAAAATCCTAAAAATGAATATTTTCTGTTAACTCTGTGTACGAATGCCAATTTTATTACCTATTTTAGGTCAGTTTGTTCACAAAAAATTTAATCTTTGAATAACATCTTACATTTATTTTGCTAGAATTTGCTTTTAAGAATGTGCTAATAAATAATTCTTTTTGGGGTACCCCGAAATGTGATTTGTTTCTTGGAGGAAAAATTCTTGTAAATTTATCTGAATAAAAAAATAGGTGACCCATTTCATTTTGCGAATATTCCATTTTTCTTATTTTGTTAATTATGAAGAAGATGTCTAATAAAAAAGAAGAATTTAATAAAATTCTGTTTGAGTTTTAAACGCTGTTATAGTTCATCTTGAACAGTCCTAGATTTTATTTATTGCGCATCTAGTTCTGCACATATTCTAAACAGTTTTTAATTTTTTAACGCAAACAAACCTGATGTGGAAAACACCCCGCAGTGTCCTTGACTGTGACAAAAATTAACAGAAGAGCCTTAGCGATTTCTCATGTTAATTTCCATAAGAAGTGGGCCAGAACTTTCATTGCTATTCTACTCCTATCGTTTAAAAAACAATCAAGTCGATAGCTTTGATAGAAAAAAGTTATGAAGCATGCAAGCACCCCTGGGTCACCATGTTTATATTACATTTAAAATTCCAACTTCTATTCAAAATTTTACTGTCAGACAATTCTTTATTTATCTTACATTATGTTTTCTCTCAGTTTTCTTCTTCAAACAAATTAAAGAAATTTATTCTCTCTATTTGACATGTCTGCTCAGAATCAATGAATATTATTGTAGAACTTTTGACAATTATCTATTTAACATTTCTGCTTGACTCTACAGTAAACATCAGCTGCTGGTTTCAAATAGTTAAAACACAGCTTTTCCACTAGTTTCCACTTTTCATTAATATCGTTTCTCTGGACAGTTTGACAGTCTATCAGAAGTTGATTTCTCTAATTATGAAATTTTGTATTGGAAAAATATTCATATTTTTCTGGATTCGAATTTATCATTTTCATACCCTTTTTTGTCAGGAAAGTTTATGCTATTAAAATCTGTACAACGTGGGGCCAATTTTTTTCATCCATACGTAAAACGTTTGCTTTTTGGAAGATTTCTGTAAAATAGATGGAAATTTAATAATAATTTCATTAATTACCGATGGGTTTTTCATATGCCCAGTATTGAAAAGTTTCACGGTAGTTCAACAACATTAGATAAAGGTTAAGTATGTTTCAAATTTTTCTTCTTTTCGAGGAGTACCTCGCTGAAATTCAAAATTCATGCCTTTAATGTAATTTTCAAAATTTCTAGGATTTTTTTCACTTTTTAAGGTGTAATAGGAGTCGGTTTTACTGTATTCTTGGCTCTTCCTTCCAAACACTTTTGAAGTCGTATTATATTCCCTTATCATCACATATATGAAAGTTTTGGTCGAACTTATGAATTGGCTTAAAATATAATAAACAGACTGGATTAGTCAAGAAAAGGGTACATCAATGCGTGTATATAATTGAAGCAATTTTTAAAAAAAATTGTTTTTAATTAAATTCGGCTGAGCGCTTTCGCTCCAACGACCATAATCAGAGCCTTCGTCAAAAGGGGGATACCTCCCATAAAAGACAAATAATAATGAAGACAATAATGCAACACTACAATATACAATGTAAATTGGGTAAAATGGGTTTAGTGTTTATAAATAACCGAGCAATAACGGCTCTTCAGAATTAAAATAATTCGTATCATTATTTAAAACAAGTTTGTTAAAGAATATCGTCACCACTAAAAAAAAATACACTATTTTATCACGCTACGTACGTTTCGCTAACTATAGTAGCACCATCAGTAGTTGATGAGTAGTTTTGGTTGGTGGTGACGATATTCTTCAACATTGTTGAAATCCAAAGGTTCCAACCCTAATAGCACAACTTTATTCATAAGGCATCCATTGGACAACTGCAAAAGGACTTGGTAGTTGTCCATTGGACATCCGCTTTTAGTCCGTCGGATACCTTATGGACATCCATTGGACTGTACACTTTCCACGAAAATGGACGTCCATCTGGCAACGCAAAGCGGATATCCATTGGATATCCATAAACACCTATACCGATATCCAGTGGACATCCATTGGATATACATTGGACATCCAGTGGAACATTGGACATCCAGTGGATATCCAATGGACATCCATAGATATCTATACCGACATCCATTGGATGTCCACTTGGGGTTGGCTACAGGGTGTTTCAGAATAAAGTACCATAAACTGGGGGACATGTAGTTCTTAATTATTAAAAAAGCTCAAAATTTTTCTCTAAATCCATTTTAGAATGGAAACTCGGTAACCGGGAAAATGATTAGCTTTTTTAAATAATCAATGACATGTTTCCCAGTTAAATACTTTATTCTGTAACACGATATGAAATTTTTTTATATAAAAAATTGAAATATTAATGAAATAAACTTTATTGAAATAGTAAGTTGCCACAAAAATACATTTTATATAATAAAATCAATTAACACTATAAAACCACTATTGAAATAATAGCACCAACAGTGCATGAACATGAAACCAACTTCAATGTCCACTAAAAAAATTTCCACAACCAAAAGTACCACAGGTCTGCAAATAACTACCAAATGTGGTGACGAAATGGATCAAAATGACCGCCAACTTAAACCTCGTTGAATGAAAGAAGCGCCAAGTTTTTAAAGATAAAAATCACGATGAATAGATATCATAAAAGTTTACTATTTACAATTTACAAAATGATCAACTAACATCCAAGATCCAAGCACCGTGCATCTAACGATCTAACCAACAATATTGTTCTCATTTTTTAGTATTTTTTGGCCTCTACCGTAGGGACTATCATTAATATTTGACATTTCATATTCTTCTCTTTGTGTTACGAAGAAAATTATTAACACGATAATAAGAAACGGACAACGTATGGACTACCACTTTATGTCCATGGACATGCTGGACATAAAATGGACAAGAATCGGATAGTCCATGGACATCATGTGCTATTAGGGGAATTCCCAATTCAAGTTAAAACAAGTTTAGATGTTAACTTAAAACATCTTTGTCTTTCACCAAAGAAGAATAGAGAATATAATAAAAAGTAACAAGAACAATGAAAAAAAGGAAAGGTCTTTGTTATAAAGGCCATCATTGGACAATCATAAAAATAGCGATCAAGAAATCAAAAAGTAAAAATAGTTATTTATGCAACAAGTGTGTAAAGTGCCTTTTTTCACTCATGTGATTGTCGCATTGGCAAGATAAGGAACATAAGAATATTGCAAAAAATGTGTTACACATCTAAAAAAGTTATTTCGAAAATTTTATTTTACTTTACGCACTAGTGAAAAAAAGTTAAACTTTACGCACTTCTTAGCGTGCTCAAAGTAAGTACTTTACGCACGGTAGTAGAAAAAAGAAACTTTTTTATTTAATCTTTTATTTACAACACACTATGGTACACGTACATTGATATATTTATTCTAATTATTGGATTACATATAGCCATTAAAAAGTATGCTTTAATGTTTAATATTGATATGGATTTCCATCGGAGTCTTGTCTTGAGTATCCAGCATTAGTTTGAGGACTATGATGTGATGAATTCATGAGTTTTATATAGCTAGGATGCTGCCGTTCTGGTACACCACCAATCATAACTTTGTGTGCCTAAAAAACCAAATAACCTTACTAAATAAAGAGTTGATGAACCGGCAACATTGTTAAACTTTTTATTGTTCACAACGTTGTTATAAAGTCTGTTCATGTGGAAAACACAAACTAATTATAACCAATCTTAAATGAATCTCTGTCATTTGGTCATCCCGCACTTCGTCACTCAATATTTAGTAACCTAGACATTTCGTCACTCAATAATTTATAACCCCGTAACTCATTATCGTAAAAAAACAAATTTGATTTTCCAATGCAAACCGACACTATACTTAACTGATTCTATAAATAAGAAAAAATAAATTACGAATTTAAATAAAGAACAAAAGTGATTTTATATAACGAAATAGTGACGAATTGCGAGGTGACTAAATTTTGGGTGACGAATTGCGGGGTGACCAATCGCGGGATAACTATCTTAAATGAGATTTGATAGTAGTTACCCTATTATATTTAAATGGAATTTTTTTCTTTTTTCTGATAGGCTCATCCTTGAATTCTCTAGCAGCTTGTTGTTCTCTGTCAGGTGTCAAATCGCGCGTATTACGCAACCGTCGCCAAGTTTCTACGCCTAATGATTCAGGTTGTTTGTAGATCTCTCTGATGGTAGGCCATAACTCGTCAGTTTGGTTAAAACCAGATGTTAGGACGAAATCTAGCTGGTCACATGGAATTAAGTCACTGAAAAGTAAAAAAATATGTAAGAAATACCACCAGTGCATTTTTACTCACGTATTCTTATGAGTTCCAATAATTTAACGCTGCAGTCAACGTGTTTATATAAATAAATAAAACGTTTCTTACCTGTGTGGTTTAAAACCTGCAAATCGTCTAGCGCTGGCCAATGTTTGGTGAGCATGTAATCTAACAGGAACAGTCAAATCTTCGCATTTTAATTCTTTGGTGATATATTCTTCGGGGATGATGTTCTTGACAAATTTGCCCTCTGCGTTTAAGAAGGGTACACAACATTTATTTCTGATGCGTGTCGCCATCGCAAATCGTTACACCCTAACGATGGGTTAAAACTGTGCTACATTAAAGCCATTTGGGGCCATACGTTTACGTGACAGTGTCCCATGGAATGTCAGTGTGATGTTAGGTTGTAATTTTTGATGGTAATAGTAAAGACAGGGGTGGGTTTAAGGAAAGTTAAATACCAAAAAATATATATTTAACAAGGGATAAAAAAAGGTAAAAAATATAACAGTTAAATCAAAAACTGATTCGTTCTTTATCTCTCACCTTGCAAATGAGCTACATCAAATATAATTTTTCCAGCTCTTGTTATATTGTTAATTTCAGTCATATAGTAAGAGCTAAAAGTAAAACTAGAACAAAATAATTTTTTTTAATTGGCTTATATAGTATGGGGAACCACAGAATCCATTATGGTGTGTGCTATCTTAGATACTTATAAACAGTACAGGTCCAATGTGTGACCCTTGTGGTAGCCCCGATGATAATTTTATATTTCCTGGAAACCGAGCCATAAATTCTGATGTGTTGGTGACCATTTTTAAAGTACAACTAATCCAAGAAAGTAACATGTATTTAACAAGTATTTGAAATAACATCAAGTAGCATTTTTTAAGGATTATTCAAGGATTGTTTAAGGGATTATTCATACATTTTTTTAATGAAATTTTAAATGGATTTTACGAGTCTTGTTAAAGATTTTTTCGAGTACTTAAGAATTTCAAGTATTTTTCAAAATATTTTTAAGTAATATTTTAAATATTTTTCAAGGATATTTCAATAATTTTACATAATTTTTTCAAAAACTTTTGAATGATTTTCGACTACCTCTTAAGATTTTTTTAATTACTCAAGAATATATTTTTCTAAAAATTTAGGAGTTTTTAAGGATTGTTTAAGGATTAATCATATATTTTTTTAAAGAAATTGTAAGTGGTTTTTACGAGTAATGACTTGTTAAGGATTTTTTCAAGTACTTAAGAATTTAAAAGATGTTTCAAAATAATTTTAAGTACTATTTCAAATATTTTTCAAGGATATTTCAAGGATTTTACATAATTTTTTCAAAAACTTTTGAAGGATTTTTCGAGTACCTCTTAAGAATTTTTTATTTACTCAAGGATATATTTTTAAAAAAATTTAGAAGTTTTTAAGGATTGTTTAAGGATTATTCATACATTTTTTTAAAGAAATTTTAAGTGGTTTTTACGAGCAAAGACTTTTTAAGGATTTTTTCAAGTACTTAATATTTTTAAGTAATATTTCAAATATTTTTCAAGGATATTTCAAGGATTTTACATAATTTTTTCAAAAACTTTTGAAGGATTTTTCGAGTACCTCTTAAGAATTTTTTATTTACTCAAGGATATATTTTTAAAAAAAATTAGGAGTTTTTAAGGATTGTTTAAGGATTATTCATATATCTTTTTAAAGAAATTTTAAGCGGTTTTTACGAGCAAAGACTTGTTAAGGATTTTTTCAGGTACTTAAGAATTTAAAGAATTTTTCAAAATATTTTCAAGGAATATTTCAAATATGTTTTAAGGATATTTCAAGGATTTTACATAATTTTTTCAAAAACTTTTGAAGGATTTTTCGAGTACCTCTTAAGAATTTTTTATTTACTCAAGGATATATTTAAAAAAAAAATTAGAAGTTTTTAAGGATTGTTTAAGGATTATTCATATATTTTTTTAAAGAAATTTTAAGTAGTTTTTACGAGCAAAGTCTTGTTAAGGATTTTTTCAAGTACTTAAGAATTTAAAGGATTTTTCAAAATATTTTTAAGTAATATTTCAAATATTTTTCAAGGATATTTCAAGGATTTTACATAATTTTTTCAAAAACTTTTGAAGGATTTTTCGAGTACCTCTTAAGAATTTTTTAATTACTCAAGGATATATTTTTAAAAAAATTTAGAAGTTTTTAAGGATTGTTAAAGGATTATTCATACATTTAAAAAAAAAAATAAGTGGTTTTTACGAGCAAAGACTTGTTAGGGATTTTTTCAAGTACTTAATATTTTTAAGTAATATTTCAAATATTTTTCAAGGATATTTCAAGGATTTTTTTTATTTTTTTCAAAACTTTTGAAGGATTTTTTTAAGTATTCAAGGAGATATTTTTAAAAAAATTAGGAATGTTTAAGGATGTTTAAAATTAGTGTTGTTTAAACAGTTTTTTTAAGGATTTTTCAATTATTTTTCAGGAATTGTTTAATGATTTCATAGATTTTCAAGCTCATTTTAAGGGTTTTCGCTGATGTTTCAATGATTTTTCAAGAATTTTTCAAGTACTTATGATTTTTTCAAGTACTTAAGAATATTTTAAAGGATTTTTCAAAAAAAAATTAAATAATATTTTTAAGGATATTTCAAGGAGTTTACATAGATTTTTCAAATGAAGATTTTAAAAGATTTTTCAAGTACCCCTTAAGAATTTTTTAAGTACTCAAAGAGATTTTTTTAAAAAATTAGGAATTTTTAAGGATTGTTTAAAGTGGATTTTTTAAAGGATTTTTTAAGAATTTTTCACAGATTGTTTGAGCATTTTTCATAGAGTTTTCAAGCTCACTTTAAAGGTTTTCACGGATATTTCAATGAATTTTCAAGGATTTTTTAAGTACTCAAGATTTTTTAAACGACTTTTCAATAACTTTAAAAAAAAATTATACATTTTTTGATCAACTACTTCCAATTTGAAGTTATTTTAACACTTTTGTTCAACGTGAAGCTCCTCACTGGTCCCCAAATTTCCTACATCCAAGACTGATCCACCTAATACCTGGATCTTAGTCCTTTACGGTGTAATGTACTTATAAACTTTCCCCCTAATTGGTGGATTTATTAATAACTATAACTATAATACTATTTCTTAAATTATAATATATGACAAGTTTGTTTATATCAATTTTACTGATTATCGAACATTATCATCCCTCTCTAGGCCTGAAGATGGATTATTAGCCGAAACTAGTCGCCATTTACTGAGTAATATATTGTGGTACATGATTTTAAATTTCAGTTAATTAAATAAGATTGATTTAGTTACTTTTGGTCTTTTTAATTTTTTTTCCGGAAAATTTTATATTGTTTTACCGATTTTAAATCTAAAATGCGACCCTGTGCTTTTTCTTTTCTTCTTAAATTGATATTCCCTGATTTAAACTCATATATTTCCTAAACGAAAATATCTCTATTAACGAATATAGGTCTTCGCGTGCATGAGTATATGCGTTTCTAAAATTCGTCCCTGTTTACATGCAATTTATAGCTGAACCATTAGCGTACCCAGTAGTCAATATTAAAATATTTATATAATCATTTTTTTATTAATAAACTTGTTAAATCTCAGAGTGTGTTATTATAATTAACTAAATTATTTATTATCTTCGAACCATAAAAAAATCTTATATTGAGTAACTCTTTAAGGCCTACTCGACATTCAGTGGAGGCACGAACCCCTCATTTCAAATTATGGATGTAATACCAGGACCATTCAAACATTACCTTTGAGGACATTTATAGATTTTAAATAACAAATATATATTAAACCATCTTCTCATTAAAATCTTTTCTCTAAAGACATTTGAACTACTTAACAATTGTCAAAAACTATTTATTTAATAACTCTGTTAAATAGTAATCATTAATCAGGACAATTTCATGTCCAATTGAGAGGCCACTGTAGTTTTTGTCATATTAAGAGACCCGCACACCACGAGACCTTCATGGTTGCCGGTTAGAGAACTGCCCAAGGAAAATGTGCTTGTATTCTAATAAATTATGTGTAAAAGTTGTTTTTTAATATTTTCCAATTAATGTTAAGTAATCCTACCCTATACCTTCTAGGCAGAACAAGGTAAAGCGCTACAAAACATAATTATTCGTATTTGGACAAGATCTCGCCTAATATAGCAACTACAAATCTGCGTTTTTTTTCATAATATTTAAATATTTATCTAGAAAAAAGTTGATAGTCGTATCAATGTTTCCAAAAATAATTTAAAAAAAGTGCTACAGACCCGCTCTAAGGAATCAAATATAGAATTAACTGGTAAAAATCGCAGCTTCCCATCTTTAATATTAACGGAGCGCCCGCCCAAAAGCCATTTCAGGCAAAATAAGATCATATAACCAACAATATAAATTTTAGACATTGGAAATTTATATCAAAATGAAAATATCTACATTCATAACTTGATCACGTGTAGGATTGGAATTTTGGTTTTTTATATTACTAATTTTTAATTTAGTTTTTACAACGATTTGTGTAACGGCTATTTTTTCAAAATTTGTAGGGTTAGCCATTCATTTAATTCGTTTTTGGTTTTATTATTCAAGACAGATCGGGGATGGATTTTCTAGTAATTAATAAATTAAAATACAAAATTCGAACCAATACCAGACAAATTATACTACATAGTAAAAAATACGAAGTTACAATTCAATTCTAAGCGTACACACTCCAACAAAAGAAGAAAATTAAGACGACGAAGAAGAATAAAAGAGTAGACGAAAACAAAAGAAGGTGGCATATTTGTCTGAATTCTAAGAGAAAAATTTTGATTTACTCTAGATGTCAAAACTATGTATACTTACGTTTTTATAGTTTTCGAAGAGAAAAGCTACTGTATCGTATATAAAATGTATATCAATATAGAAATTTATTTTCGTAACTTTAATTTTTCGAAAACTCGAAATTACGGCAAAATTATGGTCGTTTGTCTCTTGCTTATGACAGACTGAAATAAAAAAGTGACGTCTCAGAGACACTGTAAAGACGTCAAAATGTCACAACCATAAGACGTCATCAGCAGGACGTCACTCCTATACACCTATACAAGACAATTAGAAGTCGTCAGTCAAATGGTCAATAAGTGACGTCATACGAAAAACTTCCACAGTCCCTATAAGCCCTCCAGGGGCTTCTAGTTTTTATGAGGAAATTGATAGTTTTAGTAAAGTAGAATAAAATTAACCGAAATAAATTATTGAATTTATTACATTTTATACATCAAAACGTTCTTTGGCCTTTTAATGCTGATCACAACACTTCTACAATTCTTGGCGGAGTTTTTTAAAGGGCAAAACTTCGTATATTTTTTATTAAAAATAGTGATATTAATTAGTGAGATAATTTTCGTTTTTCAGTGTGTCAAAGATCTGGATATATCATTTTATAAATTTTGCGTTACATGAATCACCCATTTTTTTTGATTTAGTGATTTTAATGGTATTCTCATTAGTTGCATCAATAAAGCCATTAATTAAATGATTACTATTTTTTTTCTCTTTCTGAGTGCCTTTTACACATACTTTTTCCTTGCCTGGAAATAATTTTCATAGTTTGCCTATTTACTTTCAAAATAATCTGTAATTTTCTATTTTCCATTGGCGGAAATTGTTTTTGTTTATTATTTCTTAAATCATAACCGGTGCCAAGTTTTACTACGTACTCTTTGTAGGGATAAAATGTGTCTTTAATATAGTTACGAAGTATTTTGGATAACTCAAAAAAATATTTGAAAGGTCTGAAATATTTAAATTTAAATTTACTTTGGGTTGTAGCTTCCAATATACCTCAGTAATGTAAGGTTACCATAAATCATAATCAACTAGTTCAACAATAAACGTAACAAATTTATTAGATTAAAGAATATAAAAGTACTTCTCCAAAATAATTGTACAAAATTATACATACACATTCTATTACTGAGGGCAATCGTCTTTCAGGAGAGGCACTGTTTACTCTCTAATCGAGTAACGAATATGACTATCCTCCAAAAAATATATCTACCCATATAACAAAGAAAGTATATTCACATCCATAGAATGTTGTATGTGCACCAAAGAATATACTTTTTTGTATATTTCCTGTATATGCGTCGAAGTAATATCCTTTTATTTTTTTATTTTTTTGGAACAAAATTGTACAATTTTGGGGATTAAGACTTCATATAAAAACGTTGAAAAATTTCTGGTTTTATATCATATAAATAAATTATTATTATAATTTCCAAAAATACAATGGTTTATTTAAAAAAAGTTATTATTTTTTTATGAGATAATTTTGCAAATATTTTTTTTGTTAATATTTTGACTAATGTTTAAGAACAGAATTATTTGTGGATTATTGACCAAGTAAGGTTTATATGAAAAATCCACAAACAATTCCTGTTAGAAAAATAGAAAAGTAAGATAGAATCAAATCCCAATGTAAGCCTAGTAGTTATTCAAATTTTAAAAAAAAATCATCTGTAAAAGACGCAGAGGGGGTTTTGGCTGATATTTTCCCATATTATAAAATTGTACACAGCTGTGGAATTATCTCATGAAAATAATAAAAATTTGTTAAATAAACTGATTTATTACAGAATTTGTATATGCAAAATATGCATATTGTACAGAATATATGAATATGTAAAGCACATTCAGAGGATATGTGCATAGAATATACTCGTTTATATTCCAGTCATATGCATTAGATGTTACATATTAATATGAAAAGTATATCCATATGATATGAAAATATATGCATAGAATATGCTCTAGATATATTCCCTCCTGCATATCCAAAATTGACTCAAAGTTGTATCCATAGAATATGCTATGGAGATATAAATAACCATGGAATATGTGCATAGGATATTCAGTGAATGTGAATAGGCAAAAAAGAAAGAAATTTTGCTATGTGGGCACTGCGTACGAACTAACCACCAAAGAAACCCCTTCTCCTGAGTAAGCGAAATTAAGTTCCTTGCAATGACTAAAGTTTATCGAAATAAAAAAGTGTTATCAAACAAGTGTTAGTAATATTTGTGTTATTTATTGATAATAGTTCATATTATTGTATATCTATTACGTTTATATTTAAATTATAGTTTAATACATTGATATTTAATATCAGTAAGTTATAGTAGAGCCACCTTGTTTTTTTTTTATTTCTCTTTAGTATTTACAGAATATATTTGTATAAAAAAAAAGAAAAAGAAAGACACTTATAACTAGTATCACAGTTAAGGGGTTAGTTTACAATGTTTGATTAAATAAAGTATACTTTGTCAGAAGAGTTTCTCAAGATTTTTTTTAAAAATGATATAATTTGTTAGAGAAGTTTTTCATAGTCCCTGTTTTAATTTTTTTGAACCGATCGTTCCTTAACATTGAAATCCATTCGGCAAGGTTTTTTTTTCCAGATTGTTGTAAATTAAACCGCTATAGATCCAGCACCAAACATTATAATCGAGATCGTTTTTAAATTCCGTTTGAAAAATTTGTTTTAGATCTCCAGTGTTATCGCATACTTGAAATTTTTTTGAATATGTTTCTTTTGCGTTTTCGCAGAGTTGAATACGGTGCTCTAGATCTTCCGGTTTTAAGCATTTTTTGCAAATCCCTGTATCTGTTATACCGTGGTGAACTGTTTTTGTACCGGCTGCATAAACGTCGTTAATTGCCTTGGAGACAGATGATCGCCATTTTGAAGGGATATTATTATTATCCGTGATTTTCCAAATTTGTTTCCAGTTTAGATTTGGATGTTTTTGTTCAATTGAGGGCATGAATTTAGAAGTTTCGATAAACTGTTTGTACAATAATTTGGTGCTGCATAATACGTGCGGGTCCCATATGAAATTTTGATCATTAATGATCCCTTTACATTTTTTACCTTGATGATGACTATTAAATAGAAATATGTATTATATAAGAAACCGATAAATCAACACACCGCATATCTGGTTCTCGAATAAAATATTTCAGATTTAGTTTTAGTTTAGCCATTGAATTAATCGAATTATATTATTTTTTGGGAATAGAGTAAAAATTGTTTGATAGTGATAAGTTTTATTTTTCCAATTGTAACACAAGCTTTGTTTTAAATTTGAAACGTATTGGATATCGTAAATATATTAAATTTAAATAATGTCATATACAGGGCGAATCTTAATTATCGGTTACCCAAGCCGTAGATGGAAAATTATCGGAACAATATATATGATATTCTGAATCGGAATGTAAATCTCTTCAATATTTTTAATTTCTGGAAGCATAAAACATTGTCCAAACATAAAAATATTGCTACGTATTATTTTTACTTTTTTTTCCTTTCAAATCATGTTGGTTTGTGGATTTTAGTGATTATTAATTATCTGTTTGTATCCTTTATTATATATTTTTGTTCGGTTTGCTTTTTTTGATTGTTTTTTACGGTTGTAACGATTTATATTGTTGTTTTTATTTTGATTTTGTATCAATTTGAACGTTTATTATTGTCACTGTGTGAGAGCCCATCGGTCCACCGTTCGAGTAATTATAGTTTATTATCATTTTTCATTGAATTGAATTTTATTATTTTTTAAAAAGGCAAAAATTCTAAGTACGCCTATCTATATATCTACCTATCTATATCACAGCTGTGTCTAGGTATATTATCAAGCGAAGGGTGTCATGGATGCAGATGCGACAAACACCGATTTATTTGATTGCCCATGTCATTAGCATTGACTTTTTTTTGTCAAATTAACATTGACATACAGACCTAAATTTTCAGTCGATCCATTATGTCTGAAACCATTAATAAGGCCCAAACGGATATTTACGATGAAGAATTTTTCAATAATTTGCAGTTGGCGAAAAATTTGTTGGAGAAAATTGGAAATAGAAAGGGTATGAAAAATACTACATAAAATAAAACGAAAAATACTAAAAACATTATACAGTAAGTAGAGCGGAGGTACACTTTCGGTATGCTCGGAAAAGCATGATTTTATGTATCGAATATATTTTTTTCCTACGACCACATATATGATAATGATATCACACTCATTTGTACTTACGAAAGTAGCTCACACATGTACTGAAATATTATATCACACGTGTATTGAAAATTAACAAAACACACACGTATTATTGAAAAGTAAAAAAATATCAAGTAAAAATGTTCAACACATGTGTGATACAGTAGATTACAGTAGGTACATGTGTGATATTTGAAAAAGATGTTTCTTGAATGATTTTTTACATGGTCCCGTGCGGAATATATCACTTTCCAAACTCGTTATGTAATATACTATTACATCACATGAGTTAAACACACTCATGCTTTTATTGCTTTTCCTATGTGTTTAATGTATGATTTTTGTCATTTTAACAAAAGTTTTCGTAAAACGTTATGAAACTTCGTTTTTAATAAATTAAGGACATTATTTTGTTTTAATTTCAGGATCTTTCAAACCTTAGGAAAAACAACAAATTACAATAAAAAATTGAAAATAAAATTGCTGTTTTTTGAGCGCCACTCGAGATCTATAACCCCTTATTCATCGGACCGAGTATAGTTAAAATGATTTGTGAAAATGTTCTGCTTTTAAGTTATCAGAAATTTACATTTTGTTAACACCTAAATTGCCACACCGGACAAACCTCTCCCCTCATTTGTAAAATCACTATCATATTCGTGTCGGACACCATCATTATCTGGCGTAAATTAATTTTCTTTGACCCATTGTAACATGTGAACTTTGTTTGTAGTAAATTCTCATTGGTATTTTTAAATTAATCAAGTCGGTTCACTTATTTTAATTTTTAATTAGTTAATTAATAATAGTAGGTACGCTGCACGCCATATAATGGTATAATATATCTCATTGGGATCAAATTTTGGTAATTTTTTACTATGAAATTCAAAGAAAACTGACTTCGAACGAAAAAACTCGAATCTCGCTTTTTGGAATCTATAATTTCGTAGTACCAAACAAAATGCGAATCCTCTGATTTTTGGAGAATTTCGTTTTTTGTATATTCGCCTAAATTACATTTCTAGATTAGTAATGTACAAAGTTAATCCGCACTTTTTCTCGTCTACAAGGTGGACCAAATGTATTGGACTAAACTATTATATTGGTTTTAATATCAGATTTTATTTAAAATGTTGACTTTTATTTTAACTACGCGTGACAGTATATTTTTGGAGTTGATTGCTTTAATTTTTGGAGAACAGTTAGTTGTTTTTTTTGTTTTTTTTCGGAAATCATATAACTACAATAATAATTAACCATATTCGCCCTTCAAACTCTTTATTCTTGTTACTTTTTATTATACTCCCCTTGTATAATGATTCAGTTTTTGTTATGATTGATAAAAAAATAGAATTTTGATATTACTTGCTTGCTGTATTCACTCCTGTGCTTTCATTTGCCTCGTTTCATTCTGAAAAGACCGAATGCCAATTATCAATGTCTGTAATGTCTGTAATTTTCTCAACCATCTTGCTTCGAATAATTGCCGGTAAACTGAGAGGAAAAATAAAAGAAATATTGAGTTTCGGCCTGTTGGATGAAGCATGCAGGCACAATGATTGATAGCAAAATTGGCGATAACAAAATTGGTCAAGAAATAGGACCTGTGAAATTGCTTCATTACCAATGGTTGAATAATGTTACGAAAAATGAATATAATTCATAAAGGATGTCTTTGTCAGAACTACAGAGAAACTATCGATATGGAAAAAAAGAGCAAAAATCCATACATAAAAAAACACCTGTTTATTCATTCTGCGATGTAGTAGAGGCGCTGGAGTTATTTAAGTATGCAAAATATAATGATCGACAACTATATTCGGATTCTTAAATTACCTGAAACCCTGAACAATGAAAAAACCCATAACTTTCCATCTCCGCGCCCTATGGTAAGTCACCGATCTTCTGCAGCTTAATTATTGGTATTACTAAAAATGGAGAAGCAATGCAAAAATGGTTGCTTCTGTATCCTTTCAAAAATAGTGTTCTCTCAACTCTTTCTTTATATCTTATTGATACAATCTGGCACCATGTCGGACTGGTCAATCGGGTAAATGCCCGGTGGGCCACGGTTGCACAAACGATTTAAAAAATTGTAATTTATAATTTGACTTATTTCAATTTAATAACTGAAACTCAATGAAAAATAGCACATAAAAAACTGTGCACAAGACGTTGAAACGTACTTTCAACATTATACTAAATTTAGGCAAAATTAAAAACAATACTAGTACACAACTTGTTACAAGCCCGTCACTCTCAAAGGGTTCGCCGCATGCCAGCGTGTTGTATTCGGCGAACCCTTTGACCTTTGATACTTTTGAAAAGATGCCGCATTTTTGCGGTATAAGTGAGAATTGCACGTGGCTGGCCGGTTATAAGAATCAAAGACATTTTTAATTGAACTGCATCTTTTTCTCTGGGATGTTTTTCTATCAAAGTCACTTTCATGACATTTTTTACTGATCTTACCAATCTCTCCCAACTTCCTTCCATATGCGAGTCTCTTTTTAAATTAAAAAATGTAGGGGAGAGGAGGGGAATCATACGCAGCGGGTAATTATACGCATGCACCTATAAGGTCAGGCAATCGTTGAATATCGCCGCTGAACGGATAGACTCGTGGCTCGTACGTATTTCAACAAAAGTTGTGTGGTACATTTCAGTTCCATGCTTGTATTTGTTGAAATCGCGTCATTTTTACTTTTTGGCTTTTTCTTTATAATATTTGTGTGTGAATAAAATAAAGATAGGATCCGCTGTATCTATTTAAAAGTCATTCTAATTTTTTTAGTGAAAGAATAGGCCTATACTGAAGTAAATAACGTAAGTATATCGTAGAAATAAGAACTCATTTTTTTTAAACAGCTCATAACACTAATGGCGTCAAATCGGGCAATGATACGCGGTTGCGTACGATTACCCTCAATCTGCGTACCATTACCCGTGAGTGTCCGAAAATAAATTAGTAGACATGAATTGATATTTTAGATAACTGTCGTTGATTCTAATGTTATTTCAGATGCCTAACAAGTACGCTAGAAAAACTAATATTGCTGGTTGGTCCGAGGAAACTTTACATAACGCACTTGCGGCAATAGATTCTGGTAGAAAAATTCGCGAAGTTTCCAGGTCATTTAATATTCACGAAGCAACACTGAGAGCTCGAAGAAAAAAGAATGACAATTCTGGTCCAAGATTAGGAAGGCCTTCTACATTCTCAGCCGAGACTGAAACTCTAATGGCCAATCACGTGCTTAAGTTAGCTAAATTGTTTCATGGATTAACACCGATGGAGTTACGAAAAATTGCTTTTCAATATGCAGAAACCAATGGCATACGTCATGATTTTAATAAAAATCGTCAGGAAGCAGGCAAAGATTGGTTAAAATTATTTCTTAAGAGAAATCCTCAAATTAGTTTAAGAAAACCTGAAGGAACAAGTGTGAACAGAATAACTGCTTTTAATGAAGAATCTGTCAAAATTTTTTTTTCAAACCTGGCAAATCTGTTACAAAAATACAAATTTGTGCCAAGCAGAATGTTTAATGTTGACGAGACAGGGATCTCGACGGTTCAGAAGCCTACTAAGCAACTAGGACCAAAAGGTGTTAAACAGTTTGGATCTAAAATATCCTGGGAACGTGGAAAAAACGTAACAGCCATATGCGCAATGAGTGCTTCTGGAAGCTTTATTCCACCACTACTTATATTTCCTCGAAAACGAATGTCTCCCACTTTAACGAAAAATGGACCAGTGGAGGGTATTTATGCAGTTACTGATAATGGCTGGAGCGATGAAAAATGTTTCCATAAGTGGTTACAGCATTTTAAACTTTATGTCAATTCAAGTCCAGCAAATCCTGTTTTGCTGGTGCTTGATAACCATTATAGCCATATATCGCTTATAATTTATCAGTATTGTAGAGATAACGGAATCGTGATGTTGTCAATACCGCCACACACCTCTCACCGCTTGCAGCCTCTTGACACTTCATTTTTTGGACCTTTCAAATGCGCTTTCAATAGGGAGTGCGATATTTTCTTAAAAACTGGCAAGCAAGAAAAAATATCTTTTCAAGATTTAGCAGAAATATTTAATAATGCCTACGTTAAAATTGCGACCATGGAGAAGGCTATATCAGGTTTTAATTCATCAGGAATCTATCCGTATAATCCTGATAAATTTACAAAAGAGGATTTTGCAGCTGCTAGCCAATATCTGCCGACTGTAACTGATGATTTGGACTCTACTAATGAACTTGAACCGGGTCCGTCAACGTCATATATTCGAGCTAAAGCTCAAACATGTGTTGAAAACAAATTAAAGACAGGTGCTTTAGCAAAAGAAAAGACTAGCATTGAAGAACTGTCGCCATTACCGTCATATTCTGGGAAAGGAAAAACTAAAAAAAGTACCAAGGGAAAGTCGGAGATATTAACGGCAACACCAATGAAATTAATTCTCGAAGAGAAGCAACGAAAAAAGAGTAAAGTTAGTGCTGCTCGAGAAAGCAAAAATAAAAATGTTAAAGTAAAAATCTCATTACGTAAAAAACAAACAAACTCAAGAAATATGGAATTAGATTCTGATACTTCAGAGGACGACAACGTTGACGAAAAAGATCTTGTCGATGATGATGAACTGGATGACATAGTCAACATGGATGTAAGTTCAATCGAAAAAGAGATATGCTTGATTTGCGAAGATTTCGGAAAAGACGGGGAAATTTGGTATAGGTGTGTTAGTTGTGGACGATGGGCACATGCGGAATGCAGCGGAAGGGACACTGCCACTGATTATAAATGTGACTTTTGTTATAAAAAACATTTTGCGAAAAGGGACCTTACTCTCAAATTATAATTTAATTTGTTAAGTTCTAAAATAAATAAGTAAATAACATTTTTTCAAACAATTTTGTTTTGCGTATCATTACCCGACAAGGTGCGTACAATTATCCACCATGGAGGGCAATGATACGCAAAGCATTAAATTTGGTTTTGTATATTTTACACAAGTCCTTATTATTTTAGAGAAAATTTACGATGACTATGTTGAAGAGAACATGTAATTGAACAACTGAGGTAAAGATGCAGCTTTCAGCAATTAATTTATGTGATTTAGAGCAAATATTGCTTAGATGCGTACCATTCCCCTCCTCTCCCCTACGATTCGTTTCGTTATATTGAAATAGCCAATGCTAGATTTTACCTCGGTGTAGCACTTTTTAATAATTCTCTCGTGATGTTGTATGGCCAATTATTTAGAGGCGTTAAAAGGCGGAGTAACTTAACACAGCATGTCACTTTTACTACTTTATTTATATAATTTAATATCCTAACAGGATTTTACAGCTTCAAGTTGATTAAATAATGAATGTAATTTTAAAATAATGACCAAATGTAAAAGATAAAACAAAATGACCAAATAATCGGAACACTGTAGAATGACCACGATTTAGCTCTGACTTTCTGTTTTTAAGCGACTTTTGTGAACTATATGACTGACGCCTTGTATGTAAAAACTTTTGACCAATCAAAACTGGACAAGAATTACATAGCGCACTTATAGCAAACTAGAAACCGAAAGTCAGCTATTTCATAGAAATAGAAAATAATATAATGAAAATAGAATTGTGAAATTGAATACACGTGGAAAAATGTTACAACAATAAAATATAATATAGCTTAAAAATTATTATTATGTAAAAGTAGAGGGTGTAAAGGGTGACTTTACAACA
The DNA here is from genome assembly GCA_963243735.1 of Neocrepidodera transversa. NCBI lineage: Eukaryota > Metazoa > Arthropoda > Insecta > Coleoptera > Chrysomelidae > Neocrepidodera > Neocrepidodera transversa. The sequence continues at coordinate 10,067,603 of OY725347.1, forward strand.
ATGACATCACAGAGGAGCCACTTCGATGTTCAAAGGCGGCGGCATTTGCGGCCTCGGTACAAAATGCGAATAAAAATCGACTCCATTCCTTTGATTTTTACCAACATTTGTCAGCTAGCAAAATTATAGTGGCGGCCTCAAGGAATGTTTTTCTTTAATTTTTACTCCGGCAAAAGTCTGCGGGCTACCCAGTTTGGTGGAACCCCACCTTAACGGTGACTGATAAATATTGCTCGCGGCCTTTGTGGTCACTTCATTCTAGACTGAGAGGCGCAGAGTTTACTTATATTTAGTTAACAAAAATTTTATTTTATTTTTGAATATGGGTTATATTATTCTCGACATGACAAGGTGACTGTGATCATCAGCCCTTGTCTGACTCATCAGTCGTGGAACAATCACGAACCCCTGGATCATACCACTCAGTCACGGCCCACCCATAAGAAGACAATTCCATTCCATATATGAAAGAAAAAAAAATACATTATTTCCATATATATTTGTTATGGGCCGAAGAAGCTGCCCAACGTGCAGAAGAATGATTGGTCAAATAATTTGAGGGAGATAGAGAACTTTCAGTTCATTCGGTTTCAAAATCAAACGCTAGAGGTACGCGTAACGCGTGATTTACTTCTTGCACACTGTATACGCTTCATAGTAGAAACCATAGAGAATCTAAATGGAAAGTGAGACTTCTAGTAGACGTTTTTGGAAGTATGCTTCGCTCTTTATTGATAGTCATCTGCGATAGACTTTTTCAATTCTTATTCGAAAAAATCGATAAAAACGTTTATACTTTTCATTATTCCCAGAAACTAATTTAGGTACCACATTTATCAAAGGAGTACCACCTAATTTTTTGACGATTAAGAGTTCCACATGCTGTACTATAGTACCACTCTGGCAACACTGGTTCTACCCTCATTTAGGCAACTGTAATAAACTAGATCACTAGAAACAATTAAATTCAAATTTTCAGTAAAGTAAAAATAAAAACTTTGATAGGTACATAGACCGGCGCCCGTATAAGGGCAGTCGTGTGGTGCACGACGGCGCCGAAAAGCCTCAAAACTCAAAACTAAAAGAAAAATAAAGCAATAACATTGTCAAAACAAAATGTATAATGATAAAAAGACAGTAACAGTATTACATTGTTTATTTATTTATTATTTTATTTTTACTTTTTGAGACGAGGGAACCGAATTTCTCGAAAATGATATATTTTCCAAAGAAACTTTAAATTATATAACAATTATAACAACTTAGTGGATTCATTTCCTAATACGAGAATAATTGTATTTTATTAACAATGCCGGTTTCGGCTACTGCAAAACGATCTTTTTCAAAACTCAGAGTAATAAAAAATTATTTAAGATCGACCATGGAGCAAAACCGACCAAGTAATCTTGCATCCATTTCAATAGAATCGGACTAGCTAAGAGAAAGACACCGAAGATTTAATTAAACAAATTGCAAAAATTAAAGCACAAAAAGCTCAATTCACTTAGCTACAATATTAATAAAATAACATACCTAATACCTGGATATTATATTAACCTTTAAAAGGTGACATATTGCATTATTAAAATAATATAGTGTTTTGTTTTTATTTGTTGATCAGTTTCGTCCTGTGATATATAAAAGAGTATTTTTAATGTTTTAAATATTTTTTTATTTCTTGAGTTGAAATACTGTTAGAATATATTTCTGTTTTCCATAAGTTTATAATTATGTTATGAAACTCAATGAGAAAATACTTGTAACGCTTGTACATAAAATAAAAATGAAAATAAATTTATTAAAATACTTTTTTTAATTTATTTTCAATAGTGGATAATAATACCTAACTTATTAACCCGTATCTGTACTCACATATGAACGTAATACAAATTTAGGCTTTATTTTCAATTTGCACAAGGGCGCCAAAAGTGCTAGGCGCGGGCCTGTAGGTACAAAATCTTGTCAGGATTCAGGATTTTTTTTATTCTGGTATAGTTAAACACATAATAAAAAAACCATCTAAAATCACTAAACCGTATTTGTTTTTTACACAATTTATAATTAAACACCGAGATTAGGAAAAAGATTTTCAGGACTAAAAGGATTAAATAAAAAACCAAAATATTCAAATCCTCTTTATTGTTTACAATTTATTATACAAATTACAAATTCATTAAAAAGCATTTAACAAGATATTTATTAATGATTAATAAATAGTTATTTCTACAATGCTTTATCTTAAACTCATAAATAATAAAAAATGTTTATTATTAAGAGTCATATTTATAGATACAAAAATCCAAAAAAAAAGAAGTTATCACAATGTTTACAAAAGATCAACTAATTTTCATTTGCAATTATTATATGTCCCCTTAAATATTAATTATAATTCGTCTGAATTTGATAAAATACTCAACAATTCTGATATTTAACAGTCCAATAATGGGTAAATTATTTGTAACAGTCTTATACTTTAAATAATTTTTTTAACCAATTTTAAGGTAATTGAATGATTTTTTGTATACATCCCATATCAACTTCTGTTTTACTAAACCTACAAATTTCAAATTAATTAAAATAAAAATTATTTATATTTTTCTCAACTTCTCATTACTTCACGAAATTATTTATTTCTTAAATTTACAATTTTAATAATGAGAAGAAATATAAATTTCACATATTTACAAAAATTTAACTTTTTTAAAAGTAGAATTTTTTCTGAAAGGGTCGAACTAACATAATAACAAGGAGATCATCGTTGGCTGGAATATTTATGATACATTAAAAACACTTTTTATTTTTTTATTTAAATTTTGTCAAAATTAAATATTTGGAATAGTGAAGAAAAATTTTTGATTAAACCATTATGGAAATTATTTGAGAAAAATTGTTTACGATACATTCAAAAATCTTAGGGCATATTAGGGAAATATAAATTTTGTTGTTATTTTATTGCAAAATAAGCAAAATTATGTATTTACAACTCAACTCCTAAATATTTTTGATACCCTGGTATATTATTTAATATACAAAATATATTCTAAACGTAATCTAGAATATACTGTATTATAATTATAAAAAAATATATACACAAAACTAATTTAGGATTTAATAAAATCCAACTATTATATTTATTAGTTTCTATTTATTATGTTAAATTTTTGTAAATTTGTTTAATATTTCCATTCCTAGACAGGCAAATTTGTAGAAAATGGATTACAAAATTGTGTAATTTAAAATCAGACGACGCCGTAGTAAAGAAAAATAGAAATGCATTTTTTAAATATATGCTAAGAATGTTGCACAAAGCAGCGGAAAAAGAATCTGAATTCCCCTCATATGAGGTGAGTAGATGAGAGTTGAACCTGAAAAGAAAGAAAAATGTTTTTTATTACTTTAGGAAAAAGGAATGGATCAATTGCAATTTGCAAGCAAATGGTCTCCGGACAATCGTACTTACATTGCAACTAAACCTTTACCAGGAGAGGGAGTTTTAATTTACATGGCAGTTTCATCTGATCCTAGTTTAGGATGGGATCATCCTTAATATTTTTAAATTGTTTATTAGCAAGTTAATAAAGTGTATTTTCTTACTATTTTTTTATTTTGATATAAAACTTACCTATATTTACAAAAATTATAACAAAAATCCTATCAGCGTCTCTTCCTACCACCTCCAGTTTTGCCACCCTTCCTTTGTCCTCCTCCTTTAGGCTTTTTTGCATTTCCTTTACCTTTTTTTACACTTTTTTTATTAGACTTTGGCCGATCCTGCAAACTGCTCCTATAAAAAAAACACAATATTAAAATAAATAGAATAAGGAATATAAAAAATAACTTACTCTACTTGCTCATTATTTATATGCCTCGCCACAGCTTTTTCTATGTCCAATTTTGGTCTCTTGTTCAAAATGGTATCGACAATAGCTAAATTTTCCCGTTTTTCAACATCACCTGAAACAGGAGGCATTTTTCTTTTTCTACTTGCACCTGGTGTTATAGCACTAACACCTTTAGCTTCTTTTTCTTTAGGTAATTCTCTTTGGAATTTTCCAAGACTTGCAGTTGAAGCTTTAGCTATCGTAACAGCAGCTGTTAACTAAAAATAAAAAATATGATTTATGAAATAATTTAAGCATTAAAAGTTTTGTTTTATGCACACTTTTTATAGGACAGTAGGTCATGTAATAGCTCATTTGAAAGAAATCACTAAGTAAAATACTACAACTACAAAATTAATAATGTTAAAATTAAAAGCAGTTACGGGAGCATTAACCTTTTCGGGACAGCAGTGATAATATCCTTGAGAGCCAGACAGCTGTGGACAGTGTTTTGACCTCTGTTTTTTTATTTTTTCTTGAAAATAACTGAATATTACAAAAACGGAAAAATTTAATCAGAGTAACGTTATAAAATAAAAAAATATGTAAACATGTAAAAAAATGAAATTATGCAACTCCGGTCAATATCCATCCTGAAAAGGTTAAGGACCACAACAGAAATATGAAATTGTTGGTCTGTACTCTCCTTAATATTAATTTTCTAAAGTGCTTGATTTAATTATTAAAAAAATGTTTATTATAATGCTCAAATCCAATCCGCAAAAAACATAAATATGATATGTAAAATACAATTGATAATTAATACTACTTACATCTTTTGCAGTAGAAACTTCTGGATTTGTAACTCCCACTCTTGGCACTTTAATTTTTTTTGCCTTCGCAATATTTCTCAGCCTCTGTAACTCATTTTTCGCAACTCTTTCACCTTTGGCTTTAATTTTCTTTTCGAACTGATCTTCCATAGGATCGGCATTAGCTGGAACTTCTAACAACCAATCTTTTTCTTTTTCTGCTTCTGCTTTTTTGAAACCGAATAAAGGTACCCACTTCTTCAACTGCTCATCCCAAGACACTTTTGTTTTCTTTGTTTTTTGTATGCCTTTAGCCTTGGCAAATTGTTCCCATTTAGTTAAAGGTCTAGGTCTTGGAATTGGCTTCATACGAGGAAGCCTTGTTTTTTGAATTGGCATTTTTGCTACTATAGTTTCTTCTACACGCTCTGTAGGAAGCTCCCATATTTGATTTAATAATAACTGCGTGTTATCTCTTGCTAATTGTAGTAAATAATCATTTTTATTTCGTCTACAAGAAATAAATAAAATATAAAAATACAAGTCCAGACAAATCAAACAAATATGCAAGTACATACCTTAAAAACTGTATATCGAAATCGTTTGTATCTTCTGCTAAAAGAGTTCCCAGATCGTAATTGAGCTCGATAAGTTTATTTACTGTTATTGGTTTGAATTTTTCACCATCTAGGGCTGATTTAGCTAATATCACGTCCATGTTGTTTTTTAAGCATTGATAAATTAACCTCACTTTATGTAAATTCCACACGTGAATGTGCAACAAAATAAACCTAAATCCACTATAAGTGACAGTTGACAAATATCATTCTGTCAAAGAATATAGTAAACCATTCTGTTTTATCAGTGGTCTCGAACTATGTGATTTAACAATAAATTTTATTATAAAAAAAAGATTCTATTGGTCGATTTCTAATAAATTTTCGAAATGGACCAATAGCATTTCATACAGAAAATCCGTCTAATGGGAATCCGTCTTTAGATCATAAATTTAACCTCAATAATAGAAATAGTGAAATTTTATAACAAATATGAATATTTTCACAAAAACTTGTGTAGTAATAAAATCTATAGAAGTTTGTAAATTACTATCATGTAATCAAATAAGTAGATCAGCTACTTCATATAAAAGTGCCTTGGCTCTTGAAAATATTTACCCAGGAAGTACCCTGAAAATTACAGATCCAAAGGTATAATTCAAAATAGTTTTTTAACTTTATTACATTTTTATTTTTAGATTCCATCCATTGATAATACATTTAGTGGTTATATTCCTATAAAAGAATTAGAAATATCGTACTCTAGAAGTTCAGGACCAGGAGGTCAAAATGTGAATAAAGTAAATACAAAAGTTGAAACGCGATTTCATTTACAATCAGCAAAATGGCTTAATGATGAAGCTAAACAAAAAATAGCAGAAAAAGTACGTCAGAATTATATTTATGTTCCATATTTAGTATTTACCTGATTTTATTTCAGTATGACTCTAAATTGACTAAAGATGGTTACCTAATCTTAAGATCAGACTTAACTAGATCTCAACAATTGAATTTAGCAGATTGTTTAGAGAAACTTCGAAAAATGATAAGAGAATCCTTAGAAGTAAGAGCTGAACCTAGTATCGAAAGTCAAGAAAGAGCAAGAAGAAGATTAGAAAGAGCTGCCAAAGAAAGGTTATTGATTAAAAGGCATTGGTCACAAATCAGACGTGATAAACAAGATTCCAATATTGTAGTAGAATAAACTGTATATGTAGAACATTTTTTTGATACAAGTGATACTACAGAATATATATAATAGGTGGCGTGAACTCGAGAAACCAACCTAAGAATACTTCACAATATTTTAGAGGGTATCTTTCTGTTTTATTTGTATACACAAATGTGAATCAAACACTTTAACTTGATAGTAAACATTTAATAAGCTTCAATTTTGGCTACTCGTGTTGGACTGGTTTCCCTGGCGGGGTTGCTGACCTCTGATGACAATCAGTTGTAGGGATGGTTGTCTAACTTAAAGTATACATTCTATAACACTTTCCACAGTAACAAGTCCTTAAGCCACATACAGATAAAGAACAAAACATTGTTTCATAACATCGTCATACAGCAGTTTTTTGTTACACATCGGTGTTCGATGTTCGCAAAATAATGTAATAAAGCACCGTCATGTAACTTAAAAGTAGAACATTCTGCTGTTCCATCTTTTTTAAATGTAAAAAGTATATATATTGAAGCAACAATAAAAATAGAGACTGATGTGGCAGCATATATTTTTATTATAATATATATTTGCGGCAAACGCAGTTATACACTAGTAGAAATATGTACAGTGGAGATAGTTTATTATTGGATTTGAAGTTTCAAAAAGTGAGTGGGCTCTACACAGTGTTGTTAAGTATTTAAATACATGTATTTTAAATACTTTCAATATATTTAAATACTTAGTTAAATACATAAGCTTCATTTGTATTTACTGTGTGTTTAAAATACATTTTTTCTAACCTTTTAAATACTGTAGTTAAAGTTTAAATACAATATTTCTTGGAATGTTTGAGATCATTTACTTGATTTTCTCTGGAAACAAAAATTCCTCTAACTTCGAACTATCCTGTTAGCTAATTCATCTATTGACATTGTGTGTAAGAATTAGCCCTTAGCTAAATCTCGCCCAAACAAATGTACTTTCTTTCATTTCATTTTTAAGTACAAATAAAGACCTTTTTTTATTATTATTATCCCTTGTTGCAGGCATAAAAAAATTACAAATTGAAATAATATCTAAACATACGGAACAAATATTTGTATATTAAATACTTTTTAAATGCAAGGAAGTATTTGTATTTAAGTACATTGTCAATTGAAGTATTTAAAACACAAGGTAAATACATTTTTGTATTTAAATATATTTTTAAAAGTATTTTTAACAACACTGGTCTACAAAAACTTTACAAGAATGTCACCAATATACTTTGAATACTTGATTTTATTGGACCAAAAGTACCAAGGATAATCGATTTTTAAAATTTTGTTATAATTCGGATTTTTTGTGTCCCACAAAATTTCTTTACTTCGGTAGCTGTCTATAAAATTAATAGTAACTTCTTTTGATCACTTCATATCGATGTTGTCAAGCTAGATGAAATAAAAATAAATGCAGCGTACTTTTGTTACGCATTTTCCAGAATCCAAACAAATTACGCAACGTCGGTCCGTATTGTTTCTTTGAAGTAAACGCCAAAAAACCGACAACTGATGGGACGCCGTGATGTTGCAATTACACTTACGATGTACCGTCTATGCTTGTTAAATGAATGTGTTACGATACGATGTTTTGTTCTTTCTGTACGCGGCTTTATAATTTGATAAACCTATTTTTTTAGAGACATTAGACTTGTCTCATTTGATCGGGCATATGCTAGTTTTAAAAATGAAAACCCTAAAATCGATTTTTTGGCTCTTCGGTCAATTTCTTGAGTTCACGCTATATATGTATTGTGAACATTTGAATAATCGACTTTGAATTTTTTATTTCTTTTTTTGGATTCCTCTAAGTCTAAAATCTGTGTGTAAGACTAGACTTTGTACCCACAGTTGCTAAAATCTTTCTGAATTTCTTAGTTGTAACCCGATAAGATTTTAATTTCAATCAGGGCTAGATTTAGGATCTCTCATGTGAAAATTTAGATTCTTTTTTCTTAAGTTTCACTAGGGTTGTGCTAATTTTCTGAGACTTGTTTTCACTTGTGTTATCATCAGTAGCTTCTGTGACACTTTTTACTTTAAATTTTTGTAGAATGAGTGACTTGATCAACAAAAAGATGATTACATTCCCCAAAAAACGAATTTGTTTCAGATTTTAACGTTTAAGTGTCGTTTTATCAACTTGTGATTCGTTTAACCAACTTTATCAGTAAAATATTTCAATTCCAGATTTAAATATAGAATATTTTTTAATTTGAAATCCGATATCTAACATTCATCAATAGATTGCCTTATGTAAATGTTCCAATGTAACTCACACTCCTCAGGTTAAAAGTAGGACAGCATAAAAAACAGTTCTTAAATACAATTTATTGTAAAAGCATAATTACTACACGAATAATTTTATTTTGAAATAAATACCTTCCAATTTTATGTATAAGACATGTTAAATCATTTTCTTTAGTAATTTACTCAGCTCAAAGCAGTTGTAGTTATGTTATCAATAAAAAGAAAAAGACTTGGTACTTCAAAATTTACAAGGTACAAACTACAAAAATGTGATGTTAGTTCACCAACTCCTTAAGTTTATATAAGAATCATAAATCACTTGAAAATCTAACAAAAATAACATACTACCCAATTTGTACTAAACAAAACTAAATGTCTCCTAAAACTATATTTAATTACCTACAGTTTTTCATTTGAAGTTCAAAATAGTAAAAATAAATTTAATGTTGTATTATTTGTTTTTTTTTAACAAAAATGTTAAATTGTCATCTGTCAAACGAAAAACAATAATTGGTAATAGTTTTATTTAGCTTTGTATACCTATACATTTATCCATAACACAAAATACAACATATGATTTTAAATTCATAGATTACATAATATATACTATCCTTAAACTAAATTAATACAAACAGATGTTGAAACCTAAAAATGTGTTGGTGTTGTGTACATACTGTATACATTTTTCTATGATTGCCCCCTATAAAACAATAAAATCTATGAATCTTAAATGTTAATCTCTATCTCTTTCCTTCTTTTTATCACTGGAACTCGAATGGCGTGAGTGAGATCTACGATCACGCTCTCTACTCCTAGATCTAAAAAAAAGATTTTTGATTATAAAAATTATAAAATAAAAAAAAAGATTTTATACCTTGATCGATATCGGCTACCCCTGCTGTCGTCTTTATCCTTGTCCTTTTCTTTGCGGTCCCTGTCTTTGCGATCCCTTGACCTCGACCTGTGTCTCTTTGACCGTCTATCTAACTCCCTACCTCCTACGTAGTGTTCCCGATAACGTCTCTCGTAACGGTCATCCCTATCATCGCGATCTCTATCTTTTCCAGACTTCTTTTTCTCTTCTTTTCTTTTATCAGAAGTTTTCTAGAGGGAAAATAAGATTTGCAATTAACAAAAGAATAATTACTATTAACAGCCGTTTGCACTGGCATTACTTAATCCAGCATAAAATTATAATCAGAGATTAAATTCATTTCCTGTGCATTTTAGGGATTTTTAAGAAAATTTTAAAATTCTCTCATATAAGTTTCATATTATTTCATTTTATTGATAAAATGGAAAATGTTGAAAAGAGAGTGAAGTCGACTAATTTTACTCCTAACCTTTAGCGGTTAAATACAAACACATTATTGAAAATAAACCAACGCAAGTATTTTTTTTTGAAAACCGAAATCAATTATTTCCAAAATTTCATAATCATCGTCGTAAATATCCTCATCATTCATTTATTTCCATTTAAAAAAGTTAACTTATCCACTAATAATTAGAAAAAGCACAATGAACAATTTTTTTTAAAACAAAATATCCATACTCAAATATGGCATAATATTCAATTATGAATAAAACAACTCCAAGTCATACCACAATAAAATTTTTAATGTAAAGACATATAGTCGAAACTGCGACATTTTTCGGTCTATAAGACCATCGTCAGGCCTATAAACAACAAGAAGTTGTGATGGAAGATTGTAAATAAATTGTATACAGTCTTTTCGTAATTTATTGTTGGCGATTTATAATAAAAAAAATTGAAAATGGTCTTTAGTCAGCTTCAACACTACTTTTGAGTAAGTCCGTTTTTATTTTGGTAGAATATTGAAGTGTCATCTGCAAAGCTGACAATTTCACCTTTTATTTGTTCAAATAAGTCATTTATATATATGTTAAATAATAATGAGCCAAGTACTGTTCCTTGGGGAACGCCACATCTTATAACCTCAGAATCACTCAGGGTACCATTGATGTTGACAGATTGTTGTATATCGTAGTGATAACTTTCAAACAAATTATAAGCAACTCCTCTAAATCCAATATTTTCTAATGTTTCCAATAGTTAACGGTAGTCAACTGTATCAAATGCTTTTGCAAGATCGACAAAGATGCATAATGATGGTTGTTTTTGATCTATTGACACATTTATGGAACTTGTTAATCTCGCAATCGCGTCTGACGTTGAGGTCTTTTCACGAAAGCCGTATTGTCGATTAGAGAGTACCAGATATTTATCCAAGAATGATATCATCCGTTGTTTTATTATTTTTTCAAAGACTTTCCATACACTGGAAATTATGGAAATCAATCGATAATTAATAACATCTTTCCCGTTTCTTTGAGTTTTATTAATAAGAAAAGCTAAAACCGAGGCCTGATGATGGTCTTATAGACCGAAACATGTTTTGACCATGTCTTTATATTAAAAATTATATTATGTTATGACTTGAGATGTTTTATTCATCAACTTTTGTAAATTGTAAAAGTTATAAACTAGGAATCAATTTAAATCGCTGCGTAATCCCACATTTTCGATGGATCATTTTAGTTTGGGGCAGGGGTGCACTCGTAAATAATCCAGAACCGGAACGGCAATTTACGCGATAACTTTATTATTGTAGGTAGTATGGGGAAAGATTATGTAGAACGCAAAAGCAAAATGTTGTCGTGGCTCTAATCAAACTACATACCAACCTAAAAGTACTGCTTTGAAAACAAAAAATACAATTTTTTTTTTCAAAAAAGAGTGTTGGAACGGCGTTCGGGCATGAGTGCACCCATGGCTTGGGGTTAAAATTCGGTAGAATAAAATAATCCCAGATTACCAGTAATCCTGAATTAAATATCTCAGTACAAACGGCTGTAAGTAAAATGAATTGGGTAAATTATAAATATTTAAAAAAATTGTTGAAGAAAATAAATGAAACTAATTTCCCAATTCTTACCTCCAATTCGGCAAGCTTTTCTCTAATTTTAATGAACCCAAGATGAAGTTTCCCGCCAAAGTGATCAGCTAGTCGCCTATCGTTGTCGTGTATGCCCAAATAAGCCGAGCAAACTTCGCAAACTCTCAATTTTTGTTGTTGGTAACTGCTAGCCGGCATCGAATTTCTGTATTCTTGTTCAGCGTCCAATTTTTTCTTTCTTAATTCCTCAACCTACAGTCAAAAAGAATTAAATATTATTGTTCCGTGATATTTACTAGATGATGCTCGAATCTAACGCGAGATTATTTGGTTAGTACCTTAAGTTATAAAAAAAAAACTTTTAATTATCTCCAATTCCTACTTTTTGAAACAGGATACATTAACTAAATAAGCTCGCAAACAAAAAAAAACCTATCGAGGATCATCTATTTTCACAACCATGACACGACCTCTACCTCCTCCATGAGCTTCATGCTCTCTTCGACGAAACCCTCTTCGCCTAGCTGTTCGGCTTTGGCTAATTTTTGACCGATTTGTTCGGCCAATTCGTGGACGCTGTTCGCTTTTACCGCAACTTCGGCTGTAAGTTCTTCCTGAGTTTCGGCTAAACGTTGTTTGGCTGCTTCGGTACGACGATCACAGTCACCGATAAAGGCTTGAAGGTGTTCCATAGCCTAAGAAATTTAATTTGGTTAAATGTTTTGTGCATTGTATAAATCAAAATACTTACGTCGAGATCGTAGAAGTAATCTTTGGTCTGCTGGGCCTTCTCAAAATCAGCTCGTAACGCCAAATCGTGAATTTTTGGGCATTCACCCAAGTCCATTCGCTACGAAAATCCACGATTAGATATTTTTTGTATATCATACAGAATTTTATGGAAATAATTAAAAAAGTTCAATATTTTGGTATCCTTTTATTATTCAATCAATTAAAATTAAGAACGGAAAAATACATAAAAAAATCTAGACAGTACTTTTTCACTAAAAAAATTTTTAGTGGTCTTTTAATCAAATTCAATATTTTTTCTACTGTTTTTATACGTTTTTATTTAGCACGCCATTATAAAACCAAATATTAGTAAAAAATATGTAGAATGGATATTTTGGATTTTATATTCAGTTAAATTATTAAATTAAAATAAAAGGAAAGTTAACGAGTACATTATGGGATATTCTAGACTATTAAATGTCGCAACGGTAAAAGAGGAAAATAATTATTAAAATACTACCTAAAACACAACTTTCCTTTGTCAAAACTCATTTTTGGTGTTATAATGGCTGTGCTGTTCGTTATTTGGAATTTACTTTCAATTTGGGGCAAATATAAAAAAATATAAGTAAATGGGAAAACTTACAATTATGGTTAATTCCACTGAAAAAATCTCGTGAAATCCAAAAGCTGAATGATTTTTTTCTTTATTAATGGCGTATATATGACTGAAGAATGGGTTTTTGATACGGAACGCACCAATTTTTTTTTGTATCGGCTTGAGATAATTAACATCTATTCTGTATCTACATAAAATGTACAAACCCAAAAAAAATATCACGACTGTTACGATTTTAAATTATTTCAATCTCAATAAAAACCTTTACGAAAAAAATGATCCTTTTTATTTTGATGTCTAAATATCGAGTTTTTGTAAAAAAAATGAATTCATATTTTATCAAGTAATTCGGTTTTATGTAAACTAAGCATGACAAACCATTATGTAAATTTGTATTGTATTTGTATTGTATAATACTTTTTAAGTAGAGCAGTTTCCTATTTGCCAAAACAACTGTTTTATACATTTATTTGTTTTACAATTTCTACTGTTTTTGTAAATAAATTTTTGAATGAAGCACTAACAGTGGAAGAGGCAAATGAGACCTATATGAAATTTCATCTTAGGTAGTAACGTCTATAAATATTTCCATATTGTAATAAACTTTGACAAATATTAGTTTTGTGACAAATAATTTATTATTGGTTCATTCAAGTATATTTATTTGTTTTGCAATTGGATATTTCCTGTTGGAGATACATGCTTAATGGGTAACCTCATTGGACATGGGCTATCTAGGAATATTTTTAGGTAGTCCGTTTGGTATACTGAATATTTTAAAAAGGTGTTCTTCGAAAATGTTAGCTTTTTGCTTGGTCGGTTTTTTCCCAGGTGCCATCTTGTTTTCTGATGAGTGGTATATAAAATGTTGGGTCTTTGAGGTTTTTTGTCACCTTTAAGATCGAGTTTTTAAGTATCTTGTGAGTCTATTATATTCTCTTTTGTCAACTGGGTTACGATTTCTGTGTCATCTGCATTTTTTTGCTAACTAGTTCCCTGATGTGTTTGCTAACTAGTTCCCTGATGTGTAAGGGTATATTGGTAGTTTCTTTGCGTAAAGTTTCCGATGGGGTAGATTTGCAGGCTGATTTTTAATTTTGCATGTTAAGTAGTTTACCGCTATGTCTATATCAGGTTTAGTTTAATGTTGATGTTTATATTGTTTTCTATAAGATTTCTGAATATATTCCAATTTGTTTTGGAAGATGTCAGCCTGGGGGTTGTGGGTCTGTTGATTATATGTGTACTAATTTTAGCCATTATTTAGGAGTGATCTGTTGACATGTCCCAATTAATAAATTTCCGACTACACGTTTTGAAATAATATTTTACAGTTAGTAAATCTACTGAATTCATTTAAAGATTGTTAAAATATGTAAAAGTAGTGGCATCTACCAAAAATGGTTTTGATACTTTTGTAAGATATCCAAAAAGATTATGAACTATTATTAACGATATATCTGAACAGAGCATCTTCACCAAATCAGAACATGTAATAAGACATTGATTTGCTAAAATTTATCTCGAATATCTTTTATTAAAAATTGTTTTAAAATAATTCAGGAACGACTCTAGTGCTACCAATAAAATAAGTTACCAAATGACAAAGTTATGACCTTAACATGTGGCAGTTTTCAGAAATTTAGGATGAGTCAAAGAAGTTTCATAAATGGGCCGTTTAGAGAAGTTCTTCACACATAATTTGTTGAAAAAACTGGAAATAATCATTAAACAAATTTTTTTCAACAGTCGATTGAACCTAATTTAAACGTAACAAGTATACATTTTTTTTTGCTTGCTTCACAATGGTACAGAATAGATTACAGATATGTATACGATAATTTTTAATACTCACTAAAAGCAAGCCTGTTTGGAGGATTTTTGTTTTCGACTCATACTCACTAAATGTCCTGTGCTCAATAGATTTTTGTTCGTTTTGTATGTAGTACAACACATGCAGTATCAGGTCTCCCACTATTGTTTTAAAATTGTGTAAAAAAATTTTAAGTGTTAAAAAAAATCTAAAAATTGTTAATATATAAATTTTCTTAATTCTCTGTGAATAAGTCACTGTAATCAAATAGTGGATTAAATTTAGTTGTCTTTTAAATTTATTGTTGACCTATATAAAACCATTATGGTTATCTTCGGGGTTATATATAATGTGGGAGACCTATAACCCCTATTTAAAAAAAAATATTTCTCTCATATTACTTACCAACACCAGAAACTGCTTGAATACCAAAAATTCTCATCTACATCTTAAAAACTGCTTACCATACCTTCCTTAGGACAAATATAAACAGTAGGAAATTAATAAAAAAAAAACTAATGAATACAAGGCGAGCAATTGAGGATAATGGCTTATTAATTTCCTAGTGTTGAACCCCTCACAAAATAAAACATTTCTGATGAGATTTTGCCTATTTATCAACATGTATATAAGACCTAGTAAATTTAAATTTTTATACGTACGTCATAGTACTTACATACAAAATCAAACACCTATTCCTCATCTTATTATAGATAATTGAAGTTTCTGAAAACACAGTGCGTTATTAGTCACCGGTAATAACAAAATCGAGAAATTAAACGATTCAAATTTTAAAAATAGTGTGATTTTTTTTAATAGGACAAGATTATTTCATGCACTTACCGTGGAAGAGAGTATCTCGTGAGGGCAGCAACTAAGTAAAAACGACTTGCACACCCTGGGATCGTTGAATTTAACGTGAAATTTATTATTTTCACCTACGAATCGCACATTAGAATAAAGCATATTTCTGTATTGATTATTCTACTTACCATTTCTTCCTGTTCCCATAAGCTGGTCTAACATGGCCCTCATCTGATCATGGGCAGTCATTGTGTATATTTTCCTTGATTTCGAAGCCACTATAGCAAAATAAAGTTTAATATAAAGTGTTTCAACAATAAATAAGTAGAAAGTAGGACGACTTCATCCAATATTACAAAATGGCGAATTTTTGATTGACGTCAAAGTTTTAATTTTGTAATCAAACGTGCCATGCGCGATTCTCATAACCGATACAATGTTGCCACGTTGCTATTTACCAGGGAGCCGTAACAGAAAAGACGTTAAATACGGGGACAGAATCCGTCAAAATGTCAAAATTTTTAATCGATTGAAGCTAATGAAGCGTAACTAAGGAGGGCAATCTCTAATGGACAACACGTTTAAAATGTGGTCAACATTTTATACGCAACTAATGGTACATAAAATAACCGACGTGGCGCTGACGATCGTATGTTGAAAAACTGATTGTAGATTGATTAGATCCATAATCTCAAATAACGTTTTTTATTTAATGAGTCGCCCAATTTTTATAAAATACATATCTTTTAAAAGTTTACGTAATGAATTAAAATTATTATTTGAAAAAAAGTCAAAGGAAATGTCAAAACTCGCTTAAACTGTCATCAACAGTCGATCAACAGCGCCACCAACTGGCTTCCAAAATTGGTTACCTTTTTCTAACGTTGCGATGTGCCTCCTCTAGACCCTCCGTAGCTACAGCTATCTTATTTCTCAAAAAATATATAAAAAGAGTAATTGGATTGCATTGAACATACTTGGCAACACTTCCACAAAAAGGAAAAAGAAGATTATATATTCTCTTGCTTGTGTTGCATTTGCATGTTATTTGTGTAATCTGTTGCATAAACTAAAAAAACGCTATAACTAATTGATAAACACTTCAAATTGTAAGTGGGTAAAAGGCGGGTATTTTGGAATTCCACGCGTGTAAAATTGGGTATTTTGGGGCAAAGTTGCTGGTATTTTGGTGATTTGTCATTGGCAATACTGTGTCATTGTCATTTCCATTTCTTATTTTGACAAATGACATATTGACATTAATGGTATTCTCAAAAAAATAGAAAAACATTTTTCATATTTAATTATGTCTGAAGGAGCACCAAATGCAAGAAATATCATAGAAAAGTTTTTTAACACGGTTGGTACCGTCTTAGAAGTACCTGTGGTATGGGTCAGAGGTAATTATATAAACATAACCTCAATTGTTATTTATTTCAAAGATTTTCAAATATTTTCTTTATTTAAAACCTATTTAGCATAATTCTAGAGGAACATTATTATATATAAATATTTTAGAAAGAGTAATTGAACCTAATCAAAAACAGACTGCTTGGTACCATCAGAAATTCAGAAGAGTACCTACAATAGATGAATGTTACACAGATGATTTAGTTTGTATTTCGGAAGCTAATCTTCAGTTTAGAAGAGACAGGTAAGTTATTCAGTGTAATTACATTAAAAGTTAAAAAAATTTCATGATTACATAACCAATTTTAGGCAAGTGGAAAGTGAAATTCTCAACATTTTAAGAGAAAGATTTGAAGAATGTATTCTATATGAAGCTCCTGATCATATAGAAAAATGTACTCCAATATGGAAACAATATGAAGATGCTTCTACTAACTGGTTTATCAAGTGTAAGAATTACTATAAAAATAGTCATTTCAAACTTTCACATTTTATTGTGCGAAATATTTTTATATAGTGGACACATCTAGTCGTATGAATAACAGCGATCTATTCATACGAACTACACAATTTTATTCATATGACAGTCGTACAAATTACACGATTTTATTTGTGCAACAATTATATTTGAAAGATAAAATTTTCGATGTGTTGGATGATATTTATTGTGAAAAATGGTTTTATTGTAATAACAATTTGTAATATATTTTTCACATAATCAAAGTTTGACGGAATTATAAAAATTACTACCTATATATATTTTTTTATTTGTTGGCAGGTCCGTTGGTATTTTGAAATAAATATTAACTTAAACTTCATGTATTTTAATCATTTTCGAGATATATTTATTGTGATATCAATAAACTATTAAAATTTTAAAATTGCATGAAAACTAAAAAGATATAATTTATTATCTCAGCTGTAACACCACTCATTACTTGATATTTTTATTATTTAAATGACCATACAAGGTATAAAAAGAATTATAGTAATTTTTATAAGTTACAAACTTAGACTTATGTGAAAAATTAACAATTTAACTTAATAAAATGAAATAATAATTGTACATTGTAAATATATATTTCGATTTAACACGTTTCACTTTGAGTTTACCACTATAAAGCAGAGATATAGTTTATTCAACAATATATTATGTTCACAAATAATTTTGGTGATAGCCTAAAAATTATTACAATAAATCCATTTTTTTTAACATTATACATCAGCCAACGTATCGAAAATTTTATCTTTCAAATATAATTGTCGTGTGAATAAAATCGTGTAATTTGTATGATTGTCGTAAGTACAAGTACCAGAACCAAGAATATATAAGTACTTTTATTATTTCGTTTAAGTATTACTTGAAAACAGTAAATTTAAGTACGAGGTATTAAGTAAAAAAAAATTAAAAAAATCCCATTCCATTTCGATTTTATGCGTTCAGCGTTCTTTGTTCTCAGATTAATAACAAATATCTATTTTTGGAAATGTAATCCTCTGTTCATGAAACTAATTTTTATTTATTAAATTGGCTAGGGTAAAACACGCCTTTTATCTAAAAAACGGTTTAGAGAAACAAATATTTTATAGCTTCCTTAGGTATAATATTAAAAATTAATTTAATAAGCCTTCACCTTTATTCTTGAATAATCTTGAACTATTACATTATAAATTATAACATTAACTTACCACCAGGAAACCTTATTCACTATCACTGCACTAATTACCTAATAGAAGGCGAAGGTCAGGAATTCAGGAACAAATCAAGAAAATACTTGTCGATATATGATTTCCACGGCTAATCGAACACATTGAAGGTTTTAAGTACTTTTCATTTTTTAAATTGCAAGTAAAAATATACTTAAAATAAATTTAAGTACAAGTATAAGGCTGAATACTTAAAAGTTTAAGTACCAGTACACGGATTTTCTTGAATACTTTGAGTAAAGTACTTAAGCACATTTTTAAGTACTGTCGTAATCAGTACCGCAGCTCTGGACACTACGTTACATAAAATTAATATTTTAGATGGGGATTTAGGAGCCTATGCAGATGCCAAAACTGCTTATATGAAACAAAAACATAGAATGATATGGGAACGTAGACATGGACCTGTAGGAAGTGGAATGAAAAATAAAAATCAAGAAGAATGAATTTAAAATAAAACTATTGTAGAATTTGTAATATATAGTGCTAATTATAAAAAAAGTAGAAAGTTTTAATTAAAATTTATTTAATAATTTGGGGAAAGGTAAAAAAAAACGTTTAATAAAAAAGTACAAATTTATTTATTTATAACACTTCAATAATATTTTTTTGGCAGAATCGATTTTAAAATTTAAGTACAGACAAAAAATCTTAATTCTATACTTGAAAAAGTCACATATCTTGTAAAAAGTAATTACATTGTAAAAGGAAACCTGATACAAACAAATATTGCATAAAAATTGCAAACTACATTTGTTATCACAAAAAAATAAGGAAAACATTTCAAAAAATGCAATTCAATATAAATTAAAAAGTCTGAAAATGTTTACAGACTTTTGCAACAAAATTAAATAACTTACCTATTAACAATCACAGACACAAAAATACAGGAATGTTATTTAGGGTGTTTTTTAAATCATGACTATATAAAACAATTATTTCTCTAGCTATTGCGAACATTGAGATCTGTATTTGAAAAATATATACTTCTACGAAAAATCCTACTGTACAGTGTCTATGCTTTTGTAATTTTTAAATAGCCATAGAAACTATTTTAAGAAACTTAAAATATGTACATTTCTAGATCTATTTTCTACAAACACCCTGTATATTTATAAAAAGACTAATATAAAGAACAATGCGTAAATCGAAAATAAGATTATTATACAACATTCACATTAATTAAAAAGATTTTTCTTTTTACAAAAAAAACAATTTGTTATCCTAAAATAATTTCTATAATGGCTTAACAAAAAAATATTTAATAAATAATTACCTAACATTTTTTTTTGGATTTTAAAATACTAAAAATTATTTCTCATTTAAACTAAAAATTCTCTAGGCCTTGTACCATAAGAATGTCTTTTTTAAGAAAAATAGATCCTACTTTTTAATAGACCAATATCACGTTAGTTCTTAAAATAGGTACATCTTAATTTTAAAGCTTTGTACTTACATTAATAATAAAAGTTGAAATTAAGAGTTCCCCGAAATTGTGCGCATTATTTACTTACTCAAACGTTTAATTATGGAAGTTTAAAAACGTTGCATAAGATGGTTTACCAGTCTCACCTATAAAACAGTTTGAATTAAAAAAAAACAACGCAGTTTTGGTTTTTATACTTACAGACATTTCTACCATTATCATTTTCATTATCTGAAGGCGAATTATCAAGCTTTATATTTACTCCGGAATCGACTGATACATCTGCAGGGCCCCCTAAAAAAATTTATAACTTAAACTGTCATATCTATTGTAGGCCTAATGAGCTAAGGTACTGACCGAAAATAAGAAAACAATGGAAATTTTGGAGTCCTTTTTTATCAGCATATTCCAAATAATAAAAATAATAACGAAGAATATTTTTAAGTATTTGACATCAAAAATATGCAAAAGGAAAATAATTGTTTAATAGCAACGTTTTTAGTTTCCCAGTATAAATTAATTTGTTTCTTATATAATATTTATATTGCATTCTTTATATGGTCAAGCGTACTATTTATACAATTAAATTTTACCTTTGTTCATGAGTTTATCCGGCATTGGTAATTCAGTAGGATCCGGTGACGCTATGGACGGCAAGTTACTCCACAAGTATTTTCCTGGTTGTAAAAGATGTCGTGAAGGAGATACAAGATGGTCAGGATTACCCAAAAGTTTCGGATTTTGCATGATGGGCAGTTGTATGGACAGATTTAATGGGCTATCAAAAGTGTTGTTTGTCGTCCAGTGGTTCCATGGGTTGATATCCTAGAAAAGTGATTTTACCTTCACATTAAAAAAATTAAATAAAAAATACTCACAGGTGACGGTGGTGTATCAGGTTTTGGAGGGCATGTTCTTTTTATGGTAGTTGGGACCATTTCTAGTGGAGGAGGAGGAGGCCAATTAGATTTATCTATTTTATTCATAACATCTTTGGATTTGTAGATAGATGCTGGCAGAGGTATAAAATGTTCTGAAAACAAGTTATATTTTAGAGATTTTTGCGTTTTTACTTGATAATCATTCAATTTTTGCAAGAGAAAATTGTACCGAGTTTAAAAGTTTTTGTACGTGTAGTAATTAAACCAATGGAAAATTGATTTTTTTAAGTATCACTAGTCAAAGCAACAAAAAATTGTAAAGTTAGGAGTAAAATTAAAAAATAAATTTCAAATATATTTATGTAAACCGTCAATGTATAAAAAAAATCAGTATTTGAGACTAAAACAAGTCAATTATTAAAAACTAAATAAAGCAACAAATATACCTGCTAAATTTCTATCAAGTACCACCATTCCTTTCTTTTTGTTGCCCCTGATAAAAAACATGAGATTAAAATGATTGTAAAATTCCTCCACTGAATAAATTTGATAAGAACTTAATTTTAGCGGCTTTCCATAAAAATCTTGGTAGAACTTCTCCAGATTGATAAACAACACACTACCACCATTATTGTAGATCAAATGGTACAACTGAGCAGCCAGGATGTACAGGTTTGTCAAGGAGACGTAACTTGTATTATTTTTTAATGATACCTACAAAATAATAGTATATAGAGGAAGAGAAATAAATGCTACAAATAGCAGGAATAATAACATTTCTCTATTGAGTTTTAAATACTTTTTTACAGCCAAGAGTATATTTTGTTCAATAAAAGTGAAAAAATACGCTTGAACTAAATTTATTGACGTAACTTTGTATTATTTTTTAATGATACCTACAAAATAATAGTATACGGAGGAAGAGAAATAAATGCTACAAATAACAAGAATAATAACATTTCTCTCTCGAGTTTTATATACTTTTTTTACAGCCAAGAGTATCTTTTGTTCAATAAAAGTGAAAAAACACGCTTGAAACAAAATTTATTGATATTTAGATGACATTTTCGAATTTTAAAATGTTTGAAGGAAATTGTAGGGAAATTATCTCCCTTAGTGTTAAAATTACGATGAAATTGATCTGTGAATAAACAAATTATGCATTTTTTCCACAATTCTTTTCATACAGGGTCTTTCAAAAGTCTGGAAACGGTCAATTATTTTTCATAATAAACAATCCTTTCAAGAAACGTCACAACGCAAATACATCTAATTACTAAATCCCCAATTTGAATGATTTATCTGTAACGTTTCGAATTACAGGGCCGCTTCCAGAATGGCCACCTGTAGCAAAAACAAATGAATGTTTTTGAATTTTAAGCGCATGAAAATGTGTAATTACTACATCCCGAATTTGGACGATTTATCTTTAGTAGTTTCAGAATTGCAGGACAGTTTCCAGACTTTTGAAAGATTCCTGAAATAATTATTTCAACGAACATTTTATTAAAATATATAAATCAGATTGCAATCAATATTTGTCATTTTTATATTACCCCGTTTAACCATTTTGAAATTACTATTGATTTGCAAATTTTATTTAAATGTTATTTAATTAATATCAATTGATTTTATTAGAATCAATATTGAATTAATTAATAGAAATAAAACGATTGTTAAAAAAATAGAATGCAGTTAAATAAGATGCTTCTCAAATTTAAATAAATCTATAAAATATTAATAGAAAACTTACTAAATTAAAAATGTAGATACTTATATCTGGACTACTGGAACCACCCCTACAGCTTTTAAAAGCCTAAACTGATTCGTTCAAGAAAAAGGTGAAACTCCCGTTTAAAATGGGTAAAAATGGTATTTTAATTAAATTTATAAACTTTTACAACAGTATACAAATCCATTATATGTGGAAAACAAGAAAAAATGGGGAAAAACAGGAAAAATAGAAAAAACTGGAAAAATGGGGAAAAATGGAAAAACAGGACAAAATAGGAAAATAAAAGGAAAAGTAGGAAACAGTAGTGAAAAATAAGAGAAACATATTGAAAATAGGAAAAAGTAGGGAAGAAAAATAGTTATAAATCGAAAAAAGTGAGGAAAAAAGGGAAATAAAAAAAATAGGAAAAAACGAGAAAAAGTAGGGAAGAAGTATGGGAAAATAGAGAAGAATAGCGACAAATATAGACATATAGGGAAAAATAAGGTAGAATAGGCAAAAACAAATAAGGAGGAAAAAAGGGAAATAAAAAAAATAGGAAAAAACGAGAAATAGTAGGGAAGAAGTATGGAAAAATAGGGAAAATAGAGAAGAATAGCGACAAATATAGACATATAGGGATAAATAAGGTAGAATAGGAAAAAACAAATAAAAAATAGGAAAAAATAGGAAAGGTAGAAAATAAAAAATATGAAACAATGGTGAAAATAGAAATATATTGGGAAAAATAGTGAAAAATAATTAAAAACGCGCGGTCGGGGAATCCCCGTCAGCAACGAAGTTTTTTACGTTATTTTTTCACATCTTTAAATTTTAAAATGAGAAAAAACCAAAAGAAATGAAAAAAAATCGTCAAAAATCAAAAATCTAAATTATAAGAATAAGAAACAATAATAAAGAGTTAGAAAAAACAATTTAAAAAAACGATCAAAAAATCAGAAAAATAAAAAAAACGAAAAAACCAAAAAATCGCAAAAATCCAAGGAATAATAAAAAATGAGAAAATATTAGAAAAAATTGAAAAAAACCCAGTAAAAACAAAAAAAAACCAGCAAAGTGAGAAAAAAACGATAAAAAATAGGAGAATCGAAAAAATCTGAAAAAGTCAGAAGCGCCTGAGCGTTAGCAGGCACGTGACGACTTCTAAATTTCATAAAAATCTGAAAATCTATTCAAGGTATGATGAGTTTATTACTGTTGACCGTTTGTTTTTATCTCATTTCGTTTTAGAATTATAAATGCGGACAGACAGACAGAGCCATATTATAAGACTTCTTCTTTAGGGTTTAAAAGTTTAAAAGCAAACTCTATAGGAACACTGTACACCTTTTATCATTTAAAGTTGGATGATCCAAGTTTTTACTTCTAATTATTTTTTTTCTTACCGAAATTACTTTCCCGATTTGCTGTAAACCATCCATGGTAAAGCCGCTGTTGTATTTTGACTGATATTCATACCTAAAGCTGCTCATATCCATGCAATGTGGTTGTTTTAGAAGCAA
Organism: Neocrepidodera transversa; assembly: GCA_963243735.1. Taxonomy (NCBI): domain Eukaryota; kingdom Metazoa; phylum Arthropoda; class Insecta; order Coleoptera; family Chrysomelidae; genus Neocrepidodera; species Neocrepidodera transversa. The sequence goes on from OY725347.1 coordinate 10,091,793, forward strand.
ACCCCAACATCTTATTACTAGAACACTTGGTATTGTGTCCACATCAATGGCAACCAGTAATAAACCAGCATTACTGTTGTTGACCTATAAAAAAATGAGATATCAATCATCTGTATGCAGGGTTCGAATTAGAAAGAATTTTAAATTTACCGACTTTTATAAAAATTTACAAAAAAGTTTTTCTATTTTTTTACTCAAAACGAGAGGTAAAAACAAAGAATAAATTTTCACCTTTTATCAGTTAAATTTGAAATTTTAAGTTTTTTTGATATTTTTTTACATTTCTAGATTTCTAAAAATTTGTGCTTTTCCAATTATTTTTTTGTTTTAAAAATAATTAAGGTTTTTGTTGAAATTTAGAGGAAAGATATTCTTTTGAGAAAATATTTATAGTGGGATGAAAATTTTAGTTTTTTACCTGGACATAATCTGATAATTTGGTAACTACTTCAGCGATCGAAGTGCATTCATATAATTGAGGTTTCAAAGGAAATCCATATTCTCGTAAATACATTTTAGAAAGATCAGAAAGAAGTAGCGAGGTCTGAGGTGATGCTTTAATTAATTGTACTATTTGAGAACCCAACACTTTTAAAGCTTGATGTAAAGTCAAACTAACTGTTCTTTCGCCGTCTGGCAATTCTTCAATCTAAAAAAATCATAATTTTAGTATTTTACTTTTATGAAATTAATACTTACTTTTACAATATCTGGTATGGCTTCAAATAATTCTATTAACTTTGAAAATCCGTAATTTGATACTTTGCATTGGTGGCCAAAATGGTGATGATAAGCAGGTACGAATTTGTTAAAAAACATAGTATAATAAGGGGAATGTCGCAATAAGTCTATTACCTAAAAAAAACAATAACTGAATTTATTTTTAAAGTAATTTAAGATTCTTACATCTCCAGCAAACTGTTTGGTTCTCATAATCTCTTCAGCCGTTTGTTCCCTCTTGGGCACGGTCAAGATGAACTCTCCATTATCATTCTGACTAACCACTACAGTATTTTCAGAAACTTCATGAAGTAAATCTTCAAAAGTACAGAGACCATATTCCACAGCGTTAAAAGGTTTATTGACAACTTTTTCGTATGCTAAAGGAAAATCAGTCAATGTAATTTGCTTAGATGGTTGAACTTTAAGGACTCGAAGAAGATCAGAGGTAAAACGACGCATTTGGGCTGAGTGAGAAAGGGTTATGGTACGTCTGCTACCATCATGTATAATCTAAAAATTTCACTTAAAGATTCTATTAATAACCAGATGATTTTTAACATACCTGTATCACGTGTGGTATTGATTCAAAGAGATATAGAAGTTTTGTATAACCATAATCTGCTACCCTACATTGTCTTCCAAAATGATGGTGATATGCAGGAATAAATTTGCTCATTAGCAACTGGCATTTATCTTGGGTTTTCAACAAGTCTATTAACTCTCTGCATAATAACGTTATGTTTGGTGCCAAAGAAGGGGGCACAGATTTTAAAACAGCATCTAGAATTAACAAAAAATGAACATTTATCAATTTTTACTTGATAAATAAAACGTTTTATAACAAACCAAAAAAAAAACAATGTTTAATCACTAAAAATTTAATTTACCTTCTTCACTTTCATCATTTTTGCTTTCTGCGTATCTAATTATTTTGATATTTTTATTAGGACCTACTAAATTTATCTCTATATTTGCTACGCATGTTATAAGGTGTTCCAAAGGAACCCCATCATCATATACTGGTAAAGGTTCGTGGAATTCTTGTTCATAACAAGATTGAAAACTAAAAAGGAATAGATTAATTATATTTTCAATGTTTACATTATTTCGTTTACCTTAAAAGATGCATACAACCCATATGAAGTTTTACTAATAATGTTAGTTTACTTGCAAATGTCTTTAGAGACATTTTTATATTGGGTGTTTGAATAGTGTTCAATTCACACCAACCTCTGTTTTGGATCCCATTTGGACAATGGGTTATACAATACTGAATAAAAGTCTAAAATATAATAACATAAAAATAAAAACAGTGTATTAAGCATTAATGTCTATGAAATTCGTATTATTTATTATACTTAAAAATGTCCAAAATAATTAACCTTTATTTAGAATTTGATGAACGTATTAACTAAAATTTACGTCCATCAATGTGATAATAAGAAAACATAAAGTTTTGTTGACATATTTCCTAGTAGCGGGTGACTGAAAGTGTGACATAAAGTGTAACAAAAAGGTAGGTCATAATATTAACCATATGGATGAAAATACTTCCCGATGGAGATAGAATATAGAAAAAGTATAAGAACTATTCCAAAATTAAAATGTACTATTACAAAAATTAATACTATCAGTTTTGTTCAATACAGCGATTTTTATAATATATTTTTGGGAATTTGAGACACAGTAGGAAAATGTGATGATTCTTACCCTGCTTAAATTGGGCGGAGGTGACGTTTTGACTTCTTGATTTAAAGATATAATCCTAGATCCCAAATCTTCAGTAATTTTACAAACGTCCTTCAATTTATTAACCTCGTAAACGGAAATTGTGCAGTTGTATCGTGATTCCAACAAATCAATGAATTTAAATAGTGGCATGCATTTATCCGGTACTTCCTAAAATTTAAGAAAAGAAAAAATAGATTTTATGAAATCTTCCTGGGTATTTCAAGTTTTATTGTTTACCTGTAATAATTCTATGACCATAGCTCTAAGTTCTTCAGGATATGGTGAGGTGCTTTGAGCATAAGATATGATTATTCTTTTGTGACCTATTTTTTGCCTGTGCAACTGGGATATTGTAAACTGTGCTTCCCTTTTCCCGTTAACTCTAATATTAGCTATGGGGGAACCATCGTTTTGTAATGTTATGTTTAAACTTATTATCTAAAAAAATATATGACAGAATAGTTGATTTTTTTTAATAAATAATGTGTTTTCTTACCATAGCGTACTCTTTGAGCATATTAGTAAGCAGTCTTTTGAGTTCTTTTGGTTCTATGGCTGGGTCCAAATTAGATATTATTAAATCTACAGGTTGGTTTGATTGTACTGTTTTGGCATCGTTTTCACTAGAATAACCCATCTGAGAAAAATAATAACAAAATCAATAAATCTCACAGTTAAAATTGCACAATCAGGAAACGAGTGGGGGTAAGATAGTTAAGGGAAGGCCTACAGATCTGGCAAAATATTTAAGGAACATAGGGAATTTGTAATGAGAGGAAGATGTATTTATGCAACGATTCAATGGGAAAAATAAGACGAAACATTGACTCCACCCTATTTCCACCACTCTTAGGTAACGTGTGGATGAGAGAGATGTGCTCGCGGCTGGCAGTGTTGCCAAATGTAGCACCATTGTGCCAAAACTGGCACTTTGAGCTCTGGAGTGATACTAAAGCACGCACTATTGAAAAATAGATAAAAACTGGAACTATTTCGTTCTATGACATTTTTCGCCTGCAATGAGTTTGTTATTGAATATATTTCTTGGTCCATCTTTACACTTTACATTTTTATATAAAATTTCAGATTAAATTCGACCGTCAGTTGTCGGGGAAATACAACGCTCAAATCCCATAAGGTTAAAATAATTTTTACAATAATTCTATTGTTAATGGGATTTTTACATTATTAAAATCAACCAAAATCTAACAAGGAAAATCTGCCTACTGAAAGTTTCGGAAAAAAGTGAAAATCTACCAAAAAAGTAGAAATTACTAGATGTGGCAACGCTGATCAGACTTGTGCTCGGACCATCCGAGTATTTCCCCGAACTCCGACGTAGATCCGATGCGCTACGATAAATTACGAATGTTTTAAAAAAAGGCGTATACGGAAATATTTTGTTTTTATTCCTCGCATATCGTTTACTGGGCTTCTTGTCTGTTGCATGAAATACCGTTCCGCAAAGTTTTGGCCAAATCTGTACAAGTTTTATTGATTTCATTTGTGAAAATTAATTCTAATACTTAATAAACGTATGAGATATTCCAACTTCAAAGTCTTCACATGACGTCAAAAATGAATTTTATAAAAGTAACGTAAAATTTTCTACTCGTTCCACTAATTTATAATATAATCCCAAAATGTAGTTAAACATAAAAAATATAACAACAAACTATTAATCTTTTATTTTAGAGCTCCAAAATCTGCTCATAAATAGCCAATATTTAATATGCGGTATCTATTTATCAGTAAAATCTGTAGGTTTCCTATTAGTATGCCCCGACAGACCGCGTACTTTTCCTGATGAGAGATATACAGCTCAGAAAACCTGATAATATAAATCCAAGGAATAAATGTTTAATTTCTTTAACGTTATTAATCTGTCTAGTTCATTTTATGATCAGTCAACTGAAATCCTCATGTTAAAATCAACTATTTTCTATTTGTATGCCTACATACTATTCACGTTGTGTTTATATTTATACCGGGTGTCCAACTACAAAGAACCAAAGCTATATCTCGAATTCTTCATATGGGAAAATTCGTTAACATAAAAACCCTTACAATTCTAATTTTGAAAAATTCAGTTTTTATAGATTGATAGGCAAAAAAATTAAATATACTTTATTTAATATGCTGAATATTTTCAAATATCCTAGGATTCTTTTGACAAAAAAAACCACTTGTAGAGGGTACATCTTTATTTTGCTGAACTAAGAAAATAAAAACGTCAGGATTATATTGTAGTTTGTGAATTTTATTCTTCAGCTTATTATTAAATAGTCGTGGAGAAAGCATATTTATTCTTTTTGACTATTAATATATAAAAATATAATTTTTCAAAACTAGAACGTTTTTATGTTAACGACTTTCTCCATATGAAGAATTGGTCCATTGTATTTGGATACAAAGTATAAATGTAAATTTATATTTATTTATTATGTACGCATATACAGATAACAAATAGTTTATTTTAAGATGATCATTTCAATTGGCTGATTAGATAATGAACTAGAAAAAAATAAAAAAGTTTAAAGAAATGTAACACTTTGTAGATCAGATTTATAATAATAATTTAAATGGAAATATATGTGTCAGCTTCCTTTCGCCAAAATATCAAAACAATTCCACAGTACATTTTTTTTAAACATATATGGTCTTACCCTGTATGTCAGTTGTGTGTACAAAAATAATGAAAGCAAAGAGAGATGTAATGAGTTCTACGAAAAAAAAAAAAAGATTTCACTTATTTTTTTTACTAATATTGACAAAAACATGCATTTTATGATTGCAATTATGAAAGTTAAGAATATTACTGGGAAAAATTGGGTTATATAAAGGTATTCGAGAAGAAATAAATAGAAGAAGGAAGAGATTTATTTTTAAAGAAAATTAAAATTTTAGAAGGTTTAAATCCGGGTTTAGAAGCAAAGAAAAGAGAACAAGAGGCAAAAAACAGAATAAACAAAATTTATATTTTTTTTTGATAATTTTTGTAATGTTTATTATTTTTCTATAGAAACCGCCCCAAAGTTGAGATTTTTCCTTGTAATATCATTACACTATATATCTTTTGTATAGATGTTATTAGCATCTAACAGACAAGTGTCAATCTGGAAGACTTAAGTTATCAAACTAAATATTAGTTTTCTTAATGCGTAATGGTAACCAATCATTATTTCAGTTATCTTATGGAATAAACGAATGAAGTTCATCTGTACATGCTTCAAAAGTTTTTATTGTGCAATGATCTATTTCTATTATTATATAATTCAAGAATATCTGCAATCATACAATTAGGTGTGAAATGACATGTCAAAAAGTTTTAATACTTTTAAATTTACAGTTTTTAAAATGTAAATTGAGTCTCATGTGATAAAATAATCGTTTTCTTAAAGACCCCTCTTGGCCTGTGTCGATTCAATACCTACCCTTACCCCGATAGTAAACTAGTAAATAAATTTACATTCCTAGAAATTCATATTTTCGAAAAACAAAAAAATATAAACAGCAATAAATAAAATTAACGAACCTTTTGTTCATCACTTGTATAATCCGAACTGCAGCTACTCTTATGGATTCGTGACGGGACATTTCCGACATTTAATAGTTGTTCCTGGGGAGTAAGGCTACGTTTGGCACCGTTTCCACCCCACCACTGCCCTTCGTAGCTTACATCCATGGGGGATACACTGGACGCTCCCCTGATGGGTCTAAATGCGCAAGCGTCGACTAGCTGCTGGACTTGCTCGTTGCTGGAGTTCTAATAAAATATTAGGTGAAGTTAAAAAGAGACTTAAAAATGCATAAGAAGGGTTAATAGGCGAGGAAATGGGTCAGGTTTCGCTTTAAGGATTATGTCATAGATTTTTTTGAGGAGTACTGTTTTAAAACGCACTCTACTCAAAGAAATCTAAAACTCGGCCTTTGTTGTCATCATTTTAAATAAGGCACTTTTAAGACGTTTTTAAATAAAATAATAACAAAAAATTACCTGTAGTTGCCTTTTGACATCTCTAGAAATAGTTTGATTAAAATAGGAATTTTGACTATCTTGAGAAAAACCTGGAGGAGGAATCATATGATATGATTGATATGATTGTTCCACATTTTTTAATCTGTGACCTAAAAAATAAATATATCATACATAATTAAGTTTTGTTTTTCTACCTTTGACATTCATACAATGGAATTAAAATTATATGATTCTTTAATTTAATTTTTCTTATATTTCAACAAATATGTTTAAGGAAAAATCAAAAAGTAGAGAATACATTCGAATTTATAGAATGTTATAAAATTTGTAAAAATAATAATAATATATTATCAAAACCAGTGTTTAGGTAGATTTTGATAAACCTTTTAAGTAATTACCGATCGGCAGATACAATATGCGCCTCTACTTATCCCCTTTAAAATCATAAGATTATTTTAATTTAATCCTGTGGACATTTTGTGCCTCAGCTGTAACTGCCAAGTTTAGCATTTGATTTATTTGAGAAGTTACCAAAAAATGAAAAATTACAAAAATATTGTGATTATTTAGTAAAAAACTATATTAGTGATGAGACTTCTTTTTCACCTTCCTTATGGACTGAATCGGTTTAAGGAGCGACCAATTTATGTGTATCCTTAATACAATATAAAATCGCATTTTTATGAGCCTCATTCTAATCTATTTAAATTTATAGATGTGTTAAAAGGATTTCAAACTGAAATTTATGTAACAATTCAAAGTACTGATATTAAGGGTGGCCACCGGTCGTATTTCGGAAATTGTTTGTCCTAGAATTTGGGGAAAAAATTCTTATAATAAAATCGGATTTAAAAATTGCTTAAAAATATTTTTAAGGTCGTAGATTTACGCTAGGTGGCACATTCCATCACTTACAAAATATAATTGGGTTCTTTTAGAAAATATTCCTGAATTAAGGTTGGTAAAAAATATTAGCTTTAGAAAGTGCTGTCCTTATTCTACAACTTTTGCCTAAGTTATTTTTTTTGTATCACCTATTCTTAAGTGGTGGGAGAAGTGTACTTTCGTTGACCCCAAAAGGACTGTAACTTCCATATGCCTGAACCAATTTTCACAAACGTAGACTTCACGCAAAGAGCATTAAACAGAGATTTCAGAAACAAAAAACACCATCACATTTAATCTTTTTTCCAAATTCTAAGACAAACGATTTCCGAGATACGGTGGGTTGCCACCCTTAATTAATCACCTTGTATGTGTTAAACGTTGTGACATAATATTGAAAAAAAATCGAGTGAATGTAAAAAATTTAATAATTCAATATAAAAATAATATTGTTATAAGTACAATGCATTTTATTAAATGCATATCCAATTTTAATTTGGTTACTTAATAAAACATTTTTAATTAATTATTATTCTATATTTTATCATAATATGTAAGATGATTAAAATATATTAAAATTATACCTATTAATAAATAATAATTGAATTTTTTATAGTTGTTATTTATTCGTATATGGGCTACGCTTTTACCAAAGAGGCGCATATTGTATATTCAAATGTTTACCTGAACAATATTATTACATAATACTAATAATACTTTCCATATATTTCACCACCTTACAAGTGAACCCCAGAAGCCAAGTGCGGTGAAGGGGCGACTATTTTTATTTATAAGTAAATTACTCTACTATAGAACAATTATTAGCCTTGTAAACAATTGTACTCTTGTATTTACTATTTTTACTGACCATAAAAAGTATTTGATTATATATTACAATATAAAAAAGATAAACAAAATCACGCAGAACATTAAATCGAGATAAATTGACGACTTTGATGAAATTTATGAATTTAGACGACTCAGACTTATCATGATTATTAAAAGAGTATCCAAAAATACATTTAATATCTGTTATACAAGTTAAACCCTTAAATAATGAATTAGACCTAGAAATTATTCACTATGCAATGGAAAACCCTATCTTATCAATCCAAATTCTGAACGTAGCTTAAATTCATATAAAAATATTTTCACTATAGAGGAAACGTTAAAAAATAAAATTAAAGCAGAACAAAGTAATTTCAAATGCAAGACAATACGTAATAATAAATTATGTTAAACCTAAACAAATCTACACATTTTAATTTAAAAATAATAAAACAGCAAAACGTTTTTTTACCACAGCTTAAAGAACTTTAAAAAATCAGCATTTGAATTCCAAAAACTGAACTTTATAAAGATAATTTCGAAAATCGTTGCTATAAGATCGAAGTTATGTGTGAAAATCTACACAAATTATATTTTGACTAATTTTTAAGAGTAATTAGCGTAAATTACCAATTTGGAAAAAACCTACATATTGAAGATACCTCATACAAGACATCGATTATGACAGCATTAATTACAAAAAGGTGTATACAGAGTGATTCATGTAACCTGGAATTTTGTAATATCTCGAAAAATACACATCACTCATAAAAATTTGAGAAACTAGTATTTTGATCAAGTGTGCATCGGTTAGTACTAAATTACGCTCACCCCCACACCTTAAATTAGAAATTTTTAATAGGAACACCTATTTTTTATCAGATTCGGATTCTACGTCGGAAGCTACGTACGATTTGTCTGATTTTTTTTTTCGACTCGCGACAGATGGCGCTGTAATATCAAAAATGCAACATAAATCAAAATAATCAAAAAATAGAGAATTATGTATTGTATGATGTTAAGGTTAGTCCCCTCCACCTCCTGTTAGTGGGGTTGTTGGTTAATTTTTTTATTTTTTTTCGTAGAATCTGAATTTACGATAAAAACAGTCATCCCTATTTAGAATTTCTAATTTGTCGCCTACCCCGCTTACATGAGGTGTAGGAGTGGGTATAATTTAGTACTAACGGATGCTCTCTCGAAGATATTAAAGTTTCGATCCGGCATATTTTTCTGTATTTCTGTATTTTTCGAGATATTACTAAATTCCAGGTTAAATGAATCACCCGGTATACCTTATATTATTCTTTTTTGTGGACGTTTAGAGAGAAATTAAAAACAAAATTCTGCCACCAGAAGAAAAAAGACAAAAAAAGACGTCACTATAGAAAAGAACACCATATTAAAAATTTTTGAAACATTAGTTATTTGTTATTTTAAGGAGGGAAGAATTATATGTAATAAAAATTATATATTATTATAAGTTTGAGAATATTTTTGAAATATAAACATTTTTTCATTAAAATCAACTTCTTCGTTTCACATATATAATTTCAGTTACAAATAAATGGCCTAAGAAAAAGTCTTATTTTTCAGGGAAATGACATTTTTCAAATAAATTATCATTAAAAATAAGTATTGTTTAAATATTACTCATATATCTTATTTACTTCTTTTTACAAACTTGAATACCTATATTAAAAATCGGCAAATAAAAGGAAAAAATAACTGTTAAAAATGTTAATCAGATTATAAAATATATATAATTGTACCTACCTGCGTAACTTCGCAAAGCTGGAGATAATACTTTTATTTTACTTCCAAAAACATCCTCTCCTTGTATTCTTCTATGCGCCCTATGAAATCAAAAAATTAATCAACTTCATCAGTTTTTCAAATATGTAATAATATTTTTGTAAATTTACTGTTTTATAAATAAAAATTTTAATTAAACTAAAAACTATTTTCTAAATATAGTTGAGATAAATCAATAAACATTTAAAAAAAAATTCCTACCTATAGTTTTTATCATAGGGCTTAAAACGTGACATTTTTAGAAATTGAAAAATCACTTCATTTAAATAAAATTAATATAGTCATGAAAATAAGTGCTTTTAACAGCACACACGATCGAACTAACCAAAGCACAAAACCACTTTTTGTCGGTTTTTTTTTAAATCAAAACAAACTGGCATTCAAAAATGAGATAGCAAAACGAGAAACAATATGTAAATGTAACACAACATGGCCACTGTTTTTAGCGTGTTTTGTGTATGTTAGAAATAAAAAAAAGTGAAATCAAGGAAAAAGTTATTGAATACTCAGGGTGAGTTTATATATTTGTTTTTCTTTTGTTACATACAAGGGTCACAATTAAGTAAGAATTTCCATAGATTATTAAAAAATATTTAATTTATACCCCGGAGTTACTTAAATAAATTCGTTTGAAGTTAGCGCTCAAATGTAGCTTCCACCCCCACTGCCTAACCAAAATCACATGATACAAAAACACCATCTGATATTGCAAAAAAAAACATGTATACATAACTATATCTAAAGTTAAAAACTAAATGTAGAAGTGAGTGTAATCAAAGAGAAAACAACCCCAATAATTAAAAAAAAATACTATCTCTAGTTAAAAAGTCGTAAGTGTAAGTAAGTGGCATTCCTAATAAATATCAAATATTTTTAAGTAAGTCTTGCCATTCATAGATAGTTCAAACAAAATATAGAAAAAAAGTACTCCCACCCGAAAGTTTTAATATTTTTTTCTCAGAAACAAACTTTTGTGATCGGATGCGGTTTGTTGAAAGAAAAAAGTACCCCCACTGCGTAATTTAGATTTTTTTTTCTCAGCAACCAGCTTTTGAGCCAGTATACGACTTGGTGGAAAATGCTGAGTAAGGAATGTTGCACACACCTCCACATTTTCAACTCTATGACATATCAGCATCATAGAAAAAAGTACCCCTACTACATAATTTAGATTTTTTTCCTGGCTCGTACAACCTTCCTTTCTCAGCATTTTCCACCAAATCACTGGCCGGCAAGATCACCGGATTTAATCCCTTTGATTATTATCTGGGTGGACATTTAAAATCAGTCGTCTATAGTAGTGAAATTAATCCAAGAAATGTTAAAAGGGCAAGAATATTTGTAGAACAGAATAGTTGTCATTTTTGGGTTAAATTATTTTTAATAGTGTTGATTTATTTTGCTTATTTAGGAAATAAAATTAACTACTTAATTTATTTAATTTAATTCTGAAGAGATTTTTGAGCATTCATAAATTAGAAAAAATTATTTTAGCTAATTACGGCCCTGTAAAACATTTCTAACATTAACTCAAAGTAATGAAAAAGTACCAAATTGACACAATTGAAAAGCACTTACATACAAAAGAAATATTTTCCGTACTTTACCCTAAGAAAATTCTTAAGTTAATAATTTAAAAAAAAATCAATTTTTAACAAAAAAATAGGGCCTCTGAAACGAGATGCGTAACCTTGAAAAGACCTAAAACCAAATCCGATTTTTTCGCTCTTTCTGAATATCTTATCAGATTTACAAAATATTGTTAAACAGGGTGTTGTTTTTGAGACCGAAAGAAATGGTCAAATTTTGTTAAACCGGACCTGGATTTTAATTGTAGTTTCTATGGCAATGTCTGTTGTTGTCAATCTGATTAGAATAAAATTGATTTTTCTTTACCTTAATAATACTAACAACAGCATTACGTTTATTTTTATAATTTTTCCAATTAAGATCATTAGAATTACTTTTATTCACAATCGTATATATGTAATTGCTCAATTACACACTTTTTAAATGTCAGGAAATGAGCTATTACAAACTTTACTTCCTGTCCACGGGTGGGATGTGATATCTGTCAGTTCCCGCCCGTGAGTCTCTAATTTGGTCGATGATAGAGCTAAATTCTCATAAAATTTTCAATTTTCAGAAAAAACTGCAGACTTTTTTGGTTTATAGCCAATGTTCTTTTTCTTTAGAGAAGCTATAAGTTTTGAAATTTTTGATATATCCATCAGTTCGTCTTTAATATTTAGGGTAGATTTCAGCATAGAGAAAGTTGCCCATAAAGTTGATGGTTTTTTAGTTTGTGACTGTACATTGAAGTATGCCAAAAGAACACTTTCAGATGCTATATTTTGAATTTCCGTCTCAAAACACCAGTTTTTATAATTTTTATATACATTTTCATATCTCTCTTTACTTTTGGTAGTTAATAAATCTTCAATAGCCATTTGGGCCATTTTTTGTCCTAGTATTTTGATTTCAAAGAAAACTTGATGAGAGCATTTTAATACACATTTAATACACGTTTTTTTTAAATTGCGGATTATAATAAAATGATTGTGAATAAAATAGCATACAAACCTTGGCGGAAATTATCATTCCTGTCTCGGGCATTTCCCGCCATGGTATGTAATCTACTATTAAATAACTTGTAAGCAGAATCGTTCTCTTTACTTAATTTTCTGATTTGATCGTCATACCAGTGCAGATCTTTTTCATAAAAAGTGGCTGTTCTTAAAGGTACAATTTTCTATATTATTATTATAAACCTGGTCTGTATTTGTACTGTTAAGTAAAAAGTTACAATCTATTAAATTTAAATATATCACTTTCTGTCACGTTTCTGGTGACTAAATACACTTGGTTAGCGGGAAAGATACGACGTTCCATTTAAGTATGCGACAAAACGAGAGAAAACTATTACAGAGATAATACTAGAACTGCATGTAAAATGTGCATTTAAGTGCCAAAACCAAATAGTGAGTTTTTTAAAACTGTGTAAATTATCTGGGTCCAAAGTTCTACAATACTCTACCTCTTAATATAAAATTATTAAACAAATATAAAACTTTTTCTATACCTAGCAAAACATATATGTTCCAAAATAATGAAAATCTAATCAGAATATTCCTAGAATAACGACTTTACTAATTAATTTTGTTCTTCTTGACAAAATTGCTAAGGTTTAATTTTTATTTTAAAATGCACTTTTCATTTTCTCTATATATTAAATACACATTACTTTAAAATAAAATTCATTATCGGCACATACAGGTGTTTTCACCTAGGTGCCTGCTCCTATATAATTGATTTCTTAAAAAACAGATATTTCAAATGTGGTTACTTTTTTTTTACTTAAGTATAAGTCTTGTTAATGATAGAGACGATAAGACTTTTTTTCCAGACCGGTTTTTTTCAGGTTGTCTCTGTAATTTTATGTTACTTTTCTTTTACATTTACTTTAACTTTTTATTATATATTGAGATGTAACATAAAATTGTAATTGTAAAATTGTAATTAAGAATAATAATAATGTACAACTATCTATATAGGAACAAAATAAGTTACGTGTAGGGATATTTTATGAAATGAAGAGCGGTAGAGCCACCTTAAGTCTCAAATGCAATGTTTACCCATTAAATTTTACTTTTAGTAATATTAATATTCACAGCAAATCATAGCTAGTTTCATAAATTTTCCAGATTTTCCGATTATTAGGTAATTCATGAAATTTAAATAAAATAATTCAAACCTGAGTGCATTGTCCATATTTTGAAATTTAATAGTTGCTGTACTTTCTGATGCATCAATTTTAAATATTTTTCCACCGCAATTTTCAGTTAAAAAACGCAACCTACTTTTTATTCTCATAACTTCACCATTGCTAGGTAAGTTTGTTATAGTTAAAAAAACTGGATCATAATTGGCAGGTTGATACTAAAAATATATACAGTGTGTCACTTCTAAAGTTTTCAATCCAGGTATAAAACTTACTTTGCCCATATTTATTGGTATATCTTTAATGAGTTCATTAAACGGATGGTGTTCATTAGCACATAAAATTAAGGCATCAGCTACATTTATGTTATGGACTAGAATAACTCTTACTTTCTTTCTGTGTCTTAAATCAGAAAGGTCAGCTGCAAAATTTATATCTCCTGAAATCAGCACTACAGCCGAAGGGGCTGGGTGTAATTCACCAAAGCGCCTTAAAGATTGTCTTAATTTTTCATCAGCTGCATTTTTTGAGGTAGATGAAACATGAACTAACATAACCTAAAATAAACATTATTTAAAACAATTTATTATATTTTTTTAATGCATAATTACTTGAGAGTCATGTAGTTCTTGGATAATATGAGGACTTTCTTTTTTAATATCACAAACCACAACAAACTCAGACTCACGGTAATTTTCTAAAAATATTTCTCTAATCTTCTGTACTAATGCTGATGCACTCTTATTCTTTGGTACTTGACAATTTTCTATGTCCCAGTAAATTCCCAAGGGTGGTAGTTTTTTTATTTTCAATTTATGCTTCTTTTTTGTTAAATTAAAGCTTCTATTTATGTGCAAACTATTGGTACTTGAGATAGAATTATCCGAATTTGTTGAGTAATACGAATTAGCACTTTTTGAAATCCTTGGTGGTGGAGGAAATCTAAATTTTGGTTTAGCCCCAGTGGTATTTGAATAATTAAAATTCCTCACAGAGGAGTCTTCGCTGGATTCAATAACAGAGTAATTCATTTTAAGGATATTTTACACCATACATATATACACATACTATTATGATATAACTTAAAACTAAATTTTTAATAAATTGTAACCACTACATTATTATGAATATATAAATTTGCATTTTTTTATCTGTTGGTTTGGTACAAATTGTTTTTATCAGTTTGGTAAAAGCAACGTTGCCAACTTTAATCGATAACATTAGAGATCGGAAACCAATTTTTTTATAATTCTAGGTAAAATATGAATTAGAAAATAAGGGTTACTATTTTTGATGTATCATTTTAGAATATAATTCTAGGATAAATAGACAAAAAACTTACTCCCCAAGATCACAAATGTTTAGAGACTTTATCATAATATATCGCACAAAAATATGCATTTTGTAGATATATTAAAAATATGACAACGTCAAATGTACCACAAAGCAGTGTTGCCAATAGTGAAAAAATACAGGTTGTCCAGACACTTTACGGATGAAAAGCATTAAAACTCTTTTTCGATTCTGAGTTCATCAGTTTCTGACAGTGAACTGGTTTCGGAACACCCCAATAAATCACAGTAAAATTATTATATAATTATTTTACTGTGGCTGAATCAATCATGTCATAATTTTGAAATTCTTTTTCTCGAAGTGTTCATACAAAAATTGATGGTAATCAAGACACATTTATTTTGACGGGTCAAATGTTAAGAAATAATCATTCTTATTATTTACACAGTCTATCTAATACAGTTATTTGTCTTTGAGATGTTAATGATATTAACTTTTACTAAATATTCGTTAACATTAATTAGTATTCGCGAATCTGATCCATGTGGCAAACACCAAGTACCCATCAGGCCCCCTAACGAGATAATTTTGAACGTTCATAACGGTGCAAATGTTTAAAGCCATCGACATATACTCTTAGAATATAAAGTAAGTATCAAGGAGCATATCACTTTCGATCGGTGGAACGCGATGGATCTTTTAAATGGCGGATGCCCCTATACCGTAGCGTTGTCTGAATAAGACAACGACCGTAGCAAGCACAACACAAATGTAAACAAAACAATATAGATATATTTAATGCTTTGGCTACCCGTAAGGTAAGCCAGACGAATATTGTTTTATTAAAAGAAGTCTAAATCTAGCCTGTGTTCAAAAAAAATTTTTTATTTTATTAACAGAAGTCTTGACTATCTAAAGCTACACTGTGTATTAAAAAAAAATATTTTCTCGGAAATCGAAACAGGAACTTCTATGTGTAAAGCATGCACAGTTCCATTGTACCAGTACCACGTAGACTCCTCGCCTCACAATGAAAAATAATCAAACTTTCATGTGAACGTACAATAACTATAACACGAGTGGCGTCTTTGCCTTTCAAATAATATTCGTCTGGCTTACCTTACGGTAGCCACAGCAAGTTAGACATACATGGGTCTTGGTAATGGCCGACTGTTCGCACATTACCACATACATTTGATGCTAAATGCCGCTTTATATTTTCAAAGCAAATACTAAATGGACATGATGGCCTAGTGGTGAAAATTGTGGCACTACTAGTAATCGCCTCTAATGAAAGATAGCGCTAATCCGAAATTATGCGCCACCTTTCTCAATCTTTTTGAGCCAAAAAGTTATTAAACGATATACGGGTAAGACACGTTCATTAGTACATGTCGATGTTTAAAGCTATTAGTTTTGATGGGGTTGTCATGGAGATTAAAAAAATATTTACACTGTTACGCTGATTTCTAATGTCAACGCCAGAGGGTGTATCGATTCTAATGTTTCGCCATTACAGAATGAATTTAGGGAAAATTGTATACTGGAAAGATTTAAAATCCAAAGAATAAATCTACTTCGAAATTTTCTAGGAAATGATTTTAATTTGGCAATGATTTAATTTCCATATTGAGACAAGCTGTATATCAAAATAATTTTAAAACATACAAATAGAGTTGGCAATACTGCTACGCAATGTCAAAACTGTCAAAGATATTTATCTCAAAACATATTGTGTAGTAATTAATAATTAGTTTAAATTTAATTAAAATAATTGATATACAAAGTTATTTTTCATAAATATAATAATTTAAATCGGATGTGACTGTCCTAGTCTGTTTTAAATTTA
This sequence comes from Neocrepidodera transversa, assembly GCA_963243735.1. Classification (NCBI taxonomy): domain Eukaryota; kingdom Metazoa; phylum Arthropoda; class Insecta; order Coleoptera; family Chrysomelidae; genus Neocrepidodera; species Neocrepidodera transversa. The sequence continues at coordinate 10,108,617 of OY725347.1, forward strand.
ATTTTTGATTGGTCAATGTTGACATTCCCATTTCTTTGTGGGTAAATGTCAAGTAAAAGGAAAACTAAAAAATAAACTTCCCTGCTTACATCACTGTTGACTGTAATGTAAGTCACGAATAAATAATATGTAAATGAAGTAAATTGTTGAGATGATATATCAAAGATCAACATATCTAGAATCAAAAGGTGCGGATTGTGCATGGTAATATGTTTAATTTGTTATTTAATTTTTTTAATTAATACAAAGTTATCGCTAAATTCACGCCCACGACTTTGACGTTTAACTATTATAAATGAAAAAGTCGAGGAAAGCACCGTTTTTAGGAAATAACATCGCTGTTTAGGTAAGCTTTCCCACGGATTCATTTCCCACGAAGAACCCATTGTTTGAAACCAACCTAATAATTTTATAGTATGTTTTAACTTTCCAGGAAATGGTTGTTGTAAGTGGTAACAGGGCGAAAAATGTTGCTACTTACCCACCTTTTAACGTTACTAGTGATGTAGTGATAAGTGATGAAATTATGGAAGCCAAAGCAATTCTAACTTGTCGCCCCAATTCCCATCACTTTCAGGAAAGAACCCTTATCCTTGATCAGCATGTTAAAGTAGGCAGATCTGTAGCCAGAGTTAAACCCACTGCCAATAATGCTATTTTCGATTGTAAGGTGCTATCCAGACACCATGCCCTTCTTTGGTATGAAAACGGAAAATTTTATCTACAGGTAAGTAAGCACTTTAGTAATTTTCCTATTTTAAATGAGAATTGAATAAAAACATATTTTGGATACCAGTGCTAAATTAACAGACAAAATGGACTATAAAACATTTCTCAGTTATAGAAAATTTTATATTATCCCCAATTTAGAAATTAAGCTTCAATTTAACATGATCAATTTAAGCGTCTAATAAAAAAATGGTTTGGATACCAGTACCAAATGAACAGACAAAATGGACAATAAAATGTCTGTTATAGAAAATATTATATTATCTCAAAATTCCAAATTAAGCTTGTATTTAATATGATCAATTTAAGCATCTAATAAAAAAAATGTTTTGGATAACATTGCTAAATTAACAGACAAAATGGACTATAAAACATTCCTCAGTTATAGAAAATTTTATATTATGCCCAATTTCTAAATTAAGCCTGTTTAACATGATCAATTTGAGCGTAGAATAAAAAAATGGTTACCAGTACTAAAAATTTACAGACAAAATGGATTATAAAACATTTCTCAGTTATAGATTTTATATTATCCCCAGTTTCCAAATTAAGTCTGTATTTAACATAATCAATTTGAGCGTCGAATAAAAAATGATTTGGATACCAGTGCTAAATTAACAGACAAAATGGACTATAAAACATTTCTCAGTCATAGAAAATTTTATATTATCACCAATTTGCAAATTAAGCTTGCATTTAGCATGATCAATTTGAGTGTAAAAGTATGTCCACAGCAAAAAAAAAACACAAAATAACATATTGTTGTTTGCCATAACCTGTTTATGGAAATATAAACAACTGCAAAAGTTTCGTAAACATTCTGTCCACACCAAGGTAACTCATTTTAGTGACATTAATATTGAAATTTTTAAATAAAAATAATAATAAAACATTTTGTATGGCTCCAGTATCAGACTAGAATGCATTAGAATTAATACTGTCTTTAAAAAATATTATTTCAGTTGGTATTGATGGCCTTAATAATAAATTAATATAAAAGTGTGCAGCTCTATTGGCAAAACCTTTGAGTTTTTTACTGAATTTTTCATCAGAAAAAGAAATTTTCCCAGATTCTTTAAAACTAGCTAGAGTAGGTCCCATTTATAAAAAGGAAGGTCCTAATGATATTAATAACCATAGACCAATTAGTATCTTGTCAACTATTTCCAAAGTATATTGAATATTAAAAATCAATTATGTAATTTTTTCACTCATTTTAAGCTATTATAGCCCTCTCAACATGGTTATACTTCAAAAAAGAGTACAGAGTTCCATAATAAAATTGTAAGATCTCTTGATAATAAAAAGCATCTAATTGGTTTATTTATTGATTTTTCTAGAGCTTTTGACTGTGTTGACCATAATCTTTTACTTCTTTACTGTTTATTAGAGTCATTTTTATCAGATAAAAAACAGATTGTTCATGTGAATAATATTCCTAATTTGGAACTAAAAGTTTCGCAAATTATTCCTCAAGGTTCGATTTTGGGTCCCATTTTTATTTTTAGTTTTTGCCAATTACAATCACTTTTTTAAATGCCATCCCTGGAATACACTCAGTTAGTTATGCTGATCATACAGATATATTAATTATTGAAAATAATGCAGAGGCACTTAAAATAGCAACAGAAAGAACATACAATCAAGTTGTAATATGGTCAAAAAATAAAAATAAAAATTAAACAGCATATATTAGAATTATGTATGTTCATGAGTATAATACAAGAAATAAAAGTCAATTATTGGTACCGAGACACAGTACAGCTCTTTTTGAAAAAAAAAACGTTGAGTATCTCGAATGTAAATGTTATAATATACTTCCAGTTGGCATTAAGAATATCAGCATTATCTACAATTTAAAAAAAAATTAAAACAACTTTTATTAGAAAAAAATTGCTATAAGATAGATAGATAGATAGATAGATAGATAGATATTTAATATTACATTTTTCTGTTTGTTAATTTTAATATACCAATTAATTATTTTGTTTGTTTATACATGTGTTTTATTGGGAAACGTCAAAATTTTAACTGTGCATAGGGGACGATTCTAAAAATCCACATATGTCATGTTTGTCGCTCTTTATAACCGAGATACAGGGCGTTTTATTCATTTTGCCCTTATCTTTCTTGCTTCATAACTTTTAAACCACCATGTATATATTTGGGACAAGTACTCACTCTATCCTGATAAATCAATTGATGTATTAACAATTAAGAAATTACAGGTCCGGTTCTAGTAAAAAATTATAAATTCGGTCAGCTGGAAAACAACACCCTGTATATTTCAATTTTTACAATGTTTTACTGTAGTTAAAAAGAGCTTAAAAAATCAAATCCAACGATGTACTTTTAATTGTTGCGCAGACGATTTTACTTGTCTTAAATTGCTATCTTTTCGAATTTTTGTAGTAACCACTAGACTCACGAAGGTTTGGATTAATTTTATTTTCGTTTAAATAAGGTTATTTATCTTAACTAAATATTAAGTTTAAAAGTTACGTTTTATAATTGACCTTTGGCATGTATTTAGATCACAAAAAAATATATAGATCCATACTCGGACGTAAATACGACATATTTTTTATCAATAGCCACTAAAAACAAGTAAAAATAAAAAAATTATGTATTAAGTACTTAAACACGTTGTATTAAGAAAATCAGTAGAACAATAAAAATTAGAAAAAAGTGCAAACTATTTACCACATAATAGTATAAATATTAAGGAACAAAGTAAAAAAAAATGATTATCACAAAAAAATTACAACAATTCTTCGAAATAACCTCCATTTTGTTGTATACATATTCTAGCCCTTTTTAAAATGTCATTCACAGATTTTCTAATAATATTGGGGTTATTTTACGAAAAGACAGCAATTTAAGACAAGTAAAATCGTCTTCGCAACAATTAAAAGTACATCGTTGGATTAGATTTTTTAAGCTCTTTTTTACAGCATAACATTGTAAAAATCCAAACATCCAGGATGTTGTTTTCTAGCCGACCGAATTTATAAATTTTTACTAGAGCCGGACCTGGAATTTCTTTATAGTTAATACATCAATCGATTTATCAGGATAGAGTGAGTACATAAAAAATATATACACGGTGGTTTAAATGTTATGAAGCAACAAAGAAATATGCAAAATGAATAAAACGCCCTTGTATCTCGGTTATAAAGAGCGACAAACTCGACATTTTTGGGATTTTTTAGAATCACCTTGGTGTTCCCTATGTACAGTTAAAATTTTGACGTTTCCCAATGAAACATCCTGTATAACCTTTTTTAGGATTAAGTCCATATAAAGTTAATATAGAAAGAACTGCCATAGCAACTGCTTTTCAAAGTGCTGCTATATAATGTCTTATATTTATAAAGTGGGTCACCTTTTGAATGGTCGTTCAGCCTATGAGAAAAAGAACCATGTACCAACTATTAATTTTTTTCCTTTGCAGATAGTGCTAATTAATAGAATGTTTTACGCTATATTTTATATTTGTCATATTCAAACCTTAAACAATTACAGCCAGTAGATAAACAGTCACTAATGCTAATGATTCTGTAGATACTCACAATGATGTTTAGATTATTAAAAAAATTGGACATATAAAGTTTTCTTCCAAAAATCATTGCCTTTACTTACCAAATATTTAGCGTTAATGAACGTTTTATCTACCGACAGTTAGTATTTTTAAATAATATAAATATTTTAAGCTAACAAGAAAATTAATCAACTTCTGTATTAATCTTCTAAAAGCCAGTCACAAATTATCTTTGTGGTTGGTATTAAATTGACTTAGTCATAAGTTATTTAAAGTATTAATAAAGAGGTTACATGATTGCATATTATGCAGTTATTTGCTGGTTTATCTCAAATATTTCAATAATTTATTAAGAAATAAAGATTTACCTAATGTATTTGGTGGATATTTTGGAAAGATAAGTAAGAAATTTCTTGAATAATTAAATATGCTCTAAAAATTAAAAACTAGAATATAAAAAAAAATTCAAATTATAATTTTATAAATATGTGAAGAAAATTGTTATTAAGGAAAAATGTGATAAAAAAAAATCATGAAAAATATTCATATTTCAAATATCCATTAACAGAATATTTTTTATTTAAAATCTACATTTCTTGCAACACTCAAAATTTATAAATGTTTCAAAAGTATGTCGCCGAAATCTTTAAAATATGTCGTCATTTCAACATTCTATTTTTTTTAATAGGATACAAAAAGTAGCAATGGAACTTTTGTAAATAACACTAGATTATCACCAGAAAATGGCAATCATGAACTAAGTTCCGGTGATATAGTCCAGTTCGGCGTGGACGTCGTTGAAAATAATAGAAAAGTAACACATGGTTGCATAATTGCCACAATAAAATTGTACTTGCCAGATGGAAAAGAAGCTAAAGCTAGTCCTATTACCGAAGGTGGAACACCAGGTAAAAAATGACATAAATTTCTAGTAAGTACCTAATAATTCCATTTATATTTAGGTATGGTACCTCTAGATGATCTGTACCGTCTAAATAAAATTATCCAGGAGGCAAACCAGCGGGAGCAATGCCTGGAGACCAAACTTACAGCTCTTCAGCATGTTGTGGACGAGACAAGAAAATCGGCAGAAGAAAGTTGGCAAGCCTATGTAGGGGAGGAACGTCTATTGTCGAGGGTTTCTGCGCTGGAAAACCAATTGCAACAAGCCAGCAAAAACTTTGGGGAAGACAGATTGAGGGAAGAATTAACAAGGTTGCAGGTAATTCAGAATTTCTCGAGTATGATTTGTTTTGTATAATGTTTTAAATTCTTGTTAAAGGAGGACAATGAAGCATATCAAATAGCTGCCAAAGAAGCACTTGAAAAATTACATGCTGAAAGATTGCAGGCTGTTGCTTTGGCTATGGAGCAGGAGAGAGCAAGAATATCAGCAGAGCAAGAAGCGTTATTAGCCAAAGAACAGTTTGAACATGCTCAGGTAGAACTAGAGGTAAACATTTAAAAAAATATAATCAACATTTGTACTAATTTATTGTTTTAAATTCAGGAAATAGCTAGAAAGTTAACTGAACAACAAACTGAGGCCAATGAACAGAGGACCAAATTAGAACAATCCATTCAAGATCTAGAAGCTAAATTAGAATCTGAGTCGGGAAAACTTTTAGATCTACAATTAAAACTTCACGAATTAAATGCCTTTTCATTGCCTGGATTTCAGAATCTTGGATCTTTAGTAGCAGATGATACAGTAAGTAAACCATTACCAAATTTTAAACTTCAACTAAAAAAAACTGAATTTTATTTTCGAAATTATTAAATTAGATCTAATATCTTCTGTTCTTAGCTATTGTGATATGCAAAAGAAAATCCTGTGATATATTTTTTTAGATGTTTAATATTTGTACGAAAATCTATTATTCTTATTAATTTTTTTAGTAATTTTTATTTTAATGATTTTTGTGGTGCCTACAATTTAATTTTTTTTTCGCAATGGACTTTCTAAAATTCCTACAATTTTAATTTAAAAATTCAAAATAAAATCACACACTTACAACTTTTTATCTTTTGTCGAATGGCATAAGTCACGTTTTAATATTTTCAGTAATTTATTATAAATTCATAAAAAGATTCAGAGTGATTTTCGCCATTTTACACTCATTTTCCTCTTGAGCCATTAAAATTTTTGACAAAATTCACACTTGTAGTATTTTTTATTGTTGTTTAATGGATTTAAGGTTGAATTAAAATCTTTTTATCTTATGCAGAAAAAAATTGAAAACATAATTCACTTTTATTTCATCATAAATGACAAATAGATCATTATTTTGAAGTTTTTGAGTAAATATAACTATAAAAGCGGTTAAAAATTTTTTTTTTCAAATATTTCCTGATTTTTGTCATTAAGGACTATTTTCTCTCTAAAGTTCACTATTTTTTTTCAAAGTTTTGAAAAAAATTCATATTTATACTATTGTGCATTCTCTTTCAAAACATTGCATATTTCTTAATAGGAACTTTGTTTATAAAATTTTGATCTTTTTGGCTCAAAATATCCCTAGAAAAGTAGTTCTCAAACATTTTTATATTTTTCCTTGTTATCGACTTTTCTCTATCTTATAAGTCCTCAGTTTTCAATGGGGTGCTTGCATAATTTTTTTTTTCAGATTTTTTTACATTAATATGTTTATTACCCCTGTTGACGAGCATAAAACAGAATTTAGGAATTTTTTTGACGTTCAGTACCCTTAATTTTGAATATTGAATATCTGTGTGACGTCTTAAGGAAGCAGAGAAAACAGTATCCTCTAATTACTTTTAAATCCATGAATTCTCTATTTCTCTGAAGATGGCGCTAAAATCGACGTTATTTATTCACTATATTCTTACTTTTTAGTACAAAATTCCTTATAATTATTGTATCACAATGTTCAAGAATAGTATTTTTAATAGTCTTTGAAAAACAAGAATAAATACGTAACTTCGACGCTAACTCCCCCTTGCGATGATGTATAGTATTGAGATGTAGTTAATAGTTTATTACTGACACATCACAGAAAACTGTCGGATATAACCTGAACTCAAATAAATCAGAGTGGCGCCATCTTTCGAATATTTTTTTAATTGATCTACCTTAAGTCGTCACAGATTTTATTTTGTTTTGAATTATAGAGCGAATACAGGTTTTTTAAAACATTAAAAGAATATGGGTTAAATATTTATTGATCAGGTTTCTAATGGCCCATTTACCTAAAATCATGCAAGCACCCCATTGCATTTCTACCGATTTTAATAAGTATATAATAATTGATTACTTTGGTATTTCTTATATATAAATAGAGAATTTTAATGCCTTTTGTTTTGAATATCTACGGATTTATATAATTATTCCATTCATTTTGATGCCTTTTTTCCTCAACTTCTCAGTTCAAATTAGAAATCAATAACAGGAATTTTATTACTATTAACGAAATATGAATAATCTTTTATATTATGTCTCCAACATCACAAAAGTTAATAAAATTATCACCATACTTCATTATTTCAGCAATTAGATCTCATATACAATGATGATGTAAAGTGCAAAGAAAATATAATTAGCGAAAACGACGAAACAGAATCTCTAATGAACCATTCTAATGGATTAGGAAGTCATATTAACCTAACTGTAAGTATATATCTAAATTTAAATCCAGCAAAATTCACATATTTACCATTTTAGGTTGGACCAGTTGAAGAAAAATATGAATCCGAAAAAGCACTAGAAAATGACACCGAATCAAACGCAGACGAAAAAAATTCGAATGATTTAAGAAACGAACCTCAAGAAGAAACGAAGAGAGTTTCTTTTAAGATTCCTGAAGAAAATGACTCTATTGAAGTAAGCATATTTATAATAATTATAATAAATTCTTTATAGGTACAATCACAGAGAGAATAAACAAAAAAAAAAATACAGAGTGTTTCCGAATGATGCTTACAACGTTTGTCTGTAGATACCTCTCGTAATATTTGATAAAATGATGTAAGGAATGAGGGATCCAACATATTTAAATACCGAAATACCGTGTGTTAAAGTTATAAAAAATGAATTGATTTTATTTGATAACTTTATAATGGATGAATATATTGATTTGATATTTGGCAGATTTGTTTTAAATGCTTTTATTTTTGATCCAGCGGTATGCATTTGGAAAAATATGTCACCCTTTCCCTCCTATTTTTTACGCTTTGTCATTTCCAATAATCATAAACTATTTTGTAGGAAAAGGGAGACCTTACTGATGACACTGAGGATTCGACAGATAATGAAATCACAGTCGACTCAAAAACTCTCAAATACCAGTTCCACGCAGCACAAAGTGAACTTAAAAGAAAAATAGAAACACTAGAATCAATAGCAAACACTCATAGAAATAAAATAGAAGAACTGGATAAAGCTTTAGATTCAGAAAAAATTATGTCAAAGAATCATCAAGAAGAAAACGAAATGTTGAAGGAAGAATTAGTTCTATTGAGGCAAAAATGGAAAGAATGTTGTAATGAAAATCAACAACATAAGGTAAACAATGTAGATTATGGATCAATTGAATTTTACACAATATATTTTTTCATTTAAGGACAAACTGGTTAATTTAAACATAGAGTTGGAAACGGCTTGGGAAAAAATTAATCAAACCAACGAAAGTACTGAAAAAGTAGAAGAAATATTAGATTCCCAACCAGCCGAACCAAATCTACTAAAAACTGTGGTATCTTATGAACAATTGGCTCAACTCGAGGAAGAACTTGTGTTGATTAAAGAAAGGTTCGCGCAAGTCAGCGAAGAAAAATTAGTACTGAAATGTGACCTAATCTCACTTAAATCCCAATATGACGTAATGTGCAATCGTTTTCATAACAAATTCTTTTGGTATGTTATGCCTTTGGTCTTTATGGTGCTTTATCTGTTGATCAGCATCATGGTTTCTTGATTCGTGGCCGTGCTTCTGCTATTTTTCTATTTTTTTATAGAGTTTCTTTTGAAAATTATCAATGCGACGTAATCAAGAGTTAACGGCAAGAGCAGAAGAATAAATAATAAATTAATCCCACACAATACATAGCACATTGTACGATTTAAGCAAAGCGAAAGTGATTAATTAACAAATTAATTTCTCTTAAAATTTCTAGAAGAATTTAACTGACAATTATTAAAGTCATCTTAAACAATCGTTAGTCATAAATTATTTTAACCTTTTCATTTTTTTACTGTACTAAATTTGAAAAATCTGCTAAAATAATTTTTAATTGATTTGAGAGTATTAAAGAGATGCGTCACTTTCATTTACATGCTAATTCTATTTACATTTACACTTTACTGCATTCCCCACTATTTATTAATGGATCTTATTTTAGTTTTTTGAAAAGCAGTTTTTTTAACACGTAAAAAATAGTTTTTGGCTTTTTGGAAACCACAACTGCGTCTCTTACCTGCATTCCGATTCATTATATGACAGTAACTTTTAACATAATTCCAGTAAAATATGTATGAGTTTTTAAGCAGATGGCACTTTTTTAATAACTCAAAATAATATACCATAAACTTTAATACAAATAGTTTCAATATTAAATAAAATCAATTACTTCCGTTGCACAATCAAAAAGGAAGAAGGGATTCTATGTCTGATTTTTAGTATAAATATTTAATTACTGGTTTCAATAAAAGTTCGAGAGACACATCTAAAGTATTTTTATAAACTTAAAAAGAAAATGTTTTTTTTATTACTGATCTTATCCTGATCTGGTCTATTCAAGGATCATTGAATAGACCAAACGTGGTAGGAGATATGTATAAAACCAATAGATCTACCGCGAAATCAATTAAATGAGGAACAAGTTATAAAATACCTAAATACCAAATAAAAATGGCCAAACTTTCTCGGGTTTATTTGTGAATATGAAAAATGGAAAAAAAATCTAAATCAAGCTTTCTGCAGGGTGTCACGGAATTCCTAATTTTTAGAAATGATAGAAGACACTTAAATAAACATTTTTTTAATTATAAACTTCCAAGTTTCAAGATCAACTAGAAATATTAAAAAATAATATAAATGTTTATTTAAGTGTACTCTAGCATTACTGACAATTAGGAATAGTTATTCTGTGACACCCTGTGTAAAAACCTAGTAACATTTTATGATATTTTTTAAGCATTTTTATAGAACTTGTACTAAATTTTATTACAGAAAAACCCATTCTCAGTATTTTTTAGTATGCCTGTCTTTGGTTTCCATTTGACATTATTTTTTTTTATATATCTGAAAGTAATAACTTGGTCTAAAGAAATTCTAAACATTCCGATTCCAGATATATCTGAAAATAATAATGTCAAACGAAAACCAATTGAATAAAATTTAGTATTAAAGGTGATAGAAAGGTATTGAAAAAGTTTCGTATTTAAGAAATTAAAGTTGTAGCGGTTCTTCAAATACAAAACTTCGAATTAAAACTTTAATGGATAATTATAATTCGGCGTTTTGTATTTAGAAGCTGATTTTATGACGGTTTAGCCAAAATTGCCTTAATCCAAAAATGCTTTCTAAGGGAGTTCTTTGAAGATAGCGCTCTAAAATCGGATTTCTTTTAAATGATATTCTTCTGTACATTTATTTATTTAAATATAACCAATCAAATTTCGTAAATAAGATTTTTTTAATGTAGTCATAAGCGGCTCGTTTGGCTGGGGTATTGGATATTTTTATTCAATTTTTTTGTCTTTCGAAAAATCGCCATTTTGAAATGAAATTTAAAAAAATTTCGTAATTTTCACACAAAAATGGTGGTCTTATCTGAAGTCTCCATGACCAACCGTTTTCGAGAAAAATCGATTTAAACTTTTTATGTCTTTGCATACGCTTTCATTGATTAACAAATAAATGTCAAAATTATGATAAGGTGGCCATGGAAAATAAACAAAATACTTAAGAACTGTATAAATATTAAACTGTTTTTACCCAAACTTTAGGTAATTTTCTATTAATGACTGATTGAAGGTATTTCAATTAAACCGATTTTAGAGCTCTAGCTCCCTTAGGAGGCATTTTTGAATTAAGGTAATTTAGGCTAAATCGTCCTAAAATCGGCTCTAGATTTCGTTGTTTCATTCTTTAAAGAACGTTTCTGGACACCCTGTATATCTTAATCATTTTAATAAAAAAACCAATATGTTACCCATAACTCAAATGTGGTCAAATGATTAATAATAAATAAAACTCGAAATCAGGTACAACAAAATATTTGTAAATTGTTAAAAACAAGGGGCTGCAACTAGTTTCGGCTGATAACCATCTTCAGGCCACACTAATAACAGTTACTTGGAGAATAAATTAAAAAAACATACTAAGCAGAACGCTTAAAAGGTGCGCAAATATAAGGAAAAAACAAGAAGGGTACATGAAAAATAATGTATAAATTGGTAAAGTGATCCCCGTATCAGGTGGGATAAAATAAATTTGGTTTTAATTTTATTGTTAAAAAAGAAAGGACAGGGAGGAACATGAAGGAACCTCCACGATTAACAACATGGAAAGACGCCATATCGCCGTAAGCTTGAAGATCTTCGTTAAATTTAACCTTCTTAGTATGGCTTTTTAATTTAATCTAAAAATAACTGTTATTAGTATATGTCCTGAAGATGGCTATCAGCCGAAACTACTTGCCGCCCTTTGTTTTCAACAATTTACAAATATATTACGGTACATTGATTTCGACTTTTATTTATTTTAATAAAAGATTGAATACTATAGGATTTTTTAAGCTTTGGTTTCCAATCAACATTTTTTTTTTGATATCTGAATCATAATTTAGTCAATATTCCGATTGCTTTCTAAGGTATCTGAAAAAAATAAAAACCGGGGTCTAAAAGTGAAAATGGGGTTTTATTCAATGAAACGTCATTGAATAAAATTTGGTATTCAAGGTTGTGTAGAGATGATGAAGACGTATCGAAACAGATTCGTATTTGAAAAGTCAAAGTTCGAATATTAAACACCGAATTAAAACTTTATTTCGGTCGAAAATTCCCTAAACAAAACTAAAAATATATCATTTTAACTTTTTTTTTAGTTAAAGTAACGTTTACATCACTTTTCTCCCATATTTTTATGTTGTAACGGAAGTGAAAAATGTTTTATTTTTTACAGACCTAAAGATGACTTTTGGATATTAAATATTATGGTATATGATTTTGATTTTCTTTCTTCGTATTTTGAGTACAATTGAATCGTGGATAACATGAATTTATAGACCAGTCAATTAAGAATAATATCAAATGATTAAAACGTCGTTTGGGAGTAACCTAAATGTAAAAATAAAATTTTGTCGCCTTGTCTGAAATTTAAAAATGCGAACAAGTAAATAAAAAGCTACTGATAGGTAAGAAATAAAAAAAATGTTTTTAAAGAGGATAAAAATTCCAATAAAAAAATCCTTAACTGCCGAAACTACTTCATTATTAATAATTTTAATTTAACCACATTAAATTATTTTATAGTATTAAATATCAATTTAAAATTTTGAAAAACTTATGATGTCATCTGAATACTTGAAAGAATAAAACCCCGTTGAGAAAATTTTTTTTGATGTTTCAAAAATGTATACAATTGTTAACTAATACATTTTTTTCCAACTTCCGTTTTTACAAATGGGGCTATAAAAGTTTAAATAATTGACCTTTTTTTGGCTCTTGGAGTTCTTATATATTTACTTAATAAGATCACGTGATAAAATTTGATGTTATTTATTTTGTTTATTATAAGTGTTTAAAGTTAACAAAAAATGAAATATCTAAAGAATGTTAAAAAAAGTTTTAACAAATGTTATATTATTGCTGATTTCGTATTTAACAAAGACATTAAGTAACGCTGGTAATTTTTTTACGTTATTTGTTTATAAACAAAAATTTTTAAAAAAATTTGACCATTTTGTTGTCATCACAAAATAATGATTAAAAAAATAATTTTATTTCTTAACTGTTTAAATAATTATCCAAGAAATTATTTTTTCATTAAAAATCATAATTGGCATTTCTTAATAAGGGTAACAATTTTTTTTTATCAATAATTTCATTGTTTATTAAGTTGAACAATTTATTATAAAGAAATTCTGACTACCATTATATTTTTTACTCAAAACTAGTAAAAATTATAAAACAGCCATATGTAACAAACAAATTTTTATTAGTTTTAGAAAAAAAATCTAGTGGTAGTCAGAATTTGTTTATAACAAATTGTTAACTTAATATCCAATGAAATTATTAAATGTTCTCTAATGTGGTCAACCCATGAGGTAATAAAACTCGACGTCAAAATACGATAATTGATTTATTGATATAATTTAAAGTTGAAAGGGGCAACTAGTTTCAGCGAAATTTCGCCATCATCAGCCCAATGTATAAAAAAACCCCTTCCTCCATGCATTGGACTGATGATAGCGAAATTTCGCCGAAATTAGTTGCCCGTTTCAACTGTAAGTTATATCAATAAATGAATTGTGGTACTTTGACGTCGAGTTTTATTACCTCAATGAAATTATTGATAAAAACATTTTATCCTATTGAAAAATGCCAATTATGATTTTTAATGAAAAAATAATTTCTTAAATAATTATTTTAAACAGTTGAAATATCAAAAAGAAACGATTATGAACAAGAAAATTTTTTAAATCATTATTTTGTCATGACACCAAAATTGTATTTTTTTTTTTTTTAAATAAAACAATTTATAAAGGAATAACGTAAAAAATATACCAGCGTTACTTAATGTCATTGTTAAATGCGAAAACAGCAACACATTTTTTAACAACGGTTTTTGGATATTTCATTTTTTTGTTAAATTTCAAAAATTATAATAAACAAAATAAAAATCTTCAAATTTTGTTAAGGAGGGTTCTAAGAAACAAAAAAAATTAGGTCAATTATTTCAACTTATGACCCCATTTGTGAAAACGGGAGGATGGAAAAAAAGTTGTTGGTTAAATTAACAATTGTTTAACTTTTTGAAATTTCAAGAAAAATTTTTTTTCCAACGGGTCTTTATTCTTTCAAGTATTCAAATGACAGCATAATTTTTTTAAATATTTAAAATGAAATTTAATACTATAAAAATATTTTATTCAAACCTGGCGCGCCTGTATTGCAACGACCGCACGAAGTCCCATTTTCAGTGTTAAATTAAAATTATTAATAATCGAGGTAAGAGTTTCAGGAGTTAGGACTTTTTTAATGTAAGTATCCTCCTCTTTAAGAACCTTTTTTTTCTCAACTATTGATAGTTCATTAATTAGTAGCCAAAAACTAAAATGCCTCATCAATAAGTAATCAATATTTATATAAGTGGCCTACTTTCCGTCTACCCGCTATAAAAGTGGCGTGTTTTCAGAAGACTAGATGCTATTTTTTTAATGGAACACCCTGTATATTAAGCAATATTCTAAAAGACAGATATTTTTACTTTGTAATGATACCTTAAAATTTTAAATTACAAGTACACAGAGAAAGCTAAGCTTGAGATCTTTAACTGGGATACTGGAAATACGCCACTTTTATAGTTGGTAAACCGGAAGTAGGTCACTTATATAACCGAACTGTGAAAACCGCCATCTCATTATTTATAACCATTTGGAAGATATAAGCTTTTAAAAACAGTCAGAATATAATGAGTCAATCTCATTTTGAGAAGTCAGCATAGTAGGATACAATAACAGTGTAGCCAGCGTTCGTAAGCCGAGAACTAGCAGAGTGGGTGCTAGTTCTTTTCTCAGAGTATCAGTTTCTGTTTAAATTTATTTACACATTTTTCCCATAAATAATTTGACCTTATTTTTGATTGTCTATTATACTTACTTAAGACGAACCTGCATAATGTGAGATCGAGTACAGTCTTGAATCTATATAAATAAAAATACTGAATCTTTGCTGACAAAACTGGCACTATTACACATAATTTTTCGAAAATTAGAGCAAAAATGTGATTAACACGGTTTTTTTAACGTCAGAACAAACTACTGACATGCAAAAAGTTGTAAATTTGCAAAGCAATTAAAATTTTATTGTATTTACAGGGTATTTTAAATTTAAACTATCGATTGATAACTAAAAACGGACTTTTTTCATAATTTTTTATGTTGCTGGATATTAAATAAATTGCAAATCGAATAGAAGGAAGAACCTTATAGAGACTTAATTGCGTTCAAAATTAATTTCCATTCTTTAAACATCATACTTTAAGCTGCCAAAGTTTAATTTTCCTTCGCTCAGTACAATTTAAACGTAGTTGGAACTGGTAAACCCGTGTTTTTATACCTTAAAATACAGTGAAACTGCAGCCTTAAGCATACAATTTCTATTAGGTAAATTGATGGTAACCAGAGCCGGCGTCATATTTTTAGTCCGGGTAGTAAGCTGAGTTTCAAGTGATTTTTCATTGAACATCATATATAACTGGTTCTTTAATTTAAATTTTTGTCGTTGTCAGCCTTCCCAAAATTCTCAGAGTGGTAAACATTTTTCTTAAAGTCATTCAATGATCCATCATTTGGTTTTTCTCAACAGGTGCAGGCCCGGATTAGCAGCTATTTACGCCCTAGGCCAAAGTTCTAAATTACTCCCCCTTCCAGGAGGTCTATGGAGTGTGGAATTTTTTTGGCACTGTAAACCTCGTTTTAGAGCTTCTTTGGGGTTATTTAAGCTACTAGCACATTTTTATTTTTAGTCCTTTTGCCTAGGTTAGCCTTATGGGTAATCCGGGCCTGAACAGCTGACATGCGCTGGACAATGTTGATCGAATTATGATCTTTAACTGCAGAGATCTTCTTGAATGATTTTTCAAATTTTCCGCTGCATGTTTCCAATTAAGTTGTGAGCGCGCGGTATTTTTTCGAATGTTTAGTGGGTAATTACCAACACGGATATTTTCGAGTGGGTAGTACTACCCACACTACCCATATCAAACGTCGGCTCTGATGGTAAGTGCTAGATGTACTAGGTGCTAGGCTGATATAATGTAACCGTTCCAACCTTGTCGTAGGTATATTGACCTTGTTTTTTAAGTCTTATCTTAAGTTCTGGTGTTAGTAGGTCTTCAAGTAGTGGATTTGGGTGGTATTACTTGGTCCTGTTTGATTTTTTCGTGGATCGCTTCTTGTATGGTTGAAATTTCTAAATCTCGGTAAACTGTTTGGTTTGATATCTTTGTAAAGTGACAATGTTTAACTTGTTTCTGTGTGCGTAAAGGCTCTTGACCGATCTTGATGGCTTGCAAATATGATCAGCAAATGTTTCTATTTAGATTCGTTCCAACCTCAAATCACAAACCGATTTCCAATTTTCAAATTGTTTTTAACGCGCATGTCAGTCAAATAATACGGATTCTGATCATTGATTGGAACAACGAACCTTATATTGTACATACGCAATCTTTAATCAGCTGATGGAACTGACCAGGCGAGGAGGCAAGATTGTGATTTAAATCATTGTTTTAAATTTGTATTTATATATTAAAAATGAAGCAATCCTAAATCATCGTCGTCGCTACTTCCCATGTCACTCATCTCACTATATACTCGTAATGCGTCAGATAAATGACTGGAACAAAGTAGTCAAACCGTTCTGATAGTTTTAAAATAGTTGAATTTTGGATGGAACAAAAAACTGATAAGTTTACTAATCGTTAATGTGTTTGGACCGCGTTTAAGTTATTGCGCAAAATCTTTAATGAAAGAAACTGTTTCTGATAATGGTTGGAACAAACCTATTATATTTTCAGATATTGGCAAATCTGATATGTAGAAAAAATCTAATAGTGATTCCAGTCACTACCCGGAGGGAATCAGGAGGTATCTTGATTGTCTGATAATTTTTTTTTGGTCGGTCATTTCACTAAGTTGCAATATGATCATGATGCCTGACTGATATCAAGCGCTTCGTTTATTGTCTGAGTAAGTCGACGACTCTACTTGGCGAAATCCAAATTTCTGAGGTTCAATGTCATTTGATATTATTCTTAAATATTTATTTTTTGATCTCTACTTTGACTGATCACGAAAAGTTATTTCTTGGTACATATTTAAGTAATCCGTGAATATTGAGTTTTTTTCTCAATTCTAGATCATCCCTCATGTCAATATGTTAAGTGGGAGTGTACTTAAAAGCATAAAATTATTTTACTACGGGTTTTGGACTGGTCAATTTTTATAATAAAAAAAATCTCAACCTGAATAAATACACAGTTAAATAGTTATTCTTCTGCCTCTTGCCGATTACACTAAATTGTTGGTGAAACGAAATATAAAATTATTAAAGTGCTTTCTAAATTTTTAAATATATGTACACGCATATGTACTTTATTTTCACTGTAGTACCAAAACTAATTCAATATTTCGTTTTATCTAATATTTTGAAAGTCGATCAGTTAAAATTAACATTAAAACGAATAAGTGCTTTCGTTTAAATGTCAAATTTGATTGAATCCTAATTCAAAAGATAATCTAGATAGTATTAAATAATTGTAAATACTATTTATTAAAAATTAATAGTGGTACAAATGCGAAATGATCAAAATACCTGTTAGAAATATATAATTTATCAGAAAGATCTTATTGGACATGGCGTTTTGTGAATGAATGTAATTATGACAGTAATTTTAATTGTTAAACACTGAACTTTGCTTTTTTTAAAATTAATATTGAACTTTACTGAGTGTTTGTTATCAATAATATACAGATATTCTAAAGGTAGAAATAAATCACTGGACATTTTGATATTCATACAAATTTTAATTGTTGCTTCCAGAAAATTAAATAATCGTGTTTTTTCTCCAGTTTATACCAAAATATTTAATAATCTGTTTTTTATTAAAATATACTCATTTAATTACGATTTTGAAACCTCCAAATGCAATAGTTTTGGTTGAATTTGTCTTTCTAAAATTTCGGATTTATGAACCAAATCGATTATTGTTTATCTAATTGACAATTTATAGTGGAAACTTGTCAAATTTAAGGTGCATGTGTTTATTTATTAAAAATTATTAAAAAAAAATCAATTGGGTTTACCCTAGAATTACAAGTTCTGATAGTCCAAGATCCCAGGGTCCCCAGACGTTACTTATTTCAGAAACCAAATGTATGTGTAAGTATGTACTTTGCAAGTAGTATTCACATTTCTTAAAGTTTCAGTACTGATTTTTTACGTATGTTTTAGAGAAGGTAGTTAAAAATTAATAATAAATACTGCCAGACACTTTCCGTAGACGTTATAAGGCTCCCAAAAAAATAATGTAACTGTACTTATAATCTCAGTCTATAAATGACATTCAGTGAACTATTTCAATACTTTTTAGACCAATTAATAATAATAATAATAATAATAATTGGATCGACCAAACATCCCCCCAGACTTACATAGTGTCGCTATGAGTACGTTCAAGCGAACGAATAATAAACTCGCGCTCATACTCATAGCGACATTTTATATGTGTCTGGGGGATGTTTGGCCTGGCTGCTCTCAAAAAGTATTGAAATAGTTCCCTGAATATCATGTATAAAAATCAAGACTGAGATTATAAGTAGTTACATAATTTTTTGGGGAGCTTTAGTAGAGCGTCTATTAAAAGTTACCGCCGACCGAAAGTGTGGCTGTAGTGATTATTAATTTTTAACTATTTGCTCTATTTGAAAATTGATGTACTCCCCCTTAGGGTTGGGCCGTTTTTTTAAATGTTCGTCTTAAAATTCCCCATCGATCCCTCTTTCTAGATTTTTGCTTCGGGTCTTCATTTTCGCGGAATTTAACTCCAAAAATGGGTTTGCATGGAAAAAACTAGATTTTTCGCAAAAAAATGACCCTACGGAACACGGGATTGAGATTTTTTCGGACTTCTTTATGGGGAAATGCTCGTCTTGGAAAACCCTACAAGACTATCCACTTAGAATTCGGGGAGAAATTTTCCATTGTCCTTAAAATGGCCACAATCATCCAAAAATTTTCACATATCAGAAATCGTTCTACTGAAATTTTCGGATGATTGTGGCCATTTTAAGGGCAACAAAAAATTTCTCCCCGAATTCCAAGTGGATAGACTTGTAGGGTTTTCCACGACGAGCAATTCTCCATAAAAAAGTGCAAAATCTCAATCGCGTGTTTTATAGGGTCATTTTTGTGCGAAAATCTAGTTTTTTTCCATGCCAACCCATTTTTGGAGTCAAATTCCGCGAAAATGAAGAACCCAAGCAAAAATCGAGGAAGAGGGATCGATAGGGAATTTTGTGACGATCATTTTAAAAAAAAATCACCTAAAACGGCCCAACCCTGGGGGCGTACGTCAATTTAGGTGGCCCATATAGCAGGTACTCATACACTAAATGTACATACTTAATCCCATACATTTGGTTTCTGAGAAAATAAGTAATGTCTGGGGAGCCCTGGGATCTTCGTCTATGACAAAAATGTGGGGAGAAATATCGATTTATAGAATTTGAATTTTCTCATATAGCATTTTTATTTCACCTAAGATGTCATCTATAAAATAGAATTTTGATAAAAGACCCTTGTAATTTTAGGATAATGATTGGTTTATAATTAAATACACTTTGGCATTTGTTAAAAAAATATACTTTTTACTGAATTCGTTCTACTAATGTTTCTTTTTGATTTATAAAAATACACGTATCTTAAATTTTGTCATATTTTTGAAAATTACCGATTTTTATCCGAAATTTAATAAGATTTTTATATTTTGATGTCTTAGAAGTGTTTCATAGAAGCATGGTAGTTTTTTTATTTGTAACTTACATAATTTTATTTAAACGTTTATTGTCTTTGTCTATTATTAGCAAAATTTATTATTTGTGATTGCCATATTAATACATAGACCGCCACACGGCTAATTTTCGGTTCAGGTGATGTGGCATTACAATAATGCCATGTACCAATGTATATTTAATTTAATTAATTATTTATTCTCAGGATCAGCTAATTAAAACAAATATATAATAAATGATTTATTTACGTACGTTTCGGTAGATTGTACCATTTTCAAAAAAAATATAAAATTAGATTAATGAAACAATAATTTTATTATTATATTATTTGTTTTAATTGGCTGATCCTGAGAATAAATAATTAATTAAATTAATAAAAACAGCCGAGAAAATCTTAATATAAATATAAGTTTAGGGACTAATAGGTAGCCTGGAGGACCTAATTTATGGATTATTCAATAACTAAAACGACACCATCAGTGTCCCCACTTCAAATTTGAACAAAACGGTCGTAGTAGTTGGACAAAGTTTACCTAATTTCCTGAGATTTTAGTTTTCAATACTGAAGCAGTCACCATTTAATAAGAGGCCGTGCATAAAATAAGTTCGCTAATAAGGGGGAGGAATATTGCTTAGCTTAATGAGATATGACAAGAAGGGTCTAAAGCACTGTGATGTTCGCAGTTCATCAATTTTTTGCTTAATTTTTCAGTTCTTAAATTTTTTTCACTGTGATAGATCATTATCAAGTACTTAAAAGCCTGTAAATAAATACATGGATAGTCAAAAAATAATAATCATAAGAAATCGTTTGTAGAATATTGGGCTAGCTTATGTGACGTAATATTTGTTAGGGGGGTCGCTGAAAGTGTGACTTAGCTTGACGATGGTGGTGGGATTGGTCCAAAGTAAAATTAACATATTTTATGGACGGCCCCTAACTAGTTATTGACTTTTTTATAATTAAATGTACAAAGATTATTAAAATGTTGATTTTCTCATAAGAAACGTACTTATCTCCTTTAATTTTAACAAAAATACATTAAAATTGCATATATATAAAAAAAATTTGGTCAGTTTTTTTGATTTTATTATGTGGCGGTCTATGTGAATTTCCATAACCATTATAGTTGATGTGTAAAAATTAGTTCATTCAGCAGAGCGCAAAAATCCGTATAGCGCTTGTCAAGATATTAAATAAAAAAATTAGGTATATTTATAAAAGTGTGCCATACGTCATTTTATGTTGAATATTAGTACAAAAATTAAAACGATGCTTGAATAATGAATTTTTTTTTGTTGATCGTTGCGCTCATATGTATGAATTTTGATATAAATGTGATTAAAAATCGATTAGGACTAACAAAAAAAGTTGTTATATATGAAAATTCATGTGTACTGTCTGAAGATTGTTAAGGCCACTGGCGGTTTTTGTAGTGAGAGTTGTTACGTTGTATTTTATGTTAGATTGTATAGTTTCATTAATATATTATTTCTTCTGTTTATAACTAATTGTATATACTTGTAAACGATAAGGTATTTAAAAAGTTTAAAAGTAAAGAAATACATTTTATTTGAATCTTGTTATTAAGCATTTCTTCCAAAAAACAAAAGTAAATTCAGAATCATAATATATATTAAATTACATTTATTTACATTTACAACAAATTTACACATACCTAATTAATTGAAAATGAAAAAGAGTTAAATCGAATTTTATATACATGATATTCTGAAAGTACAATAAAAATTACTTGATATATAAAAATTTCAATTCGGGGCACTCTTTTAAGTATTAGATTTTTCTTTTAATAATTGTACAAATTAAAAAAATATTCAACTTTCATTTATAATATTAGAATACTAATCAAAAATTACTCAGTCAAAATCTTACAACCATAACTAAAATTTATATTACTCATATTTTATCATAAGTTTCCGCTGTTGAGACAAAATTTGGTCTGCAGCCTGATAGTAAAAATATCACTCCATCCTAAAAATAAAAAATAAGTTTTTATATTAAATAAAAAATAGTGGAGAAGATGAGGCGTCATTTAAACTCTCAACTATGAGTTTTTTTTCTATAGTAAAAAGCAGATTGAATACGGATTCCCACTAGGCGGATTTTCTGTACCCAATTCTATTGGTTGATTTCGAATTAATTTTCGAAATCGACCAATGGAATTCGACACAGAAAATCCGCCTAGTGGAAATCCGTCTTTGGAATGCAGTGTAGGCAGCATAGCCCAATGCATTTGAAACGGAAGAATCCTCGAATGATTGGCGGCGATGCCAGCTTGACACGGCAACGGAACAGATCCGTCTTCAGGACGGTGTCTTCAGTGAAATAATTGGAGAATTCATTCACGTTATTCTAAAATCCAGAGGAGTTTTATCACATTATTTCAATAACATTTTATTCGAAAAAGGGAAAGAATCTACAAAAGATCATTACGATGGTAGGTGTACCTATTTTTAATTATACAGTGAAAATTCCTAATGAGTCGCATAATTGTTTACAAGGATTATTCATATTTCAGGTAAAACGGCTTAACGACCGAAATCTGGCTTTTACTATAGTGATAGCTACTCTAGAAGAAATATTAAAAGAACTTCATAGTTTTGATTTTTTTACTAAGACTAAAGTCATATTTAAAAATTTCATAAATAAAAAATAAGGAAAAAAGAAACTAGATACAAATATAATTTTTTTGGCGTAAAACAACCAACCCAGTATAAATTATTCTCATACCATCAGTATACAAAAAAAAATTTTTTTTTTGCAAGGAACTCTATAATTTAGGCCAAAAAATAACTATGAGGTAATAAAACTCAAAATCTAGTACCACATAAAATATATTTCATTTCAAGTTATTGAGTGTACCCTAACATTGTCACACGGTATAGTAATTTTCCAAATTTTTGGACAATTACTGTATTTAAGTGACTTATTATTATATATACTATAAAGAATTTTTGATATTTCATGAGTGTATATTTTATGAAAGTAATTTGTCTTATCTTCATCCTTGTTAGAAAAAAACAGGAGATTATCCATACTCAAATGTGGTAAAATTATTCAAAGAATAATACAAAAAAACTCGTAGTGATATTACAATAATGTAATTTAAATATTTAACAAGCGAGGGGCAACAGGTTTCGGCCATTCGATGGCCATTATCAGGCCTATAATACCAAAAATTTAAGTTTAGATAAACAATCGGACAAAAGTTGAATATGTTGTACTTGTGTAAGCAATTTTTTGTAAGTAACCATTCAACTTTGGTCCAATTGCTTATCTAAACTTAACTTTATTGTATTATAGACCTGATGATGACCATCGAATGGCCGAAACATGTTGCCCCTCGCTTGGTAAATATTTAAATTACATTATTGTGGTATTACTGCAAGTTTTTTATTATTCCTCTAATAAAAGTTGAAATTACAAATTTTCTTTTCTATCTTTCAAAGAATTATTTACCTTAACAAGACCTGGTAGATTTTTCCAAAACTCGACATTAGGGATTACTTCAGCCCCTCTGGCTCCCCTGATGAAATATAGTAAAAGTGCTCCTCCAATAAAATAAATGGAGGAAACTATAAATAGAATTAACAAAAATACAGAACCACCACTCATGCCGTGGTGTTCTGTTATTATGCAAACTCTTGGTGAAGATAATACCAATTTCTAAAAAAAAATTTTTTTTTAATTGTTTTCAACGATAATGGTTATAGTCACAAAATGGAACAATTTTATACTCAAAGTGACAAATAAAAAATATTTTATTTTTTAAGAATATTTAAAATACATTGATATTGAAAATTTGGTCACTGTCTCTGACTAAAAATAATTTCTTTGTGTTAAACTAAAATATTTGGTGAAAATTATTTCAACTGAGGGAAAGCATTTAATATTATTGTAACAAAAAGGTCACGATTAATATAAGAACCACTCAAAATTAATAAACAGCTGTAATATGTTTTCAATCGAGTTACTAATATCAAACTAAGAAATTTTACTGTTATTATTACTTTAAACAATGTATAGGTTTAATTTCAAGTAAACAAGATGTGTACACTCTGTGGTAATTAAAAAGAAAAAGACCGAAGCAAGAGGTGAGGGAAAAGTAGTGGGAAGGGGGTTTCGAACTCTGACAATAGATGCAGAGCTGTTGTAAGTACAAAAAATACTGAATTACTTCGTTTAAGTATTACTTGAAAACAGTAAATTTAAGTACTAAGTATTAAGTAACCTATTTGTGTACTTAAGTACCTACATTAAAAAAAATCATTTTTCACTTTATTCATATTTTTTTGTATAAATAAATCTTCTTTTTGATCAAATTTTCTAAAAAAGAGCTTCCATGTACCTAGTTTTTAATAAAATTTAAAGAAATATTTGAGCGGCAAATGAAGTAATGAGCGAATATCAAGAAAATACTGCTCCTGAAAATGATGAATTCCGAAAATAATTAAATTAATGAAGATCTTACTACTGTTTGCAAGAAAGTAAATAAAAAACGGATAGTTAAAAAAGAACATTTGCTTACGATAATTTGGCATAAAATGGCGGCCATTTGAATTTATTTTCAAAAATTTCTATACATTCCGTAAAAATCAAAAACTTATTTTGTAATTTTAACCACGAGTTTACATTAAAGTTCATGTTTCCTCCAATTTTTATGAAATGAAAATTGTATAATTTCTCGTTACCTATTAAATTATTTTTAGTAAAAAACAAACAAAAAATAAACATTTTGTTTTTTAAGGTGAGGATTCGTCTTTAAACTATTCTTAACTGAACAGTTCGATACCTCTATATCTCCACCAGCATTTTGCATTTTTTTTTTATAAGACCAAAAGAACCAGAAATATTATAAAAAAAATATTGTAGTGATCTAGCGATATGCACTTAAAATGCAGGAAAAATGCATATTATTTCTATCGGTTATCCAAAAATTGAAAAATGTTTATTTCATAGATAAAAGAAAAATAGTTGGGTACAAATCTACATGTGATTGTTTTAGATTAATTATTGTTAATATTTTATTTATTTTTAAGTCACTTCTTTGAACCCAATAATTAGAGAAATGATGAATTTTGAGTATAAGTACAGTGTAAAATTTTGTATGTTTAATAAAATAACTCTCCCTACATTTCACCCCCGTACAAATGAACACCAGAGGCCAATGCTTATGCCTTATTATACAACATTTTCGTTGAGTTTGCTTTATTACCTCTCGCCCTTCAGATAAGAGAGGTATAGGAATCATGCTAAAAATTGGGTAGTGAGTTTTCAATGGATAAACACGTTTTAGGGTCCCTAGAATACGATTTTAATATTTTCGCGATGATGTCTGTGTGTGTGTGTGTTTTTGGATGGATGTTGTAGTAACGATAACTCAAAAACTACTGAATAAAAAAATTTGAAATTTTGCATACATAATTCTGATACCCTAGATTAGATCTGATTAGATTTTGGTGAAAATCGCACAACCGGAAGTGGCAGTTGCCATGTGTGATGACGCCATTATTATACAAAACGGCAATAAAGTTTTACACATATATTTTGTATACCCTATAGTTTATTTTCATCTCATTAAAATTTTCGAAACTTTTGCCATTGTTGCCAGATTTACAAAAAAATAATTTTTTTTTATACTTTTTTGTGTCAACCTGTAAATTATTGAATCAAAAATGGCGAGAGGTCATGTGCTGGCCACATCAGATTTTTGTATATTTATTTGTTACGGTTGTAGCGCTGTGTATGGTTGTTGAAAAAATTTTTACTTCTGTATTAACAGATAAAACATTTTATATTTTACATTTAATTTAATCAACAAATGATATAGTTTAAAAAATGCAATTTCTTTGTATATTGTTCCATTTTGTGACTAATCTAAACTATTTTTTATTTATCTCAAAATTTATAGATATTCTTAATCTAAAGATAATAAATATTGAAGGTCAATTTTAATAATAAACTTACCCGATTTTCATCATCTACAACTTTTAAGAATGGTTGTTTATAATGATTACAAATTAAAGTTATTGATGGTTGAATGGGTCTGAAATATAAAAAAAATTAAGAAATGCTATACATTTAATTTATTTTACTTACGAACTATCAGAAGCATTAACAAAGGTTATCAAATAATTATCATCCTCTTTGGAAAATTTGATTTCACTGGCAGTGCCCACAATAGTAGAATGTTCTGTAACATTTTCTGAAGAATTTTTAGGTATTACATATGTACTACGAAGAAGCTGTAATACAAAAAAATACTTAATATTTTTATACAAGACTTGTACAGGCAATTCAATTTGAAACTAAAGAATATACATACGACGGCTGGTCCATATGAAGTTGTATTAAATGGGTAGGGGTAACTAAAATTACTTATATCACGACAACCTAAGAAAGTATAAGTAATTGTTCCAATTGTGTCGTTCAGGTAATGAGATTTCACATCATCTAAAACTGTAGAAAGATCTATTTTTTCGTCTTCGTTTATTTGGCATAGACAAGAGTCCTCTTTAAGACATTCGGCGTTGATATGGGTAAAAAATATAGTTGCGCTAAAAAATAGTAAAACATTATTAAATTCAACCATTTTCTTTACATTTTATTTTTCCAAAAATTAAAATGTCAATGGAGGTTATATGCTAATGTCAATGTCATGTCATATCATGGATATGATCTAGTGTAGAGATGGATGATGTTAAATTTTTTTATTTAGATCAGTTCCAGGATGACAACAACAAAGGCGCTAAAAATATAAATATAAGAAACTTTTCAGAGAAAAAAAATATATACCCCCACTACTTATATTCAAAAAAAGTTTAAGAACTAAGTAGGTACTTAAATGAAACAATTTAGTTTAACTTACTAGAATTGAATTAAGTTTTTTTCAACCGCTAAATAATTTTATCGCAGCCTATATCAAATGTCACCAAAGCAAGATATCAAACGAGGGGGAAATCTACCAAAACTTGAAATTTAATTTATATTGTCTAAGATATCATAAAAAGTTAAAATATTTGCAAGAAAATGACGCCAATCACATACATTTTCCAAAATAATTTTTCACAGTTTGTTAGTTATTGTACTAGGTTCAAAAGTACAGTTACTGTATAGGTCAGTGGTCAGTTACCACCTCTAATATTGTTTGATGTTTGGAAGTGTCTGCGCGTCCAGAATTTTTACGTTTACTTACAGATATTTATATTTTTTACTTCTTCAGTAAATAAGAAATATTAACTAAAAATGAAATATTTATTATTTTCTTATGTAGTGTCCTAAATAGAAGTCGAATTTGATTCTAAAAAGGTATAAAGTATTTTAAAAAATTAAAATTATTTTGACGGTTCACAATTGTCGAACGAATAGTCACTTCCTTATTTTTCTGTCATCTTTTGAGGTTAAGATAAGTGTAATAATTGATAATATTATTCATTATTTTGTCTAAAAAATAAATATCGTTATTTGAAATTTTTAACATTTAAATGTAATTTGGTCCATATATCTTGAATAAATAGACATTCTATCAATATGGCATTGCCCCAAATTAGAAATTTCAACCTCAAGGTAAGTTCATCAAAAAACCATTGTTTTATATTCTATTTTACATATATTTTAGGTTCAGTTTTTAGTCCACTTCATTTTTACTTCAGTTAGTGCTATGGGATATTGGAGTTCTAATGCTTATCTCTTTTACAACAGTATCCTTATTTTATTGCTAATATGGGGTCTTTATCACGATCAGAGCCATGAACCAATACAACTGGTAATTTTCATATATAAGTAGTTTTATTTAAGTTAAATATTTTAAAACTTATTTTTTAGGCAGTAGTAGTAAATGGTAGTGCAATATTTTTAGATATACTCCTTTTGGTAATGGGTTTTCCTGGGTCTAATGATAGTAAGTAGATGACTAAAAAATTGATTGAAACATTTCTTTATTTATATAATATTTTTTAGCTGCCAGAAATAAATTTTCAGCTGCCATGGCTATCCTACATTTAATAGTACGCCCTTTCAGTACTATTTTATTGGTAAAAAATCTTGAAGAACGTAGTGGGGCTACAGGTAAAAAGCTGACTTCCATTTTAGTTCTTTTATTTTCAGGAAAATAATATTTTTAGGTGTCTTAACTGGTCTTTTACCAGGAGGAGGAAGTGTAAGAGGAGATTCCTATGAAGATATTGATAGAGGGGTGATGCCTCAGACTTCTGGTAAAGCTGGAGGATATGATTTTTCTTCTGCTCAACAAATTTAAGTTACTACGAATTTGTGTTGTTTTTGTTCCCTTTTCTTTAAAGATCTGTGTTTTCAATGAAAGATTGGTCAGATTGTTTACAATATGATTTCAAAATAATACCAATAATTTTTAGTTAGGATGAAATTTGCTTTAAGTTATAAAACTATGTACCAGTGTGTAGGTAAAATAATTTACAATTATTATATTTATTTAATTGAATAATTTTTTGATAGATATATATGATTCATGATTGACTAGATTCTTTTAAAAGCTGTAAATAAATAATTGCATATTAAGTAAAAAATCGACTTATAAATAACAGATGACTTAACTTTATGTATAAATTTAAGGTGTAGTTGATTATTTGTTCAAGGCAACTTAACTATTAATTTCATATTCATTTTTTAATATATAAAAATGATACACATCTATTTTTTTTAAAACAAAAAATAGTTTTTAATTTTAATCAGATTTTTAAAAGTTACAAACCAATTTTTAGGATGGTTTTTTTATATATTGATCTTTCATTGATGGTTATGTTTTAATATATTATGAAGGCTTGTAATATCTGTATATACTCCTTTTTATTTGTAATATTTGATACTTTAAATTTAATATGAATAATATATTGTTATTTGTAATCCTGAAATATTGTTAAAGTGTGAAATATAAAATAAACCTTGTGTTGTTTTATAACTTATAATTTTACTATTTATTTGTTAGATATTTTTAGCGTTTCCCAAAATTTGGTACAGTATACATTTGTTAACATTCCACGTCTTTAAGACGTCTTAAAGATGTAAGTTATTCGTCATAGGACCTCTTAAAGACATTGAAAATCTGAAGCAGCCGTTGTAAAGATGTTTTTTAGATGACTTTGTGCTGTTTGGGCGTAGCGCCGCCCACAGGCAGCCCCTATACCTTTCGCTAATAAAGGTCATAGACACGCTGTACTGTAAGTACCAATGTTTCTATAATTTTACCGGTAAAAAACAAAAAAAACTTGTTCCGGAAAAAACGCCCCTATGCCTAATGGCAAGTCCGCCGCTGTATGGGTCGCAAACCAAAAGTGGTAGCGGTGCAGGGATATGGAGTGAGACTAAGGAAAGACATCAGTCTAAAGCTTGGACAAGATGAAACGATATTCCAAGCTAACATTCGAGCCATTTCAGTCTGCGTAACCGAGAATAGACAAGGGAATATAAATCCATCTATATTGCCTTGGACAATAAAGCGGCGATAAAGGCATTGAAATCACACCAATAATACAGTTCCAAAATTGTATATGGAACTGCTTACAATCACTTAGTACTTTGGCAAAGAAAAATAATATGACTATTGTTTGGGTACGGTACCAGGTCATAGTGGTATAATGCAATAAAAAGGCTGACAACCTCCGCAAGGAACGGAATAGACGACACCTTTATGGCCTCTGGTTCGTCAGAAAATAAAACTGGATGATCAACTACCATACTAACCACTGGAAATCATTACATGATAATGGGCTCACGAAAAGAGTTATAAAACAACCTGGCAAATGATCTATATTACAGCTTAACCGTCAACAACTGAGAGAAGTTGTCGGCCTGCTAATATGTGATATGGCAAACCACTTAATATATAAAAAATAAATAAACAGAAAGAGGAATTTGCAAAGATTTATGCACCTCGACATTGATAGACAGCTGTTTAGATCTTTATGATATCATCAGTATCGTACCGTCAAAATATACAAATCCTTGCAAATTTCTCTGTTATGAAGGCCAAGCCAACCGATTGTTAACAGAAATAACGCCATCTACGGCTGTTAGTTTTGTACTGCATCGGTATCCAACAGCAACGAGATCAAAATCGACTATATAAGCCGTTGGGGAACATTACATGTGACCATCGAAAGGTGGCAGCACCTCTATGAATAAATCGTCAAATCTGTTTAAAAACTTAATGTTCGGCTGTGAAGGAAAAAATTGTAAGCTTTTTAAGTTTGGGGCTGGTTCGTATGTTTTTAGAGTTTATATTTTTCTTCTCTTCACTGAACAAAGTTCGAAGGACCAGTTGCCGAAGCAACAAATAATATTGTGTTAAATAGTTACGATTAAATAAAACTCTTCTATAATAGCCCCTTTTTATTATTGTCCTCAAAAGAAATAGTGTTGATATATAAATTTCTCTCGCTCCAACCGGAACAAAGAATGACACAACAGATATTGCATAAATATAAATTTATCGTGGAAATAGGAGGTATTCAGACATTAGATAGATATAGTATTTCTTGAGTTATAGGTGGCAAAATCGCGACACCCCTCGATAGTAGTTACGTAAAAAAGATTAGATACAGAATATTGACTTGGGATATGGGGATCTAACCCACTGATCTATAATTTTAATTATCATCGTTATATGTTTTATGTAAGATGGTTCGGGACGTGTCGGACACGCTCGATTAAGATTTATCGGATAAAACATTTAATTGAATTATTATTAATCTGGCGGACGCCAAGGGCGACTTCTATGTGGTAATTTTAATAGTTATTTCTACATTTTAGGTATAACCAATGCACAAGATGACCTGACACAACCAAACCTAGTTTAGATAATTCCCAAAGTTTACTGAAGCTTTAGGATTCAGTATAAAATGAACTAGGCTGTAAGAGGGAGTACAATAGGTCAATGACCGAGTTGCAAGGGAATAAATAATTCTCCAAAAGAAAAAAGTAGCAGTGATAAGAAGAATATAAATTGTAATGTTCTTCTTCGTTTTTCTGTTCAACTATTTGTCGTCCTTTAACAGATTCTGTTCAATAAACCCAGGTATCAATGCATCCTGGTAAAATATTGACTCAAAAATTTAATACAGGGCAAATATTTTCTATCTGAAACCAATATAAGTAAAATGTTATATGTAACATATTTATTGAATATTAATAAAGATTTGATATTGGAAAAATATTTTCAATATACTAGTGATATTCTACAAAAATGCAATACCTAAATAATTAAAGAATATTGGTCAGATACTGATAATCAGCATTTATAATATATTGAATTTACACATAACATTGATATTGGACAAATATTTTCAATATTTCTAAAAATTAGGGTGTAAACACGTCTGATTAATAAAGATAGCAAAAATTTAAAATATCAAAAGAAAATTGTTACTAAGCCTGTCAAAAAAAATTAAAGCGACGAATAAAAATTCTACCAACTTAAAACTTAATACACAGTCCTACCAACGTAGTATTAAATTTGGTAGAAAAATATTTGATTGGTCTTGGTCATCCCTTTGATTATCAAAAGTTACGAATGGAACGCCATAATGGATTCCTAAATAGCGTACGCTACATAGCCAGTGAGTGCGACCTTGTAGACCAGGTCCGGATTGTTTATAATTTATAAGTAAAATAGAAAATATTTAATAAAAAAATAGGTAAACTGTTATAACTATTTTTTCCTATTTTGTAGTCATTTTTCTTGTTTTTCCCAATTTTACACTATTTTTCCTATTTTTTCATATTTTTCCTGTTTTTCAATATTCTTTCCTGTTTTATGCTATTTCGGATACCCATAATATTTTTTTGGTAAATACATATTTGCCCAATATGAAAAATTAATACTGAAATTCGATATCACCCCCACATTGAATTTCAATATTTGGAGTTATTTTCAATCAATAATTGGCCAATTTAACAACACTTCGACTTCTAGAGCCAATATTCAGATAATATTTTCAATACATACAATTATTTTATGTAATGCATTCAAATAAGTTTTTACCCTTAAAAAAATATATGATTAAGGTTTAAGATCACCCTTAAAAGTCAGATACATTTTTACAAGAAAGAATATATATTTGCGGATTTTTCTGGAAGTGATATACGGAATTCTACAGAATATTCAGCCTCGCCCTATGAATTTTTAAAAATCTGATTTGGCAGAGGACGTTCTAAAAGACATCCATGTTGAATTATTCATTTAGCCCATTTTGAAACGTTTTTAAAAGACGCCGTTCAATTTTTCCTGCCTGCTCGAATAACTTTGAAAGGAAAATACGGGTTACAAAAATATTTAATATATTTTGAGATGTAGTTGCAATTCTTAAACAAAAATTAATTTATTGGGTGCTCATGCATATGTGAACCCAAAAAGTCGACTTAGAGACAAATTTTTCAAGATTTATTAATATAATACATATTTTGTCACGGTAATATCTGATGGGGTTCATTCATAAGGGAGTGAAATATAGGGACAGTATTATTGTTATATAAAGTGTTTCAATTATTATAGTCCCTTAGAAATGATTAATTATACTTGGGAAGTTGTTGGTCTACCCTTGTAATATTGTTATACAATTCATATTGATTTTACGAATTATTGATTACTTTACACCAGTAAATACCTACATAAAAATCAATTTTCTTCCTAGATGCCTTACAGGAATTTTACTAAAAACTTTCGAGTATGTAATTAATTCTAAATACAAATACCATTGCGCAAGTAAAATTTACGATAGCATAAATATAATATGTATGTAAACAATTCAACTTTGCTTTGCTGCTAACCTTTAAATTCAAATTACCTTGAATGTATGGTATTAATAATTATATCCAACAAGGTAGTAGTAGTGTCAATTCTAGAAGATTATTAGATATGAAACATTTTTAGTGACAAAAATAAAAAATGCCGTGGTATTTAGAAATTAAAAAATTTAAGTTTAATGATCCCTTAAAGACAATAAAGGTAAGTTAAAGTGTTATATAGTTATTTGCTTGTTTGTATATAGGGTGTGTCAATTTATACGTTTTTATTTGATCATCATAAGATTCTAATAATTTACGATATAATAATTAATATTCGTACCACCTCGTATTTTTTGTGCTAGTTTCGATAAAATATAAAAGTAATTCTAAAATACACTTATAGTGCTTTATACAAGATGTATTGCAAAATTGAGAGAAGCCAGACATTAATATTTTTCGTTTAATTTAACTTTGATATTTCTCTTGTACCTTAGATTTCCCGTCAATAAGAAAATTATCAAAAATTTTGGAATTTTTTAATTCCTGTCAAATCCTTTTAAAAACGTGTGTATTAATTTTTAAATAATTTTCTTATACATTTATTTTTTACAGGTTGTCCTTATTATACATTATTTGTTAACAGTTATGGGTGCCATAGGGACGTTCAATCCATTTGTTTATTTATTTTACAATTTCGTTGTTATATTCCTGTTAATTTGGAGTTTATATGCAAAATGTGATGAACCTCTAAAATTGGTATAAAATTAAATTTTAATAAATATTTATTTTAGTATATATTTTTTTGTTTTAAGGCTATACTTCTTAATATGTGTGCCATAATTTTGGATGCCCTGTATATTGTAGCATTGGCAGATCATTTGGAAAGTAAGTAAAGTAGTTATTAGCAATTTATTTAAATTTAAGGTACCGAGAAGCTTTTTTATATTTTGACAATAAAACAAAATATTTCTAACAACTAAAAAATATATACAGGACGATTCTAAATTACCTACACTTTTACAGGTAATATGTAAAATGATAAAGGATATGAGGAATACAAGTTTTTAAGATACAGGGTGTTAAAATAAAAACATCGTTTAAATACTCTTTTAAACGGTTCAAATTTTTTTGTAAATTTCGCGCGTAATAAATTCCAAATACTATTAATAAAAACAATATTTCAGCGGTCACGACTATTTTTTCTCCTATATTTGCTACGGTACTGTCGAAAAATTCCTAATTCCTAATTTTTATTATAATTATATTATACTCAAGAAGGTATTTCAAATAAAGTATTACAAGACCCTCATTTCTTTTCTGAAAAACCAAAAAAAAAACCAATTGGTGTTGTTTCCTAGAATTTAAAATCGGGGATGGGGACAGAATTTACGGCCGCACTGTAGAAGGTCAAAAAAATAGGAAAAAAACAGGAAAACTAGGAAAAATGAGAAAAAGTAGAAAAAAAGAAAAATAGGGAAAAATTCCTCAAGTGTCTAGATGAGACAATAAATTAATATTTAATACTATAAAATAATTTGTACTTGCCTGAATTAAATGAAAAGTATATTAAAATAGAATTCTGGGAGTTACGATTTTTTTTAAGTAAAAAGTAAAGTACAATTTCCAATTCAATCAGCCCTCAACTCAATCACAATTGAATTCGTTGTAACTTTAATTAACAAGTTTAAAAAAATATAAACTAGCAATATTTTAAGAAATACAAAACAAAAATTTAAATTTTCATTCATTTTCCTTGATGCAACTCTTAAATTATAACGTCGCGACGCCGACGCCTTGAGATTCGGATTGTACTCATAAATATGTTGTTTTAAGTCAAATTACATGATTTTGTGCTTGTCCAATTTTAATGGAATATATATTAAATTTGTTTTAGGTTACAGGGTGGTGCTATCAGTAGCTGCATCAACGATACACTTAATTTTTAGACCGTTCAGTATATTATTGCTAATGAAAAAGGACGAAAAACTATCTCCTAATTTACATAACGAAGGTAAAAACAACAGGATTCCAGAAATTAATGATAATTCTGTTCCAAGTACTATTTCATAATGAAGATTAAGTTATTGCCGCATTTATAAAATGCTTTATGCATTATTTGATAAAAAATATCCAGTACGCTTAAACAATTATTTCAGGACGAAAATAATGGATATAACAAAATTTATTTTTTAGTCACTTTCACAAAATTTCATAAACGAGTATCATAAATGAATATGATATTCTTACAAAGTTTTATTTAATAATTCAAAACGTGCAATGAAAAATTTAAACAAACTAAAAAGGTATAAATATTTTCATCGATTTTGGCTCCGATTTACATATGCAATATTCGTTCTATATAAAAACTCGCTTTATTCGGTTGCATATTTAATAACACGTAAAATAAAGTCCATTAGAATATCAATTATTACTGCATAGTAACAGTCATTAAAACAAATTTTGATACAAATAATTTATAACTATGATCATTATAAATATTAAAAAAATGTAAACATAAAATTTATTAACAGAAAGTAAAATGCGAAATATAGATAGGTACGCTTCGTTGTAGATTTATAATAATCATTTAAAATTCTATTTTAATTGATGATTTAATAAGGAATTGGTTAGTTGAATTAATTAAATTGTTATGTCCGGATAATATTTAAGTGCGCAGGGTGATTTTTTGAAACCAGTGGGGTTACATTATTAGTAAACATTCTTATTAAAAGTTTTAAAATTTAAAATAGATTGAGGCAATTTTAAAGCAAGAAATATAAAAGCGTTTTTATTTTCATTTTTTACTCTACCACTGGTTTTATTATTTTTTTTTTAAAAATCAATGGAAAATAATTGTTAAATTAATGATGTAGACAGAAAAAAATAGATTTAGAATTAGAAAACATTGATACATAGTATGTTAGTTTTTGTTTTTTCTTCTTTTACAGAAAATCCTAATGATAAATCAATACAAACTATGGAAAATTACGATTTTCCTACGTTTAAGAAAAACCGAATTAATATTTTGTGATTTTTTTCTGTAAAAATAATCGTTAGCTTCCAATAACGGCGATATTAAGCTTTTATAAAAGACTGAATATTTATTGAAAAAAGTCTATATCCATTTTTGTTGTCTAAAATTTTAACATATGTTATAAATAAACCATATTAAAAATAGTCTTGTGTTTAATTGTTACCTCTTCTACTTTAGAGTCTTTCAACGATTCTGAATTTGAAATAAAAAATTAAGTAAGAGTGGCTGAAAAAAAAACCCAAATTTCGGGAAAGCTGGAAGTTAAAACTGATACTTGGCACCATCATAAAAAAGTACTTCTCCCAAAAACTATTTGTTTAAATATTTCAATTAATAATGAAGATGAAGGGGTAGAACTTATTCTACGTAGACCACCCTTTATACAATAAATTAATTTGGAAGGCCCTATATAGTGCAGTAAAAAAAGACCAACAAAATGAAGATACATAGTCTGGATATAGCAATATTATAATTTTATCCTGCTTAGGGTATCACCGGGAGAATATTCTTAAGTTTTGGACCTTGGACACAGGGCTGCGAAGAGCCAGGTCGGGCCCCAAGTTTAAAGATCTACAGTCTATCCTTGTCAAGGTTGGAGGAGGGAGAAGTTCGTATCCCCCTCCCTAAAATGTTCGAAAACTAAACATCTGAAAATCAGATGTTATTTAACGTTATTTAGGCTGATAAGCTATTTGTTTGTTTTTGTTAGTTTTTTTTTTTAATACAAATATGAGCACCTGATTCGGGCTCTAAAAAATCGATGAGCCCGGGCCCCTAGTTTCAGACTTGGCTCACATGGCCACTTCCCTGTTTGGACCTTGTGCTACTTTTTTTATAAACAATTATAGTTTTTTACTGCGTTTTCGAGCTTAAAATGTGAATAACTCCAGTTCTAATAGTCGAACCAGGGCAATATCAAAACGGAGTCTCTTCATAATAAAATTACCAATAAGTCCTCATTGGTTTTAACTCTCTGATCTACGTATACAACTTACAAAACTGTTTAATAAAAGACTCTGAAAAGTTGTGAAACGAAAAAAAAAAGGTAAAAGATAATTGAGCTGATTAAGCTCAAATTATATTATGGGTTCGTTCCACGAATAGAATTTGAAATATATCAGAAGTAAAATATTAAATACAAAAATTTTGGACTCCAGTCAGTTGATTTTTTGATGTGATTAGAAACAATTGACAAAAAAACTGTGATATATTTCAAAATCCGCCCTTTCTTTTTTTTGGACTCAAGGAAATTAAACTCAAATGAAACGTTATATTTGTTTATTTAACGATAAATCAGAGATTTTTCTTTTTTTCTTCAATAAAAAACTTAGCTTCTTCAAGGTAGGTTGAGGGTCTTGTTGTTTTAGATGTAAACTGTTCCGTCCTCAGTTGTCCAGGAAAAACTTCTTCTTGGACCCGGCAAACTTGAAGGTAATTTATATAAATGCCGATAGAAGAAGGGAGAACATATGACGCGGAAAAATAGGAAAGGGAAAATCAAGCGAACATGAAACTATAAAATATACAGAGTAGAGGAAGAATGAAAATACAGGGTGGCACAAGAAAAGGCAACAGTTGGTGTAAAAGTATTGAAATCATTGGCCAAAATTGTATTTGTTATCTAAAATTTGAAATACCCTATGCCATTAAATCGAAAATGGAAATTTTGTTAATCAAAATGTGTATCACGACGTCAGCTTTGGAATACAATTAAAAATAAATCTTTTTAACTACTTTTTTTCAGATGTGTGACGAGCACTTACAAAAAGTGCTTGCGAGCATCAAGCACCAAGCATTCAAAAAAGTGCTTAAAAATTACGAGCACCAAGTAATTTTACAGGAAAGTGCTCACGAGCGCTAAGTACTCTAAAAAAGATATTTAAATTCACTGTTGCGATTGGTACGTCAGAAATATGATTTTCCGGCCCTAATGGGCCATTTTCCCGGACTCAAACTGGGAATTTCAGCCGACCAAACACTTTTCACACCCAGGCTCAGCTCCAGAATTGGAAAGTCCATGAAAATACCACAGTCGCGACCGGGACATCAAAAACAGGATTTTCCCGCCCTAAGGGGTCATTTTCCCGGACCCAAACCCGGAATTTTAGTTGGCCATAAACTTTTCGAGCACAAATCCGGCTTTAGCTCCAAAATTCAGCGTCGACTTTGCCTTATCCCGGGAACCGCATTCAGGCTATTTTCGGCCCCTGGGGCCAATTCCAGACGTGTAGGCCCATTTCTGAGCTCGGAATCGGATTCAGCGTCGAAAAATATATGGGAATACATATGTCATTCTCTTGTGTATACATTTTTTTTTGTGGGGCTGTGTTATTTATATTTTGAGCTAAAATTTGAACTGTATCATTTTGAAACCTATTCACTTCATGTGATTAATAAAAAAAAATAGAAACTTATTTACAAGTATGTATAAGTATTATTAATTGAGCTAAAAAATGTTTTTTTTTTTAATTTTACTTTAATTTAAATGCATAATTGCGAATCGTCTGTAATAATAATAATTTAAGAAAATAAATATTATCGACGTTCAACAATATAATATATGTGTATTGGAATATTTTTTCTATTGTGTGTTTATAGTGAATTCATCATATGCATAACGTTATATCGGCCTCATAACTCTTTATTTTTTAATTTTCGTAAATCTAAACCTTCATTTCAGATCTAACGCTGTCTCGAATCACGACTTCGTTGATTATATGTTCAAAGTAACAACAAAATACAAACATAAGGTTTTATCGCAATATGTCTCATATACAGGTATATATTCACTTTCTTGTGATATATGCTTAATATGGTGGTATATTATACAAGGTGTTTCAAAAAAACATGGCATAAGTAATACAACCGATAGAGCTCTGAGAAATAAGCAGTATTTTTTTATGATTTTCTTTACTTGTTTTTTATTTTTTTCGATTTGTTCTAATTTACTCGAGTTTTTCGATCTTTTCGGATATTATTCCTTTTTTCTATTTGTTTCAGATTTTTCCAGTTATTTTTTGGGTTTTTTTACGCTTTTTTACGATTTTTCATGATTTGTTACAATTTTTTATGATGTTTTACAATTATTTAGCATTATTTACGATATGTTACGACATTTTACCAATTTTTTTACCAATTTTTTACAATTTTTCACGATTTCTTATGGTTTTACTTTTATTTAGCATTATTATTTACGAAATTTTATGCGTTTTTACCAGTTTTTTTTACCATTTCTTTTACGATTTTTCACGATTTTTTCCTATCTTTCTTAATTTTTTAAAAATCGGTAAAAAATCGTCAAAAATCGTAAAAAACCGTAAAAATACGTAAAAAATAGTAAAAATCAGAGAATTAATTTTATAATAATTAGAACATAAAACAAATGTTATAGAGAGTTTAATTATCTAAAATCTCCCTATGTTACCATTTTCTCGGAAATATATAATTTTCCCCTAAAATTGGAAAAACAGCGATAAACACCAAAATGTTATATACAGGCAAATTTAATTGAATTGAGATGGGTAATAAAAAGGACAAATATTTTTTCATTGACAGGCTTGAGTGGTAAAAGATAAATATTTTTACATGGACAAAATATTCAAAAATTTGAAAGCTCAAAACTTTTATCAAAAATTTCCAAATATTTAAAAAATTTCAATAATTTAGAAATATGTTCTAGTTAGTTTTTATGTCTCTAATTCTAATTAAAAATTATTTCAAGGTTTTTAAACTTTTTTACAGTTTTTTATGAATTTCCACGATTTTTTACGATTCTTTCCTTTCTTATTTTTTAAAAATCCGTAAAAAATCATAAAAATTAGCGAATTCATTTTATAATAATTAGAACATAAAAAAGTCTTTAAAAATGGCGGAGATATAACTTTTTTTGATATTTCAACCTCCTCCAGTTTCACCCCCGTGTATTAGGACATGAAAAAAGTCTAATGAGCTGTTTCGATATATTTAAAAATGGCGGATATGAATTTTTTGAAATTTCAACCAACCCCCTCCAGTTTCCATCCTCTTACAGGTGGAATGCCCAAAAACAATAGGGTTCCTCTCGTATATACCAGAAAACGATTGGCTAAAGAATTTTTAAAATCAGACAACTGGTTCTTGAGTTATCGTATCCACATACATCCATCCATCCAGACCGACGGACATGAAATTTCTTTCACCAAATCGTGTTGTGGGTGGCTCAAAACGTCGAGAAAAGTCATTTTAAGTAAAAAATTTTTTTTTTTTTGATTTTAATACTTCCGGTCCTGACCGAAGTAATATTTTTTAACATATTCTTGAGTGTAGATAGGTATTTTTAATTATTTTGACGAAAATAGCAACAAGTCAAGTTCACAATGGCCCCTATGACAATATTGAAGAACTTTATTAACAAGTAATGACAACCTCCAAGAATTCCTAATCGTGTCACAATATATACATACAGGATGTTACATATATTAAAGGAACTCCTAAATATTATTTTTCAGTTATCGTCACAAGAACATTTCATTGTAGCTCCCAAAAACACGCTGGAATCTGGAAAACTAGCTTGAGTTCCAGGCCTCGTAACACTGTCAGAAGCAGCAATACAAGATTTTGCAATAGCGTCTCTGATAGAAATTCCTTTTTCATTTACCAATAGATAGGCTAGAGCTCCTAAAAATTCATCTCCTGCTCCTGTAGAGTCTACGCATTTAACTCGAGGAGCACCTACGTAGAATTTATCATTTTTATCCATATAAAAAGCCCCTTGTTCTCCTAAAGTTATTATAACGGATTTACAGCCTTTCGAAATTAAGTCCAAAGCAGCTTTTTCAATTTCACTGGAAATTATAAAAACACGTTTTTAGTTTAATTTACTTTTGTTAATAAAACATTTTGCCTTTTATTAGTTACAGGCAGGCCTCCGGTAAAAGCTGAAGCTTCTGTTTCATTGACACAAAATATAGTTGGAAGCTTCAGAAGGCGAGGATCATATTTGTCTTGACCAGGAGCGCCATTTAAAATAGATATCTGCAACGAAATGTAGTTAAAACTAATACCAAACGTGTAATCATTTGACTTGCTCCTTTACATAGCTCCATAGCTCTAATAGCAACAGCTTCAGCGGTCTCTAACTGCATAATTATAGCACCAGCAGAACTTAGAGTATCTTTAGCTGCATTTATGTCTTGAACACTAAGTCTTCCATTAGCTCCAGCTGTTATTACTATTTGATTTTGCCCAGTGTCATCGCCAACAATGATTTGTGCGATGCCTGTACTACAGTTTTCGGTTTTTAAGATATATTGGGTGTTTACGTTTTCTTTTTGTAATATTTCAATATATTTTGGACCCCAAACGTCGTCACCAACCTTAAAATATTAGTACATTTGATTGTTATATCTAAAATATATTTAATACTAACTCTGGCTAACATTATTGTTTTCCCTCCTAGTTTCGCAGCAGCTACACACTGATTAGCTCCTTTACCTCCAAAAAATGTTTTAAATTCTCTACCGTGTATAGTTTCTCCCGGTTTTGGTAATCTAGAGGCATAACTGAAAAAAAAATTTGTTCGTACATGCTAAATGGGATAGAATATTTGTTTACCTTACAAGATCTATATTACATGATCCAACTGTAACTATTTGATTAGTGGTCATATTTAAACGTATAAATTTTTCGTCACGTAGAAAAGATAGTTTTAAACTTTTTCTTAAAACAAAAAGACGAGTTTGTGTTTGTTTCTGACATTGTAATATCCAAGTGATTAAAAGACAACTACAATTTGGGTAAATATCAGACAGACGGATAGTTGACGTTATAAATAACAGAGATATGACACATTAATGACGATGCTGAGATTTATTTAACCAATCCCTGCAAACTCAAAGATTTTAGCAAAATGGAACGCAAATAATTTTCGACTGAACACTTGGAAATAATGATTTTAACCGAATATTATAAATGAAAAACAATTTGGATTTAAAAACGATATTATTCTGATTTGCATCTAGTTCGAATAAAAAATGAATGATGTATATATTTTCATAAAAGAGAGAATATAATGGGGTGATATTATGTACTTTTAGAAAAAAAAACACTTGGGAAATAAAATGAAATCTTTCAAATCACGAATGATAGAGAAATTACTGAAAAATTTGGATATGGAACGCCTCCCAAGACCAATATTCTATTGTTTATATATACAAGGTGTACGAGCCCTTTAGGCCCATAGATTTAGTAGTTTTTACATTCTATTTTGTTTTTAGCTTTGTGTTTACAATCCTGGATTTGCTTTTCATTCAAGTCCTCTTTCATTGCCTCTCTTTTTGGTCTGCCCCTTTTTCTCTTTCCTTCCCGCGATTTCCATGCAATTGCTTTTACTTCTCTGTTATCTTCCAATTTTTGCAGGTCTAGCCATTATAATCTTCTTGCTTTTACAAATTTACTTATGAGAGCTTCATTATACAGGGTGTTTCATTGGGAAAGTGACATACACTATATAACTGCAGATAGGGGACACCTATGCGATCACAAAAAGCCCTTACTACTTTAATAACCAAGATACAGGGTGTTTTATCTATTTTGCCAATTTCTTGCGTGGTTCAAAACTTTCTAACCACACTGTATATTTTCATGATATTTGGCGGTCATATTTTGTGATCAATAAATTTACAATAAAATACATCCAGGTCCGGATTAAAAAAAATATAAAATATTTCGACACATAAACAGATTTTTATAAAAATAGATTCCATATTTGCAAAGAGCACGAAAAAATGAATTTAGTGATATACTTTGCATTTTCGGCAAAATGTTTTTCGTCGTAAAATTTTGAATTGGGATTCTGAAATGGTGTGAATTGTGAGAGCCAAAAAAAAGAAACTAATTTCTTTTTAATGTGATTTAGTATTATTGACGACCTAAATTGGTAAAATTTTAATATTTTAAATATTTTTCCATTATTTGCTATAAAATAATCCCCAAAAAAACATTCATCTTTAATTACCGAATAAAAAATAATCAATCCACCAAAAATAAATATAACTTTAATGAAAGAATTACAAACATTTTAAAAAAGTAAAAACGCCTAAAAAATATTACACGGGGTAAAAACATATGTTCATGTGTACGATTTTTCACTGTTTTTTTTTCGAGATTTTTCCGTTTTTTAAGGATTTTTTGCATTTTTTACGATTTTTCGATATTTTTAAAAATGGTGGAGACAATAAAATAGGAAAAACAAGAAAAAAAGGGTAAAATAGCGAAATATGGGTGTACTTGAGATCAAAATTATAACGAAGGACCACAATCCGTCGGAGATAACTTCAGAAATATAGTCATATATTTATTTAAATAGAACTGGAACAACAGCTTATAAAAGCTAATTATATTTTTTACAACTTTTTATATGACATTAACCCAAAACTGACAATTCTTGTTATTTCTTTTGCTGGGCAACAGTGTAAGTCATTAAAAATTTCCAACGGCGATAAGGATCGGCTTTAAAGAAAATAACTTAAAAATTCCAATATATTTAATAAATGTATTAAAATTATGTGCTTCATCAATGGGAAAAATAGGTAAAAATTAGGGAAAAATGGGAAAATAGGAAAAAATAGTTCAGAATTGGGAAATTAGAGAAAAATAGGGAAACATGGGATAATTTAATTAAAAATAGGGAAAAATAAGGACAAATAGGGAAAAAATGGCGAATAATAGAGATAAATAAGGACAAATTATGAAAAACAGGAAAAATAAGGAATAGGGGATAATATTGAAAAATTCAAAAAAACAGGAATAAGTAGGGCAAAATAGGAAAATTAGGGAAAACTGAGAAAAAAACAGAAAAAATAAAAAAACAGGAGAAAAAGGAAGAAATGGGAAAAAATGTAAAAATAACAATTATAA
Source organism: Neocrepidodera transversa (assembly GCA_963243735.1). Taxonomy (NCBI): domain Eukaryota; kingdom Metazoa; phylum Arthropoda; class Insecta; order Coleoptera; family Chrysomelidae; genus Neocrepidodera; species Neocrepidodera transversa. The sequence continues at coordinate 10,152,357 of OY725347.1, forward strand.
GTAAAAAATAAGGAAAAATATTGAAAACCAGCAAACAATAGAGAAAACTTATGGAAAAATAGGGACAAATTGTGGCAAATGGGGAAAAATAATGATAAATAGGAAGAAATGGATAAAAATAGAAAAAAACAAACAAAGCTCGGTCGTCCAGGAAGTAATCTTAAACTCCGTAGCAAAGCACAATATATAGTCTATTCAAAACAAAAACCGTTGTACGTCATCGATGTGCAAATAATAATACGGCAGTGCTACCACCAAATAGAGCACGCAGAAATTCCTTTCATGTACGAAGGCACTAATTGGGGGTTTTAGTAATATAGTTTCTATACATAACGTCCTACAAGGATGTTTTTTCTGATTGGAAATCATTAAATCGTCGATGACATGCAACTGTTTTTGTTTTGAATAGACTATACATACATTGTCACCCTTCGGTCAGGGGGACATGTTTTACTAGCACGCCGCGCCGGCAGCCGAATGCGGGCCAAATAAGTCTATTCGACAAGCCGCTCCTGGGTCGGCTAGTAGTGTTCGCTGGGGACATATTTCATAGCATATCATTAAAAAATCTTTAGATATGGCACATGTAACTTTTTAAGTACTATGAATATCGAAACAAGACTTATACCAATCAAAAGATAAATAGTTGTGATTTTTTTTCCGATTTTTAGAATTAATATTGTATCAACATTATCGAATACAGTCATATTAAAAATTACACAATATAGGGTGTTTGGGTCAGTTTGCCAGCCACGTCCAGTTGTCGGCCGTTTTTGCCATTTTCATGAAATAATAAGAAAAATACTAACTCTACATATTCAAAAATTCCGCCAAAAGTTCTCTCATACTTGTCCCTCCCATATTCCTTTAGTTTTATGTGTTCTGCGATTTCTATCATTCTTTTCCTGTAAGTTTAGGAGATGGTGGTCGAAGTGAAAGTTGTTGTGCGTTGATCAATTAAAAAAAAGTAGTGGGACATATTATTATATACTTGTTCAACATTAAGTTCAAGTCAATTTTTTCTAGATCTACAGGAAACAAACTTATGTAGAGGGTATTTATATGTGTTGAACTACCATTTTATTGCGAGAAAACTGTAAATAAATGATTTTTTCTTTAAATTGAGTTGTGGCCGGTGTATTGGACAACTATTTCCCATTTGTCGGCCGAGAACTGCATCATTGAGCTGCTTATTCGCGGTCCTTTAATGACAAGGCTCAATGCTATATGTACATATATCGTTCTGTCCTTGCTTTTATATGGCCGAGAAATGGTATAGAGTATGCCAGTTGTCGGCCAGCACCTTTTCTATAGAATATTTGTGGTCGACAACTATCTTAGAAATCGCCTGTTCTCGACCAGCCTGGTCAGACCAGGAAACACAATCGATTTTCCAGTTTGTTTCATTGAATTTGAACAAATTTTGCTTTGAAAAGAATTGACGCCTCGATAGTTAGGTGTGATGAAGGTGCCTTGATAAAGACCCGCAAAGATATAAAGGAGCACAGTATGGGTATTCGAACAGTCTGTCGACTAAACGGAGTTCCAAGATCTACCTTTCAAGACGGAAGAATCTTTGAGAAAAAACAGAAAATTGGACCGGATCTCATACTGGAAGTAGAAGGGAACAAAAAATTCCCAATGGCTATTTCCTCCGAGAAATGGCGTATCTGCATCTTACTTAAAGATGAAGAGAAATCGAAATAACCAAAGATATAGAAAATAGGTGCAAGATGAGAGCAACTTTGAAGGCAGAAAGAGAAGCGAAGTTGCAGGAAATAAGAGTGGTTAGGAGAAAAAAAATTGTTGAAGGGAAATCAAAATTGAAATCCAAACCAAAACCTGGGTAGCCAAAGCGAAAATGTTCCATGTGCGACCATGTTTTGGTCAGTGATGTAGAGGGTGAGGGAGAGAAAAATATTGGTTGAGATAACTGATAAGGTGGTACCCCTGTGATGTATCAATCTTTCTTCCCTCACTTATTCTGAAACTGCCAAAATGGATTCTATATGCAAAAATTGTATTTGATCGCAAATCGCAACTTTTTTATTTAAATGTTTCTTTTTTGTTTTAAGGAAAAGTGTTTTATTTCTTTTTATATATTTTTGTTTTTGTGTACTGTTTTGTTTGATTAAACTCAAGAAATATGTTATGTGAGCTGTTCATTCGAAACATCGCAAATATCGACCTTATTGATGGGATCATATAAGATATTTCCATAGCGGAGAAAAGGCCTGATGCCTGGACGACATGTTGGGTGGGTAGCAGAGAATCGATACACTAGCAGGTCGAGAACTGGAATTTGGTGGCCGAGAACTAGCAAAAGTGTACTTTTTATGAATATTATTTTTTTCTTGAAAGTATGTAAATCCTACGGTTCGGTAATATTTTTTTTCATATTGCTACCTTTTTCTATTTGTCATAATTTTTTGAATTTTCTATATGCGAATATGTAAATAAGGAACCGTATGAATGAACCCTATTTCAAAATTGTGTATTTTTACCTCTCGCCCTTCAGATAAGAGAGGTATAGGAATCATGCTAAAAATTGGGTAGTGAGTTTTCAATGAATAAACACGTTTTAGGGTCCCTAGAATACGATTTTAATATTTTCGCGATGATGTCTGTGTGTGTGTGTTTGGATGGATGTTGTAGTAACGATAACTCAAAAATTACTGAATTAAAAAACTTGAAATTTTGCATACACGATTCTTATACCCTAGATTAGATCTGATTAGATTTTGGTGCCAATCGGACAACCGGAAGAGGCAGTTGCTATGGGTGATGACGCCATTATTATACAAAACGGCAATAAAGTTTTACACATATATTTTGTATACCCTATAGTTTATTTTCATCGAATTAAAATTTTCGAAACTTTTGCCATTGTTGCCAGATTTACAAACAAGTAAATTTTTTTCATACTTTTTTGTGCCACCGTGTAAATTTTTGATTCAAACATGGCGAGAGGTCATGTGGTGGCCACATCAGATTTTTTTAAAAATATTATAGACTTTAAAAAGAAAAAAAAACTAAATATTGCAAGAATCCCTTGATAGATATGTAAAAGAAAATAAAAACAATCAAAAAAATTATATAATTCAATTTTAATATTCAATTAAAAGACACTAAGTACATTGTTTGATTACTTTTTGTAAAATTAAGCTACCTATTTTTATATTGAACAATATTAATCTCAACAAATAAATATGACAAAAAACTTTACCTCTAAGCGATTTTATATATTTTAAGAAGGCCAGTTTCGTAGATTGTATGTAAATATAAACAAACTGTATATAAATTTGGAAGTAAAATTTTTGATTTACTAATACTTTTTAAATAACATTTGCACCTCAATGGTTTAAAAAAAATTAAGTACTCTTAGAAATTTGTAGTATATTAGCATTTGGAAAACTAATTTGTGTTCCTGGCCTTGTCACACTATCAGCTGCAGCTACGCAGGCTTTTTCTAATGCTGTTTTCATCGATATATCTTTGTGATTTGCTAAAAGATAAGCAAGAGCTCCTATAAAAGAATCACCAGCTCCTGTAGAGTCCACACATTTTACAGAAGGACTCGGTACATAAAATTTTTCATTTCTATCCACATATAATGCTCCTTGGTCACCTAAAGTGATAACAACCTTGTTACAGCCATTGGTAATTAAGTTTTTAGCTGCCAATTCTGCTTCACTATAAGAGAAAAAAAATTAAACATTATTTTATGTTAATTCAAATATATTACCTCAAATTATTAACAGGAAGGCCTGTAAAAATGGATGCTTCAGATTCATTAACACAAAATATAGTTGGAAGTTTCAAAAGCTGAGGATTAAACTCGGTTAAGGCTGGTGCACCATTTAAAATAGATATCTGAAATATTTTAATTTAATTTTAAATAATATACTTCAATCAATTACTTACTCCTCTACAAAGTTGTATAGCTCTGATAGCAACATCTGGTGAGGTTTCAAGCTGCAAAATTAACACCTTAGCATTACTTATAACTTTTTGAGCAGCTTCTACATCATTAGTGCTAAGTTTATAATTTGCACCGCCTATGATAACTATTTGATTCTCCCCTGTATCAGCAACTGTAATTTGGGCAATTCCTGTTGATGAATGTTTTGTAGTTTGAATGAATTCCGTGTTGACATTTTCTTTTTGGAGGTTTTCAACATATTTTGGGCCCCAAATGTCATCGCCGACCTTAAAAATTAGTTATGAAATGAATCAATGTACACAAAAACGTTATAAGTCACCTTTTTAAAAAAATGAGTTATTGTCGTTTGAAGGTATGCAGAAAAATTCCAAGTCAGATTTCCCTATTATATATGTATAAAAATACTGCTCTTTTTTTTAAATTTTATAAACAACTCTTCAGCTGCTAGACAGTTTTTTGTTGTTTACCGAAAAAAGTTAACATGACTTAGAACTTTTTTATATGCAACGATTCAAATATAGTTTTAGTATATAATTAGACTGGTCTGCAATTAAATCCTTCTTTAAATAAAATTATCATAACTATGAAGATGTCGATGCTCCGAATCTCCTCCCGTTGTCTGTTTTTTTGTATATATAGATTTTGAAAGAAAACTACAGAAATATGATGGTATTACTAGAAAAAATTAAATATTCACAATTCTTATAGAACATTTCTGTTGATCTAAAAGTAGCAATGTTAAACTGGATTGCGAGGATATATCAAGTTTTGTTGTTTAAAAAAAAAATTTAACACGTGGAGTTAAAAATGTATATGAAGAACCTTTTATTGCAAAGTGAAAAAAAGTTTCTGCCACCACTTATTACATAAAGATGGGTGTTAAAAAAACTTTGTAAAAGCTATAAACAAAGACAGAAAAGGATTTCAGTACCTTAAGACAAAAAGTGTGTCATAGTTTTCTCGGACATAAAAAAGCTGATAACTATTAAAAAATCATTCAAGAACTTATTTCTGCTTATAAATTTCTGACGATTTTACTGCTTAAACTATTGATAACCTTTTTGTAACAAATTCTAAGTAATATAAAATTTCCAAGTTCCATATTTAATTCTAATATCCTATTTAATTTTAAAATCAAATTTGGCAATAAAGTAATTCACATTAAAATTAACTGTAAACAAGTTTTTGCAATTTCATAATTTTATTTCCATATTTCCTGTGTATCTATTAATTCCTGTTAGTTCAGCGGATTTTTAAATTTATTAAAGGTAGAAAATCGCGGTTGAATTAACTCGAAAATTATTGCAGACCTTAGCAAATAAGTTGTAAAGGTAACGATTCTGACAAAAAACATTCATTCAGGAAAGTCCTGAGTTACCGCGAGGAAGTGACTTTTCTAAGCGTTTGAAGAAAATAATAATAGTAATTTGAAAAACTAAAATTAAGTAAAAAATTAAACAATTTTAATATAAAATAAATAGTAGAAAATATATAGAATTTGTGGACGTCCTCCGCAGATTAGTTGGATAATGTGGTAAGCATAAACATTTTTACTTTGTTAATTATTGGTCCCATTGCCCTTTTTTTTTGGTAAATAAATTTCTCTGATTAGGAGCATATAAGATAAGAGTTATGTTGTTGATTTCATTTTGTTTATTCATAAATATAAATATAAATTAAAAAATTAAATTAAATTAAATTGGATTAAACTAAATTAAATTAAAATTAAACTAAACTAAGTAAATTAACGCTCCAGGTAGGAGCATATAAGATAAAGAGTTTTATTGTCGATTTAAATTTGTTCATTCGTGAATATTATAGGTAAATAAATGTATATTTTTTATTTGGTGATTTTATTTCTTATTTAAACTAATAACAATTAACTCACAGTGACTCAATAAATAACCCTCACCAGGTTGTATTTTGAGTCGGGCGGATAGTATCCGAATCTTGGGGAAGTCCGACCTACTCGAAATACAGCGTGGAGAGCTAGAGCTCGTCGTCGAGTGGTCAGATAAAAGTCTGAGCTACAAAACCCCCAAAAAACATAAAAGGGACCACCACGACGTGACAATAAGTATTTGATTCTAACTTGTGAGCAAAACTAGCGGTAAAAAAATAAACAGATATGTGCTGCATACCTATTTTTTTCTTAAAATTATATTCAATAGGTCCAATTATAACATTCTTATGCATAAGAATAATAAGGAGAGAAGAACAATTTTGTATACAAATCTTGAACTATGCTGGATTTACATTATCTAATTTTGTATCCAATTTATTCGCTAATTTCTTCACGCTATGTGTTCCTTTTAACATATTTCAATTTATATATCATTTCTGTAAATAAAACATTTCTACCAAATTATCAACAAAAAATGTTTGATCCTCTTATACAGGGTGTTACTATATTCGAACGACAACGCTCTGCCGTAGAGAGCTCTCGTTACTTCTTGAATATTGATATAGGAACATATAACTAAAGGGCTTAGTTTCTGAGAAGGTACAGGGTGTGTAACTTTTTCAAAAATAAAGATTTTTTTACGATATAGTCCATCCAATATTTCTTTTAATTTTTTGACAATCCCCAGCTGAGTTGGCGGAAAAACAAAGTCACTAAATCTGTACAAATTCTGTCAATAATCCGTCCAAACTGATAGTGTCTATTGACACTATTTTAAAGTCGAATTGATTAATGAGATTATAGTTAGAATGAAGAAAAATATTTATTAAAAATGCTTAAAATTTTTTTAATTGTAGTTTTCCAAAAGATAATTCTGTGGAGGTAAGAGATAAATAATGATACTTTTATTAATTTATTTATAATACATTGTAGATGATCTCAATGTGTCTTAAAATCTCTCCATTATATAAAGACATTTAAAGATTCGACCAACTGCAGATTATATCAAAAACAAAAGGCCAGAGCATTATGTTTAATTAATCCACTACTTTTTAAACTTGGCGTTGGCTTAGTAGACACATCCAAACAGATTAGCCACACTATATATTTTAACAAAAAATTACTAGTTAACCTGAAGTCTGTCACTTTTAAAAAAAAATATTGGACAGAGTATACTTTCTACGCTACTGGATAAATTTCCAAAATTGTTTTTAATAATTAACCAGTGTTGTCAAATGTAGCACAATTGTGCCAAAAATGGCACTTTCAGCTCTGGAGTAGCACTAGAGCGCGCACTATTGAAAAATAGACAAAACTGGCACTATTTCGTTCTATGACGTTTTTAACCTACAATGAATTTGTTATTGAATATATTTCTTGGTTCATATATAATCTCAGAAATGTTTTAAATTAATCGCAATTGTTATCGCGTCATCTGTAGGAACACCACAAAGGTGTAATCCGTTTGACAAGCACAGTTCGCCTATCTGATTTGTGCATCGCACATACACACAAATTTGAATATAGTTTCGATTTCGATTTTGAAAATTTCGTCCGCCACATTTTAGATTTTTATAAAAGAATAAACATTTATTATTTGTGTACTTATTAAAATTATCGCTGGGACTTTTTTTAATTTGCTTACCATCCCTGTTATGGAATTATTTATACTCTCATTATGTATATTATAAGTTGTTATTTTTTTGTTATTTTCTGTATGTATTTTATTCTGTTATACCTGAATTTGCTTATTAGATCCATTCTGTAGTTGTGTGTAAACCTGTTAGAATAGTAATAAATAAAGAAATAAAAACATTATTCATGAGTGTGAGGATTATTTTTTTTCTTATTTTCTGTATGTATTTTATTCTGTTATAACTGTTAATTTAATTTGCTTAGTACATCTGTTCTACAGTTGGGTGTAAACATGTTTGAACTGTAATAAATAAAGAAATTATTCATGAGTGAAAGGATCTATAACTTTGATTTTATCTCTAAGATCAATAAATAATCATTCTTATCGGAAAAAGCAATTATTATATTTAAAATACTTTCTAAAAGCCCAAAATACTTCAAATAAACAGATGCAAAATGCAGTAAACAATACAATGTATGTGCCTACCAGCGGCCATTTTTGATGACGTTTGGTCACGTGTTCTGAATTGCCTTATAACTAGACTAACTAGCAAAGTCGGTCACGAAAAATTGCTTCACATTCTCGAAATGTCAAATGTCATTATTTTCAAAGAAAAATCTAGACGCTTTGACCATTATTAATTATTACTTATACCGGTGTAATTAAGGCGTAGAAAACGCGAATTATATTTCTTGAAAAAGGAAAACGCAATGGAAAATTTGTCGTAATGTGCGCGCACGCGAATGCTTGTGAAAAATACACAGGTAACGGTAGTGTAATTATCGTCGAAAATCGAGTTTTAGTTAGATATTAAAAGTGAACAAAAAATTTACAAGAATAGTGGTAAGTAATTTACTTATATGAAATAATTTGACAGTTTTAGAAATTTCTATCGTATTTTAAAGTAAATAATGATTAGAAAACGTGTATATAAAGTAACAAAAATCGATCTAGTGCGCTGATAATTCGCGCATGAAAGATTTATGTAGAAAATATGTAGATATTGTGTCGTTTTTTACGAGTATGTTTTAAATTTTTCTTCAAAGCTAGTCATTGAAACGTATAATTTAATTCTAACAAGTAGCTGCATGTCAAAAAGTATGTCATAAATGAATCACATGTTCCAATAAATATATTTTTAATTTTGTATAATAATGCTAATTTGTTATATTTTTATTATTGATCAAATTTCACATATATTCTTTGTTCTAATTAATAATATAAAATAGAGGGGATTAGAAAATAGAATTTCCTATAACTTTTATCTCAAACTTGTTCGAGAATTTCTAATAGTTTTGCCACCAGAGGGCACGAAAAAATGTGCATGTAGCTTTTCCAGACTTTTCAGATTTTGATAACAAACAATGCATTTTAGTGCAAAACAGATACCATAATACCAACTTTTCATAAAGTTGTGTGGCATCAATCAATTAAAAAATCAATCAACTAATTAATCACAAATTAATTGTTAATTGCACTTTGCAATTATAATTTATTTAGATTAAGCTAGATTAATTGCCACTTTCAATTAAATCAATCACAATTAAATTAATTACAATTAACTTTTTTAATCATTATATAAAACAATTAAAACTAACAATTAACCTGTCCGTTGAAAGTTTTACGAAACTGCGTGGTGCCATAAAAATTATATACAGTGTGACTCAAAAAGTCTGCACCATATGGGAAAAATTTTTATTATTCATTTGACAGAAAATATTATTCTTGATAAAAGTTGGTGCATTGCGTAAAACTGCTATTATTGCGAGCATCAAAATTTCACATTTCTAAATGGTATACAGGGGCGGCCAAAAAATAGGAATTTTGACCAAGAGTAAACTACTCCTATTTTTGACAATATCAAAAAAAATTATTTAGGAAAGTTAAAAATTACACTCAGATTTAAAATCACAGCCTCCTACGCAAAAAAAAACATTTTTTATGTTTTTAGCCTATTTTAAAATAATATCATTTCGGATACACTTTAGGGGCCTTCCTTCAATCACTATAATACATTTATGTTAAAACAATTTGGTTTTCTTCGTTATTTTTACACCATTTTCGGCATTTTTTTTTTTACGATTTTTGGTTTTTTCTTGGTGCAAAGTTTTTTGTTTCTTTTTTTTTATTTTTATTTTCAAAGCTTCATTTTGTTTAGTTAATTTTAGCTAGCTTCGGTTTTACACCGTTAAATTGAAAAATATTTTTTTGACGTAAATAAGTGAATGTTATTTACATTTTGGTACTAAAAACGTTTGGGTATCATTTTTTTACCCATTTTATTCAAATAAATCATAATGGTCGTTTTTATGTACATGTCTACAGGGTGAAATTTCAACTTCGCACCAAGAAAAAACCAAAAATTATAAAAAAGGCCTAGAATTGTGTAAAAATAACTAAGAAAATCAAATTTTTTTTAACCAAAATATATTATAGTGATTGAAGGAAGGCCCCTAAAGCGCATCCGAAATGATATTATTTTGAGCTAGTCTAAAAAGATAAAAAAATGGTTTTTTTTTCGTAGGAGGCTGCCCCTAAATACCATTTAGAAGTTTGAAAATTTGACGCTCGCAATAGCAGTTTTACGCAATGCATCAACTTTTATCAAGAATAATATTTTCTGTCAAGTGAATAATAAAAATTTTTCCCATATGGTGCAGACTTTTTGAGTTGCACATTATAAAGGTTTCTAAACGCTATTTAGGTTACAATTGTATACAAAAATCACCCAAAATTGCTTTTTGGCCATAACTTCTAATTTTTGTTAGAGAAAAACAAAATGGCTGCTCCAAGATGGCTGACGAGAAGTGTAATTGTTCGATTCTATACTTCAATGTTTATTTTCTTCTTTTAGAGTATTTAAATAAAAGCTTGTTCTTCAAAAATATTTTTTTGGTTAAATTTATTTTTTACCTTTTAGTATTGTGTCAAGCGAAAAAATGTCACCACAATATTGCATTGTTATCTGACTTACATATGTATGTAAAATTTTAGCTTAATCGCGCACCGAAAAGTTCGTCAAATTCAACTTGTAAGATCATATAGATCATAATCACAAATCTCGTCTGCCATATTGAAGTCACTATCTTAAATTGACCAATTTTGACAAAAATTAATAATCTCTCTCTGGCTCATAAGGGGGGGGTTACATACCAATTTTGAATAGAATCTGATCATAATCACATATCTCGTCAGCCATCTTGAATTTATGCATTCTGACAAAAAATTCATCATCTCAGATCCCAAAAATCACCACATATAGATTGTCCAACAACTAAAACGACACCTTCAGCTTCCCCACTTCTCTAATGTTCCCTTTGTTCTTTCGTTCCCCATTTCTCTAATTTTTAACCAAGCGGTCGGTTTAGTAGTTGGGCAAAGTTTACCAATTTTGAATAGAATCGGATCTAAATCACAAATCTCGTCCGCCATCTTGGAGCTACCATTTTATTGTTTTCTCTAACAAAAATTTCATAACGCATTGTAATCTGATTTACATAAGTGAGCAAAATTTAAACCAAATATACATACATGTTAAGCTAAATAAAAGCTTGTAAAAATTAATTAATTGTTAATTGCGACTACTGCAATTGTTAATTGTAGTACTCACGATTAACAATTAATTAATTGTTAATTGTGGTAGTCGCAATTAACAATTAATTGTACGAACAATTTAATTTTGCCCAATACTGATAGCAACATAGTATTAAGTAATTTTTAAGGAATTATTATACAGTATGGCAACGTTGCGTACATACCAATTTAAATGCCAAGGTCAAATCCATTTTTGACAGGACAACAAAGAAAGTGGGCGGAGTGTCGCATCTCATATTATGGACATGATGCCGTATCTATACGCTTCCTTTAGATAACCAGACTTAGCCAAGTCGGTCACGAAAAACTGCCTCACATTCTCGAAATGTCAAATGTCATTATTTTCAAAGAAAAATCTAGACGCTTTAACCATTATTAATTATTACTTATTCCGGTATAATTAAGACGTAGAAAACGCGAATTATATTTCTTGAAAAAGGAAAACGCGATGGAAAATTCGTCGGAAAGTGCGCGCACGCGAATGCTTGTGAAAAATTCACAGTTAACGGTAGTGTAATTATCGTCGAAAATCGAGTTTTAGTTAGACATTAAGAGTAAACAAAAAATTTACAAGAATAAGCGGTAAGTGGTTTACTTATACGAAATAATTTGATAGTTTTAGAAATTTCTATTGCATTTTAAAGTAAATAATGATTTGAAAAAGTGTATATAAAGTAACAAAAATCGATCTAGTGCGCTGCTAATTCGCGCATGAAAGATTTATGTACAAAATATGTAGATATTGCGTCGTTTTTTACGAGTATGTTTTAAATTTTTCTTCAAAGCAAGTCATTGAAACGTATAATTTAATTGTAACAAGTAGCTGCATGTTAAAAATTATGTCATAAATGAAACATATATACAGTATGTTCCAATAATTATATTTTTAATTTTGTATAATAATGCTAATTTGTTATATTTTTATTATTGATGAAATTTCACATATATTCTTTGTCCTAATTAATAATATAAAATAGAGGGATTAGAAAATAGAATTTCCTACAACTTTTGTCTCAAACTTGTTCCAGAATTTCTAATAGTTTTGCCGCTAGAGGGTACGAAAAAATGTGCATGTAGGTTTTCCAGACTTTCCAGATTTTGATAACAAACAATGCATTTTAGTGCAAAATATTCAAGTGTAAAGTTGACTTTGGGTCGTTTTTGTGCTACGGCGCCTTTTTTCCATTTTTATTAACACTCAACAATATTCACAACGTTCGATTTACACTATGCAAAGTGGTTAAATTGTTTTTATAAAAACCATGATCTTAAAACAGATACCAGAATATCAACTTTTTTTTAAATTGTTATACAGTTGTATGATTATGGTTGATGATAAATTGGGAAAGAGGTGACATGATTTGATTTTTAAAAATCCATACTGAAACACTCTGCATGCCTCACTTTCATCTATTTTTTGTTTTCAAAAACTATTAATTTTATCCATATCAAATGTTATGCATTTTTTTACTAAATTAAACAAGCAATTAAAAAAAAGACAATTTTGGTAATTTATCCAGTGGCGTAGAAAATTAGGGGCAAAATATTCGGACATAGTCAACTAGATGGGATTTGAAAAAAAATGTATCACCACAATGAGTCTTTAGTTTAGTAATTCACCTGCAAAGTTTAAATATTTATTTTTAAAAAATCTGTTTCTATTTATTAACACCCTGTATCTCAGAAACTAAGCCCTTTAAGGATATATGTTCCTATATAAAATTTCAACAATTAAGGAGAGATCTGTGGGGTAGAGCATTTTCCTATTTGTATTGTCCAAGTAGATTTACATTTTCAGCTTAAACATAACTTTCTGCATAATGCCTAAGTTGGCCCCTCTGAAGTTCATGACAAACTTTGACGGAAATAGAATGTGAAGAAATTCATAAAATTATTTGATCAAATTTAACATTTTATCAAATCTCTTCATGAAGCGACTTCACGAATTTAATCACAAAAAAATTGAACTGTTTAAATATCGAGTGGCTCTTGCGCAGTTTCTTGGTCAACGTAATGGCTATTGCTCTTTTACTATTGTTTTAACTAATTTTCTACTATTAATTGTCTAAATAAAGTAGTAAACATCGATATTTCCAGTGATTTGCTCATATTTGTCTAAATAAATTAGTAAAATTGAAGTAGTAGTTGTTCTATTAAAAACATTCAAATAAAGGCAAGAACAATTATTATATAAAATTACAACTCTCGAAAGAGCCAAGAGGTTTCCGTTTTCTAGTAGCTACTTATTTACTAACCCTCGCTATAAGACACGTCTTTCCACCTAATTTCGCAGCTGCTACACATTGATTTGCTCCTTTTCCTCCAAAATTTGTGACAAATTGACTTCCATGAATAGTTTCTCCAGATTTTGGCAGTCTAGGAGCATAACTAAAACATTAAAATAAATTACCTATAAATTAAGCTTATTAAATTATGTTATTACCTAACAAAATCTATCATACAGGATCCAACTACAACTATGTCGTTTGAAGCCATTTTTTTAGAATAAAATGATTTTTTAATACAATTATTCTTATCAAGTGGTGTTTCATCATCATTTTTCGTTATTAATTTTGTGTAGTTATTTTATCTTATCTGTTTAATTAATTTTTTTCGATGAATGTTTACATTTTATAAATGTAATTGTACTTCTTCTTTTAATCGCAAGGCCTCAGCTGCCTGGGCTATTCGGCTTGTTATTGCAAATAATTTACATGACCAATGGCAATCTTTAAACTAGTGAAGTTAGTACTTGTCAAATTCATTCTTCTTTTTATCACACATTCACATTGTTGTATAAAAACATTTTTCAGCTCCTTACGAGTTAGGCAATACATAATACTGAGTGGAATAATGAACATGTTTGGGATTTCCAAGGGCATTGCAATCCAATACTGGCAAATGCCGCTAAGAAACCCCAAAATTACTCATAAGTAATGAATATTAACAAAATTAGCTGTTTCCTTAACTAGTCTCCTGCTTTTTTGATGTGTTCTAGCAAAAACTTGGGACTTAACAGGCCAGTAAAAATAAAAACAATCAACTGAACCTATAAGGCCCAAATCTGCACAAGAAATAAAATCATATTATGTGAAATAGATTTCCAGTACCTGCAAACAAAAATAAAAGAATTAGTATCAATCGATTTAATACCATTGTGGACATATTTTTTTATTAATTACAAAGAAGTGTGGGTTTAAAAATAATTTAAATCTTAAATAAATCAGATCAATGTAGTTTTATTAATTTAAATTTGCTTTCGAAAATATTTAAGCAAAATTTATTAAGATTATCATTATTTATTATAGCCGAAATAGGGACATTAAAAATAACAATAAATATTAGTTATGTCAAACTATTATGAATATAATTTATTAAAAGATTTACATCTGTTGAGAGATTAAATTTTGAATTTTATTATAATTTAATGTATTTATGTGCGTGCCAATAAAAAAATAAATAAATTGAATTTTCATTAAATAAATGAAATTTTTAGAAAAAATAAACCAACAAAAATTGAAACTACGGGAATCCCATCAATCACCATCAATTAATCTAATTAATAGGATGTTCAACAAAAATATTTACACTCTTATTAAATTTATAAAGGAAGATCAAGTATTTTTACCTAAAAATACATGTTTTTAATTTTTTTCTATGACGAAAAATAAATACAAATAAAAATGTACTAAATATACGCAACCAGTACAGCAAATATGTCACATAAGCCATGGTTACCATACCTAATTGAAAGAGGCCAACTATAAGAAGAGCTGTCGTGTGATGATAGATGACGTAGTGTATTATTTTTTTGTGATTTATTCTTGACTGTTTTTGGAATATAATATTGTTGTGCTATTTTAATATTTTCTTGTTACTTTGGATTTGCCATATACATCGTATTTTGTGTCATTTAATACTAATATTCTTCTTCATTATTGGCCGCTTGCTTGACAGCAGACGGTCATTGGGTATGTGACGTCGCAAGTAAAAGGGCGGAATATTCAATTCAGTTCTAAACTCACAATCCCTAAAATTTTTACAAAAAAATAGAAAAAAATTTAAGCTTAATGTCATGAACGCACTTAGTATTACATATTTATTACGAAAAAACTGATTCTACTATTAATGTTTACTGTGATGCTAAGCTGATGAACATCAAAATTATAATGGCGTTCGGCGTTCCCTTATATCTGCTTCGAAAACAAAACAATATTCACTGACGTCACGTCACGTGGTCGAGCTGCAAGTACGCGAGCGCCCTCATTATAGAATAATGTATGTACAAATTTCGATGCCCATTGTACATCCACAAGATGGATATCCAATGAATGTCCATGGATATCCATCTACCTAATTGGTACAATATGGACTTTTAATGGATGTACTTGTATTGCCTCAGTATGGATAATTGACATTAATCCAAAATTTTACATCCAGTGGACATACACAAATGTATAATTTCTGACTGTACAAATAAGATTCAGTTCTCTACATTCTATGGACATACAGGAATGTACAAATATGGATAATCCACACTATGATCCAATATTTTATATCCAGTGGACATATACACAAACGTACAATTTCTAAATGTACAAATAATACACAATTATTTACATCCTATGGACATACACAGAGATGTACAAAAATGGATAATCCATATTGGTCCAATATTTTACATCCAGTGGACGTACACAAATGTACAATTTCTGACTGTACAAATAAGATCCAGTTCTCTACATCCTATGGACATACAGGACTGTACAAAAATGGATAATCCACATTGATCCAATATTTTACATCCAGTGGACATACACAAATGTACAATTTCTGAATGTACAAATAATACACAATTCTTTACATCTTATGGACATACAGAGATATACAAAAATGGATAATCCATATTGATCCAATATTTTACATCTAGTGGACATACACAAACGTACAATTTCTGAATAGATAAATGAGATCCAGTCCTGTACATTCACTGGACCTCCATTTAAGGTCCATGGACGTTTGGACTTCATTCGGATCTTAAATGGACATCCATTGGACGTCGTGTGCTATATGGGGTGTCCAATATTTCTTTTTTCTTAAAATGACAGACTTCAGGTCGACTAGTAATTTTGTGTTAAAATATATAGTGTGGCTAATCTGTTTGGATGTGTCTACTCGGCCATTACCAAGTTTAAAAAGTAGTGAATTATTTGAACATAATATGCATAACAAATATAATTATAGGGAATATAATTTAGCATATTCTAATCTATTAATAAATATTTATTATTCAGAAAATTTAGGCTGGGTACGCATATGAGCACGAATGCGAATGAGACAACCCGAGGACGAACCATTTGCCTCGGATACGGGAAGTTCGGGTTCCTGAATAGTGGACGCACGGAGGCATTGTATGACATCGATCCAGCGAATGTGGAGAGCATTCTTGTTTTTTCAGTCCCTTTAAAATATGGCCGATTTATAATTTTGAGCAGAGACCCCCTCGACATGAAATTTTTATTTCCGTCCAGACTGAGCTCAAACCGAGCACGTGCCTCACTTTGATGTACCGCCTAGAAACGGATTCAAACAAATTCGCACGCCTCGTTC
This sequence comes from Neocrepidodera transversa, assembly GCA_963243735.1. Lineage (NCBI taxonomy): Eukaryota > Metazoa > Arthropoda > Insecta > Coleoptera > Chrysomelidae > Neocrepidodera > Neocrepidodera transversa. The sequence goes on from OY725347.1 coordinate 10,169,043, forward strand.
GCATGTATACACATATAATATGCTCATGCGTCCTCGGGTTGCCTCATTCGGGTTCGTGCTCATATGCGTACCCAGCTTTTACACATCATAGCAACCCCTAAATGTTATAAAACGCACATAAGCCTTTTGGCTGTAAAACATAGCAAAAACGTGATCTTTAAGACGGTTTAAGGCCATTGTGTGAATTTTATGACTTTGTGCTACCTGGGTACCTTGGCATAGAGTCAATGGTTATTAGAATATAAACATATTGCAATTTTCATTTGACAACAATATGACCACATAATGACGTAATAATAAAATTCAATCCGACCCTTCCATTATAACGTCGATGTGACGTCGTAAAAGTATGCGTTTTTGTCGTATTGGCATTCAACCAACGTTTGAGCAGGGGCTTTTGGTCATGGTCTTGTAGAAGTCTTTAGAACCGATTTATAACCTATTAGTGCTACTTGGGAACGTTCTATCTCTCTAACACGTTGACTTCTCTATACCTAGATCAGTAACGGACCAGACTATCTATTAGCCTGATAAACTTAAAAGAGACTTTTCTTCTATCCTTTATCGTCTAGAGTATTTTGCTTCGCTCTTTCCTATTCATTTTTTAAACATAGAAATGGAACTGTCATTTAAATTTAAAAATAAGAAATTTCAATTAAAGATATCGCCATACGTTCTTATAATTGTCGATAGATATAGAAAACACGTATATGTATCTTAAATATGGCGCAACGGGTGCCTATAAAGTGGATATCGTGTTATGAAACGGTAGTAAACCGCACTATAGTTGTCGTTCAAGAACGGTATCATCTTCCTAAAGCACATAAAGTGATGATTTATCGACAGAGATTTCCCACGGGAGCCAAGCCAGTCACATGACGTCAGAAAAATGTACAGGATCGGATCAGCCCGAAAAAAATCACAATTAGTTTAAAAATAATTTATTGTTTGTTACAATTTAAACATTGTATTCAGCAAGTGTGAATGACATTTTTATTATCAATAATTAAAAGCAATAAAAAGTATAAAATCACGTTTTTAGGCTTTAAACTTTTTAAAAAAGATTCATTTAATCTTCTCTAATGCAATTTTGAACCAAAAAATTCCAATAAAAGAATGATCGATTAAAAAATATCTAATTAAGATTAAGTTGAAAATTTCACACTAACATGTTTGAGCCAATCAAGTACAGTTATTTTTTTTTCGTTGCTGTGACAAGGAATATTTCCGGAAATCTTTTTCATCCCGGAAATCTTTTTGTCAAAATTTTTCGTATATGTCATTATTTTAAATTTACCCCCCATCTTGAATTAATAACCCACATTTTTTCCACGTACACAATTTTTTTAAGAAAATCCTGTATAAATATATTACTAAAGAGAAGAAAGAGTACGAACTGTTTGCGAATTATCCAAATGACCTTATTTTAAATAAAAAATATATAATTTAACTTAGTCCACAAAAATAAAATGGTGTAAAGAAAAAACTGTCTAGAAAAGAACGTGACATTTAAAAAAAAAGAGAGAGGAGGTATCTTTAAATAAAATGGGTGTACCTAGAATACCTAGACACACTCAATCATTATGAAAAGATTAAACGCCGCATGTCTCTTTGCATAAACATAAATCTGCATACTTTCGTTTCGGCCAATTGCGTAGCTGAATAACCTTCTCTGAGGAGACCACCTCTCGGCGGAGTAATACTTTCCATCGTGTTTTTTACCAATTAGAAAACTGTAAACAATAACACGCCTGCATTGCTTTTACTAATTGCGTTTCCTTATAGATTTATCAATCTATTTGATCTTTATACCGATACGGTGTGTTGCTCTTATTTATTCTTGCATCATTCTAAGTGTTTATCTATTAATTGTTTATTAACAACAAACGAATAAAAAAATAGGGTGAATAGTTAATTCATAATCGATTTCTTGCAATATAATTAATGTTGTTTGTTAAATTTGACACATCTTTGACATTTCAGATACAGTGGCGTCTAGAGCCCAAACATGACCTGAGAATATTTTTACCGGACACTTATAGAACAATACAATATATGCTCGCGCCCTGAAACCATATTTTTATTGTCACTGAGACATTATACATACATTTGAAGGGTCCGAATAAATAAATGTGTATTAATTATTTATATTCCTTTAGGAATAATTGGTGCCCATTTTAGTAATATCAGTATTAATATTTTGGGTCGTGAACTTTTTACTACAAGCCAACCGCATGTATAAAAATTTTATTCTATTTTTTTTGTTCATATCTTACTTGAAGATCACGATATATATCTTACAACATTTTTTACTTTAAAGCATTTTTGAAAGGGTTAGTAGCCTTAATGGAGGATCCGCCACTGGTAGAAGCAGAATGGGGTAAGTGGCATTCTTAACCCCATTTTTACGCTGTAGTTTTTTTATCTATCTTATTACTACTGGATTAAAAAAAATGAGGGGGTAATCCCACCCAACTTTCCGAACACTCCTAGTAAAGTAATTGTTTAATCGATTATTTTAGTTTTTCTGCATCAAATTACATTAATAAAATAAGTTTACAAAAATTAAAAAAAAAATTAATTTTTTCTAAAAATTTTTTTTAACTTTTTATAATTTTGTATAATTTCTACTAGTATTATTTTAAAATTATGAAATATTTCACACATATTGCACTTTTTGATCCCTTTCGGGTGTACTAGTTACTTTTTGCATTTGTTTTACCATTTTCGATAAAACAAAAGGACAATAAAATTTAATTTTTGTTTTATTTTGGTTATAATAATTACAATGTTAAATTCGAAGAGACTAAATTATTTTTTAAATTTAGAGTTTTATATTACCTATCGAATGGTATAAATCCCATTTTAATATCTTTAATATTTTTAAAGTTATTCAATTTTTTTTTAAACTTATATTAAATTTCAAAAAAAAAATGAGGAATTCTACAATTTTTTGAATAAAATTTTGAAAAAAATCACAATTATAGAGTTTTTTACTACAAATTTAAGGGTAATTTTTTAAAATTTTTAATATTAATTTTAACCTTAAAACAAATCAAACCTATTTTTGAATAATTTTAAAATCATTAAATAATTAATATCTCATTCAATTTTATTCAAAATGGGAAACAAACCTTTTTTTTAGGTTTTTTGGATCAAAATGTATTAATAAAGAAAGTTTAAAAAACTAAAAAAAAAAAATTTTTTTGTTAAAAATTCATGGGTAAACCCATTGAATTGTTTTAACTTTTTTCATTTTTTTCTATAACTTTTACAAATACTATGTTAAAATTATGAAATAATTTACACACATAGTACTTTTGGATCCTTTTCGGATATGCTATTTAATTTTTTCATTTATTTTATACTTATTGATAAAACGAAATTACAAAAAATTTTAAAAAATTTCTTAATTTTGTGTATAATAATTACAATTCTAAATTTTAAGAAACTAAAATACATTTTAAATTTAGAGTTTTATTTTATCTTTAGATTAGTGCAAATCCCAGTTCAATAACTTTAATATTGTAGAAGTTATTCAATTTAGTTTAAAATCATAATATAATTTTAAATGTTTCTTAGCCAATTTTTAAAAAAAATCACAATTTTTGTAATAAAATTTTGAAAAAAATTATAATAATAAAATTAATTATTACAAATTTAAAGATATTTTTTTAAAATTTTTAATATTAAAATTTAAGTAAAAAATAATAATTTAATAAGGATAAAAATTGCTTAAAAATTAAAATAAAAACTAGCGGCGAAACTATGCGGAACTCGAAAAAAAATTAAAGACAAAATTTGTAGAAAATTTTATATTCTACAATTTTGATTTTTTGTAAATTTTCATAAAAATCCATAATTTTGTCTCAAAATCTAAAAAAAGTCGCAAATGTCTATATACATTATTTTTCACGCCCTCTAGCGACGAAACTATGAGGAAATCAAAAAAACGGTAAAAACAAAATGTGTAGAAAATTTTATGTTTTACAACTTTCATATCCTGTAATTTTTCATAAAAATGCATTATTTTGGTTTTTTAAGAAAAATATGAAAAAAAATTACTTTTTGATAAATCTGGCAACAATGGCAAAAGTTTTTGAAAATTTTAATCAGTCGAAATTAAACTATAACGTATAAAAAATATATGTGTAAAACTTTATTGTCATCTTGTTAGGTAATGACGTCATCACTTATAGCAACTGCCACTTCCGGTTGTCCGATTAACTCCAAAATCTATACAGGTCGTCTCCTTGTTACCCTAAATATGTATATAAAATTTCATCTAAATCGGTTCAGCCGTTTAGACGCTATCGTGTTCACACACACACAGACACACACACAGACACACACACAGACACACACACACACAGACAGACATCATGCTAAAAATGGTATAAATGGATTCAGGTGACCTCAAAACGTAAAGATTCGTTAAAATCTGGGTATGGTCAAAATATCATGATCGCAATACTTTCCTTCTATACAACTCTGTTGTTCGGAAAGTAAAAACAGCAATAATCAAAACGTATCACAATTAAATAATTTTTATATAAGTAGTAAGTGCCCTAGAGTGCTAACGGTTGCAATCTCGTAGATATTAGTTCTATATCATTTTTTCACTTTTAATAATTTTTTGGTTAAAGAATATCGTCACCACTAAATAAAACTGCAAGGATAAACTGGGTGATAATTGATGACCCTAACATAGTTAGCGAAACGTACGTCGAGTGTTCTTAAAAAGTTTAGTTTTTGGTTTCAAAGATTCAAAATTCCCAATAAATTTGTTTTTGTGTCAATCATTTTTGAAAGGTTCATAGTACACTAACATTTTGAGGTAGAAAATTATGAAAAATGACATATTGCTGGGTTTAAATTGACCTTTTACCTATTTCCTAATAATAAACTTTCCAATTTGACTTAATTAATTATAATAAGGGATTTTGGGATTTAATCAAGTAGATTAACATATGGGGGATACCTTGCATCCTTGTGAGTACCTCCACCAAATCTAAGCCCTCTATATACAATATACAGGGTGTCCCAGAATAAAGGGGACAAACTTCGGCTGTAGAATATGGACTTAATTATAACACCAAAAGTTTTTATAAACATATTCTCTAAATTTAGTATTAACGAAGTTACAAGGTGTTAAATTTTCAGCAAAAAATAACATTTTTTTGTATAACTCTAAAACGGCTTTATATTTTATTATGAAATTTTGTATGTCGGTTTATATTAGTTAGTCTAATTTTAGAATAATAATTACCTGTCTGTAACTTAAATCAGGGACGTACGGTAGATATGGGTCCAGCATGTGTTCCCCCTAATTTATACGCCACTGGAAAAAATTTGGTTTTGACATATTTTTCTAAATTCTATATCTTTCTAGTACACAAAGTGCATAAGGATAGTTATGTAAATTCTCAACAGGTTTTGAGATATTTGAGATTAAATAGATCAAAGTTCAGTAATTATAAGTTATTGTTTCTATTGTTTGTTAAGTTTAGTAATGAAAATTACTGTTATTTAAAAATTTTAAGAAATACTGTTAAAAATGTGAAAAAACAATAATAACTGGAGAACGTAGGCAGTACATACATAAAAAAAAAGAAACAATAACTTTTATAATTACTGAATTTTGACCTATTTAATGATGAATATCTCAAAAACTGATGAGAATTTACATAACAAACCTTATGCACTTTGTGTACTAGAAAGATATGGCAAAACTAAAATTTTTTCAGTGGTGTAAAAATTAGGGGTACACATGTTGGATCCCTATCTAACGTACATCCCTGGTTCAAGTTACAGAGAGATAATTATTACTGTAACATTAGACTGATTAATATTGACCGACGTACAAAATTTTACAAAAAAATTTAAAAAAAAACAAAAGAGTTTAACAAAAAAATTGAGGGAGAAATAAACGCAAGAAATCCCAAAATATCGCAAAATAGTCGCAAAAAACCACAACAAAATCACAAAGAAATCGCAAATTATCATAAAAAATCAAAGAAATAAGAAAAATCCGAAAAAATTAGAAAACGAAAAAAATTGAAAAAAAAACAGAACAATCAGAAAAAAAAACGAGGAAAATTTAGAAAAAATCTAAAAAAAAAAACAAAAAAAAAATCAGAAAATGACAAACAAGTTAGAAAAATCGAAGAACATCGCAAAAACCATAGAACAACCAAGAAACCGGAAACAACTGTAACCATATAAAAATGAAAAAATTAAAAAGAAATTGATATAAATTGCAAAAAATAGAAAAATGGAAAAAAAATTAAAAAAAAACTTTGGAAAAAATTGAAAGAGAAATTAGAAAATTTTGGGAAAATACGGAAAAAATGAAGAAATCTCAAAACCAAAAAAAAACCGCTAAAATTCGGAAAAAAACGAAAAAGAAAGCCAGAAAAAAAGCAAGAAATCGAAACATTTCACAAAAAATCGTAAAACAATTGCAAAAAACCGCAACAAAATCACAAAGAAATCGCAAATTATCATAAAAAATCAAAGAAATAAGAAAAATCAGAAAAAATTAGAAAACGAAAAAAATAGAAAAAAATTAGAACAATTAGAAAAAAAAAACGAGGAAAATTTAGAAAAAATCGACAAAAAATCAAAAAAAAAATCAGAAAAATGACAAAAAAGTTAGAAAAATCGAAGAACATCGCAAAAACCAGAGAACAACCAAGAAACCGGAAACAACTGTAACCATATAAAAATGAAAAAATTCAAAAGAAATTGATATAAATTGCAAAAAATAGAAAAATGGAAAAAAAATTAAAAAAAAACTTTGGAAAAAATTGAAAGAGAAATTAGAAAATTTTGGGAAAATACGGAAAAAATGAAGAAATCACAAAACCGAAAAAAAAATGACAAAAATATCGCAAAAAATCAATGAAATAAAAAAAAAATGAGAAAAAAAAAACAAAAAAAGGAATAGAAAAACAGAACAATGAGAGATTAGAAAAAATTGAAATCATAAAAATGAAAAAAAAAGAAAAAAAAAAATTAAAGCAATCGAAAAAACTGAAAAAAAAACAGAAAAAAACAAAAAAAGGAAAAATACAATTGTAAAATTAATATAAAGATTATCATAAAAAATCAAAGGAATAAGAAAAAATGAGAAAAAATTAGAAAACGAAAAAAAAATAAAAAAGAAAAACAGAACAATGAGGAAAAATTAGAAAAATAAAAAAAAAATCAAAAAAAAGCTAAAAAAAAAATCAGAAAAATGAGTGAAAAGCGAGAAAAATCGAAAAACATCGCAAAAACCAAAGAACAACCAAAAAACAACTGTATAATTATAATAAATGAAAAAATTTAAAACAACTGATATAAATTACAAAAACTAGCAAAGAAATTCCAAAAAAGTCACAAATAATTGCAATAATCAGAAGAAATGAGAAAAGGTTAAAAAACGAAAGAAAAAACCACAAAAACAGAAAAAAATAAAAAATCAGAAATCACAAATAAAATTTTTGTAACTAACAAATAATTTTCGCAAAAGTAAAGACTTGGTACGTACTGAAAAAAATCATTATAATATAAATCAAACCGAGGTTATTTATTTGGAGAAAAAATAGTTTACTATACAAATCAGGTATAGATTTAGATAAAAATATTAAAAGATACCTAACATTTACAGGTTATAGGTTAGTAGTTTTGGGCCAGGCAAGTTTAATGGTGTCCTAAAAATCTTCTATTTAGGTACCTGATGGTCACTAATATCCCAATTTCACTCAAAATCAAAACCCTTTGGCGGTCGTTACATCTGGCAACTAAGCAAGATTATTGGAGGATAATAAACATTTAAATTTTTCCGCAGAAAGTACATCTAATCGCCGTCTATCGAACATTTAGTTAATTAATAGTTTTTGTTATGAAAATCATGGGGTGCTAAATCCGTCTTAAGGAGAAATTACACGATTAAAAATTATTTATGGTAAAAATGTAAAATATTTGCCGCAACCCATATATCTTTTTATGATGGTCACTCAAGTAATAAAAAAAGAGTAAAAGAAGGTACTGGTAGTTCAGTTTGAAATTTAAAGATTTCTGATAAGAACCGGAGCAGTAAGAAAGAAGTAAGAGAGGGCAAATCACTCATGTATAAGCACACTGTTCCAACAAGAAAACAATTTGTTTCGATCGATACATATCTAAGAATTGGAATCTTGAGTTTAAGTTCCTGCTTGTCGTTCTTAAATGAGTTGCCAGTGGCGTTCGGTAATGTACAGGGACAGGACAATAAGTGTAATCGAAAAAAATATTTAATTAAATTACCTAACAGTATGTTATTGAAATATTTAAAATACAAATTAAAACAGGTCAATAGAATGCAGTCAAATATTATTTATAAAAAATAACTTTAGTTAGATATAAATGTTTGAAAATTAATAGTAAAACAGACGCACACCACTGTTATGTTAAGGCAGGTTAGTAAATATATTGTATTAAATTTAACTAGGTCAATGTACCGAATTTAGTGTAATACGAACAGATAAGTTTTGGATTGGAAATAAGTAAAAAAATATTCATTTTTACATGTGATTTTTACAATACCATAATTTACAAATACTAAACAAATCTTAATGGTGTGAACCATTTTTTTTTTGATTTTTAATAATATTATTTTTATTTTGGTTAATAAAGTATTTAATTTTAACCATTATTTACATTTTATTTATTTACTATTATATCCGCTAACATTGATCCAAAATATCGCTTATCACGCTATTCCTTAGCAGTTTTTGGTCGGTCTAAAGACGGATTCCCAAAAGGCGGAAATTCTGCAAGCGGATTTTCTGTATTCAATTCTATTGGCACATTTCGAATTAATTTTGGAAATCGACCAATAGAATTGGATACAGAAAAATCGCCTGCAGATTTTTCGCCTAGTGAGAATAATGACGCGTAGAGTAATGGTCGGACAAACGGGAATGTTCCAAATAATTAAATTAAAAAAAATTACGATAAAATCAGTGACATTCGTTTTTGGATATAATAAATATTACCATTATGTAAGTGTATTTCAATAACATCCTGTATTACGGTAAATGTACTAGATATTTAGCATATATTTGTTACTTTAGCTGATTCTAAAGATCGGCAAATGACAGCAGGTTATCACTAACATTATTAAGATTATGTTCATTAATTTTCTATTTAATTTGATTGCAAATTAAAGCTGTAGTCGACCGATTTTGAATGCGATCGGATCATTTTGAGAATATACCAATACTTTGGCCTGTAAAACAAATTTTACATAAACATTAACGTTAATTCGTAATACAGATCATTAAAAAGCAAAAAATACATAAAGTAATAAATTTGTTCTTTAGCCGAAGATTGGCAGCACCGCCAGCCCAAGAATAGTCAGATTTTTATCACCAGAGGGCTCTCGGTTCGCTCGTAAACCAGCCGAGGATAACAGAAGAACATAACCTAGAGGTCCCACTGACAAGAGTATGGAAACCGCGTGGGCTGGGTCGTACTTTCAGTGCATAAACCATGTGCGAAATAATAGACCATAAGTATCTCAAAGAACAAACGGCTGAAATATCGTCGACCGATGAAACAGATTTACGGAGTTCGGAATCACCGGAGTAGGACGATAGAAGAGACTTAAGATTTTAAGCGGCATCTCTTGGAGATTTATTGTAGATGAATCTCATGGGCGTACAAAAGAAGCGTTGGTAAACTCAATTTACGATTTTAGTTGCCGATGACGTAACGCTTCTGATACACCTTCGTACCATTACTTTGGAATTACGTTTTAACCAAGTCATTTTATTATAAATAATAATGATTGTTAGACAATATAGAATAAGAGAATTGTCAATTATAATAGATAATATATGTTAATTTCATTAATAAAACAAATGGTCAATCAGTAATTAAAGATCAAAAAGAAAATTGCTATTTTAAGTGAATTACTTACTCTGACGATGGTAATAAATTCGGCTAAACGTTAAGGCATGAAAAAAAATACATCGACTCCAAAAGTCTTAAAAGACAGGCACATATGTGATAAAAAAAAGTTAATAAACTAAACCATAGAAAAGATAATGAATTAGTGAAAAAAATCTAAAAATATTTTGAAAATGAGGTGAATGAAGAATACAGAATCAACAATAGAAAACAAAAAGAAAGAACCGAATCAGATATAAGAGACAGAAGTAATACAATTAAATTAATAGCCTACAGATAATGGATGCTACTATAACCAAAAAAATTGACCTTGATGAACATGAGAAAATATATCTAGTAGAAGTAAAAATTTTCTCCAGTGTTACATGGCCAGAGGAACGAGTTAGTTAATCTCTAAGTGGACGCGAAGGACCACGCAATTTTTATAGAACTGCTACATTTGTTTTTAAATGAAGATACAACTGTTTTAATCCTGAAGAGCTTTTACATGTTTATTTATTAATTATATTGCAGACATTAATAACATTGAAACGAGACCGGGCCATATTTACGAAATCAATTTTATCCGCACTTATTTTACCGGTACTAGACGTGTTCAATTTCGAAATTTCAATAACCCAACTTATTGAATAAATCACATTGGACCAATTTAACTTCTTTTTTATCTTAGAAAATTTGCATCTTAGTTATTTACTAATTGCTAAAGATATCAATTTCTACGGTCTTTCTTTTGTGGCATTTAATACTCAATGGAACACATCTTTCATTGAGATGAACTGAATTTTTACTCAGACATAAAATCAACCGTTGAATGTTTGGATTTATGTTAATCTAATTTGATTGGCTAACAAAAAGTGGTGTGATATGTTTGAGAGCACGTCTGTAGGTTAAGAGTCGTAGTATGTACAATTTTCGATATAATATTTGTTGCAGCGTACAAGAGGGAAAAAGATAATCGTGTTAATATCGAAATAGAAACTATTGTGTAATCATTGGCTCGTTCTTTCTAGAAATTTTACAATGACGTAGTAATATAAAAGTCAAAACATGTTAGGATGATTTAATTAACTTTTTTTTCTATAGCAATTATTGAAAATATAATTGGAACTTAAATTTCAAATGTTAGTATGATTTTAATAAGAATTCTCGGTAAATTTTAAGAGAAAATCCAGTAAATATACAAAGAAATAATAATAACAATGGGTTTTTTGTAAAATTTAATTAATAAATAATCATTATTACCTGAAACGAATATTATTACCTGAATAAAAATGTCCAGGAGACAAAAGAAATTACCTGTGTTTCACAGTTTTTGCAAAATCACATGAAAACGCACAAAATACTAAATAATAATGTCTTATATTCGATGTCATCAATAAAAAGCGTAGATCGAAGCGAACAGACGCACGTACCTAGAGCCAAAGTAAAAACGAAAAAAAAGCGACAAAAAGTGATGTGATATAGTATTAAAATACATTAGTTTTTCGTGCTTTTTAGCATCTAAAACCTAATTAAATATAGAATTTAAAACCTTTCTTTCACGATTTTCTTATTAGGAGTCGGAGAGGATTTCTAAAAAGAGATGCGTAAAAAAGAAAAAACTAAGAATGCCAGATATGCCGGAAATTGGGGATGATATGATGGTAGATACAAACACAGATACGATGAAAAGGGAATACGAAGAAAAAAAACTCGAAATACAAATAGCCTTAAAAATGCGACACAAACAGCCAAGCTACAGAGGGCGCAGAAGCGGAAAAAGACACCAAGCGCAAGATTAAGCAGCCAAGAGGAAGAGAAAGGCCACAAAGGTCGAAGAAATAAACCGAGCAAAGGAAAGAGAGGATAATAACACAAAAATCCTAGTAACAGCCCTGAAAAATTAAATCGAGATTTTAATGTCCCGTTGAGACAGAATTATAGTGGATTTAGACGCACTCCAAGAAGAAACGAATTAGCAGCCAAAAAAGTCGCATAAGCCACAGAAGATACAGAAAAACAGCACGACAACAAAAATAAGGAACATGACAAAAAAACCAAGAACAACGAGGTTATGGACGCCGACGAGGCACGATTGCCGAAGACGAAAGAGAAACTGTGAAAAACACAGTTAGTGCTAGCTGTTTAAAGAAGTGAAAAAACACACAGAAAAAGAAATACCAAAACACGCAGGAAACGAAATGCCAAAAGAAAGAAGGCCCCCTCCGATTGTCTTACAATCGTTGGAGGTATGGATCCAGATACAGACACGATTGATTCCTTTTCCACATAGTATAACAGACGTCAGCACCAAGAAAGGATAAATACCGAAAATGTTGAGGAATACAGAAAACTAGTAAACTCCTATACACCAAGAAAGACATAAAGTGGTATACATTCTGCCTACCATAGGATAAGCCTACAAGAGTGGCATAAAAGGTCATTTACAGAGGAAGAAGTGAAAAAAGGCGAAATAGGCTACAACTCAGAGAAAGTGCATACGAATGCACGAGGACGAAACAAGAGAAGGTCACTTGCGCAAACTGCCAAGAGGCGCACCTGGCCAACCACAGCACCTCAAAGGATGCAAGGGCTAACTAAAGGACGTTAACTACAGCAGCACCAGGAAAGAACCAACAACGATGTCTAAACCGGACTTTTTCACACAAATGATGGCATAGTTTCACCAAGTGCAGCAGCAGATGCCGACGACATTCATGCAGGAAATACCTACATACTAAGGAGGCAGCCAACAATGATTAAATGTAGAAAACAAAATCGAATTGTTGTACGGAGGAGACAGCCAAAGTCGTCACCCCGCGAGAGCATTATTTGAATGACCTTGAAGGACAAAGTGCCCAGTGTTTCCAGATTGGAAAAATTTTCAGTACCACAAACTGGATGAAAATGTATTAAATTTTACCTTAGCCTAGCACCTAATATTCCATTCCATGTGAAAGAAAAAACACATTATTTCGATATAAATATAGTCCAAAGTGCAGAAGAATCATTGATTGTTGAGTGAGAAGTCTCATTCACTAGTCAATTAAAAAAATATAGTCGAATCACAAATATCATGAATTTAAGAGAGACAGACAACTTTCAGTTCATTCATTCATTGTGGTTGTGGTGTACTTCGTCAACACCACAGAGAAACTAAAAGCAGAGTGACACTTATAGTACAAATTTTTGGAAGCATGCTTCTCTCTCTTTTCATAGTCATAAGAGGTACGTTCGTTTTATTCCCCGGTGGCTCCATCAATCCACCAACTGCGTTCATATATTCATAGTACAACCTAGTAAAACGACTCTCGGTTGGCGCCAAAGTTCGCATCTTCTCTGTACTAATCATTATCTCCAATAGTGTGACCGACCACAGTCACATGATTTTAGTTGACACTTGACAGTCAGCTGTTGTGTATTTGTGTTATTTTCATATATAAGATTTAAGTTATAGTTTATAGTTATTTTTTTTCGCCATTGCTGTATCCAATAATTATTTATTTACAATTTGTTGAAATTACGACTTTATTTTTATTTATTCGTAGAATAAAAGAGGCGTGGTTTATGACGGTCAAAAAATAGCAGATTCCATTTGACTGTAGTAACTTGCATTTTATATTTTTAATTTAATTTAATTTAATTTAAAAGTTTTTGTTTTAAATACAGTATTTTCTACTCAGATAAAGAAATATATTCAATAACAAAACAAAACGTTATAGAACTAAATAGTGCTAGTTTTGTCTATTTTTCAGTAGTGAGTGCGCTGGTGCCACTTTTGGCACCACTGTACTACATTTGACAACCCTGAAAATTAGTACGAAAATGGCGTCAAGGTTAAATTTCTGTTCCTAAATAGATCAAACGGACCGCCTGAGAGTCGCCATACTGATAGAATATATGTACTGTGATATATTCTTTGGTGGATTCCAGTTTGACGTAACCACGTAACCATTTATTACTGTTTTGTCAACCAAAATTGCAAACCATTCCACCGATGTACAGAAATGGTGGAACTCAAAAGTAAATAAAAATATTGGAGTCGAAAACTGCTTGCTGAAGATTAAATAGAAATGGATGAATTAATCGAAATAAGTCTGGAATACGCAAAGAAAAGATTGACTGCATTATTGACAACATCAGAAATAGAAGAAATTTCGAGTTGTAGGTACATTTTCTTCTCGCACATCATAAATTTCAACATATTTTATCAATAAATTGTTTCATATGCCAATAAATTAGCGCAAGCATTCAAGAAACTTCGAGTACCATTAAAGAATCCTGAAGATTCTATCAGAAATGGAATGAACAGTGAATCATGCTCCAGTACCGCTACTCAGTCTGATGAGAATTAAAAAAACACTTGGTACTATAGTGGTACAAGTAGTAGTACTAGTAATAAAGAAAAGTATATTCAGTTCAAGTGGAATGACAGTTCAATAAAATTGTTATTGGACATACTTCTAGATCTGGAGACAAAGACTCCAGCAACACATTTCAATACAGCATTTTCCATTCCAACTATAAGCTAGTAATTTCTAATAACCTAATAAAAACACAACCCAAAATGTAAACCAAAAATGAATGAAATGTCATTTATCAATGTCACAGGCGAACTGCGTTTTTTTATTATCACTAGTGACTCCAACAATTCTGTTCATCAGAGAATGCCGTCACTTCCATCAATGATGAATATAACGCTGATTATTTCTTGTTTGAAATAATTGACACATGACAGACAGGATTTCACCAATACCTTTTGAGCTACAATACAGCAACAAAGGAGAGAGGAGAGAATGAGGAGCTGGGAACACCAGTCTCTAGACCGGTGTTCATATTGCTCCCACAGGGGAGGTAATCCAGTGGAGTGAAGGATTTTACATCAAAATCACTTATAAATTATTCTTAATTCTCGGGCTCATTGTAATGGATGGATGGAATAATCGATAAAAAAGTTGATATTTTTCATTGTACCTAGAAACTAATTTACGTATTACATTTAGGAGTACCACCGTACTTTTTGACGATCAAGAGTACCATAATACTACTCTGGCAACACTGCTGAGGCCCTGTCGGATGAGACAGGGGGTGACGTATTTACTCCACCATATAGGCGAGTTTTTTTTTTCAAGCTCAAATTCATCATTGGTGCCTGTCATATGACGTCATAGATGGTTACCGATGGAAGTGAGAGTTATGAATAAAAGAGGCGAGTTTTTTTTTTCAAGCTCAAATTCATCATTGGTGCCTGTCATATGACGTCATAGATGGTTACCGATGGAAGTGAGAGTTATGAATAAAAGAACGGCATTTTTGCATTCGTGTCATTTGTCATTTGGGAGGATTGTTTTGACATTTTTTTATTATAGAAAAATGGACAATTTAATTAAAAATATTGGCGCACTCATTGCATCGAAAAGTAGATGGAGTAGCTCATCGGATAGTTCCGATTCCGATGATGAATTAATTATTTTGGCAGCTAGAAGAGAGAGACTTAAAATTATAAATTACGCTCAAAACATTGCATTACATTATGATGTTGTAGATTTTAGGTCGCATTTTAGATTAAATAAAGTCGATGTTGAGGTAAAATTACAGGTGTAAGAGTGTTTTTGCAATTAAATTACCCATTTATATTTTTAGCAACTCTGCCAAGAACTAAATTTTGAAAGAAGAATCAGACTTCCTGTGAGACCACCACTAAAACCTTTAGATTCAGTACTACTTACATTGTGGGTACTGGCCAACCAAGAATCATTTAGAGGAATAGCAGATCGTTTTGGACTGAGCAAAGGTCATTGTCATCGAGTTTATATTAAAATCTGCAAAAAAATATGTAAACTTAGAGAAATCTACATTGTTTGGCCAACAGCAGAGCACATAGAAACATGCGT
This sequence comes from Neocrepidodera transversa, assembly GCA_963243735.1. NCBI lineage: Eukaryota > Metazoa > Arthropoda > Insecta > Coleoptera > Chrysomelidae > Neocrepidodera > Neocrepidodera transversa. The sequence continues at coordinate 10,184,855 of OY725347.1, forward strand.
TCAAAATTTTAATAATTTAAGAGAAAATGCATTTCCAAATGTGATTGGGTGTATGGATGGGACCCACATATCTATAAAAGGGAACAGACGAGACAATTCATTTTATAACAGAAAAGGGTACACATCCATGATTATGCAAGGTGTCTGCAACAGCAAACTTGAATTTACAGATGTATATTGTGGATGGCCAGGTTCAGCTCATGATTCCCGTGTATTTACGAATTCTCCCATTTATAATAAAATGGATACAGAAGGACTTATACCAGAAGGGTACCATTTATTAGGAGATTCAGCCTATCCATTAAAAACATTTTTAATGGTACCCTTCAAAGATAATGGTCATTTGACCAGGTGTCAGAAAAAATTTAACCGAATACTAAGCAGTTCGAGGGTTGTCATAGAAAATACATTCGGCAGGCTCAAAGAGGTTTTTAGAAGATTAAAATATCTAGATTTAAGTAATTATGAATACTTCAAATTTATTGTTATCGCTGCTTGTGTACTCCATAACTTTATATTAAAAAATAATATACCAGTAGATTATAATCCTCCAGATGTTCAGGAAAATCCAGATGACCTTAATCAGGCTTATGATGGTACCGAGATGGCCAGGGCGAGACAAAAACGCACTGATATAATGAATTCATTCACATAATTTGTTTTAAATAAAGAGTTGTATAATCTCAATTATTTTTTATTCTTTACAGGTACTTCATGAATGATTTTTAAAATCATTGTATTAAAACATTGTTAGTATTGAAGTGAAATTCCTAATAAAATCAAGAATATATATGATAAATAAGCATAATAAATAAAAAATAAATTCAAGAAAAAAATGCTTTATTAAATCTTTGAATAAACTATGGGTAGCACATACAAAAACATCAGTACATTCTAAGTCTACTCTCTCTTGTCAATGGAAGGCATTGAAAATGCACCATTTGGTAAACATAATTATGTATCCAATTAATTTGGAATTAATCTTTGACTTATTTTAAAGAAACATATCAAATTTGACTAAAATAAAAAAAACAACATTCTTTAAAGCACTAAAGAATGTAATCAAATTTCATAAAAAAAACTAAATAAAAAATAACATTCTTTACACAACTAGTCTGGATTCAGTCAGAATCAGAACTATTGTGTCTTTTTTTAGAATTAGATGCCCGAATTGCTTCGGCTAAATTGTTCATTGCACTTATTTCTCTTCCCTTGAGTTCTATTTTTTCTTCCCAAATGGATTCCATTTTTTGAGCTTTATGAAATAAGTATTCATTTAAACACATTTTATTTATTTTTAATTCTTTTTGTACCTTTTTGTCACTGAATTTTAGCTTTTGCGTATTATTTTCTTTTTCGATTTCTAAAGTTTTTTCCAATGATGTCGAAAGCAATAATTCATTGGGAGCACTTGACTGCTTTGTACCCAGAACCTCGTCAAATATCTTAAAGTAGTCCCAAGTAATTTTGGATTCTCCCGTCATCTTGTGCCTCTTATCTTTGTTGAATCGATAGGTTTGTAATAAATTCCTATATTTATTGTAGCATTCATCGCCTGTTAAATTGTAAGCTCCCACTGTTTTCATCAAAACAGCTATTTTCTGCCACAATTTTGTTTTTTTGCAGGTAGGCATATTAAATTTGTCCTCCTGTCCTAGGCGGTAATCCAACAATAATTTGATAGCTTCGTCTGTCCATTTAAAATGTTCCTTTTTATTACTAGGTTCTGGTTCACTTGGCTTATTCTGGTTCAGATCTGAGGACTTGGACCCTAACTCATTCTTACTACTAAAATTATGGTTTCTATTATCCAACGATTTCATTAAGTTTTGCTGGTATTCAAATTTTTTGAAACATTGTATTAGTTTAGTGGCATCTGAAACAAATTTTTACAAAACATAAAATTCTTTTCTTACCCATCTTAAATAGTACATGCATACCATTAGACAATTCTTCAATTTCAGCTGGAGTCAGAAGAGCCCTTATGGTTTTATTATTATGCTCTAGATTTACCTCTATTAAATCTTCCTCCATATTTATTTATACTTTTCACTTTGGGGCTTTGGGGTAATTTTAAGAAATGAATTTTGAGGTTAAGCTCATAGATAGAAGTCATAGAACCATAAGTTCTATGCATAAAACAGTTAAGCTCTCATTTGTCACGATCCATCAATTTTGCCCACCACCTCGAAACACCGGTGGATAGATCTGCAATTATGGTGGAAACAACGGTAATAAATGAACGCGAGATCTAATAAATCTGAAATCCATCGAAAAGTTTATGAACGCCTTTGGTGGAAAGGTGGAGCCACCGGTGGATAAAAAAAAACGCCTTATGTGAAATTGGGCTTTTGACAAATCGAAGTATAAAACTGTATTTATTTTTTTTTTGTTCTATAAATACATTAATAATAAATCTATAAATCTATACTCGTAGAAAAAATAGTTAGCTTATTTTTGTAAAATATATAATATCCTTGAGAATCCCCTTTTATACTTGTCTTATGCAAATTTAAATTGAACTTAAAGTACTCCGATGGTAATTTTGTATGAATGAGAGTGCGGAAATGCTTGTCATCTTCACTTCATCATATTCATTGTATTCTTTAGCATATAACTAATATGATTGCTTGCAGCGACATTTATATCAAATTTTCCATACACGTAGAATCAAATGGAGTATATTTAAATTAAATTCACGCTTCTACTTTTTTATACTGTCCCGTATATCCATAAGAGGTCCGTAAAGATCAATAAATCGAAGCGAATCCACCGAGAGGTCTATAGACAATCATTACTCTTGACAATAAGCCACACAAGTCCAAGATAGCGATACGACCATTCCATTTTAACATCTTTATCTAATAGAGGTCGGTTTATAGGGCTTTCCATCATTCAGAATTGCGGTTGACAACGGACCATTGTGTCCATCGTAAATTTTACCTTTTACCTTGTCCTTCTACAACACGAGCGGAACAAAATATATTATTAAAATTTAAATATGCACTTATAATAAATTATGGAATATACTAATTATGGTTATTTTTTGTTCTAAAGTTAGTGAAATTCGTTCATATTGAAATTATATTACAAAAAAAATTTCGTCTTTAGTTGTGTTAAGTGTTTCTTGTTTTTTAAGACAATTTGACTTTCTTTTCTAGGTTATTTTTGGATTATTTATACTATTTTTCTTATTTTTGTTCAATTTGATCTAATTTTCTAATTTTTGTTGTTGTTTATGCTAACTTGACCTACTTTTCTAGATGTTTCTTGTTGTTAGGGTCAATTAGACCTACTTTTCTGGATGTTATTTCTGGATATTTCTTGAATTTTCATTATATTTGACCTGATATTTGGTTACTTTTTTTAGGTCAATTGTAGTGGTAAGATAAGGATGCATCCTATTTAATTATTAGTAATTACTTATATTTTAGTTTAACATCCTGTAGATTTATTTTAACCTAGTTATTTATATCGTAGTCAGTAAGAATTATTGTTTTATTAATATAATATGTACATTTCGGCACTTATTCTAATGACGCAGCAAATATCGCGGGTCATTGGAATAAGCGAAATACTCAAAACCATTAATTAATTAGAATAAAGACACTGAAGAAAAAACACGTTTTTTAATCAATAATACCTCCGCAAAAATAAGTTATTAATGGAGCTATTACACAATATTTATTCCTGTTGATTAGGTTAATATGATCCATTTTTTCTGGTTATAATTTGTCGTTAAGCTTAATAGTACTTAGGTAAAATTAGGTGTATAATTAACTAATTAAAAATTCTCGCCAATAGTCGTTTTCAGTTCCATTTGATTTAGAGTTTCGTAAATAATTAAAAAAATTAACAAAGAGAAAAAAGTGGAAAAAATCGTGAAAAATAGGCAAAAAGTCGTAAAATTTCGTAAATAATTTAAAAAAGTTAGAAACAGAAAAAAATGGAAAATATCGTGAAAAATCATGAAAAATTGTAAAAAAAACGTCAAAAAATCGTAAAAAAACAGGCAAAAAGCGATAACATTTCGTAAATAATTTAAAAAATTGAGAAAGAGAAAAGAAATGAAGAAAATCGTAAAAAATCGTGAAAAATCGTGAAAAATCGTGAAAAATCGTGAAAAATCTTGAAAAATCGTAAAAAATCGTAAAAATCAGGCAAAAAGTAAAATTTCGTAAATGATTTAAAAAATCTTAAAAAACAGGCATGTCGTAAAATTTTGTAAATAATTTACAAAATTGAGAGAGATCGAAAAAAAATGGAATAATCTTAAAAAATTATGAAAAATCGTAAATAATCGTAAAAAATGATAAAAAATTGTAAAAATACTTAAAAAATAGTAAAGAATGGTAAAAAATTGTAAAAAAAAATCATAAAAAACTAGTAAAAAGTCGTAAAATTTTGTCAATAATGCTAAATAATTAAACCTTAAAAAACTGGAAAAATCTGCAACAAATGGAAAAAAGGGATAATATCGGGAAAGATCGAAAAACGCGAGTAGAAAAAATCGAAAAAAAAACATAAAAAACCGGAAGGAATTGGAAAAAAAAACAAAAAAAGACTGAAAAAATGAGGAAAGATGGGAAGTGTTAAAAAAAATAGGAAGAAAGAACCAAAAATTTAATTTCAATAAAAATGTATAATAAAATCAATTTTTTCTTAAAATTTGAATCTCGACTAACAGGAGCGAAACTTTTTGTCATAAACAGATCTTCGCAGCCATAGGACTGTTTAAATCATTACGGTTACTTACGTTACTTGAAAGATTTATGCACCACAATTAGATGATATGTTATATTTCTTTTTTTATTTTTTTGCAGGTCACTTTTGTTATACTTTACAATACTTTTTCAGTAGCTAATGAAAAATGTCATTCTGATTACGTCTGTTTAAAAGTCTAAAATGTCTTCATAGCGTTATGTCCATATATTTCGTGTTGCGTATAGTTCTTGTGTTTATATTTAAATTGAATTTTTTGGTCCAAAGTTCAAAAAACATATATTTTTACCCCGTGTAATATTTTTTAAATATAAAACTGTAATATCTAACTTTATCATCATATATAAAAAAATTATAATATCAAACTTTTTTTTAACAATTACATTATAATTATAAGATAAAAAAAACCCATACAGAGTTTTTCATTACAATATAGATGGCTTAACACCCATGTGAGGTTGAGCAGCTTTCGCTTTCTAAATCCATTTAACAGGGTGGATTCGTTTACATATTATTCATCATTGTATTTGTTCGCTGATTTGCCGCCATTTTTCAGGTCTCTTGTTATCTCCTTCCATCTTGTAACTCTCTGTGGCTCTTCTACGTCTTCTTTTTTTCTCCTTATTGCCGTAGTAACATAGCCTGGTCCTTGTGTGTTCTTGTATGTTCTTTATCCCTTTTAATTTTATTTTGGAAGCCCTGTTATTTTCTTTTGTTTTTTTTGTATTTTTTTTTGAATTGCTGCTTCATTTCTCGTTCTCTATTTCCTGTATCCTTAGGTCGATCCATTGCCTTTTGTTCTTTTCCTGATTATTTTCTTCCTCTCTTTCCGTAGTTTTTCATATTTTTCTCTATCTTCTGGTTTGTTTATTCTTAATCCATTTTAATCTAGCTTTCGCTTTTCTTTTAACTATTCTTTAGTATTTGGTATTGTATCATTCTTTTTTCTTCTCTTTTCCTTGTTTACCTAGTCCTTTTTCCTCTGCTTCTTGTATGCTGTTTTTATATTGCCCCATTCTTCGTTCTGATCATTACGTTCTTGTCTCTCATCTTCTGTTAAGTAATTTATATTATATATTTTCTTCTTACCTGATCATCCTTTAATTTTTCAGTTTCCCATTTTATTTTTTTATGTCTGAGCTTTGTGACTTCTTGATATTTCGAAAAATTAGCTTAAAAGATAAAAATTCATGGTTAAATTAAAATCACCTTCATAATAAGTGATCTCATAATTTTTGAGGTTATGGCAGTATCAATAATTTTAAAAGTTAAACTTAAAACAATTTTTTCAAAGTTGCGTGTAATTTGTTAAATGTATCTTGTATTTATCAAAATTTAATTAATGCTTTGGTCGTTAAATAAGTTATTTGTATAAATCATTCAATAAATAGTTTCTTGTCACTTTGTATAGTTTTTCAGCTCTGCATTCCTGACTAAACCAAGACCAATGGAATCGTATTGCGTTTTTCATTTTTTAAAGAAAATTAAATGAATGTACATACATTACAGAGAAATCAGCTATATACGCATACATCGATGCTTATATGCATACGTAATATGGCGTGTAAGGTTAACAACTTAATATTAAAATGAGTAGGGACGGCATCAGTACATTTACAAGCCCTAAAATAGAGAAAAATTTAGAAAACCTCATATCAATATATTTAAACCAATCAGGTACAAATATTTTTTATCGTTGTCATGAAGACTTATTTCACTATCAATTATTGAGTTGAATAAGTTATAAAAAACAAAACAAAAAGCTTCCATCTATATTCCAAACAGAAGAAGTCTGAAATAGAAAGTGGAAGTTAAAAAGTAAATTCTTGTCAAAATAACCGAACATTCAAGTATACTCTTTCCAAGAAAATTAAATATATGTATCAATGCGACCATATCATAACAGTGTCTAGTCTCTTTAGAAAAACGACGACTTCAAAATAACTCAAAGAATAATAAAAAACTCGTAGTCGTATCACAATCATATAATTAAGAATCTGAAACGAGAGGCAACATGTTTCGGCCATTCAATGGCCATCATCAAACCTATAATACAAAAAGTTACATTAAAGAAACTCAAAAAAACAAAGTTTATTACTTAGTTACAGAAATTGTTTAAACAAGTATAATATAGTGATAGAAAAAAACTTTAACCAAAGAGAGAGTTCCCTCAATGTTGCCAACCTAGAAAAAGATCTACTAACGGGGAAGGATTATTTTTGGTTAAAATCTACTTCATTATTCTCGCAATGGTAAAATATATGTACAAAATTTTATTGAGCTTTCCAGAGTATATCGTTAGCGAAATATAATGATTTTAATAAAATCTTACTTCTGATTGGTTGAAATTTCGTTGTCAAATGTCATTCCTCATAGAGTAAGTATAATAGAGCGACATGTTTCATTTTCAGATTACAGAATATTCAAACTACTCGCCAAATTCAGTTTAGTTCCACCAATCCTCCAAGGCTGCAGGTCAGTCGCTGAAAATGAAACATGTCGCTCTATTATACTTACTCTATGAGGAATGACATTTGACAACGAAATTTCAACCAATCAAAAGTAAGATTTTATTAAATCATTATATTTCGCTAACGATATATTTTGGAAAGCTCAATAGAATTTTGTACACATATTTTATCATTGCGAAAATAATGAAGTATATTTTGACCAAAAATAATCCATCCCAGTTGGTAGACGTTTTTCTAGGTTGGCAACATTGAGGGAACTCCCCCATTGTGGTAACACATAAAAAATTAATAAAAAAATTGGAAAAACTATTTAAATATAGCACGATGCACTTTACAAAAGATTGAATTAAATTTAGATTAATTACTTCTACACTCTACACCATACTTGTTTAAACAATTTCTGTAAATAACTAATAAACTATGTTTTTTTGCGTTTCTTTTATGTAACTTTTTGTATTATAGGCCTGATGATGGCCATTGAATGGCCGAAACATGTTGCCTCTCGTTTAAGATTCTTAATTATATGATTGTGGTATACGACTACGAGTTTTTTATTATTCTTTGAATAATTTCTACCACATTTGAGTATGGATAATCTGTTTTTTTAAATAACTAATGAATATTATAGCAGTTAAACTTTTGTGAAAACTTACTACCTTAAGATCAACATTTCTACCAGTTAATAAAAATGTTCTATAGGTAAGAGTGAATATTTTGATTGTCCTGGTATAAGTGATATAACGGAAATTCTATGGTAATTATATCAGTATATTTTGTTAATATATAAATATTATTATTATTTTTGAATAAATAAATTTTAAACTTATTTGGTGTTTTTTTTATAATACTGATAATTGTCTTGTTTCAAAGTAAAACTAGGCCAAAATGTTCTATCACAAGTTTTATAACTAATTTTTGTTATTAAAAGAATTATACAAATCCTTTTTTGTTTGCAAAAATTAAGCTGCCATGTTTATTTTATTTAAGGCTATTAAGAAGGAAGTATATGACAAGTTTTTGAAATTTTTACAGTATTTTTTCCCTTCCTGGCATCGGATCAAGTCCATTTACCACAAAACATTGCAATCAAATGTAAGGGAGTGAACGAGGGGATAATATTTAGACGTTAATTTCAGATTCTTTTACGAATTTGGCTAATAGGGTTAATATTTGTTTGTAATTAGATTGAAGCAAATATGTAATTTTTAATGGAAGCTGAAGTCCTGCTTGTAGCAATTCACGTGTGAAGTAATATCTATTTTGGTTGTACATAGGGCATGCAAATATTAAATGATTAAGATCTCCTACTGAATTACTGTCGCAAGGACAAAAAGGAGTTGGGGAAACCCCAATTTTTGAAAGGTGGGCAGAAAAGCCTCCGTGATTTAATCTCATTATGGTGGTACATGTAGTACATTGTCTGGGTATTTTATATTCAAAAATGTGGGGGATTTGGGTTGGAAGTGTTGGTTGAAAAGAAAGTAGTGATTGTTGGATTTGTGAGCGTGTTCAGACCATTGTTTTTCCCACTTGGGAAATTAACATAGAAAATCGCTAAGGTCCATTGCACCTATTCTTGAAAATCAGGAGGTAGAAATTAAAATAGAAATAGGCGTGGTTCCCTGAAATGTAAAATAACCCTATTTTCGAAATATTTCGATGGAAATATGTGGGACTTTAATTCCCCCAGGGAGTATAAAATTTCTATTGGTCATTAGCGAGTGAAATTTGTAGGGCGGGTGAATTGGGGGTAAATTTGCCCGAATACATTTGTGGTCGTTACGAAATGTAATCAACCAGCATTTCTTTCTGTGGTTAATGTTTTTTTTTTAATACGACACCGGTCCATATCTAATAAACTTTGTCTAACTACTAAACCGACCGGTTGGTTAAAAATTATAGTAGTGGGGAACTAAAGAACAAAGGGAATACTAGGGAGTAGAAAGGAGTGAGAGAAAACACGAACATTGATGCAAAATGTCAGTAGAAAATTCTGACCAATCAGAAATGCAAAAAATTGACCCCTTTTTCATAGACAACTAACAAAGGTCAAAAAAAACCTTTTGTTTTGTGAAAAATATTGCGCCCACAATTGCGTCTTCATTTGACATCTTTGGGGCCAAATATACATGTTTGGAGTTTATATTTACTAATTCTAATTATAAAAAAAACAAGAATGACACATATCAGACAAAAAAAAAGAAGTAATGTTGGAATTCATGAATGCCAAACCAAAATTTTATACCGGAAAATTTTCACCAGATTTTACAAAAAAATAATCTAGAAAGTTAAGGCAAAAACTTGCAATCATTCCAAATGCTCATCCCAATGGGGCCAAAAAAGTGTGGAGTGCTTGGCGTAAGGTAAAAAAAAAATAGAATATACTTATTTATGTCTTGTACAATACGTTAAATAATTAATTTTTTCTGCTACCGTGTGTAAAGTGCTTACTTTACGCACGGTAAGGAGTGCGTAAAGTAAAATAAAATTTTCAAAATATCTTTATTACATGTGCAACAAATTTTTTGCAATATCCTTATGTTTCTTATCTTGCCAAGGTTCTATGTGCCAGAAATCAACTGATTAACTTCAAGATTTTGGAAAATAGCTTGTTAACCTCTTGCATGCGAAATCTATTTTTGTATATAAAAATTATGGTAGTAGAAAAAATATTGTATGCAACTAGTGTGTAAAGTGCCCTTTTTCAATCATGTGATTGTCGCACGAGCCAAAGGCGAGTGCGACAACATTCACGTTGGTGAAAAAAAGTATCACTTTACACACTTGTTGCATAAATAACTATTTTGCACTTTAGGGACTCTTAAAAAGCTATTCCCACAGTTGTTTTCTTTGTAGACCTGGATTGACATAAAAATAGCAAAGGAAAATTTTTTACATCCATTTTATACAAAAAAAACACTCACAAAAATACGGTTTCGACTTAATTTAAGATTATGATTCGTTATTTCCATTGTTATTTTCATTTTCTCTTACTTGGGACCACTAGAATTCACAGCTCCCTTACGGACAAATTGTTCTCTCAATATTTTTCTGTCACTTTCTCTCATCATTTCTACTCGACATTCAAGAATAGATGTCCAGGACTGATCATCTTAGATATGACATCTGACATGATCTGATATCTTTATATTTAAATTTTCTTATCAATATTTTTTTATCTTTTTAGGCATTTTTTAAAAAATATGTAATAGATGTGGTATCAAAATTTGTATATATTTAGAAAACTGGTGTATTTATTTTCTTAAACCGGCCCATGAATATTAAAATGAAGTCGAGTCTTCGACCGGCGACTGCATCTTATTTATGGGCATCAAGATCGATCTTGTTTTTCACCCATATGGGTTTAGATAATTTTTTCTCTATGAAATATAGTACCCAGCGATAAAACTCGATCTAGATGATGAAGCAGAAGATCTTGGAAAATATATAGTTCAATTCCTTTAATGGTCAATGTTTATTAATAGTGATATTAAGAAAATGAAATAGTATAGAGATACTATTTTAAGTCATATTAAGTTTTACGGAAATTATAACGTTTATAAATATTAACTAAAAGAATAATTAACAAACTCAGAATGAAACGCAATTTTTTCATGTTGGTAAAACTTGAATTCATTATAACGGTCAAAGTTGGCAATAAATGTTATATTATGTAATGAGTATTTAATAATAGTTTCTACGACCAGTCATAGTATTTTGAACGTTTATTAAATTTATAATTAAAAAATATATCAGAGAAAAAACACAGTGTAATAAAAAAGTGTTTCAAAAAATCAACCAAACTGTAGAATTATTCGTTTTAATTTAAATATTTTTGTAACCGCTATTTTTATTTTGTTATCTCCCACCTTTATACTTCAATTTACCTCGTATCGCGATTTGAATATCTAAATTATCTGGTATGATGTTCTCTGGGGTCATCTTCAAAACATACACATAAACCCCAACAACCCCAACTTTAATTCCCCAATTCCAAAATGATACCAACGTCCTCTCTAAAATATCCCAGAAACCCCCAATCCTTCAACCAAAATCCTTATTCCCTTCACTCCTGATAACATAACATTGGTCTGTTAAAAGGAGAAAAATTCTGCCCCAGGTCCTGATCAAACCAAACGTTTTTATGATTTTTTTTGGGGGGGTTCAGGAACTTTTCGGGGACTTTTATAGACTTTTATTTAGAGACTTTTCAATAATTTTTTAAACCTCTTTAAGTTGTTTCAAGGAATTTTTTGCTCGAGGATTTTATATTCAGGGATTTTATGATTTTTTTAAGGTTGTTTCAGACACTTTTCAGAGATTTTTATGAATGTTTTAGGGATGTTTCAGAAACTTTTCAGGGATTTTAATAGATTTTTCAAGGATTTTTTTAGGAATTTTCTAAGCATATTTAAAGGTATTTCAAGGAATTTTCAAATGTAAGTCTAGATAGACGAATTTACGAATTCTGAACATTTTTCCCAGTGTATTAAGCGGCAGAAACTCAAATTTTGATCATCGCTACATCAGGAATCTTGGCTTCTATATTAGTTTATCTTCTGTGCTTTATAATATCGCCATTTTCAGATTATTCAAGGAAAACCAAAATGCGCTTTTTCTTTATTTCAAACAATATCAAAAAATTTATGAGTAAATTTTTTTATTCAGAATTTTCTATAACAGTGTATCACTAATGTTATCCCTTCCAGTTTGAGGGATCCTGTATAGATGAAGCAAAAATTACGCTGGAAATTATCTTCGATTCTGGTATTGTCGGTGTAAGGACTTATATGTGATTTTACTTTCCCGACCCACCTCCGGGAAGGGATATTGTGAACGAACTAAAAAAAAATTTCGAGGTAAAGATGGAAATATCCATTTTGAGGTCATCTAAGATGATTAAGAGCATTTCCAGATGGAAGTTTGTTTGTCTGTCTGTCTGTGTGTATTCTTCCACGATAGAGGTCACACGTTTAATCCGATTGAGCTGATATTTGGTATATGGGTTTGGGTTACCCGTCGGAAGAACCCATTAGTTTTTGTACGACATCTCTCAAACGGAAGCGTCACTATCAAAAAGTGACAGACGGGATTTGACTTGCAATATGTCATTTGACAGTACTTGAAAATCTATAAAGAACAGTCAAAATTATTTCTCCAATTGTCACCTGTCAATAATAAAATAATGTCAAAATTTGAAATGTTTTTTTCTTATTTTTATGATATTTTCTGATTTTCTTTTGATTTCTTTCAGATTTTTTGCTAATTTTAAATATTTTTTCTGTTTTTTTCAATTTTTTTCTGGTTTTTTTGATTTTTAATTTTTATTTTATTGTTTTTCTTTTTACTTTTTCTTATATATTATTTTTTGTTATTTTTTTCTGATTCTCCTGTCGGATTTTTTCTGTTCTTTCTCATATGTATAACCTGTAAAATGAAGGATTTTTGAATCCTAATAATCCTGGAAAAGATACTTTTTCTGTTATTTTTGATTTTTTACGTTTTTTCCCATTTTTTTTTTGGTTTTTTCTGATTTTTCGTATTATTTTTTCTGATTTTCCGATTTTTTCTGATTTTTTGCATTTGTTTCTGGTTTTTTCGATTTTTTTTAAATGATTCTTCATTTTTTTTCTTATACTAATTTGTTTTTTCCCCATTTTTTTTATTTGTTTTCTAATTTTTTCAATTCCTCTGATTTTTTGTAATTGCGATTTTTCATTTTGTTTTTAAATATTTTCCGATGTTTCTTTCAATTTGTTCCAATGTTTTTCGTTTTTTCTGATTTTTTTTGATTTTTTCTAATTTTTTTGATTTTTATTTTTCCGACTTATCATTCGAGAAGGGAAAGTATTGTGAACGAGCTAAAAAAATTTCGAGATAAAGATGGAAATATCCATTTTAAATTTTGAGATCCCCTGAGATGTTTAAGACCATTTCCAGCTGGAAGTCTGTTTGTCTATCTGCCTGTGTGTCTGTCTATGTGTCTGTCTGTGTGTCTGTCTGTGTTTTTGTCTGTGTGTATTCTTCCATGATAGAAGCCACACGCTTAATCGGATTAAGTTTAAATTTGGTATACGGGTTTAATTTTTGTACATCTGTCAAACGGAAGTGTCACTGTCAAAAAATGACAGAAGCAATATGTCACAGAATTTGACTTGTAATATGTCATTTGAAAGCCCTTGAAAATCTGATTCAGAACAGTCAAAATTATTTCTCCAACTCTCACCTGTCAAAAATAAATATCTGAAAAAGTATTCGTCTCTGGATACTCGTCGGGAAGGTTTTGGGGCGACACAACCGATTTTTTGTATTTGAACAAACGAAGTCATTTATTTATCATCTGACTAATTTTTTGTAATCATTAATTTAATTAGGCTGATATTATTTATTTGTTGTCACAAATTTAAGATTACACTTTTCTCATTATTGACAGATATTCGGTAATTTATGAGTCGGTGTGGGTCGGCGAACTCAGACTTTGTTTATTTATTTTATTTACCCTTTTAGTTTAGTTAATTTTTAAAAAATAGTAAATAGTATACTTACAGTCTTTTCTCATTTTGCAATTCTTGTATATCTTAATAGAAATCTTCTCTAAGTGCATTGGCATTTATTCTGAAACAAAAAAAATCGCCATTATTAACTATAACCATAAAAACCAAATATAGCAAAATTTACTGTATTTAAGAGATTTCTTGTGGAATTAAATGAATAAAATTTCTTTGTTAACGATTGCGTAGGCAAAATTAAATTAGTTTTAATAATAACTTTAGCACTATAGGTTGTTTATAGTATTATAAAACTGTTAAAGTTAATACTAAAAATGGACTTTGTGGTATGTACATTTTTTAAGGAACATTTTACATTCACCTATTTCTATAACGGCTATAGATTAATGAGGGATTAAATTGATTTTTGAATTTACTGAAACGTTACTTTAATTTGGTGTACAGAACATAGGAAAAAGAATTGTTGTTCCAAAATTTAAAAAAAATTCGTGATCCATAATTTTCTCTCAAAAATAATTTCGTTTTTTAGTGGCAACTCCGTTTCCTTTTGAGCAATTTCATTCATACGAAACCATGTTGTGGGGAATTTCATGGGCTACAAGGTCATGTGATTTTCAGTCTTTTTGGTCCTTAAGTTTTAGAGAGTTTTGAATTTAAAGGGCTCGGAAAAAGTAAAATTCGCGCAAATGCGAACTTTTGAAGGGCCATATATCATTCAATTTATATGCTACATAAATGCAAAAATGCAAAATTTTCAGTGATAAAAATTTTTTTGTTAAGAACTACTTTTTACGTATTTACTTTTAAAGTTTTTTCGAAAAAAAGTTATTTTTTCAGAATAAAAAAAAATTAATTCAATCGATTTTTTTTAAAATTTGTGTTTTCTGAACCATTAAAACTTCTGGAACATTTGAATTTTAATTTTACTGGTAATGGCGTCACATACTAAATTTTTCTTCATAAATCCGAGCGAACAATATTATTTTTATAATAGCTCTCAATTTTTGTGCTACAAACATTTACAACTATTCATTTTAAAGGTATGTTTGAGTACTTAAAAAAAAGTTCTATTAGGTTGCCCGGAAAAATTTCTCGTTTTCCGTTATTTAACGTTTAAATCTTTAAATAAATACGACAAACCAAAAATAACTGTCAAGGAGCCATAACTCGCTAGCCAAATTTAATTGTTTTTACACAGTCTTCATTTTTGATAAGAATGATTTTCATAAAACTTAAGATTTTTGAGTTATTCGCGAAAAACCGTTAAAAAATGTTTTTTTTTGACATTTTCAATCATGAATAACTCGAAAAGTAATGGGCTATCAAAAAAATCCTACATTTTTTGCTTAATAGGTGCAGTTTTAAAGAATTCGGAGAACGTTCAGTAACTGGACAATTCATGAGATTCCTTTATTCCCATATCCTTTAAGTCCTTTTCCTTTATCATTAACTTATCTTTATTGTTTTTACTATTTAAGAAACATTGTAGGTATAAGTTTTTTTCATGGATTTTATTATATTTTTCTTCGATACCATTAACATTAATTTTGTTAAAACTGATTTTTGTTGTTTTCCTTAATTTTTTATTTCTTTCCATTTTGTCCCTAATTTGTTTCTGTTGTCAAGATTCTATGACTTTTTACTTCCATTAGTTTGTGCTTATTTTTTAGTAGATTAGTTTTGTTCTCCAATTTTATCTCAGTCTTAATTTTGAATTTTACTTCTATATATTGTTCTAACATTTAATCCTCTGTGTCTATTTTTAGCCAACTTATGACCACGTTCTATCTTCTGTTTGTTTTTTCAACGTTCAATTTCCACTTCCTTTTTTATGTTTAAACTCTACATTTTCCTTTATTTACATTTTTTCAATTATCTCCTTTTGTTCATTACATATTTTTTTTGAAAGATAATTTTTATACTGTATGTTAAAATAAATCTATTAATTAAATAATATGTGTTAAAGAGTCTCTCGATCTTCGTCTTAAAATCTATAGTGGTCATAAATAACGTTAATTATATTTCGAATGACGTTTACAACTCCATAAATGTAGAACTATCTGTTTATTAGGAACGTGCTAAACTTCCATTAAGATCAAAAACATCACGATGTAGATGAAAAGGATGATCATAGAAAGAGTGCTCAGATACACTTTATAATGATCCTTCATACATATAATTCTTAGCTCATGAACTGACAATAGTTAGTATGTATTTTACGTCTTTAATTGCTTGATAGATAAGATATATTATGATGTAAAGTGTTTTTAATAAGTACAAAATTTTAGTATCTAGTTAATTATTAACTGGTATAAATGTTCTTTTAATATTTATAATTTGATAGTAAAAAAGTAGGTGCAACTTTTAGAACAATATTTTTACGAAAAATTACTAAGGAACAAAAATAACGTAAATAACTAAATGGACGGATAAAAATTTTGTTTGTTTTTTTTCCATAAAATATTGTATACATTTTCATAACAATTTTTTTTTTTAAATTTGAGTTTATCCAATTAACAAACATATGCTGTAGCGCTTTTCTAAATAAAACCCACCAAAAATATCAATGTTAATTGTTGCAGAGGATGTTCTTGGGATCCACTAGGAAGAATTTACTTTTTTCGAAAAAAATTCTAATTCTCAACCTGCAGTATCTTGAATTTTATTGGTTCTGGGCTCATATTATAGCAAATTTAATATGTTTTCAAAAAGCTTAGAGCGCCAATAAAAAAACTAAAAAAAGTCCGAAATTTTCTCGGTTTTTCGAACGCCGTGAAAGTAGCACAACTCTTTCGAAGTTTCAAACTTGGATATTCTACTGGTACTGGCCCTAAAAATATACCAAAAATTTATAACCACATTTTAGTTTGCGATTTGAATGTACTCATTGACTGGTTTATAATGTATGCCAACTTTAGATTTTTTTAGAGTTCAAGAGTTAAACGGAGTGGAATGGTCTCTAGATGGGCACTGTATTTTTGTATTTAATATTATATAATTTTTTAATAAGATGGATTCTGCAAAATAAGTAAATAAAATATTTTTTTTTAAACTAATCTAAATTTTGAGATTATGAGTTGGTAATAGGTCAGTGAAGTTAGCACCCACTTTTGCGAATTTTCCAAAGATTTTGTGTGCATTCGTTTATCCATTGATTGTCCATTATTGTCCACTAATTATTTTCTTTTGTCCGCCCTTCGTTTCAGAATGGGGATCCAAAAACTTTTTTTTCTGCAAATTTTGCTCTCGGCAATAAAAAATTTCACCGCACAGGTCATTTGTTCTTTGTTTATCCACGTTTGTCCACCAATTAGTTTTGTTTGTCCACCCACCGGTTAATTATAATTAATTATGATTTTAAAAAAATTGTGATATTGTGAAGTTGGCACACCCTTTTTTGAATTTTGAAATTTTTTTTCGTGCATTCGTTTGTTCATCATTAGCTCAAGATTGTCCAAGTAAAATTTTTGTTTGTCCAAACACCATTTCAAAATCGACGATTTTGGTTTTATTTAATAAATACCTTAATTTTTAAAGATAGAAAAAACTTTATAAGGTTTTTTTATTGAAGGTCAAATAGCGGTTAATATAGCCTATCCAATTTTTGAAAACAACGTTTCGTCTTTGAAGAGCCAACATCAACTATTTTTTTTAATACGGACCTGTACATTTTACTTCATTTTTGAAATCCTCATTTTTTCATTATCCAACCATTTAGAATATTTAATTTTTATAGGTACTTTAGGAATTTTTCTTTTTTCTCTTTCTATCTACACTTAGTACGTTTTAATAGCATTAATAGTTTTTCTGTTACAGGTTAAACAAAAAAATCATTTATTAAAATCTGCAATTACCTATGTTATTTTCTTTAATTAAAAAATATTTTAAAATCATTTTAATACCAGTGAAAAGAGAATAAAAAATTCTATAACTGGGAGTTTTTCCAAAATTTTTTAGCTAGAATTGTGACCTTGAGAAAGGGGAGAGACCAAAAATGAGGAAAATTAAAAAAATCCTTATAGTGTGGTCTCTCCCTTTTCTCACAACTACAATTTTTTATCTAAATTTTTGAAAAAATTCACACATATAGAATATTTCTTTCTCGCCCCATCTGCACTTAGTACGTTTTAATAGCATCTATAGTTTTGTTGTTACAGGGGTTAAACAAAAAATTATTTATTATAATCTACAACTATCTATGCTATTTTTTTTTTGATAAAAAATATAAGAAAATTATTTTAATATCATTAAAAAGAAAGTAAAAAATTCTTTAAATGGGAATTTTTCCAAACCTTTTAAGCAAAAATTGTGACCTTGAGAAAAGGGAGAGACCTAAATGAGAAAAAATATAGTTATGGTCTCTCCCTATTTTCCCAACCACAATATTTTATATAAAATTTTGATAAAATTCACTTATATAGAATATTTTTTTCTCTTTCTATCAACTTTTAACACGTTTTAATAGTATCGATAGTTTTTTTGTTACAGGGTTACACAAAAAATTATTTATTAAAATCTACAATTATCTAAGTTATTTTGTTTAATTAAAAAATATATTAAAATCTATTCAATACCATTAAAAAGAGAATAAAAAATTCTATAAGTCGCAATTTTTTCAAAATTTTTAAGCCAAAATTGTGATCTTGAGAAAAGGAAGAGACCAAAATGAGAACAAATATAGTTATGATCTCTCCCTATTTTCACAACCACAATATTTTATATAAAATTTTGATAAAATTCACTTATATAGAATATTTTTTTCTCTTTCTATCAACATTTAATATTACCGATAGTTTTTTTGTTACAGGGGTTAAACAAAAAATTATTTATTAAAATCTACAATTATTCAAGTTATTTTGTTTAATTAAAAAATATATTAAAATCCATTTAATACCGTTAAAAAGATAATAAAAAATTCTATAAATGAGATTTTTTTTCAAAATTTTTAAGCAAAAATTGTGACCTTGAGAAAATAGAGAAACGAAAATGAGAAAAAATATAATTATGGTCTCTCCCTATTTTCACAACCACAATATTTTATCTATAATTTTGATAAAATTCACTTATATAGAATATTTTTTTCTTTTTCTATCAACATTTAACACGTTTTAATAGCATCGATAGTTTTTTTGTTACAGGGGTTAAACAAAAACTTGTTTATTAAAATCTACAATTATCTAAGTTATTTTGTTTAATTAAAAAATATATTAAAATCTATTTAATACCATTAAAAAGAGAATAAAAATTCTATAAATGGGAATTTTTTCAAAATTTTTAAGCAAAAATTGTGACCTTGAGAAAAGGGAGAGACCAAAATGAGAATAAATATAGTAATGGCCTCTCTCTATTTTCATTCCATTTTCACTGAAAATAATTATAAATAATTTTAAATAAAATTAATTAAAAATTGAGTCTACTTTGAGCTTAATTTCTATTAAATATTTGAATGTAAATTTTCTTAAATAACTACAATTAAAAAATAATAGTTATTTATGTAACATAGGAATAAACATCTGTTTATACCCGCGGTACATACAAACTTTTATGTCATACTAGTTATTGCATTCAAAATATAAATATTAAAAAAAAAAACCAGTTTTTGTCCTTATGCGCGCGCGGGCCATAAAGTGCATTTTGCGGGCCATATAATGAACAGGACCGCACATAGAAAAATTATTTAAGTTTAGTTTATTGTCAAAACCTAAGTGTTCTACATCGTTGAATAGAGAAAAAAAATGAGGGTTTCAAAGATGAAATAAAATGTACAAGTCCAGGTATTTAAAAATAATAGTTTTACAAAATTGAATACGCTATGTGAAGCCATATCTAACCATCAATAAAATCGCCAATTTCGGTTTTTCTTAAATATTTTGGAAACCGGACCTGAAATCTAAGTTTTGAAAAAAATCTATTAATTCGTCTTGAAAATACACATCTTTTCCCCCATTTAACCGATATTGGATCTATTTCGGTTTATGAGATCGCTGTATACGCAAATTAAATTCGATCCACCCTGTATACTCTAAACCCAGTGAAAAAAATATTTATTTTGTTGTATAGTGTTATAATTTTGAACAAAAGAAGCTGAAGATTGTCTACTGGAATTTTATTTGTAGATTTTAAAAAATCGTTTGTCTGTTCTCGTCCAGAGAATATTGCCCTTCGTTTTGAAATGGTGCTTGGACAAACAAAAATCTTAGGTGGACAATCTTGGACTAACGATGAACAAACGAATACACGAAAAAAAATTTCAAAATTCAAAAAAGAGTGTGCCAACTTCATAATATCACAATTTTTTAAAAGTTATATAATTAATTATAATTAACCGGTGGGTGGACAAACAAAACTAATTAGTGGACAAACGTGGACAAACAAAGAAGAAACGATCTGTGCGCTTGGATTTTTTTTTGCAATATGTGGGTGCCGAGAGCAAAATTTGCAAAAAAAAAGTTTTGGGCCACCATTTTGAAACGAAGGGTTGACAAATGAAAATAATTAGTGGACAATAAGTTTTGGGAAATTCGCAAAAGTGAGTGCCAACCTCACTGACCTGTTGGTAATTGATATTTCTCAAAAAAAAGTTGGTATATAACGTGACTATTAACACGTCTATTTTTTTTTGGCTGTAGGCTAAATTATTTTTAATGATTAATTTTATAATCCTCGCATTGTATAAATTCTACTGAATATTAAATTTAATGATACAGGAAGCTTGGTTAAAAAATCATAAGAACATTAGTTTTTATGATGAAGTAGTCCGTTTCAAATTAATTAATGGTTTTATTACACCCTTAAAAGGCATTTTAATTAGCCGTTAATTTGATTTCATACAGAAGAAATTTTATGTTTTAAATTTTATATCGGAAAAACAGCCAAGTGTTAATGATAACCAAAATAGGTCATATTTAAAATTAAAACTTTGAAATGGAAGTATTAGGATGTAAACAGATTTTCGATCTCTTAAAACAAAAAAACTATAAATGATGGTAAACAAGACGTATTTTAAAGGTGAAGGAACAGAATTGCAAGTGGATAAAAAATTTGGATAAATTACGTTACCGTAGCAACGCGAGCATTTACTGGTCGTTTGTATATAATAATTGTAATTTTTACAATTATTCTTTCTAAACATTATTCTACTTCTTTTAGTTTGTTAAATAAAGTTTAATTGAATTGAGTTTTCTATTCATGGAATTGTTTTACCAAATACCACGCGAGCTCAGATTTTGGGCAGGATATTTTTTAAGTTTCTTTCTCGTATTTATTTTCATTGAAAATTTAACTCGACCTATTTGACAAAATCACTCGACCTAACGGTCTCGTGACAAAATGGCGCACGGCACTGGAGTAGAATTAACTTAAAATTATGAGAGACGCTTCGAATATAAGGCTAGTCGTACCAGTTGCACCTCCGCCCTACAGATGGAGATACTCTCGGCTGTGCTTCTTAGACGCTAAGTTCTTATCGAGTAGGATAATTCAATTCATTGTCGACAGCTGCAGTTGCAGCTCAAAGTCAGACTTGCTGTGGCCGTTCCAATTGGAGCAGCAGTGCAGTAGATAGGTCAAGCTGAAGGGAGCGAAACCAACTCCTATTGTACCGAAGTCATGTACCGTCCGAGAAAGAACCATGTTACACATCTTTCTCTCTTCCTGATTTTGGTAATTGAATAAAATGTAATTTTGCCCTTAACAATTTTTATTTGTGATACCAGCAGCAGATTATACTCAGGTACTCAACCCAGTAGGGCAAGAAAAGACCGCCCTATCTGGCCGCTAAGGGTCTTGTCGATACCATACGACCCCTGGAGTATTTATTTCTCCACTGATGCTGCCCGTGCAGTGAACTTCATACTATAAACGGAAGGTGGCGCCCGAGGCAATCTGAAACCTGGACCAAGGCGCCAAAGTGACCCGTAACGACCGAATTAAGTTACAACATCTCGATCAGCTTTCGATTCGCTTTGATCAGGTCTTGATCAGCTTCTTAGAATTTAACGCAATTTTGCCAGGACAGACCTTGGCGTTTTCTTATGGGATTTAACATGAGGAAAGAAGAGGAACCATAGCTGCTCCTTTACTAGTGTATTATGTAATAATTGTGAATAATGTAAACAGAATACTTTTTGAATAGATGATGCTTTTACTTGATGAAGATCCATACTACACGATGAAATAAAACAATTTAATTTGTTTAAATCTTCATGTGTTAGCGAAACGCGTCACAAATCTATATTGAACTTAGTTCGAATGAAGATTTAAAAAAATTAAATTGTTTTATTTCATCGTGTAGAATACTTTTTTACAATATTTTTATGATATACAGTTTATACTAATTGAGTCATAGCCACCTACCTATTGGCAAAGCGTAATGAGTAAAGTAGTGTTCCATGTATTTTCTTGTAATGCAATGGTTGTCGAACTCTGTTTTGTTTTTCAATTCTAGACTTGACGTCCAACACGAAAAGGTGGGAGGAACATGCGGCGAAAAAATATATTTACTCGGTTTCTTGAGAAACGACCACTCACCAACGGTGTGGTTATTTTTTGTTCGTTAAATTAATAGATTAATTATATATTAATTAAACGGAAATTAAAACCATAATCAATATATGACTAATAGATTAATGTTAAGCGGTTTCTAAAATTAAGGAAAAACAACGAATATTAGCACATGTTCAATTAACAATAGTAATTAACTATGGAAATCCCGTATCTTATTATTTAAAAGATAAGTATCTAACAATTTAAATTATTCTGGAACAGTATTATTATTATTATTATTATCACATATATTAAACGAAGCTAAATAACATTGTAGAACTTTTAAACTTAATAAAATAGTCGTAGTGGACAGCAAAAAGTCCATAAACGGTTAAAAAAATACCTAATAGATTTTCTACCGATGTAATTAAAGTGTCGTCACAGAAATAGTTAGCGCATAATTTTCATAGGTAACCGACTGGTAATAGTAAGAAAATCCACCGCAATTCGCATTAAGAGCGGTGTTTATTTCTAGTTATCACTTCGTTCTGGTGCTTCTGTACGCGAATCTAACAAATCACCGGTCAGAAGGAGCTACTGCTTACCGACAAGATTAGTTTCGGATTCTTGACATTCTTTCGGTACCCTATAAATAAACCAAGCACCGATATGGACAAGGCTGTTTTACATTAGAAATATAGTGTGCATCTTTAATGTACTTCCCCTATTTTATTTATTTAACAGCTAATTTCTTTAAAATTTTTTAACTTGGCATAGAGCTTTTATGATATTGAATGATTTTCTAATTAATTATTGTTGTTGATAACATCATTGGTCAAGATGTCTCCTGGATAAATATTATATATAAAATAATCTTGAAATAAATACAAATGGGGTGTGGTGATCATACTAATTTCCCGTTGTTGATGTGTATTAATAATTCATTTTCTTTTTTTATATCTAAAATTGTCCTTTCTTCGATTTTCCTGTCGAACTAGTTCTTAGTCTTCCTATTTTACTTTTTCTATGCGTTCTAGCGATTTTCAAACAAAATTTCCTTATTTAAATCATTATTTTTTTCTTAGCGTTAATTTTAGGAATTATTTCATTTAGTAATTTCTCCCCATCTACTAATTTCTTGTCTTGTAGTTTTTCTACTTCTATTATTCTCTCTTATAATTTATTTTCATTTTTTCTTTCTCTTTTATTGTATTATCTGTATCTGTTTTTGATTCTTCTACTTTTGGAATTATTTTATTTTTATGTGGTTTTAATTCTTGTGTTATCTTCCCCATTTACGTTACAAAATCTTGTTTAATGTCTGCTTTCATATTATAACGCTCTTTGCGTCATCAAGCGGTCCTTTGGCGCTTTAGTCCAGGTTTCGGATTTCCTCGGGCGCAACCTTCTGCTTATAGTGTGAAGGCTACTTGCACTGGGCAACGGCAGTGGAGAAAAATAATTTTGGGGTCGTTATGGTATCGACACCCGCATTATCTTTGAATGTGTCCCAATCAACTGTTTTTAAATTTGTTATTGCACCCAGTTACTCCCAACTGGCTGGATTTGGACTGGTCTTTGAAGCCCCAACAATGCCGCCACTTGAGGTAGACTCCACTTCCTGAGTCGTGCGATAGCTCATTTTTGTGCTACGACAAGATAAGTCCAATAAGCTAGCACGTGTCTGAAGGCGTTATGGAAGTATAATAGCCAGACCTCTTAAAGTACCACAAACGTGTTCTGACACAAAAATGTCAACATTTTGACACGATTTCGAAAACTACGTTGTTTCTCGAAATTCTAACGTGACCTTTGGCTTTGTCCAAAACCTAGAAAAAAATTTGGTTTAGATTCCGGTCGAAATAGTCGAAATTATGCAAAATCTCGAATTTTTTAAGTAAAACCTGCATTTCTCGAAAATCTACGCGGTTTCCCAAGCAGAGAAAAATACCATCGGCTTCTACAGAGTCCGAAAATGGCCGCCTTTGCAAAAATACGTTGGCTGATAAGCCATCTTTAGGCATTGGTCGAACTGGGTAATTTGTTTCCATCAGCTCACACTAGTTGCCCCCTAAAACTTTGTTTTTAGTAATATATGTGGTACATAACTTGGAGTTTTATTTCTACTAAATAATTTGACCACATTTGAGAAATGGATAACTTATTAGATTTTTTAAAAAATGCCTTTATCTCGAGATTCCGGCGAACCTGGAACGAAAATACCTAAAGTTAACCTTTTCAGGAATGTTTTTTTGGCAGTTAGAACCAACCTATTTTTGTAAATGAGGCAATTTTCGGTCAGAATCTGTAGAACCCGATGGTATTTTTGTCTTGAAAAACCGCGTAGATTTTCGAGAAATACAGGTTTTACTTAAAAAATTCGAGATTTTCCAAAATTTCGACTATTTCGCTCCAACTTTTGCAGTTTTAATGCGTTCTAAAAATCTAAACTTACTTATATACGAGGTACACGACTTGGACTTTTATTTCTACTGAATTTTTAAAAAATCTGAAACCGTGAAGCATTAAGGAATGTTCTAAAACCTATAAAAAGATTATGTTCTAACTTTAGAAGGAATTACAAAATTAGGCCCAATTTTCAAAAAACCCTATTTCTCGAAAATCTATGAGGTCTCTCGAGTAGATGAACACACCATTAGACGAGCAGAGTAAGAAAATCCGCTTTCAAATAAAGAAAAAGTGGGTTGCCAAAGGACTTATGGATCAAAGCATGGTCAAAATCGAGGAAAATCCCAGATTTGCCTGGATTCTCGACTATTTTGAGTATTTCTTGCAAATTCATGAGGTTTCTCGAGCAAATAAAGATACAATTCGATTCAGTTTGACGAATAGAATAATAGTCCACATTCAACTGAAAAGAATAATGGGTTGTCAAAGAACATAAGGTCCAAAATATGGTCAAAATAGAGAAAAATCCTAAATTTGCCCGGATTCCTGCCTATTTTGATTTCTTGTAAATCTATGAGGTTTCGCGAGCAAATAAAGACACCAAAAAATCTAAATGCGGTATTTCCTAGAAACGTCTTTATTCTGTTTTTGACGACTAAGTAATCTCATAGTAAGTGATGAAAATTTTTCTAATTCAAGTGTCCTTTTATTCGAGATGCGTAGCAGCTCGCACTTGTACCCATCATTGAAGATTTCAATAACCGAAGGGATATTTACTACTGGGGCCATTAAGATGAAGAACAGAGTATTTGGATTATTAAGCCGAAGAGCAGATTCAGGAAACCGAAGAACAGATTCAGGAAACCGAAAGACTAATGGATTCCAAGATTAATGTAATCCGAGATACAAAAGATCAACTGAAGAATGACCCTGAAATCACTAAGATAAACCGAAGAGCAGCCAGGAAATACCTAGGAAAGTCCAAGACCGAGATCTCGATCGTCGAGGTATCGCTGGGTCAAAATAAACCCAGATCTACTAAGAATCAAGTCCAAATTTTATAAAGTAATGTGGAGGTATAAAGCGCGCACCGGGTGGGGGTAAAATAATTTTTATGGGAAAGGGTACAATACAAAGCTAAAATTTATATATACTATGATCAAATTTTCACCAAGTAGATGAGTTGTGTACAATTTAATAAAAATTGATAACATAATTTGACAGATTTTTTTACATTAAACAATATATTTTGTTCAGTGACCCCTGACTTCTACGTCACCACCAACGCTTGACCCAGTAGCATATATAAAGAAAATGTCTTGAATAACTTCACCAATCAAATCAAATTTTATGTCAGTTTTTATTTTGACATCATTTGATATTTACACGTTCAAAAAAAATGTTGCGATATTGTACTAAACATTTGATTATTTCTAATGCTAAAAAAATGCCGGAAACATACTTTTGCCCTTGAGTGCAGTTTTAATACAGGTGTGTCTTCATGCTGTACCTTATTATAAAAATACATGCAAAACGGATAAGAAGCAAGTGTTCCAGAATTAATATTCTAACTCAAGAGTAAAATTATTACATTCCATTATTAAAAATGATTTGGGAATTATTACGTTCACTAATGGGACAAATAAGTTTCTGTTTAGATACGTAATAGATAAAAAAGCGTTGCACTTTTTATTTCGCACAAGAATTCATAGCTAAAAAAACATAACCTTTGTCAATAGAACGTCAAACTGACTGAATTTTTTCCGACATGACGTAGGGTTCAGGTGTCACTGAACAAATTATACTGTTACTGCTGTAATTAGACGTTCTTCTCTTCTTAAAACATACTATAGTTTTACGATTTTCCAAGTTTTTTTTTTCGATTTTCCCGATTATTTACAATTTTTTTCGGTTTTTTATAAAACTAAAATGGTTTGAAAAACTCTGCATTATGTTCAAATTTTGTTTGCAAAACCCCAAAATCAGTTTAATATTCACTAATAATTGGCTAATCTAAAAACACGTATTTTTAATTTTTTTTGCATATTTTAAAAATAAAAGAAACTGCATATTTTTATAAATATTAAATATCTATCGATCGGTAGCCTGAAGTGTTTTCGATCATGTAGAGATCTTGTTAGAAGAACATCAGGAACAAAAAAAAATACGCATGAGAGCAGTAAATGTTTTATTCAAGGCAGTACACGGCGGATTAATGCATGTGTATTGGTGCTATGAGCACTTCAAGTCGCACATAACTTTGTTAGAAATATTGTTATTACCGACTTGGATGGGTTTTGTACAGAAACGGGTTGACTAGAACTACAAGTTCATCAGTCTCTATCAGTCAGCTGGATGATTTCGTTAATTCACTTATGTAGACTTTATAAAGAGTGTTAAATTATTAAGTAATTAAAATTGTTAACTGTTGAAACGATTTATATTAGATCGGTAAAAATTATATTTTTTAATTATATTATAACTTATAAATTTATGGAAAATACTTTTTAGTTCTCAATAAAAACTACCTTTTTTAATATTTTCCTCTTACTTATACCATTTATTGAAATAGTAAATCCAAGTTGATATAGGGTGGATCAGATTTCTCACTTGGAGAACTCTTTCTGACTGGGCTGGGTTCAACAGCGCATAAATAAATGAAAATTACAATATTACAAAAAAAAATTAATAAAATTAATGATCTTCTTTTCTTCTCTTCCTTTGGTCTACCTCTTCATATCTTGATATTTATTTCCTGTCTCATTTATTTTCTGTCTCCGCTTTTCACTGCTACTCATTCATTATTATACTGTGTGTCTGATACCTGCTTCCTATTATTCTTTTCTTCTTCTTTTCGGATTTTCTGTTAGTTCGGATTCAAATGTAACTAAATTTGTCAATTTGTCACTCAGTCAGTTGCCATATGGTAAGCGAAAAATTGATACCAAATTTAATTTGCGTTTAAAATAATTTTGGTAAAGTGAATCGTATGATGCACTATGACTTTTTCCAAAAGTGTTGTTACGCTCAGTTTTTTATAAAAAAATTTTACAATTTAAGTCACCATGGATCGTCAAAGTTTTCAATTAATTTTTCATACCATTGTCATTGTATAATTGAGAATATGTCGTACTTATGTAACCAATTTTTTGTAAGTAACCATTCAACTTTTGTACGATTATTTATCTAAACTGAAATTTTTTGTATTATATTCCTGACGATTGCCTTCGAATGGCCGAAACATGTTGCCCCCCGCAAGTTACATATTTAAATTACATTATTGTGGCATGACTACGAGTTCTTTATTATTCTTTGAATAATTTTACCACATTTGGGTATGGATAATCTACTGTTTTTCTTTTTAAGTATCTTTTAGGCTTTGTGCCGAGCTTGGCTATTTTTATTTTGTATACCTGAGCCATGTGCGTAGCATGTATTACCCCTAACTTTCAATAAAAATGTATTTTTGCCTTTTTCTTTTATTGAAGGCATCATTAATATCAATTAGTAAATTAAATTAATGTAAAAAAACAGGAATAACAAAAAATAAATTAGATATTCAATAAACAAGTTAGATACATAAATTAGAACTAAATAAAAAAAAATTAATTAAAGACTCTATAAAATATTTCATCAATTTGAGACAACGCTCTGTTGAGGAAAAAAACACGAAACAATAAATTTACTAGAATTATTTGAAATTTGGATATAAAAAAAATAAAATAAAGAAATCCCTGTATAAGTTTATGGTTAGTTAAACTCTTTCTCTTTTTTTTGATATTCTGGGAAAAATATAGTACAACAATATAATATATATATACCCTCAATTGGTACCAATTAGTTCATTACTTAGCGCCGTCACGCGTATTTTGGCGCTTTAGCCCAAGTTTCGGATTGCCTCGGGCGCCACCTTCCGTTTATAGTGTGAAGGCCACTTGCACGAGCAGCGTCAGTGGAGAAAAATACTCTATGGGTGGTATGGCATCGACAAGACCCTTAGCGGCCAGAATGGCGGCCTTTACTTGCCCTACTGGGTTGAGTACCTGGGTATTTGCTGCAAAGATAAAGTAAAAGGTGTACAATACGGTTCTTTATCGGACGGTACAGGTACGTATTCCGGGTTGGCGTGATGGTTGGATGACGGTTATGACTCTCTTCAGCTTGACCTATCGCTTACGGTCGACGGACTGCCATTGGCACTCGGACTGCCACTGCTACTCCAATTGGGACTGCCACAGCAACTCCCGCCAACGAATTGAATGGTACTACTCGATAACAATTTCGGAGTCCAAGAAGCACGGACGCGAGTGCCTCCATCTGTCGAGCGGAGGTTCAACTGTTATGACTGACCTTATATTCGAAGCTTCTCCAATAATTTTAAGTTAATTCGACTCCAGTGCCGTGCGTGATTTAATTATTACGGAAATTAAAGTAACTTCGGTACACTAATGTAGATTACGCGTTAACCAGTAGGTAACTTATGGTAAGTGATAAATAATTCTAGGATAACATCTTGGGTGTATGTAGTCAATATGTTTATACCAAAACCAAAGTAAATGGAAAGCTCTTACTTTATTTCCGAAGAATCCGTGTATATCTATGAGAAAGTGGTAAGTGGGTAGCCAGATATAACCTAGGTGCTCTGCAAGCCTCAGGTGCATGAGTACCAACCTATGTCTCTAGGTCCAAAGCGATGGAGAATAGATGAGCCACTCTAAGTGTCAATTCCAGTAGAAATCTGAATGAAGATGGAACGATAAGGAAGATATTAAAATGAAAAAGTAGGTTAAAACTCCAAGTCGAGTACCACATAAAATTTATTATAGATGAAATGAAGCAGGTTGGTAACTAGTTTCGTCAAACTGCCATCATCAGGCCTATAATACAAAGTTATATTTGTCGAGAGAAGAAAACAAAGAAATTATAACTTACAACTTACCAGCATTAAATTATGTAGAAATGTGCGCGCACTATAGGTAAAGGGAAGTGAAATGAAGGGAAGTTATGTTACAAGAATTGAGGGGAGTAAAAATTGTTAAAAAATATTAAAATTAATGGGGTATATATTGCCAGCTGAACATTGCTGGAATGGTAAATTAAGGGAATGAAAGGTATTTGCTGGATGCGTATACCAATAAGGAACTGGGATGTCGGGGGGTAGTTATTTTCAAACCAATTTTTGAAATGGAGAGAAACCAAATTAAAACTACAAGTGTAAAGCCGGAGTCTTATGCGTCCGTTTTCCGTCGATCCGATATCCGATAAAAATTGAATTTCGGATAAAAATAAAATCCAAGTCTCATTTATCCGAAAATCGTATCCGAAAAATGTCCCATCATGATAATTGACAGTTGTATTTGAGGTTATAATTTACTTATTTGGTTGTATTGTATTCAATATCATTTGATTGTGTTCTGTGATTTGATTCAATATTGTATTGTTTTAAATTTAGATTATTTGCTATTTGCGATCAACATGGCCAAGTCTAATTCCTATTATTGGCAAAGTCAAAGTTTTGATCAGAATGAGAATGATGTTGAAATACGTACCCGAAACCTCGACCGAAACATACAATGCCGATACGCATGTGAGTTTTAACATTTTACCAAAATTCTGCAATGCTTGCTGAAATGCAACTAAATAAATTAATAAATTTAGTTCAAACCATCGACGAACGTTAAAACACAAACCGAATAATTATTTTTATTAGTTTATTGTTTTGTTAGGTTTACTTTTCATCAGTCAGACAGCCAAAAATGAGGTTAAAAACGATCCGAAAACGGAAAAAGGTAAAATTAGTTTAACTTTGTCCGACGTCGGAAAAAAGTTAAAAATATTCGGATTAAAAATGGCGGGAAATTTTTCAACCAATAGGAGCGCCGTCGTACCATCGGACGATCGGAAAACGGCTCCGGCTTTAATCATTGGTTAAACATGCCAAATAGCAATCTAGGGCCTTTAGGCGGCCAACCATATAACAGTACTTTAAGTAACTTCAAAGTTAACAAAATCAAATCGTACAATAAAAAAGTAGTAAAATTGCAAATGTAAATTTAAATTGAAACAATTTAAGAAAACTAGGAAAATTTTTTTTTTTTTAATTTTTTAACATTACGTTATTTGTGACAAGAGATCAAGTGTATAAATAGAAAATGACCGAAGTGTAAAAAGAAGGAGAGAAAGAACAGATACGAAATAGAAGTCTATATCAGATTTGAGGTAAAGAACAGAGTGAAAGACAATTGACATTTGACGTTTGGTAGAAAGGTAGTTAGGAAAAATAAGGAAAACGAATAATAAAACTCAAAGTCATACCACATACATTTATTTACTAGTTAAACTGGGGAAGACATAATAGTAAATAAATGTATGTGGTATGCCTTTATGAGTTTTATTATTCGTTGAATAATTGACAACATTTGAGCTATGGATAATCTTTTGTTTTCTAAAATAAGGAAAGGTAAACAAGTTAGGTGGAGATATTAGACGGCAAGTGCTCCACATTGTGCGCATGCGTTGTTAATGTTAGATTATGTTTTTTTTTTCTAATTATTTAGAATACAAATAAAAAAAAACAAAACTACTGTCGGAATCCAGCCGGGGTTAATCATTAATAAAAAATTGCATTTACTTCTCAAAAAAAATTATTTTTATGGAATATTTGTCTCCAAATTGCGAGCACTTTCCGCCCAATAGCTCCTCCTAAACAAGTTCAATAGGGTGTTAAAAAGCAGTATGTAAATAGGAATAAAAGCGAAAGAAAGAAATATATATTATTACGGGCAGAACAGGGGATGGTGAGAGAAGTTAAATAAGATCTAAAAAGGTCCTTATCGTTCCATCTTTATTCGAATTTTTACTGGAATTGACAATTTGAATGGATCATCTGTTCTCCATCGCTTTATTAGATTCTCTCAAAATCCACAACGGTGAAATAATTCTCTTTAATATTCTTAGGACGAATCTAAGTTAAATATTTTTTTTTGTTCTTTTGTGTTCCATCAAAAGCCACAAAAATGAGGGATAAAGGTCAAAACGATAAGTCAAAATTTAAAGATTTAACGGTTTGTTAGCTAGTAGATTTTGACTATAAAGCAAGAGAAGAATCAGATTAGTAGACAAACTGAAAAATGACTGTTATTTGTAAATAAACAAATAAAGGTTAACCATTAAAATAAAGGTACTTAAATAACTTAATTAATAAATAAATGTGTCTTAGATCTAAATGGTTTGAGGCAGGCTATAACTATTTATTAAAATAAATGGATTTAATAAGGTTAAAAGTAAACGGTTTAGCTATAAATTGAAACCGTAATTTTTTGTTTGACCTACCAAGAATATATAGTAAAAATGTTCACCTGTCACTGCACCAATTGTAGAGCAATTAAAGAATGTGTCAAAAATATGTTAAGAAAAAATATTTTTCACACAATAAATATGCTTTTAGTTAAAAGTTTACTTATAACCATACTCCAATATTACTTGAAATTAATAAATCTTCTTAATAATAAAAATAAATTAAAAATGAAGAAATACTCCCATAAAAGTCACGGCGCATCCTACAAATGTTTGAAATGTTCCACTCAAACGCTTCTGAATGCATGGCTGAAACATCTCAGCACCTTTTATTGCTGTTATACATGGAAATCTAGCCGCTGTTTCTTATCAATTCTCACTCATCTATAGGTGGGTACCATAATAAAAAGTTACACCTCGAGCTAATATCTCAATCAAATTTGTGGCTCTTACAAAACTAATACCTTAAATGTCGTTAAAACGCGAGTTGCGTTCTTACTTTCTGCTAAGATTAATCTTTACACGCCAAGAAATTTTCAGTTTATTAATGAATTTTATAATTTACTACTGACATATTAAAAATTAAGAACTATAATACTATTAAAAAATCTAGAAGCTTTAAAATTAAAAAAAATTCCTAGCTATCACTTAATTTAACGAAATTATTCAATTTTAACTCTATTAGACTCATTTTACCTGACCGTAATTGAAAAAATCGGCTGTGTCACCCCAGAACTTTCCCGGCTCGACCGTAGAGAATATGTTATTTATTATTATTATTTTAATTACAAAATACTGCATTAAATTAATTTATGGAACACATTAAAAATAGCGAGCCGATGGTAAATACGTCTACTGAATTGATATTTCAATGTTGATAATGACATAATCTGCGCATGCGCACGTTTTATATCACACTGCTACAATTAGGATATCCTAAAATCATGTGTGAAAACTATTGGGAATTTAGGAAAATTTTTCATACAATAGTTGTAGGGAATTTTATGCTTTACAACTTTGCACTGAAAGATTATGCACTAAAGAGCATAATTTACCTCCAATTTTAAAAAAATGAAAAATCCTAAATGTGTATTTTTCTCGCCATCTAGCGGCGAAACTTTGAGGGATTCGATAAAGGTTAAACATAAAAGTTAAAGAAAATTTGATGCTTTACAACTTTGCACAAGAAAATTTTGCACTAAAATGCATTTTTATCCTCAAAATCAAGAAAAATTAGAGAAAACATACCTGCACATAATTACGCGCCCTCTAGTGGCGCAACTATTGGAAATTTTGGAAAAAGCTTAAGACAAAAGTTGTAGCGAATTTTATGCTCCAAAACTTTGTACTACAATATTTTGTCCCTAAAATTTAAAAAAAGTAAAAAATTGTTACATGTGTATTTAATAAATGTCGATCTTAAGGACCTTCCACTATACCAATTTAAACCAAAATAATGGTCGCATTCTAGGCACACACCGACCCTCCATACCAAATTTCAGCTTGTTTGGTCAAACGGTTCGGCAGTTATCGTGGAAGATTACACACAGACACACAGACACACAGACACACAGACACACAGACACACAGACACACAGACACACAGACACACAGACACACAGACACACAGACACACAGACACACAGACACACAGACACACAGACACACAGACACACAGACACACAGACACACAGACACACAGACACACAGACACACAGACACACAGACACACAGACACACAGACACACAGACACACAGACACACAGACACACAGACACACAGACACACAGACACACAGACACACAGACACACAGACACACAGACACACAGACACATAGGCACACAGACACACAGACACACAGACACACAGACACACAGACACACAGACACACAGACACATAGGCACACAGACACACAGACACACAGACACACAGACACACAGACATACAGACACACAGACACACAGACACACAGACACACAGACACACAGACACACAGACACACAGACACACAGACACACAGACACACAGACACATAGGCACACAGACACACAGACACACAGACACATAGGCACACAGACACACAGACACACAGACACACAGACACACAGACACACAGACACACAGACACATAGGCACACAGACACACAGACACACAGACACACAGACACACAGACACACAGACACACAGACACACAGACACACAGACACACAGACACACAGACACATAGGCACACAGACACACAGACACACAGACACATAGACACACAGACACACAGACACATAGACACACAGACACATAGACACACAGACACACAGACACACAGACACACAGACACACAGACACACAGACACACAGACACACAGACACACAGACACACAGACACACAGACACACAGACACACAGACACACAGACACATAGGCACACAGACACACAGACACACAGACACACAGACACACAGACACACAGACACACAGACACATAGGCACACAGACACACAGACACACAGACACACAGACACACAGACACACAGACACACAGACACACAGACACACAGACACACAGACACACAGACACACAGACACACAGACACACAGACACACAGACACACAGACACACAGACATACAGACACACAGACAGACCATGCGCTGGAAATGGTTTCAATCGTCCTGGGGGACCTCAAAATGGAAATTTCCATCGATATCTTGATTTTTTTTTTGCTCGTTCACCTTACTTTCCCATTGATGGGTCCGGGAAAGTAAAATGATAACCCTATAAATTTATAAAGAGCTTTCACACTTATTTGTAAACACCCTGTATATATACTGAATTTAATTAATTCTGATTTTTTTATCGATATCTTTCTAAAGGTCAAGTTATACAATTGTATAAAGCACCCCACGCTTTTTTATATCAAAGTTATAATTTTTTTGTCAATCATTTTATTCTTATTTTAATACTAAAACCAGAAAAATCTAAATAACAACGTAATTTTTTCAATTTTGAGTAATATTGTCGAAAAATAACTCACTTTTGTAGGAATGTGAACTAAATAAATTTTAGAAATAAATATATAAAGATGTATATTTAATTTTTTTGAATATCTTTATATTTAAAGTTTATTTAGTTCACATTCCTACAAAAGCGAGTTTTTTTTTCGAAAATTTTACTCAAAATTAAGAAAAAACTTTTATTTAAAAATTAAGGATTTTAGGAATGCAAGGTAAATGCGTTATGCCCCCTCCAGGCCAGCTTCCTTCTCTTTCTCTTTTGTCTTTTTCTACAATATGATATGATTTGTTCTTATTTAGAATTTTTTTATATAATTTATAATTCACTATTTTATATTTAATTTTTAATAAATGAAGAAAGAGAGAGAGATTGATTTTTTCCGTTTTTTGTGATTTTTTCTCTTTTATTCTTCTATTTTATTCTATTTATTTTGTTTTCTCACTTTCTCTTATTCCTCTGATTGTTTCGAATTTTCGGTTTTTTTGATTTTTTTTCTCATTTTTCTGTTTTTTTTTTGTTTTTTTTTTCTTTTGGGAATATAGTGAAAAATAGGGAAAAAATAGGGAGGAATTGGGAAAAATAAGAAAAAAACATGGAAAAATTGTGAAACTAATGAATAATCAGGGAAACAAATCTGAAAGTAGTAAAAAATAGAAAAATATAAGATGAAAAATAGGGAAAAATGGGGAAAATATGAAAAGATAAGTAAAAACAGTATAAAACTGGAAAAAAATAAAAAGGAAAAGGAAAAATGGTGAAAAAATCGAAAAATAGCAAAAATAGGAGAAAAATAGGAACATTTCCAAAAAATATTTGAAATGATAGATAAAATAGAGAAATTAGAAATAAATATAAGAAAATCAAGAAAAATAGGGAAATGCATGGGAAAATGGTAAAAAATAGGGGAAATTAAGGAAAAATAGTAATAATAAGAAAAAAATAGATAATAATGTTTGTTTATAATTCTTGTTAAATGCTATATATTATGGTAAGTTAAATTTTCGCTTGTATTGTATAAAAATTGTTTTTCCAAACTGGGCAATTTGTTTCTAGCCCTGAAGATTGCTCATTAGCCGAAACTAGTTGCCCCATAAACTATTGTTTAATTATATTATGGCCATGACTTAGTTATATTTAGTGATATAAAATATTGTCAAGATAATCTAAAGGCTTAAATAAAACGTGCTTTGGTCTAGATAATTTATTATTTTATAAATAAAACAACAAAATTTTAAAAAAACAAACAATTTTAATACATGGTATAATTTCTAAATCATAATTTTTTCTATTTCTTTAATAAAACCATCCATTGGTTTTAATAACAATTTTGGTTTATCCGTCACTATAACATTCTCTTTAGTATTTTCGTTATAATATGATGCGTTTTCTTCGTTTTTAGATTCTTGAACTTGAGCCATTTCTTGATGACAATTATATTTTTCTTGTGGCTCTTTCTCAACTTGCTGGAGCTTTTTGCTTGGAAGGGATTCCTGAACTTTCGCGATTTCTTCTTCTAACTGGTTCAGCCGATTCAAAATATTATTCAAATCGATTGTACTAGATTGATCCTATTAGAAATATGTTATTTTGATTATAACATTTTATTAAATACTTACAAAATCCATTTCTCTTGTAGAGGAAATTTTCATTTGACTACTAAAATTTTGAATTTATTAGGTAACAAATCTGTGCGAAGTTTATTTCGGTTTTTGACTTTTGTCTGGCATATGTCTAAAGCTAGACTTAAAGAAGAATTTATACACAAACAAAAGGACAAAATTTCCAATCCCGTGATAAAAAAAGATGACAAGAAAATTAGTAATTCCAATAAGCATGAATATAAGCCAATGGAAAAAAAAATAATATCGGCCAAACCGATTATAAATACCCGAATTCATGGAAAATTCTTAGTATGTAGAGGGTCAGAAAATTTGGGGTAAATTTTAAGTAAAGAAAAATCAAGACGATTGAGTAAAAGCTCCTGAAGTGGGGTGGGGGTACATGGAAAAAAAATAATATCGGCCAAACCGATTATAAATACCCGAAATCATGAAAAATTCTTAGTATGTGGAGGGTCGGAAAATTTAGGGTAAATTTTAAGTAAAGAAAAATCAAGACGATTGAGTAAAAGCTCCTGAAGTGGGGCGGGGGTACATGGAAAAAAAATAATATCGGCCAAACCGATTATAAATACCCGAATTCATGGAAAATTCTTAGTATGTGGAGGGTCGGAAAATTTAGGGTAAATTTTAAGTAAAGAAAAATCAAGACGATTGAGTAAAAGCTCCTGAAGTGGGCTGGGGGAACATGGAAAAAAAAATAATATCGGCCAAACCGATTAAAAATACCCGAATTCATGGAAAATTCTTAGTATGTGGAGGGTCGGAAAATTTAGGGTAAATTTTAAGTAAGGAAAAATCAAGACGATTGAGTAAAAGCTCCTGAAGTGGGGCGGGGGTACATGGAAAAAAAATAATATCGGCCAAACCGATTATAAATACCCGAATTCATGGAAAATTCTTAGTATATGGAGGGTCGGAAAATTTAGGGTAAATTTTAAGTAAAGAAAAATCAAGACGATTGAGTAAAAGCTTCTGAAATGGGGTGGGGGTAGATGGAAAAAAATAATATCGGCCAAACCGATTATAAATACCCGAATTCATGGAAAATTCTTAGTATGTGGAGGGTCGGAAAATTTAGGGTAAATTTTAAGCAAAGAAAAATCAAGACAATTGAGTAAAAGCTCCTAAAGTGGGGTGGGGGTACATAGAAAAAAAATAATATCGGCCAAACCGATTATAAATACCCGAATTCATGGAAAATTCTTAGTATGTGGAGGGTCGGAAAATTTAGGTTAAATTTTAAGTAAAGAAAAATCAAGACGATTGAGTAAAAGCTCCTGAAATGGGGTGGGGGTATATGGAAAAAAAATAATATTGGCCAAACCGATTATAAATACCCGAATTCATGAAAAATTCTCAGTATGTGAAGGGTAGGAAAATTTAGGGTAAATTGGAAGTAAAGAAAAATCAAGACGATTGAGTAAAAGCTCCTGAAGTGGGGTGGGGGTACATTGAAAAAAAATAATATCGGTCAAACCGATTATAAATACCCGAATTCATGTCCAATACGTTGTATGTGGAGGGTCGGAAAATTTAGGGTAAATTTGAAGTAAAGAAAAATCAAGACGATTGAGTAAAAGCTCCTGAAGTGGGGCGGGGGTACATGGAAAAAAAATAATATTGGCCAAACCGATTATAAATACCCGAATTCATGGAAAATTCTTAGTATGTGGGGGGTCGGAAAATTTAGGGTAAATTTTAAGTAAAGAAAAATCAAGACGATTGAGTAAAAGCTCCTGAAGTGGGGTGGGGGTACATAAATATACGTTTTGAGGGTTATATATTGGTTATTTTTATGATTTGTGGGGGCTGAAATTTCCTACATTCTAACAAAAAAAATTTATGTAAAAGTTAAAGATAATTTTTTTTTTATGAAACTTGGTGAAAATGTTCTTTTTTGTGTTTTAAGTAAGATGTAAATTTTTTTAAAGCATAATTTAAATTATAAATATGCCTAATGTTGAATCAAAAATGTTTGTTTAAAAATTTTCAATTTTCTAACTTTATCAGTGCCCCTTTTTTTCATTGAAACCTCGACTTTAAGATTGTATGAAAAAAATATATTGTACATATAGAAGAATATCGTTAAAAATGCAAAAACAAAAAAATACTTTCTCATATTAATCGATTTTTTAGTTAATATTGAGATTTTTTTAATTTTTAATGCAAATAAAAGTTTACGGACTATAAAAATTAAAAACGAAAAAACTGTTTTGAGCGTTTTTCTCGATAATTTTAAGGTCATATTGAAAAATGATTTTTATAAAAGTTTTAGATTTTTTAATTATCTAATTAATTATTTACATTAATATGAGGTATATTTCAGCCACAAATCGTAAAAATCCAATATCGAATCCTTAATACCCCCCTTCCGGAATTTTTACTTTAGTCGTCTTAATTTTTTTTTAATTTACTTATAATTTACCTAATTTTTCGACCATCCACATACTGCTAAGAATTTTTTGTTCTATTAGATTTACAGATAAATCGAGAGAAGAGATATTTTTGGTCAAATAAACTGATTTATTTGGATCCCATTTGTTTAATAATAACATTGTTTATTCATTATATAGCCCTTAAAATCAAAATTGCGCAAAATCCTTTCTTAGTGAGTGTCTCTATTATGAACAGAACATACTCTAAAAATTTCAAGTCTCTGGGTTAAGTAGATTTATCTCTACGTTTATTCTATGTCAGTCAGTCAGTCTGTCAGGACTTTGCCGTTTATATTATAGATTTAAGGGGGGTGGGGTTAGGAGAGGAGGTACATGACTTACTCAAATTGCAGTCTGAACTTAAGTTTTCTTTTGGCGGGTCAAAATCACCGCTGGAAATTTGTTATCTAGCAAAAATCAAACCTCCCCTTCTCTTTGATTACAATTGCATCGAAATCTGGAAAGCACTTAGTTGATAATTATTTAGTATTGACCGATAATTCCACAAAGTTTTTACGTTGTTTAGATTTTAAAATCTATTCATAAAAAATATAATCATTGAAGCTAATTGTGAAAATCTAAAAGCCAATCCTGTATAATTTCAAGTTCGGTGGCGATCTCAATCCATAAAAAAAACCCTCTCGACTTCGATCGAAGCAAGAGCCACCCTTTTGTTCTTTTGTTTTCGCCGCTCATTCCGGCAGGCGATTGTTTTCGAGCCTCGTTACTAGATGCTAGCTAGTGCTAGTGCTGGTACTAGTGACACCAGGTAATGTGATGTACATGGTACATGTCATCTCTAATCAGCGATCCTCTTTTGTTTCTATTCTTAGTGTTTTGTTGCGTTACGACACAAGACGGCCATTGTTCTATAACAAGAGTATATACAGGGTGTTATGTTATGTTTTTTGACATATTGTGTTTTTTTTAAGATATTTATTCAAAATATGACATCGCTAAAAAGTCAATTGTTACGATTGTTTATTCAATGTAATATGTCAAGCCACGTTTCGCTTTTTGCGCTATTTATAATCAGAAATATGGAGCTTTAAAGTTCCAGAAGATTTAATTAAATTTTAGAAAATTATCCGTTATTTGATCAAAATTAATAATTGGAGATATGTTCAATATTATTTATTTTATAAGAGAAATCTCTGGTAGTTGTTATTCCATTCCGTATAATTTAGAAAGATCCTTCTATAATAAGTTTGATATGTAATTGGAACAAAGATTTTTGTAAGCCAACAGGTGATGGTATTGTAGATATTGTCGCATTCTTGCAACGTAAGATTTTCAATTAAAATAGATTTATCCGCCATGAAGCGTTTAATCATATACTTGAATAATTCCTTGCTACCGTTTTGCAAATTAAACCGATCGCCATCACAACTACCGAGTATTATTGGTCTAAGACTTATTCCTCTACTTCTTCATTCTTTCTCGCATACCTCATTTGAAATTATAACCAACGTGGGAACTTCACCTTTAAAAGGTTTTTTTTTAATGTACCAATAGTACCAAAAGAAATGAAAATGTTATAACATTAAACCAAATTTTATAAATCGACACTATATTTAACTTCTATGAGCAAGAAAATAAAAAATAAACTTTGACTTCTCAATTGAAATCGATACTATTCAGTAAAATATTCAGCAAATCTGGAAAAAAAAATTGAAAGTAGATAAAATTTGGTATATGCGTACTGTTTTAGTCGGGGAAGAGTCACCTAAGAAAGCACTGAAAATTTTCAGGAAATTTTAAAAAACAG
Source organism: Neocrepidodera transversa (assembly GCA_963243735.1). Classification (NCBI taxonomy): domain Eukaryota; kingdom Metazoa; phylum Arthropoda; class Insecta; order Coleoptera; family Chrysomelidae; genus Neocrepidodera; species Neocrepidodera transversa. The sequence goes on from OY725347.1 coordinate 10,225,585, forward strand.
GAACTTAAAAGAAAGGAAATGTTCAAAACATAAAAATAAACTAGAAATTTCCAGACAAAAAAAGAGAACGGCCAAAAACAAAAATTTACAAGAAAAAAAAATTAAAGTTATCTAAAAATGGAGGTTTCTAAAAAAATATCAAAGTATCAAAAAATAAAATTTTCCCAATATAAAAAAATTATGAAAAACTAGGGATTTCCAGACCAAAAAAAAATAATATTATTAAAAAAAATTCCTGTCGGTAGGGTCGACAGGGGAGGTAGATTTCTATTGTCTAAATTTGAGCAACCTTCCCCACTCCACAATATGGCCAGATCGAAAAAAGTTTCAAACAAATAAATTTTATAATAATTAGGACATGAAAAAAGTCTAATGACCTGTTTTAATATTTTTAAAAATAGCGGAGATATGAATTTTTTGAAATTTCAACCCCCTCCAGTTCCATCCTCTTAGGTCCGATGAAAAAAAGTTTCAGACAAATTAATTTTATAATAATTAGAACATAAAAAAAGTTTTATGAACTGTTTCAATATTTTTTAAAATAGCGGAGATATAAATTTTTTGAAATTTCAACCTCCTTCAGTTCCTTCCCCGTGGGTCGGATGAAAAAAAGATTCAGGCAAATTAATTTTATAATAATTAGAACACAAAAAAAGTCGGTTTATTTTTTTAATGTCTTTTTTTATTTTAATTTTTGTTTTTGGCCGTTTCCTTTTTTGTTTGGAAATTTCGAGTTTATTTTTATGTTTTGAATAATTCCTTTGAAATTTTCAGTACTTTCTTAGGGTACTCATTTTTTTTTTTAACTTTCTGCTTTTTAGAAATTAAATTAAGCTCTATTTTTTTTAATAATTTTGTTTTTTTTTGGCCTGGAAATTCCTAATTTTTTATTATTGGGAAAATTTTATTTTTTGATAGGTACCTCGATATTTTTTTAGAAACCTCCATTTTTAGATCACTTTAATTTTTAATTTTCTTGTAAATTTTTGGTTTTGGGCCTTTTCTTTTATTATCTGGAAATTTCAATTTTTTAAAACTTTGTATTTTTTGGAATTTCCTGGGAATTTTCACTGATTTCATAGGGGACTCATTTTTTTTGATCACTCTGATTTTTAGAAATTAAATTAAGCTCTATTTTTTTTAATAATTTTGTTTTTTTTTTGGTCTGGAAATTCCTAATTTTTGATAATTTTTTATTATTGGGAAAATTTTATTTTTTGATAGGTACCTCGATTTATTTTAGAAACCTCCATTTTTAGATAACTTTTATTTTTTAATTGTCTTCTAAATTTTTGTTTTTGGCCGTTTGCTTTTTTGTCTGGAAATTTGGAGTTTATTTTTATGTTTTGAATAATTCCTTTTTTTAAGTTTCTGTTTTTTAAAATTCCTTTGAAATTTTCAGTACTTTCTTAGGGTACTCATTTTTTTTTTGGAACTTTCTGCTTTTTAAAAAATAAATTGAGCTCTATTTTTTTAATAATTTTGTTTTTTTTTGGTCTGAAAATTCATAATTTTTCATAATTTTTTATTATTGGGAAAATTTTGTTTTTGGATAGGAACCTGGATGTTTTTTTAGAAACTGCCGTTTTTAGATAATTTTTATGTTTTTTTTTAATTTTCTTGGAAATTTTTGTTTTTGGCCGTTTTCTTTTTTTGTCTGGAAATTTCTAGTTTATTTTTATGTTTTGAACATTTCCTTTTTTAAGTTTCTGTTTTTTTAAATGTCTTCGAAATTTTCAGTACTTTCTTAGGATACTCATTTTTTTTGGAACTTTCTGCTGTTTAGAAATTAAATTAAGCTGTATTTTTTTTAATAAAAATTAAAATAAAAAACGACATTAAAAAAAATAAAAGTTATCTAAAAATGGAGGTTTCTAAAAAAAATTTCCAGGTATCAAACAATAATATATTCAAAATATTGAAAAATTATGAAAAATTAGGAATTTCCCGACCAAACAAAAGAAAACTGTTAAAAAAAAGAGCTTAATTTAATTTCTAAAAGCCAGAAAGTTTCAAAAAAATGAGTCTCATAAGAAATCAGTGAAAATTCCCAGGAAATTACAAAAAAACACAAACTTTCAAAAAATGGAAATTTCCGAAACATAAAAATAAACTAGAAATTTCCAAACAAAAAAAAATCGACCAAAAACAAAAATTTACAAGAAAATTAAAAAATAAAAGTTATCTAAAAATGGAGGTTTCTAAAAAAATATCGAGGTACCTATGCGAAAATAAAGTTTTCCCAATAATAAAAAATTAGGAAAAATTACGAATTTCCGGACCAAAAAAAAAACAAAATTTTTAAAAAAAAATAGAGTTTAATTTAATTTCTAAAAAGCAGAAAGTTCCAAAAAAATTAGTACCATAATCATAAGATAGCAGTAAAAATTCCGAGTAAAATCCAAAAAAAAAACAGAAACTTTCAAAAAATGGAAATTTCTCAAACACAAAAATATACTAGAAATTTCCAGACAAGAAGTAAAAATTTACAAAAAATTTATTAAATTAAAAAAAAGGTTTCTAAAATCGGAGATTTCTAAAAAAGTATGGTTATAAAAAAATAAAATTTTACCAATATTAAAAAAATATCAAAAATAGGAATTTCCAGACCAAAATAATTTTATTTTTCAAAAAAACAATAGAACTTAATTTAATTTCCAAAAATCAGGAATTTAATTTACCCTAATTTAACATAATTTAATTTCCAAAAAAGCAAAAAGTTGCAAATAATATAAATGTCCAAAAAAATTGAAATTTGAAAAAAATTGAATTTTCCATTAAGTAGATTTTCGATTAACAAAAAACGAAAAAAAAAAATATTTGAAAAAATGAAAGTTTTCAAAAAATACAAGATTAAAAAATAGAAAATTTCCAAAAAAAATAGGTAATTTCCAAAATATATAAAATAGAAAGAAATTTCCCAAAAATACAAATAAGATTCCAGAAGAACAAAAATATAAATAATCAGAAAAAAGGAAATTTTCAATAAATATAAATAAGTTTCCAGAAGAACAAAAATATAAATAAAAAAAAAGAAATTTCCAAAAATATGAATAATTTTCCAAAAGAACAAGAGTGTTAATTTTCAAAAAATGAAATTTCAAAAAAACTCAAATAAGTTTCCAGAAGATCAACAATGTTCATTCTCAAAAAAAGAAAATTTTCAAAAAATACATATAAGTTCCTAGAAGAACAAAAATGTAAGTTTTCAAAAAACGTAATTTCCAAAAAAAATGCAAATAAGCTTCCAGGAGAAAAAAAATGTAAATGTTCAAAAAAAAGGAAATTTCCAACAAATAGAAATAAACTAGAAGAACTAAAATGTAAATATTCAAAAATACAAATAAATTACAAGAAGATCAAAAATGTAAATTTTTAAAAATGGGAAATTTCCAAAAATACAAATATGTTACCAGAAGAACAAAAATGTAAATTTAAAAAAAAATGAAATTTCAAAAAAATACAAATAAGTTTCCAGAAAAACAAAAACGTAAATTTTTAAAAAAAAGTAAATTTCCAAAAATACAAAAAAGTTTCCCTTAGAACAAAAACGTAAATTTTCAAAAAAAAGGAAATTTCAAAAAATACAAATAAGTTATCAGAAGAACAAAAACGAAATTTCCAAAAACTACAAATAAGTTTCCAGAACAAAAAAAGGTAAATTTTCAAAAAAAGGAAATTTCCAAAAATACAAAAAGTTTCCAGAAGAACAAGAATGTAAAAAACTTCAAAAAGAGGAAATTTTCAAAAACTATGAATATGTTTCCAAAAGAAAAAAAATGTAAATTTTCAAAAAAGGAAATTTCCAAAAAACACAAATAAGTTTCCAGAAGAACAACAAAGTAAATTTTCAAAAAAAAAATGGAAAAAATAAAGCCTGATTTTATACTCCCTTTTATCACCTGCTTGTCAACACCCCTATTTTTGATAATCTATATATGACAGTGCTATTAACAATCTGACTGTTTTCCTCCTCATTTGCGGTATATTTTAAAAATCGGTCTCCAAAAAAGAAATAAAAATTCCAAGATCCAAAAAATTTTCCAGGTTTGTATCTCGAAAATTAAGAGGAATGGCACAAACAGTCATTAAAGCAAAAATGAAGAGTATGAAATTCTGAATCCCTATGTCAAATTTCATCTATTTCTAAATTATTTTCCAGCTAACTGCACTACTATTGTACATTTATTCTATTACTTATTCTACCTATGTATTAGGTAATAAACAAGTATTTTTATTTGTCAAAATTTCAGATTTATTACATAAGAACAATATAGAATATAATTATTATTAATCAAACAATAAATAAATTGAATATTATCTCATATCGTAACTGTTCTCGCTCCATTTCTCTGACATTTTTGTATTAATTTCGGTGCAGGTGCATAAGAGAGAACCAGCTGCTTCTCTCAGTCTCGCTAGAAAACAAATCAAAATGCAGCAATGACGAAGTAATTAGCATTATGTTAATCTCGGATTTATTCAAATATCAGCGGAGCATATCTTCGGCCGAAGCTACGAAACTGCCTACGTATCGAGAATATAAAGATAATCGCTAATTTCAAGTGATAATTGCTTGTATTACCAGCTGGAAATGGCAATTAACGATTGTCATTGAGTATAAGAAATACGTTAGTAAAGAAAAAAATCATTAATTAAGTAGATTTATGGAAATTGAATTGCTAATTGACCTTATTATTTAATATAAGTATTAAAAAATCGATTGTGTCGCCCCAAAACATTCCCGATGAATACTTTTTTAGATATTTAATGTTAAAGTTTCAAATTTTGACATTTTTTTATTTTTGACAAGTGACAGTTGGAGAAATAATTTTGACTGTTCTGAATAGAATTTTTCAAGTGATTTTAAATGACATGTTAGAAGTCAAATTTCGTGCCATATTGCATCTGTCATTTTTTGATAGCGACACTTCCGATCATCGACAGATGTCGTACAAAAACTAATGGGTACTTCCGACGGGTAACCCAAATCCGTATGCCAAATTTCAGCTCAATCGGATTAAACGTGTTGCCTCTATCGTGGAAGAATACACACAGACAGATGGACAGACAGACAGACTTCCATTTGGAAATGGTCTTAATCGTCTCAGGTGACCTCAAAATGGATATTTCAATTTTTATCTCGAAAAATTTTTTTAGCTCTTCACAATACTTACCAAAAAGTTTTGTAAAGATTTCAAAAATTTTAAGAATTGTGATCAAAAATTTCAGGAAATTTGATAAAAATTTAAAAAAATTCAATAAAAAATCTCTAAATGCTTTAAAAATTTTAATAAAAAATCTAGATTTCAAAAATTTCAAGAAATCAGATCAAAAATTTCAGGAAATTTGATAAAAATTTCAATAAAAATCTCTAAATGTTTCAAAAATTTCAATATAAAAATTTAGATTTCAAACATTTCAAGAACTTTTATAAACAATTCAGGAATTATGATAAAAATTTAAAAAATTTCAATCAAAAATCTAAATATTTCAAAAATTTTAAAAATGTGTAAAATTTCAAGATTTTGTAATAATTTCAAAAGTTTCAGTACAAAATCTATAAAGATTTTAAAAACATGTAAAAGTCCCAGATTTTGTAAAGATTTCAAAAATTTCAAGAACTGAGATCAAAAATTTATGGAAATTTGATAAAAATTTGAATGAAAAATCTCTAAATGTTTCAAAAATTTCAAAATAAAAAATCTAGATTTCAAAAATTTCAAGAACTTTGATTAAAAAAATTCAGGAATTATGATAAAAATCTAAAAAAATTGCAATCAAAAATCTAAATATTTCAAAAAATTTAAAAATGTGTAAAATTTCAAGATTTTGTAATAATTTCAAAAGTTTGAATAAAAAAACTATTTAAAATTTTAAAAACATGTAAAAATTTGCAGATTTTGTAAAGTTTCAAAAATTTCAAGAACTGTGATCAAAAATTTTAAAAATGTGTAAAAATTTCCAGATTTTGTAAGGATTTCAAAAATTTCAAGAATTGTGATCAAAAATTTCAAGAACTTTTATCAAAAATTTCAAGAATTTTGATAAAAATTAAAAAATTTCAATGAAAAATGTGTAGAATTTTCAAAAATTTTAAAAATGTAAAAACTTCAAGATTTTGTAAAAATTTCAAAAGTTTCAATTAAAAATCTATAAAAATTTAAAAAAACCGCTTGTGTGGCCGCAAACTTTCCCGACGAGTATCCACGTATACTTTTTCAGATATTAATGTTAAAGTTTCAAATTTTGCCTTTTTTTGACAGGTGACAGTTGGAGAAATAATTTTGACTGTCTTGAATAGAGTTTTTCAAGGACTTTCAAATGACATATTGCATGTCAAATTCCATGACATATTGCTTCTGTCATTTTTTGATAGTGATACTTTCGTTTGACAGATGCCCTACAAAAACTAATGGGTTCTTCCGACGGGTAACCCAAACGGATATACCAAATTTCAGCTCAATCGGATTAAACGTGTGGAATCTACGTGGAAGAATACACAGAGACAGACAAACAGACTTCCATCTGGAAATGGTCTTAATCATCTCAGGTGACCTCAAAATGGATATTTCCATCTTTATTTCGAAATTTTTTTTTAGCTGGTGCACAATACTTTCCCTTCTCGGAGGTGGGTCGGGAAAATAAAAAGGTTCCTTTTTCTGAAAAAGAAATGACACTTGTTTTATACATCTTCATTGTTAAAGAAATATAATTCAAAATTCTTCAAATTTTTTATTACAAATTTTGAAATTTGTTCACTGCAATTTTTGATCAAAATTCTGAAAATTTTTGAAACAATTTGTTACCCCCTCCTCTATTAATTAGACTATTTTTAAAAAGTGAGCAAAGTGCTCGGACAGGTCAATTTTTAAAACCATCATAGTATGCTTTGGCATAAAAGTTTCGATCCTTGCGTGATACTTTTCAGTTGATAATCGAACCTTCCAAGTTTTTTTAATGAGAAAGTATATCACAGAATTTAAAATGGAGTGTCACGTGATGGACCTTCTTATATAAAAAAATAATGAAAGAACGAGTGTAACATGAAGGAGGATTACGCATGGATCGAAACATGTATTCCATAACATAATATAATTATTTTAAAAATCGACTTGTCCAAGAGTTTTGTTAATTTTTTAAAAATAAACTAGTTAATAATGGGGACTGTTACAATTATATCAACGCACTGTATATAATTTTATTTGTATTCGACAAGCATTTTACGAGATTTTTTATTTAGTTATGGCAATACAAAAAAATATTTATTGAATAAAAAAAACTATTTTCTCTTAAAGTAGAACATTCAAGGATCCAAAGCGACAGTTCGATAGAAAGAGATCTTGAAGAATTAGCATATCTTTGATCTTGACAAATAATTTTAACCGTAATTTTTCATTCTATCATCATTAAAATTATCCTTTTATATTTAAATTGTCTTTGTGATGATCAATATACATTGTATATTCCACATGCCGGTATTAGTTAAGAATAACAGATTTTGTTTAATAAAATGTCGAAAACAAAGAAAACGGATAAGAATTTTTATTGTTATAACTAAAAGGTGGAAGAAAAATAAAAATATTTAAACTAGATAAAAATAAAATAATAAAAAGAAAAGTAATATTAAAAGATAAACCAGAGAAATAAAAAAGATAAAGGCAGGTGAGACAGACAGATAGAGTAAGAAAAAACTTAGACAGAGACACAAAACATAAGATCTAATTTAGTTGATCAGAAGATGAGACTGGAAATGCAATAAGACATGGAACTAGCAGAAAGAGCATAAATGAAGACCGTGGATAAATTTCACTGGACTATTATCCAGAAAATACAAGCTAATTCATATTTCTTTTAAAATTAATAAGTTTATATTAATGTCCATTAATGTACATATTAATATTTTATAATCTAAAAATAAATTTAAAATCAACAAAATATTATTTCGTCTTTTCCTCAAACTTTTTTCTGCCTGCTTGCAAAGTACAGTTAACAAAAATAAAATATACAAACGAATGTTGCTATGCAAGCTTACCTTTTTCTCATATTATTCCATTATTATAAGAGACAAAAAATATAGATATGCTTAATTATCAGCTATTTTGCTACCCAATACAGTATAAGACAGCACCTACTGAGAATAAATACTGAACGTTCCACCGACTACAGGAACCTCGACGGTTACCTAATAGTACAAGAACTCTAAGTAAAGGTCTTCGTTTAAGACTGGAAATCCTTTTAGTGATGAGTCATAACATACTAAGTACGATAACCACCACCTAGCAGGCATCAGCCCTACGTCATTAGCCCTTATATTTTTTAAAGTGTAAATAAATTTAAAAAAAACTTGTCTCTGTAAGGTTGAAATTTTAACATGATTTAGTTCATTCATTGTAAAGTAGAAAAAAATTGACAGGGGACTTGGTGTAACATGTAAAAGATATTTGTATGATTATACTAGGGTTCACGAGCTCTCTAGATATAGAGACAAAGTCGTATATTAAATAGTATACAGACCGTATGCCAGAAGATAAATGCACTTGAGTGGTTATAATATGGGGTATTGAAGACGTTCACCGCCGAAGATGTCAATACGTCACATGTCTCCTACCAATAAAACCATCCTCTCCATTAAAAATCAGAGCACACACTCTCTCTCGCATCCAGACAGTGAATTGAATCAGTCATGCATTTACTAGAGCAAAAAAGCTTCTTCATATAAAAAAAAATGGTGGTTTAACCACACCCAAAAAGTTTTCTGATGTGCCGCTTTATTATGTTGTAGTTCATGTTTCGTACTTAAAAAATGGAATAAATTGTTACCTTACAATTTCAAATACTATTTTTATTTCAACATTCATATTGGTTTAACTACCCAAGAAGTTTGGTCCTTCGAAATTCTAGTATTCTTCCAACAATACTCATATTCATAATTCATTCAGACAGAAAACATTAAAATTATTAAAATTGAATTTTTTTTTAAGAAAGATGTCCGGGAAGGATTGACTCGGGGCATAAATCCCATTCGTGTTTTTCGCTCATGGTCATCTAACATTACAGTCTTACGGACTTGGGAAAAAAGGAGAAATAATGGGAAGAGATAGATTTTTCTCTCAGCTGTAAAGGGCGAGATAAAGGGGAGAACGTGGTGGTAAAGGAGGAATCCTTGGGAAAAAAGTACGGGTACTGTAACGGAATCCATTCTTCCTTCCTCGCCGGAACAACCCACCCTTATAAAGGGAAAAGGAGTAGGGTTTACAGGTTTTTAAATTTTTTCCCTATTTCTTTCAATACGTGTTGGACATTTTTAGATGGAGGAAAAAACCCACCTCTCTTTATCTTTTTAACCCCGAAATCCGGGGATTAGGGTGATTGAGGATAGTGAGACCTTCCCAAGCTCCCTTTTCTTTCACTTTCCCGATTTTAATTCCTCAATTTTTCTGCTCCTTTCTTTCGACCCGAGGAGTTCTTCCACCACCCCCTACTTCTTTTTTTACACCCTACGTTTCTTGTGAAGGTGTAATTTTCCGTTTTTCCAGGTTTCTAATGCTCTTTCATTCGGTAGTCTATTAGTAACCGAACGAAGCACAAGCGGCGATTTTTCATGTCAACAAACGGTTAATGAGAAAATAAGAAAAATATTTCGATTCACTACCAGAATCATGAGTATTTTTTTTCACCTTTCCCCTCTTTTTTAGCCCTCTCACCGACTTTCCCTCTTTTCTTTGGAGAGGAGATTTTTTCACGTTTCTTTGTCTTTTTGACTCCGAAAACCGGGGTTTAGGGATATCGAGGATAGGGAGACCTTCCCAAGCTTTCTTTTCTTTTCCTTCCTTGGTTTTAATTCCCCCATTCTTTTGCTCCTTTCTATCGGGAGAAAGAGAGTCGACAGAGCAGAGGAGTTCTTCCACCACCTCCTACTTCTTTTTTACACCCTTCGTTTCTTGTGAAGGTGTAATTTTCCGTTTTTTCTCGATTCTAATACTCATTCGGTAGTCTATTAGTAATCGAACAAAAAATAAGCGGGATTTTTCACGTACAACGAACGGTTGACCAGAAAATAAGAATAGTAGATTCTGTAACAAGGTTAGAATGGAAAATTCGACACGAGTGGAAAATACCGAACGCGAGCGAAAGCGAGTGTGAGGAACCACGAATTTTTTCATTCTGATCGAGTAACAGACTATATTTTCGATTACAGAAAATCCATTCTTTACCTTGATAAAGAATGAAAATACATGCAAAATACATAAGAAGCAAGTGTTTTAGAATAAATATTCAGACTCTAGAGGGTGAATGTTTACATTCTATTATTAAAAATGATTTCAGAATTCATACATTCAGTAATGGTCGTGGAGAAAAGTATTTTCCATTCACTACCTGAATCACCAGTATTTTTTTCACCTTTCCCCTCTTTTTTTAGCCTCCCCTTACCGGCTTTCCCTCTTTTCTTTCGAGAGAAGATTTATCCAACCTCTATTTTTTCCAAATTTTCCCTCTTATCTTTCCAGGGAAGAACAGGGGGAAAAGAAAAAAAAGGAAAAGGAATGCGAGAGAAAGGTCGAGAACAATGAGAAAAATGGACCTTCCACCCTTCCATCCACTCTCTTTCACTCCTTTCTGTCTCTCACTTTTCTCGTTTTTTTATAAAATTTATTATAAAGTAACCTCGCTTGGAATGAAATATTTTGTTTTGACATATACAGGGTGTTTCATTTCAAATGACTTCCGTAACAAAGGGCAAGTTAAGCGAGATAAGCAATTAATATAGAAATAAAGGTGTTGCTGTGTATAAGAATGAGAGAGGAAAAGAAAAATAAAAATGGGACTATTATTTAAACAAAATAAGGTTTGGATCATGAAATAAACAAATTAACATAAATTAATAAAATAAATTTGAAAATACTGAAGTAACGTGACGTAATAGAATTTATTCTTACAGTAAGTAATTAATGTTAAGGTGAATGGACTGACGAAAGGAGAAGAAAATAGGAATGTAGGAACAACAAGGGAAATATTTAAATCAAGGGAGATATGTAAGAAGTAGAAGAACAGGATTTATAAGATGGTTTTATTGAAGAAGCAGACAAAGAAAATAATACAATAGATAGAACAACAAACTTAGAATAGAAGAAACAAGCCATATTCGTAATAATGAAAACGATTACAAAAATTGAAGATAAAGTAGAATTTGGAAATGAAATAAAACAAGAACTAAATCAAAATCATAATAAAATGATTCAGAAAATAAAAGAAATGGAAATGTATATCGACAATAAAATAGAAGAAACAAAAAAAAGCTGAGAATAGAATAGATTGAACGAATATTAGAAGTAGAGGAATGAAGAATTGGATAAATTACAAAAAAAAGGAAAACTATTTTAATGAAGTAAAAAAGGAAATTAAAAAAGATGGAGTAAATGTATATAAAATTAAAATAAATGCCTGAATTAAAAATTTAGCTAGTTTAATTCGATGAATAAAATAGATAAACGGTTTTTCTATGTATAACAATATATTATTCTTTTTGTGGTACCTCTGCCGGCATATAATCTAAATATTTATAAAAAGTACTAGCCACTACCAGTACAACTACCATTACAGATTGATATGGTGATAAATACTTAACAAGTTCATACGCCTCGCAACGATTTTGATGTGAAATCGAGTATCCGGTTTTGGTCTTCATAAATTCCATGGGTGTACAATCAGCTGTGGTCACTTTGTCTTATATATAGATTAACACTTTCCCTGTTGACATTTTTGATGATGTCACTTTCTTGTGATTATTTTTAACCATCATATTTTGCAATTATTAAACAAAATTTTTTATAATGTGTTTATTTCTTTCCAATTTAGTCATTATTATATTAAGAATTTAGATTGTATCCTTCAGTAATGTTTTTCCTTCAGTTTTCAGTTTGATCGCAAATTAATTGTACAGTTTTCCAAAAATATGTCGAGTTTTCTAATATTATTAATGAAAATAAGGTTTAAATATTGATATCTAAAAATATTGTCAGTATTTAACACTTTCTTCGTATCAAAAATCTGTTATTGTTGCATTTGATATGTCAAAAAAATCAACCAAGGACCGTCAGCCATGTTTAGTCAAATTTAAATTTTTTATTTTAGCGTATGGAGAATGACAGATGACGGATGACCCGATACGTAAACCATGTTTAGGACGCATAGTGAATGACAAGTGACAGATGTCAACCCATTGTGCGAATAACAGTTATTTGTACCTTTGTAATAGCCTTAGAAATTATATAGTATTTTGATAAATTTCATTAAATTTTTTCCAGAAATATAATCAATTAACATTCTTACTGAATTCTTATTGGAAAACATATTTCTTATATAATTTCTACAAGCCAGCCAAACATTTTTGGCCCTAACGGTACTTCATGTCTTAACGCATCTAAAAATAGTTATTCCCAGAATACATATAGTGACAAACTCAGTTAGCAACACAATTTTTATTATCTTTTTTCAATTATACCTTTATTTTAGTTTCATCCACCTAAGGCGAAAAATATTCATTGTAAAGTAAAATTACCAATAATGCGTTTCGACCTCTAAATGAGTTATAAAAATCATCAGACCTTAATGAACATTAATCGTCACTCTCTCTCCATTGAAGACTTTATTTTCAGGCAATTTTCACGACGATGGTAACTAAAAAAATTATTTTCAATTATAATTTTTATAATTCCAAAAACGATTTTCTGATGTTTTATGTAATTCGTTAAATTGCAGTAACGTTTATGTTGAAGTGGAACATGCAGTTAGGTAGAAAATAATATCTAAAATATGTGCCGGTAAAAATATAAAATATGTGCCGGTATTCAATGCTTTTTTTTTAGATTTCTATCTCCATTTTTTTCACCTCTTTTTCCATCATTCCATATTCTCCTTGATATTCTTTTTTTATTCTTTTTCTGTACTTCCGTTTCTAATAATCTGTATTATTTTTACTTCTGGGACACAAAAGACATACATTGGACAAACATAAATAAATAATTATAAGAAGTTTTAAGTATAATACAGAACTATAGATAAATATAGTGCCGGTAAATCATATAAGACCAGGCTATGAGCTAAAAAAAATTTTCGAGATAAAGATGGAAATATCCATTTTGAGGTCATCTGAGATGATTAAGACCATTTCCAGATAGAAGTCTGTCTGTCTGTGTGTCTGTGTGTATTCTTCCACGATAGAGGCGACACGCTTAATCGGTTTGAGCTGAAATTTGGTATATGGGTTTGGGTTATCGGTCCTAAGATCTTAGTTTTTATACGACATCTGTCAAACGGAAGTGCCACTATTAAAAAATGACAGATGCAATATCTCACGGAATTTGACATGCAATATGTCATTTGAAAGCCCTTGAAAAACTCTATTCAGAACAGTCAAAATTATTTCTCCAACTGTTACCTGTCAAAAACAAAAAAACCGGTTGTGTCGCCCCAAAACTTTCCCGACGAGTATCCACGAATACTTTTTCAGATATTTTTAACATTTTTTACAATTTCTTTTAACACTTTTTAAACTTTTTTTGCTTTTTTTAGAATTTTTATCATTTTTAGCTCATTTTGCTTTTCATGTATTTTTGTGCATTTCTTTGCATATGTTTGTATTTTTTTTATTTTTTGCATTTTTTTTTTACTTTTTGGGACTTTTTTGCATTTTTAGCATTTTTTAGCATTATTTTAATTTTTTCAGCGTTTTTTGACTATTTTTAAGATTTTTTGGCATCTTTTTGCATTTTGTTTTTTAATTTTTTGGCATTTTTTGCACTTTTAACATTATTTTACTTTTTTTGACTTTTTTTAGATTTTTTGACATTTTTTTTTTAATTTTTAGCATTTTTTAGCATTATTTTACTTTTTTCAGCATTTTTTGAACTTTTTTTTAGATTTTTTTTGGCATTTTTTAACATTCTTTACAATTTCCTTTATCACTTTCTTTTGACTTTTCAGTTTTTTAGAACTTTTAACATTTTTTAGCTCATATTTTGCTTTTCATGCATTACTGTGCATTTCTTTATATGTTTGTATTTTTTTTGCGTTTTTTCCATTTTTTTTGTCCGTTTTTTTTTGCATTTTTTACTGGGGATTTTTTTTGTATTTTTAGCGTTTTTAGCATTATTTTACTCTTTTTTAGCATTTTTAACTTTGTTTACTTTCCCGACCCACCTCCGAGAAGGGAAATTATTCGGAACGAGCTAAAAAAAATTTCTATTTGTTTGTCTGTCTGTCTGTCCGTCTGTGTGTATTCTTTCACGATAGAGGCCATACGTAGTAGATAAGCAAAGAGAGTTCTGGCCCACTTATTGATCTCAACAAGGCATTTGACTTTGTTGACTCTCCATCTCCGTTATTAGTAGGCAGATTTAAACAGGACAAACGGCATTGTATTATAAATGTAACGGACAATAAATAAGTAAATAAAAATCATGCGCAGAAGTAAAGACTAAAGGGCCTTAAGGTCAAACTTCGGTATTATTGGTCCAAATTTAACGCGGAAAAGGCGGTATATTTGAAATGTAACGCATTATATATATTTAAATAAAAATCAAAACTAGAATGAAAGACCAAAGGGCATTACTCTCTATCTCCGTTATTAGTAGGTAGATTTAAACAGGACAAACGGAATTGTATTAAAAATGTAACGTAGAATAAATAAGTAAAAAAAAACATGCGCAGAAGCAAAGACTAAAAGGCCCTTTAGTCTTTACTTCTGCGCATGATTTTTGTTTACTTATTTATTCTACGTTACATTTATAATACAATGCCGTTTGTCCTGTTTAAATCTGCCTACTAATAACGGAGATGGAGAGTCAACACAGTCAAATGCCTTGTTGAGATCAATAAGTGGGCCAGAACTCTCTTTGCTTATCTACTATACGTTAAATCCGATTGAGCTGAAATTTGGTATAGGGGTTTGGGTTACTCGTCGGAAGAACCCATTAGTTTTTGTACGATATCCGTCAAACGGAAGTGTCACTATCAAAAAATTACAGACGCAATATGTCACAGAATTGAACTTTCAATATGTCATTTGAAAGCCCTTAAAAAACTCTATTCATAGTAGTCAAAATTATTTCTCCAGCTGTTACCTGTTAAAAATAAAAAAATGTCAAAATTTGAAACTTTAACATTAAAAATCTAAAAAAGTATTCGTGGATACTCGTCGGGAAAGTTTTGAGGCGACACCACCAATTTTTTTTATTATTTGTCTCCAAGTTATTTAATTAGAAATAGGAAAGAAAGTATAAATTATTTATCTCAAATCAATTTTATCAAAAACTGAAGTACATGTTTGTTTATTTATCAAAGGAAATATACATACCAATTTTTAAGCGCATATTTTTTGTGTGATTTTCTTGGACCTCTCCCCTTCATTTTAAAAAACACATTTCTTTAGTAGAATCTACGTATCAATTTTCAAGCGTCCATCACCCGTTATAGTTTTCGAAAAATTTAATATTCAATACAATATTCATTACAGAGTTTAAAAAATAGGGAAGGAAACTGATATAAGAAGGAAACTTATATTTATTCCAACATCAACGCGGACGAAGTCGCGGGCAAAAGCTAGTTTTAAAATAAAACAAATAAGCCGCCGTTACCTGAAAAATAATACATTTAGAAAAAAGTACCACAACAGTAAAATTATTTGGAAAGCGTTTAAATAAATTTTATTAATACAAAATAAGCATAAGAGTAACGACTTATTTTTTAAGATAATCTGTATGTTTATGACTTAAGATGTATGTGTACCAAATTTAAAAATAATCGGTCCGGGATTCAACCGCCATAAGAAAAGTGCGTGGTCCTTTAAAAATGTTCAAAAATAAAACCAAGAAGACTTTAATTTATCATACTTATGAACCTTTTAAAATAATTTTTATGCACGTCCATGAAAAGCACTAATACGTTTCCTCATCTCACTTGAGTGACAGACGAGCCTCTTGATCTAAGCGCAAGCATATCATTTGAAAGTTAGAAATGAAAAAAAAAAGTCATAGAGAAAGAGTAACAAATCTGTAACAAAAATCTTAAAAGAACAGACGTCTCAAAAGTCATTTGACGTTCCACCGTATAATCGAGATTTTATCTCCGCATGTTAGTAATGAATTGATATATTTATTCATAATAGCTGTTGTACGCTCGATGTAGATCCAGAGATTGCAAAACTAAATGCGGTGGTCCCTCTTAGACGTTAAGCACTAAATAATTTTATTAGTTTGTTATAGTTTACAGGAGTGGTCTGAATAAAAGATAAAGATTTGAGGTCATCGAAGAATGCATAACATTTTAATAACCGTGTCTATGTCTATTAGAATGATGAGGGAAAATATTTTTGCAAAAGGAGTCTTAACGAAAGAAAATAATAATGGACTTTTTCATTTACGAAAAATAAATTCTAAAACGTATATAAGATGATTGTATTTTACACGAAACGTCCATTTTACTTAGATTTATTTCTACAATAGATTTTTCATTTCGAAAAAATATCGAGTTTTAAAATGTTTCCATGACGTCATGTTCATCGGAAACACCCCCTCCATTATTTATGTTCTGAAACACGCATTACTGTTCTTCCCGAAAATATAGCTCAATGCTTGATATACACATTTGACATATAATTGAACTCTATCATTTGATCGACTAATTCAAAAAAATTTACATTTTATCTATTGTTTTCTTTATTTAAAATATTTAAAGTTTTCGAACGGGCCTTCCTGTTGACGATAATCAAGCATTGGCAACACTGCAAATCCTAAAGGCAGTCTCTAACGTTCCTTAAACAAAATTATGACGTAATGTACTGAAAAAGCATTTTTTAGATATTTTCACAGTTATTAAAATTGTAAAATAATTTCTGGGAATCGCTTGACAAGTACTGAAGTTTGGTTTTTCTTGTATTTTGGGTTTAATTCCTTTATATCGGGTAATTGCGAATCGCACTGAACAGTAATTTCCATATCTGATATTTGCTAGAAAACGAGATGAAGAGAGAAAAACGATTGATAATATTCTAATCCGTGATGCAAATGAACGAATCTATTAAGTATTAAATGACAAATCTTATACGTCATAATTCAGACATATCGGTAAATTGAGGTTATATGGTGCGCACCTAACGCAACGATGCCAAATTTAATTTTATTGAACGTCACCCTCTTTTTTCCTGATTATGGAAAAATTAGCTATCAGAAAATTCCAAAAAAATTCGTGAGTAAGTGATATTAGCACTTATAAAAAAGTCCATTGTTTTTATTTTTGAAAGAAGTTAATATTACTTTTTGTCAATGTGACAACATCGTATAACATTCAACCTACTAAGTGTTATCAACGAAACTAAAGAAACAAAATAAAAGAGTCGTAGAAGGAATTCATTTGGATAAGAGGTTATCCCGCGATCTCTAACTACCTTGTTAAGAAATGCAAACAATACCAATACAATGGTTTAATGTGAACCATATATTCCTTGTAGGTAATTATCGAAAAAAATGGAGAGCAGGCAATTGAATAGTGTATGCGGCGATTATGCGAATGTGCGATGGACTGGATTGGAATGTTCGCCCACATGCTTGAGTGTCGAGATTTATGGCCGCTAATTGTATAATAGCGGACTCATTTTCCAACAGAATTATCAGCTGCACGAAATACCACGCATATACATAGACGCATAGTCAACAGACTTTTGCGAAAATTTCTCTAATTGATCAATAGAATAGATAGAAATTGTGTGTAGAATCTCATTTACAACATGAAATTGCCGGACGAGAACTCATGAATGTCGTTTAACAGCCATAGACGTTATGCAAAAACGTTTTCAGTATCTCGATTTATAATATAAAATTAAATTGAAACGTTCAAGTAAGCTCATTGATATTTTTAATAACAGGGACGGCCCAAGGCGAAAATTGCAAGTGTGCAAGACTCACATTTTATGAGCCTGGAGGTAATTTTTGAAATTTAAGGTCTAAAAACACAGTTTTGGAGCACTTTTGCGCCTTTTAGAATACTAAACTTATGTCTCTCAATTTGATTTATTATTGATTAACATGATAGGTTCAATACTCTTTCTTGTACCTTAAACCACTATTATGTAAAATAAACTAATGGAAGCTTCTGGGTCACGTTACAATGATTTTTACACTGATATTGCAAGTACTCTCAGAATAAGTAATGCGGGAATCACCGTCCACCGGACCTAAGAAAAATTTCCATATCTCATGGGTAAAAGAAAATAAAACAACAGAACATAGTGAACCAATAATTACAGAGTTTAATAATAGGGCATACACAACAAAAGTTTATTAACTATTAAGATAAGAGTAGATAACACAGCCCCACAAAAAAAAGTTCATACACAAGAGAGTGACATATGTATTCCCATGTATTTTTCGACGCTGAATCCGATTCCGAGCTCAGAATTGGGCCTACACATCTGGAATTGGGCCTACACGTCTGGAATATGACCCAGGGGCCGAAAATGGCCTGAAATTATGGCCAACTGAAATTCCGGGTTTGGGTCCGGGAAAATGACCCCTTGGGGCGGGAAAATCCTGTTTTGGACGTCCCGGTCGCGACTTTGGTATTTTCATGGACTTTCCAATTCTGGAGCTGAGATTGGGTGTGAAAAGTGTTTGGTCAGCTGAAATTCCCAGTTTGGGTCCGGGAAAATGGCCCATTGGGACCGGAAAATCATATTTCGGACGTATCAGTCGCAAAAGTGTGATTTTCATGTATTTTTCAATCCTGGTCCTTAGAGTATGCTCAAAAAGTTTTTGGACAGCTGAAATTCCCAGTTTGGGTCCGGGAAAATAGCCCATTAGAGCCGGAAAATCATATTTCGGACATACGAGTCGCAATAGTGGTATTTTCGTGTGTTTTTCAATTCTGGATCTGAGACTGTGCAGATATATACATGCAGATATAGGCAGATGAATCAAAACCTGTCAAGCACATTCTAAGCTACAGGAATTAGTACATAAAAATCTCACTGTTGCAATTGGTACGTCCGAAATATGATTTTCCGGCCCCAATGGGCCTTTTTCCCGGACAAAAACTGGGAACTTCAGCTGACCAAACACTTTTCACACCCAGTCTCAGCTCCAGAATTGGAAAGTCCATGAAAATACCACAGTCGCGACCGGAACATCCAAAACAGGATTTTCCCGCCCCAAGGGGTCATTTTACCGGACCCAAACCCGGAATTTCAGTTGGCCATAAACATTTCGAGCACAAATCCGACTTTGGCTCCAAAATTCAGCGTCGACTTCGCCTTATCACGGGAACCGCATTTCAGGCTATTTTCGGCCCCTGAGGCCAATTCCAGACGTGTAGGCCCAATTCTGAGCTCTGAATCGGATTCAGTGTCGAAAAATACATGGGAATACATATGTCACTCTCTTGTGTATGAACTTTTTTTTGTGGGGCTGTGTAAGCTATGACAGTTCTGGCGTTCTCCTTATGGAAATTAACATGGGAAATCGCCAAGGTCCATTCTGGTAATTTTTTGGCTCATTCAAGGTCACTCGTGACGTCATCAGACCTCACTGCGAAATCATTTGTGAAATAAAAAATGATCTCCTTTTGATCAGCTTCTGATCAAGCCTCAAACAGGTCTGAAACAGCTTTCGAACAGGTCTCGAACAGCTTTAAACAGCCCTTGAACAGGTTTAAACAGCTCTCGAACAGCTTTTGATCAGAAGTTAACAGAACAGCTTTATTCTCCACTTCCAATGCCTTATTAGTCCTTCCCGCATAATCATCATCACTACTTGATAATGTTACTTCTGATCAAAAGCTGTTTAAGAGCTGTTTAAAGCTGTTCAAGAGCTGTTTAAAGCTGTTCGAGAACGGTTCAGAAGCTGTTTCAGACATGTTTGAGACCTGATCAAAAGCGGATCAAAAGGAAATCAATATTTATTTCACAAATGATTTCGCCAAGGCCAAATGTCACGTGGCTAATATTGCACAATAATGTGCGCAGTGAGGTCTGATGACGTCACGAGTGACCTTAAATGAGCCAAAAAATTACCAGAATGGACCTTGGCGATTTCCCATGTTAATTTCCATAAGAACTGCGCCAGAACTGTCATAGCTTATCTACTAATAGGTACATAGTTTCGTTTATTATACATTCATGCAAGGAATTTTCTTGCTTTCATTTCGGAGAATAAATTAACTATGTCCAAATTATTAATTGACTGAGACAGTTCATTTTCAATTGATAAAATTGAAAGGCTGTTAAGTTTTTATTGAGACAGTGTTGAGCTGAAGTAAGTTTTTATCAACTTCAGAACTCATTGGGGTAAATCTTCGGTTTTACCTTCAATAGTTTTGCGACAAAGTTACTTTTAGTTTAAATATTTCTGCCCAACATATAAATCAATTTCTAAAAATTTGCCAATTTTGTGCCCCTCCAAAAGGCTCCAGTGTGTGGCTGCATACGTCGCACACCCCTCAGGCCGGCCCTGGTTTTAAAGTTTGATGATCTAAAAAGACAAATGGCTACTGAGATTATTTTAACAACATCAGAAATCGCCTATTCTATACAATGGAGAAAGAAAAATTATAATTAAATATAGATCGTAAATGAAACTCGAAATCATGTAATAAATTTAATTGTACAAAATGGAGGCAACTAGTTTCGGCTAAAAAGCCATCTTCATGCAAAAATTACAAATATTTTAAGATTAAACTATAATGCTTAAATTAAGGGTGGTAAATGAGAAAAATTGGGGTACATGAAAAGGTAAGTCATGATTAAAATATAGGCTGACTAATAATTAAATTAAATTAAATATTGAAAATATGTAACATCTAAAAATATGCCACTGGGGACGGTTAGAACTGTAAGGATCTAATATCAGGACCTTCTAGGTGGTGAAAATTCCAAATGGAAACTCTACATGAGTTGATATACAACCTTCGTTCGTAGTGACGTGTACAGGATGAGAAAAATTCCATCTGTCAACGTAAGAGAAAAAACATGCGAGAAACGATATAACGTTTAACTGGCACTTGTGACATATCAAATGAAAGGTATTGACGTATACAGGATGAGAAAAATATTTACATTATATCGTTTCTGCGCATGGTTTTTCTTTTACGTTGACAGATGGAATTTTTTTAATATTTTTCTCATCCTCTACACGTCAATAACTTTAATTTGATATGTCACAAGTGCCATTTTAACAGTATTGAGGGAAGCTACGGGTGCAACGGTGGTGAACGGGGGAGTTAGACATGTTTAACTAGGAAATTATTCTTCAACGTCACATTTCAAATATAGCGCCGTTTGCAGCGTTTAAATCTAACTACTATAATAACAGACATATCCCTCTTCATACTTTCCTCCGTCCCCGCGACACCCGCAGAGGTCCATTGTTCCAGAACGAATGTTGTATATCTACTTACATGGGGGCCCCATGGTGTCAGGAACATAGATGAACTGCAACACAGAACAGAAACTCTAACTGCACTTGGAGTAAATGGAATTGAAAAAATTAGTCCTAACATGGACTCAGTTCTCTAGAAACCTTCTTGATTATTTTAATATTTTGATTGCTTTAAAAAAGTGCTTATTTTTAATCGAAGTGCTTATTTTTAATCGAACAATATCATGGTAGATAGATTTATTAGTTTAGATTGACACCTTGAACCTATATTATTTAATATTTAATATTTTTCCGATTACGGTCCTGTTTGATTAAATTTTTCCCTTTGTTCGCAGTGGTTTCGAAATTGGTGGCCCTTTGGTGTGCTTTGCCGCTGAACTGAATTTGGGTAAGTTATTTTTGTTTAATATTAGAATAAATCCTCGCATTATAGATATTGCGATCCAAAATTGAATCGGGTCCGATTTTAATCAAAATTTTAAATCAATTGATACAATAAAAGTTACCTTACATAGAAAAAAGAAAAAAATAATAGGAAAAGGTCAAAAACTAAGTTTAATTCCACGTTAAAAATTCATAGACATTTTACCTAGACAATATCAAGTTTTTCATTAAGTCATAATTTAACGCTATTTTTACTGAACTTTATAGTTTTGCGAATTTGTAATATTTTAAAACGCACGGTATTAAGTTTCTTTCAGAATTAAAATTATGGTGACTAGATTTCAAAGTTCGAAATTCGGGACATAATTTTTTACAAATAAGAAACAAAAAAAAATAAATAAAAAATCCTAAAAATAAGAAAAAAAAATTAAAAACAAAACAAAAAAATTTTGGAAAAAATTGAGAGAGAAATTAGAAAATATTGGGAAAAAAATGAAAAATAAAATTGTAAAAACGGAAAAAGTGATGAAATCAAAAACTGAAAAAAAAAAACGCTAAAAAACCGTAAAATCGCAAAAAATAACGAAAAAAAAAAATAAAAAAATGCAAGAAATTAAAAAATATTACAAAGCAATCACAAAAAACCGCAACCAACAAAATCACAAACTAGAGAAAAAAATGAGAAAAGATTAAAATATAAAAATAAAACCAGAAAAAAAAATAAAAGATCATAAAAATCAATAACAAAAAAAACGAGTAAAAATTAAAAGAAACAAAAAAATATGAAAAAAATCAGAAAAATTTGGAATAAATTATAAAAGAAACAAAAAAAATTGACCAAAAGAAAAAAATTGAGAGAGAAATTAAGAAAATATTGGAAAAAAATGGAAAAAAAAATAAAAAAACGCAAGAAATTTAAAATTATCAGAAAAAATCGTAAAACAATCGCAAAATTAACCGCAACAAAATCAGAAAAAAAAACAACAAAAAACTCTTAAATTATCACAAAAAAATCAATGAAATAAAAAAAAATTAGAAAAATTTCGTAACCAAAAAAAGAATAGAAAAACAGAACAATGAGAAAAAAATTAAAAAAGATTAAAATTGAAAAAAATAAATATAAAAACAGAAAAAAAAGATCATAAAAACGAACAATAAAAAATTTAAAGAATCGAAAAAATCTGAAAAAAATCAGAAAAATTCGGAAATTATAACAAAAAAAAAGAACCTTGAAAAAAAGAGAGAAATATTGAGAAAAAATGAAAAATAAAATTGTAAAATATAAAAAATCGCAAAAAATCGAAAAATACTGCAAAAAAATCACAAAAAAATTATAAAAAATAAAAGGAATAAGAAAAAAATAGAATAAAAACAGAACAATGAGAAAAAATGAGGAAAAATCGAAAAAAGGCAGAAAAAAAATCAAAAAATAAGAAAAAAAAGCGAAAAACATCCTGAAAAACCAAAGAACAAAACACATAATAACCCTTTAAATAATAAAATATTGTAGTTCATTAAAATAGTTGTAATTTAAACAATAAAAAGGTTAAGACGTGATGTTATTATCTCATGTGGTAACGTGATATCGCAAGGTAACAACCGACAGTTCAAGTTCGACGTTGTGTCAGTTCAAGTCAATGTTTATTGGTGGATTGCATAAATAGGTTGTTGTCTCTTTGAGACGGGCTCATTACAATTAGGTTGAGTTGCCGCTAGTGTTACAGGGAGAATTCAAAAATATGTTAATTATATTATAGTAAAACATTAACCTATGAGTAAATAATTAGTTACTACCGGTTTCAAAAATAGCATTCCGACGTGAAATTTAACGTAAAATTTAAATTTCAAATTAAATCTTATTTAAAATAAAAGGCTATTAGTAACAAGTAACAAAAAAAAGTAAATTAAATAAAAATAAAAATGTTAAAGATAAGACGTAATGTTATTATATTAAATAATAATTCTGAAATATGTTGATAAAAATCAACATCCGGTTGTATTAAATTTTATCGACAATTTAATTTTATAATCCATTAAGATGATTCGAGATTTTTAATGTTCGTTCTTGCAACAACATTAAACTATTACCTATTAACTCTTTTTGATTTGAATAGCCATGCTACCATCTCGGTTAAGCCAATTACATGCTAATTTAATTGACTGTCTTTAAAGCAATGAATCTTTAATTAATTAAAAGCCCGTTTATCCGGTGAATTATCACGGGAAAACATAAAATTCTAAGTGCGAGCGTTTCTTCGCTTCTTATTCTTTTCCTTTATCTTATAAAATGTTTGTATGTTACCTTTGGTATTTTTTTAGTAGATTTGTTAAAGGAAATAAAGGCAAGTAAGTGATAAAACAAAAATGTGGAAATCGTGACTCGGAAACCGTTTATTTTATCTATAAATTATTTCACAGTTAATCCTAAAACATTATTAGTATTTTGGACAATACGAATTTAGATTACAGAAATATCAATTATTTATAATAAATAGATATAAATAATTTTATCTAATAAGTAATATGTAAAGACTTACTTTTATGGCGTTTTTTATTTATATCTGAAAAAGAAAATATAATTAAATTTCTAAAATTTTAGTTCTAGCGCAGTTCTTACAAGAAAAAAAGTAGTGTATGATCTGCTTTAGTTAAATTCCCAACACTAAAACCTTTAACAATAATATTTTGTTAGGTAAATCATTAATAATTCTTCTTTTGGAAGTGGAAATTGTTATTGTTTTTTTTTTAATATAATTTTTTATGTAAAAAAGTAGTGTATGATCTGCTTTAGTTAAATTCCCAACACTAAAACCTTTAACAATAATATTTTGTTAGGTAAATCATTAATAATTCTTCTTTTGGAAGTGGAAATTGTTATTGTTTTTTTTTAATATAATTTTTTATGTAAAAAGTAGTGTATAATCTGCTTTAGTTAAAATCTAAAACAGTTCGTACACTAACCTAAAGTTTTAAATTAATATTTTTGCAAAAAATCATACGATTTCTTTTATTTTTCGTACTTAGCCACTTTCAGTAAACCAAAAATCTAATTTAACAACAAAATTTAAAAAAATGATAATCTAGTTGAAATTATCGTTGTTTTTTTTTACAGACTATTTTAAAAGTAGTCTATGATATGCTTTAGTTAAAATCAATAGCAGTTTGTACACTACAAATTCATTATTTTTTATTTGCAAACTTCTCAAAAAAAATCTATAGCAATCAAAATAATGAGCAAACTTAATTTTATCCCCCCTTTAAAAACTAGAAAGAAAGTAAATAAATAGAATTAATTAATTTGCATAAATACCATTTGGAATTAAAATTTCCTTTTTGTAAAGTGTGCCTAAAAATAGATTAATTAAAAACGTAGTGTACGATCCACTTTAGTTACATCTAAAGCAGTCCATAAACTACAATCTATTAAATTATCGCTTTTTGTTTATTTTTGTCTTTAATACGATTTTGGTCTTATGCCAAGGTTTAATACTGCTGTAATAATAATAATAATTGCTTGAATGCAATTATCGCTAGATAAAACTTGTTATTTTTTTATATATATTTTTAAATACACATAAAAATGTCGAGGTGATGTCATTTTTAAAAGTAGTCTATGATCTGCTTTAGTTCAAATTTAAAGCAGTCCATAAACTACAATTTATAAAATTATTTAGTACAATTTTGGTCATTTTTTAATTATCGTTAGATAAAACTAATAAGATTATAAAATATTGATGAATTTCTTTAAAATTGTAATTTTTTGAACAGCAGATGTCAATTTTAAAATTATCGGTTTTTTTGTTTATTTTTGTTTTTAATACGATTTTGACTATCCTTCAATGTTTAATACTGCTATAACAATAATAATTACAATAAATTACATATCTTTTTAAATACACTTTTTTTACGTAGAAAATGTTCAGCCGACCTTATCTTTAAAAGTATTGTATGATCTGCTTTAGTTATAATTTAAAGCAGTCCACAAACTACAATCTATAAAATAAAAAAAAAATTATCCATTCTCAAATGTGATAAAATTATTCGAAGAATAATATAAGGTCATACCACATAAAATTTAGTAATCAATACATTAAGCGAGTAATAATGGCCATTATCAGGTCTATAAATACAAATTATAAATATTAGAACACGTAATTTTACTTTGTGATTTTGTATGTATATAACAATTTCTGTAAAATTCTTATTTTTTTCATACCTTTTTAAATATACTTCTTTTATGTAGAAAACGTCCAGCAGATGTTAATTTTAAAAGTTGTGTATGAACTGCTTTAGTTAAAATTCAATGCAGTCCATAGACTAAAATCGATGAAATTATTGGTTTTTTGTTTATTTTTGTTTTGAATATGATTTTGACTATCCCTCAAGGTTTCATACTGCAATAACATTTATAATTGGTTGAATTAAATTATCGCCGGAAAAAATACGTAAAATTATAAAATATTAACTAATTTCTTTAAAATTCTCATTTTTTAAATACACTTTTTTACGTGGAAAATGTCCATCAGATATTATTTTTAAAAGTCGTGTATGATTTGCTTTAGTTAAAATTTAAAGCGGCCCTAAACTACAATCTATAAAATTATTATTTATTTTTGTTTTTAATACGATTTTGGAAATGTTCAAGGTTTAATACTGCTGTAATAATAATAATAATAATAATAATAATTTTTTTAACATCTTTGTAAATACACTTTTTTACGTAGAAAATGTCTAGCAGATGTTATTTTTATAAGTCGTGTATGATCTGCTTTAGTTAAAATTTAATGCAGTTCATAAACTAAAATCTATAAAATTATCGGTTTTTTGTTTATTTTTGTTTTTAATACGATTTTGAATATCCCTCAAGGTTTGATATTGGTATAACAATTATAATTTTTACATATTTTTTTGAATACACTTTTTCTCACGTAGAAAATGTCCAGCCGATCTTATCTTTAAAAGTATTGTATGATCTGCTTTAGTTATAATTTAAAGCAGTCCATAAACTACAATCTATAAAATTATCGGTGTTTTGTTTATTTTTGTTTTTAATGCGATTTTGGTCATCGTCACGGTTTAATATGGCTTTAATAATAATAATGAGTGTCTGAATGCAAGAACCACTAGATAAAACGAGTAAAATTATAAAATATTGATGAATTTATTTAAAAATTGTATTTTTTAACATCTTTTCAAATACCATTTTTTACTCAGAAACTGTGCAGCAGATGTTATTTGTAAAATCGTGTATGATCTGCTTTAGTTCAAATATATAAAATTATTGGTAAAATTGAAAAATATTGACGGATTTTTTTGCATATTTTTTTTTTAAATAAACTTTTATACGTAAAAAATATTTAATTAAAATTTAAAGCATTCCATAAACTACAATTTACATAATTAATGGTTTTTTGTTTATTTTTGTTTTTAATGTGATTTTGGCCATCTGTCCATGTCTAATATGCTGTAATTATATAATAATAATTTATTTGATAAATTTCATTGAAATTGTCATTTTTTCAACTTTTAAATACATTTTTTTACGTAGAAAATGTCCAGCCGATCTTATTTTTAAAAGTATTGTATGATCTGTTTTAGTTATAATTTAAAGTAGTCCATAAACTACAATCTATAAAATTATTGGTTTTATATTTATTTTTGTTTTTAATACGATTTTGACTATCCCTCAAGGTTTAATACTGCTATAACAATTGTAATTGATTGAAAGCAGTTATTATTCTCATTTTTTTATATATTTTTTTGAATACAATTTTTCTTAAGTAGAAAATGTCCAGCCGATCTTATCTTTAAAAGTATTGTATGATCTGCTTTAGTTATAATTTAAAGCAGTCCATAAACTACAATCTATAAAATTATCGGTGTTTTGTTTATTTTTGTTTTTAATGCGATTTTGGTCATCGTCAAGGTTTAATATGGCTTTAATAATAATAATGAGTGTCTGAATGCAAGAACTACTAGATAAAACGGGTAAAAATATAAAATATTGATGATTTTTTTTAAAAATTGTATTTTTTAACATCTTTTCAAATGCCCTTTTTTACTCAGAAACTGTCCAGCAGATGTTATTTGTAAAAGTTGTGTATGATCTGCTTTAGTTCAAATTTAAAGCAGTTCATAAACTACAATATTTAAAATTATTGGTTTTTGTTGATTGTTAAATGCGTAAAATTGAAAAATATTGACGAATTTTTTTTACATATTTTTTTTTTAAATAAACTTTTTTACGTAGAAAATGTTTAATTAAAATTTAAAGCATTCCATAAACTACAATTTACATAATTAATGGTTTTTTGTTTATTTTTGTTTTTAATGCGATTTTGGTCATCTGTCCATGTTTAATACTGCTGTAATTATATAATAATAATTTATTGGATTCAATTATCTCTAGATAAAATGTCTAAAATTTGATAAATTTCATTGAAATTGTCATTTTTTCAACATTTTAAATACATTTTTTTACGTAGAAAATGTCCAGCTGATCTTATTTTTAAAAGTATTGTATGATCTGCTTTAGTTATAATTTAAAGTAGTCCATAAACTACAATCTATAAAATTATTGGTTTTATATTTATTTTTGTTTTTAATACGATTTTGACTATCCCTCAAGGTTTAATACTGCTATAACAATTGTAATTGATTGAAAGCAGTTATTATTCTCATATTTTTTACATATTTTTTTAATTATACTTTTTTACGTAGAAAATGTCCGGCCGATCTTATTTTTAAAAAGTATTGTATGATCTCCTTAAAGCAGTCCATAAACTACTATCTATGAAACTATTGGTTTTTTGTTTATTTTTGTTGTAATAATAATAATAATAATAATTGCCTGAATGCAGGAATCACTAGATACAACGAGTAAAATTATAAAATATTGATGAATTTCTTTGAAATTGTAATTTTTTTAATATATCTTTTTAAATACACTTTTTTTTTTTAATTAGAAAATGTCCATCTCATGTAATTATAAAAAAAGTGTATGATCAGCTTTAGATAAAATTTAAAGCAGTCCATACACCATAACCTTTAAAAGTAATATATTTTTATAGAAAATCCTAAATATTTTTTTACTTCTAATAAATAATCAAAAAAATATATTCTAGTTATCTTGAAGTTATAAAAAAACCTATTTTGCATCTCATTCTTTCTCTTTTCCAAAAAGCCACCCTATAAAGAATAGTAAATATTTTAACAACAAATTCTGCTACTAAAAATAATAATTTAGTTAGTAATATATATTTGCTTATATGTAATTTACTAATAAGATACAGGGTGTTAAAGTTAAAAATTAAAAAGTAATTTTTGCCTATAACTTAAAATTACTGAATACAAATTTAGTAGACTTTGAATATAATTTTACTGATTAAGAAGCCACATAATTATGAAAAAAGCAATTTGCTATTATTGCCAGGGGCGTACGGAAGGTGACAGGAGTAGCATCTTCTCTTGAAAATTCTAAATATTATTTTTGTTTCCATCTGAAAAATCATAAATTATAAGAAAATTTTCATTTCTCTGTATTAAATATTTTCCTATAGGTGATATAACTATTTCCCCATAAGTGATATTAATTAATTATTATAAGACTGATATATCCAATCATCTAGTTTTTAATTACTTCAGCCTCTGCATCCCGATGAAATTCTCACGCAAATAATTTTACCGCGTTGAAAATTAATAATAATGTAAAATAAAAGCAATGTATTTAATCTCAAAAATAAATTATAAACAAGCTTCAAATAGTGTTGATTTCATGTTTAAAAGCAATAAAGAGTCGCGTGTGTGTTTGAGACTTAAAAGAATATCGTCGAACGCATTCGAGAACACTGAACAAACACAAGAACCAGCGACTGTGGGCAGTACAATCATTACTTTAATTTCAGTACTTTACATTTGTATGGCTTATTACACCGTAATCTATTCTTAGTCTGCTGAGGATGCTATAACAGAGCGTGATTTGGTTAATGAATGTCATTGTCACGATATTTTTTGTCTCTATTGGGTATTAGAGGTATTTAGACATTGTTTTTATTCGTCAAATTAGAATAATTGTGCTAAAGTGAATTTCAAAATGGACCACACTGAAAAATCCTTTAAATTAGTTAATTTCAGTATGAAAATTTAAGTTGCTGTCAAAAATAAATACTAGATTTTGACATAATTAAATTTAAAATGTGAAATAAACCAAACTAGCTTATTAATTTTATTAAATCATTCTAAACTGATAATTTAGTTATCAAATGCTCAAAATGTTAAAAAACTATAATTAAGAAAAATATTAAAATATAAAATTATTTTTAATTTAAAATAATTTTAATCATTGAAGAGATAATTAAACACCGTTTTGAATGAGCTACAATAAGTGCCAACTAGGATGAGATAAAGCCGCGCATTATGGACGGAGTAGGATGAATTCTCTCTTCGTAGTTGGCGCTGTCTGTATCAGTCGACCCCTGTTGGTATTTAAAATTTTCAAGGGCGTATAAATATTATATTTTGCCTTCCATTTGAAACGATACTTAAATTTGTTGATAATAAATAATGTAATTTAAGCTCAAATCTTTTTATTATGGGTTCGTTCCACGAATAGAATTTGAAATATATCAGAAGTAGAATATTAAAAAAAGAAATGTTTCAGACGCCAGTCAAATTGATTTTTTTGATGTAATTAGAAATGTTATATTTGTTTATTTCACGATAAAAAAGTTCAAGAGATTTTTTCCTTTTCTTAAAAAAAACGTAGCTTTTCTTAAGGTTCCTCTTATCTTCCTTCTCCAAAGGAAACTGGATAGCTTGGTCCAAAAATGTAGTCCAGGAAAAAAAAATGTCAAAGAAACAGAAGCTTGATCCAAAAGAAAGTAGACCAAAAAAAACTGTAATCCAAGAAAAAACTTGGTCCAAAGGAAAAACGAAGTCCAAAGAAAAAATTGGAGTCCAGAGGAAAAACGAAGTCAAAAGGAAAAACTGAAGTCCAGAGGAAAAACCCTAAAAGTTCACATAAAGTAAATATAAGACAAAAATTTTATAAATTACCAGATTTCGTGGTCTTTGTTTTTGAAAAGGAATATAAAACAATGATAATAGTAAAATGAAATACATGAATTTTAGATCAAAATATGAAATACAAAAATAATTAAAATGAATTAAATTTTAAGACAATCTGTAAAAACAAAATACATAGATTATCTTTTTGTATCCGAGACACGGACATCAGATAATTTATAATATTATAAATGATAAGATATGAACTTTTAAGTAAATAAAAAAATATACCAGCATAAAAATTAATTAAAAATAACAGTAAAAAGATAAAACGTCGAAATAATTAATAATGATGTCAAAGAATTTTAGTGCAAATATAATAAAAATTTACCCTATAAAATGAGGGGGAGAAAAAAAGAAATCTTCGATAAGCGACACAACGATATAAAGTCAATTATTTTGACTAAGTAGGCAAAGAGAAGAAGGTTATTAACATGGGAAAGACATTTTATAGGAATACCAAGAAAAGAGAGGGACAAGACGCGAGGAAATAAGAAGGGGATATCAAGCGAGTATAAAATTAAAATATATTGATATCTTTTATGGTTCATGAGATAATGAGTGTTTAGAAGTCTTCACGTGCCTATTCATGCGCAGGCGCTTCTGACTTGTTTTTTCTATTGTTTACTGTTTTTTATTGTTTTTTCCAATATTTGCTTATTTTTCTATTTTTCTCTACTTTTTCCTCTATTTCCTGTTTTTTTACTGTTTTTTAAAGTTTTTATACTATTTTTTCAAGTTTTTATACTATTTTTTCAAGTTTTTTTTTGTTTTTTCCCATTTTTCCTATTTTAGGCTATATTTTCCTATTTTTGTCCATTTTGTCCTGTTTTTACCTGTTTTCCCGTATTTTTTCCTGTATTTCCGCTATCATTTCCTGTTTTTTTCTTTTTCCCCATTTTTAATATTTTTACCCATATTTCCATATTTTTTGTTTTTTTTTCTGATTTTTTTCGATTAATTTCAATCTTTCCTCATCTTTTTCTCATTCTGTTGTTTTTCTATTTCTTTCTTTTCTTTTCTGAATTTTTTCTTATTTCTCTGATTTTTTCGATTTATTTCAATTGCTTCGAATTTTTTAATTTTTTTAAATGTATACAGTTTTTTCCGGTTTTTTGCGATTTTTTACCATTTTTTGAGTTTATTTTTGCGATTTTCTTTTGCAGTTTTTTTTCTATTTTTTGCATATATTTGTATTTGCTTTTTTGTGATTATTTTCCGATTTTTTATGATTTTTTGTGATTTTTTTTTGGATTTTGTTTAAGATTTTTGTTGAAGAAAATGCGTTTTTGCTGTCATTTTCAATTTTTTGTATGGAAAATGCATTCTTGGTTTGTTCCCAATTCATGTGGAAATAATGCATATCTGCTGTTTTTTCTAGTTTTTCGTGTAGAAAAATGCATTGTTGCTTGTTTCTTTTTAAATGTGTGTGAGATAAAATGCACTTTGCATTTTTTCAAATTTGAATAAGGAAAAATATTCTTGCTTTTGTTTTTTTTTTCAAATTTGTGTTAAAAAAGTGTGCTGTTTTTTCAATTTTTATTAAGAAAATCCATTCTTACTTTTTTCCCAATATATGTGAGGAAATAACGCAATTTTGCTGTTTTTTTTTTGTAGTTTTTATACATTGTTGCATTTATACCAATTTATATGTAAAAAAATGGATTTCCGTTTTTTTCCACATTCGTCTGTGAAAAAAATACTTTTGAATTTTTTTCCAGTTTTTTTTTTGTGGAAAAATGTCTTTTTATTTCTATTTTTTCAAATTTGTGTTCAAGAAAACGCGTTCTAGCTTGTGTTGTTTTTTTAAATTCTTGTGAAAAAAATGCAGTCTTGATGTTTTTTTCAAATTCAAGTGTGGAAAAAATGTATTGTGAACGAGCTAAAAAAGTTTATCGAGAAAGATGGAAATATACATTTCAGGATCCCCTGAGATGATTAAGACCATTTAGTCTGTCTGTCTGTGTGTCTGTCTGTGTATTTGTCTGTGTGTATGCTTCCACGATAGAGCCCACACGTTTAATCCGATTGAGCTGAAATTTGGTATATGGGTTTGAGTTATCCATCCATTAGTGTTAAAACACTATATGACCTGAAGATGGCTCATAAACCGAAACTAGTTGCCCCTTAAAACTGCTGTTTGTACTGACTTTTATTTCTATTGAATTAATTCTTTCAGTTTAACACAAATTATCATAATTAATAAATATTAAAATGGCTGCATGTATTAATTTTACAATTATAGTAAAAATATCTATAAAAACTACTCATTACAATTAAAACGACGCTATAGACGGTATTGCAAGAAGTTCTCGAGCTAATTGGAAATGGGAAATACCAACACAACCATTTATAATAATTGCCCGCACTCGAAGAATGTAAATGGTCGTTGATGTGTGAAAAAGAAAAGCATCTCCAGCACTTCAATCACGATCATAATAATAAAAGTTTGCAAAAACATGGTAAATATCAATCGAGCAAAATAATTAACGGCGTCATGGATTTTTTTTTTGGTTGATAACAATGTAAGGTGAAAAACAAAAACGTCAAAAGGTATTTTAAGTGAGATTGATTTTAATGAGTCCTGGCGTCAAAATTTATTTGAGTTAAAGAAAAGCTAATATTCAAAATGCGTTAGAATGAATAAAATTTTTTAAAAAAATAAAGATACTTAATGATTTACTAAAAAAATATAATCGAAAACAAAAAAATTCTATTTCATAATTACTATTACTATTTTCAATCTTTTATGGCAATAAATCAATTAAATGACATTTTTGAAAAAAAAATTAATATTGCTATTTCTTTTGCGATACTGAATAAATTTACATAAATATATAATTACTAACTCCCACGGATTTTTTAAATGTAATAAATTAATATTTATATTTAATTTATAAAATTAAATAAAAAAATAAAAACTAGCAACTAACTCCGATAATTACTTATTATTGTAATTAATTAGTAATTAATATCACAGATTCAGTTTAGTTCTTAGAATTTGTTCATGCATGTTTTTTTTAATAATAATAGTTTATTGCATAAGACGTGAAATTGTCCAACGCGGCAGTTTTTCCAATAAATATAGTTCGATAAAGTTTTGTTTTTTCAACCAAGAAAAATGGATCCAAGTTACCTCCAACCTCGGCCACAGGGACGGTTCCAGGTTCTGGAACAAACTCAACATACTCACTGGTCAAAAGATCAAGTCCCATTCCCATCTACAGGTCAACGGACAAACCCTCCACAGCAAAAAACAGAATTCCACTACTTTCAGAGGCCATCTCCAAAACTCCCCAAGAAACCCTCACAAACCCAACTTGAATCCCCGTTTCCAAAATCATACGAAAAACTTTTTGCAAAACATCCTGCTTACCCCAATTACCCCAAACCATGACCCCATCCTCTCTCCCTTCACTTCTGATGACATAGCCTCAGCTTGTCAAATTGGAAAAAATTCTGCCTCAGGTCCTGACCATATCAAACGACAGGCCCTAAAAAGCCTTTTCGCCACCATTTTCCCTATTCTCAGCATCCTTATGAACTGCCTTTAGTGTCCCTATTTTCCAATTATCTAGAAAACCTCCCACACCATATTCTGATCTCCAACCCCACAAAGACGTCACTTCCTCAGATTCCTACAGATTGGTCTTTTTTCTATTTCTTTCTTTGTTTCCTAATTTTTTTAATTTTTTCTTATTTCTCTGATTTTTTGCGATTACTTATGATTTTTTTGCTTTTTTTTGCGATTTTTTGCGGCTTTTTTGCGATTTTAGCGTCTTTTTATCTTTTATTCGTTTTTTTTTTACAATTTTTTTTTGATTTTTAGTGTTTTCCGTATTTTTCAATTTTATTTTTCATTTTTTTTTAAATATTTTTTTATTTTTCTTTCATTTTTTTCCAGTGCATCCTGTTTTTTTATGTTTTCCGATTTTCTGATTTTTTCGGTTTATCGAATTTTTTTTCACTTTTTCTATTACAATTCATTTCATTTGTTTGTTGTCTAATTTTATTCCTCTGAATTTTTTCAATTTTTCGGGTTTTTCATTTTTATTGTAATTTTTCTGATTTTTTTATGTGTTCCGATTTTCTAATTTTTTTCTCTTTTTTCTGTTTTTTTTATGATTCTAATCTATTTTTCTAATCTTTCCCCATTTTTTTCTGTTGTACTGTTTTTTTTTCTAATTCTTTCGTTTGTTGTCTAATTTTATTAATCTGAATTTTTTCGATTTGTCGGGTTTTTCATTTCTCTGTTATTTTTTTGTTTTTCGATTTTTCTGATTTTTTCGGTTTTTCTATTTTTTTCTCGTTTTTTTTTCTCATTTTTCTGTTTTTTATGATTTTAATCGTTTTTTCTAATCTTTTCAATAATTTTCCATTATTCTGCTTTTTTTCTCTATAATTCTTTCGTTTGTTGTCTAAGTTTATTCCTCTGAATTTTTTCGATTTTTTGGGTTTTTAATTTTTGTTTTCATTTTTTTGATTTTTTTATGTTTGCCGATTTTCTGTTTTTTCAGGTTTTCTATTTTTTTCTCGATTTTTTCCCATTTTTCTGTTTTTTTTTTATGATTTTAAACGATTTTTCTATTCTTTCCCCATTTTTTCTGTTCTGTTTTTTTTTCTAATTCTTTCGTTTTTTGTCTAATTTTATTAATCTGATTTTTTTCGATTTGCCGGGTTTTTCATTTTTCTGATTTTTTTTTATGCTTTCCGATTTTCTGATTTTTTCGGATTTTCTAATTTTTCTCGGTTTTTTCCCATTATTCTGTTGTTTTTTTATGATTTTAATCGATTTTTCTATCTTTCCCCATTTTTTCTGTTCTGTTTTTTTTCTCTAAATCTTTCGTTTTTTGTCTCATTTTATTTATCTGAATTTTATCAATTTTTCTGGTTTTTCATTTTTCTGAATTTTTTTTATGTTGTCCGATTTTTACTGATTTTTTTCAGTTTTTCAATTTTATTCTCGTTTTTTCCCATTTTTCTGTTTTCTTATGATTTTAATCAATTTTTTTAGTCTTTCCCCATTTTTTTTATTGTTTTCTTTTTTTCTAATTATTTTGTTTGTTGTTTTAATTTTATTAATCTGAATTTGTTTTCATCTTTCTGTTTTTTTGCTGTTTTTTGATTTTTTTGTTGTTTTTGATATTTTTTGTTTTTTTATTTTTTTCTGCTGTTTTTTGATTTTTTTAAATTCTTTTAGATTTTTCTCATTTTTTCTTATTCTTCCTGTTTTTTTTTGATTTTTGTTTTTTCGGTTTATCCGATTTTTTTTCTCATTTTAAAAATTTAAAAAGTGAAAAAATAACGTAAGGAACTTAGTTCTTAACGGGTTCCCCGACCGCACAATTTTTTAAATTATTAATTGTTATTATTAATTTCTATCAAATTCGTACGGAATTTTTGTAAAAAAATATAAAATTTATTTTTTCCTTAATTTTCCTTACAATCGAAAAAAAAATGGATCTGAATGGTGCCATAAAATATTTTACTTTTGAATATCACCAAGAAATAAAAAAAACTTGAGTTTAAACACATATTATAAAAAGAAAAACACCAATTTCATAGTGTTTTTATATTTTAGACAGGTTAATCATAAAAATTAAAAAATCTAAATGGTATAATAATAATAATAATAATAATAATAATAATAATAACAAATTGTATAATAATCATTTGAATAATTGCACCACGTAAAATATAACTACAATATAAAAATCAAAAAGATTAACTGCAAAATTTCGTTTTTTTTTTTTGTTAAACCTTGATTTTTTTATTGCTTTTTTGTGTTTCGTTTCTTGATATTTTTTTTAAATTTTAACTTTAAAAGTTTGCTTAGACGAGTCATAACATTAAAAATATACATTCAGAGACAGAATGTTTGATTGACTTTTAGAAAGTATAGGAGAAATATATTTTTGTCTAATATTAGATTTTTAGTTTTGTATAAATTTAAATGTCAAAGAATCTTCATAATTTTTTTTAAAATATTCCTGCGGTTTCAGAAAATGAATTCACTCTGTTATAAGGCCTAATGCTATCCTGATAAATTCTTAATTCGATACTGTCTAAATTCTAAGGCGAGGCATCGGGCAGGTGTTTATTATTTCAAAAGTGGGCTTGCATATCAATTTAAAAACTAA
This sequence comes from Neocrepidodera transversa, assembly GCA_963243735.1. NCBI lineage: Eukaryota > Metazoa > Arthropoda > Insecta > Coleoptera > Chrysomelidae > Neocrepidodera > Neocrepidodera transversa. The sequence goes on from OY725347.1 coordinate 10,262,600, forward strand.
TACATTTATTCTAATAACACCTAATTCAAAGAATAAATTTTTCCTCATCGTAGCAGTACTTATCTCAAAATCGTACCATAACTTATAATTTCTTAATACTCACTGCACTGCTTCTTATTAATTGTAATTTTATTGAATATGCATTTATTCAGTAATTTATATTTGATTACGTGCGATTTTGTCTAATTAATGGTAGTTGTGAGGGTATGCACCTGTGGAAAGAATAGTTAATATATTTTTAGTATATGGGCAAATTGTTTAAGCATAATTTTAAGACTAAATACTGTCTAAATTGGACAAAATTGTACTAAATAAAAATATTAATCCCCAGTGACTTAACCCAGTAGGGATCTGTCGATACTATACCGATCCCTGGATTATTTTTTTCACTGACGCTGCCGGTGCAAGTAGCCTTCTCACTATAAACGGAAGGTGGCGCTCGAGGTAACCCGTTACGTGGACTAAGCCACCAAAAGAACGCGTGACGACGCAAAGAGTGTTACAATTTGAATTGGATATTTTTACTTTCCGAACAACAAAGTTGTATAGAAGGAAAGTATTGCGATCATGATATTTTGGCCATACCCAGATTTTAACGAATCTTTACGTTTTGAGGTAACCTGAATCCATTTATACCATTTTTAGCATGAAGTCTGTCTGTGTGTGTATGTGTGTCTGTGTGTCTGTGTGTGTGTGTGGGTCTGTGTGTCTGTGTGTGTGAACACGATAGCGTCTAAACGGCTGAACCGATTTAGATGAAATTTTATATACATATTTAGTGTAGCAAGGAAACGACCTGTATAGATTTTGGAGTTAATCGGACAACCGGAAGTGACAGTTGCTATAAGTGATGACGTCATTACTAAACAAGATGGCAATAAAGTTTTACACATATATCTTTGATACGTTATAGTTTAATTTTAAATGACTAAAATTTTCAAAAACTTTTGCCATTGTTGCCAGATTTATCAAAAAGTAATTTTTTTTCATATTTTTTTTAAATTACCAAAATAATGCATGTTTATGAAAAATTACAGGATATGAAAGTTGTAGTTGTAACATAAAATTTTCTACACATTTTGTCATTACCGCTTTTTTGAATTCCTCATAGTTTCGTCGCTAGAGGGCGTGAAAATAATGTATATAGACATTTGCGAATTTTTTTAGATTTTGAGAGAAAATTATGGATTTTTATGAAAATTTACAAAAAATCAAAATTGTAGAACATGAAATTTTCTACAAATTTTGTCTTTACTTTTTTTTCGAGTTCCGCATAGTTTCGCCGCTAGTTTTTATTTTAATTTATAAGCAATTTTTTACCTTATTAAATTATTATTTTTTTGTTAAATTTTAATATTAAGAATTTAAAAAAATATCTTTAAATTTGTAATAATTAATTTTATAATTATAATTTTTTTCAAAATTTTTTTACAAAAATTGTGGAATTTTTTAAAAATTGGCAAAAAACATTTAAAATTATATTACGATTTTAAATTAAATTGAATAACTCTAAAATATTGAAGTTATTGAAATGGGATTTTCACCATTCGAAAGATAATATAAAACTCTAAATTCAAAATGTATTTTAGTTTCTTAAAATTTAGAATTGTAGTTATTATAGCCAAAATAAAGAATTTTTTTATATTTTTTGTAATTTCGTTTTGTCAATAAGTATAAAATAAATCAAAAAAGTAAATAGTATATCCGAAAATGATCCAAAAGTACTATATGTGTAATTTATATCATAATTATTACAAAGTATTTGTAAAAGTTATAGCAGAAAATGTAAAAAGTTAAAAACAATTCAATGAATTTTTGAGAGAACATTTGTTTTTTTTTAGTTTTTTAAACAAACTTTATTAATGCATTTTGATACAGAAAACCTAAAAAAAGGTCTGTTTCCCATTGAGAATAAAATTGAATGAGATATTAATTATTTATTGATTTTAAAATTATTCAAAAGGTTTTATTTGTTTTAAGGTTAATATTAATATTAAAAATTTAAAAAAATACCATAAAATGTGTAGTAAAAAATTCTATAATTGTGATTTTTTTCAAAATTTTATTCAAAAAAATTTTTTTTTTGAAATTTAATATAAGTTTAAAAAAAATTGAATAACTTTAAAAATATTAAAGATATTAAAATGGGATTTATACCATTCGATAGGTAATATAATTAATGTATTTTAATGCAGAAAAACTAAAATAATCGATTAAACAATTACTTTACTAGGAGTGTTCGGAAAGTTGGGTGGGATTACCTCTCATTTTTATATATCATTTTTTCCTTTAAGCGTAAGATTTTTTTTCATTGAAACTATATGTAATTAATTACTAGACATAACCTCAAATCTGGACTCATTTAACAGTTAACCTAATAGAGGCGTAATAGAGACTATAGGACTAAAGTATGGGTCGGTTATTTTTACTGATCTAAGTCATTTTATTCTTCTAATCTGAGTTCAGGTAAAAAAAACACTTTCTTCTATTTTTAATTTTACTTAAAAATCCATAAACAAAAATTAATATTTATAAATGTTTGATCTCACGGACTAATACTAAATTTTGCAACGTACTCAGTAGTTTTATAATAAATTGCAATATTAGCAGTGCTGTCTCGTCTGGACGCAATAATTATTTTTGATTTGTTGCGTAATGCTAACGACATACTCATGCTCGTTATTTTCTTATTCGTTTTTTACACAAATTGTTTCGTTATTATTGGGAGCATACATCGATCTCATTCTTGTCTTTTTAAGGCTCGTTTCGATTTTACGGAAAAGGATTAACTTTGTTTTGATGGAAATGTGGGTAAAAGTTTTTTCCATTAATAATTCGATTGTATACAAGTTTTCGGCATAATATTAATAAAATTGCTTTAATAATTAAATTATTATATACGGGGGGTCCCAAATAAAAATAACCATTGGTATTACGAAAAGTAAATTATATGATTTATATATTCTATGAAAAATATTTTTTACCCCATTTGTATACTCTTTCCTCGTAAAACCGAGACGAGAGCGAGACGGGTGCATCTAATCTGAGGACCAAAATTCAGATTTAATATTTGGTACCTGAACAAGCACATGTAAACTGAGGACTAACCGTTTTTTTTTGAAAAAACCGATTTTCTGAGAAGAAACCGAAAAACTGTTAAAAAACGCTAAAATGCAAGACATCGAAAAATATTATAAATAATCGCAAAAAAACGAAAAAACAAAAAAAAAATCGTAAAAATGAGAAGAAAAAAACGAGAAACAATCAGAAAAAAAATCATAAAAATGAGAAGAATCGAAAAAATCGGAAAAAATAAGAACAAATCAAATAACTTTGGAAAGAATTGAGAGAAAAATAACAAAATATTCGGAAAAAAATGAAAAATAAAATTGTAAATTACGGAAAAAACGAAAAAATTAAAAAAATTGTAAATAAGCCGAAAAAACCGCTGAAGAAACTCTAACAAGCAAGAAATCGAAAAATATTACAAATAATCGCAAAAAAAGGAAAAACAGAAAAAAAAACAAAAAAACCGTAAAAATGAAAACAAAAAACGAGAAACAATCGCAAAAAGTCTCGTTTCTGGTCCAGTTCATATTTCTTCAGAGATTTTTCTGGAAACCATCTGTGAAATATTTTATTTTATAATTTTCGACTTCAGGAGGTAAAATATAGTAATGGTAACCCTAATAAAAGGCTGAGGTTAGATGAAAGTGATGACCAGATAATAAACTGTGTTTAATAAAAAAATACTTCGGTGGCATCAAAATTTGCAAAAAAAAAATTATTTGAAATAATTGAAGCTGAAAAAAAAACCAATATATTTAGTGTATGAAAAATCTAGAATAAGAAAAAGACAATAATACGACAGGAATGAACTTATAATCCGAGGGCCTGCAAAGAAGAATTACATCACTTTGTACTTCTTAGAAATAAGTTCTAGCAATAACGAGATTTGATGAGACGAGATAAACAGTTGCGAGACGAGACCGAGACTGAAACGAGACTTATTTTTTTCTCAACTAACAAGACCGAGACGAGAGATTTTTAAAATTCTCGCCTTATCTCGTCTCGTGTGAAGCCCTATATACTTACGTGTTATTTTGCACTTAATTTGAAGGCTGTATAACACCTTTAATTTTAGGTTTGAAGTGAAAATAGGTCAAACTAAATTATTTCGTTGTTTATTCATCGGTTGTTAATATACAGTAACATTTTTATTTAGTACCTAACATCAATAATTCTACTTACAACTCAAACCTGGTAATGATATATACAAGAAATATAATTAGACCTTCAGTGGCGTATCCAGATATACTATTTTTATAATTTTAAAAAACTAAGAAGTGTAGTATTAGCGAATTTTAAAAGAACGGAATAAATAAATCTAGCATTAATTAAATAAGTTAGTTAATAGGACAGTAATATTTACATTTTAAATATCAATATTTGACAATAAGTGTCAAAATTCTTATGAAAATTCGGAACATTGGGTATGTTTTGGACCATTGGCGGAAAAAAATGAGAGAAGATGTAAGTTTGAAGTATAAATATAAAAAGAGATGTTAAGGGAATTTTAAAAGAAAAATAATTATTTATGGGTATATGAAAAGAAGAAAGAAATCAAACGATAGTTAAGGTGTATAAAGAAATTTCATAGACTAAAAGTATTAAGAGGAAGTTGTACTATACTATAAAGCAGTGTATGCAATTGTTTCGTAGTCCCTAACTTTTAAAGTTTATTTTTTATTATTAGTGGATTAAAAAATTTGTACCTGTTAGTAAAGATCTGATCTATATTCCTTACCCCTAACTTTTTCGAAATTTGATTTGGACCTTTTCTAAAAAAAAAAATCGCAAAATTCCATGTTTTTTGACGATTTTCACATTTTTTTTTATAGAAAAGGTTCAAATCAAATTTCGAAAAATTGAGATCAGATCTTTACCGATAAGTACAATTTTTTTTACCCGTTAATAATAAAAAATAAACTTCAAAAGTTAGGGAATACGATTCCCTTAGATTGCAACATTTTATACATGGACAGTGGCGCCGCTAACAGAATTCACAGGAATTAATCATTTATGAATAGAGATGAAATTTATATACTTTTTAAAATGTTTACGAGGGATAGACGGATGGGTAAAGAATTATAATTTTCGTGAAAATTTAAATTATTATTATTTCATATCGTACGTAGGTAAGAAAAAAAATCTGGAAAACACAAAATAATAAAAATAAAAGTACCTGACCTGAAATACATGACCAAACATTTATTTTTGAATTTAGCTGGAAACCGATGAAAATAATTTTTATATTTGTTTACGCAATTTTTTGCTGCACACACAATTCTACTTTTACTTGTCTTCATAAATAAATGAAAAAAATAATTTTTTCCACTACTAGTATTAGAAGATGTCATTATTTATGCTGTGTTCGAACCGAAAAGTTAAATTTCTCTCCTACAAGTAGATAATTTTTGATTATCTACTAGTAGTAGATAATGAAAACAATTGAAGACTAAACGTGATGTCACAGGTAGGCGATCTTAGGAAATCTTTCAAATTAATTATACGCATCTGTCATTGCGTTTGTGAAAAGAGTTTTTTTGATTATTATAAAAAATTCGACAGCAAATAAGCACTTTCTATTGAATTCCTATAATTTAAAGTGAATTTTCGACCTAATCAAATGAAATAGATGTAAGTAATTCTTTATCAAATATATTTTCGTTTGAAAAAGTTTAAGATTATAAATATTTTGATATAGATTCGTGCAATTTATGCAATAATACCTATTTTAAAAGTAACCTAAAAATCAATTTAATAGTTTTTCGAATCTAAGTGTCAAATATGAAACAAATTCTTTATGTCTTCATCGCTATTTGAAAGTTTCAAAATTCACAGTGCAATTAACATAATGAAATGTCAATTTAATTTATTGAATATTCTCATTCAATTGTTTTCACAAACTGCTTCTTTTACATTAAATTCTTTTCAAATATATACCCAAATACATATATCACAAAAATATAATTGTAAAAATGATTAAATGTTCTAGTAGTAGAAAAAATAGTATATAATCCACGGTAGAGAAGATTTTTCTCAGCCTCGCATCTCGGTATAATAATAATGCTCGGCTGAGAAAAATTACATCTCTACCTTGGTGTATAATATACTATTAATTACAATGTGGTCACAACGAAGAATATAATTATGAAAAGAACGTATATTTGTCACAGAGACGAGTTTATTGCATTTTTTTTAAATTATTTTTAGTAAAGGTAATACGAATATCAACTTTTTTCTCTTACTAGATAAATTTGAAATAAGTAAAATAGACGCTCTTCTAATAAATATTTTAAATATGAATAGAGCTGCATATTTTTAGTAGCTGTATTAGGCGACATTTCGTCCAAAAAGGAAGAATTATGTTTTGTGGCGCTCTACCCTGTACAGCGCAGAAAAAATTGGAAATCTATGAGCGTGGATTTTTGGTATTTTCTTTTCAAGTCTGGTCTTCCTTTCGTTCTTTCCTTCTTTTTTTCTTTTTCTTTTTCTTTTTCTTTTTTTTTTCTTTTTCTTTTTCTTTTTCTTTTTCTTTTTCTTTTTCTTTTTCTTTTTCTTTTTCTTTTTCTTTTTCTTTTTCTTTTTCTTTTTCTTTTTCTTTTTCTTTTTCTATCGTTCTTTTTTTCTGCATCCATCCATCCATCCACACCAAGTTTTTAGGAAGACAGGACAATAAAGGAACTAAATGGTAAAACATTGAGAAGGAAAGATTTCGGTATTATCCGATTCTTCTTATTTTTCTGAGAGATTTACCAGAAAAGAGTGAGGAAGATAACATAAAGACGTGCGTTTTTTCTCGTCAATATCTATTCTCTCAAATTGTCTGCTGTACGCCTCTGGTTATAGTGAGCATAAGAAAGAAGACAGAAAGAGTACAAAAACAAAACCAGAAAAAAAGAGAGTGGGAAAGGATAATTCAGAAGGAAAACTGACTTGATATACAGGGTTTTTCCAAAGTTCGGAAACGGTCCTTCGTGTTTCAAAAGTTTCAAAAGGGAAACGGTCCTGGGATTCAAAAACTACTAAAGGCAATTTGTCCAACTACGGGAATTAATAATGACATATCTTTTTTCACATTTTCATGTGCTTAAAATTTAAAAACATTCATTTGTTTTGTTACAACTCGAATTTCTTTAAAAGCAAATATGATGAGAGGATCGTTTCCAGTCCTTTTTTTTCTTTTTTCTTTTCTCCTTCTTTTATATTTTTTTTATTTTTCTTTTGAGAGGACTTTTGTACGCGTGATTAAAGCAAATATATTTACAAACAAAATAGACGCACGTGACTACAAACTATGTTCAGGATTGGTCAAGTTGGGTAAACTGAACGATACATTTGCGAACTTTATCTATCCTATTTTCGGAGTTTTGAACGGGATTTACTTAAATAAGAAATAAGAACTAGCTTATTTATTGACCATAAATTTATTCAGTAATTTATTTTTCCAGTGATAGAGATTTATCACTGCAGTATTAATTTTTAAGTATAAATATTTTTACAACCATTTTATAAATGCATTTTCTTTGGTTATGATACCAGTACACACTACACATGTAAACACTACCGAAAGTCTACTTTGCACATCATATTGTAATATTTCAAATTGTGTAAAAATATAAAAATTAGAACCAAAATATTAAAAAATATGTTACCAAATAAAAATCAGCATATTTTTATTACCTAATAATAAAAATTAAAATTTTATTTATTTGAAGTTATCTAATGGATTTAGTTTATTTAATTAAATCTCAATTTTGATCATTTCATAACGAATTCGAAAAATAAAAGTAATTTATTAATATTTTTTTAACAAATTTCACATCGCTATAAAATAAACTAGGCAAAAATACTTAATTTATTTCTATTTCTAACACATTTATTAAAAGCTTACTTTGTTTTAAAAGCAATAAAATTCCTGAGTTATTCGTTTTTAGTCTGAAGTGGAAGTGTGAGTCCTTATAAGAAGTCTATCATGGTGACTGAGACGGCCGATGGCCTGCGATCACGAAGGTCTCATAAATCAATTTATAGCTGACCACACACTACCAAATTAAACTCGATCAAAATATATTTCTATGATTATTATTATTAAATATGGCAAAATTTAATTCCACCAAAACAAAAAAAATAGTTCACATTCACGAAAAGTCACAATTTTTTTTAGTAATATTCATATGATTTAACTATATTTTTTCGCTCTAGATTGACAATTGATTAGTTTCCAACTAATAATTATTAATTTGAATTTATAAAAAAATAAAAAAAATGTATTATTTGAATTTAACGTGTATGGTTGACTTTTAAATCATTCTAGGGAATTTGTAGCTTCTTCGTTCGTTCTGGTTGATTTGTTCATGCCATGATTTTGCATGGGAAATAAATACATACATTTCCGAGGAAATATTGTTCTTTCATCTTGAATTACGTTCTCTCTTTAAATGAGAAAAAACAATCTTGGTATCACTTTTAATTATTTTATTACAGTTCATGTAGCAATAATAAAATTTTCAATATAGGTATCTGTATAGAAAGCGAAAAAAAATGGGCCGTATATTTTGTTAACAGCACTTTTGTTGAATTTCTTTCGTGTTCTTTCTTCAGTCCAAAAACAGGCTTCTGCAGAAATTATGAAATCGCATTCAGGAATTTTTTTTTGCAACATTTCGTAGTTTATGTTCAACAATTTTGGACGAGTTTAAAGTTTCTTTGATTTTAGTTTTAGCCCTTGCATGATTCTTGAAATTTTTGTACTTGCTTAAAGTGAGAAATAATTTTCCTAATGGAAAAATTTAAAAAGAAAGATTTTACTGTGTGATTTTAATATTTCGACTACTATTGGGTCCATTCACACCTCTTTTCTCATTTTTCAACCTTGTATTATTCTTATCTTAGTTATACATATTATTCCATGTTTTTTCTTATTTTTTTTTCAAATTTTCCTATTTTTCCAAAATATTCCCATTTTACCGTATTTTTTCATATTTTCCCCAATTTTTCAGTGTTTTTTCCCCCATTTTTCAGTTTCTCCTATTTCTTTCTATTTTTTCCTATTTTCCATTATTTTATCCTATTTAGCTTATTTGTACTTATTATTCCCCATTTTTCTCCAACTTTCCCTATTTTTCATTTTTCATTCTTTAATTGCCCTATTTTTCCTATTTCTTCCAATTCCCTATTTGGCTCCATTATTATTTATTTTTTCCTATTTTTACTATTTTTCCTTATTATCCCCTATTTTTCACTATTTTTCCATATATTTCCCTATTTTTCTATATTTATTTTTAGTTTTCTAATTTTATCTATCTTTTTATAATGTTATCCTATTATTCCCAATTTGTTCCTATTTTTTCACTTTTTTCCCATCTTCTCTATTTTCCTGTTTTTTATGTTTTTTCTATTTTTTCCTGTTTTTTATGTTCTATTGTTTTTTCCTATTTTTCCTCTTTTGTTATTGTTTTTCCTACTTTTTCTTGCTTTTCTTATTTTCTCTATTTTTTTTTAATTTTCTTCTGTTGCCCATTTTTTCTATTTTTTCCCATTTTTTTTATTTTATCCCATTTTTCCCAGTTTTCCTATTTTTCCCATGTTTCCCTATTTTCACGTTTTTGCCATTTTACCTTATTTTTTCCTATTAAGCCATTTTTCCAGAAAACATATTTTTCCTATTTTTCCCTATTTTTCCTTATTTTTTCTTATTTTCACATTTTTCCATGGCGAACGTTTCTCCTATTTTGTCTTAATTTTTTTGTTTCTTTTTCTTATTTTTTTCTACGTTTTCTACTTGTATTTTTCCGTATTTTCTCCTATTTTTTCCTAATTTTTTCGCATTTTCTTTGTTTGTTTTATTTTTCTTTATTTTCTCCCATTTTTTCTGTTTTACCTATTTTTTTCCTAACTTCCCCCATTTTTCCCAATTATTTTTTCTGTTTTACCTATTTTTTCCTAACTTCCCCCGTTTTTCCCAATTGTTTTTACTGTTTTCCTATTTTTTGTTTTTTCGTTTTTCTCTATTTTTTTTTCGTATTTTCCTATTGTCCCTCTTTGTTATTGTTTTTCCTACTTTTTCTTATTTTTTCCTACTTTTTCTCATTTTCTCTATTTTTTTGTTTACTCCTATTTTTCTGTTGCCCGTTTTTTCTGTTTTTTCCCATTTTTGCTCATTTTATCCCATTTTTTCCGATTTTTTCCCAGTTTTCCTATTTTTTCCCAATTTTTCTATTTTATCTCATGTTTCCCTATTTTTTCCCATGTTTCCCTATTTTTTCCTACTTTCACATTTTTCCTATTTTACATGATTTTTCCCAGTAACCCATTTTTCCAGGGAAAATATTTTTTCTAGGATAATATTTTTCCTTATTTTTTCTTATTTTCTCATTTTTCAAAGGCAAAAGTTTCCTATTTATTTCCTATTTTTCATTATTTTAACCTATTTGTACTTATTTTTCCTCAATTTTCGCTATTTTCTATTTCTTCATAATTTTCCTGTTTTTGATTATTGTTTTTATCCCTATTATTTTCTATTATTTCCTTTTTTCCATTTTTTCCTTATTTATTCTATAATTTTAACATTTTCCCAAATTTTTTTTCAAATTTCCCTATTTTGCCCTAATTTTCCTAAATTTCCTTATTTTTCTCAATTTTTCACTATTTTTCCTAAATTTTCCTATTCATGTTCTTTCATTTTCTTCCCTATTTTTCCCTATTTTGCTCTATTTTTTCCTGTGGTCAAACGTTTGACTCTATTTTTTCTCACTAATAAATCAGAAAAATATCTCCTTTCCCATATGCATTGTAATTTTTAAAACTCTTGTGTAGAATATTTAAAAAATTTATGAAGGTGGAGCACAAAGAAAAAATAATAAATAAACTCAGCGGAAGAAAGTCTGATTCGAAAAAAGTCGGCTTTTTTTTTTTTTTTTTTTTTTTTTTTTTTTTTTTTTTTTTTTTTTTTTTTTTTTATTTTTCGTTTTGTGTCCAATGTTAATCTTTTCAGCGAAATTATAAATTGGGTCCTTTTTCGATTTTCATTTTTATATTCATTTTGTTTTCATCTTTATAAATATTTGATCCTCGCCAACAAATTAGTTCTTAGTTTTATTTACAATAAATAGTAATAATAGTAGGAGTAGGGGCACTTGAGCGTGGGAAAATTTCCAATCTCAGTAGCATTGTAAGCCACGCCCCATTTCCATCGTTTTTCCATGTTTTTCGTCGTACTTCAGACGTCTACAGATCGTCACGGAGGTCTACAGACGTCTACAGAAGACGATGAAAATCGACGAAAACGACGAAAAGACGAAAACGACGAAAAACGAGGAAAAACAATGGAAATGGGCCGTGGTTTACAATGCTATTGAGATAGGAAATTTTTCCACGCTCAAGTGCCCCTACTCCTACTAATAATAATAATTAATTAACTTCAATAATTAATAAACAGTGAAAAGATGTGATGTTTTATTATTAACGGCAAATAATTAACATTCTGTTGTAATCCACAAGCATAGGTTTTGCTCGGCCTAATAACGAAACATTTTCTTACAATAATATTAGTATTAAATACAGGGTGTTTCATAGGTAAAGGTACATGTGCTAACTATGGATAAAGAACACTTAGATGAATCCAAAAAACTTATATATGATAGGTCTAGATTGCTTCATTACTAAATTAAAGGGTGTTTTGTGAATTATGCTCATTTCTTTCACCCTTCATATATTTGGAACCATCCCGTATATTTTTTTGATATTTGGCAAGGTTATTAGGACAATTAACAGACATGTTGTCCAAATTTTAAATCCAAGTCCGACTTCAAAAAAAATTATCGAAATTATTTTATTCTAGAACATCCTGTATAACAATATTTTAAAAATTGAAAGATATTGCCCTAATAAAATTGAATAAGCTTACCAAATATTAGAAAAATATATGCTATGGAAATGAGCAAAATTGACAAAACACTCTGTAACTTGATAATGAAGCGAGCTAGACCCATAATATAAGTTTTTTTGGATTCATCTAAGTATTTATCCAAAGTTACCATATGTACTTTTACCTATGAAACACCCTGTATAAAACTCTAGTTGTTACAAAGAAGTTTAACAGAATATAATGGAGCAAAATAAGAAGAATTTTCAGTTTTAATTTTTATTTTTTTTCTGTTATCAATTTTTTTTAAATTGTACTAAATCTTAAACAGATCGTAAAATCCTTGTACAAATAGGGGGATTGCCAGAAATAAAACGGACACAAAAATTTGTAATAGAAACGCTTAATTTCTATTTGCGAGTGTAAAAAAAAATAAATAAAAATATTTCAGAAAACGGGTTCTTAAGCGGAAGCTTTGGACTCGAGGACCGCAAAAAGACAAAAAAAAACCATCTCGAAAACCATTTATACATCCGCTGCATCGTTAAGATTGTTCGTGAATAGCAACAGTGCAACCGTAACGACCGACAGGGCATCCGGGTCGGGTGTTCGCCGTTTGTACTGACTGAAAAGCCGAGTGAGCAAAGGCCACACGACCAAGATTAATACCATCGAGCCGAGAACATTATGAGTTAATTAATTGGCCGGTAATAAAGAAGGAACCGCATCAAGTTGACCATCACGCATAAAGAGATTGTGTATACGCGGGAATCTTCTTTTTTATCTTTAGAAATGGGATTCGAGTTGAAGATTTCTCATTAATTTTTGAGCGACAGGGGGGAAATTAATTTCGGATACTTAAGAGTAAATACCGCGTTTGGCTTGATTTAAAAATTAATCAATTTGATTTGGAGACTGTTTGAATAGAATATAAACTATGTACGAGGAGGTTTTTATAATTATAAAAATGATTTTTAAAGAGTAAAATTCGAATTTTTGTTAAATTTTTACCTATCAACAGTGTCGCTATTAACCTTCACAGCGCCTTGGGCATTTCAAACTGTTGCGCCTCCCTCCACCACTCTCAGGTAATCCTTTCCTTGTCATTTTTGGATTGGGAATGATTTTTCCTTAACTATCCTTTTCCTTTCTTTGTCTTTGCTCTCTGTAGTCTTTCCATTATCCATTATTTCCCAGACTGGCAGCCGTAAGATAAGGATAGTGGCATCGGTATGACCTGGAAACTCTTGTTCATTTTTTACCTTACGACATTACGGACCAGCCACCTACCCTTTTTTATATTAGATAGTACACAGTCATTATAGGTTTGTTCGTGCTTTTAGTTTTGCTTGTGCAGAACAGTTCCAGACATGCGTTGTAGACTAAAAGTGTTCGTGTTTTCTGGAACTAAGTCCTGAACTAAGAATCCTGTGTTTTAGTTTTTTTTAGAACGATTCTGAACTGTTTCAAGTAATTCTATGTGATTCTAGCTAAAAGTGTGAACTGACAAAAACCGTTCTGGTCGCACATGCGCATTGCAAGCTATTTTATAAAAGAAGAAGATTTAAGGTTAGGTTTATTTATTTTGTTTATCTGAGATTATATACATATGGAATTTTTGGAATTCAACTGGGAAAGCTCAAGTTCATCTTCTTCAAAGGAAGAAGATTCCTTATGATTATTTTAGCAACTCAATTCCAGCAATCCGATTATTTTCTAAATTTGATACAGGACATGAGAGAATATCACGAGAGTACGTCAGTCATCATCTTTTCGAGATGTGGCTGATAGGTTTAACGTTACTATCAACATATTGCATGAAAGAAGCATTCATACAATACTTAACCAAAAGGAAAAACTCTATGTTACTCACAATAAATATCTTTTTTATTTTTCTAGTATTAGAAGTACCACAAACAAATTTGACCAATCATGAATGACAATTGACATTGACACTAGATTATTGAGGTGTTCGTGTTAATCTCTTAATTCAAAACTGTTCTGAAGAATTCTAAATTTGTGTCACTGAGCAACTAGTTCTGCGCAATTTTAGAACGGTTCAATTTTAAAGAACACGAACAAACCTATAGTATGGCGATGACTCTTATTAATATTCTTGTTTTTCATCACTTTACCATCTTTCACTTTTATTCATCCTTATTCTTTGTTGAGTCACTACCAATTCACGTTAACCGGATGGCATCCTTTTTATTTCCATCAAAAGTCCAGGACATCTACGCGAATTTGAAACGTTATTTTAATTTGTTGATAAATGTGATTTAGTAATAAATGTGATTTAAGCTCAATTCTTTTTATTATGGGTTCGTTCCACGAACATAATTAGAAATATTAAATTTAAAAAAAATGGACGCCAGTCTAATTGATTTTTTGATGTATTTAGAAACAATTGACAAAAAAACTGTGATATATCCCTCCTTTCTTTCTTTTTGTGGGTTTCAGGAAATTAAACGTTATATTTATTTTATTTTATAAGAAAAATTTGAATCTTTCAGAAACTTTTTTTTTCTGGAAATGTGACTTAGCTTGGTTTTTGGTTTATCTCCGAGTTTCTTCTTAAAATTTCTTGGATCCGGCAGTAGAGACGTTGGTCCCAAAGGAGGAAAAAAACTTGCTCGTTCCAAATAAAACTTGTTCAGTCTAAAGACTTGTAGTCCCAAAAAGAAAATGTTCTGTCCAAAAAACTTGTTCCAAAAAATAAAACGTTTGGTCCAAAAACATGTTCGAAAAACCCTAAAAGTTCACATAAAGTAAATGTAAGACAAAAATCTTATAAATTACGTGATCATCAAATTTCTCAACGTCAAAAATTTCTGAAATGTGAAAAATTGCTTTGAAAGCAAAATAGATCATTATTTGTAGATTTTTGGATCAAAGTACCCTAATATTTCCAGAAAAGTGATTTTCAAAACATTTTTTTTTTCATAATTTAAAAAAAACGGGAGCTTCAGTATTACTTCTGAAATATAAAAAAATTCTACAATTTCGAAAATCTCAGAGCAAAATAAATCATTATTTTTAGCTTTCTGAATCAAAGTACCCTAATATTTCCAGAAAAGTGATTTGGAAAACAATTTTTTTTCATAATTTGGGAAAAAATTCTAATGGGACCTTCAAATATAAAAAATTCTAAAATTTCGAAAATTGCTCTTTGAGCAAAATAAATAATTTCTTTTAGCTTTCTGGATCCAAATATTTCTAGGAAAGTGATTTTCCAAAGACATTTTTTTCATTACTTAAAAAAAAATCTCTGATTCTGAAATTTAAAAAAAAATCTGAAATTTAAAAAATTGATCTTAGATCCAAATAAATCATTTATTTAGCTTTCTGGATCAAAATGATTTTCAAAACAAATTTCTTAAAGTAAAAAAATTCTGAAATTTCAAATACTGCTTTGAGAGCAAAATAGATCATTTTCTTAGCTTTCCGTATCAAAATTTTTTCATAATTTAAAAAAAAAATCTAAAGGGACCTTCAGCATTACTTTTGAAATATAAAAATTTCTTAAATTTCGAAAATTGATCTTAGAGCAAAATAAATCATTATTTTTAGCTTTCTTAATATTTCCAGAAAAGTCATTTTGAAAACAATTTTTTTTCATAATTTTTGAAAAAATTCTAATGGGTCCTTCAAATACAAAAAATTCTAAAATTTCGAAAATTGCTCTTTGAGCAAAATAAATAATTTCTTTTAGCTTTCTGGATCCAAATATTTCTAGGAAAGTGATTTTAAAAAGACATTTTTTTCATTACTTAAAAAAAATCTCTGATTCTGAAATTTAAAAAAAATCTGAAATTTAAAAAATTGATCTTAGATCCAAATAAATCATTTATTTAGCTTTCTGGATCAAAATGATTTTCAAAACAAATTTCTTAAAGTAAAAAAATTCTGAAATTTCAAATACTGCTTTGAGAGCAAAATAGATCATTTTCTTAGCTTTCCGTATCAAAATTTTTTCATAATTTAAAAAAAAATCCAAAGGGACCTTCAGCATTACTTCTGAAATATAAAAAAAATTCTAAAATTTCGAAAATTGCTCTTAAAGCAAAATAGGATCATTATTTTTAGCTTTCTGGATCAAAGTACCCTAATATTTCCAGAAAAGTGATTCTTAAAACAATTTTTTTTCATAATTTGAAAAAAAAATTTAAAGGGACCTTCAGCTTTAGTTCTGAAATATAAAAAAATTCTAAAATTTCGAAAATTGCTCTTAGAGCAAGATAAATAATTTTTTTTAGCTTTCTGGATTAAAGTACCCTAATATTTCCAGAAAAGAGATTTTGAAAACAATTTTTTTCATAATTTCAAAAAAAAAATCTAATGAAACCTTCAAATATAAAAAATTCTAAAATTTCGAAAATAGCTCTTGGAGCAAAATAGATAATTTTTTTTAGCTTTCTGAATTCAAATATTTCTAGAAAAGTGATTTTCCAAACTAATTCAAACAAATTTTAAAACATTCTGAAATTTAAAAAATTGATCTTAGATCCAAATAAATCATTTTTTTAGCTTTCTGGATCAAAGTGATTTTCAAAACAAATTTTTCAAGGTCAAGAATTTCTGAAGTTTCAAATACTGCTTGAGAGCAAAATAGATCATTTTTTTAGCTTTGTGGATCAAACTTTTTTTTTCATAATATAAAAAAATCTACTTCTGAAATTAAAAAAAAATCTGAAAATAATTTTTTTTTAGCTTTCCGGATCAAAGTGATTTTCAAAACAAATAACTGTCAAAAATATCTGAAATTTCAAATATTGCTTTGAGTTTTTTTTTAGCTTTCTGGATAAAAATAAATGAATATTTCTAGAAAATTGATTTTTTTTTCATACTCTGAAAAACAAAATAAAAGGTCCTCACTAGTGCGTAAAATGAAATACTAGTGCGTAAAGTAAAGTATTTTACGCACTAATGCGTATATTAGGATGTTTATTTTTTACTTAATACCTACATTTTTTGGTAGTTGTATGTATGCAACTAGTGTGTAAAGTGCCTTTTTTCACTCATGTAATTTTCGCACTCGCCTTTGGCTCGTGTGACAAAAGTATCACTTTAAGCACTTGTTGAATAAATAACTATTATGTGCCTTTCAGTAATTTTAGTGATTAATAAAAAGACAAACTAATTATACCTATGATACTATCTGGAAGTACTTTGGTTTTTCTTGGTATAGTTTTCCTTTTCTTATTTGTTTTACACACTGGAGGTTTGCCTACTGACGTGATTTTAAATTGTATCCCCATATACAAAGTAATAATTTAGATTTGGCAACATACTTTGGAATTCGTTTGAATTTTTACGGTTTTGTCTTTTTCTACTTCTGACTCTTTAAATTCTGTTTCCTTAATATCCTACATTGTGCAAGTTTGCTCCATTGGCGCTTTGATAAATTGAGATTACGTCAATATAGCGTTCTGTTTTAATAGCGAATTGTGAATTAATATTGTTATTTTGCCACAGTAGGTTATTGTATTTTACGCTTTTGTTTTATTAATTATTTAAAGTTTTAACGTTTTGGTCTTTTAGTGTTTTGTTATTTTAGTAATTTGATATAATAACCTTTTGCAAAAGTATCTGTTTGTTCTTTTAAATTCTGCTAAATTGTGCCGTCCCGTAGGTTTTGTCTCATGAGAAGATGATAATAATAACAAAACGTATCGACCAGCCAATAATAAATAGTAAAATTATTTTATGCAATTTAAGTATTTTTGACTTGTAAGTAAAATATTGAATTGCCATTTTATACACTGTTAAAATTATAATTTTAAAAATCATGATAAACTCCTACTGACAAGAAGATACTAAACTATTAATTAAGATAATTTATTCAATCTAAGAAGAAAAATCTCGGTTTTGATATAATTCAGTTTAGGGATTATTGGGCGTAAATGTTAATTTAGCTCAGTAAAAATACTAAACATTCCAAAGATATATTATCTATAATTTGTCACCGATTCAAATAAAAACAAATGAAAAATTAACGAAGCACATCGTCCGATTTCCGTCCTAAGTAGTCATCTGAGTGACACCGCAAGACCTCGTCGGTCGCCGGTATATAAAAAAAGAAGAAACGTAAGAATAAGAAATGATAATTCTGCGTGACAGTCCGTTAGTCGGTTCCATACCACACCGCATACTATCTAGAGAAGCGAAGACTAAGATTATTATTTATTCTTAGCGAAAGATATCGGACTTTAAAATCGACAATGAGAGTGCTCTGTCTAATGGTATTCCTACTGCCAGTGGCGCAACAATATGAATATATTTCAATGTTGTAATGCCAATAATTAAGTTTTTGTTTCATTTACTGGTTAATAGTATAAAATTGTTAATAATTTTTTGTTAAAATTTGTCGACATATTTAGTGAAACGTACATAGAGTATTTTAAAAAGTGTAGTTTTGGTTAGTGGTGACAATATTCTTAAACAAATTTATAATTGTTTAATTTTATTCTAACCTTTCACAATGTACCATAATTACCATTATTTTTACTGCGTCATTTGATCTCACGCCCCCCTCACACTTTTGATGTGTCATTTGTCAACACCTTCATCCATTTTGTCACTTGTCAGTCTCGTCTATGGTAGCTAACCGTTTTGGCGTGGTGCTGTTTTTTAATCCAATTTTTGGATCATGCTCGGTTTCCTTCGATTGCCCCCACTTAGGGTGGCTTACCCCTGGAGCTCAATACAATATTTTATTGTCAGCTCTCGGCTCCATATACGGGTCTTTTCTGCTAACAAGCACACGCTTTTAGCCTTTTTTTTCATGAATCATTTCTATATGTAGTTTTAAGTAAAATATTTAATTTTTTCAAATACCCATCAATTTTTCATTTATAACTATTTTGGGTCTCACATTAGTTATTTAATATTTCTTTTGAATAGTAACAAATAATAGTAAATCCATAAGGTTATCCATATCTCAAATGTGCTCCAATGTTCAATAAATGAAATAAAACTCATGTACCACATAAATATTATTAAAATTTTGGGAAACGGCGACTAGTTTCGGATTAGAAGAAATCTTCAGGCCTAAATGTTGTACAATTCAATATAAGGTTCACAAAACACAAGATGCACTTACCATACAAATGTAAATTATATATGACATTTAACAATAACTCAATTTAAGACGAGTTGAAAATAATGGTAAGGGAGGCATGGACTAGGGGAACTATAGGAAGAAGAGGAGCATGTCATGGGATTAATGATGTGCGGAACATGAAATTTAAGTTGTTCAAAGCAAAAAATTTTTAAGGATTTTTAATAAACCCAACTAGAAACAATTAGAATTTGAATTTTCAAATTCGGAAACCTTACACGATAAGATAGGGTTAATCCCCAAAGGGAAAATAGGACAATGGAAGGATCCTACATTGGATCCTAAATTAGCTTTCAGTTTCGGTGATTATATCACAAAGATTACGTATTTGCTGTGACAATATACTATAAATTTGTTGAAAGTCCACTACTGGACTGAAGTACACAGGGCAACCATGTGCCGAAACACGAAGGTACGATACGAATAGTGCAATATGCACACAAAACTTGTTAAACACATTAAACTGAGTTGAACCATCCCCGTAACGCAATGAACTGAATGGTGTAATGACATTGTTGATATGTGACAAATAAAGGCAAAAAAGAAAGTGACATGGGGAATAGGGATGGGGTTAGATAAAAGTTTATCATAACCTTTCTTAGACCTATTCCTTTGACATGTCAATTGTCACTGCGTCATTTGTCATGTCATTGTCAGTCATTTGCTTCTTCTTTTTCTCAGCACCTGTACCTGCACTCGATCTTTAAAACCTTTCAATTCTGCTGGTTTTAGAGTACCATATGTCTTGTTTGTAAACCTTAAAAAAACTTTCTTAACTCAATGTCAAATCTTACTTTATATTAGGTCATTATTATTGTTAATTAAGTCTTAATATACAGTTAACCTAGCCCCATCCCTATTCCACATGCCAGTTTTCTTTCTTCCCTTTATTTGTCACATGTCAACAATGTCATAACAAGTCTTCTGTACATATTGCACCTTTAGTATATATGTAGCTATATGCCTGATGATGTTTTATGACCGAAACTAGTTGAATGCTTTCTTAATTCAATTTAAAATATTGCGATACCTGCCTTTGTACTGTATTTCTTGTAAAAAACAGATTTGCTTCACCCTGTAAAATAAATTCTGCATAAGCAAGCCGTACTCAGTTAACCAATTATTTAGTTATTATAGAAAAAATCAACAAGCACACACTAATTGTAACTTAATCACCATAAAGTCGAAATTTGCAAATAAGGAGCAAAGAAATTTGGCGTTGAAGGATTTACTCAGGATTTAATTTGTGCCTGAAGTAAACAACTAATTGGCAGATTTTTCGTGGCTATTAAATATAATGGGTATTAATATAAATTTAAATTGATTCCATTTTTATTCCTTCATATTATTCATCCATCTCTATTGTAATAATAATAATTATCTATTAAGACTAAAATGTATCATTTAACCCTTTAACTGCGGATGTCGTATACAAATGTTTTGGAAAAACTATCCTGTGATGTGCACATCGTAAATAAACAATTTTGATATTTTGTTATTTCCCTCCAAATTTTTACAAAATTTTACATATTTTACAAATTTTACAAATTTTTACGAATTTTTACAAATTTTACATTTTTTGAAATTTTTGAATGTTTTTTGAAACTTTTCATATTTTTGAAATTTTCGAATAATGTTTTTTGAAACATCTGACATTTTTGAAGTGTTTAAAGTTCTTAAACATTTTGAAATATTTTTAATTAATGGAATATTTTTACTATTTGTTGAATTTTTCGAAAAAAGTAATCCAAAATTTCAAATTTTTTGAAATTCTTGTTATATTTTAGAAATTTTCAAATAATTTTTTAATGTTTTTTGAAAATTGTGACATTTTTGAAATACTTTATATTCTGGAAGTTTTTTAAATATTTTTAATTAATCGCTTAATTTTACGTTTTTTGAATTTTCCGATATGTTTTGGAAATTTTTGAATATTTTGACATTTTTTCTTTTTAATATTTTTTAATTTTTCGAAAAAAAAATGCAATTTATGTTTTTTAAACTTCTGACATTTTTGAAATATTTAAAATTCTGGAAATTTTTAAAATATTTTTAATTAATCGAATAATTTTAAGTTTTTTCAATTTTTCGATATGTTATAGAAATTTTTAAATATTTTGACATTTTTACTTTTTACAATTTTTGAAATTTTCGATAGCTTTTGAACTTATCGAAATTTTTGAATTTCTAGACGTTTATATTTTTTCTTGAAATTTTGAATTTTTTTATATATTTTCGAAGTTTTTGAATTTCTTTATACCTACTCAGTTTTGTTTTTGAATTTTTGAAAATTATTACAATCAAGTTTAATGATGTTTTATTTAAATTGACTTAAAATTCAACCAACGCCAAAATGTTTTAATGTATTTTTCAATATTTTTGCGCTATAAAATTTTGCCGCAGTTAAAGGATTAAATACTTTTCTTAGAAAATATTGTCCTGTGGATTATTGTTGAATATATGTGTTATAGGGCCTTGATGATAACTAAATAGGTAGCCGAAATATTTACCATATAAAAAACATAATTTTCAGTACAAAAACCTTCCCCCAAAAAATAAATTAATACCATACATTTAAGGATTAAAAAAATTAAATCCCTTCAAAAAAACATTATTGTCCTGTTACTGAATAATGGCATCGGCATTTGACCATTTTTCAGTCGCACGTTTGACACTAAATGATTTGATTATTCCCACTAGGAAAAAGAGTACCGTGAGCGTGTTATGGTTGAACTCTCGCGGATTCTCTCTTGATATATATCCAAAGGAGGCCTACACGGTACGACCAGCCTCCATCTCAGAGATTATAATAATGGTAATAATAATATGCAATGACAATTAAGTATTTTAGACCAACATAAACGAATACGACAAAGTAGAAACTTTAAAGCAGATGTTAGGAACGTGTAAAAATGTCAAGAAATTATATATAGACAGGTATTTTTATTTTAAATTTGATATTGTGAACAACGGTACTGTTACAATAATAATAATAATAATATGCTATTTATTCTTTTTTTTGCACATATATTAAGGCCCCTTTATTGCAGTTTGCCGGCCCTTTCTCTGCTACGAAATTGACTGCTCATAATTTTCCGCCTTTTGTAATAACAAATACTTAATATTTATATAATTTTTTTAACTTATCATTTTTGATCGCCCGCCCCTGCTTTAATCTTCATGAGCGCGTTGCAAAATTGGCCACTCAATATTCGGAAACCTCTCTCGCTATAAATATTGCATGTAGCTTATATCTTGTTTTTTATGTAGACAGCTCTTGGTCTATAATGTTCAGTCTATAGTTGTTTTTTTAATTAATAGCGAAATAAAACTCAAAATTATGTACCACAATATATTAAAAATTATACAAGTCCGGCAACTAGTTTCGGCTCATAGCCATCTTCATGTCTAAAAAATAATTACCAGCTTCGAGAAATTGAACTTAGAAATTTATACAAACTAAACATACCATATACAAAATTAACAAATTTAATAATAAAATAATAAGCTGAAAAGGTGAGCACATGTAGGGGGGGACTAGTGGACAAGGTAAGGTACAAGAATAAGTATAGAAAAAATATAGTTAAAGAGTTAGGGGATGGTGTTTAAGGATACGTGGTTACCTACTTGTAATGTGCTTCACGTGCACTCTTAATTTGACGACTGAAGTCCAAAATACTCTAGACAGAGTTAGGAAACGAGCCATTCTCATCGGAGCTGTGGGTGGTCGACTTGGTAGGTGAAATCCTCAAACGTTGTTGAATACATACTAAACCTACATTCATCGAGTAATGGACTACAGAGTTTTTAACTTCTCATTGCTCTCTCACCCTCTCTTGCACAATGAGGGGAGGACCCTAAGGAAATATGTCTACCTCCATGGCTCTTCCTAAACGATATTTATAATATACTAATATCCCCTAAATAGTTTCCAAGTTCAAAAATCTTCAGGGAAGATACGTCAGGAGAAGACTGAATAGCTCCAATACCCACTCACAGGATACTCTCCGGACAAAGTGAACAGATGTAAGGAACAGAAAAGCCTTTCCAAGACCACCCAAGAAGAAATTCCTACAACCGAATCAAAACATTTTAACAAAAGCGAGGGATCTTCCGAACGAGCTCCTAGATCTCCTCAAGGATGCACCTCTAGGCATCAGATGGGCTGGTCCCCTACCAGGGTTGTTCACGATGAACCTTTGATTGTGCTGAAGTTGGTCACAAAATAGTGCCACTCAACTTGATCACGTTTTAATCGCTAAAAAAGATTCGTGGTTTATGACGTCATAAAATAGTAGATTCTATTTGATTGTAATAACTTGAATTTTTTGTTCGACCCACAGATGGCGCGATTTCAAACATTTCTTTGATTCTTCAGTGTGAGTAGCCACACGTTAACCTGTAGATACTTTGAGAAATTACCGACACGTGAAAAGTGATTCGTTTAAATAATTAGTTTGAACATATTTAAGCAGCATGAGCTCATGTCGAATCCCACATGGCCTTTTATTTTTTTAACTCAGGCTAGATTTAGATAGTCAAGACTTCTTAATACTTTTTTTTAATATACAGGTTAGACTTAGATAGTAAAGACTTTTTTTTAAATAAATATTTTTTAGGTCAGATAACCAAGTTTGATGTTTTAACGTGTCGGTAATTTCTGAAATTATCCATAGGTTAACGTGTGTGTAGTCTCGGCCTTCATTTTTTTAAGAATAAATTAGTTTCTGGTCATACTCGCATCAATAAATATATTTAATAACAAAACAAGAAATATTTTATAAAAAACATTGAACCCAAAAGAAATGAAACTTATCATTCAAATATAAATAAAAGGATATTCTACACGGGACTACATAGATGTAAGTGCGACTTTTGGCACAATTGTGCTACATTGAACAACCCTGTCCCCCACTGTGGTCGACGGACTCTACTCGCGCTGAGCTTTCCCTCCGGGAGGCTCGTAAGTGTCAACCCAAAATCTTTATCAATCAAATATCTTACGTTTCCTCTAATTTTTTTCATCCAAATTTCGAAATTACTCCTCCTCGAGGGACTGCCACTGCTACTTCAATTGGGACGACCACAGCAACTCGGAATTCGGGCTGCAATTGCAGCTACTGACAACTAATTGAATCGTCTTACTTGATAAGAACTTCAGCGTCTAAGAAACACGGACGCGAGTGTCTCCATTAGTCGGGCGGAGGTTCAACTGGTACCTTATATTCAGTGTTGGCAAAGACCCTCTGTTAGATTGGACTGAATAATACATTGAGGACTAAATAGCTTATCTGAGGGCTAGATTCATACAAATAAATAAAAAAGAAGAAAATTTTTCGAAAAGAAGAAAATTTTTCGAAAAGAAGAAGAACCCTAATTTTTATATATAACTACTTCGCTAACTCTGTTGAAAAAGAATAATTGAGAATTCTTCTTTTTTTAAAAAATAAATAGTTTACCTATATAGTGCACAGTGGTTGTTTTATGTCATTTTCCTTGACAGATGACATGTTAATAAATTATATTGACAAAAATCAACAAATTCACTCAAATCGTCTTTTTCTTTTTAAGACTGTTACTATGAAGATCATGATTTGATCCATAATTCTTCTTTCCCAAAAGTGACAAGTAGATAAATATTCGAAATGTCATGTCAGATCAAGACGACAAAAGAAAAGAAGAAAAGAAAAGTTAGATAAAAATTTTTTTTCAGGCGGACTAGGGAACCAAAATTTTATCTGACTGACTAGTGGACTAAAGCAGTGTTAAAAGGGCTAAATCTATTCTATTCACGGTAACTTCGTTACAAGATAAAAAATTATAGAAGTTTAAAGTTTTAAAATTTATGGTTTTTTTTATTTAACATTTAAGATTTTGATTACAGATTTGGATTTATCATGAAAATGTAACCAAAAAATTATATTACGAAAAGGTTGTGTGCTTATTAAGACAAATACGTTATAGAAGTCTGAAGTTTTAAAATTTGTGAAATTTTGTCTTATTTGTGTACAATTTAAAATTTAAACTACAGATTTGAATTTGGTATAAAAAATAAAATTGAGTCAACATTATTTTAATGTGTGAATGTTTTTTCTTATTTGTGTAAATATTAAAATTCTAATTTTAGAATTGAATTAAAAATACAAGAATGAAATATTAAGGCTGTTTTATTTATTCATTTATTTATCATGTTATAAAAAAATTAAGTTAATGATTTTGTTTTATACGAATAAATAATATCATTTTATATCCCCATGTCGACCTACGCCTTTATTGATTTAATCAAAATCCTTTTTTGTGTCGATTCACTGAATACGAAATCAACAAATTAAATAACAAGTGACTTCATCTAGACAGCTCCGCAAATGTCAATTACCCATATTTAAAAATTACTGCTTGCTTTAAGGAGACCTTCTACTTGGGTTAACTATAAACAAGTTATTTCAGTACGAATATTTTTATAAACTACTTAAATTATGGAATAAATCTAATACTTTATGACATATAAATGTTACGTTAAAGAAAATTAGCATAATAAGTATAGAAATCCTACAGATACGAAAGATTTTTTTTTTGTTTTAGAAAATTATGCTTGAAGCATTTCAAGTAGCAATTCGTGAATAAATGTGTTTATTCAGTAGGAATTAAAATAATGCTCTATTTAAATAAACTATGTATAAGTTAAAAGAAACTTTAATAATATACATTAAAACCAGTTACAAGTTTTATGGCGAAACGACAAACGAAAACTGAAACAACTCAAAATTATTTATAATTTCCATTTAAAAATTTTCTCTACTATGAAAAAGTGTAAAAATTTAGGTAAAACTGATTAGCACTATTTTAATTTTTCTATAATGAATCGCAAATTGTTGAAAATGGCGTCCCAAATGACACGCAACTTTTTATTTTAACTAAATTTTAATTTCAAATCCAAAGCTGTCTCGAATCATGACTGCATTGAATCTGAATCTAAAATATATTATAATTGTTAAAATTGACAAATTTGTTATTTTATTGTTTAATGTTTATTTTTTAACCCCTTATTTGATTGAACATTGAATTCATATAATATATTTCTTGTCGAACCACAATAAGGCCCAATTACGACCTATTCTTGGTCCAATGGCCAAGCTAAAAACCTGTTCGCAGCCTGATATCCGAGCTAAGACTACTTTAGGCGCTGGGTGTTGAAGACGATTATTTTAATTACAAAATTTCTGAATAGGAAAGCAAAATGAAGTAAATTTCTCAAAAAATTGATAACCATTGCAAAAATACGTAAAAATTTTAATTAAAAACAAATTGTTAAAAAGCAAAAATTTAAATCAATAAAAAAAGAGTGAAAATTGGCAAAAATAGGCAGAAATAGGAAAAAAATGTCAAATTAAGCAAAACAAAAAGGAAAAAGGCAAAAAAGGGAAAAGGTAAAAAAAATCAATAAAAAGCAAAAAAAAATGCCAAATACGACAAAGTAAAAGGAAAAAAAGCAAAAAACCCAAAAAAGTAAAAAAAAAATTAAAAAGATTAAAAAAATGAAAGAAAAGGAAAAAAAAATGTTAAAAATAATAAATAAGAGTTGTTAAATTTAAACAAAAAATAAAAATAATAAAGAAAGAGTAAAAATTTGCAAAAAAAGGCAGAAGTAGCAAAAAAGTAAAAAGATAAAATAAAGCAAAAAAAAGAAAACAAGGCAAAAAATCAGTAAGAGAAAGCAATGGGAAAAAAGCAAAAAAAACACCAAAAAATTT
Organism: Neocrepidodera transversa; assembly: GCA_963243735.1. Taxonomy (NCBI): domain Eukaryota; kingdom Metazoa; phylum Arthropoda; class Insecta; order Coleoptera; family Chrysomelidae; genus Neocrepidodera; species Neocrepidodera transversa. The sequence continues at coordinate 10,289,400 of OY725347.1, forward strand.
AAAAAGAGTTTTAAAAAAAGCAAACAAGGGCAAAAGTGGCAAAAAAAGTTTAAAAAAAAAACATTAAAAAATTTACAAAAATCAAAAAGGAAAAACAAATTAAAAACGATAAAGAATTGTTAAATTTGAGCGAAAAAAGACATAAATAGCAAAAAAGGAAAAAATTTAAAATAAAACAAAAAAAAAGGAAAAAAGCACAAAAAAACGAAAAAAGGCTAAAAAAATCACAAAAAAGTCCAAAAAAAAGCCAAATACGACGTAGTAAAGGGAATAAAGCAAAAACGCCAGAAAAAGTAAAAAAATCAAAAAGCGTAAAAAAGCAAAAAAGGCAAAAAAGTTAACAAAAACATTGAAAAAGTAGAAATAAAAAAGTAACCTTCTGTTACCTTCGATAACATTGAACAAGTTAAGAAAATCAAGAAAAGGAAGAAATTGAAAAAAATAAGTCGAAAAGGCCAAAAACAAGAAAAGAAGGCTAAAGGCCAAAAAAGAAATAAAGGTAAAAAACAAAAAAATGCGCAAAAAAAGGCAAAATAAATGTAGATAAATCAACATTAAAAAGGTTAAAAGAAGCAAAAAAAGAAAAAAAGCAAAAAACGCCAAAAATAAAACCAAATAAGGACAAAAAGGCAAAAAAATGTAAAAAGGCAAAATAGAAGCAAATAAAGCCAAAATAAGTTTAACAAAAACCATTAAAAAAGTTAAAAAAATCGGTTGTGTCTCCCCAAAAAACTTTCGAGTATCCATGAATACTTTTTCAGATATTTAATGTTAAAGTTTCAATCTTTAATATTTTTTTATTATTGACAGGTGACAGTTGGAGAAATAATTTTGACTGTTCTGAATGACATATTGCAAGTCAAATTCCGTGACATATTGAATCTGTCATTTTTTGATAGTGAGACTTTCCTGTAGAATTTTTGAAGATGAAAACTTCTTTTAATTCACCTATTAAAATAGACTAGCTAGCGTCTAGATCCCAATTGCAACTCGAGTGCCCACCGCTGTTGCCAGGTTTAAGTGTTTTATTGACGTGAAAAAATATTTATTTTATTAAAAGAAGTCTTGACTATCTAACTCTAACCTGTTTTATGTGTAAAGCATACACTCTAGCACTGGACCACTTCGTATCACAATAATATATAATCAAACTTTCAAGTTATCGTACAAACCGATGGCAACAGCGATGGGCACTCGAGTTGCAATTTGCTTCTGTTATTTTCTACATCTGCATATGTTCTAATTTTATCTTATGTTGGTTTTCATCTTCGTTTTGAAAAATATTGATCCATTGTAAGCGTCCGTGAATTCGTCTATATGTCTGTCATAGCGTTTTTCTCGAAAATGACGTGACATTAGGTATAATGGTAGGACTTTGTATCGAGCACACATTTTGACCGTCAAAAATTATTGAATATATTTTTTTAATTTTTAATTGGGGTAAGTTGTAAAAGTCTTATTTTTTGGTATGTGTGGAATCGTTTGGAAGGCTACTAGCTTGACTCGCTCTTATTTAATTATTTATTCTCAGCTTCTTTCTCTTTATTAGTACCGTCTTTAATTCTACGCTACTAATTCAAAAATTGTTTAAACACTATATCCATTTTTAGTTTCTTTATTTCACGTCCTCTCGTCTTTCCCATCTTTCTTCCTTCCCAGCTGAATCGGGTGTAGGATATCCCACCTGCACTGAGGCTCTAAGCGTATTGTGTCCCGTCAGTTTTCAGATCAGATCACGGTTCGCAAAGCCCACGTTCGCAAAACCGATGCCACCTGTAATATTTTCATAGTTGCTTGAGGATGAAGTGATTTGGGATGAAATAACTAGCGATGAAATGAATAGCGATGAAGTGAATTACGATGAAGAATCACAAGGTGAAGCTTTGTAGGTAATTATAGTGTTTTATTTTCAATAGTGATTCTAGCTTATTATTACGATGAACCTTCCTTATTTTTCTTCTAAAGCTTTACACAAATAAGGTTATAATTTCGTAACTTTATTCAGTTTTGTTTATTTTTCGTACAGGTATGATAACACATATTTATGGTGCTTGAAAAAAATATAATTTTGATTAAATTTTTTAGGTCTTCTGATTTATAGCATTTCAAAGTTGGATCTCAATACTTAAAAAATTAACAATGTAAGTATGTTTTCGTCTTTTTCTCTTTCTTTTCTGGACAATGGTCTAAACAAATAAACTTCCTTATTTAAAGCTCGTTGATTGTTGTTTTAATCTGTAATTACATGTTATTTACTACAAATAGAGAAAAATACTATATAGAATATTGCATGTATTTATTTATTAAATTAACTGTAATACATTGATTGTACAATTGATTATAAATAAACCGTTTTTCTTGGGGCAAATCCAAAAACGTGTAATAATAAAAATTTCTGGGTTATACAATCATAAAAGAAATTCCAATAAAATAACCGTAAAATCACAAATAAGAATATCGTAAAAAATAAAATTCTATTTTATAAAGTGGTACATTTATTACTCACTTAGATACTTAATTTGAACCTACGTAAATACTTAGTTATATGTTATCTGTCAAATTGAATTTAAAACTAACTAGTAATTTCTTCCAACCGGTTAGATATTAAACTCCGCTATATTTTACTTATTCCGATTGCTTTTCTTTAATCAATTCTTAGATATTATTTTAATTAAAAGTCGTATACAATTATCCACCGTTGCAATTACTTCATACGCTCAAACATCAGCAGAAGACATATTCATTAAAGTTATATTTAAGAACTAAATATCTACTTTAGAAAGCAATTTAATAGAAGTAACTTTATTAGGGATCTGTCTTTTCGACTTGAGGTAAATTATATAAACCCACGATGTTGTATCCGTTCAGTTTATCTAGAAAAGTGGTTATTAAAATGATGATACAAAAAAATGTACCTGACCGGGAGCTAAAACTTTGTTTAATTTTAACACAAAATAAACAAATATTATATTAAGCACCAAGGGACTAAAGTGGCACTTTTAATCCACAGAGTGAAGATTGTTATCCAAACGGAACGAGGGCTACAATCAGTCAAGGGATTAAACCGCGTTTTTAGTACAAACCCTATTTTATTGCACCGCAGGGACTAAAACTTAGAAATTCATTTCATAATAATGTGAAGAGAAACATTTAATATTATATTACTTATCAATCTTTTAATAAATATAAAAAATTAAAAAACTGACCTGTCGTTATATATAGAGATTATTAAATATTTTAGTCTCAAGGGGGTAAAAGTGGCAATTTAGTCCCTAAAATGAATGAGTAAAATGAATGGTTTAGTCCCTACGGTGTAAGTTTTTTATTTGTTACTGAGTTATATGATAATTGAAAAACGTATACATAGAAACAGAATAAGTAATAAAATTGAAATAAAACATAAAATGATGTAATACACTATGTATTGAACATATATTTTTTTGAAATTCTGTAACTAGTTTCGGCTAAAAAGCCATCTTCAGGCTTAGAAATATACAATGTTTTTCAAAAATAAAAGTACAACTCACAAACTAACTATATATTAAATTAAGTACAATTAAAAAAGCATATTAGCAAATATTATAATATAATAAAATAAGGGTTTCGCAAACTTTCAGGACTCGCCTACGGATCGTCCTAAAATTTTGTCTAGAGTATTTTCCGGACTTGTTACGTCAATTATTATTTTGCTACAAATTACTTGTCTACATTTTTTGTAATAAAAATAAAGAACAAAAGATTTACAATTATTAAAATGTAAAATTATAAATAAACACAGTGTATCAAAATAAAAACGAATGTGATATGGATGATGTAATAATTTAATACAGGGCGTGGTCATAAAAAAGAATACCAGCTCTCGATGTTTATTCATAAAATATAAAAACAATATAAGTAAAGTTGCTAATTATTTGACCCAAATTGCAAATGTCAGCAATAGCACAAAAACTGAAATAATTTATTTACTTTGAATTATTACAAATAATGAATTAACAATATATCAGTAATTATTACTAGACTTAATTAGAGTACAAGGTGGATACAATTCTCTTTTACGGATCTATTATTAATTTTGTGCATTTGTTGTTACGACTTCTGTTTTTTTTTATACATTAGCATAGTATAAATTGATAAAAATATTATCCAGTTCATACAATTATGTTAAGAAAAGTTTCATTTTCTTTCAAGTAACTATAACAACAATTTTGCATTTGTGCAAATTATTATTATTATTAAAAAATTATATTTGAAATACAAGTACTGCAATGATGATTTTTTTTCTAAACGTATCATTTTAATAAATTATTATTAGAGACTCGTAGATTCCTAATTTCAACATATAGTTCTCTACAAGGTCATACCTGAATATAGACGGGGGAGCTGGCACGAAAAAGTTCTTCGGGTCAAAAAATCCATCTTCGAATAATTATCTATTGTACATTCCTAGTCACATTTTTTTTCCAGAATGATCACTTAAATTTGGAAAACACAAACTATAAAACTGACAACTAAAATTTAAGTGATACAGACAATAAATTTTTTAATGACTAACAATACTTATGTCCAATCACAGAACATTTTTCTGATGTCCAGTTACCAAAGAATGACTTTTTATTTATTGTACAATGCGATCAGATTTAAATGACAATTATTAACTGATAATTCATTGATACTTAACTATTTTTCCGGATTTATTTTGAAAACCGGAGACTTGATATAATTTTGTATCACTTGAATTTATTTACCAATATATCAGCGGTTGGTTTCTCTGCTGAATTTAATATCTTGGTTAAATGCCGTCTCTACTAGTGGTACCCTAGTTTGTAACAATTTTAATATAAAAATTCTGGCGATTTTTAATAATAAGACATTTTTTGATTAATTGAAACTGCTAATTTTGTTAATTATAATTTTTTAATATTTATGTACTTTTTTAATTAACGGTACCTTGGTTTGTAACAATTTAAAGATAAAAATTATAGTGATTTTTAAACATTTTTTGATTATTGTATATTTTACGGTTTGGTTTGATACCGTCTAGTCTTATTATGTGTTCTAAAACTTTTACTGAACCTCGAAAAAATTTTTGTAGAAGATTATTTATGTGTTCTTCTAGGGAAATCGAGAATGTAATTATGTATTCCATGTGGACTAGGTCGTTGGTGCGTTCTTAAATCCAAAGGGCATCCTAATATTTTCGTATTGTCCATTTTCTATATTGAATGCAGATTTTGGGGATCGAATAAGAGTTCATTTCAATCTGATGAAAAACGGAAGCAAAGTCGAAGATTGTAAAATATTAGCACCTTCCAAGTTTGTCTAATATGTGGTAATGAATATATATCGTCAATGAGTTTCTCGTTCTTTTCTATAATCAACTACTACTCTTAATTTTATTTTTCCACTTGCATCCGCTTTCTTAGGGACAATCGATTTGGGAGAGCTGCAAGGTGATTGAGATGGTCTAATTATACCGTCTTCCAACGTTTATGAAATTTGTTTTTGAACTTCAACTTTGTGGATGTATGGAACATATATTATAATTTAAAAAAAAATTGGGAAACATGGGTTTTTTTGTATTATAAGTTGGATTTCTCTGTATACGGTATTTTCGAATCACTCATTTCCAAACAAAAAATTTTCACAAAAGGCTTGTTTCTTTGCAGCAGGTCTAACTGGCAACGTCGTATGAGATATTTGCTAGAAAAAGAGCTGAAGAGAGAAAAATGACTGATAGTATTCTGCACCGTGCAAGACAAATGTGATACGTCACAATTGATGATCTGAACTGCCCAACTAGAGGTGCATTTCCACCAAGCGCGCAAAACGTTTGCAAATGTTTGCTAATAATCAGCAATGTTTGCAAACAAATTTATAGGCCAGGTGGATACGAAATTAAGAATGTTTGTAAACATATGCGAGCAGTTGCAAACGAACAGCGGCGTTCCTGCTGCTGTCGGTACCTCAAACAGATTTGTTGTTTGTGCGCGTTTAGTGGAAACATATTTTCAGTAGTTTATTTACATTTTAGCAGTAGGCATGGAATTTAAATGTTTCAATTAAAAAATCATGGAGTGGGATAATGAGAAGTGCTTGCAGTTAATTGATATGTACAAAATAAAACCAGAAATATGACATTTATAATAGTTTTTTTTCTTGGAGCCATTTTCTACAATTAGTATGGATCGTTGACAAATGTTCGCAAACCCACTGTTATTCGCGAATTCTTGTTTTAACTAGACAAACAGAACCAAATAAACATTTCCAAACATTTTCAAATGTTCACAAATATTTGCCAATGTTTGCTTGTAATTATTTTTTGGTGGAAACGCACCTTAATACAATGATGCCGTCACGAATCCACTTTTTTTCTGATTATGAAAAACTGCTATCAGAAAATAAAAAAAAAATCCCGACTGATATCAAATCGTATACCATTTACAGTATTCCGTCATGCTTCATAAAAAGGTCGATTTCCTCAAAACAAAGAAAAATTACTAGCTATTCCTGGATTAAACAAATTAAGCACTGACTAAAAAGAAATAAAATATGAAGACCCTCAAAGAACTGTCCTAGGTTTAATTATCTACTTGTTATGCACCTGTGATTTGTCAGTTCAGGAAAATATCTAAGTTTTATTAGATTAAAATAATGGATAATCTTATTCACTATGTCCTTAAATAGATTAAAATTATCTTGGTCGAAATAAATTCTATGATGTGAGTATCTAATAAATATACATAAATATTAAAAATAATTCTTATTTAATTTATGTAGTACTGTTTATATTTTTAATTTGATCACTCCGTATAAGTAATTATTATTCGGTTTAATGGCTGTATTTATATCAGTAGTAATTATTTATTAATACCTACAATCAATTTTAACATTTACGATAATAATATATAATAATAGAGATTTGTTATGTTGTATTTATTTCGCTACTAAGTTTGTATAACAATTATTTAAAAAAAAAACTCGTAGGTACTTTCAATGTTCAGTTTGTTTAGTAGATAAAAAAATTGAATAAAATTAATTTTGCTTTGACAAATACTCCTTGATATGGAAAATAGTATATTCTTCAACAAGCATAGAATGAAGGCTATTATTCACGAGAATTAAAATTCCGACAAGAGCGGCAGCGAGTGTCGGAATAATTCGAGTGAATAATAGCCATAATTCTATGCGAGTTGAAGACGATACTTTCTCCACGACTATACAAGAAATTACATACCTAAAATCATAATTTGTATCACAAATCTTTAATTCACACTTAAAATATTAAACTTTGACGTTTGTACATTTGACATTTCAAATAAAATGGCGACTTATTAGGATGTTGATAAGATGCGATTGGTTAGTTATTTTCAAAGCAATGTGATTTGTGTTGATATTAATGTAAATTCTAGAAATCAAAGGATGTGATTGGCTGATTACCGTGGATTCTTAAATTTATTCTTCAACTAGTGGAAGAATGTATATCATTCTTTCACAGAAAATATAGTCAGAATTAACTTATTATTAAACAGTCACGGAGAAAGGTTTAGATCAACTCGGGAAAGTTAAATTATAGAATCTGCGCCGACGCAATAAATATAAAGGTATGAAAATCATGTCTTTAATCACTACAATGATATACAAATAATGAGGTTTGTCTTTGATTAGGTGAACTGATTTAGAAGCAGGTTAGGATTGTTTGACCGCCATTTTGATAGCATTCTCGTTGTTTGATTGTTGTTGAACATTTCTAAAAACAATATGGGTTAGTGGTCCCATAATTCACATCAACGATATTTATTTCCCCTGAAATTGTCAATTCAGATATTCCTTTGATACAACGTTTCTTCACATATGAATGGTATGTTTATTGACAGCAAAGGCAGGACCGGCCCTGTTTGGAAAAATAGTATGAATGGTCCCACAGTGCTATTTTTTGAAGTCTGCGCGAGATTCAACAGCTCATTTTTTAGAAGTTACTTTGGCGTTCCAGTTATAGGTTATATTTCAGTATTCAACGCGTGGTTTAGACTTTTTCTACCCTTGGACGATATAATTTTTTTGGACTGTTTTACCACCTGAAGTAGATTACACAGTCTGGCAGCCATCGTGCTTACCGACTGTGGCCAAATTTGATAAAGAAACCGTTTCGTTGCTGTGTCATAATATCATATCTGGAATTATTTTTTATAAATTTATTCTGGTTTTGGAAAATATATAAGCAGGGTTAACATTTTTACTATTTTTGAAATGGACTCTTCAAGAGGTACAGTTAGAAATTCCCATGATAGCTCTTAACGCTTTTTCCTGAGCCAAAGAAGACTTCAGTAGATGCACTCGATAATTCACAAAAACAGATACCATAACGCAGCTTTGGGTCAACTTGTCTAGAGTAATTAGCCAACTTCTAAGATTTTTCTTAAATTCATGAATTGATACGTTAATGGGTTAGTTTTAGATTTGAGTCATAATAAATAATCAGTCCAGGTTAGACAGTTATCTACTTGGAGTCCCAGAAGTTTAGAAGTATTATTGTTATTGATGGCTATAGTACTATGTGTAGGGTTTTTCTGTACATTAACACAAGCTACTAGTTAAAGTTAAAGTTAATCAACACAACTGCAAAATTTAACAATATATTTAAGCTTTTATTTTCTTTAATGTGTTTTTTATTCTAATTAAATTATTTTAACGATTCCGTTTTGTATGTACCAATTCAGATGGTGAGAATTTTATTATTATCGTGTGTTATCGTGTGCAAATAAATATCTGACGTCCAAATTATCATTAAATGACCAATTATCTTATCTAAATTGCTAAAAAAATCACTAGATTCCTAACTAGAGGCCTAACACACATCCTGTAGATAAGAATCTACTATAAAAAGAAGAAAAACAAATTACTGATGAGGGACGAAACAGCTGTCCGGTATAGTATTTTTAAAACTTGTTTGGGGTTTCATTACCCTTAAGAGAAATAAACCCTCTAACGGTTCCAGTTTATACTGGCGCTTATTATATAGGTGGAATCTTTTCCCAAGTAATAGATGATACCGTGTTCCATTGGTAGATGGCGTTAGCTATCTGCCTTAGTACAACGTCCTTTTAATTGTTTAAAACTGTATCTTCATTTTCATTAAGGAATTTATGATGAATGATGTTATAACCTGTGATTTTTTTGCACTTTGTTTTATTTTTAATTTTGAAAAAAATTAGCTTCCTTTTATTTTTATTTTTTCCTTAAAACGCCGAGTAATGAAAAGTTAGATTTTACTGAAATAGTATGATGAGTTGAGTCGCTTTTTGTTTATACAGGGTGTTGCTATATTCGACCGACAACGATCTATCCCAGAGAACTCTCGTTAATTGTTGAATTTTGATATAGGAACATATACCCGTAAAGGCCTTATTTTCTGAGGGTGTTAAAATTAATCAATCTTTTATCAGTGGCGTTTCAGTTGGGTATAGCCGAATATTTTGAACCTAATTTTCTACGCCATTGGATACATTTTCAAAATTGTTTTTTTAATGGTTTGTTCAATTTAGTGAAAAAAACCATAACATTTGACATGGTTAATATTATTGAAAAAAATTAGATGGAAGTGAGACATGCAGATTCTTTCAGTCTATGGCGCTCCAATAATTTTTAATTTTTTTTATATTTTTAATGTAATCTTTTTTCTTTTTCAATTCTTTTTAGTATAATAAAGAATAATGAAACTGAAAGTCGTACCACAAATATTTAATATAAAGAGACCATCATCAGGCCTATAAACAAAAAAATGTTGTTAAAAAAATTACTTATGAAATATATAAAATTACTTACAAAATATATGTATAATTGGATGGAATAAAATGAACCGTAAATTAGTTAAATTGAGGTATGAAAATTAACTTATAAACATTAAATATTTAAAAAAATTCAAGAAACAACGAAACTTAAAATCATACCGCAATAATGTAATTTAAGATCTTTTAACAAGGGGCAACACGTTTCGGCCATTCGATGGCCATCATCAGGCAGAATTGTAGTTAAGCAAGTGCAATTAACAATGGTTCGAAAATTATGTTAAAACTTTAACTAATCATGGTGAATGAAATGAAGAAAATTTAAATATAAATTTTTTTGTTAATATATAAAAATTTAAAATTACTTATGGTAAAGTTTTATAGCCGCTAAATAATTTCACCACATTTGAGTATGGATAATTTCCTGTTTTTTAAAAAATTATTTAAAAAAAAAAATTATAACGAAATAACTCCATTGAAGTTATTTATAATATTACTGTTTATATCAAACTGCATAACTATGCACAACAAAGGTAAAATTTTTTTTCTTTTTAGTATATTTAATTGGAGATATTTAAAGTACAATATTCAATGTTAGTTTAGGTAGAGTCAAAAATGCTATGACGACCTGTACTGAAACACTCTGTATGCCTCACTTCCATCTAATTTTTTTCAAAAACTAATAACTTTACCCTTATCAAACTTTATGCATTTTTTACAAAATTAAAAACTCAATTAAAAAAAAACAATTTTGGAAATTTATCCAGTGATATGGTAAGTTTAGTAATTCCCCTGCAATGTTTTGTTAAAAAACATTTATTTTTATAAAAGTATTTTTATTTATTAACTGTAACACCCTGTATCTCAAAATCTAAGCTATTTAAGGGTATACGTTTCTACCTCAAAATTCAAGATTTAACGAGAACTCTCTTTGTCGATCGAATATAGCAACACACTGTATAAAGGGCATAGAATTTGGAGTTTTGAAAATAGTGCACTAATTATTGCAGTTTTTTCCTGTTCTTTCCTAAAAATACTCATTGAAAAAAAAAATTGAGAATAAAATGTTATAACCGGCAACATAGCTTATCTGTTATATTTCTAAAAACTGATAAGAAAATAGTCATTATTAATGGTTAAGATTTGACGGTTCAATTTTTATTACAGTGATACCATGATATTTTAACGGTTTATGGTGAAATTCGCTGTAATAGTAAACTGTTACGGTGAACGAAAGTTTCGTCAATTTATCCCAAAGATTATTGGAAACTGATTGTGCTATATCAAAGAAAACAAATGGTAGAATTAGTGGTGATCGTGTAATGAATGAAGAAAAACGCATTAAAAAAGGTTATATTTCATTTATTCGGTGTTGCCAAATTTGTAAAGTCAACCAAATTATAAATGCAATATCTAAAAATACGATAAAAATTAGTTTTCATTTTTTTGACAAGTTGAATAAGAATTTTTTGATTGAAATAATGTCTTCTATATATTTTGTTAAATAAGTGTACTTTTAATTACAGATAATATACAAGAATTATTGAAAAATAACATAAATCGTTAGCTACGTTATTCATCTGTTAATTTTCATTCTAATTAAAGATAAATCTCCCAAATACGTGCGATAGACATTTTATTTGTCACTTATTTTTAAGGTCCACTTTTACATTTTCTTAGTCAACAAATCACTTCAACATATAGTGAATAATTGTGTAGTATGTAAATGGAGGCAAATAAATTTCGTTGGTAAGAAATTCACATGGTTTCGTATCGATAAGGACAGAGGCTACTAGATTACTATATTAAGTATAAAGTGCGGTAGCACGGTGGTCGATGACGGCGAGCCGATTGTTCCATCGCTCACTTGATTTAATAATATTGCTAGATTCACTTTGCTTATCATTGGGACACATACCGAGACTCGACTCAAATGTATTACTTTCCATTTTAGAAGTTTAGAGAATCAAGATAGGTAGACTCGATACATTTATCAAATTATTTTACAATAGTTTAACGGGTTGCTAAATAATCTCGCACAGAATGTTAAGAAATTGGAAGTTATAGAAAATTTTATATGTTGTTTGTGTTACTGAAAGTAAAAAATTTAAATTTCCTGCTCTGACTAGTTTAGATTCTACAGGGTGTTAAAAGTAACTTGAATGATACTAAGTTTAATTTATTTGTATTTCTGAGCTGAAATAACAAAAAATGTTTAAAAAATAATTATATTTTGTTAATTTCTATTAAAAACGCTATAATGAAATATACAGGATGGCCCATCATATACTCATCGCGTCGGTCTTTATATGTAAAACGACAAGATTGTATAGAAAATGTTTACTGCAGATACAATTTAAAATTATATTGATTTATACAGGTTGCCTGAATAAGAGGATCTGTATCAAAGTTATAATATTTTAAATGCAACACTCTGTATTTTTTATGTTTGTCCTGTGAAACTAATTTCAAAAGCTTATAACTTCTATAACTTCAGAACTATTTAGTTTACATAATAGGTGTAATGTGTTTTTGAAATCAGTTTCTTATATTATTTTTTCACTTTTTAAAATGAAAAAAAATCAGAAAATTGGAAGAACCCGAAAAAAAAACCGAAGAAATTGACAAAAATCGAAAAACTAGAAAAACCAGAATAAGAAAAAATGAAAAAAAACCTGAAAGAATTTGAGAACATCAAAAAACAATTGAAAAACTAAACAAACAACAGAAAATATCAAAAAAATTAGGAGAAAAAACGAAAAAATCGCGAAATCGAAGTAAATAGAAAAAAAAATAGAGGAATAAGAAAAAATGAGAAAAAAATTAGAAAACAAAAAGGAAGAATTAGAAAAAAATACACAACAATGAGAACGAAATGAGGAAAGATTCTAAAACATTGAAAAAAAATCAAATAAAAAAAAAAACAAAAAAAAACAGAATAATGATAAAAATCGAGGAAAAATTAGAAGAATCGAAAAAATCAAGGAAAATGAGAAAAACACCAATAAAAAAGGGGAAAAAAACAAAAAACTCTGGTGAAAATTGAAAGAAAAATCAGAAAATATTGGGAAAAAATAAAAAATAAAATTGTAAAATACGGAAAAAAATCAAAAAAATTTTAAAAAAGGCAAAAAAAAAACAGAAAAAATTAGGAAAATCAGAAAAAATCGCAAAATCGAACAAAATAGAAAAATCAGAGGAATAATAAAATATGAGAAAAAATTAGAAACAAAAAGAAAGAATTAGAGAAAAAACAGAACAATGAAAAAAAATGAGAAAAGATTAGAAAACATTGAAAAACATCAGAAAAATGAGAAAAACACTGACAAAAAAGTGAAAGAAAAATCAGAAAATATTTTGAAAAAAAGAAAAATAAGATTGTAAAATACGGAAAAAATCAAAAAAAATTGTAAAAAGCCAAAAAACAGCTAAAAATCGCAAAAAAACGAATAAGTCGAAAAAATACTGCAAACCAAGTCGCAAAAATACGGAAAAAAAATAATGCAAACCAATCGCAAAAAATTGCAAAAACACCAAAACATAATCCAACAAAATGGCAAAATATATGGCAAATAATCACAAAAAATCAGAAATAAGAAAAAATTACAAAAAAAAACAGAACAATGAGAAAAAATCAAAAAAAAATAAAAAAAGAATAGAAAATTAGAAAAATGAGAAAAAAACGAACAGATCAAAAAAATTCGCAAAAAATCACAAAAAACCGACCAAAAAACCGGAAACAATAATTGTAACCATAAAAAAATGAAAATTAATTGTAATACCTAAATCACAAAAAATCGGAAATAAATCGTAAAAAATCGCAACGAAGTCCAAAATAATGACAATAAAATCGCAAGAGGAATAAGAAAAAATTAGAAAACCAAAGAAAGAAATAGAAAAAAAAAACAGAACAGTGAGGAAAAATTAGGAGAAATCGAAAAAATCAGAAAAAACCGAAAAGATTAAAAAAAAAACAAAAAATTAGAAAAATGAGAAAAAAATTCAAACAAATCAAAAAAATAAATAACCTCTGTCTATAAAATAATCACAAGTGATATATAAAAAAAATCTAAATAAGAAAAAATTCATATTATAGAAAGTGATAGAGAATAAGAGAATGAAGGTCGCCTGGAGAGGCCATAGCGCTTTTTCGTTACGTGATGATTTCTGCCAATTAGCTACTACAGCAAACTCCGTTAAGTAACTTCATTCCATTAAAAAAATACTCTAAAAAAAGTATAACGTATCAAAGTTATATATTTTTATGGAAACCGTGTAGTTTCATTTTTGAAATATTATGGAAATAAGGAAAACATGAACTATTACAAACCCTTTCAATTACGAAATATAAATAAATTCATTAACCTATTTTTTTTACTTTGATAATATTTTTGACGTATTTGCCTTTCGGAAACCGCATTAGCGTATCTTACAAATCTTGACATAAATTAATATACAATAAAACTAAGTTTAACTATCCAAATTATAATCATGTTTTCACATTAGTAACCACCTAAGTAGTTATTCCGTGTGATCTGCTAGACTCCTGAAAGAAAGAAGAAGAGCATGATTTGGAGCCCCCGTCAAGTGGTCTGCCGTTTAATTACTGTTTTGTGTTCTTACCATGCTGATTCTAATGACTCGACGAAGATAAAAGCCTACACAGGATGTTGCCTAAATAGGGAAACATGTCTTCTGAAGCCTCCTGGCGTTCGCGTTTACCGACGAACCAGAGCAGTGAATTTGCTGGAAGGTTTCAGAGGCGACTCGTAAATAATAATGTTTTAATAATTATTACCCATTCATAAATGAATGAATGCAAACGACTAATAAATTAAAAATAATAAAGAGAGAACAAATAAAAAATCAATATTGGATTTATAGATCAAGTTGTAGGTCTTGTCTAAAAGGGTATATACATATATACGTTATTTTTTTAAATGTTTTTAATTTAAAGTTTTTTAAGGGAAGCTCCAAATTAAAAATACAGAAGCTTTCCACATGGTGCAATCTTTTTGGGACACGCTGTATTTTTTTCACAAGGATTATTAAACATTTTTTTGGCATATTAAAAGATATTCAAATTATATTACTCATTTTCACAAAAAAATAAAATATAATTTTTAATTTCGTTTATTTTCATTTATTTTCATTTATTTTAATTTATTTTCATTTATTTTCATTTATTTTCATTTATTTTCATTTATTTTCATTTATTTTCGTTTATTTTCTTTATTTTCATTTATTTTCATTTATTTTCATTTATTTTCATTTATTTTCATTTATTTTCATTTATTTTCATTTATTTTCATTTATTTTCATTTATTTTCATTTATTTTCATTTATTTTCATTTATTTTCATTTATTTTCATTTATTTTCATTTATTTTCATTTATTTTCATTTATTTTCATTTATTTTCATTTATTTTCATTTATTTTCATTTATTTTCATTTATTTTCATTTATTTTCATTTATTTTCATTTATTTTCATTTATTTTCATTTATTTTCATTTATTTTCATTTATTTTCATTTATTTTCATTTATTTTCATTTATTTTCATTTATTTTCATTTATTTTCATTTATTTTCATTTATTTTCATTTATTTTCATTTATTTTCATTTATTTTCATTTATTTTCATTTATTTTCATTTATTTTCATTTATTTTCATTTATTTTCATTTATTTTCATTTATTTTCATTTATTTTCATTTATTTTCATTTATTTTCATTTATTTTCATTTATTTTCATTTATTTTCATTTATTTTCATTTATTTTCATTTATTTTCATTTATTTTCATTTATTTTCATTTATTTTCATTTATTTTCATTTATTTTCATTTATTTTCATTTATTTTCATTTATTTTCATTTATTTTCATTTATTTTCATTTATTTTCATTTATTTTCATTTATTTTCATTTATTTTCATTTATTTTCATTTATTTTCATTTATTTTCATTTATTTTCATTTATTTTCATTTATTTTCATTTATTTTCATTTATTTTCATTTATTTTCATTTATTTTCATTTATTTTCATTTATTTTCATTTATTTTCATTTATTTTCATTTATTTTCATTTATTTTCATTTATTTTCATTTTTGTAAAAAATTCGTAAATTTTTGTGGCTGTTTGAATTTTTGTAAAAAATAATGAATTTTTGTAGGAAATGCGTAAATTTTTGTAAAAAATGCGTGAATTTTTGTAAAAAAATGCGTGAATGCGTGAAATTCGTAAATTTTTGTAACTGCTTGAATGTTTGTAAAAAATTATGAATTTTTGTAAGAAATTCGTAAATTTTTGTGACTGTTTGAATTTTTGTAAAAAATAATGAATTTTTGTAGGAAATGCGTAAATTTTTGTAAAAAATGCGTGACTTTATGTAAAGAATAATGAATTTTTGTAGGAAATGCGTAAATTTTTGTAAAAAATGCGTGAATTTTTGTAAAAAATTATGAATTTTTGTAAGAAATTCGTAAATTTTTGTAATAAATGCATAAATTTTTGTAAAAATGCATAAATTTTTGTAAAAATGCGTGAATTTTTGTTAAAACCCCTAAATTTTTGTGAAAAATGCGTGAATTTTTGAATTTTGCAAAAAATGCCTAAATAGTTGTGAAAAATGAGCAAACTTTTTAATAAATTCTTGGATTTTTGTAAGAAATTCGTAAATTTTTGTAATTGCTTAAATTTTTGAAAAAAAGTTGAATTTTTATAATACTCTTTTAAGACGAACGTTTGTAACAGATTAATAGGACCTTTTTTTTCGCCAACCTATATGAACGTTATTTAGAGTTTTTACAGACTCACATCAACGACTTCATGGACGAAATACCCTTACAAGAACGTCAATGTATTTGGTTCCAACAAGACGGTGCCACATGCCACATGCCACATGCCACAGTACGTTGAATGTTAGTGAATATCTTGAACATATGTTCCATGGAAAAATTATTCACAAGATATTCTGATCTTTTTTGGCCTGCTAGATCCCTTGATCTAATCCCCTTGATTTCTTATGGGGAAACAAAAAGTTTACCAGAAGGGGCCGATTCAAGATGTTGACCATTTGTAGAAGATAATTTCTCAAGAAATGATAAGTAATATACAACGTAAATTTGCCAATTGAACATACATATTTAAAATTTTTTTAATAACAATTGTCAATATTCTCAAAAATAAAGGTACTTTACTTTTGAGTAAAATTCATATTTTTTAACAAACCTTGTAAACCGTTCAAAAAATTTGGTATCTGATGGTTGTATTTCATGTTTTAGATAATGCAGAACTTTTTATGAAGAATAACTTTTTTCCTAAAATTAATAATAAACAAGTTTTCCATATTGTTCCATCTTGTTTAAAGTAAGAAACTACCTGAAATCAATAGAAATTAACAAACTGAAATAATCCTACCTATCAAGGAAGATTTGTAATAATATTAATCTGATGAAGTTAATAAATGACGAAACATGTCACTAATTAAATAATAATAATTATATTTTATTGGATTTTAATCAACTAAAAGTCGACACGGTTTAACATTAATAATAAATAAATAAAAGCATTGTACAATTATAAAAGAATAATTAATAATAATGGATTTACTTTTCCTGTCTATAATTATTAATCAAAATAACACAGCAATTTTATCAAATTATTTATAATTAGTAATATTTACGTTTTTTTTCCAGTAATTATCCTAGCTCTGGTAATAAATTGTTGGTGTTATAAAAAAAAATTTGTTGTCTCCGTCACTGGTTTATTTACCGGTCATCCATCGATAGTTGCGGATATTTACGGATCAGACCCGGGCTGTAGCCATTTATTTATGATATTCTGATGCTCAATACATGAAGGCGATTTGTTCGCTAAGAGATTTACGTCAAATTTCTTGGACTTATCGTATGGATGAGAGATTTATTCGACCCGAAGGCAACATATCAATATTTTCCTTCATTCTTTACTCTTGCTCTTGTTATGCATATTTTTTATTAATTTGAAGCATAATTCTATGGTGTCCAAAATAATAGAAAAAGGTTTTATTTTATTATAATCCCAAGAATTTCCAACATTAATCCGATTAACAAATGTTGTTCCATTTCATACAGAGGCCCAAGTTGTGTATTCTGGTATTGTACTCGTAAACAATAATCGACCAGGGGTTGCGGAGTAAAGAGAAACGAATTTAGTACGAGCACTTATGAATTATTTAATTTAATTTAAGTAATTATCTAAATATGTTATTATTATTTACTTAAATTAAATAATTTATAAGCTCTCGTATTAAATTGGACCTGACATTTTAATTTTGAAAAATCGAATTAATTAGTCTTGAAAATGCACAACTTTTTTCCTATTTAACTAACTTTATAACGGTTTATGAAATCCCAATAATATTCAATTAAATTTGCGTAAATACATGGTAAAATTTGTTTGCGATTTTTATTTTTTGTCCCATTTTTTTACAACTATTGTTTTTTGCCCCACCTTTTTCCCACTCTTACTTTTGTCTCGTTCTTCACCATTTTTACAGTTATTGATTTTTGACCTACTACCTCCCTCCCCTTTTTTCCCACTTGGATTTTTTGTCACAATTTTTTTTGCAACTACTATTTTTAGCCCCATTTTTCCCTATTTTCTTTTTCTCCCACATCGTTTTTTGCCCAATTCCTCCCTTTTTTTTAAATAGCTTTTTCCGATTTCATCTCTTTTTTTTGCAACTACTGTTTTTTGTCCCACTTTCCTCCTTTTTTCTCACTTGTAAAGTTAAAAGGGGTTCAAATAAACCAAGGTTTACAATTGAACCCTATATATTACCCATAACCACAGAAAAGCACATAGCGAAAAACTTAACACGTATAATTAAATTCTCTAATACAGAGTGATTCTTTTAACTGAACATATATATATATATATATAAATATATTACAGTTTTTCGTCTCAATTTTTTTATAACTACTATTTTTAGCCCCATGTTTCCACTATTTTCTTTTCTCCCACTTCGTTTTTTGCCTCATTTCCCAATTTTTTTAACCAAGTTTTCCCCATTTCCCATAATTTTTTTACAACTTCTGATTTTTGTCCCACTAGCCCTTTTTTCTCCCTTGTGATTTTTTTTCCAACTACTATTTTTATCCCCATTTTCACCCTATTTTCTTTTCTCCCACTTCGTTTTTTGCCCCATTTTCCCGTTTTTTAACCAGCTTTTCCCCATTTCCTCTCATTTTTTTACAACTACTGTCTTTTGTCCCACTTCCGCCCTTTTTTCAGTTGTGTTTTCCGCCTCAATTTTTTCATAAATAAGTATTTTTTTTTGTCAGCTTTTTTTGTCCTACCTTTTTTACCCATTCGTGTTTTTGCCCCATTTACCGTCTTTTAACTTTGTTTTTTCTCCATTTTTTTTCATTTTTGTGGTCTTTAGAATCGGATATTACTTTTTTAAGTAAAAGATTTTCATCAAACTTTTATTTTAAATATTTTAAAAATACCAAAAATATTTGTATTAAAATTAAGATTTTAATATAAATCTTGGTCGTTCGAACCGGATCATACGATTTCCATTTAAAATTAAGATTTTAAGAATTTCTCATCATATTTTGTTTTAAAACTTTATTTTTTATAAAAAAAAGAGAATAGAGAATATAACACGTCAATTTTTTATTTCTGGTTCTACGAAGCGACTCATTTATTTTTATATAGTAAAAAAAATTTTGAAATATTTTTGGCGAATTTTCATTATTAGTAAAAAACAAGACAGTAGAGAATCTAATATTTTTTATGCATTATCTATAGAACGTGTTTAAAACTACAAAAAACGTGGTCCTTCGAGTCGGTTTATACGGTTGTTTTTGAGAAATTGTCCTTATTATCTCTCAAACGTGGAAGATTTTGAGAAGTTGTCGTTAAATTTTTGTTTTAAATCTAACATGTTAATTTTTGCATTATCTCTCGTAAAAAGTGTTTAAAATTACAAAAAACCTGGTCCTTCGAGACGAATCATATGTTTTTGTAGTAAAATTGAAGATTTTAAATGTTTTTCATAAAATTTATATTTAAAACTTTCATTTTTACTACAAACACAAGACCATAGAGAACATAACATTTTGATGATTGCATTATCTTTCTTATACATTAAAAACTACAATGGTGAATTGGTCCTTCGAGCCGGATGATGTAGTAAAAACTGAAGAATTTATAACTTTTTAATTCTGGATTATTACTGAAAGGCAAAACATTATGTCTTTGCCATGCCTAAAATTACAAACAAAACATGATCGTTTGAGATCGATCATACGTTTTTGTAGTAAAATTGAATATTTAAAAAATTTTACATAAAATTTATATTTTAAATTTTCATGTTTACTCAAAAAACAAGACCATAGAGAAGGAACATAACATGTTGATGATTGCACTATCTTTCTTAAACTTAAAAAACTACAATCGTGACCTGGTCCTTCGAGCCGGATGATGACTGAAGAATTTGAGACTTTTCCGTGTGAAATTTGTTTGCGTTTTTTTTTACTTTCATTTAGAAAAAACAAAATTCCTATCTTTGCGCTATTAGAGATGCTTCAAATAAATGCATTAAAAACAATTTTACGATTTTTTAGATGATATAGTTTTCAAACATAATTTTAGTAATTAATATACTTTAGATAATAATTAAATATTATATTATCTTTAATTGGTACCTATATACACTCTGTTGAGAAAAAAAAATCTTTAAATCCAACGTATATCTAATTGATCTCAAAACTGCTGGACGTTGATCGAAATTATTCAAGTGAAAAACATGGATCAATTGTTTCGATGTTTCGTAACCTCTTCAGATCGCCCACTGAAATTTTATAGATCTAGGCAAGTGAACAAGTTGTCAGTTCTTGTACTGCAATGGATGATTTAGCATTAACAGGCCACCCAACTATTCCATTTTTTTTTCGTCTTATATACAAGGTGTTCAATCTTAAAATAGAGGTTATTTTCTATGAGACAAATGATAAAAGAGAGAGTTTGGACAGAAAATATTAAAATAAACCACGAAATATTTCTAAATGCTAACTAGGTGAAGCAAATTGTTTTTGTATTAAATAATTTTTCATAATTATTTAAATCACCGGCTGCGTTCCTTTCGGGAGTCTAAATCTATCAATTTAATGAAGCAGAATATTAACACTAAAAATGCAGTGATTAGTTTTGGAATGTGTAACATCCGAAGACATATCTTGTAGCTTCTGACAATAAGATGGATAGATGTAACATAAATCTAATCAATCAAATACATTTTTTTCTATTGCATCTATCAGGTGGTCGCCTCTAAAGAAAATTAATCATTACTGGCCACACGCCAGTCTAGAACAAATTATTTAGAGTGTTAAAGATCAATTTTTTTTTTACTAATGTCAGTTTTATAAAAATTTTAATTATCACTCCACAACTTTATCCAATCAGTTGAATAATTAAATCAGAAATATTATTATTTTTATAATTATTATTAATTAATATTTTTTTATAACAAAGATGCTGCGGTTGTAAGTTCATGTAGAATACTTGATATTGTATCGTATTAACCCTCTGACTGGCAAGATCCTAAAAATTATCCAAAATATTTGAGTTTTTTTTTCGGGTTATCATTTGGTCAAGAAATTCGAAAAAGCTATCAGAATGTAATTATCTTTTTTTGTTAAGCCACTGGGTGAAAAAGGTAAATGTTTTCCATTGCCTAATAACAGGTAGGGTTTTTTTAAGGTCAGAAGTCATATGAAAATGATTTTAAAAAATTTTTATTTCTTATTGTTTATAAAATTATAAACAAATGCGTTGTTTATATCATAATTTTAAATTTATTTTTTGGAAGCATAATCTTTGATGCAAATTATGATTTTTTTAAAAAAATGGTCCCTTAAAATTTTTTTTTATTGCTTAAAAACGTATCTGTTAATTAACAATTTTTTTCTATTACTTGTAATTATTATTAAGGATTCATTTTTTTTAAATTATAATTTATCTTACTCTTTGATAACTAAAAAAAATTGTTTTTTTTGAATTTTCACTTTTTATTCGATATACAATTTGTTATAAACAATAACATTTTTTCTATATATTTTACTTTCCGGACCCACCTCCGAGAAAAAAAAATTCGAGATAAAGATGGAAATATTAATTTCCACACGTTTAATCCGATTGAGCTGAAATGTGGTATATCGGTTTGGGTTACCCGTAGGAAGAACCCATTAGTTTTTGTAGGACATCTGTCAAACGGAAGTATCACTATTAAAAAATGACAGATGCAATATGTCATGGAATTTGACATGCAATATGTCATTTGAAAGCCCTCGAAAAACTCTATTCAGAACAGTCAAAATTATTTCTCCTACTGTCACCTGTCAAAAAAAGGCAAAATTTGAAACTTTACCATTAAATATCTGAAAAAGTATACGTGGATACTCGTTTTCGGGCGAAACAAGCAGATTTTTTTTATAGATTTTTATTGAAACGTTTACAAAATATTGAAATTTTTACATTTTTAAAATTTTTGAAATATTTACACATTTTTCATTGAAATTTTTAAATTTTTATCAAAATTCTTGAAATTTTTTATCAAACTTCTTGAAATTTTTGAAATATTTAGAGATTCATGATTAAACTTTTCAAATTTTTATCAAATTTCCTAAAATTTTTGATCATAGTTATTTTAATAGTAGTAGTAATATGAAAAAAATAATTTTTTTCAATGATTAATTAAGCTTATAAATTTTTCATATAGTGAAAAATAACAATCTTTATATTTTTCGAACGGGCTCTTCTGAGTCCTTTTAAAAATTGGCCCAAAAACGGAAAAAAAATTCAGATTTATTTAACAATTATCGCACTTACAATGTTCATGTTCAAGTAGGAAAAAAATATTAATTAACAAATGCATAATTAATAGAAAAATCGCGATAAACATTTTTTGATCGCGAATTATTGTTCATAAATCTATCCAGAAGGTGCCTGAATTTTTTCAATTCTTAATTTTCATATTTAATAAGTTTAAATAATATTTCTTCATTAAAGGTCCAAAGCAAAGTTAGAGTCCCCATTTTTGACCATATTTTCAACCCTCTTGGCAAATTATAAATATTGGTCCTACAGTTCCGGGACGTACAATTTTTTTTTGGGAAATTTCCTTCTATTTTTGAATCTTTTTTCAAATTTGATAAATGTCAAATAGATTTTTAGATATTTGCAAAAAAACAAACCCATTTTTTTCGGTTAATTGTTTATAACTTTCGCAATTTTTGTAAGCGGCTCTTGAATTTTTTTCAAAAATCATCTACAAGCTATTCCGAATCGAATGACACCTTTCATATTTTTCGGAGGCGGAGAAAAAGTTTGGCCCAAAAAGCACTTGTTGACTAAACTAATATCTAAAACGGCTGCAATGCATAAAATAAGCTCTATAAGAAATGAGTTGCATTTTAAGCATCAGTAATTAAAATAAAATTTTAGATATTGCGATCGATATGTGAAATGATTACTTAAGATGTGGGAGTTAAAAAAAAATCATTTGTTAATCAACGGTGTAATTTTTTTTTAGAAATATTAATTAGATAGCTAATTTAGTTGATTGGTTTTAAATTCGATTCTAAAAGCCGGTTTTAGTAAAAAGAAATCTTATTGTAGGTACTAAACAAAGGCATAAAAAAAAACTGGATCATAACCGTAAGATTTTTTTAACGACTCATCTTTATAACTATATTTTGATAGGTTTTGACGTGAGCGATATCAACCAGTGATTACGTAAAATACTTCTATCAAATATCCTTACCGACTCCATTATGTATTCCGTAATTGATTTTATAGTTACTACTAAGTTACATTCTTGGCTTAATGTAAAAATGAATGGCCTATTTCCTGAAAAATAGACGAAATTATAATTCTAATTACAGGTTATTGCCGCGCTACCTGGGAGGTTACCAACGAGAATAATTAAAAAGATCTAGATAGCTCTTAGCATTGGCTTCTATTGGCATCGGCACGGCTTTAGCCTCTTCGAATTATTTCAACTATTGTTCGTGATATTTTGAAATGAAATTCATTGCGAAACCCAAATGCGACTTTTGATTTAACATTTTCATAACCACTTTTTTCAATTGTTTATATACGGGGGTATCTCGCGACGTTTTAAACATCAATTATATCGAAAATTGTTTAAATGACAAAAATAAAATTTGGCAGTTACGCACAATCAAAACTGATCTCTATATTTATTAAAAAAAAGTTTGTGCGGTCTGGGGACTCTCACTCTCATCCCATTTTTTCCGTTTTTTACTGTATCTTTCTATTTTTCATAATGTTTCCATATTTTTCATTATTTTATCCTCTATTTTCCCCTGTTTGTCCCTATTTGTATCTATTTTTCACTTTATTCCAATTTGTATCTATTTTTCACTTTTTCCATACTTTTACCTATTATTCCTTATTTTCACCATTTGTCCCTATTTTTTTCCAATTTTCCCTGTTTTCATATTTTGCCAATTGTCTTTATTTCTACTACTCTTTCCTATTTTTAATTTTTCCCTTTTTCCCTTATTTTTTCCTATTTAACCCTATTTTTTCTGATTTTTTCTATTTTTCATTATTTTTTCCAATTTTTTACTATTTTTCTTTATTTTTCAACTCTAAACGTGTATTAATATCTCTCTCTTTCTCCCACTTTCTTTTCCTTTTTTTACCATTTCTTTATATTTTTAATGTTTTTTCATAATTTTTTCCAATTTCTACATTTCTGCTTATTTTCTCCTATTTTTCCCTATCATTTCTTATTTTTCCCAATTTGTCGCTATTTTTCCTATATTTCCCAATTTTTCCCCATTTTCAATATTTTTTTCTAATTTTCCCTATATTTCTCCATGTTTTCCTATTTTTGCGAATTGTCTCTATTTCTTCTACTTTTTGATATATTTTATTATTTTTTTCCCATTTTCCCTTATTTTTCCCTATTTATCACTATTGGGATGTATTCTGTTTTCTGTATTTTCCCAATTTTTTCCTGTTTTTCACAATTTTCCTATTATTCCATATTTTTTCTGATTTCTTTCTATTTTTCTTTATTTCTCACAAGTTATTTGAACTCTAAACGTGACTTGATATCTCTCTCTCACACTCTGCTCCTTTTTTTACTTTTTCTTTATATTTTTCCTGCTGTTCATAATTTTTTCATATTTCTCAATTTTTGCTTATTTGCCTCTATTTTTTCCTATTTTCTCTATTTTTCCTTATTTACCTCTAATTTTTCGTATTTTTTTCCAATTTTTTATTATTTTATCCCCTTTTTTCCCTATTTGTATCTATTTTTGACTATTTTCAGTAATTTTCCCTATTTTTCCTATATTTCCATGTATTTTATTATTTTTTCCTATTTTCCCTTATTTTTCCCTATTTGTCCCTATTTGTATGTATCTTTCCCTCTTTTCTGTATTTTTCCCTCTTTTCTGTATGTTTTCCAATTTTTTCCTATTTTTCCAATTTTTTTCTGATTTTTTTCCTATTTTGCAATATTTTTTCCTATTTTATTTTATTATCCGTTCTTGTTCCCCGTTCTTTCCTATTTTTTCCTATTTCCCCCTTTTTTCCCCGTTGTTTCCTTTTTTCCCCATTGTTCAGTATTTTTTCTTTATTTTTCGCCATGTTTCCGCCTTTTTCTTTTTTTCCCTGTTTTTCATTATTTTTTCCTATTTTTAACCCAATTTCATTTATTCATCTCCGTTATTTTTATTTTTCTTTCTTTTCTTCTAATTGTCTCTATTTTGCTTTATTTTCCAAATTTTACTTTTTTTCCCTATTTTACTTTATTCTTCTTCACTACATTTCTGCCTATTTTCCCTACATAATTCTTATTTTTTAGTATTTTCCCCGATTTTATTTTTTTTTAATTTTATTATCCATTCTTTATTCCAGTTTTTTCCTATTTTTCCTATTTCGTCCTATTTTTCCCCGTTGTTTCCTATTTTTTTCCTATTGTTCAGTATTTTTGCATTTTTTATTTATTTTTCGCTATTTTCCGCATTTTCCATATTTTTTTCTATTTTTCCCTGTTTTTCATTGTTTTTTCCTATTTTTAACATAATTTCATTTATTCATCTCCGTTATTTTTATTTTTCTTTCTTTTCCTCTAATTGTCTCTATTTTGCTTTATTTTCCATATTTTACTTTTTTTCCCTATTTTACTTTATTTTTACAACTTGTATCACGTAACCGAAAATTCAAGCTTTAAGATTTTCAAAGGGACACCCTATATATTATTACATTTATTAGTTAATGGTTAAAATATGCGAGAAAAAACGAAATGAAAATAGAATAATAAAAAAAAACATATAAATAATTAGGCAAATAGTATATTATTCAACGAGCATATAATGATCCCTATTATTCACGAGGGTGGCGAGTGACGTAAACCACCCTTGTGGGAAAAATACTATACTGTATATACGACTATTAAAAAAATTGAGTTAAACTACTATAAACATTTATTTAAACCAGTGAATAATCATTAATCACTAATGAATAACGGATATATAGAAATCAGTAAAACTAGTAAATAAAATCATTATTCACTAGTGAATAATGGATATTATTATTATATAATAAAGTAATAGATTAATTTTTAATGTTATTAACCTTTTTTATTATGTGTACTATTAATTATAAAACACCTTGTATATATGACCATTTACCTCATATCAAATAGGTAGTAGATATTCAAAGGAGTGTCCTCTGCCAATCACAAACTTTAATCATGTTTGTTTTTAATATAAAATAATAAAAGTCAAGCATTAAATGGGCTAACCAGTTTTTAATTTTATTTCAATTTTAATGAGCTGCTATCATATAACAATATAAGCATTTATTAGCAATATAATCAATGAATAATTTATTTCCATTAGTCAATTGTTTATTCGGTAAATTTCAATTTAATGATTTATGTATGTCTTGTCACGTTGTTAATCTAATTTATTAATTGGAATATGGTTTATTGCACATTTTAAAATTTAATAGTTAATGACAAAAAGTTAACCTGCCTAGAATTGGTTCAATTCTGACATGCACTTTAATCACATTTCTCCAATCAACAATTATAAATGAATTCCGCATTTTCTTTGAACAAATTGGTACAATTTTGTGGTTCTATTTGAAAGATCCTGTATATTGTAGGTTTTAATCTCCTATTATATTATACAGGACGTTTCATTGGGAAAGTGACATACGTTAACTGTAGATAGGGGACACCTAGACGATCTCAAAAACTCTATACTTATATGGTCTAACTACTTTAATAACTAACATACAGGGTGTTTTATCTATTTTGACAATTTCTTACATGATTCATAACTTTCTAACCACACTGTATATTTTTATGATATTTGGTGGGCATATTTGTTTAAAGTGCCCAATCGATCAATAAATTTACAATAAAAGAAATCCAGGTCCGGATAAAAAAAAATATTATAAAATATTCCTATCCAAAAACAACACAATGTATATCAGATTTATCTAAAATAGATTCTGTATTTGCAAAGAGCAAGAAAAATTGAATTTAGTGATATACTTTGCATTTTCGCAATATTTTAGAAATGAAAATTTCTAGTTTATTTTTCATTATGCCTCAACTTTAACTTTTTTAACAGCCAGCCATTTGAACGTAATTTTTATTTTATATAACAAATTTTATCCTGTTTCAGCTGGTGAAAACCAGATTTTTCTATCTTGTCTAATTTTTCCAGAAATTGAGTTTTAGTATAAATATGTCAGTAATGAAAAATTCCAGGTATTTTTTTTAATTAATGCCTCAACTTTTATTTTTTTATCAGCTAGCAATTTACACGTCCATTATTATCAATTTTTTATTTTTGATAATGGCGACATTTTGGCTTTTTCTAAACAAAAGTTTATTTAATTTCCGGTATAGCCTAATAAAACTTATGACCTTGAAAATAACAGCGGCATATGTTAATTGGTTAGGAAGAAACAAGTGCTCCAAATGTGAAAAATATAGTGACAGCCGGTATATACAGTGTGTCTACTTAAGTTCGCACCATATGGAAAACTTTTTTATTATTAATTTTACGGAAAAAAGTTATTCTTCATAAAAAGTTCTGCTTAGTCCAAAACCTAAAATGCAACTAGAGCTCGATTATTTTGAGATGAGTACATTTCGTCATAATGTGCAGAAACCAATTTGAGTTTGTAGGCGTGGTCAGAGAGCTTTAACTGTGGCCCGAGTCGCCTGTCGCTCATGAAATTTGGATTCAGTAGCGTAGTGTTACTTATTTGTACTTGTTCCATTTATTTAGCTATTTTGAGTTTTCTTGTGTTTTGTGCTTCGATTTGTGTGTCTATCTATATAAACTTTAATTTAATTCATTTTGTGTGTATTTTGGTAAGTACATTTAAATACAACTAAATAATAATCTACGACGAAACCGTACATTCTGAAATATTTTAAATCCCTTCTAAGCCTTTAATTTGTATCCTATTTTTATGACATTTTCAAAAATGTTAATGAAACCTAAATTTTTAGCTCGTTGTTCGAAATGGAACAAAAAAATTATTAGGCAGAAAGGGACAAGTTATTCAAATCCAAGCCTAGGAAATAATTTCACTCCTGTTAAACTTTATGAAAAACGAGGCTAAAGATGGTTCATTAAAAACCCTATTCCGTATGATGCTAAAATGACCAAACCAGAACTGTACACATTAATTAAAGCTCACAGACCCCCGCCGAATTTTCTTTTAGATGATCTTCTTGAAGAAAATGGTCACAAAGTATTACGGTTGCCCCCGTATCACCCTGAACTAAATCCCATCGAAAAAATATGGGCGACGGTAAAAAATTGGGTAGGTCAACATAATACAACATTTAAGTTGGATGATGTTGAAAAGTTAGAAAGAAAAAAATTTGAAAGCATAACGTCGGAAGAATGTGCAAATGTGGTGGACCATTCCGCAAAATATGAGGATGCATATATTCAAAAAGAACATCTGATGGATGAATACACAGATTCCCTCATATTTTGCGTCAATACGGGGTCATCCGATTAGTGGGATTCCGACCTTTCGGACTTCGAAGATAGTGATGAAAACAGTTAAAATTATAAACATTTTAATAAAATATAAATTATTTATTTAAACTTTTAGTTGTTTTATTACTTTAAAGTTAAACAGCAATTTAACTAACAAATAGTTAAAATTTTAAATGCTACTTTTTATTTTAAATCATTTTGATTTTAAAATATTTTATTAATGTACACACGCCACTGCTAAAATATCAGATACCCCTACCGCAGCAGATTTGAACTTAGCGCCATAAAATAAGGTCCACAAAGTTTATGACGTGCTGCGCCAACTGGGGTGTGGCCAAAACTAAATGTACTCATCTCAAAATAATCGAGCTCTATCAGATATTAATTGTTTTAAGCCGAATACGAGGTTTGTCAAAAAATATGAATTTTACTCAAGAGTAAAGTACCTTTAAATTTGACAACATCGAAAAATGTTATTCAAAAGTTGATCACAACTAAAAACTAAGTTCAAATATGCAATTAAATGGGTTTTGTGCTTGTTTAATATTGTTTTTATTTTGAATGAACATTTATTGTACCTGGAAATACATTTCAAAAATAAATACATTTTTTCAATGTAAATAAATGTAATTGCATATTTGAACTTTGTTTTTAGTTCTGATCAACTTTTTTGAATAACATTTTTCGATGTAGTCATATTTAAAGGTACTTTACTCTTGAGTAAAATTCATATTTATTGACAAACCTCATATTTGATGGTTGCATTTTAAGTTTTGGACTAAGCAGAACTTTTTATAAAGAATAACTTTTAAACTGATCTAAATGTAAGAAATAGTTGTCCCTAATGTTACGCCTCTGAATATACATACAGGTAGCCAGAAATTTAAAAAAATTGTTTCTGGTGCTCCTTATATAAGAATTCAACATTATAAATGTGAAAAAAGTGGTTAACGGGAGTACACGGGTTCCTTATCTTCAGGAATTTATCATTTAAAATCAGTAATAGGCGTGCTATCTCGTCCTTATCGCAACGGGATCTCACAAAGGTAAAAGACTGCAAGACTTTTAAGAGTCCGACCTAAACCGAGAATCAAGAACGCGATCGCGCATCCGCAATGTTTGAATTATGGTAACAAGGTGGCATATGATGGAGTAACCGAAGGCGTATGTTCATATCTCGGCAATTTTTCAGGCTCAGCATTTCCGATATATCGTTTCATGGGAGTTGTTAAACCGAGACCGCCAAAGAAGAAAGATATACGATGACATCGCATCCCATGTATGAACCAATCGCTCGAAACGATGCTATATTTATGGGTTAAATGATGGTAACACGCGCGCCGGCTATCCCTTATTGTAATTGTCTCGTATTTTCAGGAAAAACTGCTCTTTTGACGCGCTCTTTTGGTAATTCGGCTTGTTCGAGTCGTTACTTTTATTGTTATTAGCATTTTAAAACGGTGTCTTGCAAATAAAGTGTCATTATTTTACATTAAGTTCGAGATGTAAATGCTTTTTCTGTGTTCACTCCAACACATTTACAATTATTTTGTATCAAGTTTTATCGCTGACAATTATTTTGTATGGTACAAGAAATCTACGTGAATTTACAGGCGTTTCTAAGTTACTTTAATAAAATAAATATTAATTGGTGGCTAACTTAATACTTTACCGTTACATATGTGTAAAGTAAAAAATAATAAAAATAAAAAGTTTATATATCAAAACAAATTTTTTCCATTAGTTGTATAAGATATCATTATTTATGCTGTGTTCGAATCGAGAAGATAAATTTCTATCCTAGTAGGAGCTAATTTTTTATTATCTACTAGTAGGTGAGAAAAATGAAAATGTGAAAATGATTTAATATTCGATTAATGAAAAAAATAGTATATATTATTATGATATCATTTTTTTTAAATCACAAATTCTCACATTTGAATACCTTATTTTTTCCTATTTTTTATATCTTTTCCTATTTTTTCTTATTTTCCCTAACTTTTCCCAATTTCTTTGTTTTTCTTTATTGACTCCTGTTTTCCTATTTTCTAGTAATTCCTATTTTTTTCTTATTATTTCCTATTTTTCATATTCTTTCGAATTTTTTGTTTTTTTCCCATTTTTCCCTATGTTTTGTATTGTTTTCTATTTCTTCCTATTTTTTTATATTTTCTCTTAGTTTTTAGTATTTTTTTCTATTTTTTCCTAATTTTTCGAATTTTTTTCTATTTTTATTATTTTTTCCTGTTTTTTTTTCTATTTTTCTTCTAATTTTACTTATTTCTTCCTCTTTTTTTATCTTTTATGTTTTCCTAATTTTCTTCATTTTCTATATTTTCTTGTATTGTTCAGCTTTCCTATTTTTTCTTATTCTTTCCTATTTTTCTGTTTTTTTTTCTGTATTTTTCCTATTTTGTTTTATTTTTTTCTAACTATTCCTATTTCCTAATATTTTTTTCCTAACTTTTCCCATTTTCTCTATTTTTCTTTTTTCTTCTATTTGTCTGTTTTCCCATTTTTTCTGTTTTTTTTTCTTGTCTTTCTCGATCTTTTCCTATTTTCTTTATGTTTTCCGACTTTCCTGTTTTTTGCTATTTTTGCCTATTTTTTTTTATTTTTTCCTGTTCTCTATTATTTTTTTTTAATTTTCGCTTATTTTTACCGAACTTTCCTAATTTTCTATGTTTTTCCATTTTTTGCTATTTTCTCCTATTTTTATTTTCTGTTTTTCCTATTTTTTGCCATTCTTACTACTTTTTCTTGGTTTTTTTATTTTTTCTATTTGTCCTATTTTTTCTTGTTTTTCCTATTTTTTATTGTTTGCTATATTCTGTTTTTTCCTGTTTTTCCATATTTTTATTTATTTCTTTCTATTTTTTCTTATTTTTTTCACTTTTTCCCAATTTCCTCTATTTTTTCCAACTACTCATCCCAGTTTCTCTGTTTTTCTTTATTTTTTCATTTTTTCTGTTTTTCTTATTTTTCATATATTTTTCAGTTTTTTCAATTTGTTTACATATTTTCTTCTTTTTACCTATATTTTCTTTTTTATCCCATTTTCTCCGATTTTTCCTGTTATTTTGTCGATTTTTTGCTGCTTTTTCCATTTTTACTTTCCCGACCCACCTCCTAGAAGGGAAAGTATTGTGAACGAGCTAAAAAAAAAATTCGAGATAAAAACGGAAATATCGATTTTCGGGTCCCCTGAGACGATTAAGACCATTTTCAGATGGAAGTCTGTCTGTCGGTCTGTGTGTGTGTATTCTTCCACGATAGGGGCCACACGTTTAATCCGATTGAGCTGAAATTTGGTATATGGGTTGGGCTTACCCGTCGGAAGAACCCATTAGTTTTGTACGACATCTGTCAAACGGAAGTACCACTATCAAATAATGACAGCTGCAATATGTCACGGAATTGGACATGCAATATGTCATTTGAAAGCCCTAGAAAAACTCTATTCAGAACAGTCAAAATTATTTCTCCACCTGTCACCCGTCAAAAATAAAAAAATGTCAAAATTTGACACTTCAGCATTAAATATCTGAAGAAGTATTACTCCGATTGAGCTTAAATTTAGTATATGGGTTTGGGTTATCTGTCGAAAGAACCCATAAGTTTTTGTACGGGATCTGTCTAACGAAAGTATCACTATCAAACAATGACAGATGCAATATGTCACGGAATTGGACATGCAATATGGCGTTTAAAAGCCCTTGAAAAACTCAATTCAGAACAGTCAAAATTATTTCTCCAACTATGACCTGTCAAAAATAAAAAAATGTCAAAAGTTGAAACTTTAACATTAAATATCTGAAAAAGTATTCCTGGATACTCGTCGGGAAATAACAGAAAAATAGCGTCAAAATGACAATATCTAGGCCACAATATCTAGATTGTTCAAGTAACAATATGTATGACTGTGCCTATACTAATCAATTAATATTGTTAAATTCAATATATATTTTTTTATCACAACCATCTAATTTTTTCAGTGTAATACAATTAGAAGTATCTCGTTCCAATTCCCGTTTTGTCCCCACACCAACTTTGCTTTTATATTCTATATTCTTTTTTTTTCTTTTATTTTTGCCTTGTATATGTTTTATGTTTATCACTTTTTTGTTTTTTTTTCGGAAAAAGATTCCTAAACATAATTTTTTTATATTAACCAAATATTTTCAAAATATTCTTTCCTACTTTTTTCAATATTTTTCTAATAACTAATTATTTTCTCTTTTATCCATGCCCACTCTCTATAATTTTCATGCACCTGTTTATTCTTTAAAATAATAATAAATAAAATAAAATTTAAGAATTTTTCAACTCAAATTTTTAAGTAGGTAGTTAATAATTTTTTTTTCTCAGTATAAATTTTTATCCAGTAGATGCTTATGAGATTAGTTTCGAGCACGCCGATAATTCCAAACCCATTTAATTTCGTAAATGTCGGAAAAAAACTCGCAATTTTATGTCGTTTATGAAATTCTTATCGAGCGAAATGGAAGATTAGCTTCCAGGTGCCAGCGAATAGATCTTTGAAAGGTAATAGGCACTCGGCGCGCTTATAATACGAGAAGGAAGTACACAATTTATAACTCAAGAAGCTGTAGGCCACCTTAATAATTGCAGCTATGATTTACTGCTGTTAACTATCTTCGTTTTTGTTGCGAATAGGTATATGCACGCGGACGAGGAATATCCGAGAAATATAATATAATGTGTTTAGGTATGTGCATACATTGTAAATTGCAAAAAGAGTTAATTGGAAACAAAAATAAAACGATTACAGTGAGTTCTAAAGTGCCGGCAAAGTTGAAATAAAAAAAATTAAGTCCTTCTTCTACAGGCTATAAATTGATATATTGCAAAATAATATTAAGTTATCGATTTTAAAATATATACTGAGTGCTGCAAATTTAATTGAACACTATTAATATTTCGTAAAATTAAAATACCAGGACCTTAATTTTTAAAGCTAAAATGTCAAATATCTATAACATAGCTTATCTAATTTATTAAAACAACGTTTCGTCTTTAAGGGGCCACTTTCAACTATTTTTTTAAATATGGATCTAACTACATTGCAACTATTGGTTTTGACGCATTTTTTGCACTTGTGATTTGGCGATTTTTCTTCTTTCTATTTTTACATCTTTTGTTTTTTGCCCCACTTTTTCCCCTTTTTTATCACTTATGTTATTTCCTCATTTTTGTTCTACAGCTATCGTTTTTGTCGCACTCTTTTTCCACTTGTGCTTTTGCCCCATTTTTTTCTCATCCTTTTTTTACAGTTTCTATCTTTTGCACCACTTTCCCTTTTTTACAATTTGTATTATTTCCTCTTTTTTTTTCTTTTTTTTAGAGGTATTGTTTTTGTCCCACTTTTTTCCACTTGTGCTTTTGCCGCATTTTCTTCTCATCCTTTTTGTAAAGTTTGTATCTTTTGCCCCACTTTCCCACTTTTTACCACTTGTATTATTTCCTCATTTTTTTTACATATGTTGTTTTTGTCCCACTTTTTTTCCATTTGTGTTTTGCCCCATTTTTTTCTCATCCTTTTTTTAAAGTTTCTATCTTTTGCCCCACTTTCCCACTTTTTACCACTTGTATTATTTCCTCATTTTTTTTTACATATGTTGTTTTTGTCCCACTTTTTTTCCATTTGTGCTTTTGCCTCATTTTTTTCTCATCCTTTTTTAAAGTTTCTATCTTTTGCCCCACTTTCCCACTTTTTACCACTTGTATTATTTCCTCTTTTTTTTACATATGTTGTTTTTGTCCCACTTTTTTTCCATTTGTCCTTTTGGCCCATTTTCTCTTCCTTTTTTTATAGCTTCTATCTTTTGCCCCACTTTCACCTTTTTTCTTTCTTTTTAACAGGTATTATTTTTATCTCACTTTTTTCCACTTGGCCTCATTTATCTCTCTTCCATTTTTTACAGCTTATGGTTTTTGCACCACTTTTTCCCCAATTTTTACCACTTGTGTTATTTCCTTATTTTTCTTTCTTTCTTTTTTTATAACCATTTTTTTGTCCCACTTTTTTTTCACTTGCGTTTTTGCCCCATTTTTTTCCTTCCTTTTTTTACAGCTACTGTTTTTCGCATCACATTTTCCCGCTCTTTTTTACCATATGTATTATTTTCTCAATTTTTTTCTTTCTTTTTTTATAGGTATTATTTTTTTCTCACTTTTTTCCACTTGTGTTTTTGCCAAATTTTTCTCAGTTCCGTTTTTTTACAGCTAATGTTTTTTGCACCACTTTTTCCCCCATTTTTACCACTTGTGTTATTTCCTAATTTTTCTTTTTTCCTTTTCTACAGCTATTGTTTTTGTCCCACTTTTTTCCACTTGTGTTTTTGCCCCATTTTTTCTTTTTATTTATAGTTTTTATCTTTTGCCCCACTTTCCCCCTTATTTATCACTTGTATTATTTCCTCATTGTTTAAATTTTTTTACAACTATTGTTTTTGTCCCACTTTTTTTCCACTTGTGTTTGTCCCCCATTGTTTCCCTTCCTTTTTTCACTTTTTTTTGTACCACTTTTTCCCTCCTGTTTTTAGCAATTGTATTATTTCTTCATTTTTTCTTTTTTTTCAGCTATTGTTTTTGTCCCACTTTTTCCCCTTGTGTTTTTTCTTATATTTCCTTTCTTCTTTGTCCCATTGTCTTTTCACCCCGTTTTTATTCTTTAGTTTTGTGCTCCATTTTTCCCCTTTTTTTCTATTTGTGTTTTGTCCCATTTTATCCCTCTTTTTTTCCACTTTTGTTTTGTCCTTTTTTCCTCCCTTGTTTACTCGATTTTTTGTCTTAGTAGTACAAAAAGTCTATATTTCTTGCACATCTTGCCTACATTTTTTCTACGACCGAATTAAATTTTACAATTTTACGAAACAAGAAATATACTAATTCTTAGAATAATTTTCAAATTTGTTGAAGTTGAAGCAATTAATTTTCTTTTTCACTAGTGCAAAAAAATAAATTTTGTCAGATTAGATAGTGCAATAAATAGTAACTTTTGCAAGATCGTAGAAAAATATTATTCTTTGACCCAATTAACCCCCCTTTTTTTGCAACTATTTTTTTTGAGCTACTTCCCCCTTTTTATACAACTATTATTTTTGCCCCACATTTACCTTCATTTTCCTCCTTTTTTTTCTCCTTGTGTTTCTCCCCTCTTTTATTGTTTTTTCAGTTCTTAAACTGCCCATTCTTGCTCATTTTAAAATATTTTGAACTGATATTCGAATTAAATTTGAGCTGTTTTTGTTGTTGTAATTTTTAGTCTTTCGCATTAATTTTAAAAGAATACTCTTTTATTTTCTGTAATTAATAAGGTGTATTAATTTTATTCACTTCACGTTTACTTTATTAACATTTAATAGGATCTTAATAGGAATTTCAGTGTAATTTATTTTATACATAAATGGAAGTATAATATTCATACTTGTGGTATGTTGATTAAAATAAAAATTGTTATTAGAATTAGATGAGGTTGAATTTTAATTGCTTTTTGCAACGATTTGTGTGACTAACCGAATAATTAGATTTTTTGCAAACGATCAAGGTTTATAGAGGTCGGTAAAAACTAGTGGAATTTAATAAAAATGATAAAATCTAAATAAAAGTAACAGTTACTTTTACAAATTTATATATACTATTCAAAAACAATAAAAATATATATGAATAATAAAAAACTGCAAGTCATACCACAAAATGTATTATAAAGTTGTAAACGAAAAACAACAAGCGGCAGCAACATGTTTCGGCCAAACGATGGCCATCATCAGGCCTATAATTGAAATAGTATAATTATGAGAACAAATTTTAAAGGTTAACCGTAAAACGTGTATACAGGATGTCTCAAATTGGTGTGTTTTGCATGGTATCTCGTAAACTAGAAGATATAGAAAAAAAGCAGTTAAGATGTTATGACTTCTTTTTTTGTTAAAGTAACGATAGCCTAATTAAATCTTAAGTAGCTCCCTGCATTTGCAAGATACAGGGCGATTATTGAAAACTGTGGAAAACTGCAAAGTTCTTTAACTGCTTAATAATAAAAATATAAAATAACTTTATAAAAACATTTGATAGATATAATATTGAATAGTTCAGTGGGGCACAAGAATTTTTTTTAGAGGTCTCACTAAGGACATATAATGCAAACTTATATTTTTTAAATGGGGCACCCTTTATATTTCGACGTTTTTTGTTTCGTTTTTTAATTATCAGGTGAAAGACTCTTAAAAAATTGAAAACTCGGTAACGAAATTTAACATTTTATTATATGGATAGTGAAAAATAAACCCAGTGCAGTGCACATTTTCAATTATGTACGATCAGCAAAAAAGAGGTGCCAATTAGTATTACAACAAAATGGAGGGCATTTTTAACATTTAATATCATTTTCATTTCCCAATCCAATTCTACTAAAATTTGTTATAGGTACTTAGATTATAGTTATTACAAGGTTTAATTTTTTTAATCCGTTTTTTTTATGAATTATAATTTTGATAAATAAAATTTTCACACATCAGTATCCTTATAATGAAATGTTAAATTTCGTTACTGAATGTTCAATATTTTAAGGGTCTTTCACCGATAACATCGATAAATTTGCACTATAGCTCAAATCCACTGAAAATAAATATATAATATGTCGTATCAGGTGAATGAGAATTAAAAAAAGAAATAAAAACGTCCAAATATACAGGGTGTCCCATTAGTGAGACCGCCTAAAAAAATTAAACACTCAGTAACGAAATTTAACATTTTCTAATAACTGATGTATGACCATTTTGTTCATCAAAATTATAAAAAAAAAATCGGATTAAAAAATAAAAATAACAAACTTTTGAAATAACAATAAACTTTGTAACAACTATAATCTACCTATAACAAATTTTAGTAGAATGTGAAAATTACATTAAATGTTAAAAATGCCCTCAGTTTTGTTGAGAATGTGCACTGCACTGGCTTTATTTTTCACTATCCTTATAATAAAATGTTAAATTTTGTTACTGAGTTTTCAATTTTTAAGGGTCCTTCACCTGATAACATCGATAAATGGTTTATTTGCACTGTAGCTCCAACCACTGAAAATAAATATATAATATGTGATATCAGGTAAATGAGAATTAAAAAACAAAAAACGAAGTAAAAAACGTCAAAATATATAGGGTGTCCCATTAAAAAAAATATAAGTGCATTATATTTCCTTAGTGAAACCCCAAAAAAATTTTTGTGCGCCACTGAACTCTTTAATAATATATCCATCAAAAGTTTTTATAAAGTTTTTTATATTTTTCTTAATTAAGAAGTTATAGAACCTTGTACTTTTCGACAGTTTTCAATAATCGCCCTGTATCTTTAAAATGCATGGAGCTACTAAAGATTTAATTAGGCTGTCGTTACTTAAACAAAAAAATAGGTCATAACATATTTACGAGATACCCTGCAAAACACACCAATTTAGGACATCCTGTACAACATAACACAAATGATATGAAATCTAGAACCCCAGAACTTTCCCGGCTCGGCTGTAGAGAATAGGATTATTTTAATTACAAAATACTAAGTATTATGGAACAAATTTTAAATGAAAATTTGGATATCTACAACTTTGCATAAAAAAAATTTGCACCAAAGTTCATTGTTTGTCCTCAAAATTTGAAAAAACTACGAAAAACGTACATGAACATTTTTTGAGCGCCCTCTAGTGGCGTAACTATTGGAAATTCTGGAAAAAGTTTGATACAAAAATTGTGAGAAATTTTATGCTCTAAAACTTTGTACTAGAATATTTTGCACTAAAGTGTATGTTTTGTCCTTAAAATTTAAAAAAAGACAAAAAATCTTCATGCCAAATTTCAGCTTGATTGGTCAAACGGTTCGGTAGTTATCGTGGAAGATTACACACAGACAGACAGACAGACACACAAACACACAGACACATAGACATACAGATACATAGACATACAGACACACAGACATACAGACATACAGACATACAAACACACAGACAGACTTTACTAATAGTAGGTAAAATGTGAAAAAATAAGAAAAATTGGCGAAAACAGGAGAAAATAGGAAAAATGGAAAAACTAGGAAAATATATTTATTTTCCTATTTTTTCTTGGGTCAGATCCCTTTTTAGGTACTCACGTACCCATGCTTGTTATTACTTAATAGTTATAAAAAGTTACTGAAAAGGGAGAAAAATTAAAAATACCGATCTGACGAGGATTTCAACCTCAGTCATCTTCCTTACAAAACGTACGGTAGTAAAAGTGGTTTATTAGTCCCTTAACTGAGGGAGTAAAATGGATCTGTATTCGGCTTATGCCCATTTCGTACCGTGTCATGTCGTACCGCTACCTTTAAATTTCCCACTTCGTACCGCGTCCCAAATGTATACCTGTGGCTAGTTTCATTTCCGCGTATTATTATTACTTCAAATACCTCTAGGTACATATATTTTTGTCGAAAATTTATGGATTGATTTTATAAAGAATACATCATTTTGAAAGAAATATGTTTATTACAATAAAAAAATCGGTCAGGTGCGTGTCGGACTTCGCACATTTAGGGTTCCGTACCAAATGTAGAATATAAGCCAGCTGTGCAGAGGCAGGATTCTTAAACGACTTTTTAAAATTTTAATCGAACTAATAAGTCAAAAATACTTGGTAAAAAGATTTAAAGAAGTGAAAAGAAAAATAACCTGGCGCATGTGTATTCGACGAAGAAAAAAAAATTATGAATATCACAATCCGCATATATACTTAGATATATTAACAAATTTTGAAATGCAACGAACAAATTTGTTAATATCAGCGTAACCGACAAAGAATTTTAAATGAAAAATGCGTTTTTTAGTAAAACTAATACGATTGCACATATAAAAAAATAAAATATCGAATATCACAATTCGCATTAATACAAAGGTACGGAACACTAAAAATGAGGGAATGTTAATGAAAAAATTATATTTATTACTATTTTGGTATTCGTTGGTAAAATATACGTAACAATAAACATTATCACCAAATTTCAAGTTGATAGCTCAATGGAAAGTTAAAAAAAATTTTTTTTAGCTGTATGGGAGCCCCCTTTGAAAACATTTAAAAATATTTTTTATAGTTTTTATGACTTTGGGTCAACAAGACGCATATACTGTGAAAATTTGAAGACTAGCTTGAACGGTTTTAGCTGCTAGACCGGTGTGACAGACGGACGGACGGAACTCTAAAAACAAAGTTAAGTGTAATTAATAAATTTAATTACATAAATATACCGAGTGGCCACGAGTCAATGTACGCCCCCAATATTTTCGTTGTTTTTGAATTTAAAAATTAGATTTTCTTCACACATCAAATAATGGGCTAGTTTTAGACTAACAGGAATAAAAATATCACTTCCGGTTGAACCGGAAGTGACATAACCTTTTTTTTCTTAAGTGGAATGATTATAATTTTTTGATGGTTTCTCATTAAGCATAAATTTCTAAGTGCAACAGTTTTTCGAAAATTTTCTAAGTGCAAAATACCACTAAAATCTAACGAAAGTCATTTTTAAAGTTGTATAACCAATTAAGACTCAGTTTTGAAACTTGGAAACTAATAAGAAAAATACAGTAGATTCTGAAAATTCCATTAGCTTTTTTTGTGAAATCTGAGCAAGTAGGCGTTACACATAAAAGTTTGAACCATCGACAGAAAAAAAAAATGGAATATTCGAATATCAAATTTCACATTTTCAAAATTCTTGCGTTAACATTTTTTTTATTTGTCTTTTCAACAGTAGTAATTATAATGTATTTTTTGAGAAAAAAAATTGAAATTGCTAAAAAAAATATCTCTAATTTGCCAACTTACATTTTGTATTTTTATCATATGGGATTATCCAAAATATGGATTATATTTGGAAAATCCCAAAAAATCTCTAGTAGGTATAAGGAAGGGTAATGCGGTACCAAATGCAACTGTTCATATTTATTTTATAAGCCACGGTACCAATTGAAACTAAAACAGGTAAAATTTTTGGACGGTACGAAATGGGTCAGTACGAAATGACACGACACCCTGTATTCTGTCAAAATATGCTTGATGAATAAGACAATTGTGTTTCAAGAACTAATTTTTTTATCATAATTTTCGAAACATGATAAAACTCCTAGGAAACGTTTGTTTTGATTAAATAATTCGTGAGATATTAAAATTCATTC
This sequence comes from Neocrepidodera transversa, assembly GCA_963243735.1. Classification (NCBI taxonomy): domain Eukaryota; kingdom Metazoa; phylum Arthropoda; class Insecta; order Coleoptera; family Chrysomelidae; genus Neocrepidodera; species Neocrepidodera transversa. The sequence goes on from OY725347.1 coordinate 10,330,478, forward strand.
ATAAAGACGAGCGAGCGCATAAATAAGCCTCTGGAGGTACTAAATAGTATTTCCAGGCTGACTAGCAGCGACTTGCATCTTAGAAATATGTAAATGGGGATAATTAGTAGTTAGAAGACTGTTTCGCCTCTATGATTACCTTCGGGTTAGGTAAAATGAAAGCCTAGAATTACCAACTCTCGTAATTTTTTATTTTTACGATATTTCACTGCAGATGGTTGCTTCTGAAACGGTAAACAAGTAGTGATTGTAATAATAATTCTAGTTTGCTACACACTTTTTTTTTATTTTTGTTCGCGTTTTTGACATTTCGCTGGTATAAACAATTTTAACAACATTTTTGCTCAAGGCGTTTTTAGAAGAAACTATAATTAAATTAAAATGATTAATATGATTAAATTTATGTACATTTAAAAAATAATTTATTACGCAGTGATGTTTAGAATAGCAGAAATAGTATTTTTTACTGTTCGTTAATCAAAATTAAAACTGTTAAATAATAATATAGAAACGTGCAAAAAAATTAAAATTTATGACAATAATAAAATTTCTGGTCTCGTGAAGCTTCTTTATTTATCACTTATAATATTTTGTGTTTGTAATTCACTAATCTTAGGTGAAAATCCATCCATATTTATATCAGATCAAATAGGCTTTCACCAATAGACGTTTAGTCTATTCAGCAAGTGCATTTTAAGTCAAACTTTTTCGGGATAGCGTGTAGATGATTTTTGAAAAAATTCAAGAGCCGCTTGCAAAAATTGCAAAAGTTATAAACAATTAATTAAAAAAATATATGGTCTGGTTTTTTGCAAATATCTTAAAAACTATTTGTCATTTTTCAAATTTGAAAAACGATTCAAAAAGAGAAGGAAATTTACGAAAAAAAAATTGTACCTCCCGGAACTGTAGGACCAATATTTATAAGTAAGCGCCGCCCACTTTTTGGAACTTTAATTAATAAATATTATTTAAATATGAAAATTAAGAATTGAAAAAATTCATGCATCTACTGGATAGATTCATGAATAATAATCCGCGGTTAAAAAATTTTTAACGCGAATTTTCTATTAATTATGCATTAGTTAATTAACAATTTTTCCAACCTGAACATGAATATAATTGATAAATAACAAATCTAAATTTTTCTTCCTTTTTTGGACCTATTTTTTAATACCTTTCCTTATTTTCCCATATTTTTCACTATTTTCCTATATAGTTGCCTACTTTTTCCAGATTTATTTCCGTATTTTTTCCTATTATCCGCAAATTTTTCTATTTTTTGCCTATTTTGTCTATTTTTATCTTTTTTTTCCCATTTTTCCTATCTCTTTCTATTTTTTCCTGTTTTCTATTTTTTTATCCTAGCTGTACCTATTTTTCCCTAATTGAAAATTTTTATCTATTTTTCAATTTTTTCCAATGTTTCCGTATTTATTCTCTAAAATCCCTATTTTTTTCATATTTTGTTCCTATTTTTCTTATTTTCCCTTATTTTTTCTTTTTGTTACCATTTCTCATTATTTTTCTAATATTTCCGTACTTTTCCTTATTTCCCTATATTTCCTTATTTTTCCTTTTTTAGCTCTATTTTTTTACAGTTTTTTGCAAAAATTTGCCCCACTTTGTTCCTAGTTTTCCCTATTTTTCTCCATTTTTTCATATTTTCCCCTAATTTTAACTATTTTCACTATTGTTCCTAATTTTCCTACATCTTTGTATTTTTTCTGGTTTTATAAAGTTTTTCTTATTTTCTTTATTTTTCTTCTTTTTCCTATTTGTCATTATTTGTATTTATTTTTCCATATTTTACTCTCATTTTTTCCACATATTCCCCTATTTTTCACTATTTAATTTATTGTTCCTATTCTTTCTATATTTTTTTTTCCTATTTTCCATTAGTTTCATTTTCTTTATTTTTCCTTGTTTTTCAGTATTCATTCTTATTTGTTCCCAATTTTTTCTCATTATTTTCTTTTTGTTACTATTTCTTACTATCTTTCCCATATTTCCGTACTTTTCCTTATTTTCCGTGTATTTCCTTATTTTTCCCTATTTGCTCTATTTTTTCACTATTTTACGCAAAAATTTGCCTTTTTTGTTCCTAGTTTTTTCAATTTTTCTCCATTTTTTTCATATTTTCCCCTATTTTTGACTATTTTCACTATTGTTCCTATGTTTACCTAATTTTCCTATATCTTTGTATTTTTTCTAGTTTTTCATTAATTTTTCTTGCATTCTTTATTTTTCTTATTATTTCCCATTTGTCATTATTTGTACTTATTTGTTTGGTCCTATTTTCCTTATTTTTTCTCATGTTTTCCTATTTTCCATTTTTAAGTATTTTTCAGATTTTTCCCAATTTTTCTATTTTTCCATATTTTTTCTTATTTATACAATTTTTCGATAATTTTTTCCTATTTTTCAAAATTTACCTATTTCATTCAGTATAAAAGATTTGAAAAAAGAGTCCTAAGATTTAATTATTTTTGGACTTTTGTCAAACATACATAATGTAGAGTTGGAAAATTGTTAGATAGAAGAGAATTATTTAATGTGATTAGCTTGAATATGTATGGAATTATATAGATAATGAAGAAATAAACAAACATTTACAATTTAAAAAATTTTATTTCAAATAAATAAAATTATGTACCATAGGGGATCTAGAGAAAAAATAGGGTAAGAAGAAATAAAGTTTTTTTTTGGATATAATGGTTATTAAAAAGTATATAGAAAAAGAGGAACAACAATAAAAACATAAAAAATGAAGAAAATTAGGAGATTTAGGATTAATTCTAAATAAGTTTAACAAAGTCAGATAAAGGGAAGAAAAGGAAATTTATGTAAATAAACAATAACAAAAAAAATTTATTAGGTACTTAGAATTTTATAAAATTTTTTGATTTTTTTTTAATTTAGATCAGAACCCATCCCAAATTTTGAGATATAGTTTTCAAAAATTTGCATAATGATTAAAAGGCAGATCATTATAACTGTCGCTAGCCAACGTGGGGCTATTTCAAAATTTAACACACCACAGATCATTATAATATACAGTGTGTCCACGGATGGGGTGAAAAAATTTTAAATTTAAATTTTAGCGAAAGAAGTCATTCTTGATAATAAGTTTTGCTTGTTCTGAAATCTAAAATACAATCATCAAATATCAATTTTTTCCAGTAGTATACGAGGTGTGTCAAAAAGTATGAATTTTACTCAAGAGTAAAGTACCTTTAAATTTGACAACATCGAAAAATGATATTTAAAAAACTTGATCAGAACTAAAAACTAAGTTCAAATATGCAATTGCATCCATTTACATTAAAAATATATTTTTGCTTGTTTAATATTGTTTCTATTTTGAATGAACATTTATCTCTTGTCATAAAAGTCATGATAACCTTCTCGTTTCTTAATATTTTCTAACAATTTTGTAATTTAAACACGTAACTACAGTAAAATTTGCATTGTTATTGTACCTAGAAATACATTTTTTCAATGTAAATGGATGCAATTGCATATTTGAACTTAGTTTTTAGTTCTGATCAACTTTTTTAAATAACATTTTTCGATGTTGTCAAATTTAAAGGTACTTTACTCTTCATATTTTTTGACAAACCTCGTATAACACTGGAAAAAACTGATATCTAATGATTGTATTTTAGATTTCAGTACAGCAAAACTTTTTATCAAGAATGACATTTTTCGCTAAAACTTAAATTTAAAAAATTTTCACCTATAGGATACCCCATCCGTGGACACACTGTATATTATAATAATGGACTTAATATAAACGGATAAACGGAAACGAAGGTATTATAGATAAATTTACAATCAGTTTAAAAGAAAGTGAAAGAATCTTAAAATTTGTTAAGATAATGAAAGATAATATAATAAAATTGAAATTTTGGACTCATAATACATTAAATTTAAGTAAAGGTAGAAAAAAAACAGATCAATAGCAACAATAAAAAAATATTTCTGTAGAAGAAAAAATTGTTAAGATTAATAGGAGAATGTTATTTTGAAAAGTATTTTATAACAGATTACACTGAATTAAACTTATATAATTGAATTTACTTAAAAAAAAAAACAAAAATATATCAAGAAGAATTTAGCAATAAGCAAATTTAGAATATAGAAGCATAATGGGATTGTAGATATTAAATTTGGAGAAATAAAATCGGAAAGTCAAATATAATTAGGCGGGCATCAAAGACAGTTAAGCAGCAGGAAGAGGACATAAAAAGTGAAGAAAGAGAGCTACCAGAAGATCATAAAAAAATTTTTATTTAGTAATTTTAAGATTTATAAAATCAATTTGTTATTTTATACCTTTTGACAGAGAGATTTGTAAGTAACATTACAATATATATTGTTATGATATTTTCAAAATCTCAAAATTTTGGGGTGAGTTCTATATAAAAAAAAATAAACATTACAAAAAAAATATAAAATTTATTTATATCCTGTTTATGTCTCTTCTGGTGTTTTCTTTTCTTCTATATCATCATCTTCTTATCTTTTGCTTTTACTTATTATATTTGCTGCTTTTCCATACTTGTTACAACTTAATTTCTTTCAGTAGTAACCTTTTTCTCCAAATTTCTTCTTTAATAACTTAAATTTTTTTTTTAATTACTTATATTTTTTTATTTTGTAATTTTTAAATTGACGAAATAAAATGTATACGTTAGTATAATTGATATATAATAATTTGCATGTATAATTTTTTACATTTCTTCAATAACTTATAATCTTAAAATTGATATTGACCAATATAAATTTTCAAATTCATTTCTTGTTTATTTTTCTTTCAACTGTCGTCTCCCAAAATAAAATTTTTTTTTTGTTACTTGATTAATGAATAAAAATTTTTAATCACTTTTGACAAACTTGCCATTTACTTTTTAATTATACAGCAAAAATTTACTTTAATATTCTTTCCCAAAAATTTAACTTTCTCTATTAAATTATTATACAACTAATATTCATATTATAATAATGATATGATAATACCAATAAGATTTTTTTTATACTCATCCACAATTCTTGATTTTAAATATTTTATACACCAATTATTTTCAATAAATGCTTTAAAATTTAACTTTTAACAATAAATTCTGTTTATAACAATTATACAACATAAAATTATTTATGCTATTCAAATCTGTTACCAACTGAATGATAATTAACTTATAAAAACAACTCTTACAGGGTATTTCAATATAAAAAATTGTATATGTGGTATGTGGAAAGTAAAAATTAGTACTACTAGTAAATTTTTAGCATGAATAATAAGAAAAAAATTTATACTAATAAATCTATCTCTAAAATAGATTTAAGTATCAAAATACATTCAATGTTTCATGTTGTCACTTGGTCAGATATAAATGAGCAGACTATTAATTTTAAAAAGGTTAGATAGTGAGTACATCGTGCAACTGCTACTGTTGTCCTCTTAAAAAAAAACTGGTCAGTCGCTCAACTAACGACATACTTTATCACAGCAGTATTGAGCACTTCCAGGAAATAATCTGTATTTGTTGTATTTAAACCACTTAAAAAATAAAACAATTGTACAAGTTGATAAAACATTTAATTAAATTTAATCAAACGGGAGTTTATCTAATCGTAAGTTAATTTATAAAAATTTGAATAATAAAATAAGCATTCCTTAGTAAGATCGATCTATCGGTGCACGCGGGCACATGCCTCGGAACAAGAAAAGAAAAAATAAATAAATAAAAAGATACCTAGATAGGAAGAACTGAAGAAGGTTACGTTAGTGAAGAACGTGCCGTACCGGGCATTGTATTCAAGAGTGAATCACTGCCGATTTGGTTATCTCGGCCTTTGGTCTGCGGGCGGGAATACCTTAGATAGAATTAATTAGTTGCTATGTACAGGGTGATATTAAACACATACAAAATCATTCCAATTTAAAAGAGTTATTGTATATGTAACTAAACGAGATAGTGAATATTTTCCAGATTGAATTCTTTGTAGTCGATGAAATTTTATTTAAGAGGAAGTTGTACTATACTATAAAGCAGTGGATGCAAATGTTTCGTAGTCCCTAACTTTTAAAGTTTAATTTTTATTATTAGTGGATTAAAAAATTTGTACGTGTTAGTAAAGATCTGATCTATGTTTCTTACCCCTCACCATTTCGAAATTTGATATGGTTTTTTCAAAAAAAAATCGCAAAATTCCATGTTTTTTGACTATTTTCACATTTTTTTTAGAAAACATCCAAATCAAATTTCGAAAAATTGAGGGGTAAGGAACATAGATCAGATCTTTACCAACACGTACAAATTTTTTCATCCGTTAATTATAAAAAATAAACTTTAAAAGTTAGGGACTACGAAACCCTTACATTACAACATTTTATATCTGGAGAGTGGCGCCGCTATCAGAATTCAAAGGAATTAACCATTTATGAATAGAGATGAAATTCATTTACTTTTTACAATGTTTACGAGGGTAAAGAATTATAATTTTCGTGAAAAATTAAATTATTATTATTTCATTTCGTATATAGGAGAGAAAAAAAATCAGGAAAACTCAAAATAATAAAAATAAAAGTAATACATGACCAAACATTTACGTTTGAATTTACTTAGCTGGAAACCGATGAAAACAATTTTTATATTTGTTTTGGTCAAATTTTTTGCGCCACACACAATTCTACTTTTACTTGTCATAAATAAATGAAAAAAAAATTATTGCAATGTGATCACAATGAAGAATATAATTATGAAAAGAACGTATAGTCAGCACAGCGGCGACACTGCAATTTAATAAAACTTGCCAATGCCCCTATTAAGAGGTGCCAATACAAAAAATTATCTTGCCTGAAATAGTTTTTGGACGGGCGCTCCGTTAATATTAAAGCTAGGAAGCTTTCGGCCTACCCCATCGAGTGAGGTATCGTTGAATAGAGCTCATTGAGTAGATAAAAAATATGTTTTAAAAAATATTGCAAAATGTAGGCATGAGAAGCTGCCAAAGTCAGCATTTTTTACAAAATTTTGTTCTGAAGAATTTTTTAACTTTCCATTGACCTATAAGTTTGAAATTTGGTGATAATGTTTATTGTTTCGTATATTTTACCAACAAATGCCAATATATTAATAAATATGATTTTTTCGTTAACCTTCCCTCATTTTTAGGGTTCCGCACCTTCGTATATATGCGAATTGTGATATTCGATATTTTATTATTTTTATAAGTGAAATCGTATTAGTTTTATTAAAAAAAGCATTCTGAGTATATATGCGGATTGTGATATTCGATATTTTATTATTTTTATCTGTGTTATTATTAATTTTGTTAAGAAATGCATTTTTCGTCTCCTATGCGCCAGGTTATTTTTATTTTCTCTTCTTTAAATCTTTTTAGTTCGATTAAAATTTTAAAGTCCTTTAATAATCCTGCACAGCTGGCTTATATTCTACATTTGGTACGGAACCCTAAATGTGCGAATTCCGGCACGCACTTGGCCGATTTTTTAAATTAGGTCATGAGTGCGTTCTACAACCCCAACTTTTCGCTCAAGTCGTTCACACAATGAAGTTAACTATGCAATTTGTAATCTCTTTAACGATGTTTAAAGTGCGGTAAATAGTTGGATTTGACAATTGACACACAATATATAAAAATCCGTTTCTTCAATTTGTTCAGTTCAAAATAAATATAACATGGGAAAGACTTTTTATAGTAATACCAAGAGATCTTGAGAAGAAATGAAGAAGGGATATGAAAAGAGTGTGAAATTAAGATATACTGAGCAGAGAAATAAAGAAAATATAGGGTGCCACAGAAAAAAAACGTAAAAAAGTCTCTTTAAAAATTCTAAATAACATGAGAACCTTTACAAATTTTTTAATATTTTCTTAAACCTAAAAAAAACGAAATTCGTGGGTTCGAGCCCCACGTTGGGCGAAAACTTGTGAAACGCTTATTTTTTATTCGTTGATAAAAGTGATTTAGCAATAAATGTGATTTAGTCTCAATTCTTTTTATTATGGATTCTTGCTTATAGAAAAATATGTTAACCTAATTTTCTAATGTCATTTCCCTTCTTCTTTTACTTTTCCGACCCACCTCCGAGAAGGGAAAATATTGTGAACGACCTAAAAAACATTTTAGAGATAATTAAGAAGAAAGTCTGTCTGTGTGTATTCTTCCACGATAGAGGCCACACGTTTAATCCAATTGAGCTGAAATTTGGTATATGGGTTTGTGTTACCCGTCGGAAGAACCCATTAATTTTTGTACGACATGTGTCAAACAGAAGTGTCACTATTAAAAAATGACAGATGTAATATATGACGGAATTTGACATGCAATATGCCATTTGAAAGCCCTTGAAAAACTCTATTCAGAACAGTAAAAATTACTTCTCCAACTGTCACCTGTCAATAATAACAAAATGTCAAAATTTGAAACTTTAACATTAAATATCTGAAAAAGTATTCGTGGATACTCGTCGGGAAAGTTTTGGGGCGACGCAACCGATTTTTCGGTTCATCTTGACACTTCTTACCTAATCTTCTTTCCCTATCCTTCTTCCTTTTTATCTTTTTATAATTTTATTGTTCGTTTCCTGCACCTGTACTCAATCACTTTAATTAATGTTCTAGACTCCTCTTTAATATATAAAAAATTTTAACCTCATTAATTAATAACGTATGTACTTATTTGCCCTTCTGGCCTTATTATTGTTTGGTTTTCAACTCATTAACTATTTATAGTTTTCGAAGAAAAAAAACTATTATAAGATGGTTTTGTCCGTCGGTCTGACCGTCCGTCTGTTAGACTGATTCAACTTGAGAACGGTGACAGATAGAGACAAACGGACAATGGCAATCGATTCAGCATCGTTAAACACCCCAAAAATGATATTAATCTTTGATTATAAGGTATATCCCTAAATAGAAATTTATTTTCGTAAATTTTAAATTTTCGAAAACTCGAAATTACGGCAAAAATATTGTCGTTTTTCACTTGTGTTATTTGTCAAATGTCATGCGTCATCGATCACTTAATGGTACTTTGATGTAAGAATATATTTTCATTCATTCTTGTTACGTACTAATGCTAACTAGTTTACTAATTTTAATGTGCCTCAATATTTACTTATAGTAAGAAGAAAAACTATTTGAAACTCATTATAAAGGTCGACTGTAATAAACTAACTAACCAATTTCTTTACACTTTTTACAAAATTTGTTTCACCTCAATCCCAACTACAAACGCAATGGAATTTTTTGAGAAATTCATTAGGAAGCAAAAGGTCATCGGAAAATTCAGAGACTAGAATGTCATATTCCTTTTTAAACCAAAATTCAGATGGATCCAGATATTATCCACACCATTTCTGCAGGTGGGGCTCCACCAAACTGGGCTAACCCAGCAATATGTGCTACCGGCTTTGGTCGGAGTAAAAATTAAAGTAATTCATCCCTTGTGGACTCCGAAAACTGACACATTTAACATGCCCGCCCAGTTTGGTATAATCGAAGGTAAGCATTTTGTGCTGGCTGCAAGGGCTAGCACAGTTTGGTGGAGCCCCGCCTTGATATTGAAGGTAGACTCTCTTGGCTTGCTTTTTTATAGTCCCATCAGTTGGAGGAAGTAACTTTATTTCAGCTCTTCATAAAATTTTACTAAGAAATGCACGGTCTCCGCTACTGGTTCGATCGCTTCAACGTTTGTTGAATAATTTAATTTTTTCAAAATTTTTGGCAAATCCTTTTAGTTTTACATCAATGACGTTTACTCCCCTCTATTGCATTAAAATGCGTTTGTTTGTCAAATATTTGAGAAATTTAAAAAAAAAATTAATTTATTCATGTAAAACATATACCTGAAATAAATTTCTGTTTAATTGAAAACCACATTTCTGATTCCAGTTATTATTGTTTAACGATAAACAATTCAAAAGATTTAGAATCTCTCGAGTCCTTAAAACAAACTTCAGGGTAAATTTTATTATTACAATAATTAACACCAGGTGAAGTCCAAACACAGCGCAGATACGCATACCAATTTGCGTATAGCCAAGAGGCGTTTCCTCATTATTTCCAAACCGAAAGGCACTGCCTCAACCCTCTGGGTATATGAATGTAACACAAGAATAAATTCGAAAAGTTACTATACTTCGTCAAGAAGTAAATGATCAGTAATAATTATGGAATTAAATATTTTTGGTTAACAAATTATAATTATGCTCATAATTAATCTGACTATTGTTGAGTTGTAAAATTTCGTAAACTAAGCAAAAGCGGTTGTAAGTAATAAAAAATTTGTATTTTGTGCAAAATTTTTTTAATGGAATTCGCTTTCAGCCTACAATAAAATTTATTCTTTTAAAGTAGATTTGGTAAAATTTATTTTTTTAGCAAATAAAACAAATATATTGATAAGGACCACCCGGTAAATCAGATGTCCTATATACGATTCCCAATCCGGACTAGGTTCACTCTATAATAGAATTTAACTAAATATATTTAATTTTAAATTTCTCCTGATTATCTTTAATTTTGCTTCCGATAAAACATTTTTAAGATAAAACTCTGTAGACATCTCAATTAGAATATATTTCGCGATTCGTATAATTAAATTAAAGTAAATAAAAATCCTTAATTACCACCTTTTAGGCTTTGGAAAAATGTCTTTCGATACTTAAACCGATTTAATGACGTCTTTTATTGATAAATAGATCAAGATGTTATCGTCAATAGGAACTCAAAAGGACCATTAAATAATAATAAAACTTCAACGATTTTTTAATGGTTGGAATATTTAGATTAGTGGTGAAACTGTGATAAAGAAATGTTGATGATATTTATGTCGTTTTTTATAACTATGCTCATTTATTAGGAAATGGAAAGTTTTTTTTATGACATATTAAAAATAAAATCTATTTCTTTATATTTAAATAATAATTTAAGAAATCTAATTTTACTCTATATATTATTTATTGCTTTAGAAATTCTATTACCATTATGGGTTTATTACTTTTAATTAATTTAATTTTAAGTTACAACAGATATTTTTAATGTCATAGTTTACTGAAACGTTCCTACCCTAGGTCACTTAATCTCTTATTAATTTCCATTTTTAATTACTATTTTTCCTATATTTTTCGATTTCCGTAGAATTATTTTACTTATAAATTCTAATTTTATTTTTCCCTGTATAAAATTTACGCTTCAAATATTTCTCTTAAAATTCGTAAAAGACTCAAAATAGCTAAAAAGTTGTCCTCTGGAATGCAGTTATCTACGATACCATAAACAAATTGGCGATTACGAGTTGCAAGAGGGTAGATTCTCACTACGCAGTTACAATGCCTACGTCACGAAATGAGATAATTTCTGGGTATAAAAAGGGCATAAAATGAGAAATAAAATCAGTCTGAAAATTTTTACCATCGCCTAAACTATCTAGCAGTACCTACGCTTCGCTTCGAGAAAGAATAAATAAAAAAAGCCAGAGAGAAAAAACCAGTTCCTGTAAAAATACCCATCGACGAAAACAACAATTATTTTGTAGACCTGTGTCTACCGCCAACTTCGACCCTGTAATAATTATTTGTAGGCCTTTGCCTATATATAGAAAACAACTGCCCATAAAATCAAAGAGAAAATAAGTAAAGAAAAATAATCCAAAATTCGCTGCTAAATAAAAATATCTATCTAAATAAAATGTCTCAAAAACACCCCCAATTCAAAATCCGGGGAAGAAAATTCATATTTAATTTGCGTCCGGACAAGTAAACCATTTGTTTAATTGACCGTTCACAGCGGCGCGCCGTTGTGTGTACGGAAGGGTTAAGTCAGGAGTCTCATTTACCAATTACAACAATACACAATACATTACACAGAAAATCTTGTGTTTTTATGAGTTGGTCAAGATTGTTACTATGTCTATTAAGGTACGGTCCCTTTTAAACAAAAAAAGAATTAATTATTTTGGGACGGTAGGAAGCAATGTGATCTCCCCTCCGCGTGAAATTTTCCCAATGAGGGATGTCGCAGACGGCAATAGACCCGCGGGCATTCCATCTTCCTACCTGAATGATTAGGACATTATTGACCATAGTAATTACACGCGATTTCAAATCACCAAAATAAAAAGGTTATAAAATAGAAACAAACAGAAATATAAAAATAATTACACAAACACAAAATACAAATTGGTAAAATGTGACAAATGTCTTCTCTTTCGTCCACCCAGTGGCGGGTCTCTGTGAGGGGTCCTCACATACAAATAGAGTAAAAAGTAAAGAATGTCTCAAGGTTTTGATTTTTGTAATTATCATAAAAGGTTGAAATTACGGAATATACGATTTGAAGGTTTTTCAGTGTTTTATTTTTTTTACTTGCAGCAAACTTTACTATAACGAATAAAAATACAGCACAACTGGTTCCTTTAACAATACTAGACGATCAGGTATATTTTATGATAAATTTGAGTATAAAAGTTTCTTACCGAAATGGCCATCGGTTTGTTACTTTGTACTCGCCTTTTTCATGAGATAAATGGCCAGGGGGTGGGAGGTTACATTACATTAATCGATCAATTTTTCTACCAAAAAATGGTGTCTCCATAGTGAAGTTCATCTACATCATTTTTGGATATCATTAACTCTACTATACTAAAATTAATGGTTCGAATAACTCCTAGATATAGAATAAACTAAAAAAATTCATATAAAGGGACCAGATGTCATATTTAAGATAATCAATCCTGGGTATTGTATGGCAATTTAAAAAAAAATTGGTCAAGTAGGAATGAAAAGTTTTATCAATGGGATAGTTTAGCTTAAGCTTAAGCTCTATAGGTGGCACCACCACTGCAAACACCCTTAAATTTGACAGATCATTATTTCCACAGCAAACCCCCTAACACTATAAACGTTTTCTTTAGCCAATTATTTTGGATCATGATCTTCAAATAATGTTTCAGTTTTACCCTTTGATTACAAGAACATGTTCACCTGTCAAAAGACAAAAGAACAGTCCCTACTTGTCAATCAGCAGTTGTGTAAATTTAGGTTATGCTTTTAATTTATAGAATATATAGTAGTTTCTTTACTGATTTTTTATGTATAATAATGAATAATTTCACCAAACAACCATAATCCGATTTTTAAGGAAGACCTGTTTTATCTTTTTTGAGGTTAGAAAACATTGATTTGGATCTGTCAATCATTTGTTTTCAGTGTTTCAGGGGGATAAAGAGATTACTCATCATGATCCTAAGTTATAAGTGGAGTGGGGATGAATCACAATGCAAAGCGTTCCGACAGAAGGAGATGCAAGATCGGAATTGGGTGCCAACGCGCATGCCCATATACGTAAATTGCATTGGCGTCGTGTCTCGTGGTGAAAAAGGAACGTAGAGAAAAGGAAAGTTAAGCAAACATAGGCGATTTTACAGCTGTGACGCCTATGACTATCCGAGGCTGCGTGAGAGAGAAACGATCGTCTACACTCTACTATCAGCGACACGCTTCTCTCTCAAGCTGGCGATATAGGAGTATTACATATTTGATTTGAATAGAAGTTGTATTGTTGGGCCCAGAGAATAAAAATACGTGAACTATCTTGTGTAACATCTTGAAAAAATGAAGCCATTTTATTTTTATCGGTTAACGTTGGTGTTGTGTTTGGAATTTTTTCGCTTTGTTGCGTTATTTTCTTCATTGGCTGACATTTTTTTATCTTAATCTAAATCTGCATCATAATGAAACTCCTTATAAAACAGATTTTAACCTTTCTATTAATGTATCATAAAATTTGTTCAGAAGGCCATTTCATAAACTAAATGTTCTTCATTCGTGTAAAGACAATGGAGAATTTTAGCTTTTGTTTATGAATGAAACTGACAATGAAAGCAAAACTGAACAAAACTGTGAAAGTGATATTAAGATATCTTAAAAACTAACATCCTCCACACTAGATAATACATAATCTTACTAATAGATAATCAAACTTTTAATTCAAATTATTAAATTAAATGCAAGACATAGTGATCAACTTCCGGATTTTTGGGATACAAAATTAATAAAAACATATTATTTACTTACCAAGATATATTTTACGATTTTCTAGTAACATTCCAGGCAGAAAACCTGAAACAAGAAATAATATTTAGATAAATAAAGCAACGTTTTATGATTTTCAAAAAAATATATCAAAAGTTATTTTTTACGTTTTTCGTTATACACTAAGTTCAGGAGAATAGCTATAAGAGAACGACCTCAAAGCTTCTACAAAATCCCATGTTAAATCGCCAAGGTTCATTTTAGTATTTTTTGTCATATCAAGGTCACCCGTTACGCCATCAGCCTTCGCTAGACGAGATTTGATTGCGCATGATCCGCTTTGATCAGATCTCATCTGGATCGAGAGCGGTCAACAGCGGACTAAGACGGATCGAAAGCGGATCGAAAAGCGGATGGAAAGCAGATCAGATCATGCGCAGTGAAGCAAAGGCTTATTACGTCATGAGTGACTTTGTTATGAACAAAAATTACCAGATTAATCATTAGTGCTTTAAGATAGGATTTTGCATAAGACTTCATCAAATTAATTATTAAGGTGCTTCAATCATGTAATAAGACTAAAGTCATATTAAAATTATATAAATAGACAACAAGAAAAAATGAAACAAAAGACAAATATAAATTTTTAACATAAAATAACCAACCACCTCGTATATATACATAAAGTTTTTCCATAAAATTCGATATTCTAGTACAACAAAAAAAAACACCTAGAGTATAAAAACATTTTTTTTACAACCTAAGGCAAGGGAATAGATAATTTTTTTTCCTCGGGGGTACTTTTTTCCTGGGGGAAGTAATCAAACTTGTAGACAAATATGTTTGTCAATTTCTACATTTCATGTATTTTATTTCTTAATTTCCAGCTATTTTTTGGTATTCTGGGGTGGGTAATTACTCTCTTTACCCCCCCCCCCCATATCAACGCCATTGCTTATAAACGATCCAGATGGAATTGGTTGCGGATGATCCTGCGGAAGCAGATTATCCGGGAAGTGATTTCTTTTCTCTTTGTCCAAGATGTAGAAAAATGCATTGTTGCTTTTTTACAATTTTTTGTATGAAAAAATGCATTGTTGCTTTGTTTTTCAATACCCTGTATGGAAAAATACATTCTTTCTTTGAATTTCAATTTCTTGTTTTTTTTTTAATTTCCTGTGTGGAGAATTGCATTTCTGTTTTGAATTTCAAATTTTTCTATAAATTGTTGCTTTGTTTTTCAATTTTCTTTATGGAAAAATACACTTTTGCTTTGAATTTCAAATTTTTATGTGAAAAAATGTTTTTTGTTTTGTTGTGGGGAAAAATGCATTATTGATTTGTTTTATAAATTTCTGTGGGAAAAATGCATTGTTGTTTTAGTTTCTTTTTCAGATTTGTTTGTGAAAAATCAATTTTTGCTGTTTTTCCCAATTTTTTGTAGGGAAAAATACTCTTGTTTTTTCTCCAACTCATATTTGAAAACTGCATTTTTGCTGTTTTTCTATGAAATGGACTATAGTAACTCAATAATTTACCGAAAAATTAGTAATTCTAAATTTTAATCTATGAAATTTAACTGTGGAACATGTATTCTTACTTCTTTTTATTCAAATTGAACTGTGGAAAAATGTATTCATGCTTTTTTCCCAAATCATGTGTGACATTTTGTAGACATTCTTAGAGTTTTCTCCTAACTTTCGTGAAAAAAATTATTTATTTTTGTAAAAATTTGTACTAATTTATATGTGTTTCCTCCATACTTTCGTTTTCATTGGAAGAATTTTAGGAAAAAACTTTCCCAGTAGAAACTATGGTCATTTCTATATCATTTTTCTTGTGAAACAGGCTGTATCCAAGGGCGTAGGTAGATAACTTTCACCTGGGAGCTGTGGTCATTTTTTCCTGGGGGAATAATCAAACTTTTAAACAAATATATGTTTGTTCGTTTCTTCATTCCATATATTTTATTTCTTATTTTCCTGCTATTTTTTAGTATCCTGGGGGGGGGGGAAATTACATCCTTTACCCTCCCCATATCCACGCCCTTGCCTAAAGGTGTCTAAATTAATACCAATATATTGATTAAAAAAATGTTGAATCAACGAAAGTGCAAAAAAATACGGTACAGAAATAGATCGAAGATCAGAAACAGCTTTTTTAAAAAATTTACTTTTAAAGTTTATAAAAATGAAAATTATATGTTAAACAAATGAAGGCTGTATAAAGGAGTGAATATAAAAATAAAATACAAAATTGTAATGTTATAAAAATGAAAATTATATCAAAAACTAGAAACTTCTTATCTCTACTTACCTTCAGGGTTTCCGATCTCGATTCGATCTTATCGAAATTCGGTCTTTTGTGACTCGATATTCGATTTTTTGGATCGATTTTTTTAAGTCAGATCGATCTAAGAATCGGAGAAAATAATTGAGATAGGAAATCGATCCTCTGTGAAGGTTTTTCTAAACTTGAGTAAAATCTAATACATGGTTATTGATTTCATAATTAACTTTTAAGCTACCTAATTATCTCCCAAGTAATGAGTCATTGAATATAAACATACATACATACTTGATAAATAATAATGTTTGTATTATTAAAATTGATTTAATCAAAAACAAAATATTGTCCTTACAAAACCATCAAACGGAAAATTTGTTAGTTTTATACGAAATAAATTCAAGTTTTACATTTTTTTTTTGGCTAGTTTCATTTTAGATTGTAAATTGAATCGATTTTCATGAGATCGATTTTTTGTCCATCGGATTTTTCCAGGATCGATCTTTGACTCAACGATTCAAATCGATCGGACACCCTACTTAGCCTCGCCGTTTCTTGGAAATCACATTATGTAACTGGACATCTTTTTTTTTGGCACGAAAAAAAGGCAATCGGTGACTCGTGCTGCTTTAGTTAACAACTAAAAACCAAAAAGAAAAACTCTGTCGGAAACTGCCCATCGACATGCGACAGTTTTATTCCAATAATTAACTAATTGGATAGGAAATAAATAAATAATACCAGGGTGTTTATCAAAAAAGATAAAAACAAGTTTTTGTTTTGGTTCTGTCAAAGCAGAACTCATCTAAAATAAAAGTGTTATTTTAAGCCTCCACCGCTAAGGTACTCCATATGATATTTCCGAGCGGTAAATCGATCAAACTACTCATTTTGTTACTACTAACCTATTAATTTGCAATAAGGGAAATTGCTTCGCCTTAAAATTATAAAAATAAGGATTCATTTTTTACTAAAATTATAAGGACGATTTTAAATTTCTTAATTTTTTATATCACAATTTTGTTTTTTTGTACTATCAATAAATAAATGTGAGAATGAAAAAAAAATACCATCATTGTTAATATTGAATCTGCCTTAATTTCAGTATTTAATCAATGCAGCGCGCTTCCACGATTGGAAAAATCTTCTTTCAGAACTCTTTGCTTCCTTGTCTGATGCATGGAGTGGCGCGCGCAATGCTTCTCTGTCACCCTCCCTGCTCGCGCTTTTAAAACTTAACGTTTACAATCTAGGCAACGATGGACGTGACCTAATACTGTTGGATAGGGAATAAACTAAATCAATTAAATAACTGTTGAGGGTATATTAATAACGTCTGTTTACCTGTTTATACCTGGCAACTTCAAAGTTAGGCTAAAGGAAAATCAGGCAACCTATATTTTTCTAATTCCTCGTATAATGTTTTCTTGACTAATGCTCGAATTTCATCAATAACAAATGGGGGAAGTTGATCAAAAAAAAGTTAATTATTATTTAACAGTATTGGCCCGCTAATTTAGCTAGGCAACTCATTTGGGATTTATCAAAGTACGTATGATCTATGTCATCATGAAATAACAGATTTTTAATACCGTATCTCGTACTATTGAGGGTAGAGCAATTTTAAAATTACAAAATACTAGCGATCATTGCAAAATTAAACAATAGCTAATTAGAGAGTAGACCCATTAATTTAAATTTAAAGAATTAAAATTATTATTAAACTTTTTAATTAGTTTCAAACTGTATTTTTAATTTAAATTTAGAAAAAAATTATAATTGATACAAATATGTTAAAAGATTGATTAATATAAATGCTTGTATGTCATTAATAAACAATCTAAAAATGTAATTTCTTTATCCTGATTGCCACAATATTATCATTAATATGTTATTATTCAATTTTGCTCTACTATTAATAAATTGATAAATGAATAAACATCATACTTTCCTACTTCAAACTTATTGAAATCAATCAATTTTCATAACGTTAAAAGCTACGTCTCCGAAATCTACTAATAATTTCTTTTTAATAGCCCGCCGATTTAACGAGAATAAAATTCATTCGTTTTTAATTACTTAATTTTAATGTAGATAATTTCTTATACATACAGGAGATACAAGAAAGCGCCCCGAGGCTCGCGATGCCAGGCAATCAAATGTTAAGTCTAAGTAGTTCATTGGCTTTGTGTCAGTCAAGCCTACAAATAGATTGATTTAAAATTAAGAGGCGAGGAATTTCATATATAATACTTTCAACGCTGGCCGATGTAATTCTAATTGAAAAGAAGGGATTTAATTTGAAAAAGTTGACGTTCAAACAAAAAAATTTTGTTCAAAAAAAATGCAGGTTATATTATAATTATTTGTCTAATAAAATAAGAGAATAAGAGATCAAGTAAAAAGGATCATCCTGTAATTATATTGTGAATAAAAACAGCAAAACAATGTAGAGAAAATTTCATAAATCTTTCTATAAATATTTTCTTTCGCAATTAACAATGAATTAAACAACCTAGCAAGTTTTGTAAAGCTTTTTGCGTCGTTAAACGGTGTTTTGGCGCCTTCGTTCAGGTTTCAGATTTTATAGGGCGCCACCTTCTGTTTATAGTGTGAAGGTCACTTGCACGGGCAGCGTCAATGGAGAAAGAATACTCCAGGGGTCGTTTATGGTATCGACCAATGCTTTTTCGGCCAGTAGGGCGGGCTTTACTTGCTCCACTGGGTTGAGTAAGAAAAAATAGAATAAATGAATGAAAATCCAAATAGTACGGTAAACAGCTTTATTAATGAAATAACCAAAATAATATAGGAGGCGGGAAGAGAAAAGAGGGAGGGCATGTAACAGGTTTTAATATCAAAGCAATATCTACAGGGGCATCAAATACGGATAAGCTAAGCAAAACTAAGCGGGGTGCTGGTGGACTCTAACAACGGCAGGTGCGGAGTGAAGGAGAACTACTAATGGACTATGGCGGAAAGCATAATAATTAGGTAACTGGAAAACTCTATTATTCCTACTTTAGGCGGAAGGTCCAATGTAACCCAAGCAACCAGAATGTACTTCCCTTCGAACTATTGCACCAATGAAATGTACAATCTGACCGAAGCCACCAGAGAGTACCTTTCGCTGAATCGCGCCAGAGTGTACTTTCCGTCGAATTTCCTTAAGACGAGAATGTTTTAAATTGCGGTATACCTTACTGTTCGTGGTGTCTAACATTGTTTCCACTTTAATGTTTTCAGTTCCCCACCACGCCTCAATTGAGTTCCCCTTTCATTCCCCTTGGAAATAAATCATTACACTTCACAGCCAGTGAAGCAAGAAAGATTAAATGTGTCGAATAAAGTATAATCGTATTATGATTTTTTAAGAAAACAGTTATGGAAACAGCTAAAGAAATATGTGGCACTAGTAAGAAGACTAATAAGAAAAAACAAACAGCATGGTGGACAGACGAAATAAAAAGACAAGTAAAATTTAAAAAAAAGGCATGGAAAATTTATATAAACAACACAACAACTCAAAATTATGAAAAGTACAAAGAGAGCAGGAAAACAGTAAAAGATATGGTAGCAGCAGCAAAAAAAAAAACAGTGGGAAGAATTTGGTGAAAAAATAGAAAAAGATAGTAAATCAAATCAAAAACTATTCTACAAAACTTTAAAGTCGCTAAGAAAAGAGAAAGCACAAGAAATAAGCTGGATAAAGAATAAATAAAGGAGATAAACTAACAAATGAAAACGAAATAATGAATGGATGGAAAGAATATTTCCAGAAGTTATTAGGAGCAGACATAATAATACAAAATGAAAACAAGGAAAATGATGCGATTCGAGAAAATCAAGAAAACACGGAAAATATAAATATAAGCGAGTTGCAGGAAATAATAAGGGAATTAAATAATGGAAAATCACCAGGAACTGATAAATTAACAGCGGAGATGTTTAAGAATTTAGGAGATACAGGAATGGAAGTACTATTAAGAACTTATAATACAGCCTGGAAAGAAGAACAGATACCGGAAGATTGGAAAACAGCTCTGATAGTTCCAATATACAAAAAATGGGACAGGCATGATTGTAATAACTATAGAGGAATAAATCTACTTAGTACAGCAATGAAAATATATGAGAAAATTATTGACAATAAAATAAGACATACAATAGAGAATACCCTCGAGGAGTCGCAAAGTGGGTTTAGAAAAGGTAGAAGCATACAGGACCACAAGGGAAAGAAGTATATATGGGATTCATAGACCTTGAAAAGGCTTTTGATAAAGTACGAAGAGAGAAGCTAAGGAAAATATTGGAAGAAATAATAAGAATAATTAAAAACATGTACGAAAACAACATAAATTGTGTAATATATAAAAATAAAATATCAGAATCATTTTCAACACAAGAAGGATTAAGGCAGGGAGGAGGATTAAGCCCATTATTATTTACGATTTTTATTGATGAAATAATAAAAAAATCTTCAAACAGAATGACAAAACTACACGTAGGACACTGGAATCTAAAAAGAGTAGATTTATCAGAAGGAGCTTTTGCAGATGATGTAATAATTATGGCAGAAAAAGAAGAAGATTTACAAAAAAATATGGAAATTTGGAATGTAGTTTGTGAAGAATTTGGAATGAAAGTAAATAAAAACAAAACTAAAGTTATGGTTATAGGAGAGAAACAAACAAATATAAATGTAGAAATAGATGGAGTAAAAATCGAACAAGTAAACACATTTAAGTATTTGGGAGTAGAAATAGAAGATAATGGCAGGCAAGAAATAGAAATTAACAATAGAGTAAAAAAACAACAAAGCTTTACTACACGATGAACTCGGCATTTATAAATAAAAAAGAAATTTCAAGGAAAACAAAGATAAATGTATTTAAAACAATATATCGACCAATCTTAACATTTTGATGTGAAGCATGGGTGTTGACCAACAGACAAAAAAGTAAAATACAAGCAGTTGAAATGAAGTACCTCAGACGAGTTAAAGGTGTCACAAAGATAGATAAAATCAGAAATACACAAATAAGAAAAGACCTTGAAATAGAATCAACACTCAAGTTCATTGAAAAGCGACAATTAAGCTGGTGGGGACATCTGCAAAGGATGAATGATACAAGAGTAGTCAGAAGAGTATGGCAAGGCAAACATGGGATGGAGTTATCGGAAGCATATTGCAAGAAAAAGGAAAGTCATGGACGGAGGCAAAAAGAATGGCAAGAGATAAAAAACAATGAGCGAAATTTGTACATGAATAGTATAGGTATAGATAATTTCTGTTTAGATTAAGTAATTATTATAAAGAAAGTATTACCCCTACACCATATATTTGGGGATTTGATAATATATATATAATATGATTTTTCCCCTCGATTTTCGCTCTCTAGTCATTTCCCCATTTTCTTCCCCTCTGAAGTCTAAATTCCCATCCAAAGGGGAACTTTCCCTCATTGTGGAAACACTGGTGTCTAAGCGGCAGAAGCGCAAGTGTCTCCATCATTCGGACGGAGTGTGAACTTTCTACACGGATCGCGTTTGAGCCTATATTCAGGAGAAAGTCGAGGTATTTATTATATTTTTCGTACTTACGATGCATTTTGATTTTACCTATTTACGATCAATTGCCGATCGCGATATTTTTATAAGTATTTTTAGTGACGGATTTTTAATTATAATAATTATTATAAAAATGTAAGGATGAAACTGCGTTATCATAATTAATATTATTAAGAAAAAGTGATAAAAAACGGGGTTTGGGGAATAAAAAATATTGATAAATTAGTAACTTCGTTACAGTTTCATAAAACATTATTAGGTTTTTCACAACATGCACGTGCTGTAGCATTTCTACGATTTTTTGGACTCTATTATTATTATTATTGCGTCTCATGGTATAAAATAAAGGTTCTTTCATGAACCACAAAAACTATTTTTTATTTCAAAGGACCAATTATAATCTGCTTGGATACAATTGATCAGTACTAAATCACAAATTGATTAATTTTAAAAAATCAAAATTTACATACAACACAATAAATACAAAATAAAACAGGTTCGTCCTTTGATATCCAGCAATTACTATTATTATACTTATTATCATTATTATTCATAATTTGTTAATAGGAGTTCTTTATTATGGAGTAGCTTTTTGGGCCAGAGGAAAAACGAGATTTATAAATATGTAACATAATTTAGTTTTTTTTTATAGAACTTCAGGGTAACTAATGCTATACTATGTCACAAGGGCAGAAAATGAGCTTTAGCAGCCCGTGGCCATTAGATGCACGAGCGAGCGTAACAAAGCGAGAGCAGATAATAGCTAAAGGTGGCGATTTTGCAGCGTTCACTATTTTAGGTTAAAATATATGAATGCGTTGTGAACTACACGATTTCAGCGTGACGACAAAAGTGACTGCAGCGACTGTAGCTGTGAGAGTCGTAACGACAAGTTGCAAAATTATTAACTAAATATTTGTTTTGTGTGAAATTTACAAAAATGGATGACTACCTCTTAAGTGAATTTGATTTCGTCTTGTACAAGATGTCTCAGAACCAATATATTTTCAAAATCCTCCTCTACTTGTGTACAAAAAATATCATGAGGACTGCTCAAAAAGTAATAAAAATTCTTCTTCCTCATTTTATAAATCGCACCACAAAATTACTGCTTCCTCCATAAAATAGTCTATTGCAAACTGATTTTGCAATTTGTCGCGAGTATAAAATATTTCATTAATTTTATAATACCATATAGTCCACAATCGCACAATTGACTCTCGTATGGACCGCTGCAGACGTACTACATAAGTTGCGCTACTGCAACAGCGCGGCTCTAGCTGTTGCAGTCGCGTGATTGACACTCCATCTTAAGGGCTGCGAAGCGTTTTCTGCATGTGTGACACACAATTGTTTTTCGCTTACCAAAAAAAACAAGTAACAAGTAAAATAGTATATTATACACCAAGGTCGAGAAGTAATAAGATGCGAGGCTGAGAAAATCGTGGTTTATATACTATTTTTTCCACTACATTTAATCATATTTATATTACTATTTTTTAGATTTTTTTGGGTATATATTTATTTAATGGAAAAGAAGAAGTTTGTGAAAACAATTGAATGAGAATATTCAATAAATTAAATTGACATTTCATTATGGCAATTGCGCTAAGAATTTCAAGTAGCGATGAAGACATGAAGAATTCGTTTTATTTGACACGTAAATTTGGAAAACTTATTAAATTGATTTTTAGGTTACTTTTAGAATAGGTATTATTGGCATAAATAGCACTAATCAATCTCAACTTATTTATTACATAACCTTAAACTATTTCAAACGAAAATATATCTGATAAAGAATTACTTGCCTCTATTTCATTTGATTAGGTCGAAAATTCACTTAAAATGATAGAAATTCAATAGAAAGTGCTTATTTTGCAGTCGAATTTTTTATAAAAATTTTTAAAACTTTTTGACAAAGGCAATGACAGTTGCGTATAATTAATTTGAATGATTTCCTAAGATCGCCTACTATTATCTACTACTAGTAAATAATCAAAAATTATCTATTTGTAGGAGAGAAATTTAACTTCTCGACTCGAACACAGCATAGATAATAACATCTTCTGATACTAATAGTGGAAAAAAATATTTTTGACGTTTTGCAAAAATATTATCTATAACTTTTGTAGTGTACCTGCTTTAAGACCATATGTTATCTTGCCTGAAATCGTTATTGGACGGGCGCTCCGTTAATATTAAAGATAGGAAGCTGCGGTTTTCACCAATCAATTCTGTAGTTAATTATTTAGAGCGCACCTGTGGTACTTTTTTAAATAATTTTTAGTAAAAGTGATATGACTATCAACTTTTTTCTCTAGATAAATTTGAAAAAGTAGAACAGATGCGCTGTTCTGATAAGTAGTTTAAAAATCATGGAAAAACAGCAGCATATTTTTATTTGGTGTATTAGGCGACTTCTTGTCGAAAAACGAATAATTATGTTTTATGGCGCTTTAAACTGTTCTGCGAAGAAAAAATTGGACTATAGGGTAGGATTACTTAATATTAACCGGAAAGTACTAAAAAACAATTTTTATACACAATTTATTAGAATAGAAGCATATTTTCCATGGGCAATTTTCTAATCAGCAACCACAAATGTCACGTGGTGTGCGGGCCTCTTAATTTTATTTTTACCTCATTATCTCAAGGGTTTTTATTATTTTGCTGTTTTAGAATCTCTTAGAATTCCGCTCATGTTAGTACCTGTACCTCTTGTTCTATAAACTTCTTATCGCTTTGCATACCAACATTATTACTTTTACCCTTTTGGTATAGTTTTCTTACTTTTTTGTTCCAAAATTGCTTTCTAGTTCTTCATTTTTTCTCCTAAGTTGTAAACGTTTTGTTTATCTGTATATTTCATTTTTATCCACTTTTCAAAGAGCCCTCTATTATTGCTAGTTTTAAATTTATATTTATATTTACAAAGTTCTTTTATTTTACTTAGTTTATAGTTGTAACGCTCTTTCATTTGGCGCCTTAGTTCAGGTAACGGGTTATCTCGGACGTCACCTTCCGTTTATAGTGTGAAGGCCACATGCACCGAGCAGCGTCAGTGGAAAAAAATACTCCGGTATGGAATCGACACAAATCACTAGCGGCCAGAGGGGTAAGTTTTACTTGCCCTAATGGGTGGAGCACATGGATATTCGCTGCTGAGATATTAAAGCAAAATTCATTAAATAAAAACAATTGTTTTATTTAATACCATAAATGCAGCGGGGAAGTGTGAAACTGAGTTTATTCGATGAAGTGTCTTATTCGAACTGATGACAGCAGATTGAATCGTGGTATACGGTAAGGTTTTTGTCATTTAGGTAATACGTGTACGAGTATCTCTATTGCTTACAGGTATATTCCTTTATCATAATTTCTTTGTATTGGAATTTGTACTAATTTTCGTGATCTTCATAGGCTATATTATTTATTATATTTTGTTGCGGAGCCATGTCCATGTTATTTTACATCTATCAGTTTATCTGTTCTTAGATGTTTTTGAAATAATAAATTAGAGTTTGTACTTTGTAACTTTTTAATTTTTCTTAATATTTCTAATTTCTATTTCCGTTTCTCTTCGTTTTTGTTCATATTTCCCTGTATTTACCAATTCTATTTAATTCTTCGACATGGGATTCTATATTATATACCATCTCCTATTTTTTTTTTCAATATTTGTTTGCACTTTACATTATTGTGATTGGTCTTCTTAAACGGTTTAAAAACATAATTCCAAAGCCTAATTGTTCTCAAATAGTTGACACGTTCTTTAAACAATTTATTGTAATAACTACAATACTATAATTTTTTATACCATATTACTTAACATCTTTATTATTTTATAGATTGTTTAGTATTATAACCGCTATTAACACACAATGGAACATTTTAATAACTGCCAATCGTGCTGTGAACCGATACATCAACGGCCTGCCGTACTGGTAGACACTGAGAAGACTTTTATGCTAATTAAGACATAAAATTCTTATTGTTCACACGCAATTTTGTTGTCCTAAAAATCATAATAACCGTTCATTATCTTCATTGACGTCAATGCTTTAATGAATGGTTACAAGATTTTAAGAAATTATACTTTAAAAAATTTTTGTTAAAATAATGAATTGTAACGGTTAATATTAATAATTGATTGACATTAATAAAGCAGGTGATGAGGGGAGGAAAACTTCAAAATCAGAAAAGAAAAAGAACCAAAAATTTGACCGAAAAGGGCGCACTCGAATTGCACAAAAATTAAGAAGGGTCAATTTTTATTTCCGGTGCACTGGAATTGTAATTAATCCCAGGTCCACCTTTAATCCGACACTGGAATTGCGGTGGGTAAATTTTGTCTTGCCTTAACCGTTCTAACTTATTCACAAAACTGTATCACAATATTTATAAGAAAGACATTTTATAAAATAGTATCTACTAATTTGATTATTATTTAATTGTCTAATTTTAAAATCAATGAAATTTTGTTTTTCAATTACATTTTTCCTAAGTTTTCTGTATATGTTGGATTTAGGTGAATTTATTTTTATATATGTGTCAGTCTGCATTGCTTTTAGATTATTTAAAAAAAGAAATAAGTGTGGATGTGGCGATGAACAATAATTGTTAAATTTTGAGTGAAAACTTTCACAAGTACTTGTTGTTAATAAGGATGAGGTTTTTGCAGCCCAAATAGTAGGTGGGAAAGAGCACTCATTATCGATGTAATTTTAGGTTAAATAATCAGCAAACGCATTTATTCTTCGGCTTTTCTGATATTAAATCCTCTACAAAGCAAACACCTACTTCCTTGGGAGATAAAAACATTAATCCAAATGTATATACCGAAGCCATTTTCCTGTTAACGTCTCTTGTCTGTAATCTGCCGTAAGCCCCAAATTCTGAATTTTCCTCCACCTACATAAAAGTTAGTATTATTTTAAATGCAGAAAATTATACAAGAACGAAAACTTACCAGGCTTGAGCTAGGTGAAATAGGCAAATAATGATTTCACTTTCAAAAACAACTTCAATTCCAATATGTAGAGCCTTCTCAAAATCCGCCACTACAGTTTTTGGATTTAATATAAGGCCCCTTTCTATACATTTTTGCTTTAATATTTGAAATAATTTTGTGTAACTTTGTGCACTTTTATTTTTGAGTAGGCAAAAACCAACAGGAATATAAATGTTTCCTGCATACACGTATATTGTGAACATTTGTAAAAAGTACTTTTGGCAATAGTCGAATGTGCCGTCGACAAAAAATACTTCTTGATCACACATATACTTTAAATTGCTTTCACATGCAAATATTACTACATTAAATTGTTTATCATTTGCTTCACCTTTACATGTCTTTATTTCAATCGAATCTATCAATTCCTGAGTTTCTATAATGTTTTGGAGTAGTTTTGATAATTGTTTTAATTGGGCATAATATATATATATTATTTCGAATTAGCTGAATATCTTTTTTAGAAAGCGTGTCCAATGTTCTGTTATCCTGGTGGATTTCAGAATGAATTAATTTAGTTGATTTATTACACAGTTCATCAACGACTTTACGTTTTATTGAATTACTAAGTTTTTAAAATATATCTTTTAAAGTGTACACTTTGGCACAACATTTTTTATTAATACAACAACACACAACTTTACCACTTGTTTTCATTTCACTATAACGGCGATATTTATAATTTTCTAACACAATCAAAGGTTTACCCTTTTCACTAAACATTTTTAAGATATAAATATTGACACTAACTACACAAATCCTGAGCTAGGAACAAATTACAAGTGGAAGTATTTTATTTAAAACATTTGTATATTTTTTAGCCCCCTCCTATCTATTTAACCCTAATGAATATGAAAACAAATCCGATTTACTAAATTAGGGGTTTTTACAATTTTCATATTTATTAAGAAATCGAATAATTTCGAAAATGTTTACTAAATTAGGGGTTTTACAAGTATTTCATATTTAATAAGAAATCCGATAATTTTGAAAATATTTAAATTTAAGGGAACTAATAATTCTACCTGTAAAACCATAAACCGCAATTCGAGAGTAAGATTAGCAATCCTTTTCTTGACCTTTTTACCTCTCTAAGCTTACCCCGGAATTCGAGTGCGCCCTTTATTTCACAGGTATCTATAATCCCTTACCCGAATTGCACGACTTTCGATTCCCTCACCTGAACTGCAAATTATGGAATTTTATTATTTAATATTTATATAGTTCTTAATTTCTTAAATAATTAAATTTAAATACAAGTCAGTTTAATTTAAAAAAATATTTTTTATACTACCGTGCGTAAAGTACTTACTTTACGCACGCTAAGGAGTGTGTAAAGTTTAACTTTTTTTCACTAGTGCGTAAAGTAAAATAAAATTTTCAAAATAACTTCTTTACATGTGCAACACATTTTTTGCAATATCCTGTTTCTTATTTTGCCAAGGTTCTATGTGCCAGAAATCGACTGCTTAACTTGAAGATTTTGGAAAATAGCTTGTTAAACTCTTCCATGCGAAATATATTTTTGTACATAAAAATTATGGTAGTAGAAAAAATATTGTATGCAACTAGTGTGTAAAGTGCCTTTTTTCACTCATGTGTACTCGCAACAAAAATCTATATGTTGCCCCAAAAATGGTTAAAAGTTGCTCTCAAAGATCATTTGATTATCTTGGAGTTAAAATTTATAATGCCTTACCAGCAACCTTTAAATCCATTTATAACATAAATTTGCTAAAAAAAAAAATTAAACAATTTATATTGGAAAAACCTAGAAATTTTTGCAACATCATTATGGAAGGTGTATAAATCAATACTTAAGGAAAAATAAGTAATGGTTGATTGCTTTATATATATATATATATATATATATATATATATATATATATATGCAACATCATTATGGAAGGTGTATAAATCAATACTTAAGGAAAAATAAGTAATGGTTGATTGCTTTATATATATATACACCTTTATATATATATACACCTTCCATAATGATGTTGCAAAAATTTCTAGGTTTTTCCAATATAAATTGTTTAATTTTTTTTTTTAGCAAATTTATGTTATGAATGGATTTAAAGGTTGCTGGTAAGGCATTATAAATTTTAACTCCAAGATAATCAAATGATCTTTGAGAGCAACTTTTAACCATTTTTGGGGCAACATATAGATTTTTGTTGCGAGTACAATATTGATGTGATGGTAATTTAGCCTGAGATTTTGTTTTAGAGTGATATATTGAACAACAGTTTATAAAATATAATTGTCTAATGTCTAAGATTTTGGTTTCTGCGAATAATGCATCCGAGCTATACATTCTATCTTTTTTATAAATCAATTTTAGAAACTGTCGTTGAATGATTTCCAGTGGATATATATGAGTTTTTAGAGCACTGCCCCAGACACATATCCCGTAACGTAGATGATTTTCTACTAGAGTAAAGTATAAGATTTTTAGATACTCAACTGGTAGAATGTCTTTCGTTATCCTAAATTTGTATAGAATACATCTTAATTTTTTTATTATATATTGTATATGTAGATCCCACTTTAGGTGGGAATCTATAATGGCTCCCAAATACTTGACATTTTTAATTGGTGCAATAGAAAATAATTCCGTACCTATATAAACGTCAATATTAAACTCGGGAAGAACAGATGCTGTACAGTTAAATGGTAAGTAATGTGTTTTTTTTATATTAACAGTTAATAATTTGTGGTTAAGCCATTCTTTAATTATTTTAAAATTGTTTTCAGCTTTTAACTTTAATCCGAACCAGTTGTCAGCGGTGAAGAAAATAGCGCATGGAAGTAGTGCAATTCCAGCCAGGGATTAAATACAAAATATTTACCCAGAAATATTTTATTGCAATTCAGATTAGGAGGTTTACATCTATCCTAGCTTTATGTATGTTATTTTTTTAGACAGTCGTAATTATGTATACACCCTGTATATGTAAAGAATTGATTATAACATTTTTTCATTGCGCTGTATTTTAAAAAACGAATAAAACATTTTTCCGTATATAATGGCAATTTGCAAATTTGTTTTACCATTTTCAACATTTTTCTTCATTTTTATAAATTTTTCGATATTTTTCAATTTTTTTTTACATTTTTATCGACATATTTTAATATTTTTCAACATTTTAAATATTTTTCGACATTTTTGATTGTATTTTGACATTTTTAAATATTTTTTGACATTTTTCCATATTTTTTTACATTAATCGACATTTTTTGACAAATTATTTATATTTTTAAACATTTTTCTACATTTGTGAATATTTTTCGACATTTTTCAATATTTTTTTATTTTCCTATATTTTTAAATATTTGTCGTTACGACTTTGTCAATTGCGTTTCTTTTAAATTTGAAGGTTTACATCTATCCTAGCTTTTTGTATGTTATTTTTTTAGACAGTCATAATTATGTATTATGTATATATTTCTACCTTTGTAAGTATGTTTACTGAAAATAAAATGATTATTTTATTATAGTTTATAATATATCTTATTTATTACTAATCATTAATTTGTTGAAATATAGAACTTTCAAAAAATCCTAAATTAAAAAAAATATTGGCGCAATTCAGACAGCTATTAGATCAAGTGCAGGTAAGAAAAATTCCAGGCGCAGTTCAGGTACGGGATTATTTTTTTAATGTAATTTGGCGCAATTCAATTGCACCTATTCAGGTAATGGATTAGTAGGCTAATGAGCTTTTGGGGCAATTCGGGTGCACCGGACGAAAAAACTTCCGGATAAGGCCAAAAAAATTGTTTGGCATTATTTAATTTTTTATATTTTTTAATGTATGTTTTTTATATTTTTTAATGTATGTTTTTTATATTTTTTAATGTATGTTGATTAAAATGTAGTATATGCTCTATAAATTTCAACTTAACATTTCACAGTTATTTCAATCGGATAATCGGCTACTTTTAATGTAATTCGAATCCATTGAGGAACAAATTCTTGAGGATCATCACGTTTTTCGCTAGAATAGAATAGGAAAGAATTTGTTGTTCATAACAATGCCACGTACTTACAACAAACAAACAAATGTACAAGCAATTTTAGTTTTCTTATTACAAGGAAAACGTGCAGTCTTAACGCATGTAGATAAAATTCGATAAACATAAATATTTATACATACAGGGTGTAATTAATGATGTAATTTTTAACAATTAAAATTTATTATTTTCAATTATCCATTTATTTATTTTATTTTTAGGTAATCATGAACCACATCCTATAAAAAGTAAAAGATAAGTTTTAAGTGGATGTTTCTTTTTTTATTCAATTAAAGCTAATTATCTAAAAGCTGCTCCTGAACATCTACCAACTAATTACTCATCTAATGAAACGTTAAGAGATACATCCTTTAAGGAATCCTCAATGTCATTTATTCTGATTAGATCGATTTCATTTTACTTCGTTTATCTTTTTCAACGGATTTTTTCAACAATAAACGAACAGTGTCGTAGAATTTAGAATTAAATATAAAAAAAATCGATAATGATTATAGTTAAAATAATAAAAGTGTCACCAAAAATCAAACTAACCGAAATGTTTCGCCGAAAAAAACTCATCGAAAAAAAAAATCACCGAAATAAAAACTCGCGGAAATAAAACTATTTTTACTATTTTTATTTTATTTCTTCCTATTATTCATTATTTTTTTATATATATTTTTTTATTTTTCCTATTTTCCACTATTTGTTCCTATTTGTTCCCCAGGTTATCCCTATTTTTTTTGGTATTTTCCCCTATGTATCAATATTTTTAAATATAATTTCTATTTTTACATTTTTTTTCCTATTTATTCCAATTTTATCCTGTTTGTTATTATTTTTTCCTGTTTCCATAATTTCTCCTTATTTTCCATATTTTTCCCAATTTTTCCCTTTGTTCCAAATTTTTCCTTATATGTCGTTGCTTTTCCATATTTCTCCCTATTTTTGGTTATTTTTTCCTAATGTCCATATTTTGCCCTACTTTTTCCTAGTTTTTTATGATTTTTTGTATGTTTTCCGTTATTTTAATATTGTCAATATTTTTCCGCATTTTTCCCTATTTTTCCCTATTTTTTCATTTCTCCTTATTTTTTCTATTTCTTCTATATTTATCCTGTTCTTCATAATTTGTCACTATTTGTGTTTGATTCGCCATTTTTTCTTACTTTCCCATTTTTCCCTATTTTTCCTTATTTTTCACTATTATATTATGTTTCCGTATTTTCCGTATATTTCTCTAATTTCCCTATTTTGAACTATTTCTATTATTTTTCCTAATTTTTCTCCATTTTCCCTGTTTTTCAATATTTTTTCGTATTTTTTAATGTTTTTATTTATTTTCATAATTTCTCTATTTTTTTCACGCTTGTCACTATTTTTCTTATTTTCACTAGTTTCACATATGTGTCCTTATGTTTCCCTATTTTTTATATTTTTCTTTAAGAGCCCTATTTTTCCATATTTCTCTTCATTTTCTCTATTTTTCCTCATATTTCCCTATTTTTCACTGTTTTCCCATATGTTTCCCTATTTTGCTCTATTTTCTCTAATTTTAAAATTTATTAATATTTTTTTTTTTTCCATATTTTCCCTATTTTTCCCAATTTCTCTATATATTCCGCTATTTTTCCTATTTTTTCAGTTTCTTTTTATTTATTCCTATTTTTCATTGTTCTGTCCTATTTTCCTTGTTTTACTTTTTTTTTCTAATTTTTGCCTATTTTGCTAAAGTTTCCCTATTTTTTCTGTTATTCCCTATTTTTCCCCATTTTCCCTTAATTCTCCCTATTTTTCAGTGTCTTCCCGTATATGCTTCCCTATTTTTTTGTAACGCCCCTATTTGTCCCTATTTTTCACCATTTTGTTCTATTTTTCACTATTTTCCCAAATATTTCTCTATTTGACTCTAATTTTACCATTACTCTATTTTTCCCTATTTGCTACTACTTTTTCCCATTTTTCATTACTGTTCGCTATTTTCCCCATAGTTTTCCAACTTTTTCCTATTTGTCGCTTATAGTCTCTATACCTAACCCTTTAGCTTCGGCTGTCGTATATAAATGATTCGCTCAAAATTTTTGCAAATTTTTACAAATTTTACTCTTTTTACAATTTTTTTTACTAATTTTTCCCAATTTTTTTACAAATATTATAAATTTTTTCGAATTTTACAATTTTCGAAATTTTTGAAATTTCCAAATAATTTTTATTGTGTTCTGAAACTTTTGACATTTTTGAAATATTTTTAATTAATCGATTAAATATGTTTTTGGAAATTTTAGATATATTTTAGAATTTTTGGAAAATTTTTAAATTTTTACTTTTTGAAATTGTCGAAAAAAATTGCATAATTTGAAATTTTTGAATATTTTGACATTTTTACTATTGCATAATTTCAATTTTTTTTTAAATCTTTGATATATTTGAATATTTTGACACACCATTTGAAATTTTTGAAATTTTTAATACATTTTTGAAATTATGGGAATTTTGGAATTTCTAGACATTTCTATTTATTTTTTTTTTGAATTTTGGAATTTTCGGAAATATTTTCGAAATTTTTGAATTTCTTAAAACTCAGCATTGTCTTTAATTTTTGAAAATTATTACAATCAAGATTATTGATGTTTTATTTATATTTTTCAATATTTTTGTTTTGAGAGCGTTTAGCGCTGCAAAATTTGGCTGCAATTAAAGGGCTAACCAAGTTTTCACGAAAAATATAAAAATATCCAAATTAAAGTGGAACAATTCAAACATTATATAAAAAATATTGGTCCTTTGGCCGAGTTAGCCGCCCTGGAGATCTTCCCGATCTAGGCAGCTGCGGTGCAATTATGTTGGAAAAAAAGATTTTTTTTAAATTTTGGTAACTATAGTGAGAAAAAGAATATAATATAACTAATTTTCAGATTGCTACTAGTATGGAGAGAGCGAGATTCTAAAACAGAGTGCCCTAGTTGCCGGTGAGTACTTATATTTAATTATTTAATAAATGTACTAGATTTAAAAGTCTTATTATATCCAAGCGGATGCGCATAACCTATTTATCAACTTTTGGGTTAAAAATTTATCTTAAGAACCGTCCAGACTCTTTTCTTTTTTAATTAATGTTTATGTGAAACAGTAACTTTTATGAACCAATAAGCTATTTTTTTTGTAATAAATATTTATCGTAACTAAAGTACAGATCTTCTATAAAATTAATTTTTATGTGAGCCAGTAGGCTGTTTTTTCTTGAATAAAATTGGACATCTAGAATATTTATATTTAACTTATTTTTTAAAATAAACTACACTTAATAATTCTCCCATCACCAGGGAGTAAACTGAATGAGATGGGTATTATTACAGCCATAAGTCATTGTTCAACATATATTACCAGGGTCGTTTTCTACAAAATTCATAAGTGGTTAAAGAATCTGAGAAATATTCTTCAGTAGTACATGTAAAACCTTCACCACTCCCCGTCTTTATCGTATATAAGACCTCTTATCATAGCAGAGGCACGATCTACCCCTTTTAGCGTACTATGGCTTCATGGTGAAGAGGTAAATCTGAATCAACTTAATCACTTAGAATTCAGTATTCTGGATAGAGATACACGTAATTGGGTACAAGATCCAGGTAAAGACATATTTTATAATTTAAAAAATAAACTTCGCTCCCTTAGACATAAATCACCACCCACTTACTACCGTCCTAAATTTTCCGATTTCCATTTTCACTTCTGAATACTGAACCTTAGCAATGTATTATTTAACAAGAATCAAATTGCTATCCTCAATAGAGGCTTAAAATATAATACCTATAATTGCAACACTACAAAAAATTTACGTCTTATATCAGTTGATATCGAAACTATCCTTTCACGAACCGACCCACTCAACAAATAACCCATTAGATCTGATTTCTGCCACTTGTTCCACAAATTCTATTCAAAACCTTCTTTTCCACCTCAGTTATTTTACAATCTAGATTTTATTAACACAAAAAAATTAACCAACCTAAAACATAAAATCAATCAAGAGAACCTTATCGTGACTGAAGCCGATAAATGCAATTGCCTGGTTATCCTTTAAAAAACTTTTCTTGCTAATGACCCTTCCTTTCAAATCATGAATTCCGATCACACTATTAAGTTCCATCGTAAATCTTTCTCTGAAACTATTTCAAAGTTTAATCGTAATTTCCATTCTTTATGAACCCCACGGCTCTCCTTTTATACGGCATCCCTAAGGTCCACAAACCCAACATACCTATCAGACCCGTAGTTAATTTCATCAACTCTCCAGTTTCATTACTATCATCTTTTTTAAACCATACTCTCTCAACTCGATTCGCAAATTACCAACCAGAACTATTTAGGCCCTCTTCCTTTCCTCGGTCCGATATCTTATAACATTGCTAAGATTTTCAAGAAATATGACATCAAAGTGGCTTTTAAATCTTCTCACACAATACAGAGCTTCTTAGTGAATACAAAAGATCTAGTATCTCCTCTTCATAAATCAGGAATATATAAACTGTGCTGCCCAGACTGCAATGTTGTTTATATCGGTCAGTCCGGGAGACGCCTAGACACACGAGTCAGAGAACACCTGAAAGAAACCAAAAAAATTTGGAACACAGACATTGTCAATTCTTCCTCATCTTATGCGAACATTCTGGACACGGAACATTCTCATGACAACATTAACTTCTCCCTCTTACATAGTTGTTCCAAAGGCATCAAACTTAATCACCTCGAAATGTTATAAATAAATAATGCCGTTTCAGATAAAGTTAGTTATAACTTTTACTTGTCTTCGACACCACCTCCATAGCAAAATTTTCATTAATTGTATCCTCATTCCTAGATAATTTCTTTACTAGATATAGTTATAATTTCTCTTTTTTTTTTGTTTGTTTACAAAGGTTATGTTTATTGTCGAACCTTGATATTCCTATTCTTCTCCTTACCTAATGTCCCCTGTTATTTCTTCTTTTCCCTTCCTACAAACACATGGTCTCGTGCTCACGTGGTTTTGTCTCTAGCCAGGATTACTGACTTTTTAGAATTTTTGAAATTTTTTTGAATTTTACCGCGCTTTGTAACTTCAATTGTCATTTAAATTTATGTATTTTCCGTCTCCGGACCCACAATTTCACGTCGTATAGTACACCGAAACAGCCATCAGATTTTATAAAATTTCTTCTTTTCTTAATTAATTTACCTGCATCTTTACGATGCACTTTGACTACGACTTAAACAACAATAAGTATGCTTCCATGGTGAACATGAGCTACATTCATAAATTCTTTCATATTTTGTTGTTGTTCGATTTTAATTTGTACCATTTTTTCACTAAGTTGCAATTTTGGATAACAAGTTTAATTTCAATTTTATTTCATACCACGTCGAAATTGTGTTATATAAAAAGTTTAAAGTGTTTTACTGCAACAAGATGTATTTTTGAAAAAGTGTCACTCGTATTACAAATTTTCACTTTGTTCGAACATTGTAAGTTTTATAAATGACACTTTTCCCATTTCTTATACTATTGTAATTTGTAGTGCCTGAAGATGCCCTAAGGCCGAAATATGTTGCGATTCGACCTAATTGGTACCCTTTCAATCGTTTGAAATTGTCAATTATTATTTTATTTTATATTTTATTAAATTGTGGTATCGACTTTCTTTCTCCTCTGAAAGGAGGGGTAAAATATCTCGGAGTATGGAACCTCCAGATTCAAAAAATTTATAAGAAAGCGGTTACTACTTTAATGATTGTATTTCTGGTAACATATGCATCTGGTTGTCAAAGATAAAACAACGGACTGCTATCTCCAAATTGAGCAAGATACAAAAACTTGCTTGTTTGGGAAAAACTAGGAATATAAAAACAATACATGTCATGGAAACCCCCTGATTGACCACCAGACACGATACATTATAATAGGGAAGGCTAGAATGATTCTACGACGGCTAAAGCGTTATGCAGAAATTCATAAACTGGGCCACACAAAATTACAACATATGGGAGGTAACATGCTTATCATGAGGTCAGACCACATGACTGCTAAATACAATTTTAGTAAAAATCTGAGAATAATAATTAAGAACCGGAATGAGTTGAATACAAGCACAGATTTCTGGACAAAGACTAACGGAATTACTTGGTTAAAAACCGAAGGAGCTGCTACATACTACGAGCAGAATAAGCGCAGAGAGATACTTCTGTATTCCAGGCAAAAGTCTATGCAATATTCGAATTTGCGAGAAATAGTAATATGAAGGAAAAAATCAGAATCTACTTAGAAAATCAAGCAGTCTTTGAGGCTCTAACAAGTTCAAAGGTGACATCCAGACTGATATACGAATGCGGCGAAGAATTTAGGGAAATGGCGACCTTATCATGGGTACCAGGATAAAAAGGCATCGCTGGAAACAAACAGGCAAGAAGCGTATCTTCAATTTCACTAATTGGTCCAGAATCAGCGATGCGAGTACCAAATCGTACGTTCAGGAACCTTATAAAAGACTGGATCAAGCAAGAACATAAATTATACTAGACTACTACATGGGAAAAAATGTGTAAAAGAACCATCAAAGAACGTAACTGAAGATCTACTTTTAATGACGAGGAATAGATTACGATTTACCACAGAACTCCTTACTACCCACCAGAGAACACCTAAACAAAATGGGGTTATACAACGGTGACCTTCAATGCATTAAAGAGACTAAAAATACACTCCACATACTGTGCAATTGTGAGTCACTGGAGAAATATATGGAACACCAACTGGATTCAGAAGACTACTGCAAAAACCATTAAAAAACCTGTTCAAACTAGTACAGGGAACAAGGTTAACATAATAGATGCATTAGACAAAGAGACGGGAGATAATGCAATAAGCCCATAAAAAACATTTTGTCCAAAATAGGCAGGTATAACAAGAAGACGAGACAATCGAGCACATCCTCTATGACTGCCCGACACTCTCGTCAATTGTGTTCCGTGGGTATTGGCTAACACCGGCCAACATAAGAGACGCATCTCTTGGCGACGTTGTCAACTACATAAAAACTAGACGAGTTAAGTCCTCACTTACTAAGGAGGATGCACAATGGACATACTGAGATCTAAGTGCTGTAGGACAGCCCACTTGTGGAGCAACCCACCCTCCTTACCCTACAGATACAGGCCGTTCCAATCCCTAGGGAGCCATATCGAGGCTATGCTGGCCAGTAAGTTGGTGTTAGACCTATGGACGTCTTCAGTATTTACAAATTTTGTATAGGTTCCTAGTTAAACAACTATTAGCATCCTTAAGTACTTAACGGGTAATCCGGTATCGTGAGTTACTGTATTATTAATTTATTTGCCATATTTGCTTGTTTTGTTTAAATTAAAGTTAATGATATAATTTTATGCCTATCTGTTAATAACCTTCTTTGTGTATTGTTATTTCTCGTCCAGTTTCTTATTATTTAGCTATTTAATTTCTTTTTATCTATTAAAGTTTTATTTTATCTAATTTTTTAATGCAAGAAGATTTATTTCAATTGCTTAAATAATGAAAATGTTTTTAGGAGACATACAGCAATGAAAACCAAATAGTAAATTATTTATAGCGCCGCCAGTGGTTTAATGAATCGTCTGTGTCATTTCTTCTGATTAGATCAATCTAATTTCTTATTACTTTTACGTTTTTCTCCGTTTTTAGAACTAAACGCATAATAAAGCTATAAATAGTTAGTTAGTAAAATCTTATCTAGATGGCGGTAAATAGAATATACTTTTAATTCCTGAAATTGCTGTAGATTTTTAATTTTATAGTAGCTTTCGAGGAATTTGATATTAACATTGGTTTTATTACTGACTATAACTAGCAGAATTATATCACATTTTATGAAACTAGAAAACGGCTAAATCCTTAATTTTTAGGTTGGGTTTTAACGACGTTTAAAAAGAAATGTAGCAGAATTATAAAAACTATTAGTTTTCTTTTTATTTATATATCCGGTAATAATGTGCGATTTTATAGCTTTATAATCAGATAAGTTTATTTAATCATGTTCATTATTTCTTATTTTTAAGTAGTTATTTCAAATTTAATCATTTTAATTTTCTTATAAAATTGCTATGTAGTAATAAATAATAATAGTAATAATTAATAAACAAGAAGAGTAAAACAAAGCTTATAGTAAAAGGAGACAAATAAATGTACACTAAGGAAAAAGTTTATTCAGCATTATTAAGAATTTAATTATAGTAGATAAAAACTTTAATACTATTAGGACTCAACAAATGTTTAGTTATGACAATAAAAAGAGCTTTAATTGTAATAATTAGGCTTAGTTAACTTAAGGTAACACTTTAATAACAAATACAAAACAGCAACCGTTAGTAAACAAATTATTGGGAGTATTAAATATTTTACTTAACACAATTAAACAAATTATTAACAGTAATTAAATAAGTTGTATAGTGACGGGTGACTAATTTTATTAGTTTTGTGTTACAAAAGCGTATCTTGAAAATTGAATTTTAAGTACTTCTCATAGAATGGGGGCCGGGAATTTCCGGAACCGCTTTAGAGGTAAGTTTTACAAATTAATCATACGATATTTTCCAATTATTTTTGTCTTAGATAGAATATAGGGAACTTAAATGATACAGTCCTAATGATCCAATTTGTCTGAATAAAACACAAAACGCAAA
This sequence comes from Neocrepidodera transversa, assembly GCA_963243735.1. Classification (NCBI taxonomy): domain Eukaryota; kingdom Metazoa; phylum Arthropoda; class Insecta; order Coleoptera; family Chrysomelidae; genus Neocrepidodera; species Neocrepidodera transversa. The sequence continues at coordinate 10,370,146 of OY725347.1, forward strand.
ATAAGGATCTTTTCTATTTAAATACACGTAATTATAATAATCTTTATCCAAGACAAAACTAGTTAGAGAATATCGTTATATGATTCATTTGTAAAACTTACCTCTAAAACGGTCTAGGAATTTCCCGAGCCCCCATTCTATCAGAAATACTTCAAATTCCATTTTTAACACAAAACTAATAAAAAAAAATCTGTCACCAGTCACTATACACATAACCAAATACCAAATTTGATTGGGGTTAGCGACGATTTCTTAATTAAACTAGTTTATTTGGCCTATTTATTTCGGTGTAGAGCAAATAAAAACATATAAAAGTAGTTTAGCCATGGAGAGACGGACAGACATGCGGTTGTAGTTGACTTAGGTCACTGAAAATAGAAGATAGAAGAACTGAGGTGACTAGCCATTGATTCTGAAAAGAGATTTCCAAAATTCGAAATCGTTCTCGAGTTATCACTGGGACAGACAGATGGACGGATGAACGGACAGACAGACAATTTAATAAGTACCTTGGCTGCTTAATAAATTCTTAAATATAAGAGAAATCTAATATTAAACTAAACTAAACTTAAACCCAAAAGGTTATTCATATCAAGTACCACAATTAGTACCACCCTCATAGTTTCATGTTATTTTTAACCCTTTCTTTGTATATTCCATTTCTTTCTATTATATTCAATATAATTGATTGTCCTCTAGTCATTTGTCAACCCATACCTCACTTCTATCAATTATTTTTTTTCTCTTCGTTTCCTTTTATTTATTTCTTCTTTTATTGACTAATGTCATGTTATTACTTTCCTTACTCGTCGTTTCGTCTTGCACTCGATCTTACATTTAGTAATTAATTGTTTCTAAATGTATATTGTTAATTTTATTTAATATTATCATATCATATTGTATTAAGTAATAATACCCTTCCGGTAATCTCTTTTTTTTTCCTGTTGCGACTAACGCTACTGTAGGGACTTTTTTCCTACATGTTGTCAGTCAGTTCAGAGAGAAGTACAAAGAAAATATCAAGTGACATCAGTCCCCTTAATAACAATCATGGATTATTCCGCTTCGGGCTTGTACAGAATCACCTTGGTAGTCGGTTCGTAAATAGTGTGTAGTACATTTACTAAATTCCAAGAATGTTTTCCCTAATGTAGACTGCGAGACGTTGCTAATTTAATACTTTTAAAATCTTTTAATCTATAATTTTGCTATGTCAATGGAAAGTATTTATCAACTTTAAAATTTCCAAGAATTTACTCCACACTATTTACATACCAAATTATAGTAGTAAGTTATTATAACTCACGCTGCTTTGCTTATGGATACTCTAAGGAACTCTCTAGTGAGTTATTGTAACTCACGCTGTTTGTTTATGGAAACTATAAATTATACAAAAACAGTTGAATAATTAATATATAATTTAATAGGAGTAGATAAAGATTTTAAATGAACGCGGCAAAAAAGTCTTATGTGTGGCCATAGATACGAGACATGTCGGCAGCTGACGTAGCCCTGGCTCCTCGGATTGTGGTTGGTTGCTGGAAGACCACGTATTGTGGAGTAGTTTATTTTTTCAACATGGAAATTTTACCATTTTTCTTTTAAAAAAGTAAAAATCTGTTAGGAAAATCCTTTGATAAATCTTAAGATTAACAATAATTTAAGGATTGACATATTAAATCATTTAATAATTTTTTTTTGTATCCATTAAATGTGAAGAATTTATGTTTTCTTTTCCTCCTTTTTACTGTTCTCTTCACTGTCTGACAGATCATCTTCAATGTCGTCTGTTGCTTTATATTCCTCGATATTTTTTCTATTTGCTATAAAATAACTTTTAATTAGTGTACAATAAATAATGGAAATCTATGAAGAGTAAGAAGATTCTATTTGTTTGTTTTTCTTCATCTGATTTCAAAGCATTCAAATCAGAAGGCGAAACACAATTCCCATCGAACCAGTAAAATTCTAATTTTCCATTGTTAAGGTCCCATCCATTTCTTGTTGATAACAAAGTACTTGGGAAATGTAAATGGGTATTTTTCCAGATACTGGTTATATATTGAGTACGATGGAGTTGTTGATATAATTCCACTCTACATGGAGGCATATTTGATGCGTACTAGTTTTTTAAATGGTTTATTAGGATTCTCAGCTTTATATGTCGAACAAAAAATTAATTAAAAAAAGAAACTGGAAGAACCGTATTTTCTTTCCTTATGGATATCTTCATTTCTCCGTTAATGTTCATATGGCACGATGCAAGTGCCCTTCGTGAATCAAAAAACAAGGTTTTTCCACTATAGTTCCATACCTAAAAGAACATTTAATTACCTGTCTTGTAGACAGCAACATAAATTTATTTAAAAAAATTTTTGGTTTGTCAATTTTCATGTACCTACTCACCCAACCCCCACCCCCCCCCCCCAACTTAAATAATATGCAAATGTTTAAACGTTTGTTTATTTAATTATAATTCTTTTTAAATACAAAATAATAATATGGTAAAAATTTTGTATACAAATTGTTTTATTACCAACCAGGTAATCTGTTTCTAGGCCTGATGTTGGCTCAAAAGCCAAAACTAGTTGCCCTCTAAACTACAGTATAATTATATTGTGGTACATGATTTTGAGTTTTATTTCTACTTTAAAATCTTTATGTACTCCTATTAAATTATATATTAATTATTCAACTGCGTTTGTACAATTAATAGTTTCCATAAAAAAACAGCGTGAGTTATAATAAGTCACTAGTGGGTTCCTTAGAGGAAAACAATCCTCATTTACTCCAACATTCAGGCAGACATACAATATCTAACATGCAGCAAAATCAGATGAAAACTGGTTTGGAACTGTCTACAAAAACTACTTTTTCTGGCAAACCAAAATAAGGTAACATTTAAATAGGTTCCTGGATACAAATGGATAATAGGAAATGAGGAAGCAGACGCTCTGGCAAGAAAAGCCTCAGCAACCAAATTTACTGGCCCAGAGCCGTTATTTGGTATTCCGAAATCATCAGTACGACTCTGGCTGACTAGGTGAGCTGCTAAAGAACATCAGTCAAGCTAGAATTTCGTGTCAAGAACACAGTAAATTCATGGACATTGATACCCTAAGGGACACCTACACAAAATGGGCATCTACCAAGACGAACCTATTTGTAGATTATGTAATGTGAAGGAGGAAACAGCCTCTCATATTATACTAGAATATCAAGCACTTATACACTGGAGAAGAAACCTTTTCCCCAGGGAAAATTTGGTGTAGAGGCTGCTAAGCCTGATGAAGGTAACAAACCTTAGACATTAAGTCTTAAGGCTGCAGTGTTGAGGCTTAAACTTCAGCCAGTAACACCGATCAAATTAATCAATCAATCAATCAAGATACGAAAATAATGAAATGTAGAAAAAGATGTTGGTCCAAGCAGACTTGGAATATAAAAGTGACAGAAATATTCCAAAGGAAAAATGGAATTTTAAATATATCTACGACAATTTTACGATATATTTCTTTCTATTGTTGTAGTATTAAACGTTACTGAGTTATTTTTTATAATGTTGTAAATAGTTTGGTGGTAATTTATAGAAGGAAAACCGATGTTCGGTATACATTCCTGCGAGAAGCAGGAGTCAGCAGGAAATGGCATCTTCGTCTTTAGTATTACAAGAGTAGTTTTTTATTAGCATAAAATAAGAACGGAAGCATCACTAATGCCATAGTTATGGGAGTTAAAAGTGCATTAGTATTCAAATTTATTCAAAGTTATTCGATATCTGGCTAGCCGGTCAACGCCTCGCGTTCTTCAGTTTACATTTTTAACGCCGATCAATCTTTCGAGCTCTCTTCTTCTAGAAGATAATTATTCACGAGAAAATATGCACACCTGTTCGTACATTTTTGTAGTGTTTTTTTTTAACACGTATTAAATCATGAATTGAACAAAATAAAAATTAAACTAATAATAAAACTAAAACTAAACTATTGAAAAAAATAATAAACCATAAAAAAATAGAGATATTTGTTAACATTAGATTAATTCGTTCCCTGAAATAAAAAAAAGTAACACTAGCAAAATAATTTTATATACAGGGTGATTATAAATTACACCTCAAAAAAAAGTATGGAAAATGTAATATAGAAATCGTAGAAATTTTTTAGTCTATTTAAAATAACAGAAATCCAAGTGCTTTAATTCGGGAAATCGTGCAGGTTATATGGAGCCTCTGATAGACTAAAGTCAGTCTATTTAAAATAATAGAAATCTTGTTGATATAAATCGGGATATCTTACAGGTTATATGTAAAATCTGATATACTAAAATCTGGAAATTTTGTAGTTTATTTAAAAATAACAGAAATCCGAGTGATCTAAATCTGGAAATCTTGCAGGTTATATGAAAAATTTGACAGGCTAAAGCCTGGAAATTTTGTAGGCTGTTTAAAATAACAGTAATCGGAGTGATCTTAATCGGGAAATCGTGCAGGTTATATGGAAACTCTGATAGACTTAAGTCTGGAAATTTTTAGGCTTTTTAAAATAAAAGAAATTCGAGTGATTTAAATCGGAAAATCGTGCAGTTATATAAAAAATATGATAGACTAAAGTCTGGAAATTCTGTAGTCTATTTAAAATAATATAAATTCGAGTAATCTAAGTTCTAAAGTAATAGAAATCTAAGTGATTTAAATCAGGAAATCTTATAGGTTATATGGAAAATCTAATATACTAAAGCCTGTAAATTTTGTAGTCTAATTTAAAACAGAAATCCGAGAGATATTTGTTAACATTTTTGCTAAACAAACAATTGTTAAATTAATAATAATGATTATACACATAAAAGTTCAAAAAAGAAATAAATAAATAAATAAACAGCAATTTACTATAATAATTATATGAGTAGAGTTAAATATAAACTACGTTCTATAAAAACAATTATTCATAATTGAATATTTGAGTAAATTACAAATAGTAAACTTATTTAATATATTTAATGTCAAACAAATAATAATAATAATAAGATAACACTATAGCAAAGTAATAAAATAGGGAACTGGAAAATAAATCAGTAATAAATAAATTAAATTTAATATTACATACAGGGTGATTCTAAATTATATCTCCTGTAAAAAACATAGAAAGCGCATGATAGTTTTCGTTTTATCTGTAATAAACTACTGAGAAAAGTCCGATATTTATTGACAGTACATAACAAATTGCTAATTATAAGTCCTAAAATATATCTGGATATACGGAATACAGCTCTGGGGATGTGCCTACATTACAAATATAAACAAAATACAACGTATCTAAAGCAGAGTACTAAGAGATATCGTGGGTATCTCTCTAGAAATAGAGATTCATCGAGACATAAAGGTAAAGATTGTGGAAGAGGAAATCAAACGATTCCCCCAGAAGCATGAAGATGACTCCATGGACATAACAATAAAGAAGCCATCCGACTGCTAGAATAGGATAACCAAGAAAGTCGACTAAAAAGAAGAAAACCACAAGACTTAGTACGTTAGTGAACGTGAAGTGTATCACAACAGGCCAGAAGGACCTCCTATAGAGCCATGTCGGTGGCTAATCAAATCGAGGGAACACTCAGGAACACTGCGAGAGATAAGTAGTTACCACATGAAGGGGTGGAGGGTAACGAGAAAGCCGTCACTAATGCGAGAAAAGGTACATTGAACCGGAACCAATCTTTGGCATAGCCAAAATTAATTCCAAAGACACTATCTGGAAATGGGACGAGAGGAGAACTCTTCAGCACTGGATTAGCTCACTCTAGCCGTTCATAGTCAAACCCTTATGTATCACTCTATCGCAGATCCTAGAATGGAGTAGAAGTGATCTAAGCATTTAAATTTAACTGCTTATAGGGTACTATCATCTGCGTTACCATCTGAAGAAGCTAGGTCTGGGTCAAACACAGGTCTGTCGTTTTTGCAGTGTGGAAGATGAAATGGCGAAGCATATTCTATGCTCCTGCCCTGCCCTGGAAATAAATAGGCTTCGTACGTTTGGTTTCGTACAAAAAAAATGAAATTTTCCAAAAAGAAAAACATTCAGTCCTCAGCCCTATCTCCTAAACTTCAACACCTGCTTAACAACATCCGTATTTTCGATATACTTATCGGTGTACGGGAGTACTAGTAACAATCTGACTGCATTCGTCCCCCTTGTTTGAGCTCACCCCTTTGCGCTGAATAGACACTGATATTTTGACAAAGAAAACTTCTAAATTGATTTTATTTTAACTAAAAAGTCTAATAAATTGTCTCTTGATGATACTCAGAACAGGTGCATGATGAGTTTGATATCATAATATTAACTGAAACGAGAAAACTACTAGATTATTCATTGTTTAATTTTAGAGGATATACATCAGTGTACAATTTTGGTAGTTTCAATCAGTGTGACGGGGTATTGACATTTATAAAAAATAACATCTCCTTTACAACAAACCTTATAACTCTTCAGAATAACATAAATATTATAGAGATCGCTTTTAAATTAGAAAATAAAAAAATAATTATTTCGTCCCTTTATAGGTCTCCTAATTCGAATATATCAGAGTTCCTTAATTATCTTGAAGAATATTTACTTACCTACAAAGACAAACTGGTATAATACTAGAGTCTGATATTACTGATCACTTCTCCACTATTGTTCAAATTTTTTTACCTGAAAAAGACCAAAATAAGATAGTAGAAGTTCCTAAATATAATTTTTTTATAGATAAAAAGAAATTGCAAACTAACGCAAAAAAGAAACATGGTTAGAGGTATTTTCTTCAAACCAAGTCGATCAGCCACAGATATTTTAATAAAAAAAATGCAGCATATGCTAGATATTAGTACAAATAAAATTAAAATAAAATATAAGGAAATCAAAAGACACCCCTGGATAACCAATGCTCTTAAAAAATCAGTAGAAAAAAAAACAATCATTGTATAGAATAATGAAGACTAATTCTACACAAGAGAATAAAATGCAATATAATAGGTATAAAAATATTTTTGGAAAACTCGTAACTGAAGCTAAAAAAACATTTAACTAAAAAGAACTGGACATAAATAAAAATGATTCATCTAAACTTTGGAAATCAATTAATAATATAACTAATAAAAATTCAAACAACCGCGCCATAAAAGAAATAAAAACTGAAAACGGAGTAATGGTTACAGACCCAAAGATTATAGCTCTTTTAATCACTTTTTTACAAATATTGGTAAAAAATTAGCGAAAGAAATCCTAAAACGGAAAACAACTGAACGTACTCCCAAAAAAAAGTTAATTCACTCCTTTTATTTAGAAGAAATCACAGAAGTCGAAATTACAAATATAATTAAAGAGTTAAAAAATAAAAAGTCACCGGGTTTAGACATGATTAGAGCTGAATGCCTAAAAGATATCGCCTTTGAGATTTTTGCACCTCTGAAGCATGTTATAAATTTAGCATTCGATACTGGTATATGCCCATCCTCATTTAAAGTTGCAGTGATTAGTCCTGTATTTAAAAGTGGACAGAAACTAGATGTTGCTAATTATCGGCCTATATCCCTTGTGTCAACCTTTGCCAAAATATTTGAGAAAGCCCTAAAGAAACGAATAACCAATTTTATTACCAAAAACAAAATACTGTCTACCAAACAGTTTGGATTTACCCCGGGCAAGTCAACACAAAATGCAATATTATCATTAACTAATGAAATTAATAAAAATTTAGACAAAAGCACACCTACATTATGTGTTTTTGTAGATATAAAAAAGGCATTTGATACGGTTAGTCATACTCAGTTACTGGACGTTCTGGAGGGAATTGGTTTTAGAGGGTCTCCATATTATTTAATGAAAAGTTATCTAAATACAAGAACACAGTGTGTGAAAATTGATAATCATAGTAGTGATCCATTGACTGTTGAATATGGTGTTCCACAAGGAACAGTTTTAGGGCCGATCCTATTCAATCTTTATTTAAATGATCTTTTCCAAATAGACACTCAAGGGACAATAGTTAGCTTTGCAGATGACACTGCAATTATTTATAAATCTAACAACTGGAACTCACTAAAGTCAATTGCCGAAAAAGACTTTTCTAATATTATCCGATGGTTTGATAGTAAGTTACTTACTATAAATACAGAAGAAACACATTATATTCCTTTTGCGTCTTATATGTCATATCTACCTAATTTCAATTCTTTATCTATTAATATTGACGGTAAATCAGTGAATATACACCCTGTAGATAAGATAAAATATCTTGGTATTTATATTGATCCTCACCTAAACTGGGATTCACATATCAATTATATAGTCAAGAAATTAAGAACGGTTCTATATAAATTAAGATTTTTAGTAACTTACTACAGTACCACACAAATGAAAATTATATACCACTCTTTAATAGAAAGTCACTTAACATATAGTTATTATTACTCATGGGGCGCAGCATATCAAAACCATATACAAAAATTAGAAATCATCCAAAAACAAATTTTAAAAGTTATTTTTAAAAAACAACTAATTTATTCTTCTAAAAAATTATATGATGAATTCCATATACTCGATATAAAACAACTCTTAAGCATTATATAATTTTTTCCCACGCACAGACCTGCTCTTCTGTGGGATTACCATATTTATTTATTTATATAGATATTTTGATAAATAAATATTATTATTATTATTATTATTATTATTATTATTTGAGTACATTACTGACATTTTAAGCCTTATGAATGCAAAATTGCTTAAAATCAATTTTTATTAGTTTCTGGAAAATGAATTTATTTTAGATTAAACTTAAAACATATTAATATATTGCCCCTATGATGGAATTTAATTAAGAGGAACATTGATATTTTAAGCCTAATAGTTGCAAAACTGCTTAATATCATTGTTTTTATTCATAGTTTTAGAATAAGTGATTTTCTTAAGATTAAACTTCAAAATTATTAAAAACATATCAATAAATTGACACCTGGTGTGACTTAACTGATTAGGAGGTTGATATTTTGAGTCTAATAATTAAAAAAGTGCTCAAGATTTAATTTTTTTGGTCCCAGTATCTAATCAAAATAATTTTCTTCGGATTAAATACAAAATTAATAAAAATATATTAAATAAAGTGCCTTCAATATAACTTAATTTTAATTTATGCCTTATCCCAGCAAGTTATGCTACAGTGTTACACTAAAGCGTTATGTTAGATTAACCATACATAAATAAGGATCTATGCTTTATTTATTTATTTATTTATTATTTATTGCTGTAACTTTGGCCTGAAAACAGAAGCCGCCTCTGGTAAAGGCCATATTCGGCTACTCTACATCCTGACAAGTCATTGGACTGACAAAAAATGGCTGGTGTAATTACTAGAAGCATGACTATACTTCTCTCACCTTATTATTTACGGTACATTTTTTAGGTTGTGTGAATTACAAGAGAAAAACTCGATAACGTATTAAAATGCTGGTGGAATTTAATTTACTTATCATAAGTTTAGGATCATGGCAGTGCCGAATGGGACCACCGGATAAAACCGGACAAATTGCTGCAAGGGAAGTTAAGTTGGACGGCGAAGAAATACCCAGAATAACAAAATTTCTTACGTTACCTCAAATGATGTTGCATAAAGTATATTATTAATATTAAATGAATAGTCCAATATCAAAAAAAATAAAAAAACAGGAAAACATAGGAACAAATAGGGAAAAATAAGGAAAAATAAAGAAGATATGGAAAAATAATGAAAAACAGGAAAAGATAAAAATAGGAAAAATAAAAAAAATAGAGAAAAGGGAATGTAAAAATGGAGAAAAGTACAAAAAAAGAGGGCGATAAATGAAAAACAAAGGAAAAAAGTGGGGAAAAACGAGGAAAACGGAAAAAGTTGGGAAAAAGGAAAAAATTAGGAGAAAAATAAAGAGGTAAAAACTGGGTAATAGGGGGACTAAGAGGAAAATGGGTTTAAAAAACAATAGTTTTAAAAAAGGGGGAACAAAAATATGGGACATAAAAATAATGGTTGTAAAAAAAATGGAGGACAAAAAATGTCCAAAAAACACAAGGTTGAAAAAACGAGAAGCCAAAAATAAAATAGTTGTAAAAAAATTGGGGCATAAAACAATAATTGTGGTAAAAATGAGGAAAAATGAGGCAAAAAACACAAGTTTGAAAAATTAGAAAAAAAATGGAATATAAAACAATAGTTGTATACAAAGGGCAAAAATGTGGTGGAAAAAATAATAATTGTAAAAAAGGGGGAAATACTGAGGTAAAAACTAAGTTTGAAAATAGGAGGAAAATAGGTCAAAAAATAATAGTCGAAAAAAAAGGGGAGAAAATTGGGGCAACAAACAATAATTTAAAAAAAAAGAAAATGGGGAAAACAAAGCTGGAAAAATAAGAAAAAAAAGTACAAAATAGGGAAAAAAGAAATTACCTACAGAAAAATAGGGAAATATGGGAAAACATGGGAATATAGGGAAATATGGAAAACAGGGAAAAAAGGAAAATAGGAAAAAATTAAGATTATAGCGGCAAATACTGACAAATAGGGAAAAACAGGAAAAAATAATCGAAAACAAGAAAAATATGAAGAAATAGGTAACTATGGCTAAAATTAGAGAAAATTGGGTAAAATAGTTAATATATAAAAAAAAGTATTGAAATAGAGAAAAATGGGGAGAGTAGGGCAAAATAGGAAAAAATAAGTACAAATATGGACCAATAAAGAAAAATTAAGAAAATAGGAATAAATAATGGAAAACAGGAAAAAATAGAAAATAGTAAAAATAAGGAAAAAAGTAAAATAGGGGAAAATGCGAAAATTAGGGAAAAATAAGTACAAATAGGGACAAATAGGAAACAAAGAGGAAAAATTAGGGCAAAGAGAAAAATGGGGAAACACATGAAAAAATAGTGAAAAATAGGAAAAAATAAGGAAAAAAGGGAAATTATGAAAAGATAGAAAATAATAGGGATAAATATTGGGAAAAATAGGAAGAAATATGACAAAATAGGTAAATTTGGGAAAATAGTGAAAAATAGGAAAATTTGGAAAGAATAGTAATATATAAGAAAAAATTGAAAAATTAGAGAAAAGTAAAAAAGCATATTGGAAAATGGTGAAAAATTTCAAGGCATAAAAATTAAAAAAAAAGATTTTCCAAAAAAGAGGAAACAGAAATTTTCAAACAATTTAAATTTCCAAAACAAAATAAACCAGAAATTTTAAAACAAAAAAACTTAAAAAATTGATATTTCCTAAAAAATAAGAATTCCAAAAAAATTAAATTTACGAAAAAAATCGAAGTTGCCTAATAAAGGAGATAAAAATAAAACTACCAAAAAATATGAATTTCCCGACAAAAAAAAAATTAAATTTATAAAAAAAAATGGAACTCAATTTAATTTTAGAAAAGCAGTCCTAAAAAATAACAATATAAATTAGAATAAAACATTTAAAATATTGTTCCGGTAACAAATAATATGACAATTCTTGTAATATGGATTGTTTTCGAATAGAGTCATAAAATATTATGATCGGTATTTAAAAAAAAGAAGTTGAGGTTGGTCGGAGAATACGAAACGTTGGATGCAAAATCTGAAAACGTCAAATCAAAGAGAATTTACTGTCGAAAACCCAACACCCAAATCATTTTTTTGTAGTTTGGAAAATAAATGAAGGATAAGCAAATCTCAAGAATGGGCTCTGATATTTTCGATTAGATATGGTTTGGAGATCACCAATACAATCCCATTAAAAAAGTAGCCACCCTGTATATATGAAAGACACATGTCTGAAATATATCTTGTTGTCAACAAATAGCAACTGAAATAAAGAGAAAGAACAGGTTCACGCTTTTAAACTGCATTCATTGAAAGACCAACAGATTATGTTACAAATTAAAATATCATTTTTATTTCATATCTACTTGTACAGGTCGTTGCTTTGAAGATACTATCGTGTTTCTAATTTTCTGTAACTTTTAACACAATGAATTTGAGAAATGCAAGATGAATTATAATGTCAAATTGCCATATGTTAAAAAATTAACTTATTATTGCACTATACAAAGTTAAATTTTTGGAATTGTGTAAAATAAATAGTAAAAAATCCAATACAGTTGAATACATTGATGAAAACCCCGTGGCGAATTCAAATATCTATTTATTCTTAATGGTGAATGTGGCAACAATGTTGACTATTTACCCTACAACTCTACTTTTTATCTAACTCGCCCTATTTTTTTTTCTTTGTTTTCTCTTCCTTATCTTCGCACCTCGCAGCTCTTCTACGATTTGTTCGACTGTAAATACACATAATATTTTTAATAAATTATATAACATAAATTGAATTTCTATTTACGATGAAGCTAATGCCAGCGTTATTTTTATCTGACAAGAAGAAAGAAAATCTGAGAGCTAACTTTCTATAGAAATGATCAGCGGTTGAAATAGTATGAGAATCGACAATAAAAAATTTTTGTCATTATAAATGCATAATCTCTAGTTGGGAGCTATCGATTGCCTTGACCTGAGGTGTCCGTGTATCAAATATGAAGTTAATCGGATGTCTAGAACGAAAGATATTGTGTCGGCAGGCTCAGAGATATACAGACAGACGGGATTACATTATTACTGCTTCGTTATCGAATAAAAAGATGATGATGGACTGGCCCCATTAAAATGATGATATTTGTACATATAATACGTGCTGATACGTTGTTGTGGATGTCAAAAAGAGATGCACCATTAATTTTGATTTAGAAATGTTTTTTCTTACAAAATCTGCCAAATATTATGAATATGATACCATAAATATAAAATAAACTACCGAAGCAATTTTTTTAGTTTGCCAATATATGACAGCCTAACGCTACAACTAATCTTTAAGATTAACAAACAGCTTATATCTAACTTAATTTACTATGTGTCAGTTTTAAGGATTATAGCCCAATGGCTGCTGTATCCTTTTAGTTTGTTGTTTGGCACTTTTTTTAGGTAAGACTGATTGGTCTAAAGTATTTAGATAGGGAATTGTTTACCTTTCCCGCTTTCAGTATATACAAGATCTTTAAAAAGTCTGGAAATGGTCCTTTGATAAATAATTTTATTTTTCTTAATAAAAAGTCCCTTCAGTAACGTCGCAACGAAAATACATCTAATTACTAAATCGCCAATTTATTTATTTGTAACGTTTTTGAATTACAGGGCCGGTTCCATAATTATCAATATTTTTGAGACTTCAACGGATTTCATAAAGCTCAAAAACAATAATGATATCAAATGATATAGTGTTGAATTCGTCTCATTGCGACACGTCGAGTTGGCTACAAAAATCATCATATTTGCTTTTAAAAAAATTCAAGATGGCGACCTGTAGCAAAAGAAATGAATGTTTTTGAATTATAAGCGCATGAACATGTGAAAAAAACATGTCATTACTACATCCCAGCTCATCTGCCCCGTCTTGTAATAAGACAGGAAAAATACCATTTTCACCTGATGATTTGTATGATGATTTGTATCAGGATCGCGAAAACAAAACCGCCAAAAATTAGTCGCGCAAAAAAAGCGCGCGTATATAAATGACACACTCGAAGCGAAGGAGGGTTCAGTTTCATTTGATATGTCTCGAAGAGTACATCATCTAGGGTAGTGAAGATGTCTGCCGCAAACCAATGAAAATCACCACATAACAGCCCGGAAGTAAACAAAGCCTACATTCTTATACATTATATCTTTTTTTGGTAATTTCAGATACTATACTATATTTAAGCATTTGATTTTTTTTATAAAAAAACTATTATTATAATGTTATAATTTTTGGTATTATAAGCAATATATTTTCTATTAACATGTTCTTATTTGTGTTTTTTTTCCAATCACAACAAAAATGTCACATGACAGAATTAAAATTAAATATGATTGCAGAAAAACGTATTTGTTATGTTGCAAGAAATAGTTACCAAACCAAACCACAAGAATTACACAAACCAGCAATTACCTATGACAATTTTATATTTAAATTCCACAATTCTAGAATGTCAGACTCTTAGACATACGTAATAATAGTTTTAGTTGTTTATGAAGCCATGGCAACCGCGAATGCACCGAATAAGGTGAAGAAATTGCCAATCTGGGAGTGGCCGCATTAGAAAAACCAACAAATGATGAAACTGCTTCGATTTTCGCTAAAAAAGGATTTTTTCATTGGCCATTACTCTGCTACCTGTCTTTAGATGGCAAATTGTCTTTTTTACTGGTACAAACTGACGCCGTGTAGGCGGACCTACTACAATGAAAATTAAATTTATCTACAATGATAAAAAAAGAGATTTTATCAACTTTTTAAAGAAAATACTTTTCTTTTAGATAACGCAATAATAATACAATTATAAGCAAAAGTATACAAAAACCTAATACGAAGACAGGTGAAAACATAAACATTTTAAAACTTGACATCAAGAAAGATAACACAGTTTAAAAAAAATGATATGAAGAGGAATAAACAAAAAATGATAAAAAATAAAAATATCTCAGAAATAATTAATCTGTGGATAAAGAATTAGAACAACCAAACGAACAATTCAATTAAGTTAACAATAAATATTGAGGATAAAAAGGAAAATCCGAATAAAAAAATGGTAGAAATAATTAGAGCAACAGTACATTTAGAGATAGTTTTCTCCATTATTACACAGCTATAGAAACAAGTTCGTTAATCTTAAAGTGGACATGAAAATAATTGAGAAGGACCGCGCAATTATTGTAGATCTGTGACATTTGTTTTTAAAAGGAAGATACAATTGTTTTAATTCTGACGAGCTTTTTATTTATTAATCATAAAATATTCTATTTACAAAAGATTACAGATATTAATAACATTGATACGATCAAAGAAGAGATTGGGACATGTTAACGAAATCACTTTTATCCGCACTTATTTTTACCGTCACTGGACGTGTTCAATTTTGAAATCACTACAAATTCGTTTTTAACATAATTTTAATAACTCAACTTATTGAATAAATCACATTGGTACAATTTAATTACATTTTGATCTTAGAAAATTTATATCCTAATTATTCATTAATTGCTAATGATATCAATTATATTACTGCCGGCGTTTTTCGAGGCATATAGTTCTCAATGGAGCACATCTTTCTTTGAGAATGAATTTTAGGCGCGTTATAGCTCTAATCGCTTACTCGGATATAAAAACGACGGTTACATATCTATTTTGAGTAGCTGGAAATATATGGAATGATTTCTCTCACATAACTTTTGAAAGATTTAAACTTTGATTATTCTATAACGTATCCAGCGACGTAGGAGAATAGGCACGTCACGACAAGTAGAAATGAATTATATTATATTTTTATGTTAACATATGAAACTAAGACTCGATCAAGAAGTGAACAAAGACGAATGGTATCAAGATCTCGAAGAGGAGATAGAAGAACCTACAAGACAATAAGTTAAAGAAGTAAAGTATCTGAAAAACAACAAATCCCCAGGAGAAAACGAAATAAGAGCAGAAAAGTTCAAAGGAGGAGGCGCAAAACTGTTAAGTGAAATATACGAACTAATAAAGCATATATGGAATTTATAAAAAATACCAGAGTAGAATATAGCTCTGATAAGCCTTCCGCATAAAAAAGAACTAACTACGACAACTACAGGGGTATTAGTTATTAGATACGGTGTATCATATCCTGGCAATACTAATGAGAGATCGATTAAATAAGTATGCTCAGAATATAATAGGGGAGTACCAAGCAGGATTTAGGAGCAACAGGTCGGTAACGAACCAGATTTTTACTTTAAATCAAATTCAAATAATCTGTTATGAGCATAAAAGAAAATTACATGCTCTATTTATAGATTTTAAGCAGATAGTTAGCAGAGATCAACTTTTCGAAGTTATGAAATGGTTAGGAGTACAGGCAAATTGATCAGGTTAACAAAAATGACTCTTTTGAACATAGGAATCAAAATAAATTAAAACCGGTACAAATCAACTATCTTTAAGGTCGGAAACAGCGTAAGGAAAGGGGATCCGCTATCAACTATTTTATTCAAACTTAGCACTAGAAAATCTAAAGTAAAAACAGATGGTAGAATCTATCATAATGAACATCGGTGCATTGCGTATGCAGATGACTTGACAGTATTGGCAAAATCAAAGAATGAACTAAAGAAAATTACAAAAAATCTCGCAGAACAGGCAAAAATTCTAAGACTGCAAATGAATGAAGAAAAAACTAAATACATGGTCCTTGGAGAAACTGGAAGTACCGCAGAAAATCTGATAGTAAAGATGACAAGGGAAAAGGGCTACAATTTCCAAAATATACATGGATTTATTTATTTGGTAGTAATAATAAGAAGAAGAAATAAAGTCAAGAATTACGGAAAAGTTGGAATGCTCCAGTCACTGATGAAATCAAAATACTGTTGAAGAAAGATGAAAATAAGAATATATAATACCAATATAAAACCCATTGTGGCTTACCAAATTGAAACATGGATCCTAATAAAAAATCAGGAAGAAAATCTGGAGCGCTGGGAACGTAAAATGCTAAGAGTAATTTTCGGCACTTGAAGGATGGAGAAGAAGAACAAATGAAGAAATATACATGGTATATGGGGAATCAAAAATAACATCAAGAATAAAAACACAGAGTTTAAGGTGGTTGAGACATATAGACAGATTAAACAAAGAAAGAATGACCAAAATGGCACTCTACAGGACTCTAATGGGCAAAAAAAGAAAAGGGCGGTCGTGAAAAAGATGGTTTGAAAATGTGATGTCTTATATAAAAAAACTGATAATATTAAATTGGAAAGATAAAGCTAAGAATAGAGAAGAATGGAGGAAAATGACTGCCCTGGGTCTACAAGGCCTGTAGAGCATATATATAATATAATATGAAACTCAGATTTGGAAATTAAATTAAAATATATTTCTTAGCTTTAAAGATTATTTCTGGTTAAATTGAATCAAATTTAACCAAAAGAGCAAAGAATTAAGAGAATGTAATAATTGAAATAATTAATATGGAAAAAATAATTAGAAATTATAAATTCTTTTTTTGTTAATTTATTCTTTTTTTAAATTCGTTTTTTTTTTTTGGAAATATCATTTTTTATAAATTTTAATTTTTAAGTATTTTTTTTTCTGGAAATTTCTAGTTTATTTACGTTTTGGAAATTTCCATTTTTTGAAAATTTCCATGGGTTTATTTTTTTTCAAACTCTTATTTATTTCTAATTTCTGTTGGAATCTATATTTAGTAGATATTTCAATTTTTCTCTATTTCGATTTTCGCGAATTTCTATTTTTTTAGAACTTTCTGCTTTTTAGTGTTACGTTTTTATTTTCTTGGGCCACACTATAATTAATTTTTCATCGCCTTGTATATTTTAAAATCCAAATTTACTTTTATTTCTGGCCCTATAAGACGTTCGTCCATGTCAATTCTCGTATTATTATCTATTGAACTATAGAAGTATAAAAGTTTATTGTTTTCTTTTCTCTCGAAATTTGTGAGTTTTTTTCCTAGGAGCAACGGTTTTTTCTGTGTGCAAAATTTTTTCCTAGAAACAACTTTTTTTCCTGGGAGCAACATTTTCCCCTGGCAGCAACATTTTTTCCTTGGAGCAACATTTTGTTTGTCTAGGAGAAACCATTTCTCCTAGAAGCAACAAAGCAATAGTCTTTTCTCTGAGAGTATTTTATTTTGGAACATTTTCTTCCTATTAGCAACAGTTTTTTTTCCGGAAGCATCAACTTTCTCCTGGGGACAATCTTTTCCTGGAAACGTGGTTGCCTTGTGACGATCACAAGAAAAGAAGTTTTAATAAAAAATGATAAAAAAACTCTTATATTTTTTCTAAAAGGTAGATGTTATCAATAAATTACGTTTAATATTTAATTTAGTTTATTTTTTCCTTCAATTAATCAAAAAAGAAAGAAGACCGATTTTGAAAATATACCAAAGTTTTGTTGTCAATTATTTCTAATACCAACTATAAAGATCTAATTGACTGGCGCCCGTTTTTTTCCTTTCAATTTTTTTTTATAATCTACGATTTGCTACAGTTCAAGATCTATTCGTGGTGATGAACCCAAAAATTATTTGAGCTAAATTAGAGAAAATATAGAAAGACAAAAATATCGTTACAATAGAAATTAAATTAAATTCTATGTATTTTTTTGGTCTGGGAAATTCTATTTCCTGCTATTTTTTTATTATTCGGAAATTTGGTTTTGTAAATATATTTTTTAGAAATCTTTGTTTTTTGAAAATTTAATTTTTTGGAAATACCAATTGTTTTGTAAACTTTTGTTTTCCTACATTTTTTTTTTGTCTAGAAATGACTAGTGTATTTAAATATTTTAAAAATTTCCATTTTTTGAAAGTTTCTATTTTTTGGGATTTTTTTTCATTTTACTTTCCCGACCAAAATTAAACCAATTATAACGAAGATAGACGTTAGTGCCTTTTTGGTGTTCAATACACTTTAACCCTCAAAAATTACGGATTATTTTATTGATTTTTTTTACGTATTTATAATACAGGATAGTTTTTTTTAATAAAATCTGATCAATATTAACAAAGTTAGACCTTAATGCCCTTTTGGCAATCACGTGACCCGACTTTTCGATACACTCCGTATATCCTTATGTCCCAATTCAAATATAGCGCCGTTTTCCCCATTCAATTTAGACCAATAATAACGAAGATATACGCTACTGTCTTTTTGGCGTTTGTTCTGCGCATGTTTTTTCTATACGAATTTATTCATGTTTTAAATATAGTGACGTTTGTCCCATTTTTATTTTTGTAAATATATTTTTTAGATATCTTCATTTTTAGAAAAGGTATTTTTTGAAAATTTTATTTTTTGGAAATAGCAATTTTTTTGCAAGTTTTGTTATTGTACATTTCCCTTTTTTGTCTGGAAATGTCTAGTTTATTTAAATGTTTTAAAAATTTCCATTTTTTAAAACTTTCTACTTTTTGGTATTTTTTTTTCATTTTACTTTTCCGACCATCCAAGAAGGGAAGGTATTGTGAAGCTAAAAAAAAATTGGAGATAAAGATGGCCTCCTGAGACAATTAAGACCATTTCCAGATGGAAGTCTGCCTGTCTGTGTGTGTGTCTGTCTGACTGTCTGCGTGTATTCTTCTACGATAGAGGCCACACGTTTAATCCGATTGAGCTGAAGTTTGGTATATGCGTTTGGGTTATCCGTTAGAAGAACCCATTAGTTTTTGTCCGACATCTGTCAAACGGAAATCAAAAAGTGACAGAAGCAATATGTCACAGAAGCCTCTAGTCAGAACAATCAATTTTCAAAATTTCAAAAAAATAAACCATTCTGCTCTAGCTCTTTTAGTTTCTGAGATAATTGAGTTTTAATAAGAAAAAAATGGTGTGAGCGCATCTTCTACTTAATTCGATAAAAAATGGTAAAAAAAAGAAAATTAGATGGAAACCAATGGCAATTCTGAGTCAGAATCGTCTTTGTGTATCTTTTAAAGAAAAATTCATTTCAATCGGCGTAAAAAAATATCTGACCCGAAAAAAAGGCAAGGTTGCCTTCAAAAATCTTCAATTTTTTTCAAAATTTAGAATTGTAAAAAAATTGTATAGGGGTAGTTTAAAGGTCGTAGATTCTAAAAAAATAAACAATTCTGCTCTAGCTCTTTTAGTTTCTGAGATAATTGAGTTTTAATAAGAAAAAAATGGTGTGAGCGCAACTTCTACTTAATTCGATAAAAAATGGTGAAAAAAAGAAAATTAGATGGAAACCAATGGCAATTCTGACTCCGAATCGTCTTTCTGTATCTTTTAAAAAAAAATTCGTTTCAATCGGAGTAAAAAAATATCTGATCCGAAAAAAAGGGCATGGCCTTCAAAAATCTTCAATTTTTTTCAAAATTTAGAATTATAAAAAAAAATGTATAGGGGTAGTTAAAGGGTCGTAGATTGCAAAAAAATAAACCATTCTGCTCTAGCTCTTTTAGAGCCCCGAAAATCAGGCCTGAAGCTGTAATACCACCTTAAGAAATTTTGCAATACAATATGAAAAGTGTTATTTTATTTTTAATTATTATATATATATTCTTTTACTTTGTTATGAAAATATTAACATTTATACTGTAAAAACTAATTAGCATAATAAAAGACTAAAGACACCTCTGCCAGGATGTTTTTATTAGGAGGATGCACGAATTAATTTAATTTTAATGTCGCGAATTTAAAGTTCTATAAAAATCCCCATATGTTCACACAATATTTATAGAATAGGAACCTCGCCCTCGTGCATGTATCTCCATAAATTATATTTGCTGACTTTAAAAAATGGAATGTTATTAATAAAAATGAGATATCGATTCCGCTTCCGTGACGGAGGAATTAACACAAAATTTCACCGTCGGATCCATTAATTAACTGTTAACGAATTGGTCGAACAAGAAATAGGCGTGGCCTTTATAAACTTTATTTATTTTGCTCGTTGTTGGATGAAATGAAATGAAATGAAATGAAAAGAAAAAAAAGAAAACAACAAGGTACACGAGAGGTGCTTAGATAGGTGATTAGATTTTAATTATGATATTTATTTGAAGCCGTATTATTAATTACAACAGCGCACGTAGATGGTAAGATGGTATCCTGAGTTGGATTCCTGTTTTCACTTTGGAATTTGGCGTACAATGCGGGCATACAGGGTTATCTTCATTGATAGTCATAGGAATAAAAATATTTGAAACAAACTAGTCAATTTCTCTCTGAGTTACCATATATAATCGTTTTAATTTTTATGATATTAGTTGATGTTTTTTTAATAAAAAATATTTAGATTTTCGCATAATATCTCCATTATTATTGCTTGGATAATCACAAAGTTTTATGTTGTAGGTAAAAATTTGTTTAAATCTTTTTTCTTAACTTTTTTCCATTACAATCTGATCTAAGTAGCAGATCAGTCAGTAGCTTATATTTAACTTAAATTACTACTTTTAAAACTAACTAAAGTCTTACTCATCAATTCTGTATTAAGGCGCGTTATCACGAGTCAAGTTCAGTTGACCGATTATAGTTGACCAACAAAAGTTGAACGAAATCTGTAGTGAGAACCTTTGTTTCAATATACTTTGTAGTTGATCAAAAAAAGTTTGAGCATATTTAATGTTAAAGTTTAAAATTTTGACATTTTTTTAATTTTGACAGGTGATAGTTGGAGAAATAATGTTGACTGTTCTGAATAGAGTTTTTCAAGGGCTTTCAAATGACATATTGCATGTCAAATTACGTCACATATTACATTTTTTGTTAGTGACACTTCCATTTGACAGATGTCGTACAAAAACTAATGGGTTCTTCCGCCGGGTTACCCAAACACATACACCAAATTTCAGCTCAATCGGTTTAAACGTGTGACCTCTATCGTGGAAGAATACACACAGACAGAAAGACAGACAGACAGACTTCCATCTGAAAATGGTCTGAATCAAAATGGATATTTCCGTCTTTTTCTCGAATTTTTTTTTCAGCTCGTTCGCAATACTTTCCCTTCTCGGATGTGGGTCGAGAAAGTAAAAACTCAAAAAATCTCAATGTCAAAAAATCTCAAATTTCAAAAAATCTTAAAAATCGATAAATTTCAAAAATCTCAAAAATGGTGAAATACTTCAAAACCATAAAAATCTCAAAAATCAAAAAAATCAAAATATCTCAAAAATTTTCAAAAAATATCTTAAAAAATTTTTAGACGCTTCAAAAACATCTCAAAATTCTTAAAAAATCTAAAAATTCACAAAGAATCTCAAAAACTTTAAAACGACAAATCTCAAAAACTCTTTGATCAAAAAATCTCTAAAAATTCAAAGTCAAAACATCTTAAAAACTCAAAAAACCTTAAAAAATTTCAAAAATAAAATCTGAAACAATATTAAAAACCCTCAAAAAATCAAAAAATATCAAAAAACCTCAAAAAATCTCAAAAAACTCAAAAAATCTCAAAAATTTTAAAAACCTCAAAAAACCTCCCAAATCTCAAAAAATCTCAAATCTCAAAAGATTCAAAGAGTATCGGGAAACTAAAATGTATTTCAAAAAAATTTCAAAAAATCGCAAAAAACTCAATAAATCTCAAATAAATTTCAAAAAATTTTAGAACTCTTAAAAAAATTCTCAAAAATCTATAAATTCTTAAAAAATCTAAAAAGTCCCAAAGAATCTCAAAAAATCTCAAAAAAATTCTGAAAATCTCAAAAAACCTCTAAAACTCGTAAAAAAAACTAAAATAAGAAATCTTAAAAAATCTCAAACAATCTCAAAAATGTCAAAGAATTTAAAAAAAAAACTCAAAAAAACTCAAAAACTATTAAAATTTCAAAGAAAAATTGAAAAAAAAATGGACAAAATTAGAAAAGATTGTAAAAACTTGTAAATAGCTCAAAAACTCTTTAATCAAAAAATCTCTAAAAATTCAAAGAAGTCAAAAAATCTGAAAAACTCAAAAATTCTTAAAAAAATTCAAAACTAAAATCTGAAAAATCTTAAAAACCTTAAAAAACCTCAGAAACCTCAAAAAATCTCAAAAATTGTTTAAAAACCTCAAAAAATCTCACAAATCTCAAAAAGTCTCTAAAAATTGTCAGAGAATCTCAAAAGATTCAAGGAGTCTCAAAAAACTCTAAAACTCGTAAAAAAACTAAAAAAATAAAATATCAAAAAATATCAAAGAATTTTAAAAAAAAAACTCAAAAAACCTCAAAAACTATTAAAATGTGAAAGAAAAATTGAAAAAAAAATTGGACAAAATTGGAAAAGATTGTAAAAAATTGAAAAAAATCCACGAATACTCTTTCAAATATTTAATGTTAAAATTTTAAATTTTGACATTTTTTTATTTTTGACAGGTGACAGTTGGAGAAATAATTTTGACTGTTCTGAATAGAGTTTTTCAAGGGCTTTCAAATGATATTTTGCAAGTCAAATTCCGTGACATATTGCATCTGTTATTTTTTGACCGTTTGACAGATGTCGTACAAAAAGTAATGGGTTCTTCCTACCCAAACCCATATACCAAATTTCAGCTCAATCGGATTAAACGTGTGGCCTCTATCGTGGAAGAATACATACACACACACAGACCGACAGGCAGACTTCCATCTGGAAATGGTCTTAATCGTCTCAGGGGACCCGAAAATGGATATTTCTGTTTTTATCTTGAATTTTTTTTTAGCTCGTTCACAATACTTTCCTTTCTAGGAGGTGGGTCGGGAAAGTAAAATACAAAATAAAACAGGTTCGTCCTTAGGAACATTTGGTATCCAACAGTAATCGTATTTGTTCAATTGTCATGATAATGGAGTCGTCGGCGTAGCGAACTGGACACTGGTTTGTTGAACAGTATCCATTCTCAGGTCCTGATGAATGTTAGACCCTGTTTCGGATATACCACGATGTTTCTTAGTACTTTATTTTGGAACCTTTGAATAATTTGTTTATTACTCTGGCTGACACATCCCCCACGCTGAATAATATACGACCAAATAAAGTAGTACATATTTCTGTATTTCATTCCAAGTTCCTCCCTGTTTTACCTCTCGACTTTCAAAGAAGAGAGGTATAGTAATCATGCTAAAAATTGGGTAGTGAGTTTTCCACAGATAAACACGTTTTAAGGTCCCTAGAATACCTTTTTCTCGATTTATGTAAGAAATTTCTTGTGGTATTTTAGTGGAAATATGAATCGCCCTGTAAAAGTAATTTATTTTCAATTGCTAATTTACATTTACGACCATTAGTCGGTTAATCTCTTTTACTTGTAGATCAAATTGTTTTTGTTTTTTGATTATGTTACCTCTTTAGTTTATGTAATCCCGTATGTAAAATTGATTGGGAGAACAGTGTAGTGGCTCTTATATGATACAACTTTTATAAATTTACTTTTTAAGTTCTTGAATGTTTTTATATATTCTTAAAGCTTTAAACAAGTCTTACAATACACCCTGTTTGAATTGCGCACACTCTGAAAAATATTTTCTTTAAACCAACCAACCAAATGCATTTGGCCGAAATATTTGATTAAAAGGAATATATTTTGTTTAATTTAGTTATGCCATTCTAATGTAAAGAAATTTAAAGTCTTATACTTTCCATATTGTTTAAAATTCATATTTACATATAAAATAAACCACGTCTTTGAAATAATTATTGTTTTGAAACAATACAAAATTTTGTTGGCTCAAATAATATATTTATTTAGGAAAAGTAACAAGTTCTCTTTATGGGAATATTTTACATTAATTTCTATCATTTAACAAAACATTTACTTCACTTAATTAAACAGTTTTTTTTTCAATTAAGAAAGCATTATTTAATCCAACAAACAATTTTTTCACTTATCAAAATGTTCACAGTTGGTCTAGTGGGCCAACGTAACGAGTGGGAATATTATACATTAATTTCTATCATTTAACAAAACATTTACTTCATTTAACTAAACAAGTTTTTTTCAATTAAGAAAGCATTATTTACTCCAACGAACAATTTTTTCATTTAACAAAATGTTCACAGTTGGTCAAGTGGGCCAACATAACGAGTGGGAATATTATACATTAATTTCTATCATTTAACAAAACATTTACTTCGTTTAACTAGACAAATTTTTTTCAATTAAGAAAGCATTATTTAATCCAACAAACAATTTTTTCATTTAACAACAAATTTACAGTTGATCAAGTGACCCAACGTAACGAGTGGGAATATTATACATTAAGTTCTATCATTTAACAAAACATTTACTTCATTTAACTGAACAAGTTTTTTTCAATTATGAAAGCATTATTTACTCCAACAAACAATTTTTTTATTTAACAAAATGTTCACAGTTGGTCAACGTAACGAGTGGGAATATTATAGATTAATTTCTATCATTTAACAAAACATTTACTTCATTTAACTGAACAGTTTTTTTCTCAATTAAAAAAGCAGTATTTAATCCAACAAATATTTTTTTCATTTAACAAAATATTTTTTTCGTTCACTAAAACATTTCTTTTATTTAAAATATTTACTACATTCAACTAAACAGTCTTTTGAATTAAGGAATCATTAATCCAAGAAAACATTATTTTCGTCCAACAAAACATTTCTTTCATTCAACAGAATATTTTTTTATTACAACTAACTCATTTATTTGGATTTTGTAACATGTTTATTTGGTTATCTCTTCTCTCTGTTTGCAAAAATATAATTTCTTTTTCTTTGTTAAGGTCATCCGGCACCACCAATTTATCATATTTTTTGTAAGTTTTAACAAGGAAAATATGTTTTCGGAAATAAAATTTGAGTAAATTTTTCCATTTGAATGTCACTATTGACGTATGGGAAAAATTTCACTCAATATGTCAATTCTTATGAAAAAAAATTTTTTATGCACTTTTGAACAGTTATTTGACCTATATTACGAATAATTAAAAAAAATACGGATGAATTTAATTTGACAGAATCTATACGGATCTTTAAAATTAGCATAACAGCTTGTGATACGGTATTATAGGAATAAAAAAGCGGTGCTTATGTATGTAACCACAGAAGTGTAATAGGTTGTTTAAGTGAGAAATGGCAATTTGATTGTATTGTGAGAATTCGATCTATAACTGAAGGTTTTGTTAAAGCGTAATTGCCATTATTTCGTTTAAATTACTATTGAATTACATGCCTAATGGACCGGTATTCAATTCAGATTTCTTTGCAGACATTATTTTATTTAAAGATGATCCAAAAAAATAGAAGACTATTATAGTTCGTCGTATACTAGAAGAGATAAATTATAGTTTTTTGAAGTCAATTTGGTAAACTTTGGTAAAGGTTTACGAATTTTTTGATCTGGACAATAAAATGACAAAGCAAAATTGATAAAATTACCAAAATTGTCAGTCAATTTGCTGATAACTTCTACCTTAGTGATCCCCGAGTGACATTATTTGGCCCCAATAATATATATTGTTAGACCAACTACGTTTCATTTTCATTCGTATTCTGTTGAGAACAACATCTGTGGCGTTGAATTTTTTTCAATATCAATTAAGTTTTGAAACTGGATCAAATCTAAATAAGTTGAAAAAAAAATATTTTCTCCTTTAATTAACTTAATTAATTAACGCAACGATCGTTTTTTTAACATCAAATGTTTTACTAATTCACACAGATTCACCGGATAATTTCGAGTAAGATTCGAATATTTTTTGAGTTTCAAACAAGTTTTAACAGTTTATAAAATATCAGGATTATTTTAGCCACCTTTAGCATGTTTACAGGGGCTGTCACTTTATTTTTAGTTCTTATTAGGTAGATTTCCATATATGGAATCTACCTCCAGTAATCGATTCAATGACGGGACCCAGACCCGGCAATAGGGGCGCTACGCCGTTTGTAACGTTTAGAATAAGAATCAGCGAAAAATATTTATCTGTATATACATCTATATCGTAATGATATTTGAACTTTCAATTTTTTGGGGTGGGTTCTATGAAATTAAAAAAATAATAAACATTACAGTTAAAATTAAAAAAATATATTCTGTCTATTTTCTATTTTCTTTTTGAATTACTTTGACACAAATTGATATTTTTTTCCTGTATATTTTCTTCTTTATTCAAATTTCTTTTGATATTATTCCATACAAATTCCTTCCATAATTTTAATTAGCTTTGCATACCTTTTGAACTATATGTTTTCTTTTATACATTTACTGTTTTTTTTTATTATTACATATTTTTATAAATTAAACCATAACTCTTTTAAATTGATATATAATTCTGACCCATATTCCATATACAATTTTTTTTTAAACTTCCTATATAGAGATAAATTTTAATAGTTATTTATGTATCAAGGGTATTAATAGATCTTTATGCCACGAGGGCGACGATCTTACAAATCCAAGGGCCTCTGGCCTGAGGGTTTGTAAGTCGCCCGATGGCATAATCATCTGTTTATACCCGCGGTGCATACAAACTTTTATGTCATACGAGTTCAATATTGGCTTCACAATATGAATATTTTAAAAAAATCTGGGGCCTTAAAGTGCACTTTATGCCCGAGCGGGCCATAAAGTCACTTTATGGCCGCATGGGCATAAAGTACACCTTTATATAGTTGGTAACTAAGCAATAAAAACATAATATTGATTTAGTATGATATAAAAAATTTTATGACATCTTTCTGTATATTATTTTCTTTTTCATCTGTTTTTTCACACTTATTTCTATATGACCTTCATTGGTAGAACTGCAGAAGGTTGAAATTTTAAAGAGTCCTATTTCCGCCATTTTTGAAAATATTGCAACAGGTAATTAGACTTTTTTCATGCCCTAACTGTTATAAACTTAATTTGCTTAAAACTTTTTTCGATCTGACCTTGATGGGTGGCACTAAAGGGGTTGAAACTTTAAAATATTCATACCCTGACCATTTTTGAAAATTAGATTTTTTTAATGACCTATAACTTGCTTGAATCTTTTTTGATCCGATCATATCGTGGGGTGGGGAATGATCAAAAGTCTCAAATTTAGACGACACCTGTCGACCCCTGCCGACAGGATTTTTATATTTTTATATTTTTAGTTACTTTCAAGCATTTTTTTAAAAGTTTCTAGCAGGTTTTAGCACGTTTAAAATGTTTTTTGATTTTGCGCTGTCACTTTAATTTCAGTAATTTTTGAAACAAAATTTTTAGCAATTTTGAACCTTCCTGTTTTTTTATTTTATAATCATTTTTATTTACTTTCCAGCATTTTTTTAAGTTTCAAACAAGTTTTAGCAGGTTTAAAATGTTTTTCCTATTTTTTTTATTTGAATCAATTTTTAGTTACTTTCGAGCATTTTTTTAAATTTCAAACAAGTTTTAGGACGTTTAAAATGTTTTTCGATTTTGCGCGGTAACTTTATTTTTAGTAATTTTTGGGAGTTACCAAAATTTTTTAGCAATTTTGAACGTTCCTATTTATTTAATTTTAATATCATTTTTTAGTTAATTTCGAGACTTTTTTTAAGTATCATCAAGTTTTAGCGCATTTAAAATGTTTTTTATTTTGCACTGTCACTTTATTTTTAGTAATTTTTGAGAGTTACTAAAAATTTGTAGCAATTTTGAAAGTTCTCATTTTTTTAGTTTACTCATTTTTAGTTAGAAACAAGTTTTAAGAGTTTATTAAGTACAGCATAATTTGGGCCATTTTTAGAACAAATAAAAACTTATTGACACTATTTTTTAAATTTTTGAAAATTTCAAACAATCTTCTATAATTTCTAGTATTTTGTCATTTTTTGAAAATTTTATAGTAAAATCTAAGAGGCTGTCAATATCTCAAAGGTGGTCAAATTATTCAATAGAAATAAAGCTCCCAGTCATGTACTACAATTTAATTATTAATGGTTATGGGGCAACTAGTTTCGGCTTAAGAGCCATCATCAGGCCTGTAAACAAAGTACCCGGTTTGTATTGTATAAATTTTTTTTTCCAAACCAGTACAAATAGGCCTGATGATGGCTCTTAAGCCGAAACTAGTTGCCCCATAACCATTAATAATTAAATTGTGATACTTGACTTGGAGTTTTTCAATTATGATTAGCAAGTTTAAGCATTTTTCACAACTTTTTTTACAGCTTCAAGAAAGGGTTTTATTTTTAATAATTTTTAAGGGTTACAAATTTTTTTAAGAATTTTGAACGTTCCCATATTTTTTAATCATTTTTTAGTTACAAACAAGTTTTAACAGTTTATTAAGTATCAGCATGATTTTTGCCATATTCAGCACATCTAAAAAATTCTAGACACTATTTTTTAGATTTTTAAAAATTTCAATAACTTTTTGCATTTTGTCATTTTTTCAGAATTTAAAATACTTTTTTTTATAGTTTTTGACACTTTTAACAATTTTTTAATTATGATTAGCAAATTTTTATTTTTATTTTTATTTTTGACAGTTACTAAAAATTTTTAACAATTTGAAACGTTATTTTTTAACACTTTTTAGTATCTTTTTATTATCATTTTTTTGATAGTTTCAAACAAGATTAACAGTTTATTGAGTATCAGCATGATTTTTGGCATTTTTACCATAATTAAAAATTTTTTGACACTTTTTTTAGATTTTTGAAAATATCAAACAATCCCCGTTAGTTTTTTGTCATTTTTTAAAAACACTTTTAATAGTTTTTTGATATAATTTATTTTTATTAATTATTGGGACTTAATTAAAAAGTTTTAGCATTGTTGAACATTATTTTCATTAACTTTTTAGCATTTTGTTGACAGTTTCAACTAAATTTAACAGTTTATTGAGTATCAGCATGATTTTGGCAATTTTTGGCATTTTACAAATTTTTTTGACACTTTTATTTTAGATTTTTGAAAATTTCAAACAATTTTCAATACCACTTTTGTATTTCGTCATTTTTTGAAAATTTTAGCTGTGTTTAGCTCTTGTTAATTTTGTTTTTCGTAATTTTTGAGGGTCACAAATTTTTATTAGCAATTTTGAATGTTAATTTTAACATTTTTTTTATTTTGTAGTAACTTTATAGGAAGTTTAATACTTTATTTGAGTATCAGCAATATTTAAGCAATTTTTGTCACGTTTAAAAAAATTTTGACACTTTTTTTAGTTTTAAATTTTTTCAATACCTTTTTGTATTTCGTCATTTTTGAAAATTTTAAAAACTTTTATAATTTTTTTTTGACACTTAACAGTTTTTTAATTATGATTAACAAATTTTTGTAAGCAAGTCAAGTATTAGTAATTAATATTTTTAGCAATTTTTAACGTTATTTTTAACATTTTTTTAACTACTAAAAGTTTTAAACAAATTTTAGCACAATTTTAACAACTTTTAGCAGATTGAATAATTTTTTGATACAATTTTCAGATTTTTGAAAATTTCAAACAATCTTCAATATATTTTTGTGGTTTGTCAATTTTTAACACTTTTAAAAATTTTTTAATTATTATTAGAAGTTTAAGCATTTTTCACAATTTCTTTTAGGCAATTTTTAGTACTTTATTCGTGTTACTTTTGTTTCTTTATTTTTAGTAGTTTTTGTATTAATTATTTTAACTATTTTTTAGCAACTTTTTTGGCATTTTTTGACACAATTTCGCAGTTTATTGAGTACCTGCATTTTTAGCACAATTATAAAAAAATTTACAGTTATTTTTAGATTTTTGAAAATTTCAAACAATATTCAACAGTGTTTTATCTTTTGTCACTTTATGAAAATTTTAAACACTTTTTATAATGTTTGACACTTTAACAATTCTTTAAGTTTAAATTTAAGCATTTTTTACAATTTTTTACAGCTTGAAGCAATTGTTGATACTTTATTATGTTTAGTGCTTTTCACTTTATTTTTAGGAATTTTTGATTGTTACTAAAAATTTTTAGCAATTTTAAACGTTACTTTTTAATCTGTTTTTTATTTTAACTACTTTTTAGTATCTTTTTAGCATTTTTTTGACAGTTTCAAACAAGTTTAACATTTTATGGAGTATCAGCATGATTTTGGAAATTTTTGGCGTTTAAAAATTTTTTGACCATTTTTTAGATTTTTGACAATGTTAAACAATTTTTAATACCTTTTTGTATTTCGTCATTTTTTGAAAATTTTATACACACTTTATAATTTATTGACCATTTCATCAATTTTTTAATTATAATTATCAAATTTGTTTTACAGCTTCAAGCAATTTAATAATTTAATTTAATAATTTATTGCCGTACTTACCTCTTTATTTTTATTAATTGTTGAAGTTACTAAAAATTTTTAACAGTTTCAAACGTTACTTTTTAAACTATTTTTTAGTATCTTTCGTACATTTTTTTACCATTTTTAGCATGCTTTTGGCAACTTTTAGCACGTTTAAAAATATTATAAGACTTTTTTAGATTTTTGAAAGTTTTAAACAATTTTTAATTTAATTTTTTTGTATTTATCCATTTTTTTGAAAATTTTACAGTACCATTATTAGAAATAATAAATAACTATAACTTATACGTTTTGAATTTTTTTTTGTTATGTAATATTAATATTTAATTTCTTTGATTTAATTATAATAAATAAAAATAGATCTGTATTGCAAAATATTACCCCCCAAGGCTATGAAGTAATTTCTGATATTTAACAAAATAAAAACTATTTGTTTAACAATATACTTGAACTACACTCCTTAGATAGCTACAAATCATATTATAGATATTATTTCTGAAAAATAAAAAATAATATGAATGTAAAATAACATTCTTCCGATGTTGGATATTATTAGATTTCAAACAATTTCAATCAAAGAAATTCTCGAGATCTCGAGAGAGAATAAATTGGTACCAATCCTAGATTTCAATTCATTTCTTGAATAAAAAAAAAGTTTACTATATATTCTATTCTATGTGAGTAGCCTTTAGCTAATCATTATTTTCTGTTAATGATACACAGTGATTCATTTACAAGAAATAAATAATGTATTTTTTATTAATTATACAATTTTCAAAACATCAAATTTTTAACAAAATTGTATTTCAGCTAATTATTTACTAAATATAAATAAAATTTGGCGTATCCCGGCATTTTTTTATGAAATATTGTTTTTAGTATGTTTCGTTTTAAATGTAACACCCTGTATTTTTAATATGTATTAAATGAAACGCGGTATTAATAGAAAACGCAATTTATAGATGATATATTCATAGGTAATGCCGCTGTTTGCTTTGGAAATAAATAATTCTGATTTATAGCCTTTGACAGGATAACTAATAAGTAGACTTTTTGTACAACAGTGCAAAATATAGGAATTAGCATAATATCCCATGATATAGATTATTAGGAAATAGAATTAAAAACGCTACCGGTGAACCAAACAAGTTTCAAGTAATAGTTGCTAATCAATATTCAATAAGGTTTTAGAATGTTAATTTATTTAAAATATTATTATTATTAGTTTAGATATAGAATTTCTAATAGGTAAAACTTTCACAGTAAAATTTAAAAGTTTATCCAGTACAGCAGAAGTTTAAAAAAGTTTTAAAAAAATACGCCAAGATATAGAAAAAATTTTTCTTGTTAAAAGTTAAAAATATACCATAATAAATCTTAATCAAGGGTCAAATACCACTTATTTTTGATATTATCAAAAACGTTTATTAAAAAAACTGTTTAGATTAAATAATAATATTCAGATTCTAAATAACAATAATAAATTTAAAAGAAATAAAATTCAAACTCAAGTACGACAATAAGCTTTAATAAAATAGTTGGGCGTTGGCAACTAGTTTCGGTACACTAATGCCATCATCAAACCTATAATACAAATATATGACGTAAGTAATACAAATATGTGACGTAAGTTCACCCTCTTTTTTATATTATTAAATAATATATTTGTTAAATAACATTTTAGGATGGTTTTGATGATGGTCGTTGACCGAAAGCGATCAGCCGAATTATATTAAAGAAAATTTCACACTTCAACATTTTAGATCGTTACCATAGCAACTAAAAAAATTCCGGAAATTTTTCTCCTTCTTGGAGTAAAGGAGCATGAAATTACACTGGAAATTTTTTGACGTTTATAGTAATATGACATTTATATTTACAGTCATTGTCCTAGTATTTTTTTAATATTTCGGTGTGAAATTTTCTTGCTTGAATTAATTGCGGAGAATTTGTCTCGTACTTGAATTTTTAAAGAAAATTCATGTACTCAAAAAATTTCCGGCAATAATTCATGCTCTAGGGAGATTATAAGTGATATTTTTTTTTAATTGTTTCGATTTTCTACACATTAATGTACTCCTTTTCCACTTCAAAATATTCAAATGTTCACAATGAGTTATATAAATGGGGGGGGGGGGTAACAAAGTAGTAGAGACCAAAGAATTTAACATTAATATAATTAAATTGAATAGATGCACTGGATATATTATTAATGTACTTATAAGATAGGTTTATTTTATAAAAATTTTTAAAATTTACGTGGTACTAAAAGGGGGTGCATAATTGTAGTTAACATAGAAATTTGAGGGAGGAAAAATACAGAGGTGGGTTTGAATACCGCATGGTTGAGGTAAGGTGCAGGAATTTACTAATTCCCAAATGCCGCTCCAGGAAGTCAGACAATCCAGAAAAAGGTATGACTGATCAAATAAGGTTAGGAAGGAATAATAGTATCGCAGTAACCGATATCGGCGGCCCTACGGGCGGCCAAAAGACAAAGTATAACGCTGAGGGGCACAAGCATACATAACAATTAGTAATCAATAGAGTTGCATTAAATATAAGTATATAAAAGGTGGGGGAGTTGTGTGAGATTTTTTGGTACATATGACAAAATGACTGAGTGCCTAAGTGACTGAGTACAGGTGTAGGAAAAGAAGAATAAAATTGTAAAAATTCAAGGACGACAAAGAAGAAGAATAGGAAATAAGTTCAAACTAAAAAGAAGAAGAAAAATGATATTATAAATGCCAATTTTTAAGAAAAAGGGGGGAAATTTTCAAGAAAAAAGAGGGAACAATGCAAAAAAATTTGAAAACAATATTATCTAAAAAAGTATCTAATTTGTTGAACAAAAAGTGTCGAAATTTTCAAGAGAAAAGATGGAAAAACAAAAAGGCAAAAAGTGCTAAAGCGGGAAAATTTTCAAGAGAAAAGAGGGGAAATTTGTGAGAGAAAAGAGGGGAAATTTGTGAGAGAAAAGAGGGGAAATTTAAATCCAAAAATGCAAATTTAAATAAAAATTAAAGACCGAGGAATGCTATTTTTTCAAGAGTGAAAAGAAAAGAAATTTAGCGTAAAAAATGCAAATTTTTCAGAAAACAAAAAAGTTAAAAGGTGTAATTTTAAGTGAAAAGGAGAAATTTTTTAGTGAAAATAAGATAAATTTAGATCCAAAAATACTAATTTTTAAGAAAAAAAAAGACAAAAAACGCCGTTTTTATTTTCAACTGTAACAAAATCAATAAAATATTCTTTAGGATTCCTTGTCTGTCGTTCTTAAGATTACGGATTTTTATGTAAAATGACAAGAAAAATCAATTGGTGAGATCTAATTTAACTTCTGACCAACAGAAAGCGCTGTTTTAGGCCAAAATATCAACACGGGATATCTAAGTTTGTAATCTAAACATCTCATGGTGTGCCACAGAAACAGTTTAAAATGGTCTCCTGAAAGATGTGAAAAATGAGATATTCATTTTTAGAACTTAAGCAGAATTGTTCTGTAAATAAAACAAATGTATTTAGATTTTTATAATTGAACATACAACTATAAAAAAATGAAATGCATAATTAATTTCTTTAATAAAAATAAATTAGAATTCCAATAATTAAGTTATAATTATCATAGAAATACTATATAAATTATAGTATGATTGGCAACACTACGGATCTCGAAATAAAAACGTAGGCTGGTGACCTGTTTAAGTCTAATTCAAGATAACCTATCTCAACTTCAGTGGCGCACTTCTTTTATTACAGGTATTTTTTTTAAATTTGCAGCTTCTTTGGATGAAATTATAAATTCCACAATATATACAGAGTATCCCTATTTAAAAATCAATACCAACAGTGGTATTTTCGTGTGTTTTTCAATTCTGGACCTGAGGGACCCGAACAGGGAATTTCACATGGCCATAAACCTGTCAAGCACAGTCTACTACAGGAATTAGTACATAAAAATCCCACTGTTGCGATTGGTACATCCGAAATATGATTTTCCGGCCCCAGTGGGCCATTTTCCCGGACCCAAACTGGGACTTTCAGCTGACCAAATACTTTTCACACCCAGTCTCAGCTCCAGAATTGGAAAGTCCATGAAAATACCACAGTCGCGACCGGGACAGTCCAAAACACGATTTTCCCGGACCCAAACCCGGAATTTCAGTTGGCCATAAACTTTTCGAGCACAAATCCTGCTTTGGCTCCAAAATTCAGCGTCGGCTTCGCCTTATCCCGAAAACCGCATTTCAGGCCATTTTCGGTCCCTGGGGCCAATTCCAGATGTGTAGGCCCAATTCTCAGCTCGGGATCGGATTCAGCGTCGAAAAATACATGGGAATACATATGTCACTCTCTTGTGTATGAACTTTTTTTTTTGTGTAATCGAGCTATTATTAAACCAAAATAAGTCCTTAAAAATCAGTATATTTTATGTAAATAATTTTTTTTCTTCAGATAAATTATATAATTTATTTCTTATTTTATCAATAATAAATGTGTATCGTCAAATTTTATTTATGCTCACTTTTTAGGACACGTTGGTAAATAAAAATCCAATTTGTTGCTAAATCGATACTAAAAAAATTGAAACGTTAAAGAAAAGGATATAAAAGTGTGCCTGATCCACTCCCCAAAAAATAAATAATTTCTCTTAATGTCTTGTTTTTATTAAACACCTGCAAACTATAACGAATCCAAAGCGTGTTGATTCAGACCAGTCATAAATATCTCGCTTTATTGTTAATATTACTAAACACCAAAAAAAAAATCAATTATGTATTAGCACGAGCGTTTCAGTAAAAGGAATAAAATTTTAAATATACCAGGCAGTCAATTAAACGAAACACTAGAATTCATCATCTCGATCGGTCAGACTACGAACACGCAATCTTTTTTATAAACTTTTACTTCCTGGAAGCATTTATTCTAAACGACTGCTGTAAAATAGTTCAATTTGTTTACTATGTTATGCAGAGATTCTTCTTATATACCGTTGAAATGAATTTGTTAGAAATACTTTGGAAATATGAAATATTATTCAAATTTTATGAATATTGCACAAATGGCTTACTTAGATGAAATGTAATTGAGTTAGTTACATTCAAAGTCATCCTAAATAATTCAGATAAAATCGATTCAGAAATTGAAATATTGTATTAAATACTACTACTATTAATAGAAAGATGTATATATAAAATAATTATTATTTATTTAAAACCCATGGATATTAGGGTAGATCATGCAAAAAAATCCTTCAACCAGAACTAGGGACAGTCTTACGCAAAGGAACCTCTAGGAAGTAGTTACTAAGAGAAGAATCACGTAGATTACTCTGTTTCCACAATATTTAAATACTGAACAAATATGATTAAGAATCGATATAAGAATGTTTAGGTAATAATAATAATAATTTACTACTGCAGTTCACGTGTTAACATCAACCAATAATCTAAGGACCAACCAATGAAATATTGGATTTTATAATTTCATTATCTTTTGAGTGAGTTACCTAAACTTGAATAAAAACAAGCAAAATTAAAGTGAACTGTAAGGGTTATTTTTTCACTCATTTATTAAATTTAAATAGAAATCGGAGGTAACAGAAGGTTACTTGTAGGTATGTACACACTTAATAATGAAGAAATAAAAACGCAGATTTGTACTTTTTTAAGTAAAAATTGAAGTGCGAAAATGAAATGTTAAAACAAATTTTTACATATTGTTCAAATGTTGTTGCTATCAAGACTCTTGTTTTGAACAATATGTAAAAATTTGTTTTAACATTTCATTTTCGCACTTCAATTTTTTTCTGACTTAAATTTATTACACACTTTTAAAAAAGTACAAATCTGCGTTTTTATTTCTTAAATAGAAATTATTACAGGAAAATCATATTTTGTCACTTAAAATACTTTATAATAGATTAGCAAATCACTGCTAGTGCTAATAATCACTACTTTAGCAAATCACTACTAATACGTACTATTCATTTGTTATTCTAGTTATGTACAATACTATTGTGAAATTTCAGAAATAATATTTTATTTATTATAAAATAGGCGCGGTCAACACCATCGGGAGACAATTTCTCTCCGTAATGATCTAGAAGCTTGAGCGACTGTCTCGAAAGAACACTGATTTTCAATCATAATGGACTGAACCATTTTAAAGAGTAGAGTGGGCCCGTTTAAAAAAGAACCCATTACGTCACACTTTACGCATCGACAAAGCCTTCTTTATTGGCAGGAAGGGAGGTGATACCAGCAACCAGTGGCTTGTACGTTTTAGAATAAAATTAAAACCTGTATTTAAAAGTAAATTACTTATTAGTGTCAATTGAACACACTAAAATTTCGAATTTTGTCAGTAAGCATCATGACGAAATGGGTTCTTCTCTAAACGGGCCGACTCTAACATGGGACTGTCTTACTTGAGAAGCCAAAGTACAATGAATTTATATGGTATTTGGCGGTTAGGCTATTTTACCTCAACCCAGCCACCTTACGCGTATGTGTTTGGGTGAGAATTTAAATGAATCTCATTGGTTTGAAATGTGGCTTCAATCTTTTTTATAGCATTAAAATATATTTTTGGTTATCGTCTCGCTTGAGGGAGACAGAGAAAGCCCATACATGAAGAAAGCTAGCTAATCACTGACAACTGTTAGATATTTCTAGGAATTTAAGTGAAAAACTGAAACTGACATATTTTATTGTGAAATAATAAATATATTGGACAATATTTTAACATATTTACTTTTGAATATGATTTTAAATAGGAAAATAAATAGGATTGTAAATTCTGGATAATTTTTCAATGAAATTTATCCAAATATTAAAAAATCAGCAATGAGACACAGTCTCATAACTATTGAATATAAAATAATCTACACTAAGGATTATATTCGCGCAACAGTGCTTCAATAAAGAATGAATTTTAAAGTAATCTACACTAAGAGGCATATTCTAGCAGCAGTGCTTTAATAAATAAATTAAACAAAACCATGTACCACAATACTATAATACTATACATTTGAACAAGTAGCAAACCCTCTAAATAGGCATAAAATTAATGATTACAAGGTACGATGCAATTTTTTTTTTAATTGAACTAACCACTTACCACTTAACTTTAAAGGTACAGTTCCACAATGGAGGTAACATTACGGGAAAGGAACATCCTATTAGGAAAAAAATAACATGAGGACAACAAATAAGTAATCAGTTATTGATAAAGAGCGTTTCGAAGAAACTTTGTTACCACACGAAGTGTAACTAAACTTGAAAAATATCGAAGTCCGCACTGGGACAAATACAGAATTGGAAAACATTAAAGGACTCGGAAACACAATATTAGGTAAAAAATTAATTTTGATATAACATGGTGGAATGACGTTAACGAACAAGTGATAGCTACAGAAAGTGGTGGTAAGGGCGGTTGAAGGTAGGAAAAGGTTCTACAAATAATATGTGTTAACATTGAGGTTTAGGTTAGGTTAGGTTATAATATTTCTTGAGATCGCGTTTACACAAAAACGATCAAAGCTGTATTAATAGGAGTAGATAAGATTAGTAGAAGAGAAATTGGCCCGTATGATTTATCTTTCTGTGGCGGTTTTCCTGGTTTTGGTACCATAATCACTTCTGATACTTTCCAACTGGTAGGTACATGTTTTAGTCTAAATTCTGCAATTAATGGATATGTAAGCAAAACTATTCCTTTTCTGAGCAAGTTTTTCAAAATTTCGACTGTTATTAAATCAAAGCCTGGTGTTTTCTATCTATTCAGGTTCGTTCCTATTACTTTATTAATTTCTTTTGGTGTAACAAATGGTACGTCATCTAGTTTATGATTTTTCTTCTAATGGATTATTATTAGTTGGTATTGTGTTAGATGTGAATACTTCAGCCAGATGTTTTGCAAATATTTCTGCTTTCTATTTATTATTTCTAGCCCACTCTCCTTGCTCTTTTTTAATGGGAGAGATTGACATTATCGGCCTTTTGATTATTTTTGTTACTTTCCATATAGAGTAATCTAAATAAATCTTCATCTGCTGTTAGGTTAATAATAATAATTGCTTTTCTTGAATTTTTGAGATTCATTTATGTTTTTTAGCTCAGTAATTATACTATTTGTCTCGCATGTAGGATGAAGATTCCTGATCATGACTTTTATTGGTCTATTTCTTTATTTCATATATGTGCCATTTTAGATAAGTTCCCTCAACATTTTTTTTTTCAATTCCCTAAATTCTGTTCCATTATTCGCATTAATTTTTATCATGTTTATATTGAAATTTATTTTTTCGATATGTAATTGGTCGTGATTTTATTACTTTCGGTGTTAATTTTTACTGCCATTTTTTATCTTCTTTGATGATTCTGAGGTCTTTCTTTTCGTTTTGTGTTTTGCTAGACTCCAGTTTTTTTCTCTGTCTAGTAATACTTCCTCTTCGTCCGAATTTATTGAACAGTATGATTTTTTCTTACTTATGGAATTTCCATCTAGTTTCTTTTTCAATTCAGCTCTTTCTTCTAGTGCTTGTTTCAGTTGAAGCTTTAAGTTACAGATTTTATCTTTCTCTGTTGGAACTACCAGTTTTGGTGGTCTCGAAAATTAAGGATACCCACTTACTTTGTTTTGAAAATTCATCTGTTGAAAAGAATTTTCATTATGTTGGAAAAGCACCGGTACGGCTTGTTGCATCACAAAATCCATATAATTAACAGTGTGATCAAAATTCTTGAATTTTTTTTGATCAACATTTTTGTTCAACATAATTTTATGGATTCCTATGGTTATTAATTTATAACTTATTAAACCATTCTTGCAACTATATAATGATAAACTAATATAAATTATAATTGAATACATTTTTTAAATGAAATCTAACTATTTAATTTTGTTGAACGAATACTAATAAATTACACTACAAAAAAGAGTAAATTGTTATTCATCGCCTCATTTTATTATGTTATAGTTTTCTCTTACTTTTTCTAACTTAGAATATATACAACGTGTTGATGCAACTGTGCCTGTTAGAAAAAGTTGATCAGTGTATAAAAATGTAATGTGTTTGTTCTACCAAGCGTAACCAGTGATTGATTTTTATGAGAATTTTTTTTCCAGATTAGCTCTTGATGTAAAATGTAATATATATGCCGTTCTAGTAGATAAAGTATTTAAGTTCAGATATATTTTTTTAAATAGTTTTTAACACTTTAATCTTAAATTTTATATTATACGTTAATTTACAATTATCACAGCTGTCAGACTTAGATCTATTTAAATCTATAGAAAAAAAATATTGTGAAAAGAATTTATACAGATTCCTCCAAATTTAGTAAAACATGAAGCACGATATTCATATAGCACTAGGAATGGGATTAATATAAATCTAGCTAAAGGTGTATCGTGAATTATCTCTGACATATATTCCAAAAGGAGACCGAACCAAGGAACCACTTCCTTTTTTATACAAACAATATGTCTAAGAGAGATAGATAATGGGTCGATTTAAATAATAACTCGACATTTAATTTGACAGGTAATATTTAACATAGCCCTTCATTTTTAAAAATATAAAAGCATATTTTCCAAATTTTTCGTCCTTTTCTACTTGACAAACCGAAATAGAATTTAATAAATCACATTAGATTTTAAATAAAAATTAATAAATGTAAAATTAAATTAAATTTCATTTTATTTATTTTCTTCACTTTCTGTCGTAAACTAGTAACCTTCCCACCTTTTTTAAAAAATATCACGTTGTGGAATTCTTCTGTTTTCTGGTTTGCCAATGTTAAAAATCGGTTGAAAAATAAGCTGAATTTGCTTAGAATTTTAATACTTTCGTTTATATTTAAAATTATTCTTAATATACCAACGTCCTGCATTGTAGCAAAATCTAGTAGATTATTATAGTAGGGGAGACCACAATGCTAAATGGGGATTTACTCGAGCGTCGTGAAGACCCATTAGATTTCGAAGCTTAGATGATAAAAAGAAAAAAATGTTATATAATGCATGCCCGTTTATCGGTGGGGGGAGCGTCTATAAAATTTCAAAAATGTAAAAAAAACCGTTACATGGAAATATCTGAGCGCGTCAGACATTTTTTTATGTATGCCCAACGTATCTTTAATAATGGACGGTTTGCACGATGGGGGTGGCTGTAGGGAACGGTTGAAAATAGAAAAAAAAACTAATCGAGCGTGTCAGATATTTTAAAAATATATACGGTTCATCTTAATGTCGGAGGAATTTCATAAATCTAACAATTTAAATTTTTTTTTTAATCATTGAACTTAGTCCATTAAAAATCACAGGAAATAGCATGCAAAGAAAAAAGTATATATTTTTTAAACTGGATACATGCATTTATAGAAAAATAAGTATAGGTATAACAATTTAATTTTTTTAACTATTTTTTTTTAATCTTCATCTTCATCCGTCGAATCATTTTCGTCTGGCCCGATTTCGTCACCAATTTCATCCTCAGATTCTCTTCTCTAGAAATGTCACGCAAATATTGATTCTTACAGCATTTATGATAAGGAATATTTGAATTTTTTGGTACGTCGTTGTGTTCTGTGGCAGTATTTTTAATCTATTTATAGTAGGGGAAGCCAAATGGAGATTTACCAGAGCGTGGTGGGGGACTATTGGATTGCAAAGATTAGAGGCTAAAAAGAACAAAAGTTTCATTGTTGTCATTAGCTGGGATGGCATCATGGCGACAGAAAGTAGTGT
This sequence comes from Neocrepidodera transversa, assembly GCA_963243735.1. Taxonomy (NCBI): domain Eukaryota; kingdom Metazoa; phylum Arthropoda; class Insecta; order Coleoptera; family Chrysomelidae; genus Neocrepidodera; species Neocrepidodera transversa. The sequence goes on from OY725347.1 coordinate 10,411,729, forward strand.
GGAGACGGTGCGAAAGAGTGAGGGAGGCGCGGAGTGGGAAATACATAATTCTCAGCAGCTGCACACACCACACTTTATTGATGATTTTAAGTACTCCGGCTTAAGGAAATCGGCAGATTATATTATTTTCGTGATCCTTAAATTATTTCCTTCAAAATGAAAAAAAAGTAACTACGCTATTTCAAGGTGACGTTTTTTATTTAACTCACCCTATTTTAATCTGACTCACTCGAGAATTTCTAATGATCAACTTTTTTTACTATTCTGATCCTTTATCCTAGACGGACGGCTATATATTAAGAGCTCATATCCGGTAAAGGTTCTCGCATATTAATTTGCCGAGCTTCAGTAAATCTCCAAATCCCCACTTGGGCTTCCCTACTATTATTCTTCACGATGTTCTTCACTTTAAACAAATATTAAAAGAAATCTTGAATATATCAAATTCCATCAACTAATTTTTAAATTAACCTAAATCATAGGTAATTAAAAAGTACCACATAGAATTGGCATAATTACCCTCTCATAGTTGAATACATACTCTTTAGTTAGTGGTATTTTCGTCCTTCTTAGATAAGATAAAGCCACCGGAAAATTCTGTGATTGGTTGCAGAAGTAACGGATTTAGGAAGGAAAATAGATATAACTTAAATTGCAAATTGCCGTAAAGTTCTTTTTAAAAAAAATTTATTTTTTCAAAAAGATAAAAGTTCAAAAATTACAAGTTTACTATATGAATGCAGAATCTAGACTGGCTAAAATAAAATTATAATACAATGAACTGTGTTAGATAACATGCAACTAACGCATATTAGAAATGTGTGAAATGTCCACTCAGCGCTATCAAAGGTGAGCTGAGTTCAACACAGTGCTTGTTAAGGGTTAATGGTACGGTAACTTATACATATATATATATATATATATATATATATATATATATATATATATATATATACACTTAATAGCGAGATACAAGTATAGCAAGTCTAAAAATTGAAGAAATTGGCAAAATAATCCAGTTTTGCATAAAGTTGCATTTGATCTGGTTAAAATGTTTAAATGCAAGAAGAAGAAAGAAGATAATAAGTAACAATAAAATACCACCTTTGTGGAACTGTCATCTGTCAACGCCAAGATCCGAAGTACGAAAACTCTTCAAAAGGGTGTTTGGCAGATCTACAGTGAGAAATTCACGACAATAAAGAGATTAAGAAAGCTGAAGGAATAGCTTCAGAAAATTCTGTGACGATATCGATTCAATATTCGTCACAGCAAGACTGCACAAAATCATGGCGAAAGGCAGGATCCATAATGGCCTTAAAAAATGCAAACAGGAGCTTCACAGATAGTAAAGAGAAAAGAACCATGCTTCTACTCGAAACTCACTTTCCTGGAAGCAAACCCATTCCCATAAGAAAGACACTAGGGGAATACAGCAGACCTACTAGGGAAGCCACAAAAATGGTTAGACACATGTAGTAGCAGGCGGAAAATAATAATAATAATAATAATGTATTTATTAACCAAAATAATATAATACAAAACTAAGAACATGGGTCGATGGAATCTTTATAGATCTGCTTTAGCGATGCCAAGAAGATATCCTGGTCCATATCATTCACATTAGCACCCTAGAACTGGGATATATACCAGAAATATGGAAAAGGGCCAAAGTGACCTTCATTTCAAAAGCAGGGAAAAGGGACACCATGCAGCCTAAATTCCTAGGACAAATCAGCTTCATATCGTTTTTCCTTAAAACGATGGAAAAAGTTGTAGATAATAATATCAGAACAGAGATCTTGGAGCGGGTACCGCTGCACCTAGCCAGCATGTATATCGAGTAGGTAGATCCATGGACACCGCAATTATGCAACTGACTGATGATATCCAGGAAGTACTGACTAACAAGGAAAGTGTGGCAGGAGTCTTTCTAGACATAGAAGGGACTTTTGACACCAACTTCACATGAAACTATCAGAAGAGCACTCGATGACAAAGGGGTAGACAGCACGATGTCCAAATGGATGTGGCAATTGCTATCCAAAAGAATAGTAGTGACCAAGATAGGGCAAGACACCATCTTCATCTGCACTACCAAAGGATGACCACAAGGGACAATGGAATCCCCGCTTATGTAGAGACTAATAGTAAACAAACTCCTTCGCACTCTGACTGAATTCAGTATATTCTGTCAAGGATTTGCTGACGACATAGTCATAATGGCCAAAACCAAGTTTGCAAACACTTTTTGCGATATAATTCAAAGGGGACTTAACATCAACCCCACCAAAATTACTCTTATAGCCTTCACGCGGAAGAGGAACATCAATCTCAAAACCGTCAAGTTAGATGAGCACGTTATAGAGTGGAAACCAGAAGCAAAATATCTGGGACTCTCCCTAGGCAACAAACTGTTCTGAAATAAGCACGAAAAAGAAGTAAAAACAAATGCCACGAAAGTCTTAACGGTATGCAGAAACTTTGAAGGATAAAATTATTGATGCAACCCACAAATCCTGGAGTGGATGTACACAGCTGTTATGAGACCAATCAGCACTGTTGCTTGGAGTAGAAAAACTAACCTTACAAACTTGAGTAGCAAACTCTCGAAGGACCCGATATATGAGTATATGAACTATATGAAGAAGTGAGAGAATATATTATAATGATATGCCCATTTAACATTATAAATTTTTGATACTCTATCTAATTAATTTCGACTTTCTATTCTTTCTTTAAAACCCCCTAAAACAATCATTACTTGATTTTTCAATCTTATCCAACATGTTTTATACTGAATGATTTTAATTTTCATATTTAAATCTTAAATTATTACTTTTCCAAATATAATAAAAATGATTATACCAGAATTTGAATTTTTACTTATGTACCCAATAATACAAAACTTATTTATAAGAATAATACTAATAATAAATTAACTTCTATAACTCATTCAAAATGATTTCATTATGATATGTTATAAAATAAAAATGAAATAGAATGTACTAATACAGATACAGAAATAAGAATAGTTAAATATATAAGAAACCAAACGAAGTAGCAAGTAGTAGCAGTAGTAGAAAACAAAGAGGAGGCAAGAAATTAACTAGAAGTTGATACAGAGGCAGATGAAAATTAATAACAACTAAAGAGATACAAGAAACTAAAGCAGAATAAAAGAGGTAAGATGTAGAAATATTAAGAGCCAGAGAGAAAAAAACAATCAGATAAATAGTAAGAAGCAATATCAAGGAAAATGAGAAGACATAAAAATTGCGAAATTAATGTTGTTTAACGTATTTTTTTTTAATTTTATATAGATTAAATCCATCCCAATACTATTTTTATGCAGCTATAGAATATTTTGTTGACATAGATCTTAATCTCGATATTTTCAAATTCTCCTAGAAATGTATTTTTCATATCTCCTGAAAATTCATTAACATCGGCAACATCCGATTAGAAAAGAATTTCAATTGGCACGTTTGCGGTATTTTTTGCATGTTTTCGTGTCACGTTCTTCAATTTAAAGTTAATCCGCGAACGAAAGACATGAGTTTTATTACTTTAATGGCTACAGCACGCTTAGTACACAAGACATTCAACGATCGTGTGCCTTTTAGACTTCAGAGGTCTAGTTCTAGTTTTAGTTCTTGATGTCTTCGATGGTTAAAACACGCTTCGAGGTGTACTTTATATGGGTGTCCAAAAGAATTATAATTTTATCTATAAATGGATCCAAAAATTGGAATATCTACTTCTAATTATAACTATAAAATTTTTAATTAATCGTAAACTCCCAACGGCATTTTGGAATATTTAAATAATCAAAATAACCAATCATTAATTTGAAACTGTTAAATTTACATCAAATTTGTCTCTAAATAAAAACAGGATTGTCAAGTTTGACTGTATCTAAAATATGTAAAAGATATTAAAAACGAAGAAAAAAAAATAAAAATCTAATTAAGTAAGACATAAACGCCCAGTTAGGTGTAAACAAACATAAACTGAAAAGTTGTAACGGTGTAATTTTCCATGACAGAAATTGTGTGTGAACAGGATTTGGTAAGATTTTTTACCGATTGATTTAAAATAGCTACTTCCGGTTATACTGGAAGTTGATATTAACTTTCTTGTATATTAATTCTGCATCGAGAATTTCCGGATATGAAATTTATTCTAAAATTCTCCTAAACGAATTATCTGAAATTATTATTAATTATTAAAAGTTTTTTTTATAAAAACAATTTCGAATCAATGGAGATGGTAGGACTACTAAAAAAATCCTGAAAATTCTGAAAAAAAAAACTGAACAATGTATGCCTTGAAGACTTTAATTGTGTACTACTACTTTCAAATATTACCCCTATATTTTTTTTCATTAATATTGATATTACAGTTGTGAATATAATATGTTATTTGATTTATTTTAACGAACATTAAGCCTCAAATACGTAAAAAAAATGCTCGTGGTTATGACACAAATGTGGTAATAGAACATTAGAATGGACATTTTGAAAACTCAGTGGATTAGAAACAAAGGCCCTCTCAGGTGTCCTGTAAGTTCTCCAGATTTATCACCTCTTGATGTTTTTTCATCTGAAGTCAGTGGTGTTTGAAACATAGCCTGTGAATTTAGAAGATTCGATTACGTCTTGTACTGGGGAACTGAATCTTCCAACAATGTTTGTAGTATTTTTTAAACAAAAAATATATTATTATTTTTATTTACTTATTTCTTATTTTTTAATATTAAAATTTATTGCCAGAAATTTTGATTGAACCAGAAGTTTCCCAATAAAAAAATAGAAAACATAAAGGAAGAAAAGCATCGTCAAGGTTCAAAAGTTGCCAAAATATATTAAAAGTTGGCGTTTGAATAGTTACAAACAGTTTTACTAAAAAAATAAAAATCCGACTTAAAATTTTGGCTGGCAATGAACGTGTTAACCATATATAACTATCATTTGTTGCATCTGAAATTACTTTTAATAAGTTTTTTTTTTAATTAATATTGTATTGAGTTTCAAGCGATAAATGTTACTAAAAATTTTTGAATTAGGATCAACAAAAAGTAATTCGAAAAATAGCCCAAAAAAAACAAAGAACAACAAAAAAATCGGAAATAGTTACCATAAAAAGTTTAAAAAAAAAACTGAAAAATTCGAATAAATCGCAAAAAATCTCAAAAATTGAAACAAAATCCCAAAAAAATCGCAAAAAATTGTAAAAAAACGAAGAACAACTGAAAAACCGGAAGCAATGGTTACCGTAAAAAAATTGAAAGAATTCGAATGAATTAAAATAAATCGCAAAAATCTCACAAACAGCAAAAAAATCGAAACTAAATCCCAAGGAAAATCCGAAAAAATCGCAAAAAAAAAAACAAATAGCAACCAAAAAACCGGAAACAATGGTTACCATTAAACAATTGAAAAAACTCGAAATTGAAATAAATCGCAAAAAATCGAAACATAATCTCCCAACCCCCTAAAAAAAATCTCAAAAAAAACAAAGAACAACAAAAAAATCGGAAATAGTTATCAAAAAAAAAAATAAAAAAAAATGAAAAATTCGAATAATTCGCAAAAAATCTCAAAAATCGAAACAAAATTTCAAAAAATCCCAAAAAAATCGCAAAAAATTTAAAAAAAAAAAGAAGAACAACTGAAAACCCGGAAGCAATGGTTACCATAAAAAAATTGAAAAAATTCGAATGAATTAAAATAAATCGCAAAAATCTCAAAAACCGCAAAAGAATCGAAACTAAATCCCAAGAAAAATCCGAAAAAATCGCAAAAAAACGAATAACAACCGAAAAACCGGAAACAATGGTTACCATTAAAACATTGAAAAAATTCAAACTTAAAATAAATCACAAAAAATCGAAACAAAATCCACTAAAAAATTCGCAAAAAAAGAAAAATAAAAGATGTAAAGAACGCAGTAATTCGAAAAATTGCCCAAAAAAAAAAACAAAGAACAACAAAAACATCGGAAAAATTTAAAAAACTGAAAAATTCGTATAAATCTCAAAAATCGAAACAAAATCCCAAAAGAAATCCTAAAAAATTGTAAAAAAACAAAGAACCACCGAAAACCCACAATGATTACCATAAAAAAATTGAAAAAATTCGAGTGAATTAAAATAAATCGCAAAAATCTTAAAAACCTCAAAAAAAACCGAAACTAAATCCCAAAAAAACTCCAAAAAATCGCAAAAAAATTACAAAAAAAAAACAACCGAAAAACCGGAAACAATGGATACCATTAAAAAAAATTAAAAATTGATATAAATCGCAAAACTCGAAACAAAATCCCCAAAAAAATCGAAAATAATTGCAAAAAACAAAAAACAACAAAAAAAAACTGAAATTAAATTTTTTTTTTGGTTAAAAAATTCTAAGGAGTTAAAATAAATCGCAAAAATCTCAAAAAAGCGCAAAAAATCGAAACAAAGTCCCCAAAAAAATCCAAAAAAAATGCAAAAAAAAAACAAATAACAACCAAAAAAGCGGAAACAATGGTTACCATTAAATAAATTTAAAAAAAATTTAATAAATCGCAAAACTAGAAACAAAATCCGCAAAAAAATTGTAAAACACAAAGAACAACAAAAAGACGGAAATAATTTAACAGAATTGAAATTAATCGCAAAAAAAATCAAAAAGAGCAAAAAAATCGAAATAAAATCCCAAACAAAATCCAACAAAATCGCAAAAAAAATTCCAAAAAAAAAACAAATAGGTAACAAAAAATTTTAAAAAGAACAAAAAAAGCGAAATAAAATCCCAAAAAAATCCAAAAAAATCGCAAAAAAAATTGGAAGAAAAAAAAAATAACAACCTAAAAACCGGAAAAAATGGTTACCATTAAATATATTAAAAGAAAAATGAAATAAATCGCAAAACTCGAAACAAAATCCGCAAAAAAATTGCAAAAAACAAAGAACAACAAAAAGACGGAAACAATTTAAAAGAATTGAAATAGATCGCAAAAAATTTTAAAAAGAGCAAAAAAAATCGAAATGAAATCCCAAAAAAATCGCAAAAAAATTGCAAAAAAAAAAAACAAATAACAACCGAAAAATCGGAAACAATGGTTGCCATTAAAGAAAATTAAAAAAATTGAAATAAATCTCAAAACTCGAAACAAAATCCCCAAAATAAATCGCAAAAAATTGCAAAAAAAACAAAAAAAAACTGAAACAATTGTAACCATAAAAATTAAAAAAAAATTAAAAATTCGAAAGAATTGAAATAAGTCGCAAAAAAATCACAAAAAAGCGCAAAAAATCGAAAAAAAATCCGAAATAAATCTTAAATAATTGCAAAAAAGGCAAATTAATTTGGAATAAAAAGAATTTTTAGGCAAATAAAGACTTTTTATTACAAACATATCAAGAGTATTTGAAATGTGGATAAATTTCAATTTCGTCCAATTATAGATTGATGTCTTGTTTACCCATTAGACTAATATCATTATATGAGACAACTATTTATTACAATTTTAAAAAAATATTCGTTTTATATATAAATCAAGTATTTTCCTGTATTTAAACGAAGTACATAGCCAATAAGGATGTATTGCCATACTATATATGCGCGCTATGTCAATTTATGAACGCAGATCGACTTTATATGTAAAATCATGTATATAAGAACAGGTCCCGGACATTTTAACATTTCTTATAACCATCTATAGAGTTCGATGGTATTTTATAGGGTTTATTGCATAAAACGACATGTTTGCGTATAATGTAAATATATTTTCTACTCAGACTATTTATGAATGTTATAGACATCTAAAACGGTATGTATTTATACTAATAACATACTATTTATTTCGTATTAGTCATTACTCAAAGGCAGGAAACTTTTTTTTTTAAATTGCGAAAACAGTGTAGCGGCTTAGTACAGGATACTGTAATTTTGTTTGTTAGTTTCGTATTCATGCGAAAAACCTCAAGGTGCTTGTGAATATTAAATAAAGCGATTAGAAGATCCTACGCAGTAATTTAATCTAGTTAATATATTATAAAAATATTCTTATAAAAAATGAGGAGGAAATTATATATTAACGGTTTAAAATTATTATATTGTAAAAACTAAATCCCAAATAACTGTAATCTGATTAAACGATCTAGTTAATATGAAGCTAAAAGGAACTTTATAACTAAGTTTACTTTTTTACTTTCAGGGCATAACAAAGTTGTTAACTGTTTTAAATCTAATAGGATTCTAGTTAAACTAAAATTAAATACTTTTTAGTAAAAATCAATCTATCGTTAATATTAAAAAAATTAAAAATATTAAAATAATTGAGTGAAAAACTTACCAATTGTTATGTAAAATTTTGGTGCTACAGCCATCCTGAAAACAGAAAATGCACATGAAATAAAATTTTATCACATATTAAAAAGGAAAATATACTTCTTATACTACAAACGTAGTTGCACGTCATTAATTACGTTATAAATATTATTTCGTGTTAGATACACAGTGTTACCAAATTAAAAAAATGGCATCTAAATGCAATAAGTACCAAAAATTTAATGTTAATTCCCTAATTTTTCTTATATAATGTGTGTCTTAATTCGACTGCCAATATTTTAAAATTTTTTTTATAAATACACAAAAATATAACAAAAAAATTCACAAGAACAATATTTAAGTGAAATAGCAATACGATGTCGACGTAAAAAAATAAAAGTACCAACTGGGTAATTCATAAAACAATTGCACCAATCTTAAAAAAACAATAGGTTCAAAACGCAATAATTTTAATAAATATTTACTGTAATCTAAGTATTAATATTAAGGAAATATATGTTTAAAATTTAATTTTAATGAATATTCATGTGCTTTTATGACAATTAAAATCAATTTCGCAATATTGAGTGGGCGGTAGTACTTTTTATTTATTGTGAACTTATTGGTGACGTGTAACTATTTTTGTATTGAAAGAAATATATCATAAAAGAATTATGATCAATTTTGTAACAATTTGTATTGCAAATTAAAAAAAATTGGCGAAAGTCATGGAAAATAACCTAAATCTAGTAGAAAATAGTTTTTCAAAATTAGTGATTTTACCACAATTCTTAAAAATTTTCACTTATAATCTCCCTAAGGCATGAATTATAGCCGAAAATTTTTTTAGTACATGAATTTTCTTTAGAGTACATGAATTTTCTTTTTAGTACATGAATTTTCTTTAAAAATTCATGCACGAGACAAATTTCCCGCAATTAATTCAAACACGTGGGAGATTCGGTAAGAAAATTTCACACCGAAATATTAAAAAAAATACTAGGACAATGACGGTTTTTGATGATAAATGTAAATGTCATTTTACTATAAACGTCAAAAAATTTTGAGTGAAATTTCATGCTCCTTTACTCCGAGGAGGAGAAAAATTTGCTATGGTAACGATACAAAATACAGGCTTTTAATTGGTCGAAAATGTTAGATGTGAAATTTTCATCAAAATTTTTGAAATTTTTATCAAAATTCTTGAATTTTTACTTTCCCGACCCACCTCCGAGAAGGGAAACTATTGTGAACGAGCTAAAACAAATTTCGAGATAAAGATGGAAATATCCATTTTGAGGTCACATGAAATGATTAAGCCCATTTCCAGATGAAAGTCTGTCTGTCTGTCTATCTGTGTATATTCTTTCACCATAGAGGCCACACGTTTAATCCGATTGAGCTGAAATTTGGTATGTCGGTTTGGGTTACGCAACGGAAGAACCCATTAGTTTTTGTAGTACATTTATCAAACAGAATGACAGAAGCAATATGTCATGACATTTGACATGCAATACGCCGTTTCAAAGCCCTTGAAAAACTCTATTCAGAACAGTCAAAATTGTTTATCCAACTGTCACCTGTCAAAAAAAGGCAAAATTTAAAACTTTAACATTAAATATTTGAAAAAGCATACGTGAATACTCGTCGGGAATGTTTTGGGGCGACACAACCGATTTTTTTAAATTTTTATAGATTTTTTATTGAAACTTTTGAAAATCTTACATTTTTAAAATTTTGAAATATTTACACAATTTTCATTGAAATTTTTAAATTTTTATCAAAACTCCTGAAATTTTTGATCAAAGCTCTTGAAATTTATGAAATATTATTTTTGATTAAAACTTTTCAAATTTTTACCAAATTTCCTGAAATTTTTAATCACAGTTCTTGAAATTTTGTAAATCTTTATAAAATCTGGAAATTCTTACACGTTATTAAAATTTTTATAGTTTTTTTATTGAAACTTTTGAAATTATTACAAAATCTTGAAATTTTACACATTTTTAAAATTTTTGAAATATTTAGATTTTTGATTGAAATTTTTTAAATTTTTATCATTCCTGAAATTTTTTATCAATGTTCTTGAAATTTTTGAAATCTAGATTTTTTTATTGATACTTTTGAAACATTTAGAGATTTTTATTGAAATTTTTATCATTTCCTGAAATATTTGATCTCAGTTCTTGAAATTTTTGAAATCTGGAACTTTTTACACGTTTTTAAAATCTTTATAATTTTTTTATTGAATCTTTTGACATTTTTACAAAATTTTGAAATTTTTAAATTTTTTTAAATATTTACCCATTTTTGATTGATTTTGAAATTTTTGTCAAAATTCCTGAAATTTTTTAACAAAGTTCTTGAAATTTTTGAAATCTAGATTTCTTTATTGAAATTTTTAAAACATTTAGAAATTTTTAATTGAAATTTTTTAAATTTTTATCAAATTTCCTGAAATTTTTGATCACAGTTCTTGAAATTTTTGAAATCTTTACAAAATCTGGAACTTTTTACACGTTTTTAAAATCTTTATGGATTTTTTTTGAAACTATTGACATTTTTACAAAATTTTGAAATTTTTACACATTTTTAATTTTTTTTTAAAATATACACATTTTTGATTGATTTTGAAATTTTTGTCAAAATTCCTGAAATTTTTTATCAAAGTTCTTGAAATTTTTAAAATCTAGAATTTTTTATTGAAATTTTTAAAACATTTAGAAATTTTTAATTGAAATTTTTTAAATTTTTATCAAATTTCCTAAAATTTTTGATCTCAGTTCTTGAAATTTTTGAAATCTTTACAAAATTTGGAACTTTTTACAAGTTTTTAAAATCTTTATAGATTTTTTATTGAAACTTTTGACATTTTTACAAAATTTTGAAATTTTCATACATTTTTAAATTTTTTTAGATATTTACACATTTTTAATTGATTTTTAAATTTTTGTCAAAATTCCTGAAATTTTTTATCAAAGTTCTTGAAATTTTTGAAATCTCGATTTTTTTATTGAAATTTTTAAGACATTTAGAGATTTTTGATTAAAATTTTTTAAATTTTTATCAAATTTCCTGAAATTTTTGATCACAGTTCTTGAAACTTTTGAAATCTTTAAAAAATCTGAAAGTTTTTGGCAAGTATTGTAAACGAGCAAAAAAAAAATTTCGAGATAAAAATGGAAATATCCATTTTGAGGTCACCTGAGATGATTAAGACCATTTCCAGATGAAAGTCTGTCTGTCTGTATGTGTGTATTCTTTCACGATAGATTCCACACGTTTAATCCGATTGAGCTGGAATTTGGTATATAGGTTTGGGTGACCTGTCGGAAGGACCCATTAGTTATTGTACGACATTTGTCGATCGGAAGTGTCACTATCAAAAAATGACAGATGCAATATGTCACGGAATTTGACTTCCAATATGTCATTTGAAAGTACTTGAAAAACTCTATTCAGAACAGTCAAAATTACTTCTCTAACTGTCACTTGTCAAAAATAAGAAAATGTCAAAATGTGATTTTTTGATGATTTCCATAACGCTGGAAAATGGCGGACGTAGTTTAAATTTTATGCCAAACACTCGAATAAAACCCAGATCCTTAAATTGGTCGAATTTGTAACCCAAGGGTTCAATCAGAAGCAGTAGACAGGAGCTGTATTTTTATATGTCAGTAAGGCATTCGACAGAGTCTGGGAGGAAGGGACTCATATACAAAATGATGGACATCGAGTATACGGAAGCAGCGGTCAAGAACCGATTCTTCAAAGTCAAGATTGGACATATTCTATCTGAATATGAAGAACTAGAAGCAAAAGTGCCTTAAGGCGCAGTACTAGCTCCATAACTGTATAATATTTTCATCGGGATATACCACAATCCTTATGTACATATATTCAGCAAACGAGTCAGCAAACGAAGCGTTTCTGGTCATAACTTCTATGGCAAAAGATGGTCACGGTTTGAAACTTTAGTGACATTTTCAAAAAAGTATACACACTGGCCAATTTTCCTACGCTTTGAAGAAGCGCAGAGAGAACTTTTCTGCCGATAACTCCCAGAGGAAAAAACGGGATGCCTCTAAGCTTAGATGGCATCTTCCAAAGTAGTCAATATACGCACTGACCAATTTTCAACACGTCCTGCATTTTCCAATGCTTTACTGCAGCGCAGAAGACTTTTATGGCCATAACTTCCAATAGAAACAACGGGACGCCTCGAAACTTGGCTGATATCTTCAAAAGTAGTCCCGGGAATAAATTGGAGACAAGAAGATGGGATGGTACTGCAGTGATCGTTTGATTTTTGAGATTTTTCCTAGGACGAATCTAAAAATGTTGTTTCTGCTGTTATCGCCGAAAAAGTCCTCTCTGTGCTTCAAGAAAATATTGGAAAATGAAGGACGCGATGAAAATTGGTGAATGTATATTGGCTACTTTCGAAGATGAAACCCAAGTTTCCAGGTATCTCATTTTTTCTGCTCGGAGTTATCACCGAAAAAATCGTCTCTGTGTTCCAGGAAAGCATTGGACTATGCGGGATATGCTAAAAAATGGTTACTATATATTGTTATGATATATAACAACTGATCTCAATTTTTTGTTAGGTTCTAGTCAAAAAAAAGGAAAAAAATAATAAACATTACAATAAACTAAACATAAACAAAATAAATTTTAAGTCCTCTCCACCTCCTCTTCTTTAGATCCTACCGGCAATTCCACCTTCTTCACATCCTGTAACACTCTTCCTTTTTTTTTTTAAAACCAGCTTCGTCTTTTTATTTCCTCAACCTTTATTCTGTCTTCCTTCTTCAAAATTCTTCCAACACTACTCCATTTTCAATCATCTCCAATATACTAATTAGCTTTGTCTTCCTTTTCAAAACAAAATGTCCCTTAAAACTTTTGAATTTTTTTTTTATTTTTAAACTTTTTTACTTATTCCAACTTTAACGTTTTTACATTTTTTTATAAATAACAGTTTTTGATCAATTCCATAAATCTTTGTGACATTAATTCATTTTTTAAACTCTTTCTGACATCTGTTTATTATTTTGTTTCTCCCTTTCAATTTTTTTTTATATCACTATATTTTTTTTATAATATCGCAGTCTTAGTTTTTTTATTAACCCTATATTACTTGTTTACTAACCAACTTAAATTTTATATAAATTTTACCTCCAAAATTTCAATTTTACTATATTTCATTATTTTAATAAAATTTAAGATTCTTTCACTTTTAAATTTATTGCCTTCGTTTCCTTTTCTTTACTTACGTATCAACTATTCTATCCCATTTAATAAACATAACATTTAACTATTACTAATCTTTAAATAAATTAAATATCAGCTCAAACAAAAAAAATTTAATTTCTAAAATTCCCTATACAGGGTGAACATTTTCATAACAATATATTGATATGAAAAATAGACAAATCGTTTCAGAATTTTAGAGTATTATTTCTTGGTGAATTTATAACTATTTACAATGTTTCTAAAAAATACTATTTTATACTGTAAGTTAATCGCTTTTTAATGATCTTTTTAGTTACTCAAAAATGGTGAAGCTATATAATTTTAATAAATAATAAGGGCAAATATATTTTGGTAGTTCAATAACTCTTTCTCCGTGTATGAATTTGGCGAGGCGTGGAAAGACGACAGCAAGTAAGAATAATTCCCGTTGTCCAAAGTAATGAAGCCGTACGACATTAAGAGTGAATTACAAGGCCATAAGGTCTTCTCAACATTGCTCTCGGACAGTTAGTTATCTCGGTTTGCGAGGGAAGACCGAACCCAGCCCTGAAATTTAAACATTTTCTTTATATTATATCTTCTGTTCTCTGTACTTTCTTGCTTTGGCTTTTATGCGCTATCGAAATAGATACGTATTGTTCTTAGCTGAAATATTGCTCGCTGATATTGAGAGCTATTTGCGTGCCTACTTATTTATAAAACCAACACCAACGAATTTTTACGACACTATTGCATGCTACTTATAACATATTAAAGCGGTTGATTGAGAACGATCATTAAATTTGCTATGTATAAAAAATGAGTACTTAGTACAAATTAAGTAAATTTTCAATTAACTAGCTTATAGTTAATAAAAAAATATTTTTGCCAAACACAAAGTATCGCGTTATTTATTCTTTAATAGTTTTAGAAGTTTTGGCGCCAGCGTATTCTAGCATTATTTTTAGTTCCAAAAAAAATTACTTACAAAAAAAAAAGAAATTTGACATTGTAATTTTTAAACTTTTAGGTTTTAATTTCAAAAATATATTTAATTTAAAAAAAGTGATAAATATATTAATTAAATAGATAATTAATAAATATAAAAGTTACAGCTAGTCTACCCTGTAGATAAATATAAAAATAATCAACAATTTTTTATTTATTCTTTTTACTCATAAAAAAAATTATGCTTAAAATTATAATTTAAACACTCACAAGAGTTTCTGATTATATATCAAAGAAGTGTAGGCACTAACTGGCATAAACCTTCTAATAATTTCGTCTTGTTCTTCCGGAAATTTTCTATAAGAGGGAAGATTAAATAATTTATTCTGGCGGTATAGACTTATTTAAAGTCAATTTTATGAAAACGAAATATGCAATAAAAAAAATCTTCACCTATCCGTCACTGTGAGGATAAAATTCAACTACCAGAATACCGAAATCTAATTAAAGGAACCCGATATGCTCTAACTGAAATCCGAAGTGCGCCATAAGTGTGAAATAGAAAAAGAAGAAAAGAATGTGTATATATTTCTGTATGATCAGTGGTCGTACCAGTTCTTCATAGTGATTTACTTTTATAATTTCGACAATATCAGTATGTCACAACTGCTGATATTGTTAAAATGTAGAGACAAATAAATATTAGGCCAGAAGATCGTGACATGCTAAGAATATTATGGGTTTTCATTAAACTGAAGAAGAAACTCAAGAATACAGAGTAAAAACTGTCACATACGGGTTGGATCATTCTTCTTTCTTAGCCATAAGTTACCTAAAACAACTTTCTTTAGAAAATAATATTTGTAAACCTAAAACTTCAAGAATGATTATGGATTGATAAACGAATTATGAATATTAGTATTCATAACTGTATAGAATACTATTAAGCGGCGAACGTGTTAACATAAATCCAGAATTTCGAAGGACCAAACTTCTTGTGTAGAAGTTAAACTAATATGAATGCAAAAATGGAAAATAATAAAGCGGAACATTATGTTAAATTATGAAACTAAAACATGACTATTTAAATTGTGCTCAATCACTTGACTCACTGTAAAAAACTATTTACAGTTTTTCCGCCATTTTCTTTATATGAAGAAACTTTTTTGCTCTAGTAAAGGCATGACTGACTTCATTCTCTGTCTAGATGTGAGAGAACGTGTGTGCTCTGATTTTTAACGAAGAGAAGGGTTGGTAGTTTTTTATTTGTAGGAGATATGTGACGTGGTACGTAAATCGCCTTGAATTAAGCATCATAGCGGGAAGAAACATATCTATATTTTTTTCGCCTACCTTATATGAAAATGAGTCATATCAACCCTAGAAATACGGATGAAAATAATGTTTATCTTCCCTAGGGACCCTACACTTAATCATCACGATTTTTTAATTTTTCACTACATCTAGACACCTTTAACTGTCACTCACGTACTTTGACATTTCACATAAATTTTCATTAAACGTCAGTATAAAATGAAATGTTTAACAACTGGAAAAAGAGTGAAAAAGCAAAAAATGTACTAGAAAATGTTTTACTTGCTTATCTATCGGAAAAATCAAAAACTGTAAATGCAAGTACACTATGGTCTGAATTGTTATTATTTTTCCCTGTTTTTTGTTTTCTTTTTTTGGTAGACGAAAAACAGTTGTGTGTCACACAAGCAGAAAAGGCTTTAGCAGCCCTTAGCTATTAGCTGCCCTCGCTTCGCTTCGCTCGCTCATGCATCTAATAGCCGCGGGCTGTTAAAGCCCATTTTCTGCCCTTGTGACACAATATACTATTGCCTCTTATAATGATGGGATAATATGAAAGAAAGATAAGCTTGCATAGCAACAGTCGTTTGTGTATTTTATTTTAGTTGACTGTACTTTGAAAGCAGGCAGAAAAAAGTCTGAGAGAAAGACGGAATAAAATTATGTTAATTTTAAATCTATTTTTAGATTATAAAATATTAAAATGTACAATAATGGACATTAATATGAAGAGAAAGATTAATATTTTTAATTTTAAAAGAAATATGAATTAGTTTGTATTTTCTGGATAATATTTCAGTGAAATTTATCTAATTGCTTCTATATTGACGATTTGTTATGTGGAGCAACCACCGTTAAAGATGCCATTCAGTTAAAAGACAATATAATTACCATATGCGAACAAAGAAGACTCTCTTTCGGAAAATGGAGATCAAATCAGAAATCAATAACAGATAATAATGAAAATAATCCTTCGTTGAAAGTTTTTGACATCAAGGTCGATTAAATCCCTAATTATTTCTTGGTATTCCGAAGAGGATATATTTTTTTTATACTTGGTGCCCAACGTTCCTGTTCAGCTACATATACAAAACAAATTATTCTGCCAAAAAGTTCCCAAATATCTGATTCCTTAGGTCTTTTGGCTCCTATAACTATCAAGGTTAAAATATTTATGCAAGAGTTATGTAAGATAGGACTAGATTGGGAAAATACATTATCTGAAATTTCCAAGATTTATTGGATGTCATAATTTGGTTAGCACTCAGCTCCAATAATTTGCTAATGATAGTGAAAAGGCTTATAGAGTTGTTATATATCTAAGGACAACTAACAAAGAAAATAAACAGCACGTTAATTTAATTTGCTCTAAAACAAAACAATCTCCACTAAAGTCTAACACCATTCCAAAGTTATAACATTGTGCAGCTTCACATTTAGCTAAACTATACCAATTCACAATTAATGCACTCAAATTAACTATTAATGACACATATCTTTATTCATATTCCACCAAAATATTTGGAATCATATAAGCACCAATGACAACCCAGCAGATATGGTATCCAGAGATGTAACACCAGATCAATTAATTTACTGACCTAAATAGTTTGCACTAGATGGTGTTATGGTGTAATATTTGAAGTAATTGTCTCTTTTCAAAAAGGTAGAGCAAACAGTATTAATTTTAATTACTTCAAATTTAATTTTGTATAAGTTCGATTTTGTAATGTTTAAATTTTATTTTGAAATTTGTTTTATATGTTATAAGTTTAGCTTATGCATTATCAATTTCCTGGTAATTTTGCAGTGGGGAATAAGATGATTACGTCTTTGGAAAATGGCACTTCGTATTGTATTGATCATATCCCGTATAGCTCTTGCACTGACAAACTTGTTTGTTTTGCTTTTGTCAAAACCCCAATAAAATTTTAAAATCATCAAAAAACCTTTCGCACTTCAATTGTCTGATTTACTTTGATCCAGAAATACAGATCTTTTTTTGTCTTCAATTGTCCGAAATTTTTTCACTAAAAGATTAAAAAAAAAAGATATATTTCCCAAATTTTTTTTCTTTAAAACGTCCCGGGACATTATTTTTCGACAAAATTACAAGGATTTGGCAACATGGCGGCCGGCTGTCATTTGGCATTACTTTTAAATTGGGAGAGCGCTTGTCTGCAGGTTCCCACTCCGCTGTTGAAATATTGTTCACTTGACTAATTTATTCATTTTATTAAAAGAAGTCTTTACTTTCTAAATCCAACCTGTGTATTTAAAAAAATAAATTTATTTTATTAAAATAAGTCTTGACTATCTAAATCTAGCCTGTGTTTAAAAAAAATTAAAAGGCTATGTGGGATTCGATCCCCAGGACCACTGCACCATTAGCGGGAACTATGTCACGCTTCTACTAGAGCTCATGCTTAAACTTATTATTTAAGCGAATCACGTTTCACTCAAGTGAACGATATGGCAACAGCGGAGTGCGAACCTGCAGACAGGCGCCTCAGAATTAAGGGCGAGCCAGAAAACATCTTTAAACATAAAAGTCCTAGTTCTGTACCAGTATAAGGCTTATACTAACTATATACAGTATGTCCCCCTAAGTTGGAATCATATGGAAAACTTTTCTATTATTAGTTTTAGAAAAAAAGTTATTTTTCATAAAAAGTTCTGCATTATCTAAAACCTAGAATACAGAAATCAAATATCAAATTTTTCAGTGGAGTTTTACTCAAGAGTAAAGTACATTTAAATTTGACATTATCGAAAAATGTTAATAAAAAAACTTGATCAGAATTAAAAATTACGTTTAAATATGCAATTACATCCATTTAAATTTATAAAATTATTTTTAAAACGAATGTCTACAATATTGCAAATTTAACTGTAGTTACATGTAATCTAGGATGCACTGACAAACAAATAATTTGTTGATAGAAGGAAACGTTAACTGTAAATGCCAAACCGCGTAATTCAAAATAGAAATAATAGTAAAAAATAAAATAATCTGAAGTTTTAATTTAAATGGATGTACATGCATATTTAAACGTAATTTTTAATTTTGATCAACTTTTTTTAATAACATTTTTCGATCACATTTAAAGGTACTTTACTCTTGAGTAAAACTCATATTTTTTGACAAACCTCGTATACCACTGAAAAAATTTGATATTTGATGACTGCATTCTAGGTTTTAGATAATGCAGAACTTTTTATGAAGAATAACTTTTTTTCCTAAAATTAACAATAAAAAAGTTTTCCATATGAATATAACTTAGGGGGACATACTGTATATATATTGTGGCTCTGTGTTAAAAATGCGTTGTTGTCATAACTAAAACTTGTTTAAACAACTTAGATTTCAATAATTAATGTCAAACTTTTCCAGTTCTTTGATTTTTCAGTTAAAAATTGTTAAATTTTCGGGCCTTTTTAAACGGATGTAATAGTTTTAAAAATATTAGTTATTATTTAAAAAAAAAATTCAAAGAGATTTGTTGCATTAAACATGATTTAAGCTTACAGTTTTAAAATAAAAACAATTTTTCATTTTTCTCTCTTAGATTTTGAAATTTTTTTCAAGAGAAACCCAAAACACCATCCTTTATCAATTTTCGAACAACCAAACATGTGTATGGAAATTTAAAAGTTTATCCCATAAATAATAACATACCCAACTAGTTACGGTTATACAGCCATCTCCATTAATATTATGAATAATATTAAACTAAGTATAACAAAATCAGTGTTGCCTGAAGCTGGGCGTACAATCGAAACTAATTGCCCTTCTGTTAAAATTTCACATGGCTTAAAGAAAAGTTCGAGACGCTACTGCGACCGTCAGATCTAACACCAATAGCGTCACACTAAATTAGCATATCTTATCGAAATTAAGCGCTGCTTCTCCATTAACGTCCTCGGTAATGAGTTTGGCCATTTTGAGATTCATCAAAAAGATAAAAGATAAAAGTTTTGCTTAAGCTTATTAAAAGCGACAGCCGTCACGTCCTTATTTTATTATTTCGATTCTTAAATTTACACTTCGCTTCATTTTCAACGGATATTCCGCGACGACGCCACAGATCACTGAGCGATTTGTGATTATACTTGTTTTTAGATTTATATGAGAAATACGGATAAATAGCGTTCAGTGGTGGTCCTAAGATAGTTTGTGTTCATCCATACTAATTGACATCTTAATGATGATTTTCTCAAATAAAATATAAATGAGGGCACATTTGATTCCATATGACCTCTAGAAAATTTTCCGAAAAAATTGAGAACGCAACATCTTTAAAAGTTATAATCAAATAAACAGTAAGGTCTAGTTTTTTTGAAAATAAATCAAAAATTAGAAGCATTAGAGTGAATTTGAAAATGATTGTGAAAATCAATTTACAATAAAATAAGTCACGACTCCCAGAACAATATTAATTTTAATTTCACGTTGAGAATAGCACGTAGAGGTAGTTCGCAGCTGTAATTCTGGACGTAAGACATAATTTTTTTTTAAGAATTTGTATATCTTTTTGGATTTCTAAAATAAGTCACGACTCCCGGAACCCTACTAACTTTAATTTCACGTTGAAAATATCACGTAGCAGTAGTTCGCAGCTGTAATTCTGAACGTAAGACGTAATTTTTTTTTAGGTGTTATATATCTTTTTGGAGTTCATAAAATCGATTTTTTATACCATATTCAGAACACTCAAAATTATTTCTCCAACTGTCACCTGTCAAAAATAAAAAAATGTCAAAATTTGAAACTTCAGCATTAAATATCTGAAGAAGTATTAATCCGATTGAGCTGAAATTTGGTATATTTATTTGGGTTATCTGTCGGAATGACCCATTAGTTTTTGTACGAGATCTGCCAAACGGAAGTATCACTATCAAAAAATGACAGGTGCAATATGTCAGGGAATTGGACATGCATATGTCGTTTGAAAGCCATTGAAAAACTCTATTATTTCTCCAAATGTCACCTGTCAAAAATAAAAAATGTTAAAACTTGAAACTTTAACATTAAATATCTGAAAATGTATTCGTGGATACTCGTCGGGAAAGTTTTGGGGCGTCACAACCGATGTTTTTCAATTTTAGTTGAGCAGTTCGTGACGTATTATGTTCATCGCCAGCTTCTGAAAAAAAAACCGTTTGGGAGAATAGCGACAACTTTATTTTTATGTTTTTCCATTGTCAACCTCTACATTTTTACATTAAAATAGGCTCTATCACCTTTCGAAATAAATTCATGATTATATGCCTAAAACAATATGTCTTCTTTTTTGACCAAGAAGTTATATAACCCCTTAATGTTACTTAATACCTAACAAAAAGAGAAGATAGATGGAGGAAAGTCGTATAAAAATTAGATTCAAATTTATTCACTCCTATCTCAATAATCGCTCCATTCATGTTTAAGTTGGAAATTCCAATTCAGACAACTTCACTTCGTAAGCCGGAGTCCCGTAAGCCTTTGTGTTACCTCCGTTGCTGTATCTGATATAAACGCACGACTATTTGCTGACGACACAGCAATCTCCTCTACAGCCAGATCCACAAGAGCTCTGAATATTCAAACCCAACAACTTCCCGATATTTTCTCCCAATGATGTAGTAGCCAGAGAAATACTCTGTGCACTCAAAAAACACTACTTATAATTTTCACCCTATTCTCTTACAAAAACCAGTCAATCTCCCAATGAAATCAACCTTAGACTCTGGGGAGACACGTTCTCTTGGACGAAGTAACTTATTTAGGAATTTACTTGGACAACTGAAGTCTGAAAAACTCTTGACAGCTTTACGAAACGAGCCTCGCTCATCGGAGCTCTGGATGGACGATTTAGGAGATATAATCTGCAAACACTGTAAGACACATACAAAACCTATATTTGCACTATAATCGATTACAGAGCTTTAAACTTCCATGATTCCTCGTCTGTTACACCCCGTTTCGGAAATTGAGAGGATAGTAACGAAATGTCTCTACCTTTCTTCTTTGAAAATATCCATAAATTAACCAATATGTCACAAAATATCTCCAGAATAAAACAGATGCAAAGACGTTACGTCGGGAGAACCAACACTCACTGTCAGGAAACTCTCAGAACCAAATAGACCGAAGACCACTTAGCAGAAAACCAAAGCCTAACATCAGGATTCTACGAGAAGCATAACATCAGGATTCTGCGAGAAACCAAAGATCTTCCAGACTAGCTCCCAGATCTCATAGATCTCTATGCATCAGATAAGCAGCCCCTACCGACACTTTGCATTTCTGAGTCTTCCCTACCGAAATTCTCATAAGCAATAGATCTACAATAAAATATATTAAGCAACAATAAATATTAGTATTTTACTTCTATAGCAAGGTTCGAGGAAAATTAACAATCTCAGGACAATATTGTCGACGACGGTATAGCAAAGTATACCTCTGGGTCTGTTTGCAGAGCGATCAGGGGTGAGTCCTGTACTACCTAGCGTGAGGTATCTGTAAAAGATTCCCACCTGCATAGCTGTAATATTTATAAAAAAATCTGATGTGGCCAGCACATGACCTCTCGCCATTTTTGAATCAAAAATTTACAGTTTGACACAAAAAAGTATGAAAAAAAATTATTTTTTTGTAAATCTGGCAACAATGGCATAAGTTTCGAAAATTTTAATGATACGAAAATAAACTATAGTGTATACAAAATATATGTGTAAAACCTAATTGCCATTTTGTTTAGTAATGGCGTCATCACTCATAGCAACTGTCACTTCCGGTTGTCCGATTGCCACCAAAATCTAATCAGATCTAATCTAGGGTATAAGAATCGTGTATGCAAAATTTCAAGTTTTTTAATTCAGTAGTTTTTGAGTTATCGTTACTACAACATCCATCCAAACACACACACACACACACTAACACACACACAGACATCATCGCGAAAATATCAAAATCGTATTCTAGGGACCCCAAAACGTGTTTATCCATTGAAAACTCAGTACCCAATTTTTAGCATGATTCCTATACCTCTCTTATCTGAAGGGCGAGAGGTAAAAAGTGGTTTGATTGATTTAATTGCTATGTGGATGATGGAAGAAACTTTTTCCCTACTTTTTACTGTTTTTACCTCTCGGCCTTTGAGATAAGAGAGGTATAGGAATCATGCTAAAAATTGGGTAGTGAGTTTTCAATGGATAAACACGTTTTAAGGTCCCTAGAATACGATTTTGATATTTTCGCGATGATGTCTGTGTGTGTGTGTGTGTTAGTGTGTGTGTGTGTGTGTTTGGATGGATGTTGTAGTAACGATAACTCAAAAACTACTCAATAAAAAAATTTGAAATTTTGCATACAGGATTCTGATACCCTAGATTAGATCTGATTAGATTTTGGTGCCAATCGCACAACCGGAAGTGGCAGTTGCCATGGGTGATGACGCTATTATTATACAAAACGGCAATAAAGTTTTACACATATATTTTGTATACCTTATAGTTTATTTTCATCTCAATAAAAGTTTCGAAACTTTTGCCATTGTTGCCAGATTTACAAAAATATAATTTTTTTTCATACTTTTGTGTGTCAACCTGTAAATTTTTTATTCAAAAATGGCGAGAGGTCATGTTCTGGCCACATCAGATTTTTTCATTCTTTTTTCCACTATTTTTATACTAATTTCTTTGTTTCAAAAGATTTTTTCCTCACTGTTTTCTTTTCCCCCATTTTTCGCCCTATTTTTTACTCTTCTTTATCTTTCAAACTTCGGTTTTCCATTTTTCTTCCTCTCTTTTTTCTCTAACTACTTTCCCGACCCACCATCCAACGAGAAGGGAAAGTATTATGAACGAGCTAAAATAAAATTAAGACTATATCCAGAGGGAAGTCTGTCTGTCTGTGTATGCCTGTGTGTATTCTTCCGTGATAGAAGCCACTGGCTTAATCCGATTAAGCTGAAATTTTTCACGGAATTTAACATGCAATATGTCATTGGAAATCCTTTGAAAAAATCTATTCAGAACAGTAAACATTATTTTTTCAACTGACACCTGTCAAAAATAAAAAAATGTCAAAGTTGAAATTTTAACATTAAATATCTGAAAAGTTCTCCATGGATTTTTACCAATTTTGGTTAATTGTCGGAAGAATCAGTTAGTTTTTGTCCGACATCTGTCAAACAGAAGTGTCACTGTCAAAAAATGGCAGAAGCAATATGTAACGGAATTTAACTTGCAATATATCATTTTTGAAAGCCCTTGAAAATCTCTATTTAAAACAGTCAAGATTATTTCTTCAACTGTGATCTGCCAAAGATAAGAAAATGTCAAAGTTTGAAAGTTTGAAACTTTAAGATTAAATATCAGAAAAAGTCTCTGGTTACTCATCGGGAAAGTTTTGGGGCGACAAAACCGATTTTTTTACTAATATGTTTTTATGTTTCAACCTGTTTTACCCCCTCTGTTCCCCTTCTAGTACTTTTTGTACTGTTCTCTTTATATTTAAAACTTTTTCTATTTTTTCCCGTAATTTATCCCTCATTTTTTATTCCAATTAATAATTCAAAAATCCTACTAGTAAATAATAATTTATTATTTATTGTTTTATATATGTTATTTCATTTTTACCTGTACCCAATGAAAAAATAATGTGATATACGATATGCATGTAAATTCAAATTGGCAAGCCTAAATTTATGATTAATCACGACAACTCCTTATCTATGTATTCCTATCAATAAACACAGTAAACTCTTCTAAAAACAAAAATATATTTTGATTTACCATCCCAACCACATTTCCATATAAACTACCATCAGATACTAAGCCAGACCAGAACTGTTTTTCATCAGATTTTTTTAACTCGAAATGATATATCTGCAGTCACCCAGCAGGTAAATGGTTCGAGTGTGGAGTACCTCAGGGCACGATATATGGAACTAATTATGGGTGTTATCTGTGAGATATCTTAGCCTGATAGCGCCACCAACATGTGTAGGTAGGTACGCACAATTTGTGCATGATCTTTCAGAAATATCGCGAATTATATAACATTTTTTTAGATTAGATTATAGAGACTATGTTGATGAAATTGTCCTTTCATTTTGAATAATATGTATATTATTTACTGGTCTTAAAATTATTTTGATTTAATTTAAGTAAAATATGATTTGAATAGAACATTGTTGCAGCAGTTCTCAAACTGTAAATAAAAAGTTGATCCGAAATACAACTGTTTAAGAACCGCTGCTATGTTGTTTATAAAATAAGATTTTCAAACTTTAATTTAGTATCCGGTAATTATACATGCTTTTTAAAAATTTGTATTTATTATTGAATACTACAAATTCTTTCTTCATTACTTAGAATAATTATATAAATATGATTAAATAACGTAATTATTATTATTAATATTTTTCTAATTAGGTGCATTAAAATATCCCAGTTTCTCTATAGCGGCAAATACTTTGCTTGTTTTTTCCGCGCCGCATTTTTCGCAATTCAACTATTTCTAGAATGTGTTTACAACTTATAGCTTGACTTACGTAACACCAAAAAAAAAATCGCAGACTCGCAGAAACATGAAAACCATGAATGAATAAAAGAATATTTTCTATAGCAGCCCATTAATCAACAACTATATTAATTTTATTAAAACAGCTCGTTAATTAAAGCGAATAGGCGGATAAATATATACAGGGTCTTGAAAAACTAGATACGTACATATGTTGTTTAATTTTGTTTTTATATCTAGTTTTCAACGAACTATCGATGGGTACCAAATATTTAGTTTCGTTCACCATTGCAATAAAAGTCAAAAACTTACTAGAAATGTTTGAAATTAAAAAAGCCTTATCCAATTCAAATTTCACTTGTTTAAATGAACAATTACATCCTTCAGGTGGTTACTTATTTTGGAAGTTACAATTTTGATTCATTTGATTTCAATTTTGTTTTATTCGTCAATTTTCACTAGACAGATTCTTTTATTCTTCTTTCTTTTACTTAATTCCTTATGGCCTCTTACTTATAAGAATTTATTTTGCCTCTGTCTGATATCTAGTCTTCGTTTTTCTTAGTGTTTCTGTTATGTTATTTCACTTTCAAAATTTAAACTATCATTCTAGGTTTTTTACAGTTAAATCTTAAAATTTTATTTAATTGATTTCTCAATACCGCGTCAGTGATGCATTTAGATTTTACCTAACATTACGTTTTTAAAAACTCCAATGGAGTTATTTAATTAAATTTTAAGTTTTGGTGTTCTATATTAATTTTGTAATGTTACTAGTTAAGTTTAAGTTTCATAGCAATTTTTTTTTAAATTCTACTCTTTGGATCCAATTTGTTAATCAGTAAGTTATTTAAATTCTTTTATTATTATTGATGTCTCTTCACAATGTCCTTTTTCTTATAGTCCTGATGATGGTCTTGTAGACAGAAACATGTCGCCCTTTTGACTTTATGTCTAGCGCGCTTATTTATGATCCTGTATAGAAAAATTCATTTTTTTTCTCGAAGGGTCGCATATACTTATTTAAGGACTTTTTTAAAGATAATTTACGTATGTTTTAACGACTTTTTAATAAGAATTTACATATTTTTTGAATCATACTATATATATTTTTGTCAAGATTCTTAAAATTAATTAGATTTGGAAACTTTTAATCAGAATACAATTTTCTGTGAAATTAATAATGTAAAGAAAAAAGTACTTTTACAATAATTTACATATTTCTTGATTTTCCAAATTTTTGAAACTTATTGAATTTATAAACTTTTACCGAGAATAAAATTTTCTGACATATGAAAAATACAGGGTGAGCATATCAATAAGTATTTGTTTATTGATTTTTCAAGAATAAATTTATGTATTTTTTGAATCACCCTATATATTTTTAATATTTTTTTCAAATTCATAAATGTTATTAAATTTAGAAACTTTTATTATCAAGTAAATTTTTTAAGATATCAAAAGTACAGAGTGTGCAAATCAAAAAATACTTATTTAACGACTTTTTAACAATAATTTACGTATTTTTTGAGTCATACTATATATATTTTAGTCAAAATTCTTAAACTTAATTATATTTGGAAACATTTAATAAGAATACAATTTTCTGAGAAATTAATAATGCAATGAAAAAAATACTTTTACAATAATTTGTATAGTTCCTGAGCCACCCTATATATTTTTAATACAATTTTCCAAAGGAGGGTATCGTTTTAAATGGGTGTTTTGGGTTTCTCATAAAAACAATTTTTATGTTTCAAAAACTTGAAAATCAAAGAGAGGAAAATGAAAATTTGTTTCTATATTAAAACTTAGGGTGTATACGCGACGGCTAAAATTATTAATAAATTAAACATATTTAATGCAAGAAATCTCTTTGTAATGGAAAAAAATAAATCACTAATATTTTTAAAAATATTACATCTGCCTGAAATGGCTCTAATATTTAACAATTGTAAACTGAAAAATCCAAGAACTGGAGAAGTTTGACATTTATTATTAAAATCTCAGTTGTTAAGCCAATTTGTAAATATGGCAACAACGCATGTCTTAACACAGAACCACAGTATATGTAACAAGAAGAATAAGCATTCGTAATAAGAAATAAATATTTCTCCAAATAGATGTAAATATTTTTTTTAGGTTGTACACCTAAACAACGTTTAGATAAGGCAATCCAGAACACGTGACCAAACATCATTTTGTATGTGTTTTATGTTTATTTGATGTATTTTGTGCTTTTAGAAAGTGTTTGAAATAAAAATAATTGCTGTTTCAAATAATAAGCAAATAAGAAAAAAAGATAACAGGTTATAACATACATAATGAGAGTATAAAAAATACATATACAATACTCCTGGAATTGATGTAAAACTCGAGAAGATGACTTTCCATCATCAGTGACTGCTTTACTGCTTTCCACATAATCTAATATTTGGCCCTCACACATAGTTTCTATACACCAAAGAACAAGTCAAGGTCTACAAGAGTTTGTCAGCATATAAATATTTTTCATGGTTTTTGAGTGATCAGTCCGTTCTGGTTTATATGGAAAATGTAGTTCACTAGGTATTCTATATCACGACCTCAGAGTAAATATATATATAGAGAGGGCATTCTATCCTTTTTTATTATGCCAACATCTAGTTAACTTTTGTTGACATCGTCCTCTAGAAATTCCATAAGCGTACTTTCAAGCAGGATAATTTAAAATCATACATTAAATAGTTTACAGTTTGTGAATTGATTTATGTTATTTTTTTAGTGTTATAGGTCATACTAAATATTTTTGTAAACATTTTGAACTATTTTAAGTGATTTTCTTGAGAGGTTGTTAACCATGAGAAAGAAATTTGAAAAATGTGGTGCTTTTAGCCATTAGACTTCACAAGTAAGTTAGGAAAGTAGTTTTTGAATAATTTAAAATATAATATGAGTTGATAAGATTTGATAATTTTTTATTTTGCTTCCTTTCTTTTTTATGTTATTCGCATTTAGGTACTCCTTACTGTAACAATGTTTTAGGAGC
Source organism: Neocrepidodera transversa (assembly GCA_963243735.1). Classification (NCBI taxonomy): domain Eukaryota; kingdom Metazoa; phylum Arthropoda; class Insecta; order Coleoptera; family Chrysomelidae; genus Neocrepidodera; species Neocrepidodera transversa. Next base: position 10,440,086 of record OY725347.1, read on the forward strand.
AATAAAAAATATTATTTATTTGATTACATTATTATATACGAACATTTAATATAAATTTACAAGCATTTGCTATGTTTTAATGTTAATATTTATCAGTATTACAGAAAATACAACTTTATCGAAATTATATAAATTCTCACGACATATTTAATTCAAATGTGATATATTAATAATATGTAAAATACCCAATTTTAATTTTCTATTTTTTTGCTAAAATAAATAAAAAGTTATAATTCTTCGCGTCGCCACTGTCTAATACATCACGTCAATTTTTATTGTTGATTTCGTCCTCTGCACGAGATTTTTCTGCGCGTCTCACGTCCCTCGCCCACAAACTTTGCCGAGAGAGAGGGCTAGATGTTGGCTTAAATTTTGTAAATGGCATTAGATATACAGGGCATATCTAGTAGTTCCTTTATCTGAGATCACGACCTCTTCGACTCCCACAATTGACTACAGAACAAGTAGTGTGCATGTTTAGTTCTTTCTAACAAACAATATTTTTTCTGTACATTTTCACTTCATTAAATATCAATAATGCATCCTGAGTAGTTAGTCACACAACTATTCTAAATTAAAATGTCCGTTTTAAGCTCCAATCGTTTCATATGTTAAAATAAACTGCTCTTTTCATGTTAACTACGTGAAAGACATGGGTTTGTGTGCCTACCAGCGGCCATCTTGAATTTCATCTGACAGCATCTTGGATTGGTATATAGATGATAATATATGTCAATTTAATTACACCTTGTACTTAACGGTTTGTGTGCCTACCAGTGGCCATCTTGAATTTCATCTGACAGCATCTTGGATTGGTCTATAGATAATAATATATGTCAATTTAATTACCCCTTGTACTTAACATTTCTATAGTCACTTTTGAACAATTTTTGCGGGTGGAGCAGCATCGGTAAATGGGAAGTGATCCAGATCGGATAAATTCCAATTATTTTACAAAGAAAACTGTATCTGAAGTAATCTAGATCAGAAGTGAACTGATCCGACTGCAAATAAAATTCAGCTACTATAGTAGTCTTATACTGTGGCAGAAATAACCTTTTTATTATTGTTCTGACAGGAGTACCTTGTAACGTCAAATAAAATATTACCAACACATTTTTTAAAAGCTTTATTCAAATATTTAACAATCTTAATTTTTAATTTAACGTGAAAAGTATAGTTAGTATTGTTTGAAATATTAAAACTTCGGTATTTTAAATTAGAGGAAATGCTATTCAAATTAATACCTTTTGCTCTTCCATCCATGTGATGAACTTGTCGTATTCGTTTTTATAAGCTTCTTCCGATTTTTGCTGTATTAACCGCGATCCAATGTTAGAACTTATTTTTAAGCAATATACAACCAATAACAACTGTGGTGACAACAATACATCTTATGTGACAGATTGCAAATTAATTTTTGTATTTATCATTCGATGGCAACTGATGACATCACGAATTCAACCATTTTACATTATTAGTTCTTTATTTCCATTTTTTGTAGTAATAATACCAGTATTTATATGATTTTAAAGTGTAACAATTAAAAAATAGTATTCGTGGATAACTGTGGTCTATTTCGAGCACTCCGGTATACTATTATGCTAAATGACAGCCGGTCGCCATGTTGCCAAATCCTCCATGTCAGTCCTTGTGATTTTGTCACAAAATAGATTTCAAAATTAAAAAAAAGTATGTTCCGGGACGTTTTAAGGAAAAAAAATTTGGGAAATTCATTTTTTTTTAAATATCTTTTAGTGAGAAAAATTTCGTACGGGGTCGCAAAAAACCCAAAAAACGATACCCTCCTTTATGAAGCTTATTAAATTTAGAAACTTTTACCAAGAATAAGATTTTCTAACATATCAAAAATACAGGGTGAGCATATCAAAAAGTATTTGTTTAATGATTTTTCAATAATAAATTTATGTATTTTTCGAATCACCCTATATATTTTTGATATTTTTTTCCAAATTCATAAATGTTATTAAATTTAGAAACTTTTATTATCAAGTAAATTTTTTTAACATATTAAAAATACAGACTGTGCAAATTAAAAAATTCTTATTTAAAGACTTTTTTTAGTGATAATTTACGTATTTTTTTAATCACCCTATATATATTTTTTTTGTCGAAATTATTAATAATTATATGGTTTGGAAATTTTTAATAAGAATACAATTTTCTGAGAAATTAATATTGCAATGAAAAAAATACTTTTACAAAAATTTATATAGTTCCTGAGCCACCCTATATATTTTTAATATAATTTTCCAAATTTATGGAGCTTATTGAATTTAGAAACTTTTACGAATTATAGAATTTTCTGACATATTAAAAACACAGGGTGAGCATAGCAAAAAGTACTTGTTTATTGATTTTTTTAATAATAAATTTATATATTTTTTGAATCACCTTATACATTTTTACTATTTTTTCAAATTTATATATATTTTTTTAGAAAGTTTTATTATTACCAAAAAACGTTTTTAATATATGCAAAATACAAAGTGTGCAAAACAACAATTACTTAGACGACTTGTTTTAATGATAATTTACGTATTTTTTTTAATCACCCTGTATTATTTTAATATTATTTTTCAACTTTATTGAATTTAGAAACTGTCACAAATAACATTTTCTAACATATCAAAACTACAGGATGTGACATGTCAAAAGTACAGGGTGAGCATAGCAAAAAGTACTTTTTTATTGATTTTTCAATGAGGAAGTTATCTATTTTTAGAATCACCCTATGCATTTATGATTTTTTTTTTAATTAATACTTGTTAGATTTAGAAACTTTTATTATCGAGTAAATTTTGTGACATGTCAAAAGTACAGGGTGAGCATAGAAAAAAGTACTTTTTTATTGATTTTTCAATGAGGAAGTTATCTATTTTTAGAATCACCCTATGCATTTTTGATTTTTTTTTTAATTAATACTTGTTAGATTTAGAAACTTTTATTATCGAGTAAATTTTGTGACATGTCAAACATACAGGGTGAGTATAGCAAAAAGTACTTTTTTATTGATTTTGCAATGAGGAAGTTATCTATTTTTAGAATCACCCTATGCATTTGATTTTTTTTTTAATTAATACTTGTTAGATTTAGAAACTTTTATTATCGAGTAAATTTTGTGACATGTCAAAAATACAGGGTGAGCATAGCAAAAAGTACTTTTTTATTGATTTTGCAATGAGGAAGTTATCTATTTTTAGAATCACCCTATGCATTTTTGATTTTTTTTTAAATTTATACTTGTAAGATTTAGAAACTTTTATTATCGAGTAAATTTTGTGACATGTCAAAAATACAGGGTGAGCATGGCAAAAAGTACTTTTTTATTGATTTTGCAATGAGGAAGTTATCTATTTTTAGAATCACCCTATGCATTTGATTTTTTTTTTAATTAATACTTGTTAGATTTAGAAACTTTTATTATCGAGTAAATTTTGTGACATGTCAAAAATACAGGGTGAGCATAGCAAAAAGTACTTTTTTATTGATTTTGCAATGAGGAAGTTATCTATTTTTAGAATCACCCTATGCATTTTTGATTTTTTTTTAAATTTATACTTGTAAGATTTAGAAACTTTTATTATCGAGTAAATTTTGTGACATGTCAAAAATACAGGGTGAGCATGGCAAAAAGTACTTTTTTATTGATTTTGCAATGAGGAAGTTATCTATTTTTAGAATCACCCTATGCATTTTTGATTTTTTTTTAATTCATACTTGTAAGATTTAGAAACTTTTATTATCGAGTAAATTTTGTGACATGTCAAAAATACAGGGTGATCATAGCAAAAAGCACTTTTTTATTAATTTTGCAATGAGGAAGTTATCTATTTTTAGAATCACCATATGCATTTTTGATTTTTTTTTATTTCATACATGTTAGATTTAGAAACTTTTATTATCGAGTAATAGAATTGGAAAATTGTACGTATAGGACAAACAAAGAGACGCATTAGCACACGAATTACAGAACACAAACAAAACTTGAATAGAAAGGAAGAAATAACAACATTACCTAGGATCTGGCACACAGCACTAACGAACGCGAAAAAAAAACACCAAATACCAGTCGAACCAAAAAAGCGCGAGCAGACACTCATAAAAATGACTAACTCGAAGCGAAGGAGGTTTCAGTTTCAGTTGAAAATGTTTGGAAGTAATAACCAAAGAAGACCACGGCATAATAAATATTAGAAGAGAAAAACTAACCCGATACAAGATAATTCAAAAAATCGTTTTTTTCACAAAAAATTAAACAAAAATTCATCCTAATAAATTTATTTCAATTACTACAAATAATAAAACTTTTACTATACTTTTTTCTGATTTTCCATTTACAAAACAACTCTGCATTTTCCACGACTATCTTTTCTTTGACCACTAGGACATCCACCATTTCTTTCAGGAACAGTTATTATGTTTCTATCTTCTGCTGGTGCTCCAAATATTCCGTATTCGTTTATTGGTTGCATATTTATTGTGGCCACGTTAACCAATACGAACAATACAACAAGGCACAAAGTTACGTTTAGTTTCATTATTAATGATTGAGAATTGACACATTTTCATAATTTGACTTGGGTATTTATAGAAAAATATATAATTATTTCTACTAATTAAAATTTCTGTTTTGTTCCAATTTTAAGAGGATTTTTTATATTCTTATCATCAAGGATATTGTATGACAATTATTTGTTAATAATTGTTTATTCATTTAGTTATCACTTAACTACGAAAAAACATGAAACTTATTATTTTTTAAATTTCAGTATAGTTATAGTAATTATTTTGATAAAAATTAGGCCATGAAATACTTTTTTCCGTTTTAAGGTCCTTAGAATACGATTTTTTTACTTTCCGAACCCAACAAAGTGTAATACGATAGTGTCTAAAGGAATGAACCGATTTAGATAAAATTTTATGTACCAAGGAGACGACACTTGTAGATCGGTTAAATTGCCAACATTATGCATTTTACTTTGGGTCGACCTCTGAGAAGGGAAAGCTGTAAACGAGCAAAAAAAAAATTTCGAGTCAAAAATGGAAATATCCATTTTGAGGTCACCTGAGATGATTAAGACCATTTTCAAATGGAAGTCTGTCTGTCTGTGTGTATTCTTCCACGATAGAGGCCACACGTTTAATCCAATTGAGCTGAAATTTGGTATATCGGTTTGGGTTACGATCTCATTAGTTTTGTAGGACATCTGTCAAACGGAAGTATCACTATCAAAAAATGACAGAAGCAATATGTCATGGAATTTGACATGCAATATTTCATTTGAATGCCATTGAAAAACTCTATTCAGAACAGTCAAAATTATTTCTCCACCTGTTACCTGTCAAAAAAAAGGCAAATTTTGAAACTTTAACATTAAATATCTGAAAAAGTATACATGGATACTCGTCGTGAAAGTTTTGGGGCGACACAACCGGTTTTTTTAAATTTTTATAGATTTTTTATTGAAACTTTTGAAATTTTTACAATACCTTGAAATTTTTACATTTTTAAAATTTTTAAAATATTTACACATTTTTCATTGAAATTTTTAAATTTATCAGAATTCATGAAATTTTTGATCAAAGTTCTTGAAATTTTTGAAATATTTAGAGATTTTTGATTAAAACTTCAAATTTTTATCAAATTTCCTGAAATTTTTGATCACAGTTCTTGAAATTTTTGAAATATTTACAAAATCTGGAAATTTTCACACGTTTTTAAAATATGTTCTTGAAAATTTTTCAAATCTTTACAAAATCTGTAAATTTTTACACGTTTTTAAAATTTTTATAGTTTTTTTATTGAAACTTTTGAAATTATTACAAAATCTTGAAATTTTACACGTTTTTAAAATTTTTAAAATATTTAGATTTTTGATTGAATTTTTTTAAATTTTTATCATAATTCCTGAAATTTTTTATCAATGTTCTTGAAATTTTTGAAATCTAGATTTTTTATTGAATTTTTTGAAACATTTAGAGATTTTTTGGAAATTATTTGAAAATCTTAAAATTTTACACATTTTTAAAATTTTTAAATAATTTAGATTTTTGATTTAAATTTTTTAAATTTTTATCTTAATTCCTGAAATTTTTTATTTAAGTTCTTGAAATTTTAGAAATCTAAATTTTTTTATTGAAATTTTTGAAACATTTATAGATTTTTATTGAAATTTTTATCAAATTTCCTGAAATTTTTGATCTCAATTGTTAAAATTTTTGAAATCTTTACAAAATTTTTAACTTTTTACACGTTTTTAAGATCTTTATAGATTTTTTATTGAAATTTTTTTAATTATTTCAAAATCTTGTAATTTTACACATTTTTAAATTTTTTAAAATATTTAGAATTTTGATTTAAATTTTTATCAAAATTCTTGAAATTTTTGATCACAGTTCTTGAAATTTTTGAAATCTTTACAAAATCTGGAAATTTTTACACGTTTTTAAAATTTTTGATCACAGTTCTTGAATTTTTGAAATTTTTGAAATCTTTACAAAATCTGGAAATTTTTACACGTTTTTAAAATTTTTATAGTTTTTTTATTGAAACTTTTGAAATTATTACAAAATCTTGAAATTTTATACCTACGTTTTTAAAATTTTTGAAATATTTAGATTTTTGATTGAAATTTTTTAAATTTTTATCATAATTACTGAAATTTTTTATCAAAGTTCTTGAAATTTTTGAAATCTAGATTTTTTTATTGAAATTTTTAAAACATTCCGACATTTTTTATTGAAATTTTTATCAAATTTCCTGAAATTTTTGATCTCAGTTCTTGAAGTTTTTGAAATCTTTACAAAATCTGGAACTTTTTACACGTTTTTAAAATCTTTATAGATTTTTATTGAAATTTTTGAAATTATTTCAAAATCTTTAAATTTTACACATTTTTAAAATTTTTAAAATTTTTAAAATATTTAGATTTTTGATTTAAATTTTTTAAATTTTTATCATAATTCCTGAAATTTTGTATCAAAGTAATCTTGATTTTTTTTATTGAAATTTGATTTTTTTTATTGAAATTTTTAAAACATTTAGAGGTTTTTGATTGAAATTTTTAAAATTTTTATCAAATTTCCCGAGATTTTTGATCACAGTTCTTGAAAGTTTTGAAATTTTTATAAAATCTGGTACTTTTTGGAAAGTATTGTGAACGAGCTAAAAAAATTTTTCGAGATAAAGATGGAAATATCCATTTTGAGGTCACCTGAGATGATTAAAACCATTTCCAGATAGAAGTCTGTCTGTCTGTGTGTATTCTTCCACGATAGAGGTCACACGTTTAATCCTATTGAGCTGAAATTTGGTATATGGGTTTGGGTTACTCGTCGGATGAACCCATTAGTTTTTGTACGACATCTGTCGATCAAATGTGGTCAAGTAATGAGGTGGTGAAACTCTAAATCTAGTGAGGTGCGAAAATTTTGTCGATCCCGTGAAACCCCAAAATTTTGAGGGGAAAATTAACATTATAAGGACGAAATGGAGTCGGACAGGCATTTTATAAGCCTTATTTTCGAAAGAGGTGGAATATATTAAGTAGAAATGGTAATCGCTGATAACAGACCAGAAATAAAAGTAAATTTGAATTCTAAAATATACAAGGCGAAAAGAAAAATTAATTACAGTGTGGCCCAAGCAAAAAGAATAATATTTTGTGAATATTTAGTTATAATCAAATGATGTATAGTTTTTGAATTAATTAAAAACTTTTTTCCCTTTGGTTCATTTATAGTTCAATTATATAATTGTCTCTCATACATTTTCGTGTACGTATCTAATTAATACCGAAAACTAATTGCCAATTAATATAATTGAATTAATTTGAAACAAGAGCGAAATATTGTGGGAAGAAGACAAAGTTACTAAGTTGAATGTAAACGATGACATTCAATTAAATCTCCATTTTCGATGCGTCTCACCTTAAATCCAAATGAACACCAATTAATTTGAATTCCTAAGCGAATGCATGCATTTTAAAATTTCTTCTGAGCAGTGTTGGACCGACCACATTGAATAAAATTATCTATATTTCTTTCATATTATAATATTTTAATTAATACAAATAAATCATTTTTTTCGGTATATCAATATGTCTTATATAATATTTAATAATTTAAGAAATAAATAATAACTACAAATTCTTTGTATAAATGAATTATTTATTGAATTAATAAATAACGTTAATTAATTATATTAATTTTACATTCCCAACAATTTATTAAAATTCAAAACTAAATAATTTACATTTCTTCCGGGAATTTAAGTAATTTGTAAAAAAGCGTAAGTACGTCCCTGTAAGCGTGTGAATTTAAAATTCTGTGCTCCGCCTATGTGTGCATTCATATATGAACACCTGTAGGCAAAATTTTTACAGTGATCCAATTAGCTCGATCGTTTCTTACGAGCAAATGGAAATTAAGCATTTTTAATTTCATTTTATTAATTAGTAAAGTTCAAAAAAATTCAAAAGATTAGTAATGTATACAGTAAGATTCATAATAACAATTTTATATTGTCAATATATTGCTAAAATTATTACTATTAGAATCATTAGAAAATTCTCGAAAATTTGTCTCACATCGATAAAAAGTATTTGAAAACTGCACTTGTACTTACCAAAGGGCTATGATCCCATTTATTTATCTCAACAAGGCATTTAACTGTGTTGATCGTCTAACTTCGTTATTAATCATCAGATTTCATTGGAATACAAAGGTATTTTATATATGGTAATGAAATACTTTTGTATGAGTTTAAAAAAAAATTGTTACATTAAAGAGTTGATATATTAATCAAGTAAGAGATTGTTAAAAAAAAGATAGACAGTAGAGAAAAGTCTGTTAATATAATTTTTTGCAAGTCGTGTTCTATTGGAAAGTTTATTGACTATAATATAAAGGGAATTTAAGGCAAACTTATATAAAATGACAAAATGTATAATTAATAAAAAGGAATCTTTATAAAACAAACAAAATAGAAGGAACAAAACTGTTCAAATAACTGTGGTGGAAGGAGCAAACTGTGGAAGGAACAAAAGACTCTGGAGAAATTTTTTTTAAATTTATAATTTTTATGTTATCTAAATTGTAATGTTTTTTTTATAGTAGAAACCACCCCTACATTCTGTTGTTTATTATTACAATATATTATGTAATGTATGAATTTTTGAATAAGTTAATTATTATTTAATTGTTAAAAAAGGTTTGATATCATAAATAATTTTTATGAGCTTTTAAAATTTATAAATATAATTCTTATATATCTTAAATTTTTTGAATAAACATACTGATATATAAATTTCTTATTTATTAGTAAATTATAAATTTTTTCAAGTTTGTCAAAAATTGTCTTAAATTTCTTTGAGCAATCCTGATGGAAATTAAAAAGATTATATAAATCGTTTATGAAATACAAATTATGATTATTTTGACAATAGATTATTTACTGTTTAAAAAGATTTTAGAAAAAATAAATTATTAAATGTTATTGATGGAATGTAAAAAGAATTATATTATATGAAAAGTTAAACAAAAATCGTTACCGGGAATAGTGGATAAATTTCATAAGACATAAAAGAACAGCTACATAGCTGAGAAAAATAACGTGGACGATATGAAAAGTTTTATTGTGTAATTTAAAAAAATAATTTGTTTAATATAAATAGTTTGACTCAACTTAGTCTATTTTGAATTGTCTGTTTAAAAAAAAAAATCACTCGACGTATTTTTCTATAACTATATGATAAAATCATTGGTCAAAAAATCAAGAAAATTGTCAAAAAGCAGGAAAATTGTCAAGAATCAAGAACATTGTTATAAAAGGCAAAAAAATTGTTGTGTAGATTTTTTTTTTAGAACAGAGAAAGACATTGTCGATAAAAAAATTGACATATATCGGAATAATTTCTCGATGCGCAAAAAAAATATTAATATTCAGGAACACTTTCAAAAATCAAAAAACAATCAACATTTAGGAAAGAAAATACTCAACGTTGTCAAAAAGTGGTTAAATTACCAAAAATCAAAAAAATCGTCAATAAGCAGGAAAAACGTCAATAAGCAGGAAAGTTTTTGATAAGCTTAAAGATGGTCCAGCAGAGAAATTATCAAAAATCAGGAAAATTGCAGTATATTAAAAGTTTTATTAAAAGTAACAAAAATTGTCAAAAAGCAGAAAAAAATTTATTAAAAATGAGAAAATTTGTTAAGGCTGGTTTTTAAGCTGGAAAGATATTCATCTTATTTCGCACAGGTTAAACAAACAAAACCAAATATATTGAAAGTTAAATTAAAAAATTTAAATTCTGATATATCCAAGACATAGAATATCAGTTTTCCTTTAGTTTGGCTTATCAAATTTGTCGATTAATAAAGTAATGTTATATATTTAGGAAGATTATTTCCCCTGAAAATTAAATAAATGCGGATAAGTAAATTAGAAAAAAACTTTATTACCAGAACACAAACATCAGGAATACAACTAAAATAATAATACGAAATTAAATCGAATACTAATTCAAGTTGAAAACACCAAAAAACTGACAGAAGTATTTGACGTTTTTATGTGACGTATAAATGTGACTATTTCACTAGTGCGATAGTCACTGATATCAGGTCTAGTGCAATAGTCTCTGATATTTGATTCCCATTGGTCAGAATTTAAAAAATTGTGACATTTCATTGATTGATATAAATCAAGGGAAATAATCATGAATATTTACTAAAAATGTCAACGTTGTCGAAAAGTGGTTGAATTGGTAAAAATTAAGAAAATTGTCAAAAAAAAGCTGTCGTTAATCATAAAAATGGTAAAAAGCAAGAAAATTGTCGATAAGCAAAAAAAATGTCATTAATCAGAAAAATTGTCGATAGATAAGAAAATTGTCAACATTATAAAATTGTTCATCCACGAGAAAATCGTCAAAATTGTCGGTAAGCAAAAAATTTATTAATAATCATGAACATTGTCAAAAATAAATCAAATCAACATTTAGGAAAAATGTCAACGTTGTCAAAAAATTGGTTAAATTGCCAGAAATCAGGAAAATTGTCAAAATGGTGGAAAAATGTTAATAAGCACATCACAAAAAGCAGGAAAATTGCCGATAAGCTAAAAAATTGTCAATAAGCAGAAAAAATGTTGATGCCTAAGCAACTCTCGCTAAGTAAAAAAATTATTAATAATTAGGAAAATTGTCAAAAAGCAAAAAAAAATCAACATTTAGAAAAAATATCAACGTTGTCAAAAATTTGCTAAATTGTCAAAAAACAGGAAAAATGTCAATAAGCAGGAAAGTTGTCGATAAACATAAAAATGGTCAAAAAGCATGAAAATTATCGATAAGAAAAAAATTGTCAATAAGCAGAAAAAATGTTGATAACTAAGAAAAAAATCGGCTGTGTCACCCCAGGACTTTCCCGGCTCGACCGTAGAGAATATGTTATTTATTATTATTATTTTAATTACAAAATACTAAGCATTACATTGATTTATGGAACACATTAAAAATAGCGAGCTGATGGTGAATTAATATTTCAATGTTGGTAATGACATAAGCTGCGCATGCGCACGTTATATATTATACTGCTACAATTAGGATTTCCTAAAATCATGTGTGAAAACTATTGGAAATTCGCCAAAAATTTCCATACAATAGTTGTAGGGAATTTTAAATGTGTATTTTTCTAGCCATCTAGCGGCGAAAAATGAGGAATTTGATAAAAGTTAAACATAAAAGTTAAAGAAAATTTGATGCTTTACAACTTTGCACAAGAAAATTTTGCACTAAATACATTGTTTGTCCTCAAAATCAAGAAAAACTAGAGAAAACCTACATGCACATTTTTTACGCGCCCTCTAGTGGCGAAACTATTGGAAATTCTGGAAAAGTTTGAAACAAAAGATATAGAGAATTTTATTCTCTAAAACTTTGTACTACAACATTTTGCACTAAAATGTATTACTTGTCCTCAAAATCCAGAAAAACTATAGAAAACATACATGCACATTTTTTACGCGCCCTCTAGTGGCGCAACTATTGGAAATTTTGGAAAAGGCTTCAGACAAAAACTGTAGATAATTTTATGCTCTAAAACTTTGTACTACAATATTTTGCACTAAAATGTATTGTTTGTCCTTAAAATTTAAATAAAGCAAAAAATTGTTACATGTATATTTAACCAATGTCGGTCTTGAGGACCCTCCACTGAACCAATTTAAACCAAAAACTAATGGTCGCATTCTAGGTACACACCGACACTCCATACCAAATTTCAGCTTGATTGGTCAAACGGTTCGGCAGTTATCGTGGAAGATTACACACAGACACACAGACACACAGACAGACCATACGCTGGAAATGGTCTCAATCTTCTTGGGGGACCTCAAAATGGACATTTCCATCGATATCTCGATTTTTTTTTTTGCTCGTTCACCTTACTTTCCCTTTGGTGGGTCCGGGAAAGTAAAATTGTCGGTAAACAAAAAAAATGTCAATGAGCAGGAAAGTTGGCGATACTCATAAAAATGGCAAAAAAGCAGAAAAAATGTTGATGAAAAAGCAAAAACATTGTCGGTAAGGAAAAATATAATTAATAATCATAAACATTGTCAAAAATAAAAAATAAATCAACATTTAGGAAAAATGTCAACGTTGTCAAAAAGTGGTAAATTGTCAAAAAAAAACAAGTAAATTATCGAAATGGTGTAAAAATGTCAATAAACAGGAAAGTTGTCGATAATCATAAAAAATGTCAATAAATAAGAAAGTTGTCAACATTATTAAATGGTCCACCAACGGAAAAATTGTCGAAAAGCAAAAAAATTATTAATAATCAACATTGTCAGAAATCAAAAAAAAATCAATATTTAGGAAAAATGTCAACGTTGTGAAAAAGTGGTTAAATTACCAAAAATCAAAAAAATTGTCAAAAAGGTGGAAAAATGTCAATAAGCAGGAAAGTTCGCGTTAATCATAAAAATGGTCAAAAAGCAGGAAAATAGTATATAAGCAAAAAAATTGTCAATAAGCGAAAAAATGTTGATACTTAAGCAAAAACATTGTCGGTAACCAAAAAAATTATTAATTGTCAAAAATAACAAAAAAATCAACATTAAGGAAAAATATCAACGTTGTCAAAAACTGATTAAGTTGACAAATATTAATAACATTGTGGAAAAGCAGGAAAAATGTCAATAAGCAGGAAAGTTGTCGATTATCATAAAAATGGACAAAACGCAGGAAAATTATAGATAAGCAAAAAATGGTCAATAAGCAGAAAATTTGACGATAGGTAAAATTGTTAACATTATTAAATGACCAAACATCGAGAAAATTGTCAAAAAGCAGGAAAAATGTTGATATATAAGCAAAAAAACTATCGGTAAGCAAAAAAATTATTAATAAATAGGAACATTGTCAAAAATCAATAAAATTGTCAAAAAGCTGAAAAATGGAAATAATCAGGAAAAATATCAATAAGCAAGAAAGTTGTCGATTGTTGCAAAAAAATTGTCAATAAGCAGAAAAATTGACGATAGATTAGAAAATTGTCAACATTATTAAATGGGCAAAAATCTAGAAAATTGTCAAAAAGCAGAAAAATGTTGATCCATAAGCAATAATCAAGAACATTGTCAAAAATTTAAAAAAAATCAAAATTTAGGAAAATATCAAAGTTGTCAAAAATGGTTAAATGGCCAAAAATCAAAAAAAATGTTGAAAAGCAGGAATTAAATGTCAATAAGCAGGAAAGTTGTCGATTATCATGAAAATGGTAAAAAAGCAGGAAAAATGTCGATACCTTGCAAAAAATTTGTTGATAAGCAAAAAGATAAACAAAAATAAGGAAAATGGTTAAATAACAGTAAAATTATCGATAAGCAACAAAAATATCAATTGATTATCTGCAAATAACAAATTTCTTACTTATCGATAATTTTAATGCTATTTGACCATTTTCCTTATTTTTGCTTATCATCAACAAGCAAAAATATTGTCGATAAACAAGAAATTTATCGACAATCAGAAAAATTGTCAATAATCAAGAAAATAATCAAAAATATATAAAATTGCCATAAAACAAAAGTATTATCAATTAATTCCTGCTGATGCTAACATTGTTAACGAAATGTACGTTGAGTGTTTTTCTTCTTTTTTTTTAGTGTAGTTTTAGCTAGTGGTGACGATATTCTTGAACGTTTAAAATAAAAACATCCAAAATCTCAATTCAAACTAAATAAATGCTAATAATAATAATAATAACCCACAATCACAATTTGACCATAAATAATAATTATAAATATAGAATATTTAATAAATTAAAATTAAGTGTGGGATATTCTTTATCATGTACAACTTGGAAAGAAAAAAAAAATAAAAATTAGAATATCAATTTGCAAATGACATGTGGAACTTTGTAACTTTAATCAAAACTTATATCAGCCGCTCATCTAAATCAAGTTTCTATACAAAATAAATATATTTTCAACCTTTTGAAGAACATATTTTTTAACAAAAAAATTTTAAGAACCTTTTTTAACTATAAATAGGATGAAAAATCATAATTGCGATCTAATTAATAATAAATTATTACGTCATTTTAATTTTAAATAGTTGATTATCAAAAATTGTTCCAGATCTCTAACAATAAATAATAAAAATCTTACGAAAATTAAGTAAATTCTATTTTGCAGGAACTTTAGTTTTCAAACCGCTGGTTCCACACCACTGGATTATTACAAATCTGATAAAATTACAACTAGTAATGTGCCTTAAGGAGACGATACTTAATTTCAAATCTGTTTTCCTATCCTGCAGAAAAATCTTTAATATAAAGTAAATTTTTTATAATCCTTTTAGATAAAGAGAAAAATTATATTTTTGGATTTTTAAACATTTTTTACAACCTTCTAGTTTACGGTAGGTACCTACTTTTTAGGGATATCAAAAATGTACATTAATTGTAAAATTATTGTCTTATGCAAAAATATATTATTAATTTTTATATTTTAAATATCTGAATAGAAATAATTTGTAATTTTGCAAAAGTTAATGGAGTAATTTTTAATTTCAGGTTATACAAAATTTTTATTCTTGTCATCAATACATTAAAATTAATTATAGAAAGAGACATCAATAGGAGATATAACACTAGATATTAATAGAGATACCAATAGTGGATCAGAACAGAAACCCTATTAGATACTATTGGAGATACGTATAGTGGATCAGAACAGAAACCTTATTATATTGGAGATACCAATAGTGGATCTGAACAGAAACCGTATTATATTGAAGATATCAATAGTGGATCAGAACAGAAACCTTATTATATTGGAGATACCAATAGTGGATCAGAACAGAAACCTTAT
Source organism: Neocrepidodera transversa (assembly GCA_963243735.1). Taxonomy (NCBI): domain Eukaryota; kingdom Metazoa; phylum Arthropoda; class Insecta; order Coleoptera; family Chrysomelidae; genus Neocrepidodera; species Neocrepidodera transversa. The sequence goes on from OY725347.1 coordinate 10,455,492, forward strand.
TATATTGGAGATACCAATAGTGGATCAGAACAGAAACCTTATTATATTGGAGATATCAATAGTGGATGATCACACAAACCTTATACTAAGTATACGTATGTTATAAATTTAACAAATATGAATTAATGTGATAAAAATATATTTCATATAATACATTATTTTTATTATTCTATAAACAATAAAATAATTTTTATAAGAGATATCAATATGTGTAAAGAACACAAAACTAAAAAGATACCAATACTAGATCAGACCAAAAACTTAATACTGTACATAATTTTTATAAATATTAATAACTACTCACATTTGTTCTTCTTACAGGATTATAACACATTTAATTATCAATAAATAATAAATAAAAAGCCAATAAATATCACAAACACAAACCACAAAAAAAATTTCATACTCGTCACTCACTGAATTTTTTTTTATATATATACAAAATATCGCGAAGATTCCTGCGAGTATAAAAACCAATTGACGAGTGTAGTTTTAACGGGCGTCGGTCACTTGATCTGAAGTCATCAAGAGCGCGGTTAGTTCGTGAGTGCACGCGAAGAGCAATCTCAGCTGGCCAAGAAACTGGATTATTGGCTCCCGCCATCACATCACCACGCACACTTGCAGCGCCTAGATCAAGAGAGCATTGGTCAAGATTTATTTTGAGGGTGCATATCGCCGGGGACGTAATGATATAGATAACAATAGAAAAGCGGTTAATTATGCTAAAATAGATGTGTGAATAAATTCAATGCAGTCGGGTCATATTATTTATAAATTGAAAATATAGTAAACGTCAAAGCAATAGAAATTAAAATAGATTTACACCCAATACTAAATAACATTAAATAAATAAATTAAAAATTAATTAAAAAAAGCATAGATGTGAAAAACAAATGAATTTAAGGCTTATAGTTTTTATAATAATTGATTTTACATTACCAAAATGTACATCAGATCCTTGGTACTATAAAATAGTTGAGACATATAAGTTGGCGATTTTAAATGAAATTAAATTAATTTTATTTATTCTCGGTAACTGTATTGTTATTTTTCTCCTTAGAAAAAACCAGTACTATTTTTTAAATTTAATTTTAAAATGTAGGTACTGGAGTTGTTGATAATCCCAAGTTCATAGGTATACAAATTATTTCTGGCTGATATAGATCGGTAATTTGTTTATCTCGCTATTGTTATTAGTTTTAATAATTGCCAAATACCGTGAAAGTTAACAAATATTATAAAAAGTTCGACAATATTGTCAAAAAATCACAAAAAAACCAAAAATTGTCAAAACAATGAAAAAATTGTCAAAAAACAAGATAACTATCTATCAACCAATAAAATTTTGAAAAATCAGAAAAACTATTAAGAATTTAAAAAAATTATTAATTATTAATAAAATTGTCAAAAAGTTGTTAAATCGTAAAATGGATCAGGAAAACTTTCAGAAATAAAAAATATCTTTCAAAAAACAGGAAAATTATCAAAATTTGGAAAAATTATCGAAACTTTATCAATAAATTGGAAATAAATTTTAAAAAGTCAGAAAATCGACAGAAATAAAATCGAAAATGTTCCGAAAAATTGTCAGAAATTAAAAATTCTAAAAACGCAGGAAAAATTGACGATGAACATAAAAGTTATGAAAAAGCAGAAAAATTGTCGATAAGCAAATAATTATCAAAAATTACAATAAATTACTTAAAAAAATTAGAAAAATTGTCAAGAAATAGAAAAAATTGTCGATAGGTGAGAAAATTTTCAACACTGTCAAAAACCAATTAATTATAAATATTAGAAAAATTTTAAAACTCAAGGAAAATGTCATGAAGCAGGAAAATTATTGATAAGCAGAAAAATTATCAAAAACTGAAAAATAATGGAAAAGCAGGAAAATTGTCAATAAGTAAAAAGATGGTCAAAAATAACGAAAAAAGCAGAAAAATTTGAAGAGCAAGAAAATTTTCAATTAGCAAAAATATTTTCAATAACCAAGAAAATTTTCAACAAACAAAAAAATTAACATTAATTTGAAAAATAATCAAAATACGGAAAATTGCAATAAATCAAAAGTACTTATTATAAAATATTAGAGAAAATAGTCAAAAACTAGGAAAAATATCGATAAACATGAAAATTTTCGATGAGTAGGAAAATCAAAAAGAGAAAAATTGTAAAAAAAAACAAGAAAACTAATGAAATCAGGAATTGAAAAATAAAATAATAAATTATCAATAAAATTGTTAAAAATTAGTTACTTACATCGTAAGAATAATCAGGAATATTTTTAGACTTAAAAAAATATATCAAAAAACAGGAAAATTCTCAAAATTTGAAAAATGATTAAAGGCCAGAGAAAGTAACGAAAATTATCAAAAAAAAAAACATTTTTGTCAAAAACCTAGAAAATTGACAAAAGAAATAAAATAATGGTAAAAATTGCTAGAAATTAAAATAATAAATTATATCAAAATCTATAAAAAATGTCAAAATTTAGACATATTATTAAATACCAAATAAATTACGAAAAATTATTTAAAATAAAACAGAAAATTTGCCAAGAACCAAAAAAATTATAAAAAATCAAAACAATTATTGTCACAAATCAGAAAACGCAAAAATAAAAAAAAATCTCAATAAGCAGCAAAATTGTCAATTATAAACTATAATGTAAAAAATCCACAACATTGTTAAGTAGTTAAGTTGCAAAAAATGGAGAAAATTTTCAAAAAACAGGAAATTGACAAGAATCAAGAACATTATAAAAAGCAAGAACTTTGGTATAAACCTAAAAAATTGGATCCATTTATGTAAGTTTCCATTACTTTTTAATGTTGTTATTTCTATCCTTATTGTAATCTTGTTTTTAGGCCTGATGATGGCCTAATGAGACCGAAACATGTTGCTTAGCCTATTTTGGTTTTAACATCTTATTTTGTGTCTTATTCTAATCTAAATATCTATTACCACATTTGAGTATGGATAATTTGGTTTACATAATATTTTTTTCAATAATCAGTAAAAATAGTCAATAACCGTCAGGGAAATAGTCGATAAACAAATTGACATAAATTAAACAAATGTCTATAAGTAGAAAAATTGTTAATAAACAGGAATATCGGTAAAAATCTTGAAAACAAATTGACAAAAATCAGAAAAATTGTCGATAAGCAGAAAAATTGTTAGTAAATAATAATATTGTCAAAAATACGGAAAAATTTGTCAAAAAAAAAGGAAATCTGTCAATAATCAGGACCAGCAATAAACAGCAAGAACATTGTTATTAATGGTAAAAATATGGAAAACGAATTGACAATAATCAGAAAAATTTTCGATAAGCAGAAAAAATTTTAATAATCAGGAATATCGTCAAAAATGAAAAAAAAATAACATTTAGGAAAAATATCAACATTGTTAAAAAGTAGTTAAATATATTTCCAAAAATCAAAAAAACTCTCAAAAAGCAGGAATAATCTCAAAATGCAGGAACATTTCCGTAGAGCAAAAAATTATCAAAAATCGAGAAATTGCAATAAATTAACAACAAAAATTGCCAAGAAACAGAAAAATTGTCGATAGGCAAGAATATTTTCAATATTGTCAAAAACCAGTTAATTGGAAATATTAAGAAAATTGTCAAAAAGCCGGAAAATTACCGATAAGCAGAAAAATCACTAAAAACAGGAAAATAATCGAAAAGCAGGAAAATAATCGATAACCAGGACAATTGCAATAAATTAACAATCAAAATTGTCAAACCCAGAAAAATTGTCGATATAGGTAAGCACATTTTCAACATTGTCAAAAACCAGATAATTTACCAAATATTAATAAAATTTTTAAACAGCAGGAAAATTATCGATGAACAGAAAAATCACCAAAAACAGGAAAATAATTAAAAAGCAGGAAAATTTCAATAAAATAACAAAAAAATTGTCAAGAAACAGAAAAATTGTGGATAGGTAAAAACAATTTCAACATTGTCAAAAATCAGTAAAGCCAAATATTAAGAAAATTTTAAAAAGCAGGAAAATTATCAATATGCAGAAAAACCATCAAAAACGGGAAAATAAACAAAAAGCAGGAAAATTGCTATAAATTAACAAAAAAATTGTCAAGAAACAGAAAAATTGTCGATAGGTAAGAACATTTTCAACATTGTCAAAAAACAGTAAATTTGCCAAATATTAAGAAAATTGTAAAAAGCAGGAGCATTATCAATAAGCAGCAAAAATCATCAAACATAGAAAAACAATCTAAAAGAAGGAAAATTACAATAAATTAACCAAAAAAATTGTCAATAAAATAGTTAATTACAGCCGAGTCGAGAAAGTTCACACAGCCGATTATTCCTTTGATTTTTTGAGATTTCATTGGGATTTTTTTGCAAATTTTTTTGATTTTTCAAATTTTTGAATTTTTTAATTTTTTTTTTGGTTACAGTTCTTTCCTGTTCTTTGGTTGTTCTTTGGTTTTTTCGACTTTTTGAAATGTTTTCGATCTCGCTCGCTTTTTCTCATTTTTCTGTTTTGTTGCTTTTCTTTTGTTTTTTTTTATTTTCTCAATTTTTCCTAATTTTTATCTCTTTGATCTGTTTTTTTTTCTATTTCTTTCGTTTTCTATTTTTGGCTATTTTTCGCGGTTTTTTGCGATTTTTGTGATTTTTTACGATTTCTTGTGATATTTTTTGATTTCTTGCATGTTTTATCGATTTTTTTCCGTTTCTTTTGCGGTTTTTAGCATTTATTTGCGTTTTTTTTGCTTTTTTTACAATTTTTTGGATATTCTCGTATTTTATAATTTAATTTTTCATTTTTTCCCAATATTTTCTGATTTTTCTCTCAATTTTTTCTAAAGTTTTTTCCAAAGTTTTTTATTTTTCTTTTCTTGTATTTCTGATTTTTTCAATTCTTTCAATTTTTCTCGTTTCTTTTTCTCATTTTTATGATGTTGGTTTTTTTTTCCTATTTGTTAATATTTTTCTAATTTTTCCACATTATTTTCTCGTTGTTCTGTTTTTTCTAATTCTTTTGTTTTCTAATTTTTTTCATGTTTTCTTATTCCTCTCATTTTTTCGATTTTTCGTTTTTCTTTTCGCATTTTTCTGATTTTTTTTTATATTTTTTCTGTTGTTTTTTGATTTTTTGAAATTTTTTCAGGTTTTTTCTGATTTTTCACACTGAATTTTACAATTTTTCTCTCAAGGTTTTCCAAAGTTTTTTGATTTTCTATTCTTGTTTTTTCCGATTTTTCTGATTTTTCAATTCTTCCACTTTTTCCTTATTTTTTTTATCATTGTTCTGTTTTTTTCTAATTCTTTTGTGTTCTTATTTTTTTTCGTTTTTTCTTATTCGTCTGATTTTTTCAGTTATTTTTGATTTTTCATTGTTTTTTTGCTCATTTTTGTGATTTTTTCTTTTTTTTTGATTTTTTTTCCGTTGGTTTTTGATTTTTTGAAATGCTCTCAGGTTTTTTCTCATTTTTTCTTATTCTTCTTATTATTCTGGTTTGTTCGACTTTTGTGGATTTCTTTCGATTTCTCCCGATTTTTTGATGTTTGGCCAGTCATTTAAAGTTAAAATGTTAGAAGCCTTTGAAATCAGCTTCTTAGAATGTAAAAAAATACAGAGTGGTCCATTTAAAATAATATAACTATGGTGCAACATATTTTTAACCGTACGGATTGGTTTTGAGTCTCAAAAGTAATCTGTTCTTTCCACATAAATGAGACGTCCTGTATAATTATACTTTTCATCAGTGACTCTTATTTTCTAGATAGGGTTTATCTATTTCTTTTTAGTTTTTTTTTGTTGTTTTAGCTCAGAAATACAAATAAATTATATATTCGAGTTATCCAAATATAAAATTTTCATTAACTTCTACTTCCACCATTTCTTAACATTCTGTGTGGGATTTTTTGTATTTTACTATGATGAATTGATGTTTTTTATTTCATTTTTTATTTTAAACTCCTATAATAGGGACAAAAAAAATTCCACATTGCAACATCCACGATATCATTCTTGAAGTCTTTTTAAACATTAATCCTCAATCAGAATGAGCTCAGCGGATTTTTAAAACGCAATGTCTCTTGGCGTTCGGTCTAAGAGATGACATTTTTATATACAACAATTTGTATTTCCACAAAGGTGGAGAGGATAGAAGTTACCAAAGCTTAAGACATCAAAAATGGAATCGTTTTTTCAATTTTATGTAATTCTTTTTGGTAAAATCAAATTATTATTTGGAATTTTTCCTTATAAGTTACTTTTCAGTAAATATGGAAATAATTTAAATACTATTATAAATTAAATAAGTGAATATGAAAAAAATGTAGAATGCAAATTTTACAAAAATATTTAATTCCAAAGCAATTTTTTAATATTCTATTACAAATAACAGCTGATAAATTCTAGATCTTTTTGTTGACCACTCTTACATTTATGCATAACAATAATTCCATTTTATTATAACAAAAGATCCAGATGCGTTCAGTGAGAAAAAAAACTACCGATTTAATTCGTCATCCCATTCACTATATCACTACTTCTTTGCTATTTTTTGCACACACGCATTCCTTCTTTCTCTGATTCTCTCTTTCACTCTTGCGACTAGTGCGTGTCCAGTTTTAAATAAATTTACATGATTAACTCATCTACTGTCAGCGTCCCTTATACTGTACGTTGCCCTTATATAGGGCGTGCTTAAAAATTGCTAGCTTTATGCAAATTCTTAGAGGAGAACTGGTCTAGCCGGCTTCGTTAATTTTTTTACGAAAAATAGTTTCAAGCAAGGGGACGGACGCTGCTGCTTGTTTACGATTAATTTTGGTTTAATGTCGTTGGAATGGAAATATATACAGAGTGTTGCATCACTGAATTATACAATATTTATAAAAATAAAAATTATTTTCAACGGGTTTCAATTACCATAGTATTCAATATAGTAATACAATTCTATATTTTTATATCACAAAGGTGTTTACATTCTATTAGACAAAGGCGTTTATATTACAAATAGTACATAAACACACTCTAAGCCTTAGTAATCATTTGTTATTATTGTTCACAATCAGATTTACAATAAAATTCTCCGTCGGTTTACAATCAACAAATAAATTTTCCATTTCCCATTAAAATCGTTCTCTAGAGCATAAACAAATTTATACGCAACTCCGGTTGGTTCGTTGTTTGGCGAGTATAAAATACTATAAAAGTGTCGCTATTCGTTTATTATACGTATCCTCTGAGATAGGATAGCGTTAGATCTCGATTATTTAAATACAGATAATCGTTTGTATTAAAATTACCAATCGTTGTTTATTGACTTTTAGAGCTAATAACGTACTGTATACGTTTACACTGACTTATCGAATCCGTTTTATTAAAAATGGTCAGTGATTTCTTAATCAGTTTTAAATAATTATTTATAATTTATTTATAGTATTTTATAAGTCAATATAAGTATAAATCCATTATAACTCAATTGAGTAGGACATAACATTTTACTTAAAAGTTTAATTATAAAATTACTGTCTAGAAAAACAAATTAAATACATTTTAGAATAAATTCCTTAAACATTCCAAAATCTGTTCTAAAAATCAAAAATCTTCAAAAAGTGTTGATTACTGCACAAGATTCGTGAAATAATTCAGAAACTGTTTAAAAATTCCAAAAATGGTCCATTGATCTGTAATTCTAAAAACTAACTCTAGGTACTAAAAACTCTTTACAGATTTTGAAAACTGTAGAAAATGTCATGAATAATTGAAAAATATATCATTTAATGATACCAAAATTAATCAAAAAATTCAATACCTGTTTAAAACACTCAAAAATTGTCGAGAAATAACCCAAACAGTTTATGAAAAAAATTTAAAAAAATCAAAAATTATTAAAAACTTACAAAGCTATATAGAAAAATAGCCCATTTAAAAAAAATGAAGACAAACACAAAAAAACATTATTAAAAATATATAAAAACTACCAAATAACTAAAACCCTATCGAAAAATAATAAATATTGTCAGTAGATCCCTAAATTGTGAAATAACTTGAAACAAAATAACGAAATAAAAAATCAGAGTAAGAAATAATGAGAAAAAAATAGAAAAAAAAATAGATCAAAGGATTTTCAAGGATTTTTGATCTTAAATTGTACTTCAATAAAAAATACAATATTTTTTTTCAATTTGTTTTAATTAAATTTACATAAAATTTAAGATTATTTTAAAAATTGGGATTTGCATTTATTTTTTTAATTTTATTGTCTATTATTTATTTATTTTCTCGACAACTTGATTTTGGAATTTTAAAAAAATATCAAAATATCCTTAAAATTTATTATCGTCGATAAACTATTTGTCAAAATTTCTCTTTTGACAAAAATTTTATTTTTTTTAATTTTAATATTTTTTATTGTCTTTTATTTATTCATTTTTCGGCAATTTGAGTTTGGAAAAAAAAATTAAGTATATTCTTAAAATTTGATTTTTCAAAATTTATTTTCTGTTGTATTAACTATTTTCAAGGATTTTTTTGAAAATTATTGTTCGGTTTTTTCGTAATTATAAATTAAGTATTTTGTAATATTTCTATATTTCGATTTTCACCTTAAATTGTACTTCAATAAAAAATATAATATTTTTTTTTCAATTTGTTTTAATTAAATTTACATAAAATTTAAGAATTATTTTCAAAATTGGGATTTGCATTTATTTTTTTAATTTTATTGTCTATTATATATTTATTTTCTCGACAACTTGATTTTGGAATTTTGAAAAAATGTCAAAAGATCCTTAAAATTTATTATCGTCGGAAAAATTTTTATCAAAATTTCTCTTATGACAAAAATTTTAATTTTTTTTAATTTTAATATTTTTTATTGTCTATTATTTATTCATTTTTCAGCAATTTGAGTTTGGAATAAAAAAATTTTAATATATGCTTAAAATTTGATTTTTCAAAATTTATTTTCTGTTGTATTAACTATTTTCAATGATTTTTTGATTATAATTTTTTATGTTTTTTGTAATATCTCTAGATTTCGATTTTTCATCTTAAATTGTACTTGTACAAAAAATGTAATATTTTTTTTTCAATTTGTTTTAATTCAATTTACAAAAAATTTAAGATTATTTTAAAAATTGGGATTTGCATTTATTTTTTTAATTTCATTGTCTATTATTTATTTATTTTTTCGACAACTTGATTTTGGAGTTTTAAAAAAATGTCAAAATATCCTTAAAATTTAATATCGTTGACAAAAATTTTAATTTTTTTTAATTTTAATATTTTTCATTGTCTATTATTTATTCATTTTTCGGCAATTTGAGTTTGGAGAAAAAAAAAATTATTCTTAAAATTTGATTTTTCAAAATTTATTTTCTGTTGTATTTAACTATTTTTAAGGATTTTTTGAATATAAATTTTTATGTTTTTTGTAATATCTCTAGATTTCGATTTTTCATCTTAAATTGTACTTGTACAAAAAATGTAATATTTTTTTTCAATTTGTTTTAATTCGTTTTTGTCAAAAAAATTTTTTTATTATTTTAATGTTTGTTATTGTCTATTATTTATTTATTTTTCGACAATTTGAGATTGGAGTTTAAAAAAATGTCAAAATATTCCTAAAATTTGATTACTCAAAATGTATTTTCTGTTGTAATAACTTTTACCAATGAATTTTTTAAAAATTATTGTTGGATTTTTTCGAAATTGTACTTCAATGTAATCATTTTTTTTTTCAATTTGTTTCAAGTAAATTTACATAAAATTTAAGATTATTTCAAAAATTGGAATTTGTATTTTTATTTTTCTTTTATTTTATTGTTTTTTATTGTCTATTATTTATTTCTGTTCTTTTTTTTTCGACAATTTGAATTTTATTATATTTTAAACATTTTTCCAAGAATTTAGGATCTTTTGAAACTTATTGTTTGATTTCTTCGTAATTATAAATTTGTAAGTTTTTTTTTTAATTTTTTAATAATTAGATTTTTTAGCTTAACTTTAACTCTATAAAAAAAAAGAAATTATTAATTTTTTTTCATAAATTTGTAGTAATTAAATATATAGAAAACTCAAAATTGGTTTAAAATTTGCAATTTTACCAAAAATGTCATTTTTACCTCTCGCCCTTCAGATAAGAGAGGTATAGGAATCATGCTAAAAAATGGGTAGTGAGTTTTCAATGAATAAACACGTTTTAGGGTCCCTAGAATACGATTTTAATATTTTCGCGATGATGTCTGTGTGTGTGTGTGTTAGTGTGTGTGTGTGTGTGTGTGTTAGTGTGTTAGTGTGTGTGTGTGTGTGTTTGGATGGATGTTGTAGTAACGATAACTCAAAAACTACTGAATAAAAAAAATTGAAATTTTGCATACAGGATTCTGATAGCCTAACTTAGATCTGATTAGATTTTGGTGCCAATCGCACAACAGGAAGTGGCAGTTGCTATGGGTGATGACGCCATTATTATACAAAACGGCAATTAAGTTTTACACATATATTTTGTACACCCTATAGTTTATTTTCATCTCATTAAAATTTTCGAAACTTTTGCCATTGTTGCCAGATTTACAAAAATATAATTTTTTTTCATACTTTTTTGTGTCAACCTGTAAATTTTTGATTCAAAAATGGCGAGAGGTCATGTGCTGGCCACATCAGATTTTTTTATGGTGTTTTTTTAATATTTTTATTTTGACTTAAAAAATACTTTTCTATAAATATTAGTGTGTTTAAAAAAATATATATTTTTGTTTTTTTGTACATAAATGTTCAATTTTTTTTATTTTTTCTTGAATGTCAATATCAAAAAAATTGATTTGAATTTTGTAAATGTAGCGAAAAAGTAATAATTGACTCGGCTACTAATGAAAAAAATACACAACAGGCTAAAATTCATTTAAGAATGGAACCAGCGTTAAAATATTTCGCAGGATACTCTGATTTTTTTAAACAGTTCTTAAATTCTTGATGTAAACGTAGTTATACTAGTGGTTGGTTCATGGTTTAGTTTCAGTAGTCATTTTATGCCATTTTCTATAGGAAATGTCAACAGATAACAGCACATATTTATGACGCCGTAAAACTAAATGGTCCCGGAAAAATACGGCGGCTTTCGCGAAACTTTACTTTTTTTTGCCATTTTACTCGTCCTTTTTTTTAAATTTACTTGAAATTCTTACCTTGGCAGTAAGAAAAACTGACACAGATAAGCACGTGGTCGTCAGAAATTCAATTAACGATTCAATAATGGAAGTTTTTATATTCTTATAATAATTTATTGACTTTATAAAAATATTGTGAGTTAATAATTATTATATACAAGGTGGAAAAATATCGATTAGAAAATATAGCTGCAGCATAAAATTATTTTAAAATCTACAGGATGATTCAAATTTGGTTTGTTCTAAATATTTCAATTTATTTTTTAATAACATATTAGAAATTTTTCTGTAGTTTTACAATTGGAATTTTCTTAAAAAATTTTTGGTTTTAGTTTTTCAGATCTTGAATTTTTCGATAATTCGAATCTGGAGTTTTTGAAAACAATGTCAAAATATTCTTAAAATTGCATTTTTCAACATTTCTCAATTTTTATTTATTTTTTTAAATCCTATTACCTTCATATTTTATTTTTTTTCCCTTTATATTTAGATTTATACTCATTTTTACTTTTTCAGCTATTCCACTTCTGTTCTCTTAATTTTCATTCCTGAATAATAAATTTAACATTAAAATTTTATTATTATATTAAAAATTTAGTTATGCCAGTTTCCTTGTATTTGTTTATAATTATTTTCCTCTTTGTCTTCCACATATTCATTTTATTTCTTCTTAAGAGGCCCGTACACCACGTGACTTAGAGAATTACCCAAGAAAAATGTGCTTATATTCTAATAAATTAAGTGCAAATATTATTTTTTATTATTTTTCTGTTATTATTAAGTATCAAAATATAATTATTCATTTTTGGACGAGATCTCGCCTAATATAGCAAAACATATTTATTTGTGATTTTGATCTTGTGTTTTATGTTTTTCATCCCCCTTAATATACATTTAATTTAAATTTTCATCTTGTCTTTCATTTTGTTTTCTATCATCCTTATTCTGTTTTCCTTCAAACTTCTGAACTATTTTTAAGCCCTCATACCAAGGTACTATCCATTTTCTTTATTTTCTATTTGTGTGTAAATATGTGTTCCATTATCTTTAATTATTACTTCTATTTATTCATCTCACGTATATCTTATTAATTTTATTAATTTCTTTACACGATTTATACTGTTTTAACATTTATTCTTTATTCTGTATTAATAATATCAACTAAATTACTATTATTTTATCTTCTTTTTATAATTTTCAAAAAAAATCGACCAATACATGATTGGACTGAATCAATTATAATTATTCATCGAACAAAAACTAATGATTTCTGACTGACTTTAACATTAAAAATCATTATAAGATCATTAAATCGATCATATTAGATTTATTTCCCATGCAAAGTATCAGACTGCAAATAATGTGTAATTTTATACTTAAAATATTAATACGTCTTTGACCACATAAACCAAGAGCAAAACATTTTTTTTTTATTGAAATATATATATTTTTTTTATTTTTTGCCTATCATCACAACCATATATTTATCTTTAATAGAAAAAAATATTACACGGTGTAAAAACATTTGATGTTTTTAGTACTTCGCCCCGAAAAATTCAGTTTAGCAATAAACACAAGAACTATACGCAACACGAAATTTTTGGATATAACGCTATGAAGACATTTTATTCTTTTAAACAGACGTAATCAGAATGACATTTTTCACTAGCTACTGAAAATATTGTGAAGTATAGCAAAAGTGACTACAAAAAAATGAAAAAAGAAATATATTATCTCATTGTGGAGCACGAATCCTGTTTATGACAAAAAGTTTCGCTTCTGTCAGTCGAGATTCAAATTTTAAGAAAAAATTGTTTTTATTATACATTTTTATTAAAATTAAATGTTTTAGGGTCTTTCTTCCTATTTTTTTTTAACTTTTTCCCTTAACCCATTTTTTCCGGCTTTCTTTTTGTTTTTTCCATTTTTTTTCGATTTTTTATGATTTTTTTTTCGATTTTTTCTAATTTTACATTTTACCAGATTTTTACGATTTTTTTACGATTTTTTACAATTTTATATCATTTTTTAAGATTATTTGCCATTTTTCACGATTTTTTCCATTTCTTTTCCATCATTCTTAATTTTTTAAATTATTTACTAAATTTTACTACTTGTCTGTTTCTACAGTTTTTTACGTTTTTTTACATTTTTTTTTAAGAATTTTTACGATTTTTCATGATTTTTTACGATGTTTTCCATTTTTTCTTTCTCAATTTTTTAAATTATTTACGAAATGTTTGCCCTTTTTTTCGATTTTTTTACGTTTTTTTACCATTTTTTATGATTTTTTCGATTTTATTTTATTTATGATGTTTTACGATTATTTAGCATTATTTACGAAATTTTACTTTTTACCAGTTTTTCACGATTTTTTTACAATTTTTTACCATTTTTTACGTTTTTTTTAAAGATTTTTTACGATTTTTATCATTTTTTTTCTGTTTCTCAATTTTTAAAATTAATTACGAAATTTTATAACTTTTTGCCTGTTTTTTACGATTTTTTGACAGTTTTTTACAATTTTTTATGATTATTTTCGATTTTATTTTACTTATGATATTTTACGATTATTTAGCATTATTTACGAAATTTTACGACTTTGCCAGTTATTTACGTTTTTTTACGATTTTTTACAATTTTTTTAACATTTTTTACGATTCTTTTAGGTTTTTTTAAAGATTTTTTATGATTATTTTCATTTTTTTCTCTTTCTCAATTTTTTAAATTATTTACGAAATTTTATGACTGTTGCCTGTTTTTTACGATTTTTTTACGATTTGTTTACAATTTTTTTCCATTTTTTACGATTTACAATTTTTTATGATTTTTTCGATTTTATTTTACTTATGATGTTTTAGGATTATTTAGGATTATTTACGAAATTTTACGACTTTACCAGTTTTTTACGATTTTTTTACAATTATTTTACGATTTTTGTTACTATTTTTTACATTTTTTTTAACGTTTTTATGATTTTTTACGATTTTTTGCGATTTTTTTACGATTTTTTACGGTTTTTTAATATTTTTTACGATTTTTTACGGTTTTTTACGATTTTTTACGGTTTTTACGATTTTTTACGATTTTACGTAGAAAATCGTACAAAAATTGTAAAAAATCGTAAAAAATTGTAAAAAAACGTAAAAAAACCGTAAAAACAGAAAAAATGAGCTAATTAATTTCATAAAAATTAGAACATGAAAAAAAATCTAATGACCTGTTTCGATATTTTTAAAAATGGCGGAGATATATATTTTTTTGATATTTCAATCCCCTCCAGTTTCACAGTAGGTCGAATAAAAAAAAGTTTTATACAAATTAATAATAATAACTATAATATGAAAAAAGTGTAAAGACCTGTTACAGTATTTTCAAAAATTGCGGGTATGAATTTTTTGAAAATTCAACCCCTCCAGTTTCACCAATGAAGGTCAAATCGAAAAAAGTTTTAAACGAATTAATTTTGTAATAATTAGGACATGGAAAAAGTGTTATGACCTGTTTCGATATTTTTAAAAATGGCGGATATGAATTTTTTCCAACATGAAATTTTTTTTTCACCTAATCGTGTTGTGGGTGGCTCAAAACGTCGAGAAAAGTCATTTTAAGCAAAAAAAAATTTCAAATTTTTTTTTATAATTTTAATACTTCCGGTCCGGTTCGGACCGAAGTAATTAACCATATGTTACAGTAAAAATATTAAAACCAGTTGAGAAAGATACATTTTTAATATATAAAAATTGCTAATAAAATTTAAGCTTATTTAATTTTTGCATAAACATAAAAATTTAAACAAATAAAAATATTTTACTTTTAGAATTACAGACCTGTATAATATTTTTTAGGCACAAATTTTTCGTAGTACGATTTTTTGTTTACTTTTTTATCCTGAATCCAAATCTGCAATCAGGATTTTTAAATTCCACAGGATATAGACGGAGTTATTGAAGTTTTTTTGTTAAATTTCAAATTCAGTGGTAAATATTATTTAATATCTTTTATTTAATAAAACTACAAATTAAAAGCTAAAAAACATGCCACATCTAATAATTATTAATAATTTTTATTATTATTTATAATGAGAAGGCGCATTTTTTTTACCAAATTTAATAATAATCGATGGACAATTTTCTAGATGATGTAACTAACCTGTCACTAATTTTCTACCATTAATACAGTAAAAATTAAGATCTCTTTTCTAACATATAATTATAGCAAATAGTATATACCAATCAAGATTAATCTATAATTTTCTACCACCTAAATAGACGAAAGCAGAATATTATCACACATAGTCCAAATGATTTATTTTTAACCAGTTTATTGGTATTCCAGATTGAGATCTACTGATACGGTGCCGGAAAAAAAAACAATGGTTGTGACTACTACTACACTTAACGTGTTTCAATCATAAAAGAATCAATGAAATACACGAGACAATATTTAATGAATTAGTTAAAATGGAAATATAATAACCCAAAAGTTTTATATATTAATGCAAATTTAATGGCAAATCGGTCACTTTTATGATCCCTTGAATTCCCCCTAAGAAATTCCTATAATCTTGTCTCTCAATCTAATTTGGCAATAAACGGCAATAAAGAGCAATAAACGGCAATAAATGGCAATAAACGACATTAAACGACAATAAACGACAATAAACGACAATAACTGACAATAAACGACAATAAACGACAATAAAACAACAATAAACGGCAATAAACGACAATACACGACGATAAACGACAATAAACGACGATAAACGACACTAAACGACAATAATATACACTACACGGTTTACTTACCTTCATACAAAGCACCTCATAATCGGACCCAAATCAAGGATTATATTTATATATAAAAATAATTGTTAATTAATGTTGGTGTAACTTCAAATGAATATATTTTATAAAGCTTTGAGTATTTTATTCAATCGTTGTTATTTTAAAATTTTATTTCTATTAGAGAGTAGAAAAGTTTTAAATTAATTACTTTAACAGTAAGTTTGTAACTGATCATGCAACGATACTTTACTTTGTTGATAACAAATAATTAATGTGATTAAAGCTCAAATCTTTTTATTATGGGTTCGTTCCACGAATAGAATTTGAAATATATCAGAAATAAAATATTAAAAAAAAAGTTTTGGACGCCAGTCAAATTGATTTTTTGATGTAATTAAAACAATTGACATATTTCAAAATCCGTCCTTTCATTTTTTTGAGGTTAAGAAAATTAAACTCAAGTTAAACGTTATATTTGTTTATTTTAGGATAAAAAAGTTCCAGAGATTTTACTTTAAAAAAAAACTTAGCTTTTGTTGGGGTTTTTCTTATCTACCTTCTCCAAAGGAAACTGGATAGCTTGGTACAAAAACGTAGTCCAGGAAAAAAAATGTCAAAGAAACACAAGCTTGATCCAAAAGAACGTAGTCCCAAAAAAAAAAAAAAATCGTCAAAGTGGGTGTCGGACTTCGCACATTTAGGGTTCCGTACCAAATGTAGAATATAAGATAGCTGTGAAAAGGTAGGATTCTTAAAGGACTTTAAAATTTTAATCGAACTAATAAGTGAAAAATACTTGGTAAAATGATTTAAAGAACTGAAAAGAAAAATAACTTGGCGCATGTGTGTTTGATGAAGAAAAAAATTATGAATCCGCATATATACTATAATGAAATCATTTTGAATGAGTTATAGAAGTTAATTTATTGTTATTAGTATTATTATTATAAATAAGTTTTGTATTATTGGGTACATAAGTAAAAATTTAAATTCTGGTATAATCAACAAATTTTTGATATGAAAATTAATAGATATAAAATTTTTATTATATTTGGAAAAGTAGTAAAGATTTAAATATGATAACTAAAATCATTCAGTATAAAAGATGTTGGATACGATTGAAAAATCAAGTAATGATTTTGGTTGAGGATTTTAAAAAAAAATAATAGAAAGTCGAGATTAATTAGAAACGGGAAAATAGTAAAAAAGTCATAATTTTTATATACGATTTGTAAAAGATTTTAAATTTTGTATTTTTAATACAAAAAACCCTGAAATATGTAAAATTTATCTATTTCCAAGTAATAAAAACAAAAAAAGATATAATCTATAAAAAAATAAAAAAAAAACATTTTTTTTTATTTTTTATTTAAAATCACAATTACCGAAACAAGTGTGTATGCACTTATCGGCTTTATTTATTTATATATGTTCATTTTCTTCTGTCTTGATGTACTTTATTGGTATTTAAATAAAGCATTATTATTATTATTTAAAAAAAAGAAAAGTCACAATTAAACAAAAAAATTGGTAGAAGAAAAATGGGTATTGGAAAAATCTAAATGGTATATTTCATGGAATTATAATCGAAAAGAAGAGCAGCATCAAGTAAGAATATAAAAAAAAATTTAAGCAGTTAAAAGAAGTAGATCTCAAAATTATCATAGACGAAGAAAAATGAGAAGAGAAACTTGCCAGGCAACTTAAATTTCAAATTTTTTATTAATTATAATTTTTTTTTGTACCAATTTATGATTTTTCTGTTATATAGAACCCACTCCCAATAGAGATAGAGTATCAAAATTTTATGTTATATGGGCATATCATTATAATACTTATTAATTAATATTAACAAATTTTGAAATGCAACGAACAAATTTGTTAATATTAGAGTAACCGACAAAGGTAGAAAAAAAATTATAAGATGAAAAATGTGTTTTTCAATATAACTAATGCGAGTGTACAGATAAAAATAATAAAATATCGAATATCACAATTCACATAAATGCAAAGGTACTGAACCCTAAAAATGAGGGAATGATAATGAAGAAACCATATTTAATAATATATTGGTATTTGTTGGTAAAATATACGTAAAAATAAAAATTATTACCTAATTTCAAGTTCATAGGTCAATGGAAAGTTAAAAAATACTTCGGAACAAAATTTAAAACAAAAAATATGACTTTAATCTACTCAATGAGCTCTATTCAACGATACCTCACATGATGGGATAAGCCAAAATTTTTTTTCAGCGCTCCCCTTTAGCTGTATGAGAGCCCCCTTAAAAACAATTAAAAATATCTTTTACAAGTTATATAGCTTTGGGTCAACAAGACGCATATACTGTGAAAATTTGAAAGCTCTAGCTCCAACGTTTTAGCTGCTAGACCCAGACATCAGATAATTTATATTGTTATAAAAAAAATAAGGTATGAACTTTTGTGTAAATATAAAAATAATTAATAATGATATCAAAGAATTTTAGTGAAAATATAATGTAAAAGAATAAAAACTTACCCTATAAAATGAGGGGGAAAAAAAAATTAATCTTCAGTAAGCGACACGAACGATATAAAAGTAAATTATTTTGACTGAATAGGCAAAGAGAAGAACATAATTAACATGGGAAAGACATTTTATAGGAATACCAAGAGAAGAGAGGGACATGAGACAAGGAAATAAAAGAAGGGGATATCAAGCAAGTATGAAATTAAAATATATTGAATAGAGGAATAATGAAACGTTTTATAGTAAAAATAGGTTAACAAAAAATTCAAGCACAAATATTTTCTTTGTAATCTATACAGTTTTCTCAATCGGTATATTTTATGGGACACACTTTCATTATTTTTATTATTTACTAAATAGAAATCATTCAAACATATACTTTCATAGCGGAAAAAAGTACCTAATTACATAGTGTATGCAATTCAAAATTAAAATGAATTAAGAGGCGAAATGCAGATTTGGGAACTGAATAGAAACTTCTATCAGCAAAATTGAAACATGTTGAAATATGGATAATATTAAATAGAAACAGATGAAGAGTAAAGCAACAACAAAATGATATAGAAGGGACTATTCGATTATGCCTTTGAAGAAAATGTAAAAAATAAAACGATTGAGGCTTGTGGGATGAGAAATTATAATCTTTATTTTAGTAGCGTTAGGTTAGGTTAGGTTGCATGAGTTTTTGTTGCATTGATATTCATAGTCTGTAGGTATTTGGCTATATCTCACTCCATCTTGGTCTCTGGTCTTGTTTCTGTTGGATTCTGGTTCCACACCATATTAATCAGGCGGTTGTCAGAGGATCTTTGGACGTATCCTGCCCATCTTTGGCACTGGTATTTTATTATTTTTATTATGTTTGTAGGTAAATTTTACTTAAAATTTACCTATAATTCTTATTAAAATCATTATAATATTTTAAAATTTATATTGACCTAAAATTTACGAATATTTTTGAATAATTGCTAGTATCACTTCCGGTTCTTGTTTGTAAAACCAGTTTTGAAAGCGGAAGTCATAAAAATCTGAAAATTGGGAGCTATTCAAGGTATGCCGAATTTAATACAGTTGACCATTTGTCTCTATCTCTTTTCGTTTTTGAGTTATAAATGCGGACAGACGGACGGATGGACAGACAGACAGAGCCGTATTATAAGACTTCTAAAAAAGCTTACTATACCGAGCAATAAAAATATGTGAACCTCCATCCTAATATGTCTTGACTTGTAAATGACTACGTCATAGTAAAATTTCTAAAAAGTTCGTTCCAACGATTACACATTATTTGTTAACTCAATGTTACGTGCTTTTCTCTTTTCCTCCTGTACAAAGCGATAAAATGTTATATCTAAAATTATTCATCTAAATAATTTTACCTAAATGCGGCCTCTCAACCCAACACACCATTCTTATTTAACCAATCAAATTAAGCTACATGTCTCCTGATGATTTAACGGTTTTGCTAGTAGTGGTACTTCCAAGCCTAAAAGTCAGTTCATCAAAAATTCTCGATAAGAAATGTTGTCCGTTGGTACATCTACTACAAGTAAACCAAAGTAAAAATAAAAGTGAAATTGCATCGTAGTTTGGTCAAATAAATTTGATCAAAATTTGTAACTGTTTAAATATAAAAATAAAAGTTTTGATACAAATGAGTATAGAAAAGCTCTCCAGAATCAAAATAATAGTTAATTCCTTTACCCATGCGGTCTCAGTTCTACAAATAACTGAGTGGTTCTTCGACACAAATTATCACTAAGAAATACAGTTTGTTCTTATAGAAGAATGGCGCCAATAAATTTGTAATCACAGAAACCAAGACTTGTGCGGATACGAAACTCCGGGACGATTCATTTGATATTATAATCTTAATAGTTGATAAAAAAAATAAAGTGGAAAATAAATTAAAATTGGAAATTAAGAAAAATTCAATTGTTTGGTGTTGGATGAAGAAGAATGGCGAAAATTAATTTGTAATTAGGAACAAGTAACAGCATCATAAGAACAGAAGATGGGAAAATATATCCAAATATTACCAAATAAATAGGAAAAATAGAAAAAGCAAACAATGCGCTCTACATTAAAGGATATTTAGAAAACGAGAGATAAAGATAAACAACAAAACTAAAAGTAAACAACACAATCGCCCTATACCAACCTTGACATTTGCAAGCAAATCAAGGACATTGCAAAGGAAATTTAATGGAAAACTTATTACTATATATATAAAATATTTGAGGAAGACAAAGAGCGATAGAGTAAGAAACAGAAAGATGCTCAATCCGGAACCAGTCACAAGGAAAATGGAAAGGAACCAATAAAGGACATATTGCGAGAATAGTGAAAATGCAATAGACAAAAATGTGGTAGAGGCAAAAAGTACTGATAAAACAAAAAACTGTAGTCTAAAAAATGAACTGAATGGAAAGGATAGCGCAGATATGATTCCAGAGAGCTACAATAAAGATACTGGCGATGGAGCAGAAAGTATTAAAAAAAGTGTATAACGTGAATTTTTCTCTGTTATCAACAAAGTTATTTTAATTTGTTAATTCCCACCTCTATATTAAGATAACAATTGGGCACCATGAACGCATTAAGTACTCTTTTCGCTTAAAATTTTTTTGACTACTGTGATCGTGTTTCGTCTTCTTTTGCAGTAAAAATAAATATTTACTGATTGTTTAATAAAAATTATATTCATAAATAAAGAATAAATCTATTAAACCGAATACCAGCCGTAAAAGTAGACACAGCCATTTTTTATGTGTGTCTTATAGATACCTTGTGGGTACATAAGTCCGTGTTTATTTTTCTGCCGAGCAATAAAACGTTTTTATTTCTCATAATGAGATGTTACGAGTGTTTACAGTATTAAGTGTGGTGTTTTTGGTATACCAGAAGATTTTTTAATAGCTCGTGAATGGAAGCCCAAAGTACGTAAAATTGGAATTCCGAATATAAATTATTTCTTTTTTATATTTCTCATTAAGATATTTTTGTTTAATAGCACTATAATTGATTTTTTTATAGTTTGTTACTGTATTATATTCATCTAAACATAAATTAATTTAGATTAAGTTTTAAGTATGTATACAGGGTGTAAATTTTAAATACGTTAATGGAATTATTCTAAATTTTGGTCAGTTATAATATAGGCATTTTTGGATTTTTAATTAAATAAAAATCCAATATGTTTTTAGTTTGAAATTTGATTTTTGACTGATCCTTCTCTGAGCTGCGAACCCCCTTTTTATGCCGAGTTATGACGTAAACATTTTACGTCATAATCTTGTGTGGTCGATATTTCTTTTTCGTTCTCATGCACGTTATCTAACCCTCAATATTAAGGCATGAAAAGAATTATTTTCTAATATTTTAACAATCTAACTTTTGTAATTTAATATATTTTTAAAATGGTTCAAGTGTGTATTATCGTTTTGTAGAAACATGTACTGACAAATGAATATCTTTTGGGAAAAACTACTTGACTTTGTTGTGGTTATCTCTGTAAAAATCCTGGAAACAAACTTAATAAGACGAGACAAAATACCATTAGAAATTGCTAAAAAATTAAAAATAATATTCCGGGGGTTGGTTCGTTACACCTGCGATTTTTATATCTTTAGTTTTATATTGACAAAGTTCTTTCTGAGTATGGCTCCATATGGCTGTTCCCTATATAGGAGGGATTATTTTAGATTTTTTATAACTATCCTTTTATTTGCAAATCTGTAAGGTTATATACACAATAGCACTAAAATCTTTCGGGCAGGTCAAACGGAAGATGCCTTTTCAGCTTTCTTTGGATGGGAGGTCTCAGCGCGTTAGGATGATTTTCGATCCGGTAAGCATACTTCTGTGAAAAGAGAGATATTTCTTCTTTAACTGACTTTTGAAGGTCACTGGCAATAACATTATTGGGGACATACCATGGCGCATTAGAAAAAATAATGATAAACAAAAAAAATATAGACAGACAGACAGACTTCGATCTGGAAATGGTCTTAATCATTTCAGGTGACCCCAAAATAGATATTTCCATCTTTATCTCGAACAATTTTTTAGATCGATCACAATACTTTCGATTCTCGGATGTGGGTCGGGAAAGTCAAATGAGAAAAAATCAGAAAACAAAAGCAAGAAATAGAAGAAAAAACAGAACAATAAAAAAAGGGGAAAAAAACAAAAAAAAAACCAGAAAAATTCAAAAAAAGTTGAAAAAGTCCAAAAAAAATTGAAAAACGAGAAAATTAATGGAAAGAACCGAAAAATCAAAAAAACCAGAGGAATAAGAAAAAATTAGAAAACAAAAGGAAGAGAAAAAAATAAGTAGTATAAAATATAAGGAAAAATTAAAAAATATCGAAAACAATCATGAAAGACCAAAAAAATGAGAAGAAATCAGGAAAATCAAAAAATAAGTGGAAAAATCAAACTTTCTCTCGCTCTTTCTCTCTAATGAAATCGAAAAAAATCGATAAAAATCAAAAAAATACGAAAACAAAAAAAATAACAGAGCAAGATCAGAAAAAAAAGAAGAAAAAAAATAGTAAAATGCGAAAAATCGAAAGCACGAAAAAGTCAGAGGAATCACAAAAAATTAGATAACAAAAGAAATAACTAGAAACAAAAACAATGAAAAAATAAGAAACTTTTTAAAAAATCAGTAAAACTCGGAAAGTATTGAAAATTAAATAAAATTGTAAAATACGGAAAAAACAGAAAAATCAAAAAAATTGAAAAAAAATCGATAAAATTGCAAAAAAATTGAAAAAACGTTAAAAATCACAAAAAAAAACGAAAAAGCCACAAAAAAAACTGAAGGAGTTGAAAAAAATTAGAAAAGGAAATCACAAAAATAGCAAAAAAACGCAGAAAATGGTAAATAAGCGAAAAAAAATCACAAAAGCATAAAACTGTCAAAAAAATATCAGATACAATTGTAACAATCAAAAAAAAATTGTAAAAATCTATTGAAATGTAATAAATCGAAAAAAAATCACAATAAGAAAAAAAATCGGAAAACATCAGAAAAAAAAACAAAAAATCTGAAAAAACAAAATAAGAAAAAATGAGAAAAAATTAGAAAACTAAATAAAGAAATAGAAAAAAATACACAACAATGGGAAAAAATGAGGAAAAATTATAAGTTATTAAAAAAAGTCAGAAAAACACAAACAAATAGAAAAATGAGAAAAATCTGAAAAAAAAACAAAAAAAAATTGAAAAAATCTATCTTTCTCTTTTTAATAATTAAAAATGAAATGTAAAATAATGTATTATAAATTAAATAATAATAAAAAATTTGAATAAGAACAAATTCTTTTTAAATCTTATCATCTTATTGTAGCAATAGGCAAGGGAGAAAGAGAACGAGAGTGAAGGTGGCTTGGAAGGAGCATAACGCTTTTGAATTACGTAACTTTTTCTACCAGTTAACTACTACCGCAAGCCGCGTTAAGGAACTTTGTGTCAAAAATTATATTTTTATAATTTATTGAACGAATTTATTTCTTCTAGACTTGAAGATCATTTATTAACCGAAATTAGTTACCTAATAATTTTTATTATATATATGGTCAGTTTTATTTCCTGATAAAATTATATACTCAGTTTTAAAAATATTATTTTCCCTTTTCGACGTCTATGCTTTAACTTCTAAAAGAATTTTTAATTTTGTAGTAATAAAAAAAAATTGTAAAGCAAAAACGCTATCAATCTCAAAAAATCGGTTGTGTCGCCCCAAAACTTTCCCGATGAGTATCCACGAATACTTTTTCAGGTATTTTATGTTAAAGTTTCAAATTTTGACATTTTTTTATTTTTGACAGGTGACAGTTGGAGAAATAATTTATACTCTTCTGAATAGAGTTTTTCAAGGGCTTTCAAATGACATATTGCAAGTCAAATTGCGTTACATATTGCATCTGTCATGTTTGACAGATGTCGTACAAAAGTAATGGGTTCTTCCGACGGGTAATCCAAACTCATATACCAAATCTCAGCTCAATCGGATTAAACGTGTGGCCTCTATCGTGGAAGAATACACACATACAGACGTACAGACAGACAGACTTCCATCTGGAAATGGTCTTAATCATCTCAGGTGACCTCAAAATGAATATTTCCATCTTTATCTCGAACAATTTTTTTTAGTACGTTCACAATACTTTCCCTTCTCGGAGGTGAGTCGGGAAAGTAAAAATAGGAAAAACATGGAAAAATAGGAAATATAGGAAAAAATATGCAAAAATAGAAAAAACAACCTAGTCTCGGTCGTCCAGGTACAAGAAAAAATCTTAAAGAGATTCTATAGCTAGTCATTCATATATTCGTTTTTTGATAGATTCAAAACAGAATCCGAAATTAGTCGACTTTCCTCTAATGATAAAAATTGTTCCGCTTTTCACATTTGAATATAAAACGTATATGTAGATATATATAATCTGAAAACACATTCTTAACATTTTCTTTCATATAGAAGATGGTTATCACATCACTACAAATAAAATAATAATTTTGCTCCAAGCAAATCTGCGAATCAAGATGCCGATCGGTTTTATCAAACACTGACTTCAACTTGCTGTTCATTCGTTTTATTTTTGATCTTCCTCTTTTCATTCTTCAGCCAAATAGTCCCGCATTGTTTTCGAATTTATTATTATTAGTGTAGTAGTTGACATAGGCTTAGTAAAAATTTGTTGCTAAGGGGTACATTCATAAGTCACTTCTTTGTTATTTATTTATTTTTTGAAAATTTAGCAATTATAGTGTTTTTCAAATTAAATTAAATACATTTTACATCGTTATGAACATCATTTTCCTTCATTTTTATATACAGAACTTTAAAAAAGAAGTAGCTTTAACAAAGTTACAGATATTTTCATTTGCGAGATTATTTTTATTTTTGTTTTCTATTACCTTTGCTGACGAACCGGCATTGCGGCAGACCAGAGGTCTTAATTTAATGTGTAAGAATATTCTATTCTATCTTGTATTCCTGCGGTCGGAGAAGTCTTATTACAACAGAAAATCTATAACGAATAGGACACCTCCGGTTATGAATAAATTTGTAGGCGTAAATTCTGTGATTTACAGCCTAGCGGCCGCCACTGGCTATAAAACGATACATTCGAATAAGTTGCTGTTCATAGAAATAAGAGTTAAACGCATTTTTATTTATGTAACAAAATTGTTATTACAAGAACGAAATTGCAACTTGAAAATTTGATGCAGAAAATTTATGCATCGTCTGAAAATTTTAAAAATGTTCAATGATTTTTTTGTATTACAGACACAAAATTGGGAGTCAAAAAGTTAAAACAAGCCATACACCAAAAAGCTAAAAAATAAAACTGGTCAATTACGAAACAATACTATAAAAAATTCCTTGCGGATTACGAATAGCACAAATGCCGGAAATGGTGGCTAAGTTGGTTAAGTTGTACTTGGTCTATATGCGGTTCGAATTCCATTGTAATTAAAGTGGAAAAAAGTCGGATAAGTGCAAAAAGATATGGGGTTGTTGGCCCAGAAACACACTTGCTAGTCGATAGATCACATTAAGCTGTAGATCCTGTAAAGATTAGCCGAAGTAGCAAGAAAAATACATTAAAATAAAAAGCTAGTAAGATAATTGTACCACAAAAAACGGGGTAAAAGGGAACTCATCCAATAAGACATAAAAATGGTGTCTTAAGTGAAATTTAACAGTCAATCAGGGATATTCTCATAAAACGTTACCATTTGGACCCGCTAAAGCTTTGATTTCCTCGGAAGCGGTGCCGTCTTTTAACGGCCGTCAAATACGGTGGGCGACGTCAAAAAAAAGGTGTCATGTATAATAGGGGAAATGTTTTTAAAGAGGCTAACGCATGCCTTTTACGGTGCCGTCTCACTTGAAAGCGGTGGGCGAGACATTATACGGATCAGTTTATCAACGTTTTTTTACGGTGGTGTAATGTGTAGCGGCGAAAATTTTCATTGGAAGTTGAAAGGCTCTTTTCATTTTAATTTTAAATAATAGTTTTTACTTTCCCGAGCCACCTCCGAGAAATATCCATTTTGAGGTCACCTGAGATGATTAAGACCATTTTCAAATGGAAGTCTGTCTGTCTGTCTGTGTGTATTCTTCCCCTATAGAGGATAAGTTTAATCCGATTGATCTGAAATTCGGTATATCGGTTTGGGTTACCAGTCTGAAGAATCCACTAGTTTTTATAGTACATCTGTCAAATGGAAGTATCACTATCAAAAAATGACAGAAGCAATATGTCATGGAATTTGACTTGAAATATGTCATTTGGAAGCCATTGAAAAACTCTAATCAGAATAGTCAAAATTATTTGTCCAACTGTCACCTGTCAAACCAAAAGGCAAAATTTGAAACTTTAACATTAAATATCTGAAAAAGTATACGTGGATACTCGTCGGGAAAGTTTTGGGGCGACACAAGTGGTTTTTTTAAATTTTTATAGATTTTTTATTGAAACATTTGAAATTTTTATAAAACCTTGAAATTTTTACATTTTTACTTTTTTTAAATATTTACACATTTTTCATTGAAATGTTTAAATTTTTATCAAATTTCCTGACATTTTTGATCACAGTTCTTGAAATTTTTAAAATCTTTACAAAATCTGGAAATTTTTGCATGTTTTTAAAATTTTTATAGTTTTTTTTATTGAAACTTTTAAAATTATTACAAAATCTTGAAATTTTACACATTTTTAAAATTTTTGAAATATTTGGAATTAAAATTAAAATTTTTTAATTTATTACCATAATTCCTGAATTTTTTATCAAAGTTCTTGAAATTTTTGAAATCTAAATTTTCTTATTTAAAATAATTTCCGAGTTTTCTTTTAATTTTTCCAATGTTTTCTATTTTTTCCGATTTTTTCTGAATTTTTCTAATTTTTTTTTCTGAAGATTTGTTTTTTTCTGTTTTTTCTCCTTTTTTTCTAATTCTTTGCTAATTTTCCTCTTATTTTTTAATTGATTTGTTTTTTTTTCTTATTCCTTCTTTTCTCTAATATTTTCTCATTTCTTTTTATGATTTTTTCAAATTTTTAGGTTCTTTCGTTTTTTTTCTCATTTTTCTGATTTTTTCTGTTGTTTTTTAAATTTGTCTGTTGTTTTTTGATTTTTTTTAAATTCATTCACGTTTTTCCGCTGATTTTTTGCCATTATTTGCAATTTTTTGGAATTTTTTGGCATTTATTCATTAATTTATGGCTATAATTGTTTCCGCTTTTTTGGTTGTTATTTGTGTTTTTTGTTTCTAGTTTTTTGCAATTTTTTGCGATTTTTAGCGTTTTTGCATTTTTTCGGTTGGTTTACAATTTTTTATTATTTTTTCGTTTTTTCCATATTTTACAATTTGATTTTTCACTTTTTTTCCAATAATTTCTGAGTTTTCTTTTAAGTTTTCCAATATTTTCTATTTTTTCCAATTTTTTTTGACTTTTTATAAATTTTTTTTTTGATGATTTTTTTTTCTGTTTTTTCTTATTTTTTTCGATTTCTTCTAATTTTCCTCATATTTTTCTCATTGCTCTGTTTTTTTTATCTAATTCTTCCTTTTTTTTCTAATAATTTCTCATTTCTTCTTTGATTTTTCCAATTTTTTGGTTCTTTCGTTTTTTCCTCATTTTTCTGTTGTTTTTAAATTTTTTCTGTTGTTTTTTGATTTTTTTCAAATTTATTCACGTTCTTATTCTGATTTTGCCATTATTTGCGATTTTTTGGCATTTTTTGGAATTTATTTCAATTCTTTCGAATTTGTTCATTAAAAAAAAATTATGGTTACTATTGTTTTCGCTTTTTTGGTTGTTATTTGTTTGTTTTTTCGAATTTTTTGCACATTTTTGCGAACTTTGGCGTTTTTATTCTTTCGTTTTTTCTATAATTTACAATTCAATTTTTCCTTTTTTTCAGTATTCTTTCAATTTGTCCAATATTTTCTATTTTTTTATTTTTTCCGATTTTTTCTATCTTTTTCTAATTTTTTCGATTCTTCTAATTTTTTCTCATTTTTTTTATGATTTGTTTTTTTCTGTTTTTTCTTGTTTTTTTCGATTTTTTCTTATTTTCCTCATATTTTTCTCATTGTTTTGTTTTTTTTCTAATTCCTCCTTTTTCTTCTAATATTTTCTCATTCCAATTTTTTGGATCTTTCGTTGTTTTTCCTCATTTTTTTCTGTTGTTGTTTTAATTATTTTTTCTATTGTTTTTTAATTTTTTTCAAATTCATTCACGTTTTTCTAACCTTTTCTCACTTTTTTCTTATTCTTCTTATTCTGATTTTTTTTAAAATTTTTTCAGTTTTTATCGACTTTTGTCGATTTTTTTCGATTTCTTTCGATCCTAACGGGGGTCCTCCGAAAGCACAATTTTTTTTGTTTCCGTTTCTTTTTTTATTCCTTACAAAAAAATCATAAAGGTATTTGAATGGCACCTTTAATTTTAAATAATGTAATCAAGTTGATGTAATATCTCAAGTCTTAATTATAGTCTGAACATGAATCCTAATTTTTTTTTCAAATAATTAAATTAAAACCAACAAGTTAATTATTTTGACCACATTTAATTAATTACTAATTGCTAAATTTAATGTACAAAACTATCAATCTTTTGAGAGAAGATTGAGAAGAGATCAGAAAAATACCATTGTTTGTAGTTGATTGTAAATTAGCTACAAATAAAAAAATTATCACAAATTGTTTCAAATATTTCAGAATTCTTGCATTTTTATTTTCAGGGTAAAAATGAACAGGACCGTACTTAGAAAAAACCCTAAAGCGCAGTTCATTGTCGAAACCTAATAAAAAATTAAGTGTTGTACATGGTTGAATAGAGAAAAAATAAGGATTTCAAAAATAAAATAAAAAATAAAATGAACAGGTCCGTATTTAAAAAAAAATCAGTTGAGAGTGGTCCTTCAAAGACGAAACGTTGGATACACTATATTAAGCGATAAAAAGTTGTATAAAGTTTTTTCTATCTTTAAAAATTAAGTTCTGAATTAAATTAAACGAAAATCAAAATATGTTGGTAACCGGACCTGATATCTTAATAATGAAAAAACCTTTAAATTCGTCCTAAAAATTCGCAACTTTTTTCCATTTAGCCAACTTTTTTTCTATATCGGTTTACGCAATACCAATAGTTTTCAATTATATTTGCGCCACCCTGTATATTTAAGGAATAAATTTTATTTTTTTTGTTACATTACACTTAAAATTTAATGTCCTATCTAATATTTAAAATTATAACAAATTGTCCTTCCCCTTGTTTCAGATATTTCAGAATTCTTACATTTTTATTTTCAGGGTAAAAACGAACAGGACCGTACTTAGAAAAAATCCTAAAGTACAGTTCATTGTCAAACCTAATAAAAAATTAAGTGTTGTACATGGTTGAATAGAAAATAAGGATTTCAAAAATAAAATAAAAAATAAAAAGTACAGGTTCGTATTTAAAAAAAAATCAGTTGAGAGTGGTCCTTCAAAGACGAAAAGCGATAAAAAATTGTATAAAGTTTTTTCTATTTTTAAATATTAAGTTCTGAATTAAATTAAACGAAAATCCAAATATGTTGGTAACCGGACCTGATATCTTAATTATGAAAGTACCATTAAATTCGTCCTAAAAATTCGCAACTTTTTTCCATTTAACCAACTTTTTTTCTATATCGGTTTACACAATACCAATGGTTTTCAATTATATTTGCGCCACCCTGTATATTTAAGGAATAAATTGTATTTTTTTGTTACATTACACTTAAAATTTAATGACCTATCTAATATTTAAAATTATCACAAATTGTCCTTCCCCTTGTTTCAGATATTTCAGAATTTTTACATTTTTATTTTCAGGATAAAAACGAACAGGACCGTACTTAGAAAAAATCCTAAAGTGCAGTTCATTGTTAAAACTTAATAAAAAATTAACTGTCAGTAGATAGAACGTCCTTTAACTTTAAAGGTTCAATAACTAAATGCGATGACGTTTAGAATAAAATTTAACAAGTTGATTTCTTGTACAATTGTCCCAATCTAAACGTCATTGTCGTTAGTTACAGAACCGTTAAAGTTAAAGGACGTTCTATCTACTGACAGAAAGTGTTGTACATGGTTGAATAGAGAAAAAATAAGGATTTCAAAAATAAAATAAAAAATAAAATGATCAGTTCCGTATTTTAGAAAAAATCAGTTTAGAGTGGTCCTTTAAAGACGAAACGTTGAATACACTATATTAAGCGATAAAAAATTGTATTAAGTTTTTTCTATTTTTAAAAATTAAGTTCTGAATTAAATTAAACGAAAATCCAAATATGTTGGTAACCGGACCTGATATCTTAATTTTGAAATAATCTTTAAATTTGTCCTAAAAATGCGCATCTTTTTTTCGTGTAACCAATTTTTTATCTATAACGGTTTACGCAATACCAATAGTTTTCAATTATATTTGCGCCACCCTGTATATTTAAGGAATAAATTGTATTTTATATCACACTTAAAATTTAATGTCCTATCTAAAATTTAAAAAATGTAAGCGACGCAAGTATTTGGATTAGCTAATTTTTCAAAATAGTTAAACAAGTTAAATGCATTAAATAAACATATATCAAACGAGGTTGGTACTGTTCTCAGTTCGTGGTACTCGCACGTGCACAAGCACTTTTAATACTTTAACCAGGAAGCGATACACAAACTGACACCGGTAAGTACTCTGTAATACCGGGCCGAGGTAAGAATCGTGTGGCATGTCGTGGATGTCTTTGATTGAATTATAGGTCGCATTAAAAGGTCCAGCGCGAAGGACCCCTGGCGTACACTACCACCTGAGACTTCTCACATTTCTGAGCTTTTTTTTTTGAGTGATGTGTTGAGGCGGGCATTGCGGACCCCGTGCCGTTTAATAACACGAACTAAGCAAAGAAAAATTAAATGATATAATAACTAGCTCTAAAACGTTGAAAGTTTTTACGAACGAAATTCATACACTATTTTTAATAAAATGAAATAAAAGTCATGTAACAATAATTACCGTTCTAATATAGAAAAATAATTTAACACATTTCGTATACAGTGCGATAGTAACGTGTCACCCCCCCCCCCCACACCTCCTAGCATCTTTATATTCAACAAAATACTTAAATAAGTCGATTTTTATTTCTAATAAATCATTTTTCCAATAAAAAATTACCTTAATTTTAACCCATTAGGCTACCCCCTTGAAAATTTATATTTTTTAAGATTTTGCTACTTTTCTGGTTTTCCGCATTAAACAGATTTCGACAATTCTTTAAATTTTGCAATTTTTTAATGGGTATTTTCTCATATTTTGCTACTTTTCTGGTTTTTGCGTATTTTCCAGATTTGGAAAGTTTCCTTATTTTGCTACCTTTTCCGGTTTTGGGCATTTTTCAGATTTTGATA
This sequence comes from Neocrepidodera transversa, assembly GCA_963243735.1. Classification (NCBI taxonomy): domain Eukaryota; kingdom Metazoa; phylum Arthropoda; class Insecta; order Coleoptera; family Chrysomelidae; genus Neocrepidodera; species Neocrepidodera transversa. Next base: position 10,487,420 of record OY725347.1, read on the forward strand.
CATTTTACTGGTTGTCCATATTTTTCAGATTTTGCAATTTTTTCGGATTTTGTAAATTTTCCTGATTTTTCAAGTTCTTTAAAATTTTCCACATTTCCTGGTTTTGTATATTTTCTAGATTTTCAAATTTTTTAGATTTTGTTACATTTTCTGGTTTTCGTATTTTCCAGATTAGTGGTTTTTTTTTCAAAATTTTGTTACTTTTCCCGATTTTATTTATTTACAGATTTGGCTGCTTTTCGTGGTTTTGCATATTTTTCCAGATTAGTGATTTTTCAGTTTTTCCACATTAATGAGTATTTTCTTTAATTTTGCTACTTCTGGTTTTGCGTATTTTCCAGATTTGGTAAGTTTTTCATATTTTGTTAATTTTCCTGATTTTACATATTAGATTTTGCTACATTTACTGATTTTGTATATTTTCTAGATTTTTCAAGTATTTTAGGCTTTTCTGCCTTTCCTGGTTTTGGGCATTTCCCAGATTTTGCAAGTATTCTAATTTTTCCAATTTGTCGAAATTTGTGTGTATTTTTTCATATTTTACTACTTTCTCTGGTTTTGCATATTTTTCAGGTTTTTCAAGTTTTTTAAATTTTTCTACAATTCCTGGTTTTGGGCTTTTTCCAGATTTTATTAGTATTCTACATTTTGCAATTTTTTCAGATTAATTGGTATTTTTTCATATTTTGCCACTTTTCCTGGCTTTGCACATTTTGCACATTTTCTAGATTTTTGAAACTTTCCAGATTTTCAAGTTTTTAGATTTTGTTACATTTACTGGTTTTGCATATTATTCAGATTTTTTAATTTTTTTTTTTAGATTTTGCTACATTTCTTAGTTTTACATATTTTGAAAATTTCGCACGTTTTTTTGATTTTTCAATTTTTCTGGATTAATTGATATTTTTTCATATTTTGCTATTTTTTCATATGTATTTTCCAGATTTGGTAATTTTTTCATATTTTGTTAATTTTACTACATTTACTGATTTTGCATATTTACCAGATTTTTCAAGTTTTTTGGGTTTTTCTGCCTTTCCTGGTTTTGGGCATTTTCCAGATTTTGCAAGTATTCTAAATTTTGCAATTTTTCTAAACTAGTGGGTATTTTTTTATATTTTGCTACTTTTCCTGGTTTGGCATATTTTTCAGAATTTTTAAGTTTTTCATATTTTGCAATATTTCAGATTAGCGGGTATTTTCACATATTTGGATACTTGTCCCAGTTTTTCGCATTTTCCAGATTTTGCTACTTTTTTTTCTAGTTTTGTATATTTTTCAGGTTTTTCAATTTTTTGGATGTTACATTTCCTGGTTAGGCATATTTTCCGGTTTTCGCAAGTTTTTTAGATATTACAGTTTTGCCAGATTAGTAAGTATTTTCTCATATTTTGCTACTTTTCCCGGTTGTACGTATTTTCCAGATTTTCCTGATTTTTTAAAGATGTTTAGATTTTACTACATTTCCTAGTTTTGCAAATCATCCAGATTTTACAAGTTTTTTTAGATTTTGCAATGTTTCCAGATTAGTGGGTTTTTTTTTAAATTTTGCTACTTTTCCCAGTTTTACGCATTTTCCAGATTTTGCAACTTTTCTGTCGCTCTTTATTTTTCAGATTTTTCAATTTTTTTTTAGATTTTGTTACATTTCCTGGTTATGCATATTTTCCGAATTTCGCACGCTTTAAAGATTTTTCAATTTTTCCAGATTAATGCTTATTTTTTTGCTACGTTCCCCGGTTTTGCACATTTTCCAGGATTTGCGTCTTTTCCTTGTTTTGAATATTTTTCAAATTTTTTAAGTTTATTATATTTTTTCCGATTAGTAGGTTTTTTCATATTTTGCAACGTTTCATGGTTTTACGCATTTTCTTATATTTTCCTATTTTTTCCGGTTTTACGCATTTTTCCAGATTTGCTACTTTTTCTGGTTTTGTATATTTTTCAAGGTTTTCAATTTTTTTAGATTTTGTTATATTTCCTGGTTCTGCATATTTTCCAGATTTCGCAAGTTTTCTAGATTTTGCAATTTTTCCTGATTAGTGTATTTTTTAAAAAAATCTCACTTTTCCTGGATTTGCGTATTTTCTAGATTTTGTAAGTTTTCCAGATTTTAAAATTTTTCAGTTTTTTCAATTTTTCTAGAAATAAATTAAACTTTGGTTTATTAATTAAAATACATTATAGTAAAGTGATACTAGATTTATAAAATAATCGTATAAAGTAATTTCCATCGAAAAAAATGAAATATTTAAAGTTATTTATTATTATTATTATTATTATTATCAGTCAACCCCTGCTTAAAATTAAATGCCTAACTAATCTGCGCATGGGGTTGAAATAAATGATTAATAAAAATTTATTATAAATTAGACTAAAATTAAATACATGTCTTTAAAATTAAAAATGTGAATTTTTTTTATACTTAACTTTCTTTAACCACACCCTGTAAATAACAACAAGCCTTCCTGAGTAGCTCAGTTATATACGAAAACTTCTACAAATACCGAGATAGGATGAAGCAATCAGTTTTCTAGATGATATCTCCATTACAACTAATAATGGATGCGGGCATTGAAGAGCTGATGAGACCGAAAGAAAGGGAAGTAGTTTTAGAAGAAGAAGCGGTATTGTTCTCGAGAAACACATTGTTTCAAATTGTGTGCGAACAACACAGAAATAAAGAATGTACTAAATAAGCTTTTAACTAACATAACAATTATGAAAATAATGTCACAAATTTTTATTTCTAAACTACTTCGACTACTAATTACTGATAAAGTACTTCTTAATGCGTATTTCCTTTAGTTACTAAATTAAAAAGAAATACCGAGCTTTTAAATAGACTTGATCTATTACAAGTACATCGGACTGCAAGTAATTCATTTCCTCGATGAATTACACGCTCTTCTCTAATATCGAAACTTGTATGAAGAACCTGATTTGCTTATAAAAAGTCAAAGATTATAAATATGAGATGAAACAGGTGCGTCTAATAAGGGGGCCAACAAAAATCAATTTATAACGTAAGTATATTAAACAGCCATTAAAAAAAATGTAATATTGCACTTACGTCGATTTTTTTTTGTTTTATATGTTTCATTCTGCTTAGTCAAGAAGTAAGTTTTCTGCGAAAAATAGTTAGAAGGGTACGAGAAATATAAGCCATGGCTCATTCGACGCGGTTTGCAATTCTCAGAAATGTATTATGTCGATATTTTTCTGCAAATAAAAATTGTAATTGTTATTTACAAAAAAAAACGAACAAAAAGAAATCCATTTTGTTTTTTGATGATAACTCAAAAACTGTATGATAGCGGGAATAGCAAAAAAGATCCTTAAAGTGGAGGAACTCCCGGATCGCTAGCTCATATATTTATATTTAATTTATTTCTGGAAATATTGCTCCGCGCGACCGTTTCGAGATAAGTACTATAGTGAGTACCGCATCTAAAACAATATTTGAGTGTCACAATAATTTATAATGTTTTCCTAATACTACTAAAAATTACAAAAACAACCAAATGCAACAAAGTGGAGAAAAAAAAATTCTGTTTTTTTTATTTGATTTTCAAAAAAAAAAAAATACAGAAAGCACTATTTTTAGAAACAAATTAAAATTATAAATATTAGAGCTAAAGATCCGGGAGTTAGGAGTTTCTTATCGGAAATTTCCTCCTCTTTGAGGATATTTTTTGCAAATCCGGCTATCTTGTATAGTTTTTGAGTTATCATCACCCTTATAACTATTAGTCTTTACATATAGAAATGTTTTTAGGGTTACGGAGGACATGCAGAATCTTTTAACCAAATATGTTTCTGTAATAATATATCCAAGGAATCAAAATTAAAATTATGATTTAATTTTTGGTTCATTAATGCTTAACCCTACAAACCCACTCATACCAAATTATAATGACGGTTTTGGATACTCAATTATGAGTCCCATCACCTTTTCCTCTCCAACTATCTTTTTTTTGACGATAAATATTCTGACATTCCAACTCTAAGACGAGCTATCTTTTAAAAAAAATCTAAGTTAGTTATTATATTATTTATATATTTCCCCGATCTTTTAAAGACCTTTGACACTGTAAGTCATCTTCAATGGGGGAGTTCCCTCAATGTTGCCAACCTAGAAAAAGGTCTACCAACGGGAAAGGATTATTTTAGGTCAAAATCTACTTCATTATTTTCGCAATGATAAAATATGTGTACAAAATTCTATTGAGCTTTCCAGAATAAATCGTTAGCGAAATATAATGATTTTAATAAAATCTTACTTCTGGTTGGTTGAAATGTCCTTGTCAAATGTCATTCGTCATAGAGTAAGTATAACAGAGTGACATTTTTCTATATTCTATAATCTGAAAATGAAACATGTCGCTCTGTTATACTTACTATATGAGAAATGACATTTGACAACGAAATTTCAACCAATCAGAAGTAAGATTTTATTAAAATCATCATATTTCGCTAACGATTTATTCTGGAAAGCTCAATAGAATTTTGTACACATATTTTATCATTGCGAAAATAGTGAAGTAGATTTTGACCAAAAATAATCTTTCCCCGTTGGTAGACGTTTTTCTAGGTTGGCAACATTGAGGGAACTCCCCCATTGTTGGTAATTCTGCAGGATGTTGGAATACGAGGAACGCCGTTGAAACTCTTTGAAAGATAATTCACAAATCGGAAATAACTTGTCTAAATAGGTACAAAGATCAATAAAAATAAATCGGTAGAGAATTGAGTTCCACAAGGTACTGTCTTAGGACTAGTGCTATTTTCTATATATTGAAACATTACTTTAATTTGTTGATAATAAATAATAAACGTGATTTAAGCTCAAATATTTTTATTATGGGTTCGTTCTACGAATAGGATTTGAAATATATCAGAAGTAAAATACTAGATAAAAAAAAATTTGGATGCCAGTCGAATTGATTTTTTGATGTAATTAGAAACAATTGACAAAAAAACTATGATAAACTCAAATTAAACGTTATATTTGTTTTATTTATGATAAACAATTATTTCAGAGATTTTTTCTTTTTCCTTATTTTAAAAAAAGTTAGCTTAGTCCAGGAAAAACGTAGTCCAAGAAAAAATGTAGTCCGAGAAAAACAAGCTTGGTCTAAAAAAAACGTAGTTCAAGAAAAACTGTTCCAAAGGAAAAACTTTTCCAAAGGAAAAACTATTCCAAAGGAAAAACTGTTCCAAAGGAAAAACGTACTCCAAAGGAAAAAACGTAGAGCAAAGGAAAAAACTTAGTCCAAAGGAAAAACCCTAAAAGTTCACATAAAGTAAATATAAGACAAAAATCTTATAAATTACCAGATTTCTGGTTCTCCTTTTGGTAAAACGAGACACAGACATCAGATAATTTATATTATTATAAAAAAAATACCGGCATAAAAAAAATTAAAAATAACAGTAAAAAGTTAAAGCGTCGAAATAATTAATAATGATAACCAATAATTTTAGATATAATAATAAAAACTTACACTATAAGATGAGGGGAAGAAAAAAAAATCTTCAGTAAGCTACACGAACGATATAAAGTCAGGTATTTTGACTAAGTAGGCAAAGAGAAGAACATTATTAACATGGGAAAGACATTTTATAGGAATACCAAGAGAAGAGAGGGATATGACGCGAGGAAATAAGAAGGGTATATTAAGCGAGTATGAAATTAAAGTATATTGAGTAGAGGAATAATGAAAATACAGGGTGGCACAAAAAACATACCAGTTTATCAATTCAATCGGTTCCAAAAATCAATGTACCTTTCGCTCTGATGTTCTTTTGATACTGCAAAAGGAACCATTTTTGAGCAGATTATTCTCATCTCTAAATTGTTAGTTAAAATCTAATGAACGAGGATGGAGATAAAATTCTTTAACGATCATTCTGACTGTCAAACGATAATCTAAATCCTGTCGACATTTTCTCGAATTCTTGAAGATGAAGAGTAGGCCGTTTGTCTTCGAAAGACTTTACTTTTTGCCTTTGACAAAACGCTATTCCCGCAACAAAATATGATAGCACATATTGTAATAATAATTCCCTGGTTAAATTTCCTATCTTGGAGAGACTCTTCCTCAAATGGGCTGGGTTCAATGGGGCCTAAATAAAATGAAAAACAAAATATATAAAAAAATTAACAAAATTAATCTGTCTTGTTCTTCCTTCTTTATGCTACCTCCTCAGATCTCCCAACATTTATCTTCTGTCTACCTTTTGCTTCTGCTCTTTATTCACCCTTGAAACTGTTTAATGTTTGTCTTCTTTAAATGTTACCTTTTATTTTATAATTTTGGTTCCTTTATATTTTTTTTATAAATAATTAGATTGACACCAACCCAATGACAAATCATTTTAGTATTATTTACTAAAATTTTAATTCACATTGTTTGTGTTACAAACAAGAAAAACTATTAATTTTACTTCCAAATCCTATTAATATCCTTCTTATTCAACCAGACCCTACTTATTATTATATTTAATAACAAGTGAATTCTATACTATACAGGGTATAGTAAAATACTGAAGGCTAAAGGCATATACACTAGCCTATCTGTCAAATCCACACCCCTTAAATGAAGTATGTTTTTTTCTTACTGGTCTTATTTTGAAACTACCACCAGATATTACTTTTACACGTGTGGTTGTGCCTTTTTTCATTTTTACTTTTTCAACCCACCATCTAATGAGAAGTGAAGGTATTGTGAACGCGTTAAAAAAAAATTGTACTCGAATTTTGTATTTTTCTAGCAGGGGTCAACCCCCAAAGGCAATTGTCGTGGTAATTTCCAGCTGCCGTTGCTAGGCAACAAAATAATACCTAACTTTTATCTATTGGAATGAAATAATTTTTAAGAATTTTTGAATTTTATAAAAATAGTTTTTTTGCTAAAAAAGTTGATATTTTAAAGAACTTGTTAATGGTAATTGGTATATAAGATATTCTAAATCAACAATTGTGGAATATAAAGAATTTTATTCTTATTTTGGACACATCATTATTATTATTATTACTATTATTATGAAAATAAAACTTTGGAAATACTATTCATAGAAAATTTAAGTAATAAGTAAATGGCAAGATTGGAGACAAATTTTTTTTAATCAAGTCAGAAATATTTTTATTTCGGGGAAAAAACATATGAAAAAAAATAATAAACAGAGATGTCAAATAAGAGAAATTTCACAAGAATTTTCCAAAAGTTGTTAATTATAAAAAATGTGTACAAAGAAATTATAATAAAAAAACCTATGTTAAAATAAAAGAAAATGGTTTAAAAAATAAAAAAAATCGGTTGTGTCGCCCCACGAATACTTTATCAGATATTTAATGTTACAGTTTCAAATTTAGACATTTTTTTATTTTTGACAGCTGACAGTTAGAGAAATAATTTTGACTGTTCTGAATAGAGTTTTTCAATGGCTTTCAAACGACATATTGCATGTCCAATTCCGTAAAATATTGCATCTGTCATTTTTTGATAGTGATACTTCCGTTTGACAGATCTCGTACAAAAACTAACTGATTCTTTCGACAGATAGCCTAAACCCATATACCAAATTTCAGGCCAATCGGATTAATACTTTTTCAGATATTTAATGATGAAGTTTCAAATTTTGACATTTTTTTATTTTTGACAGGTACAGTTGAAGAAATAATTTTTACTGTTCTCAATAGAGTTTTTCAAGGGCTTTCAAATGACATTTTTCATATCCAATTCCGTGACATATTGCAACTGTCATTTTTTGATAGTGATGCTTCCGTTTGACAGATCTCGTACAAAAACTAATTAATTCTTCCGACAGATAGCCCAAACCTATATACCAAATTCCAGCTCAATCGGATTAATACTTCTTCAGATATTTAATGCTGAAGTTTTGACGTTTTTTTATTTTTGACAGGTGGCAGTTGGAGAAATAATTTTAACTGTTCTGAATAGTTTTTCTAGGGTTTTTAAATGACATATCGCATGTCCAATTCCGTGACATATTGCATCTGTCATTTTTTGATTGTGGTACTTCCGTTTGACAGATGTCGTACAAAAACTAATGGGTTCTTCCGACGGGAAACCCAAACCGCTATACGAAGTTTCAGCTCAATCTGATTAAACGTGTGGCCTCTATCGTGGAAGAATACACACAGACACACACATACACACACACAGACCGACAGACAGACTTCCATCTGGAAATGGTCTTAATCGTCTCAGGTGACCCGAAAATGGATATTTCTGTTTTTATCTCGAATTTTTTTTTAGCTCGTTCACAATACTTTCCCTACTAGGAGGTGGGTCGGGAAAGTAAAATTCAAAAATTTAAAAGAAGATTTTTTTTGTAAAGGGTAAACAAGCCTGATTGGTATGATGGAGTAGTGCAATTTGAGAAGAATTTTGAAGAAGGAAAATAGGATAAAGGTTGAGGAAATAAATAAACGAGGCTGGTTGAAGAAGGAAGAGTGAAACAAGATTTGAAGGTGAATTTGTCGAAGGAGTCTAAAGAAGAGGAAGTGGACCGGATTTAAAATTTAGTTTTATGTGTGGATTTTCATTTGTAATGCTTATTTATAGAAGCCACCCCAAAATTGACGTTTGTTTATTAGTATATCAGTGCACTATAACAGGGTGAATTGAAATTCGGGGCATTCCATTTCAGATCTGGTAAACGATAAATAAAACCAAGTTGACTTAATTAGAAAAAAGATGCAATAATTAAGTGTACCAAAACCAAATAAAAACGGTTCACTAGATGTTTGTATAAAGGTGAAATATCGTATTTTTTCGCATTTTTTTGAGGTTTGCTATTTCGATGGGTACAAAAATTTTCTTATTTAATACATACCAAATTGAAGTCTACGCCTCTGTTATTGAGTTTAAACCAATTACATCTTCGGAAAAGTAGAGCTAGATATTATCTAGTGATTGTCCACCTATTTGTAATGAAAATGACACAAGTAGGAATGCGTTTAAGAAATTCATTATTAATACCTCGATAGGTGTAAGTAATTACATGGTTTGCATTTAAATATTACTAAGTAAGTAATAATATACCATAAATTATCAGGATAATTTAAAAATAAATAATTTGCAAATATGAATTTAAATCACTTGTATTAAATGTTTCACCTCATTTAATATTGAAAGTTCTAGTACCAAAAAGCAAAATTTATTAAATTTACAATATAGAACAGGGAAATTTTTATGTGTAAATTAAGATTACTACCCTACTAATGATTATCCCTTTATGAAAAATTCAATTATAGCTTGTTATCTCAGTACTTGCTGTTGCAATCTGAAGGAGTGTATGGAAGGAAGCTGAAGATGGTAGCAATTGGAAGCTGAAACTTCAAAATTCTTTCCTTATCTACATGTCTAATTTTTTTAGATAAGTATTTATTTTTGTCGATACTCTGTATATCATATTACTTTAGAGGTATTTAATTTCACAGGTATTTAATTTGTTGAATGGGTCCTATTTATTGATGTACTGGGAGAAAATGGAAAACAGTAATATATGCAAAGTGGCTCCGGAATGAATTAGCGTTGATGAAAATAGCGTTTAACAAAATAACGCAGTTGAATTGGCGTTGTATCGAAAAAGCGCGTAATAAAATTGCGCCGTAATAATTTTGAGTTTGTAACAAAATGACTTTTGAATCGATTTTGCTCGTAACGGAGTAGCGTCTGTAATAAAAAGAAGTTTAATAAATAAGCGCTTGTTACAAATAAGCGAGTAATAATCGATTTTTACGAACCCCAACATAATTTAATAACAATAACAAATAAATACAACAATTACAATGATAAATTATATGCAACAAATTTTAAATGGTCTTTAACGTTAGAAAACAGATATGTGTCTGCAATGGCTAATAGTCTCTTCTTTTGTTGGAAGTAAACGCTTTTTGCAGATTCCTTTTGTCTAAAACCAGCACGATATCTCATTACGAACATTTCTGTGCGAGTTTGTTCTGCCAAAAACTTCTCCAACAGCTTGGATGTCGATGGATGCTGGCAATCTATAGACTTTTGGAAAGCGTTGTACCACGCTTCTAATGAATTGTTAGATTTTGGAAGATTTGAATTAATTCTTGCAAAATTAAAAGGGAAAGATCGGTGATATAGCTTGGACTCTATTGCCAACGTAAGTTGCTTCCCAGTATTGAAGAAGTGGCTGCATTTCTTCTGGATATTCTTCCGACATAATTTCAAAAGCGAACTAAACATCTCTTACTGGAATGAAACTCAATGCTAACATCATCTTACATTTAATACGAATGTCTTCATTGGATCTGTATAATGTTGTAAAATCCTTAATATTTTGAATTTTGCGACAAATTAAAGAAACAACCCACTAAATTAACACCTCGAAAAACAGTACTGAAAGCGTTCACAGCAGCCATTTCGAAATCAATCAGATCACTTTCTGGTTCTAATGTCGGATCTAGTTCTAAAAGTTTCCTTACGAATATGCTATAAGTAGCTTCATCTTTTCTGCAGATCAGGGTGTATACCATGGGTACCGCTTTTGCGTCTATTAACGCGTGAATCTTATAGACCTGATAAAATAAAGAAGGTGCTACTTTAAAGGTGCCATCTGCACACCAATGACGAATTTCTTTCAGAAAGCTTAAATTTTGATTTGTTCCGAAAATTAATATTCTATTTTTGTCGTCTTTTCCTGAATACCACAACGTAAAAATAGCACCTTTCAAGGTTTTTTAAATCTCTTACCGATTTCTAAATTGTTAGTACCAGATGTGGAAGTGGAAGGTACTCCTTACGCCAGCTGCCTATGGATCGTCTGTCGACAAGCATCATATCTGGGAAGGGGCTATCACACCTTCTTCAGATAAATTCTTAGAGCATTCTTGTAGAATTGTTCTGGGTCGTTCGTCCGTGCTCTCCACCATCTTTCGGATGCGCTCCTTCACCAAATACGCTGCATTTCCTGCCATGTCGGGAGCATGGTTGTGTTCAGTAGTTTCCTTGATCAAATTTTCTTTCGGGACAAGCCTGCCTTTATAGCCGACTTTCGTACACCTCCATATCTGAGAATTTATATGAGTTTTATCGCTTCTATACCGATATCCATGCGACGTATTTTTTTACGATTAACTAATAATTAATTTTAAAATGTTTATTACTATGCCTATAAACGTCGCAAGGTATTTGCCGGTAACTCTAGTGGAGGTGGGATGGGTTCGGATAGGTCACCAAATATTAAAATATTTATATCCAAACAAAAAAAAATGTTGAAAAAAATGGGCGCCAGGTAAGCCGACTGCCAAATACCAATACTACTACCAACGTGACTTACCAACGACGATAGGTGCAACTAAATGAAAGACATAGTAACAATACGACAAAGTAGTTTAATACCTGAAAGATAATACCAATAAGAATAAAAAAAAATACCTGATATACCGATAAAATAAAAAAAATGTATACATATACTTAGGCCAGCTATATTGGCGGATGAACAAATCAAAGAATGGTAAGCATAATTAGTCGGCACAGCCTGCATGCACTACTACGGTTCACTATGGGCAACAGAAGCTGGTAAGCTTTTATAATATAATAATAATATGGAATGAAATACAGGTTTACACTTCGCGTGAGCTCATGCGCAGGTATTGGTAGACAACTCTACGGATCAGGTTAAAATTAAGCTGTCATAGTTCCCCACTAACAAATATGGCTAAGATTAGTGAAGTGTAAATATTTACAAAAAAAAAAAATATATATATATATATATATATATATAGCTCTAAACTACAAGCACTAGCTAAAATTGATGCAATATTCCTATATAATAAATATAAGCGATTATGACAATAAGAATGACTTGCTTGTAATCCCGCGACGGTAGAATGGACCAATTCCTTAATGATGGAGAGGTGTTGACAATGGTCCGCAAGTTACGTCTCACGCTGAAACTTCTTAGAGAATTTGTCCAACCCAAAATATACAACTTTAAATAAGTATAACTCCCAAATGAATGGAATTCCAAATATTTATAACTCCAAATGTATAACTCCAAATGTATAACATCCAAATGTATAACTCCGAACGTATAACTCCAAATGTATAACTCCTATTATACTTTTGCGAATTAGACCCAGAAAAAAAACCCCTGAATTAGGGGTAGCAATGCCTAGTAGATACATAATAGGGAGTAGAGAGAACTAGATTCCCGTTTGGACCATTAAAGATGATCTTTTTTTTCTTGGCTTAAAATGGTCAATCGTGTTAACATATTCCCAGTGTAGCAGCAAATGGTGAAAGATCCTCAAAGAGATATTATTCCGGAAAAACAACAAAATATGCAATCGAAACGATGAACCACACTTTCCGTAATATTAATAAAACTTTTGAAATGAAACCCCATAAAGGATTACCTAATAGTCACAAGATAATTCAAAAAAGTTTATAACACCCACTACACGTGTGAGAATACAACTAGCTGTTTTACTACCTAAAATGTCACCTCCGATTCCTCCGATCGGACCGACCTCGCGGTACCATCATTTTAAGATCCGAAATGTAAGTACCAAGAAAAGTATTTTATCTACTACTACAATTACCAAAAGTATTAAACCTCGTATCTAGATGTAGCTACCTGTATACTAATCGGCATTCTAATTAATAAATTACCAATAGGTAAAACGCAAAATAAATAGCGACTTATCTAAGGAAACCACTTATAGTTTATACTAAATTACAGTTCTTAACGAGAACTAGGTACTAAAATTATATTGGGGATATAGTTGTTTTAAAACGTAACATCCATTGAAAATCAAAATCTTGCCGCGTTTTTGCGATGTTGAATAATTCATGACACTATTAGGTATTGACAATAAATTAATGACAAATTAAAAACATTCCTGGATTTATCGCCTAATTAATACTCGTTGACTTGTTACTAGCGCTTATTTCAAGCACACCAATTTATTACTAACTCCAAATTGATTTGACGCTATTTAGATAGAAGCGCGAATGTATTATGGCGCCATTTTGTTACAAGCTATTTTGCTGTGCGCTTTTTTAACACGTTATTTGAAAACGCGTTATTTTGTTAAACGCTATTTTCATCAACGCTAATTCATTCCGGAGCCATGCAAAGTATAGTATTGCGACGACGCTTCGGTCGTTGCGGGTCACTTTGGCGCCTTGGTCCAGGTTTCGGATTGCCTCGGGCGCCACCTTCCGTTTAGAGTGTGAAGGCCACTGCACGGGCAGCGTCAGTGGAGAAAGAAATACTCCAGGGGTCGTTATGGTATCGACCAAAATCACTGGCGGCCAGAAGGGCGGTCTTTACTTGCCCTGCTGGGTTTGAGTACCTGGATATTGGCTGCTTGGATGTTAAAACTCAAAACAATTAATAAATAAATAAAACTTTTATTATTACCAATTAAATCCGGCGGAGAAAAGGTGTGTAACGGACGATTGGCTTGGCGGCGTGGTGTAGTCGGACTGACGGTTCTGGACTCCGGTTACAACTTGAACTTGGCTTCAGCTCGACCTGTCTCTAAAGGTCGACGGACTGCACTGCTGTTCCAATTGGGACGGCCACAGCAAGTCTGGCTTCTCGCTGCCTCTGCAGCTGCCGACAACGGTATGAATTGCCCTACTCGATACGAACTTAAGCGTCTAAGAAACAGAGACGAGAGTGTCTCCATCTGCCTGGCGACGGTTCAACTGGTACGACTGGCCTTTTATTCACAATTTTAATTTAATTTTACTCCAGTGCCGTGCGCGATTTAATTTATATATTTTAAATAATACGGAAAAAAGTAACTTTGTTACAGTATTTCTCCAAAAAAATTTTAAGTCGGAATTAATACAATAACTAATGTTTATAATAAGTTTACTACATACATAGTTTAACTAAGATATTGTTACGATTTTCTCCAATGGAATATTTTCTAACTATTGGACAAAATAATTTTATGTTTATTACTCGAATAAAAAAACTTACCTCGGCTACACAATTTTTTTTTTTAATTTTATTAAACATTAACTCTTTCTCTCTTTGAGCTGGGATCTTTTTATATTGTTAATCTAAGTTTACTTGTCAGTATTAAATTTTTTTTTTTTATTAATTTTATAATTTTTTTTTATTATGTTCAATATACAAATATAAAGAACTATATGTAAATTTTGTGAATTCTTTTGTATTTTTACTGTTTAATAATTAAATTTATTTGTAAATTAAATAATCAAATATAACATTTAATAAAAAAACTTTTACATAAATTACAATACCTTCTAATATAAAAAAAACCTTAAATTAACCTTTTGCTCACTCACTCATTCTTTAAGTAACTAAAAAAATTAAATCTAACTAAATATAATACATATACCTCAAGTCTTTAACTTTCAAAACATTCCTGTCCTTTTGTTTGAGATTTTGTTTTATTTAATAAAAAAAACCGTAATTTTTTTTTAATATACCAAAAATATACTAAAAACTCACTGTATATCAGTTCCGGATTTCCTATTCTATAACAAACCATTCGCTGCTATTTTAGAGTCCCCACATATCTCCTTTCCAATTCCAAATGCACCAACCATAATATTAAATTTGTATTCATACAGGATAATTACTTATTTGATGATTTAAAATCGCTTTATTAATTTTTAATTTTTTTTCTTATAAACTTCTTATCAAACCAAAAAATTTTTTTTCCAATCATCATTTCCACAGTGATGCTATTTCCCTGGAAATCATTATACAGAGTGCTTTTTTTATTACAATATATTATAAAATAAAGAATATACTTCACGTCTAGACTATAAAATTCTGATGAAGAGTTTTTTTGCAATCTGTAAAATAGTATACAATAACCAACCATTTAACAATATTTTTAACATGTAAGAAACTTCCCAATTTTAGTTTCCTTTAAATCTATAATAAGACCTAATTAGGTGTAGCTGTGGGGATCAAGAATAATTAAACCTAAATAAAACCTAGTAATAAGATCATAGGGGTCTGGCGTTTGAGTATTCTTGGTTGTAATATGTAAAACAAGTGTATTTTTCTACGGCTATAATACAAAACTGCTCTTTCTTAACTGTTCTTGATAGATCAATGAGGTACATTGTATGTCTCCAATTTCATTTCCGTATCTGATAACACAATAATTTATTGTGTAATTATTTCAATAAATCAGGTCTTTCATGGAATGTCAATTTCAAGTAATGACAGTTCTATTTTCGTATATTTATATAGCTGTGCCGCAAATCAAGCATGTTTAAGTTTAATCCCAGAATTATCTAAGGAAAAATATGAAAAGTCCTACAAATCACTTTTCAAAACTTCTCATTTATACTAAGTGTTATTGATATTTTAATTGTACCTAAATAGAAACTTTGAATGACGTTAAATTTGAAATTCATGTTATTTATTACAGCTGTAGAAAAAGTATAGTGTTTAACTCGTATGGAATGCTAATTTCCCACTCGTATGATTTGCAGCATTCGCCTGCGGCTCATGCTGCAAACTTCATACTCGTGGGAAATAACTACCATTCCTTGCTCGTTAAACAATATACTATAGGATGGTTACTCAGTCTTTTGGTATATTTTTTGCAATGGTCTGTAATTTCTGATTTTACTGAGTCCACCGAGTATAGTTGTCTGAGTTGGAGGCCATGTAACGATACTTTATTTTGTTGATAATAAATAATTAGTATGATTAACCTCAAATCTTTATATTATGGGTTCGTTCCACGAATAGAATTTGAAATATATCAGAAGTAGAATATTAAATAAAACAAAAGGTTTTGGACGCAAGTCAAATTGATTTGTTTATGTATTTAGAAACAATTGACAAAAAAACTATGATATATTTCAAAATCCTTCATTTTCTTTTTTTTCGGGTTGAGGAAATTAAACTCAAATTAAACGTTATATTCGTTTATTTCATAAAAAATAAGGTTCCAGAGATTTTTTTACTTTTTCTTTAAAAAAAAACTTAGCTTTTCTTCAGGTTTTTTCTTGTTTTTCTTCTCCAAAGGAAACTGTAGTCCAAGAAACTTGGTCCAAAAGAGAAACTGAAGAAGCTGTAGTCCACAAATAGAAACTTGGTCCAAAGGAAAAACTGAAGAAAATGTAGTTCAGAGATAAAAACTTGTTCTAAAGGAAAAACAAAGTCCAGAGGGAAAAAAATAAAACTTCTTGGCCCAGGAAAAAAAACTTCTTGGCCCAGGAAAAAACTTCTTGGCCCAGAAAAAAAACCCTAAAAGTTCACATAAAGTAAATATAAGATAAAAATCTTATAAATTACCAGATTTCGTGGTTTCCGTTTTTAAAAAAGAATATAAAACAATGATAATATTAAAATGAAAAACATGAATTTTAGATCAAAATATGAAATACAAAAATAATTAAAATGAATTAAATTTTAAGACAATCTGTAAAAACAAATTAAAAAATAGGTTCCCTTTTAGTATGAGAATATTATAAATAAGATATGAACTTTTAAGTAAATAAAAAAAATATGCTGGCTAATAGAATTAAAAATAACAGTAAATAAAAGTTAAAAGCGTCGAAATAATTAATAATGATATCAAAAAATTTTAGTGAAAATATAATATAATATAATAAAAACTTACCCTATAAGATGAGGGGGAGAAAAAAGAAGAAATCTTCAGTAAGCAACACGAACGATATTAAGTCAGTAGGCAAATACAGGGTCGTACAAAAAAACGTAACAGCCAAGTTGCTTCCTTTTTACGAGGACCTGTTTCCTCCATGTCAGACATCTATCGAGATGCATTACTAGGTACTTGGCTGAATTAGAAATTGGCAACTAGTTTCGGCTTCCTCCATCATCAAAGTTTGATTTAAAGGTTATGAAGTTTATATCTTATTTCAATGTAAAATATTGTAAAAAATCATTTAAGGAGTTAATCTTTATTCAGAATAAGAATCGCTGTCAATGCCTTCGTTAATATTATTTATTATATGTGCAATGTCCGGTGGCGTGGGTTTTGCGAATGAGGGCTTTGCGAACCGAGTGATTTGCGAACATATACCTGGCAAATCCTCGGTCAGTTTATGGGGACCGTGGAGTTTTGCGAACAACTGCAGGTAATTTTTTTATTACGTTAAATTTGTGTCGGTTTTATTTTTGTATTTCAATAAAACAGCAAAATATTGATGATTTATTAGTGATAAAGGGTGATAAAATTATTAAAAATAATTCAGTAAATGTTTTATTTCAGTTATTTTTTCACACAGAGCTTTTGTATAATTACAGAGATATTTACATTTTAGAAAAATCCTGCACATTCATAATTTGCAGTCCTGTCTTTCATCCCCAAATTGCATTATAATTTAATATTTTATGCGCCAATTTAACAAAAATAATTTTTAATACCAAATTTCTTATGTCTTTCTTTGAATTTGATAATTATGTGTCCGCTTTAAAAAAGCTGTTAGGATCATAAAAAAATTATTTCAATAACATATAAAGTTTATTAGTCATTTAGGTTAATCAAAAAATTACCGTTTTAGCTATTTAATCATTAATAATAATATTTAACTTTTGGACTTTAACATTTTTAAATAATAATTTAATAATATCATATATTAATAGTTTTATAGCTCTAATCTTAAACGTGTTCGCAAACCCCACCAATGATCAGCGTTTAGATTAATTCCAGGCATGCTTGTTCGCAAAGGCCACACCCTACCAATATGTTGATTATAATAATTCTTCCAATTCATAATATCATTTTAATCGGATTAAATATACAGTGATAAGAAGGCAGTCGTATTGCTCTGCTATAGTTGATCTACTTTAAAAATTTTATGACGTTTATTTCTAGAAATTATATTCAATTTTAAACAAGTCGGGTGAGCCAGTAACCTTATCTATATTTTTATCGAATTTCAAAATCTTCTTTTTAGACAATATAAAACTATTTTGTTATACTTTCTTGCTACCTCCTGTATGCTAAATGAGACACTCCTTTAACAAACTGTTATTAGCAGCTCCTCCGCCCGCATGAAGCATAAATCAAACACCGTTTTCACTGAAAAATTCCTTCGGTTGGTCGGTGATTCCCCTCCCAACCCGCTACTTCACTATTATCCATTATCTTCTAACCGCCGCTTACAGCGTTGGCAGATATCAGGAAAAATCTCTTAATTTGCAGTGAAGTAAATCTCCAAATAATAGTTTTAATGTTTTAAAAGCAACTCAAAGTTAATTTTTTTTCATACTTTTTTTGTTAAAGTGTTTTCCATATCAGAGTTTTTATTTATGTTTTACTATTTTTCCACATTTTTCTTTAATTTCAATGATTTTCTTAATTTTTCCCTATTTTTTACAATGTTCTCTATTTTTCCCTATTTTTTCTTATGTTTTCATTATAAAATCAACCTCGTATTGAATATCCATAGTTGTTTCCGGTTTTTTGGTTGTTCTCTGTTTTTTAGCAATCTTTTGCAATTTACTGCGATTTCTAATCATTTTTTTTGCACTGGCAATTTTTTGCCATTTTTTGTGATTTTTTTCGTTTTTTCGTTTTGAATTTTTTTTGCAATATTTTGCGTTTGTTTTTTCAGTTTTTTGCGATTATCTGCGATTTTTTTGCTTCTTTATAATTTTATTTCGATTTTTTACAATTTTTTTTGCATTTTTTTGCGGTTTTTTGTGATTTTTTAAGTGTTTGCGGTTTTTTTGTTATTTTGCAATTTTATTTATTTCCTCGTTTTTTCCCCTATTTTACATTTTTATTTTTTATATTCTTTTTACAATATTTTATGATTTTTTTTGATTGACGGGTTTTTCGATTTTTTCTCAGTTTTTGTTATTTTTTGATATTTTTCAAGTTGTTTTAGGTTTTTCTAACTTTTTCTCGTTTTTTGCGATTTTTTATGAATTTGTTTCATTTTTTTGCGATTTTTTTTGCATTTTTTGCGGTTTTTTTTGCGATTTTTTAAGATTTTGCGGTTTTTTTCGTTATTTTGCAATTTTATTTATTTCCTCGTTTTTCCCCCTATTTTACATTTTTATTTTTTATTCTTTTTACAATATTTTCTGATTTTTTTCGATTTTTCGGGTTTTTCAATTTTTCTCTTACTTTTTGTTGTTTTTGATTTTCTTCAAGTTGTTTTAGGTTTTTCTAACTATTTCTCGTTTCTTTTTTCCTGATTTTTTCGGCTTTTGTCGATTTTTTTTAAATTTTGTCCATTTTTGTCGATTTTTCTCGATTTTTGCGATTTTTATCTTTTTCTTCTGATTTTTATTTCTGTCGATTTCTTTCTAAGTAAAAAAATAACGTAAAGAACTTCGTCCCATGAAGGGGTTCCCCCACCGCACAAAAAAAATTAAAAATGCTTTTTTATAATTTTGTTTCAATGTTTTGCGATTTTTTTTGCAGTTTTTGAGAGTTTGCGTTTTTTTTCGTTATTTTGCAATTTTATTTATTTCCTCGTTTTTTCCCTTATTTTACATTTTTATTTTTTATTCTTTTTACAATATTTTCCGATTTTTTTTTTGATTTTTGTGGTTTTTCGATTTTTTCTCATTTTTTGTTGTTTTTTGATTTTGTCCAGTCGTTTTAGGTTTTCTAACTTGTTCTCGTATTTTTTCTGATTTTTTCGGCTTTTATCGATTTTTTTCCAATTTTGCGCATTTTTCTCGATTATTGCGATTTTTTTCTTTTTCTTCTGATTTTGATTTCTACAATTTCTTTCTATATGAAAAAATAACGTAAAGAAATTCGTCCCATGCAGGGGGGTTCCCCGACCGCACCCAAAAAAATTTAAAAATGGCGCGAGGTCATGTGTTGGCCACATCAGATTTTTTTTAATTAAACTAGAAGGTTCGTACTATTTGTTTGATGTTCTGAATCAAATTACTTTGCCATTATATTTGCTGTTCTTTTCTATTACTAAAATCCTCAACTGGTCTGTCACGTATCAGAAAAGGGCCTTTGAAACAGAATTTTTTGAAATGATTACCAGAACAAAAATAACTTTATATTTTCGTTTTGGATAAGTGATTTTTCACAAAATTTTGTATAAAAAAGAATTTTCTATATATTAATTTAAATTTTCCAATACCGATTCGGCAACAATGGAAAATAATGTGAAGTACTACCGCATGCCACGAGCACGGGTGCGGGAGCACCTCTCGCGAATAACTTTTTTACTCTTCTTCTTCTTGTTATGCTTATTCTTCTTCTTGTGGCAGTATAAATGCCGCTGCCGCTGAGGACGCCGCTCGCCATCCTACCCATGCACCCGTGCCTATGCTCAAACACATTGACGTCCCAAGATTTTTTTCCTAACATAAAACAAAAACCAATTCGCCAACATAAATGCTTGGACAAAATAGTAAGAAATTAAAAAAAATCCTTTTCAATCAAATTAAATTTTTGTGTACCTGACTTTGTGCTCTATTTCTTGTAAACTTGGACCAAATTTCAGATCTGGATAACCTTTTGGATTTGATAAAAAATTAATTATTTTTCTTTTATTTCACCGCAAAGTAAAACTGGTTCATTCGAACGCATTTTACTACGAGTCTTTCAAATATATTCTATAAGGCATTGTACATTGTCAGGATAAGCTGCGTCCCGTTCTCAAAAATTTCTTCGCTTGACAAACCAGCTTCGTTCAACTTCGTAGCATGAGCTTCAAGATCTGGGAGAGCCGTTTTCGACGTGAAATTTGGATTCAACGCCCCAAAAAACCCTCTATAACGATTTTGGGTTCGTCTTCTTCAATTGTGTGAGAAAAACCCTCGGAGACGACGTTCAGGCACAGGATCCGGTGCACTAGGTGTTCGCGGGATCGTTTTCGACGTGAAATTTAGATTAAATGCCCAAAAAACGCCGCTACAATGATTTTCGGGTTGTTTTTGGCAATCTTGTGAGGAAAATTTTCGGAGATGACGTCCACGTCCAGGTTCGGACGCACCAGGTCTGAACATGAAGGGATACTTTCCTTTAACACTCGATTTTTCTTAAAGTATTTCTCAATTTAGATCTATCCTATGCTCAGATCAGACTAGAATACACGGAGCAGACACAAATAAATTTATGATCCAAGCAAGCAGAAGTTTCTAAAGATTTTTTGACAAAAAATGGAACTTTTCTTAGCACACACTTTCTCCATCTTCATCACAGTTTCTATGCACTTTGAAATACAGACACAATAAGATTCCTAAAAATTTCTACTCGTTTGAAAATCTAATGAGATATTTAGGAGTGTATAATGTTCGTAATAATTCTGTAAACCTTCACCACTCTTCTAAAATAAAAATATAGGGAAAAAATAGGCTCCTACTATATCAGATGGCCCAGTAATTACCCAGATAATAAATGGTTAATTTTACTAAGAACCTGGAATACATTAGATGGCCTCTGGTGAGGCCTAAAAAAGAACGTCTCGACCTGTGCAGCTCTGTTGGGACTGGAACAAGCAGTTTCTGGTCTAAAGGGGTTGTTCGTGCCACTACGGTATATAGAGGACTTTTACATTTATAGATAGGAATAAGAAGAGAGAAGGAATAACAAGACACGCATAGAATTAATTAAGTACCTATTTATTTTTTGATTGGTCTTGCGTGTTTTTTCTTTGCGAATTTAACGATGCACAAAATAATAGCGTAATAAACGCCATCAGGACCTTATGCCTGTTGAATCAGTTTCTTATTATTTTTTCTTTATTAAAAACAGGTACAAAATTAAATGTGACTTTCTTAAACGAAAAAGTATTGAAAAATTAATGATTATCTAAAGTAATGGAAAATTCCTCTATTATCTTTTTTGTACGAAATTTAATAACTAATTTGATTTTAACAGTACCTGTTAACGAGATATTCACAAAATATTGTTTTTGGTGACTTTGAAACCTGCGTAAATTTTTTTCCGACACTCCAATTGTATGACATTTTGTTTAGGACTGCAATAAAAATAATAATAATAATAATAATAATAATAATAATAATAATAATACATATGTGGGGTTTTCGGGGTCAACTACCTACCATCATAACTAATTTCCTTCGTGATAGGCAATTTTCTGTCCGAATTGGAAATTGGCAATCTTCTCAAAGACTACTGGAAAATGGAATACCTCAGGGCTCCATCTTAAGTGTTACTCTCTTCTCAATTGCGGCTAACTGCTTTATAGCGGATGTGCCAAATACTACTAAAGGCGTTTTATATTTCGACGATTTCACCATCTACGGACGTAATGAGGTTTTGCTTCAAGAAGAGATCAATAGACTAGTGGAGATCGCTGACTCACGAGGCTTTAACTTCTCTCTCTCAAAATCCCACATTATACACTTTTGTAGATTAAGGTCGCCTCATCCAGAACCCAGATTGTACCTTAAAAATCAAGAACTTATTAATACAGATCACACAAAAGTATTAGGTTTAATTTTTGACAAAAAACTATATTGGCGTAATCATATCGAACATTTGGCAATTAAATGCAAGAAAGTGTTGAATGTCTTAAAATGCATGTCAAATATAAATTGGGGCTCGGATAGAGAGATCCTACTAAAAATATACCAAACTCTCATCCAAACGAAAATTGAATATGGTAGTATCGTCTATGGATCTGCTAGACCCTCAGATCTAAAGCACCTTGATCGAATCCAGAATGCAGCAGTACGTCTTGCGACAGGAGCTTTTAGAACAAGCCCTGTTGAATCAATTCTGGCGGAATCATCAACCATGCCACTCAAATTCAGAAGAGAGATTAGTACTATGACATATGGGTCAAAAGTGAAAGCGCTTCCCCAAAATTTAAATAGACACCTGTTCTCCGAAATAAATACCTACTCTGCGCGCCCCACTATATCTAGACCATCATATATACGTTTCATAGAAACTTCAGAAAAATACGAACTGCCATCAGACCCTAATATTATCATCAACCAGCAGTACGTAGCGCCTTGGTTGCGGAAAACGCCAGTCATTAATACGTCGCTTAGTAAATGGAAGAAAGACCAAACAGCAATAACTATATACCGATCACTATTTCAAGAGCAGATGTGTAAATATGACCAACATTTAGTAATCTACACGGATGGATCCAAAACTAACGAGGGTGTAGGGGCTGCGATAGTGGTGAATAATGAACCTCACTGTTGGACTTTGAGTTCCGAATGTAGCATTTTTACTGCGGAGCTTTACGCAATCTGGCAAGCTACCATATTTTTTATGTTAAATGCACACAAGCAATGCCTAATTTGCACAGACTCTTTAAGTGCCACTATTTCCCTGGCCGATCGCCACTCATCTATTGAGTGGACAGTAAAAATATTGGAACTTGTAACACATTTGGACAAACTAGGCAAAAAGGTGACCATAATGTGGATACCGGGCCATGCAAATATCACTGGCAACGAAGTAGCTGACTCAGCAGCTAAAAATGCGACTAAGAGTGCAACAGATGAAGGAATTCCAGTTCCTCTTAGAGACCAAAAGCGGGCAGTTAAAAATAGAATATACACAGCATGGCAAAGAGAGTGGGAACAGTTCAACGGCCAGTTAAGACTTATTAAACCATCAATACAAAAATGGCACTACCCGAAGAAATTAACCAGACGGGAACAAGTTGTTCTTTGTAGAATTACAATAGGTCACTCAAATCTTACTCACCTGAACCTTCTTTCTGGTACAAGACGTCCGCGATGTGATGTATGCAGAGAAAGGCTAACCATTCCACATCTTCTAACCTGTCCAAAATATGCTTACGAAAGGCGCTCCCTAAATATCGCACCTGGAATTGAGAGAATGATATTAAATAACGAATATAAAAATTCTATCATACCTGAAAGCTACTAACCTTTTTCTGAAAATTTAATCAAGCAGCTAGAAGAGCTAATGACCACTGCAGTTAAAGCTCTTAAAAAAAAAAAAAAAAAAAAAAAAAAAAAAAAAAAAAAAAAAAAAAAAAATACTCGCCCTACATTTCACCCCCTTACGAGTGAACCCCAGAAGCCAATGGCTTGTGCGGGGAAGGGACGGCTATTATTATTACTTGCCGTGGCGCTCCGTGGCGACTTACTGAGGATTGATGGCGCCATTTGGCTATAGGCGTAGGAAAACCCGGAAAACCTACACCACCATCATCGGCACAGTGGCACAGGGGGATTGAAAATGTGTATATTGATTTAGACAGAGCAAAAAGACAGTTATACAATGCGGACCAAAATTTTCGAACAATACTTCTAGGGGTAATATAACACCTAAAAATAAGTAATGTTTCTGGTCATTATTAACTTTTAACCAAGTGTATGAATTGTTTGTTTTGCATCTAAATAAACCGTGATAATTTTATTACTGATTCTACAGTCTCGAAATAGGAACGCGTCCATTTTTAAACTCAAATTACACGAAAACGATTAATTTTTCAATGATACATCAATAGTACCTTTTTTCAAGAAAAATAAGCAGTTTTGGACATAGGTTTATTAGATCAACATTACTTATTTTTAGGTGTTCTATCACTCCTAGAAGTATTGCTCGACTATTTTGGTCCACCTTGTATATGATTTTTTTTGAGAGCTTGATGATTTTATTAATATTTGAGTGCGGAAATCTGTGTTTATGTCCAAAAATTGGGAATAATAATAATATTTATTAAAAGGATTGAAATAAAGGGAAATTATCGAATTAAAACAGTACAATACAATAAAAATTAAAATTTAGATATATTAAAGTTAATATTTTTTTCAGCAAACTAATGGTTTTTTCTTTAGATATTTTATAGGTCTAAAAAATAATGTAACAGTTATGTTTTCCTGAAAAATTACTATGTCCCAACTCGCCACACGATCCTATATTTTCCCAATTTGCCACACTTTATTAAATATATTTTAGGATCTGATAACTCGCCACACCTTAATTTTAACAAACCACTAATGGTAGTAAATCTCGTTTTTTTTTTCATTTTAGTTTAATTTTATTTGGTATGAAAGTTGGCTTTATAAAAATAAAACGAAAACCAATTACGAATTGCTAAGACGAACTTTTATTTTTTTTGTTAATTTTTTATGCTGAATCCAAATCTAAAATCAGAATTTAAAATTTTACAAAAATAAAAAAAAACTTCAGTCTCCTATGACTCCTCTTTTGTCTTAATAGGCACAGCATATTTGTAAAAATGTTTTTATTTATTCCTTTATAATGATTCCAAACCTGAATATACAAATAAAAACGAAAAAATTACCAAGTTTCCGACCTGTATAACTTTTTTGTCTTAATTGGTTCAACCTTTTCGTAATAATTTTTTTTAACATTTTTATACTGGATCCAAATCTGATTTAAGAATTTTAAATTTTACACCAGTCAGTAATAAAAACTTTTTGTAAAATAAGTTTTTGTTTTCACAGTAAAAACAGTTTTTAATTCGGTGAGTATTGCAGTTCTTCTTATTTAGACAATTTTTTTTAACTTTTCAACTTTAAAAATATATATAAAAACACAAATAAATTGGTGAATCCCACAATCGAATGTCTTACAAAAATCAAGATTTTGAAAATTATTTCTTGCTGTCGATAAACAATAAAATAAATAAAAATTGTTAATCCAATTGAATTAATTATTGGTTTAATTTTTATTCTTCAATTGTTTGTTTTTAATCATTGCAAAAAATAATTAATTATTTTTTTGTTTTATCTACGTCTATGTGCATGCCGTGCCAGGGGCGCCACGATTTTGACCCCGTTGACCGTTTGCTCGGTATTCTCTTATTACGTTGTTTCCTACGAAAAATGTGATTCTTGACTTTTCCACCCAATTAAAATCATAATTGTCTATATAGTGTGTCCTAAATTTATAAAAAAATATGCACTAGTTTTAAATGTATCAATATCCAAAATATATTTTTTTTATTTTAATATACTATATTGAAAACGGAATATTTTCGGATATAGGAGTATTTTTTAATTTTATATCATTTATAGTTTTTTCTTTAGTTCAAAAATAACCTAGAGAAGTAGTTAAAAAATACTAACGAAGATAACATTTTTTTTTAATTTGCTGTTGAAAAGTATAAAAGTCTTTTAATAATTTAGAAGTTTCGTTTTAAAAACTTGAACATAAAACTAAAATTAAAATTCAGTTTTGAAAAAAAATATATTTTTGTAAATTGACTCTTTCTACAAAATATATACTTGGCGCAGTCAGTAGGATTAGCACAAGTTAATAGATGGCATCGAGTAGATTGTTGATTTTTTTGGTCAACTTTGTGTTTTACAAAAAAAAAATTGAGAATTACAAACATTTTCCACTTTGCGAAAAACAGTTCGAGAACTTCTGTGAAAGTTTCTTTATTTGAAAATATCGTAGGAAGTATTTGAAAGTCAGGATAAGGAATCCAACTCCATTTTAAATAAAATTACAAAATTATGCCAAATATTAATCCAAAATTAAAATTATTATAACGACATTAAAATTGAAGTAAATGTTGGCAGAAATTGCAGAAAACTATATACACGTTAACCTGTGGATAATTTCAGAAACAACCCACACTTTAAAACATTAAACTTGATTATCTAACCTAAAAAATATTTATTTTATTAAAAGAAGTCTTGACTCTCAAAATCTAGCCTTAGTATTTAAAAAAATATTTATTTTATTAAAAGAAGTCTTGACTATCTAAATCTAGCCTGTGTTTAAAAAAAATTAAAAGGCCATGTGGGATTCGATCCCCGGGTCCACTGCACCACTAGTTGACACTATGTCACCCTGCTACTACAGCTGATGTTTAAATATGTTCAAACTTATTATTTAAGCTAATAACGTTTCACGTGTGTGTAATTTCTAAAATTATCCACAGTTTAACGTGTGATTAGTCACTATGAAAAACTTAAAACCCATTCAAGAGATTGAAGACTTCCCATGGGAATACACAGAAGTGCCACCTACGAAAGTTGATGAGGTTGCGCAGATCCCGAAATTCGTCGTACTTCGTCCAGTAATGCGCGGCTCTATCACTTCACAAAACAAAATTCTGTCACCAAAATAACTTCAAGAAAGAAGAAATGAAAAAGAAAAGTAGTAATAGAAATGAATATTATAAGAATTAAAAATTTCAAAGTTTCAAAAAGTCAGTCTCTGATTAAAATTGATAAGAAATAAAAACATAACATTTCTTTCTTTTGTTTTATGATTCAGCGCTACCAACCACTGTACAACTATCAATATACCTTAATAATGTGCTACACGCATAGCTCAGTCAGTAATCAAACAGTGATGCCGATTTGAAGGGAATTTTCCATTTTTGAAAGTTTTGTAATCAACAGTGATGTCGATTTGTGGGGAATTTTCCATTTTTGTGTATTTTTGCACATCATTGGATAAGTATTGGACGATAATTTTATTATACAGCTGAGTACCGTGCTATTTACTTTCTCGCTAAATATAAAGAACAAAAACAAATTAAAAAAAATTGAATAAAATAAAACAAAATTAAGAAAAACGAAAAAATCTAAAAAACCAAAAAAAAGAAACAAAAAATCAAATAAAACATCGATAAAAAAAACGATTAAAAAATTGATAAAAAAATCGGTATAAATTTCAAATTATTGTTTAATTTATTTGAAATATTTTTATTTTTGGTAATCTGTAGATTCTCCCCTCATTTTTTCTCATTGTTCTATTTTTATATTCTTTGCGATATTTTTTCATTTTTTAGTGATTTTGTTGTGTTTACGATTTTTTGTGAAGTGTTTCGATTTCTTGTGTTTTTTTAGGCGTTTTTTTTCGTTTTTTACCGGTTTTTTTTTCGGTTTTGTGATTTCTTCATTGTTTCCGTATTTTACAATTTTATTTTTCATTTTTTTCCCAATATTTTCTAATTTCTCTTTCAAGTTTTTGTTTTTTTTTTTAAATTTTTTCCCGATATTTTCTGTTTTTTGCAATTTATATCAATTTTTTTTAATCTTTCCATTTTTTATGGTTAGAATTGTTTCCGGTTTCTTTGTTATTCTTTGATTTTTTTTCGTTTTTTTTTGCGTTTTTTAGCATTTTTTTCGGATTTGTGATTTCTTCATGTTTTCCGTATTTTACAATTTTATTTTTCATTTTTATCCTAATTTTTTTGAAAGTTTTTATTTTTGTTTTTAATTTTTTTTTCCGATTTTTTCTCTTATTTTTTCAATTTTTTTCGATTCTTTTAATTTTTGTAAAAAAAGATATTAAAAATAGCGTCTCAAATTTCGTACTTTGAAATCTAGTCACCATAATTTTAAATATAAAAGAAACCTAGTTTTCATTAGGTATTATACTAAAATAGTAATTTTAGCAGCATTTTAAAAATATTGGAACAAAGACATAAATTTTATATTAAAATATTGAATTTCCTTAATTCTGCTACTTAAAAATATGACGGCAACATTGCGTTACGAAGACATGAATTATATACCCAAAAATAATTATTTTGCACGTGGCGCCATCTATAAAAAAGTAAGTGAACTGGAAAATTGACAGAATAACAAGTTTCTGATGTATTTTTGGTGATGTTCTATGGTTAAAATTATAAATTTTTGAACATATAAGACTTGTAAACGAGAGCAAAAAATGAAATATCTCTTATGTACGGTCTCTAATGGGAATATAATCTAGTTCCTGAAATAGCTTTTACAGCGATTTTTGATGCCTTTTTTGAGGTTAAATTTTCATAATTCCATTGTTTTTTCCATTTTCTTAATTTTTTTTCACTTTTAAATATATTCAGGAACTAATTTAATACCATTAGAATATTATAAAAGCAAATCCACATATATTTATTGCCTGGATAGTGCGTCTTATATGTTCAAAAATTTCCCTATGCTATCCATTTTCTAACGCCTTGAACTCGGATAGTTTAGAATTAATTGAATGAAATTATTGTTAAGAATGTATTGTTAGGTTAGGCAGGGAAAATTTATTTCTGAAAGAAATTCGTGTTTCATATTTAATTTTTAACTTTTATGTTTGGCACTGTATTACTTATTTATTTGAGTCAATAGGTCCAAACTGGCCGATTAGTTTTATATATTCTTAGGCAGGTTTCTATTTTGCATAGTTTCTTCATACACAAAAATAAAATCTTGCAATTCATCTTTGAAGAATAATATAATACTTATAGATATAGATGTATTTATATGAACACCATGTATAGTACGTTGTGATTTTATTAAATCTTCTTTAGATATATATGAAGAAACAGCCTGTAGATTGACCTGTTGCCTTCCTTACATTACGACTTCATTATCCAATGGTATTAAAAAAAAACTCAACTAACTAACAATTCGTGGTTATTAATGACTGACGATCTTATCTCGAAGAGGACAGTTGCTGATTGACCTCTCGAGAAGGTATATCGATCGAACGATGCTGATAATCTATCTCGGTGATTTTGAATGGCGCGTTTCTTATTTGAACAAAGTCATTCCTAGATATTTATCGGAAGTATGTATCCACCTGTAACGAATAACCGTTTGAAAACGAAGATCGAAAATGACCGCTTAAAGTCAACTTCTGATTTTTTTGATGAAATAATATCACGGCTACGCAAAAGGACACGAGACTTCTTATCATCTTACGCCTTTTATGGAATAAAAACTATTATTCAAAACTTAAAGGTCAACATATTTTAAATATATAGGGTGTAGCAATAAAACTTATCTGATTTGGTTAAAATAGGATTTATTTGCTGGAAATGAAAATAAGATATAAATGAAGTAGTCATTGAAATTATTATTGATTATCAACACGAAAAAGAGTTGTCAGAAAAGAAAGAATTTTAATTGAGATAGGATTTTCGAAAATAAGTAAAAGTAATTATTTAACAAAGTGGGAATATTTTATTGATAATGATAGAAAAATTAGAATAGATAAAAATAAAAAAAATCCTGTCGGGCTGGGTCGACAGGGGAGGTAGATTTCTATTGTCTAAATTTGAGCATCCTTCCCCACTCCACGATATGGTCAGATCGAAAAAAGTTTCAAACAAATAAATTTTATAATAATTAGGACATGAAAAAAGTCTAATGACCTGTTTCAATATTTTTAAAAATAGCGGAGATATGAATTTTTTGAAATTTCAACCCCCTTCAGTTCCATCCTCGTGGGTTGGATGAAAAAAAGTTTCAAACAAATTAGTTTTATAATAATCAGGCCATAAAAAAAGTCTAATGGTCTTTTTTAATACTTTCAAAAATGGCGGAGATCTGATTTTTTTGAGATTTCAACCCCCTTCAATTCTCACCCCCTTAGAGGTAGAATGCCCATTTGCAATACGCAACGAATTACTGCCCCAAAGAATTTTTGTACCAAATTTGGTGTCGATTAGACCAAAATTGCGACCTCTATCGTGCAGGAACGGAATGTCTACACATACATACATATATATATATATATATATATATATATATATATATATATATAGGTATATACCGATAATTTTTTTTTACTGATTCTTATTCAGAAGATCACAAACGGCGTAGCGCCCCTATTCCCGGTGCTAGGTCCCGTCATTGAATCGATTACAATAGGTAGATTCCAAATATGGAAATCTACCTAAAAATGAGGGCGTAATCCCACCCAACTTTCCGAACACTCTAGTAAAGTAATTGTTTAATCGATTATTTTAGTTTTTCTTCATCAAAATACATTAATAAAATTAGTTTACAAAAATTAAAAAAAAATTAATTTTTTGTAAACATTTTTTTTAACTTTTTGTAATTTTGTATAATTTCTACAAGTATTATTTTAAAATTATGAAATATTTCACACATAAAGTACTTTTTGATCCCTTTCAGATTTACCATTTTCGATAAAACAAAAGGACAATAAAATTTAATTTTTTTTTTATTTTGGTTATAATAATTACAATGTTAAATTCGAAGAGACTAAAATATTTTCTAAATTTAGAATTTTATATTACCTATCGAATGGTATAAATCCCATTTTAATATCTTTAATATTTTTAAAGTTATTCAATTTTTTTTAAAACTTCAAAATTTCAAAAAAAAATTATGAATTCTACAATTTTTTGAATAAAATCTTGAAAAAAAATTACAATTGTAGAGTTTTTTACTTCAAATTTTATGGAATTTTTTAAAATTTTTTTCAACAGTAGTAATTATAATGTTGTATTTTTTGAAATTGGTAAAAAAAATATCTCTATTTTGCCAACTTATATTTTGTATCGCTGGAACCGAGGTGCGTCCGGGGGTCAGTAAAATGTCTTAGGTGCGTCCCGCAAATAAAATTTCATAACCCTGATGCGTCCGATAGTTCAAAAAGGGTCAGCCAAGGTGCGTCCTATGGTTATAAAATGATCTTATATTTTAATAAAATACTGTTCAGGGTATTTTTATTTCTAAGAAAATCGAAAAAGTAGGTTCAAAAAAATTCAAACTCTTGGCCTGACATCCGAATACAAAAAAACTGATTCGGAATTAGGTTTTTAAGTTTTTAAGTTTTTTAAATTATTTTTTTATCCGTCTGAAATTGACGACTATTTTACAGACGATTTAATGAAAGTTCAACCGCAAGACGAGCGGGTCCAAACTTTTTGTGATTATTTTTTAAACAATTATCTGAAACAAACTTCCCCCTTTCGTCCCCAAATTTGGGCAAAATTTTCCATAATGCGAACGACAAATAGTTGTGGAGTCATTTCATTCTTGATTTAATGCAATGTTTTCTACTTCTCGACCAAATTTGCATCAGTTTTGGAAAAGGAGCAGTTTCTACAGGAGAAAATGATTTAATACAAAAATGGTACACTATAGTTATTTTCCTAACAAGTGCGGAAAGTTATACTTTTCCGCACGCAATTGCAGTTGCCCGAACGACGCGAAGCGGAGTTCGGGCATGCAATTAAATGGGGAAAAGATACTTTACGCAAGTGTTAGGAACAATATTTTTTCTACAAGCGCCTAGAATTAAAAAAAAAATTTAGCAAAAATATTTTTTTGTCATTAAACAAAAATTTTCTTAATGCTTCTTAATAAATAAAACATTAGGCTGAAAGTAATCATAGTAAGTAACCAAGCAAGAATTAATTTTTAATCATTTTAGCATTATAAAATCAGCTTACAAGATGAGGAATAACTGGATCACATTAGATATACGGATAACCTTTGGGATTTTTTTTTATTTTAGAAATCAAAAGTAGAATATTTTTTAAGGCAATTTCCAATTTTTTAGATTTTTATTCGGACATTTAAACCTCTAAATAAATTACCAAAGTTGAACCGCGCGAAAACGGGGCGGAGCTTCACGTGACGTCACTTAGCATATGCTTATCTGGCTATAGTCGAAATGTTTCTGTATAAGTGATGAGGTTTTCTAGATTTTCCGACATCTACAGCCAAAAGACATAATCAATCATCAGTAAGTCGCCATAAAAAATAATAATAGCCGTTCCTTCCCAACACACACGCTTTGACTTCTGGGTTTCTCATAAGGAGGTGAAATGTCTCATATAATTAGGAACCAACTTCACTTAGATCTTATAATTATTTATTATAAAATATTTTTTAATACGTAATAATATGCCACAACCCATATTCGAATGTACCTACTTATGTTAGGTATTTCTATTTTTCCCATACCTATTATTATATATAGGAAAAAAATTGGATAAATAAATAAGTATTGCTCAAGAGGCGTAAAACGGAATGTTTTCTTTGAACGCGCTTATCACTGGAATAGACCGTTGTTATTAGACAAACACACAGTTTAAATGTTATTATGGTGATTGAGGATAATGCATAACACATAAACCTGTACAGTTTATAGCCATAAATATAATTTACTGGACTGAAAATCATAACTCAATGTCGTCAAAAACTATTTTGCACATATTAAATCCCAAATGCAAAGCTCTCGGTGTATACAACTCGATTTTATTTTATGCAGGGTGATTTCTATTCAGAATATTAATGAACTGTTTTTAATCTAATTAAAACAGATAGAAATATTACAATTTATTTTTTGTTAATCTAATATATATATATACAAAAAATACGTTATTATTGGTACTTTTTATATATTCGAGTGAATCCAGAAACCAAAGGCTTGGTGAGGGGAAAATTCGGCTATTATTATTATTTGCCCTGACGCGACTTACCTATTCGAGCCAAGTATCCAATACTGAAATTTTTAAATTAAAATTTCACTGCAAGATACCAGGCACGAACCCACGTTGGCTCTAGTATCTAAAGAGCCATAAATAAATACGACCTATAGCCGTATACAGATTTGGCCAAAACTTTGCAGAACATAGGGTATTTCATGCAACAGACAAGAAACCCAGTAAACGATGTTGCCTATGGATGAAAGGAAAAGATCCTTTCAACTTTAAATTATCCGATTTTGCCCGAAATTATCCGATTTTTTTAATTTATAAAATTACTTGTTTGTACATGTTATTTTTAGTTGGTCTGGACTTTAGATTTTAGAACGCAATAATGTTAATCTTTTTTTTTATTAAAAAAGGTAACATGACGTTCAACCTCCGAGGACTAGAAAGCACCATGTTGTCTAATCAAAACCAATTAATGTCAAAATCTTGTCATTTTTGCAACTATTGTTGCCATATTCAAAATAATACCTTGCCTTGTGAAATCCCATATTTATCGTTTTTAACTGAAAATGTTGATGTTAATCTTACGGTATCAGGTCAGATTTAAAATTATCCGTTTTTTATTCGATTTTCGTAGTCCTAAATTATCCGCGAATCGGATAATAATGCGCCAATCGGCAACACTGCGATATTCGAGGAATAAAAACAAAATATTTTGGTATACGCCTTTTTTAAAAACATTCGTAATTTATCGTAACGCATCGTACCTATACGTCGGCGTTTAGGGAAATACATGGACGGTCTGAGCATAAGTTTGATCAGCGTTGCCACATCTAGTAATTTTTACTTTTTTGGTAGATTTTCATCTTTTTTCCGAAAATTTTAGTATACAGATTTTCCTTGGTAGATTTTGGTTGATTTTAATAATGTAGAAATTCCATTAACAACAGAAATTATTTTATTCAAGCATTTACTTTAATTTCTATGCTGCTAGGCATGTAACTAATTTGTTATTTTTATTGATTATATTGCTTCGACTTCTTTTTTGTCGGTGATTCCCCCTTATGCCTTATGGGATTCATCGTTGTATTTTCCCGACAATTGACGGTCGAATTTAATCTTTGAAACTTTCTACAAAAATGTAAAGTATAAAAATGTCATAGAACAAAATAGTTCCAGTTTTTACCTATTTTTCAATAGTGCGTGCCTACACTCCAGAGCTGAAAGTGCCACTTTTAGGAAAATTGTGCTGCATTTGACAATACCGCCAGCCGCGAGCACATCGCTCTCGTCCACACGTTACCATAGAGTGGTGTAAATAGGGTGGAGTCAATGTTTCGTCTTATTTTTCCCATTGAATCGTTGCCTAAATACATTCTTCCTCTCATTACAAATTCCCTATGTTCCGTAAAGATTTTGCCAGATCTGTATACCGAAATATAGGGGATAAAATTAATAAAGACAACTGCATGGTTCAAGAAGAAAAATTACCATTAGCTAGATCGGTACTATCCATCGCTGGAAATTAATTTAGTTTTCAAAAAAGCGTGCAAATTCGAAAAACCAAAAATGTAGATAATAATTTAAATTTTAAAAAGACTAATTTGAATTTAATGTATAAAATGATAACTAAAAACTGTTGTGACATTGTCATCCAAAAAAAAAACAAATTAATAGTTTTAGTTTTCGGTTGACATGAAAAAACTTATTAATGAAAAGCAATATCTCAAAAAAAGTGAAAAATATTTCAGAATTTTAAAATAAGACATTTATACAAACCGGAAAAGATCTAAAGTCAAAATTAAAATCAGGGTATAGAAAATATTTTTAAAAAATCGATAATGATATTGTGTTCTGGAATTTTATAAATAGTAAACAAGAAAATAGTAAGTTTAATACTTCGTCATTTGCTCTAAGTGGCGACTCAGTACCTGAAAAAATTGTTGTTGAAAAATTTTTTTCTTCTATTTACGGTTCCGAGAAATCAACCTAAAAATTTAAATAATTTTATAAATAAAGGTGATAATTGTGATTTTGATTTCTGTTTATTATCTGAAATAAATGAAAATGATTTTGAAAAAGCTGTAGAAAAGTTAAAACCAAAAAAAGCAGCGGGAATTGATAATATTCCACAATTTATTCTAAAAGGATGTGATTATCTGTTGAAAACTCCATTATTACACATTTATACATTTTTACAAAAAGGAGGAAGCTTGATAAACTATGTCATCCAATTTTGGAAGGCGTAACAATCCGTTTGCGGAGGAGGTAAAATATCTGCTGATTATCCTTGATAGAAAACTTACCTGGAACTCCCATCTGGAAAGAACAATCAATAAAGCCAGGGCATCCCTCTGGAATATCAGAAGGGTATGCGACAAGTCGTGGGGAATGAACCCTAAACAGATTTACTGGATTTATCAAACGGTGATAAAACCAATGGTCACATATGGCGCAATGGCCTGGTGGACGAAGGGGCTCCAGTCTATTGCGGCGGCTAAATTATCTGGACTACAGAGATTAGCATGTGTGGCTATTAGAGGCGCTATGTCATCTACCCCGACAGCGGCAATGGAAAGATTTCTGGGTCTTACTCCTCTCCATATATTACTGGAGCAGGAGGCAAGTATGACCTCCTATAGAGCCATGTCGGTGGCTGGTCAAATTAAGGGGGAGAGGCTATGGGACCACTCTGGACTGCTGCGAGAGATGAGTACTCACCACACTCTCGGAATGGTTTCGGATGTGCTCTCTCCCAGAACTCACATACAGAAGTCCTTCAACGTCCTTCTTCTGAGAAGAGACGAATGGGAAAAGGGGGAGATCCTCTTTCCAGGGACGGCTTATGTACTGTATACAGATGGTTCAAAGACCCCAAGTGGTGTTGGAGCCGGAGTGTACATCAGAAAACCGAGAGTTGACATCACAGTAAGCCTCGGCAAGTATACTACCATCTTTCAGGCGGAGGTTTTCGCTATAGAATTGTGTACAAGAAAGCATTTACATTTTATCAGACAGCCAGGCAGCTTTAAAAGCACTGAGCTCCAACCGGCTGGACTCGAAGCTGGTGTGAAACTGCATCGAATCCCTGGATCGCATTGCTACCAGTAACAGGATAACACTACTCTGGGTACCTGAGCATGAAGGGGTGGAGGGCAATGAGAAAGACGACACCATTTTTCGGCATCGCCAAAAGCAGTGCCAAAGACACTATCTGGAAATGGGCCGAGACTAAAACTCTCCAGCACTGGAAATATATTCCTGGGTTAGCTCACTCTAAGGCGTTTATAGTCAAACAATCAGGTAGCACCCTATCGCAGATCCTAGAATGGAGTAGAAGTGATCTACGCATCCTAATTGGACTGCTTACAGGGCACTGTCGTCTGCGGTACCATCTGAATAAGCTAGGTCTGAGTCAAACATCGGACTGTCGTTTCTGCAGTGTGGAAGACGAAACGGCGGAGCATATTTTATGCTCCTGTCCTGTCCTGGAAATGAATAGGCTTCGTACGTTTGGTTTTGTAGAGCTGGAGCCTACCGACTTCAAGGAAGCTTCACCTAAATCAACCATAGACTTCGTAAGAAGGTGTGGATTGTATGGTGAATTATAGCCCATAGGGGTGAGCCACAATAGGCCTCTGTTGGCCGCAGTGGAGGGGCGAGCAAACTCACATTGAACCTACCTACCTACCGACTAAAAGTTGTGTATTTCCATCGCAATGGAAACACGTATTCATAGGGCAGGAAAAACATTAGAAATTTAAAACTATAGGGAAATCGCTATTAATTGTTCTGTCTCAAAACTTTTTGGACAAATTATTTACAGAAAATTGCTAGATCATGTACAAAATGTCATAGTAGAAGACGAACAACGTGGTTTTATTCAAGACAGATCAATTAAAGTACTACAGCTGTTACTTTTCGCATTTTTACGTGCATCAACACGGGTGCCGCACTTTGTCGGACTACACGCCGGCATTTCCCTCAAATTCCTTTAGTCCACTCATAATGTGGATTTCACATAACACCATGGGGTGTTATCCTTTCATTCTCCCTCCTCTTACTTTACCCCAATAATTCCTTTTCCCTATTACCACTATCCCTTTGTTACCCCCATTTTATTTTAAATTTCGTAAAATGTTTTAATATATATTAACTTTGATTGTATTTAGTATGGTAAGTCTTCCTAATTTTATATCATTCGTTTTCTTACACTATGTATTATAATTTGAAGCCTCTCCTTCCCACAATTCTATCAAAGAGATATTAAAAAAAAATTTTGTGGTACAGGATTTTGAGTTTTACTACCTCACCATTAGACCACATTTGAGATTATGGATAACATTCTGGACTTAATAGTAATTTGCTTAAATTTGTGGAATACTCAAGTAGAGTTATAGAGGAAAAATTACAATTGGACGTTGTATCCACTGACTTTAAAAAAGCTTTTAATCAAATTCATCATGATACATTGTTATAAAAGCTATTATGGACTTTCCGTCGGTTTTATCACTTTGTTAAAAAACTATTTAGAAGACAGATTTTTTATTGTAAGATTGAAACACATCAGGAAAATATTAGATTTTATCGTTTTCATATATATGTACACTATGGTACTTATAATGACCCTGTATATACAGAATAAAAATGTTGTAGTACAAAGAGTAATCATGTAAATCGCCATACATAACACCTAATAAACTGTATTGCACAATAAATAGTTATTTTTCGAGAAGGAAAACAATTTGCGTTCATTGTGTAGGTGTGAAAACGAGAAAAACCGCCATTTATACTTGTTTATTGGGTGATTCTCGCGGTGGTCAAACATTATTCTTTGGAAGAATGCCTTCCTATTCTTCTTTGCGATAAATAGACGTTTATTGATTTTCTTCGGTAACATTTCATTTAATGCGGTTTCGTGAAAACTATAAAATGTGACTTTTTACCAAATTGTATTTTTTATGGATTCTGTACATAAGGTGTGACTTAACCAAGATTAAATAACATATAGGATAATACTCAAGTTTAAAAAAAAATCAAAAATAAAGGTAAACGTTAAAAGAAGGTAGAAGAAAGAGATTTTTCTTTACTTCATATTCATAATTTTTTCATTTTCTAAATCCTCGCAAAAAATGGGAAGATAGATACTCGCGGATTAGGTATGTAAGTTGCAGTTACATATGAGCATTTAGAAGTTGTACAAGAACGTAGAAAAAGTTCTAAAGAGAAAAATCGAAACATATTTTTTTATAATCAAAAAATAATAAATACTTCTTAATGACACTAAATAAGTTTTACAATTTATACTTGAAAGTTGTCGTTACCGAAAACTCCGAAAACTGAGAACTGGAATCTGAATCCAAGTCAAGTAAAAATTAAACTCTACTAAATAAAATAATATAAAAACAAATCATGACCTTTCTCTAAGCAATAAAATAGATTCTCTTTTTTGTAGGCCCATTTGTTTTGCACATGTTTTAAAGTTTATGGATCTGTAGGTACTAAAGATCTTTTCAAGATGGTTTAAAGGTTTCGTATCCTAATTTTTATAATAAGAACTAAACTTATGTTTTCCTCTTTCTTATAATTATTTTCATTATGTTTATTCTACCAAATGGAAAATACGAATACAAATACATTCAGATTTTTTTATTTAATTTTTAATCAAAAAGATCTATCGGTTCTTCTATTCTTCTAAGTACTGAAATAAAAGAAGGTTACCAGATTTTACATTTCGTAAATGTATCGTAACCTATGCAGACCTTTTTTATTATAAAAAAAATTTAATGTTTATACTGCTTGTTAGTTAATTTTTCTCGGAAATTCAGAAAAAAATTCTGAAGAAATATAAACGAGACTGTCGGTTCTCGCCGCATGTGGTCTCGGTATCGCCTAAATAATTTTCAAAAAGGTCTCGTATTACTCTCGTCTCGGTTTTACGAGACGAGACGAGACGAGACGAGAAAAGTACCGTTCTCGTGTGAAGCCCTATTAGTCACTACGAATAGATTTTGAAATATACCAAGAAGCAGGATAAGTGAAATTTACAGGCTTCAGTCAATCAGTTTTTTTGCTGGAAAAAATCATTATTATAATTAGTTAAATTAAGGTCTCGTTGTGATAAACGAACCCCAACATAAAAACAAGTTCTTTAAATGCTAATAAATAATTATTTGGATTATTAAAAATTATAACTCATTCATATAAATGAATATTGTTGGTTTTAAAAAAGAAAGATACGTTTGAAGCGCCACTGTATTAGCTTGGCAAGCCTCTTTCGTGGTGTTAAGGATCACCTCAATTTTATTTCATCACAATAGTACCATTCATCATGCGAAATAAACAAATAAATAGCGAACAATGAGTCAATAGTGTTTTCGTTCACTCTAGTATGCGTAAATAAATATCTCATTTATGAGCAACGAGTAGGAGATTGTTGTGGGCGACATCTACGTTTTTTTAAAGGAACTAGATTAAAGAGGAAACTATCAATTTAAACTAGGCATCATCAAAAAAAATTAAAAATTCATAGTTCTTTTTATTTATTTACAATTTTCCCTTACAATAATATTTAATTATCAAAATGTGAATATTAGATGTTTATAATGTTTTGTATTTCCTCCCTCTTTTCTTGAATAGCTTTTTGGCCGAAAAATAGGGAAAAGTCGATAAAAATAAGAAAAACTGGGGAAAATGGGGATACATATGGAAAGTATGAAAAAATGGGAAATAAATAGGGAATATCAGGAAAAAATAGGGGAAATGGGAAAATAGGAAAAAATGGAAAAATTGGAATGAATATAAAAAATTATAAAAAAAATCGGAAAAATGGGAAAACATGGGTAAAATGGAAAAATAAGGAAAAATAGAATAAATAGGAAAAATTAGGGTTAAAGTTTTCTTTCAGATTTTACTTCTAGTTTTTACTTAATATTGAAATATGAAAAATTGGTGGATATTAGGACTATTTTTTTATTTTTTCGAAATCAGTACACCAAATTACACAGGAATAAGTTAAAATGAAAAAGTTTCTTCATTGGTAGCCTGTGTTATTTTTAGAAATAAACAGACACGTCTAGTAGGACGGAGGCCAATTGAGCACTTTATTACCCTCGAGTAAAATTGATACCGTAGCCGGACACGCCAATTGAGCACCAAGGACCAAACAGAGACCGGCCAATTGAGCACTTTATGACTAGCCAATTGCGCACTTTATTACTAGTTTGTTCATTAACGAATTATCAGGTACCTACTGAATTAATGCAAACAGTTATTTTTCTCGGTTAAATAAAAATCAGAATATGGTAGTTGGCATTTATTTATTAAAAAAAAATCATGGGGTCAAAACAATTTTTAAGAAGTATTTTTTAAAAACTCTCAAAAACCCTTAAAAAATCGTTAAATTGAAAAATTTTTGAAAAATTCTTGAAAAATCGTTGAAAAATCATTGAAAAAATGCTGAAAAATCCTTTAATAATCCTCATCTTTGATTTTTAGGGATGTTTCAAGGATTATTCAAGGATTTTTTATTGGTTTTTCGAGTAATTTTGGAGTATTTTTCAAAGATTGTTCAATGATTCTTGTAGTATTTTTCAAGAACTTTTCATGCATTTTTCAACAATTTTTCAAAGATTATTTAACGGGGTTTCAAGGATTTTTTTAATTCTTTTTTAGTAGGTAGGTACAAGTATTTGTTTAAGATTTTTTAAAAAGTTTTTTATTCATGGATTTTTGAAGGATTTTTAAGGATGTTTCATGGATTTTTCAAGGATTGAAAAAACGTTGAAAAATCATTGAAAAATTCTCGAAAAATCCTTGAGAAGTACTTGAAAAATCCTGTAAAAATCTTTGAATAATTCTAAAAAATGTCTTAAAAACACTTAAGAAATTGTTAAACTGAAAACAATTTTTTAAGGAGTTTTGGAATATTTTCAAACATTCTTGTAGGATTTTTAAGGATTTTTCAAGGATTTTTCAATTTAATGTTTTTTTTTAAGAAATTTGGAGTATTTTTTAAAAATTCTTGTAGGAGTTTTCACGTACTTTTCAAGGGCTTTTCCAGAATTTTAAATGATTTTTTAAGGATTGTTCAAGGATTTTTCAACAATTTTTCAAGGATTTTTCAATTTATCGATTTTTTAAAGAATCTTGGACTATTTTTCAAAGATTCTTGTAGGATTTTTCAAGTACTTTTGAAGGATTTTTCCAGGATTTTTTAATGATTTTTCAATGACTTTTCAAGGATTGTTTAAGGATTTTTCAAGGATTTTTCAATTTAATGTTTTTTTTAAGGAATTTGGAGTATTTTTCAAAAATTCTTGTAGGTTTTTCCTCTTTATGATCTGGCTTTTCGAGAATTTTTAATGATTTTTTAAGGATTGTTCAAGGATTTTTCAACAATTTTTCAAGGATTTTTCAATTTATCGATTTTTTAAAGAATTTTGGACTATTAAGGGATTATTATTACAAAGTGGATCCAGGTCAAAGTGCTGAATTGGCCTGTCTCAAAAAGGTCGCTTTGAAAAGGTACCTGCCTGCCTGGTGCTCAGTTGGCCTGTCTACATTTATTACATCTAGAGCTTGCTGCTCAATTGGCTCATACCCGTTTAGTATGAATTTATTTTTTATTTTTATTTAGACCTATATAGGAGATTTGACATGATTTAATTTTCATTTAACTCTTTTTTTTTTCTAGACCATTTTTAGTTGTTGGGTGAAATGTCATAGAAATGTTAAACCCTGTATAAATTAATGCAAATGTTTAAAAAAAATAGAACAAAATGCAGTTATAGGCGTGTAATTTATTAATTCCGAAGTATCTGATCAAATATCGTATATTATAGACTAATATTAATGATAACAATAATAATAAAATAATACTGGTGACCATAAAAAAAATTTATTTCAATGAATTTAAATTGAGCGTTTTATAATGGTTCAAGTTGCTACTCTAGTAATAGTTTATTGCTATAATTCAACATTTATAACATAATATACTTTGTATTAATATTTGTTTTAGAGGCTACTTTTAAAACTGTTCCAACAGTGTTTAAAAAATAGTCATTTGTTTGAAGAATATTTATGTTATTTTTTATTGTTTTTTTTTCAAAATTTAATTTTATATTTATTTAAATTATTTAAAAATTACAGCATGATAAATACCTACGACTCTATTTTCATTTGAAATACGATTCAATATATCGACAAGTAATTTTGCAATTCAATTAGATTATGATTCGCAAAAGGTTCCCTACTTCAAGAGGCCCCTGCGGGACCCCATATGGCGAAAGAGTAAAGTGGCGATATTTACACTTCATCTAAAGCGGTGATTTTAATTTTTACACGTTTGCGTAGCCAATTATCGCCATAAATATACCAGGTGATATATTGAGGACATTCCTACTTATTTATTTGTGTAAAAGAAAATCAAAAACTTCTGTAACGTGTAAAACATGTTTTTAAATATTTTAAAATTAAATTTATATAGTTCGAAATTAAATCAGTTTATTCAAATTTGATTTATTAAATTCTATAATTAATTGTCGTAAATACGTTGCACGTCATCTATTTGTAAAAAGTCTAAGTACTAAAAAATCAACACTTGAGTCAAATTTCATAAATATGTTATTTTCAATCAATAAAAATAATAATAATTAATTAGAAAAAAATTGATATCGAACAATTCAAAGTCATACAAAAAATAAATTTACGAACCGAAACAACATGTAATCCTCTCACTTTTTCGATACGTCACGTCCTCTTACTTTTTGCCCCACAGCATAGTGTAAAACAAGGTTTCTTTTTGTTGTTAAATATCGTTTTGATTAGGTGAAATATCTGAGTCGTGCAAATGTAGAGGATCAAAAAGTTCTTTTAACAGAAATTTTGAGCATTTTTCGAGCTTTCCAATAGTATTTTCATATTTCCTAAAATTTTTCCGCTGTCCGGAAAATCGATTTCTATTATTATTCGATTATCTACATCAAGTAATAGAAAATTATAAGGTTGTATATCATTAGTAGGAATTATGAGGCAAATTCAATATTTTTGAAGTCTGAGTATTCATACGATCAGTATCATTGATAACTTTAATTGTAATTATTGGATTATTAATTTCGTCTAAAATATAGATTAATCGTAAAGATTGGATTACAATAAAAATTAAAATAATCGTTGGTAAAATAGTTCAAATAATTTCAATTGTTTGTCCTAATAATAAACGATGGGATAATAAAGTTGTTATTAATTGTCCTACTAATACTGTACGATCATCAAAATACGTTAATTTTTCTATTAATGGTGAGGCTCTATCCTGTAAGGTTAAATTTTTTTAGGTTGGCAATGCTAAAAAAAGGGTAAGCTTTATATCTGGAATTTAAATCCATTGCACTAATCTGATATATTAGAATTCAGCAGATAGAAAGGGTTATTCAGAATATCTATGTTCAGCAGGTAGTTGAAATTGGAGTCATTCAATTGATGATGTTATATTTAGTGATCTTAAACTTTTTATGCAGACAAAAAAATAATTATATATACAGACTCAAAGAGTTCAGTCAACTCAAT
Organism: Neocrepidodera transversa; assembly: GCA_963243735.1. Classification (NCBI taxonomy): domain Eukaryota; kingdom Metazoa; phylum Arthropoda; class Insecta; order Coleoptera; family Chrysomelidae; genus Neocrepidodera; species Neocrepidodera transversa. The sequence continues at coordinate 10,531,075 of OY725347.1, forward strand.
AAGTAGATATCGACCTACTACCAACCTATGAATAGCCATACAGAAATATATAGTAACACTGAAAGGACAAAACACGCAAATATATATACTTCACAAAGCCAGAGAATACCATGGTATTAAAAAGGCACATACTATGGATCAGGAAGGATTCAGAAAAAAATCCGAGGTAATACAGGACGACAAGAAAGAGTTTAACAGAGCCAGACCCAGAACGAAACTAGAAATTTGGCAAAATATCTGGACCGATGGCAAATACGATAGGACTACATATAAATAGATTAAGACAACCAAAACAAAAATACACTATTTAAATTGGAAAGCCATACAACTTTTAACAGGCTACGGAAACATGAAACAATACTATAAGAGATTAATATGTGAACGGCGAGGAGGGTCAATCACATATCCTAGAGAACTGCCAACTAGATATGGGCAAAGAGCCAGTAATGTCTTCTTCAAAGGAAAAAGACAGAAATAGAAGGACAAGATTTAAATTTAAAGGACCCAAAGATAATTGGGTGGATCAATGACCTAGCCAATGAGCTTAAACATGATAAGGAACAAGTACCTTAATCCCATATCATATCAACTAATATCACTGAATCTTACCGCCTACAACATCAATCAGTACAACCTGCCCACCCCCTCAAAAAAAAATTGCATATCTGTTACAGGTCTAAAGGAAATCATCATGGCTCACATTACAAACAAAGTTCCCGCTAATTTTTGGAGAGTGGATATTGGGATGGGTTCCTCTTGGCCTTGGCTTCGATAGATGGCAACTGGCATTATGCCTTCTGTCTTGCGATAGGAAGACGAATCTACATTGGCTGGAAATTCAGAGATCCCGAAAGACTTAGGGCGACACACGATAAAAAAAAAATCTTGCACCGGAATTTCGAACTATTTTCCTTATTAAAGCATTTTTCCAAAAAATCAAAAATTGTCCGGAAAATCTCGAAAAGCTCACAATACGGAAAGACGAATTACTCTGAGCATAAACCAGACGCGTTTAGGAAAAAAATTCTAGCACAGGAATTTCGAACTTATTTTAAGCTTTTCCGATCTGTACCGCGTTGTCTGGAAAACTAAAAAAAAATCCGAAAATGAGTTTTTTTCTCATACGATTTTAATGAATGCAACAAATCCACTACTGCCAGACATTTTACCTTTTTTCCACCGAATCCTGGGAAACTGCAATTTTCAGTGCCGTGATTTAAAAAAAAATAATGAACAATTTTTGATCTTGAAAAAAAAACATTAAAAAAATACAGTCTCTTAAAAGTGATAATTATTTTTCTGCGAATTTTTCATTCTAAAAAAAGTTATCAACTTATTTTTTTCGAGTTTTGGTATAAAAAAATATACTTCTTGAAAAAATCAAAAAATGGTTACCATCAAATGGGATAATAATGATGGAAAATTTTTTTTAATTTCTATGAAATGTCGGTTGCAATCGACAAAAGCTATTTCACCATCCACCACCCAAATTAGAAGATATTGATGAAGGATATATTTTTGCTTTCTCAGACTCCTAAGAAATTTTTTGTAAGTGGACCTTGGGGTACAAAGTCCGAATTTCATGGACTCAAAAATAGTGTTGGAAAGCTTTCAAAAAGATTAGCCAAGAATGACTGCATCAAGAGATTTTTTGATGACTCACTATCTCCAATAGTGCGTAACGTTTTCCTGGAAAATGAAAAATTTTCACGAATAGCTTGATAAACGTAAACTTTTTCAACGACCTGGAAGTCGTAAATCTTAAAATTTTAATGTTCCAAATTTTCCGGAAAAATCGTTTTCCTGGGGGCCTACAACTCGCAAAAGCTTGAAATAAACTCGAAATCTCTGTGCGAGTTTTTTTTCCGAAACGTGTCTGACACTTTGGTTTACGCTCAGAGAAATTTCGCTACACGTATTGTGAGTTTTTCGGAATGTTTCGAAAAATTTATGGTTTTTTGAAAAAAATATTTTTGCAGGAAATTATCTCGAAAAAAGGTCGAAATTTCTGTGCAAGAATTTTTTCCATCGCGCATCGCCCGAGGTCGGGCTGTCAGAATTTCCATTAGCCGTACAAATCGTTTTTCCGGACGATTTTTCGTTTAAAAATTTTGAACCATAAGAACGTCCTAAAAGCCCTTTTAAAAGAGGTTTCGAACGAATTTTAACACACTGGTTTTTTTACCCAAATTATATGTATTTCCAATGAGAAAAATAAAACGCTAAAGTGTCATCTTAAACGACGTTTAGGACCTTTCAGACGTTTTTTTCGTTCATATTTCTGTGCGTTAAAATTCGTTCGAAACGTCGTTTGATCAGGGACGCAGACCAGTCCCTTTAAAAGCGAAAACCGGACCGTAACCCAACCCATATTTTCGTCCAAAATTATTTTAGGTACCGAACCCGAACACTTTAAAAAATACCGATTCTTGACGAATTTAATTTATAAAATAAATAAAATTAAAAGTTATGGAATTACTCTATATTTGAAGTATTTTTAACGTGTGTCTCTGCCAGGAGCTTGATTTGGGGGTGGGGGCGATTTTGGGTCATTTTTAATGAAAAAGGGGATACACCTTCAGGAAAATTGTAACGTAAATGCGTAACAGTGTTGACTACAAAAAGTGCTATAAAGTTGTAAAATGGGCGCAGTTTAATGAGTTTAATTTTTTTATTTTCGTTAAGTTTTTTAAAAAATTTTACCTATTTTACCCTTAAATCCGAGCTACGTATTGACGACGTCATTAAACTCCATAAAGATACTTTTAATGTACTTTGACTGCATATACAATAAAATTGTTTTGTTGAAATATCCTTTGAACCGAAGAAACTGGACCGGACTGAACCGAACCGGACCGAAATAACTTTTAAATAACCTGAACCGGACCTGAACCTAAAGTTTTCAAATTATGTTGAACTCGAACCGGACCGGAACCCTTATTTCCTTTGGGTCCGGGTCCCTGCGTTTAATAGGGCCTTTAGGATGTTTTTTATCTTTCTGAATTTTAAACGAAAAAAACGTCCAAAAGGAGCATGGCTTCGGAGAAAAGTAGTGGGCGGTCTCCAAGGTTAGGGTACTCCTGATGCTGGATCTCCGAATACGAAACGTTGAATTTAAATTAAAGCAATTTTAATTTAGTTTATGGTGCATTTTATTAAAGGAGTCTCAGCTTTTGTTGTTAATTAAAAGATTTGAAATTTTTGGCAAAAGTTTCTAAACAATTTATTATAATCTAAGTTTCATTTAATTGAGCAACATTTTAAAGTAAAAAACGTATTATATTGATCTGGTAAATCCAATTAAACTAAATTAAATATTAATTGCAAAAAAACATTCACTGATTATCAATATTACATTTATCTATATCATAAAACTCATTAAATTGATATATACCTACACATTTGCAGCGTGAGAAATAGATTGACAATAAATTAATATTTGTTAATAATAAATGTCAATGAGTTGAGTACTGGGATTTTTTTTATTTACTTTACAATATTTCGAAATTCAATTCACTAGGATATAATTTATAGGACATGGATAATCTTGAAAATCGTACGAACATAAATCCTTTTAAATTTTATTTTTTTACTAGAATAAGTATTTTAATATATTTGCATCTGCATCTGTTCTCAATATAGTTAATCATTGAAAGTATTTTTTATCGGAAAGTTATTATTATCGAGACTAATACTAAAAGTGATAAAGCCATTTCAGCCCGGCTCAAAAATATCTATGGCATAATTTATTAACCTTTTATTAGAAATTTATTTCGCAAGAAAAAAATGTATTACCGTTGCCCTTCAAAAGTTGTAAAAAAATTATCCATTCAACCTGAACCTGTGCCGGACCAGAAAAACATTGTGGACATTTACTAAACTTTAATCAGAATTTATTAAACTTTAATTAGAATTTATTAAAATAAGAATTAAATTTATTGATATTGTTTGAAATGGGTTTTAATCTAGCTTCAACCTGACCCTACACCGGATAAGTAAAAGTTCCAAAAAGCAAGCAGGGTAAATGCATAAGACTTGGGACTTGTTAATAATATAAGTCCAAAAGGTTATCCATAGTATCAAATGTGGTCCTCCAATGTAGAAATAAAAAGGAGCCCACTTTCCTCAGTTGTCAAATTCACTGAGGGCTTTTGACAAATGACATATAACAGAGAATTGCAAAGTTTCCAAATATTCACTTGAAAACTACATATTACATCTTGCAATAACTCTCTCACAAGAACAAATCGTATCATAAAATTCAGTCTAAAAAATAATTAGTAGCCGCCGCGCCATCTACAATAACGTAGCTTATTCATATATCTCTTTAGGTCGTTTCCTTCTGAAATCGTTCTTACCGACTGATTATAATCTTGAAGAAACAAGCATTTTTTTCTTTGTGGCTTTTCATAATATAGTTTTAGCCCACATTTTTTCCGATTTTTTTATTGTTGTAATAGATTGTTCTAGTTGTTCTGAACATTGTTTCAAATTTTTATGTCTTAAAAAATTATTTTAACCTCAAAATCAATTAAAACCATTTATAGCTAGTCCCCCATTTTTTTTTTCATTTTTTTTATTGTACTAGATTGTTCTAGTTGTTATTAGCATTGATCCATTTCTACCAGATTATCCCAATATTTTGAATATTGTTCCTTATAGTTTTAATCCTAAGAAAAATATTTAAGTAAAGATTAGGTACATAAGTAAAAAAAATTGATCACGATCCTCATTTGTTTTTGTTGAATACTTTTTTTTATTGTATCAATTTATCAAATTGTCAAAAATTTTAAGGTAAGACTACTATACAAAAAATTTTTTCATTGTTAATATAAATATATATTGCTGGTTTTATTAAAATATTTTCGCTGACTTCTTACTTACCTTACTCTTTTAGAGCTTGAAATATTTTTTTAAGACACGAAAATTTGAAACAATGTTAAGAACAACTAGAACAATCTGATGCAAAAAAAAATTCAGAAAAAAAATAATGGAGGGCTAGCTCTAAATGGTTGTAATTGATTTTGAACTTGAAATATTTTTTTAAGGCATAAAAAGTTGAAACAATGTTAAGAACAACTAGAACAATCTAGTACAACAAAAAAAAAACCGAAAAAAACATAATGGGGACTATCTCTAAAATGTTTTAATTGATTATGAGCTTGAAATATTTTTTTAAGACGTGAAAATTTGGAACAATCCTAAGAATAACTAGAACAATCTAGTACCACAAAAAAAACTTAATATAATGGGGGACTGGACCCAAACGGGTTTTATTGATTTTGGCCTTCAAATATTTTTTTTAAGACATGAAAATTTGGAACAATTTTCAGAACAACTAGAAATATCTGGTGCACCACAAAAAAAAACGAAAAAAAATAATGGGGGGCTAGCTCTAACAATGGTTTTTGTAGTTAAGTTCAAGAAATAATTTTCTGGAACAATTTGGTACAAACCTACAGAACAATTCGGAGCAACTTTGAAAATATCAAAAATCGAAAAATGGGGGGCTAAATCCATATACAGGGTGGCGAAAATTTCATTGCAATGTATTGTAATCTCGGAAACCGTAAGAGATACGAAGTCGGTTAAATGGAAGAAAAGTTTCTCAATTTGAAGGCTAATCGATTGGTGCTTTGCATACACAGATATCAGGGACGGTTTTCATAATAATTGATAAAAACCAAAATTTCACATTTTCTATTTAATGGTCCAGTGCTTTTATTTTGAACAATAGAAAAAAAGTGTATAAAACTTTTTTGTTTGAAAACGTGTTACCCATCATCTGATAATATTATATTTCCAATCTGACGTTTAGTTTCCGCCCAGCCACCCTCAACTTTTTTTTTCAAATACGGATCTGAACCTTTTATGTGATTTTTTAATAGCATTTCATCTCCTGAATTCATCCGTATATTACAAATTTCAAAGAGTACAAAAAGTACATCCTAAAAACAAACAACAACTATCGAGATTTTGTTACTGTTACTAACAGTAGATAAATAAAATAATTTTTGTGGACATATGAGACCACATTTACGAATTATTGACTATTTAGCAGTAAAAACGAATATTTATATGCAAGAAAAAATCCCCATCTTTGACATTTTCCACCAAGAACTCGAGACTTTAATCCGATGGATTTTTACTTGTGGGACCAATTTAAGATACAGGAGTTCCTCCAAATGTTGATGGGTTACGTCGAAGAGTTAGAACTCAGCAACAGCCCAAATGACCAATAGAAATGAGTTATGCATATCTCATTTTGAACAGTTAATGTGAATTATGAAATAAAATAATTTGTTTCCTTAACATTCTTTTGTATTATTAACTGCAGATAATGTACAGGACCGTATTTAAAAGCTTTTATACTAAATAGTTAAAAATTCAAACAAATAATCAAAAATGAACTAGGTGTAATACATGGATGAATTCAGGAAATAAAATGCTATACAAAAATCACATAAAAAGTGCAGATCCGTATTTGTGAAAAAAAAGTTGAGGGTGACTGGGCGGAAACTAAACGTCAGATTCAAAATTCAATAGTATTAGACTGTGGGTAACACGTTTTCAAATAATAAAGTTTTATACACTATTTTTCTATTGTTCGAAATAAAAGCACTGGACCATTAACGAGAAAATGTGCAATTTTTCTTTTTATCAATTATTATGAAAACCGTCCCTGACATCTGTGGATGCAAAATACCAGTCGATTAGTTTTCAATTTGAGAAACTTTTGTTCCATTTAATCGACGTCGTATCTCTTACGGTTTCCGAGATTACAATACATTGCAATGAAATTTTCTCCACCCTGTATACGACTGAAAGGGTTAATTACCAAAATAAAATTTGAGGAAAATTGCATAAATATTATAAAAACTTCCTCAAAATAATTTAGAAGGGTTACAAATTTATTATTTTATTTAAAAATATATATGACTGTGTTTGATTTATTGTTTATTATTTTTTAAAAAATATGTATACTGGGTGAGTCATGAGGAACTGTACATACTCCTACCTCGTATTGAAGGCAATCTGCTCCCATTGTTTAATGATATACAGGGGGAGATGTGAATTTTGACTGAAATTTCTTTTGGTCATAACTTTTGAACGGTAAATTCGATTTGTCTCATATTTTTGTAAAACGTCACACTACTACCCCCCAATTAACTGATTTATTCGAGCTAGAAAAAAATCAGGTCCAGTCTTAACCAAAAGAAATTTCAGTCAAAATTCACAATTCTCCCTGTATATTATTAAACAATTGGAGCAGACACTTTTAAATAGCCATTTGACATTCCCCATAGGGACCTTAATACGAGGTAGCAGTATGTACAGTTCCCCATGACTCACCCTGTATATCACTATTAAAAAATAGAATAAAAAATTTTCCCGAATTTCGAACATTGAAATCTGGTCACTTTTAGATAACGTAAACCGCGAATTTTTCTTCATTCTGTTATTGTTTTCCAATCAGCTGTTCTTGTTCCTCTTTATTTATGGTAAAAACTCAGTTTTTCACATAAATTGATAACATTCTGTAACATATTTGCCAGTGAATTATTATTTTTATTATAAATACATATATCAAGAGACAGATTGTTTAAGAAACATTGAGCATAATTAGATATTATTAAATAAATGAGGTAGAATAATTATAAATTAAATAAAAACTTCATTGATAAATTATACATTTTTTTTAGAAAGAGTATATATAATTAATTAAATTATTACGTATTAAGTACAAGAGAGATTTTCTTTAACGATAATTACGTAAATAGGTGTTTCTTGGTAAATTATAAACAGCAAAACATACTGTAACAATTTTCGTCATAAATATTTTGATTAAGAGAAAGTGCAAAATGTTGATTACACGAAGGCCATATCGATCGTTTTTAGTAGTAAAAATGATTTATAGAACTGACGAATTACTTGTCCTAGTACCTAAATCGTGTTTTCCATAGAAAATTAATAGATTTAGAACTGCAAGTCAGCGGTAGAGGAGGGTGAAATCGTAATGGGACGTTTTGACGCGGCCGTTTCGACGCGAGGACGTTTTGACGCCGGCCGTTTTGACGCGGGCCGTTTCGAAGCGAAAAATGTATAGTTTTATTTTTTGTTTTATAGATAAGTCATAATACAAAAAAGTTTAGTTAAATAAATCGAAATATAGTTTTTGACTGTTTATTTAAAGAGATTATTCTTAAATAAAGCATAATATTTTTTATTTATTCATTTCTGCAATATTTGTTGCTATACAATAGTATAAAACAATATATTGTGAATATTGTGAATTCCTGCAATAAATAATAAATAAAAATTTTAAGTAGGTAAATAATAAAATAAAAATGTAGTTGTGACTGTTTATTAAATAAATTTTTATACATTCATAACATAATGATGAGCTATTGCTCTTAAATAATCAATAATATTTCTATTTCTATAATTTGTTGATAATAAGTAATAAATGTGATTTAAGCTCAAGTATTTTTATTATGGGTTCGTTCCACGAATAGAATTTGAAATATACTAATAAGTAAAATATTAAACAAAAAAAATTTTGGACGCCAGTCTAATTGATTTTTTGATGTATTTAGAAACAATTGAGATATGACATATTCCAAAATCCGTCCTTTTTGTGGGTTTAAAGAAATTAAACTCAAATCAAACATTATACTTGTTTTATTTTATACGAAGAAATTAAATCTTTCAGATACTTTCTGATACTTTCTCTTTTTTTCCTGAAAATGTGACAACTTGGTTTTTGGTTTGCTTTCTAACAATTTCTTGGATACGGCACTAGAGACGTTAGGTCCCAAAGAAGGGAAAAAAACTTGCTCGTTCTAAAAGAAAACTTGTTCAGTCCAAAAACTTGTAGTCCCAAAAAGAAAATGTTCTGTCCAAAAAACTTGTTCCCAAAAAAAACCTTTGGTCCAAAAAAAAACTTCAAAAAAAAATTCTGTCCAAAAATCTTGTTCCAAAATAACTTGTACCAAAAACCCTAAAAGTTCACTTAAAGTAAATATAAGACAAGAATCTTATAAATTACCAGATTTCATGGTCTCTGTTTAAAAAATATAAAACAAGAATAATATTAATATGAAATATATTAATTTTTAGATCAAAATATGAAATATAAAAATAATCAAGGTGAATTAAATTTTAAGACAATCTGTAAAAACAAATTAAAAATAGATTATATATTTGTAATCGAGACTGAAAGAGCACCACAAACATCAGATAATTTATATTGTTATAAAAGATACGATATGAACTTTTAAGTAAAAATAACAAAAAAAAATAAACCAGCATAAAAAAAGAATTAAAAATAACAGTAAATAAAAGTTAAAGCGTCGAAATAATTAATAATGATAACAGGGGACAAAAGTGAAAATATAATATAATATAATAAAAACTTTCCCTATAGTTCGAGGGGAAGAAAAGAAATTTTCAATAAGCGACACAGACTGAATAAAAGTCAATTGTATTGACCGAAGAGACAAAGAGAGAGAATTGATAACATGGGAAAGACATTTTATAGTAATACCAAGAAGAGAGGGAGATCTTGAGAAGGGATATCAAAATATACTGAGCAGAGGAATAATGAACATACAGGGTGACACAGGAAAAAAAACGTAACACAAAAATTTAATATTTGGCTTAGCACTCAAGATATTCAGGGTCAAAACATTGATTTTAATTTATTAGGAATGAAAATGTATTCTAATAGCAAAAAGTAACGCCGGGATTTTGAATACTTTCCTACAGCCGATCTGCATGAAATTTCCTAGTTGAAATGCAGTTTGTGACGAAACCCAAATTTTAAAATTTGGCTTAGAACTCGAGATATTCGAGGTCAAATGAATCGTCGAGGAAATTCAAAGTGAATGAAAATTCACGTGCGTTGAGCTGATTTAAATGGCTAAAAGTGACACTAAGGTTTTGAATACTTTCATACTGCCGATTTGCATGATATTTTGTACATAGCTAAAACTCGACGAAGCCCACGTTTTAAAATTTGACATAGAATTTGAGGTAATCGAGACCAAAGTGTATGTGAATGAAATTGTATGTGAGTGTTAGTTCTAATTCAGTAGGACATTTGTATAACGCCTAATTATCAAAATTATAAAAGGTCCAGAGACGTAGTCAGGATTTAATTTTGGGGATATGGAATTCGCCATTGGCTGAGAACAAAATTTAGAAAATTTGTAATAAAGATAGTGAATTTTTAGTCATTTTCAGCATAATTTTTCAGTCATTAGTTCCTTAAAAAAAGTTGTTAATTTCAGCGATTTTATCTGCATGTCATACGGATGGGGTTCACAAGAAAAGAAAAAAAATATTTTTGGTTTATCGAGAAATGTCATTCTTGATAAAAAGTTTTGCTTATTCTAAAACCTCATAAAATGAAAAAAATCAGGTTTTAATGTACCTGTTTTATTTTATAACCAATTTTCTAGATTTCAAGTTCATAGCGTTTCACAGAAAATTGACTACAAAATAAAACATTATTTTCTTTAGTTTTATGGGGTTTTAGAATAAGCAAAACTTTATATCAAGAATGAAATTTTCTGATAATACGAACAATAACAATTTTTCTTCCCATCTTGTAAACCCCATTCATGGGCACACTGTATAAAAACAACTGAACTGCAGATAATTCACCTTATATACAAAAAACTTTAGAATGACAGAAAATTAATAATAGTATTAAAAATAATAAAAAATAGGTTATTTTGAAATCAAAAAAAATATTTCAAGACTAAGAAGAAAACATTCTTGGTTTAGATGGGGATTATATATCACATAAGCTGTGTTGCCAAAATATCTATTTTAACATTTTTGCCTTAAAAAACTCTGCTGTAAAAGAACTTATTTGAAGATGCACCGGAATGATTTGGAAGATAAAATTTTGAGAAAATGCAAAATTTTATGACCGAGAAAAGCATACTTTTTATAGCTTCAGTTGAAGTTAATTTTTTTAGATAAAGGAGAGTATAATTAAAGAAAACTTATGATCATGTGATATTTGCCACCGTTTTCTTAATTTTTCTTTGTTGTCTATGTTTCTCTGATTTTACTCTGATAATACGTCCGTATCAGTTTTCTTATTTCCGGTATGGTTAGCCTATAAAAACTTATTAGCAAACATAAATTCGGTGATAAAAAAATGATAACATAAAGCATTAGAAAACTGTAACAAAAATTATATTTCCAAAAAAAAAATGTAATAATTTATTTAACATTAAATAATTCACAAATGATTAAAAGTACGCCTATGATAAACCATTCCATATCTAGGGACTTATCAAATCCGCGAGCTATCAAAAAATTGGAGACGTTGATTTATATAGTCCGATCTCAGATTGATAAGGTACAAAGCAACGTCCTTGTTTAGTTCTTCTTATTATTCCTTAGATAATATATAACGGGATGCAATAAGTGATTTGATTGCTCTCTGAAGAACAAAGAGATGTTAGGATAAAATCGATTCTCTTTACATATTTAATTTTGTTTCTAGTTGTTGGCTAATGGTTATGTAAAATAATAATTATGTACTTGTAATCGACTAGAGTAGCTATGAAAAAATGTATAAATAGAAATTAACTACTGATCAATAGATAGTGGTAGAGTAACAAAAATTATTTGTTCATGAGAAACTGAAAAATTCTAGGATTAGACAATGTTGTTCTTTTTTTAGGACATTTTTGCTTATTGCGTCAGCTACGAGGGTTGATTAATAAGTACCCGCATACTCACCGGTTAGCTCACCGGTATATAAATTTCTGCTGATTGCGCATGTTAGCTCACCGGTAACTAACCGTAATAATCTACCGGTTAACCGTCTCACCGCATTTCAATTACCGTAAGTGACACCGGTGTATCATTAGTTGGAGTGTTGTGGTTATTTATGCTATAATTTTAGAAAAATTCGCTGTTTATTTAGTAAAAAAAAATTGTAATTCTGGAAATGGAGAGTATGTACTCATTTAACGGCTTAATGTACAAGGTTGTGGGAACACAAGATTTGCATAATTTGATCAGTAATTGTAAGATTCTAGATAGAATAGAAAATAGGGAAAACAAGGATCCCATGGAAAATGGGGAACCCATAGAAACAGAAGATATATACTTTCAACATAATCTATATATAAAATTGTCCTGTCGCTGACTGACTGACAATCAACGCACAGCCTAAACCAGAGGTGATAGAGACGTGGAATTTTCAAGGTAGTTTCCTTTGGTAGTGTAGGGGACCACTAAGAAAGGAATTTTGAAAATTCGCATTTTAAGAGGTTCAAAATTGGTATTAAACAAATATTGACCCGCTCAAGTAAGTGCGTCAACCAAAAAATCGGTTGGGTCATCCCAGAACTTTCCCGGCTCAGGTGTGAAGAATGAGATTATTTTAATTATAAAAAAACAAAATTTCTGAATGGACCGGTAAAATGTTATAAAAATGAAATAAATTACTGGAACAATTAATTAAAATGAAAAACGACAAAAATTACTTAAAATAGAACATTGTTATTGTAAATACCAACAAGATAATGAATTACTTCAAAAAATTGTTAAAAATGATAGAGTTGCTAAAGTTCAGCATAAATTAAAACCATAATAAAAAAAGGAAAAAAAGCAAAAAATGCAAAAAAAAAACTGGACAAAAAAAGGAAAAGGGGGAAAATAACAAAAAGTTAAAAAAAAATGTCAAATAAGACAAAGTAAAGAGAAAAAAATTCAAAATACGGCAAAAAAAAAGTAAAAAAAGCAAGACAAGTTTTAAAAAAGCAAAAAAAGTAGCAAAAAGGGATAAATAAAGCAACAAAAAATGTAAAAAAGCAACAACAAAAAGGCAAAATAGAAGCAAATAAAGGCAAAAATAGGTCAAAAAAGCTCAAAAACAAAAACAAAATACGCCAAAAAGGTTAAAAAAATATTAAAAATGGCAAAAAAGGGAAAAGGAAAAAAATCAGCAAAAAGTCCAAAAAGGCCAAATAAGACAAAGTAAAGGGAAAAAGGAAAATACGCCAAAAAAAGAAAAAAAAAAAAGTTAAAAAAAGTAGAATGGAGGAAAAATAAAGGCAAAAAAAAGTTTAAAAAAGTCCAAAAAATATAACAAATAAAGCGAAATAACCAAAATACACCAAAAAAGTAAAAAAAAGAAGCAAAATAGTATGAAAATAAAGGCAAAAAAGGGATAAAAAAAGCAACAAAAAGACAAAAAGTTCAAAAAGTTAATCAAATAAAGTTTTAAAAAGGGCAAAAAGGTCAAAAAACGGAAAAACGGGTAAAAGCAAAATTAAAAATCCACAAAAAAGTCAAAATAGGGATAAAAGGGCAAAAAACGACAAAACAGTAAAAAAAAGCAAAATAATATGAGAATACAAGCCAAATGGCAAAAAAATCCAAAAATAATCAAAAAGGTGTAAAAAAGCAACAAAAAAAGGTAGAAAAAGCAACAAAAAAGTAAAAAAATTAAAACCGGACGAAAAGGCGTAAAAAGGCAAAAAGGTAAAAAAACCAAAAAACAAAATAAAGCCAAAATAGAGAGAGGCAAAAAAGCAAAAATGGTAAAAAAGGAAAAAAAAGTTTTAAAAAGCAAAAAAAAAGGTTAAAAAAAGTTAATCAAAAAAAATTTTAAAAAGGGGCAAAAAATTAACCCATATACCAAATTTCAGCTCAATCATATTAAAAACAGACAGACAGACTTCCATCTGGAAATGGTCTTAATCATGTCAGGTGAACTCAAAATGGATATTTCCATCTTTATCTCGAAAATTTTTTTAGCTCGTTCACGATACTTTCCCTTCTCGGAGGTGAGTCGGGAAAGTAAAACATACAGGGTGATTCTTTTAGAGGAGAGTGGCTCTCCCCTTTGAGGGAGTGCAAATATTTTTTATTATTTGTCTCCAAGTAATTTAATTAGAAAAAGGAGAGAAAGTATAAATTAGTTATCTCAAATCAATGTCTACGGATTTTAACAAAAATTAAATTTGGATACCTTATTTTATTTTTCCTGTAAAACATATGAATTAATTACTTCGACCTGAAAACTTCGCCATTAATCTAAAATTAGGTCACATTAAATTATTAAAAAACAATAAGATTATAAAAAAAAGGTTTTGAAATTTGCAAACAATGACCTTCGATATAGGAACTCTACTTGGAGGCGTAAAAATGGGCATAAAAGTTTGAAAAACCGGAGGGAAGTAAACGGATACAGAAAATAAACTTTTATTTATTCCGACATCAACGCGGATGAAGTCGCGGGCAAAAGCTATAGTTAATAATAAAGGAAACTATTTTCAATTTTTCCTGGCCATGTCGTTTACAAAGGCCGACATATTTTTTAACATATATTTTTCAGATTCATTAAACTTTACATTTGACTACAAAAGAACAAAATTGCTAATTGATCTCTAACGCCCAGAATCAAATAGCATTTAAGGACCCTAAAATTAAAAGAAGGCCTTTGTGGGGCAAAATTGAAAAGAAATTTTTAAAAAGGGATATAAAAATTGTTCAATGGACGTTTTGGACACGAAATTCAGAAATATGAAAAAAACGTTCAAAACAATTTTGGATAATAAAAAATGAACGGTTCGTTGAAGGATTTCATGGCCTTATTACTGTGATTTCCTGCAAATCTTTAAAGATGATCGTACAGTTAATTTTGGCCACACTATTGCCTCATCAATAAAACAGTCCACCAATCTTGTCCCATCTAGTTTCTCTTTCTCGCCGAACAACGCATTAGCGTCATGTACTACCATCTATCACATGACACCATATTAAATTCCAGATTGATTCATCCGTTACTTTTTATGTGTTTCGTGTTTCTCGATAAAATGGAAAAAGAACAGTATCGATACGTAATTCGCTTTTTATTTTTGGATGGAAAAAGCGAAGTTGGATACTGTCTATGGGAAAACTTTACCATCTATGGCAACCATAAGATATTGGTTCAACAAATTTAAAAGTGGTCGTACATCTGTTGATGAGGAGCACCCAGAATGAATCTGCTCCAAAGAAGGCAAAGTACTAAAGTGAATTATTGGACCAAGATACGGTCCTATTTAGCTATAAAAAAAGAACTGTTTCGCCACGATAACGCACCAGCATATTCATCCAAAATTGTCGAGACCAAATTGCATGAAGTGAATTACGAATTGCTGCCGCACCCACTGTACTCGCCCGATTTGGCTCCCTGCGATTTGTTTTTGTACCCCAACATGAAAACGTGGCTCGGAGGAAAAATTTAGCTCAAACGAGGATGTTATCGTTGAGACAGAAACTTATTTTGAACAGTTTAGCAAATCATATTTTTTGGTTTGGTGAAATAAAATGCAAAAACGTTGGGAAAAGTGTATTGTACTAAATAGAGATTACGTTGAAAAATTGAAAAAAATGTGTGAAAAAACTTGCCTCTTCATTCCTAACATCGACCCTCGTACAACATATGAATTTAATTTTGGGATAAAATAAAATAGTAACTTTTTTGTTTACTTTTATCCTTTATTAATCTCCTTTAAAACTATATTTATAAATCAACAAATTGTATCTTAAAAACAAGTTTTTTTACTCGTTATAATACGTAAAATACGCAAAATTATCAATATATGATTGTAAAATAATTGGATAGTAATAAATTACGACAAAACTAATCAACTGATATTCTAATATACAGGATGATTCTAAAATATATGCACTGCACAATGCTTTAAAGTTGAAAAAAAATAATATGTAATAATTATTAACGAAAAACAAAATTTTTCCTATTTTAATGAAATCATACCAATAAATGACCCAATTAAGAAGAAAATTAGAAAAATATTCCAATCTGTATTATTATTTCATGTTAAAAGCTAAAAATACAGGGTAGAGTTTTTGAAAGAATCAAATATAATTTTTATCGAATTTTTTTTAGAAAAGTTGCCAACGCAACACATAGATTAATATATACGTTCTGCGTTATAAAATAACATAAAAAGTATTACTTACATTTATTAAATGAAATGACTAAACTTCTTTTAATTACGAAACGTCGTGCATTTGGTCATTTATTATTACCGTAAGTTTCGCCATAAACCATTAACAAATTAATGAACTGAAAAGTAAGTCAGTGTAATCAAAAATGTTGCCCTTCAAATTTTAACTGTACCGCAGATAATGTAAATAATAAATCCAAAAGGTGATCAATAAATGAAATGTACATTTGGAAAAAGAGAAGGTTTAGGCGGCGACTAGTTTCGGCTTCATAGCCATCTTCAGGCCATATGTACTTATCAATAAATAAATTTAAACAATAGCATAACACGTTTAAAAAACTAGGGAGGGAGTTAGGGGAACATGTTTAGTAAATGAAAAATATGGAAAAAAGTAATCTTAGGAGACGGTAATATGAGAAAATATTTTTCGATCATCCCCCCAAATAGATAAGAATTTAAAAAAAAACGCCATCAAAATAAAAAAATTAACTCATTATAAACTTCGCCCTTTTTACAACTATACAGGGTGGCGAAAATTTCATTGCACCATATTGATACTTCGTAAACCGTTACATATACAGAGTCAGTTAAATGAGGAAAAAGTTTGATATTTTGCAGATTATTATAATGACTTCAACAAGTTTACAAAAAATTGTTCTAGTAAATTTTTTTGATGTTTTTAATAATAACAGCTCTACGTTAAAAAAACATAAGTAAGCTATTTCGGATTTTATCGTACTTGTTGAAGCCATTATAATGATCTGCAAAATTTGAAACTTTTTCTCCCTTTAACCGACTCTGTATCTGTAAGGGTTTACGAAATAGCAATATGGTGCAATGAAATTTTCGCCACACTGTTAAGCTGTGTATTACAATTTCGCTGGGGGGGGGTTCCCATTTCATTCAAAATGACCTCAAACCGCCCCGCCCCTAAAATAAAGGGCCTGGATCCGTGCTTCAATCAGACGAAATTTTTCAGGATTCATCATTTTCTAAACTTAAATTATAATTAGGTAGATATTTTATTACTTATATCGTTTATTAATCGTTTTATAACCCTAATAGCACAAAACATTCGATAAACGTTTTCTTAAGGTTCATTAAACCTTACAACGCCCAAAGACTAAAATTAAACGTTTTATAAACGTTTTTAAAAGTGACATGAATAAACGTCCATAATATGTCGACTAAACGACCTAACTCATAAAATAAAAACAAAACGTTTTTTATGCTACTCAAGACGTTTTTAAAACCTATGATAAAAAAACGACTACTAAACGTTTTTTTTTTAATGTCCATGTCAGAATATTTTTTGTAAAGTCACAAAAAGTTTTATTTGAGTCATTTTTAAATCAACCAGTAAAAGCGTTCAAACAATGTTTTGTTTAGGTCTGTAAAAGTATGTTTTCAGAAAAAGCCATAAAGTTACGTTTTTTAAACGTTTTTGTATATCGTTTCTATAACCGCTTTAAAAAACGTTCAAAAGACGTGGTGTTTTTGTGTCCACAAAAGAATATTTTAAGAAAGAAAGTTTAAACGTTTTAATTCGGTCATTTTTAAATTACCGTTAAAAACCTTAGTCCAGTGGACGTTTTAAATACGTCCAAAAACCGCCTTTTGTCGAACCATTTATTTAGTCCGATTTGAAACGTTTTTAAAACGTCTTTTTTCGCCGTCTATATGACATTTGCACTAGAGAAAAACGTCTTATAAACGTTCTCGGGTATTTTAACAAACGTTATAAAACCGTTCGGTCGTGTACATTTTTAAAACGTTTTTTAAAATTTTAGATTTTCGCACTCAGCTATCATCGTGTTGGACAATATTCCAGCTGGTGTAATAAAGAGCATATAATAATACAAAAAATATTGACGGTTTTGGAAATATTTTTTTTATGCCCATCAAATAGGTCTGTTGTAAAGAGGCGGTGGGTAGAAACATTCCTATTCCTATCTTAAACTACTTCCATGTATTTTGTTCTGCGGATGATGTGACAGCCAACCCATCAACTAACATATCAACCAAACCAGAAGCAGAAAGTTATTTATATGGGAGCATAAACTTGATCCATTAGTGGCTGAGCGTCTCTGATTGATACACATTAATTATTTTCAGTTTAAAATTGTTTGCTCTGTTTTACTGCGAACTTTTTTCATACAGGGTTATTATAAAATATAGTGATAATATTTTATAGGAAATATTTGTTATTCTATTATGAGAAAAAATATGTTTTTCTATATAAAAATATTAGTAAAAGTCAATAATGTTTTTTTTTAAACAAACTATATTAATCGTTTTTTCAAATTATATTTTTATTGACAATAAATTAAAAAATACTCGACAATACTTACATTGTACTATTGTTAATTTTTTTTCTACTATTAAATATTATTGAAATTCATATTCAAAATACCTTTCTATATTTCAACATAATTCTCTCGCGCTTTTTAATGATGGAATGAAACTCATTTCTTTAAAACCTTTTTGGTGAAAATTGAATTGAATTTATACGAATACTTATTAGAAAATAAAACAAACACATAAATAAATAAAACGTCAAACTGACAAACTTGTCATACTTTTTCAGTTTTACCAACCTATAAATTTATTCTACCAAAATAGACGAGTAAAGTGTGTCGTCGCGAATGTCATTTCTTGTGAAAAACCATAGAGATCACAAAGAATAGAGCATGAAAGAGATACGCTTCTCGTCCTAACGAATACGCCATCTGGTGAAATCTGTGAAAAGCGCCCTAAGGAGTAGTTTTGGCATTTTGTGTTATTTCTTTGTGTCGCTGAGAGTTGCTCGCAGACTTTATGCCCTCTTTATAAATAATCTGATCTTTTTTATTATGAGAAATCATTATGCGTACCCAAGTATTCATCGGAGAAAAAACCCTGAACTAATAGCGAATTCCAGTGCATAATTTGTATTCTATTGGGAAAACTGGTGACGGGGTTTGAATTCCATTGGGGAATTGATGATTCGAATTCGAACTCAGTGCAACAATTTAACAATTTCAGCACGAGCTCCATGAGGCGTGCGAAGTTAGTGAATATGGCGGGATTATCAAAAGGTTCATAATTGCTAGTGGCATTATGCTTCATCTTCAAGTAATAATCAGGAAATGAATAGTTTGTAAAATATAACACTAAACACTTGATAAAAACATAACACAAAACTTACAATAAAAAAAGAAAAATATAAATACGTAAAATACAATATAAAAGTACGAAATAAACAAATTATTACTCCTTAAACGGGTTCCAAAACTCACCACATGAGCGCTGCAATCTTAATCCGAGTTGCCTATAGACTTATGGGTATTCCTACTATCGCCGATGTTTTCAACATCTCTACTTGATAAGCACCTTTTGTTTGGATTTGATTCATAACAATGTATGAGCGTCGTTGGTTCAGGGGCGTAGTTTTATTTCGAAGTTGATATATAAAAACCATATTTTAATTTTTATCCTCATCATTTTTTTACGGAATTATCCAACTTTCAGTGACAATGAATTTTTATAATAGTTCGTTGGTATGTACTTATCTTTAAGAAAAAAATTAAAAAATGAGAGCAGGTAATTTATACACGCTTTTCTTATCGAGAAACGATAAAAATTCATCTTTATTTTTTTTTGGACCAAACTTTGTTTATTAATCGTTTTTATAATAACAAATCTATATACAGTTACTGATTTTTAAATTATTATAAATCCAAATTCAAATTTATTATAATATTAGCTGAATAAACATATACAAATATTTTAAATAAATTGCTTAAAATTAAAATTGATTTATAAATAAACAAGACTTTAATTCTCGTGGCACCCCAGTCACAGTTTAGCTGAAGACAACACAACTTACATCGTCAAAAATTAAGTGTTCTATGTCAGCTTTGACAGTCTTAACCTCAACATCAACAGTTTTTATTTACGAAATATGTCGAAAATTATGTATTTGTATTTCTAAAAAAATAGCAAGCAATTTTATTGTTCGAGAAGTTGGATAATGGCAGCAATTCATCAGTTTTATGGTAGTAACAAAATATTAACAGCTAAATTTTCGTTAATATCGTCTGAACGATTTCAAGTAGATGTAAACGGGTTTGATAAAGACACTATTGAAATATTTAAAACAATTTCTTCCAAAAATTTTAGTAAGTTTCTTTTTAAGTTACATTTTTCTTTTTGTTTATACTTTTTTATTTAGATCCCCAAACGAAGACATGGTCGTTTTTTATAAAAGACTACGACATGTTGCTTTACAAGTTACAAAATTTAAAAGAAAAGGTGCAAATAGAGAAAATTCCTGCTTTTGTTTTCAAGTGTTTGAAAATGAAAAATCATGATGTTGAAGTTGATTTCAATAAATTAGATCCAGTTTTAGCAGCAACACTTTTACCATTTCAGATTGACGGATTAAGGTTAGTTCTGAACTATATATATTAACATGTATGTAAGTTATTTTTTTTTAGATTTGGTATAGACAAAAATGGTCGTTGTTTTATTGCAGATGACATGGGTCTTGGAAAAACGTTTCAAGCATTAGCTATAGCAAATTATTACATTGAAGACTGGCCTCTTTTAATAGTAACAACAGCTACAATGAAGTAAGTTAAAAAATAATTTTTACACACAAAATAAAATTTTTTTGTTTTTAGAACACAATGGGAAGAGACAATTTCTAATTATTTACCCTCGGTATCAATATTACAAGTTCAGTACATGGTTACTGCTAAAGATTACATATCAGAATCAAAAATATTGATAGTCTCTTATGATATGATGTCTCGTTGTGTGGAAAAACTTTTAGAAAAAAAGTTTGGAATTATCATAATGGATGAATCCCATAGTTTGAAAAGTTTCAAATCAAAATGTTATCAGGCAGCATCAAAACTGGCAAAACAAGCAAGAAGGGTGATATTATTAAGTGGGACTCCAGCTTTATCAAGACCTAGCGAATTATACACTCAGTTAAGTCTTTTAGACAACTCTTTTTTTGGTAATTTTTTTGCATATAGTCAAAGATACTGTGATGGAAAACAAACAACCTTCGGATGGAACCACAATGGTCACTCAAATCTACAAGAACTAGAAATAATTTTAACAAAAAAATTTATGATACGTAGAACCAAAGATCAAGTACTGAAGTCATTGCCTAATAAAAAACAAGAAGTAGTTACTTTAGATTCAAAATTGAATGAGTTATCTGAAAACGATAGAAAGTGTTTAAATGCTTTGGAAGAGACATTTTTGAACAAAACAGGAGTTGGAAAGCACGCTGCTCTCCTGACATTCTTTTCTGAAACTGCAAAAATCAAAATACCAGCAATCTGGTAAGTAATATTTTATTTTCCTCTAATTTATAGAAGTGATAATTAAAAATTATTCCAGCTCTTATATCCTGCCTTTAATTGATAAAAAAGAAAAATTTCTGCTATTTGCTCACCATCAAGTAATGTTAAACGCAGTAGAAGATGTTGTGAAAAGAAAAAATGTTAAATATATACGAATAGATGGTACAACTACTGCAGATCAAAGAAAATATTATATATCAAAGTTTCAGTTAGACGACAACTATGTATGTGCTATTTTGTCCATAACAGCAGCAAATGCTGGCATAACACTGACTGCTGCGAAACTGGTGCTATTTGCAGAGTTGCACTGGAATCCTAGTGTAAGTTTCAGTGTTTTTATTTATTTTAACCCCCTTACCACATGATTTTTTTATTATTTTAATTTATGTAGTGTATCAGAAACTTTGGAAAAAAAATGAGTTGTGCCAGATATAGCCCAAATTGCAGTAATTTTAATAATTAAAAATAAAATATATTGTATTAAAAACGTATAAAATGTATTTCTTAAACTATATGAAAGCAGTAAAAACAGTTTCGGTACTGTTAAGACACAAAAAAACCCAACACTCTATACAACAAATTTGCTCAGTAGACCATTTTGGTAAGTGACCCAAGTTATCGGCTCTAATTTCTTGAAAATGGGTATTTTTTTTTGTCAATTGTAATTAAGTTTGCAAATCATTGCTTGGAATTTCCGGTTTCTTTTGCAAATTATTAGCCGTGGTTAGAATTTCTGCCAGTGCCAGTTTGAATTCTGCTATTCTGCTAGAGGCAATACATATCGTTTTGAAAACATTTAGATCGTCTCCATAAAATACAACTATTGACAAACATCATATCTATAAAAGAGGAGAAAAACTCTTATATACCATTTCTTCAATCTGATTGAGAGAGGTCAGGAAAGTTGGCACCCACTTTTGCGAATTTCCCACAAATTTTGTGTGCGTTCATTTATTCATCAATTGTCCATTATTGTCCACTAATTATTTTCGTTTGTCCACAATTCTTTTCAAAATGGCGGCCCAACAACTTTTTTTTGCAAATTTTACCCTACAAATTGAAAAAAAAATAATTCAACCGCATAGGTCGTTTATTCTTTATTTATTAACCAATTAGTTTCGTTTGTCCACCCACCGATTAATTATAATTAATTATATACATTTTAAAAAATTGTGAAATTTTCACACCCTTTTTTGAATTAAAAATTTTTTTTGTGCATTCGTTTGTTCATCGTTAGTCCAATATTGTCCACCTAAGATTTTTGTTTGTCCAAGCACCATGTAAAAACGGAAGGCAAAAAACGAATTCTCATTTAGTTAAATTCTCTAAATATTTTTTTAACTGAGTTTAGAGTGAACCGAATTTAATTTGCGTATACAAAGATCTCGTAAACCGAGATAGATCCAATATCAGTTCAATGGGAAAAAAGATGTGTATTTTCAAGACGAATTAATAGATTTTTTCAAAATTAAAATATCGGGTCCTGTTTCAGAGATATTTAAGAAAAACCGAAATTGACGATTTTCGTTTTAATTAATTACCACCTTAAATTTTAAATCTGGGAAAAAACTTATAAAACTTTTTTATTAAGGCTAAATATGGCTTCACATAGCGTATCCAATTTTATAAAACACCGTTTCGTCTTTGAAGGGCCATCCTCAACTATTTTTTTTAAATACTTGTACTTGTACTTTTTGTTTCATCTTTGAAATCCTCATTTTTTTATTCAACCATGTAGAACACTTAATTTTTTTATAATGAACTAAACTTAAAGATTTTTTCTATGTACGGTCCTGTTCATTATATGGCCCGAAAAATGCACTTTATGGCCCGCGCAGGCAAAAAGACAAAAAACAGATTTTTTTTAAATAGTTATATTTTGAATGCAATAACGAACTAGTATGACATAAAAGTTTGTAAATTGTATGCACCGCGGGTATAAACAGATGGTTGTTTATACCTATTGTACATAAATAACTATTATTTTTTGATTGTAGTTATGTAAGAAAATTTAAATTCAAATATTTAATAGAAATTAATTAGACTCAATTTTTAATTAATTTTATTTAAACTGATTTAAAAAAAAATCCCAAAGTACATACAAAAATTAAATATTCTACATGGTTGGATAAAGAAAAACGGGGATTTCAAAAATGAAATAAAAAAATAGTTGAGGGTGGCCCTTCAAAGACGAAACGTTGTTTTAAAAAATTGGATAGGCTATATTAAGCAGTATTTGACCTTCAATAAAAAAACAAAGTTTTTTTTCTATCTTGAAAAATTTAGTTGTTTATTAAATAAAACAAAAATTGTCGATTTCGATTTTTCCCAAATATCTCGGAAATCGGACCTGATATTTTAATTTTGAAAAACCAAATAAATCGTCTTGAAAATATACATCTTTTTCCCCATTAAACCGATATTGGATCTAT
Source organism: Neocrepidodera transversa (assembly GCA_963243735.1). Classification (NCBI taxonomy): domain Eukaryota; kingdom Metazoa; phylum Arthropoda; class Insecta; order Coleoptera; family Chrysomelidae; genus Neocrepidodera; species Neocrepidodera transversa. The sequence goes on from OY725347.1 coordinate 10,554,859, forward strand.
TTTGGTTTACGAGATCTCTATACGCAAATTAAATTCGGTCCACTCTAAACTCAGTGAAAACAATATTTATTTTGTTGCATAGTGTTATAATTTTGAACAAAAGAAGTTGGAATTTTATTTGTAGATTTTAAAAAATCATTTGTCTGTTCTCGTCCAGAGGATTTAACCAAATGAGAATTCGTTTTTTGCCCTCCGTTTTAAAATGCTGCTTAGACAAACAAAAATCTTAGGTGGACAATCTTGGACTAACGATGAACAAAGAAATGCCCGAAAAAAAATTCGAAATTTCAAAAAGGGTGTGCCAACTTCACAATATCACAATTTTTTTAAATTTATATAATTAATCATAATTAAACGGTGGGTGGAAAAACAAAACTAATTGGTGGACAAACAAACGACCCATGAGGTTGAAATTTTTTTGCAATTTGTGGGTGTCAAGAGTAAAATTTGCAAAAAAAAGGTTTTTGGCTGTAATAACTCAACATTGAATTTAATAGATACACCACCCATATAGTTATTGTACACCACAATACAGTTTGGACGGGCAATTTCTATATGGCTACAAAACCGTTATAAGTAGAAATAGAATTTTATTCGTCAATAAAGTATTTTTTTACATTTTTTAAATGCTAAAAAACTTATCAAACTAGTAAGATTTCATGCATTCGCTTTCATACAGTATCACCATACACATCCACACAAAAATACATTCATCTAGTTCTCAAAACAATTAAAATAGGCATAGGTATAAACACAAATTTTAAAAATTATGAGATCAACATAATAAAAATTCTTGTACAGAATAAAGGCCTTACCGGCAAGAAATCGAAACAACATGAATTAGAATTTCTTGACGTTTTCTATATTGCCTAGAATTCTAACAATGTGATTATATAAGATGGTTCCTTGATATTTTGGAGATTTCTGGCCCACTGATAATCTTGAGAAGGGTGTATGAAGTTCGCCACCTCTTCTAGTATAATAGGAATGTATCATGTTATTGGTAGATAGTTTGATTTGAAACATTGTTTTTATATGTAACACAGATAAATGTACAAGCGTGGAGTTGGTATTGACAGATTAATAAAATGTTGTTTACAATGCTCTAAAGGGTGGACACCTACTAGATACCTAAAAATTCTCTTTTGCAAGATAAAGAATTTGTTCATATGTGCAGAGTTCCCCCAAATGATTAAACCATATGAAAGAATAGAATGAACGAGTCCGTAATAGGTCGGCTTTAGCATATCCAATGTCACTGCTGGCTTAAGTTATTATTTTATTTATCATGCCAAGATACCTACACCATCAATGGTGGCAACTTTTTCTACCACAGCACCTCTGCCTTTTTCTCATTTGTTCTTCTTTAGGAAACTGAAAATCTGACATATTCAACTAGATCTTACAGTTCCGAGGTGAAACATTCTCCCTTCATATAATGGGTTTGGCAACATTGTATTTCTGAGTGCGGTTATATTCACATTTGTTTATTTGTTTGGTTTTTGTGTCAACTGTTTATGAGTTTTTGTCGAAGACGGTTTAATGCATTGAAATTTCTTGGAAAATGGACACATTGATTGAATATTTCTGGTTCATTAAATACTGAGGCTACTTCTTGGATTGATCTGCTAACTGATGACTGTGACACGGCCAGAAACAAATTTTTGTCAATATACATTTGATAACTTCCAGTTGAAAAGAAGCGTAATGCAACTAAAACCTTGAAATATAGTTATCCCTCACGTGTAACAAATTTAAATACCAAAATATTTTTTCGTCCAGGGTTCCATATTAATATTCTAGCCTATGTATTTCTAATCAAAATCAAATTTGAAACCCGAAAGGGTTCACTTAACTTACTCTTGTTCTTACATTTAAATATGTAGCTCTTCTTTGAGGCCTCATCAACGGTTCCAACATACCAATAAAAAATCTGCATAGATCCTTCAAAAGCTTAAATATTGTAATGAAATCTTGTTCCCTCAAGACTTCAAAAGGGTTTACTTTATTATATCTATTTTGCGATTAATAGATTAGCATTTTCAGATGTTTTAGTAAAAATATAGCAACAAATATTTGTTATTTTAGATTATAAGTCAAGCAGAAGCCCGAGCTCATAGAATAGGTCAACAAGACCAAGTGTTAGTTCAATATTTATTATGTCCAGGTACTGCTGATGATTCGATATGGCCGATGCTTCAAGAAAAACAACGTACTTTGAATGCTGTCGGCCTATGTAGAGATTCATTTGAATCAGTAGCTGTAACAAAACATAAACCAAGTGCATATTTGAATGTTCAAAATAGTGATTTAAACAATAGTGATATTAGGACTTATTTTTCACCAGAAAAGAAAAGGAAGTTAGATTTAGAAGATGATGATGTTTTTAATGATGGATTTGATGAACTTTTAAGTAAAAGTACAAGGGATGTTGAGGAAATGTTAAATGATGGTTTGGATGATTTATTATGTGATATTGAGTTTTAAATGCAGGAATTATTTGTAAATATTTACTTTTTTAAGGACTGAAAATATTGCTTGGATTTTTACACAATTTCAATAATTTAGCTGGTAGAATTTTTTGTAAATAAATAATTTATAATTAAAACAAAATATTTGCTTTATAATTTATTATACTCTTGATGTTAAAACTACAGTTAAAGAAATAAATAAATACTCTTATATAAAAAAAAAGTTTAACTTAATACAACAGAAATAAACATCTTTATAATTTAATTAGTAACAAAAAATATCAGTCATGTTTTATTCTACTTCGTTTAGACGTGAGTACAACTATTATAATTAAAAAGTTTTCAAAATATAAAGAATCGACATTTCTTAATTTTGATATTGGGTCCATATGAAATCAAGACAATTAACCCTTTCAGTCCCAACACGTAATAGAAATATGAAATTCTAGTTTTTATAGCAGGTGCTTTGGGCATGTCAACAAGCAAGAAAGATAGTAATAATTTGATATCAAAATTTGCAACAAAGAACTAAAATGTATTAGGCTTGTTAGAATAATTATTGAAATGTATTAGGAATTTATTAGAAATACAGAACATTGACACCTGCATGAAAGCAGAAGTAGCTTCCACTGCAATGGACATTGGGCCTAACTTAGTGAATTTTTTCAATAGTTAGCTTGAATATCGGAAAAATAATGGGAACACACCTCCAAAGGATATTATGGATTTATTGGAGTTAAATTTCATATTGGTGAATCTTTAATTTCGCTGGGAACCCCCATTGAGAAGTGCTGGTTGGCCAAAAGTCTTGTGAGAATTCAACCAAAACGAAAAATAATAGAAGTTAGACCAATAAGAGATTCAGAAAGATATGGTGGACCATTTTCCTGAGTATGATGACGAAAATGAAGCCACAAGGTATAAAAAATTTTGTACTAATTGTAAGGTACACATTTCCTTTATAAAGCAAATAAACTGTTTTAAAAGTTTTCACTTAAGATAATTTTTTCTATTACATGTTTTTTATTCTATAGAATTACTATTACTTTTTAACTTTTTGTTATAAAAACAATAAAATGCAATTTAATGTTTTTGCCAAACATAAAAATTCAAAAATCTTTTTTTTGTTCTTTGCAACTCTAACTGTCAGTAGATAGAACGACCTTTAACTTTAAAGATTCAATAACTAAAGGCGATGACGTTTAGAATAAAATTTAACAAGTTGATTTCTTATACAATTGTCACAATCTAAACGTCATTGTCGTTAGTTACAGAACCGTTAAAGTTAAAGGACGTTCTATCTACTGACAATAAAGGTAACTTAAATGTAAAAATATTTTTTTTGCTTGGGAAAAAAAAGTTGAGTCAGAAAGGGTTAACAATCCATCAAAACTTGTAGTCATCTTATTTTTGCTTCTTTTAAAATTTGAATAAAAAAATCGATACTTCGGGAAAAAACTGAATATGTGTTATTGTGTTGAGTTCATATGGATTGACCCTATCTCTAATAATTTTGCAGATGCAACTATTTAAAATATCTCAAAACATAGTTTTTATTAGTTATTTTATTTTTGATTAGAATATAATTACTGAAAACTTTAAAATTAAAAAAAAAAACATTAAATTAATGTTTTATTTTTAAAAATCGCGGTTAATATGTAAAGGAAACACACATTAACTTAATTTGCTACATTTTTATGAGCAATTTTATGTAATTTAACTTGATACTGGTACCTCAAGCCCATTTTACAAATATCACAATTAAATAAATTTTCCCTAAGATGTCCTCTTAAGTGATAAATATAACTAATAGAAGTTTTACAAAACCGTTTACAAAAATTACATTTCCTTCTACTGATATCAAACCTACACGTGCTAAAACATGGATGCTTTTTAAAAACAGTATCAAATTTAAAAGAAAGTTTGCATACCGGACATTTTTTCTTATTCTGGTGATGTGTAAGTTTATGAACTCTTAAGGACTCTTTGGATTTATAAGTTTTTTCACATAAATCGCAGCCAAATGGGCGATTTCTAGAATGAGTAAAACTGTGTTTTCTCAATATTGATTGTTTTTTGAATCTTTTATCGCACAAAGTGCATTTAAAAGGACGTTTTTCTGAATGTATAGGCATGTGCTTATTCACACTCTGTTTTGTTCTAAAAGCCTTACCACAAATTTTACAAGTATAATTTTTGACATTAGCATGTACATTTAAGTGATCTTTAAGATCTCTTTTAGAGGAAAACTGTTTTAAACATAAATCACATTTAAATTTTTTATAATCTTCTTCATGTCTTTTCATATGAGCTTTAAGATACCTGGGAAATTCAAATATTTTGTTACAAATTTCACAGGAGTAATCTTCTCTAATAGCTTCTTCGAGATGGCTCTTCCTATGGTTCTCTATTGATTTTTCATCATAAAAAACCAGGCTGCAGATATCACACGATCTTGGTTGATGCATTTTTTCTATATGATCTTTAAGACCAAAGTAAAATGTTTTATTTCCACAATATTCACAAATACCAGACGATTTTTGATCTAAGTGGCTATTTCTATGTAATGTAAATGTTTCTATATCAGGCATCCTTTCACCGCAGACTTGGCACTTTAATGGATCTGTATCTCTATGGATACTCATGTGTTGCTTCAAAGCCTGTTTGCTAGTAAAGCCTTCTTTACAGAAGTGACAGCGGAAAGACCGAACCGTTTCATGCATTACTCGGACATGACGTCTTAGACTTGTGGCTGTTGCAAAAGCCCCCTCACAAATCTACAAAAAAAACATTTTATAATTAGTAAAAATCTAATTATTACACCTCTCAAATAATGATAAACGACGAATTTTCACGAGTAAAAAAAATATTTTAACATAAATTGAATGTTTAAAATGCAGAAACCATATGACAACACATAATAACATAAAGACAAAGTATTGTGCGACTAGGTTACTGTTTATTATTTTACAACTGAAACTCTGTTATCAACTGCTCTAAAAAGAGAACATATTATAAAAAACAGAAAATTATCCATACTCAAAAACAGAAGATTGTCCATACTCAAATGTGGTCAACTTATTCAAAGAATAATAAAACTCTTAGTCATACCACAATAATATAATTTAGGATCTTTTAACAACGAGGGGCAACATGTTTCGTAAATTCGATGGCCATCATCAGGCCTATAATACAAAAAATTAACATTAAGATACGTAACAGGACAAAGTTTAGTGGTTACTTACAGAAATTTTGTCACCATATAATTAAATATGTTATACTTGTTTAACAAAATTTCTGTAAATAACCACTAAACTTTGTCCTGTTGCGTATCAATCTTAATTTTAAATTTTTGTATTATAGGCCTGAATGACCGAAAAATGTTATTATTATAAATAAGTGTTGTGTTCTAAAAATTAAATTTGAAAGGTTTTTATAGAGAAATAATTTTTTTTTAATCAACAATTTTGAATATTTAAAGGAAGTCTTAAGAAATTTTACTAAAAATAAAACTTATTTGGAAAAGTAATTATTTAAAATTTAACTATGACAATTTAATTCATGTATAAAAAATCCCATAAGCCGCGTGATTTTGTCATTATGTCAATTTTTCTCAAACTTGTCAGAAAAGTTTTCATTTTCCGACTCAAGCTATTTTTAATAATTGTGTTTTTAACAATTGTACTTTTCCGTTAAATTAAATAATCTAATTTACATCTTATTTTTTAATTTATTGATTTACATATTCATTAAATTGTCTTACCGAATTACACTCTAGCTTTTTTTGAGTCTAAGTAAACTTGACATTTATAATTCGAATTTTGTTGCCATTAGGTAATTCAACTCAAAAAACTGCCAGAAAAAATTACTCGTCCTACGGGCTCGTAATTTTTTCAGAGGCAGTTTTTTTCGTTAAATTGCCAGGCAACAAAATTCTTATTGATACATGTCAAGTTTACTTCGACAAAAAAAAAGCTCTCGTGTAATTATAAGTGAAAATTTTTTAACGTTAATAGTAAAATGACATTTACGTTTACCATCAAAAACCGTCATTCTCCCAGTATTTTTTTAATATTTAGGTGTGAAATTTTCTTACCGTGCTTGAATTAATTGCGGGAAATTTGTCTCGTACATGAATTTTTAAAGAAAATTCATGTACTCAAAAAATTTCCGGCAATAATTCATGCCCTAGGGAGATTATAAGTGAAAATTAAAAATCATTAAGTATTAAAAATTTTGGGATAAGTTTAATAATCCAAGTAATGATTTTTTTTGAAAAAAAAGAGGGTCTGAATTAATTAGGCACGGGAAGAAATAAAAAAGTCATAAGATTTTACCATTGTCAATATTATAATTATATTTATTTGTTATATTTAATTGTGAGAAGGAATTTTGAGTATAAATTATAAAATGGATTAATAAAGACTATAAGTTTAATTAGATAAAAAAATGGTAGGCCAATGAAAGACCAGGACAGTAAAATCATTTGAAGATTTGAAAACAGAATGGGGCATAAATTTGAAATGTTAGTAGAATAAAGAAATTTTTAGTAGGAAGCGGAATCAATCGAATCATAAACGTAGCGGGGAAAACATTATTTATATTTTTCTTAAATTTTATGATTTTTATTATTTAGTTCAGAACCCACTCCAAAATTGAAATAAGGTATCAAAATTTTCCATTAATGATTAAAAATACAGATCATTATATTACCCTCTTTTTTATAGTGATACAAAGATTGTAGAAACTAATAAACTGTCAGAGTGTTTTACAAGTTGTTTTTAAATCCAAGAATATTTTATAATATGTATCCCAATAAACAGTATTGCTAATCTGTGAGGAATTCTTCAAATTGTGACTTTCAAGATGAATGAAGATTTTTTAAATAATTAAAATTTTGAGGAATATTAAACGTAATTCTGTCAACCGAATAATAAATATATTTTAAACATATATTTAGATGAATATTATCAAACTTCATAATCACACTTACCATTTGTAACTGAAAATAATTTGGATGTGAGTAAAATTTTTTTAAAATGATTACTAAATGTGAGCCTATAAGTAATAACTGAGAAATATTAATTCCTTGGATATTCTCACTTTAGTAATATCATATTGGTTGGATTTTCTGTTATTCAATTACAGATACTAACATTCTTTAAAGTTCTAAACTAATAGTAAATACGCTATTTTTTGCACCTCAGGGACTAAAACTTTGGGAATCATACGATAATTATGTGAAACGAAACACTGAATATTATTTCATTACGATAACTTAATCAAGTTATTGAAAAAAAAATTAAAAAAGCTAACTTGTCAGGGATTTGAACCTGGGTCGTCTTGTTCACACCGACATACTGAGAATACCTCAGAATTTTATCAAAATATGGGACTTACGTCAATGTGTAATAATAAAAAAATAGGTTTTAATTTTGACATTAACACTGTCATTATTTTTCAATATTGTGAATATTTTATTCCTTTCTTAAAAAAGAGAAAAATGGAATATAATGTAGAACAATAATTGTACTATTAATAAATAAACAAATGCGTTTCAAACAAAAAAAGATTATAAACGAGATCTTGTTATATTACCCTGAGTAAAATAGTTTCTATTGGTTTTGATATTTGAGGGACGAAAAATTTTTTAATCCCTCAAACGAGGGATTAAAAGTGGCACTGTAGTCCCTATCATGAGGGAGTAAAATGAATGTAGTCCCTGAGGTGCAAAAAATTCTTTTATTCTCACCATAAGCAGGTTCTTCTCCAATTATCTGTAATATCATATCTGTTAACTTTGCTGTCATTTAATTGTCAAATATCAAATTGTTGGTTTATTTTTAAACAATTACTATTGTAACTTATGAAATACTCAAAAATTAAGCCAATTACCTTACACTTAAACTTTTTTTCCCCGGTATGTACAACTTCGTGGTCTTTTAAAGTAGAGATCTGTTTAAATGCCTTTCCACATTCAGTACACATAAAAGGTCTGTCATCACTATGAACTCTTTGGTGTAATTTTGTCTCTCTTGAGCTAGGAAAAGTTCTATCACATGTAGGACACTTGAAAGGCCTAGCACACATATGTTTTCTAACATGTCCTACAAACTGAAATCTATTTTTAACAAATTCATTGCACATAAAACAAGTATGGTCTTTAGAATGTATCATTAAATGAATCCTTAATTCGTGGTCATTGATAAACAATGCATCGCATTCTTTACAAATTAAATTTTCTGAATTGAGAGTATCTGGTTCTAAAATTTCGATTTTGAGAAGTTTATCACAAGATGCGTTTTCGTTCCAGTCTGTGTTAGGGTCACAAAAATCAATGGGTTCTTCTTTAATTCGTATTTCTTCAATCGGACGTACATTTGACTCCATTTCTAATCAATCTACGACAGTTTATAAGGATACAATTAATCCATCAACTTCTTATTGATTTTTTTAACAAGGTAAATAGTAAAATGACATATTGATGACAATTATCACAGAACAGATACTAATGACAAATGACAAATTTAGGTTAATTGACCTCGAGGTATGTAATCGGTAATAGGATTGATAATTCATTAAAATATTACGGCGTAGTTCGTATACGTCACTGTGTTACCCACATTGACATAAGTTTTAGCAAGTATTGATGTAGATATAGAGGGTAACTACACCACGTCCGATAAGATCTATTATGTTCCGTTCTAGTGCTTGGTCGTTGAGGATATCTCAGTGCTGTCCTATTCTCCTCAGAAGATTTAGGATGTCTGATGGTTTCAACCTCAAAGTCACAAAATTTGTATTTTTCTTCTGCTAGTCCAGATGTATTTTGAACCGGCAATGCCCTGTTAGGACTCCTGTTTATATAAAGCTTGTTTTTACCTAAGGGTTTATATATTCTGTGAACCTCGTCTGGTTATAGTTTCCCAAAAGAACTTTCGCTTGTCTCATTCCTTGTAGATTACTCCAATGGTTGAATCTTTTTATTTCCACTTCTTTTTCAATTCTTGTACCATGCTGTTCCTGATCCCACAAAACGGTTTGGGCACCAGAAATGGTGGTTTTTTTGCGAGTTTATCTGCTATTTCGTTTCGCTCTACCCCGGTATGTCCCGGAAACAACAGAACGATGGGGTAAGTGTATTATTCTTGCCTAGTTCGTTTACGTCATTGTATTACCAACATTAAAATACGTTTTAGCAATATAATAATTATCATAATATACTTATTTTAACTAGGAACAGACAGTACTGTTAAAATATGCGATGTAGAAAAATCCATAACAAATGCAAACATAGATAGAATTTATATACCTGAAAAAATACCCAATTCCTTGTATTTTCTGATGATCTTGTACTAAACAAGAAATAAAGAAATATTAAAAAAATCTAGAGAGATTGAAAAAGACAATGAGAAAAATTGGTCGATTGGCGAATGATAAGAACTGATGCGCTCTTTGTTGCAAACATTTTTTTAATCTCCTTGACAACCACATTAGAATCAATGGCTTTAAAAACTTCTTTGCGCCTTTACACAAGTTCAAAATCATCCCGTTAGGGGGCTTGACATATGCCATCATTTTAATATTTAGAATAAATATTGGTAAATAGTAAACAATATTTATTATTCCAGTAACATATATAGAGTGAATGAATAATAAAATTATAGTTTTCCAAAATTTTGTGGTTATTTATAAATAGTGAACAAAAGAAAATAATTTTTTACAGATGTAAACAAAGGATAATATACGTCACAAAATACAGCCTAGTCATTTAATTTAGCAACCCTCTACTCTTATAGAATTGTCTGTCATTCTTGGTTTGAGCCGCGTTGCCGGATTTAGCGATTTACACCATTTCAGAATGAAAATGTATTTTGGTCAAAGTTTAAAAATCATTATTTATTATTAATCATCAAAATTAGTGTTTTAGTATTCAAATAACCTAAAGGCTTCATTCGAATATGCAAATTATCCCAAAGCTAATTTTTAATCGCCTTTTAAAAATTTAAAATTTTGAATGCAAAAAAAATCAAGTACTTTTAAAACAACCCTGTCCAAATTTTTAACGACTAAAATAATCTTAAGGTCATTGCGGTTCATATAAAAGTGGGACACTTTATTTTAGCAGTGTAAAACTATTATTTATTTGACATTTTTATATTACTGTCTAAATATTTAAAACGGCATAGTACAACGTGCTTTACCTGTCCCTGGTAAAGCCAAATTTACACAACTAAAATATCAAGTACTTTCTGTACAAAATATGAAACATTTTGCCGCTCTGTGACAAAGGCTTCACTCGTCCTACCCCTGGGCCGGCTCTGTTAAATTCTATTTCTACCTTGATCTAGTACATTCGAGTTAGTTATGTTTACTAACAATTTGGCAACGCTGCTAATATTAAATGTGGTTTGGATAGTTGTCAGAAGAAACGAAAATAAAATTCATTTGTTTCCATTTTTAAAAACCAGTTAAAATTAAACACTGTAAGAGAGAAGAGGTATTTATTTACTCACAAGTTTTGCTAGTGTCAGTGGACGCGGAAGTGCTATTAATACATTCTAAAATCAGCTGTATTAAGTGAAAACGGGATATTTTTGGGTAATGTAATCATTACCTTTTGGATTCTTAAGTAAAACGTTTAATTAGATTGTAAATCTGGCGACTGAAATTAGATACCGAATTGGAATGAGACTGATTTTAAAAAAGTTTATTATTCACACATCTTCAGACCATTTTTCAGAAGACTTTGAAAGGGCAATAATTTAGTTTTTAATCCCGTTCGCTTAATTTAGAAAACCTACATTTTTTAAGTTAAATACTCCGTATTACAGTTATTTATTCTTATCCGGAATAGACGAAATTCGGTTTTGCTTTCACTTAATTAAAGAAGTGGATTTTTTTATATATTGCGAACAAAAGATATTCAAATATATCATGTCATCTATAAGGCCACAGAACAGCGATAAAATGACTGAAGAATGCAAAGGTAAGATTTAATTTAAATATTTTTATAATTTTTGCATAGATAACTTCATATTTTTATTATTTATATCCATTAAAATTTGTATCAGTTATACAAAAAGTTGGCAACAAATGGGAAACTTTTTTATTAATTATTTTAGAAAAAAATATTCATAAAAAGCTCTTCATCACGTAGAAATATTTATTGATATACAGGGAAAATAAAAAATATTGATTTATGCTGAAGTGCTTTTAAATTTATAAATACAGCACTTCATTTGATAATATTGATAAGGATTCAAAATTATGTTTGTTATTAAGTTTAAATTAATGGCCTTCAATTTAAAGTAAAAAAATCACTAAATGCACATCATTATTGTTGCGTATTTATTGAATAAGATAAATCAAAAATGAGTGATCTAATATATCACTAAGAGCAATTTTTTTTAAATTTAATTGATTTTTTTTTATTTAATAAATAATACTGCAGTCTTTATAGTGATTTTTGTACTTTAAATTTATTTATTAATATGAATTTATTAATTAATTAATATGAATATGAATCTAAACTTGGACACAATTTTTAAGTCTTATCAACATTTTACTGTCTAAAAATAAGTTCAAATGCTCCTAATTATTTGGGCCCGAAAATGTTCAAAAGGAGATTAAAGAGGTTTTTATTGATTGTTTTTACTCAGTGGACGATTTTTTTAAATGTTGAATGTTTTTAATTTTAACTGTAATAGTTTTATTGTATATATTTTTTTATATTAAAAAAAATGACGAATCGGATACAAATTGTTAAATGGAAAATGGAGAATATTATTACTATTATTATTAAATTTAAAAGCACTAATTACTCTTCTGCATAAATCAATATTTTTATTTTCCCCGTATACCACTAAAAATTTTATAAATTTGATTTTTGATTTTTATGTGATGCAGAGTTTTTTTGAGCCATAATTTTTTTTGTAAAATGATTCCTGTTACCCTAACAACACAAGTACATCCCAGGGACATACCGTCCGGAAGTTGGCACCCCCAATTGCTGGAACCCTTTGATTTTTTCAGAGTTCTGGATTCGTCCCGAAGAGTTCTAGAGTTCTCGAGGGGGTGCAGATAGAGTTCTGCAATTTTTTTGCGAAGTTTTTAAAAAACAAATTTTGGGATGCTAACTTTATGCCGCACCCCTTTTGTGAGAAAAAAGAGTTCTAGATGAATAGATATCTCAGCAATAAAGAGTTCTCGGTAGGTTTTGCAAAGAGTTCTGGAAATTTTCGGAAATTACAAAAAAATTAATTTTGAGGTGCTATCTTCATGCTGCACCTCTTTTGTGAAGAAAAATAGTTCTATATTGATAAATACCTTGGAAATTAATAGTTCTAGAGTTCTCAATGATTTTTGCGAATTAGAAAACAAAATTTTTTGTACTAATTTCTTTCGTGTAAGAGATCAGTTACGGGTCATCTAATTGATTCAAGATAAAAGGTTTAAAGTTTTAAAAAAAATTTGCAAAAAGATCTGCAATTCATCAAAGTACAGTTCTTCTGAGTCGGTAAAATAACGTAAATTATAAAAATCAGTTGTATTTGCCATGGAGCTAATTTTTCGCGAATATATTTGATTTTATATTTATTTATCAGTTGTAGTCACTTACGGGTGGTTTTAAGTATACCACTCCTGAGTTCTGACACGAAAAAATACTGAAAATTATGAAAACCGATATTTTCAAGGGGTGCTACGAAGTTCCGTTTCTTTTCGCTGATTTTTCGCCAGAAGATTCAATTCTTTATTTACCAGGTATTTTTAATCATTTAGGGCTGATTTTAAATACAGTACCCCTAAGTTCTGACACGAAAATATATTGAAAATTATGAAAAATGGATATTTTCAAGAGGTGCTACGAAGTTCCATTTGTTTTAACTAATTTTTCGGAACAATATTCAATTTTTTATTTACTAGGTAGTTTTAGTCAGTGAAATCTGTTCTGAATACTAAAGTTCTAAAGGGTTCTGTAAAATATTGTACGAAATTTCATATTTTGACTTATTTTATTCCATTTTAAATCTTGCAGTCACTTTGGGGTGGTTTTCGAAACGGTAACCTGGAGTTCTAGGTCGGGAATGTATTTTAAGTGATTAAATACGAACAGGTCTAGGGAGTACTGTAACATTTTTTGCTACATTTCATATTTCATTGTATTTGTTTAATTTTCACTGCTTTCTTACTTCCTAGATACTTCGGGGTGGTTTTAGTAACAGTGGAAAGGAATTTTCATCCCTAAAATCCAAAGTAATTTTAGTTTTAATTTTGTTTGTTCAATTGTGACCATTTTTGGAGTTATGAGACAATTAGGGGTAGATTTCTTAAGAGCACTCAAGAGTTCTAGGTCGGATGTGAGTTTTTAATGCAACAATACTTTTCGTCTTTTATTGCATGTGTTTAATTTTGACTGTTTTCGTACTTTTTAGGCACTTTGAGGGCGTTATTCATAACAGCATCGCCCCGGAATTCTACACTGAAAAGAGTTTTTAATGCTATAATATTAAGAGTTCTGTGTTACACGAAAGAAATGAAATTACCACAAAAAAATGTTGTTTTCTAATTTGCAAAAAAATCGCAGAACTCTTCGCAAAAATCATCGAGAACTCTAGAACTATTCATTTATAAAATATTCACCAAGCTAGAACTATTTTTCCTCACAAAATGAGTGCGGCATGAAGTTAGTACACCCAAATTTGTTTTTTAAAAATATCACAAAAAAATTGCGGAACTCTATCTGCACCCCCTCGGAGTCCAGAACTGCGAAAAAATCAAAGGGTTCCGACAATGGGGTGCCAACTTCCGGAGGGTCAGGGACATAATTCTTTTGCTACTGGGACGTCCCTGGGATATCCCTTCATTGGGACATGGCACATACTAGTGACGTCCTAGGGACATCTACTTTCCAAAAAAAAAGGACACGAGATCTTTCTGGTACGTCCTAGGGATGTACCAATTTCCAACAAAGGACATCAAAGGGATAGTCTAGGGATGTTCCAGGGCCATCACTGGGATATGCTTCCTCTAATGTTCTGTGTTTTTCTCCAATATTAATTTACTTTAGTATACTTTTCCTTTCACCTCTAGGATACCTGCCTCATATGATTCATTGTATTAATATATACCTAATATCTTGATAAATATACCATAATATAAACCTCGCCATAAAGAAAATATTCAGAATCCCATAGTATCATTAAAACAATCGTCTTTGATTCAAAAGAGGAAAGAGTACATTTGATACCATGATTATTGATATACCAACCTTAAACTCAACTTATTATTTAAATTTTTCAACTATAAAATACACAAGTACCTATAACTAATCAAGAAAATAAAATAAAAATCGTCAATACAACAAATCTTTTTACTACCTTTGTACATCAAAGGAAAAAGTTAGAAACGAGACCTCCACATTAGGCAAAGTGATCACTAAACATTTTTGCCAAAGACAGAAACAGGACAAAACCACAGAAACGAAAATGAAATGAAATTTTATTGAGATTTGTGTATAATTTATATCATCATTGGAGATTTAGATTAAGGATATTATGCATTAACAATTTTTGCCTATGTGAAACGGTCACATCCCAGAAATTCCTAAGATATTTTTTTTAATTTCTTGATAAGAAAACAAGATTTTTAAATAAAAATATCAACTTTAAATCTTCAATTAATATTTTGTTTTGATGATTCTTATGAGAATGGATATCAGAAATACCAGGGACATAAACGGGACAATCTATGGATATACCAGATGGGATGTCCTCTGGACAACCTCTGCAGGACATCCCTTAGATAGTCCAATCATGTCCTTATACCACGGTATATAAAAATGACATATCTAGAATATCCCTGTGTTGTTACGGTTGTTGCCAACTTTTTCAGACATACTGTAGGTATGAGATTGAAAAATTAAAAAATATATGGGTACTTTGTTGATTATTTACTATTAGTTTCAGTCATTAACCATCATCAGACACAATATAATTTTGTTTAAAATATAATGAACGTTATAGGTGAGAAGTTGTGAATGAGATACCTTGAAATTGTTACAGCATATTAATATTCATATTGTATTAGCAAATACATGGACATTAACGGTAGAATTATTGAAATAATAAAGCTTTCTTATTTATAATTAAATCCAAAACCATTGCAAAATTGCTTTTTGATTTTTTTTTAGAAAAGTTATATTATATATACATTTTGTCCGATTAAGTTCTGTGCATTAATATTTTAATTTTTAATAGCACCATGTGTACAATTCTTAATTAAGTATTACATCAAGGTTAAAAAGTCTAATTAATGTTTGTTGTTTTTTTGAACAATACAGACTATAATATTTATAATTTTAAATGAATGTGACATCACATATTTTAAAGGGAGATTCGTGTTTTTTTCAAGTTATTGACGTAAATAAAATTGTTGTTAAATGTTTGTTATTTTTCAATTAATTTAATTAAGAAGAGGCGCCAATATTATATGTTATCTTGTCTGAAATAGTTTTTGGACGAGCGCTCCGTTAATATTACATATAGGAAGCTGCGGTTTTCACCAATCGATTTTGTATTTAATTCTTAAGATCGCGTCTGTGGCACTTTTTTAAATTATTTTTAGTAAAAGTGATACGACTATCAACTTTTTTTTCCAGATAAATCTGAAACAAATAAATAGCCCAGACGCGCTCTTCCAATAAATACTTTAAATATCAAGTTGCTATAATATTCGAAATCTTGTCCAAAATCGAATAATCATGTTTTGTGGCGCTCTACCCTGTTCTGTGCAGAAAAAATTGGACTAGAGGGTAGGATTACTTAACATTAACCGGAAAATACTGAAAAAATAAGAAAGTAACCTATTAAACATATATATTAAGTTTCTACACTTTGTTTTAAATTTTTTGTATACAAAAAGCTATTTTAGTCTCAAAAATAAAATTTACACAGTAAAATATTTTCGGCTTTTAAATGAAAAAAATACCCAGGTTATGCATTTCAAGAGCGTAGGCATGTTTTCAAGAAATTGTATGAAAATACATTTATTTACTTTTTTCTGAAAACTGGAATGAGCCAAATTTCGTAAGAAATTTTTGTTTCATTAATAATAATTTTTTTTAAATATAGTACTTAGTAATTTAAAGTGTGCCAAGGTTTAATAATAAATAAAGCACCAATAATAGGGTCCTTATCTTGTCAAATATTAATGGCTTTTAACATTATCCTTGGCGACAAACTGTAAGCAAAAAGACACCTTAATTTTACCTGTGGTCCTTTCAGGTAATTATTTTCTGTAAAATTCCCGAAATTTGAAAATTATGGTAAACTACCAATTTCCTGTGTTTATACCTCACCAATAAATCGCTAATAATTCTTTAATGGTACCTTAACAATTTTGCCCTATTTACTAATAAATAGTCGACTTTCTATAGTTGAGTTCACAGTACGTTAGATAATTTATTCATAACTTGTCATTTATACCTAATCTAAAAGAAGGTATAAAATAAATAAAACAGGCCGAAAAAGTGAAAGATGACTAACTAACGAACATAAGACAGAAATAACCATACATAAATAAATGACCTAAAAATAATTTATAATAAACATTAAAATAATAATTATTTATGTAACAAGTGCAAAAAGTAATTGTTTATTGCATGCGACTTCAAATTGCCCAACAGGGCCGTCCGGCCGAGTTTTACAACATGTCGAATGCAATAAATACTTTTTGCACAAGTTGCACACAATCTCTTGTCTACGTTTATGCAAAAACAAAAAAATGTCTTATTAAGCGCCCCCTAAATAAAAGTTCAATAAAGTAAAAAATAAATTATTCTATTGAAAATGTACAGTTAGGATCATTGAGCTTATGAAGCGTTCATGACTTGGGTGTCAATATAATGGCCTTATATTGTCTTTTTTTAGTTGGGGTCAACTCTTTTGGATCCATAGTTTACATAGTTTCCACTACTGTACCCATGAGAAAAATCTATAAGTATTCTTAGAATAAGTATAAAGAATTAATAACGTTTAAGGACGTACAGAACCGGTTTAAAGACGAATTTAAATACATTTATTTTACATGGTAACAAACTTTCCTTTACGCTTGTTAAATGGTCACTAATATCGGTAGGTAATAGGATTTCTTATTGGCTTTTATTTTTTTATTTAAATAGCATTTAATTCTCGATATCAATATCAGTTATAAACAAATAAAGAATCCAAAAAAGAGTCTAGTTTTTGCAAATATTAAAAATTAAAAGTGTCAACTCCCGAAAATATACCTCAATTATATTAATATTTTTAATTAAATATTTTTATACTATTGAATATTAATTTAATAATTAAATGGTATCATCTAGACACTTAAAGGATACAAATTCTATTGTTTATTAAATAATTTTTTATAGCTTTGGGTTAAATTCCAAATTTGATAATTGTTATTTAAAAATCTACTAAAATTATTTTGCCTATATTTAATTAGATTATAATGTGATATTTTTAATTGTTATAATTTATTAGTTATTAATTATCTCAGCTAATGAAAAACTAATATATTTTTTAATTATACGTTAGCTTAGATAATTAATAATTAATATATTATAACAATTAAAAATATCATAATATTATAATATCATTGAGTACATTTGACGTAAGATTTCCACTATACGAAATTATTTTAGTAGCTTTTATTTTGTTTATCAATTATCCACGATAAACGATAACTAAAAAAATCAGTTAATTAACAGTAGGCTCATTTAATGAAAAATCGCGAAAATAGACTTTTTTGCGAAATATTTTCTTTCAAGTGTCTAGATAATACCACATTATTTAAAATTAATATTATATAATAATATAAAACAAATGATACGGCCGGTTTTGCTGCGTTGCAAAAATTATTAATAATTGAGATAAACTTCCAAAAGTCAGGATTTTTTTGTATATTTTTTCCTCTTTAAGAATCTTGACTCCTTTTTTTTACAATCCTTATTTGTTTTTAACTTTTTTCATACTGAATCGAATAAGCACTCGACCATATTTTATTCACACATTTTTAAATTAGTCAACTAGTTTACTAGCTTAGCAAATATAATTGTCGGGCCTGAAGATAATTTGATTGGTTTACCTCAATTTCAGTTCATAAACTTAAGGGTATAACAGCACCTCAGTTAAATTTTAAACATCGATAAATCGAAAATCCTTTTGTAAAAAATTACTGAAATTTTAAATGTATATATTGGAGGAAGTTATCGAGGTCTTTCATTTTTATTTTCTTAGAAGTAGAAGTAGTTTTGTTAAAGAGAAAAAAATTCGGCGACCTCATAAAATTGGAATTTTGACAAATAAATATGACCTGACCTAGAATATGCTGTTAAAATTTTTTTTCTAAATATCAAACCGTTGTCGAAAAAACATTTTTCAAAATTTCTTATTTATATGGATCCAGCTGCTCCTGATTTCTAGGAGTTATTGGCAGTAACTAAAATATCCGCTAGGAATCAGGAGCAGCTGGATCCATATAAATAAGAAATTTTGACAAATGTTTTTTCGACAATGGTTTGTTATGAAGGAACAAAATTTTTACAGCATATTTATTGTGACATTATCTAGGTCAGGTCATATTTATTTGTCAAAATTCCAATAATATGAGGTCGCCGAATTTTTTTCACTTTAACAAAAACTACTTCTAAAAAAAATCGTAAGCCCTCGATAACTTCCTCCAATATATACATTTAAAATTTCAGCCTATTTTACAAAAGAATTTTCGATTTATCCATGTTTAAAATTTAACTGAGGTGCTATTATACCCTTAATACAATTATTGTACATGTAGTGAGGAATTTTTGTGCAAAATTTGAACTTGGTTAAACTTTTTTGAAGGGTACTTTTGATTTTTTATTTACTTGTGAGGGTATTTACTACCCCTTTGACATCTTAATACAATTATTGTACATATAGTGAGCAATATTTGTGCAAAATTTGAACTGGGCTAAACTTTTCTGAAGGGTACTTTTTATTTTTTTCTTGTGAGGGTGTTTACTACCCTTTGACATCTTAATACAATTATTGTACATATAGTGAGGAATATTTGTGCAAAATTTGAACTGGGCTAAACTTTTCTGAAGGTTGCTTTTTATTTTTTTTCTTATTAGGGTGTTTACTACCCCTTTGACGGCTTGCGAATAATTTACATATTAATACAATTATTCTACATATAGTCAGTAATGTTTGTGCAAAATTTGAACTGGGCCAAACTTTTTCGAAGAGTATTTTTTATTTTTTTAATAATTCTAGCTGATAACTTTGCTCTAGAAAACCCTTGATATTTGTATACTGTTTTTGATGTGTTGCAATATCTAATATTTTTATTTTATATGTTACTCTTTGACAGTATTTCTTCACGAATAAAATCGTCTTCCGACACCACTGGTCATTTGACTGCTGCGTGAAATTCGGCTTCAAGAAAGTTCATACCGGTCAAAAATACGTATTTTAAATTTGAATACACTTCTAATTAGTAATAAAACCAAAAAAAAACAACACCAAATTTCCTGATAAAAGCAATGACCTTTTTAAAATAAATTGTTTGCTCTATTTTCGGCATATTTAAACGATTTATACATATATTTTCATTTACAGTAGAATTATTTATGATCAGCAACATACACTCACCTAAATACCCATCTGGTAAATTTAAATTTAAACTTGGCATAAGCTTTTTTATGTTTTTTATTCCCGAGAAAAAAACAAACCGTAATAAAAGTTCAGTTTCATTTTTGGTGATCAAAGTCCACTCTATTTTCGCCATAAAACTTTTCTGTCTGGCACGTATTCAATAAAAAACGCATTACGAATTATATTTTAAATTTAACCAATCGTGGGGGAGTATATGACATACTTTTTAGTTAGTTATATTGTACCTTTACGACTTTCAGATGTGATATAGTCCTAAATAAAGGTTTAACCAGAAATAGGTGGATTATTGGCGTATAGCGACCAAACTGCAAAAATAGACTATAAAGGACGTTAAATATACTCCCAACTGGTTCGTTAAGTTTCCTTTTCCTGGGCCTTTGTCTTCTATGCTTAATATTTTATTCTATTTCGTATATGAGCATAAACTTTGGATTAAATATTTTCTGTAGATAGTAGCTTTCCAAACCTCTGTATATATCTTAAGATTATCCAATACTGAATGTATATCTAAGATAAAAGTTGCTATTTCTTCTTTACGTTATACTTTTTTCACATTCTTTTGTCTTCATGATCACGAGTAATTTTGCACGTGAAATATACATAGGTAGATAAATCAAAATTGTCACAGTCACTATTTTTATGTATTTTTTTTAAGTACTAGACTGCGCCAAATGCAAAGCAGTCACTATTTTTTAGTTATTTAAAAAATAACTAGACTGTGCCAAATCCAAACCAGTCACTACAGAAAATTGGTTCTAAAATGAAGCAGCTACAGACAAAAAATATGCCGTCTCAAAATAAACAAAACTTTTAATCAAGATTGAGAATTTTTGATAAAACTAAAAATAAATTATAGTTAAACTTTTTTTCACTAGTGCGTAAAGTAAAATAAAATTTTCAAAATAACTTTTTTACATGTGCCGCACATTTTTTGCAATATCCTTATGTTTCTTATCTTGCCAAGGTTCTATGTGCCAGAAATCAACTGGTTAACTTCAAGATTTTTTGGAAAATAGCTTGTTAACCTCTTGCATGCGAAATCTATTTTTGTACATAAAAATTATGGTAGTAGAAAAAATATTGTATGCAACTAGTGTGTAAAGTGCATATTTCACTCATGTGATTGTCGCACTCGTCTTTGGCTCGTGCGACAACATTCACATTCGTGAAAGTCTCACTTTACACACTTAAATAACTATTTTGTGTTTTTTGGACAAACTATATAATCCAACGATTAATGAAAAACTAGGTCATACCACAATAATTTAATGAAGGTTGTAAACATTTTTAATAAGGGGCGGCGACATATGTTTCGGCCAATCGATGGCCATCCTCAGGCAAGTTGGTTATTTCACAAAACACAATACTTATGAAAACTGGATGATTATAAATGGTATGAAATTAAAAATAGTTAAATATAATTTGACCGAGACATTTTTAAAACCAATAAAAAATATTTGTATGATGCCAAAATTTTGATTAATAGCTATTACAGTTTTTAACTTATATAGAAAACTAAAAAGTAGCATTGTTGTTTATAGTATAAAAAAACATTACAAAAAAAGCTGTCGTGTATATAAAACAACATTATTAAGGTATATACTTTCCAGCTTTGGTGATATCCAATTTTTCTTATTTTTTTACGAATAATGTATAACCCGACTCAAAACGATTTACAGGCTAACTACAAGTAGACCGAAAATCATTAGACCGGCCCTCTCCCAATAAACTGAACACACTAGAGTATTACGCAGTATATAGCAAGAATTGTTAAAGGTAATACAGGCAATTCTTACTAAGCAAAGATATTTTAAGATATCCATTACGTATTATTCTGGATATCCATGGGATATTTCCTATGGCTTGGATAGACAGATATTTGAATATCCACAGGACATCTACCAGATATCCTATTAATATCCATGGATATTTCCTATATCTTGGATATAGGTGGACATTTGGATATCCATAGTAAATCTACTAGACATCCATGTATATCCATTGGATATACTGGATATCCATAAAGGATATCCCATAGATGACTACTATGCTCTCTCCATAAAATCGAATTGTTAAATCACTGTTTTTATCTATTTGAAAAATGGTTTTTACTGACCTAATCTAACCTGTGTATTAAAAATAGAATAGATAACTAATATTTCAACTATTTTAGGCGAAGACAAAAACACTGGGCAGTTATTAGTATCCATCGATCGTTAAATTGGTAGATCGGTTTATTGGGAAAATTCAGCGAAAAAAGCGTTCGGTCTAGTGATTTTCGGCATAACATACTGATTTAAAAATGCCTTGAAAATTCCATTAATATTACTTTGCAGCTTACAATAATTAATTAACAATATTAGTGGAATAGGTGTTTGGTAAATAAACATTCAGTTAATTATATAATTATTACTACATAATATTTATTGTATAACTTTAATTTGTTTACAGATAAAATATGTAAAATTTAATTTTTAATGTTTATTTAAAGTCAAGGGCGATCAAATAAAATTTTCCAAAATACTATTAGTGTATCGATGTCAGCCAAAAAATCCCTGCTTAGAAATATTAATAAAATATAATTCTTACCTTACCTACTTATTTTCATACAAAGATACTAAATTTCGTAAGTTGACTGCCATTTCCAACTAGAAAATTCAAAATACTGACCTGTAGATTTTTTCAAATTTAAAAAACATAAAATTGATGTTATTATTATCGTCTTTCTTATTGTAATCCTAGAAATGAGAAGCATCTATTTAATAACAAAAATAGGTCAAGAGCGAGTTGGGCTAACGCAATCAGGGTTCCGTACCAAAAATGTATTAGGAAATAGAGTAGATCGACCGAATAGTATATTTAAATATCATCCAAATTTTCCTGTGACAATTTAAACAAATGAATTGTGGCATTTGAATATTAGTAAATACGTTATCGATTATTTGAACTAGCAGCCACGTGTATATTCAATCACATTGAATTTCTCGCCCATAGATAAAACACTCAAATTGAACACGTACATTTTCATGGCTAAAGGTACCTGTACACTGTAGAGAAAAATCTAGGTAGTTAGAGATTCTCTAGCTAGAGTGCTCTACCATTGTCTGTACACTATACAGTGTTTTTCTCTAGTAGAGCTGTGTTAGAGCAACTCTACCTAGATCCTCTAGAAACCTATGTACACTATTTGAGATTTTTAATCTAGCTAGATCTTTTTTATCTAGACTATGGAGGCTAGAGCAAATGAACTTGTAATATTACAAAAAATTGAACGGAGCTATTTTTGTTGTTGTTTTGGTCGTTTGAAATAAATTATCATGTGTTCCCGGCGAAAAGAACATGCATAGCGCTGCACTGGTAGCATATTCTTTATTTAAAAAAGAAAACAGGTAAAAAAAAAGGTTGTGAGTTAGGGAGTGGATATGTCTTTTACTATTGGATAGTTCTTTAACATTGTATATGTCTTACTATTGGATATGTTTTTTACTATTTTCACGTTTAAGCCTAATGACCTTCCTATGTATTCCAATAACTTGTATTTCAGCGTTCGATTTCTGTACTCTTAAAATGACATTCCATAATTCAGGACGTGCCTCCAAAAGGTCAATTAACTTTAAAACTTGGTTTTTGGTCAAAAACAAACTTTTCGCCCTGTTCATCATGTAATACTTCATTCATTTTTAAATAAATCGAAAAACTTAATGTTGAATAAATAAAAATAACAAATTTTGACGATGACAAAACAAAAATACTCTACGTAGAGAAAAAAATATATTCAGCAAGTTGAATAATACTTGACTGATATACCGAGAGCGTTGACAATCGCTCTGAGTCTGTGTAAACTGAATAATATTGATCTAGCTAGGCAGTCTACGTAGAGCCTAGAGTGACTCTCGCTAGAGGGCTCTATTAGCTGTGTAGAGTTTTAGACTCAACATAGACTTTTTACCATTATATTTGCTATACTTTACATTTATGTCTTAAGTTTTTATGTTGATGTAATGCATATTTTTTAATATATTATTCACTATTTGAAAGTAAAGTATTTATTTTAAGCCTGAAGATGCCTTGTTAGCTGAAACTTTATTGTTTTGTCAATATATTGTGGTACGTGATTTTGTGTTTTATTGTCTCATTCTTTGACCTCACTTGAGACCTCAGATTTAAAAATACAATTATTTTTGAGCACTCTATGTAGGGTATCAAAATTTAATTTAAATTAATGAACGGGTACAGTGCTAATTCACGCTCCCTACCCCATATCTCGGGGTACAGAGTTGTCCCAGGCATATCCAATAGTTCTTTTTTCTCGGTGGTCCAAGAGAAGTCTATGGGCCAAATTAAAAAAAAATCGCGATCTCAAAAACGAGGTTGCGTAGACAAACAAACAAAAAAACCGAACAAAACTGTATTAATAAAAGAAGAGACCGAGCGCATTCACGCACCCCCACCTAATATCTCAGTGTACAGAGTTTCCCAGACATGTACGATAGCTCATTTTTCTCAGGGGCTCATAAGGGTCTCTGTATTAATAGTAGAAGATAAACGGATACCGAGCGCATTTACGCTCCCCTCCACATGTGCAATAGCTCATTTTTTCATAGATCCAAGGGAAGTCTCTGTATTAATATTAATAGGATAAGATGAACGGACATGTGCGATAGCTCATTTTTCTCAGGGGCTCAAGGGGAGTCTATGAGCCAAATTTTAAGAAAATCTTTCAAGTCGTTTTTGAGATCACGTAAACGAACAATACTATTAATAGAAGATTTTTGGTTGCAATACTTCGGAAATTACGGAAGATACGGTGAGAAAAATGGCTGTTATACCTATTTTCCAAAATATTTCCAATTATTCGGTCTGCTATTGTTTCTTATTGCATCATGCAAACAAAAGTACGTAAGCATATGCAGTATTGGTTGCATATATTATGTATAATTAAGAATATTATAATTTGAAGGCCACTTATTTGAACATAATCATTGAATTTAGAATAACAATAACACAAACTGATAAATTTACATAATTCTTTTTTTTCGCGTGCTTTAAACAAACGAACCTTAACGTAAATAACGTAAATAATTGATATAATTCGCAAGTTTTCCATTCAATTGGTTGTACTTTTAAAGTATTAATCTCTTTTGAATTAAACATGAATATAACAAACCTATTGAAAAAAAGAAAGTGACAGATGACACTGACGACAGACCGTCACAAACAGGGTTGCCAATGGCCTTCGACGTTGCACGATTGGCGATTCCCCAAAATTCCCGACATTATATATTTTACAATGCGCGTGCGCCAAATTGCACTTTTCTGTAAGTATTAGGAGTGGATGCATTAAAACAAATCAGTAAATTTTTTAAAACTGTATTTAAAACGTTAAAACAGCCAAGTCACCCCTAGAAAGGCATGTTTTTTTTTAATTTTTTTGTCCGAATGTTTGAATTTATCATTATTTTATCTGGTTCAAAATTTAGTATGCATACCTAGAATACGTTTTAAGAAAAATTAATCTATAATTTTGTCACTTACCTACCTTATTTTTAGTATGGAAAGTCCTGGATTCCCCACAAAATCCTCACAGCAGCTTCATCCCACAAAATTCCCCACAGTCGATGAAATTCCCCACATTTTGGGGAATTCCCCGCAGATTGGCAACGCTGGTCACAAAAATAAATGAAATAACGAACCAGCGTTGCCGGTTTGGCCATATAACATAAGGTTCTCTGTTAAAATAAAAGGTAAATCAAATAATATAAAATACAATGGCAAAGATTTTTAATGTTAAATAAGTAGTCCGGTTTTTAATCAAATTATGCCATTCGGTACTTTTTTGTAGGTTTACTAATAATCATTTTGGGGCAGATAAATGTTTGGTCATAGGCATTTCTGTTCAAAAAACCACACAAATAGTGTTAAAAAAAGAAGACATATGCTAATAGTCTGAAATACCGGATCCAATAATTAAAGCTGCATATTTTCCACATTTGCAATAATATTTTTAATTTAACACATACTTAAATATAAGTGTTTATTAAAAAATTACACCGACGTCACTATAAAGTGGATTAAAAGGATTAAAGTCCCCCAAAGTTTATGGTGTTATTAAAAATTAATTGCCTACTCGAAGATATCTTTCACTCAAAAATGATTCATATTAAGTGTTTATACATATATTTTTCTATTTACAAGTATTTTACACTAATTTATTGTTATGGAAACAGTTATATTTTTGAGTAAAATACCTAGAACAGATTTAAGTAATCAACTGAGATAAAAATTTGAAGCTGTAAAATAAACACTTGAATGAAAGAAAAATACTTGACTTGCTATTAAAGGAGAAAAAAATACTAATCAGATCGTGTCCTCCATTGGACTTTTGTACTATCACTTAACTACGAGGCCAATTTATTAACACAAGATTATAATATCTTTTTATATAATATAGAAATCATTAGTTCCCTATAAAAATAGTTGAAAATCTCTTATCCAATCGGAAAGTGAATTCAAAGTGCAATTTTCTTGCTCGATGGTCTTTTAATCGTCGATTGCACCAACCTTTTTAAGCAATCATTAACGCTAAGGAACTCGTAAAATCCAAATTAATTTTAGTTGTACCAACATGAAGCAATCCTTAGGCTGCCTTTACTGAGTCTCTTCCAGCGACCACTTAAAGTACCCTTAACGTTTTAGTTTATGTTTTGTCCCTGTTATTTTTTTCCAGACTCGGTTTTTTTCTTGAATTGACACTACGCCTGTTTTTGTATTTCAATGATATTTTTATTTTCCCTTATTCACTTTCACTCGTGGGAAGAAGTAAAATAAAGTCACTATTAGGTATTCTGGCATTTACTATATTTTGTGAAATTAAATAATAAATAATAAAATAAAACCGGAAAAAGTGAGGTTAATTCGATTATTGTTGACTTTAGATCAGTGTTCCCAACATAAAATTTTGAAAATTCACTAAATTTTTACAACATTGCCAAATGAAATAAATACTTAGCCAAGAAAGAGTCATAAAATGATGGTGCAAATAAATAAAAATTTAAGAGGGGCTTAAATTTACGGACTCTTTACTATTGTTTCCTTAAATAGATATTGGTAAAACCGGCTAAGTATATTTTGTTGAAAACTACCAACTTTTAAAATCGTATCTCCCCACCTTGACACTTTTTGTGTTGGTAACACTGGGGCAGAGCGAAGGCGGCTTTGAGAATGTGACATTGGTGACGGGAGATTTAGATATGTCAATAATATTTATGTCAAAATTTTTATAGTTATTTCGTAGTTATTTGAGAATAAATCTAATAATAATGAAAAATGATAGTGATATCGACTTGACACCTCCAAAAATAACAGAAGAAACGAAACTAATAACATTAAATTTATTACAGAAATCGTGGAAAGAAGCGTACCAAAATTTAAAGATTCAAATTTGTTTCCACAATACACTGAAATTAAAAATCAATTTTTTTTTTGTAAAAACTTAATTTTATCGTAAGCAAGCACGTTTCTTCCTAAATTAGAAACATAGTGTGTGTTTTTTATTAAATTAGCTAAAACCTCTATACTACCCTGTGGCCTGCACTGGCTTTCGACAACGCTGGTACTATCAAAACATTAAAATAAAAAAATAATCCAAAATTAAACCAAAAAAATATTATTGAATATTTGGTAAAAAATTCTGCATAAAAAAGTTATTAATCGCAACTGTGACGTTTAATCACTTGTTAGTAAACAAGTTAAAATATGATTAAAAAACCGAATTAGTTTATTACACGAGATACGGGCGGTAAATCTTAAATAGTAACATAAGTACAAAGTCCAATTGCTCTTTCGAAATTGTAAATTAAAACAAACTGACTTTTAACCTTTTATAAAACGTAATCAAATGTTTTTGTATAGAAAAAGCAAACGAGCCTCCAGCATGAAAGCGTATTATAGAAATTTACTATTCATGCAGGTATAAATGATGATGATAATTATTTTATTGTAGTTTTTAGTAGAAAGTTCATCACGTGAAATTAGAAATTAAATATATTTTGTTTGCGAATGATGTAACTATTAAAAAAATTGTCTATATACATATTTATCTTAATAAAACAAAACGCTTTCGATTACTTTGTCTAGATAAAATTTAAAGTTCAAAGTTAGGTTAAAAAAAGAACAAATATACATCAAAAATCAATTTTCTGAATAAATGTATTTTAATCAATAATTACTAAAAAAAATGTACTCTCAATATAAAACAGAAACGCCACCAAATCGCAAAAAGCATATAATAATTAAAACAAAAAAGAAAAACAATCTTCCTTAGATAATAACAGAATGTGGGACGCATTTGGAGAAAAACTGTCTGATTTCTCTAGATCAACCTTTAAAAACCGAACTAGACCTGAAAACAGGAATTGAAAACATACAAGAAACTACTTGGTTTGCAACTCACGATTTCAGCTTACCCCAAGGAAAATCAGATCATTGCAGAAAAAGACTGGCAACAGATGAAAATAAGAGAAAACTGAACACAGCAATAAAGTAACTAAATTCGTTAACTTTGGGAGAACAAAATTAATAAATTCTTGGCTATCTAAAAAGCTACAGAAGTTTTGCAATGGAAAGTTACAATAAAATTCAATAACAGAATACTTCTATTAAATATGGTATGGACTAGAAACAATAAAGAAAAAAAGTAGCCATGGGGACAGAAGTGAAAACTTAAAACTATGAAATAACAGTTAATTTGTGAATTAAAATTATTAATATTAGTTTGGCTTTCACATCTATCGGCGTATATACATTTTTATATGGTATCTATCATATAATGGGCTTCGCAAGCCCGGTGCAAAATATAAATAAAACTTAACTGAAATAATAATTAATATTCACTTATATATAGTATTTGCATTCACATAAATTTCAATGAACTTAATTTCTATGTAGTCAATTTAAGTTTATTTGTATAGATCGCAGCACTAACACGTCACCCTTATATCTACAGATATAGATCGCAGCACTAACACGTCACCCTTATATCTACAGATATACTGCTATTACAGCATGTCGGTAACGCGAACTCACAAGATTTTACCCATCCAAAAAGCGTCCAACGCGCACATCATACAGCGCAGGGTATATACAATGTGTGGTTACGTGACACAGGCCGTCATACTCATAGCTAAAGATATGTGACGCGAACCCTAAAGGTGCATTTCCACCAATCGCACAAAACGTTTGCAAATGTTTGCGAGTAATCAGCAATGTTTGCAAACAAATTTATAGACCTGGTGTAGACGAACTTAATAATGTTTGCAAACATATGCGAGCAGTTGCAAACGAATAGCGGCGTTCCGGCTGCTGTCGGTACCTCATAGAGATTTGTTGTTTGTGCGCGTTTAGTTCAAACGTATTTTCAGTAGTTTATTTAGTTTTTAGCAGTACGCATGGAATTTAAATGTTTCAATTAAAAAATCTTGGAGTGGGATAATGAGATGTGCTTGCTGCAGTTAATTGATATGTACAAACTAAAACCAGAAATATGGCAATCTACCCATAACTGGTATCACAATAAATTAAAAAAGCATGACGCATGGTGTGAGATAACAAAAGAAATGGAAACCACTGTGGACATAGTGAAAGCCAAAATAAATTATCTGCTCTCATTGTTTAGAAGAGAAAAATCAAAGCAAGCTAAAGAGATATATAAGGCTGTGACTAAAAACCGAAGCGTTATAGCCAATCTCAGTTTCACGGGAATAAAAAGTCTCTGTAGTTTGTATCTGTTTTACTTATTTTAGGACCAGTTATTAAAATTAAGTAATTAAAGTCTTCCTGTGACATTCAGGAGAAATTTTTAAATAAGCCGCTTCTATCATCCATTATCATTAAGCAGTTGTACTGACTTTCTCGTTTTTAAGAAATGTGAAGTCCAAAACCTATGTTTTCTTCTCTTTTTTAACAGTCTCCTTTTCTTTTAAAATACACGTGGCATTTACAATAGCTTTTTTTTCTGGGGCCATTTTCTACAATTAGTATGGATCGTTGACAAATGTTCGCAAACCCACTGTTATTCGCGAATTATTGTTTGTTTTTAACTAGACAAACAGAACCGAATAAACATTTTCAAATGTTCACAAATATTTGGCAATGTTTGCTTGTAATTGTTTTTTGGTGGAAACGCACCTTAA
This sequence comes from Neocrepidodera transversa, assembly GCA_963243735.1. Lineage (NCBI taxonomy): Eukaryota > Metazoa > Arthropoda > Insecta > Coleoptera > Chrysomelidae > Neocrepidodera > Neocrepidodera transversa. The sequence continues at coordinate 10,585,222 of OY725347.1, forward strand.
GATATTTCCCTACCAAAAATCGTTCAAAGCGCCTAAAGAAGTTTTCACTTCGGAAAATACAGCTTTCTCAAATCACTTAAGCGAAGTTTTTATACCATTTTCATTAGAGATTTCCACAGAAAAAAAAAACAAAATAACTGACTTTCTGGAGACTATATATCTCATAAACAAGTTTATGTCTAGGGAACTGAAACGGATCATAATGAAAAAAATCAATACAAAAAACGTATTACATGTATTTTCAATATTATACTGCGAATAAAGTATTTCCCCAGTACGTGGAAAGTAGCTTGAATCCCCAAACCTGGTAAAAATTTAGAAGAAACTAAATAATAATAGGTGAAAATACCAATTTGAATTCTTTAACAAACATGGAACAATAGAACAGGTAGGTAGAAAATATACTGCTCTAAGACATTCCTTTACATATTGGAGGCATTCGACAAAGTGTGGCACAACGGATTATAAGTCAAACTGAAAAAAACTTCTTTCCGTTCAGCTACTTAATTCGACGCTTTTCTCTGACCGCGACTTCTTTTCTTCAAGTAGGTATTTGTTTGGATTTTGTTTTTCGGCGATTCTTGCTTTCCGTTCCTTTTCCTCAGATTCGGGTTATTTAGTAGTTTCTGACAAAGAATCTTTATTCAAAATCCTTCGAATTTGTTTCCTTGTTTTTACTTTTTACTTCTTCGGTGTCGCTGATACTATTTCTTCTTTATTTTGCTGTTCTTTTTTTGGACGTCTTTTCATTTTCACTTTACATCATGTATCTTATCTTCATCGTCGTCAGAATTACTATTTTTTTGTAATACTTCGTTATTTCTTCAATAAGCCTCATTCAGCTTGTCACATTCAATTAAAGGTATAGTTGAATCATGTAGGGGATTTTTTTTCATTATCTGATGAATCAGAAAATATTTCTATTTTCTCTGATGAATTTTGTGTTTATTTTTCTGTCCGTTGTTTTTGATTTTTTAGAAAGTTTTTGTCAGAAGACCTTTTAAATATTTTTTTAAACTCTTCCGCTATTGCATTCATTTTTGTTTGTATATTTTTTTAATCTGAATGACTTTCTCAAATTTTCTGATGAATCGTTCTCTTCTATTTAATTTTTAATTATTGTAGATGTATCATTCTCAGTACTGTTTCTGAGATGAAGATTTTAAGCAGATTTTAATCAATTTTCTTTGTTAAAATTTGGAGAAACATTAACCCGTTCATCATCCGAACTAGACAAACTTATTCATACATAAATAAACACATAATTATTCATTCTGCGATTTCCAACCAATTCTTCTCATTATTCAAGATCAATGTGCTTTGACGATCGCAAGAAAAATTTATCAGTTATTAGAATGCACCATTCATATACAAAACTCTACTAGGCTGGGTTGTAAGTACATGGAAGATATTCCCAAGAAAAGGAAAAGTTTCTGAAAATTCACGTCCGTAGTTAAATCTCAAGAAGAAATTAATGATGATATTAAACTAGTCAAAGATTCTTTCAAAATAGAGAATTTTCGTATAAAATGTTTAGAATAAAATGGCAGGTAAAAAGAAGAGGACAGAAAAAATTCCCCCAGGTTGGATTTAGGTTTGTTATAATATCTTCTGCTTTAGGGGTTTTCTGCGAACAATTCAGATTTTTTTTATTTCTAGCTCATTTCCTAATTTTTTCCGATGAGCGGGTTTATCTTTCTGATGGGCGGACATATCTTTCCGATGAACGGACTTATTTTTCTGATGAGGGGATTTATCTTTCTGATGAACGGACTTATCTTTCTGATGAATGGACTTATCTTTCTAATGAACGGATTTATCTTTCTAATGAGCGGATTTATTTTTCTAATTTTTTGTTGATGCCTTACAAGCAGTTTACAATGTAAAATGAAAATTAACTAATTGTATTTTTATATCTGAGAGTTTTTCATCCTTCATCATATCCTTTGATATGATAAGCAAATATTCCAACATAGAGGAAAATTTTTGCAACGAGATATTTTTACAAAAACTGTAAAAAATATTTTTATCAATTGGTTTTTATAATAAATAAATAAATAAATAAATAATAAATAAATATTGTACTTTGTACTTATTATTTAAAATATCATATTCCAAAATATTGACTATAGTTGAATATTATTACCTATTTTTATCATCAAAGTTATTAGAAAGACCAAAAATAATTTTTTTTAAAATCAATTTTAGTTAAAAATACAAAATAAAAATATGACAAAAAATAAACTATCGGCGGAAGTATTATTAAATTAGTCCAATTATAATATTATTTTTTAAATTGTATCGAAAATATTAGATAAATTTGGATATGTGATGTTCTCCATTATTGGGGTTTACCTTGAATCCCATTACTAAATCTGTATATTATTAAAATTCACCGATATGCAAATTTATTATTGCCTTGCTGCCAAGAGTACCTACTCCACACGATTCTATAAAAAACGTGGTAATGATAGTCTTAAGTGGTGCCACTCTAGATTTGGCACACAACATATTTTTATCGGTGAAACGTACCTATATGTATATACTTCCGCTCTATGAGGATATTTTTAAATCTATAGATTTGCCCCAATTTAATTTAAGTTTCCGTATTGATATATAATTGGCACTAGATCAAATATTTATTATAATAATGATTAATTATATGAGTACTCAATTTTCTGATTATTATTACTGTTTTGCTTGGATCTTTTTTTTTATTTGATAGGGAGAATCAATTCTTCCACAGTTTAATTCAAATTTAAATTATTTTTCGTTTTTATATGCTTTCTCTACTGAACTACATCATGTTAGCAAAAATCCTTTAATAAAAAAACCAAAGGTTATCCATATCTCAAATGTGGTCCAAGTGTTAAGGAAATAAAGTACAAAGTCAGGTACTACAAAATTTAATTACAAAAGTACTAGTAGGCAACTAGTTTCAGTCTCTGACCATCATCAGGCCGTTAATACGAGGAGGAAAAAATTGTTCATGTGAAAACCCCATTAAGGGTAGAAAATGTAACTAATTAAACGTTAATGGTACTTAAATAAAAAATTAAATTGTAAAAAATATAAACAGTCTAAAAACAGGTTGCTCCCTAGGGGCTCGCAGTAATTACCAGCACCTACTGTGATCAACGTCCCAGAAAAAATTGAGAAAGGAAATTGTCCTTTTCGTATAGACCCCATGTAGGGGCATGGGGTCTATACGGAAAGAACAACCAGGTAGTCATCGCAATTAAGAGCGCTCTATCGTTGCAAACTAAATCCTAGTTGCTTCGCCCCTCTACTTTCTGATTGAAGCAATGGGCCACCTATGGAGACTTAAAATGCAATGATGATAAAAATGTAAAGATTTTGAAATATATCTTATTTAAGTTATATGTGCTTACTGGTTGGTCTGTTTAAAACCTATCAAAATTTTCTGGCCAAACAGGCAGTAAGTCATCCTGTTACTTTGACCCTATCATAAGCATTTTATTGAGCGATACACGATCTATTTTATTAATTTTGTAGTTGTGGATGATTATTTGATGTCAATATGGAGAGGAAGGAAAAATAGCTTATTTGTCAAATTATCTATTTCAATTTATATCATATATGCCGCTATTTTTTAGCTGTCTTTTAAAAACTCCAAATCCAAAACAAGCCAATAATTCTGTAATTAAGCAAATGAAGAAAAGAGTCGGCTGAGTCAGACTTAATATTATTTTTTACTAAAAATTTTAAACTTATGAATAATCTTCAAAATTTATAGAGTATCTAAGAAAATTTTCGTATATCTTTGATTTTAAATCATCTCTTGGTTGATGACGAGTCAAGGGCTTTGGACCAAACCACTTGAATGCCGTCGTAAATCAATGGGTGTTGATAGTTTTAGGTCTGAGACGCCATTGAGAGTCGAAAGAGAAATATAGACATTCTTATAGAATCCGTACAATAGGCACACGTGTCGAATATTGTTCCAATAAAGTTTAAAATCGAATATTTTCAATAAGCGGTACTTACAATGTATCATGTAAAAGTACAGAAGTTCTATATATAAATATTGTTTTACAATTTTATCGAATAGAGGTTGGCAGGATAATAATAACGGACACAATTACTCTTTTCAATCATAATTACTATTTTTTTTCTATTCAACAATTGAATTTTTCTTCTCAAATGACCGATAATATTGTACCAACAAACAAACAAACAAAAATACTGTTGAAATGGTGACAATTTTATGTCTATTATTAACATCTATCTCTCGGGAGCATTTTAAAATTGGTGACCTCAGTGTCCTCAATAACTAAAAATAAGTAAATAACTGAACTGACGAAAATCTTTTATCTTCTAATAAAAAATTTTAAAAGTAATTTAATACTAGCAATCATTTTATTTCTTACTTTATATATTTTTTTTTGATATTTCGATATCCGTATCTTGAAACAAAATAACATATTATTTAAAATCTAATTTTATGGTATTTAAAATAATCATGTGCTCACAATAACCTTCCCAAAAAAACCTCTAGATCATCTAAAATTATCAGCAAGTGTAATTTTTTCGCTCTCCCAAGGCTAAATCCGTTGTTAAGGTGGCCCCCACGAAGCTAATATTAATATTTTATTATTATTAAATTGAGTAAATAAGATTAAAAAAATTTAAGCCCATTATATACCTAAGCTATCTTACGTCAAATGATATTTAGCTAATAAAAATCCAAGGCACATTGTAATACAGTTGAAAGATTTTATTGTTGTTGATAATGTTATACAGGGTGATAATATTTTTCTAAACTCAAATTATTGAAATAAAAATATAAAAATGGAACAAAAAATCCCATAGAAACTGTGCAGAAAAGTTGATCAAATTTCTCCCTCAAAAGTTTTATCTTCTGTGTGTAGTGAGGAAGAGAATGTTTCTTTTATTTCCTACATAACTTTATCTTTAGTGTAAGTTTAATATAAAAAAGTGTTTAAAATTAAAAAAAAGTCAAAACACTTCCTTATATAGTATAACAATTTGGCTACTTCTTGTCTTGATTGTGACGCACTATACCCACTTTCTCAGTAATTAAAAAATAATCGGCACACTTCAAGAACCACGAAATAATTCTCGCAATAAAAAACAAGTTGAAAATATTTGCAAATACATATTTACCCCGATAAGGTTTATCTCAAACAGGATTCTACTAATCAAATAAAAGTAATTATATTTTGCACAATTATTCAGTACCGCATGTAGTATCAACCGAGCTATACCGTTTAAAAAAATAATTCGATGTGAAAATGGATTCGAAAAATTACATTGAAAATAACTTTGCAATAGACTTTAAAAATTTAAACAAAAATGTTTTTCGCCCTACAGGTGCCGATGCGCCGAGGAATACAACCCTGAGGCAGTTTTCGCCGCTTTTAGTGGCTATGGTGGGACTGCCGGGAAGAGGCAAGAGTCTTTTAGCTAGAAGAATTTCGAGATATATGAACTTTACCGGAGATAATTCTAGAGGCAAGGTTTTTTTTTATTATGTAATTTGTTGTATAAGATGTAATATTCGATTTCGTTTATATAATGATTAAAATTTTTAAAGGAAAAGTTTGTAATTAAATCCAAGAATGTGGTTATTACTTTTATATATTCAGATCATCGCTTTTAGTGGATTGTAAAAATATTTTTCTCATTGTGCTTGTTCTTAAAATTTACTACTATACCAAAAATTCCTTAGTCGTTTAAAAATTTTTATCTTGTATTGAAATTTGCTTTCTCATGTTAAATTCAAATTTACTTTTATCTACCAAAATTACATTTTGCTCTATTATACTAACATTTAGTATCGTTATACCGAAATTTGGTTTTATGTACCAAAATGTTTTCTTATTATTCCATAATTTGCTTTGATATACCAAAATTTTAATGGATCTACCACTATTTGCTATATTTTGCAATGATATACCAAAATATGCTTTATTTTACCAAATTTTTTCTTATACCCAATTTTTGGTTTATTGTACTACAATTTCATCATTTTGTAACTAAATTTGATTTAGGTTGACTACAATTTTCCGTTTGTTATACCGAAATTTTGTTTTACATGCCAAAATGTCTTCTTATTATACCAAAATTTGCTTTAATCGCTTTATTATTCTATATTTTGCAATGGTATTCCAAAATGTGCTTTATTTTACCAAAATTTTTTCTTATGCCCAATTTGTGGTTTATTGTACTAAAATTTTGTCATGTTATGAGTAAATTTGCTTTGATATACCAACATTCACTTATTATTCTATATTTTGCAATGGTATACCAAAATGTGTTTTATTTTACCAAAAATTTTTCTTATACCCATTTTTTGGTTTATTGTACTAAAATTTCATCATGTTATAACTAAATCTGCTTTAGGCACTCAATTTTCCGTTTAGTATACCGAAATTTTGTTTTATATGCCAAAATGTTTTCTTATTATACAAAAATTGGATTTGGTATATCAAAATTTAACGGATCTACTAACATTAGCTTTATTATTTTATGTTTTACAATGATATACAAAAATGTGCTTTATTTTACAAAAAAATTTTCTTATACCCAATTTTTGGTTTATTGTACTAAAATTTTGTCATGTTATTACTAAATCTGCTTTAGGTTGACTATTGCACTCAATTTTCCATTTGGAATACAGAAATTTTGTTTTATATGCTAAAATATTTTCTTATTATACCAAAATTTGCTTTGATATACCAAAATATTAACGGATCTACCAATATTTGCTTTAATATTCTATATTTTGCAATGGTATACCAAACTTTTTTATTATACCCAATTTTTGGTTTATTGTACTAAAATGTCTTCATGCTTTAACTAAATCTGCTTTAGGCACTCAATTTTTCGTTCGGTATACTGAAATTTGGTTTTATATACCAAACTATCTTCTCATTTTACCAAAATTTGCTTTGATATACCAACATTTTAACGGATCTACCAACATTTGCTTTAATATTTTGCAATGGTATACCAAAATGTACTTTATTTTACCAAATTTTTTTAGTATACCCTATTTTTAGTTTATTGTACTAAAATTTGTTCATGCTTTAACGAAAGTTGGTTTTATATACCAAAATATCTTCTTATTATAACAACATTAAAGCAAATATTTTATATTTTGCAATGATATACTAAAATGTGCTTTATTTTACAAAAAGAATTTTCTTATATCCAATTTTTGGTTTATTGTACTAAAATTTCTTCATGTTTTAACTAAATCTGCTTTAGGCACTCAATTTTCGGTTTGGTATACCGAAATTTTGGTTTATATGCCAAAATGTCTTCTTTTTATACAAAAATTTGCTTTGATATATCAAAATTTTAACGGATCTACCAACATTTGCTTTTTATTTTATGTTTTAAAATGGTATACAAAAATGTGCTCTATTTTACAAAAAAAATTTTCTTATACCCAATTTTTGGTTTATTGTACTAAAATTTTTTCATGTTATAACTAAATCTGCTTTAGATTGACTGTTGCACTCATTTTTCCGTTTGGTATACCGAAATTTTGTTTTTTTTTGGCTAAAATATTTTCTTATTATACCAAAATTTGCCTTGATATACCAAAATGTTAACGGATCTACCAACATTTGCTTTATTATTTTATGTCTTAAAATGGTATACAAAAATGTGCTTTATTTTGCCAAAATTTTTTCTTATACCCAATTTTTTGTTTATTGTACTAAAATTTTTTCATATTATAACTAACTCTGCTTTAGATTGACTGTTGCACTCAATTTTCCGTTTATTTTACCGAAATTTTGTTTTACATGCCAAAATTTCTTCTTATTATTCTAAAAGTTGTTTTGAAATACCAAAATCTACCAAAATTTGCTATATTTTCTAATGGTACACCAAAATGTACTTTATTATTATTTTATGCTTTATTCTTGATAATAAACCTGTTTTATCTTGACTGTTGCTCTGTTTGTTATTATACTAAAATTTCCTCTTGTTATACCAAAATTTTGTTTTACATGCCAAAATGTCCAAATTATATCCAAATTTTCTATATTGTACCAAAATTTTTAGCCCAATTTTTGGTTTCTAGAGTAATTACTGTTATATAACAAAATTCGCTTTAGGGGTAACAAATTTTTAATTCGTGCACTTAATTTTAGGTTTTTATACCAAGATTTAGTCTCGTTATATCTAAATTTTGTTTTATATTCTAAATGTCTTCTAATTATATCAAAATTTGTTGTGTTATACCAAAATTTTGTAATATTTCAGCTTATACCCAACTTTCGAGTTATTGTACTAAAATTTCGTTATTTTGCTTGTTCTAATTTTTTTAATGGTATATTAAAAACAAAAATTTTAACTTAATACCCAAATTTTGTTTTGTTATCCTAAGATTTCATCTTGATATGCCCATATCTCTTTAATTATACCAAAAAAATTGACTGCTATGCCCAATTTCCACTTTGTTATAGTAAGATTTCCATTTGTTATATTAAGATTTCCGTTTGTTATACTAAGATCTGCGTTTGTTATACTAAGATTTCGGTTTGTTGTACAATTATTTGCGTTTGTTATACTAAGATTTCCGTTTATGATACTAAAATTTCGGTTTGTTATACAAATATTTCCGTTTTATATACCAAAATTTCCGTTTGTTATACAAATAATTTCCGTTTGTTATACTAAAATTTCCATTTGTTGTACTAACATGTTGGTTTGTTGTACCTCTAAAACAAGTAACGATGTTTACTCATTTTTTTTATCTTACCTCATTGTTGTCTTACGATTTATTTGTTAATTAGAAAGGAAATTATTTGTTAAAAAAAATCTTATATACATAAAACCAAATATTTTCATTTTTAAGTAAATAAATACTAATGTAGACTTAAAATTAATATCAAAATATTTGATATAACAATAATAAAACCGGATATAATTATTTATCGTAGAATGTTATTAAATATATATTAAAAACAATAGGAAATTTACGTCAATTAAACAAAATATGACAAATATTTTCACTTTTTTATAAAATTTGTATACAGAGTCTTAAAAAATCAAAATTTTCGTACCAAAAACCTAACAGGAACTAACTTGTTGCCGAGATAATTTGTAACCAATTAATAAATATCAATGAGAACTTGTTTCATCTTGCTAAAAAGTCAATATCTTCACCACTTACTTTTTACCATAGCTGCAATGTTTTATTTTTATATTTATTATTCAACATACCATTTTATGGCATTAGGCTAGAAATATTCACTTCTCGGTTAATCAAATTCTACAAGTATAATTTTTATACTATTGCAACCTATAATCCGGGTCTTTCATCAAGTTCTCGATGAATTTAAATTTTATAAGGATAAAATTGTTGTTTTTATAATATAAACTACAATTGTACTGACACCAGTGGCGGATCTAGAACCTAACATCGGGGGAGGGGGCAATCGTTCCCGGATATGCAAATACCGGGGATTTGGGGGCATGGAAAATTTTAAAATTTTGAGTACATCACTTTTTAACAAACTTCAGAATTTTAAAAACACTATGATAAATAACAGGTTAGAATGTGTAGAGTTTTACCCGTAACAAATTTCAGAAAAATTCTTGTCTCGGGGCGGAAGAACTATTACCCCCTGGATCCGCCACTGACTGACATCTGTGCCGCTTAAAATTCTTAATTTAGAAACAACACTTTCTCTTGCATAATTAAGTCCATAACAATTGTAAGACTTTCGCCCTGTTTTATTCATTTTTTGATTTTGAATTCTTAAATCCTCTTACCAATTAGTTTAACCCTTTCTCTTACCTGTTTATATAGTTATTTCTTGTTTTCAATCAATTTATTTGGTATTTCTAGTTTTTTTCATACTTTTCCATATTTCTTCCCCTTGATCTTTGTTCACTTTTTATTTAAGAACAGGAGGCATATCAACATACTATTTTAATTTATAAATTTTTTTTGACTGAATGAAATTATCGTTTATTTTTCTCTAACATTCCTGAATTTAATTTGTAAAAACTTTGATCCAAAACAACTCTTCATCCCTTTTGTATACACTAGATTAATTGTGAGTGCGAGAGTGACAAACTATTAATCCGCTCTTCAAGCTTCCTTATATTTTCAATTATAGTTAACCAATATAGTTACCAACCCTCCAAAAATGAGACATCTCTTTATTATTCGTTTCTTTTTTAGTGTACGACATAAGCGACTACCGTAGAAGCCACATGAAACGTTACGATTCTCATGAAATGTTCCGCGCTGATAATCTTCCAGCTTGGCGACTTCGCCAACAGAGCATTAGAGAAGCTCTAGAAGACGCCGCAGCCTGGTTACAAGAACCCAACAACAACGTCGCCATCTTGGACGGACCGAACGTCTCCAGATCGCAACGCCAAGAAATCTACGATCTCATCTACACTCAATTGGGATTCAGAGTTATGTTCATCGAATGCGTTTGTGAAGATCCAGTTTTATTAGAGAGGAACTTCAAGGAGATTTTGCAATACAGTACTGATTATAAAGATATGGCGACTGAGGAAGCGTTGAAGGATTTGACGCATAAAATGGCGCACTACAAGGCTCAATATGAATCTCCTACTCTTGGTAGTTTATGGGAATTACCTTGTCCGATGGTGAAAATATTGGACGGCGGCGAAGGAGGGATTATTGCTCATGGGGTGAATGGGTCAAGAGAGAGTAAAATTTTGGCTTATATTTCGACGCCTAAAAATTATCAACAGACGTTATATTTTAGTAGGGTAAGTTTCTTTTAAATGCTTTATCCTATCTCTATAATGTTACGAAATAAATAATTTTTGATTAATATATCTCTATTTTTCAAAAAATTACTATTTCACGTCAGTTTTGATCCTAAAAGTTTTACAACTTTTATAAGGTGCATTTTTATAATTCAACTTTTTTTATTTCTGCATCTAAATAAATATTTTAACCTCAACTCCATATTAACTTGATCCCGACAGCCATAACTTATAATTAACATTATAGAAATTATTCAATTCAATAAACGTTTTATTTATTTAATAGATTGTCAATAAATTTATTTATTTCAGTAAAATAAATATAAGTATGGAAGATTTTATATTCGGTTACTATTTACAAAAATAAACCCACATTATAATACAATAAAACCGTTGATTGATTTAAGAATACATAAAGTTTTGTAAACAAATTATTTAACAATTAAATAATTGATTTATTAATAATTCCAGCACGGGGAAAGTGAGTTTAACGTGATTGGAAAAATCGGTGGCGATGCTAAACTTTCTCCACGAGGAAAAATGTACAGCAAAGCACTGGCTAAACATATTCACGCGCTCAATTTACCAGGTCTACAAGTATGGACATCTACCTTATACAGGACCAAAGAGACCGGAGCCAATATCAACGTTCCGCAACAACATTTACGCGAATTGGACGAAATTTGGTCGGTGAGTAAACAATTTTTTATTTAATAACAGTTAGGAATTTATTAGTGCGAAGGTGAATAACATAAAAACCTGTAAATAATTTATTATTTGTAAATACTTAATTTGTATTTAAAAGATTCCACTTTTTATTAACCAATTTAACAAGTTAATTTGGAAAATCTTGATACGTTTCAATGACAAATTTTCCTCTTATTAAAAATTTTAATCAAAATTATTTTGTTTGTCGGAGATTATAAAATTTAAATAAAATTCAATATTAGGAAACTTATATGCTATTAATTGAGATTTCTGTGATTAAAAGATACATTTTCATAAAACAGTTAATTAACTTACTTTTATTCTTTTACATAATTTTTCCGATCTAAAAAATAAAATGAACTAAATGTCAGTAAACACCTAGCAATTAGATTCTCCAAAAGAACAAAGAATTTCTTCGTAAAACTTAAGCAGTAGAAGTGCAGAATTTGAAAACAAATTACAAAAAAAAATATTTTTACGAGGTAATTTTGCATGAAAAAGGTTATCGTAGAGTCCCGATTGGAACGACCGCGGTCAAATTTCTGTTCCGACGACCGGCAATTTGACCGTATCTTAAATTTTGAGTACGCTAACCGGTTTTTTTTTTTTGGACAACTTAGCCTGATTTATAGTTTTTACATTTTTTACCGATATCGATTTTTTTAGTCTTCGTTTATCGAATTTTTGACCTAGCTCAACTTTCGAGCTAACTAGAGCCCTTAATAGTAGCCAAAATCGATTCTATATTCCATTATAGTAAATTTCCTTCAAAATCTATTGGTTATCCAGCTAGCGCCTTATATTCAACGGTTTAGGTCATTATTCGGATAGATTCATTTTTTTATCGAAACATCTCAAGCCCGAAAAAAATCTAAAAATCCTTTCGTTTGTATACAATATCTCAAAAATACTTTTAGCAACAAGGGCGTAGATATGGGGGTAAAAAAGTATCCGTCCCCAAAAAAAGTACCCTCCAGGAAAAAAGTTATCTACGCTCTTGTTTACCACGTAACTTTGTATGAAAAATCCAAATCCGGCATTAAGATTAGAAAACAAGGTATGGAAATCAATATAAACTAGAGAAGTGTAAACCTCTGAAGGAAAATTTACTTCAGAATAATCCCATATCTCCGGTCCGCTTAATAATGATAGGCGCCTTTATATGTATTGAGCCAAAATTACCACCCAATCTCACACATTAAAAAATACAAAAAAAAATTAAAATAGTTTCAAATCTCAGTGGCGTAACAAATAGGAGGAGAAAGGTGACATATTCTTAGAAATGCATATCGCTGGACAATTGGACAATTTTAGGCCATTTATTTTGATCAATTCTCTGATCAATTTAGGTAACTTTAGACCATTTTACCAATATTTTAGACCGTGTTTGGACAATTTGAGACTATTTGGACAATTTTAGATCATTTTAGATTATATTGAAGAATTTTCTGATCAATTTATGTAACTTTAGACCGTTTTATTATTATTTTAATCCATTTTAAGACAATTCTAGACCATTTTGGATAATTTTATATTATTTAAAAAAATTCTCTAATCAATTTAGGTAACTTTGGTTCATTTTTGGGGAATTTCAGACCATTTTGGACAATTTTAGACCATTATAGATAATTTTGAACAATTATCTGATCAATTTAAGTAACTTCAGACCGTTTTAGACAATTTTTAGAAGATTTTGGACAATTTTAGATTATTTTAAACAATTGTCTGATCCATTTTAGGTAATTATATACCGTTTTATTAATAATTTCGAACATTTTTAGATTTTGGACAATTTTAGATTATTTTGAACAACTCTCCGATCAATTTACGTAACTTTGGACCATTTTTTATTACTTTAGACAATTTTTATAAGATGTTGGACAATTTTAGAGCATTTTAGATTATTTTGAAAAATTCTTTAATCAAGTTAAGTAACTTTAGAAGTTTTTATTATTAATTTAGAACATTTTTTGAGCATTTCAGATTATTTTGAATAATACAATTGATCAGTTTGAGTTTGAATAACTTCAGACTGTTCTACACAATTTGTAGAAGATTTTGGATAATTTTTGATTAGTTTGGACAATCATCAGATCCATTTTAGGTAACTTTAGACCGTTTAATTATTATTTTAGACGATTTTGAAGAATTTTAGACCATTTTGGATTATTTTAAACAATTTAAGTAACTTTAAACCGTTTTATTTAGTTTAGACAATTTTTTGAAGATTTTGGACAATTTAAGATTATTTTGAGCACTAATAATTCACACGAAAATGCAAACGCATATATTCACAGTGGAACCGACATTTTTTGATCTTGTTCTTGTCTATTTTTCAAGATGATTTAAAATACGGGTTTCATGATATCGTTCTTAATTTTTATATAAAAAAAAATTTCACCGCCGGTATTGGTGGATAATTTTTTGATTTTATGTAAATGCGCCTTTAAGGCCTTGTCTGCCAGTAGAACGGTCTTGAGAGTTCGCACAGACAGACACACTAACACGATGATCTCAATAACTTACTTCTCTGTTGCTCTGAAGTAAGTTAATAAAACAAAAGTCATAACGATAAAAAAGAAGAGCAGACGCCAAATGCACCCGTAAATGGGGATAAAAAGTACAGACTGAATATTTGGGCGTTATGATAGAAGGGACTGGAAAAATAATTTGATAATAGAATAAAAGTATACCATTGAATAAATAAGAAATTTCATATGCAGTATGTAAACCAATAACAGAGTAAAATACAATTTGGAATCTTAACCGATTCTGGAATTCATAGAATAACGACAATTGAGAATGGGCAAAAGCAGACAAGTGACAAAAGATAAAAGACAGTGGTGTAATCAAAAAATTAAAATATAAAAGACAGTGGTGCAATCAAAAAATTAAAATATATTCTATGAAAACATAAATCGAAGTAACAAATATGACATATATATTCCTTTTTGGGGCATTAGTAAAATGAAAAACATTTAAATACAAATCCAAATTATATTTTAACATTTTGGCGTTTTCCCAGACAAATATTTACACTTTTTAAGATATTTAAGACATAATTTACATGGTTATTATAAATAGATCTATTTTCACATCATAAAACATATTGCTTCAACTTTTTTTATTGTAGATCTGTAATGCTTTATATATACAAGATTTCCCATAAAGAATGATATATATTTTTGTTTTTGTCTACAAAGTTAAGACTTGAAATACAATTTGACTGATTTAGGATCCATATAATTATAGAAAAATTAATTTGGTCACTATTGTCAGGGGAATACAAGGCTAAAATTCTACGACAGGTCAAATTTATCTTTTTGATACTTATACTAAAAAATGTAGTTACACGATTTTTTTGCCCTAATTTTTTCTAATTTTTGAATCTTTAACAAATATTTTCGTTCACTTGGCAAAAATTTCACTAGTTATTTAATAAAAAAAAAACATTGTAAAGCAATTGACCCTAGAACTTGTAGTTAAAATATTTACCATTCTGGAATCATTTCGTTTGTTTTTTTGTTCTAAATTACTCTTGATTAATCGAAAAAATAATAAAAAAACAGATAAACTCCTGCACTTGTTTACCTAAAAAAAAACCATTACGTAGTTATGAAAAATTAGGAATTATGTTATGATTATCTTAACATCACAACAAAGTTTATAAGTGTTTACAGATCTTTTTATTACTTTACTGATAACAATTAATAATGCATTATTAAAAACATATTTATCAGTTATTAATTTAAAGAAAATGACTTTTTTGAAAAATATTGATTTAATTATGAACGAATAAGTTTGGGGGAATCTATAAATAATTATTAGAATTGCTGTCATTTATATCAACAAACTAAATTTTAACCAGTAATTTTTTTGCCCGTTTAACTCCTATATTTTCTGTCTAATAAGTGTCACTCCTTTTTAGTATATTTCATTCCTTTTTCTACTGTATTTCATTACTGTTTAGTACATATGTCATTCCTTTTTGACACATCTACCACCTCCATTTCTTATTTGACAATGTCATTTTTTACGCTTTGTGTTAGTTCTCGCTGTTAATTTCAATTTAACCGGAAATCGCGGATTTTAGCAATAGAAAGTTTTAGCGGGTGAGATGCTAAAAATCTTGTCTTCACTTCAGATTACAATATTACCAGTTTAGAAAATACAAATAAAAATGATAGGTTTTCTGATAATAATCCAAATTGCTGAGAAAAATAAACGGCGGTATCCGGTTTAGTAAAAGATTTTGCTCTTCGATTTTTTTTGACATATTCAGTTTGAGCCGAAACTTGGCAGACGGGTATGTAGAAGGCCACATAAGACCTTGGCCACGTGTGCCGGGCGAGTTTTTGGGTCACAGTGACCCCGTTGGGTTCACCAACTGGGTTTTCCTCTTTCTCTGAAATAATCACATTGTGCTGACACTGACTGGAGCGAGTTTTTAGGGCACACTGACCCTATTTCGTCGACAACCACTGGGTTTTTTAACTTTCTCTGAAATGGTCAGATTGAGTTGAAACCTGGCAGGTGTATAGGGAAATGGCCACATAGACTCGGTTTTTGGATCATAGTGACCTCATTGGGTCCATACCTACTGGGCTTTTTAACTTTCTCTAAAATAATCAGATTGAGCTGAAACTTGACATATGCAATATACAAAATACATCAAAACATCCTCCAGCAAAACCAAAATTACCCCTCTCTGGAAAATGTCTCATTTCTGAAACTAAATCTGGATACAAAAGAGTGAGTTGACTGACTACATATAAAATTTTAAGTAAAATCGTAAGGTGTCTTTGTAGTTTTCTTCGCCATCCAATAAAGTGATCTTTTCCGATATCATTTTTTTGCGCTTTTGCTCTTTTCTAATATTCTGACTTGGAAATTTTGACTGTAATCCACAATTTTAGCTTATTTCTATTATTCAATAAACTTGCTTGACTGTACTGAAAATTTTAATAGCTACTTTTTTTTCAAGAAATCTATTTTCCCACTAACTATTTCGATTTTTATAAAAAAACTTGAATTTTTTTTGTCTACGGTTTGACAAATTCATTTGATTTTTTTTATAAATATTTTTTAATTTACTCAAATACTTTGTTGTAGTAGTTTCGTGGTCTCCCGATTGTTTTTTTAATTTTAATATTTATGAAAGGAAAAAAACATACATAAAGCGATAAAGATTATATCTAGGCTCATACTCTCGAAAATTTTGAAAATCAGTTTTAGTTTTGGCTGAAAAAAATCGTGAAAATCATGAAAAATTCAAAAAAGTTAGCGATTTTTTTTTCAAAAAAAGCAGATAAATTTTTTCAAATTTGGGAGAGTGGGAGCATAACCTTTATCTACACATAAATATATTTTTATTTATTTTTTTAAATCAAAAATAAGAAAAAAGTAGTAGTTTCGTAGTCCCCCGATTTTTTTTTTAATTTTAATTTTTATGAAAGCAAAAAAATATACATAAAGAGATAAAGGTTAAATCTAGGCTCATAATCTCGAAAATCTTGAAAATCAGTTTTAGTTTTTGTTGAAAAAAATCGTGAAAATCATGAAAAATCCAAAAAAAGTTTGCGATTTTTTTTTCAAATTTGGGAGAATAGGAGCATAACCTTTATCTACACATAAATATTTTTTTTTATTTTTCTTTAATCAAAATGAGAAAAAAATTGGGGTACTACGAAACCCTTACATTTTCTAGAATGAGTCTCGTTTCTATTTAGGAAGTGGCTCCCTCACGGAACATTAACAAAATCCCTTTTTTAATGAGTGATATCAATTTTTATATCTGATATCCATAGATGTATAACCAATGAAATTCTTCGATAATAGGTAATAATTAATCATTTGGTAAAGAAATTTAGAAAGTAATTTGGAATTTCCAAAATACCCATATTAGGACGATTCGAAGGATTAGAAAGATTACTTGACCTGGGACATAATTTGACCATCTAAATTTCTTGACCCTTCTTAATACAGGTAGACTCTACTTACCTTTGCCCATTTGTGTCATTAATTATTATTCAGTCTATTTTGTTTTACTTGATATTGACAATTTTAATAAACGAAAGTTATTGCTTGAACAATGCCAAATGGGGATCAATAAAAAGAAATTCGCGATCAAATAGATTGAGGATTTTCGTTCTCAAAATTACAGTATTACAATACTTAAAAATTAGATATATATGGTATATTATCCTTAAGGCGGCTCTACCGTAATGTAAATTCTTATTACTAAAAGTTGGTCTTTATACTATGCTCTTAAGTAGGTTACATAAATATTTCTAAATGCAATAAATTAGGTACAGAGACGGTAACAATACTTAGATATATATTATCAGTAAAAATGATTTGTTTTGAATAAATTATCAAACTATTTTGTTTCTAATAAACAGATTTATCGTTTTGGCAAATACCTCTTATATTTACATTTTACCGGAAATCGTAAATTATTGCATTTTTGAAATGTCTTAAATTATTAAAAACAGTAACTAAAAGAATTAAAAATATTGGGAGAAAGATTAATAAAGTACGAAAGTCATTTTAAACTGGTTTTCCAAAATATCAAAATTACTGGTTTTTTCCCAAAAATATTAGATCAATATCAGAAGTAAATTTTTGAAATATTGTTTTAGATTTTTCATGAAATTTCTCATTGTTTCTAATTTTTTAAAAGTTTTAGTGAATTTAATCAACTACTTTAATTAATCAAGGCTTAAAAAAATCTATTTTTTTTAAACTAATTTATAATTTTAATTTTTTCGTTATGAGGTATGAGGTTTATAAATATTATGTCGGAGTTTCCAGATATTTTGTTTTTTTTTTAAGATATTCTTGTTTTCTTCCTTAAATTACACTAATTTATTTTTGATCTTGATTTTTTTCTCCTCCCATACTTTATTTAATTCAATTAATTTATTTTATTGTAACTTTTCACTAATAACCATTTTTTTATTACAGGGTGAATGCGAAAGTCTTTCCTACGAAGATCTCCAAGAACAATTTCCAAAAGAATTAGCACTGCGCGATCGCGAGAAGCTAAAATACCGTTACCCCCAAGGTGAATCCTACATAGACGTCATGGCTCGTCTCGTTCCAATTTTAACACAACTCGAATGTGAAACCAACATCCTAACAATCTCCCATCAAGCTGTCCTTCGTTGCATTCTCGGCTACTTCCTGGAAACACCACCAGATGAAGTTCCTTACATC
The DNA here is from genome assembly GCA_963243735.1 of Neocrepidodera transversa. Classification (NCBI taxonomy): domain Eukaryota; kingdom Metazoa; phylum Arthropoda; class Insecta; order Coleoptera; family Chrysomelidae; genus Neocrepidodera; species Neocrepidodera transversa. Next base: position 10,603,906 of record OY725347.1, read on the forward strand.
CACGTCCCTTTACATACAATCATTAAACTAACCCTCAGAGGTCACAGTTATAATATGGAAACTGTTAAAATGCCGATTGAATGCGTGGATACCAATCGCGCTAAACCACTCAACTGTTCTGAGACACGTAGCGCTGAAGACGCTCTACTTACTCTACCGAAACATTACGAATCTATTTCTAGCTTAAATTCTTTAATGCCCTGTACTTAGTTTTGCTTGGAACATATTTTTAAAAAATTTAACAGTTAGGCCTGCAACTGTTATTGCAATATTAAAAATTAAGCCTAGCTAGTTAAAAATCAGTTAGATACACTTTATTAACGGTTACTTAGTTGATCTTAGCTGCCAAAATTTACTACAAAAACGGTAAATATTAAACGAAATTAAAATAAAATTTTATGTATCACCATTTCTATTAAAATAACAAAAACAGTTACGTTACAGGAACAATTTGTAAGTAAAACGACAAGTGTTAAACAAAAATGACACCAATCAACATATTTCAACTTTGTTAAAAATAATACTTGCTAAAAATTACGAAATTTAAACAGTTAAATTGTAACTGTTACATTATAGATTAACTACGGGTGAATAAGAAAATATCGCAACAGTTAACATATCTCTATATTGTTAAAAATAACGGCAGTTAAACGAACTGATAATTTACTGCCGTTAAGTATTATAAATTTTTGACTGCTCTAGAAAAATGATTCCTGGAGATATAGGTAAGTGTTAACTTTGCGTAATTTAACAAAAATTTCGTTTCTTGTTTCAAATTTATTTCAACATCTTAAGATGTCCTGAAAAAGATAAGTAATTAATAATTATATGTAATGGAAATTAATTAGAAAAATATATACTGGCATTGAGTAATAGTAGCGCTGTTTGAAATTGTATTTAGTGTTTATTTTGACTGATTTTTAAAGATATTAGCATGTTTTGGAAAAAATACAAATTGAATTAGACAAAGCCTTAATTTTTTTATTTTATGAGGTGCTTATTTCGTTTTTTTTCCTAGCAAATAATTTAGACTTAGAATTTGCCTTATCGGATAGAATATTTAATCTGAAATACTTTTTTGTTCTCGTTTTGATGTAAATATTTTGTAGTTGTATGTATTTTGAATGAATTTTGACTATTGTGGTGAAATAAGGAAAGTTTATAGATATTTTAAAACTAATAATTTTTCACGTGTGTAATACTATATTAGTATTGTTTTGTGCTATATATATTTTTTTATGTTTTTTAGTAAACTTTAGTAAAATATATGTATAAATGTATGTAACAGTTTGTTTGAACTGTAATAAATATTTTAAAAAAAAACTGTTAGTTTAATTTATGATTACAAGTAACATCCGAAAAAGATTTCCCATTATTAAAATTTTAAAGACAGATGGCTCCCACAAATTCCAATTAACTTACTTTATATTTTCATTCAAATTGGAGAGAAAAAAAAAACAGATAGAGACACATAATTAGAACTAAGGAATACTGTCTGTTTCATTCTGCTTCTTTTTTTACAACATTTTTTTTGCGAGCCAAAGAGGAACTAATGCATTTTTTGACATCTGCGCCCCCAAAACTGCTCTACCATTTTTTATTAAAATCTAAGCGATGAAAAAATCTGCATTTTTTTTCGGGTCGAATTGCGCTTTCACCATTTTTAAAGAAACTCATTTTCCTTTAAAACTAAAAGAGCTAGAGAGGAACTGATCATTTTTTTGGAATCCACGCCCCTTAAACTACCCCTATTCCATTTATTTTGAAAATCCGAGTGATGAAAAAATCTGAAGATTTTTGAAGGCTATAGTCTTACTTTTTATTTCGGGTCAAATTGCGCTTTCACCATTTTTAAAAAAACTCATTTTCCTCTGAAACTAAAAGAGCTAGAGAGGAACTGATCATTTTTTTGGAATCTACGCCCCTGAAACTACCCCTATTCCAATTATTTTGAAAATCCGAGTGATGAAAAAATCTGAAGATTTTTGAAGGCTATAGTCTTGCTTTTTATTTCGGGTCAAATTGCGCTTTCACCATTTTTTAAAAAACTCATTTTCCTCTGAAACTAAAAGAGCTAGAGAGGAACTGATCATTTTTTTGGAATCTACGCCCCTTAAACTACCCCTATTCCAATTATTTTGAAAATCCAAGTGATGAAAAAATCTGAAGATTTTTGAAGGCTATAGTCTTGCTTTTTATTTCGGGTCAAATTGCGCTTTCACCATTTTTAAAAAAACTCATTTTCCTCTGAAACTAAAAGAGCTAGAGAGGAACTGATCATTTTTTTGGAATCTACGGCCCTTAAACTACCCCTATTCCAATTATTTTGAAAATTCGAGTGATGAAAAAATCTGAAGATTTTTGAAGGCTATAGTCTTGCTTTTTATTTCTGGTCAAATTGCGCTTTCACCATTTTTAAAAAAACTCATTTTCCTCTGAAACTAACAGAGCTAGAGAGGAACTGATCATTTTTTTGGAATCTACGCCCCTTAAACTACCCCTATTCCAATTATTTTGAAAATCCGAGTGATGAAAAAATCTGAAGATTTTTGAAGGCTATAGTCTTGCTTTTTTTTTCGGGTCAAATTGCGCTTTCACCATTTTTAAAAAAACTCATTTTCCTCTGAAACTAAAAGAGCTAGAGAGGAACTGATCATTTTTTTGGAATCCACGCCCCTGAAACTACCCCTATTCCAATTATTTTGAAAATCCGAGTGATGAAAAAATCTGAAGATTTTTGAAGGCTATAGTCTTGCTTTTTTTTTGGGTCAAATTGCGCTTTCACCATTTTTAAAAAAACTCATTTTCCTCTGAAACTAAAAGAGCTAGAGAGGAACTGATCATTTTTTTGGAATCTACGCCCCTTAAACCACCCCTATTCCAATTATTTTGAAAATCCGAATGATGAAAAAATCTGAAGATTTTTGAAGGCAATAGTCTTGCTTTTTTTTTTTTGGGTCAAATTGCGCTTTCACCATTTTTAAAAAAACTCATTTTCCTCTGAAACTAAAAGAGCTAGAGAGGAACTGATCATTTTTTTGGAATCTACGCCCCTTAAACTACCCCTATTCCAATTATTTTGAAAATCCGAGTGATGAAAAAATCTGAAGATTTTTGAAGGCTATAGTCTTGCTTTTTATTTCTGGTCAAATTGCGCTTTCACCATTTTTAAAAAAACTCATTTTCCTCTGAAACTAAAAGAGCTAGAGAGGAACTGATCATTTTTTTGGAATCTACGCCCCTTAAACTACCCCTATTCCAATTATTTTGAAAATCCGAGTGATGAAAAAATCTGAAGATTTTTGAAGGCTATAGTCTTGCTTTTTATTTCTGGTCAAATTGCGCTTTCACCATTTTTAAAAAAACTCATTTTCCTCTGAAACTAAAAGAGCTAGAGAGGAACTGATCATTTTTTTGGAATCCACGCCCCTGAAACTACCCCTATTCCAATTATTTTGAAAATCCGAGTGATGAAAAAATCTGAAGATTTTTGAAGGCTATAGTCTTGCTTTTTTTTTGGGTCAAATTGCGCTTTCACCATTTTTAAAAAAACTCATTTTCCTCTGAAACTAAAAGAGCTAGAGAGGAACTGATCATTTTTTTGGAATCTACGCCCCTTAAACCACCCCTATTCCAATTATTTTGAAAATCCGAATGATGAAAAAATCTGAAGATTTTTGAAGGCAATAGTCTTGCTTTTTTTTTTTTGGGTCAAATTGCGCTTTCACCATTTTTAAAAAAACTCATTTTCCTCTGAAACTAAAAGAGCTAGAGAGGAACTGATCATTTTTTTGGAATCTACGCCCCTTAAACTACCCCTATTCCAATTATTTTGAAAATCCGAGTGATGAAAAAATCTGAAGATTTTTGAAGGCTATAGTCTTGCTTTTTATTTCTGGTCAAATTGCGCTTTCACCATTTTTAAAAAAACTCATTTTCCTCTGAAACTAAAAGAGCTAGAGAGGAACTGATCATTTTTTTGGAATCTACGCCCCTTAAACTACCCCTATTCCAATTATTTTGAAAATCCGAGTGATGAAAAAATCTGAAGATTTTTGAAGGCTATAGTCTTGCTTTTTATTTCTGGTCAAATTGCGCTTTCACCATTTTTAAAAAAACTCATTTTCCTCTGAAACTAAAAGAGCTAGAGAGGAACTGATCATTTTTTTGGAATCTACGCCCCTTAAACTACCCCTATTCCAATTATTTTGAAAATCCGAGTGATGAAAAAATCTGAAGATTTTTGAAGGCTATAGTCTTGCTTTTTATTTCGGGTCAAATTGCGCTTTCACCATTTTTAAAAAACTCATTTTCCTCTAAAACTAAAAGAGCTAGAGAGGAACTGATCATGTTTTTGGAATCTACGCCCCTTCAACTACCCCTATTCCAATTATTTTGAAAATCCGAGTGATGAAAAAATCTGAAGATTTTTGAAGGCTATATTCTTGCTTTTTTTTTGGGTCAAATTGCGCTTTCACCATTTTTAAAAAAACTCATTTTCCTCTGAAACTAAAAGAGCTAGAGAGGAACTGATCATTTTTTTGGAATCTACGCCCCTTAAACCACCCCTATTCCAATTATTTTGAAAATCCGAATGATGAAAAAATCTGAAGATTTTTGAAGGCAATAGTGTTGCTTTTTTTTTGGGTCAAATTGCGCTTTCACCATTTTTAAAAAACTCATTTTCCTCTGAAACTAAAAGAGCTAGAGAGGAACTGATCATTTTTTTGGAATCTACGCCCCTTAAACCACCCCTATTCCAATTATTTTGAAAATCCGAGTGATGAAAAAATCTGAAGATTTTTGAAGGCAATAGTCTTGCTTTTTTTTTGGGTCAAATTGCGCTTTCACCATTTTTAAAAAAACTCATTTTCCTCTGAAACTAAAAGAGCTAGAGAGGAACTGATCATTTTTTTGGAATCTACGCCCCTTAAACTACCCCTATTCCAATTATTTTGAAAATCCGAGTGATGAAAAAATCTGAAGATTTTTGAAGGCTATAGTCTTGCTTTTTATTTCGGGTCAAATTGCGCTTTCACCATTTTTAAAAAACTCATTTTCCTCTAAAACTAAAAGAGCTAGAGAGGAACTGATCATGTTTTTGGAATCTACGCCCCTTCAACTACCCCTATTCCAATTATTTTGAAAATCCGAGTGATGAAAAAATCTGAAGATTTTTGAAGGCTATAGTCTTGCTTTTTTTTCTGGTCAAATTGCGCTTTCACCATTTTTAAAAAAACTCATTTTCCTCTGAAACTAAAAGAGCTAGAGAGGAACTGATCATTTTTTTGGAATCTACGCCCCTTAAACTACCCCTATTCCAATTATTTTGAAAATCCGAGTGATGAAAAAATCTGAAGATTTTTGAAGGCTATAGTCTTGCTTTTTATTTCTGGTCAAATTGCGCTTTCACCATTTTTTAAAAAACTCATTTTCCTCTGAAACTAAAAGAGCTAGAGAGGAACTGATCATGTTTTTGGAATCTACGCCCCTTCAACTACCCCTATTCCAATTATTTTGAAAATCCGAGTGATGAAAAAATCTGAAGATTTTTGAAGGCTATAGTCTTGCTTTTTTTTTCTGGTCAAATTGCGCTTTCACCATTTTTTAAAAAACTCATTTTCCTCTGAAACTAAAAGAGCTAGAGAGGAACTGATCATTTTTTTGGAATCCACGCCCCTGAAACTACCCCGATTCCAATTATTTTGAAAATCCGAGTGATGAAAAAATCTGAAGATTTTTGAAGGCTATAGTCTTGCTTTTTTTTTGGGTCAAATTGCGCTTTCACCATTTTAAAAAAAACTCATCTTCCTCTGAAACTAAAAGAGCTAGAGAGGAACTGATCATTTTTTTGGAATCTACGCCCCTTAAACTACCCCTATTCCAATTATTTTGAAAATCCGAGTGATGAAAAAATCTGAAGATTTTTGAAGGCTATAGTCTTGCTTTTTATTTCTGGTCAAATTGCGCTTTCACCATTTTTTAAAAAACTCATTTTCCTCTGAAACTAAAAGAGCTAGAGAGGAACTGATCATGTTTTTGGAATCTACGCCCCTTCAACTACCCCTATTCCAATTATTTTGAAAATCCGAGTGATGAAAAAATCTGAAGATTTTTGAAGGCTATAGTCTTGATTTTTATTTCAGGTCAAATTGCGCTTTCACCATTTTTAAAAAAACTCATTTTCCTCTGAAACTAAAAGAGCTAGAGAGGAACTGATCATTTTTTTGGAATCTACGCCCCTTAAACTACCCATATTCCAATTATTTTGAAAATCCGAGTGATGAAAAAATCTGAAGATTTTTGAAGGCTATAGTCTTGCTTTTTTTTTCTGGTCAAATTGCGCTTTCACCATTTTTTAAAAAACTCATTTTCCTCTGAAACTAAAAGAGCTAGAGAGGAACTGATCATTTTTTTGGAATCCACGCCCCTGAAACTACCCCTATTCCAATTATTTTGAAAATCCGAGTGATGAAAAAATCTGAAGGTTTTTGAAGGCTATAGTCTTGCTTTTTTTTTGGGTCAAATTGCGCTTTCACCATTTTTTAAAAAACTCATTTTCCTCTGAAACTAAAAGAGCTAGAGAGGAACTGATCATTTTTTTGGAATCTACGCCCCTTAAACTACCCCTATTCCAATTATTTTGAAAATCCGAGTGATGAAAAAATCTGAAGATTTTTGATTTTCGGGTCAAATTTCGCTTTCACCATTTAAAAAAAACAACTCAATTTCCTCTCAAACTAACAGGGCTAGAGAGAAACTGATCATTTTTTTGGAATCTACGCATCTTAAACTACCCCTCTACCACTAATTATTAAAATCAGTGATGAAAAATTTTGAAGATTTTTGAAAGCTATAACCGTGCCTTTTTTCGGATAAATTTTGTTTTCTCTCTGATTGTGATAAAATTTGAGTTACCGATAGAGTAAAAACTTGGGTCCCGAAACTCCATTTATATAAAAAAAAAATAACGTTCGCTGCAAAGGGTTAACTTTTATTCGGAGTTTATTCTTTCATCATTTGCAGAAAATATAAAATGTTTGTAATTATAGATCAAATATTTTTAAGAGATCTTTCTCGGCATATCATATAATCTATTTTACATACTAAAATGAAAAGGAAAAAATATTTACTCTCAGAATCGCCAACAAGTGCTTTATTAAAAAACGTACAAAATATTAAAAACTAAAATAATGATATTCTTTACAAATTACCATTTAAAATGACAATCGATCAATTTAAATAGTAGATCTTACAAATAGTATTTTTTAACAAACATAACAAAGGAACGCTATTAACAAAACAAGATTACACTATAAAAACAAATATGAATAAAAACACAAACTACGTTTCTAGAACAATATTTGGTTGCAATTCTTATGTAATAAACTAATATCTAATTAAAATTTGTAAAAGTCAAAAAACTGGTAAGTCACTGTTAGTAAATTGAAGTCATCATCTCTAAAAAAAATGATACTGCATACAAAGATTTCTAAAGCTGCATTTAATCAGTATAAAACATAGACAAAGTTCTACCAAATTAAATGTGACAAAAATTAACATCTAACCATTGCTCTTATGCAACTTAATTATTTACATTTTTGGTTTATTTCTGTTGTTTTATCAACAAAAACTGGGCGGTATTAAATTAATTAAAACGCTGAAAATCCAAATGTTATTGGAATAGTTTTGTAATAAAATTGTATACCTAAGATGAATTGGAATCTAAAACAACTCCCAGTTTCTCTTGAATTTGGTCGAAACGTTCCACGAATTGGGCTAATAATTGCGGTGCTCTTAACGGAGAAATGTCCTCTTTTTTCACCACATTAGATCTAAAAAAAGGAACTTTAAGATGGTTTCTTACAGGTCTATTATATAAACTTCCAATAATGAGTAAAATCCTATTTATGTATATATATATATATATATATATATATATATATATATATATATATATATATATATAAAATTGTCCTGTCGCTGACTGACTGACAATCAACGCACAGCCTAAACCAGAATTGATAGAGACGTGAAATTTTCAGGGTAGTTTCCATTGGTAGTGTAGGGGAGTACCAAGAAAGGAATTTCGAAAATTCGCACTTTAAGGGGTTCAAAATTGGGATTAAACAAATATTTTCCCGCTCAAGTAAGTGCGTCAACCAAGAAATAGATTGTGTCATTTCAGAACTTTCCCGACTCAGGTGTGAAGAATGAGATTATTTTAATTATTAAAAAACAAAATTTCTGAATGGACCGGTAAAATGATGCAAAAAATACACAAAAATTAATGAAAATGAAAAGCGACAAAAATTACTTAAAATGGCACCTTGTTATTATAAATACCATCAAGATAATGAATTATTTCAAAAAATGGCAAAAAAATCGTTAAAAATGATAAGAATTGCTAAATTTCAGCATAAAATAAAACCATAATAAAAAAAGGAAAAAAACCAAAAAATGCAAAAAAACAAAAAGTTCAAAGAAAAAATGTCAAATAAGACAAAGTAAAAAGAAAAAAAATCAAAATACGGCAAAAAAGTAAAAAAAAATGCAAGACAAGTTTTAAAAAAGCAAAAAATGTGGCAAAAAGGGATAAAACAGCAACAAAAAAAGGTAAAAAGGCAACAACAAAAAGGCAAAATAGAAGCAAATAAAGGCAAAAATAGGTCAAAAAAGTTCAAAAACTAAAAACAAAATAGAAGAAAAATCAAGACAAAAATGGCAAAAAAAAGGGAAAAGGGAAAAAAATCAGAAAAAAGTCCAAAAAAGGCCAAATAAGAGAAAGTAAAGGGAAAAAGGAAAATACGCAAAAAAAAAAGAAAAAAAACATAAACCAAAAAGGTTAAAAAAAAGTAGAATAGAGGAAAAATAAAGGCAAAAAAAAAGTTTTAAAAAAGTCCAAAAAATATAACAAATAAAGGGAAATAACCAAAATATGCCAAAAAAGGAAAAAAAAGAAGCAAAATAATATGAAAATAAAGGCAAAAATGGATAAAAAAGCAACAAAAAGACACAAAGTTCAAAAAGTTAATCAAAAAAAGTTTTAAAAAGGGCAAAAAACGGATAAAAATGGTAAAAACAGAATTAAAAATCTCCAAAAAAAGTCAAAATAGGTGTAAAAGGGCAAAAAACGTCAAAATAGTAAAAAAAGCAAAATAATATGAGAATACAACCAAATGGCAAAAAAATTCAAAAAGGGGTAAAAAACCAACAAAAAAAAGGTAGAAAAAGCAACAAAAAGGATAAAAAAGTAAAAAGAAATTTTTAAAACTGGGCGAAAATGCGTAAAAAGGCAAAAAAAGGAAAAAAACCAAAAAACAAAATAAGGCCAAAATAAAGAGAGACAAAAAAAGCAAAAGGAAAACAAGTTTTAAAAAAGCAAAAAAATTGTGTAAAAAAGCAACAAAAAAAGGCAAAAAAGGTTAAAAAAAGTTAATCAAAAATTTTTTTAATAAACAAATAAAGGGAAATGACCAAAATACGCCAAAAAAGTAAAAAACAGAAGCAAAATAGTATGAAAATAAAGGCAAAAAGGTAAAAAAAGGTAAAAAAAGACAAAAAGGGAAATGACCAAAATACGCCAAAAAAGTAAAAAACAGAAGCAAAATAGTATGAAAATAAAGGCAAAAAGGTAAAAAAAGACAAAAAGGGGATAAAAAAGCAACAAAAAGACAAAAAGTTCAAAAAGTTAATCAAAAATTTTTAAAAGGGCAAAAAACGGAAAAAAGGGTAAAAACAAAAATAAAAATCTCCAAAAGTCAAAATGAGAATACAAGCCAAATGGCAAAAAAAATCAAAAATGGGCAAAAAAGGGGTAAAAAAGAAACAAAAAAAAAGGTAGAAAAGGCAACAAAAAAGACTAAAAAGTTAAAAAAAAATTTAAAACCGGGCGAAAAGGCAAAAAAAAAGATAAAAAAAAAACCAAAAACCAAAATAAAGCTAAAATAAAACCAAAAAACAAAATAAAGCTAAAATAAAACCAAAAAACAAAATAAAACCAAAATAAAGAGAGGCAAAAATGGTAAAAAAGGAAAAAAAGTTTTAAAAAATCAAAAAAATGGTGTAAAAAAGCAACAAAAAAAGGTTAAAAAAAGTTAATCAAAAATTTTTTTAAAAACAAATAAAGGAAATAACCAAAATACACCAAAAAAGTAAAAATAGAAGCAAAATAGTATGAGAATAAAGGCAAAAAGGGAAAAAATGATAAAAAAAAAGGATAAAAAAGCAACAAAAAGACAAAAAGGACAAAAAAGTAAAAAAAAAATTTAAAACCGGGCGAAAAGGCGTAAAAAGGCAAAAAAAAGGAAAATGGTAAAAAAAACAAAAACAAAATAAAGCTAAAATAAAACCAAAATAAAGAGGCAAAAATGGTAAAACAGGAAAAAAAGTTTTAAAAAATCAAAAAAACGGTGTAAAAAAACAACAAAAGGTTAAAAAAAGCTAATCAAAATTTTTTTTAAAAACAAATAAAGGGAAATAACCAAAATACACCAAAAAAGTTAAAAAAAAAGAAGCAAAATAATATGAGAATAAAGGCAAAAAGGTTAAAAAAGGGATAAAAAATCAACAAAAAGACAAAAAGTTAAAAAAGTTTTAAAAAGGGCAAAAAACGGAAAAAAGCGTAAAAACAAAATTAAAAATCTCCAAAAAAATCAAAATAGGGGTAAAAGAACAAAAAACGTCAAAATGGTAAAAAAAGCAAAATAATATGAGAATACACGCCAAATGGCAAAAAAATTCAAAATAGGCAAAAAAGGGGTAAAAAAGCAACAAAAAAAAGGTAGAAAAAGCAACAAAAAAGACAAAAAAAAATTTTAAACCGGGTGAAAAGGCAAAAAAAGAGAAAAGGTAAAAAAAACAAAATAAAGCTAAAATAAAGCCAAAATAAAGAGACAAAAAAAGCAAAAATGGTAAAAAAGGAAAAAAAGTTTTAAAAAAGCAAAAAAATGGTGTAAAAAAGCAACAGAAAAAGGCCAAAAAAGGTTAAAAAAAGTTAATCAATTTTTTTTTTAAAAGGGAAAAAAAGTTAAAAAAAACAAAAAGGAAAAAAGGGTCAAAACAAAAACAAAACAATCGGTTGTGTCACTCCAAAACTTTCTCGACGAGTATCCACGAAGATTTTTTCAGATATTTAATGTTTAAATTTCAAATTTTGACATTTTTTATTTTTTGACAGGTGACAGTTGGAGAAATAATTTTGACTACTCTGAATCGAGTTTTTCAAGGGCTTTCAAATGGAATATTTCAAGTCAAATCCGTTACATATTGCATCTGTCATTTTTTGATAGTGACACTTCCGTTTGACAGATGTCGTACAAAAACTAATGGGTTCTTCCGACAGGTAACCCAAACCGATATACCAAATTTCAGCGCAATCAAATTAAAAACAGACAGACAGACTTCCATCTGGAAATGGTCTTTATCATTTCAGGTGACCTCAAAATGGATATTTCCATCTTTATCTCGAAAATTATTTTAGCTCGTTCACGATACTTTCCCTTCTCGGAGGTGGGTCGGGAAAGTAAAACATACAGGGTGATTCTTTTAGAGGAGAGTGGCTCTCCCTCTTGAGGGAGTGCAAATATTTTTTATTATTTGTCTCCAAGTAATTTAATTAGAAAAAGGAGAGAAAGTATAAATTATTTATCTCAAATCAATGTTTACGGTTTTTAAAGCGATTAATTATTTTCTCAAAAATTAAATTTGGATACCAAATTTTATTTTTCCTGTAAAACATAAATAAAGATCTATCGGTATGAATTAATTACTTCTACTTAAAAACTATAAGATTATAAAAAAAATGGTTTTGAAATTTGCAAACAATGACCTTCGATATAACACTTGATATAGTTAACTCCACTTGGAGGCGTAAAAATGAAGGGAAGTAAACGGGTACAGAAAATAAACTTTTATTTATTCCGACATCAACGTGGACGAAGTCGCGGGCAAAAGCTAGTTTTTAATAAAATAATTATTCAAATTTTTATTAGAATGAATTATAAGAACAATTCTTTCTGTTTTCGAATATTTGACTATAGAATTTAGGGCAGAATGATTTAGATTTTTTCACTGGAAATCTGATGTCACACGAAACATGGATACCGAAACATTGTAACTGTTTTGCTTACTTTATAGTACATATTTTTATTTTTTGTATCTATTTGTTGAATATAATTATTTATACTTACGCAACAACTACCCGATTTCGCCTTTCTTTGGAAGGAGGCGTGTTTCCCGACCAAGGATCTCTAAAAGAAAATTCTTCGTTTTTAACGGATGTCCGTTCTTCTTCTATTTTCTCTTCTTCAATAAACGGATTAAGAGGGTTAATAGTCCTTGTTGGCGCTACATTTGGCGGTAAATTAGAGAAGAACTGATTGGAGACGGGTTGACCAACTTGAAAATGGGTTGAACCCATTTGGAATTGTGCATTGGTTTCGCTTTTTCTCTGTGTGTTTTTGTAGTGTCGCGAGTTTATTTTTTCGGCTATTCGTACACCAGTGTGCCATCTTCGTACCAAATATTTCATTCTGATTATTGAGATAATAACCAAAGATACAGACCTAAAAAAATGATTAAATTGTAAATAAATTCTTTAATATAAAAGGAGGATTACCTAAATTTGTGTTTTAAGTTTAATTCCTGTCCAAATTGCTTTCTTTGGGCAACTGGATCTGGTAAAACACCTACTTGTGATGTGAGATATTGCATAAGATAACGTTTTTGGAATATTAATGCTTTCTTTATACTTTCCAATTTAAGAGTTTTTGCAAACAAATAGTCAGCCTAAACGGATAAAAAAATGATTATTCAATACACCTTTTTTTTAAATACTTACCCTTGCTATAAGATCATTAGTAGACATTTGTACATTGGCATTATTATTAGTCCCTTTAGCAACTACCAACTCAATTTCCAACTGTTTCTTTTCGTTCGAAATACTTGCTATTAAATCCATCAATTTCTTGTTATCTATAAGAGCGTTATTCAGTTCTTTGATCATATTTAAACGGTCATCGGTTACCGAAGTCGTAGGAATCGGCGAAGGTTGAAATTTAAACGGGTTTTGAGATTTTAATTGTTGAAGTAGTTCTAATTTTTGTTTTATCAGGTCGGCTTTTTCTTGAGTCATTTCATCCTGGAAAAGATGGTTACAAGTTACATTTTGGATATTGTTGAATGCTGCTAAATAAAATAAAGAATCCCCATGTTTGGCTCGTCAGGTTAACAAACCTCTAGATTACTTATGTGGATATCTATAATACCTGGTGTCCACCTATATTTACCCCTATTTTAACTGCCTATAACTTCAAAACGGTTCAGGATATATACAGGGTGTTTCATAGGTAAAGGTACATACGCTAATTGTAGATAAAGGACACTTAGAGGAATCCAAAAAACCTATATACGATTGGTCTAGCTCGCTTCATTACTAAGTTACAGGGTGTTTTGTCAATATTACTCATTTCTTTCACCCGCCGTATATTTGAAACCATCCCGTATATTTTTCTGATATTTAGCAAGATTGTTCTACTCTATTAGGACAATCAACAGACATAGTGACCAAATTTAAAATCCAGGTCCGGCTTCAAAAAAAGTTATCAAAATTATTTTTCTCTAGAACAACACCCTGTATATCGAAATTTTAAAATTTGGATTGCATATTCGAAAAGAGCGGAAAATGTTGAGTGGGAATAAATATTTTTTGAGACTGCACATTTCATTCTACTATAAAAAATTTAAAAGCAAACTTAAGATTTATTAATTTTCGTGGAATTCGTGCATAGTCGTGTTCTTCATTAGGATTTTTTTTTGTGATAATGCTCAGAGTTTTCAACAAAATTCTTTTATGGTATCAAAGAAAATTGCTTTTTAGGTTTTTGCTTAATAAAACGTTGACTAAATATTAAAAAATTGGCGATTCTCAATAGAATAAGCAATCTTCAAAATAAAAAATGAAGTTCCAAAATAGACCATCTATCGTATGGTTGATGGGTACCAACCGGGCAGGCCGTTTATCAGAATACAATCCTGTAAACGGGTCTATCCAAGTACAACTTGGTTGCCAGCAGATGGCGTTATTTTTAGAATACATAGAAATACTTGGGGTATTCAGACAGAGTGAGTTTTTGAAATTATGCATTCCGACAAAGTGCCACTGAAGATTCCTATAAGGATGAAACATGTATGGTAATGGTCAGAGTGCACAGTTTCAAAAACTTACTGTATTTGTTTTTTGATTCCAAAATAGACTTAGACTAACCTTTTATTGGTGAGTTAATTAGTGAAATCTAAAAGAATTTGAATAGTTTTCGAAACGCATTACAAATTAAAATTAAAAGAAGAGTCCTATAATATTCGCTGCCAGAAAATGTTTTGTAAAAAGTTAAAACAAACAATTTTTAAAATAACATTACACCGCATTTTTCATAGCCATCGTAGAGGGTTGCGACAAATAAAGTTATGACTAAAGCGGCCAAGAGAAAAACCTGGAAAATATTTTCAAGTTTCTGAAATGGCCGCTAGGGGGCGTAACTGCAATCTTGAATCTAAAAAAGTTATGTTTCTGTGAAATCCGCTATATTAACCTAACAAAAAAATACTTGAACTTTAAAGTCGAGGATAATCTGAATCTTTTTTGTTTGGCAATTTTTGCTGTATCTCTAAACATAAACTGGTGGGGATGGATCTTCAAAACGGCTGAGCCGATTTTAACCAACTTGGCTTGGTTGAAAAGAGCTATTCTTGGACTACAAATGTTATAATAATTAGAGTTAATTAGAAAATCAGTTCTAAATATTATTTGAAGAGCAAGACTATGCATTCAAGAAAATGGTTCACATTTTGAACATCTTCTTTAGGTATTTTTTAATTGAATAATAAATTTTATTAATTACATGACCCCATTAATTGTTTGGGTATTTTCTTTTATTGATTTTCAATTTCAGTTAAAAATAACGCTTTACTATTTTCGTTTTATGCAAAATTAAGATTTTACCACTTTCTGCCTAAAAAAAGCTTCCCTTGGATTAAAAACCAATTTCAAAAGGACATATTTTAGTCAGAAACTTGATATTAATAAATTTCTTCAAACTTAAACATTTTTTGTTTTTTTTTCTTGAAAATTTAGACTACTATCTTACGGATTGCTTTTGTGAATCATAAATTTATCCTATATTTGTCATCAGAAAATAAAGATAATTTTGCACTTGTATTATTTAAACAATATTTTATTAAGTAAAAACCTAAAAAGAAATTTACTTTGATACCATAAAAGAATTATATTGAAAACTGAGCGTTATCACTAAAAAACAATTTCTAATGAATAACACAAACTATGTACGAATTCCACGAAAATTAATAAATCTATGTTTGCTTTTAAAATTTTAATAGTAAAATGAAATGTGCAGTCTCAAGAAATAGGTATTCCCACTCAACTTTTTCCGCTCTTTTCGAATATGCAATCCAATTTTTAAAATTTCGATATACAGGGTGTTGTTCTAGAGAAAAATTATTTTGATAACTTTTATTGAAGCCGGACCTGGATTTCAAATTAGGTCACTATGTTTGTTGGTTGTCCTAATAGAGTAGAACAATCTTGCTAAATATCAGAAAAATATACGTGATGGTTCCAAATATACGGAGGGTGAAAAAATGAGAAATATTGACAAAACACCCTGTAACTTTGTAATAAAGCCAGCTAGACCAATCGTATATAGGTTTTTTGGATTCGTCTAAGTGTCCTTTATCCACAGTTAGCGTATGTACCTTTACCTATGAAACACCCTGTATATATGCGGTTTTCACTGAAATGTTTTATTTTAGTACAAGTTTTGTTTGACTAGATTGAAACTTTTCTATAGCTTTCGAATACGTCACAACAAAAATGTCGGATTTTTGACAATTTTTTTGTTGACTTTTTTTAATGGAACACCCAGTATATTTATTGTAGTTTCAAAGAACTGACTTTCACCTATCCAGCGATGCAATATTTTTCAAAATCGGTTTTTTAACTAATTATAGCCATATTTATTGTGACGTCAACGAAATCGATAAAAAAATTCAATCTATTCAAACCAAACTTGTACTAAAATAAAACAATTCGGTAAAAACCGCATCTTCCTATCCAGAACCGTTTAGAAGTTATAGGCAGTTAAAATAGGGGAAAATATAAGTGAACACCCGGTATAAGCGGCAAAGTCCTTGTTGTGTCGTGAGATTAACACTTCTTAATAAAGCTTAGGGTGGTTAAAATAAAAACTTTTTATTGTATATATGACAATAAAATTGAAACAAAAACAAAAGAATAATATGATATAAAATTACTAAAAATAGGTCAACGACCGTATATGTTCGAGAGAAGTCTCAACACCCCCTTGCGTCACACTCACTCGGTTCTTCCCCGAGCCACGTTGCGCACGTCACTTAAGTCTAAAGTTGGGAACAACTGTTTATTTTGGAACGGTATCAAACAGTCCTGACTGATGTAGAATCAACGCACAGCAAAATCTACTGAACCCAGAGACTTGAAATTTTGAGATTATGTTCTGTTCATAATATAGACACCCACTAAGAAAGGATTTTGCGAAATTTTGATTTTAAGGGGTAGAAAAGGGTAAAAAACGTGGCTTACGTAGAATATGTTGACGCACTTACTCGACAGTGTAATGGTCGTAGGGAAAAATAGATAAGAATAGAAAAAATAGGGAAAATAGGGAAAAATGTAGAAAAATTACGAAATAATGAAAAAAATATAGAAAAAGGAAAATGGAGACAATAAGCAAAAATGGGAAAAATAGGGGAAAAAAGGGAAAATTATAAAAAATAGGAAATAATATAGAAAAATAAAGAAAAATAAGGGCAAATAGGGACAAATATAGAAACATGGGGAAAATAGGGAAAAATAGGGTAAAATAGAGAAAAATATGAAAAATGTGAAAAATAGGGAAAAACAGGTAAAAAAAGGAGCAAAAGAGGGAAAAATATGAAAGAACATGGATGGGAAAATTTGGGAAAAATAGGTGAAAATAAGGAAATTTAGGAGAAATGGTGAAAAATAGGGAAACAGTAGGGAAAATGAGGAAAAATAAGGAAAATTGTGAAAAATAAAAAAAAGAGAAAAATACGGGAAAATAGTGAAAAAGTGGGAAAAATATGAACAAAAACAAGTCAAAAATGGTGAAAAAAGGGAGAAAAAAAATTGAGAACAGTTGGGAATAATTAGAATAAATTGAGTAAAATAGGGAAATTTGGGAAAATAGGGAAAAAATAGGAAAATTAGGACAGAATAGGGAAATTTGAGAAAAAATATGGATAAATAGGGAAATTAGACAATAAATATGGAAACATATGGGAAATAGGTGAAAAATATGGAAATAATGGGGAGAATAGGGACAAAAGGAAATAATAGAAAATAATACTGATAAAAACAATCATGAAAAACAGGAAAAATATAAAGAAATAGAAAAAATAGCGAAAATTAGGAAAGAATAAGTACAAATAGTATAAAATAATGGAAAACAGAAAAAAATAGAAATAGGAAAAATGGATAAATTGAGGAAAAATAGTTTAAAATAGGGAAGAAAATAAGAAAATTCGCGAAAAATAGGGAAAAATAGAAAAAAAACGTGAAAAAACAGGGACAAATTGGGAATAATAGAAAACATCATAAAACGATACGACAAAAGAGGAAAATTAGACGATAAGGAAAAATAGAAAAAACAGGAAAAATAGATAATAATAGGGACAAATACGGAGAAACAGAAAAAAGTAATGAAAAATTGGAAGAAATGGGAAAAATAGGGCAATTAAAGAAATCGAAAATGAAAAACAGGAAAAATATGAATAGGGAAAATAAGAAAAAATGTGGAATAATGCGGAAATTAGAGAATAATTTTATTTTCATCCTTATTACATATTTAAAGCTCTGGAGAATTAATTTTATTATTCTTACTATTTTTAGATGTAAAAAATCTATTAGGTGATTCTGATAATTTTTCCCTGCAAATCTTTTAGTAACCACGATTCATATTCAACCAGAATTTATATACCGATGCTTTATTACGATTAATCAATTCCTTAAAGCTGATCGTACACTACATTTTTTTAATAGTAATTTTGAATGTTTAAAAAAATATATTTCTATAAATGAACTACTAAAACAATTCATTTCCCTTAATATTATAATAAGTGTTTAGCAGTTATTTGGCAAACTCCTAATTTTTATACAGTGACGTTTTATGTGCTTGGTGAAAATAATTGAAAATACTTTAATAACTTTTATACAAAAAAATTAATTTATAGAAAAATTCTGATCATTTCAGAGGCGTGCCCTGACATTTGACCGACGGTGTGAATATTTCAATATTGCGCTTCTATTTGAAAAACTGTTGTCTTAAATTAAGATATAACTACCATTTTTGAATTTTATTGCAGCTAGACAATGTTGAACTTTTTTCCCAATCTTATCTGGGAATCTAATATTTTTTCTAAATTGCTTTAAAAACTTAGAAGCACATAAAAGTGGAGATTTACTTCCTCTACATCTAGATGTCTTTACAGGATTTTTAGTCCCTTGTTGCACTAATTAAGCTTCTAGAGCGATTTTGGCGAGATTTTATTTTAAAGTAATAAATTGCATTCGTTTAGGAGAATCGTTTACGTATTCCCATTAATTTCATGTTGCAATAATGCACTTTTTCTTTTCGATTTATAAAAGCAACAACGCATTTTTTCTATCGGATTTAGAAAAAAGCAACAAAGCATTTTTTCTTTCGAATTTAAAAAAGCAACAATGCATTTTTTCTCGGTGATTTTGAAGAGCAACAATGCATTTGTCTTCACTCGAATTTGGAAAAAGCTACAGTGCATTTTTCATCATTCTATAGGTTGAAAAAAATCAGCAATCCATTTTTTCTTTCGGATTTTAAAACGCAACATTGCAATTTTCTACTCTAAAATTTGAAAAAAGCAATAATGTATTTTTGAACTTGAAAAAGTAACAATATATATTTTTTCACTCGAATGTAACAATACATTTTGTTCCCTCAAATTAAAAAAAAAAAACAGCATTTTTTCTATCAGATTTTAAAAAGCAAAAAAGCGTTTTTCTTCACTCGAAATTGGAAAAAAGCAATGTCATCACTGGAATTTGGGAAAAAGCAACAATGAATTTTTTCTTCCTGTAATGCACAAATGCTATAGTACATTAATAGTACGCTTGAATAAGGGGAAAAGCAACACTATATTTTTTTGCATTTAGAAAAAGCAACTATGCATTTTTCTCCACTTAAATTTGGCATATAGCAACAATTAATCTTTTCTCTAAATTTACAAGAATCAAAATTGAGTTATTTTCTTTGGAATGTGGAAAATGCAATGTATTTTTTCATAAAAGTAGAAAAATGAATTTTTCACACTTGTATTCAGAAAGAAGTACCAATGCACTATTTTTTTTAAATCTTAAATAAAAAAAATCCAATAAAAAGCGCAATGTTGCATTTTTCCGAATCCAAATGTTTTCCTCAATTCAAGTGTGCAAAATGTAGTATTTTCAGATACAAATAAAAATAGATTATGAAGACCATGATTTCAGATTGGAACCCAAAAAGAAACATCAGAAAAAAACCTAATTAACAAATTATCCCAAAATTAGGAAAACTCAAATAAATAAAACAATCAGTATGCCATATTGTTTTAAACAATCTTAAATAATCGGTTAAATACACATTTGCACTTACCACTACGCGCTCCATTTCGAGATTCTTTTGCATTAAACAATCCTTTAATTGTTTTTCTCTGAGTAACAAACTCTGTACTTTTTCTTCCAAATTTTTCTTTCTCTGAACCTCCAAGGCCAGCAAATCTTTTGTACAGTTGTGCCCACTTTCTAACTCGAGATTTGACTGTTTCAAATCAGACACTTCGTTACTCAATTGATTTTTTTCATTCGCTAAAGTTTCATAATCTTTACGTAGTTTACTCAGTTCGATAGCATTAATACTAGGGAGTTGCTTGTAGTCCGTAGATTCTGATTTTGAAGCTGTACTAATATTTTTTCTCTAAAAAAATTAATAAATATTTACATTTTATATTATTCGAAGATTTATTTACCTTTAGAGATTCATTTTCAGCACACTTTTCATCTAAGATTTTTTTCATGGATTCTTCGTTATCCAAACACGCATCCAATCGAATTCTGAGTTGTTTTATACATTGAGCATCTTCTGTTTTAGTTTTCAACAGATCAGCACGTTCTCGTTCTAAATTGTCTTGAAGTTCTGCTATTTTTGCTTGGAGTTTATGCACATGCTGAAGAAGATGTTTTTTGTTGGTTTTTTCCTAAAAAAATAACAAATAATTACTTTTGTTCATATGTTATTTAACTGATTTACCTTAGTAAGAGCCTTTTTAAAAGCTTCAATATCCTGCGTCTCTGAAATAGAGCTTAAACTTTGGTCGCTAACGGCGTTGAGAATGTTAGAATCAATTTTAATCGAATGGTCCAGTTCTCTTTTTAGTTGATTGGTAATTTCGTCTACCGATGACGACATGTCGTTGTTTTTATATTGCATTAACTGGGCTTTTAGGTTGTGTATTTCTAAGACTAGTTCAGCCGTTTTTCGTTGTTCTTCTCTCAGTTTGTTACCTAAGTCTAATATGTTTCCAGGTTCCTTAAAAAAAGATAGATTACACAAATAAGGTAAAAAATAAAATATTTGTATTAATTGATCGAAATTTCAGTCATTTTGGAGAAATTAAAAACACTTACTATGCCAAAAACAAAACAGATTTTATCGTATTATAGAAATGTAAAAATTAGCCATTTTTTTAATATTATCTTTTTAAAGTCTACTTACATTATATTTTATTTATAACTATTTTTATCATTATATTTTGTTATCTTTTCATTATCAATGAAACAGGAAAATTTAAAAAATATTTGAAAAGATTCATGCTATTAATAATCTACGAAACCAGTCGACCTTCAAATTTATTAATAAAAATAAATATTACATTTATGTTTGGTTAAATAATTTTGAGTCCGTCATTAATTAAAAAATAAAAAAATCGGTTGTGTCGCCCCAAAACTTTCCCGACGATTATCCATGAATACTTTTTCAGATTTTTACGAAGTTTGTCCATTTTTCGCGATTTTTTTCTACTTTGATCAACAATTTCACAAAAATTTCAAATTTCATAAATTAAAAAATGTTGCAAAAACTGAAAAATGAAAAATTTAACCAACAATTTTAAGTTTCCAAAATTTCATTTTATTTACTTATTTTTGAGAAAATTTGTCTTTTGGACTATTAGTATCAAATTTGTGTCATTTTGTCTGTTTTAACAATTTTTTACTTAATTTCAGTAATTTTTGTTAGTTTTAGTATTATGCTGTAATTTTTTTAGTTTTTTAGTTATTTTTTGCGATGTTTCTCCATTTTTCGTGATTTTTTCTACTTAAAAAGCAACAATTTCACAAACTTTAAGAAATTTAGAAAAAAGTTCAGTTCCAATTTCAAAAATTTAACAAAAATTTCAAATTTCATAAATTTAAAATGTTACAAAAACAGAAAAATCAAAAATTTAACGAATAATTTTAAGGATCGAAAAATTTCATTTTATTTGCTTATTTTTTGGAAAATTTCAAATTTTAACATTTTTTTATTTTTGACAGGTGACAGTTGGAGAAATAATTGTGAGCGTTCTGAATAGTTTTTCAAGAGCTTTCAAATGACATATTGCAAGTCAAATTCCGAAATTCCGTCACCCAAACCCATATCCCAAATTTCAGCTCAATAGGATTAAACGTGTGGCCTCTATCGTGGAAGAATACACACAGACAGACAGACTTCCATCTGAAAATGGTCTTAATCATCTCAGGTGACCTCAAAATGAAAATTTCCACCTTTATCTCGAAAATGTTTTTTAGCTCGTTCACAATACTTTCCCTTCTAGGAGGTAGGTCGGGAAAGTAAAAAATATGTTAAATATAATAAAAATTTATTACATTTAAAATGTTTTGTTTTCACTCCCTCTATTATTAAATCTTATAGCTTCTCGCTTTATCCATATTTCAGTTTATTCAGACCAAAATGTTGACAAAAAAAGTATCTTTAAAATGAAGGAACAACTCCGAAATATCTCAGAAACCGGACCTGATATTTTAATTTTGAAAACCCCGTTAAATTTTTCGAAAAATACACATCTTTTTCCCCATTTAACCGATATTGTATCTATTCCGGTTTACCCTCTATATTAAATTATAAATTAACTGATACAATTAACAAATGTAAGACGAATTTTCTCGATATTGACCAAATCTTTTGGACGCTGAAAATGGAAACTTTAAAATCATTAAATTTATTATTTTTACCTCCCAATATAAATAATTACCAAAAAAACAACAGAAAATATGGATTAAAGTTAATAAATAAATTTGTTAATTATACTTTTTCATTTTTGTAAACAATAAATTTTGTTTGTTTATTATTATTTATAATCAACGCATTTAAAAAATATAATTTAATTTCTAACATTGCCTGGAAAATGTTTTGTTTACCTTGATTTTCGATTTAATCGTTACAAGATTTAGATGTAAGTGATGGCTGTCTTCCTTCATCTGACTAATAATTTTTTCTTTTTCATTAAGTAATTCCAGTCTATGAGTAAGTTCCCTATTCAATTCAATAACCATAGATTCCTTTTCCTCCAATTGCTTTTTCAAATTGGTTTTATCGTCGTTTTTCAATTCTTGAATTTCGTTTTGAAGAACAGCGATATCCGCGTGATACCTAAATAAAGAAAACAAATATTGAAACTATTTATAATTTCTCTTCATCTTTTTGAGAATAAAGGTCGGTTCTCATATAAGATTCGGCGCCTTTTATTCTTGAAGAGTGTCAAAATGTCGCTTGAATTAATTTTCGTGGTTTCTTATGTAGTGGTTCTCACTTACGCGACGCGCTGCTGAACTTCAAGCAGCTTTACGCGTCGAATAGCCGTCAGGCTTTAAAATTTGAGAATGAGGGAATATTATGCGCGAATGGTAGTGACATTTTTATTACTTTATTAGTTATGTAGATACATTCTGAAATATTTATAAAATTAGTTTTAATCTTCTTCCAGTCGTTTAAAAAATGTATGAAATTATTCCCTTTTTGGTAATCAAGATCGGAAAATATCGTGTGCTCAATATCTGCGCCGATTTCTTTCCTTGCATTTTTCGTAATCACACATTACTAGTACTAATATAAATCTGATGATGTACTGTCAGAACTGCTTTTCCTGAACATTGTTACTTGAACTTGCTTTAGTTAAGTAATGCCAAAAATTAATAAGTAAACTTTTCACACTTCTTGATTGGCACAAACTGATGCCCTAAGGCTTCGATTTGAAGCTTATATGTGAATTTAACTGACAATTTTGGCGCTTTGTCGTGAAACCCAATAAAGCCTAAATGAGAATTTAGGGATTGCACTCTCAAGCAACACGACTCTCAGGAGATTCTCCCGCAATTGAAACAGTCACTACGGGCCTGGTACCCTTTATGGGCTGTGGTCCCGTTCAAGAAGTGACAATTGTCAGTTTAAAAGTGACAATTGTAAGTTAAAAAGTGACAATTGTCAGTTTAAAAGTGGCAATTGTCAGTTTAAAAGCGACAATTGTCAGTTTGGATGAGACAATTGTCAGTTTAAAAGTGACAATTGTTAGTTAAAAAGTGACAATTGTCAGTTTAAAAGTGGCAATTGTCAGTTTAAAAGCGACAATTGTCAGTTTGGATGAGACAATTGTCAGTTTAAAAGTGACAATTGTCATTTTAAACGTGACAATTGTCAGTTAAAAAGTGACAATTATCAGTTTGGAAGAGACAATTGTCAGTTTAAAAGTGACAATTGTCAGTTTAATAGTGACAGTTGTCAGTTTAAAAGTTACAATTGTCAGTTTAAAAGTGACAATTGTCAGATTAAACGTGACAATTGTCAGTTTAAAAGTGACAATTGTCAGTTTAATGGTGACAGTTCTCAGGATAATGAATCCTCCCTAACACCACATTTCCCAGTGGTCGATCTCGGCTACGGGATTCGGTGCTGTGCTTATACCTGTTCGCTCGCAGCTCGTGAGGGAATCCTAAGTAGTTTCTTTTCCTCCGCTTAGTAATATATTAATCCGCAATAGCTAAATTTGGAAAATAAACAGAAATATTTATCAGTCCAACATAACTTTAATTTTAGCTAACGTAAAAAACAACGTTACAAGTTCAGAAAAGCTTATTGAAGTTTTGAGTCTACTGACCCAATCTGACTTAAACGTAGCAAGTTTTTTCATCAATCGGATCGATTACATTGTTTAGACAGCCACGCCACTTAAGTTGAACAACACAACAACACAGCTGATTTTAGTGATTTTGGAGTGAAATAAGTAGAGGGAAAAATAGAAAAAATAGTTAGAAAAAAAAGACAAGAAAGAGAAAAATATGAAAACGTAAAAAAATAGGGGAAATAGAGAAAATGGGAAAAATGGGCAAAAATAGGGAATAGAAAAAAAAGGAAAAAAGAAACAGAGAAATATAGAAAAAATAGGTAAAAAACAGTAAAACCTAACCTAACCTAACCAGAAAAAAAAAACAGGAAAAAATAGTATAAAATAGGAAAAATAAGAAAAACTAGAGAAAACTAAGGAAAATGGTAAAAAACAGGAAACAATAGGAAAATGGGAAAAATAGGGAAAATGAGGAATAAATAGAAAATAATTGGAAAAAGTAAATTTTTTTTTTGAGAAATTAAGAAAATGGGAAACAATGGGCAAAAAAGAAACAGGGAAATATAGAAAAAAACATAGGAAAAAAATAGTATAAAATAGGAAAAAAATAAAAAATGGGGAAGAATAGAAAACATAAAAAATAGGCAAAAATAATACAACGTAAAAAATAGGGAAAAATAGGAAAAAAACAGGGAATTATGGGGAAATATAGGCAAAATGGTTGAAAATTGAAAAAAATATAAAAAAAAATAGGAAAACTAGGGAAATTGGGACAAAAAAGAAAAAAAAAAACAGGAAAAAAATAGTATAAAATGGGAAAAAAAATAAAAAGATGGGGAAGAATAGAAAACATAAAAAATGGGCAAAAATCATACAACGTAAAAAAATAGGGGAAAATAGACAAAAAACAATGGGGAAATATAGGCAAAATGATTGAAAATAGAAAAAAATATAAAAAAAAAATTTAAAAAATGGGAAAAACTAGGGAAATTTGGGAAATATATGCAAAATAGGAAATTGGGACACAAAAGAAAAAAAAACAAGGAAATATAGAAAAAATAGAAAATTAGTAAAAGATAGAAAAAAAATTAGGAAAAAAATAGTATAAAATAGTAAAAAATAAAAAAATGGGGAATAATAGAAAACAGAAAAAATGGATAAAAACAATACACCGTAAAAAAATAGAAAAAAACACAAGGAATTATGGGGAAATATAGGAAAAATGGTTGAAAATAGAAAAAAATATAAAAAAAATAGGAAAAACTAGGGAAATTTGGGAAATATATCCAAAATAGGAAATTGGGACAAAAACAGAAAAAAAAAGCAGGAAAAAAAGAAACAGGGAAATATAGAAAAAAAAATAAGAAAAAAATAGTATAAAATAAGAAAAAATAGTAAAAAATAAAAAAATGGGGAAGAACAGAAAACAATAAAAATAGGCAAAAATAATACAACGTAAAAAAATAGGGAAAAATATGAAAAAAACAGGGAATTATGGGGAAATATAGGCAAAATGGTTGAAAATAGAAAAAATTATAAAAAAACTAGGGAAATTTGGGAAATATATGCAAAATAGGAAATTGGGACAAAAACAGAAAAAAAAAGCAGGAAAAAAAGAAACAGGGAAATATAGAAAAAAAAATAAGAAAAAAATAGTATAAAATAAGAAAAAATAGTAAAAAATAAAAAAATGGGGAAGAACAGAAAACAATAAAAATAGGCAAAAATAATACAACGTAAAAAAATAGGGAAAAATATGAAAAAAACAGGGAATTATGGGGAAATATAGGCAAAATGGTTGAAAATAGAAAAAATTATAAAAAAACTAGGGAAATTTGGGAAATATATGCAAAATAGGAAATTGGGACAAAAAAGAAAGAAAACAGGGAAATTTAGAAAAAAATTGAAAAAAAATAAGAAAAAAATAGTATAAAATAGGAAAAAATAGTAAAAAATAAAAAAATGGTGAAGAATAGAAAACATAAAAAATAGGCAAAAACAATACACCGTAAAAAAAATAGGGAAAAATAGGAAAAACACAGGGAATTATGAAGAAATATAGGCAAAATGGTTTAAAATAGAAAAAAATAATAGGAAAAACTAGGAAAATTTGGAAATATATGCAAAATAGAAAATTAGGAGAAAAGGGAAAAAGCAGCAAAAATAGAAAAAGGCGGGAAAAAATTAGAAAAAATAGAGAAAAATTTGAAAATATATGCAAAAATAAGAAAAATGGGAAAAAATAGAAAAAAAATAAAAAAATAGAAAAGAATAGGAAAAATGGGAAAAATAAAAAAATAGTAAAAAACAAGAAAAAATACGAAAATAGGAAAAAATAGGTATAGACGTAAAAATTTTAATGAATTACGGTCGAATTTCAACCACTAGTAAAGCTAAAAATACAAACTTCGGGTTAGGTAGTTGTAAATTTATTAAAATGGTTAGAATATCCCAATAGCAATAACGTCAATGCCCCCTCTGAATAAAAGTTTCGATTTGACACATTTTTCTGTACGATGCATATTCCACGTTAAATCAATCACCCGGTATATAATATGAATTACCAAATTGTAACTAAATTTTTGACTTCTATTGCATGTTGTATCTTGTATATTTACTTTTTGTTATACAAATGTTTTTAACCAATAAATTACTTTAACAAAATTTTCACTTACCTATCAGCATCTTCATTCAAAATTTGAATAATAGAATTTTTATCCAAAATAACATCCTGCTGATATTTTTGATCTTCTTGTACGCACTCGAACGATGTCTTCTGATTGTCAATAACATCTTGTAATTCTCTGATAATTTTTCTCTTTTTATTCAATTTCTCCTTCAGATTATTCATTTCGACCGTTAATGATTCAATTTGAGTCATTTTATTGTCCAAGTCTTTATTAAGTTTTGTAATTTCGTTGTCGTTTTCTTTAAGCGACAATTCTAACATTTTATTCTTATTTTGAGATGCGGCCAAATCTTGATTAAGGATTTCTATTTCGTCGTTTCTTTCTATCATTTGCCGATTCCATCTCTCAATTTCCGAACTAAAAATAATAATTAATACAGGACAAAAATTAAAATTCAGTGACTTACCTTGCTTTAATATTTAAATCTTCAATTTCTTTATTTTTTATTTTAATAGCATTATCAACGCTAATATAATTTTCATGTTTAAGAGTAGTTATTGTTTTTTCTAAACTTTTCTTCTCTTTTGTCAAACTTTTATACGCGTCATCTTTTCGACGAGAATCCTGCTCTAAAATATCCAGCTGCTTTAATCTTTTTTCCAATTGCAGTTTCGTCTCAGCTAGTTGCAACCCTAATTCCATTTCTTTATCCTTTAGTTCTTTTTGTTCCTTTTCGAAACTTTCTGAAGCTGCAACTAAAGCTTTTTCAGTTTCTTCCAAAGATTCTTGCAACTTTCCGATTTTAATTTCGAGATTATTCAACTGCTCCAACTTATCTTCATAGTCTTTAATAACTTTATCTTTAGCTTCTATTGATTCATTTAAATCATCTATTTTTTTTCGTAATATTGCAATATCTGTTTCTTCAAAATGAACTTTTTTATGTGAAATTTCAGTGGAGTTTCTAGTTTGAATAGCTGAGTTAGAAGAACTAGGTCCTAATATTGCAGATATCTCGGGTTCTAGAATAGTTTCTTCAATTTTTTGCTTTTTTGGGATGAAGATACTGGGACTGTTAAGACTAATAGTATCCATTCTTCTAATTTGATCAGCTTGGCTCAAATCCAAGATGCTAACAAGTTCTTCTAATGTACCATTACTTTTTAAGTTAGATAAAGTTTGTAGATCTTTTTTATCCAATTTTAAAGATGTGTATTCTTCTAGGAGCTTCTCTGTATCATCTAATCTTAATCTAAGTCTCTCCATATCGGTATTTTTATCAGAAATGATATTTTCAACTATGTTTGGAACCATACTAGCATCAGATTGGATTTTAGTTTTCATCTTAGCCTTATCAGCTCTGAGCCTGTCTATTTCCTTTTGCATGGATACTATCAAATCATCGCCTTTAGAAGAGCTCACTTCATTTTCAAGATTCTTAAGTCTATTTTGTGTTTCAGCCAGTAAAGATTGTTGATTAGTGATAGTTTTTTCTTTTTGTTGCAACTTCTCTCTAAGCGAAGTTATTTCGCTCTGTAAATCGTAGATTTTTAGTTCCAATGATGTATTGGTTTGTTTCTCAATATTATCTGCTCTAATCCTCTGTTCATCTAGTCTAATTTGGAAGTCGGATATTAGTACCAGTTGTTCTTGGATTTGCTTCTTCATATATTCACGTTCGCTTGTCGTTTCATCTAGTTCTTGTTTTAAACCGAAAATTTCCATTTCCAAGTCTCTTATTCTTTTCATAGCTGCGTCTTCTGCTCTTGAATGTCTTATTAATTTTTCTTTGAGTCTTGCTAGTTGTTGTAAAGGTACTTCACATTCCTCCATCTTTTTTGGACTTTTAGGTAAGACCTAATAAAATGTATTACCGAATTAACCAATTAGATTTTTTTATTTCATTTTTTACGTACCAATTCTCGTGCCGAAACGTCTTCTGATGGTGAGCTGCAATTGGTACCAGCTGTTGAATGAAGAGCTTCTAATTCTTTAGTTTTTCTGTCTACTTGACTTTCGATTTCATAGAGCTAAAGTAATAAATATAAATTTTTATCCATCACTCAGTAATCCCTTTACTTACCTGTGTTCTAATATGATTGGACGCTCCTTCGTTCCCAGCTAATTCCGTGTAAAATCTCAATTTCTGCAACTCATTTTCCAAATGATCGATGTGTCTGTGTAACTCCCCTACATCTGAAACATCCCTGGTTGAGTTTCCAGTTGGAGTCTCACTTACTCGCTCTTGTTGCTCGACTATACATTGTAACTTTTTGACGGCTTCCAAATATTCATCGATTTCTTTGGATTTCGATTTAGTTTGATTTTCTAAATCGTGGATGATCTCACGTAGGAGTTTGATTTTATCCACGGCATCATCTCGTTCAGTTTCTAATAATGTGATTTTCTTCGAAGCCGACTCAAGAGCGACATTTTTCTCTTTGAGTTGATGCTCCAGATGTTCCACCTAACGAAAACAATTACAGCTCATGTTGAATGTTATTTGTGAATAAGAGATTATTTTAGAAAAAAAATTACGCTAGATGTTTTAAATGTTAACGAAATGGAGGTTCAAATCCTGTGAAATTATTTTTTCATTTAGATTATCGCAAAAATTAAAAATATATAAAATTGATAAGCATTTGATTAAAGCAAAATTTGCAAAAGAGAAAATATTAATATATGTTAAACTAATTTAAAATCTACTATATTGTAAATTAGTATAAATGCGAAATTTTATGGTAAAAAACATGCCTTTCGAAAATTTTATGGAAAATTTCGAATCGCTGCTGTTATTGAATTCCAACACAACTGCAGGGTAACGAGAAAGACGGAAAGGTAAAAATAACTTGAAAGATATATATAAACTACACATCTTTAAGAAACTTGTGTTCATTTCTCTTCCCGCCTAATTATAGCATTAATTTGAACTAGAAAAAATCGAGTTTAAATAAAATTTTACTTTATTATAGAATTAAATGTCAATAAAATTGTACTGTAATTAATTTTTTATCTCATTGAAAGCTAAATTATATACGATTATTATAAATATTTAAAAAATTGTAAACATTAAGCTATATGCAAGAAGTAGTAATTTTACTTGTTCGTTTAATAAAATCTCAATTTTCAATACTCTCTCAGGTATAATAGAAAGATTTGGAAATTTAATCATAAAAAAATTCAAGAAAATTCGGAAAACCTGGCAAAATATCAAAATTTCTTAATTAACCCTTTAACTGCGGCTGTCGTATGTACATGATTCGTAAAACATTTTTTTATAAATTTTACAATTTTTGAAATTAATGTTTTTTTGAAACTTTTGACATTTTTGAAATGTTTAAAATTCGAGAAATTTTTGAAAAATTTTTACTTTTTGAAATTTTCGAAAAAAATTGAAAAAATTAATCTTTTTCGAAATTTTTTCTATAATTTTGAAAATTTCCAATAATTTTTTAACGTTATTTGAAACTTTTGAAATTTTTTAAATATATTTATCCAGACGAATAATTTTATGTTTCTTGAAATTTTCGATATATTTTAGAAATTTTTGAATATTTTAACATTATTTTTTTTTAATTGCATTTCAAATTTTTCGAAAATTTTGATATATTTTTAAAATTTTCACATAATTTTTTAAAGATTTTTGAATCTTTTGACAGTTTTGAAATGCGTAAAATTCTTGAAAAATTTTTACTCTGATTTTTTGAAATTTTCGAAAAAAATGCAAAATTTTAAATTTTTCAAAATTTTTAATATATTTTCGAATAATTTTTTAAATGTTTCTTAAAACTTTTGACATTTTCGAAATGTTTGAAATTTTTTAAATATTTTTAATCAAACGAATAATTTTGTTTTGTGATATTTTTGATATATTTTACAAATTTTTGAATAATTTGACATTGTTACTTTTTGAAATTTTCGAAAAAAATGCAAATTTTCAATTTTTTTAATTTTTGATATATTCTTCAAATTTTTGAATAGTTTTTTAATGTTTTTTAAAACGTTTTGACATTTTTGAAATGTTTAAAATTCTTGAAAAATTTTTACTTTTTGAAATTTTCGAAAAAAATGTAAAAATTTCAAATTTTTCGAAATTTTTTTATATGTTTTCGAATAATTTTTAAATGTTTCTTGAAACTTTTGATATTTTAGAAATATTTGAAATACCAGACGAATAATTTTGTTTTTTGATATCTTCGATATATTTTAGAAATGTTTGAATAATTTGACAATTTTACTTTTGAAATTGTGGAAATTTTGGAAAAAAATGCAAAAATTTCAAATTTTTCCAAATTTCTTTATATATTTTCGAATAATTGTTAAATGTTTCTTGAAACTTTTGATATTTTAGAAATATTTGAAATACCAGACGAATAATTTTATGTTTTTTGGTATTTTCGATATATTTTAGAAATGTTTGAATAATTTGACAATTTTACTATTGAAATTGTGGAAATTTTCGAAAAAAAATGCAAATATTTCAAATTTTTCGAAATTTTTGAATAGTTTTTTGAAACTTTAAACTTTTGACATTTTAGAACTGGTTAAAATGCTTGAAATTTTTGAAAAATATTTACTTTTTGAAATTTTCGAAATTCTTGATATATTTTTGAAATTTTCGAATAATTTTTTAATGTATTTTGAAACGTTCAACATTTTTGAAACATTTAAAATTCATGAAATAATTGAAATATTTTTTACTGGATGAATAATTTTATGTTTCTTGAAATTTTCAATATATCTTAAAAATGGTTGATTATTTTAACATTTTTTCTTTTTGTAATTTTCGAATGCAATTAAAATTTATGAAAATTTTTGATTTATTTTTGAAATTTTCGGTATATTTTTATTGAAGTTTTAGATATATTTTCAAAATGTTTGAATATTTTGACATTTTTTTGAAAAAAATGCTATTAAAATTTTTCAAATATTTGAAATATTCGATGTTTTCTTCAAATTTTCGATATATTTTAAAAATTTTTGAATATTTGACATTTTTACATTTTGAAATTTTCGAAAAAAAAATGCACATCAATTTTATCGAACTTTTTTATACATTTTTGAATAATTTTTTAATATTTTTTGAAACGTTTGACATTTTTGAAGTGTTTAAAATACTTTTGTTTTTTAAAATTTTGTATACATTTTAGAAATTTTTGAATTTCCCAAAACAATTGCAAAATTATAAATTTTTCTAAATTTTTAATATATTTTAAAAAATTTCCATATACTTTTGAAATTATCGCAATTTTTGAATTTCTAGACATTTTTATTAATTTATTTTTTGAAATTTTAAAATTTTTTAACATGTTTCCCAATTTTATGATTTTCTTAAAACACAGTTTTGTTTTAAAATTTTTGAAAAGTATAACAATCAAGTTTATTGATGTTTTATTCAAAATTGGCTCAAAGTTCAACCAATATGTTTTAATTTATTTTTAATATTTTTGTCCCTATTACCGCAAAATTTAAAGGGTTAATTCAATGCTAAAAAGGCTACAGAAACATTTAATAATGACTTTACTAATTTTTCCACATATCTTGGTTGATTCAAATATAGTTCATAGATTTAAACTGTTTCGATTTATCAATTTATTTTATATTTTCGTTATCCCTGAACAATATAACTTATAAAGTTTCTTACCATTGGCATGTCTTAAAAGAATAAATTAACAGTTAAAAAACACGTTGTGTCCATAAAAGTTGTTCCAGAATTATATGACAAAGTGATATTCACTTTTCTATTGACTTTCGCATATATTATCTATAGTCTTATAGGGATATAAATCTTTTCTTTTTCGCTCTCTTAAAATGTAAAAATGTATCTATACAATGGTTTAAATTCTCTGACTTTTCCAGGTTTTCCTTATCCCAACAATGAAACGAGGATATTAGTATTATTTCGTAAAACAATTGTTTTTAAACAAATAAACATATGATTTATGGCGAACATACTACATTCTCGCTATTTACGTATATTTACTTTACGTTGATAACATAATTTGACACGTATTTTTTTGGCATATCAGACACTACTACTTGATTAGTAAGAGGTTTTGACGCCAATGGGGTGCTTGCATGATTTTAAGTAAATGGGCCATTACAAAACCTGACCAATAAATATTTAACCCGTATTTCTTTAAACCTATATTCGCTCTAAAATTCAAAAAAATTAAAATCTGCTATGATTTAAGGTAGATCAGTTAAAGAAATAGACGAAAGATGGAGGCAGCCACCAATAGAGAAAGGGACACCACGTCATCGTGTGCACAAACTAGATTCAGTCGGCATAGTATGTTGCTAAGAAACAAGGGCAAATTCAAATTTTCAGGGGCGTAACAACGACGATCAAAATTTATATTTAATTTAGTTGCAGAGCTGAAAGTATCTTAAAAATTTTGCTAAATCCTGGTCTATGCTCGTCAATAGGGGTAATAAACATAGTAAAATTCAAAAGGTTATCCATTATCTCAAATGTGGTCTACTAATGAAATAATAAAAGTCGAATATCACAAATTTTATTATTAAAATAAAGAAAATTGGCGACTAGTTTCGGCAACAAGCCATCATCAGGACTAGAATTCAACAGTTCTTAGGACTAGGAAGAAATAAACATTATATTATAACTTACCAGAAATTTTTTTAACTATATGGTTGATATTATTTATTGAAATTTTAGAAATATGTTAAAAACGAGTAGTTTTTTTTCATGGATGAATAACTGATATTCTTTATCGAAGTTGGTTGGCCACCAAAAAGGCTAATACCCTTTTCAATCTGATCAGAAATTATCGTTGCCGCCGGAATTTCCCTATACTGTCCTTATTCTCAATGTTTATAAGTACCTACAAACCATTTATTTATCCTTATACAACATATCCTATTAATTTTTACCCCTATTCCTGTACCACAACTTTCCCCCTTTAATCTTCTCTTATTTCCATCAATGCGCGCACACTAATCTTTTATTCAACCATGAAAAACTACTCCTTTTAAACATATTTCTAAAGGTTCGTACATATAAAAAAAATTCTGGTAATTTATAATAAAATGTTTATTCCTCCCTAGTCCTAAGAACTGTTGTATTCTAGGCCTGATGATGGCTTGTTGCTGAAACAAGTCGCCAATCTTCATTTTAAGAGTTTTATTACTTCAAACATATTAAAGTTAAAAAATCGGAAAAAAAAATTATGCAAACACCACATTAGTTTAAAACATTCAGTAAAAAAATCACAATAATTAGTAAGATTTGTACACCAACGATAAACACCCCATTGGTTTAAAACATTTAGTAAAAAAATCACAATAATTAGTAAGATTTGTACACCAACGATAAACGCTTTTAGAATTTATAGAAAATTCTTTTATTCATCTCTAAACTTTATACTCAAGATTAGTTCTTATTCGATTATCGCTAGCGTCCAAAGATACTTAAGGTATATTTATGCAGAATTATATTTATCTATTTCTTTCTAACATATGAAAAATAAGTTATTTGATCATTCTGCATAAATAACCTTTAAAAGAGTTAAAATTTGTGCAAATTACCTGAAAAAGCGTGAATCTATGTGTAGCTTTATTACAAACACCATTCACCTGCAAAGTGTTAAAGCATTCAAAAAACACATGCCCAGCACTACCAACCGAATATATTTTAAATAATTAATATAAACACAGAGAGTTTTAATAAACATTTAACCCCCAAAATCAAAAAATTGTGAAAACACTTTCATTTCAATTTAAGGATAAATTAATTATAGTATAAATTGTTTAAACAAACTTTCAGCGTAAATATTTTTAATTACAATGACACATAATTCAAAAGAAAGAAAACTTATTGCTAGTTGTACATTTGAACTATTTTTTTTATTTCATTGGAACAATTTTAATTCTAATGGTATTTTTAAAGGATTAAAAATAATAAGATTTTTGTATTTGAAAAGTTTAAAAATATATGTTTGTAGCAGTAAATTTCAATTGAAAATAAGTGTTCCGTTATTGCCATTCTGCTAGATTTATTTTGAACTTTGGTCTATTATAATAAAGCAATTTTTGAGTTTTTGAAAATAGAAATCCAATAGTTACACCGAAAATAAAAATTGAAAACTAAATTGCTACATATTTGGATTCAAATAGAAACAGAACAAATGTTGAATGTCACTTATTTTTTTTTAAATGTTTAAATTCCTTTAGATCGCCATTACTTATAATCAAACTGAAAATGGCTAAAATTTCTCAATTGTTTAGTTTATTTTATTAAAAAATTATTTCAGAAAATGGTTTTGTAAATAAAACTCAATTTAACGTGGATGGGCCACCGTATATAAAAATTATAAATATAATACAGGGTGTCCCAAATAAGAGTGATCGATTTTAAATGTAAATGCACAACGTATTAATTGCTTTAAATAAATCGGGTTTTCACTAATTGTTTTCTTTTACCCATAAGTTTTTTATGAAGTTTGTTTACATTTTATCCCGTCAATACAGGTTGATCTACTAATTTTGGTCAAAATAAATGGGAAAAATATGTGTTATTTTTAATGGAACACTCTGTATATTTTGATGGCATTTGATATCTTTTGCTTTCCTATCAACAAAGATATTCGAAATTTCAAGGAACACTGCATTTTTCCTTATGGAAAAAGGACATTAAATAAAAACTTTACAAAAAAATTATTCAGAAACAAAAAATAACATTAAAGACATTACCGAAAACATTCTGACAGATATATTAGAAAAATCGTTTGAAAATTTAAAATTAAAGAATCGCACAAAATGTCAAAAATTCACAAAAACTCTCAAAAAAACTCAAAAAAAATCACAAAAATAGCAAATAATCGGAAAAAATCGCAAAAATGGCAAAAAACTGCAAAAAAAAAACCAAAAATATCTCAAAAAATGGCAAATAATCGCAAAAAATGTCAGAAAATCGCAAATAATCGGAGAAATGAAAAAACCAGGAAACATTTGAAAGTAATTAAAAAATGGCAACAAATCTGAAAAAATTAGAGAAGATAACGAAAAGATACGAAAAATTGCAAAATATCGCAAAAATGTCAAAAAACCGCAAAAAGTCGCGAAAACTAACAAAAATTTGCAAAAAATCGAAAACAAGTAGGAAACAAAAAACAATCG
This sequence comes from Neocrepidodera transversa, assembly GCA_963243735.1. NCBI lineage: Eukaryota > Metazoa > Arthropoda > Insecta > Coleoptera > Chrysomelidae > Neocrepidodera > Neocrepidodera transversa. The sequence continues at coordinate 10,639,938 of OY725347.1, forward strand.
GAAAAAATTAAAATATACAGAAACAACGAAAAAATCGCAAAAAAACCGAAAAAAAAAGAAAACAGAAAAAAAATTGAAAGAAAAAATTAGGAAACATTGGGAAAAATTAAAAAATCAAAAACACAAAAAATGGCAAAAAAAATTGCAAAAAATCTTACAAAATGTCAAAAATTGCAAACAATGGAAAATAATTGGGAAACAAAAAACAATCGGAATAAATTAAAATATACAGAAAAAACGAAAAAATCGCACAAAATTACAAAATGACGCAACAAAAAACCGAAAAAAAGAAGGAAAACATCAGAAAAAAAATTGAAAGAAAAAATTATGAAACATTGGGAGAAATTGAAAACACAAAAAATGGCAAAAAAATTGCAAAAAATTGCAAAAAATTACAAAAAAATCTTACAAAATGTCAAAAATTGCAATCGAAAATAATTGGGAAACACAAACATTCAGAAAAAATTTAAATATACAGAAACAAAGAAAAAATCGCAAAAAATTGCAAAAAATTGCAAAAAACGCAAAAAAAAACCGAAAAAAATGGAAAGTACCAGAAAAAAAAATTAAGAAAAAATCATGAAACATTGGGAAAAAATGAAAAATCGAAAACACAAAAAATGGTAAAAAATATTGCAAAAAATCACAAAAACTCGAAATAAAGTGGCAAAAATTTTGTAACTTTTACATTATTTATTACTATTAATTGCATTATTAGTTTTATTAAACGTTTGTGATGTTTAGTTGCTGAATAAATTATTTGTCAGATTTGTTAATTTTTATTTACTGTTAGGTTTTCAGTAAGGAAAAATGCAGTGGTTCTTGAAATCTCGAATATCTTTGCTGTTAGGAAAGCAAAAGATATCAAACTATACATTTCTTAAAAGAAGATAATAAATCTCTAAATTGTACAAAGAGGTGGCGCAGTTTAACTCTTTTAAACACCATCAAAACATACAGGTTGTTAAATTTAAAATAATACATATTTTTTACATTTATTTTGTAAAAAAGTTAGTAAATCACAATGTATTGACGGGATAAAATGTAAACAAACTTCATAAAAAACTTTTGGATAAAAGAAAACAATTAGTGAAAACCCGATTTATTTGGGACACCCTATATACTTTTTTAAACAAGTTAAATACTGCAATTTTTTCTTAGAATTTACGAGATAAAATTTAAAAAAATCCTTTTAAAATACCATAAAATACATGAGCGTTATTTATCAGAGGCTGGAGAAGAAAGTTTCATTTTAACAGTATAAAATAATTAAGATTTTTAGATGTTTTTAGACAATTATTGGAAAATTCTCGGTAATATCAGACGATTTTTATAATTTTTTTAAATATTAGAAAATTTTCGGTGGATTTAAAAAAACGATAATTTTTTAAGATGATTTCAGAATACTAAAAATAACTGTTAACATTTTTTAGATCTATGATTTCAAACAAATTTTAGGATGGATTTTAGAAGATTTTTGGACAATATTAAGATGAATCTTGCAGGATGTTATTTTATTACATTGTATTTATTAAACAGAAATGTTTGTTTATAAAAAGAATTTTCTTGTTTTATTAATTTCGTAATATATACTTTGGGTTAAAAAATCTAAACATTTTACTAAATTATATAACGTTTATGTTCAAACTCCTTTGCCATTTTAATATATTCAAGTTTGTGGCTGTGAAAACTAACAACAAATTATCAACAAAAAAATACTTACCTCAGAAGTGACTCTTTCACAATTTACTTTATCTTTATCCCTTTCTTTAAGCTGATTATACAAGCCGTCGATTTTTTTTTGAGCCTCATCTCTTTCTTGTTCCCTTTCCATTGCTTGTTCTTCGAGGAATTTTTGAGTAGTTCTGTATTTTTTATCAGCTGCTTCAATCTATAAAGAGGGTATTTAATGTTAGATTAAGGGTTTATAAAAAACAATAGTATTAATAAGTGTATTTTCGTAGTGTTAATTCATTTTTAAAAGATTAAGGTTAAATGAAAATTTATGCCATGAAACATACCGCACCAACTAGTACCATAAAAAAAAATAACAGGATAAGAAATATTCCGAAATGTAAATAAATATGCATGTCTACTACGATTAGAAACGGTTTACTTATCGTAAATAAATAATTGTAATCAAATTTAAACATAATAAACTATATTATACAGAAAAACTTAACAATCTATTAAACGTCGTTGTTATCGACTAATAGGATATATTCTTACCTATTTGTATTTATCAACAATATTTGAACAATAACTTTTTTATAAATACAGATATTTTTTGTTTTATTTATCTTGCGGTTTTTTATATAGTAAACACGACTCGGTATCTGACAATCAAACCGAATATTTCAAAAATATTTTCAAGTATACAGGGAGACCCAAAAATGAAATTCGAGGGATTGTATTAAGAAAAGAATTCAAATAACTACAGGAACTCAAAATGGGAATAACTTATACATAATATATAGACATTTAATAATAAAAAGATATGTCTTAAGAAATGAAAAACAGGAGATCGAAGAAAATGAGAGGAAGAAAATCTAAAAAGTTGATTTTTTTTATTGGTTGTGAAATGACGTTGGTTAAAATTAAATGGTGGAATAGACTTGACTTCTATTAAAATTAAATAAAAAAAAATAGTGCTGGTTTTTACTAAACATCGTCTTAATATAAATATACAAACCTGTTGAAGAAGATCGTAACGATCTTTCTTAGACTCTTCTTTGATTCTCTCTCCTACTCGACATAGTTCTTCTATTAGATGCAGCAAAGTTGGATCTGCGCTAGCTCTTGATTGAGACAATAAACTTCTCGCTTTGTCTTGTAAATCCGAAAGAATTTTCATAGTATCACCTAAGTATAAATAAATAAAACAACGTTTTATGACTTTTTCAAAAAAATAAGTTATGATGTTTCGTTGTACAAATCAGACTAATTATTAACATGAAATAAATACTAAGATTAAGAGTTAGTTCAATAATATTACGGCTTATAAATGGATATTAGTAATTAACAAAGCAGTTAAAGGATTTCAAATTGTTAAAGAAAAGATTTAAACATTTATCTAAAGGCTCATAAAATATTAAAAAAGATGAGAATGGTTAACATCAAGCTGGTAATTTAATAATAAATCGAATTAAAATTTCCCGATTCGCCTGACGGCTTAAATTGTAGTAGCGTTTCGCCTGACCATAAGTTGGGTGGTGTGTACCTTGTTTTTTTTCACAGGGGCATTTTCAAAATACATGCAAAATTTGATTTATAAGGATGCAAATTAATAAAAATTGAATAGTTTATAAAGAATTTATTTTCATTTATATTCAAAAATGAATCTTCATTTGGAGTCTTCGAGTTCATTTTAATTTTTTTAAATTTTTTATTCATCTAAAAGAATAAGTAACTAATTAATGAATAAAAACATAATAATCGACTCCAGGTCTGATCTTATTAAAATTTATTAACTGTTTTTGAAAAAAAAACCTGCACATATTGACTATATTAAGAAGTTTTGTGCTAGTGTGTTTAAAAGCAATATTTTTAAATTTTTTAAACCATCTTGATAATTTTTTTCCATGAGCACTGGTTAAAATTCAGGTTACACCCGGTTATGATAGTCTATATTGCAGCAATTTCAAAGTCGATCTTAAAATACTTTGGTGTATAATTCGGAAAGTGACTCTTTATCAAAGAAAATAAACATTTATATGTGTTTACCGATTTATCTGGAAGAAGTGCATACACTACTGGAACAATATTGGTTGTTGTTGAATTTCTATATCAGCGTGTATTGTATATAATTGAGTGAACCGTTTGCAGCAAGATTTAAAAGTTCCGTCTACAAAAAACTCGTCACTTTCTTTCAATAAGTGCGTTAACTGCGTACTCGAAAATGCTAATATTCTGTCATCAGATCCGTCGTCGATAAGTAGAAAGTCCTTAATTCAAATTTCGGGTTAAACAAGCTCAGATCGGCTTAAGAACTTTGTCACCCCAAGACTATTTTGTCGCATTCTATATAAAGATGAATTTTTTGAGGCAAAAATAGGCAATTCTGTTACAAAATCAAACCAGCATCTTTAAATTTCCTTACTGATTGCTCAAAAGTTGTAGGAATGGGCTTCAGTTCATCACGTACCCGCCTATTACAGTCAAACATGAACTTTTTCATATTCGTTCCTTGCACAGTCAACAACACAAGTATGGTCTCTCTCTTTCAGCAACAACTTTCATTTCCTCGTGTGTTACCACACTTCCATTACATTTTCTTAAAGAACATCGAAACCTTGTCGTTAGATCTTTGTTTTGCCTTTTTTATGTAACTTATAGCCTTTGTATAAAATAACAGGAACACCCCGCTTTGATTCGACAAAGTCAATGTCACATATATTAACAAATTATATTTTTGAAGCTTACTATAGAAAAGTGTATCCAAGACTAAACTAAATTTCATAAATAATATTAAACTCCTCTTATTAAAATTTAAATGGAATAGTTACGAATAACTAAATACCAATCAAGAATCAATTTCTGTTTAAATACCTCTTATTCATAAGAAAATACCCCAATCAGGTATCTGGTATCTTTAATCCCAAATACTAATACTTTTGATATAATTATCATGCAGAATGAAAGACAAAAGAAGAAACAAAACAAAAATTTTATTAATGCCTAATAACCTGTTACGTTGGGATTTCTCTAGAGCATAACGTACCAAATTTTTACGTCAGGCGAAACGGGACCAGGAGAAACATGAATATACCTGATTTTCATTTATTTAACGATTAGAATAATTTGAATCTGTTTTATTGTGTTCATTAATCCTTTTGACAAATTGTTCTCTACGTTTGATCTATATACCTTTCTGGAGAAGATCCACGACTTAACGAATAAACTCCGGATTGATTTTTTTCTATTATTATTGTATTTTGTATGCTATAAACGAATTTTCATTTTCCTCATTCTTAATGTTTCAAATAACGTTTTCATATCTTTTGAAAACTGAAGTGAAATTCTTTATATCCTTCATTATTTTGAGATGAATTTTTGCATTTTTCCAATAAAAACATACATATTTAAAGGTGCAGCTCTAGTTGCATAGAACACTTGAGTCACTAAATTTACTTCAACTTTTTGAGAGTTATTAGGGAACCATAGGTTAGTTTTGGAGCTAAATGAAATTTTTGCTCATTGATACTATTCGTTCGAGCCAGATTTCGGTTATATAGACAAGAAAAGAGTGAACATGAAATTAAACAAAAAAAAAAACTTTACAACATTTTACTATATACAAGCACTTTTATTTAAACAAAAATAGGGTGAGGGTTACTGACAAGAAAGGCGCATAAAAAACAAATTCACATTTTATTAACCTACTACGTTTTACGATATAACGAAAAATAATTCTAGTTAAACCAAATGTAACGAAAATATCTTACACCTCGATTTTTCCCCCAACCTTTACCTAGGGAAACGTAACTTTTCAGCGAATGGGGACTTTTTTTAGCTTGTCTTCTTTTATCACCTATACCTACTAGTTTTCTTTTTCCATTAATTTTACACTTTCTACGGCTTATGGCAGTGGGTTGAACCCCAATCTTAATACCCTTTCTTGATGTTTTGCTATGTGAAAAACCAAGACCCTCCCCTCCCTCCAAAATTTCCTTTTTTGTCTTAAAAAATTTCCCCTTTTCTTTCAAATTTTGGAACTTTTTTTCTTGAAATTACCCCGTTTTCCCCCTTTTTTCTAAAACTACCCATGTTTTCTCATTATTGTCAGTTTTTGTCAAATTTCCACTTTTTTCACGAAAAAGTCACTTTTTTGAGTAATTATTTTTTCTTTCCCCTATCTTTCCCCCCTTACTACTCCATTGGTAATGATAGAAAGGGAGAGGGATAAAATTGGAAATAAAAAGTTGGGACAAAGATTTACATATAAAAAATTGGGGAAAAGTTTGAAACTAAAAAAGTAAGGGAAAAAGGCTGGGGCGAAAAGTGGAAAAAAGTAGAGGAAAAATTAGTAAAGAAAAAGTTTCAAATTTTAAATTATTAAAAATTAGTGAAAAAGTGGAAAAAAGTTTTGACACAAATAAATAGGAAATTAGTAAAAAATGTAGGAGAAAAAGTGGAAAAAAGTAGGGGAAAGGATCGAATTAAAAATTAGGGAAAAGTGGAAGTAGGAGAAAAATGAAAAAAAATAGGGAAAGAAGTCGAAAAAAAGTTTTAAGGAGAAAAAAATAAGTAAAAAATGTATGAGAAAAAGTGGAAAAAATTAGGGGAAAGGATAGAATAAAAAAGTAGGGGAAAAGTGAAAAAAAAAATAGGAGAAATGGAAAAAAAGTTTTAAGGGTAAAAAGTGGAACAAAAAACGTTTGACACAGTAAAATTAGTAAAAAAGTGGAAAAAAGTAGAGCAAAGAGTAGAATAAAAAAGCATGGAAAAAAGTAGGCGAAAAGTGAAAAAAGGGAAAGAAGTTTAAAAAGTTTTAAAAAGAAAAAGTGGAACACAAAGAAATTATTAGAAAAGTAGGCGAAAGAGGGTGGGAGAATAATGAGAAAAAAGTTGGAAACAAAAAAAAAATTATTGAAAAAACAGGAGAAAAAATGAGTTAGGAAAAAAGAGGAAAAAAAAATTTGAAACTAAAAAATTACTAAAATATCGGAAAAAGTGTAAAAAAATCTCTAAAACAAAAAAATTGGGCGGAAAAATTGGAAAAAAAATTTGAAATATAAAAAAATGGTAAAAAAGTCGAGGAAAATGGGATGCTGGAAAAATTGCGGAAAAAAAATTGAAAATAAAAAAATAGGAGAAAAAATGAGTCGGGGAAAAAGTGTAAAAGAGTTTGAAATATAAAAAAAATTGTGAAAAAAAGTAGGAGAAAAAGTGGAAAAAGTAGAGGGAAAGTGAAAAAAAAATAGGGAGAGAAGTGGAAAAAAGTTTTAAGGGGAAAAAGTGGAACAAAAAACTTTGACACAAAGAAATTAGTAAAAAATATTGAAAAAAAAGTAGTGGAATAAAAAAAATAAGGGAAAAAGTGAAAAAAATAGGGGAAAGAGAAAAACAATAGGGAACGAAATGGTGAAAAAGTTTTAAGGGGAAAGGGAAAGTTATATTTTCTTTTTTTTAATACACAGGTTAGATTTAGATAGTCAAGACTTCTTTTAATAAAATAAATATAAATAGTGTTATATTTTCTTCAGATAGTCAAGACTTTTTTTAATAAAATAAATATAAATAGTGTTAGATTTTCATCTTTTTTTAAACACAGGTTAGTTTTAGATAGTATAAAGACTTCTTTTAATAAAATAAATTAAAATACACAGGTTAGTTTTAGATAGTTAGTAGATTTTGGTAGTTTATTATCGAAATGTTTGTAGAATACGGTTTATTGAAAACGGAAACACTGTTCATTAGATTAGTCAGTCGGTAATTATTCTTTAAACATCAAATAATACGTAGTAAAAAATATTAGAAATTGTATTTTAGCAATTTTAAATAAACATTTATAGTTTAGTCAAAGGTAGATCTATCGTCAATCTTAATGTTGTAGTTACATAGATATACAAATAGTTATTTTTATATATAAAAATAGGCAAAATCAAGAGTTGGGTTAAATGAACTAACACTTTTTGAAATAAATTTATTGAATTCGATCAATATCTTGACCTTCACAATAAACAAATTTACAAACATCTGTACAGTTTATCCCATCAATATTATCATTATCAAAAACAGAAACTTTGGGCAAATAATTCACACCTTTATTATACAACAATTCGATAATATTTGAAAGATAATCACAATGCCATCTATTAAAAGATATACCAATGAATCTGACTTTTATAAAATTTTTTATAAATCCTTCGAAATCAAAATATTTTAAATCATTATGATCTAAATATATTTTTTGTAGACGTTTTAAAGACATAAAAGTCTTTTTGGGATTTAAAGTGGATAAATGGTTATGAGTTAGATCTAGAAATTCCAAATTTTGGAGATTAGATAATACTCCATATGTCAAAAAATGGTTCGGTGAACCAGACATTCCCAAATTATTATTTAACAAATTCAGAAACTTTAATTTCAGCATATTTCGAAACACACCAGGGTCTAGTATTTCTAATTTATTATCTAATAATATTAATTTTAAAATATTAGGTACTCCTTTTAAACAGTTATTATGTAAATGGTTTAATTTATTTTTGCTTAAATCTAGAACTTCTAATTGGTATAAATTTATAAATACATCATCTTTAATAGTATACAATTTATTATTAGCTAATAGTAGGACTTTTAAACTATCTAAATCAGAAAAACAACCTGGATTTAATGTAGTAACGTTGTTGCTACTTAAATTTAACATTTCCAATTTTTTTAGACCATCAAAAGTATTGTTTGTGAGCCCTATAATGTTGTTTTGATTTAATTGTAATATTTTAAGTTTATTTAAACCAGAAAAACATCTAGATTCGAGAGAATCTAAACCAATATTGGATATATCTAAACTTTCCATATTATTTATATCTTTGAAAATTCCTTCTTTTAAAACTTTAGTATATTTAAACAGATTTCTAGCGTCTAAATATTCTAAATTGTACAATTCTATCAATGCGTTGTTTTCAACGTTATTTATCTCAGATTGGTTAAAATAAAGGTGCGTTAAACAGTATAAACCTTTAAAACTACCGTTTTTTAAACTACCCAAAGAAGAATTTTTTATCGTTAAATATTTAATATTAAAATTCGATATTTGGTCACTTTGGAATGTACTATCAAAACTGAGTATTAGTTCTGTGATGTTTAATTTATTTGAAAATTTATTTAAAGATTTTATTGGGTTATTCGATAAATCGATTTTTTTCAAATTTGGAGTTCCAAAGAATAGATTTCCTCGTACTTTTTGAATTTTGTTATTAGATAAATCTATTTTTTTAATTTTTGCGAGACTATTAAAAGCGTTGTTTTCAATATTTATTAGATTGATATTTGATAAATCTAATTCTATAATATTAGGTAAGTTGGTAAAAGCATAGGATTGTATAGTGTGAATTTTGTTGCCTTTTAGAAGTAAAACACTAATAGGTAGATTGTTAAATACGTTTTCTAAAATTTCAATTTTATTATGACTTAAATCCAATATTTCTAATTTTAAAGTACTAAAAGTCCGAGTATCAATTTTTTCTATTAAACAATGTGATAAATTTAATATTTTAATAATTTCTAGATTTTCAAAAGAGGTTTCATTTAAGCTATTTAATAAATTATATGATAAATCAATTTCTATAATCTTTGAATTATAAAAAATTCTATTCAAAACAGATATTTTATTATTATTTAATTTTAAAATTTTAAAATTACAATCTTTAAATATAAAAATATCCATTATTTTTACATTTGAATTTCCCAAGTCTAAAATTTCTATAGAAGAATTTTTAAACGCTTCTTTATTTATTAAACTAATATTATTAAAACTTAAATTTATCATAGAACAATTCCCAATATTATTAAAATAATACTGAGGAATAGAATTAATTGAAGAATTCGATAAATCTAAATATTGCAAATTGTAATCATAAAATTCTCTTATATCAAGCTTAAAGTCACCAAAATTATTATTTTTTAAAATTAAATGATCTGAAATTATTTTAACATTTTCTAGCCCATCAACAGCAGTTAGATCAGCAAATTCTGCGTTAATTTTTTCAGAAAATGAACCTATTTTGCAATAAGCTAAATTTAAATATTTCTTGGAATACTTTATATTAATTAGTTTTAAGTGATTATAACTCAAGTCCAACCAATCTGATTGGACTTGATGTTCGTCATAATGAGTTAGTATATTTTTACTCAAATTTAATTTAGTAAATTCTAACTCTCCGAAACGTCTTTGAGAAGAAGTTATCAAATGTATTTGATTGTTACTAAAATTTATGTCTAATGAAGTATGAATTACTTGAAAATCCACCCAATTGAGTTTGTTATAACTTAAATCTAAGAACTTCAAATTTTTACACTTACTAAAATTATTATATAAATAAAGTATATTATTGTTGTTTAAAAACAGTTTTTCTAATGTTTTAGGTAAACTTTTCACAAAATAAACTTCTTCTAATTTGTTGAAACTTAAATCCAGTGCTGTCAGATGTTGAAAATCGTAAAAGGCGTCAATACTCACGTTTGATAATTGACAGTTTGTAAATGTTAAAGATTTTATGTCGCTTAATCTTGGTAAGTTATAAATGTATTCTATTACAGGTATATTAGAATTAAATAATTTTATTTCGGATATTTTTCTCCATTTAGCTTTGAAATATTCCTTGTACAGACCAGTTATGTCAATGGATTGACATGAAAGGACTTCGTTTGAAAATATACACTCCAGATATCCTTCTTGAAGGTAGAATAAAAGTAGCACAAGAAACTTTAAATTTAAATATTTTAAAATCATTTTCTGGAAAATACGTCAGTTATATATAAAAATTAAATATGATAAACCTACTTGTTAATCGTATTGAATACAACTAGTAAAATTACTAATGAATATTAATTATTTTTAGCACTATTGTTTTCACTATGCAAAGGATATTATTGACTACAATAGTATTAAGGATAAATGAAAATTTTGTTGGTATATTAATTCTATAAATTCTTTGGAATGTAAGTTTTTTAAAAAACGCACAAAAAATCAAAATAAGCATTACAAAAAAAAACCCGGACGCAATCAGACCAAAAAAAGGGGGGTCTGTCCCACCAAAAAACTTTTTATTCTAGAAACCATCTGGCAACAACATACAAGAAAATGTCATTGTCTCAAGATTCAAAATCCGTATTAAACCAGTTGCAATGAAACATTTTAAAAACTTCAACATTTATAATAATAACATAACAAAAACTAATAATTAACTAAATGTTCGATAAATGGCGATTAGATGTACTTTCTGCGTACAAATTTAATATTTATTATCCTCCAGTAATACTTGCTTAGTTGTCAGATGTTAGGATCGCCGGGTTTTAATTTTGAGTGGACTTGGGATTTTAGTGGAATCAGGTACATAAATAGAAGATTTTTATGACACCATTAAATTCGCCTGGCCAAAAACTACTGACTGTAATCCGATATATAAATTCGCCTGTGAATGTTAGGTACCTTTTAATATTTTTTTTTTCAATATTTTTATCTAAATCTATACCTGATTTGTATAGTAAACAATTTTTTTGATTTATATTATGATTTTTTTCAGTACTTTACTTTTGTGAAAATTATTTGTTAGTTACAAAAATTTTATCAGTAAATGATCATTTCAGAACTAATCTTCAAAAAGGGTTAAAATGTAAAGATCCAAAAAATAAAATTAAAACTTTGTTTTAAATTTAATTATTTACTTTACCAATTTTTTCTGATTTTAATTAGGTGACCAGATTTTAAAGTTCGAAATTCGGGACCGGTATTTTAATTTTTTTTTTGCAAAAAAAATGATTTTATTATGGTGGTATACCGAGTGTAAATGGTTTTCATGGGTAAATAGAATTATACCCAACTTTGGTCGATTACAAAACAAAGAACCCCGCACACAATGTTAAGAAATTGGCACTCGGTGGAAGTTAATGAAAATTTTATGTTGTTTGTGTTACTAAAAGTAAAAAAATTGTCAAGTTTAAATTTCTGCTATGACTAGTGTAGCCTCTACATAAGTGCAACTTATAAAAACAGTTTATACAGGATGTCTCATTTATATGGAAAGAACAATTACTTTTGAGCTTCAATATCGATATAAATACACCAACCAAAATTAGAAAAATGTTAAAAAAACAATTATGTATTGTTAATCTCTATTTAAAACCCTATAATGAAATATTCAGGGCGGGGCACTATAAACGCGTCGCGTTGGTCTTTATATGGAAAACGGTAAGAATGGGTAAAAAATGTTTACTGCAGGTACAATTTTAAATTATTTTGATCTATACAGGTTGCCTCAATAAAAAGATCTGCACCATAGTTATATTGTTTTAAATGCAACACTCTGTATTTTCCACACCTCTTTCTCTTACTCTCTGTCTTTTTCTACAGTATTAATTTTTTTATAGTTAGATTTTTTTATATATATCATTTTATAGAGAGGTTTTTTGTTTGTTCTAGTTTTTTTCTGATTTTTTGTTTTTCTGTTTTTTCTACTTTTTTGTTAATTTTTTTTGCTTCTTTTTTGTGATTTTTTCCAATTTTTCCTCATGTTGTGTTAATAATAATATTCTTTATTTTCCATTTGACATTTGTTTTTCTTTTCTATTTTGTTGTTTTTTAATTTTTTCTCATTTTTTCTTATTCTTCTGGTTATTGCAATTCTTTGCGACATTTTTGGGATTTCTATGCGATTTTTTGCAATTCATATCGACTTTTTTGAATTTTTTTATGGTTACAGTTGTTTAAGGTTTTTTTGGTTGTTCTTTGGTTTTTGCGATGTTTTTCGATTTTTCTCGCTTTTTTTCTAATTTGTATGATTTTTTTTCTCATTGTTCTGTTTTTTTTTTCTATTGTTTTCGTTTTCTAATTATTTTTTCATATTCCTGATTTTTTATAATTTGCGATTTTTGTGATATTTTCGATTTCTTGCGTTTATTCCGTATTTTACAATTTTATTTTTCATTTTTTCCCAATATTTTCTAATTTCTCTCTCAATTTTTTTATTTTTTTCAGCTTTTTTTTTTATTATTTTCTCTGTTTTTTTTTCAGATTTTTTCGATTCTTTCAAATCTTTCTTGGTTTTTTTTTCATTTTTGTTTTTTTTCTGTTTTTTTTTTCCATTTTTTTCTAATCTCTCCTAATTTTTTTCTCATTGTGCTGTTTTTCTATTCTTTTTTTTGTGTTTTCTAATTTTTTCTCATTTTTTTATTCCATTGATTTTTTATGATAATTTGAGACGTTTTTGTCATTTTTTTCTGATTTTGTTGCGGTTTTTTGAGATTGTTTTACGATTTTTTGTTAAATTTTTCAAATTCTTGCGTTTAGTTTGGTTAGGTTAGCTTAGGTTTCTGATTTTGTTGCAGTTTTTTTGCGATTTTTTGTTAAATTTTTCAATTTCTTGCGTTTAGTTTGGTCTTTTTCTCGTTTTTTGCTATTTTTAGCGTTTTTTTTTGGTTTTGTGATTTCTTCATTTTTTCCGTATTTTACAATTTTATTTCTCATTTTTTTCCCAATATTTTCTAATTTCTCTCCTAATTTTTTCCAAAGTTTTTCTTTTGTTTTTATTTTTTTTCCGATTTTTTCTTTCTTTTTTTCAAAATTTTTCGATTCTTTTAATTTTTATAAAAAAAAAAATATTAAAAAAAGCGTCCCGAATTTCGTACAGTCACCATAATTTTAATTCTAAAAGAAACCTAGTTTCATTAGGTATTATGCTAAAATAGTAATTTTAGCAGCATTTTAAAAATATTGGAACAAAGACAAATTTTCGACTGAAATATCGAATTTCCTTTTTTCTGCTACTTAAAAATATGACGGCAACCTTGCGTTATGTAGACATGAATTATATACCCCAAAATAATTATTTTGCAGGTGGCCATCTATAAAAGAGTACGTGAACTGTAAATTGCCAGAATAACAGGCCTCTGATGTGTTTTTGGTGATGTTTAAATTATAAATTTTTGAACATATAAGACGTAAATGAAAGCAAAAAATGAAATATTTCTTATGTACCGTCTCTAATCTAGTTCCTGAAATAGTTTTTATACTGATTTTTGATGCCTTTTTTTAAAGTTAAATTTTCACAATTCCATTGTTTTTTCATTTTTTTAATTTTTTCACTTTTCAATATATTCAGGAACTAATTTAATACCATTAGAACATTATAAAAGCAAATTCGCATATATTTATTGCCCGGATAGTGCGTCATATATGTTGAAAAATTTTCCTATGCTTATCCATTTGCTAACGCCACCTTAACTAACCAATTCAATAATAAAATTAATTACCTGCTAAATATAAAACTATAATAAACTAATACAAAAAATAAAAATTCATTAGACTATTTGTCAGTAGATATAACGTTCGTTAACTTTAACGGTTCTGTAACTAATGACAATGACGTTTAGATTGTGACAATTATACAAGAAATCAACTCGTAAAGTTTTATTCTAAACGTCATCGCCTTTACTTATTGAATCTTTAAAGTTAATGGACGTTCTATCTACTGACAGTATAACTAAATTGTCTAGACACGATGTTTACCATACGCTTCTTCGAATAGAAATGCTGATTGTTTTAGAAATGTTGCATCATTCATAAGATAATCTGTTACCTCTAGGAATATTTTTTACAAGTTTGCACAAAAAAGTCCTAAATGTGGTATCGGCAGTCAACGTGTTAATGAATATTTCTCCAGAAACAATAACAAAACTTTAGAATTACTTAGTTTTAAGTTTATATGTATTCTTATATTATCCGGCATGCTATTTTAAACTCTATATATTAAATTGTATATTTTTTATGACATAAGTTAAAAGCAGCTAAATAAAGGAATTAATAAAAAAATAAAATCGTTTTGGACACCAAAATCTAGAGTATGAAAATTTTCTTGATTACACTATTTATTCACTCATATTACGCGCAAAAAAGTAATAATAATAATTATATTATTATACTTACCCAAACTTTGCATGTGTAACCCTTCTTCCCCATAACCTTCGGAAACTATTTCTTTTCGACCACTTTCTAAAAACTGTGCTATTTTATTTTTAGCATTAGCCAACTCTTCTTCTAACAAATTTTCCTTAGCAATAACTTGTTCTAATTCTGTGTCTAACCGATCTCGTTCTTTTTCCAAAGTTTCAACATATAACTAAAAATAAATTAAATCAATCATTGGATATTGAATATAGTTTTATTATTTACTTGGGTTTCTTTCAATTCACTTTTGAGATCCTCTTTATTTTGCGCTTCAGTTATGAGTTTTCGGGTTAATGAATTTATTTGATCTTCAAGAACTGAATTTTTAGCTTCATTATTTTCATTATCAGATTGCTTAGAAATATTATTTGTTAGTGTCAAAATGGCGTTGGCTTCTTGTTTAAGTTTTTCTAAGCACACTCCAAGTTCGTTTTTCAAATCTGAAATAACCGAAAACTGAAATAGATATTAATTTATTTTTATTCATTCTAAATACCTATAGATATATCCCTAGAATCTGCGTTTTCAGTTGAATTATTTTCAATTAAATTAATCAAATCTGTAAAATTAGGGGTAAGATGCACCCTAGTCACATTAAAAGTACTGTCACTTGTCTTTGTAGAACTAGTACGGCTGGAGTTGGTCAAATTTAATTCGTCCTCCATTTGAGAAAGATTTTTATCAATATTGTGTTTTAATAATTCCTCTACTAAAGTATTATTTAGCTCATCTTCACATTGGGTGAAATATTTTAAAAGTTCCCCCAACAGATTACGCAGAGATAATACTTGACGCTTAAGAGTGTCTCTAAAAATGTCACATGTAACAACAAATTATTAATACTATTTATAAATGTTACCTTTCCTTTAAGATCTCAAATTCTCCTTTATTAAAACTATCCCCTTCTCTTAAACTTCTTCTCCTGGCTCTTTCTAAAGCCCCATTTAATACTTTAAGGTGTTCTTCTTTGAGTTTTTCTACCTCGATTTGATGATCTTCATTTAAAGATTTAATTTGAGCTTCATACTGTTCAGTAAATCTATCTCTAAGTCGTATTAGTTCTGTGGGCCATTCTTCGTCATCCGCTTCGTTTGCTGCCAAGCGCTAAAAGATACTATATATTTCTATCTCTTCTAATTAATAAAGGACAAATTATGATATAAGTACCTGTATTTGCATTTCAAGGGCAGAAATAATGTCTAGTTTAGCAAGTGTCACTTGCTCTTGTAATCTTCTCTCGTAGCTCTGAATGACTTCGTTAATTTCAAATTCCCCAGAACTTCCCTATTAATAACATGAAGATGAACATGCTGTTATGAACAATAACAATTACGAAAATAAAAGTGTAATATGAAAAGGATTTTTTAAGTTTTGAAGGAGCAGAAACTGTGATGTGTTAGTTTTTTACACATTTAAACACTAAGTGTAAATGACTCAACAAATGTCAAAATTTTTTTATAACAAATATTTGAGGACTGATAAAATAATTATTAAAATATTACCACTTCTTGTACAGTAGAACTGACACTAATACATTGTTTTTCTAAGTCATCCACATGGGATTTTAAAAATGTAATTTCTTCATCATATTTTTCTTTCAAAGCTTTAAGTTTGGCTTCATAGAGATCCTAAAAATATTGGACTATAATAAAAAAAAACACTGGTACTAGGTAGAAATTTTACCTTAATTTCATCATTGCTTTTCGTTGATAGATCATGGTCCTTATGTTTATTTTTTTGTCCTATAACGTCATATTTGAGCAAATTTCTGATATTGGACCGACATATATCAGTTTTCAAATTTGAAAAATCTTCATCAGTCATAATATCTAAATCACATTTATTTATCTAAAATAAATAAATGAAAACCAAATATACTTAAAAAAAACTTATAATTATACCTTATTAAGAATACTATTTAACTCATTTTGTAAATTTATGACATCTTTTTTGTTTAAATTTGGTTGAAAATCATGTGGACCATCTCCTTCAGGACCAGGTGGGTGTGAAAATGGCGGATCTGAGTTTAGCTCATTTTCAGAATAACTAGAGCTTGAAATTTTTCTACTATGTTGGCTAAAAATTTCCTCAGAGTAACTAAAAATGAATAGTTAAATATTTATATTTAAGAAAATTGTTTTCACTAACTTTTTTTCCAACTCAGTACACTTTTTTTCAAAATACGTCCTTAATTCTTCCATTTCTTTAGAATGCTTAACCTCCAGGCCATCTTTAAGATCCATTAAATGTGAAGACCCTGATTTAAACTCATCTAAAAGATTTCTTAATCTTGTAATTTCAGATTCAAAATCTTCTTTTTCAGCAGCTAGACTTGTCTTAAAAAAAGTTAAATTTTAAACGATTATATTTATTTAAATTTATAATTTTTGTACCTTTAATACTTTTATTTCTGTTTCGTAAATTTGTTTGTTATCTAAAAGTGTTTTTTCCAATAGGTCATTAAATTTTAAATTTAATTCTAGTAACAACTTCTGCTGTTTGGTATCTAAAGTTTTTTCTAAATTTAAGTAGTCTTTTGCGAGTTTTTCATTAATTATTTTAGGAACTTTCAATTCTTGGGTCTACAAGAAAAAAACAAATATAATTGGAAATTTTTTAAATACTATAGTATATTACTTTTACACATTTTGTATCAATTCCATCTATTTCCATTTCATTAATTGTTCCAATTTCTGGATCTTTAAGTTTAGATTGTAATTCAGCAATTTCATTTTTAAATTCTTCAATTTGTAGCAACATGTCTTTTCTTTCTTTCACAGATTGGTCTAAAGATTCTGTTAATTGCTGGATTAACTCATTTTTGTAAATGATTGCACTGTTATACTCTACAAACTGTAAAATACAAAGTCAAACTGTGATATCACAAAGTGTAACGTTAATTTTTTTTTATTTATTTGTTGTGATTTAGTTCAACTAATTTTTGGGTCCGTCAACACGAATAGGTCTTGAAATATACCAAATAGAATATTGTAAAAAAAACAAAAAAAAATAGGGCGCAAGTCAATTAGGTATTTTCAGTTGATATTAGAAACAATTGACAACAAAATTTTGGTATATTTTCAAAAACGGTTATTTTCTCTTTTGTAAAGGAAAAATAAACTAAGGTAAAAATGAAACTAAATTTATTTTTTTTCCACTTAGCTTTTTCTTATTGTGATTGTGATGCATTCGTCAGAAGGTAAACATGGAGGTGAAAAAAAAAAAAAAAAAAAGGTGAAAGATAACAATAAACTTCGATACTTTTATAATAAGATGAGAAGAGAGAGTGAAATCGAGATGGGCGAACGACTTATAGATTTTATTTTAAGGAGAAATGGTAGAAATGGTAATTGCTGATAACAGACCACAAATAAAAATTTAGATTTTAAAATATACAAGGCGAGACGAAAAATTAATTACAGTGTGGCCCAAACGTAACAAAAGCCAGCCTATTTCAAAAGAAATATACTTTACTAAGGCAGCTACCAATTAAATAATATAAATAGGATGTATGGGTCTAAAATGTAATTATCCAAAATAAAAAACTGAACGTTATTGAATACATTAAATATTCCTGACAACAAAAGTAAGAGACTTTCAAAATGGAGCTCGTATCTGAATTTAATATATCTGTCTGTCCATGCGTTTTTAAGTTAAAGGTAAAAGTACTAGAAGTAGAAACTAACCTACTGTAGTGAATTGACTGTTAGTATAACAATCATAATTTTAATATTCGTATTTAAACTCAATAGTTTATGTGACACGTCACAGTTTTTAATTAAATGAAGCCTAATATTTATGGGTTAAATCTTAATTTCACTACAATTTATTCAATTAAAATTAAAACATAGACCTTCTCACTGGAGAAGTCCCATCAGGACTTTCCTAAGACCAACCTATTGGTCTTACATCCAACAGAATAGCTCATAGATACTCTGTATTTCTCATTGCTGTTAAGTGTACTATAAAAAAAAGACAAAAAAAAAGAAAGACAAAAAAAAGAAAGACAAAAAAGGAAACTAAAAAAAAAAATAAAACTTGCAAAAAAACATGAACGGGGAAATAAGAAAATGTAGTTTTGTCCGAGTCTGAAAGTAAAGTGAGGGAAATGAATGAGTAAAATCAGGAGTTTTTCTTGATGATCTCTAAAACTAATCTTACATTACAGCCTTTTTACGAAATATCTGGCCTTTCTTAAATACTAATTACGCATGTGTATCGGCCTATTTTCACTGCAACTTTGTATATTTTTAGTGATTTTATACAAGGTTTATACAAGGAAAATAAATATATGTGCCTAATACAAAAGTTACTATCTAATAAGTAACGAAGTAGAAGTTTTAGGTTTAAAGTGTTACAATGATGTAAAAACTCAAATCAACCATAATGACAATGATGTGAGCAAGTAGTTGGTCAGTTGTACCTGTTACTGATAATGTTTTAGGTTCTAGTACTTGCTTATGTCGGATATTGCGATCGTGAAGAGAGGTGTAAGACAGGGATCAATTCTTGGACCATTGCTGTAGCTTCTCTACTCAAATGAAATACCTGACATCAGCGAGGAATACACGGTGCTATACGCTGATGATACTACTGATTTTCAGAGAGGAAAATAAAGAACTACTTCTCAGAAAAGTCAATAACACAATTGAGACACTCCAGCAGTACTTTTCATCAAATGATCTTCTACCAAATGTTAAAAAAAAAACCCAGCTATTATCGTTTGGAAATAGAACAAATAACACAGTAAAAATATTATACAAAAACGAAGAGATCGTCTCTATAGAAAGTGTCCTCTTCCTAGGAATACCTATTGACAGGAAACTAGACTGGAAGACACATATAGTTTCCAAGAATAACAGATCATTTCATTCTATCAGTGAAATTTAGATCAGAAAGAATAAAAATTGCTCCATTTCACATTGAAACTCGTGGAAAAAATATCAATTTTCCATTAATAAATTCTAAATTGTTACAGATAAATTGGGATTATAGAATATTAGATATTGATCAAAAGGTTGCTACTTTCTATAATACTAGTATTAAAGTTTTGAATGAAGTTGCACCGAAAAAAACAAGTTAAAATTTTTTCCCATTACAAACCGTGGTGGAATGAAACGGTAAAAAATGCTATTCATATTATTCATATATTAACGACATTGTAAACTTAAATATTATTATCAATATACATATTTTTGCAGATGACACTCTTGTGTACTTAGCTTCCCATGATTTGAAAAATTTTATTTCAGAAATGCAACGTGCATTAGATGAAATATTTAATCATACATGCCAAAATATGCTTAAAATCAATGTATCAAAAACAAAATTTATGCTAATTGTGGAAGGAAACGGTACAAGAGTTAATAGTTAATAACTTTAATTTAATTCTTCCCTATCTTAATTACTGTTTATCAGTGCTCTATCTATTAAATCAAAATGATCTGAATAGAATACAAAAGCTACAAAATAGAGCAATGCGAGTAATATTGGTCTGTAATAGGTACACACCAATAAAACTGATGTTAAGAAACTTAAACTGGCTGCCAGTTAAAGACTATTTGGAATTTTTGATATTGGTTTTTGTTTTTAAAATACAAAAGGATGAGGCTCCGAAGTATTTGGTAAACAAGTTGGTGTATAATAGTGAAATACATACATATAATACTGGACAGCAAGAGCACTTCTTCATTACACCAAAAAATAGTAAACCTGCTAAAAACTCAGTATTTCACAAAGTGCTGAAAGAATTTAATGATCTGCCTAATGATGTCAAGAACTATTGTTCCTTGAATGTGTTCAAAACCCATCTAAAAACGTTTTTATTAAAAAGGTCTAACTTAATTGAATAAGTAGTAAATTTTATTGCATTTCAGAAAATATAATGTATAATGTACAATATTATTTAATAATTTTGACTGTGTTTATGTGTTGTAATGTGTGTGTAATGATAAAACTGTTTTCTGCTAAATAAAGATAATATAAAAAAAAATAAATTTTGTTGCCACAAATATATCTCGGTACTGCAGTTATGCACCGCGACTAAACTCTGAAACAGTAAACAAGGATGCATCTCTTTCATTATACCATGCCTATATTCAGTTCAGAATAAAATATGGATCATTTTCTGGGGTAACATGTGTAAAATACACAGAATCATGATTTTACAAAAACAGTGTATACGCAGTATTTTCAAAATAAAACAAATGGAAAGTTGCAAAAATTTATTAATCACAAATAATATTCTGACATTCATTGGACTATATATATACGAGGCTTTCATATTTATACGTGAAAATACAGATCTTTTCAAAAATCAATATGACACCAGGCACAAATCTAATTTACAGATGGACCACTGCAACTTTACATATATACAAAGAAATGTAGAATACAGTATCACAAAATATATATTCTCTTTCCAAAAAAAGTAAAAAATCTCAACAGAATTGAAAAAAAACCAGGTTATAAAAAATTACCTCATTAAGAAAGCATTTTACTCATTCCAAGAGTTTATTGATGATAAGGATAAAGACCTTCTACAAATTTAGTTTCTCAAGTGCAAATTGTGTAATTCAATTTTGTTGAAAAGTAAAAACTGTTATTAGTCTCACTGTCAGTAGATAGAACGTCCTTTAGCTTTAAAGACTCAGTAAGTAAAGGCAATGACGTTTAGAATAAAACTTTAGAAGTTGATTTCTTGTACAATTGTCACAATCTAAACGTCATTGTCATTAGTTACAGAACCATTAAAGTTAATGAACGTTCTATCTACTGACAGTTAGAATTTTAACTGGTCTTTAGTGGTTAAGTACACAAATTGGTAATCTTTATAACTATTATAACTTTAAAATTTTAATTTAATATGTATCAAGATATGAAATTATCAACATAGTAAGTAGAACCAAAACTGAAAATTGACATTGTTCCACGCCACTCGTGGCTTATTGTAAATCCTTACTGGAATAAATAAAGATTTATCTATCTATCTACCGAGACGAATGTTAGTAATAATAAAATAAGTAGATCTGGTACAATGATTAAATATCCAGGTAATAGAGATTATACAGTATATGTAAAACTTAAGAAGGGAGATGTTATAATGACCTAATCGAAAAAAGGCCATTAAGCATTAGAGGATTAGGTTAGTTTAGTTTGTAGTCAAGTTCATTTTTTAGAGTTAGTTGAGTTGCCTCATGGCTGATTGAAAAGTTACTTGTTACATTATATTTAGTGCTTCTAAATAAATAATTATAAACATATTCGAGCATAAATATAACATAGATTACTAGTTTTTGCCACTTGTTTACAGTGTAATGTTAAGAAAATAAGTGTTTATTTTAAACTCTCGGGGTAGAAATGTTTAATAAAATATTTAAATTTGAAGGTCACCAGATTTTAAGTTGAAACATCAAATAAATTACGCCGAATGTCCCATCTTAATATACCTAAGGTTTTTTTTTGTGAGGTACCGTTGAAGCTTCGGTCGGTTGTTTTACCTAACTGTTCCATTTTCACGTATAAACAGTACTGAATTTTTGTCACAGCCTATACTCAACGGTTCGCCAACGGTTCTCTAACCGTGTTATGAAGTTCGGTTCGCTGACGGTTTGATTGCAAATTGATTTAACCTTCCTACATTGGTTCACGCTTAAACCTCAAACAATATTCATTTAAATTTTTGTTTATTGTAAGAAAAATCAGTGAAACTGAATATGTTGAAATTTTTATAAGTTATAAAGGAAAAGATGTTCCAGAAGTAGTAAGGCTAGATTTGGCTCAAGTAGTAATGCAAAACGAATCAGATGGTATCAATTACGATTGAGTTTTAACAGTAAAATTATTTCCGTCTTTACAAACTCATCAAAATAAGTACTAATCTAACATAATGAGATCATAGTACATTGTTTGCACGGCTTATGTTAAAAATTCCATGTTTTTATTCAAGAAAAATTGAAATGTAAACAAATAAATCAGTCTTTTAAAATTTCACAAGCTGATGACATCTGTCAACAATACCGTTTTCTTGAACCGCTGCGTTTTCACGAATTCTTGCAAAAAGCGAAATAAAATGAGAATTGAAAAGGATAGCAGATATACCGCAGAGTAGTCAATGGTATGAGACCGGTACCTCACAAAAAAAAGCCTATAATCTTTGGTAATATGTTAATTAAATGGAAAAAATTAAGATTAAAATTACCTTGACATGCCACTCATCTTGAAGTTGTTTATACTCCGTGGTTGATAAGGTACTTCCGGTGTTAACATTGCTGTTTTCTTTTATAGAATCCAATTGAAAGTTTGTTGCATATAACTGTTTTTCATCCAAACTGAGATCAGTAACGTGTCTAATATTAGATAAACTTTTATCATCTATATCCAAATTATGGAACATATTGAAACTTTCTTCATTTGAAGTTAATACTTTTTCGTTTTCTAAGGGGTCAGGCTGAAATATATCTTCTAAAAGATTCCGGACATATTGATCCTCAATTTGTTGTAAATAGTTTAAACTAACTATACTATTTTCACTTTGTATACTATTATCTAAGGCACATGGGTTTTCTTGAGAAATATGTTCTTCTAATTCAGTTGTATCTAAATTAAATATATTTTTTCTATTTGAAATTTCTATTTCTTGAAACGACCGATCGTTCTCGAAACTATCACTGTTTGGGGATATATGTTCAGATATTTCATTGTCATCAGGCATAGGAAGGCTTAAAGACATTGACGATGAAGAATCTAATTGATCGTTCTTCACAGGGACCGTCTGAGCCTGAGGAACAACGTTATATTTAGATTTTATCTTCAGAGATATTAGTCTAAAATTAAACTTACCTCCGGAGTCGATTCAATATCGTTTTCATCCATCTTTAAGATTTGAATTAGTAGCAATTAGTAATTTCGTATTATTGAAATCACTTTTTATTCAAAGGTTACATTTTAAAACTGCAAATCTCAACGTAAACATAATAAAATTAAAATACAAATAACACCGGACAAAAGTAAAAGTATACATAGAACAGATACAGATTATGAAGAAATATCTCTATTTTTTGTTTACATACAGGCGCATGTCAACTTGTAACAATAACACGGAACCTCTTGTCTTCTAAAAAGGTGGCCATGCGAAAAATTCTCGGAGCGGGCGACATCTATCTTTGACCATTTGAACGACTCGAGGTGTGAACGATAAAAAAAATTTTGTTTGTTTATATGGGTAAAAAGTGAACTGTTTATGTTATTTTAAACTATTAAAGCTTGTTCAAGGACAATCTAACTTTTATATTATGGTTATCCTTATTTGTCTTTTTCTAACGAAAATAATATAAAAAAAGTACATCAGATAGTCCAGTATAGATTGTCCAACAACTAAAACGATACCTTTAGCGTCCCTACTTCTTTAATATTCTCTTTGTTCTTTGGTTCCCCACTTATCTAATTTTTAAGTAAGCGGTTGGTTAAGTACTTGGACAACGTTTATGAGTAACAAAGTTGGGAATAAACTATCATCAAAGCTTCAAATAAACACAATATATATGTGCGCAAAATTCATTGTAGTGTACCTAGACGCTTCTACCACAGTAAAATGATTATATACAGTATTTGCACTACTTTCCTCGGTTTTAATTATTGATTGACTCGTCGACGCTTGGTGGGTATGCGCAGAAACCGAAACGCATATAAAGCTTTGTTGTCGTGATATTTGCAGTGTTGCCCAATGTCAACAATATTTTGATACAGGTTCTTTGATATAAGGGAAAAAAATCGCTGTTGCTACCCGTAAGGTAAGCCAGACGAATATTGACGTCACTCTTGTTAAAGTTATTGTACACACGACACACAATGTCCAAATGTAAGGTTAATGTGTTCATTGATAAAAAATATACTTACTATAAACTGAAATATAACAATAAACAAAATTAGCCGTTAAAAGAATTGTTTTTTATTAGGAAATATAACTTAAAAACGCAAAAAGACACAAAAACTTAAAAATAAAAGTACAATAACTAAAAATGACAGCATTGACAGCTACTAAATTACTAAAAAAATAGCTAAAATATTACAGCATGAATTAATAAGTAACGTCATCTTATGTTTCTGTCTCACTTTATTGTGTGAAGTTGATCTATAGCAAATTCCGACGACGTACTTCTTAGATGGCATAGATAACATTTAATAGTTTATCCTTTTCTGTCTATGCTAAAGGAACTTTGATAGGATATACCTAAGACGGATATCTTTGATATCGTCGTGTATCCGTGACGCACGTGTAATTATTCGCTGGAGCAACTGTTGAATGTTTGATTATTTATACCTTAAATATACGCCTTCTAACAACTTTACAAAAGAATCACAATTCTCCTGAAGTTATCCGTAACTCAGATAATTATCCCACGTTTGGCAACTATGCTTTTCTGGTGGGTTATAAAAACGAATGAATTGAACACAGCATAGACCAAAGTTCCGACACTGGAGTGCAAATACTGTATATAATCATTTTACTGTGCTTCTACATAATAGGCCAAATAGTAAAAAAAGAAGATATTTATAAACAATTGTTATTGTTAGTGAATTGTAAACATAAACAGCATTATTTAAAAAATGTAAGAAAAACATTCGCAAATATGTTATTGTTGACATTTTTATTAACAATTTATCTCGTTTGCTCACATTCTTTTGAACTGTGTAGTCAACATGAAAATATTTACTGCGGACAGGTAAAAATGCAATTCGATCCTTGACCCATTTATTGTATTATTACGTTTTTTTTATAGAAGAATCCTTCTAATGCCAAAATTTGTGAAATAAACGTAAATAATTCATCAGAAATTTGTGAAGCTTTAGATTATACATGGAATGAAAGACTCAAAACAAATATTGGAGATGTTTTTTTATATTTAAAGTCAGAGCCAGGGTTTACAAAATTATTTTTTGTATTTAATCTTGCGACAGGTTGGAAAAGTGAGTAGTACATATTATTTTTTCATGGAGTATTAACCAGACCTTCAGTTTTCATGGTTTATATAAGTCACTTTGGCAGTATATGAATGGGCAATAATAAAATAAACGAAACATTTTAAAACAAGATCATTGTTATAAAATAATTTGCTACTTCCTCCTGTTTGTTAAATGCAAATTTTTTAACTAGTTTTTCATGTTAAGCTTATTCATTTAGGAGGAAATATAAATTTTTAAAAAAGATGTTTGGCAGATTAAATTTAAGATTTATTAATAAATATGTGTAATTCACGGGAGTAAATAGAATTGTTTTAATTTGGAAAAATAACAGTTTTGTTCAAATGCAATTAACGTTTTTTTTTTGACTACCATAGTGTTCCCACTGATATATTATTTAAATAAGTTGGTTAAGTTTTAAAATCATTTGAAATATTTGAAAATCTAAAATTATTTAAGTCAGCAGCTAAATCTGCCTCGGAATCAGAGCTTCAAAAAGGAATTAACAATTACAAATTACTTTAGAATTGGGTAATTTGGAATTGTAATTAATTCTTTTGTCTATTCAAGAAATTTGAAATTGTAATTGTTGAACAAAATCGTGAAGTATCTGTAATTTGTATTTAAATCCTTCCTGTTTTTTTTTCTCAAATTCAGTTACAATTACTCTTTCAATTCCAAATTCCTTTTCCAATTACAATTACTTTTTAAATTCCAAATTACTTATCCAATTACAAGTACTATTTCAATTTCAAATTACTTTTTCAATTACAATTACAATAACTTATTCAATGTTTTATCATTCTATTCTTAGAAAATTTCTGCATAAAGCTGCATTTACAGGATGAGTTATGACTATTCCCTGGGTCTCTTGTCCCTAAAAGGTACAAGCATAAAGATTTTAGCTTAATTTGTGATAACACCCTCAACCTATCCTATATATTTTTGTGTTTTCTATTTCCTCTCGAAGTGATAATTTCGGAGATACCAAATACATGAGATCTAAAATAAACATTTACATAGCTACAGGGTGTTAAAAATCAGCTTTTGTCCAACTTTTGGTCCTTTTTTGTCGAAATTACAGAATATTGGGAAAATATCTTAAATTTTTAAGGGGTATTTGATGGTATACTAAAGAAAAATTAATACAAGGTCGTCAAAAAATCAGAAAAATTGTGAATTTTTGACCATCTTGTATTCATTTTTCTTTAGTAGCGTCAAGCAGCCCTTAAAAATAAAAATTACGGGGTATAGCATGATATCGATCCCGATCCCGTATGCGCATAGAATTGCAAAAATCCTGAGATAATAGCGTTATAATTATATGCTTCAAAAGCACGTGACCGAAATTGATGTATGATTGTATTTCGACGAATTACGTTTACTCCAATCGTGAGCTCTAGGATCAAGTACGGGGTCTCGTTCTAAACAGGGAAAATTAAATTGATTAAGGCTCAAAAGAATTAAGAACCCACATATTTTGTGTACTGCAAGCGTATGTGACTAGAATTGGAGTTGCAATAATAAGGTGCATAAACAGTGTAACTTATATTGAATTTTGCCTCATTTTTCTTTCATCTTATACTTATTAGCAATTTCACTCGTATTCATAAACAATATTGAATTATTTGCAAATTAATTCCTTATGATAGATTTCGTCCACTTCAAGGATTTGTCCACTTTAACGGAAAAACTGGCCGTTCACGGTTTTTGGGGTTAAAGAATTCATTTTCAAACGTTTCTGTACCAAAAGAATTTTTATCTCGGTGAGATGCTCCATTAATTTGTCAAATTTCAAGGTTTTTTTTTCTGGTTCTCTCGGAGACACTGGTTTAGTGAAATAATTCGAAGCGATGTTGTAATTCTCAGAGAATTGAGAATTACAACTCTTTAAATTTTCATTTTAATTCACAAAACAATTATTTAGGGTGTTTCAGAATTCGACGCTCAACGGTTTAGACTCCTCTCATAAAATAAATAATATTTGGTCAGGAACCCAGGGACGCACCAAGTACCCTTCGGCGCTGTCGTGCGAAATACTGATAGGCGCCTTTACCCTATATGTATTGAGCCAAAATTACCACCCAATCCCTCACGGTATTTTTCCAAATGCACACCAATGGATCAAAAATCGAAATATTTTTTACGTTTTCTGTTTTTTTCTTTTTTGCCCATTTTTTATTTTTCACTACTTTATCCTATTTTATACTATTTCTTCCTAGTTTTTTTCTCCTTTTTACTAATTTTTGGTTTTTTTCTATATCTGCCTATTTTTCCCTATTTTCTCTATTTCTCCCAATTTTTTTTTACGTTTTCCTATTTTTGCCAATTTTTTTAACTATTTTCTCTGTTTTTTCTTCATTTTTTCCTGCTTTTGTCTACTTTTGCCTATTTTTTACTATTTTTCTCTATATTTTCAACTTTTCCAATTATTTTCTATTTTTTTCCTTATGTTCCCTATTTTTTCCCATTTTCATGTTGTTTCCTGTTTTTTACAATTCTCCCTGATTTTCTCTGATTTTTCCCATTTTATACTATTTTTTCATATTTTTTTTCTATTTTTTTACAATTTTCAATTTTTTTCTATATTTCCCTGTTTCTTTTTTTATTGTTTTTCTCTATTTTGCCCATTTTCAGCATTTTTTCTATTTCTCCCAATTTCCCAATTTTTTTACGTTTTCCTATTTTTCTCTATTTTGCCAATTTTTTCTATTTTTCAAGATGGTTTGAAATACGGGTTTCATGATATCGTTCCTCAGTTTTACATAATAAAATTTTTTGGTTTTATACAAATGCGCCTTTCAGGCCTTGACGCCGTCGTGCGCCCCACGACCTTGCCCATATGGACGGCGCGTCCCTGCAGAAACCAATACTCAAAAATTCTTGGTTTTCAAAATAAAAAAAATTAAAATTAATAAATAAAAACCGTTTTATTCGCTGTAATTTTTTTAAAAGCAAATATTTTTTAATGAAACTTTGCAGCTGAGTTACTAGACACTAACGCAACTTATTGTGACAAGGCATTTTTTTCAAAACATTTTATCTACCAGTGGCATTCCAGTTAGGTATGGCCTAATATTTTGCTCCCAATTTTTTACGCCACTGGATGAATTTTCAAAATTTAATTTTTCTGTACTCAAAAAGCTTATAAAAAGCACATAATTATGATGCTATTATCTCAGGATTTTTGCGATTCCATGTCTGTTCGGGGTCAGGATTGCGATCGAGCAAAAAATTTGATTTTTCGGTACATCAAAAGCACATAATTGGACAATTTTTTTTTCAAATTTTTTGAAAATCGGGGTGTAGCACGTTTCACCTTATTTTCATTTGCTACTATGATTTATTCACCCAGAAGGCAAGCAATTTTAGACATGAATTTTGAAAAATTAGTTGTAATGAAAACCAACAAAATTACACTTATTTAAAATAATTGTTTTATAAATCGCCCGACCATGTGCTTTTAATTTTAATCCTATATTAATTTCGCTTTAAATATATTATCTTTCTTTATTTTTAATTTTATTCTTTTCGTTTTTTAATTTTAATAATTTTCTATTTTTTTAGTATAATAAACAACTAAGTTTGGAATACATTTGATTATTCCCATTTCCTTATAGTATACTCTTATTTTAAGTTCCGATTTGTATATTACACACAAACAAAAAACTATTTAGTGAAATTTTGTTTAAGTAACAAAAGTAATTGCAATTGTAATTAGAAAAGTAATTGTCAATTACATTTCATATGTAATTGTAATTAAAAGAAAAATTCCTTTCTTCATTTCTTGTACTTTGAAATTGTAATTAATTGAAAATAAAGTATTTTGTAATTGTAAATAATTTTGGAATTATCTGAACATTGATTGAGTTCATGGTTCTTGTTATTACAGTATTTTTTTTTTGATTTCCAGACGCTTTAGTAAAAATTTCCGATTATAACAATCCAAAATCATGTGAAACTTTAAGTGTTGGTAGAAGTGAGTATTTAATGGATAGCTTGGACTATGGATGCCGCGTTCATGATGAAATTGACCCTAAAGATGATTTTTTATTAGAGGTATATTCTGAAAATGAGAATCAATTTACCTACAAGAAAATTCTGTTTAATTTACCAAACCCGTTTGAATTCAGTAAGTAATAATATTTAATTAAGTTATGTTTTAATAAAAATTAATTATTTTTAGGGCATTTTTCTCTGACATCTTCACGACATATTTTTTCCTATATAGATTTTACAAATTCTGGTAAAATAATTCTAAAAATTCAACCTTTGGAAATTATGTTTATGGTTATGCATTACAAAATAGAGGTTTTTCGTGAAAAAGAAAGTCATGCTGTCTTATTAGATGTGAGGTTGATTTATGCAAAAAATATAGAAACTATTTTAAGTTTTGAATATTTTACATATAGTGAAGAGGGTTATTATTATTTTGCTATTTCCGAGATTAGTCAATACTGTCCTGAGGATATGTGTTATAAAACTTTTACGCCCAAGGTGCATATCAGTAAGTACAGAAACAATTTTGTCTCCGTATCATACATTATCTTTCTTTTTAGCCCGAAAAGGTAGACCACTTATAATAGGCATAGTTGGTGCTAGTCTTTTAATACCTCTATTCTTATTTTCTTTTTATTGGTGGAACTACAAATACAGAAATCAAGGTAACAAAAATATTTTTACTACATATTTTTAATATATCAAAGATTTTATTTTCAGGACTTATGATTTCTGGTCCAATTCAAAAGGTTTTGGTACTTTTTAAGCCATCTTTTGAAAATCACAATGAGGTAGTAACAGCTTTAATTGACTCTATAGAAACTTTATCTAATCCTCCGGTACTAGTAGACCGAATCAATCTAACTAAAGTCAAAGAAAAAACGGTACAGAAATTCTGTAGCGATAATTTAATTCTAGCGACTCATATTGTATATATCAATCCACCATTTACTGATGATGAGATGATCGGTCTAGATTATATGACATTTAATTTCTTAAAAGAAGAGACCAAAAAGGTGACAACTGACAGAAAGTTAATTGTAGTACGTTTACCTTACTGTAAAATTGATTCGCCGCCAATTCTATCAAAAGCTTCATACTACGAACTTATCAAGGATTTTCAAAATTTCTTAAAAAATTTCTCAGTACAACCTCGTATAGATTATTCAAAAAGTCATGTTTATATGGATCTGATTAAAAAAATCGAGGTAGCTCGTCTCGAGGCTGAAACATTGATTAATGTTCCTGAAATTGTTGTGACCGATGAGGCTGAAGAATCTCTTGAAGTAGATGGATTAATTGGTTAAAAAATGGGACGAAGAATTATCTTTAAGACTGACCTAATTTTAAAGTTTTGTTGACTTTTTAATAAAATAATAAAATGTATTTTTGCTAGTAGAGTGATTATTTACAAATCTACTTTCCTAAAGGAATAAAAAATTGTTTTAACATCTTTTCTTTCCATAGCCATTATGAATTTGTAATATTTTTTGTTTATCATAAAATTATGTTCGCGACAAACATTTACTTTTTTTATAATAATCCTTAAAATATATCCCAAACAACAAAGGGATGCCCTAGGTATGGCTTTTTTAGGTACTGCGGTACAAGGATATGATTGGGACATCCAGTAAAAATCCTTCTGCAGTCAGGCCCGACGAGAGGGTGTTGAAGGCGGTACAAAATAACGGGGCCCAGAGCTTATGAGGACCGGGGCCCATCTTAGCAGGCACCTTATTATTTTGTACAAATAAAAATTTACCCTTGCTAAATCCGATAAAACAACATGCATTAACGACAACAACGCGTATTTATGATTTACCAATGCCTGAATCTGCACGCGCACCTGTAAGTCCAGTAGTACACATTCGACATACCTAGAATGGAATAACATATTTTTAACAAAAAAATTATTGACTGCTTGATCTTTAAATCTCTAAAACAAGAAAAAGAAAAGTAGAAACAACAATTAAAAAGATTTTTTTATGTTATTTTATTTTTATCTGAAAGGGGACTAGCATTAAGAGAATTATTTCATTTAATTAGGAATCCAAACAACGGCAATTTTCGTGGTATTTGCAGAACATTTAGAAGCTGTTAGAGTTTTGAAATTTGTTAACTATATCAAAAAAACTGGAGAAGCAATAGGTAATATGATTTTGGAAACTCTAAGAAAAAGTAATATTAGCATAAGGTTATGATAATGGGAGCAACATGAGCAAACAATATAATGGCGCGCAGGCAAGGAGTTTAGCCCTCAATCACCTCGTTTTATGGCTTCCTTGCGCTTGTGATAGGCTGAACTTATGTGGTGTTAATTCAGCAGAATGTTGATCTTAGGTTGTATCTTTTTTGGAGTAATTCAGAAGCCTTAGCACTAAATTCGTTGCTAGAAGATCTGAATATTATAAGAAATCCAAGAGGTTTTCCATTTCAACTGAATTATTAGAAACAGTTATTGGTCTACATTTTGAATGAATGTGGCTAATAATTTGAAGATTTGAAGCAGCTAAAAAAATTGTGAACATGTTTAATGTATTATGGATGTTTCAAAGCTTAGAAGATATACAACTAGAAGAGCAAGCCAATAATCTTTAAAATCACTACGACGCAGATATCAATTTTAAATTAAAAGAAATTAAATATCTTAAAAGCATATTTTCTTCAAATTTTCAAGTAGACTGACATTATTACCCCATTTACTGTCAGTAGATAGAACGTCCTTTAACTTTAAAGATTCAGTAAGTAAAGGCAATGACGTTTAGAATAAAACTGTACAAGTTGATTTCTTGTACAATTGTCACAATCTAAACGTCATTGTCATTAGTTACAGAACCGTTAAAGTTAAAGAACGTTCTATCTACTGAGTATTAATCTTCTAAATAAAATTCACAAATTATTTGATTCTTGTTTCCAACTATTGTTATAGCATTAAGACTTTTTTGTACCGTTCCTGTAACTGCATCAGAACGTACTTTCAGTCATTTTTTTTAGAATTAAAAATGGTTTAAAATGTTCCATGGCTCAGGAAAGGTTGAATGCTCTTGGTATATTAGCTATTGGATCCCGATTAGCTAGAAACTGCGACTTTTCTAAAATTATTGAAAATTTTGCCTTTGAAAAAAGTCGTAAAGCATCATTCACATAATTTTGTACTTGTTATAATAATAGTAGTAGTCTAGTACCTAGTGGTTTGTATTTATAGCAGTTACAAACTAGTTTTGTAGATTTATCTTTTTACATCGTTATCAGCAATTTTTTTCTGCATTATTTAGGGGCTCGTGATGTTTGTGTGTACACCTGGGCCCGTTACGGCTCTCGGCGGCCCTGTCTGCGGTTGTCCATGTCCCTGGTATTTCAGATATTAATTTTACACAAGAATCATCAAAATGTTCATTAAAGATTCAAAGTTATATTTTGATTGGCAAATCTTTGTTTCTTACTAATAAAATGAAAAACTAATACTCATAATCTACCTCCAAGAAATTATACACAATTTTCAACAACATTTCATTTCACTTTCGCTTCTGTGGTTAAGGTGGTAAAAAGATTCGCTATATTGATGATTTTTGTCATATTTTGTTGATCAGTTAAAGTTTTGTATTTTATAGTTGCAAAATTGAAATAATAAGTTGAGTTTAAGGTTCGTCTAGCAATAATCACGATATGGACTTTGGTCTTTCTCTCTTTCGAATCAAAGACTTGATTAATTCTGAATATTTTCTTTAAAGCGAGGTTTGTATATGGTAAAGTATTTGTTCGTTAAATTTCTTAAACATGGTTTTATACAAAACACTCTGTATATTATACATTTTGCACAAATTTCTGATTTAAGTAATCACTTAAATCATTTTATTTGTCTATGGAAACTATCAAACATTGAAACCACTTTTTATGGGAATCATCGAGTAAATTGTTATTTGTACGTTAAATTTCTTAAACTTGATTTTATACAAAACATGTATATTAAGGTACATTTTGCACAAATTTCTGATTTAATTAATCACTGAAATAATTTTATTTCTCTATGGAAACTATCAAACATTGAAGCCACTTTTTATGGGAATCATCGAGTAAATTGTTTGTTCGTTAAATTTCTTAAACATGGTTTTATACAAAACACTCTGTATATTATACATTTTGCACAAATTTCTGATTTAATTAATCACTTAAATTATTTTATTTTTCTATGGAAACTATCAAACATTGAAGCCACTATTTATGGGAATTATCGAGTAAATTGTTTGTTCGTTAAATTTCTTAAACATGATTTTATACAAAACACTCTGTATATTATACATTCTGCACAAATTTCTGATTTAATTAATCATTTAAATACTTTTATTTCTCTATGGAAACTATCAAACATTGAAACCACTTTTTATGGGAATCATCGAGTAAATTGTTTATTCGTTAAATTTCCTAAACCTGATTTTATACAAAACATTCTGTATATTAAGGTACATTTTGCACTAATTTTTGATTCAATTAATCGCTTATTTCATTTTATTTTTCTATGGAAAGTATCAAACATTTAAGCCACTTTTTTGTGTGCTACCATTCCCGATAACAATTAAAATCGTTGCAGCTTCCTAGCATATTTTTCAAAAACTAGAGTTATTTTAGATTATTTGTAAAAATTTAAAAACACACTTTATATACGTTAATATGATAGTTCATAAGATACAAGTAGTAGGAAAGTGATTATAAATTTACACCAATATATATAATATGATAAAAATTTACTACCTTAAATTCTGGTGATTATAATCTAAATAAATGATTCCACTTTCAACTAACATTAAAAAATAAACACTTTATTGTCTTCTAGAACCAATTAAACTTCACACATTTCAAATAATTTCGTCCCAAGTTCCAACACGTTTTTTCACAATTTTTGGATGATTTATACTAAAATTACACTCGTGGATCACTAATTTAATATAAAATAGTTTTTAGGATGTAAAAAAACGTTCACACAATAGACGACGGATGAAAATTGTTGACTAGTAGCTTTTAAAATGCATTTGACAATCCAGCTGTCAGAAAGTTTGGTTCAAGTATTACCAACTTCTCAAAACTAAAATTGCTAGAACAATGTCAATTCTAATGTGTGTATTTCATTGAATAACGAAATTTATGAATGAAGACGCCATTTTGGATTTGGTAGTTGTGGAATGTTGCGTAAGTTATAGTAAATTATGTAATATCGTAAAACAGGTCCGGATTGTTTACAATTTAATATATATAAGAAATTGGAAAAAAATCAGAAAAAAATCGGAAAAAAACCGAAAAATCAGAAAAAAATTGGAGATTTAGAAAAAAATTGCAAATTTAAAAAAGATCAGAAAAATCCAAAAATAAATTGAAAAAAATAGAAAAAAAAGTGAGAAAAAAAATCTAAAAAAATCGCCCAAAATTGAAAAAAAATCGGTAAAACTGAAATTAACAGAAAAAATCGAAAAAAAATTAATAAAACATTTTTTTATATGAACTTTTCATCTTATGCTCACTTGATTGTTTTACCTTGCATATTTGATTCATTCCGTTAGTGCACACTTGATTTTTTTTATAATTTAAAATTTTATCAGAAAATTGCATTTCAAGTGTGTAAAAATGCATTCTTGCTTCGTTTTTCAAATTCGAATGTAGAAAAATGTATTCTTGCTCCTTTTTGGTAGGTATTGGAATGTAGCGTACGTTATAGTAAATTATGTTAATATTGTAAAACAGGTCCGGATTGTTTACAATTTATTGTTATAAGCAATTTGAAAAAAATCAGAAAAAATCTGAAAAAACCGAAAAATCAGAAAAAAATGGGAGATTTAAAAAAATTGTAAATTTAAAAAAAAATCTAAAAAAATAAATTGAAAAGAAATGAGAAAAAATCGTGCAAAATTGAAAAAATCGGTAAAACTGAAATTAACAGAATAAATTGAAAAAAAATCGAAAAAAAAATGAAAAAATCATTTTTTTTACTTGATTTTTTCATCTCATGCTCACTTGATTGTTCTAATGCATATTTGGTTCATTTAGTTAGTGCACACTTGATTTTTTTGTAATTTGAAATTTTATCAGAAAATTGCATTTTTATCTAGAATAAAACTCGAGTGCATTATTGCTCATTTTTTTCAAATTCAAGTGTGTAAAAATGCATTCTTGCTTCTTTTTTTCAAATTCGAATGTAGAAGTATTCTTCCTCCTTTTTTTTCTGAAATTAACATTTGAAAAATGCATTATTTCTTCTTTTTATTCAAATTATTGAACTGTGGAAAAATGTATTCATGCTTTTTTCCCAATTCATGTGTGATTTTTTCTAGTCCTTTTTAGAGTTTTCTTCTAACTTTCGCGAAAAAAATTATTTTTGTATAAATTTGCACTCTATATGTTTTTTCCTTACTTTCGTTTTCATTAGAAGAATTTTAGGAAAAAATTTCCCCATTGGAAACTGTGGGCATTTCTATATCATTTAACCTTGATTTTCTGCGGAAAAATACTTTTTGGCGTTTATTTCTTTGATTTTCTGGATTTTTCCGTGGATTTATCTTCACTTTTTTCCGGATCTCTTTCAACAGTGATTCTATAATTGTATCTATAAACTTTTATTTGCGAGAGTATGTATATCATATTATTTTTTCAGAAATTTAATGGTGTTTTGTTTCGTCTTATTGAATTATTATTTTAATAAATTTTAGAGAGATAGCCAAAACCCATTATATTTAATGTGTTTTGATCCTTCTTCGACTTTGTTGATTTTTTAAGACATTCGATGATTTCTCAAACCACTTGATCTGCCTGAGTGTAGATTGTCAAAACTCATTATTTTTAATTATATTTTATTTTGTCTTTGTTTGCATTTTTCCCAAGATACTTTAGATGTCTGTGTTTACGGAAAAACAAATAGTACACGGTACCACAGAACATTATGACGAGGAATTTTTAGTCAAACTCGGTATAAAAACGTGGGTCAAAGCGGGAGGAATAAAGGGCAGTCAAAAATCAAATTTTAACCTACCAACATCGTCACCGAAAGTCTTGATTCAAGCGTCGCGACGCCGGCTCCTATAGTTTATCGGCAACTAGTTGGGTTTTACTTCTTCAAAACCCAGTTCATTCGAACAAAAAAAAACTACGATCGCCATTACCAGAAAGTTACAATATTTGACGCTCTACGTCCCGACGCTGAATATTTCGGCGTCTACCCATTTTTACATTCTCATCGTAAACGACAATTTCTTCACTTCGTTTGGATTTATTTGGTCTTCGTAAAAATAAATCAGAATAAGTATTTTCACATTTTAATTTGCCAACTGCTTATGGTTCCTGAGCCAAAGGTTAAATACATAACAATTTCTATCATATATTTTTCTAAAATATATTGTCAATGTTACGCAGAGGCGTACTATGTCAATCGCATTATATATTTCTACATTATGGTTCAACGAGTATTCAGCCTGAAATATGGGTTACTTCGCTGGTACTGATCTGGCAGTAACTCAATAGGGTTGTCCATACAAACAATATTATAAAAAGGTATTTCTGATACCCCAAAAGAGCAATAATTGCCAATAATGCAGAGAGAGACAGTGCACATCTAATGATATTTACGGTATTTAAAGTTATTAAGAACTTTTTGTACATAAATGTCCCAGTAGTGGGTATCCATTGGGTGGAGTTTTTATATAAGCTCCAAAAAACCTATTTACAATTTATTGTCAACACAATTGGTTAATTTATAATTAATAGATTCATTATGATGGTGGTTAGGTTTTCCGGTTGACCGGTTTTCCCTATACCTTTTAAGCCAAATGGCTCTATCATTCTTCAGTAAATTTTCTTAATGAATAAATAATTTCTTGAGATTTTTGTGTTTTGATTTATGTTCACTTGTCACCAAACTTTAAAAGGAATTCTAAGGTTATTACAATTATTAATAATAATGCTATTATTATTTACTACGATTATTAAACACAACGTAGGTATATTTTGTAATAAATTTGAGTGCGGAAGTTTCTTACCGAAATGTCCATCGGTTTGTTACTTTGCACTAGAATTTTTCATGAGATAAACAGGACAGGGGATAGGAGGTCACAAGTGATTATCTGATGGATTATTTTCTCCTAACCCACGCGATGAAACTGTCTTGTGAAACACGCTGTATACGGTGCTTCTGTGTGAACGTTTGGTATCAGAAGTAATATACTATAGCTGAATAAAATTCAAATAAAATATTTTAATTGTATTAAGTATTATTTTTTTAACTTAATGTTTTAAGAAATTATTCGAATCCGTAAGGAATCTAAAAATTGTGCAATGCCGGACTATTTTTTTCATTTTCAACATAATGTCCCGATATCAAATCAGTACCCAAAGAGATCAAAGGTGCCGCTCGAGAATCGCAATACTGATTGATATTGATATAATTGTGCTGTAAACAATTATAATCAAAAGGATTAATGGAATGTTACCAACTGACGTGAAAATGGAACTGTAAGTACTTTTTTCTGTTTTACTATAGTTTACTTTAAAAAATGATAATTTAAAAAAAAATGCTTAAGCACTAACTAATTTTTCACATTATGCAAGATAAAATCCCATCGTAACAAAAATTGACTATCAAAATTTTGATACATTTTCGCTAATATTTTTTAAATATCAAGATCAGGTTTTTATAGTTACAGTGGAATTAGACTTATTTTTAGAAAAATAACTCGGTTTTATTTGAAATCGAATACCACATATATTTTTGTATTTCAAAAAATAATCTAAAGCTATAGCGTTTAATTTAATTTAAAGGGCTAAATGTTAATAACTTAATCAAAATTAGAATAACGTTACTCTGTATAACTTGGGGTCAACATTTTTTTAAATAAACAATTTATTACGATATATTTTATCAGTTTAAGTTTGACCATTATAATGTGATAAAATATGAATTTTATGATGTTTTTTCATAAATATTGTACTCTTGTTTCACTTTGGAGAAATAACTCTTAATTTTTGCCTTGTTAAAAAATAACTGGAAAAATATCAGTTTTTTTTTTTGAGTATTTTCGTAATGATTTTAACGATTTTTTGGACACTAGGATTATTGTTCTTTTAGGTGTCTAAACTGGTTGTACTATTTTTTATTACTACTTTTTTAACTTTAGTAAGTAAAATACTAGTGGTTCTGGTTTTTAGTAACATAAATTGAACTTTGATCAGCTAATCCGTAGTGGATGTCAAAACCTAATTTTTGATTACTGCAGATTTTCAAAATGATAATCTACAAGAAAAATATTTTAAAAACATTATTGTTTTTGGACAAAATTTAACCAGAAAATACATAAATATCGTCTCAAATTAATCAAGGATTATTAAACGTGAATATATGTACATATAGAACTAAAATTATTCATAGAATCTGGTATACCAATAAAAACTCCCAGGCTGGATATTTTGGAAATGCATAGAGATATTTTAATTCTGTAAAAGCCAGTTTGCAGAGAACTTAGAGAGCTTCAGTTTTGGATATAAATTGATTTAAAATATGTCAAAATATGGCGCGTAATAAAAGCAGAATTGTTTAAAATAAATTACAAAATATGGGTTAGTAGGTACCGATTTTAATTATTTGGAAAAGGCAATATTTGAACTAAAATATCTCGAAAATGGTTAGATTTATCGAATAAGTTCTAAGAATAAAATCTGCTTAAAAATGCATGCATGTGTTAGATTTGAAAGACTCATCGAAAAAAGTTTTGGAGCGCAGCGCCATCTACATTTTGACATATTTAAAAGCAATTTAAAACTGGCTTTTATATAATAAAATATCTCTACTAATTTCCAAAATATCCAGCCTGTATCTATAAATATCTCTTACCTATAAATATATAAACATTTCAAGGAAAAAAATATTTTTCAATTTATTGTGTTATTTGTGAGTTATGAATGAAAAATTAATTAAAAAACAATGAAATTATTCATCATGTGTTTTGTTAAGATAGAGTGTCAACATTTACAAGAAGTTGCGACCCATTTTGACACATTTCAAATGAAATGGCCTTTTTCATTGCATTTCACGTCAATTGCTTTGGCAAAAATTTCAAAACAAAATCAAGCTAAAAATCCTGATCTTCTTTAGATGAAGAGTAGCGGCGTTTAATTCTTTGATGCTTGCTGGTATAGAGAGTGGTGGTGTATAGCTCGATCTTTCCCTCGTTTTGATTTTCTCCTTCAATTCGGTACGTGTTTGTGGTGTTGCTAAAATACTGCTCCTCATCGCTTTTTGACCATGATTGGATTTTGTTTTCGCAGCAACAAATTTCATCGGGCCAATAGCATCCTCACAATTTCATAGGCAGGTTGTTACTTCTTTATCCATAATTTTTCACCACTGATATCTGTAGCAACGAAATATTCTTTTCCGAAGATGTCCGGTTGTACGGGAAAATGCCAGTTGTTGCGAATCCAGATCTGATATTTTTTGGAGTTAAATCCAACTACATGGCATTGTCAACGATTTCAGATGATGATTATCTATAACAATTTTTTGCACTAGAATCGTTTGACGGGCCCCAATACTGAAGTGTCTACGTACCAGTCTCAGGGTCAACGCCGAGGTTGTATGAATGGTTAACCGTGAAATGGTGGAATCCTTCATCGATCAATGTGTCGTACGCCTTCCAGCAGTCACGAACGATAGTGGTGCCGGGATGAATCCATTTTTGAATCAATTCAATAAGGGTTCGGGAATTTCTATTTTCTACAGTGACTAAAAATGCTTTTTTAGACCCTCTTTACAATCCCTCGAACAACCACTGTCCTTCAATGAGTCTTCCTCTATTATATTTCCTTTTACAAAACTAAGCTTCATCAATTTACACAATTTTCCCTTCACCGCCAAGTTTGGTAATATTTTCTTCCGCCCACTTCATACAGACCTAGATAATAAATTATTGAAATTAATTTGCATTCATTATATGAAGTATCTTTATTTAACTTTAAAATAATTGCTCCAGTCTGAAATTGCCTGAAGTATGCCATTTTAAGAAAATAGAAATATTGGACAGCGTATATATCCGAAACTACTTGAGAGCGCCACGTTTTGATTTCGAATTCGCGTTCAGGAGAACAAAATATGTAAGATCCACTTTTTTTTTAAATCGCATGATCGCTCAGAACGATTACCGAAGGCGATGGCTGCAATTGGATGGTATTATGATACTATTTTCCACAGCTAAATCGGTAGTTTTAATGGAAAATGGACTTTATATTTTTTCGTGCGAATAAATAAAATGGTGGTATATGTTAACCCCTTGCATGTATACCAATTTCCATTATAACATTTGTTTCACGTACTACAGATGTAAATTGACAGGCATTTGAATGAGTCCAACCAATTTAATTTCTTTGGTCAAAACTATTATGAAGAAGGATGGCGAAAAATTGATCTAAGTTTGCTTTACAAAAACCTATTGCTCGATTGGTTCTGATTTTTATAGCGACAGATTGGAGTGCTGCTTCATACAAGCGTAAAAACAATCGTTAGAAGCTTTTTCGTCTTCAGTTAATTAAACTGGTCGGAACACTTTTTGGCATATTCGTATGCCAAACGCTGAATAGTGCTGATGATGAGACCAGGGTCACAGACAGAGGTGGGTGATGGGGGATTTCTCCCGAGACCGTTGTCTTGTAGAGTCCCGCGAATTTTTAGAAAAACATGGATTTTTTCATAAACGATTTTATCTAACGTTTCTTTCAATTTATTGATTATTTTGCATGGTTTCCAATTTTTCAACAATTCTTTGATCTTTTCAAATCGCGTGGAAGTTTAAATATTTAATGATTTAATATTCACTGGTTTATTTACTGGTTTAATATTCACCGAATAACTAGAACTTGAAATATATATCTAAAAAAAATGGAATATTAAAAAAATCGGATCATATCCAAAAATAAGATATATTTAATACTTAAATACTGCTTGGGCTTGGGAGTGGGGGGGAGGCGCACGTGGTTACCCCGAACCTTGCTTTTCTCTCAGCGGTCCTGGATGAGACCACATAGTTGAGCTTGGAACACCTGATGATATAATCCACCAAGGCTAGTATTTCTAGCTTACTTGTGTCTAAAGAATCAATCTTATATAATTAAGAATTTAATTACATTTTATTTTTTAGATACCAAAACATAGACGTTGTTGTAAATGGGAAACGCCATGAAAGTAAGTATAAATAGATATATATTTCGAAACTTTTAACAAATTTTACTTTTTCAGTACATTATACCTAATATATGTACAACTTTAGTAAAGATTTTGGTTTTGGCTATTTGAAATTCTTTTTTTTCGCGCGAAATGTTGAAAATTTTTCGTGTTTTTTGTAAAAAAAAGCGTTGTCAT
Source organism: Neocrepidodera transversa (assembly GCA_963243735.1). Lineage (NCBI taxonomy): Eukaryota > Metazoa > Arthropoda > Insecta > Coleoptera > Chrysomelidae > Neocrepidodera > Neocrepidodera transversa. The sequence goes on from OY725347.1 coordinate 10,681,949, forward strand.
AAAATTATTCGTGTATAGCTCACCGAGATCGTAGAGCTTTTTTTATAAGCTCAATGTATTCATTAAGGGTTGTACTATCATGAGCAATTATTTAGAATTTGATTTTTTAAATTTTTACGTACAAAAAACGGCAGCACAAAAATGTCAAAATTTTTAAATTTGGTTTATTCGCCATTAAAACTTGTATGGACCAATAGTGGCGCGATGTCTACCAAAGGAGAAACTGGATAATTGATAAGAATTTTTTTTGTCCTTTTTCAGAGTTTAAAAATATGTCAAAAGGTATTTTTATTATTTTTCTGCTGTGCTAAAATTTTTATTGATTGATATTTCTTTGCCAACAAAAGTCAACTAGTATATATTTTCTAATCGAATCGATAAACTAAAGTTGACAAATGTAATACTAAGCAGAGAATGAAGGTCACGAAAATTCCCACTTGAAGAACAAATTCCCGCCTTGTATTTTGACTTATGTGGTCTGGTCCTTCGAAAATAAAATATTGCCATTAATGCAATCTGATTCCACTTTTTATGTTTCTTTTTAGTTGACTCAACTCAACTATCTCCCTCAACTACTCTTAATACATTTTTAAGAGAACACTTACTCCTTACTGGTACCAAACGTATGTGTTTAGAAGGTGGCTGTGGTACTTGCGTGGTAACTGTAAAAAGAAAAAACAGCGCTACCGGAGAAGATGAAATAGTTGCAGTTAATTCGGTAAGTTCAAATTTTTACCTATTTCTATGTAATTCCAAAAATATTGTGTTAATTTTCAAGATATTGCATGTGGGCCTTACTAAAAGTCTCTGACATTTTTAAAACAATTCCTTTTAATCAATTCAAAATTTTTAATTATTTGTTATCTTAAAATAATATTGATTTCCTTTTTTTCGCAATAAACAATTCCTTTTACCAGTTTTTTTTGCGTTAAAAGTGAGACTTTTCTTTTTACTTTGAGTTTCATTTTACAATTTTTTTATATAGGTCTTTTGTGCTCTTGTAAATTAATTAAAAGAAAGGAAATTTATTGTTTTTAATATTTTTTTTGTTATTTCAGTACTTTCAGTTTCTACAACAAATAAAATATTTTTATCTCTCTCTGCATGATTGTCTCTATTTCATCTTGTGCGCAACTCGCAGACTTTATTTGCTAGTCGTACTGTATTTACAGTATATACTAAATGGCAGTGCACAATGTGCACTGTCATTACCCGGGGTAATGACAGAGGAAAATGTGAACTTCCCACTACGTTTTACATCTGGCGGGGCAATGCCGACGGGGTAATTACAGAGTAAAATGTGTACTTCCGGCCACGTGTAAGACCTGGCGGGGTCAATGCCGGTACAAAATGTGCACATCTGACTGGGTAATAAGAATACAAAATGAGCACTTCCGGCCACGTGTGCAGATCATTGAACTTAAGGCCGTATGGTCTCCAAATGTGCATATTTGATATCGAAATTTATCCCGCCAGATGTTGTCACCAGATGTGACACGTGGCCGGAAGTGGACATTTTGCTCTGTCATTTAATATCTACTATTTACCAACATAAGTAGATAAGTACTTATAATGTTCTCTGTGTCAACTAAATTGTTGTCTTTGGACCATGATATTTCTTGAAGATCAATTTTTTGTAATCCAAAGTTCTATAAGTTGAAGTGTTTTAAATATATTTTTCTAATCGAGATAATTGCTGTTATGTTATTAAATTATTTAAGCTAATTTAAATTTTGATTATGTACTTCTTTTATTCTTTAATTTGTAGTGTTTAGTTTCGATTTTTTCAACACACGGATGGGAAATCTTTACAATAGAAGGACTGGGAAACTCGGATCAACCGAACAAATTGCAGACTGTTATTAACAAATTTCATGGCACGCAATGTGGATATTGTACTCCTGGGATGATAATGAATATGTTTGCTTTACAACAAACCAAACAAAACGATTTAACAATGGCCGAAGTTGAAAATTCTTTCGGTGGAAATATTTGTAGATGCACAGGATATAGGTAAATAGGGGCCTTTAACAAAAATATAGAAATTGTATCAATGTAATATTAATATTATCAAATTAGAACAAAATATAATATTGTCGAACCACATCAAAATATATTTAGATTTAGTGTTGGTATCTTCGTTTTCTTCTGGTTCTTTAGCTATCTTAGCTATCTTTGTCTGTACTTCACTGCTGTCTTTCTTTCTATGACTCCAGTTTACTGAATCATTAATTTCCATAGGAAACAAACATACCGGTATGTCACATTTTGTTTGTACCCTGGCTACTCTTGAAATTTTGTTCTCCAGGATACTTTTCGAGTCTTTTTTCCCAGTTCTTTTGGTATTTTCATCACCCATAAGAACAATTTCACCAATATGTAGTTCACGTGGCTGTCGCTGACCAGTCCTTTTCCCAGTTATTTTTTTTATTTTCATCAAAAAATAAGAACAATTTCACTAATGTTTAGTTCACGTGGCTTTCGCTGACCAATGTTGACCATTTCTAAATATTCGTTCTTTAAGCGTGTTTTGAAGCAATCTCTAAGATTTTGTAAATATCTTTGTCGTCTGACCAAAGTTTGTCTATCTATTTCATCAATTTCAGGTATGTCACTGTTGATAATAATATCACTGATGAACATGAAGTGTTAAAGGCATTAAATCCTTTTCATCATCTGAAATGTACGCCAGAGGTTTTTTTTTAGTTATTACTGCTTCATAGTCATATAAAATAGTGGGTGGTTCTTCATAATTTACCATAGATTTTCCTAAAATCTCCGCAGCAGATTATTGATGATACGAATTATACGTTTCCACCATCCTTTCCAACAGGCAGCGGTTGGATAATTAAATATCCATTTTATTCTATTCACAGTGCAATATTCTATTCCAGTTTATTTACCTCATCATTCTTTTCAATTTCTTAGAGCTAATAGAAATAATTCTATTGAAAGGGAATTGGTTCTAATAAACGGCACATGTAAATAGTACAATCCAAGATGTTTGTCTATCTTTTAGATACAGTGGTCCATCTAAATCTATACCTATCACATCAAAAGCTGCTGTGCATGATATTCTATCTTTTGGTAGAGGAGTAAAAGGTTTTATATATACACTAGTGTAGGGGAGACCGGGGAAATACCGCCACCCCTAAGCGAAAAGGGCATAAAATCAACAGGAAAAATAAAAATCGACAAAGAATTATATTGACACATTCTACAGAGAGTTTACTTTCATTGAGTAAAATTTAAAAAAGTTGCAGTGGTTGTTTACGGGAACATTCTCAGATTTAAAAAAAGGGTGACTGGCGGTATTACCCCAAGGTACCGGGGTTATATCGCCATGTCTATGGGGCAATACCGCCATTAGATTTATTGGTTGCTATTTTCCTGATATGTAAATATTTATTTATTTTAAAACAATAAACAAAAGAAAAACATTCTTATGAAATTTACAGAAAAATATAAATTTATTTACTCTTAAACAATAAACATTAGTTTAAAAACTGATATTTATATAAAAAGTTATTTACAATAATCGCAAATGAAGTTTTCGGCCGTATCATACCCGGAACATGTCGCATGGGCCCATTTGCCGCAGCTCACGCATCTGTACCAAACTTCGTTTGTTCCGAACTCGTTAAACACTATGCAAATTTCATCCTCTTGATCTGCTGCTAGGAAATCAAGCTCGTCGCCACTATCTTTACACAAGTCATCACTGTTTATCTCTTCCTCTGAAGAACTATTGAATGATATGTTGCGGCGACATCTTTTAATATTTTTGCTCTTCGTTTTGGATTTGTTGTTCATTGAAGTAGATGCCGGTCTTTTTCCCTTCTTGTTTTTTTTAAAATAGATTGTTCTTTCTTTTCTTTTTTAATTAGCTTTTTTTATGTGCTTCCTCTAAAATTGTTTTGTATGGTGATTCTGTCAATATTATGGAATGTTGCTTCCTCTTCTCTTTTTTCTCATCCACTTTTCGCCTTTCAGGGAGGGGTGATATTGTCGAAATAGCAACAGGGAAATTGTATTTCTCAGAGGCTGTAGATACATGTTTAGAAGTAGTTGCTTGAGTGTAAATGACTTTATATTTAGATGTAGATGCTTGAGGTTCAATGACTTCATTAGATGATTCTACACTCGTATGTACAGCTTGAGCTTCAGTTGAATTAGAGGACTCAATATTAACAGAGGTTCCAGGCTCTTCATCAATGTTAGTCCCAACTACAGGCAGGGCTTCTTGTGCACCAACAAAATCATCATTAGTAAACTTTGTAGGGTCGAGGGAAACAATTCCTGCTGTTTTAAAACCGGACACTCCTTTTTCAATGGTTGCAACCCTTATATATGCCTTATTAAAAAGGCTTGCTATATCATATGGAGTAATTTTGGGATTTTTTTTAGCAAGAGTGGCTGAGTGTCTTAAAAATAAGCCACACTCTCTTGAAAATGCATTCTTCAGAGGTCCATACAAGCAAACATCTAAAGGCTGTAGCCTGTGAGACGTGTGAGGGGGAATTGACACAACGTGGATGAAATTTGTCTTACAAAACTGAAAAGTCTTCAAAGAAATATGTGAACCATGATTATCAATTATCAAAAGAAAAGGATCCTCCCTACATGGTTTTGTATGGATTTTAAAATGTTCCAACCAATCCATAAAAAGCTGCTCTGTTGTCCATCTATTATCTGAGCACTTGTATATTGCACCACATGGACCATCTTTTTGCAGGAGAGGAGACATTCGTTTACGAGGATATATAAACATAGGTGGAATATATCCCCGATGCACTCATGGCACAGCACACAGTTATGTTTTTATTACCTCTCTCCCAACTTGTAACTGACCCAACTTGTTTTTGTCCCTTTGGGCCTAATATTTTTCCAGGCTTTTGTACAGTGGATATTCCGGTTTCATCCATGTTAAATATCCTTGAAGCTGGAAATGTATGCGCCGACATAACCTTTTCGAGGTTAGAGAAAAATAACTTGACCTCTTTGCTATTAAATACTTCCACTCTGTTCAGGCTTGTTGCTTCGGGTCTCCTGAGACTAATGATTTATTTTACGAAAAGCTAGAACCCAATCTTCTGCCATTTTTGTAGTTTTATTAAATTTGTGACATATTTGATTTCTCTCTGCCAAAGTATATACCAGGCGTCTGAGTTCTGTTATGGTGATACCTTAAAACATTTTTGCTAACATTAGTACATGGTTAGCTATGTCTTCTTCTTGTATACGAGAAAACGTAGGTTTCCTTCCCAATGTGGCTTTTTTATTATTTTTATTTTTCAACCTATCTCTAAGTGTTGACCTGGGAATATTATGCATTCCTGCTGCTTTTTTAACCGACATTCCATCCTCAATTAGCCGGATTGCTATTTTTAAGTTATCTTCGGACCAGTTGGCCCTAGTCGTTGTTCGGCTGCGTTTGTAACCATCTGAAAAAATTACGTAAAATAAGTTTTGGTGCTTTTTGAGACTGGGGCAATACCGCCAGCATGGCAATTTTACCCCTACGATGGTGGCGGAATTACCCCATGATATATTCACACTTTATATTTTAATACAAAACTAACATCCTTTCAACTTCCGTACAAGTGAAATACTGCAAAACATAGTATAAAGTAGTCTCTATCCATCACTATAAATAGAAAAGTGAAATCATAAATGTGTAACAACTTACCGCCAAAATTGCCGAGTATGTAAATAAGATCACTTGCCGAAAATTGTATACAACTTTGGCTGTAACTGAAACGTGACGCTCTCGGGACACCAAACTCAACTGGTCGTAGTTTCGTTATGTTCGCACAGTGTCTGATGTTGAGTACCTTTCATACATTTGGATATTACTTATATCTAACAGTTTCGATTCCTTTTATTATCCAATATTTTTATCTGATTATACTTAACAATGCTGATATTCTTCTATTAATCTTTCTGGAGTAATATGCTTACTTGGAAGTAAAATTGGAAACTTGAAGTTTCCTGAGTAATTAATTTAAAGTCTGCCGACGAACAAGAATTAATAATTTTCTTACACAAACTTCGATTAAGAATTCATCTTTAGTCTGGCCTTCAACTGGTCAACAGCAAGTGCGTTATTGGTTTCTGATAGTTCTCAAATTGACTTCGGTTGCATTTAAAAGGTACTGGAACTTATTTTCTGAATCGATTTGTTGGTCTTCATGGATTTTCCGGAACTGTCCCAATAATTCTATCCAATTTCCATCGAATTTTGTCAGCTCTATTTTGGGAAAACAGAAATTTTTCTCATTTTTAGAGCTGTTACACAGTACTTTTTTTATTTATAAAAATTGTCGTCATGTTGTTAAAATATTTTTTGTGGCCTATTATATTTAAGGCCGAGACTACACACACGTTAACCTGTGGATAATTTCAGAAATTCCCCACATGTTAAAATATTAAACTTTGTTATAGACCTAAAAAAATATTTATTTTATTAAAAAAAAGTCTTTACTATTAAAATCTACCCTGTATATTTAGAAAAAAATATTAAAAGAAGTCTTACTATCTAAATTTAACCTGTGTTTAAAAAAAAGGGCTATGTGGGATTCGATCCCCGGACCACTAGCGGACACTATATCCACGCTGCTATCAGAGCTCATGCATACGTATGTTCAAACTTATTATTTAAGCGAATCCCGTTTCACGTGTGGGTTATTTCTAAAATTATCCACAGGTTAACGTGTGGCTAGTCATAGTGTATATTTAATTGATTGTTTAATTGTGACTGTTATTTCTATTATTCTCAAATTTTTCTCTAATATACTTACACTTGGCTTTAAATAACGTTATGTTTAAATAAAATACTATTTCCAATGAAATTTTTTTATTTCAGATCGATTTTGGCAGCATTTAAATCGGTTTGTAAAGACGCGTCTCCAGATTTAATAAAAAAATGTGGCGATATTGAAGATATTCCTATGTGTCATAAATTGACTAAGAATCCTAGTGATATTTCTACTAATAATTCGTTTTATTACAAAATTAATGGTTTATCATGGATAAAAGTTAGAGCTTTTAATGATTTATTGCAAGTAATTAGAACCTTTAATTCAGTTAAAAATGGAAATTCTTATACTTTGGTTGCTGGAAATACGTCAAAGGGTAAGTCGCAGTTCTACTTCTTTTTTACCAGTTTGGTTTTTATTTAGTTATAATATTTTTAGGGGTTTATAAAACAACAAAAATGTTTAATGTATATGTAGATATACAGGATGTATCAGAATTAAAAAGTCATCAAATACTTAAATCAGGACTAGCTATAGGTGCCAATATGACGCTTTCTAAAGCCATTACACTATTTACAGAATTATCTGAAAAAAGACCAAAACTAAAATATTTGAAAAAAGTAGCTGAACACATTGATTTGGTGGCTAACGTTCCAGTAAGAAATGTAAGTAGACAAATTTTTAAAAGATGGTATTAAGAAATACTTTTACTTTTCTTTCAGATTGGAACTTTGGCGGGAAATCTTATGATTAAACATAAATATAAAGAATTTCCATCAGATATATTTTTATTATTGGAAACTGTCAATGCTACTCTACAAATAGGTAATTTATTTTATTTACAACCATATATGTAATGTTTTTTATATTTAAATAAATAACAAATGTACCGATACCTACTTTTCTCTGGCACCAAACCCTGGGCTGCTGCTTCAGCAGCCTGTCGTACTTCTGGTGGGGTACAATCCATTAATTCTTCGTCGGAAGACATTTTTTGTTCAATATATTATTTTCGAATTTAATATCCGACCTTATCTGACATTTATTGACTTTCTGACATTTATTTATATTGATAATAATTCTTTACCCCGTAGTCACGGTAACAATATATTTACTTGATTATTCTTAGAAAACCGCATGCTTGGTAATTTGTCGTTAAATATAATATTGTAATTATGTTCAGAACGAAACAGAGATTTATTAATTTTGATCGAAATATGATGGTTGTAAATAAAATAGTATACAAACCTCGGTAGGAAGCTTAATTCCTGTATCGAGATTATAGCTAACTAATCTCACGACAGTAATCAAACACTTCCCACCTCGGTGTGTAATATACTATTTAATTGTGTTTTGTCAGTAGGTAATCATAAAAATATGAAACCTAAAAGTGAATTTCTACAGATTTATTTCGTAAAAAAAAACAAAAAATTATTTTCATACGTGGATTATACGCGACAACACGTTTTTAAAAAAATAACTAACTTTTAATATATTAAAATTAAATAATATGGAATTTTATTAAGTTACTATTTTAATTTCTGGTAAGTTGTACTTGGTTTTATTCTCTCAGCTATAAGAACTTTGTATTCTAGGCCTGATGATGGCAGTTTGCCGAAACTTTCCAACCCTCTTCATTTCATCTTTAATAAAAATTTTGTGATACTCGACTTATTAGTACTTTTTCAGTTGAGATAATGGATAACATTTCAATTTAAAAAGATAGATCTTTTATGTAAAATAATTTACAAAAATATTTTTCAGTTGACATGGATAACAAGGAATTTCTGATACGACCAATCGATTTTTTAAATACAGATATGGAAAATAAAATTATAAAAAGAATTTGTCTACCATTCTTACCGGAATCATATTTTTTTGATAGTTTTAAGGTAAGATAAAACGAATAGAGGCAAATTTATATTTTTTTTTATTTGTTATTTATAATGTTTATTCTACATTTTCCGGAGTAAAGGTAAACCAATAACAATCTCAATGTTGATTTTGAGTTTACTTGTCATAGCAAGCATTTAATTTGGCACTAATCCTAGATACTTAAATCATAAATACATTTTTATTTGTAGCTAATGAAACGTGCCCAAAATACCCACTCTTTAATAAACATGGCGTTTTTGTTAAACATATCAAAAGAAAATATAGTGGATGAAGCTAATATTGTCATAGGGTGCTTAGATTCTAAAATCCATGCATCAGATACAGAAAAATATTTATTAGGTAAAAATATATTTGATAATAAAATTTTACAACAAGCATTTAAAATATTGCACGATGAATTAAACCCTGAAGATGATTTGATGCGCGCGAAACCAGAGTTCTTAAAAAAATGCGCTGTTAGTTTGTTTTATAAAGTAAGTTAACAACAATTAAGATCATCAAATTGTTTTCTCATCATTTCAATAAACTTTTTCAGTTTGTATTAAGTATAGCTCCTGATGGACTTTTATCTTCAAAACATATTTCTGGTCGGTCTAAATTGAATCGTCCTGTATCTAAAGGTACGCAGGTTTACGAATCCATTAAAGAAAATTATCCATTGTCATATCCTTTGGTGAAAAAAGAAGGTTTACATCAAACTACAGGTACCTAAATTTGGGTCGTAGAAAATATAGTATTTTAATTAATATTAATATTGTAGGTGAAGCAGAATATATAGCTGATATGCCAGATTTTCCAGAACAATTACATGCTGCTTTTATTTTGGCTAAAGCTATGCCTTTGTCTAAAATTGTAAAAATACATAAGGAAAAAGCATTGGTAAGAACATAACCATAATAACAGGTACCGATTCTATTTTTATTATAATACCATTTGTGACTTAGTTTTAATTGAATTGGTTGCACGTGTCACTACGATTTGTAAGGTCTCCTAAGAGCAGTATTTTATACCTAAGTTTGCAACCCTGAAAACAATTCCATCTATCAATAGAGTTCAGTATCCAATAACTAGCCATTAGGTTAAAGGAAACAAAAATGAAGGTTGTATTACAAACTAAGCATTATCTTTCACAATTTGGCCTTTGTACAGTTCACTTCCTAAGTCATACAAAGAAGGATGCCCCGCTACCAATTCCACCAAGAATTCGTCCTCCACTGCATAAAATATTATCTTCGAAGTCACGGCCGCCGTACCTCTGGTGGTTGCATGCGACCAGTGCATGGAAGGAACCGTACCTTAAGGTCGATCTTAGCAAGCAATAATTTAACTTTTCTCTCCAATTTGTATTTCTCAATAAATATCCCCGGGTGTTACAGAATTTACAGTTTTCGCCTTTGTTCCGTTTGTTTTACTATCGAAGTAACAGTAGCGACTCAAAATTTACCTAGTTTATAGACCCTACTTTTGTTCTGTTTTTTCAACATGGTCACAGTACTTTTTCCAAGCCTACAAACTTGTTATTTGTTATTTTTTTAGTAATTAAAAAGTTGTAGTCTGTTGGATTTTTTTTACTTCCTACAATCTTAAGGAAATTTACACCAAATATGTTATTTTAGAACTGGATAAATTTCACTGGAATATTATCCAGAAAATACAAAATAATTCATATTTCTTTTAAAATTAATAATATTAATCTTTCAGTTCATACTAATGTCTATTATTGTATATTTTAAAATCCAAAAATAGATTTAAACTCAACACAAGAGTTATTCCGTCTTTCTCTCAGACTGTTTTCTGTCTATCTACTTGCAAAATACCATTAACAAAAACAAAATACATAAGCGACCGTTGCTATGCAAGCAATCTTATTTTATCCCATCATTATAAGAGTAAGAGACAAAAAATATAGATATATTTCTTCCCGCTAAGATTCTGAATTCAAGGCTATTTGGAGACCACGTCTCATGTCTCCGACCAATAAAAAACCAGCCACCCTCCTCTCCGGTAAAATTCAGAGCAGAATCAACCTCTCGCTTACCGACTGTAACCAGATGCAGTCGCATTCAATAGAGCAAAAAAGTTTCTTCAAATAATTAAAATGATGCGTAATTAACCACACCCAAAAAGTTTCTGAGTTTTCATAACAACAAAAAAGGTAAACAGTTTTTTACAGTGAGCGAAGTGATCAGTAATATTTGATTTCGGTTTCATAATTTAAATTAATGTGCCGCTTTATGATTTTTCTGTTCATGTTCGTACTTGGAACAAATAGAATAAAAATTACATTCCTATTTCAAATACTGTTTTTATTTTGGTTTAACTCCTACCTAAAGAGTTTGGTCCTTCGATGTCTTTAAGAAAATCGAAGAATTAAAAATAATGCTCGCAGTCTAGTGTTCTTTCAACATTTATGAATACTAATATTCGTAAATAGTTCAAGAACTTTGTTTTTTTCTTATTTTAATAGGAACTTGAAGGTGTAGTAGCAATTTTTGACAAAAACGATATACCTGGTAGAAACACGTTTACGCCATCTGAAGCCTTTCAGTTCCCTCCGGTACCAGTAGAAGAAGAATTCTTTTGTAGTGGTACCGTTCAGTATCACTCACAACCAATAGGAATAGTTGTGGCAACTTCACAAGAACTCGCTGAAAAAGCCGCAGATTCGATAGAAATAGATTATGAGAAAGGAGAGCTAAAACCTGAATATGAAATTAGAGATATTTTAAAAAGTAACAAAAAAGAAAGAATTGTTCAAGATATGATACAAGAACCAACTGAAAAAGGTAACTCTATAAATATGTATTTATCTCTAAAGTTACTATGAGATTTTCTGGTAAAATTAGGATAATGATTAAGGTATATTCTGAAGCTTCGAATTTTACTAGAAATTTTTGGCTTCATTTATTATTCATTAGTGTTTTTATCCCTACCATCAGTCTCTGGATTGGTACTTTATTAAATAAAATTAAATTATTAAAAAGTACAAAATCATATTTAAATTTTTTTTAATTATTAAAAAAAATTTTTATCCGACTGGCACAAAAGACGCTAAGAACAAGTTAACTACGGTATTTTTTAAGAACTATGGAAAGTTGGTTAGAAATTCCGGAAAACGAATTTTGGATATATAATTCACAATTATTAAAATGAGTTTTTGATTTTTTTTTACTAAAATTGAATATGTTCCGGAAAAAAATAATTTGTATGTGATCATTTTAATGAATTTACTATTAGTATAATTACAAAAAAATAAAGCAGTATGTAGATAATTAATACTACTTGAATTTGTATTGAAAACAAATATTTTTTTAAAATTACTCTCCAGTATACCTACATAAAAATTAGAGAAATGGGAGAACCCTAATTTTAAACGAATTGGTAAATATTTCTATTACAAATTGTAGAATTATGTATTATTTAAAAAATAAAAAATAAAAAATTGAAATTCATAGAAAAATTAAAAAATTGCCTAGCGATTAAAATAAGAGTCGCTAAATCATCATTTTTAAACCCAATTATATTTTTTTCTAAATCATTTTGAGGTTATTTGTTTATATTTTAATATTGTTATGTAGTACTTGAAACACAATTTTGAATATTGCGAATTTTATATTAAAAAATGTCGAAGCTTACATTTTTCGGTATTTTTATTTCACTCACTGGTGAAATAGCTCTTTAGTCCGGAAATAGTATATTGTGTCACACGGGCAGAAAATGAGCAGCCCGCGGCTATTAGATGTACGAGCTAAAGCGTTGTCTGCATGTGTGACTCACAATTGTTTTTCGAATACCAAAAAAACGAAAAAAAGGAAAATGTAACACAAATATTTTACATATTTGCTATCTTGATTTCAGACTTTAATTTACACCGACATTTAATGAAAACTTATATGAAACGTCAAAGTATGCAAGTGGAAGTTAAAGATGTCTAGATATAGTGAAAACTACAAAATCGTGTTGTTATGACTATTGCATCCCAAGGGATGAAAAAACATTACTTTCGGCAATACTTTTAATGTTGATATTATTCATTTTCACATAAGGTAGGCTAAAAAAGTAATGTCGATTCGAATTTTTACATAAAATTTAATGCAATAAATCGAAAAGTAACAAGTTTTGACTTTTTTGGCCTCGACATAGGGTCTACGCCAAAAATTTAAGTAGTGTACATAAAGAAATATTACAAAATTGCTGTTTTGGACTTGTTTATGATGTAACGTACCATTGTTTTGAGAAAGAAAAGTGAGTTATTAACGATTAACCTAACAAATTGGAATTGGTGTTTTCTACTACCATAAGAACGCACAACAATAATAATCAATCAATCATGCCTCGAAATATGACGACCACCAATTTTCCACGATATGAACGATATATTGAACTTTATGAACGATATTGAAAACAGACTGATGACAGTTTTCAAATGGGTTCATACCATTGGGTGTTCTGAGGCCCCTAAAGTAGATCCAGATGATGAAATACCCGAACCCTCCCCGGAACCTGTGACCCCTGATTTAGAAGAAACTAATTTTTTTGATACGGAAAATATTGAAATCATATTAAATGATGAACTAGCAGAAATGAGCTCTGCAGATCAAGGTGTATCACCAGTCAATGAGAAATTGACCAAAAGAACTGCAGTAAAAAGTAATCATCTGTAGTTCTAAGCTGGAAAAATCTGCTGAATTGTACAGTAAGAGTACAGAGCAAATGGCTCTGGCTGTTAGTGAAATGGCCAGTGCAATCTCCAAGCTTTTATCACATATATAAACTATTAAACTCACCTTTCCTTAGCAGTTCTTATATTTTGTACGCTTGTAGGGATTTTTTTATATCTTGGTAACAAATATAATTTTGCTGCAGATGACTTAAACGCTTATAAAACCATTCTAAAAGCAACGAGCGTTCATCGAAATGCTAAAGGACTTTGGAAAGGTACAAAAAGAACAAAGTATATGAACATTATCCGCCCTCTATTTCATCCTCGAGAAGGTGCAGGATTATCGAAACCAGCCGCAACATGATGCGATTTGATTTACAATGAAAAACCTATATAATACGTATATTGGGACGATCCTAATGAGTTGGTTGAGCGTTTAGAGTTGCTAGTTGCTTCGAAACATGCTGGAAATACATCACAAGATAATGAAATAGCAGTTATTATTTATGAATATTTATTGTTCTACTCATAGCACTCTGACTTATTCCAATACTCGCCAATTACTGTTTGATAGCTATCACTACTGAAGAAAATGAGACTTGTAAAGACCTTAAAAAATGCTGCCAATTGAAATCTAGTACATTTTCATTATAAACAGTCATTTTAATAGTATACCTACTTATGAGTGGAGAGGAATTATATCCCTTCTGGTTGGTTCCATCAACCAATTCTCTCAACGCTTCTATCAAACTCAAAGTCGCTCACGTATTTAGATTTAATAGTTTGATGAACTTTTCGTTTGACAATTTTTCGAAGGGATTGCTGGTATCTCTGATTTTCCGAAATTGAAGTATCATAACTGCTCTACAAATAAAACATTCAAGTCGATATTGATTTCAGTATATGGATATTTGTAGATATTTACCTGTTTTCTATATTTTCTTAACTCTTGCAGAAATGATAGTGAAAAAACTATAGATTCACTGCCATTTTTGACCTTGTTATGATACTGCTACTAAAATGATATTGCTGAGATAGCAAGATGAAATAATAAGATCTATTAAACATTGACAGAACATATTGCTAAAAGTCAATGATAAGAATGGCAATATCTCAAATCTTGCTGTAGTAGCGATATCTTCTCTGTAACCATATTGATATTTGCAAACAGAATGGACCCGGTGTAATCCAGTAGTTAGAGGGGTACGGTACTTTTTTCAGATTTTCGCTTATAACTTCTATAAATGGTGCATCGTTTACAAATTTGCTTCATATTCATTGTTGACTAGGACAAAATTTCAGTAATACGAATTAACTTTATTTACATGACTAATGAGATATGGAGTAGCGAAGAAGGATTAACATCCAATACTATGTTTAGGTCATTAATTTTCCTTGAGCCACCCTACCCAGAATTTTCCAAACAAAGCATTTGTACGAATCAACATCAAGAACATATCGAAGTCTAAACGGTCAGGTTATCACAAACTTTTATAGGCATGGGTCCGAGGCCAATAAATGTATTATATAATATTATGTAGGTAGGCACGTATAAGTATAAATTTTTAACTTGATTGATTGATTCTTTTGTTTAGAAATTAGAAAATTATTTTCAATATATAGAGGGGGGAGGGGCAAATGCCTCTCTTTGCGTACGCTCATGGATCCCTCTAGTGACAGCGACTAGACTACTGAACCAAAATCAGAAATTGTGGTTATTAAATATTATAAAATATTTTAAAAATATAGCGAAATAAGTTTAAAGTAATTAAACAGAAATATTTTATTTTTTCACTACAAAATAAGCGCTGTAGATCCTTTCTACCGTAAACCTCTAGCTCAGTTTTATTTATTATTTCTATTTTTCTAAACTCCGGTATCAACAATGGAAAAGAAAGTCAAAGTGGCATCAGTTTTCAAATAAACGGGTTTAAAAAATGTACCATTTTAGTTTTCGTTTTTGGATGAGAACTCGCCTAATATAGCAATTAAAGATATGAGCTTTTTCATGATATTTAAAATATACTTTTTTCAAGTTTATCTAAAGAAAAAAGTTGATAGTAGTAAAGGAGCTGCACCCATTCCTCACCATTCCCCATGTTAAATCCCATAAGAAATCGCTAAGGTTAAAAATAGCAAAAATTGGTCAAATCAAGATCATTCGTTACTTCAGATCTCTCACATGCGTCAGGTCTGGCAGCTTCACCAGAGAGCGCTGCCTGAGCAGAGGGGCCTGTCAGACCTGACGCATCTGAGGGACCTGAAGACCGTTTGCGTAGTACTTCAGGTGTGTCAGGCCTGTCTGCTCTGGCAGTGCCCTCTGGTGAAGCTGTCAGACCTGACGCATATGAGAGACCTGAAGTAACGAATGACCTTGATTTGGCCCATTTGTACTATTTTTAACCTTAGCGATTTCGTATCGGATTTAACATGGGGAATAGTGAGGAATGGGTATCACTTTTACTAAAAATAATTTAAAAAAATGCCACAGACACGCCCTAAAGAATTAACTACAAAATCGTCTGGAAAAACCGCAGCTTCCTATCTTTAATATTAACGGAGCGCCCATCCAAAGACGATTTCAGGAAAGATAACATATGGAATTGGCGCCTCTTAAATATGGATTGAAACAATATATAAATTATGTGCACATTTTTAATTTTGGCTCTTTAAAGACTAAATTAGTAATTGTTGAAACATTTTTTAGGAAATGATATAGCTCAAATCGTTAAAGGAAATTATGATACTAGTTGGCAGTCTCATTTTTATATGGAATCCCAATGTTGCAGTGTTGTTTATAAGGAAGATACCTTAGATATTTGGGCAAGCACCCAATGGATGGATTTAACTCAAGCTGCAGCCGCTGCTGTATTAAATATTCCTTCAAATAGGTTAATAAAATAACAACAAACTATTTAAAAGTTTTTATTTGTTTTATTCTAGGGTAAATGTTCATGTAAAACGTTTAGGAGGAGCCTTTGGTGGAAAACTCGTAAGAAACTCAATACTATCTTCCGCTGCGGCTCTGGCAGCTTACAAACTCAAAAAACCTATCAAAATGTGGCTACCGATAGAAAAGAATTTCGCTATTGTAGGAAAACGGAATCCAGTAAGCAGTAACTATGACGTAGCGGTAGATAAAAATGGAAAAATTCAATATTTAAACAATAACTTTTACATTAACCATGGACGAGGAGGAAACGAAGATGTTATATTTCTGACATTTGAGTTGTTTACTAAAACGTATAATGTTGACTCATTTCGTATAAATTCTAGTGTGGTTAATACCGACATGCACAGTTCATGCTTAGTTAGAGGACCAGGTAAATATGTTTTAAACATTCAATATATCTTTCCTATTATTTCAATCAGGGTTATATTTTAATTTATATACCATATGACACCTGTCCTACAAACTAACAAATCATTTTCAAGTATGGAACAATTCTCCGGAATCCCCTCCTTCTTATTTTTCTCAGTTTTTCGTTTATCGATTACTCAGGTGTTCCATATCTTTTCTTTTTGTAGAAATGAGGATCTTTACCATTTTTTAACAACTTCCTAGCATTCTTCGTTTTCCACCATTGTCCTAACCATATTTTCAGTTAATAGTTTTCCTGTCATCTCTTCAGCATTTCTTCTCACTTCTCAGTTTAAATCGAAACAAATACATTTAAAAACATCCATTAGCCATTAGGAGTAGTATGACAAAAATTTTTGCATCGCCCTTTTTTCTTTTCATCTATGATTCTATATCCCTTATCAGTCTTCTTGTTTATATGGGCTTTCTTTTGTCGCACTCCCAGAAATGTTTCATTTGCCTATGTCTTGCTAAGTTCTTATTTTCTCCATTGTCTATCATTGTCTTCTCTTCTACCAGTAAGTCTATTGGAGGGATTCGTACCATTACCAATACAGCTCTGGGTGATACGCTTCTGTAAAAGCGTAGTATTTTGATGGCTACTTATCTTTGCATGCTGAATATACATTTCTGTATACTTGCTATTTCATGCCTCTTTTCCATATAGGATAATCAATTGAATAACTGGACATAGAATCTTTCTCTTGCCTCACCTGGATCCTCCGTTATTGGGAAGGAGCCTGATAATTTTGTCTATAGCTCTTCCTGCCTTTTCGGCAGTTTTGCTAACATGCATTCCCATTCTCATTTTCCGATCTATGTGGATATTGAGGTGTTTGATAGATTCTTGAATACTGATAATCGTGTCTTCGATTTCCAGCTACCAGTGACACTACTTTGGACTTCTGGGGACACATGCTTTAATTGTTTTGTCATCATCAACCTGGTTATGTCTTCCAGAACTGTATTAAATATCATTTCCCCATCTTTTGCTATGTACTGCAAATGACCGTGCACGAAATATAAGGAAAATGACCCTCGGTTAAAATGCTTGATACTCGGGGATATTATCCAAATAGCGATGCTGATAAAAAGTTTCCACGTGCGTGAGGCCCGAAAACGCGACCCTCATATGAGTTATAAATCACATTTTTTCAACTTTAATTGATTGCTCCGGCCAAACGACATAAAAGCGGATAAAACGGCTTACATACCCCTATCACAACTTTTCGAGTACTATATGGTTGGCATAAAAAAATAAAATATATATAGGGTGATCAAAGTTTATAACTTCAAAAATATTTAATTTATAATATATGTGTAATAGGTCTGAAATCAGCTTCTCAGGATGAGTCTAAAAATGTAAAAAGCACAGGATTGTAATAAGGACTAAAGAAACAAAGAGAAATAAAATAGGGAAAAAAATATATTAGAGGGACTAAATCAAATACTTTTTTTCCTTTTATCAAATTAAATAATCGCTGAAACAACCAGTACAAAAGTTAAAAGAATTGAGGCCAAAGATTATTGAAACAAAGTTTGTTAGTTTTGCTAACAACAAAAAAAAAACTTTATACAACTGATGTATGAGGATACAAAAAATCATAATATGCCGCAATTTGAAAAACATATCAAATTAAATTTTGTCGCTTGTACACGTTTAGCAACTAAGCAAAAATTTGGCCGAGCGTGCAAAAGATCACATTTTGCTGGCAGAACATAACCAATCAGAAAAAAAGGCAGTGGTGATCAAGTCGTCACTCTTTTTATAATACTCTTTCTCTATTTAAAGAAGACATTTTTGATTAATATTAAGCAAATTTCACTTCGAATATTTTTAAAATTATATTTCTTTTCTTAATAACTATTTATTTTCGAATGTGGGATTCCTAATTCTTTTTGGGTGAGGGTTTTCCAATTTAGTTAGTTTTCTTAACTCTTCGATTATTTAATTTTATAGGTGCAGTTGAAGGTCTAGGAATGATGGAAGCAATAATGGAGCATACAGCGACGGAAATAAATATGGATCCTTTAGATTTTAAAATAAAAAATTTGTCAGAGAAAGATACTAAAGTGTTGGAATATATAAATGATTTAATCGAATGGGCGGATATTAATAAAAGAAAACAAGAAATAAAAGAATTTAACCAGGTAGATGTAAGGATTTTAAAATTTTTATAATTAATTAAGAGTTCTATTTTTAGAATAACGTTTGGAGAAAAAAAGGCATGGCAGTATCACCTATGGTTTATTGGTTCGATATATTGTTTAATTATGGCGCAATGGTCACTATTTATCATACCGATGGTAGTGTAGCCATATCGCATGGTGGAATTGAAATTGGCCAAGGAATTAATACAAAGGTTAAGTTGAATACATCTAATCCTATTGAATAATTCTTGTTTTTTCAAGGTTTTTATTGTTTTCTTGTTTGTTCCTACTTTTACCACTTTTTGTGTTCATGTTTCCTATTTTATCCTCATCTTAAGGGTATACCCGTTTTACAAATAAGGGTAGAATTAGAAAAAGAATAGATAACAATAGAAGACCAATAGATGCAGATAAAATGGTCGATAATAGTCGGGAAGAAATTAAAAAGAAGTTACAAAAAATCGAAGTAAAGATAAGAAAATAAATATAGTTTATGTTTATTTAGGGGTTGTGTAGGATATGTTTCAAATAAGGGTTATTTTTATAGGCGTCAGTTTATTTTTGAATATTTTAAAAGTCCCTAAAAACAAACAAAAAGAGACTTGTGATTTAAAACGAATGAAATGAAGTTACTTTACTGGAGCCAAACAGTTAACAGAACTTTAGCAAGCAGTTAACTTTGCTTATACTCCTGTAAGAGGAATAGAAACAAAAATTAGGAAAAAATTTGAATTTAATTTAAATCATTTTTAAACCATAAATTTATAATATTAAATAAAAGGAAATGAAAAATGAATTAATATAAATTTAGATATTACATGATGGCATTGATTACAAGTTAATTAAAAAAAAAACTTAGTTTAATAATATTGAACAGGAAAATTTCATACCGGCATGGACTGTTCGCCATTTTGTTTAAAGATGAATAGAAACTTTCAACGATTTAATTGTATAAATAAATGTCTAATAAATACAATGGCGATAAATAAAATTGTTAATACTTGTATAAGTCTGCAAAGTTCACTAATTAGCACATATCTGTTTCTCAAAATAAAATAAATATCCCGACTGAGACCACTGAATCTGACAACTGAAGCCAAAAGAATACTTTATCGTGTTAAGTCTTTATTATAAGATAAAGGTACTAAAGGTAGTTATGGGTCCAAAAAATTCAAAAATTCTAGCTAGTAGCTAATTTAAGATAGATTTTATTTGTGGTGAGACAAGGATCAATAGCTTGAAAACGAAAAGTCAATTACTTATAATTTTATAAATGTGATACGCTAGTGTAAATAACGGTAAGATAAAATAAATTAAAATTTGTTACAAATTGATCAAAAGAAACTAGATAACTTTTATTTTCGTGTCAAAAAAAATCCTAGTAGTCTTTTGTTTCCCTCTATTTTTCTGGCCTTTGATCTTGTCTTCTGTTGATTATACAAATTTTCTTAAAACGTGCGAAATTAAGTTGATACTAATGGATATTTACTTTCCGGCAGGCTTTGGTTAGTTTATTAAATTTTAAATAAAATACTTTTTATGTATACTTATGTTATGACAATTATTTAGTAATATACAGGATGATCCAATATTTGCGTTAAAAATTGTATTTGTGTCTAATGTTTTTTCCCTATTTTATGTAATTTTTAATGACTTTAGTATGACTATACTCTTTTAAAATAGAAAAATACTTTATTTTAGTCCGATTGACGGTTATTCGAACTAGTCATACTAATTTTATTATTACGACATTATTTCTTCTGATTTGAAACATTTTTTAGGCCATTCAAACATGTGCTTACAAATTAGGAATACCAGTGGAAAAAATAAGTTGTAAACCTAGCAATAATATGATTGGAGCAAATTCTAGTTCTACTGGTGCCAGTTTAGCTAGTGAAGGAATTTGCTGGGTAAGAATTATTATTTTCTCAGCACGTACAACTACAAACCATCTTTTATTATTTTAGGGTATCGCAGAAGCATGTGATATTCTATTGAAAAGAATGGAACTTGTTAAGGAAGAGAATCCAGATTTTACATGGGAGGAACTTGTGCAGGCATGTTACAAAAAAGCTGTTAATTTGGTAGCAAACGCCATGTAAGTAATTTGTATTACTATGGCCCGCCCACACTCGGGAACAGTACGGTCGATCCGGAAAATTCTTTCGGCTGTCGGTTTTTTTTTTTTCAGGAAAGGAAGGCTGTATCAGAAGATGAGCTATTCGGGGTACGAGGATCCTAATACCGCCATACAAAGTGAAACTTCTATTCGAGATAAGGTGTTGTGCAAGTTAAAACGCGTCGAATGATATCCGTATTGCATGGGGCTTGTTGAAAAAAAATTGAATAATTTGAAAAAAAATTATTGGAAAACTTCCCATTTTCCCAAAAATAGCGCAGAGATTATTACTTTTACTAATTTATCAATATTTTGATTTCTTAGCTTGTTTATTTCCGAAGTTTTTTAACAATAGCCATTATTGCTTATTTTCCACGTTTCTTATCAATCGTCGTGACCTCCGCTGATTTGGTTACTTGTTTATTTCCCAGACTTCGTGTTAATCGTAAACAGTTTTATCAATTCCGAAAATTGAAAGTTATGAACAGGGGAAAGTGGGGCAAAATCGGGTACTAAAACATTGGAATGACATAGGTTTTCAATTTGAAAAGAACCAATTTCAAAATTTTACTTGAGAGTTCAGTACCTCGTGCGTTATCAGAAAATAAAATATTTTGTGTCAAAAGTCTTTTTATTTTTTGAGTGGGGAATGTGTTTTAAAAATGGGGCTAATACCAGGTTTTACCCTATTAGTGGGGTAAAACCGTGTAGTTATTCGAATACATTTAAAACAGTCTTAATTTTCAAAATATTTATTTAGTAGGTAAGTTATAAACAAAATTCACATATAAATATGTCTTCATCTTCCTCCACTGTTGTACAGGCTTTATTTGCCCATTTTAAACATATGGAACACTGAATCCATCGATGATTAAATATTGAATCTGCATTGCAAATTAGGAATCTCTTAAAGTCCTCATCTTCCTCCTCTGAAGACGACTCCGATTTTTCATTGGTAACTTTCATTATCTTTTCGTTTTTCTTTTTAGTGTTTTTCACCCAAGACGATTCTGGTTTTTCATTCTCCTTTTCCTGGTTTTCACCTTTTTTAACACAGGTTTTCTCTTTTTTGCTAGCTTTAGTTAGCGTTTCATCATTTTCTTTTTTGAATCACAACCTGTTGATTTTCCGAAAACATTTCTTTTGTGATATTTGGTGGAAAACGAAAATGCCGAATCAGCCTTAGATGTAGATGGTATGGGCCCATGTCCTTTAGTGTGTCCAATGTGCTAGGAGTACAAGGCTGGATTACCAAGTTCTTGGGCGTATCAGAGAGTGTTGAAGTTACACAGGATGTAGAAGGCTGAGGTTCCAAATTATTTTGTACATATAAGTGGTCTGGAAATACATGACGATTAAATGAATATATCCCCATCTTTTCAAAACCTTTTATAACCGTTTGCATGATAGTTGCTCTGGTGAACGCACCTTTAAAGAGTTTTCCAATTTGGTAAATTGTCATAGCTCGTCCTGTTCATAACATGTACATAAAGGACACATAAACACCACATCCAAACATAACAAAATAACATTGTTTACGCGAACACTGTTGATAAGGCCTAAGGTTTTTGCATGAGATGAGTGTCCGTCAAGTATTAACAGGACGGGTTTTTCGGCTGAAGGGTAAGAACAGTCAATCAATATTCTTTACCAAGCAATGAACGATTCTGTATTTATCCACCCACTTTCGTGATAATATGCAAATAAGCATCATTCATCAATATTGGATTTGTTTCTATACTCGAACAGCTAGAACTTTTGATGGTTTGTTAGGACCTGTTAACATTCTTGTTTCATCTACATTATAGATGTTATTAGGTGAGAAGTTGTGTTTTTCATAAACAGAGCTTAATAGATCAAAAAACGTCCTACGTAAGTTCGATTAAAGCCCTTGGCACCAGCCATGGATGTTTTTTCGGGGTCCCTTAAAGATATCTTGCTATGTCTGCCTAGAAAACCATACATAC
This sequence comes from Neocrepidodera transversa, assembly GCA_963243735.1. Lineage (NCBI taxonomy): Eukaryota > Metazoa > Arthropoda > Insecta > Coleoptera > Chrysomelidae > Neocrepidodera > Neocrepidodera transversa. Next base: position 10,704,864 of record OY725347.1, read on the forward strand.
AATCTTTACCGGCAATTATAGATTTCTTATTAAAAAAACGAGGTATATGATTTATCTCATTTAATTCAAAAGCCAGTTTACATAAGTCGTGTAAAATAAGGCCAAACAACCTTCGCTCCAAAAAAAAAATGTGATTTTCAAGCTCTTCTTCTTACATTTCTGTATAGATTGTAGTGAAACGGCCTAAACGTTCCTAACCCTCCTTGATTGAGGAATATTGAAGCCTTGGGATGATCTTTTGTAGCTCATATGATCAACTTTGGCTGTCGGTTTTCTTTTTATACTTCTATGACATGTCCAAACTGCTGAAATAAATAATATAAAAAATAATACTCTGATATAGATATGTATTTTAAAAACGCGGTTGTAAAGAATTGAATAAGCCGTTAAAATATGCCTCACAAAATCCTCGCACATACGTATGCATCTCTGTTTCAGTCTCACTAAAATGCAGTGAGTGAGAAAAAAATACATACTGACGTTACCGCGAATTTCAGCAAATCGACAAAGGAGATATTTGTTGAGACTGAGCGTCGTTGCCAACTTTACAAAAAAAAAATAAAAAATAGGAATTATAAACTTTAAATCGGAAATAGTGGAATTTAAGAGAAAAAGTACAACACATTCCATTTTGCACTTTTTATTTTTAAAACAACAGAAATATAAAAACGAGTTCCTAGTTTTATGAGCATATTGAGCATGCGCAGTATAAAATAACTGTTTTATACTGAGCAGACTCCAGTTCCATTATTTTATACTGCGCAGACTCAAAATGTTCTTAACAAGTTGAGAACTCGCTTCGGAAAGAAGCCTAAACCAAGTCGAAGAAGGTGTTGCCGATTTGCGTAATTATATGGCCACACTCTATGTCACTGACCAATGAAAACAAGCCCGGAGTCGGGGATTCACCGAACCGATATTGTTCGTATTGTTGAAATGCACTTTGGAATTTTGTCAGTCTGTCTGACTGAACAGATGTAGCTTCAAAGCTAAATCTACAAAGGCGTATAAAAAGCGTATCTTTTGTACCCAGCAACCGTATAATTTCAGTTTTGGATATTGGCAACACTGGAAGAAACTGCGTTTTTTGTTTGTTAAACTGAGTCCATCCAGTGCCTTGTCGGCTACTTCCCACCATGCACAAGGATAACCTAACAGTACCCGATTTAACTCGCTTACCCCGTTTTACCCTACTCTTCCCTACGATACGTTTTTGCTACAGCTGATTTGTTAAATTGCTTCCTTATTTTTGATATCCTTTCATTTTGTTTTAGGTATTCCTACCATGCTCCAGGTCTTGGCCGATACTACATCTATGCAGCTTGCGCTACAGAAGTAGAGCTCGACGTTTTAACAGGTCAGCATCAGATCACCAGAGTAGATATAATAGAAGACGTAGGGGATAGTATGAATCCGGAAATTGACGTGGGTCAAGTCGAAGGCGCTTTTGTAATGGGTCTTGGTTTATATACTACAGAAAAAGTTGTAGTAGGCAAGAACGGGGAAATTTTAACAAACAGAACTTGGAATTATACTCCACCAGGCGCTAAAGATATTCCTATAGATTTTAGGATAAAATTCCCTGCTAAAAATCCAAATCCTAAAGGAGTGTTAAAATCTAAAGGTAAGTAGATCAAAATTATTTTTCAGATTTTTGTATAAATTTTTGATTTAAGCTATCGGTGAACCACCTATCTGCTTGTCAATTACAGTTCCTTTAGCAATAAGAAATGCTGTATCATCTGTAAGAAAATATTTTGACGACTCTTCTTTATCTTGGTATCCTATTGGTAAGTTTATGGTTTAATAATTTAACAACTAATTAAATTTAAAACATTATCTGTCATATAATCGTTATCTCTACGATATTTTGACATTTTACAAATTTTAAATAAAATATACTTCTTACTATACTTTAACAACATTTTCAACATCTTGCTCCCGTTGAAAATTGATGTACAGTTGCACATTTTTTCTTATTCTATAAATACTTTAATAGCGTTAACTTTTCCGAACTTTCTTCCATTATTTGATAACAAATCAGTCAGTACAATAAATTATTTTGTCATACGAAGCTTTAAAAATTTTATGTAATACAATGGCCTTATAGACGCTTTATGCTTCATATGGAATTTTCATGGACTCATAATTATTTTTTATTATATCTAATAATATACAACAATAATATTTAGCTACTACCCATCTAAAATAGTTGCTTTTAATTGAAAAAATATGGTACAATTTAATTTTATTGTCGCTTTATTACTATTCTTCAAAAGCTATTTTATTTTATTAAAATTTCGATAGTTAATATTTATTTTTTAAATTTAAATTGTTTTAATCTAAAAATATTCTTAGCTACGCTATAAAACAATTTTGTTAATTTATTTTATTGTTGTTTTATAAACGTTTACATGACGATTTAGTTCGGAAAAAAATTGATTTATAACAATAACTACATACACTTATTTTTCAGTTTACTCTAAAACAGTTTTTTAAATCGTCGAGTCGGGAATTATTGTACGAAAACGTTGAACGTTCACGGTTTCATATTAATCCCAAGAAAAATGTCGGAATATAAATTTTAGATTCTTGGAGCTGGCCCTTTGGGGGAGAAGTATGTAAACGAAAAATTTTGTCTGAATCGTGCTTCCATTCCTCTATGTTATCAGCTAATTTTTGTTTGTGGCCGCCTATTCTCAACCTCCTTAAAAAATTTTGAAATTTGTTCGACGGCTACGAAAATCTAATTTTAGATTCTTGGAGCTGGCCCTTTCGTGGAGATGTATGTAAACGAAAAATTTTGTCTGAATGGTCCTTCCATTTTTCTATGTAATTAGCTAATTTTTGTTCTTGGCCGCCTATTATCAAAGCAACAAAAAATGTAAACAAATTAATAAAACGAGAAATTTTGTATGAGTAGACCCCAAATCGGCAGAATGAATTTGTGAAAGTATTTGACCGTGGTGGAAAAGTGTCGCTTGGAGTTGGCCGGCCGTGAGCCTAGATTACTTCGGTATCAGCTTGGTGCCGTCTGGCCGGGTGCTAACATCACCGACGTGGAATAACGTAATCCAGAGAAAAAAGTCTAGATTAGTATTAATACCGAGAAAAATGTCAGGATTATACTAATCCAGAGAAAAATGTCAGAACACAGCAGATTTTAATTATTTATGTACGCAACTATTACAAATCTATCAACTAATGTACTACAATTAAAATATTTATAGATTTAGGGAAAGTCACGACTTTTTCCTCATTATTATAATTTTGTCAACACCGAATCCGTTTATCAATGAAAAACAGCTTTTCAAGACTAAAATAAAATAAAATATTATACTTAAGAATAAATCGATTATTATAAAACACATTGCTAAAAAATGTATTTTAAGCACTTGCTAGAAGCACTACTATTTTATAATTTGTTTGTTAAATAGCCATTCTGACCTGTTTATATGTTTTTTTTTTCAGATGGGCCATCAAATCTCGAAAATACTTTTATCAACTCTTTACACAACTATGAAAAATATACTCTGTAGAAATGAGAAGAAATATTTGAATTTTAAAATATACTAATTTTTGTTAAATTTAGTTTTATTTTATTCTTTGTAATGGAATTTTTATCTAATACCAAAAAGTGTGAGCATGAGATTAGTAATCTAAAATAAATGTAGGCACCAAATTCAAGTTTTATAATAATATTGTTTGTTTCGTTTTTGGTAAAGGGTCCATACATATTACCAAAATCATATTATATCAAACAGTTTAATAAAATTTAATGTTCCAAACCATCATAACAACAAAATCTTACTTGTTCAGAAATATATTTAATCAGAATTTAATAAAGCAGAATGGACACTATCAAAATAAAAAAAAAACAAAATGGCAAATCATCAGATCAATATAATGACAAATATCTAATTTATCAAATAAAAATTCACCAAACAGTTATTATATATAACGAAAGCTGAATAATTCAGACCAGTATAAAGTTAAAACTGTATTAAATCATACCAATAAAACTTAAAAGTCTAATAAAAGAAAATGATAAAAAAGTTAAACACTATATAAAAAAGTAAATAAATATATACATTATTTTGAATTAAAAGTTACAAATTTATAGATCATATTTAATTTAATTATAATTTAAATAATGATTAATTGTTACATGTGAGTATTTTTTTAAAATTATAGATGTTTCACAATCAAATTACGTATTGACAGCGACAGCAGGTAATTGAAAACTAGTAAGAAAACTAGGCGGTCATTAATTCAATTCCCCAAAACAAAGCGAATCTGAGCTGCCAATCAAGAAGCTAGTTTGTCTGTTTTTATGCCATTTTTTTTAAGAGAAAATAATGAGAAAACAAAAAAGACAAAAAAGTGCAATTTTTTCAGGAGAAAAGAGTTAAAAATTTTGAGTAAAAAGAAGGAAAATTTAGGTAAAAAAACTGCAAATTAAAAAAAAAAAGAAAAAAATGTAATTTTGTCAGGAAATTTGTGAGTGAAAAGAGGGTAAATTCAAGAAAAACAAAGACAAAATGTGCCATTGTTTCAAGAGAAGACTGCGGAAATTTAGGTTAAAAATGCAAATTTTCGTGAAAACAAAAAAGACAAAAAAGTACAATTTTTTCAAGAGAAAAGAGGGGAAATTTGTGAGTAACAAGTAAGAAAACTAGACGGTCATAAATTCCCCAAAACAATGCAAATCTGCAGCCCCCAATCAAGAAGTTAGTATGTATGTTTTTATTCAAAAGAAAAGATATTTATTAAAAATAAATTTGGAAAAAATCAGATTTGCGCATACAACTGTAAAAAACTTAAATAATTGAAGCTTTTCGAAACAAAGAAATTAGTAAAAAAATATGTTTGATTAATTGGATGTTGGGAAATTTTTTTCACTAATTTCGTTGTTCCGAAGAGCTTCATTTACTTAATAGTCAAGCTATATTTTTTTTGAGCGCGCCTAATTATTTTTTTTTAATTTTTTTCGACATTTATTAGATTTCAATTTTTAGCTTAAACTAAGTCAAATTTTAAAATTTTGGCTTTGTTACAACACGGTTTATGTGGTCAGCTAACTGCACTAAAATTTTCATTTTCACGAGTCACGACAAAGAAAGCTCACCTACGGTTCGCTTTGATTGGTACTTATAGCAAGTGGAAGTGCTATTTGAGATTGACTTTTATGTATCTTTTACTGCTTTATAGGCAATCGCTATAAATCTTTTAAAGAAATTGTATCTTTTTTAAAATTTAAATATGCACTTCAGTATAATTTGAAGTTGTTTGATTAACTGGTGTTAATTTTTATTAAAATAAAACAAAGATAGATACAAATATGTATATTATAATTTAGTATGAAAAAAGGCACAAATACAAATAAACTACATAACATAATACAAATGAATAAGTTGTAATTTTATACAGTAATTTAAATAAATGTACTACATAACTCAATATTAATATTTACAACAAAAATAGTTATAATGATTTGGTCTTAATCAAACTAAAATTACCTAAATTATTTTTTTTGTTTATTAATAATTATTATATTTAAAATATGAAATTGTAAATAAATAATAGGCTTCCGTTATTTAAGAAAAACGAAACAATTGTTATGTACATCATTTTAATGATAAAAAAATCGAGTTTTAGCTAAAAAAATGTATTTGTTAAAAAGTAATTCGTTTTAATTACTTTATAATCGCCCCTATCTAATTTTCTAGAAAATTAAAATTAGTTTTTTGTTGGAAAATAATAGATCCTTAACAGTTAATACAATATGATTTAAGTGTAGGTCAATGCCTATTATTTTAAAAAACAAAATTTGTAATACGGACTAGAGAGCTGTCTAAGCTTGGAAACAAGTTGAATTTATGGCCGTACTCATAAACCATGTTAAATGTGGTTAAGTTTAGGTAGTTTATTACATTCCGACCTTTACAATGAGTCTCAAATAGTTCCTCACCTCGCTATAAGGAACTTTCGTTACTATAGCAACAAATGTTAACATGGGATTTTCGTTCACTATCAACGGAAATTAAGTTTTCGCTAGAGTATTCTGTGACAGAAAATGGCTTTTTATAAAGGGTAGTAGAAAAATATATATACTAACTATTCAAATTATCGTTAGATATATTACTATATTTAATAGAATAGAGATAGTGGATTCCATTTCTTAGTTTTAAATTATCGTAAGGTCTTTCATTTTAATATAAATTTTGAAATTAGTTGGGTGATATATTTATCCTAGGTTATTTAGAGCTTATATTGAAGCTTTAAGGTATGTGCATTTTATAATTCCATTTTTAAATTTTAATGTGACCTACGTTTGTGATAAAGTATTTGAAAAATTCGTGCGATTCTAAAAAGCAGAACACATATCTTAAACATTTCGTGTTCAACTTTTGGAATATAAATGAAAAAAGAAAAATGAAAAAATAAAAGAAAGTAGTAATTTCAAAATTACAACACCTGTAGCATCTACTTGGCCTCTGATAGATCCTGTATACGATCACCAGCCTTCAGGAGACAATTACAACCTCAGCTGGAGACACCACTTTTAGCATCAGAGACTGGACCACGGTAATCAACCACTCAAAGGAGAGCGCAGATCGTTAAAAACGAAATCACTACAAATTAGTTATTTTTTTTTAATTGATTAAATTCACTTTTACTGTGTTATGACAGTTCCCCGCAGAAAAAAATATCTTTATGAGGATGTTTATACATTGGCGTTTCCAGGTGGGGCCCGTCAGTGCCCGGAGAGAATTTAGTAAAGGAGAAGCACCCATTCCTCCCTATTCCCCATGTTAAATCCCATAAGAAATCGCTAAGGTCCATGCTGGCAATTTTCGTGACCTGAAGTACTACACAACCGGTCTTCAGGTCGCTCAGATGCGTCAGGTCTAACAGCACTACCAGCGGATGCTGACCGAGCAGTAGGGTCTGACGGACTTGAAAACCGGTTGCGTAGTACTTACTTCAGGTCCGACAGATACGTCATCCACGTTACCTAAACCGCGAGCCGGCGTTATCTCTAAGCGATGTAGCGTGACCTTGAACGGCACGAAAATTGCCAGAATGGACCTTAGCGATTTCTTATGGAATTTAAGATGGGGAATGGGTAGAAATGGATGCTGCTTCTTTACTGAAATTCACCCAAAATGTTATTTTTACTGCTAGTGTGCGGAACTGATACGGACCCCGCAAGAGTATAGTCAAGCTGTAGGTTTGCTGCTTCTAGCATACATAATGTCATAGACTCTCTATGCATAATATCCTAGGTTAGTATCATGCCATTAAAATTTTTTCCTGAGTATTTATTTACATATTTATTTCCTAATTCCTATTGTTTTTAATATTTTTAGTATAATGTTTACTACAGTTGCCGTTAAATTATTTGCCTATCCTATATTTCAAATATGGGCTACGAGAAACTAATCTAGTCGGTCAGGAAATACCCCGTATAGTTTACAACACAGGAAATGCAAAATATCTGGATAGCAACTTTAAAGCATATACTTAGCTAAACGTTCTCTGGCCGAGATCGGTGTTTTCCAAAATGTAAGTTGCTTCTCAAGACGATAGTTAATTTTATCCAGTAAAATATTGTAGCAGTACTGCCACATTCTTTTGTTTTTTTTTTTGTTTCATTGTCCACTAATTCTCTGTATATTCTGAATTTTCCATCGGTCTGTCTTTTTTTCCACACAGGAGGAACACTCCATCTTCTTTGGTTCCGCCTTTTCTACTCTCGCTTTTCCAGTTTATCCAGTAATAATGCCAACATGATGAGATCTTCTATCCAAGCCGCCATATAATGTCAGTCCCTGTCACTGATCATTCCGTTTGGATAAGATACTGCCACAACTCGGTTTTTTTATAAATATGACATCAAAAATACCGGGACATAGCACATATATATGCATAACTCGACCTTTAAACTTCTCGGTTAGTTTTTTTCCCTTCCTGGCATCGGATCTAGTCTATTAGCCACAAAATATTGCAATCGGATGCAATATTGAACACACACACGAATTCCCAAATATGCAACCCTCGCGGTTATAAGTTTCAAGTGGACAGCAGACCCTTGGGTCTCGCCTGAATAGATAAAAAATAAGTTTCTCAGTATATCGATTTATGGTAATTTTATTATTACTGATATGAAGAAAGGAAAGATCTTAACTTCGATATAACGATAAAAGTAATGTTAGTATTCTCGTACTTATGCTATTGATACAGTTATGTGAATTATTTAATATTTAATTGTTTACTAAAGCACTGTTGCATGATTCTGCCCCTCAGTGTGGATATATTAATATTTATTATTTAAATATTGTTGGAACGGAGTACTCAGCGTAATTCTGCTATTAGTACTCAGTAGATGTTCCATTTGTGAAGCACTTTGCGTAATTCTGCCCCTAGTGATTCTGCCCCTAATATCCTTGATATTGAAATAATGAAAAACACTGTTGCGCGATTCTGCCCCTCAGTGTATATTGATTAATATTAATGAATTGATATATTATACAAAACACTGTTTCATGATTCTGCCGCTTAGTGTATATTGATTAATTTAATTAGTATTTAAATAATTAATATTTATTATGTTCTTATTGATTTAATAAAGTAAAATTAAAAGGAGAAAACGATATCTGCGAACGTTTAAATTATATTTGCTTGTAGCAATTCATCTTCTCGGCTAGTTGAGTTGGATATTTACAAAAACTAATATAAACAAAAGTAATATAAATGTTTTTTATACTTATAAAAGAATAAATAATATTGATTGCTAGAATGTACGTTTATCTTAAGTGTACGAAAACTCTGAATCAGAATAAGAATAAGAATATAAAATGCAGTTAGTCGAATAGAAACCTTCCTTGTGCATTCTTCGTTTAAAAGAGATTTAATAAAAGTTAATTCAAAAGCCAAATCTACTGTTGTTATTTATCCTATTAACCAATAAGTTGATGTTGCCATGGTAACTTTACGCGCATATTTAAAAGTTTGATTTAAACACCCTGAATCGTGCTTTAAATAAGTAAAATAGGATACCAATAAAAAATATTTATGGCGCTTCTATGCTACTTTTTTCAAACGTATCTACAGAAAAAAGCTGATAGTTATATCACTTTTATTAAGAATAGTTGAAAAAAAGTCACATAGACGCGCTATTAAGAATTAAAAACAATAAATTTGTGAAAACCGCAGCTTCCTATCTTTAATATTAAGTGAGCGCGTCTCCAAAAATTATTTCAGGCAAAATCACATATTATTGTGACATTGACGTTTCTTATCTAAATAAATATCCAAGTTATATTTCAAGTGTAAATTGTATTTCGTTGAACATTTATATAAGCATATTTTTCTCAAGGATATATCAACCTGAATCCGGTTCTCATATATATTGTTTGTACATACGTTATTTAAAACAAATTCATTTTCATCACATTGATTTGATGTAGTTAACAATTGAGGTGAAAATGGAACTGTAAGTACTTTTTGATATTTTTATTAGGATTTAAAAACATGAAATTTTTTTAAAAATAGTAACAAAAATATATTATAAAAATATCAGATGATTTGAATAAAAAATTCGATTAAAAAAATATTATTTATTAAAAATTAACAAATGTTGTTGGATTAAACAGTAAGCATGAGTAAAAAAAGATAATATTTAATAAAAAACTAATCTTATTATTATTAAGATCATTCACCTTCAAATCTTGGATCACTCTTCCTTCTTCAAAACAGTTTCTTTTATTTATTTACTCAACCTTTCTTCTTCAAAATTCCTCCCAAATTGCTTCTTTTGACATTACTCAATTTTAAATTATCTCCAAAAATAAAATCGTCTTTTAAGCATTTGATTTTTTTTTATTTTAATTTTTTTTCTTATTGAATTTAACAGCACATCACTCTTCCTTCTTCAAAAAAGTTTCTTTTATTTATTTACTCAACCTTTCTTCTTCAAAATTCCTTCCAAATTGCTTCTTTTGACATTACTCAATTTTAAATTATCTCCAAAAATAAAATCGTCTTTTAAGCATTTGATTTTTTTTTATTTTCTTTTTGAATTTAACAGCACATCACTCTTCCTTCTTCAAAAAAGTTTCTTTCATTTATTTACTCAACCTTTCTTCTTTAAAATTCCTCCCAAATTGTTTCTTTTGATATTATTCGATTTTAAATTATCTCAAAAAAAATCACTTATAAAAACTTCTTTTCATTTTCAAATGTTTTCTTTTTGAATTTAACAGTATGTAGTTATTTTACCCCAAAAAAATTGTTTTTTACTTGATTAATTTACGAAATTTTTTTTTTTAATAATCTTTTAACCTTTAAATTTTAAATTTCAATAATTCATACAAATTATTTTATTACAACATATTGGCCGATTATATATTTTATCTTTAGTCGTAATTTAGGATTAGTAATTTGTTGTATAAATAATATTTGAATATGTACATCAAAGAATTGATAGTTTACTTTAATAATTTATTGTGTATAATCGAGTCTTAGGCCGCAAAATAAAATATTTTCTAAGGCCATTTTTATATAAACGAAAAAAAAATCAATATTCGATTTTTTTATCTTTCTCTAAAGTCCACAATCATATTTACAAAATTCTTGCTTAGTATTTTTCAATGGTGTTGGTCACTTAGTTTTAGCGGTCAATTTTGTCAACGGGTCTCACAAATTTAATAAAGAGACATATAGTTAAAGCGGCAACATGTTGCGGTCTAAAAGACCATCATCAGGCGTATACACAAATATTGTTGTTGAAAAAACATCACAATAAACGAAAAATTATTTACAAATTATGTTTGGATCCAATAACAATAAATTAATTAAAATGAGGCATGAAAAAAATTCACATCAAAATTAAATTTTAAACAACCATAAGAAACTGAAAATTATTAAATAACTCCAATGGCGTTATTTAAAATAATCACAGGTTATATCCCGAGAACTGCAAATTTAACCGGATAAACTGCGGCTAGCTTTTTTTGAAAAATTTTGCTTAGAAAATGTTTGAGACTGAATAATCCACCATTAAAATCCCTCGACCTTCGGTCTCGGGCTTTTAATGGTGGATTATTCAGTCGAAAACATTTGCTTCAAAGCAAAATTTTGAAAAAAAATTGACTAGCCGCAGTTTATGGGGTTAAATTTACAGATCGAGGGGTATATGTTAAGATTATTTCCCAAATTGGGAATGTAGTATTTACATTTTATCTTTATTGTTTATGAACATGCATATTTGTCAAAGCTAGGCGACGTTTAATCAAAGCTAGATTAAACGACCTGTAGCAATATAATCACTTATCAATACAAGTCACGTGGTGCAATTTGGAGGTGTCTCATTGGTTTTATTTGTTATGAGGGAAATAATCATTGACATAAAAGTGCATAACTATGCACTGTAAAATAATTAAAGGAAAACTTTAAGAAAAGAAATAACGAGTAATTTGTACCATCCACAACCCCAACTTTTCGCTCAAGTCGTTCTAACCTTCAATGAAGTTAACTACGTAATTTGGAATATCGTTGTAAAACCTTGGTTGATTTACTCGAGCGTACAACTTTTTAACGGTGTTTAAAGTGCGGTAAATAGTTGGATTTTTTTTCACTTAATGACAATTAACAAACAACATATAATAAATAACATATAAAAATCTCTTCCTTTAGTTTGTTCAGTTCAAAATAAATATCCGTATTATCATTATCTCAACGTATAATAAGTAATTAAATTATATATAACAGAAACCGTCATATAAATTTATATTTTTATAATAATTAAGATTCAGTACTTCATATTCAATTCCGCAAGCAGAGTACATTAAGTTACAGGTACTATTTCACTAGTTTTTAATTTCAAAACTTGATAACTTGTTTACCAAATTAAATTATGTGTATAAGTTACTTCCAGTTTCTTTATTAAATAATAGTAATAATAATAATAAATAATCAAACCCATAAAATAATTCAGTCCACTATAAAACGTACTTGCGGAGAGAATCTTCAAGTAATATATCATTAGAACTATCAGCTTAACACGTTCAATGCCGAAGACTCGCATGAGCAACCGCATAGTCACTATACTGTGGGCGCCAGACTCACTTATGCGTCCTGTCGCTGTAATGAATTTCGTTTACCATGTTACGTTTTTTTGTGCCACCCTGTATTTTCATTATTTCTCTACTCAATATATTTTAATTCATACTCGCTTGATATCCCTTCCTTATTTCTTCGCGTCATATCCGTCTCTTCTTTTTGGTATGTCTGAATATTTATTTTGTTTCTCCCCCTCATCATATAGGGGTTTTTCCACTGGAAAGTTTTTTTCCTGGGCCAAGAAGTTTTTTTCCTGGGCCAAGAAGATTTTTTTCCTGGGCCAAGACATTTTTCTTCCTTGGCCAAGAAGTCTTTTTCCTGGGCCAAGAAGTTTTTTCTTGGGAATTATTTTATTTTTCCTCTGGAGTTCGTTTTTCCTTGGGACCAAGTTTTTTTTTCTCTGGACTACAGTTTCTTCAGTCTCTCCTTTGGACCAAGTTTTTTGGACTACAGTTTCCTTTGGAGAAGGAAGACAAGAAAAAACCCTCAAGAAAAGCCAAGTTTTTTTTTAAAGAAAAAGTAAAAAAATCTCTGGAACCCTATTTTTATGAAATAAACGTTTAATTTGAGTTTAATTTCCCTAATCCGAAAAAAACAGAAAGGACGGATTTTGAAATATATCATAGTTTTTTGACAATTGTTTCCAATTACGTAAAAAAATCAATTTGACTGGCGTCCAAAATTTTTATATTTTATTTCAATTTTATTTATATATATTTCAAATTCTATTCGTGGAACGAACCCATAATATAAAGATTTGAGCTTAATCACATTAATTATTTATTATCAACAAAATAAAGTATCGTTTCAACCAGTACAGTCCTAGCACTAAAAGAAGCAGCATTTTTGAGGTTAGGATAAAGTAAAGGTGTGAATGCACGTGTATGTATATCAGTTTCGAAATCCGCTATTTTTTAAACTGTTTTTGGCATGCAAAGAAGAGATTAGTTCAAATGATAATGTTAGATGAGGTCCATCGGTGTCAAAAAGCCGAAATTAACAACTAAATTAATACAGGACGAGTTAGAAATGCTTTTATTGACCTCAGATTCTGATTACGATGACAGTGGAGATTAATTCTTCTGAGGTAGACGAAACATCAACTGGCGAAAGCAGGCATTGCAGCGATTGGGACGCCCCTACCACTTTTTTCCGTGGCACCCAGCTTCACCGAAGGAGGTACCCTCACGTATATCATCGGTATGACGTCACTAAGGATCGGGTCTTCAAGTCTATTAGATACCTCTGCTCTAGTTTTTGTCTTCTCGCACATCAATACCATCAGAGGATGCTGACAGGGCAGATATATCTGATAGAGCTGAAGACCAGTCCAGGCCTATCTGACAGACCTGAAGATCCGATCCCTAGTGCTGTAATATCTGCTGACCAAGGTAGTAACATTCTAATTTTGTAGGCTTTGATGACATTCAAGGTTTTGTATTACAAGTTCGGCAAGGGCAAAGTAATGATCTGAAAGTGATAATGATAATGGGGATACGTGGACAGAAAATTAGTCAGGGATTAGTGCATGGCCATTTTTGAAAACAAGTGGTTTATTGCTCAATATAGATGAGAATGCAACTACTTATATTTTTTTCCGATTGATGCTAGATGATGATGTACTAAATGTCATAACTGAAGCAATTACAAAATGGGTTTATTTAAATATTATAATGGATTTTCATCAAGTAAAAGCCGACACAGTTAAACAGTCAAATTTAGTCATTTATGACAATTTTTACGTTTTTCCCATGAATATTCTCAGGTTTTGTACTATAATTTATCAACGGGTTGTATTGTAGGCATGAAGATGGCGAATTGTCGCCGAAACTAGTTGCCGACAAACATTTTATTAACTAAAATCGTACATTATATGCCAAGGGACTAAAGTGCATCTTTTAATCCAGAGGGTGAAGATTGTTTCCCTCGCTACGCTCGGGAAACAATCACCTGAGGGATTAAAAGACACTTTAGTCCTGTGGTATATACGCTATTTTTTACACGGCGGTGCCCAAGCCCCCTTAAAATTCAAATAATTATTTACCTGTTAATCTTGTAAATATTTAAACGTAACAATCAATTGTATTATTTGTTTCCTACTTCTGCATTTTTTATAAAATACCGGCTCTTAAAAAAATTTAAAAAAAACAAGGTTCCCGAATGGGTGGCTCGGACCCAGACCAATTTCGATCCGCATTCAAATTATCTTTGCCCGAACCAACTGAGCTAATTCTGACAATAAAAAATATTTGTAAAACCTTGTCTTACACGGATATATTATGTAAATAATGACAGAAGATTGCGACTTTGTCTCTTTTAAGATAGTTTATAATAAAATCGTAAAAAATATATAAAAAAGCTTACGACGATCTCGTAAAATGGTGTTAGAGAAAAGAAAATTGAAGAGTATACTACCGAAAATTGTTTCCTATACTCTTTTGCTGAAGTATTTGACAGTTCTGAATTATATTAGAATAATCACGGTGGCTGGTTTCAATTGTTTTTTATTTGCGGGACTAAAATATAAATAAAATAGCTTATTTTTTCTAACATTGGTATTTTATGAATTATGTAATAATCTAATTAATGTCATTACCAACTATCAACAAAAATCAAAAAGAAAATATATTGAAAGTTACTGTCTTTTATAATTATTTAAATAAATTAGAAATATAATGTTTCTTTTCTTTTTTCTTGTTAAAAATTTCGGTTTTAACATGTTAGTAAACATCTTGATGATCTTATTTCTAAATGTTTTCTTTTATTTATTTTATAACGCTGCTGATACGCAGCTGACGATTTCAGCCATAACTTTTTGAATATATTTGGTAAAAAATATTTGTAAAATTTGTGAACTAACCTACCAAAGATTACCTAAATATAGATAAATAAACTTTTAGTTTCTAGGTGGGAAAATAAGATGAAAATAACAAAAAAACAAATTTGACTTCTCAATGCAAACCAACACTAAATTGATTCTATAAATAAAGTTGAAGAATATCATCACCACATTTGTTTAGTATCATCAGGAATTGAAGATAAGGTTATGATCAACTTTTGATAATATAGTTATTGAAACGTACGTCGAGTATTTAAAAAAGTAGTAGTAGTAGTGGTGACGATATTCTTCCAAATTCCCAAATCTACTTTGAATAAAGGAAAATAAGTTTCAGTTTCAATAAAGAAAAAAGCAGAAATAAATAAATAAATAAATGAATAACTATAAGATAAAATGAAAAAAAAAAACTTTTTCTATTCTATGCAAATCGATACTAAAAAATGTATTTAAACAACGTGAATTATTTTTGCATTTACTTGAAAAATAAATCGTATCATGTTGAAAGCCAAGCACCCTAATCAAATTTGAGTGTGACCTTCTTTTTTTTCAAATTCGTTTGTTGAAAAAAGCATTTCTTCTTTTTTTCAAAAGTGAAAGAAAAAATTCATTTTTGCTTCTCATCTGTTTTTTTAAATTCGTGTATGGAAGAATGCATCCTTGCTTCTTTTTTCCAAATTCGTGTATGGAAAAATGCATTTTGCTTCTAGTTTGTCAAATTCGAGTTTGAAAAAATGCATTTTTACTTCTCATTTGTTTATTTTTTAATTCGTGTGTGGAAAAACGCATCCTTGCTTATTTTTTTCAAATTTGTTTATGGAAAAATGTATATCTTCTTTTCTTTTCAAATTCGTGTATACGTGAAAAGTTATGAATGAGGGGATTTTTTCAAGTTTAATTACCATCCTGACTCAAATAAATTAAATAAAATTGTAGATATATGACAAGTAAAAAATTTTTATACAGTTAAATATTAATTAAAAAAATATGGTCCCATCTATCGTCATTTTTTTTTAATTTTACTGTTTTTTATTCATTTTTCATAAATTTTTAATGCTATTATTTATTCATTTATTTTTAATTAGCTTCGGATTTAAAAATAAATGTAAATAACATATCAAGGATATATTTTTTTATGATATCATTGAAAATTTTAATTGATGTTTATCGATTTTTTATTTAAACTTTTAAATAAATAGGTCACTAATACATAAACTTGATACGGATATTTTTTAATTTTTTTGTAATCTAAAAATAATATAAACACATTTGCTAATTGCATAAAATAAATTATCGAATGAATGAATAAATTATAGAGAAAAAAATTAAACTTGTAGATAATCGCAAACGAACAAAATATATTCTTTCAACAAAAAAAAATGTAATAATTAAAAACATTTCACAAAAAAAAATTACAAAAAAATCTAGTGAATATAAATTAAAAAAATATACAATTTTTAAATAAAGGTTATTTAACCGGTTTTTTTATGAAAATAGTGATAACAACTAATTATAATAAACAAATTATAAGATCTTCACAAATCGAAATAATTTTGGTATTTTTTGATTTGGACTGTAAACGAAAACTCTAAAAAAATTAGTTAATTAACTATAGGCTCATTTTATGAAAAATCAGTTAAAATATTTTTTAGCGGCATTTTTTTACTTCATAATAGCCAGCTCATCCCCGCACAACCCTTGAGTATCTGGGGTTCACTCGTAAGGGGTGAAATATAGAGTATTATTATTATTAGTATAAAATGCCATAATTTTCTTAATTTTTTAAATTACTGAAGCCCAAAAGCCTCAGTATTAATTTCGTGGTGGCGAAAAAAATTTCTTACCCCCACATTTTATCATTTTTCTCAACGAAGTCCCAAAGTCTGAAAATGCAAAAAAAAATCCTGTCTGGATGTCTGTCTGTCTGGATGTAAACACTGTAACTTTTGAACGAAAGCTCAGATCAAGTTCCGGTTTTCAACTTACCTAGTTAGTTTTGTCCAAGGAAAAACAATATTGAATTTGAGCAGGATTGGACCGGTCCTTCCGGTACCCTCCATACAAAGTGGGGAAAAATTTTTCCAATTTAAATTTTTGGAACTTTTTTAACTTCACGTCATATATAATATTCCCCTACATATATGTGGAAATTTTGGCCAGGATCGCATAAGCCATTCCTGTACCCGCCCTTATAACGTTCCATAAAAATCAAGTTCTCAAGGGATAAACTTTTTTACACTACAAATTAAAAAAAATACGTCAGCGCCAATCCTTCACAGCATAAAAAGTGTTCGCTCGATGGGCCGTAGTCCCGAAACGGTGCACCACCGTTTGAGCGTGTCTAGAATTTATATTTGATATTATAAATATTATAAAAAAATGCCAATTTTTCGATTTTGACCATTAAATTAAAAATATTAATAATTCAGGCGTAGCTGGGTTTTTTTTGGAAATTTCTTTCTGTTTAAGAATTTACTTTTTAATTTTACTTACAATTTTTAGTTTTTGAGATATTTGCAAAAGAACTGAACCTTTTTTTTTGGGTTATTTTTTGCTGGCAATCGAGATACGTGAACAGCAATTAAACATTGTCAAAATTAAAAAAATCGTTTAACAAAGTTGAATGTAATAAGTTTTAACAAGATGTATTTTTGCTTTTATCGTATAATAGAAATTTTGGAATATCTCGTGGGCGGTGGGTCACATTTGTTCACATAACAAAAGTATACTTTGTCCACTACTAAAACGACACCTTCAGCTTCCCCACTCTTTTAATTTTCTCTCGTTCTTTAGTTTCTCACTTCTCTAATTGATAATGAAGTTGACGGTTTTGTAGTTGGACAAAGTATACTTTTATCACCGCCCACGAGATATTCTAATATCTCTACTTCATCTTATATCTAACGTATCATCTTCATAATATGTGTCATTGTTGCCAGATTTTACAAGAAACGAGCTTATATTAAATAAAAAAATGGCTATTTTTTCGAAAAACCCCACTTTACCTACACTTTAAAACATCTCCTCTGATATTAAAATTTATGTTTTTTTTTTGCAGATACCAAAACATAAACGTAATTGTAAATGGGAAACTTCATGAAAGTAAGTCTTTAATAATATTTTGAATAATTTTTACTTTCCCTCTACAAATAATAATTGAAATGTGTACAAATATGTGAACTGCAAGGTCTATGTGATACTCATAACCGATATTTTTCATTATTTGTTATAAATCCTAAAATTAAAAAACGGGGCCAAAACCCTATTTTTCCGTCCATTATTGCCGCTATATGGTCAAATATCACATGCGAAATATATATTGAATGCGACATTGCACTCTAAATTATCAATCCGTATAAGAGTTGATAATAGTTGATAAAAAAAAACAAGCCATCTTCAGGCCATAATACGGTTGATTACATTTTAAATTTTTAATTTTTTTTTACAAATTATACATTGTCGATCGAAGATGTGGTGTACTGCTAAGGGACTGTTTTTGTACTAGGGGAGGAGTGTCATAAAAGAGAAGGCTGGTTGTGGAACATGAAAAACTAAAATTATATAGGAATATTAACAAATTTCAATATGGAGGACAGTAGAGTTGGATGGTTCCATGGGGGAAACACTTGGCATCCGGGTTCAGTAAATTCCGGTTTCTTCAAACCGTCCAAATAAAACCAAAAATTGTAAATAGTCCATCCTGGGACAAGTAAAAGAAGGGCAACTGGATAAATTTCACTGGAATATTATCCAGAATTCACAAAATAAATTTATATTTCCTTTAAATTTAATAAGATTCATTTAATTTATACTTTTGGTCAGTGCTGTGTATTCTACCATTCCATAATCTAAAAATAGATTGTTATTCTGTATGTGTACGTAACTAGCTATCGTGCCGAGTGCAAAAAATATTGTTTGTACAAAATAATTCACCCTATCGCCATCTCCCTCTAAGTGATATAATATTTCTAATAGCGACAAGCGCAGAAATACCTGTGATCGCCGAACAGGTCGGTTTTCTTATTTTAAAGAAGAAAACCGTTACAAATCCCCTCTTACAAATCTTCTAAAACTATAAATAGGAAAACAGTCTAATAGTTTGAGAGAGTCTCATCATATTTATCAGTGTTCAGTCGACATATCATGTCTCGACGTTATAAAAAGCGGTTGACCGCAACCTAAAAATTAATAATATAATACATTTTCTGAGAGTCTAAAAATGTAAATAAATTGTAAATATGTTTTCTAGTAGGGAGAGCAGTTGCTCTAATAATTTCATAAAAATGTAATATTAATAATGTTGGTTTGCTAATAAATGGGTGAGTAAATAGCCCTTACAGTTCACTTAAATAATTTGATTTATTTGTGGTAACATACTGAATCCATATACTCTGTATTAAGGTTGGTCCTTCGTAAATGAGGCGGCGTTAACACGCTGTCTGCCGTAGTAAATTATCCCAAACTTATATCGATTCTTAATCATATTTGTTCAGCAACTAAGTGCCAAAAGACGAGATTTTTAAATTTTAAATTTTCATGTTCTACAAGCACCCTTCCCTTTTCATTTTCCATATGACACTCCTTCCCTAGTACAACCCCCCTTAGCATTACATTACCTCTTCAACGGACAATGTACAATTGTTAAAAAAAATTAAAAAATTAAAAATGTAATCAACCGTATAATGTGCTGAAGATAGCTTATAAGCCGAAACTAGTGGCCGTTTCCTAATATTGTTTTAATTATATTTATGTGGTATATGACTTCGTGTTTTATTTCATTTATTGATTTATTTAA
Source organism: Neocrepidodera transversa (assembly GCA_963243735.1). Lineage (NCBI taxonomy): Eukaryota > Metazoa > Arthropoda > Insecta > Coleoptera > Chrysomelidae > Neocrepidodera > Neocrepidodera transversa. The sequence goes on from OY725347.1 coordinate 10,724,621, forward strand.
TTTTTTTTCCGAACGAACGGGTGAATTTAGAAAAAAATTGCATAATAATTTTTTTGTTTGAAATAATGTATTTTGTAATAAGCGCACCATTTTCACAGACCGATTTTTATGTTTCTTTTTAGTTGATGCAACTCAACTATCTCCCTCAACTACCCTTAATACATTTTTAAGAGATCACTTGCTCCTTACTGGTACCAAACGTATGTGTTTAGAAGGCGGTTGTGGTACTTGCGTGGTAACTGTAAAAAGAAGAAATCATACTACGGGGGAAGATGAAATAGTTGCTGTTAATTCGGTAAATGTGAATTTTTAATGTTTTTATGTAATACAAAATTTAAAAAATACTATCAACTTCAGGTTTCGAAACATATGAGCCTTGTTTTTTTGCTAAGCAATTACACATAATTTTGTCTGTATTAAATTAAAAATAAAAATGAGAGAAGTAGATAGTATAATTTAAATATATTTTTTCTAATAGAAATATGTGTTAAAAACAAAACAAAAGATTATCCATTTTCAAATGTGGTAAAATTATTCAAAGAATAATAGAAAAACTAGTCATACTACATAAAATTTATTGAAACTGGTTGAACAAATGGGCATGGGAAACATGTTTCGGCCAAACAATGACCATCATCAGTCCTACAATACAGATTATGAAGCTTGTGATTTCTTATACTATTTTAACAAGTTTTATAATCTGTATTGTAGGCCTGATGATGGCCATTATTTATCCGAAACATGTTGCCCTTGCCCATTTGTTCAACCAGTTTCAATAAATTTTATGTGGTATGACTAGGACTTTTTTTATTAATCTTAAAAATATTTGTTGTTTTATTATTAAATTATGATCTAATCGTTTTTTTAAAGATAATTTAAATTTTGATTAGGGAATTATTTCATTATTTAATTTGCAGTGTTTAGTTTCGATTTTTTCTACACACGGATGGGAAATATTTACAATAGAAGGCCTTGGAAATTCAGACCAGCCGAACAAATTGCAGACTGTTATTAATAAATTTCATGGCACGCAATGTGGATATTGTACTCCTGGGATGATAATGAATATGTTTGCTTTACAACAAATAAAACAAAACGATTTAACAATGGCCGAAGTTGAAAATTCTTTCGGAGGAAATATTTGCAGATGTACAGGATACAGGTAAATAAGAGAAAATATAGGTATAAAAAGAGAAAATATAGGTATATATTGTAATGATATTTACAATTTACCTTAGAATTTTGGCTGGGTCCTAGTAAAAAAAATAATAAACATTACAAAAAAAAATATAAAAAAAATATAAATTTATGGTCAATCCGTATATTCCTCTTCTTTATGCTTTTGCTTTGCAATCTGGATACAACTCTTATTAACTTCTCCTGTTCTTTACAACACCAATTCTTACTTCCTTCTAGTTATTACTTCTTCTAAATATTCCCATTACGCTTACTGATAAATTTAAATGTCTTCGTTATACCTTTAAATATTTTTTTTTTCACTTTCTTAAATGTATGAAATAAAATTCATCTTCTAATTTTTGGTTTATGTATAATTTTATTCCCTCTTCTGTACAGTATTCAAAAATGTCTTTTAAATATATAAACTTATAACATTCCATATCAAATATCATAAAGAAATTTTTTTTTAACTTATTGTTTGACAACCCTTTGTTTATTATCTTTTTTTTTCGATTTTTTTTTACCACTAGATTTTTTTTTTAATACCTCAGCCTTAGTTTAGTGTATTAACCCTATATTCCCTGTTTACTATCTGACTTAAATTTCATGTATGACAATTCCAAAATTATAATTTTATTATAACATCTTTCATTATTTTAATACCTTTTAAGATTCTTTCTATAATACCTTCGTTTCCTATTCTTTACTTGCATATCAACTGTCCTATCTTATTTAATAAACATAACACTTAAATTTTAATAATCTTTTAATAAATTAAATTTCAACTCAAAAAAAATTTTTTATAATTTATAAAATTCCCTGTACAGGGCGAACATTTTTATAGCAATATAGATATATGAAAAATAATATTAATATTATATAAATATTGTCAAGTAACATTTTGGCAAAGGTCATCTCACGCATGCGTCAAAAACCGAGTCAAAATAGAACGTTTTTTAATGGTTTTCACGCATCGTTTTTAGGTGCGTTAAAAACATCAATTTTCAACATTTTTTCGACGCTTTTAACATGCAATTTTTAAGGCCGCTTTTATGGGAAATACGTGTAATAGCATGAAAAAACTTTTCATTTTAACGCACCTAAAAACGACGCGAGAAAACCATTAAAAAACGTTCCCTTTTCACTCATTTTTCGACGCATGCGTGCGATGACCTTAATGTGTACAAATTTTGCCAGACTGGACCTTAACGATTTCCCATAAGGAGTGGACCAGAACCGGTGCTGCTGATTTACTTAAAACTCAAAATCTAGTACCTACTACACACATTTGAATTAAACTAAATAAGAAGGAACATGTCACACAAGAAAAGAGTGCAAAATTAACTAACTTACCAAAATTAATTATTTAAAAAACAGAGAAATTGCATACTGAAAGTACATGGTTGGTACAACAATTAGACGTCTAAGTTCGCGCATTGGTACGTAAAGGTAAATAAAATAAATTAAAATGGAAGGAGTAAAAAGTGGTTGGTACTAAAAAAGAACAAAAACATTATGGAATATAAGAAAAACCTTAAATAGGTAAATACTGGTCCCAAAGACACGGTGGGACTACGAAAAAATGATGAAGAGTAGGACCGATCCGAACACCATAAGGAAAAGGTTTTAGGTAGGCAACCCTAAAGGTGACCACCCATGTAACGAACCTAATATGCTTACAAAAAGTAGTGTTAACATTAAATATGTATAAATCTTGATAAGTTAGTTAATTTTGCTCTCTCTTACTTGTTTGACACTTTTTATTATAGGCCTTATGATGGCATTATTGACGAAACTAGTTGCCGTTCCCTCCTCTTTAATTTAATATCTATACATTAAAATTTATGTGGTACTAGATTTTCAGTTTTATTACTCTATTAATTGACCCCATTCGAGATAATGAATAACCTATCGGACTTAACTTCAATATTGTCTAATCATTTCAAATTATATCTATAATGGTGGTGATCTTGAATTTACTTTTAACAAAATTATGGAATGATCATAGATTTTTTCATAAGTATATCTATCAAATAATAATCCAAAATTTTTAAATATACAGTGTGTTGTAATGTGGGATAATAAGGTAGCCAGCTATGTAGAGTATCTCAATGTTAAGAAGATAAACAGTAGATACTTTCAACAACAAATTTATTCACTGGTACATGTTTACTACAATATAATAAATCGATAACTTATCGATAATGAATCAAGAATCGAGAAAGAATGACCCGTCTCAATGAGATAACAACTTATATATGCAAATGCAGCAACAAGCATTTCCTGACCTGGGCAACTGCCGGCATTTAACCTTGCTATATCACCTTATTTATAACTCACGTCTCAACCTTTATATTGTTTAAATTATAACTAGTTTAATGAACTACGATACTTTATTATTGAAGGTTATTCTGTGTCATCTAAACGGCATCACAGTGTCTACTTAAGTTGGAACCATATGGGAAACTTTTTTATTATTGGTTTTATGAAAAAAAGTTATTCTTGATTAAAAGTTGTGCATGGTTTTGTGGAAAAAGATGATTTTTTTTCAAGAATAAAGTACTTTTATTTTTGATAATTTCAAAAACTATTGTTTAGATACGAAAAATGGGTATTAAAAATTTAGCCCGGTCTATCTAAGTAACATATGATCATCAAATCTTGCTCTAAAATAAAATTAAAATGTTATTATGTTATTGAATAGAAATATTTTGCAAAAATAATAATTCCTATTTTTTAACCCAAATTGAAATGACTGCACATGATATTTTTTAACACATCTCGTATACGATTAAAAAAAAATGATATCTGATGATTGCATTTTAGATTTTATAATTAATAATAAAAAAGTTTCCCATATAGTTCCAGACACACTACTGTCTTAAAAACAATTGTTTTTGTATAATAATCTGTCTGATAGTTTTGCATGATTTTCTTCATTTATTTTGTTTCTGATAAAAAGAACCCATTTTACAATCTTATTTCTTAAAAAATAATTGTTTTGGAACACCCTGTATAGTTTTAGATGTTCAGAAAATTTCTTATAAATATGCATCATACCTAAATATATCGCCGTTTAAGAAATGAAACCTCCTATCTGCTGATTAGTATATTTTACAAAAGGAAGAATAGTATATTATGCACCAAGGGACTAAAGTGCATCTTTTAATCACTCGATGTATTAAAATGCATACTGACATATAGAGATTATTAAATATTTTAGTAACAAGGAAGTAAAAGTGACACTTTAGTCTCTATATAGAGATTAGAAATAGTTTAGTCTAAGTGAGTAAAAATGGTACTTTAGTCCCTAAAATGAAGGAGTAAAATTCATGTTTTGTAGTACTTTAATGTACTGCAATATAAGATAAAAAATTGAACTCGAGCGTTTAACTATTCTATACGTTTTCAGGTCTCCTGAGTCGAAAAAACCATCAAAAAATGTATGTATGTATGTATGTGTCTGAGAGAGGATTTTTCGTCAACGATTTGGGAAAAACTGTTTCGATTATTTTTATTAAAATTCTTTTTGTTGATTTTTGTTCTATTTATGTATTGTTCTCCCTGATTTGCATATATAGATTGTTTCATCTAGTATGTATACGCGTAAAAAAATTTAAAATTTATAATCTATGATTATTCTGTTAATTACTTATATAAAGATATCTCATATTCGTCAGGAAGCCCTTAACATCGTATACACGTGGTGTAAGGAGGAACAGATGTCTGTGAACCCAAACAAAACGGTAGTAGTTTCTTTTACAAAATGGAGGAAATTTGATAAGCTACGTCATCCAGTTTTGGAAGACGTAACCATTCCGTCTCCGGGGGAGGTAAGATATCTAGGGATTATCCTAGATAGAAAACATGCCTGGAACTCCCATCTGGAAAGAACAATCAATAAAGCCAGTGCATCCCTCTGGAATATTAGAAGAGTGTGCGGCAAGTCGTATAGATTGAACATTAAGCAGATTTACTGGTTATATATGACGCAGTAGTCTGGTGGACGAAGGGGCTCCAGTCTATTGTGGCGGCTAAGTTATCTGGATTTTAGAGACTAGCTTGTATGGCCATTATAGGCGCCAGGTTAACTACCCCAATAGCGGCAATAGAAAGAACTCTGGATCTTAATCCTTTCCATATATGTATTATTGGAACAGGAGGCCATAATGACCTCCCATAGAGCCGTATCGGTGGTTAGTCGAATTGAGTGGGAGAGGCTATGGGACCACTCTCGAAATGGTTTCAGATGGGCTCTCCTCCATAACTGATATACAGAAGTCCTTTAACGTCCTTTTTTCGAGACGAATGGGAAAAGGAGGAGATCCTCTTTCCAGAGACGGTTTATGTACTGTACAGAAGTATAGATATAATATTCTAATTGTCTTTTGATATTGTCAAAATTGTAATTTAATATATTGTTTTAAATATGCAACAATTTAAATCATTTTGTATGCTTTATTTCAGATCGATTTTGGCAGCTTTTAAATCGGTTTGCAAAGACGCGTCTCCAGATTTAATAAAAAAATGTGGCGACATTGAAGATATTCCCCTGTGTCATAAATTGACTAAGAACCCTAGTGATATTTCTACAAACAGTTCATTTTATTATAAGCTTAACGGTTTATCTTGGATTAAAGTTAGAACTGTTAATGATTTATTGCAAGTAATTAGAACCTTTAATTCAGTTAAAAATGGAAATTCTTATACTTTGGTTGCTGGAAATACGTCAAAGGGTAAGTCGCAGTTCTACTTCTTTTTTACCAGTTTGGTTTTTATTTAGTTATAATATTTTTAGGGGTTTATAAAACAACAAAAATGTTTAATGTATATGTAGATATACAGGATGTAACAGAATTAAAAAATCATCAAGTATATAAATCAGAACTAACTATAGGTGCCAATATGACACTATCTAAAGCGATAACACTATTTTCAGAACTATCTGAAAAAAAACCAAAACTTAAATATTTGAAAAAAGTAGCTGAACACATTGATTTAGTGGCTAACGTTCCAGTAAGAAATGTAAGTAAGCATATTTTTAATAAAGTGTACAAAAAGTCTTAGCTGATTATATTAATAATTATTTTAAGTTTTTTTTTTAGATTGGAACTTTGGCGGGAAATCTTATGATTAAACATAAAAATAAAGAATTTCCTTCAGATATATTTTTATTATTGGAAACTGTCAATGCTACTCTACAAATAGGTGATATATTTTTAATACTTTTTCGTCATTTCCACAACCCGGACTTTTTATACAGCTCTATTACTTTTCCTTCTCTTTATTCCATTTTTACAGATACCTACAAATATTTTCCTTAAAATTTTTTTTACCCAAACTACCACGCACCGCATCAATGTGAAATTGACTTTTGGTGAATTTTTTATATCCCATTGATGCGGTGAGTGGTCTTTTGTATTTAAAATTCTACTATTTGTTTATTTATTACTCAAATTACGCATGTAAGTCACTATAAATATTATAATCGTGTCGTAGATTCTTAACTTTGCTGAAAATTCCTAATCGTTCCATATTCTGGTTGTCAATTTTGCAAAAATATTTGATAAAATATTTACTCTTATTTTTTATATTTTCAGTTGATGTCAATAATAAGGAATTACAGCTAAAACCCATCGATTTTTTGAAATTAGATATGGAAAACAAAATTATAAAAAGAATTTGTTTGCCATTCTTACCTGAATCGTATTTCTTCGATAGTTTTAAGGTAAGAAAATTTTTTGGATAGTTGCAAATCAATGTTTAAATAAGGTCAAAGACATTACTTTGTTTTTGTTTTATGTCTAATTTATAATAGACTGAGATCTCACTGTAAAAAAAACAGGGAAGCATATAAAAGAATCTGGTATCAAGATGTATACATCCAAGTAGAACCAAAGTGGGGGAAAATGTCGGGCGGCATTAAACTCGCCTGGAAGCAGGTAGGAGATCTTAATGACACCATTAAACTTGCCTGGACGCAAACTGCTGACCTATAACCCGACCCATAAACTCGCCTGTGAGAGTCAGGTATATTTTCTTCAATCTCTTTATCTAAATCTATAATCTTTTACATAAATTGCAATCATTAAGTTTTAGTAATCTATTTTAAATAAAGGTTTTCTTAAGAAATGTATATATTTTGAAATCCTTTCTGAAAAAGAGATTTTGCGTTATTAAATTTCAATTATTGAAACTTTTACCTGTCCTCTCACCTCCCTCTTTTAAGGGTAGGCTTGTTTCAATTTTTTCGTCAATTTATAATTATTATTTGACTCGTGAACTGCCTAGAGTAAACTTTAATTTTTCATCAAGATTTAATTTCTGAAAGTTTGTCATAATAAAATTATACATATAGTATGGAACCAGTTGTCTCGTATACCCAGCGTGGAAAAATTTCCTTAATTGTGGAGTCTGCCAGTTTTGTTGAAAATGGTGTATTAAAAAGTGGTGAAACATCATGGCGCTGTTCACATCGTAGCTGTAAAGCTAAACTATACACAATTGGAAGTGAGTATTTGATTATCAAGAAAGATATAAATCATACCCATGAGATTGACTCGAAGAAAACGAATCGACAAATCATCTCTGCCAGTGTGAAAAGAAAAGCCACGGAAGATCTCCATGAAAAGCCATCAAAGATTATCCACAAGGAGTTAGTTGCCAATAAAAGCTGTCTTGAAACAATTTCAGTGAAAGATCAAACATATATTAGAACTAATCTTTACAACGCCAGGAGAAAAATATTGCCAACACAACCAAAAAGTATGGAAGAAACTTTCGACGCTATCGAAAAAGCAAACATCAAGACAGCGAAGGAAGAGAATTTTTTACTCGTAAGTGACAGATTGAGTAAGATTATAATTTTTTCATGTTTTACCAATCTACAGATTTTATGTCAAAGTGATAATATTTATATAGATGGAACATTTACATATTGTGCTAAATTTTTTTTCCAAATGTTTAGTATACATGTTTTAATTAATGGACATTATATTCCCTTAGTTTTTTGTTTATTACCTGATAAACGGGAAGAGACCTATAAATGCTTATTTAAAATTTTGCGTGAAAAATGTGTCACTTTAGGATTTAATTTCAGCCCTAAAATAATTCATATTGATTTTGAAATGGCAATCCACAATGCATGCCTTTCGGTATGGCAAGAGTCAAAAATTGTTGGTTGTCGCTTTCATTTAACACAAGCATGGTTTAGGAAAATTCAAAAATTGGGCTTAGCTCAGGAATATAGGGACAAAGATAGTGAAGTTGGACACTGGTTGCATTACGTATTTGGTCTAATTTTTCTCGACCCTAACGAGGTTGGAGACAGTTTTGTGTTTGACTTAGTCCCCATCCAACCTCAGAACGAAAAAGTAACAAAATTTTCAGACTACCTAGTGGACACTTATATTTCAAACGAATGCAAATTTCCTTCAGAATTGTGGTCTGAATTATCTGGAAGCATTAACAGAAATACTAACGCATGCGAAGCGTTTCATGCAAAATTTAATAGAAGCTTTTATTCTACGCATCCTTCAATTTTTATTTTTATCGATGTTCTTCTAACTTTGCAGATTGATACATATATAAAAATTCAAAGCCTTAATGAACCTGTTAAAAACAAAGATCTGTCAACGCGTAACAGACAAAAACTAGTTAATAAAAAAGTAGAAGAATATAAAAATGGTGAAATTTCCAGGTTAGAATTTGTAAAATGTTTGGGTTATTTATGTAATATTAAGTAGTTTTTGATTTATCGAAATAATTAAGTTAAATTTGTATATAGTAAAATATCCCTAAGAAATAATGTATAAAGATGTATTGAAATGTTTGAATATCATGTTTGTCTAATTATTATATTAGTGTTTAATATGAGTAATATGTTCTAAAATAAATTAATTTTTTAAATCACCCTGTATATAGTAAAATATCCTCAAGAAATAATGTATAACTGTATTGAAATATGTTTGAATATCATGTTTGTCCAATTATATTAGTGTTAATTATGTTATGATTAAGATGTTCTAAAATAAATTAATTTTTTAAATCACCCTGTATATAGTAAAATATCCCTAAGAAATAATGTATTGAAATATGTTCTAAAATAAATTAATTTTTTAAATTGCATTCGATCATTATTTTGCTTTAATCCTTTTCCAGGCGAGTTTAATACTTCTCTTATACGACCCTAGTTTGTCTGCAGGCGAGTTTAATGGTGGGATTAAAGTAAGGTAATTTAGTTCGTAAATACCTTTCTTATCTCCAGGCGAGTTTATGTGCACCCAAAATGTCATTTGAATTTTTTTTGGCCCTTCCATGGACAGAAGCAATGCAGCAGGCCCCAGGGTGGATAAAGATATCTTAAAGACAGAGCGAGTAAGTTTTTGAAACTATACACTCCAACCATTACCATACATGTTTCATCCTTATACGAATCATCAGTGGTACTTTGTCGGAAAGCATAGTTTCAAAAACCTACTCTGTATACCCCAATTATTTCTATGTACTATAAAAATGATATATAGTCACGACATCTATTGTGGGTTTAAGGGTACCAACCGGGCATATCTGCTTAATCCGCCATCAAAATGCCTTATATAATCTACTCTGTATACTCCAAGTGGCGGATAGATTCCATCATCTAACGGCATCAAGTTGTACTTGGTTAGTCGCTTTTACAGACGATTTTATTCTATTAAGTGGCTATATCCGGTTGGTGACTACCTATCTTTTTTATATGTCTTAAAGATCTTATATACGCAGTTGCTGCATCGTAGATGACGCGCAACCAAAGTAGCCAAACCCATCACGGAAGAGGATACAGTAAGTAATAGAAATGGGTTCTCTGGGCACCCAGGATCACAAAAATGTCTCTTGCTACATTGCACGTGACGCACTTGAAAAAGTAAAAAAATTGCACAATATGGCGCCCGACTCACGGAAGGGTAAAGGCTCCAAAGGTGCGCTCTATCGGAGGTAGCCAAAAATGAGATTAACTGCATCGTAATGGTGCATGAGCTTAAGAAGAGGGCAAAAAGGGGCGGTGAAGTTTTTTAAAACTTGCCCGTCGCTAGAAAATGAAGGATTTAAAATTTGGCCATTTTTATACCCACATCTTGTTAATTGAGTTATAAACTATTCAAAATTTCTGTCTGCCACCAGTTTTGCCCCCACCCCAAAGTGACGTGTGTTTCGTCACGATCATGCATTATTCGATCCAAATTTGTGAAAAATTGCTATAAAACGCACTTTAAAATTCTTAATATCGGTACTACAAATTCTATGTAATAATTCTGTCCTAGACAAAAAAAATTCATAAAAAAAATATAAAGCCGTTTTGGAGTCATACAAACAAATGTTATTTTTTTCTGAAAATTTAACAGCCTGTAACTTCGTTAATACTAAATTTAAAGAATGGCTTTTTAAAGACTTTTGGAATTAAAATTAAGTAAATAATCTAATTCCGAAGGTTGTCACCTTTATTCTGGGACACCCTGTATATTTTATTTTTCATAAAAGTAATTTTCCAAGCTTTTGAAAAAAAATTCATAACGTTTGTTCTAATTTTATATTAATTTTATAGTGCATATCGTTCTCGTAAGCTTTTACTATTTATACTTTCCCGCTACATACCGGGTGGCCTATAACTTTTAAACGGGTAAATAGATTTATACAAAATTTGAGTCGATTATAATATATGTATTTTTGGTTTTTTTGCATAAAAATCCAATATGGAAGATATCCGGTTTGACCGGAAATGACATGAAAATTGGAAATTCAAATGGAATACCCGGTTCAAATATCACTTAAGACGTCATTTTTCTTTTATTATTTATTTTTGTTAGTTTCATTAAACATTTAATTGAGCAAATACAATTTAACTAAAACTCAATTATTTTAAATGAAACATAAATGGGCCACCCGGTATTAAAAATTGTTCATTTAATTATCTTTAAAATGATGTATATAACTTTTTTTTTCTCTCAAATAAAGGAAAAATGTTTTTTAAATTTCGATATAAAATTCTCCTGAAGACATCCCTATTAAAAAAATAAAAGATATTTATTGTCTTGTCAAAAATCGATTTCACAACTATTTGATTCAATGATTTATACCGTCTCTTTTTCCAATACGAAGTGTAAACGTACATTTTATTTAACAATTATAATATACAATTATTATACCTTAAACAATAAAAGTGATTCATTATTAATTCAAGATCATGAAAAAATGAACAAGAATCGTTTAATTCGCGTGTAATATATGTTGCATAATATACATTAAAGCACAGAAACTTATATCATAGCGACATCTTAGAAGAATACCCGAGTTCATATGTAATGTATGTTGCATAACGATAAATAATCTTGTTAAATTGTATCCCCACATATGAGGCGATAATTTAGACTTGGCAACATCCGTTTGATTTTTTACGGTTTTGATGTTTTACGATTTTGTCTCTTTCTGGTTTGACTCTTTACATATTGTCTCATTATTTTTTGATGTTATACGGGTTTGATCGATTGGCGCTTTGATAAATTGGGATTATGATAATACTATTTTGAGTTTATAAGAGTTTGATCTATTGGTATTTTGATAAATTAGTGTTTTTATATTTTACGTTTTTGATGTATTAACTATTTGAAGTTTTAACGTTCTGGTTTTTTAGTGTTTTGATATTTTATTAATTTGATAAAATATCTATTTGATTCTTTATTATTTGTTTCAATACGATTTGATTTTTTACGGTTTTGATAAAATATCATTTTGCTATTATAGATGTTTGATTTTTTACTAATTTGATATAATAACGTTTTGAAAAAGTATCTGTTTGATCTTTTAAATTTTGTTAAATTGTGCCCTTCCAGGATTATACTGAATTTAGACCAAAACATTAGCACCTAGAATGGATAAAAAAATTCAAAAATAAAACAAAAAGTGACATTTGAAGTCGTAGAATTCAAATATGTAGAAATATACCGGGTGTTTCTTTTGAATTTCTAATTTTCATGTAATTTACGATCAAACAGGATGTCGGCCATATTGGATTTTTATTTAAAAAGATTAAAAAATAGATCTATTATTATCGCCCAAAATTTGGTATAAATCTATTAACCCGTTTAAAAGTTATAGGGGTGGCCTATGAATCATTTACACCCGACCCGGTATACCATATATACAATAGCAGCAAGCCTCAGATATGTACAGGGTGTTTCATTGGGCAACGTCAAAATTTTAACTGTGCATAGGGGACACCAAGGTGATTATAAAAACCACCATATGTCAGGTTTGTCGCTCCTTATAACCGAGATACAGGGCGTTTTATTCATTTTGTCCATATCTTTCTTGCTTCATAACATTTAAACCACCCTGTATATATTTTTTATTCATTTTGCCCATATCTTTCTTGCTTCATAACTTTTATATATATTTTTTATATTTGGGACATGTACTCACTCTATCCTGATAAATCAATTGATGTATTAACGCTAAGGAGGTTCCAGGTCCGGCTCTAGTAAAAATTTATAAAATTATAAGTTTAAAAAAATAAAATCAAACGATGTACTTTTAATTGTTGCGCAGACGATTTTATCATTTTATTTGTATAAATGGAAAGTATTGGAGTAAAAAAACGATCTCGAGATTTCGACTTTTTTTACGTTTCTAGGTCCAATGAGTCCAAAAAAACCATTTTTGGAAAATGTATGTACGTGCGTTTGTGATCAAATTTTTCGATAACGATTTTTTTAAAACTAGTAAACCGATTTTTACCAAAATTTCACCAAAAATTGTTAGAACTGAATAGATTTGGTGACCATCGAGGAACGTTAACAGCAATTTTTATACTGTTAAAATTTTAACAAATTCGTAACAAAAATTGAATGGATCAAGTTTTAATAAAAAGTGTTTTTTAAATTGATCTTATGGTATATTATCCTGCAATGAAGATATCATCTTTATACTCTTTGCCATTCTTAATAAATGCCACAACAAATAAATTTATTTACCTGCTACAGGTGCTTAATAGATAGTAGCTATAAGAAGAAAGTGATATTTATTGTCAATGAGCTGTCTACTAATTGTCTATAAGGTGCGTTCAGTAATACCACGAGAAAGAACATATAAATTATAATATACAGGGTTGCGTTCGAATATATCTACAAACTACGGATATTGTATGTGGATAAAATTGTATTTTAAATATTATTGGAAGCATTTATTTGTGAATAACAAACACTAGATACATAAACACATAAATGGCGGGAGTTGATGATTGGATATTTATGACTTCTTTTAGTAAAATATTCAGTGGACCTTGAGTTTATGATTTGCAAAACTTTTATTTACTAATAATTTCCGTTGACACTAATTTTAAATACATTTTTATTTGTAGCTAATGAAACGTGCCCAAAATACTCACTCTTCAATAAATATGGCATTTTTATTCAAAATATCAAAAGAAAATATAGTAGATGAAGCCAATATCGTTATAGGTTGTTTAGATTCTAAAATCCATGCATCAAATACAGAAAAATATTTATTAGGGAAAAATATATTTGATAATAAAATTTTACAACAATCTTTTCAAATATTACACGAAGAATTAAATCCTGAAGATGATTTGATGCGCGCGAAAGCAGAATTTTTAAAAAAATGCGCTGTCAGTTTGTTTTATAAAGTAAGTCAACCACAATTAAGATCATCAAATTGTTTTCTCATCATTCTAATAATGTTTTTTAGTTCGTGTTAAGTATAGCTCCTGATGGACTTTTATCTTCAAAACATATTTCTGGTCGGTCTAAATTGAATCGTCCTGTATCTAAAGGAACGCAAGTTTACGAATCAATTAAAGAAAATTATCCATTATCATACCCTTTAATGAAAAAAGAAGGTTTATATCAGACTACAGGTAAGTTAGTTTGGGTCATAAAAAATGGAGTATTTTTATTAATATTGATATTGTAGGTGAAGCAGAATATATATCTGATATGCCAGATTTTCCAGAACAATTACATGCTGCTTTTATTTTAGCAAAAGCTGCGCCTTTCTCAAAAATTTTGAAAATTCACAAGGAAAAAGCATTGGTAAGGAAATTTAGTGCAAATGGTATAGTAATTGTCTTCTTTTTCTAATACTATATGTTACTGGATGCCTAGTGATAGTACTGGTGCATAGAATTTACAGTTTTTCTCGAATTTATTCCGTTTGTTTTATATTTTACTATCGCAGTGACAGTAGCGACTCATAATTTATGCCCTATGATTAAATACTTTTGTTTCTTTTTAAGTTGTATTCCGTTGGACAATTCATTACTGATCATTGTAATTTTTTTCTCATTTTTTAGGAACTTGAAGGTGTAGTAGCAATTTTTGATAAAAATGATATCCCTGGCAGGAATACCTTTACGCCATCTGAAGCCTTTCAGTTCCCTCCGGTACCAGTAGAAGAAGAATGCTTTTGTAGTGGTACCGTTCAGTATCACTCACAACCAATCGGAATAGTTGTGGCAACTTCACAAGAACTCGCTGAAAAAGCCGCAGATTTGATAGAAATAGATTATGAGAAAGGAAAGTTAAAACCTGAATATGAAATTAGAGATATTTTAAAAAGTAACAAAAAAGAAAGAATTGTTCAAGATATGATACAAGAACCAACTGAAAAAGGTAATTTTTATTTTTCTTTAAATTTACTGTAAAATCATTTAGAAAAAATTTGTTTGTCCGTAAGTACAGGATATTGATTAGGGTATATTTTGAGGAGACTTTGTCTGACGTTTAGAATTAGGGAGAACGAGAGAGAGAGAGCGAGAGAACGAGAGAGCGAGAGAGGAGAGCGAGAGAGCGAGAGACCGAGCGAAAGAGCGAAAGAGCAAGAGAGTGAGAGAGCGATAGAGCGAAAGAGGGAAAGGGCGAGAGAGATTTTTCTCGTTTTTTTTGATTTTTTGTTCTTTTCTCATTGCTTTCGATTTTTTCTAATCTTCGCTCATTTTTTTCTCTTTTGTTTTTTCATATTTTTCCATTTTTCTTAATCTTCTGATTTTTTTCGATTTATTTCCATTCTTCGAATTTTGTCATCTTTTTTTTATTTTGTTAAATGCTCAAAATTGTTTTCGGTTTTTTGGTTGATTTTTTGCGATTTTTTTTCCGATTTTTTCCGATTATTTGCATTTGCAATTTTTTGATTTTTGTGAGATTTTTTGCGATTTTTTTGCAATTTTTTTGGGATTTTGTTTCGATTTTTTTGCGTTTTTTTTATTTTTTTGGGTTTACTTATTTCAATTCTTTCAATTTTTTAATTTTTTTTATGTTTACCATTTCCGGTTTTTTGGTTGTTCTTTGTTTTCGCCGTTTTTTGCATTTTTTTTTACATTTTTTTGCGATATTTTTCGTTTTCTTGAGTTTTTTAGCTACTTTTTTATGATTTTTAGTATTGTCTTTTGCTTTTTTTCGTGTTTTTTTCTGTTTTATATTTTTTTCGATTTTTTTTAAATTGTGCCTTATTTTTTCTAATTTTTCCCCTTCTTTTCTCATTGTTCTGTTTTTGTTTCTTTTTCTTTCGCATTTTTTTCTTAATCTTCTGATTTTTTTCATCTTTTTTTATTTTGTTAGATGTTCAAAATTGTTTTCAGTTTTTTGGTTGTTTTTTGCGATTTTTTTTACGATTATTTGCATTGGCAATTTTTTGCTTTTTGTGAGATTTTTTTGGAATTTTGTTTCGATTTCATTGTTTTTTTTTGTTGTTTGTTTTTGCGACAATTTTCGATTTCTTGCATTTTTTACCTACTTTTTTATGCTTTTTTCCGTTTTTTTTTCGGTTTTTTATTTTTTTCGATTGTTTTTAATTTATTTCTATTTTCTCTATTTTTTCCCCATACTCTTCTCATTGTTGTGTTTTTTTCATTTTTCCTGTTTTCTCATTTTCAGGGTATTTCAGGATATATCAGTATATTTTTATGTATTAAAAAAAGGGGACCAGTCTTTTAATGGTCATAAAAAAAGGACTCATTCCAGAAAACAATAAAAGTTCACATAAATTAAATATAAATAATATTAATATGAAATACAAGAATTCTTAGATCAAAATATGAAAAATAATCATAAGTGAATTAAATTTTAAGATAATCTGTAAAAACATATTAAAAATAGATTATCTTTTTGTAATCGAGACTGAAAGAGCACCGCAAACATCAGATAATTTATATTTTTATAAAAGATAAAATATGAACTTTTAAGTAAATATAAAAAAAAATATACTGGCACAAAAAAGAATTAAAAATAACATTAAATAAAAGTTAAAGCGTCGAAATAATGAATAATGATAACAGGGGACCTAAGTGAAAATATAATGTAATATAAATAAAACTTACCCTATATAAAGAAGGGAAGAAAAGAAATTTTCAATTAGCGACACAGACTGCATAGAAGTCAATTGTTTTGGCTGAAGAGGGAAAGAGAGAGAATTGTTAACATGGGAAATATATTTTATTGTAATACCTAGAACAGAGGGAGATCTTGAGAAGGGCTATCAAGCGATTCTGAAATTAAAATATTCTGAGCAGAGCAATAATGAAAATACAGGGTGGCACAGAAAAAAAAGTAAAAAATAAACAAACTCTGTTTTTTTAAATATTAAATCTGGTTCATAAATGCTCTCTTATAAATAATTTCTGTTTAATATGCAAAATAGTTTTTTTACGACCACATATAAAAATGATAGTTTGCACACTCATTTGTATAAGTAGCTTATATCACACATGTACTGGAATATTATATAACACGTCTATTGTAAATTAACAAAACACACATGTATTGAAAAGTTAAAAAAATATCAACTAAAAATTTTCAACACACGTGTTGATATACTTTTCAGTACATGTGTGATATTATTTAATTCACTTTATTTGGAAAACACGTTTTTTGAAGTATTTTTTACATGGTCGTAGAAAAAATAATGTACACAACTCGTTACGTTTCTGTACTCAGTAACTCGTGCGGAATATATAACTTTCCAAATTAGTTATGTAATTTTTTTTAGGAACCGATGTATCCCAAATCATTAAAGGATGTTATGATATTGGTTGGCAGTCTCATTTTTATATGGAATCACAATGTTGCAATGTTGTTTATAAGGAAGATACCTTAGATATTTGGGCAAGCACCCAATGGATGGATTTAACTCAAGCTGCAGCCGCTGCTGTATTAAATATTCCTTCAAATAGGTAACTAAAACAATAACAAAATATCTTATGATTTATTTATTTTATTTTAGGATAAATGTTTATGTAAAACGTATAGGAGGAGCATTTGGTGGAAAAATCGTAAGAAACTCAATGTTATCTTCAGCTGCTGCTTTAGCAGCTTATAAATTAAAAAAACCTATCAAAATGTGGCTACCGATGGAAAAGAATTTCGCTATTATAGGAAAGCGAAATCCAACAAGCAGTAACTATGACGTAGCAGTAGATAAAAATGGAAAAATTCAATATTTGAACAATAATTTTTACATTAATCATGGACAAGGGGGGAACGAAGAAGCTATGTTTCTAGCATTTGAGTTGTTTACTAAAACGTACAATGTAGACTCATTTCGTATTAATTCCAGTGTGGTTAATACTGATATGCACAGCTCATGTTACGTAAGAGGACCAGGTAACTATATTAGATTCAATGTATCTGCCCTATAATGTAAAAATCGGTTGTGTCGCCCCAAAACTTTCCCGACGAGTATCCACGAATACTTTTTCAGATATCTAATATTAAAGTTTTAAATTTTGACATCTTTTTATTATTGACAGGTGACAGTTAGAGAATTTTAACTGTTCTGAATAGATTTTTTCAAGGGCTTTACGTGCATCTGTCATTTTTTTATAGTGACACTTCCGTTTGACAGATGTCACACAAAAACTAATGGGTTCTTCCAATGGGTAACCCAAACCCATATACCAAATTTCAGCTCAATCGGCTTAAACGTGTGGCCTCTATCGTGGAAGAATACACACAGACAGACTTCCATCTGGAAATGGTCTTCATCATCTCAGGTGACCTAAAAAGATATTTTCATCTTTATCTTGAAAATTTTTTTAGCTCGTTCACAATACTTTCCCTTCTCGAAGGTGGGTTGGGAAAGTAAAAATTACCAAAATTTTCATCTTCATCTTTTTTACGTGTTATTTGATTCTTCTTTATGTGTTTTTTTTGTTTTCTTTCTTCATTAACAAGATTAAAGAACACACATAGGAAAATATTGGAAATTTCTTTTCTCTCTTTTTTGTTAAAAAAAAATGTGAATTTTTGGTGTAATTCTCTTTTAAATTTTTTTTGCAACTTTCGTATACTTTTTTCCCCTCCTTTTAGAAAATTTCTCATTTTTTTTCTTCCAACAATCTGAATTATTTCAATAATTGTTTTTTCAGATGTTTTGCATATTTCGGGTAGGTACTTCTTTCCCTATTTTCTCTTAAACATTTCCCAGTTTTTTCTTAAAAAATGGCATTTTTTTGCCATTTAGTTTTTTCCCCCTTTTTCTCTTGAAAATTTCCCTTCATTTTTCTTTAAAAAATGATATTTTTTTAAATATTTCTCTCTTCAAATTTTTTGCTCTTTTTTCCTGCTTTTTTCTTCTACTTTCCATTGAAAATTTTTCCTGTTGTTCGTCAAAAATATAAGTTTTTTCGATTATTCTCTCTTTAAATTTTTTGCACTTTTGCTACTTTTCCCCTCTTTTCCCTTAAACAAAATGGCGGTTTTTTTCTTTTTTCTTAAAAATTTGTATTTTTGGATCTAAATTTACCTTATTTTCACTCAAAAATTTCTCCCTTTCTCTTAAAAAATTTTGACTTTTTTGTTTTCTCAAAAATTTGCATTTTTTAAGCTAAATTTCTTTTTTTTCACTCTTGAAAAAATAGCATTCCTTGGTCTTTAATTTTTGTTTAAATTTGCATTTTTAGACTCAAATGTCCAATCTTTTCTCTCATAAAGTTCCCTCTTTTCTCTTGATATTTTCCCGTTTTATTCTTCAAAAATGTGAGTATTTTCGATAAAACTCTCTTTAAATGTGTTGCACTTCTTTTGTACTTATTTCCAGACTTTTCTTTAGAAAATTTCCCCTTTTCTCTTAAAAAAATATCACTTTTTACCTTTTTTTTTTCTTAAACATTTGCATTTTTGGACCTAAATTTACCCTCTTTTCTGTTGACAATTTGACACTATTTTGTTTTTTTTTTCTTGAATTTTTTCAGCTTTTTGACCTGATAAAATTGCACTTTTAGGTCTTTTTTTTTCTTAAAAATTTGCAGTTTTTGACCTAAATTAGTTTGTTTTTTACTCAAAATTTCCCCTCTTTTCTCCTGAAAAAATTGGCATTTTTTTTGTCTTTTCTGTTTTATTGACAATGATTTTTTGGATCTAAATTTACCCTCTTTTCACTCACAAATTTCCTGAAAAAATCGGTTGTGTCGCTCCTAATCTTTCAAATTTTGACATTTTTTTATTATTGACAGGTGACAGTTGGAGAAATAATTTTAACTGTTCTGAATAGAGTTTCAAGAGCTTTAAGCGTTAAATACCGTTCGAAACGTCACATTTTACAACGTTTTCAACACTTTTTTCGAATCAAAAAACAGAATGTGAAAAAACGTTCGAAACGTCATATTTTACGACGTTTTCAAAGTTTTTTAACTCTTAGAATTTTGATTAAAAAAAATACGTCAAACAGTGCCATTTGTCATCAATTTTGACATGTTACTTTTAAAACAAAAATTAATTATGAGAAATACATGTATTTGATGCAAAAAAAGTTGTAAAATACTGAACTTTAAAAAACGTCGCGCTCTCTCTTTCTGACACGCTGAATTTCCTATACCTCTCACTCTAACACGTTGAATTCCCTATACCTATAGTATTAATGGTGTAAACTATCTACTAATGCTCATACAATAAGCAATAATACGATTTAGTTGAGTTGTGTTCCACTTTTTGAAAATTAGTTCTTATTTTTCTTCCATCATAATTTGGTTACTCTTCTTGACTCTGGTTAGTTAATAAATTTTTTAGGTGCAGTTGAAGGTCTTGGAATGGTGGAATCTATAATGGAGCATGTAGCTTCGGAAATTAAAATGGATCCTTTAGATTTAAAAATAAAAAATTTGACAGATAAAGATTCTAAAGTATTGGAATATTTGAATGATTTAATCGAATGGGCTGATATTAAAAAAAGAAAACAAGAAATAAAAGAATTCAATCAGGTAGATACAAAGAATATATTTTTTTTTAAATTAATAACAAGTTGTATTTTTTAGAATAACGTTTGGAGAAAAAAAGGCATGGCCGTTTCACCTATGATATATTGGATGGATGTATTTTTGAATTATGGTGCAATAGTCACTATTTATCATACCGATGGTAGTGTAGCCATATCGCATGGTGGAATTGAAATTGGCCAAGGAATTAACACAAAGGTCTATATTTCTCTTGAATTCATCTACTTTTATTGACCAACTCCAGTTTTGTTTGTTCTTATTTCTAACATCTACCACTTCTACTACTAGTTTAGTTGTTTGCAAATTCACTTATAAAACTAATTACTAATGAAAAATCCTTCGTTTGGTTTGAGTCTTCATGGCTGGTTTAATTGAGGCTAGGAACATTGATTAGTCAAACATAAATTATTTTTTCTCATTTCAACTATTTTTTAGGCCATTCAAACATGTGCCCACAAATTAGGAATACCAGTGGAAAAAATAAGTTGTAAACCCAGCAATAATATAATTGGAGCAAATTCTAGTTTTACTGGTGCCAGTTTAGCAAGTGAAGGAATTTGCTGGGTAAGAATTTTTTTTTTTTAAGCTGGACTATAACAAAATTATCTATTATTATTTTAGGGTCTCGCAGAAGCATGTGATATTCTATTGAAACGAATGGAACCTGTTAGGGAAGAGAATCCACATTCTACGTGGGAAGAACTTGTACAAGCTTGTTACAAAAAAGCGGTTAATTTGGTAGCTAACGCCATGTAAGAAATTTGTATTTTTTCTTATAGAAAGTACACACTTTCCTCCCTCATATCAGGGAGGAACCTCATAATTCCCTCAATAGGGAGAATACTCATACATCCCTCCCTAGGGAGGATAATTACATTTCCTCCCCCTCATTTTATGTATGTTATAAATGATGAAACTTTTGAATCTATATTATATTCAAATTGTTTCCGTAATTTCTAAATCTTGTATATCCTGTAGTTTTATAAAAATTAAACATGAATGTTATCTCAACGTTAGGTTTTAAGTAAAAACATAATTCAATTTCATGATTATTAGATACTTTTTCTGAGTTAAGAATAATTTGCTTTTTCTACCTATGTACTAATCACCAGTAGCCAAAAAAACGTAATGTAACTGTTAGCTTTTCTTGGACAGGTACTGCTTTCCTGTAGTTTGTGTCACTACTGGTCATTCTCAGAAAGTTTTTGATACTCCCGTCGCACCTCAGCTCACTACCCAACGTATCGACGTCATCTTCTCAGAGATCAGCTATCATGTCACTGCTACTGTATCTATCCCTAGCCTTCAACTAGGGTCTTACCCAATATTTTCGGGGACCTCTTGTACAGTGGTTGGCTATGATAACACAGACAGCCTAGCCGAGGCAATAACTGCGTCTTCTTCGTCCGACATCCTTGACATTAATGCCTAAACCTTTCGCGCTAATTCATTGACAACAAGTTTTCCACTTGTTGCTATAAACTTGAGAAAAGAAACTTTGAGTTGTCTGCAAAAAATCTTCCACTTGTTGGTCTAATTTGAGAAGAGCAACTTTTACTTTTCTACAAACTATTGTTGGTCAATTTTCAGTTGTAAACTTTGGTGTAAACGCTTATTAAACTTAATTGAATTTGGAAAAATTTAGAGCGATTCAAGTGATATTAAATTTTCAAATACGCCACCTAATATTAAGGAATAAACCAATATAGCGTCATTATTTTTACTACAACAAAAATCTAAAGACAGATATGAAAAAAGCTTTAATAAACTTCGCGTCGGGCAGTAAACTACATCCTGCGGAGGGAAAAGTGGCGCTTTCCTCTCTAGTAATACAAATAGCTATTTCTTTACCTCTTCATCGATTTTCTATTGCTTTTTATCACACATTTAAGTTGTAGGTATCTCTAATATTATAAAAATGAGTTTAAAAAAATTTCTGCCTGTATCGTTTAATTTTCATAAAGGGGGAAGATATTTTCAATACACTGGGAACATGTTTTCATCCTCATAGTAAGTTTTTGTACCATTCTAGCTAAAAAAATATATTAAATTGGCGCCAAGAAAGAAATTTTCATCTCACTTTATATAAATATTAATAAAAAACTTCGATAAGTCAAAACTATCAACTAATTTATTTAAAACCATACTCAAAGTCGATTGATATGCTTTTGTTACATCGCGGCCATTTCTATTTATTTGAACTATTTTATTATCTAGTATATATAATTGAGCTTATAGTGATTTAGTAAAACACCGCTAATTGACTGTAGGCCGAGCGAGGCGTACATGGATTCTGTAAGATGAGATCGCGAGACAGAAGTAATTCACGTCGCAAGCACAGAGAATTTCTATATCTAATAAAAATATATTGCACCTACCTTTTTCTGATGAATAATCTTCAACTCGTAGTCATGGTGAGGAGGTCGTAGCCACTATTTTTCACACATTTTGGGTTACGGGAGTATAATTATTTTTATTGATTGAAACACGAGATAAATACTAATTGATTTTATTGGCGAGAGATGTTTATATGCATGACCATAAGTTGGTTCAAATTACTAAAGAAACTTATTTGCTTAAACAACCCCGTAACCGCGAAACCCGAATTTCAGTTGAGAAACTTACTCTAAATATGGATATCTAAAACAACTGCGTATTGGAAGAAGATCCGATCCCTAACGAAGTTGAAAATTAACTAACTCAAATTTGGAAATAATTTTGAAAGTTACAAACGAAATTAGTGTCACACAGCGAAATGCTTCCGGATTAGTTCTACCCCCGTAAGCTTCCCGGTACCACCCTTAATCTTACTGGAATCTAGAAAATCAGAAATGAGAACATTTTACTAAGCCAACTAAGAAGGGCGTATCCCTTTTTATTACAAATTTGACTTCCAGTAAGTGCTGCCCTCTGGGAAAATTTGAAAGAGTTTACTTGAATTTAATTATGAGATATATCAGCGACTAGCTATGTAATTAGAATCCGCGCCATATAATATTAAGTCTGATCTCTCGAGACAGATAAAGGTCGGGTTACAATTATGAACTTTGGACTTTCCAGGGATGGATAAACCCGCCAAAAAACCATCATCCAAAGCCATGCCCTGTCTTATAATTTCTTATCTAATAACATAATTTGACTAAACTAAATACGTTGTTTTATATTATTATATTTTTGAACGAATAAATTTAATTTCGTGTCAGAAAGTTTTATGTACTACATGTGTTGTGAGCCCGTTGGCTTTATCCTTTTTGCAGGCCCTTCTGAGAAGGACAGCATTTGTGTTATTGATTTATATATCCTGGTAAATATTTCTAAAGTGAATGTTTAAAATGTATTGAATTCTAACGTCTATTTTTCTGAAGTGTTTGACAATTTATTACTTCCTTTATGTCGAATATAATTTACTAAGAATAAGGTACTGTTACACTATAGCTGAGTTGTTAAATTGTTTTCTTTTATTAAGTTACGATTCTTTTTAGGTATTCTTACAATGCTCCAGATCTTGGAAAATACTACATCTATGCAGCTTGCGCTACAGAAATAGAGCTCGACGTTTTAACAGGCCAGCACCAGATCACTAGAGTAGATATAATAGAAGACGTAGGAGATAGTATGAATCCAGAAATTGATGTGGGACAAATCGAAGGCGCTTTTGTAATGGGTATTGGTTTATATACTACCGAAAAAGTTGTGGTAGGAAAAAACGGGGAAATTTTGACAAACAGAACATGGAATTATACTCCTCCAGGAGCTAAAGATATTCCTATGGATTTTAGGATAAAGTTTCCGGCTAAAAATCCAAATCCTAAAGGAGTGTTAAAGTCTAAAGGTGAGTAAAATTCAACATATTTCTTCAACCAAATATTTCACTGATTATTTTTTTTAAGGTGTTGGTGAACCAGGCATCTGTTTGTCAATTACAGTTCCTTTAGCAATAAGAAATGCAGTATCATCTGTAAGAAAATATTTTGATGATTCCGCTTCATCCTGGTATCCTATTGGTAAGTTTATTGTATAATGATTTAATAGCAATAAAAATAAAACATTATATACAATGTCTTATTAATTATCATTATAGCTAGTGAAGGTCTCAAATTTTGACACTTTGCAAGTCTGCAATATATCCATCTTGCTCCAATTTGGACATCGATGTACATTGGCAGCTTTTTCCTTGTTCAATAAATATTAAAATGTCAGCTCTACCAAATATTCTTTCACTATTTTGTAACTATCAAGACAACTCTGAACAACTTGTTAGTCCAATAAGTTACTTAGTTGTTTTTTTTATATTTAGAATATTGGCTTAGCTATTCTGATCTGTTTATTTTTTTTGTAGATGGACCATCAAATCTCGAAAATAATTTCATTAATTGTTTACACAACTATGACAAATATACTCTGTAGAATAACAGAAACTTTTTTACTGTTAACTTGATGGTATCATTTATATTTTAAAATATACAAATTATTGTTCAACTTAGTTTTATTTTATATTTTGTATTAAATACCAATAAATGTGAGCATGAGATCTTAGAAAAACCACCAAATTGAGGATTTTGAAAAACTACAAAATTCAAATTTGTCATTACGCGGTCTTTTGGTGCCTTAGTACAGGTAATAGATTGCCTCGACGCCACCTTTTGTTTATAATGTGAATGCCACTTGCACCGGGCAGCGTAAGTAAAGACAAATCCCTTAGCGGCCAAAAGGGTTCAGTTCCTGGATATTTGCTGCCAAAAGTTAAAACTCACAACAACCAATTAATTTAATAAAAAATAAACTCTATATTATTAATACCATATCCGGCGAGGTAACAAGGTTCTTGCTTGGTGGCGTTGCACTCTGGTCTGGTCGGACGAGACCGGCGCGACTTTCAAGGATTGTCTGATGCAGTATTGCCAATGACAAATCAACAAAATACCCGCAACTTTTACGCAAAATAGCCGATTTTACCCGCGTGGAATTCCAAAATACTCGCATTTTACCCACTTACAATTTGAAGTCTTTGTCAGGGGTTTTCTAAACTGCGCCTCCGGCAGGTAATCTTTTCGTTCGGCGCCAATTACTAAAAAAATGTTCTTTTTGAAGACTAAAATTAGAAATTGGGTTATTCTTCAATGCATTAATAGTATAGAACAGGACAACAGATTACAACACAAATTGCAACATGTAAATACAACACAAACTAGAGCTTAAATCTTGAATGAAGAATAAATAATATTCTACTTTTTCTTTTTTGAGGCCTCAGCTGCCAGGGCAACTTTCTTTTTTACTATTGGACTGAATGAATAGTCGTAAAAAACTTGGAGCTTCCTTATTAACGTATTTTGAACAAGAACGAAAAAAATCGGTTGTGTCGCCCCAAAACTTTCCCGACGAGTATCCACGAATACTTTATCAGATATTTAAGGTTAAAGTTTCAACTTTTGACATTTTTTAATTTTTGACAGGTGACAGTTGGAGAAATAATTTTGACTGTTCTGAATAGAGTTTTTCAAGGGCTTTCAAACGACATATTGCATGTCCAATTCCGTGACATATTGCATCTGTCATTTTTTGATAATGGTACTTCCGTTTGACAGATGTCGTACAAAAACTAATGGGTTCTTCCGACGGGTAACCCAAACCCCTATAGCAAATTTCAGCTCAATCGGATTAAACGTGTGGCCTCTATCGTGGAAGAATACACACACACAGACCGACAGACAGACTTCCATCTGGAAATGGTCTTAATCGTCTCAGGGGACCCGAAAATGGATATTTCTGTTTTTATCTCGAATTTTTTTTTTAGCACGTTCACAATACTTTCCCTTCTAGGAGGTGGGTCGGGAAAGTAAAATAAGGGGCCACTGAAAAAATAGGACAGTTATTTTGCAAATTCTGTTTGAGTTAGAAAATATGCATAAATCTTATGACAAATAAATAATAAAACATTTTTTCATGTGTACAAATTTATGTTGGTCATGGTATAAAATCATTTTGAGGAAAGTAATATGTGAGAAAATTTCAAATTACAAATAATTTAATAATATTAACTTACACTAATGAAATGGCAGCAATATCTTACTTAATATAAAAAATTACTAGTAATACGAAATAAAAGATTCTATGGAAAATATAGGTTAGGCATATTAGCAAAAAAAATGATGTTCAGAGGAAAGTCTACCTATAGTTTTGATTTTTTTACCCTCCATATTTTTTGCATCACTGAACATAAATTTGAAGTTTGCGGGGAAAAATTCGGCTCCTAACTTTATTTTTTGAGCACTTTTTTATTAAATTTTAGCACTTTTTTCAGTTTTTGGTCTATATCTCAGAAAGGAAGCATTTTTTCGACAAGATGATTTGATACAAAATTAAAGTAGATAAAATTTCCTACATTTATCATAAATAAAGTTTTTTGGAACTCTAACCGTTTCGCCGATAGAGCGCTTCAAAAAAGAGCCATATTTCAATATCTAGTGTAATTTACCATTTTCGCGGAAATCGCCGTTTTTACGATACTTACCTAACTGTTGTAGCAATTTATTACATTATACAATTTATATAATATAAAAGCTTGTCCCGAGGTTTATCTTGTGCGATATATGTACGCATACCATTATAATGATAAAAGTTGGGAATGATGAATGTCGCTGCCATCATAAAGTGGACTGCCTTAATCATCTGAAATAGACAGAAGATGTTATTTGATGGATTTATTGATAGACGAGGTGAGTAGTAATCTGCATATGTTTACTGTTGCAGATACATACCTTCGTTTTTCAAAAAACTGTCACATCCTCTTCAGTCTGTTCATCTATTCTCCTTATTTTTTAAGTGGTTTGAGGTCTGTATAATAAATAGAAGATATCCTATATTTTTGAAACAAACCATCAGTCTGCTTATACTTATGTAAGGTGAACAGTATGCCATCGCCATATTTTTCTACGTCGAGCTTTTACTGTCTCTTGATCTGGTTTGTAGTCTCCTTTTATTTGCGCCATCAGGTTTTCCATGTATGTGTACATACGCTGCATTGCTACATCAATTGTTTGAGAAAATGGTCCACGTCTTTTCTGTTTCCCATCTGTGTTTGGTGTTCGTTTTCCAAAAAGTTCTATTCGGCACTTTTTGTGATATTGCGCGTCATATGCAACTAAATCAGGGACATGCTCAAGTCGGCGTAAAACCGCCCTTCCAAATTCATCATCACGATCTCGTGCGTCCTTCATAACACTTTCTCTCAAACCACCAGTTATATTGCGAACGTGGTACACATTTCGCAATAAAGCAGTCTGAATGCGAAACCGGGAACTGCTGATCTGGTTTCTCTGGGTTTATGAGTCTCCACAAATTCCTTTTGCCTTTTAATGTGAGCGAGAATGGTTCGCTCATCTGTGTATGTTTTTCGACACTTATCGTGCACTCTAACTGATGTTTTTTCCCTTAAAGTAGTCCCTTTTCCATTCTTCCTTCTTTCACTGGCTTTTAAGAGCAACGCGATTCCTTTTTCTTTAACGTTTGAGACTCCCGAATTTCCATCTTCCAACAAAGATTCACAAATGAAGCATTCCGCGAACTATGACTAGACGTTTCGTGTATGACAGACCCATCAATTCATTATCTTAGAATTTCTTGTGTTTTTTTTACACAGATAAATCTCGGGACAAACTTTTACAGTATATAAATTGTATAATGTAATAAATTGCTACAACAATTAAGTATCGCAGAAACGGCGATTTCCGCGAAAACAGTGAATTACACTAAATATGGAAATATGACCCTTTTTTGAAACGTTTAGCCTTCCAAAAAAACTTTATATATGAGAAATGTATGAAATTTTATCTATTTTAATATTGTATGGAATCGGCTTATCGATAAAATGCTTCCTTTCTGAGATATAGACCAAAAACAATTGGAAAATGTGCAAAAATTTGATAAAAAAAGTACCTAAAAAACAAAGTTCCTGGTAAAATGTTTGCCTGCAAACTTAAAATTCATGTTCAGTAACATAAAATAGATGGTGAGAAAATCAAAGCTATAGTAAAACTTTCCTCTGAGAAATCTAATATGCCCAGCCTAATATAGCTAAAATATAACTTATTATTTATAAATGTATAAATTTCTTTTAATCATTAAACTAAATTTATAACGAAAATTGGTAACTACGATTAAAAATTTTGTTGGTAACAATAAATTGGTAAAATTGCAAAAATTGATCAGTTCAATAATTAACACAGAAATAAGAGTTTTCCAAAATGGGCAGTTAATTCCCTGTAAGACAATTAATAATTTCAATTTATTTGGATTTCTTTACGTCTATAAAAACTATAGTAAATAAAAAAAAGTGGTAAAAACGGAATTGTGTATTATGGAGCGCATCTACAGACACAGCAAGAAGGAAAAAGAAACCAGTCCATAAAGATTCCTTTGCAGTCGTTATCTGGATCGTAGGCAAGAAGACGATGCCACTTGTATTTTTGCTCACAGCCGCAGTCGTCCGTACACCTTTTAGTTGAAGCTCTCCTAAAATTAAATATGTATGTAACAAGTGCTAAAATAATAATAATAATAAATTTAAATCACACTAATTAAGCAAGATAACTTTTTTCCTGTGGAGGGATACTTTTTTTCCTGTGGAGGGTAATCAAACTTTTTGACAAATATATTTGTCCGTTTCTACATTTCATATATTTTATTTCTTTTTTTTCGTGCTATTTTTTTATATCCTGGGGTCCTTTACCCCTTTACTCCCCATATATACGCCCCTGTTATTAAGTTAGAATTATCATACAAATACTGAGAATAGGGAACTTACATGATTTTTTTTATTTTTTATTGATAAAGTTTTTACATGTTAAAAATCATTTAGTTCGCTATTTTATTTAAAAAAAATGTTTAAAATACTACTCTGAATGGCTGGAAGAAGTATAGATTTAAACGGCCGTGACGTCATTTTACGCTAGAATCTGTCACCATCTAGCGGTAATTCATTGCAATAACGATTGTTGTCAAAAAATTTAAAAAATATCATTAATGAATCTGACAAAAGAAGCTGAAATCGGACACTATAGAATAAATTGCAATAAACAAAGTACCTTATAAGTTCATGAAAAATAGAATTACTGGAAGATAGGAATAAATAACTTCTAAAACGTGGAAGATTTTAAGTACGGTAAAAGGAAAAATAATAAAATAAAGAAATGAAAACAACAGGAACTCCTCAAAATTTTAAGAATTTTAAAAAGATAGAAATCTAACAAAAATAAACAAAATTAAAATACACAAAATAGTAAAAACAATGCGGCTCGTAAAAAAGATTGAAATTACTGAATCAAAATAGTTATTTATGTAGCAAGGGTATAAATAGATCTTTATGGACTAAGCACGAAGAGTGTTTGTAAGTCACCCGAGGGCATAAACCTCCATTTACACAACGGTCGATACAAACTTTTATGTCATGCTAGTTCGTTATTGCATCTAATTTAAAAAAAAAATAATTTAAACTGTTTTCATCTTTATGCCCGTGCGGGCCATAAAGTGCACATTGCGGGCCATAAAGTGTATTTTGTACCGCTCAGGCCATAACGTTCACTTTATGCCCGCATGAAGTTCACCTTTATGTAGTTGGTAACTAAGCAATAAAAACACAATAATAAACTAGTATGACATAAAATATATAAGGTGAATTTTTCAATAAAATAAAGGTGAAAATATAAAATAAGTTTCTCCAAAATGTAAATAAGTTAGTAGATATACCGGGTGACAATGAGACTAGGGCCATGCCTATATCACTTTCAACCGATTTAAATAAAATTTGGTACATAGATATGAGACACAATTTTGGATTAACAGACGTATAAAAACAAAATGACTGACTTCCGGTTCCTCCAGAAATGTTCAAATGGAACATCCTGTATATTTTTGATTTATACGGCTTGTACATCTCAAATTACATACGATATTGTTGCCAATTTTTTTTTTCATAAAAAAAATTAAAATTCTGAGATTGTTTTTTTAGTACAGGGTTGGCCTTGATCTAGTCAAAATCTATTCTAATTGACATAGTAATTTCATCGATAAGATCAATAACAAATCCTACAGTAGAAATTTACATTTGCTGAATTCACTTTTAATGAATAAATCGTTTTTTTCAAATGATACCTCCAGAGAGCCATATTGCCATTTGATAGATAATTTAATTACCAATTAAATAATATACATTATGTACCTCTTCCTATTTGTTCCTACCTAAACATTGTTTTGTTTTTTTTTGTGCCACCCTGTATTTTTATTATTCCTCTGCTCGGTATATTTAATTTTACCTCGCTTGATATCCCTTCTCAAGATCTCTCTCTCTTCTATTGCAAATTGAAAATTTCCTTTCTTCCCCTCGTTACATAGGGTAAGTTTTTATTATATTATACTATATTTTCACTAAGATCCCCTGCTATCATTATAAATTATTTCGACGCTTTAAATTTTATTTACTGTTATTTTTAATTCTTTTCAATGCCGGTATATTTATTTTTATATTTACTTAAAAGTTCACATCTTATCTTTTATTTAAAATAAATTATCTGATGTTTGTAGTGCTCTTTCAGTCTCGATTACAAAAAGAGAATCTATTTTTAATATGTTTTTACAGATTGTCTTAAAATTGAATTCATTTTGATTGTTTTTGATCTAAAAATTCATATATTTCATATTAATATTATCACTGTTTTATATTCTTTTTCAAAAACAGAGACCACGAAATCTGGTAATTTATAAGATTTTTGTCTTATATTTACTTCATGTGAACTTTTAGGGTTTTTGGAGCAAACTTTTTTGCATCAAGTTCTTTGGACTACAATTTTTTTGGTACAAATGTTTTTGGAGCAAGTTTTCTTTGGGACTACAAGCTTTTTGGAACAACATTTTTACTGAACAAGTTTCTGGAACGAGCAAGTTTTTTTCCCTCCTTTGGGACCAACGTTTTGAGAAGAAACTTCAAGAACGAGTTAAGTTTCAAAAAAAAAGTCTCTGAAAGTTTATTTTTTGTTCCTCGTGTTAAATAAAACAAATATAATGTTTAATTTTAGTTTAATTCCCTTAAATCCACAAAATGAAATAAAGGACGGATTTTGAAATACATCATAGTTTTTTTTTGTCAATTGTTTCTAAATACCTCAAAAAATCAATTTGACTGGCGTCCAAAATTTTTTTTTTTTTAACATTTTAATTTTTGATACATTTCAAACCCATAATAAAAAGGATTGACTTAAACCACATTTATTACTAATTATCAACGAATTAAAGTAACCTTTCAACATGATTAATAAAAGAGAAATCTGAGAATTTGAATTTTTTCATTGAGAAATAAAAAAATTGGCAACAACGTCGTATATAATTTGATCCGTAGAATCCGAAAAACATCAAATATACAGTGTGTTCTATTTGAAAAATCAAAGTTAGTGACATTTCAAGCGAAACCGAAAGTCGGGCATTTTGTTTTAATACGCCTATTAATCCAAAATTGTGTCTTATATCCATATACCAAATTTTATTCAAATCGGTTCAAAAGTGAAGAAGATATAGGTATGAGTCTCACTGTCACCCGGTATACGAAAAATTTAGATACAAAATTAAAGCCATAGTAATATATTTTGAAATAAACTTACGCGCATACTTCTTGGTGTATGGCTTGCTCGAAATGTTGAGTATTGACTATGGCACGAATTTTTCCTGCTGAATTAGACGCCCAATAGGGAGTAACTATTTCTATTTTGCTCTCACATGCGTCTATCCTAAAAAAAAATAAAAACGAAATTAAAACAAAAACTAAATAGTAATTGCGTTACGGAAAATTATAATAGGCGACCAAGTTGTTTAGGAATTTGAATTTTTTCACAAAATAATAAGTGTTTTATATCAGAATTTAAATTAAAAAAAATGTCGCAAACGGGGAAAATAGTTTAATGATAAAATTTTCATTTTCTTTAATATCGGAAACTTTTATTTAAATTTTAATTTTTTTCATTAACAGAAAAATTTTGATTTAGAATTCTGATAACAAGTTTTTAAATAACTTTACTACTTTATATGCTACATATATTCCATATTTTATGACCGACAATTAAAGATCCTTATCAGTAACTTCCGTAATATGTAAATTTATGGAAAAAAAAAATATTAATAAAAGTCCTTTGAAGACAGAAAAATCGAAATCTAATCATACCATTTTATACAATTTTTTGCGACATAAAAAAGATTTTAGCAGTAGCGACACAAATAAAAATCTTGAACTGTCTCAATTATAAATAATATTTTCCTAACAAGTGCGGAAAGTTATACTTTTCCGCACGCAATTGCAGTTGCAATTAAGTGGGGAAAAGATACTTTACGCAAGTGTTAGGAACAATATTTTTTCTACAAGCGCCTAGAATTAAAAAAAAAATAGCAAATAAATTTTTTGTCATTAAACAAAAATTTTCTTAGTGCTTCTTAATAAATAAAACATTAGGCTGAAAGTAATCATAGTAACCAAGCAAGAATTAATTTTTAATCATCAGTGCGGAAAAGTACAACTTTCCGCACTCAAATGCGTGCGGAAAAGTACAACTTTCCGCACTCAAATGCGTGCGGAAAAGTATACTTTTCCGCACGCTTGTAGGAAAAAATAGTTTTGGACGATTACCTGCCACTTTCTGAACTTTGGTTATTCCTAAAGTTTTGCCTTGGGCTTCGACTCTTTGTAAAGAGTTTTTCGGTATTTTTAATAGGATCAGGTCCCGGATCAAAATGTAGATCTGGAACTCCAGGTTTCGTAGATCGTTTCCTTTTTCTACCAGGATTGGACTTTGCTTCATAATCAGGCATATCGAATTCGCCATACATGCGCTTCATTAAAGCTTTATTTTCGTCTATAAATAATTCTATACGATCTCTAAAAAATAAAAAAAATAAAAATAAAAATCTTACACTTGATTACTTTTTCTAGAAATATATTTAAATTTAATAAACTAATATTTTAAACAAGTATTCAGTAGTTTCATAGCAATATTTATAGTTTGTTTTGGTTTATAAGAGCTTCAGTTTTAAACGTTATTAGAAGAATTTTTGGAGAATTTAAAATCAAACGATGGTCAAACAAGAAGTTTTAGATAGAGCAAGAGTTCAAGCAAAGACTAGAAGTTTAATAAGACCGGACACTCACATTAAACCTTCATAAAAACACCTCATTGATCTTGAGCGCTATTTATGATATACGAGGAACATGGATCCTAAAATTGTTGTTTTATAAATAATATAAGAGATCCTCTTATATATCCCCGAAAAGGACTGACATTATTTCAAGTCGACCATTTCAATGTTGCTGTCATCGCAAAAGAAATATATTTATTATTTTGTTCAACGAATACCACGTACCAATCTTTGACCGAAACATGGGCGTACCATCCAGAAATGCGAAATTGTAAATATTAAAATTAATAAAAGGGTGAACGATCCTTCCGTTATGTCAATGGTTCGGGGTTCAGAGTAACACCGACAAAGTCATAGTTGACAATCTCATTTTCTGTTTTCTTCGTCTGGTTATAACGAAAGAACTAGGAGCGAGACTGCCGAAGTACATTAACGGAAAACCAAAAAAAAAACAGGTAGGGAAATCATTGGTAAGCGAACAAGGAGTCAAAATAAAAAGAGTAATTCCAAAGAAAAGATGAACAGATTTAGTGAAGAAAGATCTTAAATAGCAAAAAGAAATAAAAAGAACTACTAACAGAAAAGCCACAGGAGATGACAAAATAGCAGCAGAGATGCTGAATTATGGCGTGGAACAACTGCAGAGGACAATATCCAAACTAATACAATAAATTTGGATAGGAAACAAAATATCTAACGAATGGAATACTGGGATAATAACACACATGAACAAAAAATTAGATAAGGAAATTTGTAAAAATTATAGACCAATAACCCTACTTAAAACAAGTTGAAGGCATACGCAGAAAAATAATAGGAGACTACCAACACGGGTTCAGACCAGGAAAATTAACAGTAAGTACAATACCCACCATCGAGCAGATACTTATTAAATTCCTGGAATAAAATAATGACCTACACGTAATTTTTATCGACTTCAGGAATGTATTGGACTCAAAAATAATGCCCAAGATAATAGGATAACTAAAAACACTAGGAATCCCAATGAAGCGTAGGGAACTATTGGAAATGACTCTAAAATGCCCTAAAGGGAAAGTAAAATTCCAAGGGGAGATATCACATGAATTTAACATGAACAAAGGAGTAAAATAGGGAGATCCAATTTCTCCAACACTGTTCAATCTAGCACTAGAAAACATTTTGAGGAAAGCAAACTTAAACGAGAAAAATATTATCGTGAACTCAAAAACAAAGAAAAGTAGAGAAGTTGAACATAGAGGCACAAAGAATAAAAAATTACAAGTTTGAAATTAAGTTTTAGAATGTTTTTAGATAAATCTAGATAATTTTTAGAAAGTTCAAGACAGTTCCAGACAATTTAAAAAAAATCTCTATGATTTTAGATCAATTTTAGACGAACCTAGACAACTTTAGACAATTTTTAAACAGTTTCAGATAATTTTAATAAAAATTATGATTTTAGAACGTTTTTAGATAAATCTAGACAATTTTTAGAAAGTTTTAGACACTTCCAGACAATTTTCAAAAAATCTCTATAATTTTAGATCAATTTTAGACGAACCTAGACAGTTTGAGACAATTTTTAAACAGTTTCAGATGATTTAAAAAAAATTATGATTTCAGAACGTTTTGAGATAAATCTAGACAATTTTTAGACAGTTCCAGACACTTTTTAAAAAATCTCAATATTCTTAGATCAATTTTAGACGAGCCTAGACAATTTTAGACGATTTATAGACAGTCTTAAACAGTTTCAGATAACTTTAAAAAAATATGATTTTAGAACATTTTGAGATAAATTTAGATAATTTTTAGAAAGTTCTAGACAGTTACAGATAATTTAAAAAAAAATCTCTATGATTTTAGATCAATTTTAGATGAACCTAGACAATTTTAGGCAATTTTCAGACAGTTTTAAACAGTTTCAGATAATTTAAAAAATATATGATTTTAGAACGTTTTTAGATAAATCTATACAATTTTTAGACAGTTCTAGACAGTTCCAGACAATTTTTAAAAAATCTCTATGATTTCAAATCAATTTTAGACGAACCTAGATAATTTTAGA
Organism: Neocrepidodera transversa; assembly: GCA_963243735.1. Classification (NCBI taxonomy): domain Eukaryota; kingdom Metazoa; phylum Arthropoda; class Insecta; order Coleoptera; family Chrysomelidae; genus Neocrepidodera; species Neocrepidodera transversa. The sequence goes on from OY725347.1 coordinate 10,760,278, forward strand.
CGATTTATAGACAGTCTTAAACAGTTTAAGATAACTTTAAAAAAATATGATTTTAGAACGTTTTGAGATAAATTTAGATAATTTTTAGAAGGTTCTAGACGGTTCCGGACAATTTTTAAAAAATCTTTATGATTTTATATCAATTTTAGACGAACTTATACAATTTTAGGCAATTTTTAGATAGTTTTAAACAGTTTCAGATAATTTAAAAAAACTTATGATTTTATAAATCTTATTAATGACGACAATTTTTGAAAGTTCTAGACAGTTTCAGACAGTTTTAAAAATATCTTTATGATTTTAGATGAATTTTAGACGAACCTATACAATTTTAGGCAATTTTTAGATAGTTTTAAACAGTTTCAGATAATTTAAAAAAATATGACTTTAGAACATTTTTAGATAAATCTAGACAATTTTAGACAATTTTTACTAAATTTTAGAGGGTTCTAAACAATTAAAAAAAACTTCATGGTTTCAGAACATGTTACATAAATTTTTAAAATTATAGTTTACCTCTCTATATCAATCCTAGCTTATAGCTTAGAAATACAGATAATATATCATTATTAACTTTGTCGAAAGAAATAATTTGCCTCTCTGAACGATTACATTCATAACTTTCTATAAAACATACATTCTTATTTCATAATAATGATCAGGATGGTTCACTACCACCATCAAATCTTATTAAATAGGCTTAGCCAGGTAAGTTTACCTCTCGATATCAACTTATCAATCTGCCTCTCTGAACGACTACATTCTTGGCTTTTAATAAAACATACATGTTGATTTGTGTAAGTAATGCTATTTAAAAAAGCTATTTGTACGGTAATTTTATATTTTGTATTTTCTTTTCATTCCTTCCTTACTAGAAAGACTTTGATCAGTCCAGTCATTACTTATGCCCTTGAAACAACTATAAACAAAAAACAAGAAGAAGATTTAAACATGGGAAAATACTACGGACAATACTTGGACAATTTTTAAAAAATCTCTATGATTTTTAATCAATTTTAGACATTACCCAGACAATTTTAGGCAATTTTTAGACAATTTTAAACAGTTTCAGATAATAAAAAAAAATTATGATTTTAGAATGTTTTTAGCTAAATCTAGACAATTTTAGACAATTTTTAGTAAATTCTAGACAATTAAAAAAAACTTCATCATTTTCGAACATGTTTACATAAATATAGACATTTTTTTGAAAATTATAGTTTACCTCTCGATATCAATCCTAGCTTAGAAATACAGAAAATATTCCATCATTAACTTTGTCGAAAGAAATAATCTGCCTCTCTGAACGATTACGTTCATACCTTTCAATAAAACATACATTATTATTTCATAATAATGATGAGGATAGTTCACTATCATCATCAAATCTTAGTAAAAAATGACGACATGGGTTTCATTAAAGGCAAGAGCAAGAGAAATGCCACGAATTAGATGGTGGGATCAAGTAGAGGAACATATAAAAGCATTGAAAATCAGAGACTGGAAAACAAAATGCAAAGACACAAGAAAATGAAAAACCATAACAGAAGATACTAGGACAGATAAAATATTACAAGCGCATCAATAGGATTTAATACAGCTCTTTTTGAGCTATCCATAATCACTTGAGATTAAACGGCTATGCTGTAGATGATGATGAAGATAGGAGGGAATTAAAAATTGAATGCATATAGCTGAAGATAAGAAATAGCGGAGGAAAATAATGAAGAAATTAAAACAAGAAGACCATGAGCATCCATATATAATTTATATATGTTCTTGATTATTCCAATATTTTTCCTTTATGATTTAACCAATCGTTTATAAAATATTTAAAATGAATTAAATTATAATCGAAAATTTTGTTTTGTGTGTTAGTTTTCCTGATTTACTTACAATGGATACGAATTTCCTGCTGTAGGACAGTATAATTGTTGATTACGTTTTATGCAAGGAACTCCACGGATATATTCTCCACTTAATTCTAATCCTAAAGCTACTGATAGTGCTGTCCATAATATCTGAAATAAAAAAAAATAATTAATTCGTTTTTTAAGCTATAAATTTTATTAGATCACATAAAAATTTTAATCGATTAAACAATAACTTAAAAATAGATCTGAACGTATAATTTAGCTTCTTGTAATCACTTTATTAATAATTTATTAGGTAACGAATAAAATATCTACTAATTGTATATCTCGTTAGCTAATTATGTAGTCAAACATTCAATTTAAAAATTAACAACTTTTTATTAGCGAGGTCAGTATTCTATAGATAAATAAATAAATATTTTTAAACATATGAATCAGTTCGAATCCTTTTAAATATATTAAATCTACTTCACTGGAAATGAGTTAGAGAGTATTGATTTTAAATTCATAGATCAGTAGAAAGTTTTTATATGTATATTATTTAGAGAAAATGTGGACGTTTTAGAAACATTGAATTCTATTACGTATATTTAAGTGATAAAAGAGAGAAATTTTTTGCCAGTATAGGAAACTCATTAATGCCGTTATTTTTAAATCTATTTTATTTGTTTAATATTTTTCAATTATTTATATGAAGGTTCAATTTTTTTACACAATTTTCTAGAAATCTGAACATTTTTTAATTAATAAATAAATGTTGAAGGTAAAATAGATTAATAATTTGATTCATTTTGTTATAAGATCTATTTTAATTTTAATAACACTGTTTTAATGTTTTTAAAAAATCTGTAGATAAATAATAAGAAAACTATAAAATATTTTAAAATCCTGAATTATATTATTATAAATTATATAAACGATTAAACAAAGGAACCAAATTTCTTGACTGACCTTATGTCAACTTAACCATTGGACCATAAATTTAGTCTTATTGTTATTAATTTTAATTTAAATTAACTATCAATAAATTTAAATATCGCAGGAAGGAAGTTCATGGTAGTAACCGCAGAGCTAAAAGTTTGGAGGTTATTTGAGACATATTTTCGATACAACTCATTAAAATATAATAAGAATAAAAAATATGTAAACTGGATGACTAATGATATCAGATAAAATTGGATTGAGGTCACATTGTTAAAATGCATTTTTCCGCATACCAAATACCACAACTCGCTTATTGTAATCATTATCTTTTACCATACAGGGTCAATCGGAAATAATTGCCTTTCTCTATTTGATGTTATAAATATTCGCAATATCCTATCTTGTGTATAAATTAGTGTACTTAAACAGTTTTCTATGTAGTATGATACTACTATAAAAAAATTAAGGATTTTCATAAGGATTAATGAAAAAGTCCTTCAAATTTAAAATTCTAGAAACAAATAAAAGAACTACCGATGTACAAAATATTAAATCCAACGGTTAATAATACACAGGACGCCGCCTTATGGAACCTCTCAAGAATTCAGTGCTTCCTGCCCGCCGATCTGCCAGATACTAGCAGGTGACGGTCATAGTGCACCGCTTGCGGTAACGTCTCGCTCGCGCTCACAATTCTCAGTTCCAGTTAGCACCATCATGGAGCTATCTAGTAAGGATCTATTGTGTATTTTAATAGATTGTGATAATGTTCAGTATAAACTGACTGAAACAAGATTGAAGGACTCCATGAAGTTGTTGAATATCATACGTCCCATATAACACTTTAGAAATTAAAATGTCTAACAACTTCCTTCCTGCCTTTTAAATTAATATTATTATATGAAAACAAAGCAGATCAACTACTGAGTTTCTACACCAAACTGACCTAGCGGGCGAAGCGGGAAGCGAAACCAGAAACAATAATTTAATCCAATATAAGATGGTAAAAGTGGACTGAGCCGATTGAAGTAGGCGGCCAGACACACTATGGCCACGCTCGTTCATTTCTACCATGATAAAGTGAGAAGCGAGAAGCGGTGCACTATGGACGTGCCTTAAGGCAGGGCAGGAAACTGGCCCTACTATTACAGGGTGAGAACGGCCTAGCGCACACCGCATGGTAAAAAGCCGACGCGTTTAAACATACTCTAGAGAGAGAATGCATGCTATATAAGCATGAGGATGAGGTTAAAGATATTGTTGACGAAGTCGCGGAAACTGTTTAAAACTACTTTAAGACTTCAACGCACTTGGCCCTATTTCACACTTCACAAGAAGAAGGGGATATAATTAAGTTTGTATTGTAACGCTTTTTGCGTTGTCAAGCATGATTTTGGCGCCTTTGTTCAGGTTTCGGATTACCTCGATCGCCACCTTCCGTTTATAGTGTGAATACCACTGCACGGGCAGCGTCAGTGGGCAAGAAATACTCCAGTGGTCGTTATGGTATCGACTAAAATCACTGTCGACCAAAAAGGCGGGCTTTACTTGCCCACTGGGTTGAGTACCTGGATATTTGCTGCGTGGATAAAGGAAAAATAAAATAAAATTCCAATGAATAATACCTTTTATTTATACCAAGATCCAGTAAGGAAAGACAGGTGTGTAAGACGGTTCTTTAATCTTTTATACGTCTGAGGGTACTTCCACGTCTTGTAGGCTGGCGTGGTCAGATAGACAGTTCCGTTACGGTACAGGTACCATGGAACTTGGCTTCAGCCCAGCTTGACCTAGAACTTCGGCATCTAAGAAGCACGGATGCAAGTGCCTACATCTGTCGGGCAGAGGTTTAACTGGTACGGCTGGCCTTATATTCGAAGCTTCTATTATAATTTTAAGTCAATTCTGCTCCAGTGGCGTGAGCGATTTAATTTATATATGTTAATTATTACAGAAAAATGTAAATTTGTTACAATATCTGCAAAAAAGGCACCAGGATGCGATCTAATCTCCAACAGGATGTTAAATCACTTCCCCAATAAAGCGATTGTGCATATGACCACGATAATCAACCCAATTCTCAGGTTCAGGTATTTCCCAAAAAGGTGGAAAAAGGCAGACGTTATCATGGTGCAAAAACAAGGTAAAAACACAATTACAAACTAATTAGTCTACTTCCGGCCATGAGTACGATCGCGGAACATATGATCCTAAAATGTCTTTTTAACGAGACTAAGCAATTTGGCTTTCGTGCCGAACACTTAGACTGGTTGAATACGTAACCCAACGCATCAGACAGTTGACGGGAGGTGTGTTTCTGGGTGTCTCAAAGGCACTCGACAGAGTTTGGCACAAGTGCCTCATCTACAAAATAATAGAGATCGGGTACACAAAACCTATAATCCTCCTGATTCACTCATTCCTGCCTGAAAGATACTTCAGAATCAAAATGGAACATGTCCTATTAGATTATGGAGTACTGGAAGCAGGAGTGCTTCGAGGCGCAGTGCTTTTGCCCAAATTATATACCATATACACCTCTGTTAGAGAATACTTGCAAGACCACTTGGACAAATTAGAGAATTGGTTTGTAAAGTGACGATCAACGCAAACAAATCCCAGCCATTTATTTCAGGAAAAGAAGACACCAATGGCTGGATAAAATAAAATACCTGAGGATAACGCTTGATCGGGGTCTAACGTTCACCGTACATGCATAGTAAAACCAGATAAGCGAGGAGTAAATTAACGATATAGACAAAGATGAGACTTGTACACTCAATAATTATTCTAGAGTTTTAGATACTTTGAATATTCGGTGTAACCAAACTTTTACTAATTATTTTGTTTAACAATCTGTTTTAGTTCCAGGGATATTACACAGCGACGACACGACTAACAGACAGACAAACCCATTCACAAGCGACAGGACAAAAACTTGATAGACACTTTGGGATTGAGGCTTCGGTCATCCCTAAATATTACTAGGAGATTAGGTAGGATCTGCCAATGCCCACTCGAGTGGAATGCAGCATCAGCCATTTGGAGGAACGCGACGATGTATACGAGACGATGAACAGCCCAGTGACTACGTTGCCAAGTATATCTGATGTTTACGTGCTAAAATTAAAAATTACAAATAGTGGGTTATATATAGGAATTTAAAGTTTATTCTTTCCGTTTGGCAATTTTTTAAATTGGGTTTCGTCTTTTACATATTAAAATGTAAATAAAACAAGTGAAAACGACAATATTATTGCCGTAATTTCGAATTTTTGAAAAGTTAAAGTTACAAAAATAAATTTCTATATAGGGATATACTTTATATACTACAGTATATATGGTATAAGTAGCGGGGAAAGTAAAAAAATAGGCCAAATATTAATCTCACTTTATGGGTTTCTAACAATTCTGAATCGATTGCAGTTGTCTAGAAAAATCAGGCAAAAAATTACATTTAAATTCCTTTACAACGTCACAGATTAAGAGTAGAGTCAGCCCGTTTAGAGAAGAACCCATTACGTCACACTTTACTCCCTTCTTGACTGGAAGAGAGATGATACTAGCGGCAATGGGAATTAAAAAGAACACTTTTGAAAAAAATTTTAAAGATACAGATGAAATTGAAACGGGTAAGCGCCCCTTATTTTCTCTTGCTGGGATAACTGGAGGATGAACATGGAATAAAAACATTTGCTAAAATGAGCAAAAAACCTTAAATTATAATTATCCTCTATTTAAAATAACTCCTATGTTTAAACGTATTCATCTGTTTAAATCAACTTCTTTGTTTAAAGTCAGATAAATTCCGATACTTGTGGTAGGTTTCATGGGCGTATGCCACTTCCATTGATGTTTTTAAACATTTCCCCTCACATACCGGATAACTCCGCACCATGTGAAATGTCCTGAGAAAGAGACAACATGTATCGACTTCAAAAATTTTATACAAAAATGTAAACAAGGCATGTCTACTGGTAAATGGTCTGAGACTCTTTCCACTTTTCACCAGATATTATTTAGTTTTGTGGCATGACAGAGAAAATTAAATAAAATTTCTAACAAGAAAAAACGTGCTCAAATATACAAAATATTAAAAATATTACAGCAAGAAACTCCAAAATCAAACTTTATTTCAGCTTTAGCTAATGCTCCAGTTTACGGATTTCGGCATTTCTACCTAACACGCCATTAAATAATAATAAAACAATTTTGATCACAACATGGATCCTAACAAAGATTTAAAAAAGGACGATTACAGATGTTGCATTAAAATTGTAATATGTAAAAAAAAACATAAAAATGTAAAAACCACAGATAAAAAGTAATTCCTAATATAATTTTAAATTTGACGACAAAACGTATTTTATACACTTGGCAACGTAGGTATTCACTGGACTGTCCATCGTCTTGTACGATATATGAGGATCAGCGAAATTCTGATATGCTCACAGTAGCTGCATGTCGGGGGGGGGGAGAACCTGGGGGAAGGATTGCAATTGCCGATTAGTTGCAATATTAATTTGGCTCGGGCTCATACCGTGGATGGATGTTTAATAATAAAAAAAACACTGAAAATGGCTTTTTTACTTCAAAACGTCATGAGAATTAAATTTAGATCTGTAATTGAAAAATTCAAGTTTAAGATGCGCGTCCAAATACGAAACGTTGGATTAAAATTTTAAGATGCCCGCACACCACGTGACTTTTGTGGTTACCGGTTATAAAATTACCCAAGCTTGTATTCTAATAAATTTTGTTGAAAAATTGTTTTTTAGTATTTTCGGTTTAATGTTAAGTAATCCTAGCCTTTAGTTGGAGCGCAACAAAACATAATTATTCGTTTTTGGACGAGAACTTGCCTAATATAGCAACTAAAAATGCTGTTTTTTCATGATATTTAAAATATTTATCAGAAGAGCGCACTTTTTCAAATGTATCTATAGAAAAATTTGACAGTCGTATCATTTTTACTAAAAATAATTTAAGTGCTCTTAAGAATTAACTACAGAATCGATTGGTGAAAACCGCAATTTCCTAAGAGCGGAGGTACACTTTCTGTAGCATATGCCTTTCCAATGTAATCGTAGAAACAAAATCCCAGAAAAACGGGACAATATTTTTGAAAAATTCAAACGGTCAGTTAAAATTTAGGTCACTACGGATGCAGGAAAGTTATTAAGAATCCTGAAAATATTTAGTTTTTGAAAATATTAGCATATGAAAATTAATGAAAATTGATAGTTCGTAAAAAACACCCAACAGAATATTTTTATACAATCTCAGGGACTTTCCGAGCTTAAGAACAGGTTAAGAAATCATTTAAAAAAAATTTGATTCAAAAATATTCAGTAGATTTTTCAGGATTTTGATTATAAAATTGGTATTTTTGAAGCGCAAACAGCTATCCGATGAGATTTGCTTTCTTCCTCGCACAATATAGCCGTCGACGTCGTTTAAAATGAACAGTTTCTACGGACTCAGGACCAATTTGTGCCCAATATAGTTTTCTAATGGAGCTTATCTTGTTATTAATATAAACATAATAAATCAGATTAGATTTTAAACGAAGTGGCTTTTTGTTTACATATTATTTTGGATCTTTTTAACTCCTTTGGTAGCTTGCATAAGAAATATAGCATAAACATGAATAAATAAATGACGGAAGAAAATAAATAAAAAAAATTACTAATATTATATTGTAACATTTAATGGAACTCCCAAATTTATGTACACAAAAGATATTAAATATTTGTATTTTCTCTGTTTACATAAGTGCATAAAATAGATTTTTTAAATTTTAAGGACAAACAGTACACTTTATTACAAAATGTTGTAGTACAAAGTTTTAGAGCATAAAATTCTCTACAACTTTTGTCTTAAACTTTTTCCATAATTTCCAGTAGTTGCGTCACTAGAGGTCGCGTAAAAAATTGCATGTAGGTTTCCCCCGGTTTTTCTTGATTTTGAGTACAAGCAATGTATTTTAGTGCAAAATGTTCTGGTGCAAAGTTGTAAAGCATCAAATTTTCTTTAACTTTTGTATTTAACTTTTTTTCGAATTCCTCATAGTTTCGCCGCTAGAAGGCGAAAAAATACACATTTAGGATTTTCACCTTTTTTTTTAATTTTGAAGATAAATTATGCACTTTAGTGCAAAATGTTTCAGTGCAAAGTTGTAGGGCATAAAATTCTTTACAAGTTTTTTATCATAATTTTTCCATAATTCCTAATAGATTTCACACATTATTTTAAGAGATCATAATTGTAGCAGTATGTTATATACAATGTGGGCAAGCGGATTTTTTTTTGAAAACTTATAGGAAATCAAAATTGTAGTATTCAAAATTTCCTACAAAATTTGTTCTCGCCTTGTTTTGGAATTCCGCATGGTTTAGCCGATATTTTTTATTTTAATTCTAAATATTTTTTATCTTATTAAATTAATTGGTTTAGATAAATTTTAATATTACAAATTTTAAAAAAGATACGATTAAATTTGTATTAAAAAACTTTATAATTGCGATTTTTTTCAAAATTTTATTAAAAAAAAAATGATGAATTTTTAAAATATTCTAAATTCACAATGTATTTTACTATCTTCGAATTTAGAATTGTAATTATTATAGCCAAAATAAAGAATTTTTTTAAATTTTTTCTAATTTTGTGTTATCAAAAAGTATAAAATAAATGAAAAAGTAAATAGTACATCTAAAAAGAATCGAAAAGTACTATATGTGTAAATTATTTCATAATTTTAAAATAATATTTGTAAAAGTTATGATCAAAAATGTAAAAAAAGAAGATTTTTTTAACTTTTTTAAATTAACTTTATTAATATATTTTGATCCAAAACCCTAAAAAAAGGTCTGTTACCCAATTTGAATAAAATTCAATGGGATATTAATTATTTATTGATTTTAAAATTATTCAAAAAAGGTTTTTTTTTAAGGTTAATATTAAATATTAAAAGTTTGGAAAAAAAACGCCATTAAATTTGTAGTAAAAATTCGATAATATTGATTTTTTTCAAAATTTCAGAATTCCTAAAAAACTTTCGAAAAACTTTTGAATTTTAATATAAATTTAAAGAGAAATTGAATAACTTTAAAAATATTAAAGTTATTAAAATAGTATTTGTACCATTCGAAAGGTAATACAAAGCTCTAAATTAAGAATATATTTTAGTTTCTTCGAATTTAAAATTGTAATTGTTATCCAAATTTTTTTTAATTTTTTTGTCCTTTTGTTAAATCGAAAATGATACAACAAATGAAAAAAATTAACAATACATTCGAAAAAGTACATTATGTGTGAAATATTTTATAATTTTAAAATAATATTGTAGAAGTTATAGCCAAAATTATAGAAAGTTAAAAAAAATTTTGACAAAAATTTTACTTTTTTAATTTTTTTAAACTAACTTTATTATTGTATTTTGATGTTGCAGAAAAACTATTTACTTAATTAGGTGTGTTCGGAAAGTGAAATTTATGATCAGAAGTCACATGAAATTGATTTAAAAAAAAATTTATTTCCTATTGTTTACAAAATTGTTATAAGATAATTTAAATTGTTGTTTGAAACATAATCTTTAATGCAAAGTATGAATTAAAAAAAATCGTTCCTAGAAAAATTTTGTTGTTGCTTAAAAACGTATTTTTTAATTAAAATTTTTTTTCTACCCCCTGTAATTACTATTAAGGAATCACTTTTTTTAATCATAATTTATCTTGCCCTTTGATAACTACAAAAATTATTTATATTTTCAATGTTTATTTAATAAACAATTTGTTTTAAATAATTAAATTTTTTCTATATATTTTTATTTCTACATAATGAAACAAAAACAACCATGTGTTATTTTTTGAGAAAAATAATTTATTTATATGGTAGAATAAAATTGTTAATTAACAAATATGTTTTTAAGGAATAAAAAATTTTTTGAATTAACGATTTTTTTTGAAAAAATCAAAATTTGCATCAAAGATTATGTTTCTGATCATAAAAAAAAACAGATCAATAGTAATATGAAAAAAAAAAATTTTCAATGATTAATCAAGCTTTTTAATTTTTAACCCAAGTAAATAACGAAGTGAAAAATAACAATTTTTTAATTTTTCCAACGGGAATCTTTTCTGAGACCTTTCAAAAATAGGTGCAAAAAAGGAAAAAATCTCAGATTTGTTATTTAACAATTGTCGCACTTACAATGTCCAAGTTCAAGTATAGGAAAAATTTGTTTATTAATGCATAATTAATAGAAAAATCGCGTTAAAAATTTTTTGACCGCGTACATTAGTCTGCATTTAGAATGAAATATTGCCATTAACAATCTTCTAATATCCGATAAAATGTCTGAGACAAAAAAGTTAGCTTGATATGCGTGCACATGCAAACGCGAACCACTAAATGCAAGAATAACATTCTGCTTAAATCAAGCGCGCAACTGTATAAATGGCTGAATCTCAAAAACTGTATTTCGGATTTCCATATGTAATCCACACAAAATTAAGACAATTAAATTCTGCAGTTTTTGGTGTAAAACAAAGTGTAGGTTAATATATCAAATAAGGGAGATTGTACGGTGTGTACAATTGAAAAATTGAACTAAATTGTGTACATCTCAAGTTTTTTGGTTCTTTTAAATTTTTTGAGAAAAAAAAATTAACAATGTTGAATTGCTATTACAGGGACAAAAAACAGAGCTTTCAGATAAAACAAAAACGATGTTTCTATTTATTATAGAAGCCAAATGGCACGGTCATAACGTAAAAAAAAAACAAAATTTAACCTAATTTTTTTGTCTCGACCAATTGAGAATGTCGTAAATTTTGATTTATTATGTATAAATTCGTAATGGACAATAATATTAATGTCTTATAAAGTTATACTCCGATTTTGGGTTTTTGCAATTTGTCTACATAATATCGTCACACAGATTGAGTAGGTACGTTACTGTAATATTCAAACATTCACTCTAAATCTCATCGGTTGCATATTGGCTGTATATGTTGTAGTTATCTACGTCAGCTCTCGCTCGAAGTAAAATTAACGTGGGATACAATCGCCAAATCGGTGCGAGAGTTTCTGAAATTTGTACCTCCGGGAGCGCTCATCTAAAAACAATTTAAGGCAAGATAACATATGGTATTGGCGCCTCTTAAGGATGTCATCTATATCAAAATTTTAGATTGATTGGATAACGGTAAGTGTGTTAATTTGCCAAGATTTGCCTACAATAATTTAAGTATTACATATGAATAGCGAGAAAAAATTATAGTTATGTCATCTTCAAATTCATTGAAGCATATTCATATATCAGCAAAAAATCGCTCTAAAAAGGATATACACATATCAAAATAACAATAAAGGAAGTACAGAACAACACAATAAAAAAATGTCGTAACAAAATAATCAATTCTACTCAATAACAATTAAGTATGTCAAGCGTATCCGCACTCGATCAGTGTCATAATTTTTTCCAGTGAATCAGATCTGTCGACGAATAGCAAATAGAAAATAATACAGTATGTCCCAAAGATGATTACTAACTAATTTGAAAGTTATATTTCTTAATTTTTTACGTAATATTTAGGTTCATGAGAAGCTCGAGAACAGATTTAGATCGAGTGACCTCGATGGTCACTCTAGATTGATCACGTATATTGCCACATGATTCTTGGTAAGAAGATTGTCGTCTAACAATAACTATCAGGACATTCGGTAGATTCATTATTGGCAGTTTAATTAGCACTTCACACGGACGCACCTACAGTTAATATAATAAAAATTTATTATTTGTTAGTTAAGAATATTATAAAATATGTGAAAAGTTTTAAGTTCACAAAAGGGGAATGTTTAAAAAAAATGCATGCCAATATAAAATACCCATATGTAAGATTGGCAAACGAGATATAAAATTTAAAAAATATTTCCAGAATAACGGGGACAAATTTCGGCGGTAGAATATTTACTTAATTTTAAGACCAAAAGTCTTTATGAACCCATTCTCTAAATTGTAAAGAAAGATATAGAATTTAAAAAACTATGTCAAAACCAAAATTTTTCAAGTATCTACCGTACTTCCCTGATTTAAGTTACAGACAGGTAAATATTACTGTAAAATTAGACTAACTAATATAGACCGACGTACAAAATTTTGCAAAAAATATAAAGCCGTTTTAGAGTTATACAGAAAAATGTAATTTTTTCTGAAAATTTAACACCCTATAACTTCGTTGATAGTAAATTTAGAGAATAGGTTCTTAAAATTAAGTAAATATTCTACAGCGGAAGTTTGTCCCCTTTCTTTTGGGACACCCTGTATAATAACACAGGTTTGATATCTTAAAAAAAATTTTATCTTAAATTTATTCCAGTAATAAATAAAATAATGGGGATCAGGGAATAAACAATGCTGGCAATTTAGTAACTTCGTTACAACTTTATAGCTGTAATACTGTCTACGAGTTTTTATCGCTGTATTTATTATAGGTTATAGTTTTTTTATCGCTGTCTTAAGAATTTTATCGATGCCTAGAACTATGTATCGCTGTTCAAAAAGCATTTTTATCGCTGTAATAAATTACTCTTTTATCACTGCCCAGAGCATTATCACTGCCTAGAGCATTTTATCGCTTTCCAGAGATTCTTTTATCGCTGTCTAGATGTTGTTTATTGCTAACTAGAAATTTCTATTATTGCCTAGAGAAATTTATCGCTGTTTAAAGACTTTTATCGATGCATAGAAGCGTTTATCGCTATCTAAAGGGCTTTTTTTTCTAATGCCTTTTATCGAGCCTTCAATCGCTACTACAGATATTTTATCGCTGTATTTGTCGCTGCCTAGATGTTTTATTACTTCAAAAGAGGATTTTTTGCTATTTTTGTTCGAAATTATTTTGTCGGTATATTCAAACTATTTTTTGACATTTGAATCAAAATTAATTTTTATCGCTGTGAGAAAATAGAAATTGACGTGTTGAAAAAAAAAAGAATGTGTGGAACAATTAAAAAAAATGAGATAAGACGAAAAATTTTCTTAAAAAAATAAAAAAACATGACAAACTTTTGAACAAAATAAAAAGTTTGGAAAAAGTATATAAATTATTTTACTGCTTTGAAATTTTAAAAGTTTGGAAACAATTAAAATTCATTTTATTTTAAATAGTTAAAGCCTTCTTTATTAATCTACTTTAAAGTTAATTTTTTTGTTTATCCCCCTGAATTTAGTTTTTAAAAAAATATAAATATAAATTTATATTAATTATAGAGTTAATTCATACATAACAGCATTAGATTAAATCAAAATTTTTAACAGGATTATGTTAATATATAAATAAATAAAAGAATAAATGTCAAAGAAAAGTAGATAATAATGATAATATTAAAATTAATATTTCACAGTATGAATGCTTTAATAACAAATGAAAGTCAATGTTTCTATTGCCTTGACACGCCCGCCCCCGCCCCGTTAAGCCATGCTACCGGGTTCGGCTTCAATTCGAATAATGCCGTATTTTCTATTAAAATTTTCCTATAACAAATTGTTTCTACTTATACATATGCATGTAACTAAAAATAAAAAAGAAAATAACAGTTATATTAGTTGTTCTTCAGGAGCGGCTTGCCTTTTAGGCCTATTATATATTTGTTTTCAATTGCTATTATATAAAAATTATTAAATTAATTTATATAATGAAAATTTAAATTTTTGGGTGGACACTAAATGCTGTTTATTTGGCGATTCAATAAATTATAAATCAGTGGTGGAGGTAGAGGGTACTGTAACACTCAATGGAATGTCCATCGAGTTCTTCCCAAAGAGCTGAAGAATTGTCATATTTTTCAGAAATACTTGCCCAATATTAACATAGAAAAAGAAGTAAAAGAAGTAATAGCCAATGACTAGGAGCCATTCTTCAACAAATTTTTCAGTTTTTCAAGATATATTTTTTCAGCAGTTTTTTTGTTAAATAAGTGTAGACCGGAAGCAGTAAATTTAGTGATATCCTGTATAAAATGCAAGACTCACTGCGCATCTCTAGATCTCTTCTTCTTTTTCGTAAAACTAACTTAGACAACCTATACGAAGATTAATATTTATTATCTTATAAATTTTACAAAAATAATCTAATTTTAGATTTTACCAATATATGTTAGGTTTAATTAAAAAAAAATTATAAAAAACTCAGATCGTTAGAAGAAACTGCCCTTTTGGTTGTTAACGATTACTTTTTCATCATTTATGTTGTCTAAGTTAGTTTTCAGGGTGGTACTAGCCTAAGCTTTTTTTGCGAAAAAGAAGAAGATATCTAGAGAGTCTTGCATTTTATATAGGGTAGCACTAGATTTATTGCATCCGGTCAACACTCCTTTTGCAAAAGAACTGCTGCTGAAGAACTGAAATATTTGTTGAAAAACTGAAGGATTTGCTGAAGAATACCTTCCAAACATTTACTATTCCTTCTTTTACTTCAGGTAAAAGTTAATTTTGGGCAGGTATTCCTAAAAAATATGACAACTCTTTTGCAAGAAATCGATGGACATGCCATCGAATGTTACAGTCCACCGCTACCTTCACTACTTATTTCATTACAAATAATAATAATAAGGTTTTTACTGAGGCCCACAAGCCACAGTATTAATTTCCTGATGGCGAAAATATTTCTTATATCACTTTTCTAAAAAGAACAAAAATGCAAAAAAATCCTGTCCGGACGTCTGGATGTCTGGATGTCTATCTGTCTACACTATAACTCTCGAACGAAAGCTCCGATCGAGTTCCATATTCCACTTTTGTTGTTTGTTTTCTCCAGAGAAGAACCCTATTAAATTTGAGCAGGGTCGGGCCGGCCTTTCCGGTACCTACTCTTCATACAAATTAATGTGTAAAATCTGTAAAATTGTTCCACGTCACATCATGTATGGCATCCGTATCAGTGGCACAGATCGTTGGCTATCGGTCATATTCATTTATGGCTGTTTATATGCTAAAGCCAACGTGGGTTCGTGCCTCGTATCTGGCAGTGAAATTTTAATTTAAAAATTTCAGTGTTAGATACTTGGCTCGAATAGGTACACCGCATTGAATATTAATTTAATTAATGTCTAATGCGGAGCCTAGATTTTCAATCCCCCAGTGTCACTGTCCCGATGATGGTGGTGGGATTTTCCTACACCTATAGCCAAATGGCGCCATTAATCCTCAGTAAGTCGCCCCGGAGCGCCAAGGCAAATAATAATAATAGCCGTCCCTTTCCCGTACAAGCCATTGCCTTTCTGGGGTTCACTCATAAGGGGGTGAAATGTGGGGCGAGTATTATTATTATTATTATTATTATGTGGCAAGTTTGGCCAGGATCACACTAGCCATTTCAACAGACTGAAGTCCAGAAACAGTGCACCACTGTTTGATCATCCCTAGAATTTATTTTTATTTTTGGAAGAACCGGAAGTATTTTAATCTAATGATTTAATTAAAAAAAAACTTGAAGCCGTGTACAGGGTGTTTCTTACATACGCTAACAGTGGATAAAGGACACTTAGATGAATCCAAAAAACCTATATATATGATGGGTTCAGTTTGCTTCAGTAGTCTACTAAGTTACAGGGTGTTTTGTCAATTTTGCTCATTTCTTTCCCCCCCCCCACCCGTATATTTGGAACTATCTAGTGTATTTTTCTGATATTTGGCAAGCTTGTTATACTCTATTAGGATAATCAACAGACATAGTGACCAAATTGAAAATACAGGTGCGGATTCAAAAAAATATTATCGAAATAAGTTTGCTCTAGAACAACACCCTGTATATCAATATTTAAAAAGAAAACTGGATTTATTAGTTTTCGTGAAATTTGTGCATAATTGTGTTCATCATCAGGAGTTGTTTTTTAGTGATATTCATAATTTATTATTGTTTTTCAAACATTTTTTAGGTAGTTATTTGAAAATGAATTTTCAAGGAGTTTTTATAGCAATATTCAAGGATTTTTTAAAATTTTTTCAAGGATTTTTCATTTTTGAGATTTTCAAGAAAGTTTTGTAAATTTTATCAAGAATTTTTCAGGATTTCTTCATGTTTTTAAGACATTTTTTAGGTAGTTTTTTTTAGTGAATTTTCAAGGACTTTTTAAAGCAATTTTCAATGATTTATTATGATTTTTTCAAGTATTTTTGATTTTTGAGGTTTTCAAGAAAGTTTTGTCAATGTTATCAAGAATTTTTCAGGATTTATTTATGATTTTCAGATATTTTTTAGATAGTTTTTTAAAAATGAATTTTCAAGGACTTTTAAAGCAATTTTTAAGGATTATTTCAAGGATTTTTGATTTTTGAGGTTTTCAAGAGAGTTTTGTGAATTTTGACAAGAATTTCTCAGGATTTATTCATGTTTTTCAGACCTTTTTTAGGCAATTTTTAAAATGAATTTTCAAGGACTTTTAAAGTAATTTTCAAGAATTTTTCAAGATTTTTTTAAAGATTTTTCATGTGTTAGGTTATCAAGAAAGATTTATCAATTTTATCAAGAATTTTTCAGGATTTATTCATGATTTTCAGACATTTTTTTCGTAGTTTTTTAAAAATGTATTTTCAAGGACTTTTTAATGCAATTTTCAAGGATTTTTTAGTATTTTTTTATTTTTGCGGTTCTCAAGAAAGTTTTGTGAATTTTATTAAAAATTTTTCAGGATTAATTTATGTTTTTTCAGATATTTTTTAGATACTTTTCTAAAATGGAATTTTCAAGGACATTGTATGGTATCAAAGTAAACTGCTTTTTAGATTTTTGCTGAATAAAACATTGATTAAATATTAAATCAAATGCAAAATAATCGTTATTTTGTGATGATAAATAAAGGACAAATTTATGATTCACAAAAACAATCCGCAAAACAGTAGCCAAATGTTCAAGAAAAAAAAAAACAAAAAAATTTAATTTTAAAGAAACCAATCAATATTAAGTTTCTGACTAAAATACGTCCTCTCGAAATTGGTTTATAATCCAAGCGTAGCTTTTTTTTTAGACAGAAAGTAGTAAAATCTCAATTTTTTAAGAAACGAAAACAGTTAAGCTTAAGGGGTTATGAAGTTAATAAAATTTATTGTTCAATTATAAAATAGCTATAGAAGCTGTTCAAAATGTGAACTATTTTCTAAAATACATACTCTTACTCTATGAATAATATTTAGAACTGATTATAAAGTTCTTCCCTGATATTTATTTCAGATAAATACATTTTTGTCTTCAGAAATTTATGCTGCGAATGAGTTTGTCTAGTTGCATACAGATTTTCCTATTTTGCATAATAAAATATCGATATTCATAACCGTTTTAGTAAAAAAAAATATTTCTTATTATAAACCAATATACCATCCTGTACCGAGCATGATTTATACAAGTTGCTTTATTAAATCGATAAATAAGATCACAACGAAGTAATGCATTATTGATTTCTTAACAATTACAATTGATCGAGATTGTTCCCATGCCGTGGTAGGTAAAAAAATGAAAGGTTATGGCCGTGATATGACCTTTAAATAAAGAAATGACACACAGAATCTTGATATATTTTTTTATATAAATAAAACTGTTCGTTTAAATCTAATTGTTTGTGATACATTGAATTGTACTTAAAAAGAGAGAAATAATTCAGTTTTCATTTCCATTAAAACCAAGACAAACTAATCATATGAAGCTGAGGTCAAAATTTTAAATTTTACACAAATAAGATCAAATAGATCAGATTTTAATTCTCAAGGATTTATCATCCCATTATTAATATATTTGGATTTTTTTTACCCACACAGATAGTTCCTATGAACTAAAAAATAAATTAAGAGTAGCGTAAAAATTTCTATTACCACTCCCATAATATTAAAAGTCAACCGGACCCTAAAAAACCTTCATAATAACTAGAAGGTACCAACTGCTCATAACCATAAAACATTTTATTGTTTGTTGTAACAAAAATATTAACAATAAACACATTAAATGTATACAGACAAATAAACACTCACGTGTTTGTAAGAACCGCATACTTTGATTGTTATCAAATAGGAATAATTAATATCGACGAATATTAATTAGTAATTTATCCTTGAATAAAAAATATTCTATTCTAATTAGATCTAGATCGATAGTACTCGAAACAATAGTTTGTGGCTACCGCATTGTGTTGATCAATCAGCCCACTATCAATTTTAAATCTAATACTCATAGTATAGCTACTGGCAGTTTATTTTTTGTAACCGGAAATAAATAATTTATTACAATTCCTTCTTTTGTTCAGTAATGAGGTACTGAAAATCAAAATCTTTTAGTTATAAAAAGAAAACTATTTCAATACAAAGAAAATAACACTTTAACACTCAATTTTTTTTTTTTAATAATTATTTGTATCAAGATAGTCTCAAGATAGACTTAAGATAGTCTTAAGATTGTATCAAGATAAGACTGATTTGGAAAATTACTTTAGAATATTCTATTTTCTCTGGCCATTAATTCCGGCTTTTATTTACCCTATAAAATTGTGGACGAGTAAAAATGTGAATAACTTTCAGTTACTGATATTAACAAAAGAAGAACGACCCAGCTTTGTTTTCCTATTTTTCCTATTGTTTCCTATTTTTTCCAATTTTTTCCATCTCTTCCTATTTTTTTCTATTTTTCATTATTTTTTTATATGTTTTTTTTTATTTTTCACCATTTCCACTATTTGTCACTATTTTTTCCAAGGTGTTCCCTATTTTTTGCTTTTTCCCTACTTTTCAATACTTTTACCTATAATTTCTATTTTCACATTTTTTTCCTACTTATTCCAATTTTTTTCCTGTTTCTTATTTTTCATTAATTTTCCATATTTTTAGCTATTTTTTAATATTTCTCCTTATTTTTCATATTTTTCCTTAATTTTTACCTTTGTTCCAAATTTTATCCTATATTTCGTTACTTTTCCATACTTCTCCCTGTTCTTGCTTATTTTTTCCTAATTTTCCTATTTTTCCCGACTTTTTTCTAGTTTTTCTTTTTTCCAATTTTTTAATATTTTTCTCTATTTTTCCCAGTTTTTCCTTATTTTTCGCCAATCCCTATTTTTCCTATTCCTTTTATATTTTTCATGTTTTTCATAATTTGTCAGTATTTATCTCCTATTTGCCATTTTTTCTTATTTTCCATTTTTCCTCTATTTGTCCTTATTTTTCACTATTATCTTATGTTTCCATATTTTCCCTATATTTTTCTAATTTCCCTATTTTTCCCAATTTTTCTTAATTTTCTTGTATTATTCTCTATTTTTCAATATTCTTCCGTATTTTTCCATGTTTTTCTCTATTTTTCGGAATTTTTCCATGTATTTCTTTATTTTTCTACGCTTGTCCTTATGTTTCCTATTTTCACATATGTTTCCCTACGTTTCACTATTTTTTTCTATTTTTCTTTAATATCAATATTTTTTCATATTTCTCTCCATTTTCTCCATTCTGCCTCCTGTTTCACATATCGTTCCCCTATTTTGCTCCACATTTTTCTAATTTTCCGGTTTCTTCCTATTTTGGTCTATTTTTACCAATTTTTTTCTATTTTTCCTATTTTTTCAATTTCTTTCTATTTATTCTTCTTTTTCATTGTTCTTTCCTACTTTCCTTGTTTTACTTATTTTTCCTTAATATTGCCTTATTTTTCCTTATTTGCCTTATTTTCCTTATTTTTCTTTATTTTTCCCGCTTTGTCCATTATCGTTCTTATTTTGCCTATTTTGCTAATTTCTCTATAACTTTCCCGACCCATCTCCTAGAAGGGAAAGTATTGTGAACGAGCTAAAAAAAAACTTCGAGATAAAAACGGAAATATCTATTTGTCTGTCTGTCGGTGTGGGTGTGTATGTGTGTATGTGTGTATTCTTCCACGATAGGGGCCACACGTTCAATCCGTTTGAGCTCAAATTTGGTGTAGAGGTTTGGGTTACCTGTCGGAAGAACCCATTAGTTTTTGTACGACATCTATCAAACGGAAGAGTCACTAACAAAAAATGACAGATGCAATATCTCATGGAATTTGACATGCAAAATGTCATTTGAAAGCCCTTGAAAAACTCTATTCAGAACAGTCAAAATTATTTCTCCAACTGTCACATGTCAAAAATAAAAAAATATCAAAATTTGAAACTTTAGCATCAAATATCTGAGAAAGTATTAATCCGATTGAGCTGAAATTAAAACGATCAAAATTCTCCTAGAATGAACAAAAATATTATTTTGGAAAATAATAATCATTACTTTCTGAAAATATGTGTTAAAACAGGCGTACGCCACTGACGTTGACATAGATCATGTTGAAGTTTGTGAATAATAATTTTCTATTCCTTGATTTTATTTTCTGAAACTATTAAATTTCGAATTTTCTTTAAATTTTCTAAATATTTAAAATTTCAAAATATTTGTAAGTTCTTGAAATTTTCAAAAACATTTTTGAAATTAGTAAAATATTTGAAATTAGAAATTCTTTAAATTTTCCAAATTTTTATCGATCGGGAATTGTTTTTTGAAATTTTAAAATTTTATAAATTAGGTTTGACATTGTTTAAAAATTTTCAGATTTTCAAAATTTGGAAATCTCGGGATTTTTTTAAACTTTGGAAATTTTAAAATTTTCAAAATCCGTTTTGACATTATTTAGAACTTTTCGAAAAACCTATTTATAATAATTGAAATTTTTAAGATGGCATTTTTGAAATTTGTAAAATATTTGAAATTAGAAAATACTTAATGAAATTTTGCGTTTTTGAAATTATAAAATATTTAAATTTTCGAAATTTAGGAAGCTAAGGATTTTTTTTTGAAATCATCAAAATTTTAAAATTTTTGAAATTCGTTTTTACAATGTTTAGAAATTTTTGAAACATTTATAATAATAAAAATTTTTTAAATTCATGAAATTTTTAAGACGGCATTTTTGAAATGTAAAATATTTGGAATTATAAATTCAGAACAGTCAAAATTATTTCTCCAACTGTCACCTGTCAAAAATAAAAAATGTCAAAATTTGAAACCTTAACATTAAATATCTGAAAAAGTATTCGTGGATACTCGTCGGGAAAGTTTTGGGGCGACACAACCGATTTTTTTTTTCTGTTATTAACGATTTTCCCCATTTTCCCCTAATTTACACTATTTTTCAATAACTTCCCGTATGTTTCCCTATTTTTTTTTTCCTATTTGTTCCTATTTTTCACCATTTTTTTCTTTTTCATTATTTTCCTTTATGTTTCCCTATTTGACTCTAATTTTACTATTACTCTATTTTTCCCTATTTGCCAAAATTGTTCCCCATTTTTCTTTACAGTTATCTATTTTCCCCATATTTTTCTTATTGTTTCCTATTTCTTTCTATTTTTTGACCTTATTTTTCCCTAATTGTCCCTATTTTTCCGTTTTTGTCCTATTTTTACCCTATTTTTTCCTATTTTCTCCATTTTCATTGTTTTCTCCATTTTTCCTATTTTTGCCTATTTTTCCCTATTTTACTGTAATGTAACTATGTTTCTCAAATTTGCTACTTTTCCCTATTTATCAGTATTTTCCCATATGTTTCAATATTTTTCACTATTTTTTTCCTATTTACCCTATATTTTTTTTCGCTCTTTAACTGAGTTTAAGAGCGTTTAAAATCGGTGGTAAAAACGGACCTAAGGATGGAATTCACCACAGACGGGTCTCAGATTTTTTTTTTAAACATCAAAATATCTCATTCTCTAATAAGGGCAGTTACCCTGTTCATATTGGCGATTAACATCGTTACAATATTTGTTAGTTTTTATCTTGACAATAGCGAAATGTTAGCTTTGCTATTTCAGCGCCATCTGTCCGGGTTAAATTTTTTTTAGCCTAGAACGCGGATCTGTAATTAAAAGTGGGGGTTCACGTTTAAGATTTTAAAGTTGCCCCACCTACATTAATGAGGATAGGGGTCAATTTTGGTATTAATTGATAGTTTTTAAAAAAAATCAAAGTTTGTTTTTTCGTTTTCCGATCCAAACTCCATTTTTCGAGATACTTAAATGTTTCCAGACTTTTAGGACATCCGTTATGTAGAAAAATTAAAATATTTTAGTTTATTATATAAAAGTAGATGGTTATGAAGAAATGAAAAATAATATAATAATGGTAATTTAAATAATTTCACTAAATAATGAATTTCACCATTCCTCCAAATTTTGTTCGAAACCATTAAGCTGTCCTCTATGTGGCGAAAACCACAATGTTAAATCATGCAATTCACAAACTAAAAAATGTTCGAATTGTGTTAAACTGGCTGGTAAACAACATTCGGTTATTCCAAATGATCATGCCGTTTGGGATCGAAATAACTGTATTGCTTATAAGTCTGCACTCTCAAAGTTAAAAAGTGATTTGCTCGGTAACATATAGCAACTACCTGTTTCCCACGATTCTCGCCCCCTCTCTGAATGCATGCGCTCCCAGCGGTACTGTCGCAGAGTTGAATAATTCCAAATCTTTATCTGTTTATTATCAAAACACTAGAGGTTTGCGTTCAAAAACAGTAGATCTTCTTAATGTCGTTTCCATGCGTGAGCATCAGGTAATAGCTTTTACTGAGACCTGGCTTAATGAGTCCATTTTAAATGGAGAAATATTTCCATTTGACTATTCAGTCTATCGTAGCGACAGATGCTATCAGGAGTGCAACTGCTCAAGAGGTGGAGGCGTTCTCATTGCAGTAAACAATGTACTTATGTCGTCCAATGTTGATATAAAAAACTTCCTTCCTTCTAACTTAGTTTCTGTGGATTTGGTATTGGTGAAAATCATTACTGATATAAGCTCTATATTTGTACTTAACTTATATATCCCACCTTCTTTAAGCAATGAACTTTATGACAGTCTCTTCGATTCACTTACTAGTCTGGTTTTTTTGCATGGCAACAACTTACTCATATTAGGTGATTTTAACATTTCTTCTTATGCCGATTATTTGAGAAATAATATTGTGAATATGAAGGTTGCACTATTAAATGATTTCCTTCCCATTTTTAACTTAACTCAACATAATACTATCCTCAATGTCTTCGGTAATATGCTAGACTTAGTCTTGTATAACAATAGTTGTCAGGTGGACAAGTCTCTGGAAATTCTGGTCACTGAGGACAAATATCATCCCCCATTGAATATTGTTTGTAAATTAAATTCTAGTCATAACTTAAAGAGAAATTTTCCTACATCCTTGTGTAACGAATTTAATTTTCGGAAGGCAAACTTTCCTCTACTGTATCAACGTCTTACTGATATAGATTGGACTTTCCTAGAAGCATTTGACCGTCCAGATGATGCTTGCACATACTTCTATGGTAAACTCTACGCTGTTTTTAATGAATGCATCCCAAAGCAGACCAAATTCTTTAAAAGAAAATACCCACCTTGGTTTACGCCTGATATTATTAAACAGTTACGCTTAAAGTCGAAATTTAATAACCAATTTAAGAAAAATAGCGATCCAATGGCTCTTCAACAATTTAAACACTTACGAGCAAAAATAAAATCTGACCTTAGCAATTCCTACAAAAATTATGTAACGTCCGTTGAAGCTGCGGTGAAGGGTGATCCCAAAAAATTCTGGGCTTTTATTAATAGTAAAAAAGGTTGTACTGCATTGTCGAATAGAATGTGTTACAATGGTCAATTACTTGATAACCCCATTGACATACTCAATTGTTTCGCTGAATTCTTCGCACAGTCTTATTCTACCACCTCGCAGACGAATAGTTTCTGTGACGTCTCAAATGTACAAAATCTAAATATATCAGTATTTCACGAAAAGGAGGTTTTATTAGCACTTAAACAAGTTAAAAACAAAATGACAACAGGTCCCGATCTCATTCCAGCTTTTCTATTGAAAGACTGTGCAACAATTCTTGCTTCACCCTTAACCACACTGCTTAATATCTGTCTTAAATACTCCACTATACCTGCAATCTGGAAAACGTCTAATGTTACTCCAGTCTTTAAAAAAGGAGATAAATCGGACATATGCAACTTTCGCCCAATTTCAATATTGTGCAACTTTAGCAAAGTATTCGAAACATTACTTTATAATCGAATGTACACTCATGTTAGTAACGTCATTACATGTAATCAACATGGGTTTATGAAAGGACGCTCGACTGTCACAAACCTAGTCAACATAACTCAATTCTTGGCTGAATGTATCGACGATCTGGCACAGTGTGACGTAGTGTACACGGACTTTTCTAAGGCATTCGACCAACTTGACCACGGAATTCTTCTATCTAAGCTAGGCCGGTTGGGTCTGTCAAATTCACTAATCAGTCTTCTTTCCTCTTATCTCAGTAATAGGAAACAGTGTGTAGTTTTTAACGGCTTCAAGTCGCTCGAGTACTTGGCTACTTCTGGTGTTCCGCAGGGCAGCAACCTGGGCCCTCTACTATTTAACATCTTTATCAACGATATCGTTAATACACTGGACGTAAATTGCCTATTATATGCGGATGACCTGAAGATTTACTGTCAAGTTAATAGTATTTCCGAATGTGAAAGACTTTCTCAAAATTTGGAACGTCTTGAAATTTGGTGTCTAAATAATAACCTATCTCTTAATGCAAGTAAATGTAAAGTAATGTCGTACACACTAAAGACTGATTGTATTAATTTTGAGTATAAAATTAATAATTCTGTCCTTGAGCGACCTTCCACTTTTACCGACCTGGGTGTTACGTTTGATAGAAAGCTTTCCTTTATTTCTCACATTGACACTGTTTATTCTGCTGCCAACAAGATGTATGGATTTATAGCGCGGAACTCCCGAGATTTTGCACATCCGGAAACAATGAAAACATTATATTATGCATATGTTAGGTCAAGAACTGAGTATGCGGATATAATTTGGAGCCCGTTTTATGATACTCATATTCAAAAATTGGAATCAATACAAAGGCGGTTTCTAAAACTCCTGTCATTTAGAATAGAACATGTTTATCCACCACTTTCTATCAGCAACACTGAACTTCTTTCCCGACACAAAGTAAATAGATTAAGCCACCGGAGAGACTGTCATTCAGTAATCTTTTTACACAAAATCATCAGTAACAAACTTAACGATCCAAATTTTCTGCAGAAACTCGATTTTATTGTTCCAAGAATAGCATCTAGAACATGTCAAACCTTTTACCTTCCCACTCCCCGAACTAATATTTTAAAATTTTCTCCCTTACATAAAATGTGCTCAAAGTGTAACACAGTGAATTACCAGCTTGACATCTTTAATACTAGTATTTCGGCCATAAAGACGTACTTCTTGGGAAACTAATTGTTATTTCTTTTTTTTGTATTTTTTTTTATCTGTTAATGTGTACTCTGATGATATGTATGTATTTCTGTATGTATTTTATATTGTTCATAGATCTGTTCTGTAGTTGGGTGCAAACCTGTTTGAACAGTAAATAAATAAATAAAGAAATATTCTGATTATTGATTTATGGTGTGGTTAAATTGTTTTTTATAAATTTGTTTCATTCGTGCACAAAATTATAAAAGTATAACACAGACTAATCCTAAAAAAACTGTTTAAAAATTCTAAAAACGTACCACTGTAAAAACAAACTTTCTTTGATTTTCACTTATTCTCACAGACATGCCGGTGACACATCTGCTCATCCAAATTTTATAAATAAACAATTTTACACACTAACGGATTTACAACAAACTAGTCACAGCACAATGTGAATAACACTATTTTATTGTTAAATAAATAGGTAAAAAAAAGTTGATGCGCTTTGCAAGGTCACTGATGCTGATCTTTCTTGCGTAAAAAGTGTGGGTTTATCCCGTTTTTATTCGTATAATTAGTAACTTCCTACACATATATCTGGTCTGATTTAAGTTTTTTCTAAGATCAGATCCTGTCTATAAGGATTTAGTTGAATTCAATTGGGTTTTCTCGGTTCATTTGGTTTAGCTACTTCATCCGGTCAGATCGCGGATGTAAAATATGCTTAATAATAAATTTTATTCTGAACGGTAGAATAGACAAATTTTATTTTAAGAGCATGATTTACTTGATGAACAGATACACTTGAGGGGTAACGGTATGGTCGGAGGAAGCAGATTTTATGATTCGGGGCGTGGCTTATCCCTTTTGACTATGTTTCTCGGTCTCTACCAGATAGCTATAAAAATTGATCGAATTGTATCGACTGGATTTATCACAATAGTTACATTTCTATTAGAGTTTTGGGTTTAATATAAATAAGTAAATGAAATAAATAAAACATTTATATATAAAAATTGGCATAAAAACAAATTGGATCTTTTCCAATAAAAATATATATTTTTCTTTCATTAAAAATAAAAACAAACGCGTAGGACGAGTAAAGGGAAACCCTTGCACATACTATTTTTTCGCAAAATAAATCCTCTTGACCCTTGTAGATTTATATAAAGTACCAAGAACACAGAACAGCGATCTATTATCTGGAGTACGCGTACTTTTAGGATATGCAAAAATTATTTCAGTAATGGCGTAAAACAGACATAATCACATTCAATACTTTACTTGTGAACTATCTACAGAAGATTCTGATTGATTCTAGAAACTTTAGCTGAAGCTCATACATAAAGAAGTAATTTTTCAAAATTTATCGATTTTCGTTATTTTTCTCTAAGTTAAACAATTGTATTAATCAGGTAACAGTCAGTCTCATTAATTATTATATAAAACTAGCTTTTGCCCGCGACTTTGTCCGCGTTGATATTGGAATAAATAAAGTTTATTTACTGTACCCGTTTACTTCCCTCCATTTTTACGCCTCCAAGTGGAGTTACTATATCAAAGGTCATTGTTTGCAAACTTCAAAACCATTTTTTTTATAATCTTATTATTTTTTAATAATTTTATGTGACCTACTTTTAGATTAATGGCGAAGTTTTCAGGTTGAAGTAATTAATTCATACCGATAGATATTTATTTATGTTTTACAGGAAAAATAAAATTAGGTATCCAAATTTAATTTTTGTGAAAATAATTAATCGCTTTAAAATCCGTAGACATTGATTTGAGATAAATAATTTATACTTTCTCTCCTTTTTCTAATTAAATTACTTGGAGACAAATAATAAAAAAATATTTGCACTCCCTCAGGGGGGAGAGCCACTCTCCTCTAAAAGAATCACCCTGTATGTTTTACTTTCCCGACGACCCACCTCCGAGAAGGGAAAGCATCATGAACGAGCTAAAAAAATTTTCGAGATAAAGATGGAAATATCCATTTTGAGGTCACCTGAAATGATTGAGACCATTTCCAGATGGAAGTCTGTCTGTCTGTTTTTAATTTGATTGAGCTGAAATTTGGTATATGGGTTTGGGTTAACTGTCGGAAGAACCCTTTAGTTTTTGTACGACATCTGTCAGACGGAATTGTGACTATCAACAAATGACAGATGCAATATGTAACCGAGTTTGACTTGCAATATGTCATTTGAAAGCCCTTGAAAAACTCAGAATAATCAAAATAATCAAAATTATTTCTCCAACTGTCACCTGTCAAAAATAAAAAAAAATGTCAAAAATCTTCGTGGATACTCGTTGGGAAAGTTTTAGGGTGACACAACCGATTGTTTTGTTTTTGTTTTGACCTTTTTTTTAACTTTTTTGTCCCTTTTTTTTAAATTTTTTTGATTAACTTGGTTTTAACCTTTTTTGACTTTTTTGTTGCTTTTTTACACCATTTTTTTCTTTTTTAAAACTTTTTTTTCATGTTGTACCATTTTTGTTTTTTTTGCCTCTCTTTATTTTGGCTTTATTTTACCTTTATATTGTTTTTGATTTTTTTTTACCTTTTTCCTTTTCTTTGCCTTTTTACGCCTTTTTGCCCGCTTTTAAAAATTTTTTTTGACTTTTTGTCTTTTTTGTTGCTTTCTCTACCTTTTTTGTTGCTTTTTACCTCTCTTTTGCCTATTTTGACTTTTTTGGAGAATTTTAATTTTGTTTTTACCCTTTTTTCCGTTTTTTGACCTTTTTTCCCTATTTAAAATTTTTTTTTGATTAACTTTTTGAACTTTTTGTCTTATTGTTGATTTTTTATCCCTTTTGTGCATTTTTTTGCCTTTTTGCCTTTATTTTCATACTATTTTGCTTCTTTTTTTTACTTTTTTGCGTATTTTGGTTATTTCCCTTTATTTGCTATATTTTTTTGGACTTTTTTAAAACTTTTTTTCCCTTTTCCTGTTTTTGCCACTTTCGCCTTTATTTTTCCTCTATTTCGCCTTTTTTATTTTTTTTTTTAACCTTTTTGGCGTATTTTTTTTTTAGTTTTTGAACTTTTTTGACCTATTTTTGCCTTTATTTGCTTCTATTTTGCCTTTTTGTTGTTGCTTTTTTTATCCCTTCTTATCACTTTTTTGCTTTTTTAAAACGTCTTGCTTTTTTATACTTTTTTTTACTTTTTGCCCTATTTTGAATTTTTTTCTCTTTACTTTGTCTTATTTGACATTTTTTTTGAACTTTTTCATTATCTTGTTGGTGTTTATAATAACAAGGTGACATTTTAAGTAATTTTTGTCGTTTTTCATTATAATTTTTGTGTATTTTTTGCAATGTTTACTCATTTTTTCCAGCATTTTATTGTATTTTACCGGTCCATTCAGAAATTTTGTTTTTTTATAATTAAAATAATCTCATACTTCACACCTTGAGCCAGGAAAGTTCTGGGATGACAAAACCGATTTTTTGGTTGACGCACTTACTTGAGCTGGTCAATATTTGTTTAATCCCAAATTTGAACTCCTTAAAATGCGAATTTTCAAAATTCCTTTCTTAGTGCTCCCCTACACTACTAAAGGAAACTACTCAGAAAATTTCACGTCTCTATCAATTCTGGTTTAGGCTATCCGTTGATTGTCAGTCAGTCAGCGACAGGACAATTTTATATATACAGATAATTTTCAGTGCGCCTGCTTTATATCTACACTCGGTATAGTTATTTACTATTGGTTCTATTGTTTTGGGCCCATTCATGTGATTATCTGTCTCAATATGGATACTGAAACGTTTATCAATTTAGTGATTGTGCATGCTAATATGAATAAGTGGTTAAATGATAAAACCTTTCGTAACAACTTGATTTTTTTATATACAGACCTGGAATTTGGAATCAGTGTTTTGATACTTTAACACCATCTCTATCCAATTGCTCTTTGGTGACTTGATACAACTGCCACCACTTCGAGGAAATGCAGTAGTATTTGGTATTTGGTATTCTGTGAACTTCTCCAGAACATGCCATAAATTTTATCGAAATTAATAAGAACATATCTAAATTTTAATGGGAAAATTCATCAAGAATCTTAGTGGTGATTTACCGCTTGGAAAAACGCTCCACATTGATCCATCCATCCAGCTTCAAATAAACAGATAATAATCTCTATTATTATAAAGTAAGGCGGATTAAGTTAGTCTCAATATATAATGAAACATTTGCCCTTCTTACAATTTTGCTTTCAAGGACCAGAGTTACTTTAGCCATTAACTCAGCACTTTTAAATGAATGACAGATATAAAAATATAAAGAGCAAATCAAAGATCATTTATTGGTAAATAACGAATTTATTGATTTTCACTATTTCGCATACCGGCACATATTTTAGATATTAACTGGCACATATTTTAGGTTTTAATTTTTAACACTTCATATTCACTTTATATTAGTCTGTCATCTTTTTGAATTAAGTTACTTTACGCGCATTGCGGGAGAAAGCATCACGTAAGAAAAACGTTATGCTCCCTCCAGGCGAGTATCGATAGGAAAAATGGGGAAAAATAGTGAACTAAGGCAAAAATAGGAAAAGATACGGAAAATAGGGGAAATAGGTAAAAATTGGAAAAAGTAATTAAAAAGAAGAAAAAACAGGGAAAAGAGGGAAATAAGAAAAAAGGGAAACATACAAAAAAAAACAGAAAAATGGTAAAAATAGGGAAAAATAGAGAAAGTAAGACAAAGAAGGGAAAAATAGGGAAAATAGGGAAGATAAGGAAAAATGGGGCAAAAGAGGAAAATTTCAAAACATATGGAAAAATAGAGTAAAAAAGCAAATATAAATCAAAACATGGAAAAATAGAAAAGATAGAGAAAAATAAAGAAAAATTTGGTATCAATCGAGATGGTGGTAATATATCTAAAAAATTCTTGAAACGTCGGATAAAAATTTAATAAAATTGGTATGTTAATTAAAAAATACCGTTCCGCTTTTATATGGTTTTAAAAAATATATAAAAAATTGATTATTTTGCTAAATCTGGCAACAATTACAAAAAAATTAAAAACTTTAATCATAACAAATTTGTTTTTTATATTTTCTTTGATATATTTAAAAAAACGTGTAATAACTCAAAAAAAAATCGAAGTAAGGAAAAACAAAGTAGGAAAAATAGGACAAAAGAGGAAAAATTGCTAAAAATATAAAAAAATCCTTAAAATCGTTAAAATCCTTAAAATCCTTAAAATCCTTAAAATCCTTAAAATTCTTAAAATCCTTAAAATCCTTAAAACCCTTAAAACCCTAAATTTTATAAATTTTACAGTATTTTTCAATAATAGATTGATTATATTAATGAATGAATATATTATATGATTCACAGATCAATTTTATTATTAACTATTAGAGGGCTCTGTAACTGCTATTCCAGATTATTCATAATCTGTTTTTGAAATTTGTCAGTGATTAATCATAGTATGATTTGTGAAAATATAAAATTATAGTACAATGTGCGTACTATATTTACTTCGAAATTTTATAGTATATGAAATTGTAATTATCGTACAAATACTATAATTATAGTACAGTTGGCAACGTTGCCTGTAGTATTCTTTATCTACTGACGCTGCCCGTGCAAGTGGCCTTCACACTATAAACAGAAAGTGGCGCCCGACGAAATCCGAAACCTGAACGAAGGCGCCAAAACACCGCTTGATGACGCAAAGAGCGTTACAATACGATCTATTATAATGTTTACGTTTCAGTTTTTACGTTTTATATTATTATTTTAGTATTTCTTGTATATACCAGTTTAAACTTTTATTTTGCGATAATAGACTATTATTTCTTAATAATATAATAGCCACTGCTATAAAATTAGGTATGAGACACTCGGAAATCCATATAAATATATTGGCATTGAACGTGTTAAGTACTTGATTTTATTTTCCTGTGTAAACGTAACTTTCGATTGGAATAACGGTTTTAACAAAAAAAATCTTACTGTTCGTTAATTGTTGACAAATCGGATAGATAACTGGAATTAAATAGACCGAGGTCGTTGTAGATATTAGACATTAGACAATTAAACGTGCGCTTTAACTGGCTTTTAACTGTGAGAAAACTTTAAAAGTTGCATATATTATTGCAACAGAAAAAACAGGATCGGAATTAGCGGATTTTGTTTCAACCAAACAGCAATAATTAATATACCCTGGCATTTATTATTTTTACCCAAGTTTTGAAATTATTCACGATATTTGTCTTTAATCTATATTAATTTATTAAATATATATGCCACATCAAGTGGATTTTTTCACGTCTATTAACTTAGCAAGACAACTTTGGAAAATTACAACGGGATCTTATTAGTAATTTGCCCCTTTTTTGCCGTAAATTAGTTGCGGAAAAAAAATTTGTCGCTCTTTTTTTTATTAAAAATTAAACATCTTGCTAACTTCATATTAAATTAGCAAGACAATTGCGAAATAATGACAATATCAAAAAACTAACAGCTGGATAATTTGCCTCATTTTTGCCGTAAATTAGTTGTGGAAAAAAATTTGCCGCTATTTTTACCTCTCGCCCTTCAGATAAGAGAGGTATAGGAATCATGCTAAAAATTGGGTAGTGAGTTTTCAATGGATAAACACGTTTTAGGGTCCCTAGAATACGATTTTAATATTTTCGCGATGATGTCTGTGTGTGTGTGTTAGTGTGTGTGTGTGTTAGTGTGTGTGTGTGTGTGTGTTTGGATGGATGTTGTAGTAACGATAACTCAAAAACTACTGAATGAAAAAATTTGAAATTTTGCATACACGATTCTTATACCCTAGATTAGATCTGATTAGATTTTGGTGTCAATCGGACAACCGGAAGAGGCACTTGCTATGGGTGATGACGCCATTATTATACAAAACGGCAATAAAGTTTTACACATATATTTTGTATACCCTATAGTTTATTTTCATCCCATTAAAATTTTAGAAACTTTTGCCATTGTTGCCAGATTTACAAAAAAGTAAATTTTTTTCATACTTTTTTGTGCCACCGTGTAAATTTTTGATTCAAACATGGCGAGAGGTCATGTGGTGGCCACATCAGATTTTTTTTATTATAAATTAAACATCTTGCTAACTTGATATCAAATTAGCAAGACAACTGCGTAAATAATGACGATATCAAAAAACTAAAATCTGGAGAATTTGCCGCTTTTTAGCGCATTTTCCTCTTTATTTATAAAGAAAAGGCACTGTTGCCCTTATTTTGTCCGTCTGTCTGTCAGATCGAGTTTGTTGACGGCTCTTTAGATTATGACTTACATATGAAACGATTCAGGATTTCACCCCCAGAACTCCGGCCCCCTCTTTGTGCTACCTACCGGTAATTGTTATTAATTGAAACAATTTTTTATATTTATTCCTAAAGACAAAAAAAATGAAAATTCTAAAAAGTCGGAAATAAATCATGCAAAATTGATTGCTTTTTAATATTTTCAATTTTAATTTTTTACTCAAAAAACAGATGGAAACTTAAAAATCTAGCGCCATCAACCTATATTAATTTTCATGCAGAATTTGTTTCTGAAAATAGATTTTTAAAAAAATTAAATTTAAAGGCTAACTTTTGTAAAGTCGCATTAAGTAATTTTTTTTGTTTTCTTAAATTTGATATATAAAAATCCTGGAAATTATCAAAAACAGGTGACAATTTTTTTGTTTCCACAACTCTTTAGCGGCAAAAAGCGGCAAATGCTCCAGCTTTTATTTTTTTGATATCTTCATTATTTACACAGTTGTGTCGCTAACTTGATATTAGCGAGATCTTTAATTACTAATAAAAAATAAAGGCAAACATTTTTCCCATAACTAATTAATGGCAAAAATGCGGCAAATTCTCCAGCTTTCAGGTTTTAATATCGTCATTTTCACGCAGTTTTCTTGCTAACTTGATACTAAGTTAGCGAGATGTTAATTTTTAATAAAAAAAGGGCGGCAAATTCTTTTTCACAATTAATTTACGACAAAAAGCGGCAAATTCTCTAGCTATTAGTTTTTTGATATCGTCATTATTTACGCAGTTGTCTTGCTAACTTGATATCAAGTTAGCAAGACATTGAATTTTTGGTAAAAAAAAGAGCGGCAAAAATTTGTTTTTCCACAACTAATTTACGGTAAAAAAGCGGCAAATTCTCTAGCTATTAGTTTTTTGATATCGTCATTATTTACGCAGTTGTCTTGCTAACTTGATATCAAGTTAGCAAGACATTGAATTTTTGGTAAAAAAAAAGAGCGACAAAATTTATTTTTCCACAACTAAATTACGGCAAAAAGCGGCAAATTCTCTAGCTATTAGTTTTTTGATATCGTCATTATTTACGCAGTTGTCTTGCTAACTTGATATCAACTTGATATCAAGTTAGCAAGACATTGAATTTTTGGTAAAAAAAAAGAGCGACAAAATTTATTTTTCCACAACTAAATTACGGCAAAAAGCGGCAAATTCTCTAGCTATTAGTTATTTGATATCGTCATTATTTACGCAGTTGTCTTGCTAACTTGATATCAACTTGATATCAAGTTAGCAAGACATTGAATTTTTGGTAAAAAAAAGAGCGGCAAAAATTTGTTTTTCCACAACTAATTTACGGCAAAAAAGCGGCAAATTCTCTAGCTATTAGTTTTTTGATATCGTCATTATTTACGCAGTTGTCTTGCTAACTTGATATCAAGTTAGCAAGACATTGAATTTTTGGTAAAAAAAAAGAGCGACAAAATTTATTTTTCCACAACTAAATTACGGCAAAAAGCGGCAAATTCTCTAGCTATTAGTTTTTTGATATCGTCATTATTTACGCAGTTGTCTTGCTAACTTGATATCAACTTGATATCAAGTTAGCAAGATATTGAATTTTTGGTAAAAAAAAGAGCGACAAAAATTTATTTTTCCACAACTAATTAACGGCAAAAAAGCTTAAAATTACTAATAAGATACCGTTGTAATTTTCCGAAGTTGTTTTGCTAAGTAGATAGACGTGATTTTTTCAAGTGATGACAAAAATTAATCATAAAATAAATTGTTATTAATTAATAATAATATTAATTAATTAAATAAAAGACAATATCTTTTTAGTTATTTGTTCAGAATTTTGATACGTTGTCATTACTTATTCTTTCTTAACAATTATATATGCGTGACTCACTGTTGCAACCATGTTCATTAATATTAACAGTATTAGTGAACACTGCTAAAGTCAAGAATCCATTCACTAATTAAATTGTCAATATGTACCTATCTAGCAATCATTTATTCCACAGGAGGGGCTAAAAGAAATTCATACAAGTGTTGATATTAATTAATCATTTATAATTTTTTACTTTACAAGTAAGTTTTGCTCGATACATAATATATTTAGTTCTATTTATTATTTCAACATTCATATTTTTATCGTCTGCGAATACAGCCAAAAAAATACAATTTTGTTATTTTTCGATTAAAGATAAAGGTTAACTTTAGGATTGTATGCATGTAAAATGTTATTATAATTTTTTAGAACCCGTAAAAGTTACCAGGAAATTGTAGAATTTTTATATTTTTTAAATTGTCGTAGTTTTTTCGTTTTTTTTTTTTTATTTGACTTGCATAGAATCCTAGCTCTATGTTTTGTAATGCCAAGAAAATTTAAAAATAAAGTAGAAAATTAAATATGTTGCTATAATCCAGCACGAGCTGGACCCCTAAATCAATCCAACAAATCAGCGGGCGGTAGAGCCTTAACACGATTAGCGCCACGTTGTATAAATCAAATCTTTCCACTGGACCAGATATGTTTTGTATCAGAATCATATTGTAAACGATGTCACATACTTTACATAGGGCCGTTTTATTATTTTTGCCAAAATTAATGAAAAAAATACGGCGGTCACCGGTTTCCGCTGTGGCCTGCTGAAGACGCAATAACCTTGGTTAAGTTTCAATAAAAATATTACCATAAAAAAACCGATTTTTCTTTAAATGTCAAAATTCTTATTCGTAGCCTGGTATCAGCGTTCAGTAGCGTGGGACCATTAAGAGCCTATATAAAAAAATGTATCCATAAGGTACAAGATTAATTTGTATTGAAAAATAAACCTTTGGTGTAGCCGAACATAAATTTGCTTGTCTGCCATCGCGAGGCTGGGACCTAAGGCAGGGGCGTGCGCTTAATAATGTCAAATTTTGGTATAAAAAAACTTATAATGTACGCGGATTCTGATTACGAAAAAGCATTTTTTTAAATTCAAGAAACGCGGAAAGATATTGGCAGACAGTTTGCTAGGGGCTAATATGCTGGCAGAGCGCTCCAAAGAGGCGTAAGTTGTTAAAAAAAGTATCCTGTGGCAGACGTCAGATATCTTATTTATATTATACAGGGTGTTTCATAGGTAAACCGACATACGTTAACTGCAAATAGAGGGCACTTGGGTGATTCCAAAAAACTATTATTTGATGGGTCTAACCCACCTCATAAGTGAGTTACAGGGTGTTTTGTCAAAATTGCTTATTTCTTCTAACCGTCGTTTCTTCGGAACCACCCTGTATATTTATTTCATATTTAGCAAGCTTATTTGAAAAGAGCGGAAAAAGTTAAGTAGGAATTCATGTTTTTTGAGACTGCGCCTCTCATTTTGCTACTAAAACTTTTAACTCACTAAAAAATTGTTCATTTTCGTCGAATTCGTGCGATTTTGCTTAATAAGGGAAATTGGTTTAGTGATGGTGTTCCTAGTTTTGACGAGAAATAAATAATATTTTTTTATGTAACATTTATGGTTTTACTTAAAAAAAGAACAGATTATTTCAATAATAGTAATATTTTAAACTTATTGATATTTTTCGAAGGCAAATACATACAGTAAATAAAATCCGCACCATATGGAAAAAAACATTTTTTTTTTTTTTATTAAATTATTATTATGGCGTAACACTACTTAATCAGTACATTGTTATGAAATTTGTTATACCCTGTATTTTTGGGTAATTGTTACAAAATTTGTATAAGATTTGTTGTAAAATAGTATAGTAAGTGTTGGTTGAGTTAAAAAAAAAAAGAATAGTAATTGGTTTTAAAATTAACAATGCTCCTTTATTTTTAACATTAAAGAGAAAAATCTAAATTAAAAAGAAATTTTGGGTAACTGGTGTTAAAACTATAAATTAATTTTTTTTGTAATCTGAATAGGGCTTAAGACATTTGAAATTTGAAATTCCTGTGACAGGTTGGATGGCATTTCTTAGCAGGTGAAATGAATTGTCATTGGGTTGGGGTAAATTTAGTTTTAAAAAAATTTTAGTAGGTAAATTTTTTTTTGTTAAAAAAAAAAAAATAATTGAAGGATTATTGATTCTGGAAGAAGGTTGTCAGATTAAAAAAAAAACTTGTCAATAAAAAAATATTTTATAAAAAAAAAACTTAAAAAAAAAACTTTATATACAAGAAGAGTTAAAAGAAAGCATTTTGTAAGAATCAGTAAAAGAAGTATTGAAAGAAGTTATAAGTAATGTTAAAGAATTTGAATAAAAAAAAAATTAAGCCGAACCCAAGCATTGTTGTTAATTTTTTTAATTGAAAAGAAGAGCATACAAAAACCGATTAGGAGATAGACGCAGAGTAATTTTCAAAAAGAAAATAGAAAAGCAGTAGCAGTAGAAAGAGTCGAACAGTAGCAGTAGAAAACAGTTTTGATGAAAGGACTTTTAATTAATTAATTTAAATCTATATTGTAATTAATCCAAATTTTTGTATATTGAGTTTTGAATGGAAACCAGCCCAGTGAGAAAGAGTTCTCCAGAGTTCTCCAGTTTGGAAAGGAAATCCACCCAGTATCCCAGGGATTTTACATTTCAATACTTATTAATATTTACGACTAAAACAATTTTTTTAAATTTTTAAAATTTTCCCTTGTTTTAGAAGTAAATAGTAATAAGTATGTAGCCATTAAGTAGTGTTAAGCCATAACAATAATTTAATGAAAAAAAAAATAAATATTTTTTTCCATATCGTGCGAACTTTACTTACTGTATGTATTTGCCTTCGAAAAATATCAATAAAATATTATTTATTTCTCTTCAAAACTAGGAGCACCATAACTAAACGAAAATCGCACGAATTCGACGAAAATGAACAATTTTTTAGTTTGATATAATTTTAATATTTTTTTTTGAAGCCGGACCTGGATTTTTATTTTGCTTACTATGTCAGTGTAATGTACTAATAGACTCAAACAAGCTTGCTAAATATGAAATAAATATACAGGGTGGTTCCGAAGAAACGACGGTTAGAAGAAATAAGCAATTATGAGGCGGGTTAGACCCATAAAATATTAGTTTTTTGTAATCACCTAAGTGCCCTCTATTTGCAGTTAACGTATGTCGGTGTACCTATGAAACACCCTGTATACCTCTTGCCGCGAGATCTCCAAAACCATCGGCCCGATTGACTTACAATTTGGTATAGTTACTATTTCCTTGACGTGGGCGTCCAATAAGAAAAAAAAATGGAAATTGCAATCCTAAGGTAGGGATAAAGGCGGGAAAACTTTTATATGAGAATACCTTGTATCTCACACTCCCGGGATGTTACAACCTTGAAAATTGTTATTTAACCTATTTTTTAAAAATAAACAAACCATGTTTTATCATTTTTCAGAACTGTAGTTAGAGGAAGTGAAGAGGGTGAAGTGCTTTTTTAGGAACTTTATTTATTACATCTCAAAAATTTTACAACCGAACATGTTACAGAGTTGAAAATTGGTATTTAGATTATTCTTAAAAAATAAAAAAATGCGTTTTTACTTTTACCGAAAATTTAGTTATGGATTTCTATATCACCATTTTCCACAAATACAGTTAGGGGATGGACGAAAACGGAAGGGCTTTTTGATAGTGCTATATCTCATACACTGAACATGTTAAAAATATGAAAATTGGTATGTAAACTATTCGTATAATTCAAAGAAACAAGCCTATTTACCATTTTACCAAAATCTGAATATCTTGTGCAGAAACTGAGGAGGGTTTTGTTTTAAATACGATTTAAATGATAATGTTTTACTTTTCAAGTTTATCTATATAGGTGTTTCCTGAAAAATAGGAAAAAAATACGGAAAAATAGGGAAAAATTATGAAAAATAGGGAAATATGGGGAAAAATAAGAAAAAATAGGATAATTATACAGAAATGGAAAAGAAAGAGGAAAAAATGGGAAAAATAGGAAAAAGTAGGAAAATTAGAAAAAATAGAAAAAAAAACAGGAAAAAATAGAGAAAATAAAAAAACCATAGAAAAAATATGAAAAATGTAGAAAATCAGAGAAATAGCATTTTCTGTAAACTATGGTGTAAAACGTGTTACTTACTTCGTAAACAAAAAAAAAATGAAATATATTGAAAGGTAAATTAAAAATGTGTTTATAAAGGTTAATTTTTGTCATTTTT
The DNA here is from genome assembly GCA_963243735.1 of Neocrepidodera transversa. Taxonomy (NCBI): domain Eukaryota; kingdom Metazoa; phylum Arthropoda; class Insecta; order Coleoptera; family Chrysomelidae; genus Neocrepidodera; species Neocrepidodera transversa. Next base: position 10,799,841 of record OY725347.1, read on the forward strand.
ACTTAAATTGTTTCAGAAATAAAATCACAAATAAATCTAAAAAATCCTGTAATCCTACTATTAAGTTGAACATGTTTTACACAATAGTTTACATAATATGTTATTTCTCTCCTAAAGCCCCCCTTAACAATAATATCTGAACGACCGAACTTTGCTCGTGTTCTCCTATTTTTCTCTTTTACTTTCCCGACCCACCTCCGAGAAGGGAAAGTATTGTGAACGTGCCAAAAAAATATTCTAGATAAAAACGGAAATGTCCATTTTCAGGTCCCCTGAGATGATTGAGACCATTTCCAGATGGAAGTCTGTCTGTCTGTGTGTCTGTCTGTGTGTATTCTTCCACGATAGAGGTCACACGTTTAATCCGATTGAGCTGAAATTTCGTATATCGGTTTAGTTTACCTGTCGGAAGAACTTATTAGTTCTTGTACGACATCTGTGAAACGGAAGTGTCACCATAAAAAAATGACAGATGCAATATATAACGGAATTTGACTTGCAACATGTCATTTGAAAGCCCTTGAAAAACGCTATTCAGAATAATCAAAATTATTTTTCCAACTGTCACCTGTCAAAAATAAAAAATGTAAAAATTTGAAACTTTAACATTAAATATCTGACAAAGTTTTAGTCTCTGGAGTCGTCGGAAAAGTTTTGGGGCGACACAACCGATTTTTTCTCTATTTTTTTGCTGTGTTTTTTTCCATTTTTTTTTTCATATTTTCCCATACTATTTCTTATTTTCTCTATTTTTTCCTGTTTTTTTCAATTATTTTCTAATTTTCCTATTTTTTCTATTTTTCCTAGTTTTCATTCTTTTTTTTCTATTTTTTTCCTAATTATTCTATTTTTTACCTATTTTTTCCCCAATTTCCCTATATTTCCCTATTTTTTTCTTTGTGCAGTTTTTCAGAAAAAAACACATATATAGGTAAATTTGAAAAGCAAAACGTATTTAAAAAATAACCCTCCTCAGTTTCTGCGCGAGATATTCAGATTTTTTTAAAATGGTAAAAACATGTTTCTTTGATTTTTACGAATAGTTTACATACCAATTTTCATATTTTTAATATGTTCAGTGTATGAGATATAGGTAGCACTATAAAAAAGCCCTTCCCTTTTCGTCCACCCCCTAACTGTATTTGTAGAAAATGGTGATACATAATTTTAATTAAGAATAGCTTAATTAGTATTTTTCAAGTATTTAACATGTTTGCTGATATTAGGTGTTATTATAAAAAAGCCCCCCGCTTCCCCTCATAACTGAATATTTTGGTAAAGGTAAAAACGCATTTCTTTATTTTTTAAGAATAATCTAAATACCAATTTTCAACTCTGTAACATGTTCAGTTGTACAATTTTTGAGATGTAATAAATAAAGTTCCTATAAAAAAACACTCCACCCTCTTCACCTCTCCTAACTAGAGTTTTTAAAAATGATAAAACAGAATTTGTTTATTTTTAAAAAATAGCTTAAATATCAATTTTCAAGGTTGTAACATCCCGGGAGTGTGAGATACAAAATATTCTCATAAAAAAGTTTTCCCGCCTTTATCCCTACCTTAGGGTTGCAATTTCCAATTTTTTTTTCTTATTGGCCGTCCACGTCAGGGAAATAGTAACTATGCCAAATTGTAAGTCAATCGGGCCGATAGTTTTGCCGCGGGATATTTTTTTTAACAACTTTTACGCCTCTTTGGAGCGCTCTGCCAGCATGTTAGCCCCTACTAAACTGTCTACCAATATCTTTCCGTGTTTCTTGAATTTAAAAAAATGCTTTTTTCGTAATCAGAATCCGTGTACCTTATAAGTTTTTTTATACCAAAATTTGACATATTTAAGCGCACGTCCCTGTCTTAAGTCCCAGCCTCGCGATGGCAGACAAGCACACTTATGTTCGGCTCAAACAAAGGTTTATTTTTCAGTACAAATTAACCGTGTACCTTAGGGATACATTTTTTATGTAGCCAGCTCTCCGTCTAATATTGGACACATATAAGCAGTATAATACATATAAGCAGTATAATACATGCAGGCTCTTGTTCGTTTGGCTCCACGGGGACAGTAACAGTACGTCAGCGGACATCCGTGACCTCTGTGGCCCTGTGGTTCATACTCTACTTATTTTTGGATTATATTTGTAAATAAAAAAATACTTACTGGTATCTGAACAAATGTGCCATTACTCAGAACAGGATGTGAGTAGAGTGGCACGACAGGAACACTCCCGTTTTTAATAAAAATAGGACCCTGTATAGGCGTCACAGGAACATGACTCAGCTCATCTTCTTCATCGTCATAATCATAATCTATCACCGCGTGCACCCTAGTTTTAGTACCTTCATCAGTCACTTTAGTAAAACCTGGAGGGGGCTGACCGGGAACTTGACCTCGATGAAGTTGACCATGAGGGATTTTCTGTTGAGGAATTTGTCCTTGAGGATAAGGCAGGAATGGCTGTCCTTGGGGTCCATGTGATGGAGAATTTTGTTGGTAAGGTGGATATTCTTCGGCTAAAAACGGTTTGTTGGGTTGAGAATAAGAATATCCTTGATGTGGAGGTTGATAGGGAGAAATAGAAGGAGGTTGCTGATAGTAATTTGTAGGAGGAGGATTGGGAGTAGCTAAGTAAGGTGTAGTAAAGTTTAGTAGGGCCATTTTTGTGTAATGTCAGTAGCGTAGATGAATGTGATACTTCATTTTTGAACGAGGGAGTCTGGTGGAGTGCATAGGATCTGAAAATTAAAAAAATAATGGTAATATAAAAAAAATAAGAAAATATTTATTGCATTTTTTAGTAGTTGCATAATAAATAATTATGATATAAAATATGAATTAAAAAAACCTATTTAATTCATTTCACACTGGCCAAAGTATTAAAAATAACAAAATCAAACGTGAAACTATAATTTTCTTACAATAAAATAACTAACATCAATAAAACGTTACTTTCTTCAACCTTCCACACCAACATATTTTTTATTAGAAATATGGAAATTTAAATAAATTATTCTTGAATTAACGAACTTCTTTCTTGACCGGCTACTTTCTACTCACCTTGTATTTACATATTTGATAAATCAGACGAAAATTACAATAATATATCGTCATCATGTGAATAAAAACATACAGGAAGCCGGATTTAAACAATATCGTTGCATTAGATTATACAAGATTATCCTAAAATAACTTTTTTTATTTTATTCCGGAAATGCATTTACCACAACATTATTTGTTAGTGCCAATGTCTGTTTTTTTTGTGTATCCAATATTTTTATTTTAAAATTGACATTGATTGACTACTATGTATTATGCAAGCTTCTATGGATAATTTTTGTAGGAAACTATCTATCAATGTTGCTCATAACAGTGGCGACAAAACGCCTCCCTGTGGGCAACCCCCTTCTGCGACTACCTCGATAATGGCTTATAAATTGAATTGAAATTTCCAATTCTCCATAGTGGTCCTTATAAGTTGTCAAAACGCTACAAATTATAAAAAAAATAAAGGACACTGCTCAGTTCAGTGCTTCTTATCAATGAATTACGGCAATAATAAAGAATTTGTATGAGGCAAAAAAGAAAAATTGTGACAAAATAACTTAATACGGAAAAAATTACAAATGGGAAATAAATCAATGAAAAAACTGAGAAACAAGAAGAAACAGCATTTTTAAAAATGTTTAAATGCGCATAAGAGAACAAAAATTGAAGACAACAAAAAAAAGAAGCTGAAAAAAGAACTCTGGAAATAAATTGATTAATATAGATAATGTAGGGTACGAATCTAACTAAAACTCAGAGAGGAAGGAGACCCTTGGAAAAGGTTAAAACGAAAAATAGAAAAACCACTTACTACTAGTCTATGAGCTGTAATACTAATAAAGAAAAAGGGTTTAATAAAACTTCGGCCGTTCCCATTTCGGCTGTTAAATAAAAAAGTTGGTTTTCGAATGGTCACCCTTTTTGGCATATTTAAATCAAGATTAGAGTTACATTTTGGCCGGTCAACCTTTTTGGCATATGTAAATTAAGATTACTTAAATAATATCGGCATACACAGTATGTATACATATGATGCTGTCAGAATAACACAATTTTACTCAAATTTAGCAATAGAATAGTAGATTCTGTAACAAGGTTAGAATGAAAAATTCGACAAGAGTGGAAAATTCCGAACGCGAGCGAAAGCGAGTGTGAGGAACCACGAGTGTCGAATTTTTTCATTCTGACCGAGTAACAGACTATATTTTCTCCACGATCAAAAAGTATAAATCAAAATTAAATTAAATCTGAACACAAGTTATTTCTTGACATATTTGTATTACATTGTATTAATATTTATAGTGCTGTGGTACACTTACCGATATTAAAATCTGGTGCATTGGTGTTTTTTCATAATTTGCAATTTCAGATATTATTAAATTCTATATCTACTTCACTTGATTTTTCACTCATTATTTTGTTTAAATTAAAACTTGTTTGAAAATAATTATTAAGAATGAAAACACATGCAAAATGCATAAGAGGCAAGTATTATAGAATAAATATTCAGACTCTAGAGGGTGAATGTTTACATTCTATTATTAAAAATGATTTCAGAATTCATACATTCAGTAATGGTCGTTGAGAAACGTATTTATTTAAAATTTTTGGAATAGGTATATACAGATTTATTTTTTGTAATTTAATTATACTTAAAGCAACCTTATCTTTCAATACAGTTAATGTTTGGATTACTTTTCCCAATTTTTTTATTTAATTTACTATGCCATCCTTCCACTGCGTTTGTAGTCCGATGTATTTGCCCCGAACAGATCCAAATATTTTGGATAATTGAAATCTAACCAATGTGAAGTAAAATACTCATTAAATTTAATAACTAAATCGTTCATAGGGGAAGTTTAAATTATAATCAGAAATCCGTCATCGATATTTTCTTCGGGTAAGTGAGCCAGATCAGCACTTATTCTAATATGAAACCAGGGAAAAAAGATCATTTCAAAAATTGAATAACACAGTGCAATATTTTTAAGATCATCGAATGTAAACTAAATTCTGTCTTCAGTTTCTGGTAGTGCCAACCCAAACTAGAAAAATGCTATTTAGGTGTTGATATTCTAGTTCGAAATTTTTTTTGCCATCATCAATTTTTTGCTCTAGCTTTGGTTTTGCACGGATATATCTAGTAAATTATTGGGAATTTTTCAATGCAATCTTCAGACAAAATGTTCTGACCAATAAAATACACAACGTGTATTTCAGAAAGCCCGAAAAAATATCTGTCTTGGGCAAAAATGTTCTCTGCATCAACACGAGTTTTTTGCTAAACATTGCAATAACCTTTAATTGATCCTTATAGTTTTTTTGGCCGTAAGGAATTTCGTCACCAAATAATAAATTTCAAACCAAAATTTCAGTTTTTTTTTGTTTAACTAGGTAGATTTTTCAAAACGGCCGAAGTGTGAAAACACCAAGAAAAAGAAAGTACAAAACCTTCGAATTGGATGAAAAGAAAACATTTACCAAAACAAAATGAAGACAAATGCAAAATAGTCATAAAAGAAAAACAAGACAAAGAACCAACTAGAAGACCACTACCAATTATTTTAACGACTCCACTTGAATGAAAGAGGCAAAGAATTGGAATATAAGACAGAAAAATAATAGTACAGTCAAAGAACCAATTCAAGATTGTAACATATACAAATCAAGTGATCAAATACATGGAAGAAACTCCAAGAGTCAAATGGCATACAAATAAAAATCTAGAGGTATAACAATTGGAAAATTGAGGTTTGTTGTTTTATTTAAATTTTGATTTTTTAAACTTGTACCCAATATAGTCAACAATTACTGTTAACGGCAGCGTTTACTATCACCACCCTCCTAAAAGGAAGATTAGAGGCAATATTGGGTTCCCACTATACGGGGTGGCCCAATAAGTACACAGAGGGGCAACAGTTGGTTTCCTAAGACCTTAATCGTTGGCTCTAAGAAACGAAACATGTCTCACAAATATCTCTCTAACCTATCTCCAGATGAAAGGGAGCATCCTCTGCGGTGTTCAGAGGTCTTTTGGGCAGCCTCTGCGGTGTTGAGAAGTATTTTTAACGGTACTGATAAGTCTTTTTAGCGATAATGAGATGTCTTTTTACCAGTAATGAAAAGTCTTTTTGGCGGCCTCTTCGGTGTTAAGAGATTTTCTTATTTTTTTTGCAGAGAGGGAAGATTTCGAGCTTTACACAAAAAATATTCAATAAGCATGAGCATTAAATAATGGTGCCACATAATCTAGTGAGGAGCTTATACATAGAATTTTATTTCCTTCTTCCCTACCGCGACGAGAAAATTAAATACTATGAAAAAATTTAAGTGTGGTTTATTAAAATAATAAAATTTAACGAAAAAAATGTAAAAGATTAATTTAAATAAACCTTGAAAATTTAACGATTATCTGAACATAAAATTCAGAAACTTTGACAATTACTGAAAAATCAAAATATTGAAATCTCACAATCACTACAAATATAAAATGTTTTTAAAATTTTCACGATCACTACAAATATAAAACATATATTGCGAATAGATTTTGAAAAATAGTAATAAATATCTATGAAATAAATCTCGTTAATCAGTTATCCTTTTATCTATCCCAAAAAAATTTTTCTTTATCCAAAAATACGAAAAATAGTAACCGGTTTGCATTAAATATTAGTGAAGTAATAAAACTCCAAGTACAACAAATTTTATTGTAGTTGAAAAAAAAGGGGGGGTTGGCAACTAGTTTCGGCGAAGTGCCATCATCAGGTCTAGAATACAAAGTTCTTGGGGCTTGGGGGGAGAAAACAAAGTTTAACTTAGCAAAAATTAAATTATAATGTATTGAAATTTTAATTGTAAAGTTATAAGATTATTATATTTATTAAAAAGGAAGGTACAAGGTTTATTAATAGGCGTGCGCGCACTGGTGGAAAATGGGGTAGTTTAAAGGGAAGGAAATTGTGGTACATAAACAAGGTAGAGGTGATAAAATTAATTAAGTAAGGGCATGTTGACAGCTAAATAATGCTGTGTAGGTAACATTAAAAGAAGGAAATAATTTTGGATTTAAAAACTAGTGACTTAAAATATTTGCTTAGTTCAGTTTTTTTCTGTTATTTTTTTTTATTTAAAAATACCAAAAATTAATAGTTGCAAAATATACGTACTGGTTTGCATACCGCAGTAATTTTTTCTCAAAAAAATACTGATTTGCCAAGTTAAGTAATTTTTATTACTCCAAAAAACAAAAAACCGTAACTTACAAAAAAAATAGTAACCGGTTTGCATCAAAAATTAGTGAGTTTGAAAATATAAGTAATTTTTTCCATTTTTTTTTTTAAATACAAAACTAATAAGTTGTTAAATATAGTTACCAGTTTGCATAATTAAATTATTTTCTTTTCAATAATCAGTTTCAAAATATTTTTTTAATTTTTTTTATATAAAAATATCAAAAATTGTTAGTTGTTAAGTTACTTTTCAAAAAATAGTCAGTTGTATAATATTTGCATAGTTAAATATTTTTTTTTCATTTTTTTGCCCCAAATATAAAATAAATAATAAGTTACAAAAAAAATCAACCGCCTTGCTAAATATTTTTTTTTTCTTCAAAAATACCAAAAATTGTAAGTTGCAAATTATAAGATTCGGGAATATTTTGAAAGATATATTACGTAAGCTACATTCATAAAAATAATTACTTCCTTAGGCCCAAAAGCCTCAGTCTGAATTTTGTGATTACGTAAAAAATGTCTTACCCTCGTGTTTCATCAAATTTTTTGACATTTCCGAGTTCCAATACTCCGAAAATGCCAAAAAATCCTGTCCGGATGTCTGAATGTATCTGTCGGTCTGGATATATAAAATATGACTCTCTAAACGAAAGCTCAGATCGATTTTTTCTTTTCACTTTATTAGTTTTTTACAGGGAAAAAGTCTATTGAATTTGATCAAGAACAAACCAGCCTTTCTGGTACTCGCCATACAAACTAAATTGCTTTTAATAAGAAAAGTTTTTTCTGATTCAAATTTTTAGAACGTTTTTCATGTCACATCATGTAGATGTATGCAATTTGACCAGGATCGCATAAGCCATTCTGGTACCCATAGGACTAAAGTCCAAAAACGATGCACCAGCGTTTGAGCGTCTCTAGAATTTTATTTTGATCGACTTTTTTCCATAAGCTGTAGAATATGTTAAAGCCCTAGCTATAGTCAGAAGCCAAAAATGTGTCCAAGCGGTTGTCTAAACCATAACTGTGTTATACCCCCAATTTCTGAATATATAATCCTGGTTTTATTAAGAGATCTAAAGACAGCGAAGATTGTATTAGAAGAGATCTGCTATGCACATGAATCTCATCCCAGAAAAAGTTTTAGAAGGATTTTAAAACAAAAATTTAAAAAAAAATACTATATTTTTTACGATATGTACAATGCCTAATACATTAATCTCCGTCTTCCGAATAATTTGGTCTAATCCATTTTTTCCATTTATACCCATTCGCGCATTTTTGCAGATTTTAGTACCTTCGGTGGACAGCAGCCTGATCGTGTATCGAAATTTCCACCTGAATGTCGTATATTCGGCGGCAAGCGCTTTCGAGGGAACTGGAACAGCGTCGGACTTAATAATTCCTTACAATACACTAACTTATTAGCTATTGAACACTAAATCTCTTGCTATGATTCACTAGGTTTTATATATTACTGCCACTCGTTGATAGCGATTCGAAAATTTAGTTTTTCTTTCACTATTCCTTATTAGCTGTAGTGAATCTTGTTAGAAAAAGAGAAAAAACCTTATTTTTGGACAGAACCGTTTTAAACTACATTTTTTCCATTGTGCTACTAAAAAAATTATTGACTGTCATTTTTGGACATTTTTCTCGGTTTTTGATCTTTGGTTTTTTTTTTTTTTTTTTTTTTTTTTTTTTAATAGGTTTATGGCTTTGGCAAAGACCAATTAGCCAGACTATTTTTTTCGTAGTATTATTAATTTCGTAATTAGTGGAACACTATCATTGGGGATGTGAGTCTTGGCAATGACCATAACAATGATGACCAAAGGGCATCACTTTGATAACAAATCGATATTTCTATGTTCTATAGTAACTGGAGCAGGAAAAGTGCATATTACAGAAAGATGGGATTTAAGCTATATTATTGAGTTAGTAGTGATAACGTGCGCTCTCAATTTTTTTTTTTTTTTTTTCTTTTTTTTTTTTTTTTGCGAAACACTTACATTTTGTTAATTTTTGCAGGTTGCTTACAAAGAAATGTTAGTATCATTGCTAAATAATAGGGTATTTAAATTAGTTGGTAAGGGAAATTTAATTTTGACTAGGTCTACATAGAATTGGGTTGTACTTTCCCTGTTCCTTGAGCAGTTCAGAATTAGATGTGTTAAGTCACCTGTTTCTCCACATATACAGTTTGGGTTTTCTGAAAGACCAATTCTGTGCATGTATACTGGAGTTAGAGTGTGATTTGATCTCATTCTGTTTATTGTAAGAATGAAATGTCTTTTATTAGCGTTCTTGAACCATGGACTTATTGGAAGTTGTTTTTGGCATCTAATGAAGTTTAGACCGGTTTGTGACTTTTCATATATTTCTTGCCATTTTTCTTTTAGTTCTCTTTTAAACGTTGGGTATAAGTCAGTAAAGGGGAGTCGTGTAGAGGGTATACATTCTCCTGAATACGTAGCTGATTTAGCCAAATAGTCTGCTATTTCATTCCCAATAATGCCCGAATGTCCTTTAATCCAAGCTATAGTTACATTTTTTAATTCTTTGTGAACTTCAAAGTTGTGTTTTAGAATTTCAGCTTCAATGTGGGTTAGTTTATTTGACGAATTTAAGTTCTTCAACCTGTCTACAGTACTTTTGCTGTCTGTGAAGATTACATAGTTTTTGTTGTTGTTTCTTGCAATGTATTTGAGTGCTTCTAATACTGCTATTATTTCGGCCGAATAAATTGTAGTTTGATCTGGTAGTTTGATTTTAATGGAATGTTTGGTGTTTTTCTCGTAGATGGCACATCCTACCGAATTCTGCATTTTTGAGCCATCCGTAAATAGGTACTGATGGTGAGGCCATTTTTTATTTATAATTTCGTTGAAGTCTTCGTTTGGATTGAGTTCCTGGGTTTTTATTTTTTCAGAGAAGATATACGTTGGTTGGTATGCATAATATGGTTGGATTTTATTAGAGTAAATGTTAGTGTATTGTGACAGATGAGTGTAACTTTCAACGATAAGCGGAGTTGTTTTTGAAATCCAATAACGATTCGTTAATACTTGAATTGCGAGTTTATTTATGAACTTTAAATAGCTGGCGTCTTTTGAAATGGCTTTTGCTATGAATTTATGGCTGATGAATTGCCGTCTGAGCATTAAGGGTTGTTCGATACTTTCTGCTTCCATTATATTTACTGGGGTCGATATAAGGTATCCAAGACTAATTCTAATGCCTTTATTTTTTTGTACTTCAATTTTGTCCAGATGGGTTTTTGAAGCTGATCCATATAAATGGCTGCCGTAATCAATTATACTCCTAACAAGTGTTTTATAAAAAGTTATGGCTGTATTTGGATCTGCTCCCCACTTTGTATGACAGAATGCTCTTAAGATGTTAATGGCGCCTTCCGGATCTTTGGTTTTGTTTTATGAAACGTGATATTGCAAAAGAATGCATATTTTATTTATTACACAGAATTACGAAATTTAGTCTATTTTATTAAATAAGTAATAACTTACGTTTATTTTTAAATATAATTATAACGCGATCTTTTATTTTATACTATTACATTGGTTTTTTTGTTCTATCCAGCGGTCCTTTATTATAGAGTACAGAAGACAACAAAGACGTCAAGTCATTAAACATGATTTAATAACTAATGGATTAAACCTACAAAAATTAGTACAACAATATAGCAGTTTTGAAGCAAAAAAAACTGCCTATATTCATAGTAGACATGAAAGAAAACAAAAGAGAAGAATATTATAAGAATAAAAGTAGAAGTTGAAGTGAAGCAATGCTAGAACTGTTAAAGCTTTTGACCATATGCCACGAAAGTTAAAGAGAACAAGACTGCTGCAAAAGGACTAAAATAAAGACCAAAAGGACCAAAAGGACCAAAAGGACCAAAAGGACCAAAAGGACCAAAAGGACCAAAAGGACCAAAAGGACCAAAAGTACTAAAATTACCAAAAACAAAAAGTCGACTTGTGCACAATGTACAGTGGATCACCCAGCAATCTTCAGATGGTGTCCAAAAAATACCCAAAGCAAAAAGAGGGCAAGCACAATAGAGACGACACCTGATGTGAGAGTCAATAATGTAACTACACTGTTCAAAATAATATTTTATTTATTTACTCATGCTACCCATCATAGATTTTTATTTGTGTATTATTGTCTATCAGATTTATTTGTCAAAAGAGAAGAAGACTATAAGAATTTGAAGTACCTCATGCATATAAGAATAAAAGTAGAATCCTTAAAAAGATGAGTTGAAGCGAAGCAGTGCAAAAGGTTTTCATCAAAATTTCAAAAGGAATAAAATGATCAAAAGGACCAAATGTCCAAAAGGACCAAAAAGACCGAAAGTACCAAAAGAACCCAAAGGGCCAAAAGAATCAAAAGGGCCAAAAGAATCAAAAGGGCCGAAAGGACCACAAAGACCAAAAGGACTAAAAGGATTCAAAAGGACCAGGATCAAAGGAATAAAATGACCAAAAATGAAAAGATCATTATAGTGGAAATTGTACAGTTGATCGACCAGCAATCTTCAGATGATGTCTAAAGATGCTCAAAGTACAAAATAGAACAGAAAAAGTAAATAAAATGTCAAACACCTGATATGAGTTACAGTAATATAACTACACTGGACACAATAATATTAAATTTATTTACTCGTGCTACTGGGTAGATTTTTAATCGTGTATTATTATGGATCAAATTTGTTTATAAAATCAAATTTAATTTAGACTCTTAAAGCATTGAGGACTTTAAAATGATAATAAATCAAGCCACGAACATATTCTCATGTTAAGTGCATTTTTTAGTGATATAAAAAAAACGTGTTAAAAGAAATATAGACTGATTATGAAACGAATGGAATCATCTTAAATGTAATCAAACCGTATGATTAACATAAGTGTAATAAAACAGCGTAAAACGTTCACTTTCATTTGTCTTACATTGAACTTTCAAGAATTATGTCACAAATAACTCGCAAATCTTTATTTATATCTACAATACGTTAGTTAGGCTTCTGCTAGTTTATGTTCCAACTTGTGAATGTCATTTTTTAATGATCAAATTAGATCATTTAGTTTCAGTCGAAATATAAAATTTCGTGATCATATATGTTTACAGGAGAAGTATTAATTATAACACATTTTACAGGGTGTCTCGAAACATCTGAGAAATAATTTAAGAGCTTAATGTTTAGCCAAAAATGGAACTAAAAGTATTTCACAAAAATCTTATGTAAATAGTTATGGAAGCATAGAAGAGTTTCGTAGTGAATATTTGAGACACATTATAGACTTATTTTAACATTTTGATTCCACTTGTTTTCCTATCCCAAATATCCATATGAATTGTTCCAATTTTCACTGGTATCAGGGAGAGTTGGGACAAAAACATAACAGTGAACTTTATTTTTAACACTAATATTTAACCAGTGAAAAAATGTATCAAGTTATGTTAAATAATTTTTTAATTTGGAAAATGTTCAATAATTTAAATGAGAAAAATCAAAATATGATAATTGTCCCATTTTTACCACAATTAAACACATAATTGTAATGGAATATTTTATAAGACGAGGAAACAGAAAAATATATCTGGAAAGATACGGAGAAGAAGTATAAAACAGGGATGAGATAAATATAATAGTTTTGGCATAGAAAATGATGTGGGTATAAAAAAAATTGTCTATCCACCAACTATTAAATTTTAATTGATTAAAAAAAGTTCATAATTGCAGAAATGAACAAGGTTAGTCAATAAACCAAATAGAAATTGGTAAAGGGCAAATTATATTTCAAAATTGAAATACTAGCAATTAAAAAGATCAGAACTACAGAAGACACACAGGCTTACTGAAGAGAGATAGAGCCGGCATTTAGAAAAATTAAAATTGTAAGTTAAAATTTGGAAAGAAAATCTTTTTTTTTGTCCATCCTATAATTTATTCTAGACTGTAATGAAACTGATTTACTGAAACGAATTTATATTCGATCACTTGTTGGTACTTATAATATATTTAACTGTGGGACATTTTTAAAATATTTGCAAGTAATGTTCGACCTCGATTCCGCTTCTCTACGCTATGGCTTTTCCTTTCCTTTATAATTTTTTTTTGTTGTCAATGAGGTTATTTAAACGTCATTGCGGTTACATTTTTTTAATTATTTTTACCTACATGTAGGTACTAAACATTTAATAATAAATTTATAGTTTTCTCATTATTCTTCGAAATTAATTTACTCAATTTGAATTTAAAAATCTAAAAAATATGCAATTTTTATTATATTGGAAAATGTTATAACAGATAATTTGAATCATGTGATGTTTAACAACAAAATAAAAAAAATATGTATACTATTGTTTAATCCAATCAATTATTTTTTTAAATACGGATCTGTACTTTTTTTTATTTCACTTTTGAAATCCAGATTTTCTCTCGACATCCATGTAAAACTTTTTATTAACCTTTAACAACTATCTGTATTTTAGGAATTTTCTATGTACGGTCCTGCTCTATTTTTTTACTGTAAACTATAAGATAATTTTGTTTATAAAGCCATCTTGATATGAATTTTTTTGATTCCCTACGTGTAATTTTTTTCAAAATTTCATTTAAAATATGCTCAAAAAAACATTCAAGCTTAAAACGAACAGGATCGTTTTAAATTGGCCCTTAAAAGTCTGTTATCAAATTTGCCTAGAAAAAATATTTATAAATTTTTTAAACCTATATTTTATTAAAAAAAAAATAAATTAAAAATATCTACATTATTTGATAATACTGTTCAGAGATGGCAGTATTTACGAACTGAATTCCGTATTAAATAGAGGCCAGATGTAAACATGAGAAAAGAAGAAAATTGTATTGTTTTTATTTTCGCCGTGACTAGCAGTACATCAGATGTACTCGTTTATATCGTAGATCGGAAAATAAAATAAACCATCTAATTTTTACATCTCGAACTTTGAAGAAAAAAAATGAAGAAAAAAGACACTTTACTGTATAAATGAAAATGATTACCAGTCAGTATTTTTATGTAGTTTTAAAGAAGTTAAAAAAGCGAAATCTAATAAACATTAATTTTGGAGAAAAAAAATAGAAAACATAGGAAAAAATCTGATGTGGCCAGCACATGACCTCTCGCCATTTTTGAATCAAAAATTTACAGGTTGACACAAAAAAGTATGAAAAAAAATTATATTTTTGTAAATCTGGCAACAATGGCAAAAGTTTCGAAAATTTTAATGAGATGAAAATAAACTGTAGGGTATACAAAATATATGTGTAAAACTTTATTGCCGTTTTGTATAATAATGGCGTCATCACCCATAGCAACTGCCACTTCCGGTTGTGCGATTGGCACCAAAATCTAATCACATCTAATCTAGGGTATCAGAATCCTGTATGCAAAATTTCAAATTTTTTTATTCAGTAGTTTTTGAGTTATCGTTACTACAACATCCATCCAAACACACACACACACACACACACACACTAACACACTAACACACACACACACACACACACTAACACACACACACACACAGACATCATCGCGAAAATATTAAAATCGTATTCTAGGGACCCCAAAACGTGTTTATCAATTGAAAACTCACTACCCAATTTTTAGCATGATTCCTATACCTCTCTTATCTGAAGGGCGAGAGGTAAAAATTTTAAGAAAAAATCAGAAAATTTGGAAAAAAAACGAAAAAATCAAACGCTTAAAATCGCAAAAACAAAAACGACGCAAAAAAACGTAAGAAATCAAAAAATATAGCAAAAGAAAACACAAAAAATTTAAAAAAAAATAAAAATTTGAAAGAATTGAAATAAATTGTAAAAAAATCTCAACAAAATTTCAAAGAAATGAGAAAAAAATCGCAAATAATCGCAAAAAATTAAAAGAATAAGAAAAATGAGAAAAAAAATAGAAAATAAGATTAGAAAAACAAAGAAAAATGATGAAAAAATGTGAAAAATGAGAAAAATCGACAAAAAAACGAAAAATCAAAAAAATAAGAAAAAGACTAGAAAAAATTTTAACAACCAAAAAAAAAAGAACAACCAAAACACATGAATAATTGTAACGATAAAAAATGGAAAAAATCGAATGAATTAAAAAAAAAATCGCAACAAAATTCAAAAAAACGGCAAATTGCAATTAAACAGAGGAATAAGAAAAAATGAGACCACAAAAATGAGGAAAAATTAGAAAAACTCGAAAAAAAAAACCGAAAAAAAAACAAAAAATCATAAAAATTAGCAAAAACCAAAATTTATAAAAAATCTTTTTCTCTCTTCCAAAAATAAGAGAAGAAAATCGCAAATTATCGCAAAAAATAAAGGTATAAGAAAAATGTGAAAAAGACGAGAAAAAAATTTAACAACCCAAAAAAAAAGAACAACCAAAACACAAGAATAATTGTAACGATAAAAAAATGGAAAAAATCGAATGAATTAAAAAAAAAATCGCAACAAAATACAAGAAAACGGCAAATCGCAAATAAACAGAGGAATAAGAAAAAATGAGACCACAAAAATGAGGAAAAATTAGTAAAACTCGAAAAAAAAAAACCGAAAAAAAAACAGAAAATCATAAAAATGAGCAAAAACCAAAAATTATAAAAAAACTTCTCTCCAAAAATAAGAGAAGAAAATCGCAAAAAATAAAGGAATAAGAAAAATGTGAAAAAGATTTTAACAACCCAAAAAATCACAAAAAAATAGGAGTAATATGACAAACAGAAATCAAATTTAAACAAAAATATTGAAAAAAATGAAAAATAAAATTATAAAATACGAAAAAAACGGAAAGACCAAGCGCTCTATAAATCGCAAAATCGCAAAAAAACGATGTAAAACAACGAAAGAAAAAACACAAAGAACAACGAAAAAACCAGAAAAAATTGTAACGAAAAAAAAAATTAAAAAATCGAATGAAGTAAAAAAAATCGAAATAAAATTCGAATAAAATGGCAGAAAAATCGCAAATAATCACAAAAAGTCAGAGGAATAAGAAAATATAAGAATACAAAAGAAAAAAAACCAGAACAATAGGAAAAATGAGGAAAAATAGAAAAATAAACCAAAAAAAAACAAAAATCAGAAAAATGCCAAAAAACGAGAAAATATAAAAAAATTTCTGTCCCTGTAAAATAACTATAAATAATATAAAAGAAATTAAATGTGACAAAAATTATATTGTGTAAAGAGAGGGAGTCGCTTGGAGGGGGCATAACGCTTTTTTCTTATGTGACGCTTTGTGCCGGTTAATATCCATTCTGAAAAATGTACCGGCCCTAATACACCCACCACTGGAAATACTGGACTATTATATTTTTTACCTCAATACAAATAGCAAACACACCTTTTACTACTGATCAGTTTATGTTGTTTTTAGGAAGCTAAAAAAAATTATCAAAAACAAAAAAGTTGGCCGTACTGGGAATAAAACTCCGGGCCTTTATACACCAAAACCGTATAATATACGCATTACGAAAAAAACAAAGTGACAGAAATATTATCAAACTTATCAAGCAAATGCGCAAACATACTTCCATAATTTGTAAACCTTAAAACGCAGTGAACGACCGATATATAAAATAAACGTACATCTGACGTACTGCTAGTCACAGCGTTTTACTTGTCACTTTTCAGTATAACATAACCTAGCCTATGTGTTTTGATTTTTTCTTCTTTTTTTTAATAGTCAAAGTATCTAAGGCTATTTGGTTTAGTAATACTCGACAGATAACTGTAAATTATACCTTATCGTGCCATCTACATGACTTTAAACAAATTAATGTAGCTGACGTCACTTGGAAATTTTGAAAATTTATTTCTTAGTAATTGTACTGTTTCAAAGTTAGCCAAGTCTATTTTTGTGAATAATTTAAGGTATATTTTCAGATACTACAAATGAATTTGCTGTAGCTACCGCATCACACGTCCCCATTGTCAAAACCTAATACAAAAATTAGTTTTTCTGCGTAGTTGGATACGTAAAAAAAATGGGTATTTCAAAGTAGAATAAAAAGTACAAATCTGTACTTTAAAAAATAGTAGTCCTTTAAATGGTGTTTTAAAAAATTGTATCTATAATGCATTATATGAAAGCCCAATAGTGCTCAATTAAATTTCCCCACCCTGTATAGTTCTGGTCCTCACTTTATTTTCTTTTACATTATTTTTTTATCTCTCTTCGTCTATAATTTCTAAAATATTGGTTGAATGTATTCTCCCTAAGAAATTGAGTAAAAAAAACGCATAATTTCTTTGGCTTCAAGACAAAAAAGGTTTGTTAAAATATTCATTTAATTATCAAAAACTTTCTAGACTTTCATTTATTTCATTAAAATCGTATTACTCAAAAATCTAATTATTAGTATTAAAGTTTTGGCAATGCAACATACAATTATTTTAATTAATAACTGTTGGATCCTTTAAATTACAAAGATTAGTCTGACGAGATTTATTTATATTGGACATCGGTTCATTTATCATTTTATTTTGTTTCTTTTTTTTTTTGTAAAAATTAGAATTCAGTTGAAAGTAGATTTTTATGGATTTGACCTTACAAGTCCATTTAATTTGGTTGATAATTTTCTTTATTTTTGTTTTTTTTTTACCAGTTAGTTTACAATTTACTACTTGTTCCAGATTTAAAAAAATTCTGTTTTATAATTTTAAAATTATTTTAGATTAATTCCATAATAAATGTTACCGTGATAACAGTTTTTCCATAATAGATTTTCAATACTCCAAAATATCTTGCAACTTCGTAACTAATCATAATCGGGAAATACATATAATACCATGGAATACTGGCGTAATAAATATTACTATAGCAATAGTTTTTCCATAAGGCATTTCCTATATTTTAAAGTGAGAAACTTTGTAACTAAGTATTTTCGCACCAAGTACTGGTTACCATAAATCTTACCATGACAACAGTTTTCCATATATATTTTCGCTATTCCAAAGTATGGCATAACTTTTTAACTAAGTATTTTGGTACTATAGTACTGGTTACGGGTTACCAACTTCATAACTAAGAATTTCCGCAAACGTTAACTTAGATTTTTAGGTATTGGTTACTATAGCAATAGTTATTTCAAAACACTTTTCTGCTATTTCAAAGTGGGCAACTTCGTAACTAAGCTTTTCCGTAAAATTTGACTTAGACTTTTAGGTACTCTAGTTATGGTTACCATAGCAATAGGTTTTGACTTTGACTTGGACTTTAAGTACTAGTTACTATAGTTATGATTACTAAAGCTACAGTTTTTTCAAAACACGTTTCTGCTATTTCAAAGTGAGCAACTTTGTAATTAAGCATTTCCACAAACTTCCGAATTAAGGCTTTTATGTACTGGTTAATATAGCAACAGTTTTTTTAAAACACATTCCTGCATTTCAAAGTGGATAATTTCGTAGATAAGCATTTCCGCAAACTTTTACTTAGTCTTTTATGTACTGGTTACTATAGTGATCGTAACCATAACAACAAATTTTTCAAAACACATTTCTGCTATTTTAAAGTAGGCAATTTCGCCACTAAGGATTTCCTCAAGCTTTAACTTAGACTTTTATGGACTGGTTACTATAGTGATTGTTACCATAACAACAAATTTTTCAAAACACATTTCTGCTATTTTAAAGTAGGCAATTTCGCCACTAAGGATTTCCTCAAGCTTTAACTTAGACTTTTATGGACTGGTTACTTTAGCAACAGTTTTTTCAAAACACATTTTTGCTGTTTTAAAGTAGGCAATTTCGTCACTAAGGATTTCCTCAAACTGTAACTTAGACTTTTAAGGACTGGTTACTATAGTAACAGTTTTTTCAAAACACATTTCTGCTATTGCAAAGTAGACAATTCGTAACTAAGCTTTTTCGTAAACTTTGATTTAGATTTATAGGTACTGGTTACTATAGTGATCGTTACCATAACAACAAATTTTTCAAAACACATTTCTGCCATTTTAAAGTAGGCAATTTCGTCACTAAGGATTTCCTCAAACTGTAACTTAGACTTTTAAGGACTGGTTACTATAGTAACAGTTTTTTCAAAACACATTTCTGATATTTCAAAGTAGACAATTCGTAACTAAGCTTTTTCGTAAACTTTGACTTACATTTTTAGGTACTGGTTACTATAGTGATCGTTATCATAACAACAAATTTTTCAAAACACATTTATGGTTTGTTAAAGTGGGTAACTTCGTAACTAAACATTTCCACAAACATTTACTTAGGTAATGGTTACTATAGTAACAGTTTTTTCAAAAGACATTTCTGCTATTTTAAAGTGAGCAACTTCGTAACTAATCATTTCCGCAAACTTTTACTTAGACTTTTAGGGACTGGTTACTATAGTGATAGTAACCACAGCAACAAATTTTTCAAAATACATTTCTGATATTTCAAAGGGGATGTAACTTCATAACTATGTATTTTTACAAATTTTTACCTAGACTTTTAGGTACCGGTTACTATAGTGATAATTACCATAGCAACAGCGTTTTCAAAATACATTTCTGCTATTTCAAAGTGGGCAACTTCGTAACTTTGCATTTCCCCAAAGTTTGACTTAGACTTTTGGGTTACTATAGTGATGGTTACCGTAGACAAAGAACGGTTGATTGGGATAAGGGTTTTTATTACTGACTGACTCTTGGATGAAAGGCGTGTCATAACATGAAAAATATACAATCTGAGTCAGAATGTTCAATTAAATATGTTTTTAAATGGTAAATTAGTAAATTTGATCTGTATTTTGACTTTTTAGCTGGTTCTATATATTATTCGACTAAATCAGATAATAGACTTATTCAGTAGGAACGAATTTATTGGTTTTATATTAATGAATGAATAGCTTAAAGAACCTTGTTGCTTATATTGATTCTCATTGTTCTTTTAATATTCCTTAATTAATAAAAATCAATAAAAAGTAATTAATATATTTTGAAAATCGCGCTGCTTCTTGACCAATAATTAACGTTTTACTTTCTACAGCATTGCCAAGATTCTAGCTTTGTTCGTTTGTAGAAAAATTTGACATACTTCTTTCCTTCTTTTAATCATATAACAAATGAGAACGAAAGTTGCCAGTTTTATCGATATGACAACATAGCTAAATATAATCAGCTTCAATTGGGCCACGTCACAAGCCACTATAGCCCTGATATTCAAATTTTAAGAATTAATTATAGCCGCAGAATCGGTCTCAGAAGGGCTGGACCCGGTGCAATGTGTTATGGTAGGCCAAAATTATAAAACGAAAATATAAAAAAAATCACTGGATGAGTCCATTTAAAGATAATTTGCTTATGCTTTTAACAATCAACAATATCTTTTTCTTACTGTGGAAATTACTTATACGTTGATCGGAGCAGCAGTAGATGCGCCCTTTTTAGTTTCAGGCTAGAGTTTATTTTGATTAATAATTTTAGACTCATTTCACGTGCACTTTAATCGTCACGTAGAGCGCTGAAAAAACTGTAATATAATTTTTGAAAAAAAAAACAAAAAATCCATTTAAAAAAAATTTATAGCAAAATAGTGAAAAAATTCATTCAGTGTAAAGGTAGTTGAAATTAAATTAAATCCATTATTGCATTAATAATTAGCATCAATATTTTCTAAACATTTTTAATTAAAAATCTGATGTTGCCAGCACATGACCTCTCGCCATTTTTTAATTAAAAATTTACACGTTAACACAAAAGAGTATGAAAAAAATTGACTTTTTTATAAATCTGGCAACAATGGCAAATTTTTTAAAAATTAATTTAAAATATATGTATAACTCTTTATTACCATTTTGTTTAGTAATGACAGTAGGGTATGGGGCACTTGGGCATGGGAAAATTTCCTATCTCAATAGCATTGTAAGCCACGCCCCCTTTTCAAGATGGCCGTCCGATGCATGGACCACCATTTTTAATCCACGTCTTTTGTCAGCCATTTTCTATCCACGTTTTCATCTATCACCCGATAGATGGCGTTGCAAGAAGGTTTCAAACAGCTTTTTAACAGGTCTCGAACAGCTTTTAACAGGTCTCGAACAGCTTTTAACAGGTCTCGAACAGCTTTGAACAGCTTTAAACAGCTTTTAACAGGTATCGAACAGCTTTTAACAGGTCTCGAACAGGTCTCGAACAGCTTTAAATAGGTCTCGAACAACTTTTATCAGGTCTGCTCGAAAAGCTGTTCGAGACCTGTTAAAAGCTGTTCGAGACCTGTTAAGAGCTGTTTAAAGCTGTTCGAGACCTGTTAAAAAGCTGTTTGAAACCTTCTTGCAACGCCATCTAGCGGGTGTTAGATGAAAACGTGGATAGAAAATGGCTGACAAAAGACGTGGATTAAAAATGGTGGTCCATGCATCAGACGGCCATCTTGGAAAGGGGGCGTGGCTTACAATGCTATTGAGATAGGAAATTTTCCCATGCCCAAGTGCCCCATACCCTACTAATGACGTCATCACCCATAGCAACTGCAACTTCCGGTTGTCGGATTGGCACCAAAATCTAATCAGATCTAATCTAGGGTATCAGAATCCTGTATGCAAAGTTTCATATTTTTCGATTCAGTAGTTTTTGAGTTATCGTTACTACAACATCTATCCTAACACATACACACACATACACACTAACACACACATATACACATAGACATCATCGCGAAAATATGAAAATCGTATTCTAGGGACCTTAAAACGTGTTGATCCATTGAAAACTCACTACCCAATTTTTAGCATGATTACTATACCTCTCTTATCTGAGGGGCGAGAAGTAAACAGGGCAGTTAAAATCAAATGAAATTTATACAACATATATGTTTCTGTCTGATTTTCTCTAATTTCTATTTTTTCATTTTTACCGTATATAGATATACAACAATATATTTAAAATTTAAAAAAAATGGACAGAAGCTTAAAATTGTATTAGAACAAAATTCACCCTTACTCGTTTTCACATTTTCAACATGAACTTTCCCATCGGGACCACTAAATTTTGCTATAATTCTTCCAAAGTTCCAATGAAGCAGAGGGACATTGTACTTCTTCACAACCAACTGGCCTACTTCCAGGTTTTCCATGTCAGCAAAACATTTGGCTGAAGTTCGCTCAGATATTCAGATGATCATTTCTTCTAAAAATGCTGATGGAGCATCTGGACATGTTACCATTTGGACAACCGGTTGCTAGGAACTTTCATAAGGTCAAAATCTGGTAATGAGCTGAACCGACGTCCAATTAGGAAATGGAAAGGGGTTAACACATCAAGATCGTTAGGATTAGAGGACATAGGAGTTATGGGTCGGAAATTTAACACGGATTCTATCTGGACAAGTACAGTACAGTACTCAGATCTTCGAAAGTTAATGTACAAGTTGCAACAATTTGTTTCAAAAGAAATTTAAAGGACTTAACGCCGATTTCCCATAACCCACCAAAGTTTGGGGAATAGGGTGGAATAAATTTCCACGTGATCCCTTCATTATTAATAGAGTTAGATAACATACAATACTTTTGTCGGTTTGCCCCTACTAGCGACAAAGCGCCGAAAACAAGCAATAAATGCCTCTTTTATTAAGGAGGATACAACCTACAAGTATATTGCCTTTGTTGAACAATTTAATATAAAAACACATGGAGGAAGTAGACCCCCGACCATACCTATTTTAATGGAAAATGGGCCCGCATAATGTACTCCAGTTATCCAGAAGGGCGGACCAGGTTTAACCCTTTCTTCTGGTAGAAAACCCATTATTTGTTGCAATGCTTTAGAATTAACCTTAAAACATTTAACGCAATCATGCAGAATTATTTTAGCCAAATTATTTTCTCCCAATACCCAATAAGTATCTCTAATCGAACAAAATTACCCACTAAATATAGATCAAAGTCAATTAATTATTTATAATCAAAAAATAAAGCTCTTACCCTGTTTTTGGTTATACATGGCTATTTTGTATTTTAAAAAAATAGCAATTTTGAAAATATAAAAATTCACTACACAAGTTTGATACAGTTTTCTTCTGTTATGGTCCAATATATTTTTTTTCCAAGAATTATGTCTACTTTTACTAATAAGATTATTTATTATCCATTTCTAGAAAGTTATTTATAATCAATAAATTTTAGTTTCTTAAAAATATATAAAGCAAGAAAGTATTTTTGTCGTTATATTTTGAATAAATTTCGACCGTTAATCGAAGAAATTAAGTAAAAGTTATCAAATTCAAATTTCGTTGCTGACTAATAAATCGAATCAAAATATTTTCGTCTAAACTACCAAGCGGAGAAAGTAATAGTGACAAAAAAATATCTAATATAATTATAACTCGAATATTTTTTGAGACGTAACCAAATTAAAACCGTAAATCTAAACCAAAATTATGCAATCTAAGACCAGTAGACAATACTTTCTTTTTGTATATGTCTTTCATCTTTTCGTCTCACCTTATTTGAATCCTCCGGATAATTAAAATTCCATTCAACAATTCCAATACGTTCACTGATTTTTCGATATCGATATCCTTATGTCACTGGAAATGAGAAACGCGCGCGAATAAGACACATATAAGAGCGTTCGTGATATTGAACTGAATCTGTGGTGTTAACGTCGTAACCAGGAGGTGCAGAGTGTGATGTTGGTGGTACTTGTGGGAGACCCCACTCACTTCTTTCTCTCGATATTAGAAGGTTTAAGTAACTAGTATATGAAGAATGAAACAGTTAAAAATTATTTATCACATAAATGTATACTTATGAACATATAAAGACAGTTTCAGGTTCTGCCCATCTTCAATCCTATAAGAAATTAATAAATGTATAAAAATATGTCAAGAAGATTTAATTTGATCTGTCAAATAAAATGCTTCTGGTATACATTAACACGTTCGTTGCCATCTCTGAGTTAGTGCTAGGGTCCAGGGACCAATTACTTACATTTTTGATAATAGTTTATTTCTGGTAAAAAATATATTTTGTTTTATTTTAGTGATGATTTAAGATAAACACCATTAAAAACCAAGAAAAAATGTGACTCCGATCGATGGCATATTTGAAGAATATTGCCACAGACTCCTTTCAAAGTCACCAATAAGTTATTTTTAAATGTTCTTTTTTTAATTTTATCTTTGACACTTCTTTAGGAGGTTATTTTAATCTCAGTGTACGGGTGCAGTATTATGTCAAGAAGTTTTTGGGATAAATCACAACTTTACCTATGTGCCCTGTACTACTTAATTTAGCATCATTGTACAAACGTGAAATCGGAGGCTGTTCTTCTAAAATATTTCTAAATTAAATAAGCCATCAGATTTCCAGTAATCTTAATTTCTGGATAATTGAAAGCAAACCAAGAAATATTTTAAACTCGTTAATTGTAAGGTCTTTCCATATTGTGATCCCTAATTTCTCAGTTTCAGTTTGATATAAAACAGCGACAGTATTTTGATTTATCTCTTCCATTATAAAGTTTATGAAGTCTGCATTAAACAATAGGGAACACAATTTATTGGACTATCACCTGGCTTTGGTATTTAAAATTTAAATTTTTTTATGAAAAGAATTTTTTTCAGCTCGGTAGGCAGTAGGCAGTTGAGAATCTATCATCCAGCCAGTTTGTGTCCCAGGTATTCCTGGTTTGGGAGTAATTGGTGCAGTCCAAGGAGCTAGCATTAGTGATATCCTGGTTATAGTATTACTGGTGCTTTAAGGGGTTCTAACTTCTTATCTTTAGAATCCGAATCCTAATTTGATAACATTCTGACTCAATTCACAAATAAATTTCATCGTCTTCCGATTAAAATTATTTTCAAGTAAGTTGCTTATTCTTGCCCGACTTAGATTTTTATGGTTTTGACGATCCAAAAACATTATTGTCGTCCATAATGTATTAAATTGCCTCCTGGATTCATAATAATAATAATAGTAAAATGATATTTAAATACTAACACTTAGAAAATTCTACCTTGCGAAATCCGAACCAAGCCAACAATAGTCTTAATACGTGTTAAACGCGTTAAAGTAACTTCAAGTTCATTCTTTTTTAACACGTTTGATGGCGATAATGAACATTTCCGAGTCCTTCAACGGAAATTGAAATCAGATCAGTGGTCAGCTTAAGTTTACTTCTAGCCAGTCAGTAACATTACGTGAGAATGAAATTGGCCAGCAGGAGCCTTTTAAACTTTTCATATAACCTAAATTCCATGAATTTACCAAAGAAGAAATATTATGAATATTGGATGAGAGTTTAGAGCCAGCTAAAAACAAAGCTAGGGATTTAGCATCTGAAGCAGAAGGAAAAAGGAGTAAATGTGCTGAAAAAGTTTCTTGGCATTCCTTATGTTAAATCCTATAAGAAAACGTTAAGTTTACCGTTAGACTGACATCAGGTCTTGTCTTCAACTCCTTCAGATCTGATCTTCGGTTCTGTCAGGTACATCAGCACTGTGACCTTTTTATTATTTTGGGGTAACTATGTAACCTGGTAAGAGTTACACGTATTATAGTTGAATTTTTGACGTCACATCAGACTACTGTCTGTAGCCACTTTTAAACTCAAGTTACAGGGCTGGTATAGTTTCTTTAACGATCCTCTGCCGTTGCGTCATACATTGTCCATCTTGATCTTTCAAGCATGAAATGAATGACACGGAATTATGACGTCATTAACTAATGTCGACATAAATGTTATTTTTGACAGTTCAATTAATTTTTCATTAGCAAAATGCCTTCCCGGTATAATGAAAAAGAGCAAAGTTTAATTTTGAAGTTGATTAATTACTTTTCAAGAGAAAGAGAATACCACTTTTACCGCTAAATGCAGTCTACAACGTTTGGGTTCACCCCAAAATATAATCGTATAATACATTTTTAATATATATTATATAATTCGTCCTTCAATCACGATTCTATCATCTGTAATTTTTTTAATTTAGTTAAATATAGCCAAGCTAGAAATTTGAAACAAAACATTTAAAGGTATTCAAGTTAAAAAAAATTACTAAATTATGTAAAAAGGTACTCAACGCATAAATCAAAATATAATTTTTGGCATTACCAATTTAATCATACAAACACACATGAACATGCGTCATTGAAAACAATCCTTACCATATGTCATTAGTCATATTTTAATTTTGAGGTTAAGTGTAAGATAACATTCAAATAATATACGACAAACGTAAAATAGCAAAATACGTCACCAACTATGACGTAACTGCAGAAGATGGTTAAACAAACTCTACACGTATTCAGGTGAATATTTAGACTAACTATGACGTCATATCATACTACTGTCTGTAACCACTTATAAACTCAAATTACAGGACTGGTATGTATCGTTATCTCGCTTATTAAACGAAGAAGTTGATATTTAAAAGAAGAATAACCGTTTTTTAGGTTTCAGGTTATGGTAAATTTTATTTTGTACTTGTGTGTGACTCATAGGTGAAACAGCGTGATTTATTATAAAAATATGGATTTGATAACAAATTGTACCCATCGGGATTTGAAAATTAGTAGAAACTTGAAATATAATTAAAATTCTTGTATATGATCAACTTTTTTATGCCGATTAGGCCTATCTTTGGTTTACCAGACCCATCTGAAGAAGTAAGTATTTATCTTTAGGAGAGACGAAGTGTGTTCAAATTATACCTGAAAATAGTACTTTTGTATTAATTTTACATTTAATTTTAGCTTCAACCTCAGCCATCTCAAAAGGCATTAAGAAATCAACGTCAAGTTGTACTTATTGAGGTCTGGAGTTCGAAGGGCAAATCTTCTACTAAAAATAATGAAGCTACAGCTTTACTTCTCGAATTGAAGTAATTAGAAAAATATTCCAAATTAAATATCTGGAAGGAAATTTGCGAATGACATGCTAAAACGAAGTATACATATTAATTAGTGCAGAAAATCTAGGCAGAAATTTGCAAATTTGCAAAAATAGTACATCGAATTTATTAGACGAGAAAAAAGAAGCAACCAAAATTTGATACTGAATTGGATAAAATTTGAACCCACAAGGATAAGGTATTGGTCCAAAATTTTCATGACAGTTGTATCAGGAGGGAGGCAAAGAGCATTCGACTCTCAAGTGTCTTCAGACCGTCCTAATATATGGAAACTCATAAAAACCTTGCAGCGAGAACAGAGTTTGCATGAGCTTCAAATAAAACAGTACGTTGGAAGTCTACAAGCCCCCCACCCCCCACCCCCCGGCTCGTAAAAAGTACCGAGATACTGCTGAACGAATCACACTTGTAAGCAATTATGACCAGGAAAACCTTTACACAATCTTCCATACTAACAATTAAAAAAAACAAAAAAAAATTTAAATATTTAAAAAGTTAAAAAAAGATAAAAATAAAAAAAATGAAAATATTTAAAAAGTTAGAAGAAACAATTTTAAAAACATGTAAAAAGTTGAAGCAAAAAAATAAAAAAATGTATAAAAAGTTAAAAAAGATAAAAATAAAAAAATCAATTCTTAAAAAAAGAGACAAAAGGAAGCAAACATTATAAAAAGCGTGAAGGCAAGAAGACAAAAAAATAAAAACACATTTGTCGGAGAATTTTCCTCTTGGCGAATTGTTTGTCGAGGAATTTTCCTGTCGGGAAGCTTTCCTGCTGTGAATTGTTATTGGGGAACGTTTCGGCTCCCATTTGTCTGTACTTATGAACACAATAAATACAATGTGATAGTTGTTTAATTGTTCTTTATTCTTACAACTTTTACATCTATTAACTAGTGGTTGCGTACCAGTGGATGCTGCCATATCACTCGTTGACATCTGATACACGTCAAGCCCTGTTGCCAACCGCTTAACTATTATAAATAAAATCTTTTAAATAACCAGGTTGTTTTCTTATGCGACTACTATGGGTTAGATTTTGATGTTCAATATCCCTTTCACAATTTTGTTCTACAATTTTATTCACTTCACTATCTTTCTTATCCTCCACATTTTCACCATCTTGAATGAAAATTCTTCGATCCGAAAAAGTCAGAGATTCTTTTTTAACGTTTGTAGAATGTTCATTTTCAGGTAAAGAACAATTTGCCTTAATATCCATACTATTTATATATTTAATTTTATTATTTACAGCATAAAATATAATAGATCTAGGTGATTCACCATATTTTACAAATTTCCCTTTTAGCCAAATTTTATTTTTTCTGTAAAAATTTTTTGACCTTTATAAAATTTTAATTTATTTTGTTACATATTTTTATCAAAATTTTTTTTATTCATATCATTTTTCTTATTTAAATATAATTGCAAGGATTTGTTTTGGGAATCAATATTATAAAAGCATAAAATAAGCTTTTTACAATTAAAAATTTACTAAAACTATAAATAAAAATATTGTAATGAGGAAAATAAAAAAAAAACTACATTTTTGGCATATTAATATTTATTTAAAAGTATAATATAATTAAAATAGTGCTTCACAGAAAATTGGTTCAAAAATGTAATATTTGAAACATGAAAATCACTTTTTTTGTCTCTGTAAAATCCATAAAAAAGTTTTTTAAGGCATTAGAAAGAAATAACATAAAGAAATCTACTTTATCCATATCATATTTTAGTTAAAATTAAAGCAATATAATTTTTCTACAAAGAGTACTTTTTATTTACATAAAAAATGTTTGCGCATTATATTGGCTGATCCTTCACAAGTTATAATTAAGAAAGAAAGAAAAAATAGTTACAGAAATCCTATAATCCACATCATACTGTATATAAGCATCAAATCTATATACAAAGTTAGGAGACGGACCGCTATATTGGATTATAGAGGTCTAAACTTCTCCATACTCCCTCCTCGTCCCCTGCACGCCATTACGGCAACTGAGAGGAGGATCCTCAGGAAAACGTCCTACCTTCCCTTTCACTTCCCTTCCAACCAAATATACCAACACACTAATATGAAAACAATTATTTCCAGACTCAAGAAGCTACGTGAATACGTCGGGAGAAGACTGGACGACTCCAATACCCACGCCAAAGAAACTCTAAGGATCAAATAGACAGTTGACAGAAACAGAAGAACAATCTCCAGGAAACTAAAGCAGAAATTTACACAACCCATCCTCAGGATCCTTAGCGAAGCAACAGAAGACATAGACCTCCCGGACGAGCTTCTAGGTCTATTGGAGAAAGCCCCTCTAAACATCCGATGGTCAACCACCACCGACGCACCACACCACTCCCCATGGCTGCGAGCCTTCCATTCTGGGAGGCTTGTAAGTTTCAACAATATACCACATTATCAAATACCTTAAGTTAATAATATTTTCAGTTTCAGATCAACAGCACCCACTGTATCCCTGAAAAGGAGATTCAATCTCCTACAGCAGGGTACAAGGAAAGCACCAAACAAAATGACAGATTACCGAGGAGGGTTTAGTTGGTATGCCCCAGATGGATCTGAGGAGAGTCCAACACTACCTCACGCATAGAATATCAAGCGTGGGGTGTCTTTAAAAGATTCCTGCTCCCACCACAAAAAAAAAAAAAAGAAAGTTATTTCTATTTGTTAACTGATGCTCTAAAATATCGGACAAGCTGGTACAGTGGACAGTTAGGTAAAATATTCCGTTTCAAATAATTCTCTATTTATTATATAGATACTGTGGTGGTATATATTTTTGTGTGATCATGTAGGAACAGTTGTCAAATAATAGTTTCCATAAAAGGGCAATGTTCAACTAGAAACAGTGGTCATGTGGGAATAGTGATCATATTATAATAGGGGTCATATGGAAACAGTGCTGATATGGGAACAATGGTCTTATTTGAACAGCGGTCATATGCAAACACTAGTAATATGTGAAAAGTGGTCACATGGGAATAGTGGTCATATGGAAATAGTGGTCATATAACAGTAGTGGTCAGGTAGGAACAGTTCTCATATGGGCACAATGGTCCTGTAGGAACAGTGCACTAATGACTTTTGACTTAGGTATAGTATTTTTTGGTATGTAAAATTGGTCATTGTTGCATATTATTTTCTAGCATTAAAATACACATTTATCATTGAAAACAGTTTGGACTCATAATCAATCCAGAATTTTGATGTATTTTATTTGAAATTTAAAATATAACCACACGGTACCAGCTTTTTCTCTATTTACAAAAAACTAGTGAAGAATCAAGCTGTAAAAATGACACCCATAAATTTGCACTTTTTAAAGCAACAAATATATTTTTATTTTATACTAGATAGTTCAAACTATGCTGCGAATTATTTGAAGTACAAAGACAAGTATTGCTAGGACTATATTTGCTTTAAATTTAGTCGAAGAGTTACAACCGTCTGAGGAGCACTTGACGCATGAAACTGTTCTCAATATTGCATCGTTTGCTTCTTTAACTTTATTGCATATATCCAGGTTTCCTTGGTCGGCTAATTGGCAGCCTCGAAGAAAATAGTCCTTGTTGCCAACTAAAAAAAAAAGGATATAGTAAAGATGTTATATATTACTGTACTACCCGCTAGTGCTCAGTAAATTAGTCTAAGCAAGAAAGTGTCAGCTAAATTACAAGATTAACGTATTTTATT
Source organism: Neocrepidodera transversa (assembly GCA_963243735.1). Classification (NCBI taxonomy): domain Eukaryota; kingdom Metazoa; phylum Arthropoda; class Insecta; order Coleoptera; family Chrysomelidae; genus Neocrepidodera; species Neocrepidodera transversa. The sequence continues at coordinate 10,830,745 of OY725347.1, forward strand.
ATAAATATTTGTTAATTGACAAATTGAAAGGATCCTGCACGGTTCTTATGGAGTTAGCTGAAAATTAAGTATAATGTAGTTTACGATGCCCTGATCAAATATCTCTATGGGATCAACGAGATCTAATGGACAATTTTTGGGATACATTGTGTTTAACATGCAAAAACAGTATTGTTCCTTATCTTTAAAAAATAAATTGTCCCAGTAAACACAACAACATTGATTTAACGTTTTTTATAACCAGAAACCATCCAATGAAAACGTTTATTTGGACGTTGAAGTCACGTAGAATTGTCGCCAAAACAACGTTAGAAGTAACGTGTTAATAAACGTTATTTTAACTAGACGTCAAAACCGGTAGTAAACGTTGTCAAATTGACACAAAAAAACGTTTATTTCAATATGATGATTCCTCTCGATGTAATATATTAGCCACGGGTTATCGACGTTATTTATACGTAAATTTAATTCGCTACAGCTACGTAAAAATATTAACTCATATAACGTTAAAATTACGTCTATGAAAAATAACATTTTTATATACTACTTTCGTCCCATGAAATATGTTGGCAACGAGTTCTCCACGTTATTTATAAGTAAATTTATTACGTTAGGGTTGCGAAAGAATATTAACATAATATAACGTTATGTTAATTTTCATTTGAATACAACGTTGCGAGTCAACGATATAATCAATTATAAATAAAATTTAACTTGTTATCAACGTTTTAAGAACTAACTAAAAACACGTTTTTTATTAACGTTGATATAATCTTAATAAGATGAGAGGAAGTCCCAATTGCGTTTTTACCGACGTTTTTTTTTTTACTTTGAAATGCCAAAGTTGCAACAACTTTAAATAAAATCGTTTATTCAACGTTACCGAAAGGTGTACAATAAACTTCAAAAAGACCGTTAATTTTCACGTTGATATAACGTTAAATATACAAAAAGGATACATTTCAACCGTTATGGAACAACTATTTATCAACTGTTGAAAATTTAACGTAAAACGTTTTTTCAACGGCACCAACGTTGAATCAACGTTTTTCAACGTATGTGTGTTTACTGGGATTCCTAAAAAAAATAAAAATAAATAGAACTAAAGAAGACAATTTTGAGTGACCCTGTATAATAGTAACCTGAAATCATTAAATATTAAAATCAAATGATATTTACTTTTGCGTTTGACTGAGTTGGCTCAAAGAATTGCATAAAAATCTTAAAATTGGCTAGTAAAAAAAGAATCACCCTGTAGACTGAGTCTTAGAACTTTTCATTACATTTACAACTCATATCGACAATATTATTATTATAATTATTAATTTTTTATAACAAACTATTTATTTTTTAAAGATAAGGAACATTACTGCCTAAATTCCGTTCACAGTTGTTTTTGATCCGTCAGTGTAAATCTGAGTATGATTTGTGTATTTTTTTAAAAATTGATTAAATTGATCAAAAATCATTGAAGGCTGTCAACTGAGTATTACAGGATGGCGTGTTTTGGTGTTACGTTTTTTTTCCTGTGCCATCCTGTATTTTCATTATTCTTCTGCTCAGTATATCTTAATTTCAGACTCGCTTGATATCCATTCTCAAGATCTCCCTCTCTTCTAGGTATTACTATAAAATGTCTTTCCCATGTTAACAATTCTTTCTCTTTGCCTCTTCAGTCCAAACAATTGACTTCTATATCCTTTGTGTCGCTAATTGAAAATTTCTTGTCTTCCCCTCGTTATATAGGGTAAGTTTTTATTATACTATATTATATTTTCACTAAGGTTCCTTGTTATCATTATTTTTATGCCGGTATATTTTTTTTGTTATATTTATTTAATCGTTCATAACTTATCTTGTATAATAATATAAATTATCTAATGTTTGTGGTGCTCTTTCAGTCTTGATTACAAAAAGAGAATCTATTTTTAATTTGTTTTTACGGATTGTCTTAAATTTAATTCACTTTGATTATTTTTATATTTCATATATGCATCTAAAAATTCATGTATTTCATATTAATATTATTCTTGTTTTATATATTTTTTTAATTAGAGACAATGAAATCTGGTAATTTAGAAGATTTTTCTTTTAAATTTACTTTAAGTGAAATTTTAGGGTTTTCTAGAAGGAGACCATTTTTTTGGTACAAGTTTATTTTTTGGAACAAGTTTTTCGGACAGAACATTTTCTTTTTGGAACAAGTTATTGGTACAAATCTTTTTTGGTACATGTTTTTGGAACGATCAAGTTTTTTTCCTCCCTTGGGACCAACGTTTCTACTGCTGGATCCAAGAAACTTGAGAAGAAACTCTAAGACAAGCCAAGAACCATGTTAAGTCACATTTCCAGAAAAAAAAGAAAAGTCTCTGAAATATTTAATTTTTTTTCGTATTAAATAAAACAAATATATCATAGTTTTTTGTTTCCAAAATACATCAAAAAATCAATTAGACTGGCGTCCAATTTTTTTGTTTAATATTTTACTTTTTGATATATTTCAAATTCTATTCGTGGAACGAACCGTTAATAAAAAGAATTGAGCATAAATCACATTTATTACTAATTATTAACAAATTAAAGTAACGTTTCACTGGATCCAAGATTGGGGACTGAGATGTTTCTTTTGATAAATTCAATTCGACTGTTATAGATACCTCGTAATTTTGGAGTGTTTTTTTTTTCTAGTAATTTGAATAAATTTTTGGAAACTATAAGATTAATATTTTATATTAATTTGTTGGTTATCCTAAAATATTTTCTATAATAAACTAAGGTAGAGTCGGCCCGTTTAGAGAAGAACCCATTATGTCACGATGCTCACTGACAAAATTCGAAATTTTGGTATGTTCAGCTGACATTAATAAATAATTGACTTTTTAATATAGGTTTTAATTTTATTCTAAAAAGTACACGTACCTGGTTGCTAATATCGCCTCCCTTCCTGCCAAGAAGCGAGGCGTTGGCAATGCGTAAAGTGTGACGTAATGGGTTCTTCTCTAAACGGGCCGACTCTACGAAACTTTTTAAATTTTACGTTGCAATTAATGTCAAATTTAAAATTAGTATTATAACTTTTAAGGGCTGTTGCAATTATTTATACAATTTTTTAGAATTCTTTTTTAAAAACTGTTATTTTTATTTACCTTTGGTGATCATCTTCAGACAAGCCATCCCTATCCGTCCTGGTTCAGAGTCTATGTTATCGACTTCAAATAATTTGTAGTAAGAAGGTTCTATGTGTTGGGCAAGATCTCTAGTATGCTGTAAAGCTGTCATATCGCACTTAACGAGTGAAATTTCGCTGATGTCCGGTTTGGCGCAGTCATCGTAATTGTGGCTAGCCAAACAGCTATAGCACTTCACACTATGAACTGAAAATTAACAGTAGAATTGAGAATTATCGAATTTATGGCGAACTTTGTCGCCAACTTTAGAAATTATTGTTGAAATGTAATTTTTAAGTGGTGAAAAAAAGAATTTATGTACTATAAGTTTGTTTTAAATATTGTGAGTGGTTTTATTTTTTTTATACCGCAAAGCACTTAGTTCTTAGTTCATGCCATTAAAATGAAAGTTTTATGTTAACAAAAATATTACGATGTACATTATTGTTTAAATCACTACATACTGTATGTCGACTTAAATTATTACTATACCGGGTGACACAGAGACATGGATCACTCCTATAGCTTTTTAATTTATGGGTCGATCTTAATGATATTTTAAGTGAATACATTAGATGTAATTTTAGATTATTTGACGTACACAATCGAAATGGCCGACTTCTGGTTTTGCCGGAAATGGGTCCAAATTTTTATTTTTAAATGCAACACCCTGTAAATTTTGATAAATTCTGATTCTACGGGTCAAAATACATGCCATAAAAATGTAAGTTGTTTATAAACTTTCAGTATTATTGCTTTAAAATCATTTACAAATTTCAGATGGATGCATCGTAGCAAACTCACAGTGAAAGAAAATAGTGATAAAATAATTTAAAATAATGGTTTATTAAAGATATTAGGTGCTTTATTGAGAATATTTTAAATAAAACAGTTTCATTTGATACTTGATAAATAGCTACATTGAGAAAATAGAATAACAATTTTAATTTTGAGTTTTTTTCTATTTAAAAATTTATGTATAGCAGAAAGTGGGTGCATAGTATATTAATTTATTCGTCTTAAAATGGGCTTCAGAAAAGTCCAGGTGATCCAAGGGGGTGCCATTTAAAAAAAAATGAGTTTAGTCGAAAATTGTGTTGCTATTTTGATAAAATTGTTATAAATTAGGCCACAGCTGATCTTTAAGAAAGTAATACTTTTTGTGGACTCCTATTTCATTTCTAAACGATTTTACAGATTTATAGCGAAGTACACAGAAAAAAAATTTTTTTTCAAAAATCTAATTTCCTATCAAAGTGACATTTGACCGTTGAATGGTATGTATTTTGTACTTCAAAAAATCTGAAATTTAAACTTATATATTCACTTAAAATTTCAGTAAGATCGACCCATAACTAAAAAAGTTATAAGGGTGATCCCGGTATAGAAATCTTTTTATTTTTAGTTTAACGAAAAAAATTTTTCATTCATTTCGGCCCTATTTTTCAACAAAAATGAACTTGTGATACATCGTTACAATGAAATTGACAAGCACAATGCGATAGTTGACAAAATTATACAGGGTTCCATTGAAAAGTAGAAAGTTGGTACCGATCTAAGATGGTAGAAATGTCGATAATTATATCTATTATAATTATCCCAAATTTCAATCCTTTACCCTTAAAATTAAAGAAGTTATTGAGTGTACCCTAACATCGTTGTCACCCGGGATATATTTTTTTAAATACATAAAAGCTTATTTCTTTCTTTTTGCTAATACAAATTATCTGATATAAATTGTGCTCTTTTGAATTTTTAACTATAAAAAAGAGAATCTATTTTTATCTTATTTTTTAGATTGTCCTAACTTACTTAATTCAATTTTAATTAATATTGTAACTTTTTATTTAATATCTTGCTTCAAAATTCTGTTTAATTATTCGATTAAATAATGTTATATTTTTTTTATCATAATTTACTAAGAGATCAGAAAAGCATAAATCATAAATTAGGTAATTTATAAACCAAGTTCTGATTTGAACTTTATAGGGTTTTCCGACCACGCTTCAATTTTTCCGATCACACTAGAAGTTTTCTGATCTAGCTAGAATTTTTCCCATCAAGCTAGAATTTTTCTGATCAAGCTAGAATTTTTCCTATTACTTTATGAACATAAGGGTTGCATCGCTGCAATTGATCCGGTCGCAATCTAGTAGGATTGTCCATACAAAAGATCCAAACAACAATAATAAAAGATGATATCGATGAATGTCTGATGGAGGAACTATGGACAACTCTAACCTTGTTTAGCCAAGTTTTTTTCGATATTGTTAATTTCATAAACAATCAATCAATTTGTGGGAAAATAAACTAAGTTTAATTTTTCGTCAGTGTTTAATTTTCTTAAACCCCAAATGAAAAAAGATAACAGGATTTTGAAATATATCATAGTTTTTTTGTCAATTATTTCTGAATCGTCCAAAAAAATTAATTCTATTCGTGGTAACGAACCCATAAATGTTTGAGCTAGAACACTTTTTATATAAAAATAAACTAAAAAAAATAACCGTTAGTTGATGATTCTGGTAATCTCATTTTTATCAGTTGGAGCTCTATCCCCTACGTATTTTTTGTAAAGTTTGCAAATATGGAAAACAATTATCACGTACAAAATTCGTAGCTGATTTCGTGTAGGCAATACACAAAAGTGTTGCTGAGATTTAGCCAAATATAACTATAATTGGGTTGGTCAATCGTGGTAAGTAATTTAAAAGTAAGTAAAAGCACATCAATAAATGGGACAAATTTTACTTATGCACTTACTTTTTCTATGTTTATACTCTTTGAACTCTTAAAAAAATAATAATCGTTTTTAATTATAACACATTCCACTATACGCTTTCAGTAGGCATAGAATTTTTCATGGTGATTCGTAGAAAAACAATTGTTGAATATTTTAAACCTTTTATTCTCAGTGTTTGTTTCAGGTGGCGAAAAACACAAGCACTTATGTTGGCATAAAGATAAAAATTCAAATGAATGAAAATATTTAAATAATTGCTTTTACTAGCTATTTCCCAGTGCAGAAGATGATGGCGATTGTTCCACCTTTGATTTCGGATCAATTTAACACGCGAATTTAACAAATATCGAATTCGCTTAATAATTGGTTCATAATGATATATCAAAATCATCTAGATTTCCTCCTTATCGTTTAGGCTCTAAACTTTGTCCAACTACTAAACCAACGGCTTGGTTAAAAATTAGAGAAGTGGGGAACGAAAGAACAAAGGAAAAATTAGAGAAGTGGGGACGCTAAAGGTGTCGTTTTAGTTGTTGGACAATCTATACTGACCTATCATTAAATAGGATTGAAAATTCTCGGTCTCTACTCGGCTTTGCCAATAATACTCATACGAAATTAGTCGCAAAATATTAGTAAAGGAGCTAGGCCGATTGTACAACAAAAACACTCATTTTTACATGTAAATCTCCATAAAAAATTTAAGGTCCATTCTGGCAAAATTGCATTAAATTTTAAGAAGCGCATCGAGATAAGCTGTTCGAGACCTATTAAAAGCTGTTCCAGACCTGTTAAAAGCTATTCGATACCTGTTCCAAACCTGTTAAAAGATGTTAGAGATCTGTTCGAGACCTGATCATAATGATAAGTCTGGAACAGATTTTAACAGGTCTCAAACAGCTTTTATCAGGTCTCGATCTGCTTTCTTAGAATTTACCTCGATCTGCTTTTTAGAATTTAACGCAATTTTTCCAGAATGGAGCTTAAATTTTCTTATGGAAATTTACATGTGAAAATGATCAACATCGCAAGCACCAAGCGGATAATGTGTTAAACTTTCGATGTAATTTTTAAACTTTTTGTCGTTAGACTTACATGAAAAAAAAACTAGATATATATCAGATAAACGGCGAATTCATATGATAAATTTTTGTTCATTAAAAATAATCATAGAATTTTAAATAAGTTCAAAGTAAAATCTAATTGTTTTAATAAACATATAATTAAAGAATAATAATAAAAAGAAAAAAACTGTTTTAAGTAGATCAAAATAAGAGAGTTCTGAATTGAAAATGTATGACTCTCGCGAACTAAGCAAATTATCACTTTATTGAGAATGCTTCTTAGTACGTTTTTAATCTACAAGTTGTCAATATATTTCAGTCGGAAACTTGCTCTTACAAGTTGCCTTTTTGTTCGACAATTTGAGTTTAGTAAAAAGAATATTAAAATTTCGGAAATCGATTTTTCAATTTAAACACGTTTCTATTATTAGCTTTGAATCGTAACGACCCAGGATGGACAAAGAAAATTGGTACATTGCTGAGATAAAAAAATCAGTTTTTCCCCAATATCTTAAAAAGTAGACATAAAAATACATTTTTCCAGGATAAATATTTTTTTAATTTTCATTAGTGTCGTCGACATGCCCTGAAATATTTTGAATAATAGTAGATTATATACCGTGGCGGGAAATGCATCATTACTGTCGAGGACAAATATAGATCACCGAGGCGCTCGCGCCGAGGTGATCTATTGCCCCTTTAGTCAATAATAGCGATGATAAGGGGTGGGTAATTTATATTGATAACCCTGTACATTTACAATAAAAAATATTTTAAAACGCGGGAAGTACAAAGTAATTCCTTAAACTAACACCTTGTAATTTTGTTATCGTTGAAGCCAATATTATTTTGTGCGCCTAATTTAAAAACACCCTGTATTTCCATATTCTCCTAATATTATCGTTGCGTTTATTTTACTTTCATATTTTTTTACTAATTTTAGTAAGAAAAAAATAAATAAAATTCCTGTAACTCATCAAGTACCTAAATACCATGTCAAATTAAAGTTATTTTTTGGCAAGTTTACAATAATGTCATAACGTACAACTAATGTGTTAATAACATGGCGATAATTATTTTTATAATTATTTAATTATTTTCAGGAGTTTAAATGAGTGTTAAAAAAATTTACTTAAATTACGTCTTTAAATTTTATCTTATTCAATAAATAATTAAGATAAAAATATTACACGGGTTAAAAACACATGATGTTTTTAGTACTTCGGTCTTCTGAATTAATTTTGATAATTTTATGAACAAAGTAAAAAACTATTTCAGTAGTTTCAAATAACTTACAATCGTAATTTATATTTACTGTACCGCCGTTGTGGCAATAGACACGTTTTTTTAAATAAGACAGACTTTTTTTTGACTTATATTTTGATTAATAAATATCCTAATTTGATTATTAAACGTCAACTAACTTTTTATAGTTTTACTTTCCCGACCTACCTCCGAGAAGGGAAAAGCAAAAAAAAATTTCGAGATAAAGATGGAAATATCCATTTTGAGGTCACCTGAGATGATTAAGACCATTTCCAGATGGAAGTCTATCTGTCTGTCTGTTTGTATTCTTCCACGATAGAGGCCACACGTTTAATTCGATTGAGCTGAAATTTGGTATATGGGTTTGGGTTACCCGTCGGAAGATATCTGTTAAACGGAAGTGTCACTAGCAAAAAATGACAGACTTTCTTTTCATATTTTGTGTTTATTTTGATAGTTCTCAACTCTCTATCTATATCTGTAAAGTGGAGAGGGTGGGTTGCTCCATAAGTGGGCTATCCCACAGCACTAAGGCTATTAGACCTATTGCACATCCTCCTTAGTAAGTGAGAACTTACCTCGTCAGCCAGCCTACAGTTTTTATGTAGTTGACAATGTCGCCAAGAGGTGCCTCTCTTATATTGGCCGGTATTACCCGAACACAATTTTCCTAATTGACGATAATGTCGGGCAATCATAGAGGATGTGCCCGATTGTCTCGTCTTCTTGTTCACACCCCTTGCAGAGTGCGGTATCTGACAGCCTCATGTTATTGAGGTATTTTTCAACTGGACAGTGACCAGTCAAAATGTCTGTTAAAAGGCGCAGATTCGGCCTAGTCAGCGTCTTGTTTTATTCCTTGAATTTTACAAAGGAGTGATCCTTAATTAGGTTCGTCCCGATCGATGTCGTTAGTCCAATGAAGAAGCCAGATCCAAATACTTCTTGGTTGGCTAATTTCTTGTCCAATGAGTCGGCGAGACGGTTACCTTTTGATGTGGCATGGCCTTTAATCCATCTTAAGGTGACCACATTATTGCTGGATGATTCAACCAATGCTTGGTGATATTCTAGTACTAACCCTGAGCAAATTCGTAGCTCCGTTTGAGCTACGCTGGCACTTTTCCCCATAGCCCATTTTATGTTAAGGCTTAAGGATCTACAATATAGCCGCACCCTGAACCTTGTTTTGTTTTGGAGCCATCAGTGTAAATGAGAATCATACCTGCCACTTCCGGCTCTTCTATGTATTTTGTGATAACTTTGTATGGCCTGTGAAAGGCATATCGCGGTGGAATAGTTCATGGTAGCTTCTAGCAGTAGAAGCATATCAAGTGCCTCCCGCTAGAAGCGTTCTCAACTTATTTCTATGGACTATAGAAAACTTCAAACGCAAATATCTCGAAAATGGTAAAAGATATCGAAACAAATACGACTTTAGTCTATAGTGTAGACAGTGAGTATACCATAGTGTTTAACTGTTATAAATTATAGATCCTTCAGTAATGTGATCTTTAATTATTGAAATATATTAATATTCCATTTGTTACATTTTTTTAAATAACTATTATAACCTTTTTATATAAGCTACTTGAAGCATTGTCTTTCTTATATTGTTTTTTCATGTAAAATACCAAGTAATTTCGTTTTATATATGTATTAACCTAATTTGTTTTTCACAACCCTTGTCCTTTGCAGTTCTCATTTAAGTATTTTTAACATAATCAATACAAACAGCAGTGACAACATTTAAGGCTTCGTTTTCATTTTAAATGTTTCTTCGTTTATTATGTAAGAATTATAACATAGAGTTATCGCATCTCATTGTGACGCTCCCCGTGCAGTTTTTTATGGATAAATTAAAAATAAAGTAATGGAGAAATACCATGCAAATCGAAAATGATAAATAAGTAGTGAAAATTAATCAGTATTTTACAAGTTAATTATTAAAATCTATCTTTAATTTATAATTGTGTAACAATTATTTAAAAGATCCTAAAAGCTAATAATTAAATTTAATAAACAAATTTAAAATAATTGTATACTACCAGTTTGGATTCCAAGAGACAACAGCAGTAGATAAATGATCAATTTACATTAAATACATACGAGGTGTTGCCAAAAAATTAACAAATTTGTGCATAGGCATAAATCATTCTACGCTATCAAAAAATATCCTTTGTTAACAATTCTCTCTCTTTGCCTCTTCGGTCAAAATTATTGACTTCTATATCGTCTGTGTCGCAAATTGAAAATTTAATTTCTTCCCCTCGAACAGGGTAAGTTTTTATTATATTATATTTTCACATTTAACTTTTATTTACTGTCATTTTTAATTCTTTTTAATGTCGGTATAAATTTTTTGTTATATTTACTTAAAAGTTCATATCTTATCTTTTATAATAATTTAAATTATCTGATGTTTGTGCTGCTCTTTCAGTCTGGATTACAAAAAGATAATCTATTTTTAATTTGTTTTTACAGATTGTTTTAAAATTTAATTCACTTTGATTATTTTTATATTTCATATTTTGATCTAAAAATTCATGTATTTCATATTCATATTATTCTTGTTTTATATTCTTTTTTTTTAACAGAGACCATGAAATCTTGTAATTTATAAGATTTTTGTCTTATATTTACTTTGTGTGAACTTTTAGGGTTTCTTTGGACTAAAAGTTTTTTGGTACAAGTATTTTCGGAGCAAGTTTTCTTTGGAACTACAAGTTTTTTGGAACAAGTTGTTTTTGAACCAAACGTTTCTTTCCTGGAAGGAACAAGTCCTTTTTGGAACAACATTTTTACTGATCCTAGAAACTTGAGAAGAAAATCGAAGACAAGCTAAGTTGGATTTCAAAAAAAAAATAAAAGTCTCAGAAAGTTTATATTTTTCCTCGTATTAGTTTAGTTTAATTTCCTTAAACCCACAAAAAGAAAGAAAGGACGGATTTTGAAATATATCATAGTTTTTTTGTCAATTGCTTCTAAATACATCAAAAAATCAATTCGACTGGCATCCAAATATTTTTTTTATTTAATATTTTGAGCTTAAATCACATTTATTACGAATTATCAACAAATTAATACAACTTTATTATTGGAGTTCAATAAATGCACTTCTTGATAGAGATCCACGAACTTTAAAACATTTAGACACTTCAGTAGGAGTGATAAATTTGTAAGAGGTACTTCTTGATACAGTATACAATAAGTTGGTTTATCAAAAAGCTGTTGATTATTTAACTTGTCACGAACTTTTCCTTTAGACCAAAGAATACATTTCATCTTATTGGCTTTACTCTTCTTTTTTTTTAGGTCTTTTGTATGGTTATTTTGCTAAAGACGTCGCGTCCTTCGAGGTATGTTGGTTTCGGAAAAGAGAAAGAAATTTTCTTTTTCATATTTATAAGAAATATCATTTGCCTTAACACATCTATTATCTCGTCTTGTTCCTTTTGTCCTGATTATTCCTTATCTTGTACTTGCATCATTTCTTCAACATTATTTATATCACATTTTATTCTGATATTTCTAGCAACTCCTTGTACCACTACTAACTCTTCAGCTTGTAATTCATCAACTATTTCTTCCCCTTCTCTAAATCGATTTCTTCTGGAATTTCTTCTCTTCCCCATCTTTATATTCCATTACTAAATTTCAGTTAGTCACGTCAGTTCTGATTATCTATTAAAAAAGTTTAAACTTGCCTTAAACACAGCACTAACCTATCTGGGTCCCGCCAAATTTAAATTTAATTACTACAACGTCACAAAAAATCTTACTTTTTCTATCTAAACTTACCCTAAATCTTATACTTTATAATTTTAAGAATTAGTGGCAATATACTTTTGCGTACCTAAACAAAACATTTTTTGAACGTTTCAATTAAAACGTTTTAAAAACGTCCCTATTGTGACTTTATAAAAAACAATCTGATATGAACGTTAAATAAAGTTTACTAGACGTTTTTATCGTATGTTATAAAAGCGGAAAAAAACATTTTTTATTTACGAGTTTGGACGTTTTATCGATATATTTTAAACGTTTTTTATATCACTTTTAAAAACGTTCTTGTACACACGTTGTATTTTGGTCCTCGGACGTTTTGACCTTATATGTATCATGGTCAATTGTACATTTTGTGCTATTAATTGGTTAAAAGATGTGTTGACTATCTAAATCTAGCCTGTGTGTTTAAAAAAATCTTTATTTTATTAAAAAGAAATGTTAAATATCTAAATCTAGCCTGTGTTAACAATTTTTTTTTAAATATTTCCTCGGGAATCGAACAAGGAACATTTATATGTAAAGCATACACTTTAAGACTGGACAACACAGGCTATATTTTGATAGTCAAGACTTCTTTTAATAAAACAATTATAAATAGTGTTTAGCGTGCCGTCCTGGATTGACCGCCTCTTGAAGTATATGGTTTTATTCAAAATTAAAATATCAGGACCGGTTACCGAGATATTTAGAAAAAACCGAAATTGACGATTTTCGTTTTCATTTAACATCTTAATTTTTAAAGATAGAAAAAAACTATTTTATTGATGATCGGATGACGCTTTAACATAGCGTATCCATTTTTTTTAAAACAACTTTTCATCTTTAAAGGGTCACCCTCAACTATTTTTTCCAAATCATAAAAATTAACATTTATCTATTTTGTTTATTAAAAACATGATAACCTTTCGATTTATTAATAAGATCTGTAACAATTTGTTATTGCATTTGAATAATTAATGCATGCAAATAACAAGGTCCATAAAACAAAATTACAATGAAAAAATCATAAAAAAATTGATATGATCAAGTTTCAATAAAGAAATGTTGTTATGGTACCTTTTTTTTACCACTCACATCCTAAAAATCTTATGATTTTTAAATTTTATTAATACGCAACAAGTGTAGAAAAGTAGACCAAATGGTTAATTTTAAATATGTACTGGTTAAGATAAATATTTTTTAACAAACCTTGATCAATTGATAATTAAAAGTGAAAAATTGTACTGAGATAGAATATAGAAAATAGTTGCTACAATTTTTAAATTAATTTATTTTTAATTGTAAATAATAGCTTTCGTTATTAAAAAAATACAGACATTTTGTTAAAAAAACGTAATTTTAATTTTGAACAATTTTTATTAATTACCTGCATTTACTCCAAACAACATCATCACAACAACGCTTTTATAAATTTCGCACCACATTTTTAAAATAATTACTACAACTAGTACGACAAAATTATTGCTTTGAAAAATCTAACTCTACAGATTCTTCTGAAAATTTAAAAAAACGCTAGTGGGCGATGAACGCCGGACAAAGTTTGTAAACAAAATGCGCGGTTTAAATCGGAGTGGAGGGGTCCAAAAAGCATCGTGACGCCTTTGTTTGGGGACGTCGGACGCCAAGGATGTCTGGCGCCGATTTTACGATTACGAAGCCAATGTAGAAGCCTTTTCATCCTGTGGAAAGGGGTGTATAAAAGGGATTCCCTACAACATAACACACTAACCTATTGTGTATACATATACAGGGTGTAACAATTCACAATTTATAACATTCAAATAAAAATATAAATGGTATGAATAGAGACAACAATAAAGTTTATTGTGTAAAAAAATGATAAATATGTGAGAAAAATACAATTTATTATATTTACATATTACCCTCTTTACATTAAAATAATATATGTAAATGTTTTAAATTTATAAATAACTGAGGTACTAAAAATCAAAATCAAGTAAGTAGAAACGAAGAGAACGGCAACTAGTTTCGGCATGACTGTCATCATCAGGCCAAAATAATTAAAAGACCGTGCACTTTTCTTATGGCAATGGACTTATCCAGTAGGAACGAATTTATTGGTTTTATATTAATGAATGAATAGCTTAAAGAACCCTAATTGCTTATGTTGAGTTTCATTGTTCTTATAATATTCATTAATTAATAAAAATCAATAAAAAGTAATTAATATATTTTGAAAGTGGCGCTTCTTCTTGACCAATAATTAACGTTTTACTTTCTAGAGCATTGCCAAGATTCTAGCTTTGTTCGGTTGTTGACAAATTTGACATACTTCTTTCTTTCTTTTAATCATGACAAATGAGAACGAGAGTCGCAAGTTTTATCGATATAACAACATAGCCAAATATAATCTGTTTCAATTGGACCACGTCACAAGCCACTATAGCCCCGATATTCAAATTTTAAGAATTAATTACAGCCGCAGGATCGGTCTCAGAAGGTCTGGACCCGGTGCATTTTTTTTTTATTACACCATTACCCTAAAAAACACAGGCTCAGAAAATTGAATTTTAATATGGTTTACTTTCTTAATTAAATTAGTAATTTTCTATTCATAAGTATTTATTTTAAAACGTGAAATATAGTCAACAATGTGTTTAAATTGGATTTTGTGGAAAATAATGTATGGAAATATGGAAAGTATCATCGTGGATGGACAATAGCTGCTTCCCAAAAAATGCTTAAATAAAAGTTGTAAGCAGCCATCAAAATTATCTTCCAAAAATAACTAACTCGTCAATGCTTTCGTTGGCGGTTTAAGCATAAGTTTACTCTTTTTTTGACCCGGTTCAAGATTTGACTGATATTTATTTATTTCCAGAGTCGTACTGAAACTTTGGGAATGCCAAATATAGGCATATGGTAAATTAATTCAGTTGCTAAGACTCTTCTAACCAGTCTCTACTTCCTCTTCCCATTTTATTCCTTTATGCCCTAGTACCGATCTAACTGTTACCTTATAGGGGTTTTAACCAAAAATTTTAGGGTTTGTAGACAGTTATAGACCAGTTTTGATCTGATTGATGATAATTGTCTTCCCCTTAAATCTTTTTCAATATTTTCCCTTAAACATAACTTTATTGCATGTACTTCTGCTTGAAATGGTTGTGTTTTTCAAAGTGGTTCATAGCTTTTTTATCTTGGTTTTTCATTATATAGTTCACCCCTGGTTCACTGTCAGTATTGGATCCATTGCTATACCATACCAATGTTTTACTTTGATAGTTGGATTCACTTTTCCAGTTCAACTGGATGTTAAAAGGTGTTGTGAGGTTATTTTTTTATATTGTTTGTGATTGTTTTTGTTATACTTATATCTATGCACTTGAATATCATTTACCACCTGGTTTATTTGCAATTGAGTGTAGAAAAACTTATCTATCTTGAAGTTATCTAGATAAATCTGTGACTTATCAAAATTATATATTTTTAAATGAAACACCCTGTATTTTTTACATTTTCACACATATTATAAAAACTAAATATTTCTGAAGTTATAGACAATTGAAAATCGGATTTTTTCAACTTTAAGTGATTGCTCCGGACAAACGACATAAAATCCGATAAAACGGTTTACATATCCGTAAAATAACGTTAGCGGTCTGGTACAAGAAGGGAATTTTTTTTAATTAATAAATTAGGTAAAGGAAACATAGATGGTACTTTGATTTCTTGTGGAAAATTATGGAAATTTGGAAAATAGAAAAACATTAATGTAGTTTTTGTACCTGTACCACGTATATAACACACTGTGCTCTTAAATTTAATTATTTTGGCCTGATGATGGCAGCCAAGGCGAAACCAGTTGCCGTTCCTTTCTTTTCTACTTAACTACGGATCTTCATAAATATATTTTTCTTCTACTTGATTTTGATTTTGATTACCTCATTATTCGACCACCTTTTGGAATTATAAATAGTTAATCACAAATTATTTATAAGTAAATTAATTTTAATTGTTTTATTAGTAGTGGCGCAACCTTTTCAAAGATCTTTAAGAGAGCATGATTTACTTGTACCAAATTTCTACTTACCAGTAAAAAATACTCTCTTAGTTGGGCATTTATAAAAATTAAATTAAATAATAATTAATAAAAATTATGAAACTACTATTGAGGATCTTAGTGGTGGTTTCTCGCGCTAATATATAATATTTTGTTTTAAATGTAGTTAGGACGGATATGTCAAAGTTAAAGGTTAATTGAACGCCAGTATATACTTGATGTTATTAAAATCCAGAACAATAAGCAAAAAAGGTTTGTCTCCCAAGAAAATATTTCTTAATGTCAAATGGAATACTACGAAATTGATCAATATTTAAATTTTGACCTCAAAAATATACTGTTGTCTATTAAAAATAAGAGACAATGTCTGAGTAAAAAATAAATAATTTTAAACAATATTTTTCGTATACAACAACGAACATATGGTTAAAAAGTTCTCTGAATTAATCTGTAAGGCCGAATTCGCTGCAAAAGTGTGAAAAAATAATCCAATGGAAACAAAATACGAAAAACCTCCAAAATTTGATTATTTTCTTGAAAATGTAGTTTCTTTAAAACAACAAATTTATTTTGATAAAAATGTATTATTGAATTTTAAAATAGACGAACATTAAAAAAACTTTTGTTTGCCTATTTTAAACTTTTGCATAGTTTATTTTGATTAAATATCGCAGAATGTTGAAATTAATTAATTGCGTAGGATCTGTAAGAAAAAATCACCGAATGAATAATTATTAAATATGATCAAATGAATCTGCATGTATATCCCTGTAGAAGAGACAAAAATAAAGCGAAAACCATTTCTTTTATCTAAATTTTAATGCAATATTAAGTAAATTTGATTTGAATAATATAAAAATCCCTCTTTTTTTTTTTTTTAGTTGTGGTGGAGCGGGAATCTTTTAAGGACACTTCACTAGGTTCAATGCGTGAAGTAGTGCAGGTTAGTTTAGGGTAACCAGCTCATCTGATGCTTTGAGGAGCCTGCTTTAAGAGATCGTCCGGAAGATCTTTGGCTTCTTTGAGAACTTTTATGTTGGGTTTAGGTAATTCTCTTCTAGAGGTCTTACTTTTCTTCCTTCTGTCCATCTCATCCATAGTGTTTCCTGGGCGTGGGTGTTGGAGCTGGCCAGGGTTCTCCTGACGTATCTTCCTTGGATGTCTTTGAACCTGTAAGTTGTATTAGTTTGTCCGTGTAATTCAATGGAAGGAAACCGCCAGGGGAGGTAGGCGCATTTCCTGAGGATTCTCCTTTCCTTTGCCGTGATGGCGTGCAATAGGTAAGGAGGAAGAGTGGATAGGTTTATAGCTCTGTAATCTCCAGGAAGGGTCTTATATATGTTTTGTATGTGTGTAGAAGGGTTTCAGGGTTGCATATCCCAATTCGTCCTCCCAAGGCTCCGATGAGAGAGGCTCGCTCCCTAACTCTGTTTAGAGTTCTTTGGACTTCGGTTGACCAGTTGGGAGTACGCGTGAAGTGCACTCCCAAGTAGTCAATCCCGTCCTTGGGCACGAGTCTCTGTCCCCAAAGCCTTAGGTCGACGTCATTAAGAGATTGACCCCATCTGTTGGAAAGGGAAGGATGTTTAAATATGATCAGTTGGATTTTTTGCGGGTTTAGGGTAATCCTCCAGTTGCTGCACCATTCCGAAAAACGGTTCAGCATCTGTTATGTTTTGTTGTGCAGAGCTCTGGTGGTTGGGGCTGTTGCGGAGATGGAAGTGTCTATATTAAAATACACCATCATCCAGTTTTTATACACCATTTGTAAATGCTTAGTAAAGATTTTTTAGTAAAATTCAATTAACAAAAATTCTTTAAAACCAAAAGTGAATATTACATTTAAAAAGAAATGTTAATAGATAAAAGGAATTACCTGTTTTTTTAGTATTTGCAAATTCACATACACTTATATATTTTACATATTTTTTTTTTATTTCTCCGTAGTAAATAAATTCAGAATTAACCATTTTTTTTGTATCTGTATAACAGTATATTTATTTTCATCATCCATTCTCAATTCTAGACAAGTTTGTCAAATTCAACTCAAGGGCAACAATCTTTACGTGCGAAATAAAATATATATCTCGCTTTATCAATAAAAACAATATCTTTTCTGTATAAGAAAACAATCAATAAAAAAGAATCTTCAGATTTTGCTAACTTACCATTTTTATGTGGAAAAACAGACACTCTCTAAGAAATGAATTCCAAACCTTTTCGATACAACACTCTTTGTATTTCATATCCAGGTAGCAAACCGTTGGTCGGCATTTTCAATTTTCAATTCAATTGTAAATATTTAAACACATTAAACCAATAATTGATAAAATGGCACAAAATAACCATCAATTTTGCTGTTGTTACAATGTAGAAGTTTCATGTTAGTTATAATGTAATGTTTTTATATTAAACTAAAATTTAGACTAAAACTAATAAATTGGTAAAAAAAAAATTTAAATAAATAACGAAGAAATATAATATTAAAGTCCATTCATTTAGTTTACACCAATATTCAATTAAGAGGAATAGAGCTCAGACATGACCTAATAGAAGTCTGTCGCTACTTGTCTCATTTTGAACAAGAAAATTTAAACGAGAATAAGTAGTTCGCAGCTTATTTCAGTACTTAATTAAATATCGGTACAAACTAAATGAATAGACTTCAGTGTTGTTGCTTTTTCTCGCGGATTGTGTTGCGTATGACGTCACGTATCCGCATAGCCAAAGCACCGTCAATAAAATTGCAATCCCACGTGACAATTGTCAAAATTAGTTTACCTATGTCAAATAATAATTATTAATCATGTCAATTTTATGTTCAATATTTGTTTGTCCAATTGAGAAGACACTGTAGCTGTTGCCATAGTAACCAATAATATAAACCTTACATTTTGGAAATTTATAACAAAATGGCAATATCTACTTTCATAAGTTGATTACGTGGGATTGAAGTTCCTTGAAAACGACTGTACAAACCAAATTCTTATTATATGCCACCTCATCGTAATTTATTAACTGTTACACAACAAAATTTAGTCCAAGTGTTAGGTACTTTTTTCTGCAATCTTCTACAGAAGAGATTTTATTGTTGGAACGTGTCCCCTAAAAGTAAATTCAAATTGGCGGGACGGAGGACGCGAGCGTCAGCCGCCATCTTGAAAAACACGTTTTGTGAAATATCTCGTGAACCGTGCATCGTACGAGAAAAATAGTAGGACCTTCTTTTTCTGGACTAATATAGGCGAGGAATAACGAGAATAAAGAAGAGCGATACCTATACTAGTTAGGAGAAATGACGTCAGGCCACTGAATCGGACGGAATGCCAAGCGCAACTTCAAAATGTTATAACTTTGGAAGTTTTTGAGATATCTTAATTTCACTTTGACACTTCTGTTCAGTTTTACTTCAATTTCAGTTTCATTTGTAAAAGAAATGGTAAATTTCTCCATTGCCATGAAATTAACTAAAATAAGCAACTAAAACAAAAAAGCTTTACTAAAGTTAAACTTTTCACAACAATGATGACGAAAGTAAAAATGACTGTTCAGACTACTTTGATGCTTTTTGTGTATTTAAACATAATATTTAATTTCATAAATAGTTATTCTACTAATAGGGATAAATGTACATTTTTTATATCTAATGTCTAGTGAATAATTTAGCAGAAAAAAAAGGTAGCACAAAAAAATTGATTAAGAGGCCGATACACCACGTTACTTTTGTGTTTGCCGGTTAAAGAATTATCCAAGGAAAATGTGCTAGTATTCTAATAAATTGGGTCTAAAAATTGTTTTTTTTTAGTATTTTCCGGTTAATGTTAAGTAAACCTAAGCTTTAGTTCAATTTTTTCTGCGGAGAACATGGTAAAGCGCCATAAAACCTAATTATTTGTTTTTGGACGAGACTCGCCTAATACAGCAACTAAAATCAAGCGGTTTTCTTCACGATATTTAAAATATTTATCAGAATAGCGCGTCTGTGCTACTTATTTCAAATTTATCTAGAGCAAAAATTTGATGGTCGTATCATTTTTACTAAAAATAATTTAAAAAAAGTGCCACAGACGCGCTCTAAAGAATTAACTACAGAATCGATTGACGAAATCCGCAGCTTCCTATCTTTAATATTAACGGAGCGACCGTCAAAATCGATTTCAGGCAAGATAACACACAAAAAGCATCAAAGTACTCAAAGTTTTACATTAATCGTTTTGGTTTAGTTCAAGTTCAAAAGTTTCCTATTAATGTATTTTATTTAGATATTTTAAATTATTTAGGCATTACACAATTTGCAGTATAAATAAAAATCTCTTTCTCGGTATATACATTTTGGTTTTTAATTATAGTTGGGTAACTCTGTATAGATGTAATAGAGTTCTCTTGGTCGATGACACTGATAACAGTGGTGCGCCGAGAGAATAAATCACAAATATTATGTTATTACGTACGTTTTCTAAGCACAAAGTAACAAAATTCACATATTGTAATGATATTTACACGATTTGAATTTTGGTTGGGTTCTGTAAAAAAATAATAAACAATACAAAAATTATAAAAAAATATATTTAAATTTTGTTTATCCTATTATTTGCTTCTTGTTTTCTTTTATTTGATTCTAAACCCGGATCTAAAACTTCTAAAATTCAAAAATTTTTCATTAACCAAATCTCTTCCTACTTTCCTCCATTTAATCGAAATATTTCTGACACTCGTTAGCGCTCGTGTCGGAATATTAATTCTCGTGAATAATATCCTTCATTTTATAACTGTTGAAGAATATACTATTAATGGATTAAATGTCAAATATAACTTTATCAATATTATTATAAAATAATATCCTCTTTATGATATTATTTAAATTATTTCAAAAAAAAAATTTTATTTATAAAATTCCCTATACAGGGTGAAATTTTTTTATAACAATATATTGTAATGATATTTACAAAATCTCAAAATTTGGGTTGGGTTCTATGAAAAATAATAAACATTACAAAAGTTATAAAAAATATATAAATTTTGTTTATCCTGTTATTTGCTTCTTTTTCCTTGTTTATCTTGTTATTTGACTCTTGTTCCCTTTTCTTTGCTCCTTAACCCAGATATAAACTTCTCAAATATCCGTATATACCGAATTTTTTCCAATAACAGTATCTTCAATTTTCTAATTTTTTATTCGAAAGAAATGAAATCCATTTAATTATATAATTAATACAGGGTGTCCCACGACGTTTTGACAGTCCAAATTCTCGAAAACTGTTCATATGACATGCATGAAATTTGGCAGATATAAACAGTCAAAACTGATGCTTATATTTATTATAAAATGACTTCCGTTTTTCCTGTCGTTTCGAGTCACGTGACCCCAACATAATTTTTTTAAATGGGACAACCGGTATAATATTACAATTTTGGATATATCATTCAAAAACAAATTCAACGATACCACACTTGTCATCATTGTATTGTGCAGTAATGATAATAGGGGCAATTATGTAAATGAACATTTGTATAAATTATTTTATCAAAAAACGTAACAATAATTAAAAAGTACAAGTAATTAAAGAAATTGTTCAAATTGATGACCATGTACATTGATACAATGATGACAAGTGTGGTATCGTTGAATTTGTTTTTGAATGATATATCCAAAATTGTAATATTATACCGGTTGTCCCATTTAAAAAAATTATGTTGGGGTCACGTGACCCGAAACGACAGGAAAAACGGAAGTCATTTTATAATAAATATAAGCATCAGTTTCGGCTGTTTATATCTGCCAAATTTCATACATGTCATATGAACAGTTTTCGAGAATTTGGACTGTCAAAACGTCGTGGGACACCCTGTATATAATATTCTCAAATTAAAAATTATCAAAACTTGACAAATCTCATTATTTTTAGTTTTAAACAAATTGACCTTCTGTTTATTATTTTTCTTTCCATTCAGATTTTTTTACCACTAGATTTTACTTTCCCGACCCACCTCCTAGAGGGGAAAGTATTGTGAACGAGCTAAAAAAAAAAATCGAGATAAAAACGGAAATAACCATTTTCGGGTCCCCTGAGACGATTAAGACCATTTTCAGATGGAAGTCTGTCTGTCTGTCTGTGTGTGTATTCTTCCACAATAGAGGCCACATGTTTAATCCAATTGAGCTGAAATTTGGTATAGGGGTTTGGCTTACCCGTCGGAAGAACACATAAGTTTTTATACGACATCTGTCAAACGGAAGTACCACTATCAAATAATGATAGATGCAATATGTCACGG
Organism: Neocrepidodera transversa; assembly: GCA_963243735.1. Taxonomy (NCBI): domain Eukaryota; kingdom Metazoa; phylum Arthropoda; class Insecta; order Coleoptera; family Chrysomelidae; genus Neocrepidodera; species Neocrepidodera transversa. Next base: position 10,853,074 of record OY725347.1, read on the forward strand.
AATTGGACATGCAATATGTCATTTGAAAGCCCTAGAAAAACTCTATTCAAAACAGTCAATTATTTCTCCAACTGTCACCCGTCAAAAATAAAAAAATGTCAAAATTTGAAACTTCAGCATTAAATATCTGAAGAAGTATTAATCCGATTGCGCTGAAATTTGGTATATCGGTTTGGGTTATCTGTCGGAAGAACCCATTAGTTTTTGTACGAGATCTGTTTAACGGAAGTATCACTATCAAAAAAATCGGTTGTGTCGCCCCAAAACTTTCCCGACGAGTATATACAAATACTTTTTCAGATATTTAATGTTAAGGTTTCAAATTTTGACATTTTTTATTTTTGACAGGAGACTGTTGGACAAATAATTTTGACTGTTCTGAATTTATAATTCCAAATATTTTACAAATTTCAAAAATGCCGTCTTAAAAATTTCAAGAATTTAAAAAATTTTTATTATTATAAATGTTTCAAAAATTTCTAAACATTGTAAAAACGAATTTCAAAAATTTTAAAATTTTGAAGATTTCAAAAAACAATTCCCGATCTATAAAAATTTGGAAAATTTAAAGAATTTCTAATTTCAAATATTTTATTAATTTCAAAAATGTTTTTGAAAATTTCAAGAATTTACAAATATTTTGAAAATTTAAATATTTCGAAAATTTAAAGAAAATTCGAAATTTAATAGTTTCAGAAAATAAAATCAAGGAATAGAAAATAAACTAAAATTATTATCCACAAACTTCAACATGATCTATGTCAACGGCAGTGGCGTACGCCTGTTTTAACACATATTTTCAGAAAGTAATGATTATTATTTTCCAAAATAATATTTTTGTTCATTCTAGGAGAATTTTGATCGTTTTGATTATGGTTTAATGAACTGTTTGTATCATCAGTGAAAAAATTCCTTAAAAAACGGAAAGACAATTTGTGTAATGAAACCATTAAAAGAGGTTAACCTAAAAGATGTGGTTTACTCACTTGCGAATGCTTGGGCAAACCTCAAAGAAAAAGTGATTGTTTGTTCGTGGGGAAACTTGTGGCCTGACATGGAGTTATTGGAACAATACAAGTCCAACAAAAAGTCTAACGAAACTGCCGTCCATGTTGACATTGATCAAAGTGACTTAAATCAGCTACGAGACGAAGTAAACAAACAGCTTTTAGATACAGCTGATGTTTTGACAACGGATGACGTCAGCAACTAGCTTACTGATGACGATGAAGAAAACAATCAGATTTTGGCAGAGGACGACATCATAGAAGCGGTGGTGACGATTGAAAAGGATGAAGAGGAGAGTGGGGGATGGGAGGTACTAGCTGTTCAAACCATACCTCACGACGCAGCCACTGGTACCTTAGCTACATCTAGTACGTGGGCAGAAGAAAATGATGTCTCCACGAGTGATACTTTAGAATCTTCAAGAACAAGCTTTCAAAATGTCATTCAAAGTGAAAATGCGGAAACAAATAGAGCATTATTTCATATCTTCCACTTCAAAAGAATAATGTAGGAACATAAAGAACGAAGTAGTATTGACATGTATATAAGTTAATTTTTTCTTTATTGTATTTTTATTTCTGTTTTAATTTTAATAAGGTGTGTACTACTTTAATCTGTTACCTATAAAGCTCATAAATATTGTAGAGTATAATAAAATATAGCTTCTGTCATAAAATGCGTTTTTATTAATAATTTCCAGTAATCCGGCAGTGCTCTGGTCCGATATCTGCCGGATTACCGAGAGACCACTGTATATACAAAAAGTTCTGAGTAACTTTAAATGCCGTAAATGTCCTCAGATCTGCACTGTCTCTCTCAGCATTATTGGTAAAATATTGCTCTTTTATTATTGTTTGTTTTTGTATGGACAACCCTACTGAGTTACGGCCAGATCAGTACCAGCGGGACAACCCTCATGTTCAGGCTGAATAATCGTTGAGCCATAATTTAGAAATAGATAATGCAATTGACATAGTACACCTCTACGTAATATTGCAATATATTTTAGAAAAATCTATGATAAAAGTTGTTATTTACAATTAACTGGTGAACACACGAAAGATGGAAATTTTATAAGCTGTTTCAGTCGATACGTATTTAACTTTTGGCTCAGGGACTATACGAAGCTGGCGAATTAAAAATTTTGAATGACGTCGAATACTGTAGCTTATCCCAGATAGCACCGGACGTCCCAGGGATGTCCATTTTTGGTACATTGGTCCATGGACTAATTTTGGATATACTATGTACGTCTTTGTATTGATATCCATTATACGGCTGTTAATGGACGTCCAGGCAATGTCCATTTAGATCCAATTTTGGTACATTGGTTCATGGATATATATTGATGGCGTTCGTAGTTTATTTTATGGGAATAGATTGGGTTCTGAAGAAGTAAAACCCAACTATCTGTCAAAATTATATTCGTCGGCGTCTCGGCGCTGGATACAGAAACTTCGACTACCTCTTTCTGAGCTGTGAACCCCATTTTTATGCCGAGTTTTAGTAAACATTTTACGTCATAAACTTGTGTGGTCCATCTCTTCTTCTTGGTTCTCATGAATGTTATCTAACCCTGACTATTTAGGCGTGAAAAGAATTATTTTCCGATATTTCAACATTCTAACTTTTGGAATTTAAATTGGGATATTTATAGTTTTTCAACTGGTTCAAGTGTGCCTTATCGTCTTGTATAAACATGCACAAAAGCACAAGTACGTTTTAGGAAAATCAACTTGACTTAGATAACTAGATAAACAGAACACATTAAATATAATGCTTTGACTAAAAAATATTCAATAAGACGAAACAAAATATCTGAAAAAAATATTAATATAATTGCCGGGGTTGACTCATCATAAACGTATGACAACTACACTTAATAAGATTACAATATTACGAGATTTTTAATTATTATAATTTATCAGTTATTAATTATGTAATCTACTGTATAATTAACATTTTTAATTTTTCGGTTAGTTTAGATAATTAATAACTAATAGATCATAATAATTAAAAACATGGTGATATTTAAATCTCGTTAAGTATAATTGTCATAACATCTTCATAACGCGAAATAATTTTAGTAGTTTTTGTTTAACAATTATCCAATTTGGAATGTAAACGAACACCATAAAAAATTAGTTAAATAACAATATGCTCATTTTATAAAAATCTAGTAAAAAAATTTTTTTCCGGTAGAATTTTGTTCCTTTAAGTACCATAATTTTTTTTTAACTCTTCAGAGCGCAGGAACCGTATTTTAAACATTAAATTAAAAGTATTAATTATTAAGATATAGTAAAGGAGTAAAACTGACTGTTTTAAAATTTACTTATTTTTAAAAAAATTTTTTTTAACTTTTCCTAATGCTTTATGTTGATATATTTGCAAAAAATAGACCCCTTTTTTTGCAATTGTTTATATGCGAATTTTAATCTTTCGTGAATTTTTCTAGTCATTATTTCGAATTGAGCACCCAGATTTTTTCAGAAAATTTCAACATGATTCTAAGATACGCCAATGGTTCCTATGCCTGCTTTACATATTACGTTCACTAATTTTATACTACAGTAAGTACAAATGTGTAATGTTGGTTGCATCAAATCAGGCAATCAGAAGATTATTCTATTTTTTTATAATAAATAAAATCAATAATAATATAAATACTCTTCCTATATTTTACCCAGTGAACCCCCAAAACCAAACATTGTGCGTTTTATTTGTCATTGCACCCCATAGCGACTTACTGATGATTGATACCGCCATTTGGCTTCAGTGTAGAAAATTCATCATCATGATAATCTAAATACAATAATGTGTACGTGAGTACCTAAAAATTGAGCGAGCCGAACAAAAGATGGGAAAATAAATTTATTTTTCTGTTTTTCCTGTTTTCTCTTATGTATTTTTTTTTATATTTTTTCCATATTTTTCCCTATTTTTTACTATTTTTCCCATTTTTTATGTTCCTATTTTCTGCTATCTTTAGAATTTTGTCACTATTTTTTCCCTATTTATCAATGGTTTTCCTGGTTTTTTCTATTTTGTCCTGTTTTTTCCTATTTGTATCTGTTTTTTTTTCCTGCTTTTTTTTTCTCTATTTCCAATTTTCCATATTTTTCCCTATTTCCCGCATTTTCTCTATTTTTCTTTATTTTTAAAGGTTTTATCCCCTTTTCCAATTTTTTCCTATTCTTTTCCATTTTTTTCCTATTTTTCCCTATTTTTTGCTATTTTCCGGATGTTTACCTCTTTTTCTTTATTTTTACAGGTTTTTTTTCCACTTTTCTTCTGTTTTTTTCCCATTTTTTCCTATTTTTTCCTCTTTTTTCATTTTTCCATATCTTTATTTGTTTTCCTATTTTCTGATATTTTTTCATATTTTCATAATTTTTTCCTACTTTCTAAATTTTTCCCTATTTGTCTTTATTTATCCTGTTTTTTTTTATTTTTTCTTATTTTTTTCTATTTCTTAATATTTTTTTCACGGTTTCTCCTATTTATTTCTGTTTTTGCATATTTTGCATATTTTTTCTATTTTTTCTATTTCTATTCTCCGCATTTTTTCCTTCCTTCTATGTTTTACAGTTTTTTCCTATTTTACAATTTTTTCATATTTTTTCCTATTTTTTCCCAATTTTTTTTAATTTTTTTCGATTTTTTCTGATTTTCCCTTATTTCTTTTTTGTTTTTTTTTCTACTTTTTCCTATTGTCTCCTATTTTCTCATTTTTTCTTTTTTTTCCTATTTTCCCTTATTTTTTTTTTCATTCTTTCCAATTTTTTCCATTTTCCCGTATTTTTTGGCCGTGGATAAACGTCCGACAGTCGGACGTTTATCTCAATTAGTAAACGCCCGACAGTCGGAGTTCTTTAATAATAAGTTTGAATATATTTAAGCAAGAGCTCCAGTAGCAGCATGACATAGTGCCCGCTAGTGGTGCAGTGGGTCCGGGGATCGAATCCCAAATGCCCTATTTTTTTTAAACACAGGCTAGATTTGGATAGTCAGGACTTCTTTTAATAAAATACATATTTTTTTTAATACACGTTCTAGATTTAGACAGTCAAGACTTCTTTTAATAAAATAAATATGTTTTTAGGTTAGATTTTAGGACTAACCTATTTTTCCTGTTTTCTAGTATTTCTTTAATTTTTAATATTTTTCCATCAAACGTGTCGATCAAATTCATTTCATTGCCCTGTGATCGATAGTTGTCATATGTTTTCCTTTTTTCCTGTTTTTTCCTATTTTCCATATTTTTATTTGTTTTTTCTATTTTCTTCTGTATATCCATATTTTCCCTATTTTTCCTACTTTCTAAATTTTTCACTATTTTTCTTTATTTATCATGTTTTTTTTTCTATTTTTTCCCATTTTTTCTATTTCTTAATATTTTCCTATTTTTCTCGGTTTATCCTATTTATTTCCGTTCCATATCTTTTCCATTTTTTTCCTATTTTTCGGTTTTTTCCTTTTTTCAATTTTTTCCTATGTTTCTCATTTTTTCCTATTTTTTCCAATTTTCACCTTTTTTTTTCCATTTTTTCCAATTTTTTCCGATTTTCGCTAGCTGCCTAATAATTTATCAGTACTATAAGTGTATGTTATTATAACTTTTATAAAAATGCTTACAAATTTACTTATTTATGGAGAAAAGTAACCTGATTCAATGGCGTACGTAACTTTTTTCATATAGGTATGTGTTTCTGAGGTGTAATTAATGCATTTAAATAAATTTAAATAAAACTCTATGACAAAAGAAGAAAATCTAATTATAAAAATTTTAAACAAACCTTAGAATCTTTATTTGTTTTTATTTTAGAGTTTTTGAGTAGAATTTATTAAATGAATAAGTGCTTTTTGATAAAAATTTTGATAAACCGTAATTTTTTTCTAAAAATTTGTGTATAATATTATTAAAAAACAATCCTCTTTTATATACTTCAGCTTTCACTTTTTGTTTCGTAATTAGTTTGTTGCCACTGACTTCTCTCGGTTCTTGTGCCACTGGTATAATTGCCATGATAAAATGTAAATTTCGTTTTATGGCTTTTGTTGTAACAAAATTTAAGATTTTTTGCGTGCGAAATTTTAACGTGTGAATTATAAAAAAATATATTTGAATATTTTCTAATACTTATGCTTTCTAAACAATTTTCTAATCACTTTTGACAAATTTTATTTAATAAATATAATATAGATTAGGACTAAATAAAATGACTAAATAAAAAAGACTGCTTTTAATTTTTTCTCCCGGTAAAACTAAAATTGAAAAACTGAAAAATCGTTTTAGATTTCAGGTGTGGCAAAATTTTAAAATAATAAAAATTTCCATCCCCTGCTTTTACTTTCCCGACCCACCTCCTAGAAGGGAAAGTATTGTGAACGAACTAAAAAAAAATTTCGAGATAAAAACAGAACTATCAATTTTCGGCCCCCCTGAGACGATTAAGACCATTTCCAGATGGAAGTCTGTCTGTCGGTCTGTGTGTGTGTATGTGTGTATGTGTGTATTCTTCCACGATAGATTCCACACGTTTAATCCGTTTGAGCTCAAATTTGGTATACAGGTTTGGGTTACCCGTCGGAAGAACCCATTAGTTTTTGTACGACATCTATCAAACGGAAGTGTCACTATCAAAAAATGACAGATACAATATCTCATGCAATTTGACATGCAATATGTCATTTGAAAGCCCTTGAAAAACTCTATTCAGAACAGTAAAAATTATTTCTCCAACTGTCACATGTCAAAAATAAAAAAATATCAAAATTTGAAACTTTAACATTAAATATCTGAAAAAGTATTAATCGGATTGAGCTGAAATTAAAACGATCAATATTCTCCTAGAATGAACAAAAATATTACTTTTGAAAATAATAATCATTACTCTCTGAAAATATGTGTTAAAACAGGTGTACGCCACTGCCGTTTGTGGATAATAATTTTAGTTTATTTTCTATTCCTTGATTTTATTTTCTGAAACTATTAAATTTCGAATTTTCGATATATTTAAATTTTCAAAATATTTGTAAATTCTTGAAATTTTCAAAAACATTTTTGAAATTAGTAAAATATTTGAAATTAGAAATTCTTTAAATTTTCCAAATTTTTATAGATCGGGAATTGTTTTTTGAAATCTTCGAAATTTTAAAATTTTATAAATTAGGTTTGACATTGTTTAGAAATTTTCAGATTTTCAAAATTTGGAAATCTCGGGATTTTTTTAAACTTTGGAAATTTTAAAATTTTCAAAATCCGTTTTGACATTATTTAGAAATTTTCGAAATACCTATTTATAATAATTGAAATTTTTAAGATGGCATTTTTGAAATTTGTAAAATATTTGAAATTAGAAAATTATGAAATTTTGCGTTTTTGAAATTATAAAATATTTAAATTTTCGAAATTTAGGAAGCTCAGGATTTTTTTTTGAAATCTTCAAAATTTTAAAATTTTTGAAATTCGTTTTTACAGTGTTTAGAAATTTTTGATACATTTATAATAACATTTATAATAATATAAATTCTTGAAATTTTTAAAACGGCATTTTTGAAATTTGTAAAATATTTGGAATTATAAATTCAGAACAGTCAAAATTATTTCTCCAACTGTCACCTGTCAAAAATAAAAAATGTCAAAATTTGAAACCTTAACATTAAATATCTGAAAAAGTATTTTTCTACAACCACTATGCAAAACACGCTTTTCTACAAAAGTTTTATACGCAAAGCAGGCCTTTTCTTAATTTTTTTGATATCCGTGGGAAAAGTAATAATTCAGCGTGCGAAAAGTACGCGCTATGGCACTTTTCCCCACGGAAACTTCAAACACAGACAGCTATGACCTGTCAACTTTTTTTGACAGTTTAACATTATAGTGAATTTCTGGGAGTTCAAATTTGAAATTGAAAATAAAAGTAAGTAAACTATTTATTTGATTATTTATTGTAATTTATAAATAATAAACAAATTAATTTTTCTATATTCAATAGTCATTTTTTAATTATTTATTTTCAAAGTTTAAGTAAAATACCTATATAAGTTACTGTTTTTCTTTTATTCATAAATGTGGTTGTAGAAAAAATATTGTGTACAACTTGTACGCAAAGCACTTTTCCCACTCGCTAGATTTGCGGCACTCGCCTACGGCTCGTGCCACAAACTTCTGCACTCGTGGGAAAAGTGATGCTTTGCGCACTTGTTGTACAAACTACTATTGTATATACTCGTCGGGAAAGTTTGGGGCGACACAACCGATTTTTTTTAGAAATGTCTGGTCAGGTAAATTATTTTTAAATAGTGAAAAAATAAAATAAAATGTACGCTCAAACTAACTATAATATTTTAATTAATAAAGTTTTCCCAGCTGTCAAAATTATTATATTTATATGTATTAATATGAAAATTTAAAATATAATGATGCCAGGTCATTTCAGATGTCATATCTAAGATGATCAGTCTTGGTTGACTTAACATCTGGAATTAAAAAAAAATTAATCAAGTGAGATGTAAAAATTGGAAATGGAGATAAAAAAAATATATTTTGAAATTGTCAAATAAAATTTAGAATATAATTCTTTGATATAATAAATGGTGAATAAAAAGTAGAATTTGATTTAACAAGTAAAAAAAAGGTAATACGAGAAGGCGCAAATAAGAATTTATAGAAATACGAGGAAGGGAAGAACTATAAGATACAGGGACGGAAAATATTCTTAATAAAAATAGAAAAAGACTAGAAGGTGAAACAAAAACAGACTGAGATAGGAGATAGAAGAAACATAAACAGAAGACCAAGACTGAAGCATGTGAAGAGGTAATAAGACCTATTAATATTAAAAAATTGTATTTTTTTATAAAATTTAATCTTATTAATTTATTGTAGTGAACCCAACCCGGATTGAAATTCTTAGATAGGACATCTGTAATATACCGGGTGTTTCATATCAGTATATTTTAGTAAAATTGTTAAATGAGTGCTTTGAAAACTATAAATATCTTCATAGCCCAGACAAGTTAGACAAAAAAAATTGGATTTGAAGCTGGTATGAAAATTATGGTTCTAAACAAATGTCAAAAATGATCAAAGCAAAGTAAAATCTCCCCAACATGCTCAATATCGCGGGTATGTTGGGGGGGGGGGGGTAACCCGTGGATTGATTAACATGTAGAACATATTTGGGTAATTATACTAAATTATATTCCTAAATTATTCATCTAATTTATCCTAATTTAAAAGATAGTTTCTAAATTCACTAAATCTGTTAATTCATCAAATTTAATTCTTTATTTTATTAAGAGCTGCGCGATTTCAAATATTCAAATTTCCGTCTCTAATCACATGACTTTGTGACGTATTTCCGATTGTCATAACGGATAAAAGGGAAACTTGCAGAGTTATAGAGGAATATAAGCAAAGTTCACCTGAAAGTTGACGTTCACCTGAAAGTTACGTTCACCTGAAAGTTACGTTCACCTGAAAGTTACGTTCACCTGAAAGATTACGTTCACCTGAAAGATTACGTTCACTTGAAAGTTTACGTTCACCTGAAAGTTTACATTTACCTGAAATTTTCGTTCACCTGAAAGTTTACGTTCACCTGAAAGTTACGTTCACCTGAAAGATTACGTTCACCTGAAAGATTACGTTCACCTGAAAGTTACGTTCACCTGAAAGATTACGTTCACCTGAAAGATTACGTTCACTTGAAAGTTTACGTTCACCTGAAAGTTTACATTTACCTGAAATTTTCGTTCACCTGAAAGTTACGTTCACCTGAAAGTTACGTTCACCTGAAAGATTACGTTCACCTGAAAGATTACGTTCACTTGAAAGTTTACGTTCACCTGAAAGTTTACATTTACCTGAAATTTTCGTTCACCTGAAAGTTTACGTTCACCTACAAGTTTACGTTAACCTGAAAGTTTAAGTTCATCTGCAAGTTTACGTTTACGTTTACGTTTCTATTTGGCTCAAGTCTCGTTTGGCTCACGTTTCTGTTTGGTTCAGATTCAGATTACTTCTGGTTTGGTTTGTCTGGATAACCCGTTTAACTGATAAAAAATAAGTTCATGTGATCAGCTCACCGGAAATTAAGTGAGCTTACCAATACCTATGGTGGTTACACCCAGACACCTGCAACTATCTCTTTTTCCTGAGTAGAAAATTACTTTTTCGTCTTATGTACCTTGTGAAAAAAAAACATTAAATATATAACTTTCGTTAAAATCGAAATCTCTATCACAAGTTAAATCAACAATTTTTAAATAAATCTTTATTATACTTCATCTAACTATAGTTTATTTATTTATTTTAGCGACAGAGTATATTTGAAAATTCAATAAAATAAATTAATAATAAATTCATTAGTATTAAACTTAAGTAACTTCATTTCATTGTTTTTAAACATGTCCGTTTTTGCTTTTTATGGGACTTTTTAAATATTCCAAAAATAAACTGGCGCCCATAAAAACAACCCTTATTTGAAACACGTCACCCCTTAAGAGTCTCAATATTATTATAGATATTTATTATTATCATTTTTAGTAGTTTACCCCAATGGGTGAAAAAGGGTGCGAAGGATCAAGTACCCATTAGGTACAATATCCCCGCACTCGGGTTCATAGCAAAAGGATGGTATGTTTCATATTATTTGAAAAGAAATTTGTAAAACAGTTAAGAAAAATAAGAAGAGAAAAGGGAAAACTGGGGGAAATTTAAGGGGAAGTTGGAAAATAAATTTAAAAGTAGAAAACATGTTGAAAACATAAAAAAATTAGTAAAAAGTAGGGGAAAAACGAGGGGGGACATAGGAAAAAATAATTTAAAACATAAAGATATTGATAAAAAAGTATGGGAACAAAAAACACTGGAAACAGAGAAAAAGTTTGAAACAGAGAAATTTGTAAAATGTAAGGCAGAAAAAAACAGAGGGGAAATGAGAAAAAAATTTAAAACTTAAAGAAATTAGTAAAAAAATAGTGAAAAATTTGAGAGGGAAAGAAGTAAAATAAAATTTGAAACAAAGAAATTAGTAAAACAGTAGACAAAACAAGAGGAGAAAAAGGAAAATCTGGGGGAAGTGGGAAAAAAGCAGAGGAAGTAGGAAAATAAATTTAAAAGTAGAAAAAGAACATAAAAAAATTAGTAAAAAGTAGGGGAAAACGAGGGGGACTGACTGTAGGAAAAAATAGTTTGAAACAAAGATATTGATAAAAAAGTATGGGAACAAATAACACTGGAAGCAAAGAAAAAATTTAAAACAACCAAATTAGTAAAAAAGTCGTGGAAAATTAAAAAGGGAAGAAGGAAAATAAAATTTGAAACCAAGAAATTAGTAAAAAAGTAGGACAAAAAAAAGAGAGGAATGGGAATGGGAAAAGTTGAAAAATAAAGTTTAAACAAAGAAATTTGTAAAACAGTAGAGAAAAACAAGAGGAGAAAAGGGAAAACTGGGGAAAGTGAGGGGAAGTAGGAAAATAAATTTAAAAGTAGAAAAAGTAGATAAAGAAATTAGTAAAAAGTAGGGGGAAAATGAGGGGAAACGTAAGAAAAAATAGTTTGAAACAAAGATATTGATAAAAAAGTATTGGAACAAAAAAACACTGGAAGCGAAGAAAAAGATTGAAATAGAGAAATTAGTAAAAAGCATTGCAGAAAATGACAGAGAAATGAATTTTAAATTGAAGAAATTAGTAAAGAAGTAGGAGAAAATTGAGAGGGGAAGAACGAAAAAATAAAATTTGAAACAAAGAAATAAGTAAAAAAGTAGGGGTTACAAAGAACGGAAAGAGAGACGAAAAATGTTGGAAAAATTATTTCGAAAATAAAGAAATTAGTAAAACAGTAGGAAAAAACAAGGAGGGAGGGAGAAAAACTGGGGGGGAAAGTGGGAAAAAAGTTGAGGGGAAGTAGGAAAATAAATTTAAAAATAGAAAAAATTTAAAATATAAAGAAATTAGTAAAAAGTAGGAGAAAAACGAGGGGGAACGTAAGAAAAAATAGTTTGAAATAAAGATATTGATAAAAAAATAGGGGAACAAAAACAAACAGAGGAGAAATGAGAAAAAAATTTAAAACATAAAGAAATTAGTAAAAAAGTAATGGAAAATTGAGAGGGGAAGAAGGAAAATAAAATTTGAAACAAAGAAATGAGTAAAAAAGCAGGAGAAAAAAGAAAGGAATTGGAAAGGAAACAAAAGTTGAAAAATAAAGTTTGAAATAAAGAAATTATAAAAACGTAGGGCGAAAAATGAGGGGGGAAAGTAGGAAAAAATATTTTCAAACATAAAGATAATGATAAAAAAGTATGGGAACAAAAAAACAGCGCAGAAAAAGTTTGAAACAGAGAAATTAGTAAAAAGTAGGGCAGAAAAAGATAGAGGGAAAATGAGAAAAAAATTTAATGCTTAAAGAAATTAGTAAAAAATTAGTGGAAAATTGAGAGGGGAAGAAGGAAAATAAAATTTAAAACAAAGAAATAAGTAAAAAAGTAGGGATACAATGAACGGAAAGAGAGGAGAAAAAAATTGGAAAAAAGTTCTAAAACAAAGAAATTAGTAAAACAGTAAGAAAAGAACAAGGGGGGGAAAAACTGGGGGAAAGTGGGAAAAAAGTAGAGGGGAAGTAGGAAAATAATGAGAACAAAAAACGCTGTCTCAGAGAAAAAGTTTAAAACAGACAAATTAGTAAAAAGTAGGGAAAGGCAGAGGGGAAATGAGACAAAAATTTAGAACTTAACAAAGTAGTGGACAATTAAGAGGGGAAGAAAGAAAATAAAATTTAAAACAAAGAAATAAGTAATAAAACACGGGTTATAAAGAACGGAAAGTGGGAGGAAAAAAGTTGGAAAAAAAATTCGAAAACAAAGAAAATAGTAAAACCGTAGGAAAAACAAGAAGGGGGAGAAAAACTGGGAAAAAGTGGAAAAAAAGTTGAGGAAAAATAGAAAAATAAATTTGAAAATTTACAAAAGTTTCAAACATAAAAAAAATAGTGAAAAATAAGAGAAAAACGAGGGGGAACGTAGTAAAAAATAGTTTGAAACATAAAGGTATTGATAAAAAATTATGGGAACAAAAAACAGTGTTAGCAGAGAATAAGTTTGAAACAGAGAAATTAGTAAAAAAGTAGGGGGTTAAAAGAACAAAAGAGAGAACAAAAGTTGGAAGAAAAAGTTCTAATACAGAGAAATTAGCAAAAACAGTAAGAAAAAAAAAGGGGGAGGGAGAAAAACTGGGGAAAAATGGAAAAAAGTGAGGGGAAACGTAAAAATTAAGATATAAGTAAAAAAGTAGGGAAACAAAAAAAATGAGAAGTGGGTAGAGTTTAAATCAGAGAAATTAGTAAAAAGTAGAGAAAAAATGACAGAGTGGAAAACAAAAAAATTGAATGGGATAGGAATTTTACAAATCAAGTTTTTTTGCTATATATTTACTTGTAGACAATGACATAAAAAATGTATCTGACGCCCATTTTCATTTTTTAATTTAATATTTGAATATATTATAATTAGTATATTCAGGTCTCGTTCAGGCAAACTAACCCCAATAAAAAAAAACAATTTCATTAAATAAAATTAAATAACAACGATTTTAAAATTCAGTTTAATATTACTGTGCTACTATTTATAAACTATAAAGAAAACATCATAAAAATTATTATTATTTTTATTTTAACAAAATGGAGATTGCTACAAATATTTCTATAGAAAGTATTTAAAATGACCCTGAATATTTATCCCAGTTATTTAAAAATTCATACAAAACTTCATAAAAATGAAATTTTGCAATAAACAGCTCTCTTAAAAGCCTTCTAATGTCAAGACTATTTGTATATTTAAATAACAGCAGTCTTTTTTCACAAATCACCGGGAAGTGATCATTTATAATAGTTGTCCAATCAAGATGTTTATCTAGTTAATCCATAAAAAAAAATATTTCATAATAAAAAAAAACACTTCTAGAAAAAGCTGTTACAACAATTCCTGAAGAAATACAGAAATTCGTGACTTGTTGGAAATCATGAAGATTGGATTTTATAACACCGAAAGTGGACTAAATAGAAAACAATAGTCAGAATATGTTTAAAACGAGCAATAAAATCAACATAAAAAAAATATCACCAGATCTTGTTGATAATTTTATATTATTCAAATTTAACTTTTATGAGAAATTTTATTATTTTTCAAATGATTTTATTTTTCTGCATTTATTTACTTTGAACTTACATAATTGTAATTACTAGTAGATACGGGCATTATTAAAGTATGAAGTGGATAGATTGCAACATTCACTGTACATTTAATAATGATTTGATAAATTTTTGTACAAAGACGACATTATGCTCATAGTCGGAAGACTATTTATAGGGTCAATACGAAACTTTGATTATTTTAATATAAACTTTCTATTTCATCAGAATATATTTTTTTATATTTATCAAAAAATGTTTATTATAAATTTTTGCATTTTTATAATTATATATTGCTTTTATTTTTGAAAAAAAAACCACACTTTTATATTTTCGGAGAAAACTACTCAATTTTACCAAATACATATTTAGTTCTGAAGGAGCGAAACCATGTTCAGTTGTGTTCATAGAGAAACTAAAAGGAGAGTGACACTTCTAGTACAAATTTTTGGAAGTACATATACCGTCAATCCGCCAGCCTGGAAGACGTGTCTGTCATCTGTCACATCGCTGAATAAAGAACCGTGTTGCACACCTTTTCTTCCTGGTAATTGGTATAAATAAAAGTTTATTATTTAATGAATCTTATTTTTTTTGCTTTAACATCCCCGCAGAGAATACCCGGTAGGGCAAATGAAGCCCGCCCTTGAGTGTTAATTCTTTACTGACGCTACCGGGTGCAAGTGACCTTCACATTATAAACGGAAGGTGGCGCCCGAGGTAATCCGAAATCTGGACAAGGTGCCAAAAGAGCGTTACAAAGTTAGTTAACTATTAGATAAATAAGGCCTGTAACTATCCAAATACTTTTAAACTTTTCAAAATAATATACGTACGATCACTATAAACATTCAAAAAAGTTATAAAATTTATCTATATATATAAAATTGTCCTGTCGCTGACTGACTGACAATCAACGCACAGCCTAAACCAGAGGTGACAGAGACGTGAAATTTTCAGGGTAGTTTTCTTTGGTAGTGTAGGGGAGCACTAAGAAAGGAATTTTGAAAATTCGCATTTTAAGGGGTTCAAAATTGGGATTAAACAAATATTGACCCGCTCAAGTAAGTGCGTCAACTAAAAAATCGGTTGTGTCATCCCAGAACTTTCCCGGCTCAGGTGTGAAGAATGAGATTATTTTAATTATAAAAAAACAAAATTTCTGAATGAACCGGTAAAATGTTATAAAAATGAAATAAATGCTGGAAAAAATGTGTATGTAAACATTGTAAAAAATACACAAAAATTAATTAAAATGAAAAACGACAAAAATTACTTCAAATGGCACCTTGTTATTATAAATACCAACAAAAAAAAAGCAATAAATGCAAAATAAAACTGGAAAAAATAAGGAAAAGGGGGAAAATAAAAAAAGTTAAAAAAAAAATGTCAAATAAGACAAAGTAAAGAGCAAAAATTCAAAATACGGCTAAAAAGTAAAAAAAAGCAAGACAAGTTTTAAAAAAGCAAAAAAAGTGGCAAAAAAGGATAAAAAAAGCAACAAAAAAGGTAAAAAGCAACAACAAAAAGGCAAAATAGAATCAAATAAAGGCAAAAATAGGTCAAAAAGGCTCAAAAACTAAAAACAAAATACACCAAAAAGGTTAAAAAAAAAAATAAAAAAGGCAAAATAGAGGAAAAATAAAGACAAAAATGGCAAAAAAAGGGAAAAGGAAAAAAAATCAGCAAAAAGTCCAAAAAAAAGGCCAAATAAGACAAAGTAAAGGGGAATAGGAAAATACGCCAAAAAAAAGAAAAAAAAAACATACAAAAAAGTTGAAAAAAGCACAATAGAGGAAAAATAAAGACAAAAAAAAAGTTTTAAAAAAGTCCAAAAAATATAACAAATAAAGGGAAATAACCAAAATACGCCAAAAAAGTAAAAAAATTAATTAATAAAAGTTTTAAAAAGGGCAAGAAGGTCAAAAAACGAAAAAGACAAAAATGGCAAAAAAAAGGGAAAAGGAAAAAAATTAGAAAAAAGTCCAAAAGAAGGCCAAATAAGACAAAGTAAAGGGGAAAGGGAAAATACGCCAAAAAAAGAAAAGAAAAACATACAAAAAAGTTGAAAAAAGCAGAAAAGAGGAAAAATAAAGACGAACAAAAAGTTTTAAAAAAGTCCAAAAAAAATAACAATAAAGGGAAATAACCAAAATACGCCAAAAAAGTAAAAAAAAGAAGCAAAATAGTATGAAAATAAAGGCAAAATGCAAAAAACAAGCAAAAAAGGGATAAAAAAGCAACAAAAAGACAAAAAGGTCAAAATAGTAAAAAAAAAGCAAAATAATATGAGAATACAAGCCAAATAGCAAAAAATATCAAAAATAGGCAAAAAGGGGTAAAAAGCAACAAAAAAGGTAGAAAAGCAACAAAAAAGACAAAAAGGACAAAAAAGTAAAAAAAAAATTTAAAACCCGGTGAAAAGGCGTAAAAAAGGCAAAAAAAAGGAGAAAAGGTAAAAAAAACAATAAAACAAAATAAAGCTAAATTAAGCCAAAATAAAGAGGTAAAAAAGCAAACATTGTAAAAAAGGAAAAAAAAAAAATTAAAAAAGCAAAAAAAAGGTATAAAAAAGCAACAGAAAAAGGCAAAAAAGGTTAAAAAAAGTTAATCAAAAAAAGTTTTAAAAAGGGGGCCAAAAAGTTAAAAAAAAAAAGAAAATATGGTCAAAACAAAAAAAAAACAATCGGTTGTGTCACCCCAAAACTTTTCCGGCGAGTATCCACGAAGATTTTTTCAGATATTTAATGTTAAAGTTTCAAATTTTGACATTTTTTATTTTTTGACAGGTGACCGTTGGAGAAATAATTTTGACTATTCTGAATAGAGTTTTTCAAGGGCTTTCAAATGACATATTGCAAGTCATATTGCATCTGTCATTTTTTGATAGTGACACTTCCGTTTGATAGATGTCGTACAAAAAATAATGGATTCTTCCGACAGGTAACCCAAACCCATATACCAAATTTCAGCTCAATCAAATTAAAAACAGACAGACATCTGGAAATGGTCTTAATCATTCCAGGTGACCTCTCGAAAATTTTTTTAGCTCGTTCACGATACTTTCCCTTCTCGGAGGTGGGTCGAGAAAGTAAAACATACAGGATGATTCTTTTAAAGGACAGTGGCTCTCCCCCCTGAGGGAGTGCAAATATTTTTTATTATTTTTCTAAAAGTAATTGAATTAGAAAAAGGAGAGAAAGAATAAATTATTTATCTCAAATCAATGTCTACGGATTTTAAAGCGATTAATTATTTTCACAAAAATTAAATTTGGATACCTAATTTAATTTTTCCTGTAAAACATATGAATTAATTACTTCGACCTGAAAACTTCGCCATTAATCTAAAAGTAGGTCACATTAAATTAATAAAAAACAATAAGATTATAAAAAAATGGTTTTGAAATTTGCAAACAATGACCTTTGATATAACACTTGATATGGTAACTCCACTTGGAGGCGTAAAAATGGGCATAGAAGTTTGAAAAATCGGAGGGAAGTAAACGGGTAAACAAAATAGCTAGTAATCACATAATAATGTGAGAATACTGGTTTTTCACAATCGTATAGGTACAATTTTTTTAACTTAAAATATTTGCTGATATCTTGTGCTAAATACCTGGTCCAATCAAATTATTAAGGTTAACAACAATATAGTTCTCTTCCGGTAGATAAATATGCAAATTATATTTCCATTAGTTGAAAAACATATCTGGGTCTTTACGTCTATAAGACATTACCCTGAATTTATATACGTATAGTACTAGTAAACAATATAACACCGGGAAGAAGCGACGCGAAGGGGAAAGAATTTAGTCTGTGAGGTTAAGAATTAATTAATAACTAATATTATTGTCTCATTTTATATAAAAAAAGAAGCGAAAAATGGTTTAGTTTATTGTATAAATTTCAGCACTACCTATGCACTATTTAAAATCGGCCATGTACTGAAACTCTAGCCTACATCGAAGTATGCGGCGTTGCCTAAACTTATACGGCATCCAGAAATTTTAGATGTGGTGTATAATGCACGAATTAAATCTGTTTATGTAAAAATATTACATTATGCTATACCGGGTGTAAATGGGTCATGGGCCACCCCTATAACTTTTAAACGGGTAAATAGATTTATACCAAATTTTGAAAGAATATAATAGAGCTATTTTTGGATATTTATAAATAAAAATCGAATACTGCCAACTTCAGGTCGACTGTCAAATATCACTTACGACGCCATTTTTTGTTTTATTTTTTAATTTTTTTGATCCATCCTAGGTGCCAATGTTTTGGTCTAAATCTACTTTATTTTTTTTAACACGGAAGTCTTCAGGAGAATTTTGTATGGAAATTAGAAAGAAAATAATATTTTTCCTTTATTTGAGAAAAAAATGTTTATGTACATCATTTTAATGGTAAGTGAATGAACAATTTTTAATACCGGGTGGCCCATCTATGTTTCATTTAAAAAAAATGAGTTTCAGTTACCAAACTGGATTTGCTGAATTAAATGTTTAATAAAAGTAACAAAAATAAATAATTGACAAAATTGAGACTTTTTAGGTAATTCTAGTTTAATTATAAATAATTTTAACTAAATCATGACCACCTACGATAGACAAAAAAAATTAAAAACAAAATACAAATGGAGTCTTAAGTGACATTTAACAGTTGATTTTTACCTGTTTGAAGTTCTATAGTCCAAACATGTAGAAATGTACCGGATGTTCCATTTGAATTTTCAAGATTCATGACATTTCCGGTCAAACCGGATGTCGCCCATGTTGCATTTTTATGTAAAAAAATCCAAAATTACATCTATTATGATTAACCGAAATTTGGTATAAATCTATTAACCTGTTTAAAAGTTTTAGGGGTGGCTCATGACCCATTTACAGCCGGTATATGTAATTTCTTAATTTTTTGAGAAATTCGAATACTGCACTCATAGAATATATGAAATTTTGTTTCAAGACAGTACGATTTGGTTTTGGTTTTAATATTTTTTGGCAACATCTTAAGTTTTCGGAATAAATGCATTCCCCTTCGCGTCGCTTCTATCTGGTCTTATATTGTTTACTTGTACCTCGCACAATTTATACTTTTTCCTCGTAGATTTTTTATATCATTTAAATTGAGGATTTTTTTTTGAATATACTATTATTTTTCTTAAAACTGGACAATTTTTATGCTTATTAGTTTAACACTTTTAATAGAGTTTTGTGATATAGCAACATTGCTCTATTTGTTGCATTCCTAAAAATTAATAAGAGCTGATATTTATTGTTATTTACATTATGTGCTGGGCGGTTAAAAGAACCCCGAACAAATTTTAACAAAAGTTTCAATGGGCACAAAGCTCAATTTTGCTTATTTTGGCTCCTACGGAGCTCCAAAGCTCCACGAATTCATCATTATTTACTACTTAAAAAGGTAATCTCTTTGAAAGTTTAGTATTTGCTGCATTAACAAAAAGTACCCTCTTATGTTTTCGAGGTCACTGCATTCAAATCCAATGCCAATATAATAATATTGACAGTTGACAGCAGTCAACTCACTGTCAAACAACAAGCAATAATCAAAATTGATAAAAGCTATATGTAAATATATGTTTTTGAGGTTGCTGAGTTCAAAAGTGATGTCAAAAAGACGATATTGACAATTGACAGCTGTCAGTTAACTGTGAAACAACAAGCAATAATGTATCGTGACACATTATCATGCACAGTCAAATAATAAATTAACGATAGTACTCAACTGTGAATATCGTCTTTTTGGCCTCAGATTAGAATGAGGAAACCTTGAAGACATATGCTTACATGTCAATTTTATCAATTTCGACTGTTACATGCTGTTTGACAGTTATTTGACAGCTGTAAACGGTCAATATCTATTTTTTAACATCAGTTTTGAACTCGCCAACCTCAAAAACATATATTTACATCTGGATTTCATCAATTTTGATTATTGTTTGTTGTTTGACAGTTATTTGACAGCTGTAAACTGTCAGCATCGATTTTTTAACATCAATTTTGAACTCAGCCACCTCAAAAACATGGATTTACATGTGGATTTTATTAATTTTGATGATCACATGTTGTTTGACAGCTAGTTGACAGCTGTCAACTGTCAATATCGTCTTTTTAACATTAGTTATGAACTCAGAAACCTCAAAAACAAATACTATACTTTCGAAGAGATTACCCTTTTAAGTAATGGTGAATCTGTGGAGCTTTAGAGTTCCGTAGGAGCCAAAATAAGCAAAATTGAGCTTTGTGCCCATTAAGACTTTTGTTCAGGATTCCGAAATGAACAACATATCCAAATTTCAGCCAATTTGACCGGGAGCCAATTCCCATAAGGTTTGTGCGGGGTTCTTTGACGTTAAAATTGTCAGTCAACAGTAATAAAAATCCAGGCCACTTTACAAAATTGGCAACAACGCATATGTGAAATATAAATAAATGCCCAACAAAAAAGTTTGAACAAATGAAACGAAACTCGAAATCATGTACCACAATTCATTAATAAATGTTCTAATAAACGGCAATTAGTTTCGGCTACTTAGCCATCTTCAGTCCTAAACGGTTAACAGTGTTCGAATATTTTACGTGAGTACAAAAAAATAACTTATAAATATGTAAAATAAATCGAAGAGGTTATCCATATCTGAAATGAGGTCCAAGTATTTTTCAAAAATAAAACACGAAGTCAGTACCACAACGTAATTTATTATAAAAGGATGAAAACAGGCAACTAGTTTCGGCTAAATAGCCATCATCAGGCCTAAAAGGTTCAGAACAATGAAAAGTATTCAGGTTTTAACAAAATAATAATAAGCTGTTATACTATTATTATGAGTAAATAAGGTGAAATCGTAAGTAACTGTTAGCGCACTACGGCCATCCCTTTTTTCGAACCCTTTCTTAACCGTAATTTAAGGATTAACCATTTGGCGCAATCCGACCATGTAATAATATTCTGTCCTTTATTTTTAGTGGGAATTTATTACACAATTTTTAAATTTTTAATTAAAACTTAATAATTTATAACTACTTTTTTATTTATTTTTTAAATATTAAAATTATTTCTGCGTTAAATTTTACGCCATTTTATACAGGATGGTCTTAAAAAGTAAAAATATTATATCACTTCCGGAAAACCCTAAATCAATAATCCGGTCATCCTTTTTTTCGAATCCTTTCTTAACCGTAATTAAAGGATTAACCATCGGCGCAATCCGGCCCTGTAATAATATTCTGCCCCTTATTTGTTTATGATGCTCTATTACAAAATTTTTAAATTTTCATATATAACTTAATAATTTATAACTACTTTTTTATTTTTTTTAAATATTTCAATTCTTTGTGCGTTATATTTTACGCCATTTTATACAGGATGGTCTTACAAAGTAAAAAAAATATATCACTTCCGGAAAATCCTAAATCAATAATCCGGTCATCCCTTTTTACCTCTCGCCCTTCAGATAAGAGAGGTATAGGAATCATGCTAAAAATTGGGTAGTGAGTTTTCAATGGATAAACACGTTTTATGGTCCCTAGAATACGATTTTAATATTTTCGCGATGATGTCTGTGTGTGTGTGTGTGTGTGTTAGTGTGTGTGTGTGTGTGTTAGTGTGTTAGTGTGTGTGTGTGTGTGTTTGGATGGATGTTGTAGTAACGATAACTCAAAAACTACTGAATAAAAAAATTTGAAATTTTTCATACAGGATTCTGATACCCTAGATTAGATCTGATTAGATTTTGGTGCCAATCGCACAACCGGAAGTGGCAGTTGCTATGGGTGATGACGCCATTATTATACAAAACGGCGATAAAGTTTTACACATATATTTTGTATACCCCATAGTTTATTTTCATCTCATTAAAATTTTCGAAACTTTTGCCATTGTTGCCAGATTTACAAAAAAATAATTTTTTTTCATACTTTTTTGTGTCAACCTGTAAATTTTTGATTCAAAAATGGCGAGAGGTCATGTGCTGGCCACATCAGATTTTTTTAAATATTATAATTCTTTCTGCGTTATATTTTACGCCATTTTATACAGGATGGTCTTAGAAAGTAAAAAAATTATATCACTTCCGGAAAATCCTATATCAATAATCCGGTCATCCCTTTTTTCGAATCGTTTCTTAACCGTAATTAAAGGATTAACCATCGGCGCAATCCGGCCCTGTAATAATATTCTGTCCTTTATTTGTTTATATTACACAATTTTTAAATTTTCAAATAAAACTTAATAATTTATAACTATACTTTTTTATTTTTTTTTTAATATTAAAATAATTTCTGCCTTATATTTTACGCCATTTTACACAGGGTGGTCTTAGAAAGTAAAAAGTTTAAATCTCTTCCGAAAAAACCTAACAATTTATGAGTGTCAAAAATTTTAAAAATATTGAATATACCTTTTCAGTTTTTTAAAAAAATTTTAATAATAATAATTATAATATTATTGGCGCCAAGTAAAATTTCACCTTGTATTTACACTAAATAAACATAATCATTGACTAGGTCAGTCGTGACAATGGTAGCGTGCTCCTCCTACACTATTTTTCCTTTCTCCGGTGATGTATTCGGCGGGCCACGCGACTTCTTAGTGAGAATATTCAGAAGAGTCACCTGGTGGAGATCTTCTCCGAACAGTCGCGTGCACTAGGTTCGTGATTTAGTTTTTTCTTGTGGTCATGTTGTGTAGGCAGTGAAAAATTTTGGATTTTTTTTTAGTTTTATAAACCACGAAATGGAGTTTGTTTTTAGGTGAGTTATTAAAAATACTAAAATATCAAAACTAGAAAAAATTTTAATAATAATGAAATATTGTACCAATTTTTACTTATACCATGCACTATAGTATTTAAATTATTTTCGGAGTTGTTTTTCCAGGTTACAATTATTTTTAAAAAATTATCCCTATTAAAAACGGAGGAATCTTAAAAAATTCCTGACCCGGAACAATTTTTGCACATAATATAACTCTTTTAAGAAAACTTTACACCAAACTTTTAAGTAATGTGAATAAAATTTTTAACTAAAATTACTGGATTTCCCCAAAATTTGGCATATTTCAACAGAAATTATAAAATATATTTTTTTAATAAAGAAATAAAACACCAAATCATGTACCACAAAATATAATAAAGTTCTTTAACCAAAGATGGCAACTAGTTTCGGCTTATAACCATCTTCAGGCCGCGCATAGTAAAATTATACAATTAATTAAAATCAATCATTTAAACGCTAATTTAAATGTAAAAAATTATTATTGGTAGTTAAAAAGGAGTAGGTACACAAAAGGAATGTGACTCATTTTTAAGAAAAGATCCCCATAATGGGAAAGTGGATGAGCCCATGACCAATGTAGTAGAACACCATGAACTCTTGAAGTATTTAATCTCCCAACTGGTAAAATGAAATCCAATGTAAAGGATATCAAAGTCGAATCCAAAAGTCGAACGTATTAAAAAACAATAATTATTTTTAATCATTTAAATTTGTTTTAGCCCCCATGTAGGGTGATTTTTTCTAATTTCCTGGATGTCGACCCCCTGCAGGTGTTTTCCCTATGGGTGGGTTTCAATGTTACCCTCCTTGGGAGCAACCTGTACTTAATATTACTCGCTTTTTAATATTTTTCAATTTTTTCATTGTTTTATTTTTTTATTATTTTGTCAAGTACCATCACATTTTAGTTATTTTACCTTCTACCCTTAATGGGTCTTAATTTGTTAGTACTTGATAGTGGTAAGTTCGGTTTTATATGTTATTAATTTTTTTATATCTAATTACGAACGTTTGTATTTTTAGGCCTGATGATGGTCAATGACCGAAACTAGTTCATGCAAGTATTTTTTTGTCAATTAAATTTTGTGGTACCTGACTTGTGCTTTATTACCTTAAACTTTGGACCACATTTGAGATATGGATAAACTTTGGGATTTAAATTTGTACCTCTTTTTTCGTTTTTCCCTCCCTTTTATCTTCCTTCTTCATACATTTTTATCAGCGTTTCAATGATTGATTTTATAATTTTAATATACTTTTCCTGAAGATGGATATAAGCCGAAACTAGTTGTATTTCTTTATTGATAATTTTATCACATTTTAGATATAGATAACCTTGTGATGTGTTTTTTAATAGGGGTGAGTTTTCTAATCAAAAAATTTTTTTGTTTTTTGTTGTTTTGTGTATCTTTCAGAAATATAATGATATTGGTCAATTAATTTTTAGGAAATCTTATTCTATATTCTTATTTGTTTTCTGTTTTTATAATAATGATTCAGAAAAAAAAATATACATATTGGAATTGGAAGGGATAACATTGCTATATCAGAAACCGTACGAGATACAGAAGTTGTTAAATAGGAAAAAAATTAACTATTTTGGAAAGTATTACATTGGTCAAAAAATATCTACAGGGACTTTTGCCCTTCTCGAGTTGTACAAGGAAAGCTAAAAATATCACTTTTGGTTTTTTTTGCATAGAATTTTTATTTGAAAAAATATCAAAAAATGGAAATGGAAAGTTTTATTATATCTCAAATTTGCTATAAAACTGTACTAATAAATCTTCGTTACCGTTTCATGTCTTAACGGTCACCATCAAATTATTTTTATTAAATACGGATCTATCTTTTTCATTAAAAAAATTGATAAACCGTTAAAATTCAAATTCAAACATTTTATCTGACATAACTAACATCATCAGTGACAATAATTTTGAATTACGGTCCTGTCGTAGTCCTTTGGTAAATTCGTTTTATATATCATTAGTTAAAAAATTAGTCATTAGTCAAATAAAAAAAATCAAAATAGTAGAAATTAAACAATCACAAAAATATTCGACCTGCGTTGTGATTACAAAATATTTATAGAGAATTTAAAGATAAATTCAGTCATGTATCATACACTACATTTTCTACTGCGTTTTTAATGACAAATAATCATCATTTTAAATCATGGATGATGATTATTTGTTATCTTTGATCATTGATTTTATCTTATGCAAAAAAGTGAAAATAATTAGAATAATGAATAATTTATTTTAATAATTAACTACAAATATTCAACCAACGAATTTGAAGTATTATTAGGTACATAACTATCAAATATTTTGGTTATAATAAATATTTTTAATAACGCAGGTCGAATATTTTTGTTATTGTTTAATTTCTACTATTTTACCAATTTTTTTAAGTAATGGTATATTTTGATGAACGACAGGACCGTAATTAAAAATTATTGTCACTGATGATGTTAGATATTTCAGATAAAACGTCGTTAAAATAACAAGTGTAATATATCACTGAATTTGAATTTTAACGGTTTATCAATTTTTGTAATAAAAAAGACAGATCCGTATTTAAAAAAAATAACTTGATGGTGACCGTTAAGATTTATTAGTACAGTTTTATAGCAAATTTCAGATAAAATAAAAATTTCCTTTTCCATTTTTTATATTTTTTCAAACAAAAATTCGATGCCTAAAAAACCAAAAGTAAGATTTTTAGTTTTCCCTGTATAACTAGAGAAGGGCGAAAGTGCCTGTAGACCAATATAATACTTTCCAAAATAGTTAACTTTTCCCCATTTAACCGCTCTGTATCTCTTATGGTTTCTGATATAGCAATGTTATCCCTTCCAATTCCAGACATCCTGTATATAAACTTAAAAATCGATAATGATATTTTAAGACAAAAATTGATTAGTGATGTTTTTATTTATTTGGAAAAAAAATTATTTATCTACAATAGACGTTTTTAAAAATTCAGACCATAAATTTTATTTATGTCATTTTCAATTTTTTGTTCTCTCCTCGTTGCAATACTGTTAAGGAAGTGTTATACATTCAGAATTTCAATGATTCGATTTTTTTGCATATTTATCATCTAGAAGACCTTAGAAATATGTTATGAACATATTTTTGTCGAATTTGACATATTATGTAATTTATAGAGACCCGAACAAGGCCGAGCACAGTCCTTTCATGGGACTCAGCGATAATCGGGCTCATTTTTTGTTCCTCTAATTTTTTGTTTTTTCGGTTTTTATTTTTGTTGTTTTTTGATTTGAGTATTAACTGTCTCGAAATTAATTAAACAATACAGAAATAACATAAAGTTGTCCCCATTTCACAATTTTATTTTCTATTTTTGTTCCAATGGTTTCTCTTATTCGTTTTTTAATTTCTTCCAAAGTTATTTGTTTTTTTTTATTGTTTTACGATTTTTCTGATTTTTTCTCGTTTTCTCGTTTTTTCGTTTTTTTCGTTTTTAATCTGGGTTTTTCAATTTTTTTCAATCTCTCATCATTTTTTTTTCTCAGTCCGTCTTTTTTTTTTAATTTTTCCTTTTGTTTTCTCTTTTTTTCTCATTTTTCATTCCTCTAATTCTTCGTTTTTGTCGATTTTTCGGTTTTTTCGTTTTTTTTTCTTGTTGTTTTTACTTCTCGCCTTTCAGATAAGAGGGGTATAGTAATCATGCTAAAAATTGGGTAGTGAGTTTTCAATGGATAAACACGTTTTAAGGTCCCTAGAATACGATTTTGTGTGTGTTAGTGTGTCTGTGTGTTAGGATGGATGTTATAGTGACGATAACTCAAAAACAACTGCATTAAAAAACTTGAAATTTTGCATACAAAATTCTGGTACCCTAGATTAGACCGGATTAGATTTTGGTGTCAATCGGTCAACCGGAAGTGACAGCTGCTTATGAGTGATTATATGTATATATATATATTTTGTATACACTATAGTTTATTTTCGTTTCATTAAAATTTTCAAAACTTTTGCCATTGTTGCCAGATTTACAAAAAATACAATTTATTTGATTCAAAACTTGCGAGAGGTCATGTGCTGGCCACATCAGATTTTTATATTTTGTGATAAAGCTCTTATTTCAATTTTTTTTTAAGTTCACACCTACAGTTTTTTATAAAAATTTTTATTTATTTAAAATTTAATCGCACTCCTATGCCATTTTGGATTAAAAATTGTGAAAATTTCATACTTATTCATACTTATTATACTTAATTCAGTTTTAAAACTTTTCTACTATTTTATTTGGGTTATAAGAATTTTGAAAGCAATACTTCACTGTTATTTAATCACTTTGCTAAACGGATCAATTTTGGTCTTTTAGGTCAAAATATCTATTTGAAAAATGTTGTTTGAAAACTAAAGTAATATTCTACAAGAGAAAACCGAAGCCAATAAGAACAGATATATAAGAAAATTTATTATCAGAATAACAAGATCATTTCTTAAATTCTTCTCGTCTCTCTAGTTTTTCAGAGAGAGGATAGGATAAGTAGAGATAATCCGTGTTGGTGTTTGCTTATAGCAGATCGATTATTTTATTTATGATATATTTCAGACGTGCCGTAGAATACGAAATATTTTACTTAAATATGGGTTAACCCTGTCTGGTCCTCAGATTTGTTTTTTTTTTTGTAAGTAGTAGCCAAATTCATTGTGATTCTCGAAATAAAACATGAGTAGGGGTTTATACAGAATCTGGATGGCCTCTCTAGACAATTGGATGAAAAAATTGACTCTCCCCCCATAAATATAAAAATTTATAAAACGAGTGGTCTTGTTTTTTATTAATAATTCAAAAACTATTAGCCTTAGAGCGAATTTGATAGAAATTTATGAAGGGGAAGAAATTTATCATAAAAAGATTGTAACCTCCGGAAATTTATTTATTAATAATTTTAATTTCAAACTGAAAATAGCACTCCGCACAGTGAACGCAGTGGTAGCTCCCAACCATAATTTTGCAATTTTGTGAGACATAATATTTTTTAATGTTACTTAATACTAATTTAAAAAATCCCAAAGGTTATCCATATCTCAAATGTGGTCCAAAGTTTAAGGTAATTAATTACAAAGTCAGGTATCACAAAAAGGTACTAGCAGGCAACTAGTTTCGGTCACTGACCATCATCAGGCCTAAAGATACAAACGTTCTCAATTAGTCATGAAATATTATACCAAAAAAATAAACCAAACTTAATAACGAGGGAACAAATTAATCACATACGTGAAAGACCCATTTAAAGGTAGAAGGTAAACTAATAAATATTAATTTTAATGGTACTTGAAAAATAACGAAAAATTTAAAAACTGAAGAAAACTAATAAAAATAATATTAACTAAAAAACAGGTTGCTCCCTATTAGGGTAGCAGTGATTATCCTTACATAGGGACAACACCTGCAGGGGGATCAACATCC
Source organism: Neocrepidodera transversa (assembly GCA_963243735.1). Classification (NCBI taxonomy): domain Eukaryota; kingdom Metazoa; phylum Arthropoda; class Insecta; order Coleoptera; family Chrysomelidae; genus Neocrepidodera; species Neocrepidodera transversa. The sequence goes on from OY725347.1 coordinate 10,881,540, forward strand.
CGGCAGATTAGTTACCCTGCCTCCCCCCTTTTCCGGCTACTAGCTTTACTCGTGCTTCCCCTTTTAATTTGCATTGACAACCCCGGTTTCATTCATTTGATTTTTACTGCTCCGTTTCTCCGGAACCCTCACCTTGTTATTGTTGTTATTTGTCACTGTTGATGTTTAACCTTTCTTTTTCTTCACATCAATCATTTGTCACCTGTCAATCTCTTCTCCTTTTCCTTTACATTTAATTTATTTTAATTCTTCTTTTTCCTTACCTTGCCTGTACCTAAACTTATTCAAGCATATGAATTGTAATTTAACTTCTTCAATTTTTCAAAATTCTAATTTTATAACTTTTTCTCCAAAAATTTTTGTATTTTTTTTGCCATTATTAGTACTACGTTTATTTTCTATTTGTGGTTACCCTTCACGTTTCAACGTGTAGGGTGTTATTTTCTTATACTGCCATTTGTCATATGTCACTTTCTCATGTCGCCGGTTAAAGTGTTGTTTTAGCACGTGTCCACTTTCTATTTTCAACAGTTATTTTATAATAATTTTGTTACACAGTTTTACTGTGATGACCACTGAGTGGTCCTTTCTTCTGAGCCCCTAAGTAGGGTGGCAATTTTTATGTTTCTTGTTTATTTTCCGGGATGTTGATCCCCCTGTAGGTGTTGTCCCTATGTGAGGATAATCACTGCTACGTTCCTAGCGAGCAACCTGCCTTTTAGTTATAATTATTTTTATTATATCTCTTCAATTTTTAAATTTTTCTTTATTTTTCAAGTACCACAAAAATTAATGTTTATTTGTTTACCTTCTACTATTAAATGCGTCTTTCACTTATGTGATTAATTTGTTCCCTCGTTAGTACTTAATATTAGTAAGTTTGGTTTATATTTTTTGTATTGTATTTTGTATTTCATGACTAGTTGAGAAAGTTTGTATCTGTAGGCCTGATGATGGTCAGTGACCGAAACTAGTTATTTAAGTAATTTTTTTAATTGCAGTTTTTTGTTTGTCAATAAAATTAATATCAAGGTTATATTAATTAGAAACAGCACAATGTTGGAATTTTATTCAGCATAGGTGTCAAAATTTTTGTTTAACAAATATACGAACTGAAATATACCTAAAACACAACTTATAAAAAATTACTTAATTAACAATATGTGCTCAATTTTGCAAAAAAATAATTTTTAAATAATATTAAAAAAAACCTTTTCAGACATTTAATGTTAATGTTTCAAACTTTGACTTTTTTATTTTTGACAGGTGATAGTTGGAGAAATAATTTTGACTGTTCTGAATAGAGATTTTCAAGGGCTTTCAAATGACATATTGCAAGTCAAATTCCGTGACATATTGCTTCTGTCATTTTTTGACAGTGACACTTCCATTTGACTATCTGGAGATACGTTTCATAGTTTGATTTGCTAACAAAAAGTGTTGTGACATATTTTAAAGGACTTATATAGGTTACGTTTCGTAATATGCACAATTTTCGATATAATATTTATTGCACGATATGTGCTCAATTTTGCAAAAAAATAATAAAAAAAATTTTTCAACGTAAATTGTTCAGTTGAATTGTCTAGATAATCCAATTTTTTTAAAATTTTTAAATTGGTATTAAATATATGTTAAAAAAAATGTATTGTGTCGCCCCAAAACTTTTTCAGACATTTAATATTAATGTTTCAAACTTTGACTTTTTTATTTTTGACAGGTGACAGTTGGAGAAATAATTTTGACTGTTCTGAATAGATATTTTCAAGGGCTTTCAAATGACATATTACAAGTCATATTGCTTCTGTCACTTTTTGACAGTGACACTTCCATTTGACTATCTGGAGATACGTAACATAATTTCGTAATATGCACAATTTTCGATATAATATTTATTACAGCGTACAAGAGCGAAAGAGAAAAGCAATGAACATAGAGATAGAAAAAGTTGCGTAATCGTTGGCTCGATCTTTCTAGAAATTTTACAGTGACGTAGTTAAGACATGCTGGGATAATTTAATTTGCATTATTTTTTATAGTAATTATTGAAAATATGATTTGTTCTTAAATTTAAAATATTAGTATGGGTTTTGGTTACATTTTTCAAAAATAATAAAATCTATTATTAATGAATATGCTCTTATCCTGTTAAAGTTCCAATTAAATTTTTCGATAAATAAAATTACCCCATGCTTAGTTGAGACTCTTTAGTGTGTGATTCCAGTGCCTTAATGCAGCTTTTTGTTCTAATTATAGGATAGGGGAATATTTTCGAATTCGTTTAAATTATTAAAAATATTACTAACAAAATAAATTTAATTATTAAATAATATTTTAAAAATTACAATTATACTTAATATAATTTTTTTGAATTCATGAATGGTCCTGGTCCTGGTCTTTTTTCAGTAAAAATCACCATAAAGAACTAATTATTACATAGTTTATCCATCTTGAAGTCAAAACGAAGTATATCGATTGTTTATTTGTTTTATAAATAACAAAAGTCTCATAAATTTATTTCTCGCTAACAAACTTGAACTTACTAAGAACCTACAATTGTAATAACAGGAAACTTGGCCTTGAAAGATTTGTTTCTGTTTCAAAAGTTTCTTTACTGGATAAGTTTTCCTAGACTTCTTATTAAAATCAAAATAATATTTTAAATTTAAATTCAAATCATATTTTCAACGACTATAATAAAAAATAATGTAAATTAAACCATCCTAGTATGTCTTAACTTGTATATTACTACGTCATTATAAAATTTCTAACAAGATAGTGACAACGATTACGCAATATTTTCTATCTCAATGTTCAATGTTATTTTCCCCATTGCTAGAATAAATATTATATCGAAACTTGTTCATATTACGAAAAAAAATGCCTCATCACATTTTGTCAGCCAATCAAATTAAGTAACATATCTTCAGACAAGTCAAAAAAAGCCGCGAACTAAATAATTCCAGTAGCAAAATTATTGATATCATTAGTGATCAATGAATAAACTTAAAGATGCGCAGTGATCTAAATTAAACACGTCTAGTGCATGAAAACCAAGAGGAAATGTAAGTGCATCGTTGTTTGGTCATCTAATTTTGATTAACATATGTAACTTTATGTAAATGTAACGTTTTTAACATGAATAAATGAGCATGTAAAAGTTCTTCAGAACTAAAATAGTAGTATATTCATTTAAACATAATAGTCTCAGTTCTAGAAATAACTGAGTGGTCCTTCGATGTCAGAATATTTCAAATCCAATTTGAGTTGGCTGTTAAATAACTAAAAATTATATTTGCAAAAATGGTAAAGCAGGCATCCAAATAATAATAAGAGTAGTCAATAAATGACAAAAGAATTAAAATTGGAAAAAATATCATAAATATATAGGATGATGTCAAGGATAAGTAAATTATGATAATAAAATATTTATACATGCTATATAAAGTGCTTTTTTAATCATAATTAACGTAGTTTCGGAATCACCCTGTATATTTTTTAAATTTATTTATTAATTTTAGAAACTTTTATTAAAAGTGAAATTTTTGTCAAATTAGTGCTACAGGATGAGCAAACTAAAGAATTATTTTATTTAAATAATTGACGTACTCTTGATATCATCCTGATTGTATTTTGCCCTTTTTTGCCATTTTTGTGCTTTTTTACCTCGTTTTCCTATTTTTGCCCTTTTTTTTACTTTTTTGCCTTTATTTTGCTTCTATTTTCCCTTTGTTGTTGCCTTTTTTATTTTATTTTTAATTTTTGGCGTTTTTTGCTTTCTTTTACTTTGTTTTTTGTTTTTTCTTCTTTTCTTTTTACTTTTTATTTGGCTTTTTTTGGATTTTTTGTTTTTACTTCTTTTCCTTTTACTTTGTCTCATTTGATATATGTTTGTTGAATGCAAAAAATTTTAACAAGAGTAAAATTTTTTGTCAATTACTACAGGGTGTACAATTAATCAAAAGTGAATGAAAATATTTATATTGAATAATTTCGATAAAATAAGTGACCGTCTGATTTTTTTAATTTTTAGGTTTTCAGAGACATACACAAAAAAAATCACTATATAATACATTTATAGCAAAAAAAATTACAGTTGCGAAAGCTACATAGTTGATAATTAAAAAATAACCAAACTTAGTCATAGTAATTAAATATTCACCATATTCTATTAACTAAATTTCTTGGTTTCATATTAGTTTTATTAAATTAGTTTCATTTCTCTTCTCCATTTTTCTCAATTCTCTAAACGTGCTTGAAACAATCATTTAAAATTTAAATTATATAACAAGATTCACCAAAGTGGCTATTCAATATTCTCGAAAAGATCGTAATACCAGCATTACACACACCAGGTGATGTTTATTGAAAACGTGTTCAATCTATTTAAATTCCTATGTTAATGTTTGAATAATATTGGTTGCATAAAATGCATGTATGTACTAATCATCTTTTTTTTAACGACTATATTAGTCAGGTTTTTTTTGTAACAATGTTCCATTGGGCAGATCCGGAATTAGAATAATGATTCGTGACATAAATCAAATCTAAATATTCAAAAATTTAAATAATTATTTATTGCTTAATATGTTTTAGGTATAACCTAATAAATACCAGGAAATTGATTTTTTTTTCTGTATATAATCCGAATTCAATCATTTATTCATAATTAATAAAAGAATTATGTAAACTAATAAAGCTACGAAACACAAATCGTGAATTGGTAAAAAACTGTGAAATCTCGCAAAGATTAAAACGTTTTACTACTTAACATAACATATTGCTACATTAAACAGGGTGGTCTATATTAGTTAAATAAAAAAACAAATATGTGATTTCTCATAAGATCGAGATAACAATAAAAATGTATAGTTTCAAAAATTCTTTGATTTAAATAATATTCGACCTATAAATTATTGTGTTGAATAAAAAATAGAGAGTAAGTTTTTGAAACTATACATTCCGACCATTACCATACATGTTTCATCCTTATAGGAATCATCAGTGGTACTTTGTCGGAATGCATAGTTTCAAAAACATACTCTGTATACCCCAAGTATTTCTTTATGTACTATAAAAATGATAGATAGTCACGACATCTATTGTAGGTCGATGGGTACCAACCGGACAAGCCGTTTAATAGGATAAAATTCTGTAAAAACGACTAACCAAGTACAACTTGGTGCCGGTAGATGATGGAACTTATCCGCCATTATAATGCTAGTCTGTGAAAAACGACAAAAAATACTTAAAATGGGAACAAGTTGTTATAAAAGGCAACAAGGTAGCGAATTATTTAAAAAAATTGTTAAAAATGATAAAAAATTGCTAAATTGTAGCAAAAATAAAAACTATAATAAAAAAAAGAGTGAAAATAGGCAAAAATCAAAAATAGAATAAGAATTTTAATTCAAATTTTCAAAATTGGCAAAAAGAGGCAAAGAAGTAAATAGGAGAAAAAGAAGAAAAATTAAGCAAAAAAAAAGACTTAATAAAGACAAAAATGCAAAAAATATGGATAAAAAAAATTAAAAACGGAAAAAAAATCAACAAAAAATCCAAAAAAAAGTCAAATAAGACAAATTAAAAGGAAAAGAAAAAAAACAAAAAATCCAAATAAGACAAAGTAAAAGGAAAAGAAGAAAAAAAAAGAAATCCAAAAAAAGTCAAATAAGACAAACTAAAAGGAAAAGAAGAAAAAAATAAAAGATCAAAAAAAAGAAGACAAATAAGTCAAAGGAAAAGGAAAAGAAGAAAAACAAAAAATCCAAAAAACAAAACCAAATAAGACAAAGTAAAACTAGAAGAAGAACAAAGAAAAAATAAAAAAAGTAAAAGGAAAATAAAAAGAATAGAAAAACGAAAGCAAGAAAAACAAAAAATAAAAAAGCCAAATAAGACACAGTAAAACTAAAACAAGAAAAAAAAATAAAAAAAAGTCAAAGAAAAATAAAAAGAAAAGGAAAATCAAGAAAAACAAAAAATAAAAAAGCCAAATAAGACAAAGTAAAAGAAAATGAAGAAAAAACAAAAATTCAAAAACAAAGCCTAATAAGACAAAATAAAAGGAAAAGAAGAAAAAACAAAAAATCCAAACAAAAAGTCAAATAAGATAATGTAAAAGAAGAAAAAACGCCAAAAAAGTAAAAAAAAATTAAAAAAAGCAACAAAAAAGAGAAATAGAAGTAAAATAAAGGCAAAAAATGGAAAAAGTTAAAAAAGGGCGAAATAGGAAAACGAGGTAAAAAAGCACAAAAAAGGCAAAAAAGGGCAAAATACAATCAAGATCAAGGCAAAAACATACCCAAAAAAAGCAAAAATGGTAAAAGAAGGCCAAAAGGCAAAAATCAAAGAAAAAATGGTATATTACAGGATCAAAAAAAAATCATTCTTATTTCCAGTTACATGTTCGTACTCCTAGTTATACGACAATCTTTTATAATTTGTCGTATGAAAATGAAAAATGGTGACTGATTTGCATTATTTAGTCGAGACTTTTTTTAAAATTTATAAAATAGTGCATTGCTTAGTTTAGCCCTTTTTTTTAAATCATGAAAATAGAGACCATAGGGAAGATTTGTAATGGGGAAGAAGTGTCCTAGGGAAGAATTGTAGTGAGGAAGAGTTTTGCTGGAAAAAATTGTCATGGGGAAGAATTAGCCGAGAAAGACTATACGGGAATGATTATCCGGGAAGAATTATCCGGGAAGAATTGTCCGAGAAGGATTATCCGGGAAGGATTGTCCGGTAAAGAACTCTCGTGGATTCCCGATAAACTGCTCTAGTTCTTACAATTTCCAAATCACTATTTCTGTAGATTTATTTTCGTTATTACTAGCACTGACGTAGAGCTAGTATCTGGTCAACTCCAAGATGCTATAATAAACTCATACCAGGCAAACTCTCCTGAGGCAAGCCAAAACGCCAGAATAAATACAAACTGGTGGAATAAAGAACTTTACAAAACTCAGAAGAAAAACGAGCTCTCTATTTAATAAGGCGAAAAGAACAGATGAGTGGGAGTAATGTACCACCATGCTGACAAAATACAACATAGAGATCCGAAAGGATAAGAGAGACTCGTGGAGAAAGTTATGCGAAGAGGTGGAAACGGCCTTGGAAACAGCGCGGAAACACACAATCCTAGCCAAATATTCAATCAACATACAAAGACCGGACGAAACATACACGGAATCTGGTAGGGAAACTTGGGAGGTACTACTAAAGACACATCTGCCAGATACTAATAAAAAACCCTAATCCAGAAAACCAAAGACACAGGGTCTCAAAAAGGGATTGGCAACTGGCAAACAAATTCGTAACCCATGGCAAAGTCAACTGGGGAATAGACTCGTTTGAACCGTACAAATCACCTGGACCGGACGGCATATTCCCAGCTTTCCTACAGCAGGGCAAAACACTGCTGGTACCGGTGATTTGTAAATTACTTAGGCCAAGTCTGGCTACAGGCTGTATTCCATTAAGCTGGAAATAAGTCAGAGTTGTCTTCATTCCAAAACCTGGCAAAAGCATTCAGACCGATAACTTTATCATCCTTTATGATAAAGCTATTCAAAAACTGGTTAAACCATAGTTGAAGCATCATTATTGGGTGAGACCATGAAGGTGTCAATTTCTCCCATCTACTGTGTAATTTGGTAACTGACGAGATCCTGGTGTAGCTCAACAATGGCGGTTTCTATACTAAGGGGTATGCAGACGACGTACTCACACTTTTAGTTGGGAATTTTACAAACATTATCTCAGACCTGATGCAACAGGCGCTGAACATCGTGGAAAGGTGGTGTCTCAAGGTAAAACAGCACTAATCTCCTTCACGAAAAAGAAGAAGCTGGACAACCTCAGGTTACCAAAGCTCTTCAAGATTCAACTAGAAATGAACTAGAAGGTGAAGTATCTAGGCACAACCCTAGATGCAAAACTAACCTGGAATTAGCACTTACAAAAAACCATGAACAAGGAAAAAATGGCATTAATGACTACCAATAGAGCAGTGGGTACTAAACTTCCCGCCACTTGATATTCATATCAAGGCGGAGGCAAGAATGGGAGCATTCAGATTGGAGTGCAACGAAAAATGGTGTCCAAGTAAACAAGAACATACCAGTGTAACAAAAGTCATCACAAGCTCGTTATTAGAAATGAGAAGTGATGAAATGATACCAAAAAATAACTTTGATAACGAATCCATTCAACATTCAGCTAACGTGGAAAGGTGAAGACACATCAAACTGTCGAGAGGGGCACTGGTATGGTATACTGATGAACCCTATTTGTTCTGACAAAACAAAACAAAGTAACACTTAAATGGGTTCCCGGACACAAGGGGCTAACAGACAACGAGGATGCTGATGCTCTGGTACGAAAAGCCTCAGCGACCAAATTCACGGGCTCCGAGACCGTGTCTGGCATTCCGAAATCCTCAGGATGACTCTAGCTGACTAGGTGGGCTGCTAAAGAATATCAGACAAGCTGGAACTTCGTGCTGGGTCAGAAAAACAGTAAACTGATGGTCAAAAATCCATCAAAATCACTGAACAACTATATTCTGCAGCTAAACACAAATCAAATAACAACCTCCTGGGGTCAGAAAATACACAGGAAGAGGCTTCTAAGCCTGACAAAGGTAACAAACCTTTTCACTTCGTAACAACGATACAATTGGCATAGCACAATATAAGTCTTAAGGCTGTAGTGTTGAGGCCTAAATCCTTAGCCTTAAATCAATCAAGTAATTTATACTTGGTAGTAGAAAAAAAAATTGTATGATACAATTACAAATTATCAATTTTCAGATTTTTTCTGGTACTTGTACTATGGGACCTTGCTTCTTGCCAAATGTCATGATTCTAGCTCAACAGGAAGTACTCTATAGGTTAGGTTTATTTGTATATCAAAATATGCGGCATAAATGGCCCTATTTTACTGCGTTATCTTAAAGGCTTGATTTTTTTACAACTTCAAGGGACAATGAACCTTAAAATTTGATATTAATTTCAACTTGATACCTCCACTTGTTACTGAGAAAAATGGTCTTGACACACAGACAGGCCTACAGAAAGACAACTAAGTGATCTTTTAAGTGTTCCTTTTTTGAGGTACGGTTCCTGATTTCCTCCAGTGCTCCGGTCAATGAGAGTTTAACTTCAGTAACTGTACAATAGGGTCCTCCATAACTTAGCGCCCCCCCCCCCCTTTGATGTAGTTTTTTAACATCCTTAAGTTTCTTTTTAGATTTGGACTAAATTAGGTTATTGTGATTCCCTAAAATAAAACATTGCTCGCTATTCATAAATATCTGACTCACTTAACTGATTTATAATGTAAATAACGTATATGTATGCACGCCAAAACTGATAAAATAATTTACATTATTTGCATACTTACTTGTTTTATTTATTTCACAATAGTTCACATTCACGCAGATTTAATTACTTGCATTTTTTTATTTACAGTTTATTTTCTCCTATTAATCGTCATCTTAAGTATGACTCACTCTGTATTCTCCTTTCATTCTTTTAACTGACCAGAATAGCACCGATAGAATTACAGAAACAATCTTCTTCTTGAATACAAATAGCCTCTTGGTCTCCAGATTGAATCATTATGTAATCTAACTACTATTGTTTCTCAAACGTTGGGTAATATCATTATAGAACATTACTAGAATTTTTGTAAAACATCGAATAATTAGAACTAATAAAAAAAGGACATTTTGGTCATGGATTGGAATTAAAATTTTAAAGAAGATGTAATTTGATTTCTGGTATTTTCAACATATTTTAATAAATTATCTTCAGAAAGAAAATTAGGTAAGGATATTTTTTATGAATGAGAATAAAAGTAGCGGGAAAACTAGAACAAACCAGTTTAGAATGAACAAGCTAGCATTGCCAAGACGAACTTTTAATATATAAAAATGTTAGTAATGTTGAAGTTTATTTTATAATTTAATTATAGCATAAACTTTATTAAATTTTACACAAAAAAGAAAAAAAATCATAAATTTTAAAATTTTAAATCCCTAGTTTTTGTCTAATAAGAACAAATTTTTCTATTACTTTTTAACCTAACCTTGAGTTTAATTTTACTTCTTTAATTATTAAAATTCATCTCTGACAATTCCAAAAATATATTAATTCTCAAAAATTGACAATATCTTACTTTATTAAATTTCTTTTTAAAAATCACCAAGTAATAATTTAGCCAGGATTGACCATCTTAAATATGACATCTGACTACTTTATATTAAATTTTCTTATCAATACGTATTTAATTAAACTTCTGGATCTAAACACTCTACATAAATAAGAAAAAAAAACAGAAAACTTAAAAAAATTAGAAAAAAAATCAGAAAAATGAGAAAAAAATGGGAAAAACGAGAAAAACCTGAAAGAATTAGGAAAAATAAAAAAAATAGAAAATGAGAAATGGTCAGATGAATAACAAAAATTTAGAAGGCCGTGCGCTTTTACAGGCACGTGACGACTTATAAACACGCATTATCTCATGAACCATAAAAGATATCTCTCTCTAAATACGAACAGACGGACAGTCAGACAGAGCAGTATTATAAGACTTATCTATAATCTATAGAGTTTAGGAGTCTAAAATTACCAAGTACGATCCGTAATAAACTAATTTTGAAGCATGAATTTTAATTTTAACTTTCAATAACCAAAACTTTAAAATTTATCAGAAATCCAATTCATTAATTTATGATTATCCAATTTTCATTTTTCTAGTCTAGTTTACCTTGGCCTTGTCTGTAAAAATTTTAAGCAATTCCTGTATTTTACCAGTTACCTAAATAAAAAAATTAACCTTTATATATATATAACAAATTTTGAATAAATCAAAAAAATTATAATCTACCAATTTCATGCAGCTTAATTTATATTTTATTTAAAACTTGACACCCGTTTTCGCGTTATTTAATATCAAATGCGAAATAATACAAATGCTTTTAAACTTAAATACCAATTTGATAATTAAAATTTAAATTTTTTTAATTTCTGATACTCATTATTGTGATACTTTTAGTGTAATTTTTATTTAACATATTCTAATTCTACTTCTAAATATACTCAAATACATTTATTGTGCACCTACGCTAACTGCGTTTACATTTAATTACAGATAAGTCTCACTTTCACTAGTTGCGTTATATATGTTGTTAATTTGTGAAATAAATAATAATCGCAATTTTTTACTCAAGTTTGATAATTCAGGAAATAGTATTTATAGATTTATAACCCGACCTTGATACATTAACCGTTGCAATTCTTCTCAAGTATTTTATAATTTGATTAGACCAAATAGGCATCTATAATTTTTAATATATAAAAGGTAATAGTAAATATGTAATTATAAAAAATATGTAACAAATTTAAGGACTGGTATTGAAGTTTTTTTTGGTCCTATTACCAGCGGCACTTTTACGCTTTTTGTTAATTCCGATTTTGTTCTGCAGCACTAATTTCATGTAGGTGTCCTCTCATTTGAATGAGATCAGTGAGTAGGCCTGTTATAATTCTAAATTGGTTCTTACATATTTTGAATAGTTCTTGACGGGCTTTATTTCATCCCTCTCTTTATTTTCTTTTGACCCAGTCCTCTATACATCCTTGGATGGCAGATTTTGTGAATATGAGTACGTGTTCTGAGTCCATATATGAAGTTGATGTACCTTTACTGGCTAGTTCATCAGTTTTTTCGTTGCCGTCAAAACCACAGAATCCTGGAACCATGTCAAAGTTATTTTGTTGTGTTCTGAGAGGACACTGAGTTCTTCTCGGAATTCCCATACCAGTCTTGATGTCGGTACGTGCCTTTCCCTAATAGCACACAACATCCTTGGGACGTACAATTTATGTACAATGTCCATACCGGATATCCAGTAGTTGTCCGTGATGGATATAATATAACATATCCATACCATAGTCTTAAAACAGTCCTTCGCCGACTTAATACAGGCAATGTCAAAAACATGTCCGGGACAGACACCTAAGAGTGGTCCTCACTCGACATAATATGGACCAAAAGTAAAGCTCCGCCTGAAAGATGGAGACACTTGCGCTGATGCTTCTTAGACACCACAAATAGTATGGTATATCGCGATTTAAAACATCCTATTAAGTCTGCTCCGAGCTCGCTCAACGAGCATAAACGGTGGCCATTATTCACGTAGATGAAGTTTCCTACACCAGCAGGTGTTGAAATAACAATTTCACAATTACAATTGAACTGGTGTGAATAATATAACAAAAAAAATCACTTTCTCTGACGTCCACTGTACCAAAATAGGACGTTCTGTGAATGTCCAAAGTGATATATATATATATATATATATATATATATATGTATATATATACCCGTTTTCCTGCCCAGGCGAGATCCGAGTATTTTACAGACAACCCGAGATCCACATGAAATTATAATTATTTTAGAAAATAAATATTTATGGTAATATTTAAATATCATTTTTATACAGAACACCCAAAGAGGGGTAAAATAATTTGTAATTTTTCTTATACATTTAACATTTCATGCAACTAGAGCTCCGTTTCTTTTCTCCAGTAAGACGAGATCTGAAGCTGTATATAATATAATATTAGCAATAAGGTGAGATCCAACAATGTTGCCGCTTTTTTCTCTCAGTACAAGGGCCGACAGCTACCTGCTCGCCCTTGGCGTCTATTGTTGGGTAGGAAAAGGTCTTAAATTACTGTTTAAATCTGGTTTTATTTTTCTGCTTAATATTTAAAAAAAATATTCTAGCATTTTAGAAGTATGTTTTTGAATTGATAATAAAAACGATATTATTTCGGTAATTCAATTTCATTATTGATTTTTTTTAACATCTTACAATATTTAATATCAAGAAATAAAGCACAAAGTCAGGTACCACATGAATTTAAACAAAGTAGAAAGGCAACTAGTTTCGGTAACAAACCATCATCAGGCCTTTAGGTACAAACGTTCAAATATTAGAATACAAAAATAAGGCATGAAGTTAAACTTACTATTATTTTATATCAAAAAGAGAGAGAGTAGATGGTGTGACTGTCTATCATTTTTATATTATTTTATACTATGGGAGGAGAAGAATTAATCACATTATGTGAGACCCATTATACTTAATATTTGAAAATAGAAATATCTAGTTGAATGAATATTTAGTGATTTGCTTTTAACTCTTATTTTAATTTATTTCATTAGAATTTTGAAAAAGATTTTACTACAACATATTAAAATAATTTTTGTAAACCATTTATTTATTAAAAAACAAAAGATTATCCATACTCAAATGTGGTAAAAATTATTCAAAGAATAATAAAAAAAACACGTAGTCGTACCACAATCATATAATTTTTAGGATCTTAGACGAGAGACATGTTTCGGCCATTCGATGGCCATCATCAGGCAGAAATTTTGTTGAAGAAGTATAACATTAATGAAAATAAAACTTTAACCAATTGTGGTGATACACATTTTAAATTTGAAGTGGTAATATAAAATATTAAATTAAATGTAAAAAATGATTAAAAAAATTTTTTTAGAATAACTTTTTTAATCATTTTTTATATTCAATTTAATAATTTATATTACCACTTCTAATTTAAAATGTGTATCATCACAATTGGTTAAAGTTTTTTTTGCATTAATGTTATACTTGTTCAACAAAATTTCTGTCTGATGATGGCCATCGAATGGCAGAAAGATATTGCCACTAGTTTAAGGTCCTAAAAATTATATCATTATGGTACGACTACGATTTTTTTTATTATTCTTTGCATTTATTTATTGTTATTAATGATAATTTTAAAATCAGTTCTGCTTCATGAGAAAATAATCAATATATTTAAATTCGAGATACCTTATACAGAGTGGTGAAAAATTAAAAAAAATCAACATTTGCCTAAAAGAGAAGTCCCTACTATTAAATTTTGTTTTACACATGATAACAAAATTTTATACAGGGTGTGTTAACGATGGGTGGGTAGACGATAGCTGCTTCCCTGTCTTAAATAGAAGTTGTGAAGAGCGATGAAAGCTATGTTTCAAAAATAACTACTAGCATACAGGTTGTTAGATAAATCAGAGATATAACAAAGTTATGGCATTTTTTAAATAAAACGCCTTGTAGTATTTTTTTACTATTTTAAATTAGCCCTGAGATGGTGGTTTCAAAAACCTATTACTGTTATAACATAAAATAAATAATTTTAGTTATAGACAATTGAAAATCGTATTTTTTCAACTTAAAGTGATTGCTACGGCCAAACGACACAAAATCTGATAAAACGGCTTACATATTCCATATCCTAACTTTTTGAGTTCTACGTGGTGGTACGGAAACAAAATGTATACAGGGTCATCAAAATTTGCGTACTTTTGATCACCCTGTATAAATTTTGTTGTTATACCACCAACTATAACTCAAAAACTTAAACTACGGACATGTAAGCCGTTTTTTTCGATTTTAGGTCGTTTGGCCGTAGCAATCACATGAAGTTGAAAAATGCGATTTTCAACTGTTTATAACTTCAAAACTAATTAGTCTAAAACATAAGTGAAATATGTTTTTGAAATCAGCTTCTCATTACGAATTTAAAATAGTAAAAAAACACAGGGTATTTTATTAAAAAAAAATATTTTTGATTAGTCTCTGATTTGCTAGTAGTTATTTTTGAAACATACCTTTCATCGCTCTTTACAACTTTTATTTAAGATATTTTTGACTATCTCAAATAGGGGAGCAGCTAACGTCCACCCACCCATCGTTTATACACCCTGTAAAGAATAAGGAATTGTTATGGTCCATTATTATACAATGTATTCCAAAAAGCTGTCTCCAAATAAAAAAAATATATACAGGGTGTTTTAATAATGATTGTCCATATTGTGACTTAAAAATCTTTGACACAAAATATGACGATTTAACTTAAAATAATTAGATAAAATACTCCTAACCCAATAATGATTATTTACCATAACTTCGAAAGCGTATTTATTTTTTTACCAAACTTGACATACAGTTAAATCGATCTAACAGATACATAATTCCAAAAAATTCGTTGACCTATTTTTACAAGGAGCGTACAACAGCAGTATGAGACTTAACTATTTTGAACGACACTGCTTAAATTTTAATTTTGGTTGTATTTTTTAATTTGGTCATGCTCTACGTATATAATTTAATCTGCGTTCACTTCTTTAATTAGATATTTTTTGAGATATTTTTTCTTAATAATATAGGGTGAATTTTTGACATGAACCAGACATGACAGATTTTTAAATCCGGCCCTGTAAATTTATTCAAATTCTGGTGCCTCTGCTTATGGTAGAAGTATGTACAGTTCCTCGTGTTTCACCTTGTATATTAAAAATTATATTAATTAATCTTAATAAATACCTCTAGTTAGTCTTGGCAATGAAAGCTTACGCATTTTCAAATAGTTTTATTTACAACAGGAGAAATTGTATTTAAAATCCATACACGTTCGGCCAGTCAAAATAGACAAAAAAATGGTCATTTTACGAAATGTAGTTTATTTGATGTTTTAAGTGTGGATAATTGGTGTAATAAGAAAATGTTTAAAATCAATTTTTCCAACTTTTTTAATTCATGATATATTTCCGAAAAATGCTTTTTTCAAGAGTTATATTGCAAACAAAACCAAAAATGCAAAAAAAAATGTCATGCCTTTTAAAGTCTGTTACTTTAACAAAAAAATAAGTCATATCATCTTAACTGCTTTTTATCTATCTCTTCTAGTTCACCTGCAAAACACACCAATTTGAGACACCCTGTACATTGTAAATATTAGAGACTTAAAATGAAAACTTTAAATTTTAAATAATTTCTTTTATACAAAAATTTATAATTGTTTTTAATGTTAAATTTTTAGATTATGTCAAAATTTCCAAAAAAAATGCTTATCAAATTAAAAATTAGGTAACAAATTAATTTTTTTTTATATTGACATTGAAGAATAGATATTTTTGGAAAAGAATTAAAATATAAATTGTGCAGAAAATAAAAAATATAAGCATAAAATAAAAAAAATATATGCATAAAATAAAAAAATATAAGCATAAAATAAAAAAAAAATTTTTGGCCAATGAGAAATTTACATAAAAGTGTTTTTAGACAATATTGATATTTAAACCAAACCAAGAAAATTCAGTAAAAAACAAAACATGAAAAAACCCATTGTTAAAAAAGCAGAAATCCAATTTTTGAAACAATGTTAAATTTTAGATAAATTTTATTCACGCAAATTATAAATATTCTTTTTTTTGTATTGAATGATAATTTTAGATGCAAAATCGAATTATGGAACAATAAACTTAGTATTCAAAATTAAGAACGTTTTCAGAGTTTTTAAAAAAATCCAATTTCAAATTGCCAAAAAATGCAAAACTAGGATATAAACTAAATTTTTTTAAGAAAACCCAATTATATCAGAAAATATTCAAAAACGTTATTATTATTATTATTATCATTAAACAAAGCAAATTTAAAAAAAAATCAAATTTTTTCCAATACATATAAACAAAAATAATTATTATAATCCGTCCATATTTTTTGTCTGCAATAAAAAATTATAAAATTATTTGAATGGATTATTTCCTACAGGATGTTTATATTCTGTGACGTTTATGCAAACCCTTTCTGAATGATGTCAAATGTGGTCAATCTACTGAATAAGAATAATACTCAAAATATACAGGGTGTTTCATTTGGAAAGTGACATACGTTAACTACAGATAGGGGACACCTAGGCGATCTCAAAAACCCCATACTTAATGGGTCTAACTACTTTAATAACCAAGATACAGGGTGTTTTATCTATGTTGCCAATTTCTTTCAGGTTCATAACTTTCTAACCACACATATTTTATTTAACTTGCCCAATTGGTCAATAAATTTATAATAAAATAAATCCAGGTCCGGATTAGAAAAATTATTATAAATTATTCCGACCCAAAAACAACTCCTTGTATATGAGAATTTTCTAAAATGGATTCTGTATTTGCAGAGCACGAAAAAATAAATTTAGTGATATACTTTGCGACTTCGGCAACATGTTATTTCTTGTAAAATTTTGAGTTGGAATTCTGAAATGGTGTGAATTGTGAGAGCCCAAAACAGGAACATTTTTTTTTAATTTGATTTATTTTTAATGAAGACTTGTTAACCTAAATTGTTAAAATTTTAATATTTTAAGTATTTTTTTATTATTTGCGACAAATAATCCACAAAAACCATTCATCTTTAATTAACGAATAAATAATAAATTTACAAAAATATATAACATTAATTAATGAAAATCAACAAAAATTATAAAAAACAAGTAAAAATTAATGACAACAAAGTAAAACCATTATGGATTAACATTTTCAAATACAATTTGTATAACACTTTTTTATCCGACCTAGGGCGGTGAAACTGGAGGGGGTTGAAATATCAAAAAAAATTATATCTCGGCAATTTTTAAAAATCCGTTAAAAATCGTAAAAAATCGTAAAAAATGGTAAAAAATCGTAATAAATCGTAAATAATCCTAAAAAATCGTAAAAAATCATTATGTCCATAAATTTCATGTCGCGTGTGGTCCTTGTGTTTATTGTTAAAGTGAATTTTTAAGGTCGAAGTACTAAAAACATCATATGTTTTTATTCCGTATTGCTTGGGCGTTTTTTAAAATGTTTGTAATTCTTCATTTATTAAAGTTATTTATTTTTGGTAGATTCATTACTATTTATTCGTTAATTAAAGATAAATGTTTTTTGTGGATTATTTATGGAAAATAATGAAAAAATACTTAATACATTAAAATTTTGCCTTCATTAAAACTAAATCACATTAAAAAGTAATTAGTTTCAATTTTGGGATCCCACAATTCACACCATTTCAGAATTCCAACTCAAAATTTTACAAGAAAAAACATTTTGAAAGTATATCACTAAATTCGGTTTTTTGTGCTCTTTGCAAATACAGAATCTATTTTAGAAAAATCTGATATACAGGGTGTTGTTTTTGGGTAGGAATAATTTATAATATTTTTTTCCGGACCTGGATTTTTTTTATTATAAATTTATTGATCGATTGGAAACGTTAAACAAAATATGCCCGCCAAATATCGTGAAAATATGGCGTGTGGTTAGAAAGTTATGTAGCATGCAAGAAATTGGAAAAATAGATTAAACACCCTGTATCTTGGTTATTAAAGTACCTAGACCCATTAAGTATGGGGTTTTTGAAATCGCGTAGTTGTCCTCTATCTGTAGTTAACGTATGTCACTTTCCCAATGAAACACCCTGTATATAATAGTAAATAAAAATAATATCGACTAGTTTTAGAAGTCAAGTTAATAAATAAAAACATTTTTTTTTCGCTTTAACTTTTTTAAAAATATATATTTTTAACCAAAATTTGCAATTTTTTTTTAAAAATCTTTAACCAGTGGCGTTCGAGTTGGGTATGGTCGAATCTTTTGTCCCTAATTTTCTACGCTACTGGATACATTTTTAAAATGGTTTCTTTTTTCAATTGCTTGTTTAATTTGGTAAAAAGAATGGATAACAGTAGATAAGGATAAAATTAATAGCTTTTGAGAAAAATTAGATGGAAGTGAGGCATACAGAGTGTTTCAGCAGTTTTTAATTTTTTTTATTTATACTGAAAAACTCTGCGTGCCTGCCTGACTTAATTCCATCTTATTTTTTTTACAATAACTATTATTTATAAAAAACAATTTAAAAATTTTATCCAGTCACGTAGAAAATTGTGGGTAAAATATTCGGCTATACCCAATTGGAACACCACTGGTAAAAGGTTTTGAAAAAAATTTCTCGTCACATTGAGGGTCGTTAGTCTAGTTACTCAGTTGCGAAAGTTCCGGTAAAAAACTATTTTTATTTATTTTAACTCCATTTATTTCGAAAACTAATGATTTTTAAATATTGTTTTTTGGCATAGATATTCTTTATTTTTTATGGCATCGAAATAGAAACCAGATTTACTTTTTAAAGGACTTAACTATTAGGGGTAATAAGCCTAAAATATAAAAAAAATCAAGGAATCTAAGGCATAAGAGGCAAAATATTTTTTAAATTGGCAGGCGTAAGTGAGGACCAAATATTTATACATGGAGTAAAGAGGCACTACTAAAAATAAAAAATAAAAAAAAATCAAAAATCTAAAAAAAATTTAAAATCTCCAAAATCTAAAATTATTCAAAAATTTCTACAATTTTAAAGGTTTTAAAAATTTAAAAACTGAAAAAAATTCATATTTAAAAAATTAAGAATTTCATAATTTTGATTTTATATTCTGAACCTTTTCGAGACGGCTGTGATAATAATGATCCATACACGCCAAACTTCTGCGGATAGTGTTTCGACCCTGGTTTTTTTGAAATTTTTTTCTTAAAAATAAAATAATAAATATTACAAATATCTAAAACTTTAATTCGAGTAACGTCATAAAATAAAAAAATATGTGAAACTTCCAAAAATAAAAAAAAATTAAATCCACCATATCTAAATCAAAAACAAAGGACCGGTTCCCGTTCAAAATTATGCCTCTACGCTTAAAACTTGAGCCCTATCCCGGCTGACAGGTAAAAAAAATGTAACTGCGGTCGCTATCCCTCCTGAAAAGAAACTAAAAATTTAAGAAAATATTGTTTTATCAACCATAGTCCTACCTCATCAAGAACAGTCAAAATGGCTGCTAAAAATGTAAAAATATCGTTGGCCTGAAGATGACCGAAACCAGTCGTCACTAGATTTTATTAAAGGTTATGATTAATTTTTTTCTTTATAGTACTAATTACTTTTTGAAACTTTTTTCACGCCACCTTGAAGTACCTTAAGCTATACCTATTCATGTGATAGACATAATAAACACTTCGGACATAACGATTTTTTTAATTAGAATTTTTTAAATTATTATTTCAACAATTTCATTCGTAGGAAACAAGCTTAAACAATTATTTCTACAAAAAATTTATAAAAGAAGCAGTTCAAAATTTTATAAATAAATCAATTCAAATATGAAATTTATAAAATCTTTAAAGATATTGACAAATCCAATGGCCGTATTTATTCCTTCAAATCTACAAAAACAATTTAAAAAGAACCCTATTGTGCCCTATCTTCCTTCAATTCTACCCAAATTCTATTATTATATTTTATTACCCATAAACAATACGACGAGGTCCAGGCCCTGTTGCCGTGACCGTCGCAACTATATACAGCCACCGCGTCAGGTTGGCCAAGACGCCCTCTAGAGATGGCATGTATGAACTAGGACTGTATAAAATGTGAGAAATTCGTTCAAATCGAGATCCAACAAAAAATTTTAAATTTCCTATTGTAGGTGTCACTACCCATTTTGGAGTCGATATACACAGTAAAAAAGGTGAGGTCCGAAATTGGATCTCACCTTTCCAAACGGATCTCTGCTTTGCCTCAATATATATAAAACGGATCCCAACTTGCTGGAAAATATATATATATATATATATATATATATATATATATATATATATATATATATATATATATATATATATGGTCCCAGGGGGATATCCAATGGATGTCCGCGGCGGACGTTCGAATTCAGTTCAAAGTTGTGACATTAGTGCGTCCCTCGGACGTCCATAGAACGTCCAGTGTACCAGAAAAGGATGTCCTAAGGATGTCCGGAATGTCCGAAGAAGACGTCCTATGGATATCTGTAGGACTACTTTGTGTTATTAGGGTTAGTGATGCCTGGATATCTGTAGATACTTTGATCCATGCGTTGCGCATTCCCTTCGTATTATTTTCTCTCGAATATTGCAAGATTGCGTACAATTTACCTTGTAATACGTCAGTATTTATTCCCAGTGGTATTGGATCCGTCTGTATACCAGATCCTCTCTTCAGATTTGCCCTTGATGTTGTCATCTGCCCATTTCCTTCGATCTTGCATGTTCACCTCGAAATTAGTATTGAAAAGTACAAAGGAGTTGTGTGGTCCATTTCAAAAATGGTACCTCCCTCTATTTCCTTTATCTTGTATGTATTTTGTAACATTGAAAGTATCAAGATTACGTACAATTCTGCTTGGAATACGTAAGTATTTATTCTCAGTGGGATGCTAGGTGAGAGTTTCTCTCCTCGCTGTAGATTCCAACAGTAGTTCCTTCCCTGGTATTGGATCCGTCTGTATCCAGATCCTCTCTTCAGGTTTGCCCATGATATTGTCATCTGTATATTTCCTTACCTTCCACTATTTACTTTATCTTATTTCGATTCGATGTGTTGCTCGTATTTTGTAACCTTGCTACCCTTATTATTGTCAAAGGGGAAGATTCAGCAGAGCTTCTATGGTTGCTGTTGTAATTGTTTTTGTAGCCCCCGTTATGATAGGGCAAGCAAGTCTTTGTACCTTGTTCAACTCAGCCGCGACTGTTTTTGGATTCTCTTTGTCCATTATACCAAATATGCGTAGGTGATTATAGGTTTCACCACAGTGTTGTACGTTTCATACACCATTTTTGGACTTAGACCCCTGTTTTTTCGTGTGTTTCTTTAGCTGCCATTAGTATCGCTTCCGCATTACTTTTGCTAATTGTTGGTTCCAGGTAAGTTTAGAGTCAAAAATTACCAAGAGATAGCTGCAGGTGAGGCCCTTGGTGGGTTAGTGAGCTTAGTTCATCTAAGTTCTTTCTTCGGGTAAAAGGTACTGTGGTTGATTAAAAGGGACTAATATTTAAGTCCTCTTCATCTATTCATTCACTCACCAGATTTAGGGCCATTGGCATTCTTTCCCTAATTTTGGTGTTGAATTTTTCCTGGACTATGATGAGTATCTCATCTACGTACCTATGGAAGTTTTTAGAAGTTTGTCAAATATTTCCATGATATTTTTAGTGGTTTAAGGAAATTATAACAGGTTACTTGAAGTTTCTAAATATTTCTTGAAGTTTTCTGGCGCCTTTAATACTTTTTTTACAGGCTGAATCTGGATATTTTCAAGGCTTATGGATCTTTTTTAGGAATTTATAAAAGCTTTTAGGGGTTTATAGAAGCTTTTGGGGATTTACGGAAGATTTTAATAATCTATCAACAGTTTTATTGGTTTATGGAAATTTTAAAAAATATATGAACTCTTTTAAGGGTTTATGAAAGTTTAATTAGTTAATAGAGTTTCTGAACATTTATGAAGTTTTGTACAGTTTTTGGAAGCGTTTGGGAATTACAAACTTAATAATGTCTTGGGGGTTTGTGTTTGGGTTTATGGAAATTTTTACCATTTACCCATTTTACAGAAAATCTTATATATATCATATAATACAATCTATTTCATCATCATCCAGAGTATACTGGACTTGCTGGAACAAGTTTAGTTATTAAAAATATTATTACAAAATGTCTAAATGACAACAACAGACGACAGACAATTGTCGAAAGCTATGAAAGAGGAACTATTTTGTTTTATTTACAAGTACTCCAAAATATTGGCTAACAGATCAAAACACAATACCGTATAGGGTTCTTTATTACCAACTGAATTTCCTCTACGTATGTGGATATTTCGTCAAGCTGTAATTTGTTCTCAGACCATTCATCAAACATTTAGATATCATCATATACAAAAATGGAACATCCAGTAAAATTGAAAAGAAAATCGATTTTAATGTAAAGGCTCCTAAAAATCCTTCCAATTTTTCTATTTTCTTAAATGGCTTCATAGAAATTATAAATCCAGCAAAAGGTAGAACCAAAAAAATGTTGAACATAGACTACTATGAAGCTTTTACATAAAAAACAATGATTAAGTAAATGAAAATAAAATCTGTAGGAAACACGGTTTTAGGACGCTTAATCCAGAGTGATGATGTTCTCCAGATAAAAGAGTTCTTTGATAGGAATCAAGCGTGTAATATCGTCCGAGCACCTTCCATGAAGGTATCTATAAAAAGATTTAGATCGACCTCCTTTTATTTAAGTTCCAAACTTTCACGATTTCTAGTCAGATCTGTGCCTCCAATAAGGCGAATTGTTGTCTTCTGGATAGAATCGAGTAACCGCAAGGCATCCTTAGGAGCAGAGCTCCAGATATGGGAGTAGTATTCCAATGATGGGCGAACGTTTTAATTAAACTACCGAAGCATCAATTCTATAAATGGAAAATCGATTGTAGTAATGGGAACTCCAAAGCAATTGAAGACCACACTGCAAAAAAGATGAATGTTGAAACCGAGATTGTGTTCATAATTTCAAGTAATCAGTGTTGACTGCACCTTCTTTATAGATTGGAACTTCTTTCCTGATCCACATGACATGAAGAAAAATCCAATTACCACGAGACCTCTAAGAGAAATTTTATTTCAATCTGAACATAGTAGATTAGTGGAGTATAGATCCTGAACAATCATCTGCACCACTTTTTTGTCCAGACTGGAACTAAAAGGAATTTTTCTTACCAAACCCACTTTGTAAAGATATCTTGTGATATTAAGTTTTTTTATTCTAAATTATTGGCGAAGAGGTTCTGTTTTAGGCCCTAAACTAATTTCTGAAGAAAAATTTCAGGGCCTTCAATATTTAAAATAGTTTTGTTGTCCAGCTGCAAAAAGCTATTTTGATAAGCTACCTTATTCACCAAAAGCTGATAAATCCCAGGGTAATACTGAAAAAACCAAAACCTAAAACTACCAAAGGAAAACCTAAAACTACAAAATTAATAAATCTACAGAAATGGTATATTGATGACTAAAAGTAGTTGTCTACTGGTACTGGTTTAATTTTAATGTTAATTTTTCGCTAAATAGTTATAATAAAAATATTGCGTAAAAATAATGAAGGTCATTACATATATCTTTTTTTGCAGAAAAAAGTTTAAGTTTGTAGAGTTTGTTTAACCATCCTCTGCCGTTACGTCATAATCGGTGACGTATTCTCCTGTTATACATTTGTCATATATTATTTGACTGTTGTTGCGACCTTTTTACATAATTTATTAATTTTTTTAACTTGAAATCTCCGTTTTTTTTAATTGGTTTGATTCAAATTTCTAGCTTGGGGATGTTTAACGTCCCTGAGCATGATTAAATGGCGAATTATGTAATATTTATCAAAAATGTATTATACGATTATATTTTTGGGGTGAACCCAAACGTTGTAGACTGCATTTAACGGTAAAAGCGGTATTTCAGCATCTCTTTCTCTTGAAAAGTAATTAATCAACTTCAAAATTAAACTTTACTCTTTCTCATTATACCTGGAAGGCATTTTGACAATGAAAAATTAATTGAACTGTCAAAAGTAATGGCAGTTCCATTGGTAAAACTACCGTGCGCACCGATATTTCATATTCCATTGGAAAACTAGTGGAAGCAAAGTTACACTGAGTGCAGTATTTTCTACACCTGCTCAGAAGCTGGTGTCCAGTGTAGTGCAATAGTGCAAAATGGAAAATGGCGACGAATTGTGTTCTTTGAAAGAAAAAGTAGCTTAATTTTTATTATCATCTTCTTCTTCGGATGATAATAGTGATTTAGAGATATCAGCAGAGAAAATAAAAAATCGGTCATCTCTGTTTAAAATTAACATTTACGATAATGATGTAGTAAATGAAATGAATGTAAAACAGGTGAAAAAATGTGATTTTCTTCAATGTTCCAATGGCCATGCACTGAGTGCAAAATTTCATTGCATTTGTACAAGGTACTCTCTGCAAAGCTAGTGCATGTCAATGGAAAACTCCATAACGTCGACATTAGTTAAGAAATACGTTAATGACGTCATAATTCCGTCTCATTCATTTCATGATTGAGAGATCAACTTTGACAATGTATAACGTAACGAAGATGGTTAAACAAACTCTATCTATTCCACTGACTCTGCCGCTCAGATTTAATTTGTTTTTCATTAAATGTTTTATGTCGCTTTAAGGAATAGCGATTTTGTCATTTGTATCCTGGATTATTGCGAGATTAGCTGCTGAATTAGTTAGAACATTTCCCGGGATATCACAATGTCCTGGTATCCACATTAGGTTAGTAGTTTTATTTTGTGTTTTCATGTGGGTGATTAATTCTAGTATATCACATATGAGGGCGTTTTTAGAGAATATATTTTGCAATGCGGTAATGGCACTGAGTCAATTTGAGCATATAACGCATCGTTGTATATTCAAAAAAAAAAGTGTGGGTTCAACATCCAGTAGTAAGATATTCTGTTAGTAGCTATTGCAGTTACCACACCGGTTTTCGGTTTTGATCCGTCCGTGTAAATTATGAGGTCGGTGCTAAAACTCTGTATCTTTTCGTGGAACGTCTTTTATTATGTTAGAAGTATTTTATTTTTTACATGTAGCTAAATCTAGACGGGTTTTTGGTCGAATAAGTTGTCCTTGGTGGAATATTTTGATAAAGTTCCGATCTTATACTTTTAAGGTCTATATTTTTTCTTTTAGACTCTTCTACGGAATCGATTCTGCTCGGACGTGTTACGCTAGGTCGATTTGCATATCCATTATATAAGTTGAATAATGGGTTGTTTGGATGGGAAGATAACGAGATTACTCTAGATGCATATATAAGTGTCTGTTAGGATCTTCTCTAGTTGATGGGGATTATTGAAGAATCGCTCAGCACAGCTATTGTAGAGTTGGTTCGGAAGGCGCAGTTGCTATTTTAATGGCTGCTGTCTGTATATAATATGTCTAGGGCTTTTAGTTTAGACGGTCTACACGATACGTATACAATGCTTCATTCGTGATTGGTACAGTTTCAATAGTATATCTCTATTTGTTCCCCAATGCATATTTGCTGAGCATCTCACTAAGATAAGAGCTTTTTGGTAAGATGTTCAATTTGTTCAGACCAGCGTAATGTTTTGTCAAAAGTCATACCTAATAGTGTAATACTACGGTTAATAGTAGATTCTGTAACAAGGTTAGAATGAGGAACCACGAGTGTCGAATTTTTTCATTCTCACCGAGTAACAGACTATATTTTCTCCACGATCAAAAAGTATAAATCAAAATTAAATTAAATCTGAACACAAGTTATTTGTTGACATATTTGTATTACATTGTATTAATATTTATAGTGCTGTGGTACACTTACCGATATTAAAATCTGGTGCATTGGTGTTTTTTCATAATTTGCAATTTCAGATATTATTAAATTCTATATCTACTTCACTTGATTTTTCACTCATTATTTTGTTTAAATTAAAACTTGTTTGAAAATAATTATTACCGTCGCCATTTTATATCTGACAGTGACACTTTTGAAATCCAGGGCAATCCCATATCGTTTATTTCGATTACAGAAAATCCATTCTTTACCTTGATAAAGAATGAAAATACATGCAAAATGCATAAGAGGCAAGTATTATAGAATAAATATTCAGACTCTAGAGGGTGAATGTTTACATTCTATTATTAAAAATTATTTAGTCGTGATATTTTAAAAAAATTTTGTATGATTTTATACCAGTGGTCTAAACTTTTTCTAGCCAAAAACTTGGTTTTGGTAAACTTCATCCTTGGTGTGGTCTTCTATTGTGGAAAACGATCAACGAGTTATATTATAGCAACAATGGTAAAATTATGGTAGTAATTTAGAGACAAAATAACGGTTCATTTTTATTGGATTATGACAAAAAAATATATAGTTTTATTAAAATAATAATTTCTAAACAGAAATAAATCTTCAACGAGGATATAAGATAATAATCAAGTAAAAACTACTTGTTATATATCTTGACCTTTACAACTCACGGTTGAAAACATTATTTAGAAATTATTATTATTAAATATTATAGCAGTTATTAAACGCACTTGATTGTTTCAATGTAAAAAATTACATCGTTAATTATTTTAATAATTTTCATTTATCCATAAAATTTTTAATTTGTTGAAAAATAACCAACTAAATTACTAAAAATAAAGTTGGTTCAATTTCAGCACGAAAGATTTAATGTATAACTAATAAGTATTTGCCTTGGAGATGTGGTTAACATTTTGTTTTATTACTAACTAATAAGCCTATAATTATTGGCCTTATTTCAATCCTGAGAAAGTCCTTTTAACATTATTTAGATAAATAAAATATCGTTTAATGATGTTCTCATAATTTTTCATTAAATAACTTTAGTTATATTTTTTGAGAAAATCATAAAATGTTTAAATTATCTAAATAATATAAAGGATTTTAATCAAGTAAAAGCCGACACAGTTAAACAGTCCTTTTTATCTGTACAAAACAAAAAGATGCTCATTTTCTGGTCTATGTCTTTTTATTCATTTTGATCTGTCTCTTGAAATAAGAGAAAGCTAACACAATAAGTGAATTTTACTTCTGATTTATTAAAAAAAAAAATGATTAAAAAAATAGTAATAAACAAAATATAGTGAAAAAACGAAATAGTACAATTAGAAAAAAATTAATTATTTAGCAAAATGAGCAACTAACCACAACAGTTTAGCAAATGACGACTACGATCCCCCACTTCCCCGTTTCTTTCGCATAGAAATGTTTATATTTTTCTTGTCGGATTATATAAGACTGACAAAAAAAGTTTCCTGGCATAAATCGAAAATTGAACTGCTAATTTTGGACAATTTTCGAAGTATCTCAAGTCCTATCAAAATTATAGGAAAATGGATAATAGCTTTTCTTAGATATTTTCAAATACAGCAAAAAAATGTACTCTATATATTTTTTGTACAAGCGTACGGAAAAGTATACTTTTCCGCACGCATTTGAGCTGTACTTTTCCGCACTAGTGCGGAAAAGCACTAAGAAAATTTTTGTTTAATGAGAGAAAATGTAGAAAAAATATTGTTCCTAACACTTGCGTAAAGTATCTTTTCTCCAAATTGAATTTCAGAATATTGATTTTAATTTTTAAAAGAAGAAATTGAAATTAGGAATAGATATTTGATTTTAAGTAATTTGAACTCTACAGACACTACAAAACTTACTGTACAGTAACCATCAAAAAATTTTGCCATTTGAAATGCATGTGACCTTGTGACCCCCATATCTCCAGTCCACTTTGACCTACATGGTTCAAATTTAAACTCGTCCGAGCTATGACCCAAGTTTGAAGCAAATTTGTCTAGTAAATACACTAACAGGCTGATCTCAATAACTTACAAGTAAGTTAATAAAGTAATAATAGGCATAAATATCGAAAAAGTAGTATGTTTACTACAACATATAATTTTTATGAATAAACAATCACCTATTTTTATATCAATTTTTAACAAAGCCAACAAAATTTGTCTAGTCATACTTTCATTACTTTCTATGGCAATTATTGTGATTTCATACATGCCTTTTACTTTCAGGTACTTACATTGTCATTAGCAACAATATATTTATATAGCCAACAACATATTCCGGTAAATACTTCCTAATTATTAAATTTAGTGGATTCAAATATTCATTTATGGTACCAGAACAAAACTATTTTTATTTCATTTATTTATGACTTGTTTAAATAGTGCAAATTGTTAATTTTTTCATATATTTTTAAAGCCCATCCTGTTTTTTTTAGAGAAAATAAATAATTGCCCCACGTTGGCAAGCGACATTTGTTATGAAATACTGGGTTGAGGTAAATGTGCCACCAAATATACCTGACTAGAAAAGGGTACCGGTAAATGTTCCACCGATCAAAATTGTTCTTTAAATACAAATAGGTATTTGTGCCACTAACAGTTGGGGTAAGAATTTATAATTGCAATAAATTAGTGAAATTTTTTCGAGTTAGTTATGTGACTACTATACAGTATGTCCAGGAAAGTTGGCAACAGCTTCATGGTTGTGGTCATTTTCTGTTTTGCTGATTACATGATCGGCTCATAGTACAGTAAACACTTTTGCAGAATACTTTTTTTTGCGTATTATAGAACGCCAAAAAGTTTCACCACTTTTTAAAGTGTTTTCTTTTTTAAATTTAAAATTATTATGAAAAATACAAAAGACAACTTGATACTAACAAATATAACTACTGAAGTGTAACAAAAAATTAATTCTACCTCTCTGGTGAACTTATTTGCTGACATTTAATAATGAACCGTCTTAAACCATAAATGTATTAAAATTAAGTAGTTAACAGGAAAATAAGATTTACGTTTAATAGACCGGGGATTAAGCATTTAGTTCCAAAAACAACAGCTTTGGAATTTTCAGGGTGATATTTCTGTACCTTACAATTATAAATGCAAACATCGTTCAGTCATTAACCCTTTAACTGCGGCTGTCGTATATAAATGATTTTGTTATTTGCCTGCACATTTTTACAAATTTTTAGATATTTTACAAATTTTACCATTTTCGAATTTTTTTTAAATTTCGAATAATTTTTTTAATGTTTTTTCAAACTTTATTTGGCATTTTTGAAATATTTATAATTAATCGAATAATTTTACGTTTTTTGAAATTTTTGATATAATTTAGAAATTTTGAATATTTTGACATTTCTACTTTTTGAAATTTTTGAAAAAAATTGCAACATTTTAAATCTTTGGCTCTGTTCAAAATTTTCGATACATTTTTGTAATTAGAGAATTTCTAGACATACATTTTTATTTATTTATTTTTTTAAATTTTCGAATTTTTTGATATATTTTTGAAATTTTCGAATAATTTTAACGATTTTCTAAATATTTTTGCAATGATTAAAATTGTATTGTTTGAAATATTTTTAATTAATCGAATAATTTTACATTTTTTTAAATTCTCGATATACTTTTGAAATTATCGAATTCGTAGAAATTTTCATTTTTTTTGAAATTTTAGAATTTTTTGATTTATTTTTGAAATTCTGGAATAATTTTTTAATATTTTTTGAAATATTTTCAAAATGGTTAAAATTCTTGTAATTTTTTAAATATTTTAAATTGATCGAATAATTTTATGTTTTTTAAAATTTTTAATATATTTTAGGAATTTTTGAATATTTTGACAGTTTTACTTTTTGAAATTTTTGTCATTTTCGAAAAAAAAAATTTTTATAATAATTTTATATCATACTGTATGAGTTATGTTTTTTGTAGTTCATCATTTGTCAAATTTAAGAAAGAAGTTTGTCAATAAATCATACCGGGTGGATAAGGAGGTCGGGCCAAGTTCATATCTTCAGAACGAATGAACTAATTATTTTAAAATTTGGAGTGGTCATTCTACACCTAATTTTGAATTAAGTGACATAAAAATCAAAAGTGGCTGACTTCCGGTTTCTTTGAAATTGGCGTAAAAACTGAAATTTCAAATGGAACACCCAGTATATTTTTACATATTTGGATTATTCAAATTACGTACAATATGTCAAAAAAGATTGTGGCCGTCAAAAATCAAAATAATTTTTTTTTTATTTCACACTGTTTTTCAAAAATCATATAATTATTTAAAATTAAACCGTCAATTTAATGACCAAATGGCCCACCATGTTTCCCATTTAAAAGAATTTGAGTTTTTCTTAAAAAACGGCTGTGGAGTAAGTAAAACACTAATAAAATGAAAAATATTTAAATGTATACAAAAATAATATTTTTTAGTAACATTTGGTCACCTTTTGAAAGGTTTAGACCAAGTCGTAGCTTCCTCGATTAAAAATATGTTTTATTTTTGATAGCCAAAATCATTTTTGACATATGGACTACAATTTAGTTTATTTGTAAAATCCAAATATGTAAAAATATAGTGGGTGCTCCATTTAAAAATTCAGGATTTAAGCAAATTTCCAAGAAACCGGAAGTCCGCCATTTTCAAAATTAGGTGTAGAATGATCAGCTCAAATTTTAAAATAATCCGTTCATATTTTGTCATTTTTACCTTTTAAAATTTTTGACATTTACAAAAAAATTGTAAAATTTCAAATTTTTGATATATTTTCGATATACCTAATTTTAAAATTATCGATTTTCTAGACATATTAAAATTTTTGAAAATATTTTTGAAATTATCGAATAATTTTTTAATATTTTTTGAAATATTTTCGAAATGGTTAAAATTCTTGCATTTTTTTAAATATTTTAAATTAATCGAATAATTTTATGTTTTTTAAAATTCTCGATATATTTTAGGAATTTTTGAATATGTTGACAGTTTTACTTTTTGAAATTTTTGTCATTTTCGAAAAAAAGTTGTAAAATTTCAAATTTTTTATATATTTTCGAAATTTTCGATATAATTTTGAAAGTATTTAATTTGTAGACATTTTTTTTTTAATTTTGGAATTTTTTGATATATTTTTGAAATTTTTGAATAGTGTGACATTTTCACTTTTTGAAATTTTTTAAATTTTCGATAAAAAATGCAATATTTAAAATTTTCGATATATTTTTGAAATTTTCGATATACTTTTGAAATTACCGAATTTCTATACATTTTACTTATTCTTTTTAAATTTTGGAGTTTTTCCAAATTTTTGAAATTCTTAAAACTCACTTTTGTTTTTAATTTTTTTAAATTTATTGGTAATTTTTTTAAATTTCTTGGTAATCATTGCTTATACCCTGATTAACCTGTAATGTAGAGGCCCTTTATCTGGTGGCACAAATACCTGTTTAATTTTTAAATCCTAAATTCGTAACAGGTAGAATATTATTATTGGTGGCACATTTACCTCCGCCAGAAATACTGGTCCCTCAAATTTAAAATTACCAAGTTTTTTAGTTTTAAATTATATTTTTTTTTATTTTTATTTTTTTTTTTAATCTCTTATCTCAGGTTTGAGATCATATCATTTTTTTATGGGATAAAGTAAACAAATTGTGAAATTGTTTATTATTTATTATTAGATTAAGATCTATAATAAACTAAACTAAACATTCATTCTGCCATTCATATGTTAACCTAAAAAAAAATATTTTTGCTACACAAACAACTTCTGATTCTTTTAAATACTGATTATCAAAATATACACAATAATACTAATTAAATTGTTGAAAAATATTTTTTACCATTAAATATGAACACATACTGTCTGTCCAAATAAATTCGTAATTCTTCTATCTCTTCCTTTCACATCTTTCCAAAATCTATCCCCTGCTATTCAATAAAATGTTAATCACAACCCCATTTAGTTTTTTTTTTAAATTTGACTTTATAATAATTTTTACAATTTCTTTTCAATGTAAATTTGCTTATTTAATTACTGCTCCTTTATAAAAAATTCTCTCTAGAATCTATTTTTTTAAATCCAAAATCTTTTAATTATGCTGATATTAACATTTTTTTAAATTATAATTTTTGTCAAAATTTTCGACCAATATTTTTATACCCTGTCTTGATTCTTTAATTTTTAATATCTACCGGATATATACCTTTTAATATAAAATATATTTTATTACAATACATATTCAATAGCGGGAATAATAATTAAGAAATAATATTTAATCCGCATCTAGAGACAATAAATTCCTGACCTTCGGCTGCATCTGATTAAAAAAATATAAATTTCAGAAATCAATATATTTTAATTAAAATATATTCTTACCACAATTCGCGAAACCTTACAAAATAAATGCAAGGTTATTACAATAAGTTATTTCTCATATACTTTCCTGTAATTATTTTTAATGTTATGAATTATTGTTTCAAGAGTGAAATCTTCAATTAATTTTAACATCGCGCTATGGTCAAATTACAATTAAATTAAATGTATTTAAAATTAATCCATTTCCCTTGAAATCTGTTTCACATAGAATTCATTAGGTTTGTTTTAAATTTTATACTTCCGGTGTGAAAATGAGTCAAGTCTGTGAAAATGACTCGTCAAGTCTTAATATTTTGGTATTTTTTCTATTTCCACTTTCTAGTTCTGCGAGGGAAATTTAAAATAAAAAAATCATCTGAATTTAAATTTGAAAAAAAAAATCCAGATTTTTATTTTTGGAAACATTTAAATATAATTTTTTTCAAACAAAAGGTTAAAATATTCCAATTTTCTCTTATAATACTTTTTCCCAAAGTGTAACATTACATCTTATATTAATATTTACAACATATGTACATAACAATTAATCATTGCTATAATTAAAGGTTACGGTTATGACAAAAATAATAATTATTTGTATACCTTGTTACAAAACTATCTTTTGTTTCTTTGGTAGAATTAAAAAAAAATACTCATACATTTTTTGATTCGTTTTAATTACAAAAGATGCGTTAACAAACATTTCAGAATGATGTTATTGTGAAAAGTAATATAAAAATAATATAATTAAATATTTGGTAGTACCCTACATATAACGAATTTTCTAACGATTATATATATTTTTCATTTTTTTTTTGTAAAACCGTTAAAATGATTCGATATCTGAGGAGATGGATTAAAATTTTTATTCTTGAAAACTGCAGCGTTCGGGATAGGAGGCGCTCGATGACTACAATGGGAGTACTCAGTAGGCAACGCAGTGTTGTTGGATTTTTTAGGTAAAATATTTTTGCTGGTGTTTAATTCTCGGGAACAATTGAAATAATCAGAAAAAAATTGAACAAATCGAAATGATTCTAAAAAAAATCGAACACTGGAAAAAACGGAAAAATCTAAAAAATCTAAAAGAATATAATTTGAAATTTTAATTAGTCTAAAAAATCAAAGAAAAATTTTACTTAGTCTAAAAAATCTAAATAAAATCTAAAAATATACTAAAAAAATCTAAAAACATCTAAAAACGTCTAAAAAATCAAAAAAAAAACATTAAATAAATAAAAAAATAAAAGAACCTAAATAAATGTAAAAAATCTAAATAAATTTAAAAAAATTTAAAATAATCAAAAAAAAACTGAAAAAATCTAAAAATCTAAAAAAAATTAAAAAATCTAAAAAAAAAACTAAAAAATCTAAATAATCTGAAAATATCTAAAAAAATGTAAAAAAATCTAAAATATAATATAATTTTAAATTCTAATTAGTCTAAAAAATCAAAGAAAAATTTTAATTAGTCTAAAAAATCTAAATAAAATCTAAAAATATACTAAAAAAATCTAAAAACATTTAAAAACATCTAAAAACGTCATCTAAAAAAATCTAAAAAAATCTAAAAAAATCTAAAAAAATCTAAAAAAATCTAAAAAAATCTAAAAAAATCTAAAAAAATCTAAAAAAATCTAAAAAAATCTAAAAAAATCTAAAAAAATCTAAAAAAATCTAAAAAAATCTAAAAAAATCTAAAAAAATCTAAAAAAATCTAAAAAAATCTAAAAAAATCTAAAAAAATCTAAAAAAATCTAAAAAATTTAAATAATCTGAAAAAATCTAAAAAAAAAATAAGAAAAACTAAGAAAATCTAAAAAAATCTAAAAAAATCTAAAAAAATCTAAAAAAATCTAAAAAAATCTAAAAAAATCTAAAAAAATCTAAAAAAATCTAAAAAAATCTAAAAAAATCTAAAAAAATCTAAAAAAACCTAAAAAAATCTAAAAAAATCTAAAAAATCTAAAAAAATCTAAAAAAATCTAAAAAATTTAAATAATCTGAAAAAATCTAAAAAAAAAATAAGAAAAACTAAGAAAATCTAAAATAAAAACTAAAAAAATCTAAAAATCTAAAAAAAATAAAAAAAAAACTAAAAAGTCTAAAAAAATCTAAAAAAGATACTTAATGTCTGCTCTGTTTCGTTTACTTACTTAAATTTGGTAAGTCTGAAAAATTTTAACCAATTTTAAAATTGTTAATTATTTTATACGTTAAAGTGATGCTACGATTTTCTACTTATAATATCATTGTCAATTTCTTAAGCTTTTAGTACTAGCTTGTCGTGCTCTGACAAATAAAAAAAAGCTAATTGTTTTATCAACGTTTTATTAAAATTACCAGTTGTCCTTAATTTGTTAATTATGATATTTTGCTATTTGGATTCTCATTGTCTAATTTTTAAATTTTGACACTAAAATAGAGGAAGTTGCGGATATTTTTTAAATTTCGCACAAATAAGCATCTTACGAAATTTTGAAATTTTCGTCATCGATCAATAAAAAAAAAACGAAAACGTGTCACTGAGGCAACATTCTTGGCGGCAATAATTTGATATGATTTCGTTTGCGTGACAAGACATCTTACTAATCTTCGACAATTTTAAATTTTCTCATAAATTATCTAACAAAGCCTTCGGCAGCAAATCAAATTTACATTGTAAACTAATAAGACTCTTATTAAAAGGTACACCCATTCTTTAATGAAGATATGTAATAACTATAGTTTACCCTTGTCCGTGCGCAACTACAAGATTGGTTCAGTTTTCGGAACTTTTGCTTAATTGATTTTTGGCCTCAAGACAATTTTTATTAACGTCTGCGTGTTTTTTTCTAAACTAATGTTGTCTTTTATTAAAAGAATTCAAGAGAAATCTAATTACACCTATTCTTCTCATTATCGCTGGAATTTAAACTGTAAAAGGTCGGATGATTTTACTACAAACACTTTCTAAAATATTAGATATAAAAATTCGATCTCAAAATTTTGTTTCGCCCAAAATCATTTTGATGACAAAAATAATTTCAGTGGCGTCGAAATTAGAAAAATATTTAAGTGAATTTAATTAATTAAAAACGTATTTTTTACATTTTTTGCAAGGTAGATTTTTCTGTCATTAATTTAAATAATGTTTACGTCAAAATTTTTTTTTATTAACTATGAAACAATAAAGGATTTAGCCATCGAACATGGAATTATACAAAATATGTTTTTATACACAAATCCAAATATTTCAAAAAAATAAATGAATGTATTGTATATATATTTACTAATCCGGAGTCATTAGTAAACCTACCCCGGCCCTGTAAATCCACTGTTGTTCTAAGGAGAGTAATTTTTAAATGCAAATTAAAGATAAGAAAAATCAATGTTTTCTCAAGGATTTTTTCAGGTTTTTTCATGACTTTCATTTTTCACGACTTTTCCCGGATTTCTTAAGGATGTTTCAAAAAAATTATGTTTCAAGAAGATTCAGGCTCTTTTAAAGAATTTTTTGAATGATTTTTTAAATATTTCAAGGATATTTAATAAGACTTTTTCAGGATTTTTTAAAGATTTGTCAAGGAGTTTTTAATTATTTCCCAACGATTTTTCAGGAAATTTTAAATCATATTTTATGACTACAATGTTTAAGTATTTTCAGCAACTTAAAAACAAAAACAAAAATTAGGATTTTGATAATGATACTTCAATGATTTTTTTATAATTTTTATAGGAGGAAGAAATCAATGTTTTTTTCAAGAATTTTTTTAAGTTTTTTTATGGATTTAATTGTTCGGGAATTGTCAAGGATTTTTTAAGGATATTTCAAGAAATTATGTTTCAAGTAGTATTCAAGGTTTTTTAAAGAATTTTTGGAATGATTTTTTAAGAATTTCAATGATATTTAAATAAATTTTTAAACACGATTTTTTATAGATTTTTCAAGAATTTTTTAACAATTTTCAAACGCTTTTTTCAAGATTTTTCAAGGATTTTTGAATTATTTTGCAAGGATTTTTTAGATAATTTTTAATGATTATTTTATGATTACAATGTTTAAGTATTTTTCAGCAATTTAGAGAAAATCAAAAGTTGGAATTTTGATAATAGTACTGATTTTTTAAAAATTTTAATAGGAGTAAAATCAATATTTTTTCAAGGATCCTTACGGTTTTTTCATTGATTTAATTTTTAGGGACTTTTCATAGATTTTTTAAGGATGTTTCAAATATGTTAATTTTTTTTTAAAGAATTTTTTGAATGATTTTTTTCAAGAATGTTTAAGATGATTCAGGAGTATTTAAATAACTTGTTAAGAATTCAAGATTTTTTATTTATGTTTCAGTAGTTTTTTAACAATTTTAGAATTATTTTATAAAGATTTTTCAAAGATCAAAGATTTTTCAAAGATTTTTCAAAGATTTTTCAAAGATTTTTCAAAGATTTTTCAAAGATTTTTCAAAGATTTTTCAAAGATTTTTCAAAGATTTTTCAAAGATTTTTCAAAGATTTTTCAAAGATTTTTCAAAGATTTTTCAAAGATTTTTCAAAGATTTTTCAAAGATTTTTCAAAGATTTTTCAAAGATTTTTCAAAGATTTTTCAAAGATTTTTCAAAGATTTTTCAAAGATTTTTCAAAGATTTTTCAAAGATTTTTCAAAGATTTTTCAAAGATTTTTCAAAGATTTTTCAAAGATTTTTCAAAGATTTTTCAAAGATTTTTCAAAGATTTTTCAAAGATTTTTCAAAGATTTTTCAAAGATTTTTCAAAGATTTTTCAAAGATTTTTCAAAGATTTTTCAAAGATTTTTCAAAGATTTTTCAAAGATTTTTCAAAGATTTTTCAAAGATTTTTCAAAGATTTTTCAAAGATTTTTCAAAGATTTTTCAAAGATTTTTCAAAGATTTTTCAAAGATTTTTCAAAGATTTTTCAAAGATTTTTCAAGGATTTTAAGGATTTTTCAAGGGGTTTTCAGGAAGTTTTAAATGATGTTTTATGACTACAATCTTTAAGTATTTTTCAGCAATTAAAAAAAAAAAGTAAAAATTATAATTTTGATACTGATACTTCAATGATTTTTTAATAATTTTTTTAAAATGTTAGGAGGAGAAAAATCATTGTTTTTTCAAGAATTTTTAAAGTTTTTTCATGAATTTAATTTTTAAGGACTTTTCACGAATTTTTTAAGGATGTTTCAGTAGTAATTTTTTTTGAAGAATTTTTTAAATGATTTTTTAAGCATTTTTCAAGAATTTTGAAGTTGATTCAGGGATATTTAAATAAATTGTAAAGACTTTTTCAGGACTTTTTATAGATATTTCAAGATTTTTTTACCAATTTTGGATGATTTTTAAAAGATTTTTCTGGGATTTTTTAATAATTATTCAAGGAATTTTAAAGGATTTTTCATGGGAGGGCACAATTTAACAAAATTTAAAAGATCAAACAGATACTTTTTCAAAACGTTATTATATCAAATTAGTAAAACATCAAACATCTATAATAGCAAAATGATATTTTATCAAAACCGTAAAAAATCAAATCGTATTAAAACAAATAATAAAGAATCAAATAGATATTTTATCAAATTAATAAAATATCAAAATACTAAAAAACCAGAACGTTAAAACTTCAAATAGTTAATACATCAAAAACGTAAAATATAAAAACACTAATTTATCAAGATACCAATAGATCAAACTCTTATAAACTCAAAATAGTATTAAAACAGAACGCTATATTATCATAATCCCAATTTATCAAAGCGCCAATCGATCAAACCCGTATAACATCAAAAAATAATGAGACAAAATGTAAAGAGTCAAAACCAGAAAGAGACAGAATAGTAAAGCATCAAAACCATAAAAAATCAAACGGATGTTGCCAAATCTAAGTTATCGCCTTATATGTGGGGATACAATTTAACAAGAACGCGGGTATTCTTCTAAGATGTCGCTACGATATAAGTTTCTGTGCTTTAATGTATATTATGCAACATACATTACACGTGAATTAAACGATTCTTGTTCATTTTTTCATGATCTTGAATTAATAATGAATCACTTTTGTTGTTTAAGGTATAATAATTGTATAGTATAATTTTTAAATAAAATGTACGTTTACACTTCGTATTGGAAAAAGAGACGGTATAAATCATTAAATCAAATAGTTATGAAATCGATTTTTGACAAGACAATAAATTAACAAAAAAGTACTTGCAAATGAATATGGAAATATTTTTATAATTTGCTTGAAATAGTTCCTCTTGTTTAAGTAATATTTTAAGTTATTGACACGTTATTTTTTGAGATTGTTTCGATTTCAATTTTTAATAGAGGATATACCGGGTGACACAGGAATGTGTATCAGTCTTATTTATATGGGATTTTATCTTAATAAAATTTTGTATATCGGATACTTTTTAATGATTTTCAGCTACTTTCAATACTGCAGAAAATGATAACAAATTTAGATTTTTAAATGAAACACTTTATTTACTTTTACTTATTTCTATTCTACAAATCATCAGATATAAGTAAATTCTCATTTGATAAAACTAATAACTTAAAACTGAATAAATTAAACAATTTTATTTATTTAAAGTTATTGTTAATAAAAAATTGTTTACAAAAAAGTGGACTCCAAATTTAGCAATCTAAACGACTAAAGAAGACACAGACCAATTTTAAATTTTTATATTTTACAGGGTGATCATAAATTCATTTTAAATTAAAAATAAAATAAAATGGGAGAAAAATAGGAAGTAATAGGGAAATAGATAAAAATGGAAATATAAAAAATTGAAAAACGTAAAAAATTGGGAAACATAGACAAAATAGGAAATATAGGAAAAAATAGGCAAAAGAGGGAAAAACACTTGGTTGTGTCTCCCCAAAACTTTCCCGACGAATATCAGTTATTAGATGTTAAAGTTTTAAACTTTCGACAGTTTTTATTTTTGACAGGTGACAGTTCGAAATATAATTTTGACTGTTCTTTATGTCGAAATTTTTTTTTAGCTCGTTCACAATACTTTTCCTTCTCAGAGGTGGGTCGGGAAAGTAATAGGGAAATATGTGGAAAACAGGCAAAATAAGGAAAAATAGAAAAAAACGGAAAAAATAGTAAAAAACGGTAAAAAAAACAGGAAATAATAGGAAACAATGGAAAATTAGAAAAAAATAGGAATAAATAGAAAAGATGGAGAAAAATTAAAAAATTGAAAAAATATGCAAAAGTAAAAAAATTAAAAAAAAATAGAAATTATTGGGGAAAAATAAAGAGAAATAGGGAAATATAGAAAAATTGGGAAAAATTATTGAAAATGGAGAAAAATAGGGGAAAAAACATGATCGCAACACTTTCCTTCTATTCAGGGTGATTCATTTGGAAATGCGGATACAGTAAGGGTAGATGTCGCACACCGAGATGATTCTAAATAACCTATATTTAATGGACCTGTCTTTGTTTATAACCTATATATAGAGTAATTTAATAATTTTGGCACTTTCTTTAATTAATCATAACTTACGAACTACCCTGTATATTTTTGTAATATTTGGTAAGTTTGTTCTTAGTCCACTGTGGTATCGATTACCATAATAACTAAAGATTTTATTACAGGTCCGGCCTTACAAAAAATAATAAGTAGGTTTCGAGTCGAAACAACACCCTGTATATCAATATTTTTATTTACATATTTGAAAAGAGCAGAAAAAGTTCAGTTACACTGAATATATTTGATATTTCCGCACACGACTTTTGATAATAAGGGGGCAAAAATTAAATAAAAAAATTAATTTTCTTTCCTTAATAATAATTTTCCACCTCTAATCAATATAAGCATCAACTAGTTGATATTCTCTATTTCCATTTCTGGATCCTAACCTTAATGTAAAACACCCTGTATATGTAAGAAAATTGATCATAACATTTGTTCATTGTTGTACATTTTAAAAAATGAGGAGTAATCTCACCCAAATTTCCGAATACTCCAAGTAAAGTAATTGTTTAATCGATTATTTTAGTTTTTCTGCAACAAAATACATTAATAAAATAAGTTTACAAAAATTGAAAAAAGTTTAATTTTTTCTAAATTTTTTCTTTAACTTTTTATAATTTTGTATAATTTCTACCAGTATTATTTTAAAATATTTCACACATAATGTACATTTTGATCACTTTCAGATGTACCATTTGCTTTTTTCATTTGTTTTACCATTTTTGATAAAACAAAAGGACAAAAAAATTACATTTTTTTTGATTTTGTTTATAATAATTACAATGTTAAATTCGAAGAGACTAAAATACTTCCTAAATTTATAGTTATATATAACCTATCGAATGGTATAAATTCCATTTTAATATCTTTTGAAAAAAATTTTGAAAAAACTAACAATTATAGAGTTTTTTACTGCAAATTAAAGGATATTTTTATTATAAGTTTTAATTTTAATATTAACCTTAAAAAAAACCTATTATTGAATAATATTAAAAACAATAAATAATTAATATCTCATTCAATTATATTCAAAATGGGAAACAGACCATTTTTTTAGGTTCTCTGGATTAAAATGCATTAATAACGTTAGTTTTAAAAACTAAAAAAAAAATCAAATTTTTTGTCAATAATTGATGGGTCATTGTATTGTTTTAAGTTTTTTCTTTGTTTGCTATAACTTTTACAAATCCTATGTTAAAAGTATGAAATAATTTACACACATAGTACTTTTGGATTCTTTTTGGATATGCTATTTACTTTTTTCATTTATTTTATACTTATTGATTAAACGAAATTGCAAAACATTTTAAAAAAATTATTTATTTTGGCTATATTAATTACAATTCTAAATCTTAAGAAACTAAAATACAATTTAAATTTAGAGTTTTATATTATCTTTGGAGTGGTGAAAATCCCATTTCAATAACTTTAATATTTTAGAAGTTATTCTATCTAGTTTAAAATCGTAATATAATTTTAAATGTTTTTTAGAAAATTTTAAAAAAATTTCACAATTTTTGTAATAAATTTTTGAAAAAAATTATAATTATAAAATTAATTATTAAAAATTTAAAAATATATTTTTTAAATTTTTAATATTAAAATTTAACTAAAAAATAATAATTTAATAAAGATAAAAATTGTTTAACACGCACACACGCACACACAAAAGAAATAGGAAAAAAATGGAAAAAAATATTACTAATTATTGGAGATAATATACTTAAACGTTACTTATCTGTATTTTTAATTCAAACTGATTGCTCAAATAAATTTAATATTATTGGTTGCATATACTTTAATTTAAAAATATCTTTGTTTTTTAGGTTGTTTTGAACACTAATAATAATTCTGTTGAAGAACATTGTCACCAATAACCAAAACTACACTTTTTAACACTCTACGTACGTTTCGCTAACTATGTTAACATCATCTATATGTAGTACGTTGCAATATGCATCTCCTGTCCAAATATGAAATTGCTATTAGAAGTTATAAAGTTTGAAATTAGTATTTTTACCCTTTAGAAGCAAATTTTCCAAGAGTATAAAGAGTTAACATGTATTTTCTGTCTTTTTGTTACCAAGATCTACGTAACAAACTTGTATGTAGTTGAAATCAGTGAAATTAATATGTTAAATGTGTGCGCCACTGGATCCTTCGATCGTTCCGGATATTTTGGCTGCTAAAATTGGCTGCTAACTTCACACCGGTCGAAAAGTTAAGTGGGACATCCGGTATATATTGTATGTAAAATATTCATTTCACACCGAAAAGTTAAGTGGGACACCCGGTATATAGTCCATGTAAAATATTCATTTAATTGGACCTAATTAAACATGATCAAAAAAACTTCTAAATGAT
This sequence comes from Neocrepidodera transversa, assembly GCA_963243735.1. NCBI lineage: Eukaryota > Metazoa > Arthropoda > Insecta > Coleoptera > Chrysomelidae > Neocrepidodera > Neocrepidodera transversa. The sequence goes on from OY725347.1 coordinate 10,923,925, forward strand.
TTAAAAATAGGAATAATGCGAAAAGAAAAAAAATAGGTTATTTTTCATGTTTAAATAATTAATATCTGGATAATATTGAATTACAGTTAAAAGTCGTTATCTATTATTGAGAACTGAGAACGCAAGCCAGCAATTTTCAAGTGGAATATTTATTTATTTTATCTTCGTGGCCATGAGTGTTAGTTAGTGTTAACTGACATAATACAAAAGTGGAATTTTTGATATATATTTATTACTATTACCACTTATAAGTCACCATTGCATTTAGGGTCTCATCGACAATTTACGGTTTTGCTAGATCCAGGTATAAAAAAGTTTTGGAGAACATTACATTGGTCGGTCGAAAAAAATCAACAGCGACTCATGCTCTTCTCAAGTTATACAGGGAAAACTAAAAATGCTATTTATGGTATTTTGCGCATAGAATTTTTATTTAAAAAAAAAATATAAAAAAATGAAAAAGGAAAGTTAGTCATACCTATCTCAAATTTGATTCAAAAGTGTAGTCATAAATCTTCGATTGGACGTTTCGTGTCCTACTAACGGCCACCATCAAGTTATTTGTTTGTGTTTTTTATCACAAATGTTGATTAATTAAACTAAAAAAATTCAAATTCAGCGATACAACATACTTGTCAGTTTAACGATGTTTTATCTCAAATAACTAACATCATCAGTAACAACAATTGTAGTTTTTCTTCAAGCGTATAATAATAACTATATTATTTTCGGAAATACAGACCATAGAAATATATTCTATTGTTCTATTAGTACAACAATAATGAGAAAAGTTTTGAAAATATAAATTACTTTTTTTGCTACGTATAACTTGAATTATTTTTACGCTTGAAGAAAAAATACCCAGTATATATTACTCGTAGTAATATAATATACCATTTTTTGTCAATGCTGACTGATTTTTCTGAAAATTTTACACAATATTCTTTGAGATATTAGTAAAATTTTTAGAATATTTCGAATTGCTGCTTCGATGATTTAAGGGTTGTGGGAAGGTTTGCAATGTGAGCAAAGATAATTGTGTCTTCGTTGGCCTGTAACTCATTAAATATTATAAATATGAAAAATTTTATTTTTAGAGAAGTTGTAGAGTCTAGTCGAGAAGTGAGTTTTCTGCGAAAATAGTTTTGCTGCAAATAAAAATTGTAATTATTATTAACAAAAAAAAGCCATTTTATTTTTTGATGATAACTCAAAAATTATACAAGATAGCGGAAGTGCAAAAAAGATCCTTAAAGAGGAGGAAATTTCCAAAGAAAAAGCTTCAAACTCCCGGACCTCTAGCTCTAAAATTTATAATTTTAATTTGTTGCTGAAAATAGGTCTCCGCGTGACCGTTTCGGGATTAGTACGCCGCCTCTATAGTGAGTACTGCATCTAAAATAATTTTTTTAAAGCACTAAATATTGATTTAAAAATTTAAAAAAATTATGGGATCATTTTAACACTTGAAGAAAGAAATTTCCGTTGGAAAAAAATTTTAAATACATTTTTCAAAACACTAGTCTATTGTTAATTAACTACTTCCTTTCATACCTCTGTCTTCATTCAAAGCTGGATAATTGTTTATATAATCACTCTAAAAAATTTTCCCCTCTTGGAGTATTTTCTATGATTGTACTCAGTAAGATGAAGCTATATAATTATTTAAAATTTGTTTATATTGTTTTCTAAGTTAACAAAAAATGAAAAATCGTAAAATTTTTGTTAAAATGTTTTTTCTCATATACCTACTATATATTAGAAATAAGGATTAGATTATTGCCGGTAAAATTTTTTAACGGCATTTATTTATGAATTATTTGCAAACAAATAGTTTAATATTTTTGATTTTTTTTTCTTATTGTTTATAATCGTTTTTTTTCATATTTGCTTTATTCAAATAATTAGTTAAGAAAATATTTTGTTTTTAAAAATCATTGTTGATGGCTCATAATTCAATTAATTTTTTTTTTTCATTAATAATTTCATTGTTTATTTAGTTCAAAATTTGTTATATACAATAAATAATTTTTTTCTAATACTCTTAAAAATTACAAAAACAGCCATCTGCGGCGAAAAAAATTTTGCTGTATTTTTTTGGAAAATCCAATAAACAATACAGAAATTTTTATTTTCTCAACTTCGTTGCATATGGTTGTTTTTGTAATTTTTAGTAGTAATAGAAAAAAATTATTGTGACACTCAAATATTGTTTATAACAAATTGTGAACTAAATAAATAATGATATTTTTAATGACAAAAAATAGTTATTTATGCAACAAGTGTGTAAAGTAATACTTTTTTCACGAATGTGAATATTGTCTCCAAAGGCGAGTTCGGCAATCTCTTGAGTGTAAAAAGGCATACTTTACACATTAGTTGCTTCCTACGAAAGCGCTGAATGGACAAAAAATTATAATCCCGAGATAAAAGTCGGTATTTTCAACACTTGTTAAACAATATATTATTATCTGCTCTATGTTTGGTATTTCCGTGTTTAACCAGATATGGAGGGAAGCTACGGTAAGGAATAATAATCAATCAGACCAGAAGAGGAAACCATTCTAATAAAAACATCTTATTTAAACTCTTAACCAATGTTTGAATTCATTTACTTAAATAAAGATTCATTGATTAGGTTAGGTCAATTAGGTCAACTTAATTTAACGACGCCTGGTTCGCTGTCTCTTTACCTCTTCACGGTTGGTTCTTGTTGAGACCGCGGTTTGTATATATTAACGATCTTTCACCTTGTGGAATTCTCCTTAGAGACCTTCGCAGACGCTTAGTTCTGCGACTCTTCCTCGTAAGAAGGGTTCTCCAAGTCGAAACCTCTTTGATTTGAGCCGGTATGGTATTTCCTCTGCTTATAGTGGAAATGGATCGCTTCTTACTTCTTTTATATTATCAATTATCAGTCTCTGTTCCGACAGTTTGGACAATAAGATAATACCGGGCTTGTAAGACCTGCAACGGCGCCTGGTCGTTAGCCTCTTGCTCTTTGTTGTATATTCGTATACTATACGTATACCTATTATTGGATAGTTGCAAATAACCGTATACTTCTAAACTTTTATTATTATTCACTAATACAATTCGCCGTCAAATCTAACGTCAACTGCCTAAACTCTTAATCCCGACTTTTTTCTCGGTATTAGTATAATCCCGACTTTTTTCTCGGGATTAATATAATCTCGACTTTTAACTCGGGATTTTAGTTTTTTTGACAACATGTCCGTTCAGCGCTTTCGTCGCATACAATATTTTTTCTACTACCAAAAAATATGAAGGTATTAAGAAAAAATAAGCAATCTACTTTACGCACTAGTGCATAAAATACTTTACGCACTAGTGCATAAAGTAAAATAATAAAATAGTAAAATTGTTCTTAATTATTGCTACATTGTTCTTAATTAATGCTACACGACATACTTGTTACATAAATAAAATAACACTTAATAATATGTCAACTTCAAAATGTCAACTTCAAAATGTCAAAAATTCTACTCCAAAATAAAAAATCGATATATCATCATGACTTACTAGGGTTTAAATGAACGAAATTGATTGAATACTAATAATATAAATTAAACTTAATAAACGTCAAAATTATAAATAATTTTATTAAGAATAATGAAAAATAGTTATACTATAATCATATCTACATAGTAAGTGGTGATAAAAAATAGGTATGGAGTATAAAATTAAATAAATATTTTAAATTTATTTAATATAATGTACTACGTTCTGCTAGCTTAAGATAAAGTTAGCAGAACAATAGTTCAAAAATGCTTGAAAACCACCCTTATTACTAGATAATAATAATAAGTTTTATTACCCAATAGATAGTTCCACTTTAAAAGGAATTTTTGAATCAGTATTCTGCTAACTTTATTTTAAGATAGCAGAACATAGTTTTTTTCTTTCTAAATGAGTGTTAAATTTTTATTTACTACATTTAATTTGCTTTTAATTATCTCATTCTTTTGATATTAATTACGTAATTATTCATCGATTTTTGATTCAGTGTTCTGCCAGCTTTATATTAAGCTAGACGATTAAGACCATTTCCAGATGGAAGTCTGTCTGTCGGTCTGTGTGTGTGTGTGTATGTGTGTGTGTGTATTCTTCCACGATAGAGGCCACACGTTTAATCCGATTGAGCTGAAATTTGGTATAGGGGTTTGGGTTACCCGTCGGAAAAACCCCTTAGTTTTTGTACATCTGTCAAACGGAAGTACCACTATCAAAAAATGACAGATGCAATATGTCACGGAATTGGACATGCAATATGTCATTTGGAAGCCCTGGAAAAACTCTATTCAGAACACTCAAAATTATTTCTCCAAACTGTCACCTGTCAAAAATAAAAAAATGTCAAAAGTTGAAACTTTAACATTAAATATCTGATAAAGTATTCGTGGATACTCGTCGGGAAAGTTTTGGGGCGACACAACCGATTTTTTTTCTTTTCTAAAGGAGCGTTACATTTTTAATTACTACATTAAATTTGCGTTTTATTTACACTTAACTATAAAATAACAACTATTGTATTCTGCTGACTTTGCTCTGCTAGCTTAAGGGACATTTATTTTATCCCCATACGCGCGCCAACCGAACTTTTTATCTTTTGACGCGACGCTACGGTCTTATATATTGCAGCACCGTTTTCTAGAAAAGTAAGTAAGTTATAAAAAAAACACTGAAATAAAAATCTTTGCTTGGTTCTTTGGCTACAACTTTGTCGCTTACTATATATATTTATCTTTAAAAACAAAAAAGTTTTCTCGATCGAGTATTTGTTGCTGTATTTTTACCAAATTTCTTGTCACCAACTTTTTAAAAACAAAGTACTGGTGACACGTAATTTTTTTTTCATTTCTGTCATGTAAGTCGTGATAGCAAAGGTCTAAATTGGTTCTCCTAGAAATTTCAATTGAATCGGACTTAAACTAAGAGAGATGTGTGGTGGTAATTCAAAATTAAAAAAATTCCATAAAGTTTTTTCGGAAATTGCCGATTTTGGCAACTTTAGACACTGCTCGTTCTCCGTCTATATAAAAGATGTAACATATTAACAATTAACAACAATTAAAAACCATTTGTCAAAAACAAAAAAATAACAGGTCCATGCTATCTCTGTGAAATAGTGTACACGTTGTCCTTGTAGATAAGATAATTCTCAATTCGTGGTAGATACTTCAAAAATCATTTTACGGTCAGCGATAATATAAACGTTTAAAAAACTAAAATTTCTATTAAATTCCCGGCAGGGCCATCTATGTGCCGTTAGTTTAAAACCCTAAAATCTATTGTAGGTTTCTTACTCGCGTATAGCTAGAAAGTACCATTAAAATTCATATCGTCCAAGATTTTTGTTGAAGGACACATGGCAAGCAGCGTTTGATATTTTACGGTTTTGTTATTTACTTGTTTGATTTTTTACTCCTTTGATATTTTGGACTTTTGATAGATTAAATTTTGGTGAATTGCTTTATGATTTCTTGCTGTTTTGTCAGTTTACGATTTTACTTTTATATCATTTTGTTTTAGTACACTTTTGAAGTTTTATTGGTTTGATTTAATACAGTTTTAACTTTATACTGTTCTGAATTAATAAGGTTTTGTTATAATACCTGTTTGGTGAATTATTATTTGATAAATTATAAATTTGTCATTTTGTTGGTTTGACGATTTGCCATTTTGTTTTTTTTCATTTTGATAGTTTCCATTTTGCTTTATTAAATTCTGATTAAATATAGTTCTGAAGAAGTAAGATTTTGTTGTTATGATGGTTTGAAACATTAAATTTTGTTAAACAGACTGTTTGATATAATACGATTTTGGTAAAATGTATGGACCCTTTTTCATGACTTCAATTATGAATTATTTTTCAGCGATTTAAAAAAAAATCAAGGATTTGTATCTCATTTCTAATCCAGCGCCGTTGTTTCTATTAAAATCTAACTAACAGTAATGGAAATTGACAATGATGCTCTTTTTCCGATTGCTACTGCACATGATTTTTGTTTAAGTATTTATTCTACATAGCATTTAGAATACAATTTGCCCCGTTCAAATCTGACTATGACAATATTACGGAGCATATTTTTTCTATATATGTTCTAAATTACTAACATAAAACGTATTGATAGATTTGGCAACATTGAAAACTGTTTTAAGTATAGATTTGGTAACGTTGGAATCTCTGTCATGTCAAACTAAAACAATAGACTTTTATCACAAAAATCGCCTACTAGACGGTATTCTTAGAATAATGATACGTAATTTGAGTAAACAAGATAAAAAAATAATAACTGTTGATAGAAAGAGAAAATAATATTCTATATTTACGAAATTTTTCAAAATTTTAGATCGACAATTGTGGACCATAACTCCAAGGATTTTTTAATTTTCCCTCCTTTGGTCTCTCCCTTTTCTCAAGATCAAAATTTTTGCTAAAAAATTTTGAAAAAACTCTTATTTATATTATTTTTTATTGCCCTTTCAATGGTATAAATTTCATTTTAATATATTATTTATTTATTTTTGTTATGAGATATAAAATGTATTTTTGTCTTTAAATTTTTAGTTTTCATATCGTTTAACCCCTGTAACATAAAAACTGTCAATGTTATTAAATCTTGCCGACTGTTCATAGAAAGAGAAAACCATATTCTATATTTAAGAGTTTTTTCAAAATTTTAGATAAAAAATTGTAGTTGTGAGAATAGGGAGAGACCACAACTATAACGATTTTTTAATATCCCCTCTTTTGGTTTCTCCCTTTTCTCAAGGTTACAATTTATGCTGAAAAATTTTGAAAAAATTCTCAGTTATAGTTTTTTTTATTCCCTTTTCAGTGGCATTACTTTCAATTTAATATGTTATTTATTTACTTTTGTTATGAGATATAAAATGTATTTTTGTCTTTAAATTTTTAGTTTTTCATATCGTTTAACCCTTGCAACATAATAAACTATCGTTGTTATTAAAATGTGCTAACTGTTGATAGAAAGAGAAAGCAATATTCTATATTAACGAATTTTTTCAAAATTTTAGGTAAAAAATTGTGGCTGTGAAAATAGGGCGAGACCATAACTCCAAGGATTTTTCAATTTTCCCTCCTTTGGTCTCTCCCTTTTCTCAAGGTCACAATTCTTGCCAAAAAGTTTTAAAAAGATTCTTATTTATATTATTTTTTATTCCCCTTTCAATGGTATTAATTACATTTTAATATATTTTTTATTTATTTTTGTTATGAGATATAAAATGTATTTTTGTCTTTAAATTTTTAGTTTTCATATCCTTTAACCCCTGTAACATAAAACTATCAATGTTATTAAAACTTTCCGACTGTTGGTAGAAAGAGAAAAGCACAGTCTATATTTCGAAAATTTTTCAATATTTTAGATAAAAAATTGTGGTTGCGAGAAAAGGGAGAGACCACAACTATAACGATTTTTTAGTTTCCCCTCTTTTGGTTTCTCCGTTTTCTCAAGGTTACAATTTTTGCTGAAAAATTTTGAAAAAATTCTCATTTATAGTATTTTTTATTGTCTCTTCATTGGTATTAAATTCATTTCAATAAATTATTTAATTATTTTTGTTATGGGATATCAAATGCATTTTTGTCTTAAAATTTTTAGTTTTCATATGGTTTAACCCCTGTAACATAAAAACTATCAACGTTATTAAAACTTGCCGACTGTTGATAGAAAGACAAAAACATACTATACGTTTAAGAATTTTTTCAAAATGTTAGATAAAAAATTGTAGTTGTGACAATAGGGAGAGACCACAACTATAAAGATTTTTTTAGTTTCCCCTCTTTTGGTTTCTCCCTTTTCTCAAGGTCACAACTTTTGCTGAAAAATTTTGAAAAAATTCTCATTTATAGTATTTTTTATTCCCTTTTCGGGGGTATAAATTTCATTTTAATATATTATTTATTTATTTTTGTTATGAGATATCAAATGTATTTTTGTCTTCAAATTTTTAGTTTTCATATCGTTTAACCCCTGTAACATAAAAACTATCAATTATTAAAACTTGCCGACTGTTGATAGAAAGAAAAAAACATACTATACGTTTAAGAATTTTTTCAAAATGTTAGATAAAAAATTGTAGTTGTGAGAATAGGGAGAGACCACAACTATAAAGATTTTTTTAGTTTCCCCTCTTTTGGTTTCTCCCTTTTCTCAAAGTCACAATTTTTGCTAAAAAATTTTGAAAAAATTCTCATTTATAGTATTTTTTATTCCCTTTTCGGGGGTATAAATTTCATTTTAATATATTATTTATTTATTTTTGTTATGAGATATCAAATGTATTTTTGTCTTCAAATTTTTAGTTTTCATATCGTTTAACCCCTGTAACATAAAAACTATCAATTATTAAAACTTGCCGACTGTTGATAGAAAGAAAAAAACATACTATACGTTTAAGAATTTTTTCAAAATGTTAGATAAAAAATTGTAGTTGTGAGAATAGGGAGAGACCACAACTATAAAGATTTTTTTAGTTTCCCCTCTTTTGGTTTCTCCCTTTTCTCAAAGTCACAATTTTTGCTAAAAAATTTTGAAAAAATTCATATTTATAGTATTTTTTATTCCCTTTTGAGTGGTATTAATTTCAATTTATTATGTTATTTATTTACTTTTGTTATGGGATAAAAAATGCATTTTTGTCTATAAATTTATAGTTTTCATATCGTTTAACCCCTGTAACATAAAAACTATCGACGTTATTAAAATGTGCTGACTATTGATAGAAAGAGAAAGGAATATTCTATATTCACGAATTTTTTCAAAATTTTAGATAAAAAAATGTGGTTGTGGTTGATTAAAATTTTTGCAGTTCGAATGCGCTCGTCCTGATGTAATTTGGTCTTGATGCAGCATATAAATTAATAATGATTGTTTTTTATTTTCTTCAAAAATGCATCAAATAGTGACCAGTTTGATTTGTTCAGATTTTTTTCATTTTTTTTTCTCTTCTTCTATTTTTCACTAGGAAATAACTTCTACCATTGTTACCCTGACGCTAAAATCTTGTCTCAAAATTAAAGGATCAGGAGAATAAAGAAGGTTAAGAACGTCTACTTGAGATGAAAGTAAAATGTGATTTTTTTAATAGCTAAATTTGTCAGTTCTGGTACAAATTGCTTACAGGAATTTTTTTAGCACGATCCAAGAACATTGATAATTGCGGAAATAAATTTGACACATTTTTTGGCAACAGCAACATTTTTTTTTAAGTTGAAACAAATTTTTTTGTAAAATTTCCTTCATTGAATGATCTATTTATAAAAGATAATTACAGTATTAATAAAAATTTGATGTGAAATTTTTCCAAAACATAATATTTTATAAACAGTAATAACATTTTTATGATGATCGCAAACCATTTTTAAATTTTTTTCAATTTACAAGTTTTATTTTTTTTTAATAAAAATAAATTTGTCCGTGACATAAAATTGTTTGTGATGAAAACCACTTTCCATTTTGATTTGAAGACGTTACTTCGTGACGCAACGTACATACCAAACATACCCAATCTGTGCTACTGATAGTACACAATTAAAAACAAAATTGGTATCTCCAAGTCATAAATTACATATTTAAAAGTGCCTCGTTAATTATGACAATGCAAATGGTAAACGATAAATTTCTCTATCTGATGTCACTGAATTATTATGCGAAAACATAAAATTTAATATAAAAAATTGCTCAATGTTTAACTAATGTTTGTAACTACTAGATTGAAAATAATTTATCTCAATTTTAGAAAATAAAAACAAGATTACAATCGAATCAGTTTTAAGATGCGTATGTAACAATTTAATTACCCAACAGGAAATATTTGTAACGAGCATCTATTGCCAAAATTTCAAAACTCTTTCGACTTCCTCTTCATTTGCATTACTTTCAAATTTGCAAATAAATATTCTTTTGTATACGTTCTATCAAACAATAGTTCCGTAAACAGTAAAATAACCTGCGAACGTGCAAATTTTTCTAATAATTTTCACACTTTTTGATTATCTATTGTATAATTCATAATTGTGTGTATCTATAATTCGATTGTTAGTTTATTACGTATGAGAAGCATTAACAACTTAGCAATATTTTTTTCTTTTTCTCATAAAGTAAATAGACCAAAACTAATCAACATCCAGCTTTTAACGAATTCTATTTTTTGCCATCTCTTATTAGCTCCTGTCGTTTTATAATCCTTCCAAGTTCTTCCTTGGTCTTCATCTTTTTTCCTTCATCGTTATAGAAACCAAAAAAATACTCAAATATCAATTTCTTTTGTATTTAAAATTTTCTTTCATTACTAAGACTTTACCGATTATAGACTTGAAAAAAGCGTGTGACAAAATATCCTTCTTAATATACTTAATATACTTATTAAGGTCAATATATTCCAGCCCCCTTTATACTATACAAGTTAGTAATTACCGTCCAATAACAATTCCCTCGGTATTTTCAAAAATATTTGAATATAGCTATCTAGAAAGACTCAATACATTTTTACAGACAAATAATGTGATTATCAGTAACCAACATGGTTTTCAGTCAAAAAATCAACCCATACTGCAATTCATTCCTTTTACGATACTCTCACAAGTTTAATAGATGCCGGAGAAAGTCCTGTTGGGATCTTTTGTGATCTCAGTACGGCTTCTGACTGTGTCAATCACGAAATTTTAATTTATAAATTAAAAAATATTGGTATTCAAGGACATGCATTGAATTGGATAATATCTTATTTAACTGCACGTCGACAATACGTTAGTTTTACAGAGAAAGCTGAAAAATCAAATAAGACTCATAAATCTACCTATCTTGATATAAACATAGGTGTGCCACAAGGCTCTATTTTAGGACCCATTTTATTTCTCATCTACGTAAATGATGTGGTTTCAGTCAACTTAGATGGTTATTTTACAATATTTGCAGACGACATAAATGCTTTAATCAACGGATCTGATATCTCTTTGGAATCCAAAAGTAATCGTTTACTATCGGACTTTTATAGTTGGTTTTGTAATAATTTCCTTTTTTTGAATACCCAAAAAACTCTTTCAATGCATTTCCATAATAGGCAAAGATATGTCAGCCCAATTAATTTAAATATAAATAACAATCACATTGAAAATGTATCTTCAGTAAAATTCCTAGGTTTACATATTGGTGAATGTCTTAATTGGAGAAAGCATTGTGATGTACTTACTTCAAGATTAAACTCTGTAACTTTTTTGTTCCGAAACTTAAAACAAGTCTTAACGGAGCAACAATTACTAGTACTCTATTATGCACAAGCCGAATCGCGTCTAAGATATGGAATTTGTTTTTGGGGAACAAGCAGCCATACTAATGAAGTTTTTATTACTCAAAAAAGAATAATACGGTCTATTGCTGGTGTACTCCAGTACATTAGTTGTAGACAATATGTTCAAAAATTTAAAATACTGCCTTTGGCCAGTCTATACATTTTGGAAACTTGCCTATTTGTATTCAATTCCCTAGAAAATTTTAAAACTAATGGCCAAGTCCACAATATAAATACTAGATATAAAGATAACTTATGAGCTTTAGTGTGTAGGGGATATATTTACTTCAAATCTCCCAGTATAATGGGACAAAGATTTTTTAATCGGTTGCCAACGCAACTAAAAATGTGTAAAAGCATGACATCCTTTAAAATAAAGAGTTTTTTGAATTTTAAATGTTACTCTTTTTTATTATATGTTTGTTAGTATGCTTGTTTGTTTGTTTGTTTATTTGTTTGTTTATTTTTTTTTGTTTAAATTTGACTAATTCTACACAGACTATGTTTGTCATAAAGAAAATAAAGTATTTATTTATTTATTTATTTATATCTCTCGATACAAAGCTCACGTAGTCGTATCAATTTGTTTGAAGATCTGCATCGGAGTCTAACCTTTATTTATTGAGTTACTGCTGTGTGTTATGTGTGCTAAATTTGCAACAAAATAATGACAAAGAACTAATCGAAAAGTAAAATTTAAAAACCATTTTTATATTAATAAAACCCGACCAGCTAACAGTACCCAAGCAGTGTTGCCAGAATGGTACTATATTAGTATAAATACTAGATTCTTTCAAAAAGGAAATCAAAATATCCATAGCAGATGACTATAAAAAGAAAGAGAAGCATGCTTTCAAAAATTTGTACTAGAAGTGTCGCTCCACTTTTAGTTTCTCTATGATGAAGACGAAGGAAAACACGCATCACGCGAGAACAGAAAGTTCTCTGTCTCTGTCAAGTTATTTGACTTTTGCTTCGAATCCGCCAATTCAGCCAAAGAACTAAAAGTGGTACGCTGAGGCAAAATTTTAATACATTTTCATCTGGTTTGTTGTACTGAAAAATGTTTCCACCTGGCAACACTATATCAAACTAGCTTAGCTACTGACAGACAGATAGACAGACGGTTTTAGTTGACTTGGCTCACTGAAAATAATAAAATTCGAAACCGTTCTCGAGTTATCGCTGAGATAGATGGAAAGACGCATACACAAACGGACAGACACACGGTTGCAGTTGACTTAGGTCATTGAAAATTGTAGGTGGACGAGCTATTGTGACCAGCTATCGATTACTAAAAACAGACTAAAATTCGAAACTGTTCTCGAGTTATCGCTGTTGCAGACGGACAGACCGACTTAATATACTTCTTAATATACAATAACAAAAAAATGCGCATATTTTGATATGATTGCCAAATTTTTTAAATCATAACTGTCAAAATAGAGATTTTTAAAATATCTTTTATTTCTCTTTTTAAATATAAAGAAGTTGAATACAAAATATATATAATTATGGTTTTTTCCATGACTTTTAAGGACTTTTCAGGGATTATTTATGGATGTTTCAAAAAATTGTGTTTCGAGAAGTATTCAAGGATTTTTTTTAGAATTTTTCAAAAACGTTGAAGATGATTCAATCATATTTAAATAAGTTGTTCCCAATACTTTCCCGACCCACCTCCGAGAAGGGAAAGTATATATAAAAATTTTCGAGATAAAGATGGAAATATTCATTTTGAGGTCCCCTGAGATGATTAAAACCATTTCTGTCTGTCTGTCTGTCTGTATTCCTCCACGATAGAGGCCACACGTTTAATCCGATTGAGCTGAAATTTGGTATATAGGTTTGGAATATCAGCGGAACAACCCATTAGTTTTTGTACCACATCTGTCGAACGGAAATGTGACTGTTAAAAAATGATAGAAGCAATATGTCACTGAATTTGACTTTAATATATCATTTGAAAATCCTTGGAAAACTCTATTCAGAACAGTCAAAATTATTTCTCCAACTGTCACTTGTCAAAAATAAAAAAAATGTCAGAGTTTTGGGGCGACACAACCGATTTTGTAGGTATTGTTCAGAGATTTTTTTTTATTTAAAAATTGTTAAAGATACTGTTTTTGAAGCATTTAAGGATTTTTAAGAAATATTTTATGGTATTTCAATGGTTTTAATTTTAAGAATGTTAAGAGGATGTATCATAATATTAAAAAAAATTCTAAGATTCTTTATAGATTTTCGAAGATTTTTTAACGATTTTTTAAAGATGTTTCAAGCATTTTTTATGATTTTCCAAGGATTTTTTAATTCAATTTTTAGGTATTGTTTAGGATTTTTTTAATTAATTAATGTCAAACAGACTGTTTTTCAAGCATTCAAGGATTTTTAAGTAATTTTTTAATGCTATTTCAATGTTTTTTTAATCATTTTTTAATAATGATAAGAGTATCTATCATAGATATATAAAAAATTGTAAACACTCTTCTGGAATTTTTATAGATTTTCAAGGATTTTTTCACTATCGTCAAATAAACTTTTAAAGATTTTCATCTATTTTTTAAGGATTTTTCAATGGTTTTTAAGATTTTTTCAAGAACTTTTAAAAGATTGTTTTTAAAAATTACTTCTATGTCTCACTTAAAAACGAAGCGACATTTTTACTGTTACAATCTAACCAATTAAAACTGAAATAGAGGCTGATGCGTTTTGGCCAAGGATACTGCGGATGATTTTTGTTTATGTTTTCAAGGATTAAATTTTCAAGGTAGTTTAAAAGACATTTTAAGATTTTTTCAAAGTTTTTTCGAGGTTTTTTCAAGGATTTTTCAAGGTTTTTTCACAGATTTTTCAAGATTTTTTTCGAGGACTTTTTCGGTAAGTATTAAATCACTGTCTCACCTCAAATTGAATCGGCATTTTTTCTGCTAACTAATAGAAACGGAAATAGAAGCTGGTGCCCTCCAAGGTTACTGCGTATGATTTTTGTTTAATTTTTCAAGGATTTTTCAGTGATTTTTTAAGATTTTTTCAAAGAATTTTTAAAATATTTTTTCTTCAAGTATTACGTCTATGTCTCACTTTAAATCGAAGCCACGTTTTTAATGTTACAATCTAACCAATAGAAACGGAAATAGAGGCTGATGCCATTTGGCCAAGGCTACTGCGCCTGATTTTTGATTAAATTTTCAAGGATTTTTCAAAGATTTTTTAAGATTTGTTCAAGTTTTTTTCAAGGGTCTTTCAAGCTTTTTTCAATGTATTTTCACGGATTTTTTAAGATTCTTTCAAGGATATTTTCGGTAAGTATTACGTCAATGTCTCACTTCAAATCGAAGCGACATTTTTTCTGCTAACCATTAGAAACCCAAATAGCGGCTAGTCCCTTTGACCAAGGTTACTGCCTATGATTTTTGTTTAATTTTTCAACCATTATTCAGTGATTTTTCAAGATTAGGTTTTTTCGACGTTAGTAAAGGAGCTATGACAGTTCTACAATTAAAACCCTCATTTTTACATGTAAATCTCCATAAGAAAATCTAAGGTCAAAAATAGCAAAAGTTGTCCATATCAAGGTCATTCGTCATAGCATCCCCAGCTGGCGGTAACGTGTAGTTGAATAAATCACAGACGCCTACAGAGGTCTACAGACGTCACGCATACATAGGTCTACAGACGTCTGAAGTACGTCTTCTGTAGACGTCTGTGGTGATCTGTAGACCTCTGTAGGCGTCTATGATTTATTCAACTACGCGTTACCGCCAGATGACGAATGACCTTGATATGGATAAATTTTGCTATTTTTGACCTTTGATTTTCTTATGGATTTTTCAAGGTTTTTTCAAAGTTTTTTCAACAATTTTTCACTCGAAGCATTTTAATTTCGCGAACAAAGTTTCCAATCCGAGTCACGACAAAGAAAGCTCACCTACGGTTCGGTTTGATTAACGGAAGATGTAGTGATAGATTTGGCAACGTTGAAAACTGTTTTAAGTGTAGATTTGACATCGTTGGAATCTTTGTCGTATGGAATTAAAATAATAAACTTTTTATTATAAAAATTGCTCATGATACGCTGGAATAATGATAAATAAATTGCTGGATAAATGTAATTTGAGTAAACAAGATAAGACATATTAATATTGAAGCAATATATATTATAATGAAAATATTGTTCTGGATTGTTATTGTATTGTTATGGTGTGAATATTTTATTTTATTATTTTTTATGTTATTGAAAATGTTTGTTGAATTCATTTTGTTTAATTTTGTTTTTATTTTTATTTTTAATAAATCAAACATGAACCATTTTAATCAATACAATTTTTATTTTTTTTCTATATTTTTTTTTATTTTTTATAATTAAACTTGATTTCATAAATTTCAACCTTAACATTTTTTTTTAGTTTTTTTTTTATAATTTCAATACCATATATTTAGGTTTCCAAAAAAATGTATTAATTATTAACATTTTACCTTTCCATATACAACAATTTTTTTCCTTATTTAACAAAACTTACTCTAGTCAGGCTACTTTTAATCCTTTCTTTCTATATCCTTAAATATTACTTTTTACTTTCCCGGTCCCCCAAGAAGATTGAAATCATTTCCAGCGTATGGTCTGTCTGTGTGTCTGTTTGTCTGTGTGTAATCTTCCACGATAACTGCCGAACCGTTTGACCAATCAAGCTGAAATTTGGTACGGAGGGTCGGTGTGTGCCTAGAATGCGACCATTGGTTTTTGATTTAAATTGGTACAGTATAAGGTCCTCAAGACCGACATTGATTGAATACACGTGTAGGATTTTTTGCCTTTATTTAAATTTTATGGACAAACAATACACTTTAGTGGAAAATGTTTAACACAAAGTTTTAGGGCATAAAATTTCCTACAATTTTTATATCAAACTTTTTCCAGAATTTCCAGTAGTTGCGCCACTAGAGGGCGCGCAAAAGACGTGCATGTAGTTTTTCCACATTTTGAGGACAAACATTGCACTTTGGTGCAAAATGTTCCAGTGCAAAGTTGTACAGTATCAAATTTTCTTTAACTTTTATATTTAACTTTTTTTCGAATTCCCCATATTTTCGCCGCTAGAGGGCGAAAAAATCAACAATTAGAAGTTTTGCCTTTTTTTTTAATTTTGAAGACGAACAATGCCTTTGAGTGCAGAAATGTTCTACTGCAAAGTTGTAGTGCATAAAATTCCCTACAACTTTTGTCTTAAGCTTTTTCCATTATTTCCAACAGTTGCGCCACTAGAGGGCGCGTAAAAAATGTTCATGTATGTTTTCTCTAATTTTTCTTGTTTTTGAGGACAAATAATACACTTTAGTGCAACATGTTGCAGTACAAAGTTTTAGAGCATAAAATTCCCTACAACTCTTGCCTAAAACTTTTTCTATAATTTTTAATAGTTGCGCCACTAGAGGGCGCGTAAAAAATGTGCATGTAGGTTTTCTCTAGTTTTTCTTGATTTTATTTAACTTTTATGTTTAACTTTTTATAGAATTCTTTATAGTTTCGCCGCTAGATGGCGAGAAAAATACACATTTATAATTTTCCATTTGTTTAAAATTGGAGGTAAATTATGCTCTTTAGTGCAAAATGTTTCAGTGCAAAGTTGTAAAGCATAAAATTCCCTATAACTATTGTATGAAAATTTTTCCCAAATTCCCAATAGTTTTCACACATGATTTTAGGAGATCCTAATTGTAGCAGTGTGATATACAACGTGCGCATGCGCAGCTTATGTCATTATCAATATTGAAATATCAATTCGGTAGACGTATTCACAATAGGCTATTTTTGATGTGTTCCATAAATTAATGTAATACTTAGTATTTTGTAATTAAAATAATAATAATAAATAACATATTCTCGTTTAGCTAACTATTTTATCAGCATATAATATATAGTTTTACTTTTTGAAAATTATGATTACTTATGTTGAAAAATCTGGTAAGAATCTTTTTGTTGCAGATTGGAACTGTTTTCACTTCTGGCCTTAGGACCACTTCTAGTAATATCACAACTGAATATTAGTTACAATATAACAAAATACACGAATTCTTTACCAAACGAAATTAGACCTATAGTAAAAAGAGCATTAGAACTAGAAAATACCGAAGGTTATGTTAAATGTGAAACAAACGAAAAAATTACTTGTCCAGCAATGAAATTTAGAGATCCTTCAGGAAATTGTAATAACGTAAGATATCCCACTTGGGGTAATAGAGGGCAAAAATTTCTAAGAGTTCTAAAACCCAATTATTCCGATGGTAAGTTTATATTAATAACAATATATTTCAAAAACAAGTTTTCGAAACTATACATTCCGACCATTACCATACATGTTTCATCCTTATAGGAATCTTCAGTGGCACTTTGTCGGAATGCATAGTTTCGAAAACTTATTCTATTTGTTTTTGATTTTATTGCGAGGTGCCCGCTCCCCCCTAGGCATTATGATGGTTGATGGGTTACTCCATCTGACGGCAATCCAAGTTGTACTTGGAGACGCGTTTACAGAATTGTATTCTGCTAAACGCACTGCCCGGTTGGTACCCATCAACCAATACGATAGATGGCGTGACTATCTATCATTTTGGTGAACAATATATTTTTCTAATAATATTTTTTTTAGGAAAATCTTTGCCAAGACAATCCCCAACCGCTCACAAACTACCTAGTCCAATAGAGGTCTCTTCTTCCTTCCAGAAACAGCCAGCCAGAAATCACGACTCGGTTACTGTTCTCTTAGGAGCTTGGAGCGAGTATCTGTTGCACGATTTATCGAGTACTGGTAACAAAAAAAGCCAAAACTGTTGCACCAACAGAACCAAAAATCACAAAGAATGTTATGGTAAATTTATCAACGGGGATTGTATAGAATATATGAGAACTCTGCCAGCTGTTGATATGGATAGCTGTGCATTTGGTAATTTGTATTTTTTATTTATTTTAATTGTAGGAATTTCAAACAGACAAATTTTCTTAGTTATCTAGAAAGTTACTGCTGTATTTGGGTTGGGGTTATATGAATAATGGGAATAATATATTAACCCCCCACTTCTGAAATGTAAAAAATTATAATGTCGTCAGAAGGGCGTATTAGAGGTTATTTAAAACATATTCGACGGATTTTATCCTTGTCCAAAGAGCTCGCGGTTCGTACCTGCACTGAATATAATAATAATAATTACCAGATAATTTAAAATACGTATGTCGTCACTTTACTCGGTAATCCTTATACCTTGTTGAAAATAGCACTTTTTGGGTAAAATATTTTATTTCCAAAATTACCCCTCTTTTCTTTTTAAAATTTCTCCATTTCTTGTACTTTTCCCCTTTTTCTGAAAAAGGCACTTTAGAACTTTTTTTCTCTTCAAAATTATTCCTCGTTTCTCTTTTTAAAAGATACTTTTCTACTACTCTTTAGGCTCCAAAGAGCTCTACGAGCATTTTTTAAATATTGCAACTATTTTAGGATTTCTAAGAGCATTTTAAACAGTATTACAGTTATTTTAAGAGCTCTAAAAGCATTTTAGAATTTTTTACAGTTAATTTAAAAGGTATAAGAGCATTTCAAAAATTATTACGGTTAATTTAAGCGCACTATGAGCATTTTAAAAATTATATCAGTTATTTTGAACGCTCTAAGAGTATTTTAAAAATTATAGCAGTTATTTTAAGAGCTCTAAGGGTATTCAAAAAGTTATTATAGGTTATTTTAGCATTTTAAAACGATTACAGGTCATTTAAGAGCTCTAAGAGATTTTTAAAAAATATTATAGTTAATTTAAGAACTCCAAGAGCATTTGAAAAATTATAACAGTTATCTTGAGAGCTATAGGAGCATCTTTTTTAAATATTTCAATTACTTTAGGAGCTCTAATAGTATTTTAAAAATTATTACAGTTATTTAAAGAGCTCTAAAAGCATTTTAGAATTTATTACAGTTAATTTAAGGGGTTTAAGAGCATTTTAAAAATAATTACAGGTAATCTAAGAGCATTTTAAAAATTATTACAGTTAATTCCAGAGCATTTCAAAAATTAAAGCCGTTATTTTAAAAGCTCTAGGAGCATTTTTTTTTTATATTTCAATTGTTTTAGGAACTCTGAGCATTTTAAAAGTTATGACAGTTATTTTAAGAGCTCTAATAGTATTTTAGAATTTATAACAGTTAATTTACGAGACTTAAGACCATTTTAATAATTATTACCGTTAATTTATGAGCTCTAAGAGCATTTTAAAAATTATAGCGATTATTTTAAGAACTCTAAGAACAAATTTTAAAATATTGCAGTTAGTTTAGTAGCTCTAAGAGAATTTTAAAATTATAACAGTTAATTTAAGAGCTCAAGGAGCAGTTTAAAAATTATAGCGATTATTTTAAGAGCTCTAAGAGCAAATTTTAAAATATTGCAGTTAGTTTAGTAGCTCTAAGAGAATTTTAAAATTATAACAGTTAATTTAAGAGCTCAAGGAGCAGTTTAAAAATTATAGCAGTTATTTTAAGAGCTCTAAGAGCAAGTTTTAAAATATTGCACTTAGTTTAGTAGCTCTAAGAGAATTTTAAAATTATAACAGTTAATTTAAGAGCTCAAGGAGCAGTTTAAAAATTATAGCAGTTGTTTTAAGAGCTCTAAGAGCAAGTTTTAAAATATTGTAGTTAGTTTAGTAGCTCTAAGAGAATTTTAAAATTATAACAGTTAATTTAAGAGCTCAAGGAGCAGTTTAAAAATTATAGCAGTTATTTTAAGAGCTCTAAGAGCAAGTTTTAAAATATTGCAGTTAGTTTAGTAGCTCTAAGAGAATTTTAAAATTATAACAGTTAATTTAAGAGCTCAAGGAGCAGTTTAAAAATTATAGCAGTTATTTTAAGAGCTCTAAGAGCAAGTTTTAAAATATTACACTTAGTTTAGTAGCTCTAAGAGAATTTTAAAATTATAACAGTTAATTTAAGAGCTCAAGGAGCAGTTTAAAAATTATAGCAGTTATTTTAAGAGCTCTAAGAGCAAGTTTTAAAATATTGCAGTTAGTTTAGTAGCTCTAAGAGAATTTTAAAATTATAACAGTTAATTTAAGAGCTCAAGGAGCAGTTTAAAAATTATAGCGATTATTTTAAGAGCTCTAAGAGCAAGTTTTAAAATATTGCAGTTAGTTTAGTAGCTCTAAGAGAATTTTAAAATTATAACAGTTAATTTAAGAGCTCAAGGAGCAGTTTAAAAATTATAGCGATTATTTTAAGAGCTCTAAGAGCAAGTTTTAAAATATTGCAGTTAGTTTAGTAGCTCTAAGAGAATTTTAAAATTATAAAAGTTAATTTAAGAGCTCAAGGAGCAGTTTAAAAATTATAGCAGTTGTTTTAAGACCTCAGAGCATTTTAAAAAAACATTAGTTAGTTTTAGCATTTTAAAAATTATTACAGATAATTTAAGAGCTCTAAGAGGATTTTAAAAATTATTGTAGTTATTTTAAAAGTTCTAAGAGCATTTAAAAAAATATTTCCGTTATTTTAAGAGTTCTAAAAGTATTTCAAAATTATATCCTTTCTCTTTTTAATAGACCCTTTTCTACTACTTTTTTTGCTCCATAATTACCCCTCTTTTCTCTCTTAAAAAGTCACTTTTTTGGTATTTTTCCCCTTCGTTTCTTACTTAAAAAGATATGAAATATTTTCACCCCAAAATTACCACTCTTTTCTCTTTAAAATTTCTACATTTTTTGTACTTTTCCCCTTTTTCTGAAAAAGACACTTTTTTGAATTTTTTCTCTTCAAAATTATCCCTCCTTTCTCTTTTTAAAAGACACTTTTCTACTACTTTGTGGGTTTCAAAATTACCCCTAATTTCTTTCTTAAAAAGACACTTTTTTGGTACTTTCCCTTCTTTTCTTTTTTAAAATGAGACCTCTTCATATGAAATATTTTCACTTAAAAATTACCCCTCTTTTTTCTTTAAAATTTTCCATTTTTGCACTTCTTCCCCTTTTTCTGAAAAAGGCACTTTTTTAAATTGTTTCTCTTCAAAATTATCCCTCTTTTCTCTTTTTAAAAGACTTTTCTACTACATTTTTTGCTCCAAAATTACCCCTCTTTTCGTTAGCCTGATTCAACTCGAGAACAATGAGAGAGAGAGATAAAAACAAACAACGGCAATCGATTCAGCATCATTAAAACCCCCAAAAATGATATTAATCTTTGATCTATTTTTACTTTCTCGCTACTTATACCACATATACTGTATTATATAAGGTACATTTAGTATGATTTATAGAATTTAAATTATTATTTTTATTATTATTAGATAAACAAGTGTTGTATTCGAAATTTTATATTTCAAAGGTTTTTATAGTTGAATATAATGAGTTAATTTAAAGTAATTGGGTATATAAATAAAAAAATTTTGAATATTTAAAGTAGGTCTTAGGAAATTTTAATAAAAATAAAGTTTGTTTATATTGGGAAAATTAATAATTTAAAATTCAACTATGAAAATTAAAAAAACACTCAGTATTAAAGAATTTGGATAAGATTTAAGAATCAAGTAACGATTTTTTGTTTTGAAAAAAGGAGAGAGTCGAAATTAATTAGAAACAACAATAATAATAGTCATAAATTTTATATATAATTTGTCAGAGGTTTAGAAATTTTCTTATTTTTGATAAAAAAGGCTGAATTTAAATTATCATTAACGAAAATTATGATTTTTCATTTTCATTTAGATCAGAACCCATCCCAAAAATTGAGAAAGAGTGACAAAATTTTTTATTGATAAAAATGCAGATCATTATAATACCTATATAGAAATTTATTTTCATTACTTTAAATTTTCGAAATCTTGAAATTACGGCAAAAATATTGCAGTTTTTTATTAGTTTCAGTAGTTTTTTCGCTTCTTTCCACTCTTTTTGTCACTTTTCTCTAAAATTTCCCCTCTTTCTCAAAAAATTCTCCTATTTTCTCTCAAATTTTGTCAATTTTTTGTCTCAAATTTCCCCTCTTTTCTCTCAAATTTAGTCATTTATTTGTCTAAAATTTTCCCTCTTTTCTCTCAAAAGAAACTGCTTAATAATATCGACAGGATAGGAACTGTATTTGGTCTAAAAATCAATATTGATAAAACAAGATCATCAGTAGACAACTCAATGGAGTTCAAATATTAGTGGATAATAACATACCTTGGCTGTACCATAAATGATAAACTGGATAGTAATATAGAAATAAAAATAAGAACAGCAATGGCAAAAACGACATTTGTCAAATTTCAAAAATACCTATGAAGGAGGAGATTCCCCGTAAGACATAGTAAAATGTTAGATATGACCCATAATAACATACGGGGTTGAAACATGGTCACTTAAATTAAAATAAATGAATCGCATAGAAGCGTTCGAAATGTGGACGATCTGTAAGCTATTGTGAATATCAAGGGTTGATTATGTGAAAAACAAGTATTGAGAAGTGCTGGAGCTGGAACCGAACAGCTACAAACTATAAAACATGCAAAGTCTGCTGCTTGGGGAATATGTTAGAGGTGA
This sequence comes from Neocrepidodera transversa, assembly GCA_963243735.1. Taxonomy (NCBI): domain Eukaryota; kingdom Metazoa; phylum Arthropoda; class Insecta; order Coleoptera; family Chrysomelidae; genus Neocrepidodera; species Neocrepidodera transversa. Next base: position 10,946,816 of record OY725347.1, read on the forward strand.
TAAATATGAGGTTTTAAGATTAATTTTAATGGGAGAGATAGAGGGAAGAACAGTTCCGGGAAGAAAACAGCACTCATAGCTGCGAGACATAATAGTTTGATGCGGAATTCGAAATGCAAGAGAAATTTTTACCTTAGCAAGAGAGAGATAACTTCAAATAACTGGTAAACGAACGCCTATACACGCTTTAAGCGTGTCTCACTTAAAGAAGAAGAAGATATTAGTTTATAAGTTTTAATGACCTCAGCGCACTGAAAAAAACTGATAAATCTCATCAAAATGACGCTCGAACTTACAAAAACGAAGATTAAAATGAACCAGAAAACAATTTTAAGACAAATACTGGACTAAAATAAGGAGATCCACTGTATATTGTACTGGATATTATAAAAAAGTGGAATAAACAAAACAGGGACACTCAAAACAAGAACGTAAAGTGATATAGCAAGGTAACACCGACAGGTTGAACGCCGGTCGTTGCCCATAGGTCAGGAACTGTTTATTGTTGAGTTTGTATATGTAGTATGTTATCTCTTTGAGAGAGTTCAGTCATTTTTGATTCGCCATTCATTCTTGATTCATTATCGACGAGTTATCGATTTATTATATTGTAGTAAACATGTACCAGTGAATAAATTTGTTGTTGAAAGTATCTACTTTCGATCCTCAATGAAAATAAATCAAAGTTTATGAAAATGGCAACACCACAAAAGAAAAAACAAAAAGAAATTTTCCAGTAGAGCTAAAGGGACAAAGGGTGATGGAATTTGAAATCCAAACCTATACGTCTTTCTAGGTGTAGTTATCAAAGAAGACGGCGAAAGGGAGTAGGCAGGTAGGAAATTTTAATAAAATAATAAACTCAAAGAAAGTATCTAGAAAAATCAAGTTACTCTATAGAAGTGAAATAAAGACGAAGGAAGTAAAATAAATATTTTGGGAAAAGGAGGATATTATGAGGGGAAAAAGAGGAAGAAATAAAGAATCTTCCATTATAATTAAAATGTGTGATATAAATATTAGTCTTCGGTCAAAGTCGTTTTGTTTCAACTCCTGATTCAAGTGAATTTTATATGGATAATATTTGTGACTTGCAAGAATCTTTTAAATTGTACTTTTACTAACATGAATTTCTTCGGCCAGACTTCACTGATACATGGGGATTAATTGCTACATATGCTAAAACATTTAACTCGTTCTTCTGTGCGCGGGCTACTTTTTCGTGATGTGTATATTTTGAATTAGGAAATGAACCTTGCCGCAACTTTCTTTCAACCTCACAAAATGTCCGTTAAGATGGCACGCGTCTATCCGGAAACCTTTCAGCATACAATCTACGAGCATTACGACCGTTTTTTCTACATTCTCCAAAGATAATTAACATGTCAACATATTCATTAACTGAATAAAAACGGCATTTTCGATTAATACCAATTTACTTCAATCACTTATCAAATGTCACATTTACATTAAATTATTTAATTGAAATGTCAAAATATTGTACAATCATAGATAACTAGGATTTTAATTTAAATTTAAAAATATGCACCCCAGAACTTTCCCGGCTCGACCGTAGAGAATAGGTTATTTATTATTATAATTTTCATTACAAAATACTAATTGATATTTCAATGTTGATGACATAAGCTGCACATGCGCACGTTGTATATCACACTGCTACAATTAGGATTAGGATTAGAATCATGTTTGAAAACTATTGGGAATTTGGGAAAAGTTTTTGATAAAAAGTTGAATATTAAAGTTAAAGAAAATTTGTTGCTTGACAACTTTGAACTTGAAAATTTCGCACTAAATTGCATTGTTTGTTCTCAAAATCAAGAAAAACTAGAGAAAACCTACATGCACATTTTTTACGCGCCCTCTACTGGCACAACTATTGGAAATTCTAAAAAAAGTTTCAGACAAGAGTTGTAGGAAATTTTATGCTCTAAAACTTTGTACTACAACATTTTGCACTAAAGTGTATTATTTGTCCCCAAAATCAAGAAAAACTAGAGAAAACATATATGCACATTTTTTACGCGCCCTCTAGTGGCGCAACTATTGGAAACTTTAGAAAAAGTTTCAGACAAGAGTTGTAGGAAATTTTATGCTCTAAAACTTGGTACTTCAACATTTTGCACTAAAGTGTATTATTTCTCCTCAAAATCAAGAAAAACTAGAGAAAACATACATGCACATTTTTTACGCGCCCTCTAGTGGCGCAACTATTTATAAATTCTGGAAAAAGTTTAAAATAAAAGTTGTAGGGAATTTCATTCTATAAAACTTTGTACTGAAACATTTTGCACTAAAGTGTATTGTTTGTCCTTAAAATTTAAAAAAAGTAAAAAATTGTTACATGTGAATTTAATCAATGTCGGTCTTGAGGACCTTCTACTGTACCAATTTAAACCAAAATCTAATGGTCGCACACACCGACCCTCCATACCAAATTTCAGCTTGATTGGTCAAACGGTTCGGCAGTTATCGTGGAAGATTACACACAGACACACAGACAGACCATGCGCTGAAAATGGTTTCAATCTTCTTTGGGGGACCTCAAAATGGATATTTCCATGGATATCTCGATTTTTATTTTTGCTCGTTCACCTTACTTTCCCTTTGATGGTTCCGGAAAAGTTAAATTAATAATGCCTTATAATTAGGCTTTACATACTAAGTTTGTTATATGAATAAATTCAGAATAATTTTTTTTTTAAATGAGCTATCACACGATCCCACGTTCTATTTAAAAATTTTAAATGACATTACGTCATGACTACGCCAATAACGTAAATAAGGAATTACATTATAGTAAAGGCTGTGCTGATACTGTTAAAATAATTGTGGGACACCCGGTAGATCACTTAGGAAGAAGAAAAAACGAAAACCAAAAAAAGGACGTACACTGAATTATGCTCCAATAATTATGGAAACCGATGGTATTGTAGACCCAAAGAAAGACTGGAGGAAAAGGTAAGGATCAAGTAGAAGAGAGCATAAGAAAGACGATAATAGAAGAATGGAGAAAAATAATAACTGAAAGGAAAAAAGTAACGTTCTGCGCACCAATCACTGTTAAGATAGAATAAGAAAAAAATAAGAACTCATTTACCTTGTAAATAGGATTGTATTTGATTTGATTGAGTTTTGATAGCAACAGCTACATACAATGTACTAACTTATTAATTAATACACATTTAAAAAATATGATTTCTAAAGAGGGCGTAGCTTCTACTGTCGTTTTTGATTATCAAAAATTTCGTAATAATTATTTTTAATAATTCCTTTGATTACTTATATAACTTATAGAGTTATTTATTTTGCGCAACAGGCTAATAAAAGATTTTTAGGTAATAGGTATTGGATGAATGAGAAAAGTCGTGCACGAGTCTTCGAGTAAATGGCTATAACGGTGCAACTTATTTAATTTTAATCTCTATAATAATTATTCTATTGTCTAGTAAACGAGACATTTCAATTAGTAGGTATTTCACTATTTCGCTATGTAGGTATTTCAGTGCACCAAATTGTCTATGGCGTAGATATAATTTTTTTTAGTACATTCAAATTTCAAAAAAGTACATTCTTAGACAATAATAATTCGCTTTAAAATTAGGTGAAAATATTTATTTGAATAGTGAACTTAATTTGGATAAATTTATGCGAAATTAGATGGTCTCACTCTTCGAGTCACAAATCTGATCAATATTTGATTAACCCTTTAACTGCGCGTATAATTTTGTTGAATTTTCAGTCAATTTAATTAAAACATCAATAATCGTGATTCTAAAAATTTTTAAAGATTACAAAAAAACTGAATTTTAAGTTTCAAAACATATGAAAAATCGGCTGTGTCACCCCAGAACTTTCCCGGCTCGACCGTAGAGAATATGTTATTTATTATTATTATTTTAATTACAAAATATTAATCATTACATTAATTTATGGAACACATTGAAAACAGCGAGCTGATGGTAAATACGTCTACCGAATTGATATTTCAATGTTGATGACATAAGCTGCGCATGCGCACGTTGTATATCACACTGCTACCATTAGGATTAGGATTAGAATCATGTGTAAAAAGTTAAATATTAAAGTTAAAGAAAATTTGATGCTTTACAACTTTGAACCAGAAAATTTCACATTAAATTGCATTGTTTGTCCTCAAAATCAAGAAAAACTAGAGAAAACCTATATGCACATTTTTTACGCGCCCTCTAGTGGCGCAATTATTGGAAATTATAGAAAAAGTTTCAGACAAGAGTTGTAAAAAATTTTATGCTCTAAAACTTTGTACTACAACATTTTGCACTAAAGTGTATTATTTGTCCTCAAAATCAAGAAAAACTAGAGAAAACATATATGCACATTTTTTACTCGCCCTCTAGTGGCGCAACTATTGCAAATTCTAGAAAAAGTTTCAGACAAGAGTTGTAGGAAATTTTATGCTCTAAAACTTTGTACTACAACATTTTGCACTAAAGTGTATTATTTGTCCTCAAAATCAAGAAAAACTATAGAAAATATACATGCACATTTTTTACGCGCCCTCTAGTGGCGCAACTATTGGAAATTCTGGAAAAAGTTTAAAACAAAAGTTGTAGTGAATTTTATTCTATAAAACTTTGTACTGAAACATTTTGCACTAAAGTGTATTGTTTGTCCTTAAAATTTAATAAAATAAAAAATTGTTACATGTGAATTTAATCAATGTCGGTCTTGAGGACCTTCTACTTAAACCAATTTAAACTAAAATCTAATGGTCGCATTCTAGGCACACACCGACCCTCCATACCAAATTTCAGCTTGATTGGTCGAACAGTTCGGCAGCTATCGTGGAAGATTACACACAGACACACAGACACACAGACACACAGGCACACAGACAGACCATGCGCTGGAAATGATTTCAATCTTCTTGGGGGACCTCAAAATGGATATTTCCATCGATATCTCGATTTTTTTTTTTTTTTTTGCTCGTTCACCTTACTTTCCCTATGATGGGTCCGGGAGAGTAAAAATTCGAAAATTTCATAAATTTAAAAAATAAATAAACAAAAATGTCTAGAAATTCAAAAATTTTATAATATAACGGAAAGTTTAAAAGTCGATTTTCAAAACTTCCGAGAATTTTAAAAATTTAAAAATTCCGAGAATTTTGGAAATTTTAAGAACTACAAAAATTTTAAATATTTGAAGAACTTCAAAAATTTATCAAATTTCAAGAGATAATTCAAAAATATAATAAAATTTCAAAAAACATTTAAAAAATTCGGAAAAAAAATGTTAACAAAAGTTTAAAAGATCAAACTATATCGGAAATTTTTAAAAATATATCCGGAAAATATTAAAAAATTATCAGAAATTTTAAAAAATTGCAAAAATATCAAAAAATCTGAAATCCGAATTTTAAATATTTAAAAAATATCAGGAATTTAAAAAATTGTAAAAATTTCAAAAATTGTAAGAATTTGTAAAAAAATGTAATATATTTAAAAATATGTAAAAAAATAACAAAATATTCATAACAGCAAAGATTCTATAAATTATTTATATACGACAGCCGCAGTTAAAGGGTTAATAAGGTGCATAGTCTTTTCACTTTCTAATCATCTAAATCGACTCTTTAGTGAACAACGTAAAAACAACTTCCAAAAAAAAATTCATACCATAATTTGATATTAATTTTTATACCCCTTTTAGCTACACCAATGGATTCTATTATACATTTTGTATAAAACAATTGTAATGAATTTAATTCGAAAACTATTACGTAAAAACGTTTTGTGAGAGATACGAAAATAATTATGCATAGATAAAAGCCCAAATGTAGTTGTGGCTTGATGATTATTAAAATATTTTATGAAAGCAAAGCACGTTTTAGGAACGATCAACAATGTAAAGAATTTTTAATATTCACGAAATAAAAAAGATGGAAAATTGGTACATTTTCCAGTAAAGTAGTTCTCGATGTTAATGACATTAAAAAAAAATAATCATTATCATTTTCTCCACTTACAACCAAGGATACAATTATTATAATCATCTCAGAATATATTTACTTTAAATGTACCTTTTGTTCAAAATACAAGTAGTTATTTATTAAAAATAAAATATAAACGGAGAGGACAATCGGTAAAGTAAACTTAATATATAGTACTATCATTTGTATAACTTTTGTCCATATTTCGTAGGATTGAATGAAAATACGGTGGCGTGGGCTTTGCGAACCGTGGAATTTGCGAACATATACCTGACGTTTCCTCGGTCAGTTTATGGGGACCGCAGGGTTTGCGAACACTGCTGGTATTTTTTAATTAATTTGTTAAATTCTTTTTGTATTTTAATAAAATAGTAAAATATTGACTTCAATAGAATACAAAGAACGAAATAAACATAAATTATTGTTGTGAAACTAAAAAGAAAAAACCATCCGCGGTACCGGGAGTCTGCTTCAGGAGAGTAAATAGAAAACTTAATAAAATAACTAAAGAATTTGTAAATATTTATTAAAAAAGATAATTTTCTGTCAAAGACAATGCAAAATATTCCCATCTTGGTGTATTTATATTTTGGACTTTAATATTTTTAAATAATAAGTTAATAATAACCTACATTAATAGTTTTATAGTTCTAATCTTAAGCGTGTTAGCAAAGTATACCGATGGTCAGCGCTTGGATTAATTCCAGGTATGCGTGTTCGCAAAGCCCGCGAAAAGGCTTCTGTTGGCAAAGCCCACGTTCGCAAGTCCCACGGAGCCGAAAATACACATGATAAAGTTTGTTGGAATTGGTTTTTTTGATAATTTTTTTTATGTTTGAGAATATCATCACCACTAACCAAAAGTAGACGTACACGTTAACTATATTAGCATCATCAGGATGACAATTTTTTTTTCTGAATCACTCCAGAATGGCTATTTTGTCGGAGCAAATATAGACCAAAAAATTCCTGTCGGTAGGGTCGACAGGGGGAGGTAGATTTCTGTTGTATAAATTTGAGACTCATCCTTCCCCACCCCACGATATGGTCAGATCGAAAAAAGTTTCAAATGAATAAATTTTATAATAATTATCGTATGAAAAAAGTCTCATGACTTTAATGTTTTCAAAAATACCGGAGATTTTTTTTTTAATTTCAACCCCCTCCAGTTCCATACCCTTAGGTCCGATTAAAAAAAGTTTCAGACAAATTAGTTTTATAATAATTAGAATATAAAAAAAGTCTTATGACCTGTTTCAATATTTTTGAAAATGGCGGAGATATAATTTTTTTGAAATTTCAACCCCCTCCAGTTCCATCCCTTTAGGTCCGATTCAAAAAAGTCTTAAACAAATTAATTTTATAATAATTAGGGCATAAAAAAAGTCCAATGGCTTATTTCAATATTTTTGAAAATGGCGAAGATATGATTTTTTTGAAATTTCAACCTTCTTCATTTTTACCCCCGTGGGTTGGATGAAAAAAGTTTCAGACAAATTAGTTTTATAATAATTAGAGTATTAAAAAGTCTTGTGACCTGTTTCAATGTTTTTGAATATGGCGGAGATATAAATTTTTTGAAATTTCAACTCCCTCCAGTTCCACCCCCGTGGGTTGGATGAAAAAACGTTTCAACCAAATTAGTTTTATAATAATCAGTGCATGAAAAAAGTCTAATGACCTTTTTTAATATTTGGAGATCTGAATTTTTTGATATTTCAACCCCCTCCAATTCTCACCCCCTTAGAGGTAGAATGTCCATTTTCAATAAGCAACGAATTACTGCCCCAAAGAATTTTTGTACCAAATTTGGTATCGATTGGACAAAAATTGCGACCTCTATCGTGCCGGAACGGAATGTCTACACATACATACATATATATATATATATATATATATATAGATATATTTTCGATACAAGATGAGATCATTTGGTGATATTTAGTATACAAGTGGAGATCCATTTTTACAAGACGAGATCCAAATCGGATCTCGCCTTGTTTCTATGTGTATTTCATGTTTATTTCATAAATAAGGGTGGGGGCAGTCCGTATTTGAATTTTAGGTCGGATCTCAATTTTTCCATTTTTATCAATTTTTATACACTAATAGTTCAGGCATCAGTGATTTCTCCTAATGAGGGCGCTGCAATATGAACGTATATGTGATTCACGTTTTACATACAACCTGAGATCCTCTATATTTAGGAATGGCAATGACATAACTTTGATAAAAGTGATGTTTGTTTAAATGTTTTGTAAAATGATTATAAATAATATATTTCAAGTTCAAATAGCGCCAATACCATATGTTATCTTGTCTGAAATCGTTTTTGGGCGGGCGCTTAGTTAATTAATATTAAAGATAGAAAGCTGCGGTTTTTACCAATAGATTCTGTAGTTAATTATTTAGGGCACGTCTGTGGAAATTCTTTTAAATTATTTTTAGTAAAAGTGATACGACTGTCAACTTTTTTCTATAGCTAAAGCACCCCTCACTTCTCTTATGGAAAATTGCTTTCGGCCAATTTTTTTAAAATTTTAGTATCTTGTAGATCTTGACGTTTTGATTAAATGTCTCTATGGGCCCAACTCAATCCTATAACCAGTTTTCAAATATTGATGGTCAAAGTTCAATAACTGAATATTTAGGTAATTTTGTTTTAATTTCAATTTCTTCAATTTTTAAGAAAACTAATCAGCTTATCTTAAACTTGTTTATGGTAAAATTTAGTCAAATGATTGGTCTTTTAAAAAATATGACAATTATACATACACAGTTTACCAAAAAGTCAGTGGAGCTACTTTATTTTTAAAATGACTATAATATTGAAAACCATTAAACCTCAGTTTTGTTAAATTTCTAATAACTTTAAAACAAACTGCCAGATTTCCTTGAAAAAATTATATACTTTACAGGTCAGTAGTCAAAGAAAAATTGCACTATGTAGAGTATGAAAAATTACATACAGACCCGAATGTAGGGCTTTCAAATCTGATTTTTTTCAAAATCGCCTCAAATGTGTTGCTTTAGCAATACAGTTGTAACAGATTTTCTGCTAAAATAGTAATGCATTTACTTTTATAAATTGATGTAAAATATGGTGTCCGAGAAACATTGTTTTTATATGTCTACAGGGTGTTTCAAATTTTAGGTAACTGCGAGCTATTGAAACAGGGATATGTGGATCAACCCATTAAACTTTTTATTTATTAACCGATTTTTATGAAAGTTTAACTGAATATAGTAATAGTAATTTCTGATTTTCTGACGTATATATTCAAGAGGGCCGACTTCCGGTTTTGCCGGAAATGGACAACAATTTTGATTTTTAAGTGGAATTTTGTTAAATTTCGATTTTACAGATCAAAATACATGCAATCCACTGGCCAAATGGCAATTTGACAGACATCTCATTTTTTGAGAAAAATATTTTTTCTCAGTGTACTTTGCTAAAATGCATAAGAGTAAGTATATCATTTTATTCGTATTGAAATGGGCTTCAAGGGGTTACATTAAAAAAAATGAGTTTGGTTAAAAACGGTTGCTGTTCTAATAAAATTATAATAAATCGGACAAAAAGTGGTTTTTAATGGAAATAACATTTTTTATGAAGTTATCTTTCAGCTTTAATTGATATTGTAAAATTTTAGCAAACACTGAGACAAATATTTTATTTTAAAAAAATGAATGTTCTGTCAAATTGATATTTGGCTAGTGGATTGCATGTATTTTGATCCGTAGTAACCAAAGGTATCGAAGTATACAGGGTGTTCCATTTAAAAATCAAAATTGAATATATATGTTAGGAAATCAGAAATTACTAGTACTATACTCAATTAAACTTTCATAAAAATCGACTAATAAATAAAAATGTTTAATGACAACTGTATTGCAAAAGCAGCATAATTGAGGCGATTTTGGAAACAATCAGATTTGAAAGCCCTACATTCGGGTCCGTATGTAATTTTTCAAACTTTACATAGTGCAGTTTTTCTTTGACTACTGACTTGTAATGTATATAATTTTTTCAAGAAAATCTGGCAGTTTGTTTTAAAATTATTAGGAATTTTTCAAAACTGAGGTTTAATGGTTTTCAATATTATAGTCATTTTAAAAATTAAGTAGCTCCACTGACTTTTTGGTAAACCCTGTATATAATTATCATATTTTACTTTCCCGGACCCATCAAAGGGAAAGTAAGGTGAACGAGCAAAAAAAAATCGAGATATCCCCCAAGAAGATTGAAACCATTTCCAGCGCACGGTCTGTCTGTGTGTCCGTGTGTCTGTGTGTAATATTCCCCGATAACTGCCGAACCGTTTGACCAATCAAGCTGAAATTTGGTTTGGAGGGTCGGTGTGTGCCTAGAATACGACCATTAGATTTTGGTTTAAATTGATACAGTAGTTGGTCCTCAAGACCGACATTGATTAAATATACATGTAACAATTTTTTACCTTTTTTAAATTTTAAGGACAAAGAATACACTTTAGTGCAAAATGTTGTAGTACAAAGTTTTAGAGTATAAAATTCCCTATAACTTTTCTTTAAAACTTTTTTCAGAATTTCCAATAGTTGCGCCACTAGAGAGCGCGTAAAAAATGTGCATGTATTTTTTATCTAATTTTGTTGATTTTGAGGACAAATAATACACAATTTCCGTACAAGTTTTGTCTTAAGCTTTTTCCAGGATTTCCAATAATTGCGCCACTAGAGGACGCGTAAAAAATGTACATGTAGTTTTTCTCTAGTTTTTCTTGATTTTGAGGACAAACAATGCATTTTAGTGCAAAATTTTCTGGTTCAAAGTTGTAAAGCATCAAATTTTCTTTAACTTTTATATTTAACTTTTTATCGAATTCCTCAAAGTTTCGCCGCTAGATGGCGAGAAAAATCCACATTTAGGATTTTCCATTTTTTATTTTCCCGGACCCATCAAAGGGAAAGTAAGGTGAACGAGCAAAAAAAAAATCGAGATATCGATGGAAATATCCATTTTGAGATCCCCCAAGAAGATTAAAACCATTTCCAGCGCATGGTCTGTCTGTGTGTCTGTGTGTAATCTTCCACGATAACTGCCGAACCGTTTGACCAATCAAGCTGAAATTTTGTATGGAGGGTCAGTGTGTCCCTAGAATGCGACCATTACATTTTGGTTTAAATTGGTGCAGTGGAAGGTCCTCAAGACCGACATTGATTAATTGCACATGTAACAATTTTTTACTTTTTTTAAATTTTAAGGACAAACTATACATTTTAGTGCAAAATGTTGTAGTACAAAGTTTTATAGCATAAAATTCCCTACAACTCTTGTCTGAAACTTTCTCTAGAATTTCCAATAGTTGCGCCACTAGAGGGCGCGTAAAAAATGTGCATGTAGGTTTTCTCTAGTTTTTCTTGATTTTGAGGACAAACAATGCATTCTAGTGCAAAATTTTCTGGTTCAAAGTTGTAAAGCATCAAATTTTCTTTAAATTTTATGTTTAACTTTTTATTGAATTCCTCATAGTTTCGCCGCAAGATGGCGAGAAAAATACACATTTATAATATTCCATTTTTTTAAAATTGGAGGTAAATTATGCTCTTTAGTGCAAAATGTTTCAGTGCAAAGTTGTAAAGCATAAAATTCCCTACAACTGTTGTAGGGTAGACGTATTCACCATCAGCTCGCTGTTTTTAATGTGTTCCATAAATTACTGTTATGCTTAGTATTTTGTAATGAAAATAATAATAATAAATAACATATTCTCTACGGTCGAGCCGGGAAAGTTCTGGGGTGATACAGCCGATTTTTTTGACTGAATTTTCCCATAAATTCAAGATAAGCTGATTAATTTTCTTAAAAATTGAAGAAATTGAAATTAAAACAAAATTACCTAAATACTCAATTATTGAACTTTGACCATCAGTATCTCGAAAATTAGTCCTAGGATTGAGTAGGGCCCATGGAGACATTTAATCAGAACCTCAAGATCTTAACATACTAAAACTTTTAAAAAATATTTCAAATATTATAAAGAAACCGCATATTTTTAGTTACTATATTAGGCGAGTTCTCGTCCAAAAACAAATAATTATGTTTTATGGCGCTCTACCCTGTTCTGCGCAGAAAAAAATGGACTAGAGGGTAGGATTACTTAACATTAACCGGAAAATTCTAAAAAAGCAATTTTTATACTTAATCTATTAGAATACAAGCACATTTTCCTTGGGTAATTTTCTAACCGGAATCCACAAAAGTCACTTGGTGTGTGGGCCTCTTAAGGAATATAAAACTAAAGTTAATATTAAATATTTTTTAATAATTATCTTATAACACTTATTTTTGGTAAAATGGCATTTTACCAAGGAACCAGTCTTATATTACATACTTTTGGACTGAAAAAAAAAAGAAAAATTAAAAAAAACTGTCGGCAATTTAAACCTAGGTCAGCTTGCTTACAAGGCGAGCGTTCTACCGTTGCGAAACACTGACGTTTAAAGATTATTAAATAATTTAGTAATTTAGGCCTAAGTGCGTTAAAGTGGCACTTTGGTCCCTATGCAGGCCATTTCTTTTATCATGTGCTAACATTGCTATATTCTAAACCGTAACAGATACGAAGATCATTAAACGGATAAAATGTTAAATATTTTGGATAACATTAGATGGATCGAAAAAATTTACAGGGACTGTCGCCCTTCTAGAGTTATACAGAGAAAACTAAAAATTCGATATTTGGTTTTTTGCGCTTAGAATTTGTATTTAAAAAAATATGAAAAAATGGTTAAGGAAAGTTTTATTATATCTAAAATTTTCTACAAAAGTGCACTAATAAATCTTTGATACGACGTTTCGTGTCTTAATGGCCATCATCAAGTTCTTTTTTTTAAATACCTGTCTTTCATAATTCAGTGATATATCACACTTGTCCTTTTTACGGAGTTTTATCTGAAATAACTAACAGCATCAGTGGTAATAATTTTTAATTACGGTGCTGTCGTAGTTCTTTTGTAAATTTGTTTTAATTTTGTCAAAATGAATATAACATTATTGTGCATTGCAAATCATAGTAGAAATGAAATACCCAAATTTTATTACAGCGGAAAAACATGTTCGAATTTGAGTGAACGGTAATCCTTATGTAGTACTTAATTTAGTCTTACATTTAAATGGCCTTATTTTTAAAGATGTATTCTTTTAAAGCATTGCACAGTTGAAACGGCAAGCGTTAACAGGGTAGAACTGACCATTCTTAACGACCTGGATTTATTTTATTTATTTAAAATGTCGAAACTCGACACATTCATAATGTAATTAAAGGTGGCTGAAACTTTTAGCAGGCTTTATAAAAATCATGATGTTTTTAATTTTAATTTTTTTTTCAAGATTATTAAAAAATATTTATGGTGGGACAAGCATTTGAAGAAAATAATTAGGGTAGTTTGTTATTAATAAAATTATTTAAGGATCTTATCAAATTATGGTAGAAGGCAAAACCCAAATTTTGTAACAATCATTTTTATCTTTTTTATTACTTTATTTCTTGTTGTAACGTAAGTACAAAAATTAAAAATTTATTTTCGTGTTTTAATTTATTTGATTTTACAACAAAAAGAAATTAAAAATCTGTAAAATTATTAGAATCACGTCTGGAATTTTTTTTTGCTCGTTCACTAGGCTTTCCCTTTGATAGGACCGGGAAAGTAAGATATTCGTGTACTACTCCAAAATCAAATTATTAGTTATTTTATTTTCTAAGTACAAAATTAAAAATCTATTTTCATGTTTTTTATTTATTTCATGTTGTAACGTTAAGTACAAAAATTAAAAATATATTTTCGTATTTTATTTTATTAATTATTTCATTTGATTTTGCAACAAACAAAGGAAAAATCTATTTTCATGTTTTTTTATTAATTACTTTATTTCATATTGTAATCATGTAAAAATCTATTTTTGTGTTTGTGAAATTGTTAGAATCACGTTCACCTAGTTCCAACCCTGTATGCCGCCTACCCTTGACAATTCCTGGAAGGTATTCTACTATAATTTGCAACCTACCAAAAAGGTAATAAATCATAACGATGATTTAAAATTTCAAATCTGATATTGCCTGAATGAATGTTTGTTAAAAATTGTTTTCATAATTCTCAAATCCTAAGTAGTAAATATCAATTTTATCCAAAAAACTTTAATTTGCATGGTGGGTACCGGAAGGCCCAGTCAGATCCTGCTCAAATTCAACAGAGTTCGTCCTTGGACAAAACTAACTTGGTAAAGTGAAAAACGAAACTCGATCGGAGCTTTCATTCAAAAAAGTTACATGTTTACATCCAGACAGACGGACAGACATCCAGACGTCCGGAGAGGTTTTTTTTTCGGACCCAGGGAACTCGGAAAAGTAGAGAAAAGTGATAAAAAGTGGGGTAAGGAATTTTTTTCGCCATCATGAAACTAATACTGAGGCTTTTGGGCCTCAGTACCAACCTGACCAAAGTTGCTATTAATGGTTATGAGAGACATTTGGTAGATAAGTTAATTAATCGCCATACACCACTTTTTTCTCCAAAACTAGAGAAAAACCGAAACGTTCGTTTTTCTACACCCACATGGATATTATCGATTCTACGCACACTCTACAGAACGTAGATGTGGAAATCTATCAATCAGAGTTTACATTCAGTAATCCTACATTCAGTAATCCACCACCTATTACGGAAGCTCAAAATCCTTGATATTAGTTTCGTGATGGCGAAAAAAATTTCTTACCCCCACTTTTTATCATTTTTCTCGATGTTTTCGTTTTCCCTGAGTCAAAACAACTGGCGGAATTTTTCAATCTAATACAGAAAAATATTTGTAAAAATAAATAATTCCAGTGATGACTTAATAAATGGTACTTCACCAGATATTCATTTAGCCGTAAAGATGCAATAATAATAATAATATTACCTCAAAAATCAAAAGTTAAATATGAATATAACCTGCCCGTGATAGCAGAGTATGCGAACGTTCTCGGTTTGAGATACAAAGTTCCTCGGTTTAAACTTTGTGTCTGTAATCTTTTTTTTATTTTTTTTATATTTTTTAATTTTTCCTTTCGTGGGTTGTAGAAAAAAATATACTGTTCAATTCGTGTGGAATCTCCATATAACACATATAACCCATCAGGGTTGAGAGTAGATTTTAAATGAAACAATGTTTTGAAAAATATATTAAACGACCCAAAAGATAAAACAAGTCATTTGAAAAAAAAATGGTATCTATGAAATCAATTGTTCTGATTGTGACAAAAAGTATGTTGGACAGACAAAGTAGAAGATCTATATAAACTAGGTTTAAAGAGCACATGCCTCATTTTAAATATGGTAGAACAGAGAAATCTGTTTCCGAACATGCTTTTCAACATAATCATAAATTTAGTGTAGATAATGTAAAATTACTTAAATATCTACTAAATCCAAGTTTCCAAATTCAGAATTCACAAACCTGTATATTGCTATTAAATTTTAAGATTTGATTATTTCAAATAAGGTCACTAGTATATTTATTTCGGCCCGACCTAGTCCACCATGCGGTCGGAAGTATTAAATTCATATAAAAAAAAATTAGAAATGTTATTTTGCTTAAAATGACTTTACTTGACGTTTTAAGCCACCTACAACACGATTAAGTGAAAAAATTGTTCATGTCTGTCGATCTGGATGAATGCATGTGGAGGTGATAACTCAAGAATCAGTAGTCCGATTTCAAAAATTCTTTCAATTGTGTTCTTGTGTCTAGGATAGCTAGGAATCCTATTGTTTTTGGAATCTGTACATTCATTATTTATGTTACTCCCATTCTTGGAATATTAAAAAAAGCAAAACTATTTTGTGTAGTTTCAACACAACCCCGGTTTAGAAAAAGATTTCAAGTCACCTATGAAAACCATCAAAAATGTCATTCTGATTACGTCTGTTTAAAAGAACAAAATGTCAACATAGCATTATCTCTATATATTTCATGTTGCGTATAGTTCTTGTGTTTAATGTTAAAGTGAAGTTCTCGGGCCGAAACACTAAAAACATCATGTGTTTTAACCTGTGTAATATTTTTTAAAAATTTAAAAAAATTATTTATAACAAGATATAAGTTGTAGATTTTTCTGTGTAATTTTTTTGTATTTTAATCATTAAAAATCTACTTATAACAAGTTATAAGTTGTAGATTTTTCTGTATATTTTTTTGTATTTTAATCACTAAAACTCTATTTATAATAAGTTATAAGTTGTAGATTTTTCTTCTATAGCCAAACTTACTAAATTTTTGAACATGATAACATTTCACAAATATTTATCTAATCTAAACAAATAAAGTCACTATCATACACACGTGACATTATAAAAACAAAGCAAACTATGCGAGGGGATTTACATATATTGCAGGATCTCGTCTTAGCTAAAGATATCATAGATATCATATATACAATTTCGGATCTCAACTTGTTTGAATTTTTAATGAGGATCTCGTTTTATTTAAATTTTATCATTAAAAATTAAATTGATAAAATTTTTCCCCTCTCTTGAATTATGGACTAAGAATAGACTAAAATTAGTTTTTATGCAAAATATACTTCGGAAAGATTTTATCTAATGGTGGATCTCGGGTTGCCCTAATTTTATTCGGATCTCCACTTGTTACAAAAACATATATATATATATACAGGGTGTTTTTTTAAAAAGTTTCCACCCCCGATTTAGGCTTACCCAATAATTTTTGGCAAAAATGGCGAGACACGTCGATTTTTGATTTGAGGGGGACAAAATTTTTGATAACAAACATCACTCTAACGTCAACCCCCTTCACCCCTCGCCACTCAACTTTAAAATTTAAATAGGGAACATACCATGTGTGGCAAATCAGGGAAAAGGTAATTCAATGCAGAATTCAAATCATACCCTTTGTCCACTGCTAGGACAAAAAAACATTACATAATTTGTATCAATAATGTTATCAGTTTATTGTTAGATATTTAAAAGAAGGTAAAAATAAAAAAAAATTACAGCAATTGCTCAAAATCGTGTGCCAAACAAAAGTCAAGTCTGTCTTGGAATTCTTGTCTAACATTTTGAGGGAAATTTTTCAAAATTTTAGACAAGAATTCCAAGACAGACTTGACTTTTGTTTAGCACACGATGGACAACATTTTGAGCAATTGCTGTAATTTTTTTTTATTTTTACCTTCTTTTAAATACCTAACAATAAACTGATAACATTATTGATACAAATTATGTAATGTTTTTTTGTCCTAGCAGTGGACAAAGGGTATGATTTGAATTCTGCATTGAATTACCTTTCCTCTGATGTGCCACACATGGTGTATCGCCCATTCAAATTTTCATGTTACGGGGGTGGCGGTGAAGGGGGTTAAGGTAGAGCGACAAATTTTGTCAAAAATTTCGTTTCCTTTAAATCAAAAGTCGACGTGTCTCACTATTTTTCTCAAAAATTATTGTGCGAGAGTAAAGTGAGGGTAGGAAAAAACACCCTGTATTTCTGTTCAGGAGGGTAGTAAAAAAATTAAACTTAGTGATTTAAATTCTGCATTGAATTACCTTTTCCCTGATGTGCCACACATGGTATGTTCCCTATTTAAATTTTAAAGTTGAGGGGCGTGGGGTGAAGGGGGTTGACGTTATTGGGTAAGCCTAAATTGGGGGTGGAAACTTTTTAAAAAACACCCTGTATATATTGTTATGATATAAATATCAATCAGTTTTTTTTTATTTTAAAACAATACTATGAAAAAGCAATAAAAGCCAAAATAATAAAATTTAACATAAAATTACAAAATAATTTTATTGTCATTAATTTTTGGTAAAATTCCAAGAGCAAATTCAAATGATTTTAAAATTTCCATAAAATAAAATTAAAACATCCTGTATATTATTTTAGAGTTTATTCTAATCAAAGTTCCAAATGACATTGACAGATGAAGAATAGTTTGATGGGTTTTTAGAATGTAATAAAAGTAAAATTATACATACTTATGAAAATAATGAATACTATTAAATACCATAATTCAAAAACAGTCCCAGAAAATTAAAATTATATAAATCCAGATGTAAGTTTTTCCACAAGTCGATTAAAAAAAATTAAAACATCCAATCACAGCATTTGCTAACAGGATCGATGAATTCTGATTGGCCAAGCTTCTTAAAAACCAATTTGATTCCGAAAATCAAAAAGAATGAAATGTTTTAAAAAAAATAAGAATCGGGAAAAATCAACAAGGGACTGGTAGAAATTGCTTTGAAAGTGTCCCATTTAAAAAAAAATATGACCTTCATATGTTTCACTTTAATGGAGTACCCTGTATGTTTCACAATATTTTTAAAATGTAGTCCTTATTGACTTAGATAATACCACTGCAATAGAAGTTTACGAATATATTCTATTTCGCCATAAAACTCCGAGGCGTCGGTCGTGAATCACCCTGTATTCAAGGTTTATGTTTTTAAACAATTTTCAATAAATAGGTTGTTTTTCGAGGCATATCATCAGAAAAGAGATATAAGCGGAAATAAGTGTCTATGTCTACATTTTTTAAAGATAGGTGAAAACTTCATTAAGATCTTATTTGTAGAGCTTGAAAAAGGCAACAAAATACGACAGTAAACCATTTGCGTCAAATGACGGAGAGCCGAGTTATTGCAAAAAAAAGTTACCTCTTTTTCAAGATGGCGGTGTTTCCTCATGTTTAATCTTGGTCCACTATTTCAAGTTAAACTTTTTTAAGCCCCTGCTACAACAGATTAAAAAGATATTGTGTCACACCCATTTGCAGATTTTAGGCTCATTTCTTGGATAGAATAACTAAATTAGAGTCCTGGAGCTGGATCTGGTTCTCTACTCGAACTAGAACTCCAACTAAAAAGAACCGATTGAATTTTGATATATGGTAAGGTTTTTGCGTGTGCGAAGCCCATGTGCTGGTATGTCCATCTGTTGGGCGGATGATTAACTGATTGCGCTTGACCTACATATTCGTAGCAAGGTTTCCTTCACTATAGTTTTAATTTAATTGTAAACCGTTAACGGACACGATGTAATTTAACCAACTTTATTGAATAAAAATAATAAAATAAATAAAGTAACTTCGTTACAAATGTCTCACTTATGTTTTGCTTATCGTTTTTTCTATTTAGTAATATCCCCAGAATTTTGAATGTTTCGACTTTTTCGAACATTTTCAGCTTGTCATTATTCTCTATTGATTTAGTTTTCTCTATGTTCAAATTTAATCACTTTTTTTTGCTTCTTTTAATTTCAATATTGCCCCTTCTACATCCTTCTTAATTCTTAACATAATTACGAAGTGGTCGATAAAACCGTCAAGTTTTTATTAAATTTTCCTGCTCCTTCCACTTTTTTAATTCCTGCATCTAGTGATACAGTAAAAAAAAATACAGGTAGAGCATCTCCTTGCCTCACTCATATCTCTATTTTTTTTGGGTATTTCAATATGTTTCAAATCTTTAGTTGATCAAATACCTAATTGAAATTAATGAATACTATTTGGCATGGTTCGTTTTTTACTTCTGATGTAGTTAACAAATTTTATTATTTTTGCAGAACATCGAGACCAAATGAACTTAGCCACATCATTTTTGGACGGTTCTGCTATTTATGGAAATACAGAGTATGAACTAAATGATATTCGTACATCTGATAAGGCTCAAATTAACATTTCTCAGTGCGTTCCTTGTAATTTCAATCCTATATATACTATACTTATCAATGAACATAATAGGATAGCTTTAGAGTTGAAAACACTTAATAAACATTGGACTGATACTGATATATTCTATGAAAGTAGAAGAATTGTAGCTGCAGAAATACAACATATTACTTTCGATGAGTTTTTACCGTTAGTCATAGGAGAGGTAAAGTTAAAAATATTTTTTTATACAAGTTTTTAATCTATATTACTTTTCCTAGGAAACTATGATTAAATCCCAATTGGTTTTAAAAACTCATGGAAGATACTCGAAATATTCCAGTATACATCGAGCTGGAATTTTTAATGAGGTAGCCGTAGCAGTTTTTCCTGCATTGCTTTCATTAATACCTAAAGAAATGGTAAGTCATTCAATTTATTCATTAGGATCTATAATCACAAGTTAATTTCGACCTAAAATACAAATGGCAATTGAACTATGATAACAATTTTTTTTATTCGACGGTAAGAACTATAATAATGACGGAATTATTGGGGTCAATATTCTAGATGCCAATTTAATGTTTTCTTTCGAGGTTTTAAGCAATCGCCTATTGGTCTTTGTCCAAACCAAGGAGTAAGAGTCCCGCTAAATTGGACACTTTGTATCTAGCAATATTATTGTTATATAAAAATGTTACTCAGTGAGCATATTTGGTCATCTTGTAATTTTACATAGATTACATATAAATCATGTCTCAAAAAAATTAACGATATTTTCTATCTTGAAAAATCTGTGGTTATGATTGTTAATTTTTACCTCTCGCCCTTCAGATAAGAGAGGTATAGGAATCATGCTAAAAATTGGGTAGTGAGTTTTCAATTGATAAACACGTTTTGGGGTCCCTAGAATACGATTTTAATATTTTCGCGATGATGTCTGTGTGTGTGTGTGTTAGTGTGTGTGTGTTAGTGTGTGTGTGTGTGTGTGTGTTTGGATGGATGCTGTAGTAACGATAACTCAAAAACTACTGAATAAAAAAATTTGAAATTTTGCATACAGGATTCTGATACCCTAGATTAGATCTGATTAGATTTTGGTGCCAATCGCACAACCGTAAGTGGCAGTTGCTATGGGTGATGACGCCATTATTATACAAAACGGCAATTAAGTTTTACACATATATTTTGTATACCCTATAGTTTATTTTCATCTCATTAAAATTTTCTAAACTTTTGCCATTGTTGCCAGATTTACAAAAATATAATTTTTTTTCATACTTTTTTGTGTCAACCTGTAAATTTTTGATTCAAAAATGGCGAGAGGTCATGTGCTGGCCACATCAGATTTTTTTTTATTTTATCCTACAGTTTTTAATCACATAGATCCTACATTATCTCTATCATATCTTATAGATCGTTATCTTAAGGTGGGCTCACATTGCTAGTTTTCCTGCTTGCGCTTGGGCTTTGGCTCGTGCTTCCTAAGCTCGTCGTGATTGTACTTTAGCTGCTCGTCTAGATTTCTGTACTCGCAAACAAGTTGTCCAGACTGCATTTACTTTTTCGTGATTTTTCGACGTTCTCTTCTAAATGAAGCCAAAATGGATTCCATTTTCTTCTTTAAATCAGCTACTTGTATTTAGGTTATAATGGTTGTGTTGGGGATCCCAAAAACTGAGTATATTTCATATAAACCATCAGTCCATACCATATCTAAACACGTCAATTTGTAAAATAAAAGATTGAGATTATCGCACGAACACCACGATACGTTGAGCTGAGCTCGAGCGCACACGAGCATCTCTTTTGATGTACTGCTACTCGAGGGAACAGCCAAAATACGAGTTTCTCCTGCTCGTGTACAGGTGAAACGTTACCAACACAGGAACTATCGAAAACAATTTTTTTTGTTCGTGGCATTCGCTAAGTTTCACGTGCTTTTTGTGATCGGTTCGTACTGCTCGCGAGCAATGTGAACCCACCTTTAGCTTTCTCTCATTTCTTTATCTCTTATTAACATTACTCAATATTTGTTGGATTGTAATACAAATATTATTTGTGCGAGGCCAACTTGCTTTTCTCAGTTTTTTTCAATTTTTCCCCCTACTTTTTTTCTTACTTTTTCAATGTCTTCCCCTAATTTTCACTTGGTTTTCAATATTTTCTGTATCAGAGTGGTGAAATCGAGCAAAGTACCTATTTATTTTTTCCCTACTTTTTCCCGACTATTTTTCGCATTTTTTCCAATTTTTATTTAAACTTGTTTTCGCCACTTTTTGTTTTCTCCTTTTTTTGTCCTTACTTTTTTCCAGTTGTTCTTCCATATTTTTTCCTTCCACATTTTTTCCTTCCATTTCGCCATTTTTTTCACACATTTTGTTCAACACTTTTTTTTTCACTTTCTCTTCACATTTTTTCTAATTGCATTTTCCTTCTTTTTTTTATTCATAATTTTTACACAACTCTTTTTTTCAATTTTTTCCCAACTTTTTTCCACTTTGTTTCAAATTTTTTTCCCACTTTCTGTTTAATATTTTGTGTGCCGGAGTGGGGGAACAGAGTTAATTTTTTTTCTTACAACTCTTTGCTCTACTATTTTTCCCCACTTTTTTTCTACTTTTTTACATATTTTTTTTGTAACGAAATGGGCAACCGGGTGAACTAATTATTTTGTTTCCCACCACTTTTTTTCCACTTTTTCCCACATTTTTGTCTACTTTTTTAACTTACTTTTTCCCAGTTTTTTTACTAATTTTTGTTTCTCACCTTTTCCCACTTTTTTGTTACTTTAATATATTCTGTTGTGGAGTGGGGGAACCGAGTGAATTAAATATTTTTTTCAGCATTTTTTCTCTACTTTTTTCTCAACTTATGTTCCTACCTTTATATACCGTTTTTTCCAATTTGTGTTTTCCACCTTTTTTACATTTATTTCTTGGTTCTCTCTTTTTTTTTCACTTTTTTGTTACTTAAATATATTCTGTTCCGGAGTGGGGGAACCGAGCGCATTAATTATTTTTTTCACCCTTTTTTCTCTACTTTTTTTCTCAACTTATTTTCCTGTTTTATATCCCGTTTTTCCAATTTTTGTTTTCCACTTTTTTTTTTACTTTTTGCTCACCTTTTTTTGAGTTTTTATCCTCACTTTTTTTTTTCTTTTTTATTTTCCAATTTTTTCCCTCTTATGCCCACTTTTTTCCCACTATTACACCACTTTTTGCCCATTTTTTAAAAAATATTTTCTGTACCATGCGTCACTTAGAATTTTAAATTTAATTCTTTCTTATTTTTTCGAAGTTATCTTTTTCTGACATCTCATAATTGAATTTTTTGTTCTGTCTTAGATGATTATTCTTTTCAAATTGTGTAATGAACTTTTCTTACTAGTTTCTAATACTTACTTTGATGTTTTTTTTTAGTAGAGCCGAGGTGGATTTGGGACAAAGACTCCCCCCACTAGAAACGCCTTTTGTATGAAGAAAGTTCAACTTGAACATTATAATATTATTTCATAATTTTAATTAACAAACAGTTCAGGGCTCAACTTATAACTATTTAATACCCCCTGAAAATATTTCTTACTATGCCACTGAGTTGAACGTGTTTAAGCTTATATTTAAGGGCGCCATCCATTTAATTTTTTTGTTGAGGAAATTGTAAACAATAATGAAAAAAATGGGTTTAAACATTTAAATGCAAAACTTTTTTTAATAAAATGCTCCGATTGGCTGATAATAATGTGGGGCTGACTATCCCAAGGCTACTGTATCCTGATTATGGCGCAACTCTGGCCCAGTTAATTGTGGCCTTCTTTAGAAGGGTGGGGTAATCTTAGTAACTACTTTTCCTTTCCACTTTTTTTCAATTTTTTTCCACTTTTTTCAGTTTATTCCCCTACTTTTTATCCCTACTTTTTTCAATTTTTCCCCTACTTTTTTCCCTACTTTTTTGTTTTTAAATATTTCCTGTACCAGAGTGGTGAAATCGAGTAAAGTACCTATTTATTCTTTCCCTACTTTTTCTTCACTCTTTTTCGCATTTTATTCAAATTTTTTTCCAATTTTTATTTACACTTGTTTTCGCCACTTTTTGTTTCCTACTTTTTTGTTCTCACTTCTTTCGTCCTTACTTTTTTCCATTTTTTCTTGCAATAAACAGTTCCGGATTTAACACCACCTGAAAATATTTCTTACTATGCCACTGAGTAGAACGTGTTTAAACTTATATTTAAGGGCGCCATCCATTTAATATATTTTTTTGATGAAATTGTAAATAAAATGAAAAAAAATGGGTTTAAACATTTTAATGCAAAACTTTTATCATTAACCAGAATGAACTTATTTTTTAATAAAATGCTCCGATTGGTTGATAATAATAACTCTGGCCAAGCTAATTGTGGCCTTTTTAGAAGGGTGGGGTAATCTTATTAATTATTTTTCCCCACTTTTTCTTTGAGCTTTTTTTCTTACTTTTTTCCCAGTTTTTCCCACTTTTTTTCCCTCTCCCTTATATCCTTTGTTAAAAGCCTACTCAGCGCTCGGGCGCATTATCAAATCGTCTACCAAACCAATCCAAAAATTCATCTATCCAATATTTCTGTTTATTTTTAGGCAAACAAAACTTCAGATTCCTTTACAAAAATGATAGAAAATCTAATAAATACACCAGCCCAAGTACCCAGTACTCACATCGATTTACTAGTACGAACAGACTGGGATAGTTTTGCTTTATTTCTTCATATGGGTAGAGATCACGGAATACCATCTTACCTTAAATATTTAGAAGTATGTACTAATACATCTATTGAAAAGTTTATCAACTTCAAAGAACTAGAAAAGTTTGGCATAGGAGTAAACCACATTAAAATTTTAAAAAAATTATATGGAGTAGCTACAGATATAGATTTAATCCTTGGAGGTATTTTGGAAAAACCTATACCAGGTAAAGATTTCTAAAAATTAATAATAACATTTCACAATTTATCGTTTTTTTAAGGTGCCATGTTAGGACCAATATTCAATTGTCTTTTAAGCCACCAGTTCCAACTTTTGAAAGTATCTGATCGATTTTGGTACGAAAATGACTTACCACCAAGTTCATTTACAACAAATCAATTAAAAGAAATAAAAAAAGTTACCCTTGCAGGATTGATTTGCTCCAATACTTATTCATTAAAAAAAATCCAACCTAATGCTTTCGTACAAGAAGATCCTTACTTGAATTCAAAAATATCTTGCGATCAATTTACTAAACCTCAAATATCCGAGTGGCAAGATCGAATGGAATTACCAGAAGACCTGTTCAATGAAGCTTTAGGTAAAGCTAAAGAAGATTTTTTAGAAAGAAGAAAATTTGAATACAAAGTTTGGTCAGAAGGTAAGCTAAAGTATTATCTTAACCATATTTTAATTAAATTATTTTTAGTTGGTGGAGTGAATCCAAAATCTCCTCAAGGTACAGCAGTGGCTTTTAGTAAAGCAAACAAAGATGCATTAACATTGGCTAACACTTCCCTACTATTTGAATTAGCTTCAAACGAAATCGTTTCTAGTTTAATGCACCACAGAAGAAAACGACATCTATTTACTGATGAGGATCTACCTTTTGTTCGAGATGAACTGACAAATAGTTTACAGAATTTAGACGTTTCTAATTTACTTACAAATTTTAATTTTAATAACAATTTTGACAATCATTTTCAATGTGATGAAACAGGACCATGTGACCTTCATACACCTTTTAGAACATACACAGGACACTGTAATAATCTAATTAATCCTGGTTATGGAAAGAGTTTAAGTACTTTTATTAGACTTCTGCCTAGTGTTTATGAAGACGGTAAGTTTATTTTTTGTTTTAATTGATAATCTTATAGGGTTTTTATAGGTATTTCAAAAGCTAGAAAAACCGGTGTCACAGGATTACCTCTTCCAAATCCTAGGATAGTATCCAGGGTGATCCATCCCGATATTAGCAACTTGCATTCACGTTATACATTGATGACGATGCAATATGCTCAGCTGTTAGATCACGATATGACTTTAACTCCAGTTCATAAAGGTTTTGAAGAATCAATACCAGACTGTAGATCTTGTGATAGCAGTTTTACAGTTCATCCAGAGTGTGATCCTTTACCCATTCCTCCTGGTGATGATTATTATCCAGAATTAAATGTCAGCACAGGTAACAATATATTTTTTTTAGTTTATTTTACTTCATGCAGATTTTTTATTAATTTAGGTGAACGGATGTGTCTTCATTCGATGAGATCGCTACCTGGGCAGCAACATTTTGGGCCTAGAGAACAAATCAATATGAACAGCGCATTTTTGGATGGTTCTATGATTTATGGGGAAAATCCATGTAAAGCACGGGATCTTAGAGGAATAAACGGATTAATGAACTATACAACGCATCCCGTTAGAGGAAAAGATTTGCTACCACAAACGCATAAACATCCTGAATGTAAATCGCCAAGTGGATTGTGTTTTAGTGCTGGTAAGTAGATCTCTTGACTCTTTATGATGCTCAAATTATTGGAGAACTGAATACTAACTTGCAAAATCATACCAACCACTAGAGAGAAAAAGATAAAAAAAACTCCAAAAACTTTCAATAGTTTCCAGAATTTCCAAAAGATTTCGAAAATTTCCAAAAACTTTTAAAAGTTTTCAGAATGTCTAAAAGATTTAAAAAATTTCCAAAACTTTAAAGATTTAAAAAATTTACACAAGCTTTCAAAATTTTCCAAAATTTCCTAGATTTCAAAAATTTCCAAATACGCAAAAATTTCCAAAAGAATTCAAAATTTCCAAAAACTTTCAAAAGTTTCCAAAATTTCCAAAAGACTTCAAAAATTTCTAAAAATATTCAAAAGTTTCCAACATTTACAAAAGATTTCAAAAATTTTCAAAAAGTTTCTAGAATTTTCGAAACATTTCAAAAAATTCCAAAAACTCAAAGGTTTTTAATATTTCACAAAAATTTCAGGAATTCCAAAAGATTTCAGGACTTCCAAAACATTTCAAAAATTTCCTCAAGTTTGCATAATTTTCCGAACCATTTCAAAAATTTACATAATTTCCAAAAGATTTTAAAAATTGCATAAAATTCCATGTTAAAAAAAATATACAACAAATATTCGAAAATTTCAAAAGTATTCAAAAATTTTTAAAAAAATGACAAAAATTGAAAAATTTGATTCGGTTATCAGTGGGATAAAAAGATTTTCAAAAAATGTCATTAATTAAAAAATTTCGGAAATTAAAAAAAATTGTATCATACTAAAAAATGACTGAAAATTAAAAAATTACAAAAAAAATCAAAAAGTCGATAAAAAAAAACATTTAAAAACATCATAAAAATGTAAAAATTTAATGAACAACAAAACATTCCGAAAATGTTAAACATCAAAAAATCTGAAATATCCAAAAATATCCAAAAATATCCAAAAATATCCAAAAATATCCAAAAATATCGAAAAATATCCAAAAATATCCAAAAATATCCAAAAATATCCAAAAATATCCAAAAATATCCAAAAATATCCAAAAATATCCAAAAATATCCAAAAATATCCAAAAATATCCAAAAATATCCAAAAATATCCAAAAATATCCAAAAATATCCAAAAATATCCAAAAATATCCAAAAATATCCAAAAATATCCAAAAATATCCAAAAATATCCAAAAATATCCAAAAATATCCAAAAATATCCAAAAATATCCAAAAATATCCAAAAATATCCAAAAATATCCAAAAATATCCAAAAATATCCAAAAATATCCAAAAATATCCAAAAATATCCAAAAATATCCAAAAATATCCAAAAATATCCAAAAATATCCAAAAATATCCAAAAATATCCAAAAATATCCAAAAATATCCAAAAATATCCAAAAATATCCAAAAATATTCAAAAATATCCAATTACCACCAGTTTATTGGAACAGGAATAATTTGACTGTAAAAAAATTGTTCAAATCTGTAATACTCAATTTATTTTTCTTATTTCCCACAAAATTTTTGAAGAATATCTGAACTTAGCTAGGCCTTTTCCTGGATCTGGTGATGATCAATCTGGATTGGGTAAATTCCTCAAACAAATTTTTTTTAAGAAAAAACAAGTGATGAAAAAGAAAAGGTTGTAATTATTATCATGAAAAATTATTGATTGCCAAAGGGAGAAGGGAAATATTTTCTGATATAAGCTTTTTTTGCTCTAGTGCAGCTTGCACATTATAGCCAATAAATTAGGCATTGGTAGCCAATTTTTTTCTTTGTAAAGGGCTAATAATAAAGAAGAAAATAAAGTAGTTAAAAATAAAAAGGTGAAGGATTTTTTTTATTAAAATGTTCAAAACGATTTTAAGAGTACGAATAGGAGTAGATGGGATGTTTAAATATAAAGAGTTGGACTTTTTAGGGATTCAGGGTAACCCTCCATTTGCTACACCATCGGGCGCATCGATTGAGAAGTTGTTGTGTTTTGGTGTTTAGAGCTCTGGTAGAAGGCGCGGAAGCTGAGATTTGTGTGTCATCAGCGTAGAGTTGGATGAAGAGGTTGGGGAATGTCATGGGTGTATATGACATAGAGGACAGGAGCTATGACGGAGCCCTGAGGGACTCCAGCTTGGGGAGTGAATTGATCTGAGAGGGAGTTTCCCACTTTGACTCTGATGGATCTGTTTTGTAGGTAGGAGTAGATTAGTTTGATGAATGGGATTGATGTCGTAAAGCTTGCGAATAAGTCCGGCATGCCAAACTTGGTCGAAAGCCTTCTGGACAAACAGGACTGCCGATGCACAGTGACCAAAGTTGGGAGATTTGGTTGCTATAGTGTGGAGTCACTAGTGCATCTTGGGTGGAGTGATCAGACCTGAATCCATGTTGGAATTGGGGAATCGTTCCCGTTTCATCCAGAAAGTCCCAGATACGCTCCTTGAGTAGTGTTTCAAAGAGCTTACACAGAATATTTGTCAAGGATATAGGTCTGTAGGAATTGGGGGATGTTGGGTCTTTCTGAGGTTTAGGGATGAGGATAGTGTGGGCGGATTTCCAGCAGATTGGAAAGTGGGAGTGCTGAAGGCAGGAGTTCATGAGAATGGTGAGGATAGGTAGAATGGTTTCGGGAAGACTTTTAAGGGCTTGTCTCTTGATATGGTCAGGGCCAGCAGCTGGGTGATGGATAGTGGGATAGGGAGTGTGAATGATGTCCTCTAGTAGGAGGTCTGTGTCCTCCTGGAAGAGGGGGCAGAAGTTAGGATTTGGGGGATTGATTATGGTGTTCTGGAGATGGTCCTTGAAGGCCGAGGTGTGAAGGATTTGTCCATCGACAAGGAGGTGGGAGTGGGATTTGGTTTTTTGGGGAATAGTTATAGTGTTTTTGTAACTTGACTCGCTAGTAGAATCATCCTGTATACGAAGTCTTAAAACTTTTTATTACATCAATATTAATAGTACAATTATTCTTTTTAACTTTTTTTAACAAACTAACACATTGAGGTAAGTAACAAACCTGCATCCGTATGTTTAACACCCTGTATCTCTAAAAATGTCTATTAGATCTCGATTTGCCCATAGAGACATTTAATCAGGACATCATAAACTATATTATACTAAATTTTCAGCCAATTCGACTTGGACACTTTTCCCGTAAGAACCGTGTAGGGTACTTTGAATTTTATATTATTTCTAAAATTTAAAAATTTTCTGAAAAGAGCAAAATAGATCATTTTTTTATTTCTTTCTGGATTGAAATTCCTTTAATAGCTTAATAGAAAAATAATTTCTAAAGACAATTTTTTTTTCAAAATTTAAAAATATAAGAGTTAATCTGAAGCCTTCAGCCCGTTCCACTCGGCTTTAAGGACTCGGCCTTTGGTTCTAACAAACTCGCGGTAAAGCTGGCACTTCCGCAGGATGTCGGATATTATGTGGGGTGAGAGGTTTTTGGGCACTGTTTATTGTAATTTGGGGATAATCATCATCCAGGGTGCATGGTGGTGCTTATGGAGTTGGCAAGGTTGTCTACGTCTTCATTTTACCCAAGGAAGGGATTTTCAGGAAGGTTATCAGAGATGAATCTTTGGAATAGAGGCCCGTTTGCATTTTTATATGATCTTATTTAGAATTTGGTTGAGCGGGATGGGAAGGGGTCAAAAAGGAAGGTTTTAACCATTAAGGTTTTGTGATGTGAAGTGATGGAGGCCCCATCTAATTTCGACCTGATCCCTGCATCTGTTTGTGAGCAGGATGTGGTCGGAGGTAGAGCTTCCTTGGTGCGTCATGAAGATGGGAGATGTGTTGGTTACTCTGAAGATAGGAAGGTCGATGAGGAAATTGGAGAGGACGATGACGTTCACATTGAAGGCATGATCACCAAACTGCGTGTCTGGAGTTCAGATCTCCAAAGAGAACAGCTTGAGGTAGGGAGGAGAAATAGTCCAGGAGGTTTCCAAAAGGTTTTGTCTAGGAGGGTTGTAATATGAGAAAGGAAAGGGATTTCATTGCGGATGAGTATGCCGTACACGCGGCAGTACTACGTGCGAGGGGAGTGTAGGATTCCGTATCCAGTGAAGCTGGGGTATGACCTAGCCAGCGTATCCGTGATGGAGAGTACCTGATGGTTTTGCTGCTGAAGTAAGAGCTTAAGCATAGCTCTTTTGCGGTTGAGATCCGCGCAGTTAATGGTTCCTACTATCCATCACAGGAGGTGGTTTCGATTTTGGAGTAGGAGATTCTGACCTCGTTTCCGAGGCCAGCGATGATACAATTGTGACTGAATATAATGGGGATTTGGACAGATAGGATTTTGGTTATTAGTTCTCTGCTGTGGGGGATTATGTTCATAAGGATCGTGGTAAGGAGGGAGATGGAAGTTTGAATCTCAGGGGTGAGAGGAAGAGGGGCAGGAGGTTTTGGTACGAATACCGGGACTGATGTATCTCTAACAACATTATCGTAAACATGTTTATCACTCGCACGCTCCTTATCAATTAACGTGACCTCCAACACTTATTTATTTCGCACGTTGTTTATCGGTTATTGTAACCTTTCAAGATTCTTTTCAGTCGATACAGAGTGAAACAAATTAATTACTAAAATAGCTAACCTTATTATTTTTTATTTCCAAGTTTCTTATCACTTATTATATTATTTAAAATGTTAAAAAATTTGTTGATTGTGAGATTGGAAATATAGGACTAACATAGCTTTTGGGATATACAGATATTTTAAAATTCTAAGGCAGATAAGCACACATTAAAAATCATCAAATTTATTATATTATCTATTAGAATTCCTACCAAAGGTAACTTCTCTTATTGGCCAATCATAAAGATAGTTGACGCACGGAATTATATCTTTGTAGTTAATAAAAGTATTTATTATAGGCGATCCTAGAGCTTCAGAACAACCAGCTCTAACAGCCATCCATACCATTTTTATGAGAGAACACAATAGACTTTCAGATATTTTAAGTAAAATCAACACTCACTGGTCGGAAGACAAACTTTTTGAACACGTTCGAAGAATAGTAATAGCAGAATTTCAACACATTACCTACAAAGAATTTTTACCGAGGATATTAGGTTGGAATGCCATGAACTTTTACGAATTAAAGCTGCTACCGAATGGTTACTACAAAGGATATAATCCTAGCTGCAATCCTACAATAGTAAACGAATTTGCTGCAGCTGCTTTTAGGATTGGGCATTCGTTATTAAGACCTCATATACCAAGGGTAGGTCCAAATTATGAAATTTTACATCCACCAATTTTATTGCGCGATGGATTCTTTAAAGTTGATATGATGATGAGAGAACATATGGTGGATGAAATAACAAGAGGATTAATTTCTACTCCCATAGAAACATTGGATCAATTTATTACAGGTGACTAACAATATTTTTTATCCATGTTGTTACTTTTATAAAATAAAGAACGTTCATGCGTAAAATATTTTTTTAAACAATTAAAAAGTAATAGTTTACAAAAATTAAATTAGCATCAAAATATTAACTAGAATGGTTACAAAATTAATACGTAAAAAAATCTAAACACTCAATTTTTGGTATAAAGAAAACTTTGATTGTCTCATCGAACTTCTCAAGTTTTTACAGCTTTGTGGTCCATATTGTGATACTGTACATCGATGTTCTTTGTTCTTTGATAAAATTATGGATTAGGTCAAATGATGAAAATAAATAAAAATTTACTTAGCATCTATGTAATGATAAATTTCCTATAGAAGCGTCATATAATTATTTTAAGAGTTATCCACCAAATGGGTTTAATTATATAATAACACAATTCAAGAACCAAACTAACTCGATACAGGTTTGATCGTAAAAAGGCCGGCTCCGCGGAACTTGCGAACGTAGGCTTTGCGAACCGAACCTTTTTCGTGGGATTTGCGAACACGCATACCTGGCATTAATCTAATCGCTGACCATCGGTGGGTTTTTCGAACACCCTTAAGATTAGAACTATAAAAGTATTAATATTATTTGGTACTGATGACCATTAAATATATTTTTTTGTTGATTTTCTTATATTTATATTTGTAGGTATTAGGCTATTTATTATTAGTAAAGCAGTTCCCAGATAAAAGATTTACACTTTCGCTGAAATTACCCTTAAATGTCATTATGAGATCGGTGTTGTTTCCGGTGAGCAATAAACTGGTGCTCTATCTCTAATTCCATTGGAATTTTGCAGATTATTTCATAGACCAATGGCTTGACAAAGATAACATGAATATCGATGTTTGGAATGTATCCAAACAAAGCCATAGAACTAATAATATTGTTGAGGGCTGGCATAGACGTTTGGTATCAGTTAGTTGGAAGGAATACTCCAAACATTTATTTTTTGATAGGAAAATTGATGGAAGAAGCAATCCCTTCATCATTTATTCTTAAGCAAATAGAATGTGGAGTTTCTCAAAAGAAAAGAAAAGAAATGTACAAAAAAAAGGAATCAATAGATTAATGAAATACTAAATAAGCTACATGGAAACATTTTGCGTTTTCTTCGATTGTTAAGTTACAGTCAAAGCTATGAATAATTTAGTTTTTGTCAAAGTAAAACTATAGAAAAAATTATCTTTTGTAATAAATATTTACAAATTATTGAGTTATTTTATTAATTATAAATATAAATAATAATGCAGTTTGAGGATAAAAGATAGGACTGTAAAAATGTTAAAAATAAAATGAGTGTGCAGGGTTTTTCTAAAATGTAAATAACTCGGTAATTATACATATGTGTGAAAAAATAACTGAAATATAATATTTACTGAATTATTTTTATAATTTTAACACTCTCTACCACTAATAAATTTGCAATATTTTGCTGTTTTATTAAAATACAAAATAAAGCCGTCACAAATTTAACTTAATAAAAAAATTACCTGCAGTGTTCGCAAAACTCACGGCCTCCATAAACTGACCCAGGGTAATCCAGGTATATGTTCGCAAATCCCACCGTTCGCAAAGCCCACGCACCCGATGCCGGGCAGTCTAATGTTTCTTCTTAGCGTATCGTAAGTAGGCCAACCAAGGTCGCGTTCATATGTCGCCTTTCAAAAGACAACAGAGACAATATTTAGGGATATGAACAAAAATTAAAATCGCGTAAAGTTTTACCGCAATACCGTAACGTAATTTAGTATTAGAATATTCTGGAGTGCTTACTGGATTGACTTGATCTAAGTTGATTTTTTTTATTATTTCCATTTGACTGGTAAAAAATTATATATCTGAATGTTTCTCTATCCAACATAATAATTTGCTTCATTTATGGTGGCTTTAAAATGTGATCTCAGTTCATCTAAAACTTTATTAATCCTCTATTTACAGGCGAAGTAACTAATCACCTGTTTGAAGATAGAAGAATACCTTTTTCTGGAATAGATTTGATTTCTAGGAATCTTCAACGAGCCAGAGATCATGGTATTCCTTCATACAATCACTATAGGGCATTGTGTAATCTACAAAAGGCTTCAAGCTTCGAAGACCTGGGTAGAGAAATGTCTTCGGAAAGTATAGCAAGGTAAAAAAGTACATTGTTTAATTATTTTTTTAATTAGCGTTTAAGAAGTGAGATAATGTTATTGTGAAAAAAGTGGAAAACAGGAGAGGAAAGGGTAGAATAAAAAAGCATGGAAAAAAGTAGGGGAAAAGTGAAAAAAAATAGGGAAAGATGTGGAAAAAGTTTTTGAGGAGAAAAAGTGGAACACAAAGAAATTATTAAAAAAGTAGGGGAAATTGGGTGGGGGAATAATGGGAAAAAAGTTGGAAACAAAAAAATTACTGAAAAAACAGGAGAAAAAATAAGTTAAGAAAAAAGGGGGAAAAAGTTTGAAACTAAAAAATGTAGGGCAAAAAATTTAAAAAATATCTAAAACAAAAAAATGGGGGGAAAAAATTGGAAAAAAAATTTGAAATATAAAAAAATTGGTAAAAAAGTAGAGTAGAAAGGATGATGGAAAAATTGCAGAAAAAAATTGAAATAATAAAAATAGAGGAGAAAAAAATGAGTCGGGGGAAAAAGTGGAAAAAAGTTTGAAATATAAAAAAATTAGTGAAAAAGTAGGGGAAAAAGTGGAAAAAAGTAGGGAAAAGTGAAAAAAATTGGGAAAGAAGTAGAAAAAAGTATTAATGGGAAAAAGTGGAACAAAAAAGTATGACACAAAGAAATTAGTAAAAAATATAGGAGAAAATGTAGAAAAAAAAAGTAGAAAAAAGAAGTGGAAAGAAAGAGTTAAATAACAAAATAGGGGAAGTGGAAAACAATAGGGAACGTAGTGGAGAATAAGTTTTAAGTGGAAAGAGAAAGCTATATTTTCTTTTTTTTAATAGACAGGTTAGATTTAGATAGTCAAGACTTCTTTTAATAAAATTATAAATAAGATTATATTTTCTTCTTTTTTTAATACACAAGTTAGATTTAGATAGTCAAAGACTTCTTTTAATAAAATAGATTAAAATACACAGGTTATATTTAGATAGTCTAAGACTAAAAAAATAGATTAAAATACACAGGTTAGATTTAGATAGTTAATTGATTTTGGTAGTTTATTATCGAAATGTTGGTAGAATACGGTTTATTGAAAATCTCAGTTTCCCCGAAACTGTAAAAAAATGTTTATGGTACTGAAAATTCAATTATTGGTTGAGAAGAATTATTTTTTTACTTCAACGTTATGTCATCTTGCACAATATCGTATAATCATATAATTCTTGTGACAGTTTTTTTTTATTTTATTATTTTAGATTAAAAAGTATATACGCTCACGTAGATGATATAGATCTATTTCCTGGTGGAATGAGTGAAAGATCCCTTAAAGGGGGTATGATTGGGCCTACATTTGGATGTATTATTGCTATACAATTTAGACAGATAAGAAAATGTGACAGATTTTGGTAAGTACTACTTAACAAAATAATTTAAGAATCAACAAATATTTCTTTGCATTTAGGTATGAAAATGAAGATCCTGTAGTACGTTTCAGTGAGTACCAATTAGCGGAAATTCGAAAAATTTCTTTATCAAAAATTTTATGTGACAACATGGATATCGATGCTTATATACAGAGAGAATCTTTTGAATTACCTACTAGCTTCTTAAATCCCAGAGTGCCATGTAATTCTTTACCTTCTATTAATTTGAACGCTTGGAAGGAATTTGGAGGAACTCAAGGGTGCATAATTGGAGACAAGTATGTAAGAGTTGGAGAGGGAAATTTTCCTACACCTTGTACCAGCTGCATTTGTACACCACAAGGGGTAAGTTTCAAAGTAATTTATTTTCACGCCAAGAACATGTTTCAAGGTTTAGGTATTTGAGTGATTTATTAAATGTTTTGGAGGAAGAGAATTCCATTCTAAGAATAACCACTGGTTTTTTTCTTCGGTACTAGAAAATCTATAGTAGAATTCCAAATTATAGGGATATGAAAGGGAGTCCAACAATAAAATGAAGGGAGATTGTTATGGCAGATTTGAATGAAAAAAATATAAAGAACTGGAAAAACAATAACCAAAATAGAAGGGTATGGAAAACACTAAGAAAAATGTGGTCTAAAACAACTTATATTGAGACACTCAGTATATTTAGGCCTTAGAAGAAAAGATTTTTGGAAATTATTTGAGTTTTAAAGAAAATGAATCTAGTACAATTTATTGTAGCTAACAATCAGTATAAAAAATTATTAAAATCTTGTCAGCAATAAACGATTTTAAAGCAAAAAAGTGGAATATAGTTTTTGATTTAAAAATAGAGAAATCTTTCTAGTACAAATGGCGTCCAACGTGGGGCTATTTTTGAGAATTGACATTGCTTGAAAAATTTATTTTGGTTTAGAATCGATTACATAACACTTTGTGTACTATAGCGAAAGCCAGATTTAGTATGGGCCTTATGGAGCGCAGGGTTGCCGACGATGTCAGGTATTCGGACACGTTAGAAAACGGAGGGTTGAGCACGCCAGGACCGTATCATCTGTTCCGTTGCCGCGGCAAGCTGGCATCGCCGCCGATCATTTTTCCGTTTAAAATGCATTGGGCTATGCTGCCTACACTATATTCTAAATGTGGCTTTTCCTATAGAAAGATGTGTCAAAACCAAAACTTTTCCAATGGTGTAAAAATTACGGGGTACACATATACGTCCCCGGTTCAAGTTAATTATTGCTGTAATATTAGACTAATTAATACAGACCGACATAAAAATGTCAATTTTTTCTCATAATTTAATACCCTGTAACTTCGTTATTACTGAATTTAGAGAATGGGTTCATAAAGACCTTTTAGCCTTAAAATTAAGTAAATATTCTAGCCGTTTATTCTAGAACACCCTGTATATGAGTGAATCCTAAACAATAATACTTCTTTTAGGTAGTTTTACTTTTGAATTCCCATTTTTTGTTTTTGTTTTAATTTATTTAAAAATTTTCACCTTTATTAGAAATAGTGTAGCCTTTGTAGCCAAACATTAATAATTTGGGTGTAATTTCTTTCAGGGAAACTGTGCTTCTTTGAAGATAACAGACTGTCACAAGCTGCTTCGTTATTGGTCAAGAGAAGCTATTATTAAAGATGAAGTATGTACAGCACAATGCGGGTTTTTGCTTAGAGATTCCAGTCCTGTTTCATTTCAAACGATCACGCATCATGGCAGAAAAAATTTTAGAAATAGGTTTTCTTTATTTGATAGTGGGAATTTCGAAAATTTTAATCAGCATAGTTTTTCGGAACTGTCGCATTTTTTTAAACGATGAATGTGTATCGGTTTGATTTTAGGTTTTTTTGATTGTTTCATGAAGAAAAATGTTGATTGAAAATTCGTATTTATAAGTTTGATCTAATTTTTATTCAGTAACAAACAATTTTGGATTATAGTTTACCTATTTTTATACATTTTTTTGACACAAAAAATATGAAAATATGAAAAAATATTTATATCATATTTTGTTTTTGAAAATTTTATTTCTGATAAAAGTTTTAGTAATACAACTTTAAAAATATCTTCCAGTAGTAGAAAAGCAGCTGGTATTAGCATATTTTTAAATTTTATGTTTGCTAATAAACCTACTAAATATTTTTTTAAACGAGTAATGTAATTTTTTCAAAAAAAAAATAATAAAAAATGTCCATAAAAGTTTCTTATTGAAACAGACACTTTAAATCTGGGACATACTATATATAAGTTTATGTCCAATTTTTATCTATACTTTCTTTACGCCATTTGTTAAAAAGCAATTTAGTCATTTTTTTATTACAAATGATTTTAAATCTTTACATTGGGATCCAAAATCGTTTGCTACTTTATAATTTTTTTTATATGTATATAGACCTTATTTTAAATACTCTTTAACTGTGATGAAATATTTTAAATGGACCAATTGTGCTATCGCCGTTGTGCCAAATAAGTAAGTAAATAAATTTTTGTATATTATGTAAATATTTTCAATTTTATTCCCTTTTTTATTCCTAGATATTAACCTCATGTTATACGTTAGCAGCAAATAGCAAAAAATAATATGTAAAGTTGTTGAGTTCAATAATAATGACATCCAGTAGCGAACATGCTAGATGCTGGGCATAAACGCACCTTAGTATTTAAACCCGGTCATCTCAGGCGACAGTCAGACTCATTATTCACTTTTATGCAAGTTAATTCTCAATGCGCTCGCTTTACGTTTAAAGTCGCCACGTACTTTATTTATGTGATTGGGTGTCTGTCTTCTAATCTTTTCTCCCATAATAAAGATTTTCGGCGTGAGAAAATCAAAATTAGGTCTTAATATTTAAACAAAGTGTATTTTTGAAACTGAATAAAAAAATTAATATTTGTTGTTTCGTTTCTTAAAGCCGTGTTCACAGTTTGTATATGTTTTTCTGCGTTTTCGTTTGAATGGGATTTTATTACATTAATGCCATGCCATATAGTACGAGACATCCTAGGGACGTCCATTTTAGGTCTGAACATCCTGGACCACTTCAGGACGTACTGAAAACGTTTTTTCTATGTACCCAGTACATACGAATTCTACGTACTGGGTACGTCCATCTCTGGACGTAGTAGATAGTCTACAGCATTACTGGCATCACTGTAGGGAATTCCATGTATTAGAGAGAGATATAGGAAATGCAGCGTTTCAGAAAGAGAGAGCGCTATGAGTTGGCTCTGGTCTTCAGGTACTTCAGCTCCGTCAGGTCTGGTCTTCAGGTACTTCAGCTTCCTCCGGTCTAAGTCGGCTCTGGTCTTCAGATACTTCAGTTCCGTCAGCGCTCTCTCTTTCTGACACGCTGAATTTCTTATCTCTCTCTCTCTAATACGTTGAATTCCCTATATAGATGCCTGGTTGTAGTAGGGGGGGCCAAGCGAGGATTTATGGATTTACTGAAGCGCGACAGATTAATATATGGGTGGATACCTTGCACCCAGTTGAGTACCTTTACCGGATATGAGCTATTAATATATAGCCGCCCGTCTAGGATAAAGGATCAGAATAGTAAAAAAAAATTTATCATTAGAAAGTCTCGAGCGCGTCGGATTAAGGTAGGGTGAGTTAATTACATCCTAAAAGAAGTACATTCCAATAATCTGACGATTTTAGTGTGACGTAAGGAAGTGGGGGAGATACAAATTTGTAAAAAAAACGTCACCTTGAAATAATTTAAGAATCACGAAAATAATATATTCTGCCGATTTCCTCAAGCTGGATTATTTAAAATCATCAATAAAGTGTGGTGTGTGCAGCTGCTAAGAATTATGTGTTTCCCCACACTATTTTCTGTCGCCATGATGCCATCCCAGCTGATCACAACAACGCGTTCGTGTTCGTATATGTACAACGCAAAAAGTTTAATGAATTAAATATAATGAGTTTTACATGAACTACGACAATGAGTGAAAATATTTCTACCAATTCGTACGGCCTCCCCCAACTATCAAGCTGGCAGATAATTGTCTCTCCGTTACTATTCGCTCTAGTATGTCTTTTTAACCATTTTTCTACATTTTTGAAAATTTATACACCCCCCCCCCCCAAATAAAAGTGCACACATCATATACACTTTCTTTTTTTAGCAATAGGCCCCACAACGATCTAGTAAATCCTCATTTAGCCTCTTGGGTTTACTATAAATAGATTAAAAACTATAGAGCACTTAAAAAATGATGCCACAGAACACGTACTGATGATGGAACAGTTAAGTTCTTTCTCGAAAGATTCAAATATTCCTTAACATAAATACTGTAAGTGACATTTCTAGAGAAGAGAACTGAGGTGCAATTTTTCACCATTCGTAATATTTTTTTAATTTTTTCCTGGAAGTAATAACCTTATTCAAAGTATCTCGATAGTTCGCTGCTTCCGAAGAACTAGATTACTGCATACTGTTGTTCCATTAATGATTAATGAGACGTTCAATCTGTTATTCAATAACCAATAATAAAACTGTACGACATCCACCGTATGCTAAAAGTCTCAGCCGGCATGTGAACTGAGAACTAAGCGCAGATTGGTCGATATGTTAACAAACTGATCCGTAGTGTAGTGTATTCTGTTATATTGAATGTGTAAAAGTGAGATTCCAATAAATTCTTAATAATTTATAAACGCTCGTTATTTGTCATTAGACTCATTTGTCAAGTAAAGGAAAATTTAGAAATCTGACCTAACATACAGACATAGTTTAGGTCGAACCAAAACACACAATTTTTTTTTCGTTTATACTATACAAACAAGAGGAATTCAAGTATATGTAAATGTCCCTTCTAATATATAATTAATAAAGCAAGAAACCTACTGTGCATTGCCCTCAGGATGACTTTGTAAACGTCAACCAACTCCAAGTTACATTAGTTTTAGTTCTGACAATGAACAGATTCTGGCCGTTTTGTTTACGTACTCAAAACGTTCTCTTTAGATCCTTGAGGACTCATATACGAATCCGCAGCAATTGGACGTTCCCAATTTATACTTGGAGCGACGAGCCTACCTAATCTGGACACCCCAGTACATACGATACGTCTTTGTCGGATGTTCTTCATGGGGACATATTTGTGATATATGGGATTGGTATTGCAGAAATTATAAAAATCATTTGAATGAAGAATTATTTACCTCTCTGTTTTATTTGTTTAGGTCGAAAATTCAACTGAAATGATAGGAATTCAAAAGAAAGTATTGCTGAAGAATTTTTTATAATTCAAAAAAAGACATTTTTACAAACGCAATGACAGTTTCGTATAATTGAAATGATTTCCTAAGATCGCCTGCCTCTGACGTCACGATTAGTCTTCATAAATAATGACATCTTCTAATACTAGTAGTGGAAAATAGTATATTGTATAACAAGCGCGAAATGATATGCATGTAAAGTATTGATTTAATACTTTACGAGTGGGACATGCTTATTTCGCGCGAGTTATACATTATACTTTTTCTACGATTATGTATTTCTTATTTGCAAAATGAAAGCATACAGTTTATATTTTTATTTGACAACTTGAATTTATTAGGTACTCATTTTAGAAATGTCAGTTATTGCACATTTTTTAATAGCTTTTCTTTCGTCTTCATATTTGTCTCTTCCTGTTTGTAGCAGTTTATGTTTTTGCTCATTTCTTCATCGTAATATTTATAAAACTATTCTTTACTTTTCCGAGTTTGTTTCTTATTGATATATTGTTATGGAACAACCGGTATTTCAGATGTCCTATCTACGATTCTCAATCCGAGTTAGGTTCACTCTTAAATAAATTTAAAAATTATAAAAAGAAATACAATTTTTTTTTATCTTGATACTTCTTTTACGTCCTTCAATTCTTCCTTTTCACTAATTATTACTCTATTTTTTCTTTGTGTCTCTCTTCTGGTATTACCTTCTAGTTAAACTTTGTTTCTATTGTGTTTTCCAATTTTCCCTCTCTTTCTGTTTTCCAATTTTCCTCTGTTTCTATCGCTCCATTGAATTTAATCTGGAGTTTAATTTTATATCATTTAATTCCGCTGTTTGTTTCTTAAAGAAAATATTGTCTCTTTGTTATATAACTTTTATTTTACAATATTCAATAATTCGATAACTATTTTCATACAAAATTTTGATATCTGACAATTCAAAAATTATTTAATTCAAAATTGACAAAACTCAATATATTTTATTTCTCACTTAATTAATTTTTTTTTAATTATCCGATAATTGTTGAACCAGGACTGATCATCTTAGATATTACATCTGACATGATCTGACGTCTTTATATTTAAATTTTCTTATCAATATATTCTTGATAAATAATGCAAATAAATACACAAAAAATAAAAATTATATGTATATTCAAATATTCAAGGTACAAAAATAAATTGGTAGTACAAAATGTTCAAAACTAAATATTAGCATAAATTAAGCTTAAATACCTACAAATTAATAATTCACAGCACAGTTTGGCTCCTATACTACAATTCTAATGGTATCTACAGATGCATTCAATATCCACACAAAGTATGCATTTTTAATAAAAATTTAAAATTTAGTCAGTCTTTATTAAAACGTAATCCAATCCAAGATTATTTTGTTATTAAAATTTAAATAGAATCGCCCTAAAGATATTCGTTGAATAAAACAAAATATTATCCATACTCAAATAAAGAGTAATAAAAATCAAAGTCATACCACAAATATTTAATATAAAGACATATAAATGTCAAGGCAATATGTTTCGTTCTGTAAAAAGATCATCATCAGGTTAAAATATGTGTGATTGGATCCAATAAAAACAAACCGTAAATTAGTTAAATTGAAGTATGAAAATCAACTTATAAAACATTAAAATTAAAGAAAAAAATTATAACTAAATAACTCCATTGAAGTTATTTATATTAATAGATCAAAGCGCATAACTAAGCACAAAAAGATAAAGAAAAGTTTTTAAAGAAATTAACAATAAAATCCATTAATGGACATATCTAAATTAAGAAAGGAAAGGAAAGAATCATACACATATTTTGCCTGATGATGGTATTTTTGTAGATCGAAACATTTATATCTTTATATTAAATATTTGTGGTATGACTTTGAGTTTCATTATTGTTTTTCGTTAAATATATTAAAAACACGACAATTTTTGTTTTGTTTTGATGTTACTTAATTTAATTTGTATTTTTCTATAGATAAAAATCAATGGATCTTTTTTACTATTAACTTTTCTAAATTTTTTTTTTTGTTATACTTTGTGCTAATTTTGAAGACCGTAGCTTTTTGGTAAAAATCGATATGTACAGGTTATTTACAGTTCAGAAATTATTTTCAAAATTTTAGTTTTAAAATACAAAAATATACAAAAAAAAAACAAATAACTTAAGAAAAATAAAATAATTAGAATTAAAGTAGAAATTTTGGTCAAAACTAGATTTCTAACGTTTAATTTTAATTTTCGAACGAATTTAAAATTCTTTTTAACATAGGGGCATCATTTTTTTTAATATCAAAAAAAAATGTTTCATTTTTAATTTTATTAATATTGGGAGATGGGAATTAGAATTTCTAAATAAACCATGGTTAAAGATGTAAAAATAATGATATACCACGTTAATTTTGTATACGAATTTCGAAGCAATATAGCTTCAGCTGGTGAATAAGATGTTACTTCTGCAAATTGTGATGGATTAGAAGTTTTTGATCTGTAACTGCATTGACTTTTTTCTTTTTTCTCGTATTCTTGAAATTCTGGAAGTGGGACTATGTTCTCATTCTAAAAATAATAAAAATTGTTAAAAAAGAACTAAAAATCAAATTCTTAAATACACAATTCCATTTAAAAATCTAGTTGAATCTGAAGAAATTTTTTGGTTTTGTTATTTACCTTCAAGATTAACTTTAATTTTTAATTATTCAAAATGATACTTACTATAGCCAAACTGTCATCCCTTTTTCTACAAAAAGTAAAATGAAGTCCTTTATAAAAAAATTTCTCCATGGTTTTCGTAAAAATAGTTTCATTATAAGGCATGTTATGTAAGTGTTGAGTAAAAGTAAAATTTCTAAATTCTAACGGCTCCTTAATAACCAACCTATCGAAAACATTATGCCGATCATCCGTTTCCCCTTCTATAATATAATCTTTAGCATTTTGAAGAGCTATAATAGCTTTTCTATTAGCTTCTGGGGATAATTCATCTCCAGGCTTGTTTATAAAAGGTTTAGAAGTTGTAGTGGTCGTTGTTGTCTCATTATCAATTCTAAAACAGATAAATATTTTTGTTATTAGAGAAACAAATTTATTCTGATCACTTACTGTCCCTCCAAAAGTTCCTTCTCAATCTGTCCCATATTTTTCCCGTAAAACTCCCTAATTCCTAAATTCTCAAAGAACGTCTTAACCGGTGGCATAGAGTAACATCCTGCTAATTGTGTCCTGGGATAATGCAATACGTAAGCAAGACACATTTCATCCTTTGTGGAGTAACCTCCAAGTGTTGGTTTACTTCTATTTAAAGTTGAATACGTGCATTCGGTGATTAAACCGTCTCCTGGAAGAATCGGTATATCCTGCGAGAGGGAACGGGATTGTTGATAGTTGAAGTCGTAGCGGTTATCCTAAAAAACATCAAAGTTTGATTTGTTTAAAGACGCATTAAAAACAAATTAATACCTCTGCTAATGGTGTTAATTCTTTCATAGCTCGAATATGCCGCAACTTCAATTTTCTAGCTGCTAAATGGGAATGTAGCATCACGGAAACGACGTTGATACCCTCTTTTGGAATAACCTGTAATTAATATAATTAATTTATTTTTATAAAAAAATTATGTTGGTTTTGTCTCCATGCACGTAATTTGTTAATAATAATATTATTATTAATAATACATTTTTACTCCCAATTTATAATAAGTATTTTTATTGGCAGGAAGTATCGTATTTTACGTATATCGCCAGATCAGATAACATTTTGAAAATTTTTCAGGATTGTTGACAATGGAGGTTTTGGACACTTGCTTTATTTTACCCGTAAATATACCTAAGATATCGTTTCCAAACTTCAACAGTTTCGTATGCCCAAATTTTCTAAATTTCTGTAATCTTATATCTATTTTCAATTGATTTAAACACCTTCTCAGTTACCCACGTACCACATGCTCTTTCTTCACGTGTGACTCTTCCTCAGAATTGAAAATTTGTCCACATTTGCTACAAAGAACAAACATCAATTTAATGTTCATTTTTTTAGGTAGTACAGGATGTTATAAATCTTTAGGTGGAAGCACTTTACAGTTAACGAGTCCAGAAATCGAAGACAAATCCGGATAGCCTACGTAGACTTTCAAGTGACCAACAGGGAACTTCCCAGAAGTGTCTAGATCCCAATTACAACTCGAGTGCCCACCGCTGTTGCCATCGGTTTGTAAGTTAACTTGAAAGTTTGATTATATATCATAGTGATACGAAGTGGTCCAGTGCTAGAGTGTATGCTTTACACATAAAACTTCCTGGCTCGAAT
The DNA here is from genome assembly GCA_963243735.1 of Neocrepidodera transversa. Classification (NCBI taxonomy): domain Eukaryota; kingdom Metazoa; phylum Arthropoda; class Insecta; order Coleoptera; family Chrysomelidae; genus Neocrepidodera; species Neocrepidodera transversa. The sequence continues at coordinate 10,991,512 of OY725347.1, forward strand.
GCCGAAGAATTTTTTTTTATTTATTTTTTTTAATACACAGGTTAGATTTAGATAGTCAAGACTTCTTTTAATAAAATAAATATTTTTTTACGTCAATAAAACACTTAAACCTGGCAACAGCGGTGGGTACTCGAGTTGCAATTGGGATCTAGACGCTAGTGGAACTTCCCGTATTTACAAACCCAGGGATAAAGAGAGCAAACATCAACGTATTTAATTTTTTTCACCACCTTCAACTTTTTGGTATTCAAAGGTATTTCCTGTCAGTCCTCAGTAAACCAAATCTCTAGGATTGAGTAGTGTTTGCAATAAGAGTGGATGATTTTCTATATATTGTTGTAAATCTTTGTTTTCGTTTAAAGTCACACTCATACATTATAATGACTTTTCGGAAGATACATCTTTAAGGGCCACATCTCTTTGATGTGGAAAGCAGCGAGGACTCCCGTGGTAATAAGAACCTTCAAATTTGAACACTTCAAGTCCGGCAACTCTGGTCTCTGGTTCTTTTGCCACATGTTAAATATAACACCTCTTTGGATGGCAATTTTAGATTGATTGTCACGACATCTATTGATTATCACGCCATCTGTACTCTCTTTCGGGTTTGATACGTATAGAGTTTGGTCGTTGGACACACATTTGTCTCTTGTTCTTAATCAATATGATAAGCAAACTATATATTGTGAACTTTTTTTTAATCTTAGCTTACCTCTTTAGTACAGTCGATACTGCAGTATCCCGCAGTCTTGTATTCATTCTGATACGGAGGAATAAAATGCAGCGTAGATGGCGCCACGCCAGTTATTAGAATCCCCGCTTCGTTTTCTCTTAGTTCGCTAGTATAGCGTAGTTTTAAACCGAAAGTATCGGTAACGCTTCTCATCGTTGGATTATCGAAATGAATTTCCAGCATGTAGAAAGAGTGTTTTTTCTCGGCTAGAGGAAGCCCAACGTGAGTCGGAAAATTTTCTCCTGAAAAAGAAATAACATGGTTGGTTAGCTTGACACAAATTAAGTAATAAAAATAAATATTGTCTTACCTTTAGATCCGATAGCCCAAGCTACTAATGGGGTTAAACATTTATCCCATATGGTCGCCGTATTGGAATAACATAATTTACCTTCCTCTCTGGAGAATTGTTCCCATACACCCAAATCGTCATTGCTGTCTAACTCGCATTCGTGCATAACCATGTGGTGTACCATATTTGGATACTTTTGACTAATAATTGGTTCGAATCCTGTTATATGATGTTTGGAATTTAATGTTGGGGCTTTGAAGATTTTGCACCAGTACATTTCGGCGGGAACGTTAAACTAAAATTAAATTTAAAAAAGTAATAAATTGGTATTTATGATAAGTTATGTGTAATTTAATTCGAAAAAAATTAAAATCTGGATATGGTAAACTCATATATACCATATGGAAATTTAGATAAATTGTACAAGTGGATTAAAATTAATACCATAAAAATTCTATTGTTTACTGAACGACTTATGAATATTAGTATTCATAAAGAATACTAGACTGCGAGCGTTATTAACTAAATTCTTAGATTTTCTCGAAGGACCAAACTTTTTAGGTAGAAGTTAAACCAATATGTAAAAACAGTATTTGAAATAGAAACAGAAAAATCATAAAGCGGTACATTAATTTAAATTATGAAACCGAAACATTGATATTTAAATAGTACTTATCACTTCACCCACTGTAAACTATTTACATGGTTTTGTTATGAAAACTCAGAAAACTTTTTGGGTGCGGTTAATTACACACCATTTTACTTAGTTGAAGAAACTTTTTTGCTGTATTGAATGCGACTGCATCTGTTCACAGTCGGTATGCGAGAGAGTGATTATGCTCTGAGTTCTAACGGAGAGTAGGGTTGATGGTTTTTTATTGGTAGGAGACATGTGACGTGGTATGAACATAGCCTTGAATTCAGAATCTTAGCGGGAACAATTATATCTTATATTTTTTATCTCTTATAATGATGGGATAATATGAGAGAAAGATAAGCTTGCATAGCAACAGTCGCTTATGTATTCTATTTTTGTTAACTGTATATTGCAAGTAGACAGAAAAAAGTCTGAGAGACAGACGGAATAATATTGTGTTGATTTTAAATCTATATTTAGATTATAAAATATTAAAATATGCAATAATAGACATTAGTATGAACTGAAAGATAAATATTATTAATTTTAAAAGAAATATGAATCCTTTTGTATTTTCTGGATAATATTCCAGTGAAATTTATCCGTTTACTATCAGTTATAATAAGTATTTTAGGAATGATACTTACATTTTCGAATACTACATCCCAAGCAGCATAGTGACCTAATTCCGATTTTGGTACAGGAGGTGGACCTAACAAATGGACACTTTGGGTACCTCTTTGTTTCCCGTGATAAACCATTTCAGCACCTCTTGGCGGATCATATTCATGTAACGCCCATATTAGTCGTACTGTGTCAGTCTGTAAAAAAACATAATGAAAAATAAAAAAAAATCTTAATAAATAAATAATCTATAATTTGAATTACTGAAAAGTTGCTTCTAGGTAGAATTCATTCAAAATTGGACCATTTCTTCTCCAATGGAGTTATTTATTTAAATCTTAAGACGGAATTAGCACCCCATGATTTTCATAACACAAACTATTAATTAACTAAATGTTCGATAGATGGCGATTACATGTAGTTTCTACGTAAAAATTTAAATGTTTATTGTCCTCCAATAATACTTGCTTAGCTGCCAGATGTAACGACCGCCGAAGGGTTTTAATTTTGAGTGAAATTGGGATTTTAGTGACATCAGGTACCTAAATAGAAGATTTTTGTGACACAATTAAACTCGCCTGGCCCAAATGTTAGGTATCTTTTAATATCTTTTTTCAATATTTTTATCTAAATCTATACCTGATTTTTTTATTTTTTTCTCCAAATAAATATCCTCTGTTTATTTAAATTATAATGATTTTTTTCAGTAGGTACCAAGTCTTTACTTTTGTGAAAATTATTTGTTAGTTACAAAAATTTTATCAGTAAATGATTATTTCAGAACTAATCTCCAAAAAAGGATAAATTATTTTTTGCGATTTTTTTTCGATTTTTTCATCGTTGTTCTGTTTTTATTTTATATTTTTTTCTTTCGTTTTTTAAACTTTTCTTATTCCTTCTTATTCTTCTGATTATTACAATTATTTGCGACTTTTTAGGAATTTCTTTGGGAGTTTTTACAATTTATATCATTTTTTTTTTAATTTTTTCGTTTTTTATGGTTACAGTTGTTTCCGGTTTTCTGGTTGTTCTTTGGTTTTTTTTCTCATTTTTCTAATTTTTTTTTCAGTTTTTTTTTTATTTTTTTCGGTTCTCTAATTTTTCCTCGTTTTTTCTCTCATTGTTCTGTTTTTCTTTTCTATTTTTTTCGTTTTCTAATTTTTTCTCATTTTTCCTATTCCTTTGATTTTTTATGATAATTTGCGATTTCTTTGTTATTTTGTTGCGGTTTTTTTGCGATTGTTTTGCGATATTTTGTGATATTTTTCGATTTCTTGCGTTTTTTATTTTTATTTTGTCCCAATATTTTCTAATTTCTCTCTCAATTCTTTTCTTTTTTCAAACTTCTTTGTTTTTTTCCACATTTTTCTATTTTTTTCTAACGTTTTAATTATTTATCGTTTTTTTTCATTTTTATGATTTTTTGTTTTTTTCTAATATCTCCTCATTTTTTCTCATTGTTCTGTTTTTCTATTATTTTTTTGTTTTATTTTCTCATTTATTTTTATTTTATTGATTTTTTGCGATATTTTTGTCATTGTTTTGTGATTTTGTTGCGGTTTTTGCTATTGTTTTATTTTTTGCGAAATGTTTCGATTTCTTGCGTTTTTTAGGCATTTTTTTCGTTTTTTTGCGGTTTTTAGCGTACTTTTAGCGTTTTTTTTTCGGTTTTGTGATTTCTCCATTTTTTCCGTATTTTACAATTTTATTTTTCATTTTTTTTCCCAATATTTTCTAATTTCTCTCTCAATTTTTTCCAAAGTTTTTGTTTTTGTTTTTAGTTTTTTCCGATTTTTTCTGATTTTTGCAATTTATATCAATTTTTTTAATTTTTTATGGTTACAGTTGTTTCCGGTTTCTTGGCTGTTTTTTGGTTTAAGCGATGTTTTTCGATTTTTCTCGCTTTTTTCTCATTTTTCTGATTTTTTAAGTTTTTTTTTATGATTTTTTTCGATTTTTTCTAATTTTTCGTCGTTTTTTTTCTCATTGTTCTTTTTTTTTTCTATTTTTTCGTTTTCAATTTTTTTCTGATTTTTCTTATTCCTTTGATTTTTTATGATAATTTGCGATTTCTTTGTGATTTTTTTGTAGTTTTTTTTGCGACTGTTTTGCGACTGTTTTGCGATATTTTGTGATATTTTTCGATTTCTTGCGTTTATTCCGTATTTTACAATTTTACATTTTTCCGAATATTTTCTAATTTCTCTCTCAATTTTTTTCTTCTTTTAAAAACTTTTTTGTTTTTTTTTATTTTTCCGATTTTTTCTGTTTTTTTTTTCAGATTTTTTCGATTGCTTTAATTATTTCTGGTTTTTTTTTTTTCATTTTTATGATTTTTTGTTTTTTTTTCTGTTATTTTTTATTTTTTTTTTCAATTTTCTCTAATCTCTACCCATTTTTTCTCATTGTTCTGTTTTTCTATTCTTGTTTTGTTTTTTTTTCTCATTTTTTTTTGTAGTTCATTGATTTTTTGCGATATTCTTGTGATTTTGTTACGGTTTTTTTGCGATTGGTTCACGATTTTTTGTGAAATGTTTCGATTTCTTGCGTTTTTTTAGGCTTGTTTTTTCGTTTTTTTTGTGTTTTTTAGCGTTTTTTTTTCGGTTTTGTGATTTCTTCATTTTTTCCGTATTTTACAATTTTATTGTTCATTTTTTCCCAATATTGTCTAATTTCTCTCTCAATTTTTTCAAGATTTTGTTTTTTTGTTTTTTTCTCCGATTTTTTCTGTTTTTTACCTCTCGCCCTTCAGATAAGAGAGGTATAGTAATCATGCTAAAAATTGGGTAGTGCGTTTTCATATCTACGCTTTGTTATTAGCCTGATGATGGTCGTGTAGACCGAAACATGTCGCTTTTCAGACTGTATGTCACTTATTAAAATTTTTATTGTGATATGACTTCGAGTTGTTTTATTCTCTATTGAATACTTTACCACATTTGAGTAGGGATAATATTTTGTTTTTGGACCATTTCTTGTTGGATTTTAATATTTCTTAATCGAAATTGATTTTAAAGTCTTGTGTAAACGTCTTTAAAATAAAAAGATCGAAACTAAACTTACCGATAAGACGTAGTCATCGGGGTCGCAGGTGTCAAAAGCTCTTCGGAACTCGATGACCGTGTGCGTGTCATTCTGCAGGCCCCTCATTAGCGTGTAATTATCTATTTCATCTCTGACAGGTGCGCTTCCCTGGCTGTTTGGCACACCATGGCAATCCTGGAAAATAAAAATTTACATTCAATTCTAGTTTTTTTGTATAGTTTGGAATTTTCTGCTTCGAGGAAGTTTGATTTTTCATTTTCTATTTTTTGGTGTGAAAATTTCTATTTTTTTGTAATTTTTAAGTATTTATAAATTTCAATTATGGAAAATAAAAATTGATTTTTCATTTTCTATTTTTTTGTGTGAAAATTTCTATTTTTTTGGTAATTTTTAAGTATTTGGAAATTTCAATTATGGAAAATAAAAATTTACATTCAATTTGGACAGAAATTCTAGTTTGGGAATTTTCGTTTTTTGATAATTTTTGTTGTTGGGAAATTTTAAGTTTTTGGAATTTTCTGCTTTGAGGAAATTTGATTTTTCATTTTCTATTTTTTGGTGTAAAAATTTCTATTTTTTGGTAATTTTTAAGTATTTGGAAATTTCACTTATGGAAAATAAAAATTTACATTCAATTTGGACAGAAATTCTAGTTTATTTTGTATGGTTTGGGAATTTCCGTTATTTGATAATTTTTGTTGTTGGGAAATTTTAAGTTTTTGGAAATTTGATTTTTCAATTTCCATTTTTTGGTGTGAAAATTTCTATTTTTTGGTAATTTTTAAGTATTTGGAAATTTCAATTATGGAAAATAAAAATTGATTTTTCATTTTCTATTTTTTGTGTGAAAATTTCTATTTTTTGGTATTTTTTAAGTATTTGGAAATTTCAATTATGGAAAATAAAAATTTACATTCAATTTGGACAGAAATTCTAGTTTATTTTGTATGGTTTGGGAATTTCCGTTTATTGATAATTTTTGTTGTTGGGAAATTTTAATTTTTTGGAATTTTCTGCTTTGAGGAAATTTGATTTTTCATTTTCTATTTTTTTGTGTGAAAATTTCTATTTTTGGTAATTTTTAAGTGTTTGGAAATTTCAATCCTGGAAAATAAAAATTTACATTTAATTTGGACAGAAATTCTAGGTTCTTTGTATGGTTTGGGAATTTCCGTTTTTTGATATTTTTCGTTCGTGGGAAATTTTAATTTTTTGCCATTTTCTGTTTTGAGGAAATTTGATTTTTCATTTTCTATTTTTTGGTGTGAAAATTTCTATTTTTTGGTAATTTTTAAGTATTTGGAAATTTCAATTATGGAAAACAAAAATTGATTTTTCATTTTCTATTTTTGGAAATTTCAATTATGGAAAATAAAAATTTACATTCAATTTGGACAGAAATTCTAGTTTCTTTGTATGGTTTAGGAATTTCCGATTTTTGATAATTTTTGTTCTCGGGAAATTTTTAATTTTTTGGAATTTTCTGCTTCGAGGAAATTTGATTTTTTATTTTCTATTTTTTGGTGTGAAAAATTCTATTTTTTGGTAATTTTTGAGTATTTGGAAATTTCAATTATAGAAAATAAAAATTGACTTTTCATTTTCTATTTTTTTGTGTGAAAATTTCTATTCTTTGGTAATTTTTAAGTATTTGGAAATTTCAATTATGAAAAATAAAAATTGATTTTTCATTTTCTATTTTTTTGTGTGAAAATTTCTATTTTTTGGTAATTTTTAAGTATTTGGAAATTTCAATCCTGAAAAATAAAAATTTATATTCAATTTGGACAGAAATTCTAGTTTATTTGTATGGTTTGGGAATTTCCGTTTTTTGATAATTTTTGTTGTTGGGAAATTTTAAGTTTTTGGAATTTTGTTTTTGGACATTTCCATTTATTTGTATGGAAATGTCTAGTTTATTTATATGATTTGGAAATTTTCTTTTTTTGAAATTTTTATATTTTTTGGAACTTTCTGATTGTCTATTTTTTTTTGTCTGAAAATTCCGATTTTTGTTGTAAATTTTTATTACTTGGAAATTTCTATTTTTTAGAAATCTTCATTTTTAGAAAAATTCTAATTTTGAAATTTCTTATGTTTTGTTAGAAACATTTTTTGTAATCCCTTTTTTTGAAAAATTTTATTCCATGAAATTTTTTGTAAATTTGTTTTTTGGGCATTTTCTTTTTTCTCTAGAAATTTCTAGTCTATTTGTATCTTTCGGAAATTTCTTTTTTTTTGACCTATTTGTTTTTTTGGAAATTTCCCATTTATTAAGTTCTTAATTTTGTTAAATTTTTGTTCTTTGAAATTAATTTTCTTGTAAATTTCTGTTGTTGGAAATTGTATATTGTAGGAATTACAATTTTTTCCATATTTTAATTTTATTGGAAATTTCTATTTTTTGTATATTTCGGCATTTTAGAAATTGAATTAAGTTCTATTTTTTGGTCCGAAAATTCCTATTTTTGTTATAAATTTTTATTACTCGGAAATTTCTATTTTTTAAAAATCTTCATTTTTAAAAAACTTCTATTTTTTTGAAATTTCTTGTTTTTGTTTCTAAATTTTTTAAATTTTCTCCAAAATTTCAAACTGGTATACCAATTTATTTATTTCTTCCCTAGAAACTATTTTACAGATGTAAAATTCATAAGTCTATTTTTAGAACAACCCTTATATAATTTTCTAAAAAAAAAACCAATGTTTTTTTTTAGTAATAACCTTGTAGTAAACGATTTATAAAGCAAAAGCCGCTTCTGTAAACTAGTTTCACATATATTGGACTTCCTGCGGCTGGCACATCCGTTCCAGGTTTGGCATTTTTTATGTTTCCTTCGGTTTATTATAATTCCTCCGCCACGTCGTGAACCGAGATCGTTTGTATATTTTACATTAATTAAAGCACCGCATGCCTATCTTGTTATGACAAGTTTTAAACTTAATTTAAAAGTATGAATAATGAGAGTTGTTTGGTAACTGGTTAATGCTCCGTAAATCATTTATTTGAACAAGAAATGAATTAGTTAAAATGGTAAAAAAGGCTGGAACTAGTTAAAATTTTAAATAGGAATAAGCGAAAATCAGCAATAATAATAATAGTTGTCCCTTCCTTGCACAAGTCTTGGCTTTTGTAGTCCATTCATAAGAGCGTCAAATATTAGAAAATTATTATTATATTGAGACGATTTTCCTTACGTGGGATTGAAAAGGGAAATGAATTTTAAGATTGGGATATTTGGTTGTGATATTTATATAATAATTTCCAAAGCTCAGAAAATATGAATTCAGTTCAAAAGTAAAGTACCCTTATATAAAAAAATATTATTTTATGTTAAAAATTTATGATAAAAAAAATTGTTCTAAAGGGCTTCAACTAAGTTGAAAGAATTTTTGAATAAAGTTACTATTGGTAGAGTTTGTAAATTCCCTGTATTATATTATATATTGGATAAAATATAAAAAATACAGTACATAACTCCGTCCCTGTATGTGAAGCTGGTTCACTGGTTATCTTGTACACCTTGTGCACCGCACCATGATGGATCCGAACGGTTAACACTTTTAACTGCAGGATGTACGATAAAAAAATTCGGTTCCGATTTTTTTTAGTCGCATTTAAATTATCTTAATTGCACCTGGATGTATTTGTTTAGTTTTAATTATTTTTTTAATCGAATTAATTTAGAAACATAGTTTCTAACTGAAAAAAAAATCTACTAGAGCAGATAGAGTACAGGAAGAACAAACCATAATTTAGAAGTAGAACAATTATTTTATATTAAATGCGTCTGTTTTTATAACGTTCGTTATTTAGAAAGCCTCGTATTTCCTGTCCGTTTTTAATGGACAGTACTTTTTACAATAAACAGGCCAAGACACAATAATATTTTTCAACGCTGAATCTGAATTTGGAGTCACAAAAATTCGTATCCATTAATTTTTTTATGTAGGGGTGTAATCATGAGTATATAAGGAGATAAGTGTGAATGAGCATATTTTATCGTCCACATATCTCTTTGCTAGAGTTAAAGATTTCCGCGAGGGGGTGACCACACTTCCGGAGGGGTTGATACACCCTCTGGGACACATTTTATCTAAATATCACTATATGAACGATCAAATATACTCATTCAATCAAGACCTTTTTTTTGTTGGGCTGTAATCAGTCCAAAATATTAAATTAATATTCTAGGTAGAAGTAAGGCATGTTGTGGCAATTTTCAGTGATTAAAATCCAACGTGAATCGCCATTTTCGTACACGCTCCACTTTTGAGTATTTTCCCCTATTATACGTGACACTGTTTTTTGTGACGTCACCCACCGTAATTTGACGGACGTAAGAAGACGGCACCGCTTCCGAGTAAATCAAAGCTTAACCGAACACACTGAACATTTTATTTTTCTGTTATTTTCGTTATTTAAATGCATTATCCATAAATGTTCAAAATACACATGTAACAATAAAATCATTACATGATTTTATGTGGAGTCCCAGATCAGTATACAATTGAATCAAAAAAATTGGTTTCAGATTAAAAAAAGCCAATAGAAAATTAAAACAGAAAGTTTTTGAAAAATATACACTCCGACCATGCTTCATTCTAAATCAGTGGCACTTTGTCGGAATGCATAGTTTCAAAAAAGTAATCTGCATTACGACCTAACGGCGCTAAGTTGTACTTGGCTAGTCGCTTTATAGAAGCCTACGATAGATGGTATTAACGCTTTCAGTTACTTTTTATTAATGAACAGAAAATTCTGAAATTAATTACAAGGAATAATAGGCCAATTTTATAGGACTTTCATCACTTTTTTCTTGATATTATATTTTTTTATAGAAATTTTACCATAGGAGATAGAAGTGCACATCAAAACTACAATTTTAAAAAACGTATTTATTATTTCCAAGAGGTCATCCATATCTTAAATGTGGTCAAATTATTCAGTAGAAATAAAACTCCAAGACATGTACCACAATATAATTAAAACAAAAGGTTTAGTGGGCAACTAGTTTCGGCTTATGAGCCATCCTCAGGCCTAGAAACAAATTACCCGTTGTGTAACAAACAATTTTTAAAGAATACAAATTTTAACAACTTACCATATTTTGTAAAAACAATTAATTTAATAAAAAATGTAAAAAATTTACATGTTATTGAGGGTGAGGGGATGGTGGACAGTAGAGTAGGTACATGAAGATAATTTGGAACGAAAAATGTTTATGTTAATTTTAATTTTAAAATCATCCAAAATAATGCATTTTTATGAAAAATTACAGGATATGAAAGTTGTAGAACATAAAATTTTCTACACATTTTGTCATTACCGTTTTTTAGAATTTCTCATAGTTTCGCGGCTAGAGGGCGTGAAAAAAATATATATAGACTTTTGCGACTTTTTTTTAGATTTTGAGCCAAAATTATGGGTTTTTATAAAAAATTAGACGAAATCAAAATTGTAGAACATAAAATTTCCAACAAATTTTGTCTTAACTTTTTTCGAATTTCGCATAATTTCACAGCTAGAGGGCGTGAAAGATATATATATATATGATTAAAAAATTATTTTATTAGGAGTGTTCGGAAAGTTGGGTGGGATTACCCCCTCTTTATTCCATATGTTAACCTAATTTTACAACTTTTCCCAATTTTTCTCCATTTCCAAACATGTTTATCTATTTTTTCCTGTTTTTTCCGATTTGTTCCTATTTTTTTCTCCTCTTTTTCCTATTTTTCTTATTTTTCTTTTTTTCCTACCTATTCCTATTTACCCTTACTTATTCCATTGTTCCCCATTTTTCCCCGTTTGGCCCTATTTTTGCCTATTTTTCCCCTAATTAACTTACTTTTTACTATTTTCCTTGGTTTGCCTCATTTTTTTTATTTTTTTTCATTTTGCCCTATTTTTTCATATTTTTCCCTATTTTGCCCTATTTTTCTTACATTTGCCTATTTTGCCTTATATTTTTCGCTGTTGTTTTTAATGTATTTCCCCTTTTTTCTCTATTTTGCCTGTATTTCCGTATTTTGTCGTAATTTTCGTACTTTTCCACTAATTTTCCATATTTTATCTAAGTTTTCCTGTTTTACCCTATTTTTGATTGTTTTTCTTCATTTTGCCCCATTTTTTCCATATTTTACAATAATTTTCCAACTTCTTCCTATTTCCCCCTACCTATGATAGAAGTTTGTCCAGAATCGCACTAGCCATTCCGCTATTGCCGAAATCCTGAAATTGTGCACTACCGTTTCAGTGTACCTATAATTTTTTTATGTTTAATCTTTTTATAATTTTGGTTGAATGTGGGTCTAATTGCTCGGTAGATACTTATACTTAGAATTTATCAACAATTTTATAAAGATAAATCCAGAATCTGCACTGATCTGCAATCCAGTTTATGACTTATCATTATAAAAAAATCCCTAACCTCTTATATTTCCAAATGGGTGCATGTAAACTGAGAACCAAAATTCAGATTTAATATTTAGTACCTAAACAAGCATATGTAAATAGAGGACTAACCATTTTCCAAAGCGCAGGTAAACTGAGGACCAGGATTTAAAGAACCTTTATTTATTTTTATTTTTATAGACCACTGCAGCATATTACTTATTCAAAAAAATAATAAAATTTAAGAAAATATATTTCGTGTACAATGAATAAAAATATATAGTGCTTCTAAAATCACAAAATTAAAATTTGCATCACATGTTACAAATAAAAAAAAATAAAAAAATGTTTACAGAGGTAACAAATAAAAATATAAAATTTGATGAAATCATACATTTTGCATTTTTTATTATCATTGTTATTTTATTGGTCCTCTTATTTAACTTATTTAACATTTATTATTTTTTATACATTTAATACGTTTTCCTGTTTTTAAAAAAAATTGTCTTGTTCTGTTTAAGGGTAAAACAAATAATGCTATATTTGTTTTGGTGTATTTTTATTCTAAGAGTAATTTTTACTTCAGAAAAATCGTTTTTAGTTTATATTTGATGCTACAATATTATATAAAAAAGAAATTTTAAATATTGGGAAATTTCGTAATTTTACCTACTTTTATTTGGTCCTCAGTTTACATGTCGGATTATTAATTCCTGTTTCAAATGGTCCTCAGATTACATGTCATAAAGGGATTTAGTCCTCAGTTTACATACTTCGTTCCGAATAGGCAAAATAATTTACAATCTGCATAAAACTTTCTGCCGATTAGAAATTTTAATCCTTTCTAAGAAAGTTGAGGGCTACTTAAATTGATTTTGAATTGTAAATATTTTCTACCTGTAGAGATTACATACTTTCCTTATTTTTGTTGATTAAAATGACTAGAAAATTTAAGACAAGAATTGAAATAAATTGGTATTTTTAAACATCTTTGGAAGAAAACCAAAGATTTTATTTTGGAACAAAAAATGTTAACATTTTATTTAAAAAAATCTCCGTCACTGATTTGTGATGTTATATTGGGATTTACTTACTGTGTCATAAAAATAGTGCATTCATTTTTAAATAACACATAAAAGAAATATTTTAATGTCTGCAAAATTACTTGGATTTAGATAAAATTTCAAAAAATTCAATGTCGCTTTTAAAGAAATATTTTCGCCAGAAAAGTAACAGGGGAAATTTTATAAAGCACAAAATTCCTGAGAAAATTATAAAAAAAAAGCAAAAACGACAAAGAAAGCAAAAATAACTAAAGAAACGACATTGTACAGAAATATTTTTCAGCATTTACGGTGTATATTTTTTTAATTTTGTGCAAAACTTCATGAAAAATACACATTGTGTTTGTTCTATTAAAAAAAATTATATTTTAATTTTTGCAGTTTCTATCAATTCACTATAATGGTAGCAAGTGCCAAGAAATTTTTTTTGTTTGATTAACAAGTATAATGATTTTCCCGGTATATTTCAACCATGCTAAAGGCTACGAGGGTATCTATAGGAAGTGATCCAACCACAAGTTTTATTCTTTTTTGTGGTTCTCATGCTCGAAGCTTTTTTCGCTTTTGATGAATAAATCGGACTATTGTGGTAGCCATTTGCGTTTTAACATCACTTCGAAATTGTTTTAAAGTAATTTTGTGTTACCGCAACGTTACGTTACCATAAAACCGTGGAAAATATTTAAGGAAATGTTATCGTTTTGAAAGTGTAGAAATATATAAAAGAGTTTTAGTATATAAATAATTTTTTATACATTAAAATTGTTTATCATCGGCAACACTGCTTTAAACACAATTACTTGAACGTTTAAGTTCTATATTAAAATTCTTGGAAACAGCCGCGACCAGCAGGTTTCTTAAAGACGTTTATTAACTAAATTAGTCCATTAATATAATTAAACAAGTATTTAAGACTACCATTTGTGTGTTCAAAGCCCGTAGGTGGACGGTTAAAGATATTATGTAAATGTAAAAAAGGATAACGCAGGACAATGGCAAGGACAACCCATAAATTACATTTGTAAAAAAATAGAGAAGAAAAACAAAATTAACAAAATAAACTTCTTGTTTTAGGTCATTTTTTAAACATCTGATTTGGTTTAAAGAAAACTATTTTATTTTTTTCTGTTGATACTTTTAGGGTAGGTATTTTGTATCTCGATTAAAATTGTTTTAGTCATATTTCTTTAAGAAATATTAAGCTGTTACTTACTTTTTTATAAATATATACATCTTCTTCATTAACTTCTCTGCCATTAGATGGCAGTATAAGTATATAATTATTTCGTCTTAGTCCAAGTTGATTTTCTCAAGACACTTGTTCTGTCTGTGCATATATTGTCAAAACTTATTATCTGTATTAAATTTTATTTCACCTTCATTTTCATTTTTCACAAAACACTTCATAAGTCTGTTGATACAAAAATAAATACTACATGATACCACACAACATTACGATGAAAATGTTTCTTCAAACTCGGCATAAAAATGTGGCTAAAACCAGCAGAAAAAGAGAGTCAAGTTTCAAATTTCAAACTGAAGATTCAGTATTCGACGTCGAAACGTCGACGTCCATAATTTCGACAGACAGTTGGGTTTTACTTCTTCAAAACCCAGTCTATTTTCACAAATTAAACTACGAACGTCGTCAGCAGAAGTTACACTATTCGACGTACATTCAGCGTCGCGACGCTCAAAGTGTCTGTGCATTTTTTCATGTCTCATCGTAAACGGCATTTTTTTATGTTTGGAAATTTTAAAACTTTAGACAGCATGGGGGTGGGAGGTCACACTATAGATCTTCATTTGAAGTTACCTACTTCAATCATTTTAGAAAAATATTTTTACCCAATCGATATTACTAAATTATTATATGAAATCGCTACCTTCGTAACTAAACGAAAACGGGTAATAGTATCTTCGGGACTAATAATCCCGATCAAATTCTGAACAACTTAATTTTTTCTGTGGTCTGTATATCTGTCTGCTTGTCTGTCCGTCTGTCTGGTTGTCGTCCGCAAAGCTTAAAAATGACATAACTTTTGAATGCTTCAATGTATCGATGTGAAACTTTCACCATTTTTTAAGACCTACGAGTATTACAGTTCAGTAGAAAATGAACGTAATCAGAAAATGAATAAAGGGGGTTTTCCGGGTTTTTATCCCTTTTTTTCTAGTTTCACAATAAGCACGCTGCAGGTTTTAAATTTTGGGCAAACCGCTTGAAATTTGGGAAAAAGATACCTTGAAGTACTGTTAGGAAGCCTATTGAAAATCGAAATAATCGGAAAGGTTTTCCCGGATTGTTTATCCGAAAATTTTATGATTTTAAAAAATTCGATATCTCTGAAATCATAAAAGATATTCAAAAAATAAAAATAGGTAAATGTAGGACTGAAATAGTTCAACAAGTATTATTTGAAGTATTTTTCTTTTCAATTTTTCCTGGATTTTTCGATTTGACTTGATTCATCAACTTTTTTGTCGATTTTTCCAATTTTTCCGATCTTTTCGATTTTTTCCGAATTTCTCAATGTTTTTTTGTTGATGGTTTCCGATTTTTCTTGGGTTTATTCGATTTTATTTTAAATGTCTCGATTTTTTTCAATTTCTTCGATTTTTTCAATTTTTTCTAATTTTTGTCCATCTCCCCTACATTTCCCCATGTTTCCGAATTTTTTCATAATTTCACTATTTTTCCAATTTTTTCCAATTTTTTCCAATTTTTCCATTTTTTCTAATATTTTACAATTGGTCCATTTTTTTTTTATAGATCTTTTCAATTTTTTTTTTTTTATATTTTTTCCGATATTTTCTGGATTTTTCGATTTCCCTTGATTTCATCAACTTTTTTTCAATTTTTCCAATTGGTAAAAGTTATCTTTTTTTCAGATTTTCCTGGGTTTAGTCGATTTTTTTAAATGTCTCGATTTTTTCAATTTGTTTCTAATTTTTGCCCATTTCAACTATATTACCCCATTTTTCCTATTTTTTTCATGATTTCTCTATTTTCAAATTGTTTGAAATTTTTCCATTTTTTCCAATTTTTTTTGAATTTTTTCCGGTTTGTTCAATTTTTTTTTATATTTTTTCCGATAATTATTTGATTTTTCGATTTCCCTTGATTTCATTACTTTTTTTTTCGATTTTTCCGATTTGTCAATGTTTGTTTTTTTTTCCGATTTTCCTGGGTTTATTCGATTTTTTTAAATGTCTCGATTTTTTCGGTTTTTTCAATTTTTTCTCCTTTTTTTCTAATTTTTGCCAATTTACCCTACATTTCCTCATTTTTCCGTATTTTTTAATAATTTCTCTATTTTTCCAATTGTTTCCAATTCTTCCATTTTTTTCCAATATTTTCCATTTTTTCCGATTTGTTCAATTTTTTTAATAGATCTTTTCATATTTTTTTTAATATTTTTTCCGATATTTCCTGGATTTTTCGATTTCCCTTGATTTTTCCAATTTGTCAAAGTTTTTTTTACTTTTTCCCATTTTCCTGGGTTTATTCGATTTTTTTTAAATGTCTCGATTTTTCGATTTCCCCATTTTTTCTTCTTTTTTTTTCATAATTTATCTATTTTTCCAATTTTTTCCGATTTATTTAATTTTTTTTTAGATCTTTTCAATTTGTTTTTTAGATTTTTCCGATATTTCCTAAATTTTTCAATTTCACTTGATTTCATCAACTTATTTTTCAATTTTTCCAATTTGTCAAAGTTTTTTTTTCCCCATTTTCCTGTGTTTATTCGATTTTTTTTAAATGTCTCGATTTTTTTTAAATGTCTCAACTTTTCGAATTCCCCATTTTTCCGTCGTTTTTTTTTTCATAATTTCTCTATTTTTCCATTTTTTTCCGATTTATTCAATTTTTTTTTAGACCTTTTCAATTTGTTTTTAGATTTTTTTCGATATTTTCTTAATTTTTCAACTTCACTTGATTTCGCCAACTTTTTTTCAATTTTTCAAATCGGAAAAAACGGGGCAAGGGTGGATCATAGTCGTCGCATTTACCTTGTGGTTAGTTGCTTGTTGATATGAATTTTTCTATATCACCTGTTTCTGGGTGCATATTATTAGTATTACTACTACAATTTTTTTAATATTGAACTCGTTTCCATTTATTTAAAAAAAAAAGCTCGGACGATCTTATAAAAAAAGAAACTAGCTCATAAAGAGTTTCTAGAAATCGATCGTAAAGAAAAAGAGAGCACGTGGTGCCAGGTGCAAAAACATCTGCGCTGTGCGTTAAGGAACCGGCCTGGTACCAGCCCGAGGAAGAAGGGCATGTGTTTTGGGTTTCCGATGAAATACACGGCATGAGCGATGGCCTAAGAAGAGGGACAAACGGTGAGATCAGGTCTTGGGAATCGTCCAGCTGCTTTTGCGTAATAAAAAATTTAATGGTTTGACACATTCGAACATCGTTCCGTGAGAAAAAGTACGATCGGATACAATAGGAGGATGGATTTCAAATGTAAGACGATGGACCATTTTTGACCTAGAAATATTTCTTTAGAAGTTTAATATATGTCATATCACTCTAGAAATAACTAAATTTAGGTGAAATATTTGAGCCTACAAATGTGACTGATTAAAAAGTTTATTTAACAGAAATTTGGAGCTTTTCAATAGTATTTTCCCAAAAATTTTCCGCTGTCAGAAAGTAGGGAAAAATGATTTGTCCGCTAACGGAAATTCCGAGAACTCTAGCGATACGCGATAGAAAAAAAATCTTGCATGGGAATTTCGAGCTTTTTTCAAACTAACTTCCTGCGAAAACCGTTTTTCAAAAAATCAAAAATTTGCCGAAAATCCCGAAAAACTTACAGTGCGTAGCGGAATTTCTCTAAACATAAACCAAAAAATCTTTGA
This sequence comes from Neocrepidodera transversa, assembly GCA_963243735.1. Lineage (NCBI taxonomy): Eukaryota > Metazoa > Arthropoda > Insecta > Coleoptera > Chrysomelidae > Neocrepidodera > Neocrepidodera transversa. The sequence continues at coordinate 11,009,176 of OY725347.1, forward strand.
CGGGAATTTAGAGCTTATTTCGAGCTTTTCCGTGCTATATCGTGTTCGGAAAGCTCGAAAAAAGTATTGGAAAGCTCGAAAAAAGCTCTAAATTTCTGTTAAAAAAGCTTCTAAATCTACAAATTAGATAAAGCGATTCTAGATAACCTGTAGTTAAAGGTTTCAGTTCCAACCTTTCATAACTGAGATACAAAGTTTTGTATCGATTTTTCAATATTTTTTTAGTCACATTTTTTGTTAAAATTTAATCGAAGAAACTGAAAAAAAATATATTGCAGGAATTTTAAAAAAAATGTAAACTAATTGGCACTCTAAGGGATAAGGGAGTAAAAGTTTACCCAATTTGATTTAGGAATTATATTTTTTAGTTAAAATAGAAAAACCGCATCCGTAGTGTTAAAATTTAATCCAAGAAACTTAAACGAAAAAATAATAATTGCAGGAATTTAAAAAAAAAAATGTAAACCAATTGCCACTTTAGTTAAAATATAAAAAATACGGGAGTTACCGTATTCGACCACCAATTCAGGTAGCCAGCGATAATGATGTCGAACTCGACCACGAGGTTCCGGTGAGGGGATTATCCTGTTTTCTAGGAATACTTTATTTAAGTAATTCAATTCATATTTCTACATCAATAATAATTTAAGTTATTAACATGTTAAGTCATTTACTAGAAACTTATTTTTCAGATTTATTACATACTAAAAAAAACCCAAAAATTAGAAAGATTATATCCTATTTATTCAAACCACAATAAACATCAATAATAAACAATACAAAATAAAATAATTACAGGAGGGTAAACTACTTGATCTACAGGTAGGTTCTACATGTATTATATCAATATTAAAAATATCCATAATTATAGGAAAAACAAATATACAATACAATCTTAAAAACTAAGGAAAGTATTTAAAGCTAATAGATTTTACAAAAGAAAATCTCGATATTACACCTGATCTGTATGCATCTAATAGTTCATTTATAAAATCGGTTTTTTCTCTAATATTTTTTCGTCTTTTTTTATTTCAAGAATTTGCACTTCTAATTTTTATATATGTTCCAGTTTGTACAGTCAGTAATACTTTCGTGAAAAGAAAATTATTGGGATGATTCGTATAGAATTCAGAATTGAACTTTGAGTGAAATGATTCACATGCTTTGGTTGTTCTGTACAAAAAATTATTAGAATTACACCAAATAGATGGTGGAAACAAGGCTAAATTGGCAATATAATTTTTATTAACATATGCACGAAATTCTTTTCCTCAGAACAAATAAAATATAGTTCTGTATTAAAAAAGTCTTTGGCTGCAGAAGGATCAAGCATGTACAGACCAAAATATAATCTTAAATAATTGACAATTGATAATTGATTCTCGGTTCTTGTAGTCTGAAACTAGCCCTAGACTTTGACTTTTTTTAAAATAATTTTGGGTTAAATGAAACCTACAACCGACAATATTTGCTTGTTCCATTATTTCCATAGATGCCCGATGATTTAAGAGTTCAAAATCAAAGACGATTTCTTTCGGATAAAAATTCGACTGTAATTCCTTACATTTTTGAACAATAATTTCATTTAGTATCTTAAATGTTTCCAAACACTGCAGGTACAAAGTATCCGTTCTTGAAACCGTGTAAAGTAAACTTAAGAAACATAAATTGGTAAAAGTAGAAAAAATTATAATGTACTTGTTATCATCTAGACTCAATAGAAAAGGAATGCTCACCTTAATTCGTGATTAAATTTAGATTTTTTATCGCACTTATCACCTCTGTTCTGTTTTTCATCTGGCTTCATATAGATTTCGCCGAATCTTGTTAGGTTTTTCAGGAAACCATCGTCAGCGATTTTCCGTTTAAGTGTATTACTAATAATTTGCCTCGAAATGGTAGCATCTACTCCATGTGAATTTTCGCCGACTTTTTCTACAATTTTTGTTTCCTCTGTCGCCTTTGCATTCACTTTTGTGGGATATTCACGTTTCCAGCACCGCCATCTAATTTTGCCGGTCTTACTAATATGCACTTTGGAAAACTTGAAATCATTTAAAACAAGTAAATTTTGTCCTCGTTCACTCACAATTAAATAGGCACTTTTCATGGTATTATCGTAAAAAGTACTGAATTAAACTGAACATTTTCAAAAGTGCTTCAGTACATTAAAACAGATTCGATACCTACCTAATGATCTTATTACGGGTAATAAACTGCTGGTCGAATACGACCGTCCCCTAATCCCTAGAAGTGATATTTACCTGAAATTTTAAGTGTCGTGGTCGAGTTCGGTGGCAGCCAAAAATACATCCGTTTGTAAAAATTTAATAGAAGAAACTTAAAAGAAAAAAAAAATATTGCAGGAATTTAAAAAAAATGTAAACTAATTGGCACTCTAAGGGATAAGGGAGTAAAAGTTTACACAATTTGATTTACGAATTATATTTTTCAGTTAAAATAGAAACAAGTAGAAAAACTGCATCCGTTTGTTGAAATTTTATCGAAAAAACTTAAAAGAAAAAAAAATAATTGCAGGAATTTTTTTTAAAAAATTTAAACCAATTGCCACTCTAATAGAAGAGTGAATAGGGAAAAAGTTTTAAAAGTTTGCCCAATTTGATTTACGAAGTATATTTTTTTAGTTAACATAGAATAACCGTATCCGTTTGTTAAAATTTAACTGAAGAAACTTAAACGAAAAAAAAAATTGCAGGAATTTCAAAAAAAAAATGTTAACCAATTGCCACTTTAGTTAAAATAGAAAAAATGCATCCGTTTGTAAAAATTTAATAGAAGAAACTTAAAAGAAAAAAAAATAAATTGCAGGAATTTAAAATAAAATATAAACCAATTGTCACTCTAAGGGATAAGGGCCTAAAAATTTACCCAATTTGATTTACGAATTATATTTTTTAGTTAAAATAGGAACAAGTAGAAAAACTGCATCCGTTTGTTGAAATTTAATCGAAAAAACTTAAAAGAAAAAAAATAATTGCAAGAATTTTTTTTAAAAAATTTAAACCAATTGCCACTCTAATAGAAGAGTGAATAGGGAAAAAGTTTTAAAAGTTTGCCCAATTTGATTTACGAATTATATTTTTTAGTTACAATAGAAAAACCGCATCCGTTTATTAAAATTTAATTGAAAAAAAAATAGCAGGAATAAAAAAAATTAAAGGGTCGCTCTAAAAAAATGGGAAAAATGATCAGGAAAATGGCCGAAAAGTTTCTCAGCATTACATTAAAAAAACATTATTATTATTATTATTATTATAATTATTAGAGCAATTGATATTCTTGAAACATTGACATATGACCAAAATCGTATAAAAAATAACAATAAAAAAATATAAATTCTAGTACAGCTTTAGCTACTATGTTTAAAAATAACATGTCATTTCATGTTTTTTCAACACGGAATTATTTCCTCTTAATATTTAATCATTTTCTGTTTAGTTGACTAAAATGCATTTTTTACATTATTTTGATTTAATAGTTATATTTTAAGCAAATAAAAAAATAATTATAATTTTTTGCAACAATATTACTTTTATAGTATAAGATTGCTCAAAAATACCATCGGCTGGAAATTTTCTGGTACTGATTTAAAACAATTATTATTATTATTAGACTCTTACACCCTTTACAGATGACGAAATCGTATTAAAAACAAAAATAAACTTAACCCATTAATTTTATAGATTGTAGTTTATGGACTGCTTTAAATTTAACCAGAGAATGTACATTTTTAGAAAGACTTTTTATGGCAGAAAAAAAAATTTAAAGAAAAAAAATTATTCCATTTAATTATTTTATTTTTTTTTGATAAAACAATTTTTTCACATTTTTTTAATTGTTATTGTTAAATGTTTTCTTTGCTAAACCGCTAATAAAAATAATGAATTAATTTAGACTTGATATTTTTTTTTATAAAAAAGTTTAACGATGCAATTTCAATTTTTTTATTTTTGTTTCATTTGATTTTTATTATATTAAAGTGTCTAAATAGTAATAAAAAATAAGAATTACTTACGATGTTTTTTGCAAAATATTAATTTTAAAAATTAGGTACCCGCTTTAGATTTTAACTAAAGCAGTCCAAACACAACTTTTTCTTCATAAAAAATTGTGTTAAAAATGATATTTAAAAAAAATAATGGAACTATCAACGAGCTTATCAATTTTTATTTTTGAATGAAAAATTAATTCCGATTTTTTTGCAAAAAAATATTTAAAATATGTACAATAACAATTTCGACCTTCTTATCATTTTTTTTATTTTTATTGTTTGATTTAATTTTTATTTTTGAATGAAAAATTACTTCAGATTTTTTTTTGCAAAAAAATATGTGTACGGATTGCTTTAGATTTAAACTAAAGCAGAACATACACTTCTTTTTCTTCATAAAAAATTGTGTTTAAAATTATACTTAAAAAACCACCAACAATTTCCAAATGCTCCAGTTTTTTATTTTTATTGTTTGATTTGGTTTTTATTTTTTAGAACGAAAAATTACTTCCGATTTTTTTTGCACAAAATATTTAAAAAATGTAGTGTACGGATTGCTTTAGATTTAAACTAAACCATAACCTACGCTACGTTTTCTTCATATAAAATTGTATTTTAAATGATACTTAAAAAAACCAATAACAATTTCGACCTGCTTGAAAATTTTTTATTTTTATTGTTTGATTTGATTTTTATTTTTGAATGAAAAATTACTTCCGATTTTTTTTGCAAAAAAATATTTAAATAATGTAGTGTACGGATTGCTTTAGATTTAAATTAAAGCAGAACATACACTACTTTTTCTTCATATAAAATTGCATTTAAAACGATACATAAAAAAACCAATAACAATTTCGACCTGCTGATCAATTTTTTATTTTTATTGTTTGAATTGATTTTTTTTAATGAAAAATTACTTACGATTTTTTTGCAAAAAAATATTTAAAAAACGTAGTGTACTAAACTGTTTAAACTAAAGCAGAACATATTCTGCTTTTTCTTCATATATTTAAAATGATACTTAAAAAAACCAGTAACAATTGCAACCTGCTTATCAATTTTTTTATTTTTGTTTGTTTTGATTTTTATTTTTGAATGAAAAATTACTTCCGATTTTTTTTGCAAAAAAATATTTAAAAAATGTAGTGTACGGATTGCTTTAGATTTAAACTAAAGCAGATCATACACTACTTTTTCTTCGTATAAAATTGTATTTAAAATGATACTTAAAAAAACAATAACAATTTCGACCTGTTTATCAATTTTTTATTTTTATTGTTTGATTTGATTTTTATTTTTGAATGAAAAATTACTTCCGATTTTTTTGCAAAAAAATATTAAAAAAATGTAGTGTACGGATTGCTTTAGATTTAAACTAAAGCATAACATACACTACTTTTTCTTCATATAAAATTGTATTTAAAATGATGCTTAAAAAAAATCAATAACAATTTCGACCTGCTTATCAATTTTTTATTTTTATTGTTTGATTCGATTTTTATTTTTTTTACCGACAATGTCTAAATACTAATAAAGAAGAATTATTCAAGATTTGTTCCAAAATATTAATTGTAAAAATTGTAGTGTACAGACTGCATTAAATTTCAACTAAAGCACACCATACACTACTTGTTCTTTATAAAAAAATGTTTGAAAATGATATTAAAAAAAACAATGAAACTGATATCAATTTTTTTTATTGTTTAATTTGATTTGATTTAAATTTTTTTACCGACAGCGGCTAAATATGAATAAAAATGAATAAATATTAGTTTTAAAAGTAGTGTACAGACTGCTTTAGGTTTAATATAAAGCAGATTATACACTATTTTTCCTTCATAAAAAATTGTATTTAAAATTATGTTAAAAAAACCATGAAACTATCGACGAGCTTATCAATTTTGTATTTTTTTTGTTTGATTTGATTTTTACTTTTTTTAGTAACAGTAGCTAAATACGAATAAAGAAGAAGAATTATACACGATTTTTCTCAAAAATATTAATTTTAAAAATTGTAGTGTAGAGACAAAAAACTATATTGAAAATGATATTAAAAAAACACTGATTATTTCACCAACTTTTTTATTTTTATGGTTTGATTTGTTTTTTATTTTACTGAAAGTGGCTTCTGCAAAAACAATAATTTTTAAGGTTGTAGAGTTCTACTTTAGATCTTAATTAAAAGCAGACCATACACTACTTTGCTTGTATTATGATCCACAACGAATAAAAAAATTAATATTTTGTCAAATTTAACATATTTTTAAACTTGCTGGATCTTTTAATATAAATAACCAACTTATATTTATCCTACTTACCATCAATACCGCTGTTCCAGACTCATCATCAATCCAACCAATGATAATATCAGCCTTTTCCATCTTTCCATCAGGACTAAAACCTAATCCTACATATCCTCTAGTCTTTGCTTCAATTCTAAATAAAATTTCCTGATGTCTAGGTTGCCACCTCAAAATAATCCTTTCTTGTGTATCTAGCACTTCAGAATGCGTCCATTGTATATCACTAGAAACGTCCCTAGGTTCTCTATCCCGAGTTTTTTCTTCTTGAATGAAACTTAATTTTCTGGTTAAGTGCCTGTCAGCAGGTTGATCCTTAACCTCACTTTTATCACTGTCACTAGGAAAACTGTCGAGTAAGTCTAGAAAAACACTATCTTCATTGTCTATTTCACCGTTACTTTCTATATCTTTATCTTCATCTAACTTTCTTCTTGATCTTGGATGATGGTACCTGTGATTAGATTTTGTTTCTGTGTAAGTAATCCTATTAACTGCGTCTACGTGTTTCACGTACTGATCTAAAAGGTCTTCTGTAGCATGTGTGATGGATTTTGAAAGAACTGTCAGAAGAATGAAGATATTTTGCCAATTGGGTAGCATTTTGTCAATTTTGCATATCTGAAATTAAAAGTAAATATTAATAATTTAAAAAATATTGTTGTAACTTTCTTCGTTCGATGAAATCAAAGTCATCGACATGATAATTTAAATAATAAAAAGAACCTAAACCATAATTATATTGTAGTCGAGCTATAACGACTTCCTCTTTTGGAAAACTGGTATTCCATCACATCCGCTCCTCGATTTTTCATTTCACTCTTAGTAATGAAGATGAAGTTAACAGTACTTATTAGCAAAAATTTCCCAGTTAAATATTTTAAAAAATGAGTAATTACTTATATGGCGTTAAATTTATACGCGTTTTTAATGTATTTCTTCATGGGAAAATAGTGTTAGTGACATTATTGATATATGCAACTTAAGAATATACTTTTAAGGATTTATAGTAGGGATGGTGTAATAAATAATGGGAGCGTATATGGTGCTTATTATGGGAATTTTAACATGCAGTATATAAGGTTATGTTAGACTATATAATTTATTTGATTATGAACCAATTAGAGTGGGTGATTTCGAATATAAGAATGTTTGTTTTACACCAAATATACCAATTCTTAAATTTCGTGGGTTTCCCCTAAAAAAAATGATTAAAAAACAGGATGGTTTTAAGTTAATTATGTTAATATCTAAACACAATTAAATATTATTCCACGTTTTATGTGCGAATTTACAATCCGTTTGATTTTGGTCAATTTGGGCAATGCAACTCATTTTCATCGTTGTTTGGATTATTTTTCTGTGGGCTAAGTAATTTTTTTCACTATCATGTTTGAAGATTTCGCAAAAAACAGGGTTGTAAGTTAACTAGAATAATGATAAAAAAGAAGAAAGAAAATTATTCATTAAAATAGTATATTATACACCACGGGACTAAAGTGATCCGTTTAATCCCTCGAGTGGAGTTTGTTCAACAAACACTCAAGGGATTTAGTATCTTTAGTCCTAAAGGTATATATGCTATTTTTAAAAAGAACATAAAAAAATTGGTCAAGTTCGTGTCGGACTTTGCACATTTAGGGTTCCGTACTAATTATAGAATATAAACCGGAACCCCAAAAATGAGGAAATGTGCATGAAAAAAAAATTTCTTCGAAACAAGATTTTGTAAAAATTGCTACCTTTGGGGGCTTCCCATGTCTACGTTTTGCAATATTTTTTAAATCAAAAAATACAGCTCTTATCTACTCAGTGAGCTATAAACAACGATACCTCACTCGATGGGATAGGCCAAATTTTTTTTTCAGCGCCCCCCTTTAGCTGAATGGGAGGCCCCCTTGAAAACATTTTAAAATATTTTTTTATAATGTATATGGCTTTGGGACAACAAGACGCATATACTGTGAACATTTGAAGACTGTAGCTCCAACAGTTTAGCTGCTAGATCAGGGTGACAGACGGACGGACACGTGAGTGAGAGCAATAGGGCTCCGTTTGGACCCTTTGGGGTACGAAACCCTGAAAACGTCTAAAATATTAGACAAAACGTCCAAAATCATAAATAAAAAAAACCGTTTTTTACGCTACCCTACTCAGACGTTTTTAAAACATACGATCAAAGTAAACGTTTTTTACGTCCATTTTAAAACATTTTATTTGAGTCGTTTTTTTAAACCCACCGTTACGTTTTTTAAACGTTTTTGTAAGTCGTTCTTATAACCACTGGAAAAAACGTTCAAAAGACGTTATTGTGTTTTTAGATCCGCAAAAGTATGTTTTGAAAAAGAAATTTTAAACGTTTTATTTGAATCGTTAAAAACATTATAGAATGTCCAGCTGACATCTAAAAAACGTCTTTTGTCGATCCATTTATTTACACTTTTGAAATATCTGTAAAACGTCGATGTCTTAATGACGTTAGAAGTAGTGACATTTGCACTAGGGAAAAACGTCTTATAAACGTTTTTAAAACGTCCCCACGGTCAGTCGTCAGAGCTGGGACTAACGAAACTAAAACGTTGCTTTTCAGTAACGTGTTACTTAAAAATAACGCGTTACTAATAATTTCCTTACTTTTTAGAGTGGAAAAATGACAAAAACGTTTTTTACGCTACATACTCAGATGTTTTTAAAACATATGATAAAAAGCGTCTATTAAACGTTTTTTAACGTCCATGTCAGAATGTTTTTTATAAAGTTTTATTTGAGTCATTTTATTAAACCCACGGTTTGTTTAGGTCCTGAATAGTAGATTTTCAGAAAAAGTCAGAAAGTTACGTTTTTAACGTTTTTGTAAGTCGGTTTTATAACCACTGGAAAAAACGTTCAAAAGACGTTGTTTTTAGATACGCAAAAGTATATTTTGAGAAAGAAAGTTTAAACGTTTTATTTGAATCGTTAACGGTTAAAAACTTAATAGAACGTCCAGTTGACATCCAAAAAACGTCTTTTGTCGAACCATTTATTTACAGTTTTAAAATATCTTTAAAACGTCGACGACTTAATGACATTAGAAGTAGTGACATTTGTATTAGCAAAAAACGTCTTATAAACGTTCTCGGGTAGTTTAACGAAACGTTTTTAAAACGTCTCCACGGTCGATCGTCCAGAGCTGGGAGTAACTAAACTAAAACGTTACTTTTCAGTAACGCGTTACTAAATATAATGCGTTACTAATAACTTTTTATAGTGCAAAAACAACAAAAACGTTTTTTACGCTGCATACGTTTTTTACGCTGCATAAACGTTTTTTAACGTCCATGTCTGAATGTTTTTTTATAAAGTTTTATTTGAGTCATTTTGAAAACATTTTATATGAGTCATTTTTTTAAACCCACCGTAAAAACGATTTGTTTAGATCCTCAACAGTAGATTTTCAGAAAAAGTCAGAAAGTTACGTTTTTTAACCGTTTTTGTAAGTCATTCTTATAACCACTAGAAAAAACGTTCAAAAGACGTTGTGTTTTTAGATCCGCAAAAGTATGGTTTGAGGAAGAAAGTTTAAACGTTTTATTTGAATCGTTAAAAACATTCTAGAACGTCCAGTTGACATCCAAAAACGTCTTTTGTCGAACCATTTAATTACAGTTTTGAAATATCTGTAAAACGTCGACGTGTTAATGACGTTAGAAGTAGTGACGTTTGTACTAGGGAAAAGTCTTATAAACGTTCTCGGGTACTTTAACGAACGTTTTTAAAACGTTCCCACGGTCCTTCGTCAGAGCTGGGAGTAAGGAAACTAAAACGTTACGTTCCAGTAACGCGTTACTAATAATTTCGTTATTTTTTAAAGTGGAAAAAATAACAATAACTGCGTTACTTAATAAAAATAACGCGAAATCGTTACTTCGTTACAATAACGCGTTACTTTAAAACTAAGGGTTTTCTTTTTTGTAGCGGCTATTATTGCTGTTTAATGTGAAATCATTTGTTTTTATTATTTTTTTGTACCCCGTGGATTTCGGGCGCCACTGTATTTTGAATAACATTTTAAAAAATCAATCAATCAATTTACTGTTTATTTTTAATGTTTTGTTAATTAATAAAGTGTGAATATTTGAAATTCTGAAAATAAATTATGATTTACAAATTAAAATATAACGGTTATTTTTCCTTTTTTCTTCTATTAAATCTAAAGGAGTAAAAATGTACAGTAACTTTTTATTCATTACTTTTCAAGCGTTACGAAGTTACAATACCGAAAATAAATCGTTCCTTTTTATAAAAAGTAACGGTAACGTTTATTTAACGCGTTACTTTGCAGCAAACGGTAAAGATAATGTAACGCGTTACTCTTTTTTTAGTAACGCCCCAGCTCTGTCGGTCGTGTACGTTTTTAAGACGTTTTTTAAACGTTTCTGTGCTCTAAGGGTAGCTAAAAACGCCCTATCAATGTTACAAGTCAATTTGATAAGTAGCAGTTTAATAAACAAACTGTTAGTGTCATAAATTTCGTGAATAAAATTCTCGAAAAGAAATATTTCGAATTAAACAAGTGAAAAACGGCAGTAATTTTCGAGGTCAGAGGTCAAATATTAATATTATTTTTGATGTTTTTAACGATTCTGGGTCGATTTCCGTTGTCTGTCGCTATATATTATCGTTTCTGAGTTGAATCTTATCACAGACAGACAGACAGCCGGACGGTCAGACAGAACCGCTGTATAAGAATTTTTTTAAAACTCTAAAAAGCAGTAGAAGGTTTTTTGCCAAAAAAAAATCAAGGAAAAAATACAAAGCACAATACCAGACATTTATTAAATTCTTTACTTATTAAATAGACATGTTACATTGATGGTGTTTTTGAATGTTTCAGTATAATAACCAGTTCAGTCTCTAGGGATTAAATTAACCTGTTCGCAAAAATAGTTTTTACATTTCAACTCGAAAATTTTAGATTCGCACCTCTGGGATACTCATTTCCTATTCGCTGGTTCACCTGTTCATCGGTGAGCTGGACACGCCCACTTATAGGCATTATTAGGTGTTATTGATTCATATGCTACGCATAATGATTTTGTATATTTTTATATTTTTTCCATATTTTGCAAATGTTTTTTTCGGTTTTGCAAGGTTTTCAAATTTTGCAAGTTTTTCTAGATTGGAAATAGAAATTAGTTTGTAAATTCTGGATAATATATCAGTGAAATTTATCCAGTTACATCATTCCAATTCCTAGAAAAATCCAACATTCTTACGCAATAATATCTGTCTTCATTATAACTCTTCCTTCTCGGTCGCTTTCATACGAGACGAGAAATATTGCCTTAATATTTTATTCTATATTTTCAAAGGAGTAAAACGACCGTTACACAAAATCACAGCACTTAATCTTAACCAATAAGATTCGGTCAACTTGTCTCCAGACGCATCGTGCGCATGGATTTTATAGGTTGGGTAAAAAAGATATCACTGTTTCATTAACTCTCGAAGTGAGCAGTCGTATTGAATTAGCCTTTCATATGGGTTAGTGTTTAATGACTTAAAATTCGCGCCACTCTGAGATGTTGGATACTCTGAAAAGTATCGATAGTCAGTATCGATACATATCGAATGTTTTATATCGATACGATACAATATCGGTATCCAAAGTATCGATACTTAAAATATCGAATGATGGAAAATATTAGGTTTTGACTTAGATCTGCTACCATACCACACCATTTGATATTTTCGATACAAAATTTGAAACGTTGGAAAATATTTATATTTTATATTATATTACACTACCACCGCACACTACTAAACAGTTCTGTCTCTAAAATATAAATGATTTGTTTTATGAATGATTTTTTTACAGAGTATATTTATTACTTTACAAAAAAACTTATAAATGAGTGTATTTAATGCGTACATAACTAAATACTGACCGAATGTTGATCAATGATCTCAAAACCAGCCTAAACAAATTCGGGATATAGAAAGATACATATATAAAACAAAAAATAAAATCTCGATAATCTTTCGTAAGCAATAAAATCGCTATGGCTACCCGTAAGGTAAGCCAGACGAATATTATTTGAAAGGCAAGCCAGACGAAAATTATTTTATTAAAAGAAGTCTTGACTATCTAAAGCTAGCCTGTATATTTAAAAAAATATTTATATCTAAATCTACCCTGTGTATTAAAAAGGAAAAAAAAAATTTCATCGGGAATCGAACCAGGAACTTCTATGTGTAAAGCATACACGGTAACATTGGACCATACTCCTCACAATGAAAAATAATCAAATTTCCAAGTTAACTAATGGCTGTCCTGCAACTATGACGTCATTACCTTTCAAATAATATTCGTCTGGCTTACCTTACGGGTGCCATAGCGCAATAAAATGCCTTGGGTTTCAGTTAAAGTTGGTTTTGGATATTCCACCTATGGGTAAATCTCCCAATGAAAAATGTCAACACTACAGAATTCTGTTTAATTTAAACCTAATGATTTCTAGTTAGCCAAGAAATTTATTATCAACTACCAACATTACATTTTTCATGAACATAGTGTTGCATAAGAACAAGAACAGCTGTTGTAATTTTCGATACGATATTACGTATTTGTGTATCGATACCCTGTATCTTTACAGCTAAAAGTATCGATACAAAATATCGAGTATCGACAATCGATATGTATCGAACATCTCTACCTGGAGTCTGAATCATTCGAGAACGAAACAACCAAGTGTTCGCAATCATTTTCTTATTCATGTACAATTTTGTTGCTGTTGGTTGTATGTTTACTTTAGTTATATCATAATAAAAATAAAACAAGTGAAGTATTATCGAAGGTGTGCATTATTCAAACACAACCAGAATCAGAATAATTCCAACCCACATTTGGTTAACAGTTAGTCCATTATAATAAAAAGTTATTTGATAAAATGACGGCATGACCGCACTCTTTATACAGTGAAAGTGAGTGACAACTGTTCTGATACTGTTTACAGTATTGTACAAATAATGTACCGTTTATAATCAATTTTTGTTATAAATTAATGGATGATAAAATAACCCTTACAGTTTAATTACATACTATTTTAGTATATTAAAATCAATTAACATGGTTGGTCCTTCGGTAATTTGTCGATGTTAACACGTCGACTGCCGGAGTAAAGTTTTCCAAATCGAAAAAAATTCAAAGTCAACAAAATATCTGTTTGCGGAAGGCTGCAGACGTACCTTGGTATGTAGCTAACTGTTGGATATTGAGGGATATAAAATCCACGAGGCAGAACAGATATTCGGCGACCTTAATTTAGAACTTTTAGACTAAAACACGCGGATAAAAATAAAACAAAAGCAGAAACCCACTAAAAACAATAAAACATTTTTAACAAAGGCTGGGAATTGTTTATATAGTGGTTCTTCCAGTATGTAGAAGCGCCGGGCTTATATCATCAGGTCTCGCTGTTTTGAATGAGTTTTTGCAAGAGACCAGTTTGTTTTTGAGGCCCTAGGAACTAGTGTCTCACTATTCTGTTGTCTTGACCAAGGATAATTTCCCAAACAGTCAAATGTGATTCTATAAGCAATTCTAGAGTCTCCTCCTCCGCGTTTGTGATTTCTTCTTGTCGATTTTTTAGAACTCCCTTGCATCCTTGCTTGTCTCTCCGTTAAGTTTTCCTGAGTCTTGGAACATTCTGGTTTAATGCCTTTAGAACTGCCTTGCATCATTGCTGTTTGTCTCTCCGTTAAGTTTTTCTGAGTCTGGAACATTTTGATCTAATGCCTTTACAGAATTTCCTCCAAGTTTAATTCAGTTTTTTCTTCCAAAAATTCTTCTTTTCTGTAAAATGATATACTTTTCTCCTATATGGCCTGCATGAACTATGGGATAGATTTTTGTGGTTAAATTTTTGGGAAATTAAGTTGATAAAAGTTTAATTGCAATTAAAAGTAAGTTTATATAAAATATGTAATTTGATTCTAAAGTCTATTGGAAAATAAATATAATTTTTATGGTCTTTTTAACATTGCATGACTTTATCTAATACTAAGTTCATTTTATAATAAATGAAAACTACTAAAATAAAAAATAGTTGCGCTTGTAGAATATTTCGTTTAAACATTTTCACACCTCGAATCATAAACAACAATATCAGTTTAATTTTAAAGACGCATAATACAAACTAACAACAAAAGAGCAATAAAAAACGAACAATCCCCTATTGTATTCCATTACGACTTGCGCTAGTACGTCTTCCGGTGCACACAGATGCATTACCGGAAGTATACAAGCGAAATTCTTTTATTTTTCACACAGGAAAATGAGTTCATGGCTTAACAACACAAAAGAGGGTTGAAGAGGCCACCCGTAATTTCCTCAAGGTTAATATTTTAATCAATTTTGGTTTTCAATATTCACCAAATTCGCAATCACGTTAAAAATTCTTATTTTCGATTTTTTTTTTAATTTCATTCTTAGTACAAATGTGCCTTCTGGGGTATACTTGTAATGTGGTGAATTATGATTTAGTTTACGTTGTATTAAATTATTGATTTTGAAACGGACGCCTGTGTCTTTTAACTATAATAAAATCAGATTCTTGAGATCTTTACTGTATCCAAACCAGTTTGTTAAATACCTTTCTTGTGCATTTACGACGAACGACGATAATTAATTGAAGTTGAGGGCATAGCTCGTCCGTCTCAGAATTCCTGCCTTCTTGTTTCTCTCCTCCATCACATATAACAGATTTCAGATAATTGTTTCTTACGAACCCCGCTTCGACTTCTCTAAAGATTTCTAACTATAGAATAGACGGTTTAAAGCCAATAACATCTGCAGCTTGACAAAGGTCAATATTTTTGGAAAGATTTATTCTATAGTTCAAAAATATCTAAATTTTATTTTTATTGATCTATTTTGCTTAATATTCACTTAATCTGCTCACTTATAAGTAAATAGAAAGAAAATTGCACCCAAATGAACCCACTCTGAGACCAAACATAAACATAAACTTTTACATGAAAATCATAAATAAAAATAAGTAATAAAAAAAAATTAATAAAAATAAAACATTACAAATTTTAAATTTTTAACACGTTAGTCGGCGCCAAATGAAAAAATTAAATATATTTGTTTACTACATATGGTCCTTTATAATTAAACATTTTACTGAATTAAATTCAAAATTTTTTACACAACATAAAATTAGATTGATTTTAGAAAAATATCACCCTGTACAATGGGAATGTAATAGTTATTTATGTAAGAGTATAAATAGATCTTTATGCCCTGAGGGAGACGATCTTATAAACTTGAGGGCTTCTGGCCCGATTGTTTGTAAGTCGCCCGAGGGCATAATCATCTGTTTATACCCGCGGTGCACAAAACTTTTATGTCATAGATACTAGTTCAATATTGCGAACACAATATGAATATTTTAAAAATTCGCGGGTCATAAAGTGCATTTTGCGGGCTATAAAGTACACTTTACGGGCTGTAAAGTGCACTTTATGCCTGCGCGAGCTGTAAAGTCACTTTATGTACCGCACGGGCATAAAGTACACTTTACAGCCCGCAAACTGCACTTTCATAAAATAAGTTATGAAAAAACTAATTTGATTGGTCTAGGAACGTTGCCAAGTTTCTAAATTTGTGTCTATCAAATTGACTCACACGCGACTTCCTGTTACTATTAGATACATAAATATCAGTAAATTGTGATATGTAATTTGTGAAAAAATAAGCACAATGATGTAGCAGGTTTTATGAAAAAAAAAAGATCGCGCAACAGCGCTGTACAGAGCGACATGTTTCATTTTCAGCGACTGACCTACAGCCTTGGAGGATTGAGGATTATAATCTGAAAATGAAACATGTTGCTCTGTTATACTTACTCTATGAGGAATGACATTTGACAACGAAATTTCAACCAATCAGAAGTAAGATTTTATTAAAATAATTATATTTCTCTAACGATATATTCTGGAAAGCTCAATAGAATTTTGTACACAAATTTTATGAAGTAGATTTTGACCAAAAATAATCCTTCCCCGTTGGTAGATCTTTTTCTAGGTTGGCAACATTGAGGGAACTCCCCCATTGGCTTGTTCGTTTGCAGCAGATCTAACTGCCAATCACGTATTAGATATTTGCTATAGAAAAAGAGCTAGAGAGAAAAAAACGACTGATAATATTCATAATATGTTATATCGTGCTTTTATTGAGACGTTAATCGAAAATTTACTGGGCCAAATAGTCGTTGGATCGAAAATCGCCCGTTCGAAAGTTGTTGGATCGAAATATTGCTGTATCGAAACATTATCCATTCGAAACGTTACTGGGTCGAAATATCGTTGGACCGAAATATTGCTGCATCGAAACATCGCTGGGTCGAATTATCGTTGGACCGAAACCACGCTGGATCAAATTGTTGCAGTATCGAAACATCGTTGGGTCGAAAAAGAAAGCGGTTTTCCATTTTCCAACAGCTGAAGGTCTTAACTTCACACAGTGTTTATTATAAAATATTAATGGTTTACCAGTTAATTTGATATTTGATATTTTATTGCAATTAAATTATTATTTAAAAATCCGCTTTATACAAACAATGAAATAATTTGGATTGTTTGTGTATTATACAGTGTGTAATGATTAAATATTTTTGATAATTATTTTGAAAGTGCGATATTTCAATTATGACGTTGACACTAATATCATCATTTTTTAAATGACAATTCCATTTTTTTCTCTTGTTTTTCTTACAATTTAAATGGTGGTATAAAAAATGGTATGTGTCTTACGTAGCATTTTATTCGAGAAAATGACATTTAGAGGTGCCAACACCATATGTTATTTTGACTGAAATCGTTTTTGGACGGGCGCTCCGTTAATATTAAAGATAGGAAGCCGCGGTTTTCACTAATCGATTCTGTAGTTAACTCTTTAGAGCGCATCTGTAGCATTTATTTAAATTGTTTTTAGTAAAAGTGATACGATTATCAACTTTTTTCTCTAGAGAAATTTAAAAAAAGTAGCGCAGACGCGCTCTTCTCATAAATATTCTCAATATTATGAAAAAATTAGACGAGTTCTCGCCTAAAAACGAATAATTATGTTTTATGGCGCTCTACCTTGTTCTGCGCAGAAAAAATTGGACTAGAGGGTAGGATACTTAACATTAATCGGAAAATACTAAAAAAAAAAAAAATTATACCCAATTTAAGCACATTTTCCTTGGGTAATTCTCTAAACGTCAACCACAGAAGTCATGCGGTGCGCGTATCCCTTAATGAAAATTTAAATTTATTTTTATCAAAATTAACAGTCAAACATTAACAAACTTTAACACAATTGTGCAAATTCTAAATTTTACATTTGGTTAAATTTTGTTAGTACTTAATTATTTTCAAATTTTTATTTTGTTGTGTTTTACTTGCAAGTTTGATTAAAAATTTTTCAAATTTAATGTATCATTTTGTCAAAAAAAATTATGTAACATACGAAATTTTAAATACCTGAAATCATGGAAAATTGTTAGAAGTATGTGGGTGGTCAGAAATATAGGGTAAATTATAATAAGTATTATAATAAAAATCAGGATGACTGAGTTCCGGAAGGGGTGGGGGTAGGTAAATATACGAGCATTGATATTGTTTTTTACGATTTGTGGTTGAAATATGCATCTTAACAAAAAAAGCTTTTTGTAAATGTTCTAGGAAATTAAAAAATCTAAAACTTATCATTTTTCAACGCTGTTGACAAACAGACACACAGACAGACGGGATTGCGATATTTGCTTAAATTATTCACGAAAATAGACTGATTTTTTGTTTTTATTGTAATATATCAACTGTATTTTGTGCCAATAAAAAACAAATTATTATTATTATATAAGTCCTACTACAACAGTGAGTAAGGGATGTTTGGACCATTAAAGATTGTACTTTATTACGAAAATACAGTATGATTTATATTTATTGTTTAAAATAAAATCATCCTGTATCTTTCAAGTCAGTTTTTAATAAAGAAACCAGACACATTAAATAAAATTCATTTATATAGGAAAAATAACAGAACAACATTTAAAAATAAAGTTAGTTACTTTGAATAATATAAAACTAGATAATAAAAAATAAAATTTTAAAAGTTGCATATAGAAAAGGAATGCGCTAAATTCCATACAGAGGAGACATTATATATTAAGGAAAATAAAGATAAAAATTATATAGTGTGTCCACGGATGGGATTAACAAGAGATGAAAAATTGTTATTCATAGTTGATAAAAACATATGCATATTCTAAAACTCCATAAAACGAAAGAAAAATCATGTTTTATCGTGCCTGCTTCATTTTATAGTCAATTTTCTGTGAAACGATATGAACCTATAATGTAGAAAATTGATTATAAAATAAAACAGGTACGGTAACCTGAAAGCAAATTTTTTTATCAAGAATGACATTTTTCGATAAAAATGTTTCTCTCTTGTGAAACCCATCCGTGGATATAGAGTATAACAAAAAAACAATTCGAAAAAAAATATAAAAATTTTATCATGTTTCATACTCAAGGAATTAAATAACACAAACTAGGCTAGTTTGCATCTTAACAAAACGTCTTTAATCATCGTAATTCTTGCACTGAAAAAACTCTGATAAGTTAAATGTTTTTCCTACATATATTTAGTTACCCTGGGATATTTTTACAATGGCAAGTCAAGTTCATTCATGTGATAAGAAAAATGAGTTTCTTAAAAATTTAATCCTACCAAAACTTGTTATGATAAGTTTATTATTTACTTAAGAGGTGCCAATATATCATATGTTATCTTGCCTGAAGTCTTTTTTGGACGGGCGCTTCGTTAATATTACAGGTAGGAAGCTGCGGTATTCACCAATTAATTCTGTATTTAATTCTTAAGTGCGCTGCTGTGGTGCTATTTTTAAATTATTTTTAGTAAAAGTGATACGACTATCAACTCAAATAAAAAACGAATAATTATGTTTCGTGGCGCTCTACCCTGTTCTGTGCATAAAAAATGAACTAGAGGGTAGGATTACTTAACATTAATCGGAAAATAGTAAAAAAATATTTTTTGTACCCAATTTATTAGAATACAAGCACATTTTTCTTAGGTAATTCTCTAACCAACAACTAGGAAAGTCGCGTGGTGTTAATCCTTTCGCTACGGCAAAAGTACCAAAAAGTACGGTATAAGCGGCACAATATTTAATTTCAAAAATTAAAATTTTATTGTGTACTGTATAAGTTTTTGTCCAACTAGATCCTATTGTTTGTTTTTTTCAGTAATTTTTCTAAGACTCACATGAGGGCTCGAACATCTACTGTTGAAGAGGGGATAAACAAGAGACAACTAACTTTTTGGAAAAAATATTTGACTATTAACCAAATTCATAGTTGGTACTACCAGGTTCAGGGACAATTGCACATAACAAAAAAATCATTTTGTATGTTGTGTGTTTGAAAAAAATTTCACGTAATATTGAATTTTGGAACAACAAAATGGAAAACCGAATAAAAAAACTTTTATTCACAATCGTTTATGTAATAGCTCAATTACACACTTTTTAAAGGTCGGGAAATAAGCTATTACAAACTTTACTTCCTGCCCACGGGTGGGAAGTGATATCTGTCACTTCCCACCTGAGATCCGGATAGATTTCTATATACCTATCATATCAGCAGAAAGCGATACATAGTAATATTAGTTACAACAATAAGGTAACAGACTTTTATTAACTATGCGTATTTCCAAAACCATTTTATTTGTTAATGTTAATCGTAATGTTTGGTGAACATAATTTGCCATTTTCGTTTTTTATTTTCGTTTTAAATTGATAGTACAAAAATAAAACATCATGTTATATCTAAATGCCAAAGTATTTTGATTTCAAAGAAAACTTGACTAGAGTATTTTAATACACACGTGTCACACAGCATTTTTAAAAACAATATAACTATATATTCTTTTCAAATTGTGGATTGAAATAAAATGATTGTGAATAAAATAGTATACAAACCATGGCAGAAATTATCATTCCTGTCTCAGGCAATAGATCAACTCAGCACGAGCGCCTCTGTGATCTATATTTGCCCTCGACAGTAATGATGCATTTCCCGCCACGGTATGTAATCTACTATTTTCTAAATTCTTGAGATTCTAAGTTCTTGAAAAACAGAAAGTACGTAATACAATTTTAAATAAAATAATCCTATTTTCTGAAAAACACATTTTGACCTAAAGATAAATGTAATATCGAGCCCTGTGGAAGAACCGATAATTCATATTTGTATGCCTATTTTTATAAATAAATGTTTTATTTATTTCATTTACCTCTTTATATTAAACATAAACTATTCGAAACGTGAAATAACCTAACCTAAACTAACTTTAGCTAAGCTAACCTAACGCAATCATACAAATGTAACTATTGTGATAAATCCAGTCGATACAATTCGACCAACTTTTATAGCTATCCTGGTAGAGACCGAGAAACGTGGTCAAAAGGGATAAGCCACGCCCAGAATCATAAAATCTGCGTCTTCCGACCACACCATTACCCTTCAGGTCTATCTGTTCGTCAAGTAAATCATGCTCTTAAAAGCTCTGAGAGACTGATTGAAATAAAAATAATTTTTTTAGGTTTATTTTTGTCAAATTTTCTGAGAAATTTTTTAAGAACTTATAAAAAAATGTCACATACCGATCATCTTGTAAACAATAGAATAAGAACGTTTAAAGAAATTCAATTTTATCGTTAAATATGGATGAATTCATAAAGCTATTTTATTTATAACGAAAATGTTAAACGAATCCATTAATGTTACTCACGTTTTTTTGTGAAACTTTAAAGGAATTTTTAAAATACAATTGTTATGTAACAAATGAAGTTCAGAGCTGTTTCAAATTCATTTAATGGGAAATTTAAATAACAACATAAATACAGAGAAAAGTGTTGAAATCAAATCCTATAAAAAAGTCGTGAAAAAAGGTGTTTATTAGCGATATGCGAAATAAAATATGAGCAAGGGTTTACTCGATTCGGGATAGCCTTAAGAAAATAGTTTTTTTTTCAAATACCTCAAAAACTATAATCGTTAAGAATGAATTTAAAAAAAGATTGTCAACGGGGAAGAAATTTATAATAAAAAAGGTCCCAACCCCCAGAAC
The DNA here is from genome assembly GCA_963243735.1 of Neocrepidodera transversa. Lineage (NCBI taxonomy): Eukaryota > Metazoa > Arthropoda > Insecta > Coleoptera > Chrysomelidae > Neocrepidodera > Neocrepidodera transversa. Next base: position 11,030,678 of record OY725347.1, read on the forward strand.
TTAATTATTAATAATTTTAATTTTACGCTAAAAATAGCGCCACATGCGTTGAATGTGGTGAAAGTTCGCAACCGTAATTCTGGATATGAGACATAATTTTTTTTATTTTTACTTAATACTAATTTAGAAATTTCAAAAAATTATGATATTTCACAAAATGACCCTATTGTTAATTAAGAAAATTACACAAAGAAAATGTGCTTGTATTATAATAAATTGTATATAAAAATAATTTTTTTACTATTTTCCGATTAATGTTAAGTAATCCTACCCTCTAATCCAATGCACAGAACAGGGTAGAACGCCACAAAACATAATTATTCGTATTTGGATGAGATCTCGCCTAATATAGCAACTGAAAAGATGCGATTTTTTTAATGATATGTAAAATATTTTATTCCACTTTTGACAGCTATTCTGAGTGAGATTCCAAGATTGCATTATTTCTAATTGCTATAATAATTTTCTTAACTAACTAAAATTTGCAATTTGCAGTGATTAGCATATATAATTATTAACTCATTAAGCATAGTTCTCACGAAGGGAAATATTTAAGTAGCTTTTATTTAACAACGATCTGACTTGGAATGTAAACTATTTTATGAAAAATCATAGAATGAAATTTTTTCTTACGAAATTATTTTCCTTCAAGTGTCTGGTGTGACCTCCCACCCCCTGGCCTGTTTGTCTCATGAAAAAGGCAAGTACAAAGTAATAAACCGATGGTAGAAACTTCCGTACTCAAATTTATCACAAAATACACCTGATCTTTTCAAGTTTGGTGACAAGTGAACAAAAATCAAAACACGAACATCTCAATAAAATATTTATTCATTAAGAAAATTTACTGAAGAATGTTGGCGCCATTTGGCATAAAAGGTATAGGGACAACCGAAAAACCTAACCACCATCGTAATGAATGTATTAATTATAAATTAACCAATTGTGTTGGCAATAAATAAATTGTAAATAGCCTTTTTTGAGCATATAAAAACTCCATCCAACGAGTACCCACCTCCGGGACATTTACCAACGAATATGTACAAAAAGTTCTTAATAACTTTAAATGACGTAAATGTTATCAGACTTGTGCACGACCCCTCTCTGCATTATTAGCAATATTGCTCTTTTAATGGATATCTGAGATATCATATTTTGTATGGACAATCCTACTAGGTTACGACCGGATCAATAACAGCAATGCAACCCTTATATTCAGACTGAATACTCGTTGGACCATAATTTAGAAAAACACTGACAATATATTTTAGTAAAAATATATGATAAAAGTTATTTAGGATGGTACAATTAACTGATAAATGACACCCTCCCCCGCGAACCCACGAAAGATGGAAATTTTATAAGCTGTTTCAGTCGATACGTATTTAACATTTATCTCATGGACTATATAAGAAGTTGACGAATTAAAATGTGAAAATACTTATTCTGATTAAATCCGAACGTAGAGAAGAAATTGTCGTTTACGATGAGAAGTGTAAAAATTGGTAGACGCCGAAATATTTAGCGTCAGGACGAATAGCGTAGCGGCGCTGACTGGACGTCGAATATTGTAACTTCTGCTAATGGCGTTCGTAGTTTAATTTGTGAGAATGGACGGGGTTTTGAAGAAGTAAAACCCAACTGTTTGTCGAATTTTTCGGCCTCGTCGTGTCGGCGCTGAATACAGCAACTTCTGTGACAGTGTTGGTAGTTTGAAATTTGATTTTTGACTGATCTTTTCTTCCTCTTTCAACCATGTTTTTATGCCGACGTTGACTAAACATTCTTCGTCATACGTGTACTATTTGTTTTTCTGCAAACACAGACATCTGAAGTGGTCTTGGAAAAAAATGAGTTTGGGCATCAAAATACAATAAAAATAATGTGTTTCTCTATATATACAGACATCTAAAGTATCTTCAGAAAAGTGCTGATGACGACGAAATAAAATATAATTAAAAATAATGAGTTTTGACAATATAAACCCAGATAGATCACGTGTTGTTTAAAAAAGATCAAGTGTCTTAAAAAATCAACAAAGTCCAAGAGGAAACAAAACACATTAAATATCTATCTAAAATTTCTTTAAAAACTAATTGAATAAAACGGAACAAAATACCATTAAATTATTGAAAAAATAATAATATGATGTTGGTTGGTCACAGTATATAATACGATATCTTTTTTAAATATTTAAATTAATAATTTAAAATCATGAAACATCTAAAAAAAAATTCAAAGGATTGAATTAAAATATTTATTGCTTGTATCTTATGGATAACACATTGGAGACTTTTTTTAATTGTAGGTATTTTTATGCTTTTTAACCAATTAACTGCGGCTGTCGTATGCATATAAATAAACAAATAAACAATTTTATATATTTTGTTATTTCCCCGAAATCTTTTACAATTTTTTACTTATTTTACAAATTTTTACTTTTTACAAATTATACAATTTTGGAAACTTTTGATATTTTGAAATATGAAAAAAATTTAAACAAAATTGATGAACTGCGAACGACACAGTTCTTTAGACCCCCAACCCCTCTGTCATATGTCGTCATATCGTCACTCTAAGCAATACCTCTCCCTCCCCTTTGTAAGAAAAAAGTTATAAAGGTTAATCAAAATCTAACACCAGGTATAATTTGAATAGCTCCTGATGATGATTGTACATGAAGTGGCGAACAAAATATGAAACTGGGACAGATAACTCTATTGACACTCAGTGAAATTAATGTGTTTCTTTGTACTAAAACACGAATACAAAGATATGGGAATGGGATTTGAGTACCACCAATTTGTGCCAGAACCTAAACCCGTCCCTATGATACAGGTCAGAAGTGACCTCAACTACTTATCTTGACGATAAGTGTTAATCTGAAGCCTGATGAGGGCGTTTCTGGATCTCTGTGTCTTACAAACTCGCGGTAGAATTGGCGTTTCCCCCGAATATTGGAGAGGATATTTGGGGGAAAGAGTTTTTGTTCTGCGTTGATGGTGATTTGGGGCATAACAACATCAAGGGCATGGGGGATGGTGTTACAGATAGAGTTGAGTAAAGGAGCTACACCCATTCCTCACCATTCCCTATGTTAAATCCCATAAGGAATCGAAAAAGTTAAAAATAGGAAAAATTGACCAAATCAAGGTCATTCGTTACTTCAGGTCTTTCAGATGCATCAGGTCTGAGAGCTTCACCAGAGGGCGCTGCCAGAGCAGAGGGGCCTGTCAGACCTGATGCATCTGAAGGACCTGAAGACCGTTTACATAGTACTTCACGTCTGTCAAGCCCCTCTGGTGAAGCTGTCAGACCTGACGCATCTGAAAGACCAGAAGTAACGAATGACTTTGATTTTTGCAATTTTTGCTATTTTTAACCTTGGCGATTTCTTATGGGATTTAACATGGGGAATGGTGAGGAATAGGTGCAGTTCCTTTACTGAGTTGGCAAGGTTATCTATGTCCTGGGTGGTTTCAACGATAGGATTTTCTAGGAGGTTTTCCGAGATGGATCTTTGGAAAAGGGGCCAATTTGCTTTTTTGTGGGGTCTGATTTATAATTGGGTTGACCTGGGGGTATTGGGTTAAATGAAAAGCTATTACAAACCCATGCTCCTTAGCTTTTAGTAATTGACTGAAAGTTTTTTATTTATTTTTACACTTTATTTTAAAAATCTTTTCAACTTACTTTCAAATATTCCCCAAATATTAACAGTATTTTTGTACCATATTCTATCATCACTCTGTATATAATAATTTTCTACTTCAAACTGAATATCCTGCAACTAACCATAACTAGTTTTTGGCCTGCATAATGTTAAACATTATACCAGAGATTCCCAATTTGAAAGTAAAAACTTTTTCGCATGTTGTTTTTGTTTACAAATTCAAACACGCAACCGAAATCATAAATTTTGCATGTTTTGGGTTGAATCTAATTTGAATACAGATTTTAAAATTACTAAAATTATTGCTTTGACTCAAAAAGGTAGTTTTCGCTAAAAGCTGAAGATTACCAAACTGGTTTTTTTTAAATATCGTTTCAATTTTTACAGATTGAAAATAACAGACGGTTTTTAAGTACTCTTAGATTTACCTAATATTAGTTCAAATTTAACTCTCATATTTTCAATATTTATGAAATTTTATTATTACTTATGACTTCTCTACTCCAATTACTTTTATCTTTCCCTTATTTAAATGTTCCCTACAATTTTAATTTTTCCCATTCTTTTTTTTTTCATATTTTTTGCAATTTATTTTTTAAGTATGACTTCTTTACCACAAACTTAATTTTTCCAAATTATTTTAATCTTATCGTATTTTAAATTTTCCCCACCACTGTAATTTTTCACACAATTTTCCCACATTTTCCCTACAAACTTAGCATTTTCCCTACAATTAAGAATTTTATCTCAACAATTTTGGGTTTTCCACGCAATTTGAATTTTTCCCATATTTTTCCCTCATGGTTTTTGTTTTCTATATAATTTCTGTTTCCTTCCAAATTTTCTATTTTAATTTTTCGTAATTATTTCCATCTTTCCCTAATTTAAATTTTCCCTACAATTATATTTTTTCACATTCATTTTTAATTTCTATTAAAATAATTTCGATTTTCCTACACACTTTGGATTTTTTCCTAAAATTTAGATTTTCTCCTCAGAATTTTGATTTTTCCCCTCATTATGGATGTGTCCCATATTTTATTCTCTCGTGGTTTTTTCCTTACATAATTTCTGTTTTCCTTCAATTTTTTTATTCTAATTTTCCCCACAACTTTAATTTTTCACATAATTTTCAATTTTTATTAAAATAATTTCGATTTTCCTACACACCTGGCAATTTTTCCTCACAATTTTGATTTTTCCTACAATTTAGACTTTTTCTACATTTTTTTTGTCGTGGTTTTTGTTTTCCACATAATAAATATTTCCCCCAAATTTTCGATTTTAATTTTTCCTAATTATTTTAAGTTAACCCCAATTTAAATTTTTATCTTTCTCTAATTTAAATTTTTCCCATAATTTTAATTTTTATACATAATTCCCCCAGATTTCCCTACAATTAAGATTTGTTCTCCGTAATTTTGTTTTTCCCTACAATTTAGATTTGTTCCACATAATTATTGTTTCCCCCAAATTTTTAATTGTTCTTAATTAACATTTCAATCTTCAGTTTTACTTTTTTTACACAATTTTTCAATTTTTGTTACAATAATTTCTATTTTCTTCAACACTTTTTCTCTATTGTTTAGATTTTTAACCCACAATTTTGATTTTCCCCACAACTTAAATTTTTTACTTATGATTTTTTAATTATTCCTAGTTATTTGTATCTTTCCCTAATTTTAATTTTCCCGCAATTTTAATTTTTCACATATCAAAATTTTGCAATTTTTGTTAAAATAATTTTCATTTTCTTTCAGACTCTGAATTATTTTTTTTTTGAAATTTAGATCTTTTTCCCCTGAATTTAAAATTTTCCCTCATGATTTCTAATTTCTGATTCCCTCCTAATAATCTATTTTAATTTTTCCTAATTATTTGAATCTTTTCCTAATTTCAATTTCCCCAAAATTTTAATTTTTCACATAATATCCCAATTTTTAAATTTTTCTTAAAATAATTTTTATTTTCCTCCCAGAATTTAAATTTGTCTCTCATGGTTTCTAATTTCTACATAATTTCTGTTTCGATTGAAATTTTCTATTTTAATTTTTCCTAATTATTTGTATCGTTTCCTAATTTCAATTTCCCCAAAATTTTAATTTTTCACATAATATCCCAATTTTTCAATTTTTCTTAAAATAATTTTTATTTTCCTCCCCAGAATTTAAATTTGTCCCTCATGGTTTCTAATTTCTACATAATTTCTATTTCCATTGATATTTTCTATTTTAATTTTTCCTAATTATTTGTATCTTTTCCTAATTTCAATTTCCCCAAAATTTTAATTTTTCACATAATATCCAAATTTTTCAATTTTTGTTAAAATAATTTTTATTTTCCTCCCCAGAATTTAAATTTGTCCCTCATGGTTTCTGATTTCTACATAATTTCTGTTTCCATTGAAATTTTCTATTTTAATTTTTCCTAATTATTTGTATCTTTTCCTAATTTCAATTTCCCCAAAAATTTTAATTTTTCACATAATATCCCAATTTTTCAATTTTTCTTAAAATAATTTTTATTTTCCTCCCAGAATTTAAATTTGTCTCTCATGGTTTCTAATTTCTACATAATTTCTGTTTCCATTTAAATTTTCTATTTTAATTTTTCCTAATTATTTGTATCTTTTCCTAATTTCAATTTCCCCAAAATTTTAATTTTTCACATAATATCCCAATTTTTCAATTATTCTTAAAATGATTTTTATTTTCCTCCCAGAATTTAAATTTGTCTCTAATGGTTTCTGATTTCTACATAATTTCTATTTCCATTGAAATTTTCTATTTTAATTTTTCCTAATTATTTGTATCGTTTATTAATTTCAATTTCCCCAAAATTTTAATTTTTCATATAATATCCCAATTTTTCAATTTTTCTTAAAATAATTTTTATTTTCCTCCCCAGAATTTAAATTTGTCCCTCATGGTTTCTGATTTCTACATAATTTCTGTTTCGATTGAAATTTTCTATTTTAATTTTTCCTAATTATTTGTATCGTTTCCTAATTTCAATTTCCCCAAAATTTTAATTTTTCACATAATATCCCAATTTTTCAATTTTTCTTAAAATAATTTTTATTTTCCTCCCCAGAATTTAAATTTGTCCCTCATGGTTTCTGATTTCTACATAATTTCTATTTCCATTGAAATTTTCTATTTTAATTTTTCCTAATTATTTGTATCGTTTCCTAATTTCAATTTCCCCAAAATTTTAATTTTTCACATAATATCCCAATTTTTCAATTTTTCTTAAAATAATTTTTATTTTCCTCCCCAGAATTTAAATTTGTCCCTCATGGTTTCTGATTTCTACATAATTTCTGTTTCCATTGAAATTTTCTATTTTAATTTTTCCTAATTATTTGAATCTTTTCCTAATTTCAATTTCCTCAAAATTTTAATTTTTCACATAATATCCCAATTTTTCAATTTTTGTTAAAATATTTTTTATTTTCCTCCCCAGAATTTAAATTTGTCCTGCATGGTTTCTGATTTCTACATAATTTCTATTTCTATTGAAATTTTCTATTTTAATTTTTCCTAATTATTTGTATCGTTTCCTAATTTCAATTTCCCCAAAATTTTAATTTTTCACATAATATCCCAATTTTTCAATTTTTCTTAAAATAATTTTTATTTTCCTCCCCAGAATTTAAATTTGTCCCTCATGGTTTCTAATTTCTACATAATTTCTATTTCCATTGATATTTTCTATTTTAATTTTTCCTAATTATTTGTATCTTTTCCTAATTTCAATTTCCCCAAAATTTTAATTTTTCACATAATATCCAAATTTTTCAATTTTTGTTAAAATAATTTTTATTTTCCTCCCCAGAATTTAAATTTGTCCCTCATGGTTTCTGATTTCTACATAATTTCTGTTTCCATTGAAATTTTCTATTTTAATTTTTCCTAATTATTTGTATCTTTTCCTAATTTCAATTTCCCCAAAATTTTAATTTTTCATATAATATCCCAATTTTTCAATTTTTCTTAAAATAATTTTTATTTTCCTCCCCAGAATTTAAATTTGTCCCTCATGGTTTCTGATTTCTACATAATTTCTGTTTCGATTGAAATTTTCTATTTTAATTTTTCCTAATTATTTGTATCGTTTCCTAATTTCAATTTCCCCAAAATTTTAATTTTTCACATAATATCCCAATTTTTCAATTTTTCTTAAAATAATTTTTATTTTCCTCCCCAGAATTTAAATTTGTCCCTCATGGTTTCTGATTTCTACATAATTTCTGTTTCCATTTAAATTTTCTATTTTAATTTTTCCTAATTATTTGTATCATTTCTTAATTTCAATTTCCCCAAAATTTTAATTTTTAACATAATATCCCAATATTTCAATTTTTGTTTCCTTCTTTAGTTTCTGTTTTAATTTTTCCTAATTAACATAATTTTAATTCTTTACAAACTTTCCCCACATTTTCAATTTTAGTTAAAATAATTTTGATTCCCTACACACTTTGGACTTTTCCCTACAAATAAAATTTGTTCCCTCCTGCTTCAGATTTTATTCTTTATTAGTATGTACCAAAATATCGAGAAACACATTTTTGATTAGTTGCGTGTTGGCAAACATTTAAATTTTTGTATTTCAAAATTCGACTGTTTTTGTTTTTTTGTTTTCAGAAGGCCCCATTAATCGATTAATAATACCTCTGAAAGGCTACTGAATTTTCAAGTATAATTACCACCCTGAGGAAGATTATTTAATGTCTAGTTTAAAACGTGGTAGTTAAAATGATGGTAACAAATTAACTCTCGATTTTTGCCAAAAATCGGGTTTCGTTTACCACAACGATACTTGAATTTAACAATTTTAATGTTATTTAAAACTAATTCAATCAAAATAATGAGACCCCAACTGCAAAGGAAATAAATAGCAAAAAAAAGTTTGTTGATCAGAATTTTTTTCATGATAAGGAAATAAAAACCAGAAATAAATTTAATAATTTAATTAAGTAATTTTAAATGACAAAAAAACAACTTTCAAAAAAAATCAAGAAAAAACTGATAACTAAGTGACTTATTATAATTAATTAATATAGTAATAAGTAAAAAATCATAGTATCACTTTAACGCATAAAATAATTCAATATTTTGAAACTGGTTAAGAAAGAGAAGTGACAAAATATAGGAGAAAAGAGGCGAAATTTGAGACAAAAAGTGACAAAAATGAGAAAAATGGGTCATTTTAGGAAAAAAATGAGGGGTAATCCCACCCAACTTTCCGAACACTCATAGTAAATTAATTGTTTAATCGATTATTTTAGTTTTTACTGCATCAAAATGCATTAATAAAATTAGTTTACAAAAATTATAAAAAAATTGGTTTTTTGAAAAAAAAATTTTTAACTTTTTATAATTTCTACAAGTTTTATTTTAAAATTATGAAATATTTCACACATAATGTACTTTTTGATCCCTTTCGGATGTACTATTTACTTTTTTCATTTGTTTTACCTTTTTTGATAAAACAAGACAAAAAAATAATTTTTTTTTTAAATTTGTTTAGAACAATTACAATGTTAAATACTAAAATACTTTCTAAATTTAGAGTTTTATATTACCTATCGAATGGTATAAATCATATTTTAATAGCTTTAATATTTTTAAAGTTATTCAATTTTTTTGAACTTATATTAAATTTCAAAAAAAAATTATGAATTCTACAATTTTTTGAATGAAATTTTGAACAAAATCACAATTATAGAGTTTTTTACTACAAATTTAATGGTATTTTTTTTTAAATTTTTAATATTAATATTAACCTTAAAAAAAATAAAATCTATTTTTGAATAATTTTATAGTCAATAAATAATTAATATCTCATTCAATTATAGTCAAAATGGGAAACAGACCTATTTTAAGGTTTTCTGGATCAAAATTCATTAATAAAGTTAGTTTAGAAAACTAAAAAAAAATCAAATTTTTTGTCAAAAATTCATGGATATCCATTGAATTGTTTAAACTTTTTTTCATTTTTTGCTATAACTTTTACAAATACTATGTTAAAATTATGAAATAATTTACACATATAGTACTTTTGGATCCTTTTCGAATATGCTATCTACTTTTTTCATTTATTTTATACTTATTGATAAAACGAAATTACAAAAAAATTTAAAAAAATTTTGGCTATACTAATTACAATTCTAAATTTTAAGAAACTAAAATACATTTTAAATTTAGAGTTTTATATTGTCTTTCGAATGGTGAAAATCACATTTCAATAACTTTAATATTTTAGAAGTTATTCAATTTAGTTTAAAATTGTAATATAATCTTAAATTTCTTAGCCAATTTTTTAAAAATTCCACAATTTTTGTAATAAAATTTTGAAAAAAATTATAATTATGAAATTAATTATTACAAATTTAAAGATATTTTTTTTAAATTTTTAGTATAAAAATTTAACTACAAAATAATAATTTAATAAAGAAAAAAATTAAAATAAAAACTAGCGGCGAAACTATGCGCAACTTGAAAAAATAGTTAAGACAAAATTTATAGAAAATTTTATGCTCTACAATTTTGATACCATGTAATTTTTCATAAAAATTCATAATTTTGTCTCAAAATCTAAAAAAGTCACAAAAATGTCTATATAATTTTTGTTTCACGCCCTCTAGCGGCGAAACTATGAGGAATTCAAAAAAACGGTAATGACAAAATGTGTTGAAAATGTTATGTTCTACAACTTTAATATCTTGTAACCTTTCACAAAAATTCATTATTTTGGTTATTTAAGAAAAATATGAAAATTTTAATCATCCGAAATTAAACTATGACGTATAAAAAATATATGTGTAAAACTTTATTGCCATCTTGTTTAGTAATGACGTCATCACTTATAGCAACTGTCACGTCCGGTTGTCCGATTAACACCAAAATCTATACAGGTCGTCTCCTTGCTACCTTAAATATGTATATAAAATTTCATCTAAATCGGTTCAGGCGTTTAGACGCTATCGTGTTCACACACACAGACACACACACAGACAGACATCATGCTAAAAATGGTATAAATGGATTCAGGTGACCTCAAAACGTAAAGATTCGTTAAAATCTGGGTATGGTCAAAATATCATGATCGCAATACTTTCCTTCTATACAACTCTGTTGTTCGGAAAGTAAAAAGGGACAAAATAAGAAAGACAATAGGGGAAATTTGAGATTAAAAGTGACAAAAATGAGAAAAAAAATGGGTAATGTCAGGAAAAAAGTGTCAAAATAAGAAAAAAGAGGGGAAATTTGATACATAGAAGTGACAATATTTTAAATAAAAGAGCGAAATTTTTTTAAAAAGGGAAAATTTTAAACAAAAAGGAAAAAAAAATGAGAAAAAAGGGTTAATTTTAGAAAATAAGGGCGAATATCAGGAAAAAACGACAAAATTTGAGAGAAAATAGGTGACCTTTTGAGAGAAAATGGAGAAATTTCAAACAGAAATCTTCAATGAAAAATGGGTAATTTTGAAGAAAAAATATTTCATACGAAAAGCGCCATTTTCGAAAAAAAAAAGTGGGGAAAAAGTATTATACGGTTGAGAAATTTGTAAAAGAAAAGAAGGGTAATCTTGGAGAGAAAATATTTGATACAAAATGTGCTTTTTTAAAAGAAAAGACGGGAAAAAAGTAGTAAAAAAGTGCCCTTTTAAGAGAGAAAAGAGGGGTAATTTTGGAGAAAAAAAGTGAAAAATTTAAGAAAGAATGGAGGAGAAAAAGAAATGGAGAAATATGTAAGAGAAAAGAGGGATAATTTTGGAGAGAACAAAAATGCACTAAAATAATGTCTTTTGTTTCAGAAAAAAAAGGGGGTAATTTAGGAGAGAAAACTTATTAAATAATTCAATATATTAAACTGATTAAAGAGAAATGGAAAAAAACACGAAACGATCTTTAAGTATAGAAATGGGGGACATCAAAATAAAATAACGATTGGGACTGACCCGAAAAATATTGGAGAAGGTACCGTGACTCTAATACATAATGGATAGTCGGACATTTCCCTCAAAAATATACCGTACCAAAGTACATAATAATAATCTCAATTTTTGAATGATTTTGATTATTTTAATTATTTTTATGTTAAAACAACATAATTGTCTGAAAATGTACATTGGCCAATACGGTCCTGTAGCTATTTCTATATTTAAGCTACTTAGATGGAAATGATGAAGATATTAAATCTTACAAATTATACTGTACACGCATTTTTTATTAAATTTTTATATTTATGGAAAAAAATTTAAAATTAAGATGCTATTTAAAATTTTCAAGAAGGGGTTTAAAAAATGTATATTTTAAATTTTCCTTGTATTGCTTTAAACTGTTTGCATGATATAATCAGTCTAATTAAATATTATTACCCCTTAATGAGCATTTTCGAATATAAAACGGCGGACCGGGTCTATAAAACGGCAAAAACCGACAAAAACAATGACCCTGGGAAAATATCCACACGAATCGAGTTTAAGAATCCCCATTTAGCATCGAGGACTTGAAATAAAATCAGATTCTAGAGACATAAGCGGACAATTTTTTTTTTTCAAAATGTAAAATTATTTAAAAACCGATTTAGTTTAATCGTAAATAATATAAAATACGAAATATTTTGTTCCCCCCCCCCCAGACTTTGGTTTTTTTTTAATATTTTAGAAAAATAGAAACTACATTAAATGTTACATAATAAATCCCAAATATTTTGCTAACCACAACTTTGCTACATATTGGGAAAAAATCGAAAATTTATTAAATTTTACGTGGCCTATTTCCCCCCTTTTTTCCCATTTGTTTTTTTTGCTACATTTTTATTATTCCCTCTTTTTTCCTACTTTTGTTATGCTCAATTCCTCCATTTTTTACGGCTATTGTTTTTAATAAGAAGAAATTGTAACGTAACGAAAATAGAGATCTAGAAAAAGTAACTTAATGAATATTGAATATGACGAATTTATAAGGAAAAAATAAGAAAAAATAGTCAAAATAGGAAAAACAGAGCAAATAGAAAAATGAGGAATAGTAGTGGAAAATATGGATAATTAAAGTAAAATAGGGAAAAATAAAGTGAAATAGGGAAAATCAATCAAAATAGAGACAAAATAAAAATAGAGAAAAATAAAGAAAATGGGGAAAATAAAGGAAATAGGGAAAAAATAGTGAAAAATATTGAAAAATGGGAAAACACGGGCAACATAATGAAAAATAGGAAGAAATAAAAAAGTGGGAAAAATAGTAAAAATTCAGAAAATAGGGAAAAATACAGAAAATAGGGAAAAATACATAGAAATAGGAACAAATAGAGGAAAATATTAAAATATAATGAAAAACAGGAAACAATCGGAGAAATGGAGAAAATAGGCAAGAATAGGGAAATATAGGGAAAAGTTGGGAAATATGGGAAAAATAGGGAAATATAGGGAAGAAATAGTATGGAAAAATAGTGAAAATAGATACAAATAGAAAAAAATAGGAGAAAATAGTAAAAATAATGAAAAATAGAGAAAAGAATCAAAAATAGGGAAAATGAGAAAATAGGGAACAATAGAAGAAAATAGGAAATAATAGAAGAAAATAGGGAAAAAGCAGAGAAAATAAAGACAAATAGGGAAAAATGGGAAAAAATTATGAAAAACAGGAATGAATAGAAAGAAATAGTAAAATAGGAAAAAAGAAGGAGAGAGATATTAACCCTTTAACTGCGGCTGTCGTATATAAATGATTTGGAAAAACTATGCTGTGATGTGGGCATTATAAATTTTGTATATTTTGTTATTTTTCATATTTTACAAACTTTCTGCAAATCTTACAAATTTTTAAATTTTACAATTTTGGAAATATTTGAAATTTTTAACAATTTTTTGTTAGAAGCCTGAATCGACTGGAAGTTATAGTTTAAATAAGATGGACTTTGTAGAGTACAAAACAATATATTACTTAACGAAATATGTAATTATAAAAAGTATAAAAACGTAATAACATGTAAACTGACAATTAATTAATCTATATATTAATAACACTCTGACGTAACTATCAATAGATACAGGATGTTCTATTTATATTCTAACATTTTTAATGTTTATTTTAAACTTTTGACATTTTTGAAATATTTAAAATTATTAAAATTAATTAAAAAATTTTAATTAGATGAATAATTTTGTTTTTTAAATTAATTTTTGATATATTTCAGAGATTTTTGAATATAGTCGTATATTAATTTTTTGAAATTTCTGAAATTTTCGAATAATTTTTTAATGTTTTTTCAAACTTTTGACATTTTTGAAATTTTTAAAATTCTTGAAATTGTTTTAAATTCTTGAAATTTTTTAAATTTTGTTAATTAACTGAATAATTTCGTTTTTTTGAAATTTTCGATATATTTAAGAAATTTTTGAATATTTTGACATTTTTGCATTTTGAAATTTTCGAAAAAAAATGCAAAATTTCTAATGTTCCGAAATGTTTTATATATTTTTGAAATTTTCAAATGATTTTTAATGTTTTTTAAAACTTTTGACATTTTTGAAATGTTTAAAATTCTTTAAATTTTTTTAAAAAAAGTTAATTAGATAAATAATTTTGTTTTTTTGAAATTTTTGATATTTTTAAGAAATTTTTGAATATTTTGACATTTTTGCATTTTGAAATTTTCGAAAAAAAATGCAAAATTTCTAATTTTCCGAATTTTTATATATTTTTGAACTTTTCGAATGATTTTTTAATGTTTTTTAAAACTTTTGACATTTTTGAAATGTTTAAAATTCTTAAAATTTTTTAAAAAAATGTTAATTAGATAAATAATTTTGTTTTTTTTGAAATTTTTGATATTTTTAAGAAATTTTTGAATATTTTGACATTTTTGCATTTTGAAATTTTCAAAAAAAAAATGCAAAATTTCTAATTTTCCGAAATTTTTATAGATTTATGAAATTTTCGAATGATTTTTTAAAACTTTTGACATTTTTGAAATGTTAAAAATTCTTAAAATTTTTTAAAAAATGTTAATTAGATGAATAATTTTGTTTTTTTGAAATTTTTGATATTTTTAAGAAATTTTTGAATATTTTTACATTTTTGCATTTTGAAATTTTCGAAAAAAATGCAAAATGTCTAATATTCCGAATTTTTTTATATATTTTTGAAATTTTCGAATGATTTTTTAATGTTTTTAAAACTTTTGACATTTTTGAAATGTTAAAAATTCTTAATTTTTTTAAAAAAATGTTAATTAGATGAATAATTTTGTTTTTTTTTGAAATCTTTGATATTTTTAAGAAATTTTTGAATATTTTTACATTTTTGCATCTTGAAATTTTCAAAAAAAAATGCAAAATTTCTAATTTTCCGAAATTTTTATATATTTATGAAATTTTCGAATGATTTTTTAATGTTTTTTAAAACTTTTGACGTTTTTGAAATGTTAAAAATTCTTAAAATTTTTTAAAAAATTTTAATTAGATGAATAATTTCGTTTTTTTGAAATTTTCGATATTTTTAAGAAATTTTTGAATAAGTTTACATTTTTGCATTTTGAAATTTTCGAAAAAAAATGCAAAATTTCTAATTTTCCGAAACTTTTTATATATTTTTGAAATTTTCGAATGATTTTTTAATGTTTTTTAAAACTTTTGACATTTTTGAAATGTTAAATTTTCTTAAATTTTTTTAAAAAATGTTAATTAGATGATAATTTTGCTTTTTTGAAATTTTTGATATTTTTAAGAAATTTTTGAATATTTTTACATTTTTGCATTTTGAAATTTTCGAAAAAAAATGCAAAATTTCTAATTTTCCGAAATTTTTTATATATTTTTGAAATTTTCGAATAATTTTTTAATGTTTTTTAAAACTTTTGACATTTTTGAAATGTTAAAAATTCTTAAAATTTTTCAAAAAATGTTAATTAGATAAATAATTTTGCTTTTTTGAAATTTTTGATATTTTTAAGAAATTTTTGAATATTTTTACATTTTTGCATTTTGAAATTTTCAAAAAAAAATGCAAAATTTCTAATTTTCCGAAATTTTTTATATATTTTTGAAATTTTCGAATGATTTTTTAATGTTTTTTAAAACTTTTGACATCTTTGAAATGTTAAATTTTCTTAAAATTTTTTAAAAAATGTTAAAAAATTCAAAATTTCAAATTGTTCTAATTTTTTTAAGTATTTTTAAAATTATCGAACTTTTTAGAAATTTTTATTTCTTTTTTAACTTTTGGAATTTTTTGATATTTTCGAAATTTTTGAAAATTATTACAATCAAGTATATTGATGTTTAAATTGACTCAAAATTCAACTAATAGTCAAAATTTTTCATGTATTTTTGAACATTTTTGTCCCTTGAGCGTTCAGCGGTGAAAAATTTTGTCCGCAGTTAAAGGGTTAAAACATTAAATGTTTAAACAATCACGTAAGGAACCATGTTCCTTCCGGGGGTCCCCCGACTGCACAAACTTTTTTTAACTTTTAATAACCTTCGACAAGTTTTATACATATCATAAAAATGGGTATGAATATATCTAGTTATTTGGGTCGTTCCATATTATTTCAGTCGTTTCTTCAACGGAAATAAGGAATATTTTCGATTTATTAATATCGTTAATACCGTACATATTTTATTTAACACACTCGTTTCGTCTACGAAAATAATGTGAATCGAATTTAAATTGAAAGTATTTTAGAATTTATACGCTTATCGTGATTCAGCACGAATACTAACAGAAACGGTAATACACTCACATTTTGCATGCAAGAATGAATTTCTTGAGAAATATATCGAGTATGGGGCATGAAGCTATAATTTGATAGTATTAGTTGCTTCCTGTCTAACTAGTGATTTCTTTCGATAAATAAAAGTTAAATTATACAATACGCTTAATGATTGTTGTAATCTATTGAAAGTAATTGCATTTTTAATTTAATTTCTATAATATTTATTCTACCAATTTTGTTTTATACTCAGATGGATCACTTTGGGTATGAACAACATATTTATGTACTAAATAGTCTTGTCGTTGTCAAATGTAGCACAATTGTGTCAAAAGTATCACTTTTAGCTCTGGAATGGCACCAGAGCCAGTAACGGATCAAGGAGCTTGATTTGGGTAGCGATTTTTTTCTTTTTTAATGAAAAATTGGATACCTCTCCAGGAAAATTGTAATGTAATGTAGCAGTGTTGACTGCAAATAGTGCTTTATAGTTGGATACATTTCTTAAAATCACATTTAACAATAAATATTTAATCTCATGTCCAAACTAATTATTTGGCAACACCATATTCTAAATTTCTAATAATTTTCTTCAAGTTACAGCTTGCATATCTATGTCATTCCAATTCCTAGAAGATCAACATTCTTTCAAAACGGCCGTTACACAAAAACACACCACTACTTCTTAACCAATGAGATTCGGTTATCTTCTCCAAATGCATCGGTCGCCTGGTATTTATGGGACAATTGTCACTGTTTTATTAACTCTTAGAGTGAGCAGTCGCATTGACTTAGCCTTTCAGATGGGTTACGCCCGTATGCACCGTTTTAGGAGTTAATCTGGATTTATTAATCTAGATTCGGTAATCTGTTTGTACACAGTATGCACCGTTCAGGTAGCTATTCGGTTTAGTAAATCTTTAAAGACATGTGGCAACTTGGCAAATTAAGCGAATAGCCATGTTAGAAATACCACAAATACAAAGAAAAAGAAGAAGTAGCCATTAGAAAATGTTAATTTTGATTTTATTGGACGTTAATTATAATGGATAACAACAAACGAAGCAAAAATTTCACGCCGGCAGAGGAATATTTTTTAATAAATTAACACATCGACTGCCGTAGTAAACATTTATCGATTCTTAATAAATTTGTTCAATAGTTGTAAAAATCGCGCAGTTTAATGAGGTTAATTTTTTTATTTTTGTGCAGTTTTTTTTTATATTTTTACCGCCCTTGAATCCGTGCTTGAGTCCAGAGCACACACTATTGATAAATAAAAAAAAACGAGCTCTATGATATATTTCTTGATCCGAGTATGACCAGAAAATGATTTATTCTTCAAAAAATTTCAGATATATTTAAAACTAAGCGCGATTGAAGTCGCGCCATCTGTGTTACTACAGTCAAATGGAATCTGCTATTTTATGACGTCATAAAAGATGCCTCTTTTTTAAGCAACGAATCGATTGGCACCATTGGTATGCACTAATCTTGTGACCAACTTCAGCACAGTCAAAAATGTTCCTCTAGTAGTTTTGCAGCTGCGTCCCAAATTTTCACGTCTTAAAAAAATTTATTTCAACCTTAAAATCAGTTAAAACCATTTATAGCTAGGCACCCAATTTTTTTTTGAAATTGTTTTTATTGTACTAGATTGTTCTAGTTGTTCATAGCATTGTTGCAAATTTTTGTATCTTAAAAATATTATTTAAAGGTTTAAAGGGAATATATTTTAAATTCGGACCTTAATTTAAAATATTTCCTCTAAAAGGTCATACAAAAAAAAATATTGATAGCCAATTTAAGAATGAAAACAATAAAAAATATTTGTAACATTTTATGCTTTGTTGATAAAATAAAACGCTTTACAAAACTATCTAATATCAAAGGTTTCAATTTTTTGTAAATAATTAAATAAAAACAACTTTTGCCAATAAAAAAAATAAAAAAATATTTCGAAAGATTAATGTAAACACTAAAAAAAGAATTAAATAATATGTACTGAAGTTAGACTTCAATTGTTTTTACTTAATTTATCCTGACCTTATTTTTTTAACACATGAAGATTTGACACAATGCTAAAAACAACTAGAAAAATCTAGTACAACAAAAAAAACATCGAAAAAAAATAATGGTGGGCTCGCTCTAAATGGTTTTAATTGATTTTATGCTCGAAATAATTTTTTTAAGACATGAACATTTGGAACAATGCTAAGACCAACTAGAACAATCTAGTACAATAAAAAAAAATTTGAAAAAAAAATAATGGGGGCTGGACCCAAATGGTTTTTAATGATTTTGGGCTTGAAATAATTTTTTTAAGACATGAAAATTTGGAACAATGTTCAGAACAATCTGGTGCAACAGAAAAAAAAATCTAAATAAAAATAATGGGGGTTAGTTCTAAAAATGGTTTTTTGAGTTTTCCGGCCTTTGTATTTAAGTTTAAGGAATAATTTTCTGGAACAATTTGGTACAAACCTAGAAAAATTGGGAACAACTTTCAAAATATTAAAATTCGAAAAATGGGGGGCTAACTTCACAGACACGAAATCAGCTAAAAGAAATATTTTTCTAGCGGGTAGGTATTATATATGTTTAAATACTTTACACAAGAACATCAAACAAAAAAATTGAGCTCATTTTTTGAGATTCTGGGGGAAGAAGGGTAAATAATTTTACCAGCGCCGAAAATATTTAACTGTAATGTTACTTTTAAAGTATTCGTTTTTGCCTTAGTACAATATTTTTATATGAATTTTATTGAGAAGGACCTAAACGTATGCAATTTATGCATTGTTTTTAACACTCATTTTACACAAACAAAATAATTATGGCATTTTATATTGATTTATTCTAAAATACTTACCGATTCTTATTAAAATAAATTATCCAATTCCTAATAACACCGGAAATCCGAATACAACCGATCAAAATTTCATGAATGAATAACGTGAAATCGAAACCAGTCGATGCCGAAAGCACCTACAAAGATGAAATCTCAAAAATAAAAAGAATCAACGTAATGAATCCGACCTGGAGGAGCAACAATCGACGATCCTCTCAACAACTAAAGAACGAAACAACTGCCGGGGTCGATCGTCGATGCGTGTAGTCTGAGTCTATACCTAGGAGACCGGTGCCTCAGGCGATGCCCTCTTCCTTCCAAACGGCAGTCAGCTACCTATACAGATGGGTTGTTGTGGTCTTTTATCAACATTTGCACCAATAGTTTTTTTATACAATCGCTCCCATTTACAAAAAGCGAAACTCCTCGGTAATTTGTAAAAAGTTACTTCAGTGAAATTCAAACTTAATGATATGTGGCACCTTGTGAGAATATGATTAAAAAGGTAGTAATTATACCAAATAATTAAATTATCTCTTTCGAATTCAAGAAAACAGGTTGATAAATAAATAAATAATTATTGCATTAAAAGTCAGGTCAATTTTATTTAGTGTCAATTAGAGATTTTCAAAAAACCATCAATTTATTCAAGAAATAAAGCACAAAGTCAGCTACCACAATAGTTTCCCAGGTAACACAGATTTCTCCACGATATCTCTGAGAGGATATAATTATAATCTTATGCGAACTCCTACTGAAAGGTCCCCTGAAGAAATCTTGGATACTTCACATTTCATTTGTCATGTTCCATCGTTTTGAGAGTTAATAAATTTATCCCGAACGTATCATTAATAAGAAATTCTTATTGCGAGTACCTAAAGTTATCCCGAACGTATCCTAAACTATAAACACAGAGCGAACTACAATAACCAGAGCATAATATTCTGTGAATTTTAAATATTGGAACCAAAATCTCATTTGAGGTTGATTATAAAAGAAAAAACCTATACATGTTACATATAGAAATGTTACCATAATCCCCTACGAACAATGGCCCATTCAGAGGTTCACCGACTCGTAAGTGATGCCACCCGCCTAGAAACCGAAGCCATAAATAGACAACACGTAGTCCCCTCAGGGTTCACTTCCATTTCAATCTTCAAGCAGTATACATTTTTAATTAAATAATTTACTTGTGAAATTCCTAGGTATTGAACGACAAATTGTTAAAGTTCAATAATAATAATTTGTAATATTCAAGTCAATAAAACTTTTTGTAAACAGTAAATAAAACATTTTTTTAAACGTTCTTTGAATGAGTGAAAACTTAATTGGCGCTGCAAACAGGATCCACTACACAGAATAATCTTCATTCCTGGTCAACTTCAGTTGTTTGGTAGAGGTCCACACTACGAATCTGAGGAAAAAATGCTGCAGAGAAAATCAATCTCACTGATCGTATTCCTGTAAGTACATTTTTTCTAATTTCTTTTACTCTTCATTTTAATGAGCACGTTTTTAAACTCTACTGCAGAAGAATTGAATTTAGTTATTTCACAAAATTCTAAATTTCGTGATAGAAGCCCTCTTAATAGAAAACCGAATAGTTCGAGAAATTTAAATCTTATTCCTGAAAGTATTGAACGACAAATTGTTAAAGTTCAATAATAATAATAATTTGTAATATTCAAGTCAATAAACCTTTTTGTAAACAGTAAATAAAACATTTTTTTAAACGTTCTTTGAGTGAGTGAAAACTTAATTATATAAATAAAAATAATTATAAATTTTATAAATATCTTGCTAGTGCTTCTTCCTCTCTCAGCCCCTATTCAAATCTAACTTCTTCACTTCTTCTTAGAAGATCTTCACATCGTTGCTTTCTTTACTGCCCTAAAAAAATTCCTAAATTTTATACCTGTCTGTGACTATTCCATCTTCTTCTGTATTATAACATTTTTTAATTTCCGTTTTATTTAAAAAATTTAATAAAAATATATAAATTTGTTTCACTTTTATATAAATTTCTCCACGACCATTATTGAATGTATGAATTCCGAGATCATTTTTAATAATAGAATGTAAACATTCACCCTCTAGAGTATGAATATTTATTCTAAAACACTTGCTTCTTATGTATTTTGTATGTATTTTCATTCTTTATCAAGGTAAATTATGGATTTTCTGTAATCGAAATAAACGATATGGGATTGCCGTGGATTTCAAAAGTGTCAGTGTCAGATATAAAATGGCGACGATAATAATTATTTTCAAACAAGTTTTAATTTAAATAAAATAATGAGTGAAAAATCAAGTGAAGTAGATATAGAATTTAATATCTAAAATTGCAAATTATGGAAAAACATGAATGCACCAGATTTTAATTTCGGTAAGTGTACCATAACACTATAAATATTACTACAATGTAATACAAATATGTCAACAAATAATTTGTGTTCAGATTTAATTTAATTTTGATTCATACTTTTTGATCGTGGAGAAAATATAGTCTGTTACTCGGTTAGAATGAAAAAATTCGACACTCGTGGTTCCTCACGCTCGCTAACGCTCGCGTTCGGAATTTTCCACTCGTCGAATTTTTCATTCTGACCTTGTTACAGAATCTACTATTCTACCTTCGATTCCATCTTTATACAATATCTCATTTATTAAAGCTTTTACAAATCTTACAAATTGACATTAAAAAATTCTTAATGATCAAAAAAAAAAATGTTTTCCTACTTTGTTTTTTATCTTTCTTTTAGGTAGATTTCCATATATGGAATCTACTTATTGTAATCGATTCAATGACGGGATCCAGAACCGGGAATAGGGGCGCTACGCCGTTTATGACCTTCTGAATAAGAATCAGTAAAAAAAAAAAAATTATCGGTATATATATATATGTGTAGACATTCCGTTCCGGCACGATAGAGGTCGTAATTTTTGTCCAATCGACACCAAATTTGGTACAAAAATTCTTTGGGGCAGTAATTCATTGCGTATAGCAAATGGGCATTCTACCTGTAAGGGGGTGAGTATTGGAGGGGGTTGAAATATCAAGAAATTCAGATCTCCGCCATTTTTGAATATATTAAAAAAGACCCTGAGACTTTTTGTATGCTCTGATTATTGTAAAATTAATTTATCTGATACTTTTTTCATCCGACCCACGGGGATAGACCTGGAGGTGGTTGAAATTTCAAAAAATTTACATCTCCGCCATTTTCAAATATATTGAAACAGGTCACAAGACTTTTTTTGTGTTCTAATTATTATAAAACTAATTTGTCTGAAACTTTTTTTCATCCGACCCACGGGGACGGAACTGAAGGGGGTTGAAATTTCAAAAAATTTATATCTCCGCTATTTTCAAAAATATTGAAACAGTTCATAAAACTTTTTTTATGTTCTAATTATTATAAAATTAATTTGTATGAAACTTTTTTTAATAGGACCTAAGGGGATATAACTGGAGGGGGTTGTAATTTCAAAAAATTCATATCTCTGCTATTTTTAAAAATATTAAAACAGATCATTAGACTTTTTTCATGTCCTAATTATTATAAAATTTATTTGTTTGAAACTTTTTTCGATCTGACCATATCGTGGAGTGCGGAAGGATGCTCAAATTTAGATAATAGAAATCTACCTCCCCTGTCGACCCTACCGACAGGATTTTTTTTTAAATTAATGATAATTCAAATCAATTAGGCTATTGAATATAATCCTAATTAAATGGTAGAAAGGGACAATCGCATTCAATAATCTATATCTCTAATCAAGATTTCAACAAATTAAAATAACGTCAATTGTTCAAAATTAAAAATGAACTAAAATCTTTTTTTTTTCTTCTAAAGATAGAGGTTGATCAAATAAAATATCAGTCAACATAGTCACGATGTTAGTAGTCGTTGATGGGATAGATGGCGACACTTGTGCCGACGCTGGTCAGGTTCAACCGTGCATATTATATAAATATTGTACAAGTCGTAAAAGACAGGAAGATCCTCAGGACATGCTCCTAACTCCCCTGGCGATTCCCCTCAGACCAAATCTACAACCTTACTAATATTCTAACAATTGTTTCCAGGTTAAAAATTCAGCAGGGAAAGCACGTCAGGAGAAGACTTGACAGCTCCAACACCCACACCCAGGCCACCCTACGATCAAAATGGACAGATGAAAGGAATTGAAGAGCCTTTTCCAAGAAACCCAAGAAGAAATTTCCTCATCCGAATCTTTAGGATGAGCTGGTCCCTACCACTGACGTCCTCTGCTCGCGCTGAGCCTCCTACACCGGGAAGCTCATAAGTATTCAAACCAAATATATACATTAAAATATCTTAGTACCAGTAAATTTTCTTTTCTAGCATAACACCCGCCCAAGTATCCCTGAAAAGAAGTAATCACTCCTACAGCAGGGTACAAGGAACAGGACAACACCACGACAAATAACCGAGGAGGGTTTAGTAGGTCAGGTATGCCCCTGACTCTGCCTGCGAACTCTTGAAGACCACGCCAGGTCTTCAAGAGTTCGCATTCAGATCAGAGTTATGCAGGATCTATATAATATGTACGGTTGCACCAGACCGACGTCGGCACGAGTGTCGCCATTTTAATTATTAAGTAGCGAAGCAAAGCGAATGTACTTATTGACTTTTTCGCCCGTCTATCACAGTGATTACTTGAGAACGGTTTCAAAGTATGGAAGTCAATAGCTGGTTACCTCAGCTCACCCACCTAATATATACAGTGATTTAAGTCAATTTCAACAGTCTGGCTGCCCGTCTCTTCGTCTGTCCCAGCGATAACTAGAGAACGGTTTCACCCACCTACTATTTTTAGTGATATAAGTAACTGTTAGTTTGCTGGGTTTATTAAGTAACAGGACGTCAGGACTGGGTTAAGGCTAGTATTCTTATATATTGAAAAAGGACAGATGAGAAAAAATATTATAATCCTTATCTAATCGATTAATGAACTGAAGAACTATAGATTAATGATTTATACAATGAAAACCAGATGTTGCCTACCACTCTAACTCGCCTTTCAAGGAGGTAGCTTTGCTATTCTAGGGGTTTAAGTTAAGAGTGAAATTTTTCTTCGATAGGAATTAAAATTGACGTGTTCAAGCGATTTTTCGAAAATTCAATTGTAAATGAGTTCAGAGTGGGATAAGAGAACTAACAGCAGTACACCCAACCATCTACCATGAATGAGAGTTTTTTGTGAATAGTAAAATTTTTCTGGGTAGTTTGGACCATGCTCGGTCCCTCTATTAGCTTTCAATTGTCCCCTCTGAGGGTGGCTTACCCCTGGAGCATATTTCCATGAATTTATTGTCAGCTCTCGACCCCATGTGGGTCCTTCCAGCTAAATAGCACACGATTTTAACCCCTTGTAAAAAAAATTTACAATGTTTTTTACTTTCTCACTACCCCTAATAGGTCCCACCGTTGATGGGTAATAATTTTTCCCTCGACAGTAACTAATAATGTTCTGAAGATGGTCTGTCACCGAAACTGGTTGCCTTTTAATTCAAATTAAACTATTGTAGTATCTGACTTTGTGTTTTATTTCTTGTAAACTTTGACCTCATTCGAGATATGGATTTATCAATTTATTTCTGAACAAGTGATAAAATGGAAGCTGAAGCTGAGGAAGTTGCGGTGGTGGGAGATGCGGTCAAGGCTGAAAACAGTGAGACTTGCGGTCAAAAGTAACAGGTGTATTTACTGTATAAGTGGGGGTAGTGTGAGATGCGGTTAACGAAAAATTGTATACTTTTTACAATATTCCTTCTAGACTAATTTCCCAACCTAACCTAATACAAACTAATGAGAAATTATAGCAATTTTCATGAATAACTTTTTTGATAAACTCATAGTACTGTTATTAAGTTATAATTATATTAAATTTATAGAAAATAAAGTGATTCCCTTATAAGCAGGACACTTATGGTGCAAACAACGTATTTTAGAATTCTCAGCTCCCCTCTTTTGAGCAGTTGTGTGAACCATCTCAAGGTTGGGAACAATTCTATAATACTCATTCATAACACCAAAGAATAAATAATATCGTTGGCGCAGCCTTATCTTTTTACGACAACCAGTTAAGTAGCGTAAAAAAATATTGACATTATTGCATTTTTACAAATTATGTAGGTCCAAATTAAATGATTATAATTATAAGAAACATATACTGATCATATATTTATATTAATACGCTAAGAAGAAAACCAATTTTTAAGCGAACACAGGAGTGTGATATTTTGCACAGTTAAAGTTTATATAAAGAAGGAGTGCAGAAAGCTATAATTAAATATATATTAAATATAATTTGTGTTACAAATCTAAAAATAAATTAAGTTAAATATAATATAACATCCATTTGACTATTTTTAATTATCGATACCGTAGCCGAATGGGCAAAGACGCTAATTTTAATTCACCACTCTCTCGAAGGCTAACTTTTTTTTTTCTTTTTTTTTACATGTTTTTACTTTTATTTCTTGTAATTTTATTTTTGAAGTAAAAACTTTGGATGGGTTAAAATATTAAAATGTTTCCAAGTCATTTGCCTCAATATTAAAAAACTCCCAAGACATTCGCTTCAATATATATTAAAAAACTTCCAAATCATTCCCCTCAATATTAAAAACTCCCAAGTCATTATCCTCAATATTAAAAAAAATCCCAAGACATTCGCCTCAATATTAAAAAAAAACTCCCAAGACATTCGCTTCAATATTAAAAAACTGCCAAGTCATTTATCTCAAAAGATATATGAAAGGATTGAGGAAATGGGAAGAAAAACAGGGAAAAATATACAAAATACGAAAGTGGGATAAAATATAAAAAAACAGGAAAAACAGGAAAGCATAGAGATAATAGGAAAATAGGAAAAAAATTGGGAAAATGAGGAAAAAAATAAGAAATAATGGAATAAATAGGAAAAAGTAGAAAAATAAAGTAAAATAGGATTTATTGTAATTTTATTTTTGAAGTGAAAAATTTATTAGGCGCTTTGGACGATTTTTGAATAAGTAAAAATATTAAAAAGTTTCCAAGCCTCAATATTAAAAAACTCCCGAGTCATTCGCCTCAATATTAAAAAAATTCCAAGACATTCGCCTCAATATTAAAAAACTCCCAAGTCATTCGCCTCAAATAAAAAAAAACTCATAAGAAATTCGCCTCAATATTAAAAAACTCCCAAGTCATTCGCCTCAATATTAAAAAACTCCCAAGTCATTCGCCTCAATATTAAAAAACTCAAATCATTCGCCTCAATATTAAAAAACGCAAGTCATTCGCCTCAATATTAAAAAACACAAGTCATTCGTCTCAAAAGATATA
Source organism: Neocrepidodera transversa (assembly GCA_963243735.1). Taxonomy (NCBI): domain Eukaryota; kingdom Metazoa; phylum Arthropoda; class Insecta; order Coleoptera; family Chrysomelidae; genus Neocrepidodera; species Neocrepidodera transversa. The sequence goes on from OY725347.1 coordinate 11,057,291, forward strand.
CGAAAGGATTGAGGAAATGGGAAGAAAAACAGGGAAAAATAGACAAAATACGAAAAGTGGGATAAAATATAAAAAACAGGAAAAACAGGAAAACATAGGAAATAAGAGGAAAATAGGAGAGAATATGGGAAAATGAAGAAAAAAATAAGAAATAATGGAATAAATAGGAAAAAGTAGAAAAATAAAGAAAAATAGGAAAAAATAGCAAAAAATATGAAAAATAAGAACGAATAAGAAAAATAGGGAAAATTGGGAAAATGAGAAAAAATATGAAAAGGCAAGAAAAAATAGGAAAAATTCTGAAATAATATACGGAAAAATAACAAAAATGGGAAAGAAATAGAAAAACATCTGCGGGAATGATAACCTAGCATGTACCACATAAACTCCTGTTTTGGAATCTGTATGTCTGTCTGTAAGTGAAGAATTTTTTTTTTATTATAATAATGAATAGATATGCTTGTTAGTAGTTGTGGTCAATATCAGTTACCGTTTAAAAGATGATTTTTCATTTTTTTTTGGCCGCACGGGTTATACAAATATTTAACTCCTACGAAGTTTATGAAAATAGGAAAATATAATAAAAATAGAGAAAAGTAGGAAAAAATTGAATAAAATAGAAAAAAATAGGAAAAAATGGGACAATGTGAAAAATTAGGTAAAAACCGGAAAAAATTAGAAAAAATAGGAAAAAATATGAAAAAATAGGAAAAGATAATAGAAAAAAAGGGAGAAAAATGTGAAAAAATGTTTAAAAATAGGTTGAACATAAACTTCAACTTCAAAATTTGATGAATTACAGCCAAATTTCGACCACTGGGCGAGCACTAATTTACTTAATTATCTAAATAATTTGGTTTAAAAAAACCATAATTAAATGTTTAAGAATAATCGATAAAGTCTGAAAACATATTTAGGAAACTGTGAAAATAGCAGACAATAACTACACAAAAATATAATAATACATTTGGCCATCCTGAAACAAAGATCCTCAGATCAGGAGTTTTTTTAATTTTAAAACAGTCGCTAGTTGTTTGACCGTCATAAAAATAAGCTACCAACCACAAGGACGTAGTAAATATGACGACTACGATCCCCCCTGCCCCGATTTTTTCGAAGACATTTTTTGCACGCATGTTGAAACCGACCATGGTTATATTTTTCTTGTCGAACTATTTAAGACTGGCAAAAAAGGTTTCGACAATTGAACTGGTAATTTTGGAAATTTTTCGAAGTATCTCAAATATTATCAAAATTGAAGGAAAATGGATAAAAGCTTTTCATAGGATCTTTTAATGTACAGCAAAAAAGTACTCTTGACATTTTTCGATAATCCCCCTTCTTTTTTTTCATATTTTATTTTTTTCTCAACAAATTTCTGGAAAATAGTTGAAAGAAGACTTGTTCTAATATTTAGTTCCTACATTTAAGTATTTTTGTTTTTGGAATACCTTTCACGGTTTCGTAGATATAGATTTTTTTTAAATTATGACATTTTCGGAAAAACAACCCGGGAAAACCCAGAGCGATTTTTCCAATTTTTTTCAATAGACTTCGTAACAGTACTTTGAGGTATCTCTTCACGAAATTTGAAGAGATGTTCTCAAAAATTACGACTTGCAGCGTGTTTCCTGTGAAACTAGAAAAAAGTGGGAAAAACACGGAAAATCTCGTTTACTCATTTTCAGATTCCGCTTAATTTCTATTAAAATGTAGTACTCGTGGGTCTTAAAAAATAGTGAAAATATAATGTTGATACATTGAGGCGTACGAAACATTTTTAGGCTTTACGGACGATAACCAGACATACAGACAGACATACAGACTACAAAAGTTGTTCAAAATTCGATGGGGACCATAGCGAATAATCATCATTTTAAATTTATACACAAACTATAGAGGTTATGGGCCCAGTACGGTTTAAACAGTTAAGAGTTACAACAGATTCTACATATTTCCTTGATATGGTGGAAATGGAGCAAATTCAACCCCTAAAATTGAATAAAAAATATTTGCTTTGGGGGCCTAAGCCTGCCAATAAAAAAGCCACTGAATCTTTCAACAAATTAAAATGGTGCCATTGTACATTATACAAAAATAATGTAAATAAATAATATATTTATTAAAAAAAATATTCGTTAAAAGTCGTTACATCCTCAATTTTTTCCAAGAAATTGTTAGAAAGGAATTTTTAAGATTCCATTCACTTATGTTGTATTGTGCAAACTAAAATGTACAAAAGGCTCAGGTAAATGGGAATTTTTCGTTTGCCAAACCGGCACTTTTGCTTTCATGTTCGTTATTCCCACATGGATTAAAAAATATATAGTTTCTAGTGAGAAAATAGTTATTTTGTGTGTGAAGAAAATTATTCCTTAAACTTATCTATGTAAAAAACCATTTTTAGAGCTAGCCCTCCCCCATTATTTTTGTTGTTGTTATACCAGATTGTTCTGGTTGTTATTAAAATTTTTATGTCTTAAAAAAATTATTTTAAGCTCAAAATGAATTAAAACCATTTAGACATTATTTTTTTTCGGAGTTATACCTGATTGTTCTAGTCAACCTTAACATTGTTCCAAATTTTCACCTCTTAAAAAAAATATTTCATGTCCAAATACAAGAAAATCTATTTAGATTCAGCCCCCCATTATTTTTTTATTTTATTGGATTGTTCTAGTGATCCTAAACATTTTTCCAAATTTTCATGTCTTAAAAAAAATAACGTAAGGCGAAATTAAATAAAAACAATTGAAGTCCAATTTCAGTACATGTTTTTTAATTATTTTTTTAATTTTAACAACTTTAATAGGAAAAATCAAAGGAGTGCAAACGTGGAGTAACTATATTGACATCTGAAGAAGAAGACATTTTAGTCAACCGGATCTTAAATATGGCAAAAATGGGGTTTCCCATTAATGAAGACCAATTGTTGGACAATAAATTTAATCTTGGACGTCCTGGGCGCCATTGGTATTAGGGATTCCTTAAAAGGCATTCAAAAATTTCTCAGAGGATGTCTGAAAACCTTACTGCTTCCCGTGCGGCTGTCACCGAAGCAAGCATAAAAAATTATTTTATATCCTCGAATACATTTGTAAATGATCCCAATAGGATCTTTAATACAGACGAATCCGCATTTTTTCTGTCCCTTAAGGGCATTACTGTTCTTGCAAAGAAAGGCAGTAAAACTGTTTATGAAAAAGCTGGGAATGATAAAGAATGTCTTACTGTACTGATCACAGGTACATTAGTAACATAATTTTGATTGATTTACCAGATAAAATAAATACAGACAGAATTCAAAAACATATCGTTATGGGAGTTCCCAATGGTTGGGGGGATTGGAAAATCCGACAGTGGCTGGATGACTTCCGATTATATATCGAATATTTTTTATCCTTGGATAGTATCTATGAACATTGAATTTCCCATATTGCTATATGTGAATGGACATAAATCTCAAATTACTCTCAGCAGATTTTGTACCGGAAAACAAATTATTCTCACATTCTCCAACCATTAGATGGAGGATTATTTAGATCTTTAAAACAGAGTTGGAAAATATGCGTCAAAAGCTATAGGATGGAAAATTGATTCACAATATTAATTAGAGAAAATTTTGCTCCTATTCTGAAAATGGCCCTTGAGGATGTTACCAATTTAAAAAATATATTCCAAAATTCGTTCAGAATTTGTGGCTTATGAGTTCTAAATATTCAATAAATATCTATTAATCCAGAAATAAAATTGGAACATCTAAGATACATATAGAAAACCACATTAAAAATACAACTCTCCAACAGTTTAATTTTTTGAAAAAGAAGAAAAAACAACTTGAGGAAAAGGAAAACAGAAAAAGAAAAAGTATTATTTCAAGAAAGAGAGCTAAAAGAACAAAACTTGAGCAACACAATTCAAGTGAAAATGAAGAAGTGTTGCAGCTGCCCACAGACTAGCATACATGTGCGTCATACATGGTTGTCAAACATGCTTGCGCATTCATGTTTACCAGTGTGTGGGCAAGAAATTGAAAACATGTACGTCACACAAGTTTTCGGACCTGACCGGAATTCGGCACAAGCATGAACGTCATACAAGTATGTCGGTGTGTGGCCACGACCACGCTTTATTCGCACACATTTTTAGTACAGTGTCTCGTAATGCCCCGCAGCCTATATATTTTTACTTTTTGTAATTATTGTATTAATATTTAATTTATTTTCAATGGGGAGTTCAACTTGAAATATTAGTCCATCTTTTTTGCATTATTTAAGAAAAAAATGAATTTCTTTTTATGAAAAAATCGTTTTTTCTGTTTTTTTCTTTAAATAACATGAAAAAATTGATATTTAAAAATTACTGCATCTATGCAACTTGTAGTGCACCTACATCACTTATGTGCAATAGTGCATAATGTGCATAATATTAACGTGGGCCAGTTTCTCTAAATAAAATTAACACATTCAAATATAGATGACATTTGCTTATAAAGTGTCGTTTGGTCAATATATACGTTTTTAATTGTGTTTACTTTTACCTTTGATTACGTATCTTTACAAATACAAATAAATACGGAAAATTATCAACATCAACCAGCTCTACAGAGTACAAACTACAACAATGACAGTAAAATATGCAGTAAACAGACGCGGACGCGACCTTTCACTTAATGAGGAACGCTTGTGCCCAGCACTTATGTACCAAACAGCAAATTATTACATGATCTCGTTAAAATAGTCGTTTTCTTTATCTAACATCGGAATCTAATATTTATTTATGTCTCTCGATTTTGAATGCGAATTCACAGTGGATAGGTCCAAGTTTTCATCTTTATCCAATTATCATATAATGGTTTTCTCCATCTTTGTCTATATAAGTGAGATTTAACAGCTGTTATTCATTCGTATTCTCTTCTGTTCACATTAGTAGTTAATGGCTTGACGGTAACTTCATTGCACATACGTGACGTCACGATCGTAATGGCGGCATATTCAAATAATTAGAAATTTTAATTTTTAAATTAATTTATTCAAAAATCTAGCTCAAATTACGGTAGATAATTAAACTCAATGGGTTTTATTTGATAAATTCTAACAGTTAATAAAGAAAACACGTGAGGTTATGTTTTTGTTGAACTCCCCATTGCTGGACAATGTCAGATTTAAGAAACATTTCCAAAACGTTTTTGACAGAGTTTATAAAAGCCAATCTTTGACCCATTTTGTTCGATTTTTTTTGTTTTGAACTAGTTTTTTTTTTCTTTTTAATCAAAACAGCGTACGCCGCTGCCAGTAGAATGTATTTGTCGTCACTGTTCATCGCGTACTGAACAAACTTCTTGTGTGATAAGCAAGTGTGTTGATCTGTGGATAAAACCCCTTGTCATACATGTACGATACACATGTATGACAAACATGTATGACCCACATGTATGCTAGTCTGTGGGCAGGCTAGCGAGGACGATGTGTATATTGAGAAAGTAAGCGAAGAGAGAAATTGGAAAATTGGTCAGTTTGTTGATAGTAAACTATGAAAATAATAACTATCCGGAAATGTGACTGGAATTGAGGAAGAGAAAATATTGAATAATACCATGACTACAAGTAGATTTAATTGGAAGTGGCCAGCTAAAAAAGATGAAATTTGGTACGACTGCATAGAAATTATGAAGGTGACACAACCACCAAAAAAAAATTAATAAAAGAGGCTGCTTTGAAGTTGAGGAAATAACTAAATATAGTTCATTTGTTTAGACTACCTATTGTCGGAATTTTGTACAGAGAAAAATTTCAGGTGTCTGAATTATGTCCATTTGCAGGCCAATAAAAATAGTTATTTTCCTAACAAGTGCGGAAAGTTATACTTTTCCGCACGCAATTGCAGTTGCGTCGTTCGGGCATGCAATTAAGTGGGGAAAAGATACTTTACGCAAGTGTTAGGAACAATATTTTTTCTACAAGCGCCTAGAATTAAAAAAAAAATTTGGCAAAATTATTTTTTTGTCATTAAACAAAAATTTTCTTAGTGCTTCTTAATAAATAAAACATTAGGCTGAAAGTAATCATAGTAACCAAGCAAGAATTAATTTACAAGTTGTCAACTTAATTTGACATTAGTGAATTTTTAATATTTATCTAATTATAATATACCAAAATGGATGACGAAATACCAGAGTCTCTTATGGAAACAGCAAGAAATATTTTTTTAACCATTTTAGCATTTATAAAATCAGTGCGAAAAGTAACTTTTCCACACTAGTGCGGAAAGTACAACTTTCAGCACTCAAATGCGTGCGGAAAAGTATACTTTTCCGCACGCTTGTAGAAAAATATTTTTTGTTGATGGAAACAACTTCTGAAAAGAACAAACTTAACTATTATATAAAGTATCCTACACTTTGTACACGATTTTTATTTTAGTTTGCTTTCTTACAATGTCGGAATTATGTACACTTACCTAATATGCTTTAGACTTTACCGTGTTTTTCAGCACACTTTCTTAAACACTTTGAATATTGAGTTAATATTTCAACAAACAAAACGTTTTTTCTTCATTTTTCGTCAGCTTTTTGAAAACCTTCCCATTGACGTTAATTAATAGGCTATTCGAAATATTTTTTTTAATCCAATCGCGAATGAGTGAAAACACTGCGACACTCAATGGTTTTAGATACAGTTTATTTTGATTGGAGTGTGTTGAAAAAAGAGGATTGTCATTGGTTGATGTTGAATAATCTATGTATGGTAGTTGTCTGGATCTACCTCGGAAACTTGCCAGTAACTACCATGAAATTATTAATATACAATATTGCATGCGTATTTTATTATTTTGTATAATAGAACAATATATAAGGGATTTTTGTAAAAAATGGTATAATTGACAATGGTTTTTAAAAAAATAATGAATATTTGTTGATGTTGTCGATGTTGTTGATATTGATCGATTCTCTCTTGTTTTTTTCTCATTTCCTAAACTTCTTGATTTTATGTTTTGATTTTACCAAATGAATCTTGACTCCTCTGGATGGATCACTCTGTATCCTGAAATCCCTTAAAAAAACAATGTCATTCTGCCAATCGTCATTGGCAAACGAATGACAAAACGAACGATCCTAAAAAGTCAATCTGATCAATTGTCAGTCACCATCGTCGTACCATATAACTATTAACGTCAAAAAACAATATTACCAAAATACCAAGGTTAACATTTAGTGTAATGCGCCAACGAAAAAAGCAGGCACTACACCATGAAATTCACTTGATCTAGGTAGTCAAATTTTGCAATATTCCTACTATTTTTATTTTAGTTAATAATGGTAGTCGCAAGTCCTACAATACATCAAAAAAATTCCTTTTATTACAATTTTTTTAGCACGCCTACTGCTTATGAAATACTCTTTGGTTGAATAACAAATGTTCAATTTTTTGCTGTATCAAGTGCACGTATCTACTAGCATTTGTCGGATTGTTCCTTTCCCCTTCGAAAGGCACGTGCCCGACCATCTGTCACACCGGAACTCATTGTTCATTTGTTTAACCAAATGTGGCGGCAGATGTTTAGTCTCTGTGGAGGCCGCAATGCCACTAGCGTAGAAGGTGTTACTTATTCATTTTACCTAAAATTTTATTATTTTCTTCTCTTTGCACGGACAAAAAAATATGTTTATGTAAATTTGTTCCCGAAGAATTTCACCGAAAATCACTTGTCGGAAGGATTTTAAACGTGTACAATAGATTAATAGCAAATAAAACTCTAAATCAATTACTACAAAAATATATTAAAATTGAACAAAAGGAGGCTGGCGGCAACTAGTTTCGGCTACTAGCCATCTTTAGACCATATACTAATAACTGTATTAACAAATTGTTAAATTATAAAGTAAAGAACGCAATGGTCCAAACATAGTACATGAAAGGTGTACCCCCTAACCCTTCATAGTTTTCCCAATATGTTTGCGTTCTTTACTTTATAATTTAAGAATTTGTTAATACAGTTATTGGTATATGGCCTGAAGATGGCTAGTAGCCGAAACTAGTTGCCACCTTCCTTTTGTTCAATTTCAATATATTTCTGTGGTACATTTTTTTAGAGTTTTATTTGCTATTAAAGGTTTGACCATATTTAAGTTATGGATAACCTTTTGGTTTTAAAAATAGATTGATAGATAGAAGACTACAAAATATATCATTAAAAAAAATGGCAACATGTACCGTATAAAAAATAAAGAATGCAACAAAAAAAAATAACACGAAGCAAAAACAGAGAGAGTAAGTTTTTTAAACTATACACTCGGACCATTACCATACAAGTTTCATCTTTATAGGAATCATTAGTGGTACTTTGTCGGAATGCATAATTTCACAAAAATACCCGAAGTATTTATTTTATTTTTCGAACCAAGCATTCCGACAAAGTACCACTGATGATTCCTATAAGGAAGAAACATGTATGGTTTCAAAAACTATGTTTCTGGGGTTCACTCGTAAGATGGTGAAATGTAGGGCGAGTATTATTATTATTATTATAATATGTCATTTGAAAGCACTTGAAAAACTCTATTCAGGGCAGTTGAAATTATTTCTTCAACAGTCACCTGTCAAAAATAAAAAAATGTCAAAATTTGAAACTTTAACATTAAATATCTGAAAAAGTATTGATCCGATTGAGCTGAAATTTGGTATATGGGTTTGGGTTACCCGTCGGAAGAACTCATAAGTTTTGTATGACATCTCTAAAACGGAATGATAGTATTCGTGGATACTAGTCGTGATAGTTTTGGGGTAACACAACCGATTGTTTTGTTTTTGTTTTGACCGTTTTTTCCTCTATTTTTAACTGTTTTTGTCCCTTTTTTTTTTATTAAATTTTTTTTAACCTTTTTTGCCTTTTTGTAGCTTTTTTACACCGTTGTTGCCCTTTTTGTTTGCTTTTTTAAAACTTTTTTGCCTCTTATTTTGACTTTATTTTAGCGTTATTTTGTCATTTTTTGGTTTTTTTTACCTTTCCTCTTTTTTGCCTTTTTAAGCGTTTTCCGCCCTGTTTCAATTTATTTTTTTTACTTTTTTGCCTTTTTTGTCGCTTTTTTTCCCTTTTTTTCTTGCTTTTTTATCCCTTCTTTGCCTTTTTTGAATTTTTTTTCCATTATTGCTCTTATTTTCATATTATTTTTTTCTTTATTATTTTGACATTTTTGCCCTTTTACCCCCATTTTGACTTTTTTGGGCGATTTTGATTTTGTTTTTACCCTTTTTTTCCTTTTTTTGACCTTTTGCCTTTTTTAAAACTTCTTGATTAACTTTTTGAACTTTTTGCCTTTTTGTTGCTTTTTTATCTTTTTTTATTGCTTTTTTACCCCTTTTGTTTCTTTTTTGTCTTTTTTTGACTTTTTGCCTTTATTTTCACACTATTTTGCTTCTTTTTTTTACTTTTTTGGCGTATTTTGGTTTTTCCCTTTATTTGGCATATTTTTTGGACTTTTTTAAAACTTTTCTTTTGTTCTTTTTTTTGGCTTTATTTTTTCTCCTTTTTTAACTTTTTTGTCTTTTTTTCCCTTTACTTTGTCTTATTTGGCCTTTTTTGAGCTTTTTGTTGATTTTTTCCCTTTTCCCTTTTGTTTGCCATGTTGGTTTAAATTTAAAAGGAGGGGGAAAAAAAGTGGAACAAAAACAAAGTGGAGCAAAAAACGAAACAAAAAATGAGTGTGAGCAAGAAAGGGGAAAAAGGGGAAGGCAAAAATTGGGTAAAAACAATAATTGTAAAAAATAGGACACAAAACTAGCGAAATAAAGGGGAGAAATGGGGCAAAAAGCAATAGTTGTAAAAAAGGGGAAAAAATGGTACATAAAACAATGGTTGTAAAAAAAAGAAAGACTCCAACTCCCACGCCCTAAAAAGATATTACTAAAAACTCATAATTAGTAACTGGTAGTAGGAACAACTGGAAAAAAACAATAGTTGTAAACAAAAGGAGGGAAAATGAGATATAAAATAATTCATGATTAGTAACTAGTAGTAAAACAAAAGTGAAAAATGGGGTAAAGAACAATAGCTGTAGAAAAAAAGGGGCGAAAGTGATACAGAAAACAATAGTTGTAAAATAGATGAAAAGTGAAAAAATTAGCAAAAAAACAAATGTGAGAAAAAAATTGAAATGGGACAAAAAAACAAGAGTGAGAAAAATAATCCGGATTGTTACTAAAAATTCATAATTAATATTATTAACCAAGAAAGTACATGTATCGCCATCTAACGACGAATATCTTGTTTTACCATATTAATATTAACGTAATCTACTTTATCCATTTAACGTTAGCATTTGTGTCCATGTATCGCCATCTATTAGCGAATATCTAGTACAAACTATTATTGACTTTTTTGTATAGGTGACGCTACGAGCTTTGGTATTCACATACATAATTTGAATGTTGCCACTTTTTCATGGTTTACAATAAAATATAAAACTGAATTTTTATAAGTACGTAGTTTTTTAATTTGTTTAATATTTTAGTAAATATTTAAAGACCCACATTTTTATTTTTTAATACTTATTACGATTAAGATTGATACCCAATATTTGGACAAAAAGAGTATGTATATATTTATTGCAATAAAAAATCTGCCGAAAAAAAGCCGTATGTGCATTTTTTGACTGATTTCAATTTCTTAGCATTAAATCTATATGAAATACTTTATATTGATTAAAATATGTAGAAAAAAAACAGTTTCAATTTCCCCACTATATTTTTGTGGACTGCATTAATATATAAATGCCGTATGTGATATTTAAGATTAATATTAGCTAAAAGAGCCGCATGTGATTTTTTTTTGTATTATAACTATTGTTCTAAATTGTGGAGGCGGGAATCTTTTACAGACACCTCGCGCTAGGTTCTATGCGTGAGGTGGTGCAGGACTCGGTATAATTTGTCCAAATGTTGTATTTGTTCCTTGTACTCTGCTGTAGGACTAGAATTACTCCTTTTCAGCGATACAGTGGATGCTAGTTGGTCGGAGAAGAAAAATTATTAGGTATTTGATTGATGTGATTATTTTTTTGATACGAGCTTCTCGTGAGGGGAGGCTTTGAGAGAGTGGAGTCGGAAGGGGACAAGTTCATCTGATGCATGGGGGTGCATGAGGTCTAGGAGCTCGTCCGGAAGATCTTTTACTTCATGTAGAATCCTCAGATTCGATTTAGTGAATCTTTTTAGTGGTCTTCTTGGTAGTGCTCTTCTGTTCCTCCCAACTGTCCATTTTATTCGTAATGTTTCCTAGGCGTGTACCTTATTAGTGTGTTTGTGGATTTCGTTGGATGGGAAGCGAGAGGGGAGATAGGAGCATATCCTGAAGATCATCTTCTCGGTTGTCGTGACCACGTGCAAGGAGGGAGGGTGTAAAAGTTTAGAGCTCTATAGTCCATGATTGGACGAATTTAGGTTTTGTATATGTGTTGTAGGGTTTGGGGATTACATCTCCCAAATTTACTACCCAGTGCTCCGATGAGGGAGGTTCGTCTCCTAACTCTGTCAAGACTTCTTTGGACTTTAGTCGTACAGTTTAGAGTACAAGTGAAGTACTCCCAAATAGGTAAATTCCTCTCTCCCCAAAGTCACACGTTAATTTGCTTTTAAGGTGTAGTTAGGATGTTTGAAGATGATGACTTTGGTTTTTGGGGTTTAGAGTAACCCTCCATTTACTACACTACCCAGGTAACCAAAAGACGTCATTACGACGTCATAATTTATACGTAAATCATGTCATTCTGTGACGTCCCTATAACGTCATAATATGTCATACGTAAGTATATTATATACAGGGTATTAGTGTTAAAGAAACAATTAATGTTAATTAAAAAAATTAAAACATTTTTCTTATATTTTTAATACTCATGATAATAAAACATTTTTCTAGACAAATATAACATATTTAAATTATTTTATTAATAACAAGAAACTTTGCAGGGAAAAGTGCAATACAGGAATTGATTAAATAATATTATTATAAAATAGTTACATACCATCTCCACTTGCTTTTAAATTCTGTAACAACAGAATTTATGATACAACTGTATAAAAGTATGTATTAAAATAGCAATGGAAATGATGCAAAGGATGATTGGTCCTCCAACATTGGTAAAACCATGCATTTTGCAGCAAAATCACACACTGATATTACCGATATATTTTCTGAAAGATGCTTTACAACAGAAATATTAAATTCCTGAGAACTACAAGGATAGTTATATAGAGGCATATAGGTTTCAATCTGTTTCACGATAAAAAAAAGTGATCACAATCATTAACAATATTTTCAATTTGGGCAACAACGCCATTTTTTCTTGAAAAATAGCAATTTTCAGAAGAGTAAGTGTATAAAGTTAACATGTAATTATAAATTAAATTTTTTTAAAACAGGTGCTGAATTATGTTCATAAAGTAGGGCATACTTTATATTATTGTTTGATTCTATTAGGCGACAGTAAATCTGTTGAAGTGGTCTATGTGGTGATTTTAAAGAATGTTTTATTTGGCCTAAATAATTTTCAAAAGAAAAACAGAGAATGAATCCAACGGACCGAAAGTTTCTGCATCGTCGCTTAAGACATGAACATTCTAGAAATAAAATTGTTTTCCATATATTTCTTTGCAATGAGACACAAAATAGTTTAGAAGATTTTTGGCTACATGGGGACCTATTGTTTTAATAAATTTTAGAGGACAAAGAATTAAAATTTTTGAATGTAATAATAAAAAATGCTCATAGACTGCAATATCCAAAACATTCCTTAAAATTAGTGATCCTAAATACAAAAGAAAGGTGCGAAATTCTGTCGCCTTCCACTAGGTAATTCAGATAAATCTCTAGGCTTTCGGTTTATTTATTTATGAACATGATTCTTTAGTGACAATATGTTTTAGTAGATCTGGAAGGTAATCGGACTTTGTTGCTCCAAGGCAGACACAAAGCCTTGGGGTCTCCAGCTTGTGGAGTAAAGGGGTCATAGAGGGAATTTCCCACTTTAACTTTGATGGTCCTGTCTTTCAAGTAGGAGTGGATGAGTTTAATGATTTACAAATGGTCGTTGGGTATTATAATAATAACTGGTACCCAATTTTAATTATATTTAAAAAATTTTTGCTCCCAAATAAACCATTCCATACATTGTGACAATAACTATGAAATTAATAGCACTGAATGCATGTAATCAATGGGAAATAAAGAAACAAGTCCAATGTTTAACTGTAACAAAGGAGAATTGCCCATGCGATGATTTTCATCTACCATCGCATAAAACAACTCATCGTCGGTTCGTTTATCAGAATTGGTGCCAAATAGAACCAACCTCCCGTCTATATAACTACCATATTCCACGCACTTTTCACAAGACGAATATCCTGTGTGCGATTTGATGCACTTTAAGTAAGCTTTCGCAAGTGCATCACACATAAAGTGAACAATAGGCTTGTTCCCGAAGCGAGTTCCTCACTTGTTATGAACATACTGAGTCGCGCAGTAATAAAATAATGGATCAGGAGTCTGCGTAGTACAAAATAATGGAAGAGTTATTTTATAATGTGCAACTCAATATGTTCATAACAAGTTAGGAACTCGCTTCGGGAACAAACCTAATATGATGTGTTATTCCTACAGTTAAAAGTTCTTGAAGGTCAGATATAAAATATTCCAGGAAAGTATCCGAAGGACTTGCTTTATTGCGTGAAGCAATAGATTCCGATAACGAAAGGATCACATTTAACGCCCTTTATAATACCTAAAATAGGCCAAAATTGTTTATTAGAGCTACGAAACAATGGCAAACCATCCATATTAAAACAGATTTTAACTAGATTTTTAATATTTAGTCTGCTGATTTCCAAAATTTTATATAAAGTATTTTTCAAACTAAAGTGAACATATTCACCATCTGGTAAATCTTTGACGTGGGGTTCTTAAAAGTATTCTATTATCAAGGGGAAATGAAGGATGATAATTATGCAATATATGCAACAACTTGGTTACTGCAGAATGCGAAACTTTCTCTTCTAATGTCCACATAGTTAATTTATCTTGCAAAGTTGATTCTAATGGTTCACTAACAGATAATGAATTGGGAGCAGCGATAATTGTATTATCATTAAATTCAAAAAACATTAGGTACTGCAAGATTTTCATACTCATCTTGTGCAATGGTAGGATTGTCCCGTATTTGTAATTGCTGTGTTTCTGTCCATTCATCACTATAAGAAAGCCTACATTTTCATAACTTTGAGATTCATGATAATTACTACTACTGGCATTTTTTTATAAAATAATATCATCAGATCTATTACAACCTGAGCTTATGAGGTCACTTCCCAGTTAACCAAAATTTGTGTCTGAAACATTTCTGAAACCGATCATTTTCCTTTTGAAACGTTTCATCTTTTGACTCAGACACATTTTTGAAACATGGCAGAAACCAGAAATGTCCTAGGTATGAAACGTTTCATGAGGAATGTTTCACATGAAACATTTCTGACACATAACATAACTGCATATAAATACATAAAAACACATATCTGAAACATTGCTGAAACCACTCATTTTACACGTTTCTGAAACTTGGTAGATACAGATTAACAAGAAATGATCTCAAAATAAATATTAATTTCTGAATCGACTCCCAGTATAGCTATTGATTCGTAAAATGGATGTGAAAAGGTAGTGTGCAATGCTAAAAAACAGGTAGGATTTTATCATGCTTTATTTAAACATAAAACAAATTATATACTTTATTTGGTTCCTTCCCTCTTATACCTAATGGTTGCTTGGCGAAAACACGTCGAGATGAACTCTTCAAATTCACTGTCAGACATTCCAGAAAATCATTTCTAGCAGCATCTACAAAATATGTTATGATATTCATGAATTATTCTAAAATTATAGTTATGTGATACTAGTGCAGAAATGGCTATTTATACAAGGCTTATAACAATTTTGTATAACAAATAGAAGAGTACATATAGGGTTGATGAATTCCGGCACATTTTATTTAACCTCCAAATTCATCGTTTTAATGTCTATATAACTGTAACCTATAAAGGATCGTTTATCAATTATTTACATACCTGTTGATATTTCTGGCAAGTATTCATAACTTTAACACATAGAGGCGAAATTTACAGTCGATAAAAATAGCAAAACACTTAAGAGAGTCACATATATGTCTTTTGGTAACATGTTATATTTGTGCATTTGAAATATTACAGACACACTGCTCCGTACATGGCATGTCTACGATATATTTCTGAAACGTATCTTTTGAATGTTTCAAATGCTACCTATTACGGTTTGGAGCTCTAGTGGATGGGGATGTTGCAGAGATCGCAGTATCATCAGTATACAGCTGAATATATTAGCTAGGTGAGGGGGTGTCTATAATGTCGTGCGTGTTTATGAAGTACAGCGCGGGGGCTAACACTGAGCCTTGGGGGATTCCAGATTTGACACGAATGGTTCTGCTTTTGAGATAGGAGTGAATGAGTTTAATGCGACGGTTTTACATAATATCTATTCTATTATATTTTGTAGATTTGTTTCTGAAAGTAGAAATTTTTAACTGTCTGAAATGTTACAACGAATCTTAATTATACAATATTTAAAAAAATATTCCAGAGTTAATATTATTTTAATAATTTCAAAATAAAAAGGTTCAAAACTTTGATGACGTTTTTTCGAAACGAACGAAATGCACATATGGCAGAATCGGATTAATTAAAAAGGTGAAAAAATAATTGCTTTATTTCAAGGTGTTATGTATGGAATTCGCCCGGAAATTTGTGGAAATTTTTATTTAATATAATAATATTCTGATTTTTCTCAATATATATTTTAATACAAAGAAAAAAAATCGGCTGTGTCACCCCAGGACTTTCCCGGCTCGACCGTCGAGAATATGTTATTTATTATTATTATTATTTTAATTACAAAATACTAAGCATTACATTGATTTATGGAATACATTAAAAATAGCGAGCTGATGGTGAATTAATATTTCAATGTTGGTATTAACATAAGCTGCGCATGCGCACGTTATATATCATACTGCTACAATTAGGATCTCCTAAAATTTGATGCTTTACAACTTTGCAGAAGAAAATTTTGCACTAAATACATTGTTTGTCCTCAAAATCAAGAAAAACTAGAGAAAACATAAATGCACATTTTTTACGCGCCCTCTAGTGGCGCAACTATTGGAGATTTTAGAAAAAGTTTGAGACAAAAGTTATAGAGAATTTTATGCTCTAAAATTTTGTACTATAAAATTTTGCACTAAAGTATATTGTTTGTCCTCAAAATCAAGAAAAACTGGAGAAAACCTACATGCATATTTTTTACGCGCCCTCTAGTGGCGAAACTATTGCAAATTCTGGAAAAAGTTTGAAACAAAAGTTATAGAGAATTTCATTCTCTAAAACTTTGTAGTACAATATTTTGCACTAAAATGTATTGTTTGTCCTCAAAATCAAGAAAAACTATAGAAAACATACATGCACATTTTTTACGCGCCCTCTAGTGGCGCAACTATTGGAAATTTTGGGAAAGGCTTAAGACAAAAATTGTAGGTAATTGTATGCTCTAAAACTTTGTACTACAACATTTTGCACTAAAATGTATTGTTTGTCCTTAAAATTTAAATAAAGCAAAAAATTGTTACATGTATATTTAACCAATGTCGGTCTTGAGGACCCTCCACTGTACCAATTTAAACCAAAAACTAATGGTCGCATTCTAAGCACACACCAACCCTCCATACCAAATTTCAGCTTGATTGGTCAATCGGTTCGGCAGTTATCGTGGAAGATTACACACAGACACGCAGACACACAGACAGACCATACGCTGGAAATGGTCTCAATCTTCTTGGTGGACCTCAATCTTGCTCTATATCATGATTTTTAAGTTTGTTGGTTTTTTTATATTATTACGAAAAAATTATTTTAAATTTAAGTGGGTTACATCCTGATTTATATCTCACCTGGCTATGTGTAAGGGGTTTGGACCAAACAACTTGAATGGAGTCGTAAATCAATGGGTATTGATATTTAGGTCTCTAGGCGCCATCGAGAGGCAAAAGGGAAATATAGATAATCAAATATAATCAGTTATTTAATCGGGTATAGTAAGCGACCCTTACATATGCGCTTGATAAAATACTATTTCAAGAGACATAAAATTGCAAAGAAACATAAATTTCAAATAAAAGTATATTTTCGTTAATAATTCCAATTTAAAATCGAAGAATTCTCATTAACTGATCGATGAAATGAAGTTTGGCAACACTGCAGTTCGTCACTGAATGTTGTATTTTGTATTCGTATTCATTATTCATTCATTTCATTTGATCTTCGGCAAGTTAAAATGTCTACTGAAGTGAAGTTATATGTACATAAACTTTTTGATTCTGATAAGAAAAATAACTCTGATTCAACTAATTTTTGGCATGTGAGCCTGTTTGTTTTTAATGAAGAAATATCGTATGGTAAAAATGGTGTAAAACAAATGAAACAAAATGTCGAACCTACTAAAAAGATTAGTATGGGAAGTACATTACGTACTAAAAAGCAAGTTTCAAGTTATGTAGAACAGCTGAAATTATTTTGGACCGAAAACAATTACAATTTTGTGACTCATAACTGCGTACATTTTGCTAAAGAACTTTTAATGTTTTTGGATACTACAAAGAGAATTCCACATGAATATACTGAAAAAGGTGCTGTGCAAGCCGTATCGAAAGATGTTGCTGTGTATTCTATTTTGGGAATAATTGGTCTAGTCGTAGTTGGACTATTTTTGATATTCTTTATTTATTGAAATAAATGTTTATACTAATAATTTAAAGCAAGGTATGTGGTTTCATTTATTAATTATGTACCGGGTGGGCAAATAAGAACGGCCGTCGGCCATCGCAGTGGCGGCTCGTGAACTTTTGGAGATAGGAGGCTGGACATAAAACGTTTTTATAAAAATATACTTTTCTGCCAATTAATTTAACCTTTGCGCAGCGGCAGTACCAGCGAGTAGTGACAAAATTAATTGTTGCCCAGCAACAACGTGATATAGTTTCTTTCCAAAAATTTTTTTTTGTTGACTTTTTGTTTTTTATATACCCATTTTCTTTTTTTGTAATTTTTCATATGTTGTTTTTTTTATTAACTTTTTTTTAATATATAATCATAAAATGTATTATTTTGTTTTTTCAATGGGTATTAAACTAACATAGTATAAAAGATTTTGACCCATGGTATTTTGCATTAAGTTTTAATTTGTTTGAGAGTAGAAAATGATCTCTCCATCGACGTGACAGGCATGGTGACCCCCACACAACATACATACATGTATCGGGTTGTGTAGGTTGTACCACCATCTGTCGTCTGTTCCGTACTGAAACTGAATTGAACATTGAACTGAAAAAGGCAGCAGGCGCATGCGACAGCGGACAGAACAATAAAATGATTATTTCACTGTGACGGTGACGATAGGCTAGAGAGGCTAGTCTACCGACGGTGTTGTCATTTCAGCTATTTTACGGTATTTAGCAATTTAACTGGTCGAAAAACGACAACTGTGTTTAGGATACACAGAGTTGATGAGTCTAGCCTCAGGGCACCGTTGTCAGATTCAAAAATAATTACTGAGAACGGGGAAATAATCGTAAAATTTAAAAAAATATTAGAGAAACAGGAAATAAAATGAAGAATGATCAACAAAATATTTCTGGTGCTATGCTGAATAAATTGGTGAGGAGGCTGAGCCTCCTTCGAGGAGCCGCCACTGTCGGCCATATCTTCGGATCGGATTGTAGTATAACTTTGGATAAAAAAAAATTATAACAAAAGTGGCCACGAGAAAAACCTGGAAATTATTTATAGAATTGTAGGTCCACCGCTAGAGAGCGTTATTGAATAAAAAATATTTAAAAAGCCAAATTTTACAAAATTTGACCAATTAAGAAGAATAATAAAAGAAGAATAATAAAAACGATTACCGTATTCTTCAAAAAAGTATGCGTATATTTGATTCGAACGAAATCGAAGATATCAAATGAAATCGAACGAAATCGAATGAAATCGCACAAAATCGAACTAAACCGAACGAAATCGAACGACATCGAAGAAATCGCCTAAAATCGAGCGAAATCGAAGTTTTCATCTAACTCTCGAAATAACTGATAGGGGAGAGTGGGAACTTTGTTATGAAAAAACGAGCATAACTCCGACTCTACTTCACCGATCGTTGCAATTTTAGTCTTGTTAAAAAGAGCTCTTTTCCACCAGTGTAATGATTATATTTACAACTTCACTTAGTAAGTAACGCGCACGTTAGAGGGCGTTATTTAAAGTTTTTTTTTTAAATCTAGGTCTCTTTGGAAAGTATTAAATGGAAACATGCAGTTTTAATAACAGAATATAAAAGTAGACGAAATAAGGAACGTAATGGCGAAAAGTACATGTCGATATCTTTTTCGTATCCCGAGATATCTTAAGAAATTTGTAAATGTTGGGAATTTTTTATGTGGCGTACCTACAATAAAAAATAATTAGAGGTAGAATTCTGCCTAAATACTTTCAATTAAATGAATATTATTATAAACGGAAAGAAAAATGTCACCTATGGAAATTGCTCAAGAATAACTATGTTCGGAATATCTTAATAACACTTCCAATAGGTGATGAATTGCCAGTTGAAATCAAAGTAGGCTATGATATATAAGCTAATGCTACATATTATGAGACTACACTAAAATGTACTCGCGACATTGATGTGATTGGTCGTTGTGGGCAAACAATGAACAGGCGCGTTACATCGTTTTGTTTGCTTTTTATTTTTGTGAGTTAAATTTGGAGGTTGTTTTGTGTTGTTGAAATATACAGTTCATTGGTTTTTACTTACGAAAAGAAAAGCTAATCTCCTGAGCTCTTGAGTTTTAAAAAAAGACCAAAGAAAATTTGAAGCATCGCAAATAGGAAGAATATATGTTTTAATAAGTCAAGGTATCACAAATTTGACGAAGAAATATAACAACCAGAATAAACGAGATCAGAATGATATGGTAGCAGCTGAAATGAAAATTGAAAAATAGAATGCTAATGACAAGAATTATGCTTTTCTATTCAAGAAGGAAGTTATGTGAAAAAAATTAATATTTAAACAAAACAGTTATTTGTTATAAACAATAAACTTTAATAGAGGTACACTTTAAAATTAATGGTGTTTTTAATAAGGTATAGGTGTACATATAGGTAGAAACTAAAATAATTTTCAGACATATTTTTATATATGTCACAAAAATCGCGCCAGTGCCAAAAATGGAGCTTGTTTGCACTTTTACTTTCCCGGACCCATCAAAGGGAAAGTAAGGTGAACGAGCAAAAAAAAAATTTGAGATTTCGATGGAAATATCCATTTTGAGGTAGCCCAAGAAGACGAGACCATTTCCAGCATATGGTCTGTCTGTGTGTAATCTTCCACGATAACTGCCGAACCATTTGACCAATCAAGCTGAAATTTGGTATGGAGGGTCGGTGTGTGCCTAGAATGCGACCATTAGTTTTTGGTTTAAATTGGTACAGTGGAGGGTCCTCAAGACCGACATTGGTTAAATATACATGTAACAATTTTTTGCTTTATTTAAATTTTAAGGACAAACAATACATTTTAGTGCAAAATGTTGTAGTACAAAGTTTTAGAACATAAAATTACCTACAATTTTTGTCTTAAGCCTTTTCCAACATTTCCAATAGTTGCGCCACTAGAGGGCGCGTAAAAATGTGCATGTATGTTTTCTATAGTTTTTCTTGATTTTGAGGACCAACAATACATTTTAGTGCAAAATGTTGTAGTACAAAGTTTTAGAGAATAAAATTCTCTATAACTTTTGTTTTAAACTTTTTCTAGAATTTCCAATAGTTTCGCCACTAGAGGGCGCGTAAAAATGTGCATGAAGGTTTTCTCCAGTTTTTCTTGATTTTGAGGACAAACAATATACTTTAGTGCAAAATTTTGTAGTACAAAGTTTTAGAGCATAAAATTCTCTATAACTTTTGTCTCAAACTTTTTCTAAAATCTCCAATAGTTGCGCCACTAGAGGGCGCGTAAAAAATGTGCATGTATGTTTTCTCTAGTTTTTCTTGATTTTGAGGACAAACAATGTATTTAGTGCAAAATTTTCTTGTGCAAAGTTGTAAAGCATCAAATTTTCTTTAACTTTTATGTTTAACTTTTATCGAATTCCTCATAGTTTCTCCTCTAGATGGCGAGAAAAATACACATTTAAAATTCCCTACAACTATATTGTATGAAAATTTTTCCCGAATAACCAAGTTTTGACACATGATTTTAGGAGATCCTAATTGTAGCAGTATGATATATAGATATATAACGTGCGCATGCGCAGCTTATGTCATTACCAACATTGAAATATTAATTCACCATAAGCTCGCTATTTTTAATGTGTTCCATAAATCAATGTAATGCTTAGTATTTTGTAATTAAAATAATAATAATAAATAACATATTCTCTACGGTCGAGCCGGGAAAGTCCTGGGGTGACACAGCCGATTTTTTTTATTTACTCGAATATTAAATTTTGAAGTTGTATTGGTAGTGGTATTTTAAATTTGGTTGTGAGTAAATTTAAACAACATACACCGTAAATATAAAGCAAGTACGTGAAATTAAATGAAAGATACTGTAGAGTATGCAAAATTTCCTTTCATCGCTACCATGTGTGAGTATATGTAGTGAAGAATAACTTGTGTAAACATGTGCACTTTTCATTGGTCAGAAATAAAATTTTCATCCTTACGGAAAAAATTATTTCATATGTATTATTTCTTAATTTTTATTTTTTAACGTGCATTGCCTAGATACCTAATCGTGGAGTGATAACGATCTGTCAAATTTTATTTTTTTATTTTAAACTGCTTATTTCTTGTGTAAATGTACGTGCAAGGGCCTTTAGGTCGTAATTTAGCGGGATTTAATTTATTAAACAATGATTCTGATAATAATATTTATAAAAGTTTAGAGTTTGAGTGTGAACAAAAACATTGAGTAAGACTAATATATTTTGTAAAAACTTTTGTTAATACCTGTTAAATTTTAGGAGTTCTTACTAGAATCTACAGAGAAACTTTACGTTATATTAAAAGCCTCTGTGATCTATTAAAGAACACGAGGGTCAATGGTAGAAGCAAAGATTAATTAATTAATCTTTGATAGAAGTCTAGAGATAGAATAGTAGATTCTGTAACAAGGTTAGAATGAAAAATTCGACAAGTGGAAAATTCCGAACGCTAGCGGAAGCGAGTGTGAGGAACCACGAGTGTCGAATTTTTTCATTCTGACCGAGTAACAGACTATATTTTCTCCACGATCAAAAAGTATAAATCAAAATTAAATTAAATCTGAACACAAGTTATTTGTTGACATATTTGTATTACATTGTATTAATATTTATAGTGCTGTGGTACACTTACCGAAATTAAAATCTGGTGCATTGGTGTTTTTTCATAATTTGCAATTTCAGATATTATTAAATTCTATATCTACCTCACTTGATTTTTCACTCATTATTTTGTTTAAATTAAAACTTGTTTGAAAATAATTATTACCGTCGCCATTTTATATCTGACAGTGACACTTTTGAAATCCAGGGCAATCCCATATCGTTTATTTCGATTACAGAAAATCCATTCTTTACCTTGATAAAGAATGAAAATACATGCAAAATGCATAAGAGGCAAGTATTATAGAATAGTAGATTCTGTAACAAGGTTAGAATGAAAAATTCGACACGAGTGGAAAATTCCGAACGCGAGCGAAAGCGAGTGTGAGGAACCACGAGTGTCGAATTTTTTCATTCTGACCGAGTAACAGACTATATTTTCTCCACGATCAAAAAGTATAAATCAAAATTAAATTAAATCTGAACACAAGTTATTTGTTGACATATTTGTATTACATTGTATTAATATTTATAGTTCTGTGGTACACTTACCGCTATTAAAATCTGGTGCATTGGTGTTTTTTCATAATTTGCAATTTCAGATATTAAATTCTATATCTACTTCACTTGATTTTTCACTCATTATTTTGTTTAAATTAAAACTTGTTTGAAAATAATTATTACCGTCGCCATTTTATATCTGACAGTGACACTTTTGAAATCCAGGGCAATCCATATTGTTTATTTCGATTACAGAAAATCCATTCTTTACCTTGATAAAGAATGGAAATACATGCAAAATGCATAAGAGGCAAGTATTATAGAATAAATATTTAGACTCTAGAGTGTGAATGTTTACATTCTATTATTAAAAATGATTTCAGAATTCATACATTCAGTAATGGTCGTGGAGAATAAATATTCAGACTCTAGAGTGTGAATGTTTACATTCTATTATTAAAAATGATTTCAGAATTCATACATTCAGTAATGGTCGTGGAGAAACAATGTTACATAGCTTAAGGTTTACTACCTCTTGAAAAGTTGGATAACATTACTTTATTCAATGAATTGCTACAACGTGAAGGAAAAATTAAAAGTTCTTATGTATTAATAATTATTTTGATTTTCAATCGTTTTTCAAACTTCATCTAAAGATTCAGTTTCTAAGTCAGTATGATTGCCATCTGATGTTACCCTAATAGCACAAAGACGTTTAAAAAACATCTTAAAAACGTACACGACCGACCATCGGGTCGTTTTAAAAACGTTCGTTAAGGTACCCGAGAACGTTTATAAGGCGTTTTTCTATAGTGCAAATGTCACAACTTCCAACGACATACAGACGTCGAAAAAGGACGTTTTAAAGACGTTTCACTAAATAAATGGTTCGACAAAGGACGTTTCTTGGACGTCTTTTAAAACGTTCACTGGACGTCCTTTAAAGTACCCGAGAACGTTTATAAGACGTTTTTCTATAGTGCAAATGTCACAACTTCCAACGTCATACAGACGTCGAAAAAGGACGTTTTAAAGACGTTTCACAAAATAAATGGTTCGACAAAGGACGTTTTTTGGACGTCTTTTAAAACGTCCACTGGACGTCCTTTAAAGTACCTAAGAACGTTTATAAAACGTTTTTTATAGTGCAAATGTCACAACTTCTAACGTCATATAGACGTCGAAAAAGGATGTTTTAAAAACGTTTCAAAATGGACTAAATAAATTGTTCGACAAAAGACGTTCATACAAGCAAAAAAAAATACATATTTATTAATAAAATATTGATACTTATATACAATCTGTACAATAAAATAATTTTCATTTACACAATAAGTCAAGTTAAAAAAAATTATTTTTTAAGTATGAAAATATATACCAAAAATAAAATAATATTCATTTCTGTAACTAAAATACAGTTGGTCGCACATAAACAAGTTAGCCATCATTTCGGTTGGTGCTGAGCAGGTGTGTCTTGAACGAAATATGTAGGAGTATTTCTTGTATGCTTATGAGACTGGAATCATCAGAATTGGTGGAACTAGAATAATTATGTTGAACACATGATTTTCGACATTTTCAAATAAATCCTCTGATAAATTCAAAGTGTTGTTGATATATCTGTACTTTTGATGCTTCGAAACTTTCTTTTCTTTATACATTTCACAACAAACAAGTAGATTTACAGAGTCAAAAATCTTGAAAAATCACTAATTACATAACAAAAATGAATCACAAAATATACCTATATCAGGGTTTAAAGTACCTACCTAATATACATGTTAAATGTTCAACCTCAGCTGTAAGACATAAACACAAGCACAATTCACTTAATATATCACTCCTCGGAAACCGAAAAACAAAAGAAACAAAATAAGTATAACAAAATAGATGATAATTTTAAAGATATAAGATTTGCTAGGTTTATCTTCACTAGTTGCAGAGAAAATAAACATGAAATTACCGAGAGTCACGCCATGTTTTTATCGTCCACTATGAAACAACTGTAGACAACAGCCACGCAGTGCGAAGTGCGAGTGCGCGGTCTCTCTCCCAAACCGACCGTTAGCGAGCTAAATTCGTGATTGGTTGGAATCAGACACAGACAGAGAGAGCAAACAAAACGTCTTTTGGACGTTTTTTACACTAGTTATGAAAACGACTAACAAAGACGTTTAAAAAACGTCCTTTTTAGGACTTTTTATGGAAACATACTTTTGGGAACCCAACTAAAACGTTTTTACTTGTGGTTGTAAAAACGACTAAAATAAAACGTTTAGAAAACGTCCCTTTTATGGTCATTTCCCAAAATAACATACTTTTGCAGACCCAAAATCAACGTATTTTGGATGTTTATGAAGTGGTAATAAAAACAACTTACAAAAACGTTTAAGAAACGTAACTTTCTGACTTTTCTCAAACAATTCTTTTGAGGACCCAAACAAAAAGTTTTATGAACGTTTATACTGGTGGTTTTAAAAACGACTAAAATAAATCGTTTAAAAAATGTCCCATTTATGATTTTTTCTCAAAACATACTTTTGACCTAAAAACAACGTTTTTTGGGCTTTTTTTTACAGTGGTTATAAAAACAACTTACAAAAACGTTTAAAAAACGTAAATTTCTGACTTTTTTCAAAACATTCTTTTGAGGGCCGAAACAAAACGTTTTCTGGACATTTTTACTGATCGTTTTAAAAACTACTGAAACGAAACGTTTAAAAAACATCCCTTTTATGATTTTTTCTCAAAACATACTTTTGCAGACCTAAAAACAACGTTTTTTGGACGTTTTTTATAGTGGTTATAAAAACAACTTACAAAAACGTCTAAAAAACGTAACTTTTTACCTTTTTCTCAAAACATGCTTTTGAGGACCTAAACAAAACATTTTTGGACCTTTTAACGGGTGGTTTTAAAAACGACTCATATAAAACGTTTTAAAAGCGTCCCTATTGTGACTTTATAAAAAACCTTTTGATATGAACGTTAAAAAACCATTTAAGTACTAGATGTTTTTTTATCGTAGGTTTTAAAAACGTCTGAGTAGTGGAGCTTAGACAACGTTTTTTTTTATTTATCACTTCGGACGTTTTGATGACATATTTTGGACGTTTCTTTAGGTTCATTTTAAAAACGTTCTTGCACAAACGTTTATAAAACGTTTTATTTTGGTCCTCGGACGTTCTGACGTTAAATGGACCATAAAAAAACGTCAATCGGACCTTTTGTGCTATTAGGGTACAGTATAATAAAATTAAATTAATATATATTTTAGGTTTCTCAAATAATAAGGTACATCGGGGCAGCGAGACACCAAGGACCACTTAAATAGATGCCCTTCTTTTTCCTTTTCAAATTAATTAGGGATGGTTGTTCATATGTAGGGCAGAAACAAAATTTTAAACTAAAGGACACCAATATTTTAAGGATCATTATTGGTTAGTATTATAATCAAATTTTACTGCAGTGTATCATATCTTTTTTATATAGATGTTATGATAGATACTTTTCAAATAACATTATCGGATTCCAGAACGATTATTACTGATTGGTACAGATTAGCAAACCAAAGAAAGAAGATGAAAAAATTTAAATTAATAAAATGTATTATTTCTTTATAGTTACAGTACGTGATTAAAATATAGTACCAGAGAAGGAAGATAAATAAAATTATTTAATAAAATGTATTATTATTACTTTCATAAAATGTGTTATTTCTTTATTTTCAGTAAATGTTGAAATTAAAGTTATAATATTCTTTTTTAATCACCTTTTATAAAAACATTAAATTATTACTATGTAAAATACAGTGTGTCGAAGGGTACTGAGTTAACTAGAGTAGGAAAACTGTTATTATTAATTTTACAAGTCATTCTTTATAAAAAATTGTGCTTGTTGCGAAAATGAGATTCATATGTCCAAACTTAGGATAAGATGTATAAGTTGTTAATAAATTAATGAAAAAGTTTCAAGAAAGAACTTTTATTTATTATTTTACACAAAATGTTTATAAAAGGAAGCATTTCTTTAATTCAAAATAAAGACTGATTTCGAAATTTTATATTAAAAAAATTTTTTATTTGACTTATAGTTTTCTTTTATAAATATTTTGTGTAAAATAATAAATAGTATAGTAAGTTTTTTCTTGAAACGTATTCAGATTTTCTCATCAATTTATTAGCTCCCTATATATCTTATCTTAGGTTTTATTTTCTAGACAAGTTTGACTTTTTATTAAGAATGAAACAGAGTCGTAAAATTATTAATAACAATTATTCTTCTCTTGTCAATTCTATCCGTGGATACACTGTATAAATGTCACATTTAAGTATATATTTTCAGTAGATGTTACGGAACTTTTTAACGTAACATTTACGTATAACTTATTAATGTAAAAGTTACATATGTACCAATGCATCCTAGGACGGATTCCTATCTTAAGTCAGACTTAAGTCTAAAATCGATTTTATACTGTTGCACCAACGAAAAATCTCTGGCCTGTGATGTAACCTGATCACAGATCCTAGGCGGTCGATTTCGACGACTTAGGGCGAGGATTATAACCTCTAAAATATACGTCATTTGACATTTACTAGAAACAGTTGCTAGAAAGTGAATGTAAACGAGACAAATAAACATTTTTTCTGTAGAATATTATATTTCATATTAACAAAAATAAAAAGACTTTTACGTATTAATAGAGTGGTATTAGTTTGCAAAGTTCGGTTGTAATTTGTAAGTTAAATAAAGTGATGGATCTAGGCGCAGATATAAATATTGTGGATATTGTGGATGTAACTGATGATATAGACGAAGAATTAAATGCTCTCCCAAGACAAATTCGCCCTAGAATGAATTATTTCGAAACTATATCAGAGGAAGAATTTTTTAAAAGGTTTCGATCACAAAAAGGGACCACCTTTCAATTACTTACCCAAAGAGCTTTAATTGAATTAATATATGTATTACAAATAGTACCAATAAATACAACTTTCAGAAACAATTCATTAAGTCAAGTGAATCAATTACTTTTAACAATAAGAACTTTTGCTACTGGCGGTCATCTACTAGTTACTAGAGATTTTATAGGAGCTGATAAATCCAATATATCAAGAATTGTATCAAAAGTGTCACGAATAATTGCGAATTTAAAAGAAAAATACATATAATGCCAAGAAATGAAGTTGAAATTGCTGCTAAGCAAAAGAAATTCTTCGATGTTGCTGCTTTTCCTCATGTTTTAGGGAAAAATGATGGCACTCACATAAGAATTTTATCACAAGGTTTGATTTCACCACCCATTTATTTTTCAGTTCCTTATAATCTATATACATATTTTTTACAGTGAGTCTCGATGGCGAAATCTTTAGAAATAGAAAAGACTACTTTTCACTAAATGTCCAAGCGGTATCGAGTGCAGATCTACTTTTCAAGAATATTGTAGCCAGGTGGCCTGGCTCGACTCATGATGTGACAATGTTCAACAATTCCAGATTAAAAGCACGGTTTAAGATAGGAAGATTTTGCCAATGGAATTTTATTAGGTAAACGATATTTGGATATTTATGTATTCTGATTATTTTATGACATTTTTATTTTGTAATATATAGGTGAGCGGGTATATGAATTCATCATATTTGTTTACTCCTTTTTTGGAACCACTCAACGAAGGGGAGAGAAATTTCAACAGAAGCCATATAACAAGCAGAGTTAAGGTAGAAAATTTGTTCGGAGTGTGGAAGAAACGGTTTCCTATTATGGCATATGGATGTAGAATGAAGTTGAATAATATCTTCCCAATTATCACCCGATGAAGTGGAAGTGATACAACGTCACCTCCAAGAAACGCCAAGAGATAAAGATATTCCAATTCCAGTCAATAATAATGAACATTTTGATTACCTACGATATCTTGTAAATAATTATTTTGCCAGAATATAGGGATATTCATTTTTTATTTATTTATACATTTTATAATATTAAAAATTTCAAGAAATAATATTCTATATCATCTCTTACCATTGGTACTTATAAATAATATTATATTGTATTACTAGGAGTAGAAGGCGCTTATTATTTGTTGAGCTTAGAAGTTTACGACCGAGGCAGTGTAATCTGAGCGAAACAGAAATAATGAAGGCTTCTTCTCCGAGTAATATACATATACTAGTATACTAGTTTTTTCTTCAAGTCTAGAAATAATTCAAGTTGTATGTAGCAAAAAATAGACATTTTCAAAACTGAAAAACGTCCAATTAAATAAATATTAAAATGACAGTTCATAACTACTCGATTATAAAGCCCATTGCTATCTTTTCTCATTATTGTTGTACTAGTAAAACAATAGGATATTTCTACGGTCTATGGTGTCGAAAGTAATATATTTATTATTATACGCTTGAAGAAAAAGTAATTTTTACAGGAAACTATTTTTATTTACATATAACAAAGAATAACACTTGAACAAAAATAAAAAAAAATATTCTACAAGTATATTCAATTAATATTTTAAGAAAATATCGTAAAATATTTGTATTTGTTAATAACATAATTTGTAGAAAATAATTTTATATGTCTCAGTTCCCATATGTCGCGAACTTAAGTGGACACACTGTATATACAGTATGTCTGAAAATTTTTCATTATTAATTTTACAAAAAAATGACAATTTGAAAATGTTAATAATAATTAAAAATTGTGTTTAGATTCATGCTATTAATTAATTAAAAAATTTAAAATAAAAATGTCTCCTTTAATTTCACTTTGTCGTATTTATGCCCGATTCCACCAACATTTTTAGGGCTTACTTAACGCTAGGGAGAGAATATCTTTAGGTTAGGGGTCGATTTCATTTCCACCAAGTAAAATCTTCACCTAAACCGGTCTAAGGCAGCCCTATATTTAGGGGTCCAAATTTCTCCACCTAAACAGTCACCTAGTAAGGGAATGGTGAATTCTAACCTCATTTTTTCAATATTTTCATCATTTTTGTGTATTTTGTGTATAATTTTTGTACCCATACCGTTTTTTCGCTTAAATATAATAATGGAAATGTTTGACGACGACTTTGAAATACTTGATTTAGTTCAAAATGGATTTCCTAGAAGAATATATGATAGAAATAATCACTTTGATGATATGGATAATTTAACGTTTTTTCGTCGGTTCAGATTAACTAAGCCAACGGTTGTACGTGTTTTGGAACAAATAGAGGATCAGTTAGAATATCCAGATGACAGGTGAGTCAATGAGTGTTTTTATCCTTATTATCTAATTGTAGAATGTAGATAATCCCTTTTTGTATCATTTTTAGAAACAACTCTATATCACCTGTAAATCAGCTATTGACTTGTCTAAGATGTTATGCCACTGGTGGGCATTTAAGTTCATGTGCTGATTTTATGGGGATATCTGTGAGTAGTGCCTCACGAACTGTGAAAAAAGTAACTGAAGCAATAGCTAGTTTGAGGCCCCTCTATGTAGAAATGCCTAGGTTAGAGGCTGCAGTTGTTACCAGCAACATGTTTTTTCAAATTGCTTCTTTTCCAAGAATTCTAGGATGCATTGATGGGACTCATATCCGCATCCAATCACCAGGTAGGGATTGATAACATGAACAAAATTATAAATTGCAAATTCTTTCATTCAATACTCATTTGCTTATTTAATCTAATTAGGAGGTAATGACGCAGAACTGTTTAGAAATAGGAAAGGGTATTTCTCCATTAACACTCAGGTTATTGGAGATGCAGAACTTAAAATTAGAGACGTAGTAGCAAATTGGCCAGGATCTAGTCATGATCAAACAATATTTATAAATAGTAGAATACGCGCTAGGTTTGAAGCTAATGAATTTCCAAATTTCGCTCTGCTGGGTAAGTCAAAATTGCTTAATTTTCATTCTTCAAATTAAGGCCTAAATTAATGTGTAATATAATATTTTTAGGAGACAGTGGATATGCATTAAAGAACTATTTGCTTACGCCGGTAACTGATCCACAAACTCGACCACAACAACTATATAATGAAGCTCAAATAAGGACAAGAAATACAATTGAAAGATTGATAGGGGTTTGGAAAAGGAGATTTCCAATATTGGCGTATGGCTGTAGACTCAAAATTGATACTACTTTAGCTGTAATTCCTGCTACAGCAGTACTTCATAATGTAGCCATAGAAATGAAGGAAGGTGAACCTCCAGCCGAAGGCAATATAAGAAATTTACATTATTTAATCGAAATGGGAAATATTCCTGATATTCAACTGCCGCAGGCACCAGAAGGACAAATTTTTAGAAATGATGTAATTAATTATTTTGCTAATTTATAAATAAAAACAATTTTTTTCATATTTGTACTTTATCAACTGCAATTTTGAAGAACATACAAACATATATAGAAACTCTTAAAAGAAAATAAACATATTGCATATAATATAGCATAACTCTTAAACTAAATTTTTAGAAACAAACAAATTCTTGGAACATCACAGGGTGACTTAAACTTCACAACCAACAAAATACCAGTGGCCCTAATATTAATTTTTAGCACAACATTGGCGACTCTAGTAATAACTCATCAGAGTCTTTAGTAGCTAAAGAGGCAAGTTGTTTTTTTTTTAGTAAAATATCCAACTCCAACGCTTGCATTCTTAACTTGTGCTCTTGTTTTAGACATTCAGCCAATTCAATTTTTTTGTCCACCAACATTTCATATTTTTCTCCCAATTTGGAAGATGTTAGTGTTACTACTGTATTGGGTCTTCTACGTGATGGTACAAATTTTTTCTTTGATACTTGCACAGTCTAAAAATAAAAAGAAACGAGTTTTTAGGTATTATTGTTTTAGGTTATAATAATAAAGGTTTATTAATGAAAATTAAGAAATTCAATCAAATACTGAGAATTGGTAGAAAGTAAAAATACTTTAATATGATAAAACACAAGTATTTCATATAAAAACTAACAATTAAATTCATAAAAATACCTTATTAACATTTTCCTTTAAAACATTGCTAATCGGCCTTTGTAAATGTACCCCTTTTTTCCAAATGTGTGATGGTAAACATTCACTAGGCTTTTGAGATTTCTCATAAACAATTTCAATATTGTTATTACTATAACTGCATGTAGGTATATCCAATGATCTCTCTGATTCTCCTTGTTGGATTAATGGATCCTATAAACAGGCACAATACACAATTTTCAATAATATACCTACTACTCAATAATATTACCTCTTCAGTGGCATCTTCATTCAGTACCTCAACATCAGATGTTGTAGCGGCAAAGGTTTTCACACTATCCTAAAATAAATATAATATATTTTTAAGTTTAATTTATAATTAATAAATTTTAATACTCAGTGTATGTACATACAGTTATAGCAAAGAATAAAAAATCTAATAATAAATAAGAAATGACTACCTGTGTATCATTTGATTCACTTCCAATTATCATTCTCTCGTTATTTGAATCGAATTTACTTCCCAATCCTAAAACGGACTTTTTATTAATTATTGACAGTAAGAGGTCATCTTGCTGGTTATTATGTGGCCCAAGGCCTCTGCCTCCACCAGTTTTATATAGTTCTGTTTTTATTTCCGCTGTTTTTTTTCGTAAATCTTCTTTCATTTTTTCGTAAAATTTTTTTAGGGACTCTACAGGCCTATAATAAAGATTGGGAGATGAAGTATTAAATTGTTGACATATTTTTTGCCAGGTTTCTTTTTTTTCTTTAACTGAAACACCATCGGT
Source organism: Neocrepidodera transversa (assembly GCA_963243735.1). Taxonomy (NCBI): domain Eukaryota; kingdom Metazoa; phylum Arthropoda; class Insecta; order Coleoptera; family Chrysomelidae; genus Neocrepidodera; species Neocrepidodera transversa. The sequence continues at coordinate 11,090,041 of OY725347.1, forward strand.
TTTTTTATTTTCTATAACATCTTTTTGGTTTTCCATAATATTAAGCAACAGCTCTCTTTCATTATTAGTGTAATTCGGAGCTCTTTTTTTGGATACAGTCGGATCTTTCGAGAGATCCTCTTGCTGGTTTCCTTGTTTCATTGTTATTATTTTATTGTTTATAACTATAATTGCAAACAGGTAAACGGTCAACAAAATAACACAAGTTGTGATTCACAACACTACGAAACAATGTGCGCAACTTACCTTGACAAAAATAAAAAATCCCCACATTTTTGCGATGTTGCCAGTGTCTTTCTCCACTTAGTTAGGAAATTCATAATTTTGATTGGTGGAAACCATTCTACACTTTTAAGGTATCCCCAAATTAGGTAAGCCCTACCTATTCTTTCCTTACGTGAAAGTCTGTGGAAACCGGCATTTTATGGACTTGAAAAATTTTCGATATTTTAGTTTTTACCAAATATTTTTTCCTCAAATAATTCATCGTTATCGGTTCCAGAATTGAAAAAGAATAAAAAAATTAATAAAAATTATACAATTTTGAAAGATGAAAAATTTGAGGAAAAAAATTGAAATTTGCTAAAAAATAAAATGTAATATCGAAAATCATAATTTGTGCATAAACATCCTTGATTATAAAACTGAGAAAAAGAAACATTCAACCAATAATTGAATGACCTGCTTTACCGATATTAACAATCAGCGCCATCTATTATACAGTAGTTTGACAATATTGCAATGTTGCCATTGTAAATTCAGATAAAATGCATCCTACGTAAAATGACGTTCTATAACGTTGGTGCAACACAACTGTATCATAAGTCCATCACACATTTAGGTCGAGCCTAGATAAAATGCATCCTAGGATACGTTGGTGCAACCGGGCATATTTACGTGACCCAGTAAACATTTACGTTAATTTTTAGTGGAAAATGTGCGCACATTTAAACAGAAATATGCCGTCATATTTACATAACATTATTACGTAACATATATTCAGAAAAACGTAACTCTAACGTTAATTTTACATAACTTGGTTTGCTGGGTAGTAGCGACACGCTCGAGCCATGGTCAAATACAATATATTTTGGAAGAAAGCAGCCTTTGCAAAATCTTCGGAGGTTATTTTAGAAATTCTGGAACATACACACTTTCTTTCCGGGAGCCACAAGTTTGAATTCCTACTATGATTCCATCAACAAAATTGTAAAAAACAAAAGGATTAATTTATTCCAACGGTTAAATTTAAAAATTTGTTTTTTCGAAAACGAACTTTTATACTGTCAAGTGATGGATCCGTTGGCAGCTACTTTAGATGTTTTGCAAGGCGAAATGAATACATTTTACGGTCTTCTGATTCCATGTTAAGCTTCACTAAAAAATAAATTAGACAAGTTATCAAAAATCAATTTTAAATTTGCATCGCCTTCAGTTAAAGCATATGCCTAATAGCTTCTATCTCGTACATCCTCAATGTAAGTTACGCTGGGATAATGTTATAAGAAAAATATATCCACTACCTCCAAACTTAACATCATTGTATATAGACTTCCTAGTAGGATACCCTACGTGTAATTATTGTTGGAGCCACTTGCGAGCGACATCTATCATAAATTTTGTTAACTTGACACTATTTTAGCCTGTACAGCAGCGGGATTCTCAACATTCACGATCGCAACATCCCGGCCGGTAGGTCTCGGTCGGGATCATATTCGGTTTACAGTCGATACCAATTGAATCGCGATTCTCAATCACTCCCGACTCAAATTATATTGGCAGCAATGAAAATATGACAATTAATAGTTACTCACATTTGACACTTGGGATATAATAAGAAAAAATATGGTAGATTCAGGAAAGAATTTTAGATTTTTTAAACAATCTGAGGAAATATTCGAAAAACGTCAAAATTTGAAGCCATTTTTGAATCTCAAATTTTTCATTTTTCAAATGGTATAATTTTTATTTTTTTTTAAACATTTTTAATTATGGAAAACCTATATAACGATAAATTGTTCGAGGACAAAAATTGAAATTTGCTAAAAAATAAAATATCGAAAATTTTTTTTACCAAATTTCAATTTTTTTCATAAATTAATCAGTTAAAGTTTATATCGATGTTGTGAATTTACGGTTAGTTATTATCGAATATATTTATATTCAATTCATTCTTACAACATTGCTGTTCATAAATATAAATTAGTTTGCTTGTAATTTTTCCTTATTTTCATAAAAAGCATGATTTAGTAAAACCTTGTTAACTGTCAAAAAAGGCCGCCATTTTTAGTCCATTTCCCAGCCTTAAGGTTTCACAGTTAAAAAAGTATATAAAAAAATAAAAATTATACAATTTTGAAAAATGAAAAATTTTTTATTCAAAATTTCCAACTTAAAAATGTCTTTCCTTGAATTTTCGATTTAAACTGAAATTTATGGTAAAAAATAAAATTTCGTCAATTTTTTTTAACCAATTTCATTTTTTTTTCCAACTAATTTCAATTTTTTTTCCTCAAATAATTCACGTTATGGTTTCCACAATTGACAAAGTATTAAAAAAATAAAAATTAGTTTTAAAAAATGAAAAATTTGAGGTTCAAAATTTACAACTTTGAAAATGTCTTTCTTTGAATTTTCAATATTTTCGATTTAAACTGAAATTTGGTATAAATCTTGGGTTAAATGATCTGTCAAAAGAGAAAAAACTACGGAATATGAATGTTTTGTGTCATAAACACCAACTTCGAACTCAACTCGGGACCTTCGTACCTACCGACTGAAATTGACGTTTGAAAACGGTATCCAGTCGCGTTGTCTGAATAAAGACAACGCCAGTCGCTATCGAGTTGATTGAGAATCGCTGTTTCGGCTGCTACTCGGGACGGTACTGGTAGGTAACGAATAGCTGTTGAGAATCCCGCTGCAGATACACTCTCTGGGAGGAGGAAATTCTAACTAATGAGTATGGCAATATAAAGTGCCAGAAACGTATTTAGGGGTCGATTCTTACATTTATATTAATAAAAAATAATAAACAGCCCAAGTAAAATTAATAATTTACTTTTGTAGGAAATTTTATGTTCTACAATTTTTACTTATTCTAATTTTTCATAAAAATGCATATTTTTGGCTAAAAATTTAAAATTAATGGTATTTTTTTCAATTTTTTAATTTTAGTATTTACCATTAAAAAAATTTAAAACATTTTTTTTAATAACTTAAAAATCAATAAATAATTAATATTTCATTCAATTTTATTCAAAATGAGAAACATGCCTTTTTTAGGTTTTCTGGATTAAGATGAATTAATAAAATTAGTTAAACAAAATCAATTTTTTCATTAAAAATTCATGGCTTTTAAATTTTTTTTTTCAAGTTAATAATTTTATGTTCTACAACTTTGGAATCTTATTATTTTTCATTAAAATGCATAATTTTGGCTTAAAATCTAACAAAATGCCCTAAAGTATGTATATATTTGTTTCACGCCCTCTAGCGGCGAAACTATGCGGAATTCGAAAAAACAATTACATTAAAATGGATAATTTTGGCAATTTACAAGAGTTTGAAAACAATAACTTTTTGATAGATTGATAGATAAAGTTCATTCATGTGAAATCGGAAAGTAAAAATTAAAAGCATAACATATAAAATTAAATTTTTAAATTCGAAACATAAATTTTGGAACTTTGAATTCTAAATTTTCTTTTATTTTAATTAAAACATTTATTGCGTTTTTATCATTTAATGTATTTTCTTATATTAAATATATACAGGGTAGCTCAACAGATATATGAAACACTTTATAAAAAGTTTTTTATGTAGATATATGCAGGGTCTATGAGTACAATTTAAATTTGTTTCGATTTATACAGGGCGTCTCAAAATAAAGATTTGCATTATACTTATATATTTTTCATAGTTCTACAACTCTCATTGTGTAAAACTTACAGATTTATTTGAAAGGTATTAATGGTGGTTAAAAGCAAATATTTTAAAATGATTTTCATGTATACAGGGTGGTCCATTAGTAACCTAGGCAAATGTGAAAAAACACATTTTTGGTAAAAATCGAAGTAGGGTGTTCTCGCTTTGGATCAAAAGTAGATAATCAATCAAGTATCCTTATCATAATAAACAATGCTATTGTTTTAATGATACCAATTTTACACGCTTTTAATAAAAGGATAGTATAAATAACAATTCTAAATTACGGAGAGTAAATTGCAGAGTTGAAGGGCAAAAAATTCAGTATCCATTGATGAATACTTACACAAAGTGTTTCATTTGAAAAAACTGTAATGAAAGTTTTTGAAATGTCAAATGTATTTTAGATCAAAAATAAAAATGAAAAATTTAAAACTGAGTTTAAAAAAATCTACAGTTTATTGTCTTTGTACATTGGTAATTTTAAAACTTGTGATTTTTTTAAAAATGTCGTGCTCACCCTGTATACATGAAAATAATTTTAAAATATTTGCTTTTAAGAGCTATTGCCCTGGTGAGTCAAGTAAAAATATCGAAAAAGGTGCGCTGCGATATTTTTTAATATAAAATTCACAATTTTTAAAATGGGTCTTTGATTTTTTTACACTAAAAGTGTGTTTTAAGTACTACCTGACAACATTAAAAATATGAACAAATAACCTCAACATGGTCCAGAAAAAAAATTATTTGGTTTTAAAAATGATGATTTCGTGATTCTTATTTTAAACGCTATAGGCACTTATTGTTCAATGAATTTAAAATTTTCTTTTTTTATTTTTTAAACAATACATACTGATACAATTTGTATTACAAACATATCAAGAATTAAAAAAAAATAGAAAAATGGGAGAACACTAATTTTAAACAAATTTACTTTAATTTTTGCTCAATATTGAGTAAAGTAAATTTGTTTAAAATTAGTGTTCTCCCATTTTTCTATTTTTTTTTTAATTCTTGATATATATTGGAAACCAATTAAAAAAATAAAAAATTTTTCCATAGAAATTCATGTGATACCAATTATCTACACACTGCTTGAACTTTTTTTTTATTAGATTAATAGTAAACTCACAATCCTTAAAACGCCGACCCATGGTCACATGTAAATTATTTTTTTTTCTTGATCATATGACCCTTAATAGCAAGCTGGCATCCAAATACAAGTGCTGCCATCTAGACTCAGCCCCCATCTCGGTCCAACGTAGTCTCCATAAGAGTATCCTACTAGGAAGTCTATATACAATGTTAACATCAGTAGAAAAAATGGTCTTAAACGAAGCAAATAAATTAATTAAGTTAAGAATGTAGATGAAACCTCTGAAAAGGTTGCTTATTGTGACTCCTTATACATAAATGTTTAGATTTTGATGATTCTGAAACACCTAAGAACGTTCCCGGAACAAGTTTCCCTCAGAATGAATCGAGTTTTTTGGAAAAAGCAAATTTAATTAAAAACCAAGCAGAATTAGAGTATTTAAGGTATATTAGTGATTCAGGAACCAATTTAAATATGCTCGAGGATTACCAGACAATAGAAAAATAGTTATTTACATTACAAGATCCGAAAGCTAACTTTTAGGAGCGGCCGAAGCGAAGCGTAGCCGAGGCCAATCAAAAACGCCGAGCTCCTGAAAATGCTTTCGGATCATGTAATGTATTAAACTTTTCATATGTATGTACTGGATTTAGTACATTTTCCTGCAATACTTTTTTTTAATGAAAATTTCACACCGCCATTTTTAAGCCAATCAGAGTCTATTTTTTTGTTTGGTTACCATGTCACCCAAAAAATTTCCGTAAATTTTCATCCTCCAGGGTACCCTGGACGAAATAAGTGGAAATTTTTATGTCAAAATAATGACACTTGTAATGGGCTTGATTCATATAAGACTTTTTGTTTACTTTTTGTGCAAATCAAAATTAAACAATTACTACTTAACTTTTAACATACCAACAAACACTCATGACTAACTAGACCAAAACTAGTCTTTCCTTCTAATCTTAATGTCAAATAAATAATTAATTACTTTTAAATTTTTTAGGTGTACCGAATCCCCCACGATCTTGAATTAATAACCGGAAACTTTTCCTCGTACACGATTTTTTAAGAAAATTTCCGGTAATAATTCAAGCTCTAGGGAGATTACTAGTGAAGAGAAGGCCTCAATATGTTTTGCTCACACTGAGCAGTAAACTTCTGAGCTCAACAAATAATAAGCGCCTTCTACTCCTAGTAATATACTATTATCCTTATTCACTCCCATTATCTGTCTTAGAAATTATGTTAAATTTATGTATATTTGTACAATTTACATTAAAACATAAATAAAACTTGTTGTTAAAAATGTACTTAAAGTAAAGATGAAAAATCTACTGCTACTACATAATCGTGTTATAATAAATAAAACTACATACCTGCTTCCAATTTATTAGTATAAACATTTTGTATTTGTATAAAAAATGGATACATGCCCTACATACATTTAAGTTTGTAATTAATTTTTGTTTAGTCATAATTTGATTGTTTCCAAGATTGTGGGACTTTTAAGGTGATCTGAATAATAATAATCGAAGCACGATACCAATTACTCCAACAATAACCGCGGTAGCACTAACATCTTTAGCTAAGCAAACAGCTCCATTATGTTCAGTATATTTAGTTGGAATTTCCTTTTCAATTCCCAAAAAATTGTTAATTACTTTGGCAAAATCTAAGCAATTACGCTTTAAACAATTGTAATTCGTTTTCTTCCAACTTGATTCCAAATCTGCAACAAATTTTTTAAGTTGCTTTTTAGTGCGTAATGTACTTCCCATATATGACGTTTCTAGAGGTTCTTCGATTTCGCCATATTCTTTAGTTTCTACACCATCTTTACTATACGATATTTCAGTTTCAAAAACGAACACACTAACGTGCCAAAAATATTTTAAACCGCCGTTATTTTTCTTTGATCCCGAAAAAGGAAGAGGAAGAGGACTTGCAAATAATTTCACTTCACTAGACATTTTCACAGTTATCGTATCTCAACTATTATTATTATTATTCTTTGAGTCGACCCTGATCTGATTCTTCTACTCAATTCAGCAGTGTTGCCAATAATACCCAAACTTGAAATTATACGATGAATGAGTACAAAATTCTCTATGGTACAAAAGATATGCTTTTTATACGCCTTTGTAGATTTAGCTTTGCAGCCACATTTGTTCAATCAGACAGACCACAGAACACGTACAACTTATGTCAAAATATCGGCTTGAAAAGCACCTTTTTTTGATAATGACTACTAAAAATGCATTAGGGTCGTTGGTTCAAGGGCCTAGTAAGAGAGAGAGAGAGAGAGAGAGAGAGAGAGAGAGAGAGAGAGAGAGAGACAACATAAACCCCAAATGTTTACATTAGGACTCATAACGAACCTCTGAAAGCGGTATTGACAGATTTAATTTATATAATATATTCGCATTTTATCAACAAACTGTTAAAAAAATTCATTGTCACTGAAAGTTGGATAATAATTGGTAAAAAAAAATGATGAACAAAAATTAAAATATGGTTTTGATATTTCCGATGCCAATGAATTTTTATGAGTTTAACGGATCTGTGGATTTAATGGTCACAGGTTCCTCAGAGTAAATATATATAGAGAGGGCATTCTATCCTTTTTTATTAAGCCAACATCTAGTTAACTTTTGTTGACATCGTCCTCTGGAAATTCCATAAGCGTACTTTCAAGCAGGATATTTTAAAATCATACATTAAATAGTTTACAGTTTGTGAATTGATTTGTTTTATTTTTTAGTGTTATAGGTTGTACTAAATATTTTGAACTATTTTAAGTGATTTTCTTGAGAGGTTGTTAACCATGAGAAAGAAATGTGAAAAATGTGGTGCTTTCCTCAAGCCATTAGATAATCAATCTTACACTTCACAAGTAAGTTAGGAAAGTAGTTTTTGAATAATTTAAAATATAATATAAGTTGATAAGATTTGATAATTTTTTATTTTGCTTCCTTTCTTTTTTATGTTATATACCATTCACTTTTTTTATGTTTTAATGTTAATATTTATCAGTATTACAGAAAATACAACTTTATCGAAATTATATAACTTCTCACGACATATTTAATTCAAATGTGATATATTAATAACATGTAAAATACCCAATTTTAATTTTCTATTTTTTTGCTAATATAAATAAAAAGTTAGAATTCTTCGCGTCGCCACTGTCTAAAACATCACGTTAATTTTTATTGTTGATCTCGTCCTCTGCATGAGATTTTTTTGCGCGTCTCACGTCCCTCGCCTACAAATTTTACCGAGAGAGAGGGCTAGATGTTGGCTTAAATTTTGTAAATGATATTAGATATACAGGGCATATCTAGTAGTTCCTTTATCTGAGACTGATGTGTTTATATGTTAAATAAAACACTTGATCCTTGATCTAACTTATTAACAATATATTACTTGGTTACAATCAATGCCATGAGCCACGATCGCGGTCCTCAGGCCAAGTGACATTTCTCATGACATGATGGGAGGTCGCTGTCATGTAAGGCATTCTTTCACGATGCTGATCTTACTATGACATCTTCCTCCTTAACAATACAAAACATAAATGAAAAATAAACAATAAAATAACATCATAGAGAAACTATCAAATAACATCATCATAAGTCTAATTTAACCGGGGCCTTTGAGATCCTACCTGATCTTGTTGCATAAGGGTTTACATTTTGGTCATCAATACCTTCACTGTTATTTAAAGATCTGGGTAGGTTCTCAGAGACTCTATGTTTTATAATTTTCATTGAAATATTATCGTCATACTCACTCCCATCATTATTTACCTTAGTAACAGAAAAATCAATATCATTATCACTTCGAGGATTTATTCCAAGCTTTGGTTCTACCTGCGTACCTTTAATGTCTACGAAATTGCGCCTTTTTAATTTACTATTCTCATCTTTCAGAACTAATGATCTTGGTGAATCATGTAGTTTAACCACTTGAGCGGGCATCCACGTATTCTCCTGCCTAAACACAATGTTCTGACCAGGATAATATCTATTCGATCTATAACGACTTGATCTATCATAATATTTTTTGTTTTTACGTACATTACTTTTCAATATATCTTGAAAATTATTTACAATGGCAGGTTTAAGAAGACTATTATTAATTGGGAGTTTCGTACGACATCTCCGACTGAACAATAATTGTGACGGCGTGTATTTTGTACCTGCCACTGGGGTGTTTCTATACTCTAACAACATTATATTAATCTCAGAATCTATTTCATTACATTTTTTTAACATATTCTTACAAATACCTACTCCTTTTTCTGCGAGACCGTTGCATTTAGGATAATATGGGCTAGAGGTAGATAATTCAAAATTCCACTGTTTGGCAAATTCTCTGAATTCAAATGAATTGAATGGTACATTATCAGATCTAAAATTAGCTGGAATTCCATGAGTTGTAAAAATAGTTTTTAGCACCTTTATTATTTCACCTGCAGTTTTATTTTTTAATTTAATAAGTTCAATCCATTTTGAAAAATAGTCAACCAAAACTAAATATGGTTCATTGGCAAAATCTAAAACATCACATGCTACTTTCTCGAAAGGGAAATTTGGTTGTTCTTGTATGATCATGGAATCTTTTACTTTTTTAGATTGAAATTTTTCACAAATTCTACATTTACTTATTATTTGTTCAATGTCATTAGTCATAGATTTCCAATAGAATAAAGTTTTTGCTCTAGCAACTGTTTTTGTTATTCCAAAATGTACTTCATGCAAGCTGTCAAGTATTTGAGGCTGTAAAATTTCTGGGACTATAATACGATTATCTAGATAAACTAATCCCTCTTCCACAAATAAATTATTTCTTTTATTGAAAAAAAATTTTACCAAATCATGTACTTTTGACTTTGAATTAGGCCATCCATTAACAAAATAAAATTTTAATTTATTCAATATAAAGTCGTTTTCAGTTTCTTTTACAAATAACTGTTTCTTTTCATCACTCATATTTATTGTATGTACTACATCAAATAAACACGGGTCTGTTTTTGATTTTTCTGCTTTAGAGCAAGCTCTACTAATTGCATCTGCTAGATACAAATATTTCCCCGGTTTATACCTTACATCAATATCAAATTTGAAAAGTTTTAGTTTAATTCTTTGTAATCTTGTAGAAGGAATATTATTAATGTCTTTTTTCATTATCGACACTAATGGTAAATGATCAGTATGAACAATTGTTTCTCTACCATATATATATTGGGAAAATTTTTGACAAGCAAACAAAATAGCAAGAAACTCCTTTTCAATTTGACCAAACAATCTTGTTTCAGTTTCTGTTAGACTTTTAGATGCAAAGCATACCGGTTTATTATTCTGTAGTAATGCACAACCTATCCCACTCTTACTACAATCAGTTTCAATAATAATTTCCTCATTTTCATTAAAATTTTGCAGTACTGGAGGATTACTTATTAAATTCTTTAGTTTATTCACACAATCGGTATGAATCTTGGACCAATTGAATATTACATTCTTTTTTAACAATTCTCTAAGCGGTGCCGACACTTCTGCCATATTCGGAATAAAATCTCTTAAATAATTAATTAAACCTAAGAATCTTTGCAATTCTAGCTTATTTGATGGCATGTCATAATTATTTATGGCCTCCACCCTAGTCATATCTGGTAATACTGTTCCTTCCTTAAAAATGTGACCCAAATAATGTACTTCATTCACACAACACTGGAATTTTGATTTATTAAATTTGATATTGTTTTCTCTGGCTCGTTGTAGCACTTTATATAAAATTTCATTATGTTGTTCAATTGTATCTGCAAAAATTAAAATATCATCTATATAAATGAAAATATTTTCTATTCCTTTAAATAATTGTTCATTATATTTTTGAAAAATTTCAGCAGATATATTTAAACCAAAAGGTAGCCTTTTAAAAGAATAACAACCATACATCGTACTAAATGTACATATATCTTGACTTTCAGGGTCCAATTTTATTTGAAAAAAACCATCTTTTAAATCTAGGACTGAAAAATACTTGGCATTTTTTAACTTACATTTAAGATCATTAATAGTTGGTATTGTATAATATTCCTTAACAATACTTTGATTTAAATCTTGAGGATTTAGACAAATTCTAATATTACCATTTCGCTTTTCTACTATAACACAAGGATTTACCCACTCAGTAGGTGACGTATTGACTTTTAAAATATCACTCTTTACTAACCTATCTAATTCAAATTTTAATTTATCCCTAACTTTAATTGGGACTCTATGTGGAGGTTTTGTAGTTGGCTTAACATTATCTTTTATTTTTATTTTATATTCAAAAGGGAAACAACCAGTGCCTAAGAAAACATCATCAAATTTGTCAATAAGCTCTTTTTTCATTTTTTCTGACACTACATTATAATTTCTAACTACTAAACCTAATTTTTCAATTGTCTCTGCACCTAGAATAGGCCTAGCCTGATTTTTAGTAATGACAAATAATTCTTTATACATTTTATCTTTTAATTTTATCTGTAATTCAACTTTTCCTAGTGTTTCTATTTTAAAACCCCCATAAGCTTCTAAATTTACATTTCTATTATAAATTTTATATATTTTATTATTATTCGAATCCTTTAATGTCTCTAAAACTTTTAATGAAATTATGTTTACATCTGAACCCGAATCTAGCTTAAAAATAATGGGTACCTGTTCAACAATTAACTCCTCTTGCCACGTATTTTTATTATTGATTGAAAAACAATAATATTCTTCATCTTCTTGCTCATTTCTATTTGTCTCTATTTCATTTACCTGGGACTTGCAAGCTGCTGCGAAATGATTGTATTTTTTACAAATTGCACATTGTTTTCCTGTAGCCGGGCAGTTATTATACTTGTGGAAACCATTACATCTTTGGCACTGTACTCTTCGAGGGTTCTGAAAATTACTTCTGCTGTTTTCTATTGGGCTTTCTTTTTGTCTTTTGTCTTTTTGTGTGACATTTTTGACTTCTTGATTTCTTGTACTTTCTACTATTCTATCAACATTTCTATGTATATCGTTTGTATGTCTTCTTGTTATTTCTGCTATTCTAAAAGCTTCTATTGCTTCTTTCGACTGTACATCTCCTTGTCTTATTAATTTATCTTGTGTATCTCTGTCAGACGAATGCAACACTATTTTATCTCTTAGAATTTCATCTGGGCTTAAAAATTCTGCATCTTTTAATAATGTTTTGACGTCTAATAGAAATGAATCAAATGGCTCATATTCCTTTTGTCTTCTCTCATAAAATAAGAATCTAGCATGCAAAATATTTTTCTTTGGATTACAATGTGCATCAAATGCCTCTACAACTTTTTTTATATTTTTTTCTTCTTCGTTTTCAAACTTAAAAGTATTGTAAACATCTACTGATTCAGGTCCAATTATGTTTAAAAGAATTGCTACCTGCCTTTCTCCGGGTTGTTGATTTAAACCTGATGCCATCATGTATATATTAAATTGTTGCTTAAATTTCGTCCAATTTTCGCATACATTTCCAGTTAGCGACAATGGAGATGGTAATACCAAATTTGGAATTGCATTTACAATTGAATTAGGCTCCATTTTATATTTTACTGCACTTCACCACGTGATTTTCAATCGTTGGTTTTCCTTGTTCTACTTTATTTTCAGTAATTATTTCAAACCTTGTACTGACTGCGCCATGATGTGTTTATATGTTAAATAAAACACTTGATCCTTGATCTAACTTATTAACAATATATTACTTGGTTACAATCAATGCCATGAGCCACGATCGCGGTCCTCAGGCCAAGTGACATTTCTCATGACATGATGGGAGGTCGCTGTCATGTAAGGCATTCTTTCACGATGCTGATCTTACTATGACAGAGACAGGTACCAACAGTCGGCCATTACTAAGATCCATTTACGGGACCCATCTCGTTCCGATTAGCGAAAATGATATATGCTTCTTCCCTTACTATAAGCACATAATTGTAATTTTTAAAATATTGACTAGAACGCACATAGTCTACGGCGCACCAAAATTTTGAGGTACCCTTAGAAGTGTGACAAGGAGGGCACCCAAAGAATAAGGCCGAGACTACACACACGCTAACCTGTGGTGTCAGAAATTCCACACACGTTAAAATATTAAACTTGGTTATCTGACCTAAAAAAAATATTAATTTTATTCAAAGAAGTCTTTACTATCTAAATCTAGCCTATATATTTAAAAAAATATATTAAAAGAATTCAATTACTATCAAACCTGTGTTAAAAAAAAAAATAAGAGGGCCATGTGGGATTCGATCCCCTGACCCAATGCATCACTAGCGGGCACCATATCCACGCGGCTACCAGGGCTCATGCATACATGTGTTCAAACTTATTATTCAAGCGAATCACGTTTCACGTGTGGGTAATTTCTAAAATTATCCACAGGTTAACGTCTGGCTAGTCACAGTGAAAGAATAAAGAAAAGTATGACGTCATAAGCATATTACATGTGTGTGAGGAAGATAACCAACTAAACGATAGTATTTATATAACCTATATTTGTAAACATAACGACGTTGTCGATTGGCACTTTATATGCGTTGCCAAATGATTTTAATTTTCTCTCTATTTTTGTATATGACGTTTCTCATATAATTTAATAGATGGGTGGAAGAGCAAACATTTTTTACATAGGTACATAACATCACAATTCTCTCTGTTTTTACTAAAAAAAGTTTTTAATTTTTATAACATACCCCCTATTTTTCATTGGAAGCAATGCCACTGGAATTACTGCGCTACTGCGAGAATAATATAGCACCATCGACATATACTCATACATAGACGTGTCTTTTTATCGTTGTAATACGTTTTTAGAACGAAAAGAGAGGAAGATGGCACTTAGTTTCGGACTACTATAGATAGTCATAGTTTTAGTGATAACCGACTGATCACACATTATAATACCACGCATATATACTTGATAGTAAATGCTCCTTCCTATTTACTATATATTCCAAGGTTTTTCTGATTATGTAGAAAATGAACATCAAATTAAACCGGGGTTAATTATTAATAAAAAATTGTTTTTATGTAAAACAAAATTATTTATATTTAATATTTGTCTTGGTATATCAACTCGATTTTGACATTTGTGACCGTGTATCGCCATCTATTAGCGAATATCATTACTAAATATTATCATTTCTGTGTATATGTCTGAACTATGGTATTCGCACAAATAATCGTGAAAGTTGCCATTTCACAAAAAATTATATTTTCGAATAATTTGAACTATATAGCTCAAAATAGTTTTAAAATAAGTTTAATTTCAGTAAATATTAATATTTAAGATACTATACTTCCCACTATTCGTCAAATCCGCATATGGACAGTCATTTGGCAACACTGAGAGTGAGATACCTAATTGTTTACGTTGCATTTATTCCGATTCATCATAAATCATCCGATTTTTCTAAACCATCCGATTTTTCATAAACGGAATACGAAACACCGAGACATAAACCATCCGATTTTTTATAAACGATAAATAATCGGATGATTCCGGTTATTTTAAGAATCGGAAAGATTCCGATTGTTGTATCTTGTATCCGAATACTCCCATCACTAGTTTTATATATATATAACCTATTTATTTTCATTCATTATTATTCATTCGAGTCATTCACTTTTGTTGTGGTTTGTAAAAATGTCTAATGAAGTGAAGTTATATGTTTATCAGCATTCGAATGCGGATTCGACATCGAAGATGCCCAAATGGTATTGTTGGGACGTGAGTGTGTTTGTATTTGAAACTGAAATATTCTACGATGAAAATGGTATAATTATTAAAGAATATGGTGGCCGTCCTACAGAAATGATTCATATGGGAGATGCATTATCAGACAAAAATAAACAGCAAATTTTAAAGCATGTAGATACTCTGGAATACACTTGGAGCAAAGATTCTTATCATTATTTAAATTGTAATAGCGTACACTTTGCTGAAGAAATTTTGAATTTTTTGGGTATTGATGAGATTATTCCATTAAAGTATACTGAAAAGTGTAGTAAATGTGCACCTCCCTCTGTAACTACCAATGGTGCTGTAGTTAAGCATAAGTCTGATGGTTTTGTTGGATTCGTCGGTGATGTATTGGGAGGCTTTTTTTCAAGTTCAAGTTCGGGTAAAAATAACAACAAGTAAAATGATTACAATATTCAAATATATCATTTGTCCTTTCTTTAATCAACATATGCAATGTTTTTTCATAAATGCAGTTTTATTTAAGAATATTCAATATTTGTGCATATTCACTAAAAGTTGTAGGTCAATTTTTCAAAATTTACAAGTTTGCTAACCATTTTTTATTAAAATAAAATGTTTTTGTAAAAAGGCAATTTTACTTTTCATATTTACTAAAAGTTTTAAAGAAATTTATATGTTCAACAACATATTGGTGCCAGATAAAGTTGAGAGATCATACAAAGCGACTCTCCGCACACTTTCTTTGTTCTGTTCAAATTATAATTTGCTAAAATTATAATATAATTATATTTCATTAAACCGTAACCAAGTATTTTCAAAAATATGGTAAAATAAAAGACGTGAAATTGTTAAACATATATTTATTAATTCCAAAAGGTTATCTATATTCTCGAATGAAGTCAATTGATAAGGTAATAAAACTTTAAATCAATTACCACATTTAATATAATTTCTTTTTATAATACAAGCTTCTTAGTTATCTAGATTGAGTGAAAAGGGGAGCGGCGACTAGTTTCGACAATATGCCATCATCAGGCCAAACAAATTACAAATGAGACGAACAGAGGTTAACGAACAAATAAAATTAAATTACGGTAGTTTACCTACCAAATCAGTGTGGTTAAAACTACAAGTGCTGCACGTTGTCGGGTACGATTTCTATTAATCCTACCCGTACTTTCACCTTCAGTTTTGGCCTGAGTCACACTATGGGGTTTAGACCTCACTCATTTTCGCTTGAAAATTTTATCCTTTTAACTTTTTGACAATCCCCAGCTGAGTTGGCGGAAAAAAACTCTAAAACTGCACAAATTTTGTCAATAACCATCAAAACTAGTAGTGTCTATTAATACTATTTTATGTTAGAATAAAGGATATATTATAAATTATCAACAGTTTTTCTGCTTTTTTTCAGCATAATAAATATTTAGTAATATTCTAAATTGTATTCCTTGTCATTATATTTGTTATGCATATTATGTTCACAAAATTCACTTTATATGGTGCATTTATATTATATATATATGATTGTTTTATATATATGGTGTAATATTATATATATTGCAAGTTGTTGTATTTTGTCTCAAACGGCACCTCATATTATAGAAAATGGCGTTATTGTTAAAGGAAAATGGCTTTCGGTCAATTTTTTTAAAATTTTAGTATATTGTAGATCATGACGTTCTGATTAAATGTCTCCATGGGGCCCAACTCAATCCTATGACCAGTTTTCGTGATATTGATAGTCAAACTTCAATAATTGAGCATTTAGGTAATTTTGTTTTAATTTCAATTTTTAAGAAAACTGATCAGCTTATCTTGAATTTGTTTTTGGGAAAGTTTAGTCAAAAGATTGGTCTTTTAAAAAATATAATAATTATATATATATACAGGGTTTACAAAAATTTCAGTAGAGCTACTTTATTTTTAAAATGACTATAATTTTGAAAACCATTAAACCTCAGTTTTGATAAATTCCTAATAACTTTAAAACAAACAGCCAAATTTTCTTGAAAAAATTATATACTTTACAGGTCAGTAGTTAAAGACAAACTGCAGTATGTAAAGTTTGAAAAATTATATACGGACCCGAATGTAGGGCTTTCAAATCTGATTTTTTCCAAAATCGCCTCAATAATGCTGCTTTAGCAATACGGTTGTAACAGATTTGCTGCTAAAATAGTAACGAATTTACTATTATGTGTCCGAGAAACATTGTTTTTTATATGTGTACAGGGTGCTTCAAATATAAGGTAACTGCGAGCTATACCGGGTGACACAGGATCACCCGTTAAAAGTTTTTTATTTATTGGCCGATTTTTATGAAAGTTTACCTGACTATAGTAATTTCTGATTTTCTGACATATATTCAATATGGCTGATTTCCGGTTTGGCCGGAAATGGCCAACAATTTTATTTTTTAAATAGGACACCCGTATATTTTGATAAATTTGGATTCTACGAATCAAAATACATGCAATCCACTAACCAAATGTCTATTTGACATTTTTTGAAAATAAAATATTTTTCTCAGTATACTTTGCTACAATTTTACAATATCAATTAAAGCTGAACGAGAACTTCATAAAAAATGTTATTTCCTTTAAACCCCAGTTTTTTCTGATTTATTATAATTTTATTAGAATAGCAACCGTTTTTTACCTATAAACTCATTTTTTTTATGTAACCCCTTGAAGTCCATTTCAATACGAATCAAATGATATGCTATACACCGACTTACTGTTATATGCATTTTAGCAAAGTACACAGAAAAAATATTTCGCTCAGAAAATGAAAGTTCTTTCAAATTGACATTTGGCTAGTGGATTGCATGTATTTTAATCCGTAGAATCCAAATTTATCAAAATATACAAGGTGTTCCACATAAAAAACAAAATTGGCCATCTTGAATATATACGTCAGAAAATCAGAAATTACTATTACTATACTCAGTTTAATTTTTTTTCATAAAATTCGGCTAATAAATAAAAAGTTTAAAGGGGTGATCCATATATCCATGTGTCAATAGCTCGCAGTTACCTAATATTTGAAAAACCCTCTGTAGACATATAAAAAACAATGTTTCTCGGACACCATATATATTTTGCATCAAGTTGTAATAGTAAATGCGTTACTATTTTAGTATTGCTAAAGCAGCATATATTAGAGGCGATTTTGGAAAAGATTTGAAAGACAGACATTCGGGTCCGTATGTAATTTTTTTAACTCTACGTAGTGCAGTTTTTCTTTGACTACTAACCTGTAAAGTATATAATTTTTTTAAGGATATCTGGCCGTTTATTTAAAAGTTATTAGGAATTTATCAAAACTGAGGTTTAATGGTTTTCAATATCATAGTCATTTTAAAAATAAAGTAGCTCCACTGACTTTTTGGTAAACCCTATAATTATTATATTTTTTAAAAGACCAATATTTTGACTCAATTTTCCCATAAACAAATTCAAGATAAGCTGATCAGTTTTCTTAAAAATTGAATAAATTGAACTTAAAACAAAATTACCTTTATTCAATTATTGAACTTTGACCATCAATCAATTATTGAACTTTGACCATCAATATCTCGAAAACTGGTCATAGGATTGAGTTGGGCCCATGGAGACATTTAATCAGAACCTTAGCTACAAAATACTTAAATTTAAAAAAAATGACCGACAGCCATTTTCCATAAGAGAAGTGAGGGGTCCTTTCTGTGCATAAAATGATCAAACGGGCCGCCTGAGAGTCGCCATACTGATAAAATATATGTGCTGTCACTGATAATAGAGGAAATATCTAAGGTACTGTGTTTTGTTGGAACTTTTTGCAGTCTGTCTCACAGCACACCCCTGTGCTTTACATTGAATACCCATAAGTCTGTCTCTTTCATGCTCTCTCTGAACCTTTAATTTTCGTATCTATGAGTAGATATAATTGCCATGGAGATTAAAAGTTGTTTGATTCTCACTATTTCTCGATAAATACAATCTAATCGCGAATAATAAACGATATTCGGGATATT
This sequence comes from Neocrepidodera transversa, assembly GCA_963243735.1. Lineage (NCBI taxonomy): Eukaryota > Metazoa > Arthropoda > Insecta > Coleoptera > Chrysomelidae > Neocrepidodera > Neocrepidodera transversa. The sequence continues at coordinate 11,108,865 of OY725347.1, forward strand.
TTATTTTAATAACAAACTTCAAAAGCCTATATAATACAATTATTTTTATTTATCTATGAATTAAATGGATTAATGAAGGTTTTCCTAGAAAACTAAAGATCTTTATTAGTTCTTTTTACGTAAATAAGATCTACGTAATTAAAAGAATGAGGGGGTAATCCCACCCAACTTTCCGAACACTCATAGTAAATTAATTGTTTAATCGATTATTTTTGTAAAAAAATTTTGAAAAAAATTATAATTATAAAATTAATTATTACAAATTAAAAGATATTTTTTTTTAAATTTTTGGTATTAAAATTTAACTACAAAATTATAATTTAATAAAGATAAAAATTTGCGTAAAAATTCAAATAAAAACTAGCGGCGAAACTATGCGGAACTCGAAAAAAAAGTAAAGACAAAATTTGTAGAAAATTTTATGTTCTACAATTTTGATCTTATGCAATTTTTCATAAAAATCAATAATTTTGTCTCAAAATCTAAAAAGTCGCAAATGTCTATATAAATCTTTTTCACGCCCTCTAGCGGCGAAACTATGAGGAATTCAAAAAACGGTATTGACAAAATGTGTAGAAAATTTTATGTTCTACAACTTTCACATCTTGTAATTTTTCATAAAAATGCATTATTTTGGTTATTTAAGAAAAATATGAAAAAAAATTACTTTTTGATAAATCTGGCAACAATGGCAAACGTTTTTGAAAATTTTAATCATTCAAAATTAAACTATAACGTATAAAAAATATATGTGTAAAACTTTATTGCCATCTTGTTTAGTAATGACGTCATCACTTATAGCAACTGTCACTTCCGGTTGTCCGATTAACTCCAAAATATATACAGGTCGTCTCCTTGCTACAATAAATATGTATATAAAATTTCATCTAAATCGGTTCAGCCGTTTACAACTTTCATATCCTGTAATTTTTCATAAAAATGCATTATTTTGGTTATTTAAGAAAAATATGAAAAAAATTACTTTTTGATAAATCTGGCAACAATGGCAAACGTTTTTGAAAATTTTAATCATTCAAAATTAAACTATAACGTATAAACAATATATATGTAAAACTATTGTCATCTTGTTTAGTAATGACGTCATCACTTACAGCAACTGTCACTTCCGGTTGTCCGATTAACTCCAAAATATATACAGGTCGTCTCCTTGCTACCCTAAATATGTATATAAAATTTAATCTAAATCGGTTCAGCCGTTTAGACGCTATCGTGTTCACACACAGACAGACATCATGCTAAAAATGGTATAAATGGATTCAGGTGACCTCAAAACGTAAAGATCGGTTAAAATCTGGGTATGGCCAAAATATCATGATCGCAATACTTTCCTTCTATACAACTCCTGTTGTTCGGAAAGTAAAAATAATAATTTAATAAAGATAACTATTATTATTTTTTAATAACCTAATTTTTTAATATATCTTGCATACTCGTCTATTTTCAAAATCCCATTTCTATCGTACTTACCAAGCATATATTTGCTATTAAATAAATCTAGCTCTATTAATATTTTATTTTATTATAATTTATGTGTACGAAATTATAGATATACTATTTCGAACTAGAGGGTTTCCGATCTCGATTCGATCTTTTTTGACTCGATATTCGATTTTTTGGATCGACTTTTTTAAGTTGAGATCGATCTAAGAATCGAAGAACATAGTTGAGATCGATTTAAGAATCGAAGAAAATTTACTAGACCAAACCAGTCAATAAGTAATGAGTCAGTGAAAACATACTTGATAATTAATAATGTTTGTATTATTAAAATAGGTTCAATTAAAATATTGTCATTACAAAACCATCAAAATACAAATTAAATATTTTATTTATTAAAAAAATAAATTCAAGTTTCACATATTTTGTCCATCCGATTTTTCCTAGATCGATCTTTGATTCGAATTGATCTTAAGAATCGATATTTTTGACAAAGATCGGAAACCCTATTTCGATCTTTTCCGATTAGTTGTGTGAATACCATAGCTAGTAGCGCCACCTACAGAGAAATCATAATAATATTTGGTAATAGATTCGCTAATAGATGGCAATATACGTTTGTATATAGATAGTCACCATATTTGATCAAATTATAAATTATTCGGAAAATAAATATAAGTGACTATAGTTCTTTGGTTAATATTTATATATGTTGAAATTTATTTTTTTTGGTTCAAATTTAATAATTACTAATTATGAAAAATTAGTTTTTTTAAACAAAACTGCATGACCTACTTTTTTCAATTTATTTGTACAAATAATCTCTATATTGGTAAAAAAACATATTTGAATTGGTTAATTATTATTTATTTTAAATTAGTTTGAATCTGCCCTTGAAGATGATCTCGAAGATAAACTAGGGATTTGACGAATAATGCCAATCGCACCCATGGCAGCGCCAACAAGAGCCCCAGGAATACCAGCAATACCAAATCCGGAAAATCCACACAAAGCAACAGTGCCAATTATGGAAGTGGCCGCACACTTTTCAGTATATTTATGTGGTATCTTCTTTTTAATACCCAAAAAATTCAAAAGATCTGTGGCAAACTGAATGCAATTACGGTTTAAAAAATGGTAAGTATCCTTGTTCCAATTACGTTCCAAATATTTTACATATGTGAACAATTCATTTTCATTTACTGATGTTGTTCCCATCACCACCGTTTCTTTAGGGTTGCCGCCACCATATATAATTTCTACACCTTCATCACTGTAAGTTATTTCTCTTCCAAAAACAAACAAACTTACATGCCATAAAAATGATTCAGATGTGGACTTTTTTGATTTGATGGACTGCGAAGAGCCATAGAGACTATATGCATATAACGTCACAGACATTTTTACGTACCTTTCACGTTTTTCCTGCTAAATAAAAATCAAAAACAAAAGCGAAGCTAGAGCTAGAACGAATACTCACTCACTACTCTACTCTACTCACTCCATATAAGTCAATTGCCGTATTGCCAGATCTAAAATGGCCAAGACCAAGACGGCAGAATTGCCATATCGAAAACGGTAGATTTATTTGGGTTTGAAAGATAGGGAAAAATATAGAAAATAGGGGTAAATAGATACAAATAGGTAAAATATGGGAAAAATAGAGAAGGAGGAGCAATACAGAAAAATGGGAAAAATAATAAAAAATCATGAAAAATTGAAAAAAATTTGGAAAAATAGGAACAAATACGGAGAATAGGGGAAATAAGAAAAATGGGGAAAATGAGAAAAATGGAAGAAATAGGAAAAAAATGAAAATATATGGAAAATTGGAAAAAATTTGGAAAAATTGGGAAAATTATAAAAATAGGGGGGGGGGGAGAGAGATATATATTTATTTTAAATCACGTAAGGAACTTATAGTTCCTGACGTTGATCTCCCGACCGCACTTTTTTTTCTGATTTTTCCAATTTGTTGTTCTCAATTTTTTTTGTTAATTTCATTTTTTATTTTGTCAAATTTTTATAACTTGAAAGTTTTCTATATTTTTTGAAATTTTTGTCTTTTTTAAACTTACGTGTTTTTTAAAAAATTTTTGATTTACGATTTTTTAATTTATTCTAATCTTAACTGATTTTTCCACTTTTTTTTTAATTTTTGATTATCTTACTATTTTTTTATTTTTATCTGACATTTTTCCTATTTTTCCCATATTCTTTTGATGTTTAATTATTTTTGTACATTTTTTCTTTTTTTACTTTTCCTTAAAATTTTTAAATTTTCTCAAATTTTCTTTTTTAATTCGAGTTTTGCAGATTTCTTCTGGATTTTCAATTGTTTTTTTTTTATTAATTTTAATTTTTTTAAAATATTTTGGTTTTTTATTATCTTTAATATTAATGGATTTTTCTGATTTATTATTGATATTTTCAATTATTCCTTTATTATTTGATCTGTTTACACTTTTCAGATTTTTGTTTTTTTATTATTTTACTTTTAATATTAGATACTAAATTCTAGTAAGTTCCTTCTGCTTTTAATTTTCCAATTTTGCGGTAGAATTAATTGTCTACGGTAGAACGGTACATATAATGTGAAAACGGTAGATTTTCCGTAAAAACGGTAGACCTGGCATCACTGCTCCATTGAATTTGTGTTATTTGTGATTGAAAAAGAGGAGTTGTCACTTGTCTCTACGTCAGTCTACGTTGTCAGTTTTCGTGTGTGTATTCGCTAACGATTTCTAGAACACTAGAACCAGTGTTGCCAGGTAGGAAAAATTTTCAGTACCACAAAATCTATGAAAATGTACTAAATTTTGCCTCAGTGTACCACTTTTTAATATTCTGTCGTGAAGTCACAGGGAGGCCTTTTAGATGTCGAATGGTGACTGATAAATACTGCGCGCGGCCTTTGTGGTTACGTTATTCCTGTCTGAGAGACAATCGTTTTTTCATTAAGATTTCGAAAATCGACCGCACTATTCTATATAGCCGGAGTCTCATGCGTCCGTTTTCCGTCGATCCCATATCCGATAAAAACTGAATTTCGGATAAAAATAAAATCCAAGTCTCATTTATCCGAAAATCGTATCCGAAAAAGGACCCAATTGACAGTTGTATTTGAGGTTAGAATACACACAATAATTTATTTATTTGGTTGTAATTGTAAACACGTTCACAATGATTCACAATGATTTTTAGCAAATTTTGGAATGTATTGCTAGACATTCTTAGGTAGTTATAATACTTATCGTGATCTGTCAGTCTCATTTCTTGTAACAAGTTGTGGAAAGTTTTTCGATGTTTAACCAAATCCCTGACCCAAAATCTTATTGTTTTTTTTTTCTGTTTTTACTTTTATTTTTATTTGTCCACAAAAGCGACAAAAGTAAGATATTATTGATTCGATGCTTTATTTGAATTTGGAGTTCCATTATCGACGAATGTTAAAACGCAAATCGAATAATTATTTTTATTAGTTTATTGTTTTGTTTTGTTTACTTTTCACCAGTCAGACAGTCAAAAAGTGAGGTTAAAAACGATCCGAAAACGGAAAAAGTTAAAATTAGTTTAACTTTGTCCGACGTCGGAAAAAAGTTAAAAATATTCGGATGAAAAAAGGCGGGAAATTTTTCAACCAATAGGAGCTCCGTCGTACCATCGGACGGTCGGAAAACGGACGCATGAGACTCCGGCTTATTTCTTTTTTCCGAAAAAAATCGGGATGCTTCGCTACGGCAAATACGTTCGAGCTCCAGCTGCTGGTACTTGGCCTTATGATTTCTTGGTCCAACATAGATTTAATTTGAGGTGCAGAAGAATGACTGGTTGCTTAGTGTGCGCCGAATAGAAGCAAAAGTCAAATAAGAGAGACAGAGAACTTTCATTTCATTCAGTTTCAAGATCAACTGCTAGAGGCACACGTGACGCGTGATTTACTTCGTGGACACTTGTGTGAAAAAAATGAATAAGAAAGTTAATATTTTTCATTGTACCTAGGTATCACATTTATCAAAGGAGTACCACCGTACTTTTTGACGATCAAGAGTACCACATGTGGTACTATAGTACCACTCTGGCAACACTGACTAGAACAGCTCTATAAATAGAGGTTTTTTGAAATTTTACCAATCGCGAATGTGCACGGTACCCGCTTATAATTATAGGAATGCAGATTCTTTAATTTAAAATTATTTATTTCTATAAAATATATTGTTATTATTTCGCAATTCATGTATCTTCACAAATAAACTTAAGTAACATATATTCAAATACAAAGCCGAAAAATTTAAGAATGGTTCTTAGTAGGGGTGTGCGATTTTTCAAAAAGATCGATCTTCTGAATCGATTCAAATCGTTTGATATTTAATCTATGTTCTTAAAAATCGATCTTATAATTTAATATTTATACACACAATATTATTTTAGTTAATGAAACAAAAATACTTAAAACTTGGTAGTTGTTTATTCCTTATTATGTCTGTCCTTTAAGGGAATCATTTATTTATTTACAATTTAATATATTTTTGAAATGAAACAAACGGCTGACAATGGCAATTTTCTGTTTTTGTCTAAATTTTGTAATAAAAGAATCGATACACTGATTAATCGCTTGTGAAAAGATCGATTTAAAAGATCGAGAATCGCAGGTAAATAGATTGATCTTGTGAATAATCGATTTAGATCGAATATCCTTATCCCTAGTTCTCTTATTTTTTTCACCAGGAAATAATTTTAAAATCTATAAAAATTTTCTGTGTTTATCTTTGTAACTTTTATGGAAATTTGAAGATTTTTAATTATTAATTTTAATTAGTCCCTGTCCCAGTATTTATAAATATCCCTTTTCTAACAGAAACTCGAATAAGAGGAATTTGTAAAAGTGATATTCAAAAATTTCATTTTTTTATTACTAAATAATATTAATAAAATAAATATAAATCCATATCTATATTTTGAGATCGTTAAATTTATCGAGAATTCCCAGAATTATTCGTCATTTGGCAACGTTCCGTTTAATGTGTGAATATAACAATTCGAAGCGTCACCTATTTGCAAAGAACAGTAATAGACGGTTTAGTAGATTACTTTATTATTTGTATTGTTAAGTATTACCTTCGCCTGCAGATGGTAACATATGTACAGTTATTGATTTCATAACACAAGTTATCTTGAATGACACAAGTTATCAGCAGCGGGATTCTCAACATTCACGATCGTAACATCCCGACCGGTAGGTCTCGGTCGAGATCATAATGGGTTTACAGTCGATACCGATTGAATCGCGATTCTCAATCACTCCCGACTTAAATTATATTGGCAGCAATGAAAATTCCATTTTTTTTTCGAGAAATTAATCACCATTAGGGTTTCACAATTAAAAAAGTATATAAAAAAATAAAAATTATAAAATTTTGAAAAATGAAACATTTATAATTCAAAATTTCCAACTTTGAAAATGTCTTTCCTTGAATTTTCGATTTAAACTGAAATTTATGGTAAAAAATAAAATTTAGTCAATTTTCTTTAACAAATATCATTTTTTTTAACAAATTTCGATTTTTTTTCCCTCAAATAATTCACGTTATGGTTTCGACAATTGAAAAGGTATTAAAAAAATTAAAATTATACAATTTTGAAAAATGAAAAATTTGAGGTTCAAAATTCCCCACTTTGAAAATGTCTTTCTTTGAAATTTCAATATTTTCGATTTAAACTGAAATTTGGTAAAAAATAAAATATCGAAATTTTTTTACCAAATTTCACTTCGTTTCCTCTAATATATAAAAACTTGGGTTAAACTATCTATCAAAAGAGAAAAAACTACGGAATATGAATGTTTTGTGTCATAAACACCAACTTCGAATTCAAATCGGGACCTTCGTACCTACCGACTGAAATTGACGTTTGAAAATTGTACCCAGTCGCATCGAGTTGATTGAGAATCGCTGTTTCGGCTGCTACTCGGGACGGTACGTAACGAATAGCTGTTGAGAATCCCGCTGCTGGGCCCCTATTCACTAACTTGTGTGAGTGGTCGTGTAGGAATTCTCTCTCACAATTTAGCTTTACTGCGCATGGTAAGAGAATGCACGTACTCCTATGCGAGTACTCTACTAGGTAAAACCACAGTAAAATGATTATATAATCATTTTACTGTTATTATATAATCATTTTACTGTGGTGAAACCAAGAGAATTGCTTGATTTTGAGAGAATGGACTTACGCACGTTGTCTTCTGTGATACAGAGTGTGGTTATGTTTATGTGAACGGTAAGTGAGAGAGTACTCCTACCGATGAGTGATAAGTAGTCGTGCACGAGCACTCTCTCGAGTTACAGAATAGGGGTCCAGAGAGAAATGAACAAGGACTATAGTCAAAGAATGTACAGGAATACCAAGAAAGTGCGCAAACTGTTTCGAGTAAGATTTTCAAAGTAATGCCGAACGTACCTACTATATACCACAACTTTCACCGTTAGGCATGTCCACTTGGTATATGTCGATGGAAAATAGAAATTACAACAGTAAAATGGGTTTACTTTTGTAAATATAACGAAATTTAATATACCTATATATATGAAAATATGCAGCTACCATAGAGACAGGAACGGTTAGAGAAATTATGAGTATTCAATGCAAAGCCGATGTTCTCAACATCTCAACTCGAAAATCATCTTTTGTTTTGATTAGGACTCAGTAAAATGCATGAGCGTTGTTGGTTCATAGGCGTAGTAAAATTTCGAAATTGAAATATAAAAACCATGTTTTAATTTATGTTCATCATTTTTTTATGTACTTTAAATAAATTACATGTACTTAAAAAAATGATAAAATGAGAATATATTATATAAATTAAAACTGTCAACACCGCTTTCAGAGGTTCGTAATGAGTCCTTGTGTAAACATTTAGAGTTTATGTTGGATACAATGCTACATCTACCCTTCATATCTCTGGCAGCTACCTATTTATTACTTATTAAATAACTAATAGGATACCTTAAATTTCCACAAATTTGCTTTTTGTTTATGAAATAACAGTTTAAAAACAATAACGTTGTGTCAGTAAATTGATCATTGTATATTTATGCCAAGTTGGTACTTGCAAAAAACGGGAGTGGCTGTGAAACCAAGTACTCAAGTAGGTATAAGTCTTATTACATCGATTGTGATTTTTTATTTAGTGACTGTTATGGAAAATGATACAATATTTTATTTGGAAAAAATATATTATATAAGTGCAGAATATAAAATGCTAAGAATACGCGAGATTAATTAAATACTTTTAGATGACTAATTACCAAATCGATTTTAATCACATTGAATCCATCGATATCTCGATTATTTTAGTTTCATGACGCGAGATTTAAAAATCGAAGTCGCCGTAGGTCAAAAAGGTTTAAAATTACTAATTTAATTAGTGTAGATAATACATTTTCATCCTATTTATTTAAAATTAAATTATTAAAAAAATCACAAAGTGTCTAATTTCCCATTTTAGTATAATATATTTCACACTTTTTATATTTTATAATTAAAATTTACTTTATATGTGCACAACTAATGTTTATGGAACGAATAACATTTTAAGTGTTACAGAAAATGCTACTAATTTATTTAATATGAGAATTCGATTAGAGAAATATTCAAATTAACCGCCAGATTGAGTTTAGTTTAACTTATCCTCCAAGGCTGCAGGCAGGTAAGTCGTGGCAAATGAAATGTTGCCACTTTTACTAAGGAATTGGGCGAATTGGAAATTTTTTACATCACTTTAGATCGAGGATTTGAAGAGATAGTTTGTGTTTTATAGTTCAATATTTATAAAAAAGTTTATATTTCAATATGAGGGAAATTGTTCATCTACAAGCCGGTCAATGCGGTAACCAAATTGGTGCCAAAGTGAGTACAATTCTTTTATTATAATTTGTTCATTTGTTTAAAATCTAGTTGGTGTACCGGCCATCTTGTGCCAAGCGCCTAATTTGACCTAAAATATAATCGGTAATTACATGTAAATATAATTTTCAATTAAATTTATTTACAATTTTTGTCTACAGATTTTGTTTTATTACATTTTATTGATTAAATGATTTTTAATGGCAACCGCCATAAACCGGCCGGTTGCTGTATAATTATAAAAAACACGTGTCTAAATAGGCGTTGTTTAACGGTTTTTCATTCCGATTTCATTTATTAAAATACTTGTAGATTTAAAATTTTTTGTAAATTATAAAAATAATCGTTATATTGCACATATCATTTATATTTTTTTGATAATAGACCAAGAAATGTTTGTCAATTTTCGTGTTACTTTTTAAGTTTACATTTATGTGTGAAAAGAATATCGTAAAAAACAGTTATAAGAATGTTACAAAAAATTGTGCAAAAATGGTTTTGGTATATATGAAATAACCTATTGATTTTTATCAGCGTAACTTGAAATCTCTTTTTCTGTAATAAGTCCATCAGATCAATACAAAATGATTATCATGAACCCTCAGCCTCCTAAACTTTACCCAATCAAACTTCATAAAAATTAATTTTCCGATTAGACCAGTATTTTCTTTCGTAACTGCTCCAACCTACAAACTTTCTTCACAATTAATTAACTTATACCACCTTTTAGTGTAAAAATTCTTATGAATTAATCACTTAATAAAATTAAAAACGTTTCTATACCATGTAATGCAAAATTTATTTCTGAGTATTTCTCCTACGGAGACAATCTCTTTGGTAGAGAAACTACTCATTGATTCGAACACAAATCCAGTCATAGTTAACGATATATTAAATCCTTTTACTTGCTTAAATCAAAATTATTTTTAATTTCAAAACAAAATTTACTCCTGTAATAAAAGTTATTATGTGTAATTCTCAAAGTCCTCTTTTGGAGATTTTTGTGGATTTTTTAGAACAAATTATTTCTTTTTCAAAAAATGAATTTGATGATATTTTTAGTACGTTTTGACGGTACAGACATGAATTTTACTTCCTGGATTTAACAATTAAAAAAACTAAACAAAGACATCAGTTTTACATTTTTTACAAACTTTCACACGGATATTACAATTTATAACACTTTTTGTCGCCCATATAATCAAATTAGCCGCTTATAATATCATGGTCTGTAGATTAATTAACGTACCTGGGGAGGATTTTAATAAATAACTAAATTTAATTAAACAGATTTTGGTCAACAATGGTTATAGAAAATATTTTAAATAAGCTATTTATTCAATTTATCCATTACCTAAAACTACTTGTGTGAAGTTAGCTCCCGGAGCTGGCTCCCAAAATTAGCTCCTTTCCCCCTCCAGGGAGCCAAGTTCAGACAGCTTAAATTAAACATTTATTAAATAAGACTGAACAGTAAAAAATCACCTCAAATAACATTCTTACCTAGCATCTATTACTTTTATAATTTTTCCCCTTTGACAACAATTCCTGATTAAAAAAATGACTTTAACATCATCCAACATATTTTTCATAAAAAAAGTAATTTCGTGTAGAAAAAATAAAATACAGCTGTTAGGGTACTAAAAGGTACTTTAGTTTTAACGAAAATATAAATCTCACCGAAAATGAAAAAAACATTACTGTTTACGACAAAGTAAGCTTCATATTAGACTTCCATTACACGGACTGAAAAGTACTCAATTATGTCTATCTTTTCAGAAAACTTTCCAACCTCCTAAATCCCTGGCGTCATAATTAAAAATCATTTCCTTAAAAATGAAATACTTATTTTTTTTACTACAAAGCGAGCTTTGTGACTGATTTCGATTAGAAGTACTATGAAGTACTCAACACAAAAAAATTAATTATTTCATTTTTAAGGGGATGATTTTTAATTATGACGCTAGGGTTTTAGGATGTTGAATTTTAGGCTGAACGAAGACATAATTGAGTACTTCATAGTACTTCTAATCGAAATCCGTCACAAAGCTCACTTTGTCGTACAAAATAATTATTTCATTTTTAAGGGAATGATTTTTAATTATGACGCCAGGGATTTAGGAAGTTGATTGTTTTGGAAAGATATAATTGAGTACTTTTCAGTCCGTGTAATGGAAGTCCAATATAAAGCTTACTTTGTCGTAAACAGTAATGTTTTTTTCATTTTCGGTGAGATTTTAGAAAGTTTATTTTTTCGTCAAAACCAAAGTACCTTTTAGTCCCCCTAACAGCTATATTTTATTTTTTATATACGAAATTACTTTTTTTTATGAAAAAAATATTTGCTGAAGTTAAAGACATTTTTTTAATCAGGAATTGTTGTCAAAGGGGCAAAATTATAAAAGTAATAGATGCTAGATAAGAATTTTATTTGAGGTGATTTTTTACTGTTCAATCTTATTCAATAGAAGTAAGCTCCCTTACTAATAAATGTTTAATTTAAGCTGTGTGAACTTGGCTCACTGGAGGGGGAAAGGAGCTAATTTTGCCAGCTCCGGGAGCTAACTTCACACAAGTCCTAAAATTAACAAGTCTTATTTTAAATCTTTATGTATATTGGTTTTCCAAATAAAAATTTAGCTTCATTTTTTCAAAATTTAGATGTAAATATAGCTTACAAAACGACTCATATATTAAACAGGTTGATTAAAAATAATAAAAACAAAACAAATAAACATTTGCAAAAATGTTTAATGAACATAAAAGATCTTTTCGACTAAATAAAACATCAGAGTCAAATTATTCTAACCATTTAATCAATGAAAATCATAATTTTGAAAAAAAATCCGATTTATTATTAAATGACCAGCTTGACCTAATCCATTCTCCTTTGTAAAATCTTTTTTAATACTTGTAAATCTTTCAATAAATGTTAACACCGCTTTTAAATTCTTTTCCTCAAATTTGTGATCCTTTAACGGCTCTAATAAATATTATTTCTAATATTTTAAGCTATTGTAATGTTATTGAAATATCTTTTAGTCTCAGTTGTATATTTTTGAGTTAATTTGCAAATAATATTAGTCTGATCAAGTTGTTTTACAACGAAACATGTTACTGATCATCAAATAACTTTTTGTGAAAATCATAAAACGTCGTTTTATTTATTTAAATAATATAAATAAATAACCTAAATAAGAATTATTAAACGACCAACTTTTATCTTTTTACCTTAATTTATTTTATTTTGTTTTTGTTTGAAAATCGATACTTCGTGTGACCCAAATCTTTTCTGATGGTTGGGATAGGTTTATTACATAAAAATCTGTGATTTGATTGGTTTATTCTGATTTTATTTTTTAAACCGCGGGGAGTGATACTAGTACTTTGGTCCCGCATTTGCAGGACCAAGTGCCACTTTAATACCCTTGGGACTAAATTTTTTAGTCCCGCAAATAAGAAACAATTGAAACCAGCCACCTTGTTTATTCTAATTTAATTCAGAACTCAAATACTTCCATAAAGGAATATCGGAGACAATTTTCGGTAATACAGTTTTCAATTTTCTTTTCTCTTAACACCATTTTACGAGATCGTCGTAATTTCAAATTAAAACACAATAAGTAAAATTCTTATCTTTTGACAAGATCCTACTGCAAAGTGAATTAAATAAAATGCTCAAAACATAAAACATCGAAACTAAAAACTAAAGGACAGCTGTTAAGATAACATCAGATCCTTTATGTTAATATTATATTTTTTTCTTCTCGATTTTTTTTACAAATTTTAATAATTTCAAATATGTATTTAATTTATTTTTATATTTCGATCATATCCACACTTGGTGCACAAACTACTATTTCCCTATCTTCCATTTTAAATAAAAACATACAAAAAAGCAACATGTATCTCTAGCGATCGTCAGACCATGTTTCTGGCGATAATCACCCGCAGATATTCCATCGGGTGATATAGGTGTCGGTTGGATATGTATAGGTACATTAATCATTGTGTACTTTTTGATAATGTGTTGCGTATCGCGATTTGCTAGTTGCTTATTGCTTTGGTGTGAATTCAACTTTAGTTTCTGGTTACTGGGAACAACAAGCAACATTGGAACATCCAGAAACATGCAACAGAAACTAAAAAGTTCCACATTGTATCTTAATTATTCCTTAAACTATTCATGTTATTGTTAAAACTATTCTAATTAAGTAATTTTTCTTGTATTGTAAAATACTCTTCAATAAAATTTGAAAAAAGTTATTTCGATCCTAGAAAAAATGTGCAAGGTGCAACATGTGCAAAAAGCATATTTGTTACACTCAGCATGAACTTCGTGCATTGTGTAACAAATATACATTTTTTATACTAGTTATACAAATAACTAGTAGAGAATAAAATTATTATGTTGAAAGATTAGTACAATGGATCTTGAATCTTTAAAATGTAATTTGTATTACAAATAATTGAAATTCTGGGGGTATACAGAGTATGTTTTTGAAACTATTCATTCCGATAAAGTACCACTTATGCTTCCTATAAGGATGAAACATGTATGGTAATGGTCCGAGTGTATAGTTTAAAAAACTTACTCTCTTGTTTTGATTTAATTGCGTTGTGCCCGCTACCCCCAAGGCATAATGGCGGATGGGTGCCGTCTATCGGCGCCAAGTTGTACTTGGTTAGTCGCTTTTAAAGAGGATTTCATTCTAATAAGTGGGTGTCTCCGGTTGGTACCCATCAACCTACGATTTATTTAAATTGTCAAGCCTACTTTTTTGAACACATGAAAAAGGTTATAGTTATGTTTGTGCCTATGTATGGTACATTGTGTAGGCACTGAAATGAAGTATTGAAGTTTTTTTCTTAGATCACACCTGTATTTATTAAATTAGAACTAATGTGACAAAGGATTTTTGATCTAGTAGTTAATTATTACAGGGTTCAGAGGTAAAATCAGACAATTAACTTTTGTAAGGTATTTTTGCTTGTTGTCCTAACAAAAATTATAATTTTGAGTAAATCAATGCACGAAGCTGTATTACAGGATTCTTGCCTATACGAAAGTTATTCTATTACCAGATTTGGAAATTTCAGTTAACTCGTTTAGAGATGGAATTTCACAAATTAGAATGGATCAATGGAGAGAGCGCTAAAACTAATTTTGTTTTTATCAATATCTCATTTGTCAGTTTTGACCGACTTATCGGGTTTTCGCTTTTACCTTCGACAAAGAATACATTGTGTTCTTTGACCTCGGATATATGGATTTTTTATCCAAATTAGTCTACAAAAATTTGGGTCTCACCCTGAACTAGTTTTTTTTCTTCAAAATATTGAATAGGTTTATGTTATAAAAAAGTACTTAAACGAAACTAAACATAACTTTCAGGATGTAGAGTACGTTTGTCGATGTAGGGAATATTGATTGATGACAAGATCATATTAAAAATTATTTATTTTAGAATAGATTGTACTTTTAAATATTTATTTCCCCAAAAAAAGAAATTCGGGAAATTTTTGGACACAATTTCACAATCTTTATAATCAAGCTTACTATAAAAATAAAAGCATTCTTAATAATAAATTCAAAAATGTAATATTAAAAATATATAAAAATAATAGTTGTGGGTATATCCTTAATAACCTTCTAGTCATCTTAACAGTTAAAAACGAAATGAAAATAAGAGAGATCTAGCCTTATATGGATTTTAGTTTCAAAATCTAGAAAGGATACACCTACGCATTCATACCTATAATTGAAGATATTTAATTTATTTTTAAATTTAATTATACATATATTTCAAGGTTTATGACACACAATTTTTTTTAATCCTTACATATTTCTATTTAGTAATTAGAATGAAACAAATTGTTTCAAACGTGGGTCGTTATAAGATAATTTATTTTCTTTTGATTTGTTTTATTTTCTTTAGATTTGTGTACGTTTTGTTTTGTCCAGAAATAGTGGAATAACCTTTTTAATATATAACAATTACATATTAAGCTACTTATTAGCTGTATTTCTTTTGCACTTTGATCAATTCTGAACGGGTCAAAATTGGCCATGCTAAAATACAAATAAAACGCGCATAACGAGAGCAAGTGACACAATTAATAATTGTCATTCCGGTCCTGTGAATTACCATCTGCGACTGGCATTAAAGTTTATTTTATCCATGACCAGCATTTTTAAAGATTTTGACAAAGAATAACGTTCTTATTTTATGGTACAATATAGTGAATATTTTTGAGATTGCAAAAAAAGATAATCAAAAAATAGCCACCGACACCTGTACTTTAATTACAGATCCGGAAACAAATAATATTGCTCTTGATCAGTCCACTTGTTTTAAATTATTGTAACGCCATTAATTACTGGCAAATAATATTAAAAACCCTTGCCATCTGCTTCGCATCACTTTTGAACCATTTCAGCAGTTGGTACATCGGTAAGGGGAGAGGTGATCCAGATCATTTTTGACTCAGATCAGTTGCAAATTAAATAGTGAAGTAAGTGATCTAGAAGTGAACTGAACTGATCCAAGTGCAAAAGAAATACACCTATTGCCTTTACAATGTTCGTCTGTCTGACCTAACTCGAGAACGGTTTCGAATTTTTGAGCAATCAATAGCTGGTCACCTTAGTACGCCCACCTATTTTCTGTGACCCAAGGGCAGTATTAACAATTCGGCGTTTAAGCGGATCTTGGCTAAGCTGGCTTAAAATTAAAAGCTTCGCTTTTGATCTGTCATTATGCACCGCAGAAGTGTAAACTAGGCTTCGTTAAGTCTACAATAAACATGGCAACATCGTAAATATATGCACCTCTTCTTTTATTCTTACTGTTTCTGAACTATAGTATAACTTAATAACATACAATTTTGTTATTTGTAACGTTGTACTGTTTGTTTTATTTGATTTTCCATATACTCAAGAAGTTAAAGCTTTTTTATTTTATCATGAGTTTTAGTAGTAGTAGTTGCCAAAAAACTGTCTCAAATTTTACCCAAGCCGAAATTGTACATTTAATTGCAATTAAATATGCATTGAATTGGAGGACAAAATAACTTACAAATCATGTTCAAATTCCAATTGATCTTCTATCATTTATTATACAGTTAACAACCAGCTGTTTACTGAATCTAAATCAATAAAAAAAACTCATATCGTCCATATCCCCAAATTGGATAATATCTATATCATCTTTCAAGAAAATTTCTTCCTCGATGTCTAAATAAATTCGAAAAAATAATAAACTTGTGGTGTAGCGATGGTTAAAATTTGAGTGACAGTTGAAGTTTCTGCTGCTTAATACACTGGGAAAAATGTTCAAAATTCGGCCATCTAGACTTAGGAATTTTGAACATATTTCCAGTGTATTAAGCAGCAGAATCTTCAACTGTTCCTCAAATCACAGAAAATAAACTAATATAGAAGCGATGGTCAAAATTTGAGTGACAGTTGAAGTTTCTGCTGCTTAATGCACTGGGAAAAATGTTCAAAATTTGTCAATCTAGACCAACGAATTTTGAATATTTTTCCAGTATATTGAGCGGTAGAAACTTCAGTTCCTCAAATTTTGTTCATCGCTACATCAAAAGGGCCGACAGGAACCTTTGCTTCTGTATCAGTTTATCTTCTGTGCTCAAATTTTGATCATCGTTACATCAAAAGGGCCGACAGGAACCTTTGCTTCTGTATCAGTTTATCTTCTGTGAAATTTTGATCATCGCTACATCAGAAGGGCCGACAGGAACCTTCGCTTCTGTATCAGTTTATCTTCTGTGCTCAAATTTTGATCATCGCTACATGAAAAGGGCCGACAGGAACCTTTGCTTCTGTATCAGTTTATCTTCTGTGCTCAAATTTTGATCATCTCTACATCAAAAGGACCGACAGGAACCTTTGCTTCTGTATCAGTTTATCTTCTGTGCTCAAATTTTGATCATCGTTACATCAAAAGGGCCGACAGGAACCTTTGCTTCTGTATCAGTTTATCTTCTGTGAAATTTTGATCATCGCTACATCAGAAGGGCCGACAGGAACCTTCGCTTCTGTATCAGTTTATCTTCTGTGCTCAAATTTTGATCATCGCTACATGAAAAGGGCCGACAGGAACCTTTGCTTCTGTATCAGTTTGTCTTCTGTGCTCTAATTTTGATTATCGCTACATCAAAAGGACCGACAGGAACCTTCGATTCTATATTAGTTTATCTGTGGTAAAACAATTCATAGAAAGTGGGATTATATATAATTTTTTCTGGATGTTATATTTACTTAATAAGCTTGGCTTTAACATTTAAGCGCCCAAGCCCAAATATGACAGCTTAATTTTAATCGCGCTTAAATACAATCTAGGCTTTGGTACATATCAAATGGCGGACGGAGTTAAGCGGGATTAAAGCTTAAGCTAAGCTCAAACATCAACGGTGCATATGGGCATCAACTACAACCGTCTGTCTGTCCGTATATCCCAGTCCCTGTTATAATGCTAGAACGATTTCGAAGTTTTTAACTCTGTTTTCAGCAATCGCACCTACTATTTTCAGTGACCCAAAATCAACTACAATCATTCCAAATCGCAACGAAGTAGTTGAGCTATATGGATGCTTCATTATTTGTCCCTATTATGTTTGTATCATCAACATTTTTTACTTTTTTGTCCAAATTTTACATCTTCTTCTAGTTCATTAAATATGGAACGTTAATTAATGCATCTATTATAGTGGTTTTTTTATTATGTTCTAGAAATTATTAATAGAGTTGTTTTTTTATAATGGTCTAGAAATAATTAAAATATTTAATAATTAATAAATAATTATTTTCCATTTCAATGACCAACGTATTAATCAAATTCAATTATTAATCTTCTTTTTTTATATTTATTTAATATTAACTACGAAAAAATGCCACATCCAAAAAAACCTAAACTTTGAAGCCACAGACTACAAAACAGTTTCAATATTTTTTTATTTTTTTTACATATATTCTCATTTTTTTTTATCTCAAGAAATAGAAATATACAGTATACTTTCTTCTGCTTGAATTCCATTTTGTTGATATAACGCCGTTAATTCCACGAAAAATCTGCTATCAATATTCATTTTCTCTAAATAAAAAACGCGATTCGTGACTAGAAATCATAAAAAATTTTTTCAATTTACCAAATGAAATCCGCTTAAACTCGTTTGCCGTTTTTGGATACATGATTATGTAATAGTCTGTGTCAACTCCCAGTTTTCGTTTCTAAATATAGCCATAACTTGTGTGTCATAATTTACAATTAACATTTAACTTGACTCTACGCTTGTTAGATGTTATTCAAAACCATATACTATTATGTTAATCAAGTTCAGTACCTCTTGGTTTTTATGAATCATTTTAATTTTAGCACTGACGAATAATTTATTATATAATAGTCATTTGAATAAATAAAATTGTATCGTTTTAGATTCTTATAAAATTCAATGTCATATCATGATGAAAAAAAAAACAAAATGTATTAATTAGGTAACAAATAAGGTACATTTTCTATCATTTAAGCAAATGCTTCTTTAAGTACATTAAAAATTTATTATACATCATAAAATATTGTTTTAAATATTAAAAATACTTCGTAGAACTTTTGGATTTTAGAAATTTCTGTTAAAAAGGTTCAGAAATGATGCTGTAATGTTGAATATATTAATAAAAATTAAGTTTCTGTTGGATACAGATTTTCAGTTATTTTCTTTTTATATGAATAAATGTGCCACAATAAGTAGCATGAAAAAATTATTTTTAGTTCGTTTTCTCAGAATGAAGAAAATTGTATTTATTTACAGTAAACCGATAAAATAATGAATTATAATTTCTTAAAATTGGATCAAATGTTTTTGAAATTCCTGTCAAATTAATTAAATGTCTCTATTTAGTGGATGGATCTGTGAAATTTACAAAATTTTAAACAAATTTTACATTCAATTTTATTTCTTCCTAATTTAAAAATCGTAATATCAAATTATTTAAATATTGACATATGAAGATTCCTTGCATTCCTGATCTATCAGAATCTAAAATTAAATATTCCAAAAAAAATTGCATCGAATATTTACTTATTCTTTGTTAGAAATTTAGAGTACATATTCCGGCTTATGCCCATTTCGTACCGCGTATTATTATTATTTTAAATACTTCTAGGTACATATTTTTTATCGAAAATGTATGTATTGATTTTATAAAGAATACATCATTTTGTAAGAATATGTTTCTTACAATAAAAAAACAATGTTAAAAGTAGTTAATAAATTTATTTACATAAATAAACCGGGTGGCCACCAGTCAATGTACGCCCCCAATATTTTGGTTGTTTTTGAATTTAACCCTTTAACTGCGGCTGTCGTATATAAATAATTCGTAAAAACTCATCGTAAGTAAACAATTTTGTATATTTTATTATTTCTGTGCAATTTTTTACATATTTTACAATTGATCAAATTTTTTGAAATTTTCGACTATTTTTTTAAAGTTCATTTGAAATTTTTGAAATATTTTTAATTAATCGAACAATTTTGCTTTATATTAGACATTTTTATTTTAGAAATTTTCAAAAAAAAAGCGAAATTTCATATTTATCGAAATTTTTGATATATTTCTGAAATTTTAGAATAATTTTTTAATGTTTTTAGAAACGGTTAAAATTCTTGAAATATTTTTAATATATCGAATAATTTGATATTTTTTGATATTTTCGATATATTTTAGAAATTTTTGATTATATTTTTACTTTTTGAAATTTTTGATATATTTTTGAAATTTTAGAATTTTTTTAAATGTTTTTTGAAACTTTGACATTTTTGAAACGGTTAAAATTCTTGAAATATTTTTAATGAGTCCAATAATTTGATATTTTTTGAAATTTTCGATATATGTTAGAAATTTTTGAATATTATGACATTTTTACTTTTTGAAATTTTCGAAAAAAATGCAAAATTTCAAATTTTTCGGAATTTTAGAATGATTTTTTAATGTTTTTTGAAACTTGGGCATTTTTGAACTACTTTTAATGAATCGAATAATTTGATGTTTTTTGAAATTTTCGTTATATTTTAATTTTGAATATTTTAGCATCTTTACTTTGTGAAATTGTCGAAAAAATTGCAAAATTTTCGAAATTATTGATATATTTTTGAAATTTTCGATATACTTTTGATATTATCGAAATTTTTGAATTTCTAGACATTTTTATTTATTTTATTTTTTTGAAATTTTGGAATACTTTATAAATTTTCAAAATTATTGAATTTCTTGAAACTTAGTTTTGTTACTAAATTTTTGAAAATTATCAAGTTTAGTGATGTTTTATTTAAATTGACTCAAAATTCAACCAAAGCAAAAATGTTTTAATGTATTTTTCAATATTTTTGTCATTGCTGCAAAATTTTACCCGCAGTTACAGGGTTAATTTTCTTCACACATCAATTAGACAATAATGGGCTAGTTCTAACAGGAATAAAAATATCACTTCCGGTTGACTTTTTTTTCTTAAATGGAATGATTATAATTTTTTGATGGTTTCTCTCATTAAGCATAAATTTCTAAGTGCAACAGTTTTTCGAAAATTTTCTAAATACAACTAAAATCTAACGCAAGTCATTTTCAAAGTTGTATAATAAAATAACCAATTAAGACTCAGTTTTGAAACTTGGAAACTAATAAGAAAAAATACTGTAGATTCTTAAAATTCCATTAATTTTTTTTTGTGAAATCTCAGCAAGTAGGCGTTACGCATAAAAGTTTGAACCGTCGACCCAAAAAAAAATGGAATATTCGAATATCAAATTTGACATTTTCAAAATTCTTGCATTAACATTTTTTTTATTTGTCTTTTCAACAGTAGTAATTATAATTTGTATTTTTTGAGAAAAAAAATAAAATTGGTAAAAAAAAATCTATTTGGTCAACTTATATTTTGTATTATACTGTTCATATTTATTTTATAAGCCACGGTACCAATTGAAACTAAAACAGGTAAAATTTTTGGACGGTACGAAATGGGACAGTACGAAATGACACGACACCCATATTCCGGCTATTAGTTCCTCATTTAATTTTGAATTGATAACAAAAGTTAATCATAATTTAAATTTTTTACAGTTCTGGGAAATCATCTCAGACGAACATGGCATTGACCCCACCGGAGCCTACCATGGAGACTCAGATCTGCAACTCGAAAGAATAAACGTCTATTACAATGAGGCGTCTGGTGGTAATTACGTACCCAGAGCCATCCTCGTCGATTTGGAACCCGGTACCATGGACTCTGTACGATCCGGTCCGTTTGGTCAAATTTACAGACCAGATAACTTTGTATTTGGCCAATCGGGCGCTGGTAATAATTGGGCCAAAGGACATTACACAGAGGGAGCTGAATTGGTAGATTCGGTGTTAGATGTTGTGAGAAAAGAAGCTGAAACATGTGATTGTTTACAAGGATTTCAATTGACACATTCTCTTGGAGGCGGTACTGGCTCAGGTAATACAATAACATTTATAAATTATGTTAAATTATAGGTATCAAATTTAAAAAATAAAAATATTTTGTTGTATTTTTTTATATCTGATAATTAAATCTCGATTTTAATGCAATACTTGACTTTTTACCTAAACATTTTAGGTAATTAACTAAAGTTTGAATTCTGTTTTAGACTTGTCTATTTTGCTTTATTTCTTACAAAATTTGGCCCGTTGTTAATACAAAACACCTAAATACTTTAATCCAGATCTGTATAATTAAATTATTATATTTAGGTAATTATCTCTGCAAATAAGTAGTTACATTATCCATAATTGATTTATTTAATCACCCATGTACATAATTTTTGTGATTTTAAACGAATAATATTAATATTGTACTGTTATTCTAAAAACAAATGTTTACCGCATTTGGTAATTAATAGATTCGAAAGAAGGAAAAATTTCAAAATTATGAATTAATAGTATTGAAAATGTCATAATAACACAAGTTTTCCGTTTTCAGTCAGTTATTTTCAAAATCCATGAAAAAATCACCATTGTAGAGTTCTTGATTTAGGTATTCGTGAAATTTCCAGTTAAAATCTAAAAATAGAACTTGTGTTAAATTCATTCAAAGAAAACAGGGACTCATTTATTTAATTAAGAACGAGTGCTTAGTTTTTGGTTGGCGCCACAGTTTAAAATTAACATCAGGTATTTTTTAGCGAAGGGTTGGTTTAAAATATTTCCTACTTTTTTAAACCGTTTACATTTCAGCGATGCAACGGTGACGTCAATTACGAAATATTTTAAACCAAAGATAAATTATTTAAACCAGTCGGAGGTATATGGTTCAATAACGGTTGGCAGTTGACACTATAGGTTCGTTCCAATCTCAAATCACAAACCGATTTCCAACAATTTACAAATTGTTTTTAACGCGCATGTCTGTCAAATAATACGATTAATAATCATTCTGATCAAGGGTTGGAACAACAAACAATTGATAACTTACAGTCTCTGTATATTGTAACATGCGCAATCTGTAATCAGCTGATAGAGCTGGCCAGGTGAGGAGGCGAGATTGTGATTAAAATCATTGTTTTAAATTTGTATTTATATGTTAAAAAAGAAATATGAAGCAATCCTAAATTACCGTTATTGCTACTTCCCATGGACGATATGTCACTCACCTCACTATTTTCATTTTTTGATTAAAAATGAGAGTTAAACTAGCTTTTTTTTAAATATTCAAAAACAAACATAATTCGCATTCGATAGTTTTAGGTTATATATTATGTTATTGCAATAATTATTATCAGTAAATCAAAACAATAAAATAGACAGCAATACGCATGCGTCAGATAAATGACTGGAACAAAGTCATCAAACCGTTCTGATAGTTTTAAAACCGTTTTGAATCATGGATGGAACAAAAAACTGATCGTTTACTAATCGTTAGTTAGTGTGGTTGGAACGCGTTTAAGTTATTGCGCAAAATCATTAGTGTAAGAAACTGTTTCTGATGTTGGTTGGAACGAACCTTATAAGAGATTTTTGTTTTCTATATTTATGGTTGGATACATTCATAGAAAAAGCCGCTATCAAGCAATCGTCTTCCTGCATCTGATTAACAATCATTAAAAAATCCAAATCCATTTTTTAAAAATCAACTTCTTTCTCTTATCAAATTAGAAAATGTATTTCGTCACATCATATGATATGTGGTAGGTGACAGATTGCATTTTTAAAACAGCATTTTAGCCATCTATTATTAATGACGTCATTTTGAACACGGTTTAAAAAATGTTTTAAACCAATGTGGTGGCCCTTTTTCGGTCGGATCTTATCAGATCACAACCATTTTTCTCTTGTTATCCATACGTTGTTGGGAATACGTTTTACTCCTAAGAGTTACTGTATTTTTATAATTACCTCTAACTGATTGAAACTTTTTATTATTTTCAAAACCACCACATAATGTTTGTTACGTTCCTTACCCATAATTTTAAATTTTGGCGCCAACCAAGAACTAAGCACTCGTTCTTAATTCTCCTTTATTTGGTAAGTTTTAGCTAAATTGTGTTCAATAAATTTTCGCTGATACGGTGCATTACAGGCCTGGCAGTTCTGCCGAAACTAGTTGCCGTTTCCCCATTTATGTCCGTTTAACAACTTCGGTTTTTTATTAAATTTGTGGTATTTGATTTTGGATTTTATTACTCATCCAACCACATTCGAGATTATGGATAACTTGTTGGAATTAAAATATTGAATTCGGAAAGCGTAATATGAAATTCATTTTTTCTTGCTTTCAAATGTTCAACTTGCGTTTTCTGAAATTCAATTTTTTTTGCTTTCAAAAGTTCAACTTGTGTTTTCTGAAATTCAATTATATTGTCAAAATTACTGGAAATGGTTAATTCTCTTTGATTCTTAAGCAGCTTTCTCAATATTTAATCACTGTCATATTTCTGATTAATTTTTCAACAGAAAAGTTACCGTCATTGTTTAAAATATTTTCTAACTAAGAAATTAATTAAATATACATCATTATAGTTAATTGATTGCCTGAAATTAATGATTAGAAAAACCTTGAATTATTTGTAAAAAATTAGGTTCTTGATAGGCTTGTCAGACTTCCTGTTTATATGTACTTTCTTAATATTTTTCAATTTATCAGTCTTTCTAAACCCGTACCAAATTTTTGTATTTAGAATTTTAATACATTCTCTATAGTTGTTCCTTCATAAACATTATAAGTTACATACAGGATGGCTACTTTTTAATAGGGACAGTATTGCTATCTCGTAAACGGTAGACGCTAGAAAGACGGTTAAATGGAGAAAAATGTGCGAAATATAAAAATAGACAACGATTTTTTTGAAACCTAAAATATTCCTATTGGTTCCGGAGTTAAACGGCAAAATCCGAATTTGTGGAAAATCTTTTTTTTGCCAAAGCTCTGTTATTATACAAAATTTGGGATAATATTAAAAGTTTTTGTTGTATTCTAACATCGTTATAAACTGCCATAGTTAAATTTTAAATCTGACGTTTTGTCTATTCTGAACTTTATCTTTTTAAATACGGACCTGTCTATTTTATTTCATATTATTAAATCGCTTCGAATACTAAATTCAACGATATATCACACTTGATTATTCCGTGACGTTTTGTCTCTTATGGGGCCACCATGAACTTTATTTTTTAAATACGGACCTGTCTATTTTATTTAATAGTACTAAATCGCTTTGACAACTACATTCAACGATAATAAAACTTGATTATTCTGTGATGTTTATATATATGTACAAAGCTATTTAATTTATTCTTACTTACTTGACTTGTCCAATGGCCCTTTGGCTCTAAATTTTTTGTATTTATGGACCAATAAAGAATTTGAATTTGAATTTGAATTTGAATGTTTTGCCCGATCACTGACATACATATTTTCTGAGGGGGAAACATCAATACACCTGCTAGTGATTCTAAACCTAAAGCATTACTAAGATACAATAGCATTTGTTATTGTAATATTTAATAAATAAATAATTAAATAGAATTTCCTGATATCTAAATTAGTCCAGTGCGTGGGGGTTTTTTTAATGCAAAAGGTGGGGAAGTAGCGATTTTTTAGTATGTTGTTAAGCTTGGGACCCTAATGAAAAATCCAAGTTTTCGACCTCGAGGCGCATGCGCTCGAGCCGCCATCTTAGATTTTAGGTACGAAAATTTGGTTTTTTGATAATTCAAAAATGGTGGCTTTCACGCCAAAAGATGTTCTATACAAAGTTAAAGAGAACAAAATTTCCTACATTTTCTCTTTAAAAAAATTTTTTGTAGCACAAATATGTTAGGAGTTACAGGTCCGTGAAGTTGTACCATTTGAAAAAAATGCGGAAACTTAATTTTGTTTGAGTTTTATTTTATTATTCTTATTATATTTTTACATAATTATAAAAAAAACTAAAAGGCATTTGAATATTATCATTTAACGGTATTATACTTTTCGTAAACAAAGTTAAAGGCGAAAAGTATATTGCATTTTTTTTATAAAGATTCACTTTTGCCGCATACCATTGGTCATCTAAAAGTTTGTAACCTGTGTCCCGGAAGCAGACGGTAGGCGATTGCTTATGTTTTTCAATAATAAGTATATCTTCCTTCATACTTATTCATAAGACGAGCTTTTACAGTTCTCTGATCTGGACGGTATTCCCCTTCAATTTGGTCCATGAGCTCATCAAGCGAAAATTGACATTCTTCAGAATTCTCTGTAAGATACGAGTAAATATATTCCATCGCTTCGTCAACATTAGTTGCAGGCCGATACCTCTTTTTTTCCCGATGGCACTCGATTATACAGACGCTTTTGACATGACATATGATATCTTGCCTCTATTGCAACCAAGTCTGCCACATGTTGAATTCTTTTTATTATTTCCTGTCCCCAGTCATCACGTTCTTCAGCTGGTTTTAAAATTGTAGTTTTCACTCCCAATTGTTGCACCGTACAAACGAAATCTCGATGATTTAAAATGTGTAATTTCTTCAATACTGAGAAAACACTGTGCTTTAAAATTAAAAGTCGGTATACTAGATCTACGGGATGTCGACGCTACTTGAGGTTCGTTATCTTTTTGACCACAATAGAACGTAGTGTTCTCAAATGCGCGCATGTGCGCGATTACCTCGTAACTCACTCGATTTTAAAAGTGTATTTACACCTCTTTCCTTTACAACGACAACGTTACTTTCACTTGGTTTTCTCACATATAAAGCACAAATCAACTTGGGGATTTTCTATTACAACAGCGTAACCTTCTGCATGCTAGACAATAAGCATACTGACGCATACAGACTCGATGCACTGAAAGTCATTTATGACGCTCTCTCAATACCTACTTTTTCAAATAGTGCAAATTCAAGGAGCTGTAACTCCTCACATATGTGTGCTACAAAAAAAAATTTTTCTACAAAAAATGTAGGAAATTTTGTTCTCTTTAACTTATAGAAGATTTTTTGTCGAGAAAGTCACCGGTTTTTAGTTATTATCAAAAAACCAAATTTTTGTACCTAAAATCGAAGATGGCGACTCGAGCGCATGCCCCTCGAGGTCGAAAACTTGGATTTTATATTAGGGCAACAAGCCTAACAACATACTAAAAAATAACCCATACCCAACCTTTTGCATTCAAACGCCCCTTTTTGATACCCATGTACTGGACTAAATGTAGTATACTTCGAATCACAGCAATGAATGTAAATAAAACAGACAGGTCCGTATTTAAAAAATAAAGTTGATTATGGCCCCGAAGAGACAAAACGTCACGGAATAATCAAGTTTTATCGTTGAATTTGGTATTCGAATCGATTTAATAACAGGTCCGTATTTTAAAGTTTATAGTGGCTCTGAAGAGAAAAAACGTCAGATTTAAAATTTAACTATGGCAGTTTATAACGATGTTAGAAGACAACAAAAACTTTTAACAAAGTTATCCCAAATTTTAAATGTCGCTGGTCTAGTCTTTGAAAAAATGACCAACTCAATAAATACGTATTATTTTTTAGTTTATTACAAACTTCCAATAATTTTTTATTTAAAAAAAATTAAAATTGCCGGTTTTTGCCTTTTTCTTCATAAAATCATAACAAAAATATATAAATTAGTGATGTAGAAACCTTCCATTTTACAAATTCATAGTTTGCTATTCAAACTTAAAAAGTGAACTCACGCTTATATGTGTTAATATACATATTTATTTTTGTTTTTCAGGTATGGGTACCCTCTTAATCTCAAAAATCCGTGAAGAATACCCAGATAGAATAATGAACACATACTCCGTGGTACCTTCACCAAAAGTATCAGATACTGTAGTAGAACCATACAACGCCACACTCTCAGTTCACCAACTTGTAGAAAACACAGACGAAACATACTGCATTGATAATGAAGCTCTCTACGACATTTGCTTTAGAACTTTGAAACTAACTACCCCAACATACGGAGATCTTAACCATTTGGTTTCACTCACAATGTCCGGCGTAACCACATGTCTTAGGTTCCCTGGTCAATTGAACGCCGATCTTAGAAAATTAGCTGTAAATATGGTTCCTTTTCCACGTCTTCACTTTTTCATGCCAGGTTTTGCTCCACTTACTTCAAGGGGAAGCCAGCAATACAGGGCGTTGACAGTTCCAGAACTTACGCAACAAATGTTCGATTCTAAAAATATGATGGCAGCTTGTGATCCTAGGCACGGAAGATATCTCACCGTTGCTGCTATATTTAGAGGTAAGTTATTTATATGAAGAAATATTATCATTATTATTATTTTTTCTTTATTTAATAGGTAGGATGTCAATGAAAGAAGTTGATGAACAGATGCTAAACATTCAAAACAAGAACAGTAGCTACTTCGTAGAATGGATTCCTAACAACGTTAAAACTGCCGTTTGTGATATCCCACCTAGAGGTCTTAAGATGTCTGCTACATTCATCGGCAATTCCACCGCTATCCAAGAATTATTCAAACGTATATCTGAACAATTCACAGCTATGTTCAGGAGAAAAGCTTTCTTGCATTGGTAAGTTTTATTTCTTTTTTATTGAATATCTTAAAAAATCGTTTATTTGTTATTTACATAGAAACCAACGGAAGATGATCATTTTATACTCTTTAATGTTATCTATAATATAAACGGCAAAGTCCTGACTGATTGATAAAATAGTGAAAAAATAAAGAAAAATAGATTAAAATAGTGAACAATTGCGACAAATAGGGAATCGTATGGGAAAATTGTAAAAAATAGGGAAAAATACGGGAAAATAAGAAACAGCCGAAAATACGCAAAAATAGAAAATGCTAAAGATCAGTAGAAAAAAATTAAGAAAAACAGGATAAATAAGGAAAAATAGTAAAGCTTTGAAAAAATATTGCAAAATAGGGAAAAACAGGAAAAATAATACAAAGTGAAAAATAAGGAAAATAGGGAGAAAATATTCTTAAAAAATCCTTAAACACTGCTTTAAAAAATAAATTTTGACGATTTTTCAAAAATCCCTAAAAATTAAAGCCATGAAAAATCCTTGAAATATCCCTGAAAAGTTTTTGAAAAATTCTTGAAAAATCCTTGAAAGATCCTTAAAATATTCTTGAAAAATCCTTGATATATACTTGAAAAGCGCAAAATTTAAAGTCGTGAAAAATGCTAAAAATTTAGATAAAAAATCTTTTAAAGACCTCTGAAAAATTCTTGAAGTCCTTAAAATTTTGAAAAGTAGGGAAAAATAGGGACAATTATGGAAAAATAACAAAAAAAAATAGGGGCACTCAGGGAAAAATAAAATAGGGCACTCAAAATATAGGGACAAACAGGGAAAAAAATAAAGAAAACTAGAAAAAACAATGGAAACAGGAAAAAAGAAAGAAATAGAAAAAAATAGAAAAGAAGCAAAAATAGCACTAATAGAGAAAATAGGGGGACAAAAATAGAGAAAAATAGTGAAAAATTAAAAAAAAAAACAAAAAATAGGGCATAATGGAGATATTTACTAAAATATGGGAAAATTGGGAAAAGTAGGATAAAATAGTGCAAAATAGGGATAAATAGAAAAAAATAGGTAAATTATAGAAAAATAGGGAAAATTGGGAGACATATGGAAAAATAAGGAAAAAATATTAAATTATAGGGATAAGGAAAAACCAAAGAAATAGGAAAAATTGTAAAAATTTGTAAAAATGGGAAAAAATAGGGCAAAATAAGGACACATGGAAAAATACGGGAAAATTAAGAAAAAATAGAAAATAATAGGGATAAGTAGAAAAAATTAACAGGAAAAATAGGGCAAAATGGGGACAAACAAGAAAAATGTAGAAAAACAAGGAAAATAGGAAAAAATCGCGAAATTCGTTAAAAATTTTGGAAAGTAGGGAAAAATAGGGACAAACAGGGAATAATTAAAAAAAATGTTGACAAACGGAAAAGTAAAAAAAGGAACAAAGAGGGAAAAAACAAAGAAAACAAGAAAAACAATAGAAAACAGGGAAAAAAGGAAGTGGAAAATAGGAAAGAATAGAAAAGATCAGCAAAAATAGAGAAAATAGGGGAAAAAATAAGAGAAAAAAAATAGCGCAAAGTAAACAATAGGGATATTTAGGAAAAATAGGCGAAAACGAGAAAATTGGGAAAATAGGATAAAATGGGATAAAATAGGGATAAATAAAAAAAAAATTAAATTATAAAAAAATAGGGAAAATTGGGAAACATAGAAAAATAGGGAGACATATGGGAAAATAAGGAAAAAAATAGGGATAAGGAAAAAACTGAAAATTGGAAAAAAATTGGGATAAGGAAAAACCAGTAAAAATAGGAAAAATATGAAAAAATAGGAGAAACAATAAAAAATTTAAAAATAGGGCAAAATAGGGACAAACAGGGACAATAGTGACAGGCGGAAAAATAGGGACAAACAGGGAAAAAAATAGGGACAAACATGTAAAAATGAGAAAAAGGGACAAACAGGGAAAAATAAAAAAAAGAAACAAGAAAAAACAATGAAACCAGGAAAAAGAGAAAAATAGGAAAAACGTTAAAAATTTGTAAAGATAGGAAAAATAGGGACACATATGGGAAAAATACCTGAAAATACGGAAAGAATCCTGAAAATAGGGATAAGGAAAAACCAAAAAAATTGGTAAAAGTAGGAAAAATTTGTAAAAATAGGGCAAAATAGGGACACATGGAAAAATAGTGAAAAATGCGCAAAAATAAGAAAAAATGGAAAATAGGAAAAAATAGAACATAATAAAGGATAAGTAGAAAAAAATAAAGAAAAACAGGAAAAATAAGAAATAATGATAAACATTTGTAAAAATAGGACAAAATAGGGACAAACGGGAAAATAATGAAAAACAAGAAAATGTAGAAAAACAAGGAAAATAGGAAAAATAGACAGAAATGCGGAAAATAGTTAAAAAATTTAAAAAGCAGGGAAAACGGGCAAACGGAAAAATAATAAAAATATTAACAAACAGGGAAAAATAAATATATAGGGACAAACAGGGAAAAAAAACAGAAAACAAGAAAAAACAATGGAAAATAGGAAAAAGAAAGAAATAGGAAAATAGAAAAAAATAGAAAATATCAGCAAAAATAGAGAAAATAGGGCAAATTAGAATACGAATAAATAAGGAAAAACAGAAAAAAATAGGAAGGATATGAAAAAATAAGAAAAATAGTAAAAATAGGGTAAAATATTACAATTTGCGAAAAATAGGGAAAAAAGAAAAAATGGAAAAAATAAGGAGAAATGGTCAAAAATAAGGAAAAATAAAGAAAACCGGAAAAATAGGACAAAGTAGGAAACAATAATGAAAAATAGGAAAGCACGGGTATTCAGCTAGTCTTATTGATAAATACTAAAATTTACCCTACGTGACTATGAACTTTTCACCAAAACTAACAAATAAATCACTGATTAAAATATATTTTTGATTGCAGGTATACTGGAGAAGGTATGGATGAAATGGAATTCACTGAAGCCGAATCAAACATGAACGACTTGGTTTCAGAATACCAACAGTATCAAGAAGCCACTGCCGATGAAGAGGCAGAATTCGATGAAGAAGAAGCGGACGTTGAAGAGAACTAAATTTATTTTACTTTTTTTTGTAATTTGGATCTGAAATTGAGCTTTACACACCTTTTTTTAATTGTCTTTAATTTTTCTTATTTGTTGTAAGAACGTTTTTTGTACAAATTAATTAACAATTAAATTTTAAATTTACAAAATGGGAATGTACAAAAAAATTATCAATATTCCTATTTTGTAAATTTTATTTTTTTTTTGCTTAATTTGTTTTTTTTATTAAGTGAGTATTAAAACTGCTGCCATTACTTTATTTTTCTATTCGATAACCTTTACTTGAAAACTAAATTTAACAGATGGGGAGAAATAAGACAGCTTTTTGACTTTGATTAAATTCTTTCTCTACTATGCCTGCTAAATACTAATACATAAAAAATATATGTTCTAAATATTTTATTAGCATTTTCAATACTAAAAGTGCTACAAAATGTTTAAAGACTATAGTAGCTAGTCGGGACGATTGCACGGAGACGAAGGCATTCCCTTTGTATAAAGAGTCTTCGGGGTTTTGTCCTGAAAATAAAATATTTTAAATTACTATAATTAAAAAACGCTGCAAATGGTACAATCGAAGATTAACAAAAACATAACTTATGTGATAACAATAGAATATAATTATCACTTGGGGAAATTTGAGTAGTTTTTTGACAGCACTATTAAATATGTTATAGTAGTTACACCGAAGAAATTAATAAAACGTGATTATCCCTAAGGGTTCGTTCGGATTTCACATCTTTTCTCAGTGCCGTCTTTAAACTAATGGAGGCCCTGGTCACAAGATAATGGGGCCTCATGACTGTCTGAGGACTATTTTGTTAAAACAAGCATAAAGAGTAGATGAACAAAATTCTACATTTATTCAACTGTTATTTTAGATTTCTAAACCCTAAAGTATAGAGAGAATTTTAGACTTCTAAACCTTCAACGTTTAGAGAGAAGTCTTATAATACGGCTCTGTCTGTCTGTCCGCATTAAAACAAAAAGCGACAAACGGTAACAAACTAAAATATTTTGAATAGCTCCCAAATAGATTTCCAGATTGTTGGGATTTTCGGTTTTATAAACCAGAACCGATACTACCGGTTTCAAAAATGAATTGATATTTGAAA
The DNA here is from genome assembly GCA_963243735.1 of Neocrepidodera transversa. NCBI lineage: Eukaryota > Metazoa > Arthropoda > Insecta > Coleoptera > Chrysomelidae > Neocrepidodera > Neocrepidodera transversa. Next base: position 11,141,491 of record OY725347.1, read on the forward strand.
ACCGATTCTTATGGTTCATAAGAAAATGCGTGTTTTGAAGTCTTCACGTACCAGCTAACGCGCAGGCGCTTCTGACTTATTTATTTTTTTACTGCCACATTAAATGAATTAATAATTACCTACATATAATGTAATCGTAAAAGTAACTTAATGATCCAAAGGAAATCTATATTGATTGAAGAGGTACCCTTCTAGTTTTAAGAGAGGCAAAATCATATTCTCCAAAATCTATTTCTTCGAACACATCACATTCTATGGACATCAGCGACAAACTGGTAAATCTTGAAGCATTGTACTTAATCCATTTTTATTCTTTTCAATTTGTGGAAAGGAAAGTTCTTCACCACTGCATCTAGTTACCTGTCACTGCTAAGTCTGAGTTTTTGGTCCTCTCCCGTGTGCGCGTAAATTTAGGCGCTGCTTTTTTATACGTCTGGAGCAGCATAGTTCCATGGCGTATATACAGGGTGGCGAAAATTTCATTGCAATGTATTGTAATCTCAGAAACCGTAAGAGATACGAAGTCGGTTAAATGGAACAAAAGTTTCTCAATTTGAAGGTTAATCGACTGGGGTGCGTTCATAAATTAAATAGCCGGGCGAAATTCGCCCGGAGCAATATTTACCCAGAGTGCGCCCGGGTGTATGAAAATTTATGAACGAGCGGGGCCTAAAAATTCTGTTAATCGTTTACCCTAACTTTTTAACACATTTGCATTTATTTGTGCTTTTGTGTTGTCTCGTCGTTTCTGATACTCTAATGTGAATTTGAAAAGGTATTGGCAAAGATTATAGTATAATATTCCTAATCTCTGCTTTGGTATAGGTTCGTTATTGGTTATTCCAGACACGTTATTCTATAGAAAAAGAAATGGACCAAGACGAAGAAATCATTGTACTCATACTTGTGTGAAGCACAAGTTGATGAGGATTTGAATAATTTAATCGTGGTATCACGTAAACGAAGTTTCCCATAAACCTAATCGAATAGAAAATTATGTTGAAAATGTTTGAAATATACAGGATTAATTTCGACTTCTTGATCTATTAATTGCAAAATAAAACACAATTACACAATAATGAAAATTGGTATATTTCGTGTGATTCACAGACCGTGTACCACGAATTGAGGTATTTTTTAGCGAAGGATTGGTTTAAAATATTTCCTACTTTTTTAAACCGTTTACATTTTAGCGATGCAACGGTGACGTCAATCACGAAATATTTTAAACCAAAGCTAGATTATTTAAACCAGTCGGAGGCATATGGTTCAATAACGGTTGGCAGTTGACACTATAAGAGATTCGTATGTTCTGTTTTGTTTTGAGAATTTTTGTTTTATCTATGGTTGGTTCCAATAGAACTTTGGAAAAGTCAAAAAATCCGACGGAAAAGGATCGTCAAGCAACGGCATGTCTGTTAGAATTAAGTTTATGGACAAAAAAAAAAAAAAATATTATTTGGGAACAAATTTGCAAGGATTTGAAGGACAAAGGATTTAATGTCGATAGAGAGAAAACCAGAAAAAAATTTGCCAATTTTCAAACTGGGTATATAAAATACAATGACAGTATAAAAAAACAGGGGCTGGTTCAATAAAAAAACCAACATATTATGAAGAATTAGATGATATATTTGGAGACAAGCATAAAGCCAATGCACTTCTTGTTATTAAAACAATTGAGTCAAAAAATTCGGAGATCCCCAGTTGCATTACATTAAAACAACCTAATATCAGTATTAAAAACAGAACAGAAAAATAAACTGAAGTTAGATTTAACAGTTACAAGTCAATTAAACCACCTATAGAAAAGAACAAGGTCCTAAGAGAATTAGTGGATATTCAGAAACAAGGACAGCAGGATCGTAAAGAAGAATTTCAAAAAATTATTCAATGTTTTATTCAGTAAAATTTCTAATGTGTTCTTGTCTAAAAACCTCGGCAAATAAAATTGTAGAAGTTTCAGATTGCGATGTATGAAAATCACTCCAATTTTTAATCAAAGCCGCTGTCTTCCTGCATCTGATTAACAATCATTAAAAAATCAAAATCCATTTTTTAAAAATCAACTTCTTTCTCCTATCAATTTAGAAAATTTATTAGTCACATCACATGATATGTGGCAGGTGACAGATTGCATTTTGAAAACAGCATTTTAGCCATCTATTAATTAATGACGTCAGTTTGAACACGGTTTAAAAAATGTTTTAAACCAATGTGGTGGCTAAAAAACGGCTTTGTATTCCGTTTGATCTCGAGAACAAAGTCACATACGCGCTATCTAGAAATGTTTCGTGAAGACAGAAAAACGTATTGCGCAGGTCGGGTAACTTTTACCCATGTCAGGGGTGCACCAACGAGCATTTATGAACGCGTGGAAAAATAACCCTGGTTAAGCCGAAATCATTTATGAACGCGTGGAAAAATAACCCTGGTTAAGCCGAAATCATTTATGACCGCATTTGGGCGCTTGGGGAGCGCCGGACGTTTATTTATGAACGCACTCCTGGTGCTTTGCATCCACAGATATCAGGGACGGTTTTCATAATAATTAAAACCAAAATTGCATTTTCTATTTAATGGTTCAGTGCTTTTATTTTGAACAATAGAAAAAAAGTGTACAAACCTTTTTTGTTTGAAAAGGTGTTACCCACCATCTGATAATATTATATTTTGAATCTGATGTTTAGTTTTTGCCCAGCCACCCTCAAATACGTATCTGTACTTTTTATGTGATTTTTTAATAGCATTTCATCTCCTGAATTCATCCATATATTAAAACTAATTTATTTTTAATTATTTGAATGAATTAATAACTATTTACTATAACAGCTTTTAAATACGGACCTGTACATTATATGCAGATAATAATACAAAGGAATGTAAAGAAACTGTTCAAAATGGTTACCACCATGTGTTATGTATAACTCAATCCTAGTCATTTGAGCTGTTGCGGAAGCAACGTGATCTGGATCGATCTCTTCGAAAGCACTTCTAATTCTTTGACTCAACTCGTCAATATTTTGGGGAACTCCAGTATCGTAAATTATGTTTTTCCATTGGATTCAATTCTGGAGTTCTTGGTGGTCAACGTACAGGTCCATTGGTTCCCATCCATCGTCGGCATTGTGTGCTCCACAACCGTCTTGCATAAAATACTAAATTTCTCTTGAGACATTTAAAAGCATATCATCTAAAACCTCTTCCAAAATATCTAAATACTTTCCACTATTTAGAGAACAGTCTATAAATATATGACCAATTACCGCACTGCACACATTCACTGAATATCTTACTTGTGGTCGCACTTCTCGAACAAGATGGGGATTTTCTTTTGCGTAGAAATGTTTGTTTCTTCTGTTAAACATGCTGCAATTTGTAAATTGGTTTCATCTGTCCACAACATTTTGTTATTAAACAATGCTCGGTTTATTTAACTGATGTCTGTACCAACGAGCAAACGACAACCGTCTTTCACTGTCTCCGGGATGTATTTTTTGAACTTTTTGAAATATATTATCTCGATATTTGTTTTTTTAATATTTTGTTAACTGTGCAATTTTTCTGGAAGAGTTTTCAGGATTTATATTTATCTGAGCAAGTATATTTATTTCATTGATACGATTTTCTTGGCTTTGAAAGACTACATGTTTCACTGATAACTTTTGAAATCCTATAAAATACGTATTTGGAAGGCTGTCGTCTATTTGGATTTTGCTGTCCATACAATCCTAGCGCCTTAGTGACGTTTCTGTAACAACGGATATTCGCCTCATACATGTCACTTTTTTCCTCATTAGTATAGCGAACCATTTTTTATATTTTAATACATACAACACAAATTTACAATTTCTCAATAAATCTTAGTTAAACTATAGATTAGCTACATATGAATAAATGACTAATACACTTTACTAAATTAATGTTACTATTACAAGTTCAAAAACGTCAAAGCTAATTCTGTCACTTTCTAGATTTCTTCATAGCCCACTTAAAATCTATCGATTTTATAAATTTCAGAGTACAAAAAGTACATCCTAAAAACAAACAACTATCGAGATTTTGTTATTGTTACTAACAGTATAGATAAATAATAGTTATTTATGCAACAAGGGTGTAAAGTGATACTTTTTTTGGTTTTTATAAAATTATGAAAACCGTCCCTGATATCTGTAGATGCAAAGCACCAGTCGATTAGTTTTCAAATTAAGAAACTTTTGTATATGTCCGGAGCAGTTAACAGTAAAACAAGCCCGTTTTACGGTTATGTTCAGTGCTGAATTTGTTTACTTTTCACAAAGGTAGAATAAAGAGTAGGCTGAAAAATGAAGTTGTATTTGGAACTTGGATCGACAACACTAAGGGCTCTTTCAGACATGACGATTTGCTTCGTACAGAAAAAAAGCGTACGATTTTTTCCGTGAGCCGTTGATAGTAAACTTAATAAAAGTAATAGGGTCGTTCAGTGACATTTCATCAACCACGTTTTTTTACATTTTTATGAAGTATTACTTACATATACCACATAGAAAAAAAATTCAGCTTAATTGAACAAAAACTAAAAAAATTACGCGACTTTAAATATTAAAACCTTTAATGCCTCTGAAATTTAGGGCTGTGACGTCATACCATCTCTCGAGTCGAGACAGTCTACGCGCTACGTGTACGTTTGTAGGTAATAAATAATATTTATTATCAGTTACAGTTGCATTACAATAGTATATTGTGTCACAAGGGCATAAAATGGGCTTTAGCAGCCCGCGGCTATTAGATGCATGAGCGAGCGAAGCGAAGCGAGGGCAGCTAATAGCTAAGTGCTGCTAAAGCCTTTTCTGCTTGTGTGACACACAACTCTTTTTCGCCTACCAAAAAAAGAAAACAAAAAACAGGGAAATATAATAAAAATTCAGACCATAGTGTACTTGCATTTACAGTTTTTGATCTTTTCGATAGATAAGCAAGTAATACATTTTCTGTTACATTTTTTGCTTTTTTACTTTTTTTCCAGTTGTTAAACATTTCATAGTACTTTTCGTACCGATGTCTTGACTTTGTAGGTAACAAATTTAGAGAAACATTGCTAGCTTCTTCTTTAGGTCTTGTGAAGTATTCGTAAATATTTCATCACTGTCTGAATTACTATTCATTTTCACTAATTCACACAATCACAATTATTCACAATCAGAACGTATTGGTATTTTAATTTATACTGACGTTTAATGAAAATTTATGTGAAATGTCAAAGTACGTGAGTGACAGTTAAAGGTGTCTAGATATAGTAAAAAATTAAAAAATCGTGATGCTATGAGTTTAGCATCCCTAGGGAAGATAAACATTACTTTCATCAGTATTTCTAGAGTTGATATGATTCACTTTCATATAAGGTAGGCGAAAAAATAAATTACTGCCCTTGTTATTCAGTGTTATTTTTTTGACAGTTTTTTTAAATCTATATAATATAAAAAAATTGTGATGCGGATTATATTAAGGCAGATTCCTCTGCCGGAATTTGATGTTATTGTGGTAATTGTGGTAAATAGCGTAAATCCCTATTAGACAGGCTACCCATGGTTCATTGAAAATTCAAACAAAGACACGGATAAAAACCATGTCTACCTTTTTGGAATATTCCATTTTTTTATAGTGTTAAAATAGCACTTCATCGATCGTTATTACCATCTACAATTAAGTATTGACTTCTTCAGTTTTATATTTTTAAGTCTATTTGAATAGTGGAATGTTGGAAAGGATTAGTATAATGGTATAACAGAAATAAAATTGGACGAGACTTCCTTGAGTGGTACTATAGTTATTGCCCGACTATCTTTCATTATAAGAAAGCATTTAGAAATGTAAATATTTGACACCAAAATGATAGATAGTCACGCCATCTATCGTATTGGTTGATGGGTACCAACTGGGCAGTGCGTTTAGCAGAATACAACTCTGTAAACGTGTAAACGCGTCTCCAAGTACAACTTGGATTGCCGTCAGATGGAGTAACCCATCAACCATCATAATGCCTAGGGGGGAGCGGGCACCTCGCAACTGTAAATGTTTTCTCAATAGATCAAGGAATTAGAGCTTGAAAAATTCAGATTCATTATTTGAATGTATTATAGTTATAATAATAATTACTAAGATAATAGAAACTTGGTTACCAAAAACGACTACAATTAAAAGTCTTAAGTTACTTTTTGTTAACTTACAGGACCAAAAGATGTGTAGAATGATAATTTAGCGGACGAAGATGGTCCATTAATATCTTTGACAGGAGTACTACTCGGCGAATGACATCTATGACAACGTTTATTTAATCTTTCTTCTTGCATTTTCATTTTTAACAACATTTCGCTATTCACTGACGATTTTGGTTTATTTTTCTGTGAAAAAAAAATTTATTTTCAAATATTTAAGTAGGATCAATACTCACCTCCTGTATTTTATTAGAAGAATATTCTCTTCTTTTGACATGTTTGTTTTTGTCGAAGTCTCCTGAAAGTTTTTCAGCTCTAAAAAATAAATATTCTATATAAACTGTTCTTTTTCCATATATATTAAACATTGTATCACATTTACAAATACTATAATTATTATGTCTAATTGATTAGTGAAATATTTTTATTATGTTTTAAGAAATTTGTATATATGAGGACCCTAAATGGCAAAGGTACAAGTGTAATTTTTGTACTTTTGCAGATAAGTGCAGAAACTGGTTATAGGGCATTAAAGAATATCATGGACAAAAGAAACAAGTGAAATCATCATCAGATGCTAAGATCTAGCGGCAGATATAAGTACTACTTCGGACATCAGAACCCAATGAGTACAAGTGTCATTTGTATCCGTTGGCGTCAAACTATTTGTCAGATGCACATTGTTTACAGTTCAGTATGCTTGACAGTGGTTTTTCCTATATAGAGTCTTTATTATGTTGATGGTCTAGGCCTAAGGTATTAACAGCAGTGGAACTAGACCCGGAGACACAAAAGCTATACAGTTTGTTTTCCAATTGTTTTAGTTTTATTTGGCTAATTTGTTATAAAAGCAAAAATAGGACAGTTGCGCTAAAGGAAAAAAGAGGTCGCAAAGTTCCAATAAAATAAGCCAAGAAGCTATAATGATGAAATAAAAAATCACATTAAGTCTCTTCCGAAATACAGAAGCCACTATTTGAGGATTGCATCGCTTATTGTTAAGTTCTATACAATGGATGTAGAAATGTGTATAGAAAGCGACATCTAAAACCCGAGAAAGAAAGTTACTATAGACTTATTTTCCATACTCAATTCAACCTTTCTTTCAAACGATCACATGTGATAAATGTGACACTCTCCAAAACATCGATAGTGGAATTGATCTGAAGCACGTTAATAGTTATTTATGTACCAAGCGTATAAATAGGTCTTTATTCCTTGAGGGCAACGATCTTACAAACCCGAGGATTTGTAAGTCGCCTGAGGGCATAACCATCTGTTTATACCCGCGGTGAATACAAACTTTTATATCATACTAGTTCAGTATTGCGTACACAATATGGATATTTAAAAGAATCGCGGGTCATAAATAAGTGCACTTTGCGGGCTATAAAGTACACTTTATGTAGTTGGTAACTAAGCAATAAAAACATAATATTGAACTAGTATGACATATACAAATAAAAAGTCAGAAAAAATTGCACCTGCGCAAGCAAAGGCCGCAAAAGAGAATGATGTGACTCAGTTATCTGTTTTGACTTGCAAAAAATACCTAGTTTGACTTGTAAAAAAGCATATATTAGAACCGTCAACTCTGAATATATAATTTTTGCATACATGATTGTTGCGCTGGACAGCCCTACATGTATTTATGGCATGAAGGTGAAGGCAACCGTACCTTTGAAAATTTATCAAAACTCTTCCACATGTACAGGCTTATCCTTTATAGTGACAACTGTGAGAGTCAAAATAAAAGTCATGACAGCAAAGTTTTGAGTTTATGTTGTCCAAAAAACATATATTAAAACAATTGCGCAAAAGTTTCTTGTTGTAGGTCCTTGCTTTATGGAATCTGATCAATAGTTAGGAATAAGCCAAAAAAAAACCATCAACATATCTATGTTTCTAGTATGTGGATAAATGTGACAGCAATCTAGAAGACAATTTATTATCACTCTACTGAACGATGATACTATACTTCTGTAAAAAATTTCCTGGAATCAAACTGCAATGGTTGCATTTCAAAAGTGGAAGTCAATTTACACTGTTTTACATAGAGAGCTTCAACATGTCAAATTTTGTCGAGTTGAACATGAAAGTCATCATTCAGCAAACGAGATCAACCTACACAGTATCTTCCCCCAGTGGAACCAATACGAGTAAAGCTAATTGGATAAATTTCACATACAGTTACCCAGAATTTTTATTTAAATCATAATAATATTTTTACATTCATATTCAAATCACATTTTCAATAAAATAAAAGAGAATGTTAATTAAAGCATATCCATATATATTGACTTCTATTACACGTCATTATATAATTTCTACAAAGATCGTTCCAACGATTACGCAATATGTTCCATTTCAATTTCACGTGCTTTTCTCTTTCAGTCCTTTACTCGGCGACAAAATATTATATCCAAAATTATTCATCTAATGAATTTTACCCGAATGTGGCCTATCAAAACCAACACATCACGAACGAATTAACGGGTTCTTGAGTAGTGGTACTTCACAGAGAGGACCGGGAGACCCCGCATGATAATTTCTAGATAAAAGACGTTCTCCGTTTAGAGAAAAATAATCTTTAACTTAAAATGCCGCAAAAGAATACCGGTAGTTAGTTCTCAAATTAAATGCAAGCGTGCTGAATGCAATATGTAAATTTTCTAAGATGTACAAGTATTCCTTTAACAATGTTATGTTGGAAGGGCTAATTTATAATATTCAGTGATTAAACACATCTAGTGCCACGTATAGTGCAATTAAACCAAAGTGAAATCGGTATAGTTATTGGGTAAAATAATTTGATCAAAATATGTAACTGTTTAAATGTAATAATAAAAGTTTTGATACGAATAAATGAGCATAGAAAAAGCTCTTCAGAATTAAAATAAATAATATTCGTGCGGTTTCAGTTCTGCAAACAACCAGTGTTATTAAAAATACTTTTAAAAATGTATTTAAATACAAACACAAATACTTGTTCAAAAATTTATTTACCTGGTATTTTAAACACTTCAATTGACAATGTATTTAAATACAAATACAAATACTTTTTCCTTGTATTTAAATACAAATTAGGGCTTCCATGAATAGATCATATATATTAGAGACAAAGGTGACAGGATAATTTAGCTGTTTGTATTATTAGGGAGGAAAGTGCAGTATGCATCCAAATGTAATACATAAAATTTTTCCTTCTACCCATTTATTATTAAACCTTTTTTCATACCAGTACTTAGATTTTTGTGGTAGTAAGGTTAATGGTGCTATGTTGGCTTGTTCCTTAATATGAGGTTTTTTGGAAATTCAAAATCACATGAATCGCTCTCCATTTTTCAAAAATTGAATTAAGTTTAATAAACGTAGCGAATTTGCACTCTAAAAGTCTCTATGATAGTTTTTTTATTCTTATATCAAAAAACATATCTAAGAATCCTGCCAAAAAACGTGTCAGAGAATCCTGAAGTTGAAATTTTTGATTAAAAACATTGAAGTAATATTTATGTTTAATTTTTAACAGAATACAAGAAATTTTAGAAATTACGGAAATAATTTGAATATAATAGCATAAGTTTCTTCATTTACAACAAACTTAAAATGAGGAGAAGGAAAAGTACTTAGGGAGGGAAGTATGAGTTTCCTTCCTGATGTGAGGGAGGAAAGTACGTACTTTTTATTGAGGTAGTACAAAAAACAATGTGTGGATTAAACAAGTATTTGAAATACAGAGAAAATACAAATGAAGCTTAACAACACTGCAAACAACTGAGTGGTTCTTCGACAAAAATTATCTTCCAAGTCCACTTTGATATTAACAAACTATAATTCTTGGCTGTTAACCCACTAAGAATTACAATAATCAAGGTGAAATTTGACAACCTGCTCATACACGTTCCCCCGTACTATCACGATTTTTTAATACGCTGAACTATGGTAATGCTAATATTCCTGAAGAAGGAAGACAAGGAGTGTTGTGTATTTTAATAATAATCAGACTTCCGACATGTCTCTTGTTCCTCGTCCGGACACTTAGTTATACCTACCTACACTACACTTTTCCCCACTTAGTTTAAGTTTACCTTATATCTAATTTTTTTTATATAAAATAAATTAAAAACACAAGAACATTATAACGTTAATCTAGGCCAATGACTCTACTTTTATTTTCTATCAATGTCTTTTTTAGGTGATCTGCATGAATATATCTAATCCTGTCCTTTGCCAGTACCAAATAAGAATTAATTCGAACATATTTCATAATTTCTCCTGGGACCCATTTCCTTTCCTCTGTTAAATACACTAACACCTTCTGATTAGTTGTGTATAACATATTTTCTCTCCTACCGTTATTTTCATATTTATCAACACTTTTCTCTCTTGTATTTTCTCTTATTCCGTCTAAATTACTTGGGTGAATCATACTTATTTTGGTTCTTGGTAACTGACGAAAAATCATTTCTGCAGGTGATTTCTTCGTAGTAGAACAAGGGGTATTCCTATAGTTAAATAAAAAATTATCCACCTTATGCTGTAAGGGTGTCACCTGATTGTATTTATTCTCTTCAAAAATATCCTTTTTCAATGATTTTTTAACAGTGGAAACCGACTTTTCTGCACTTCCATTAAACTCGGGATGATATGGAGGCGTATTTATTACTTGGATATCATTTGATATACAAAATGCATGAAACTGTTCACTATTAAATGGTGGACCATTGTCTGCGACTAAAAATTCTGGTAATCCAAAGAAACAGAACACATGACGTAACTTTTCAATAGTTTTATCCGCATTGGTACCTTTCATTATAAAAATTTCCAACCATTTAGAGGTTGTGTCAAAAATAAGAAAAAAATCTGTTTGGTTAAGTTTGAAAAAATCTACATGTATTCTATTGAAGTTTTTGTGTGTTTTTGGCCAATGACTTAGTTTAACATCACTTTCTCTTGCTGCATAAGTTTGACAAGCCTCACATTTATTCACTAACATTTCAATTTCCTCATTTAATTTTGGCCACCAGAAATCGCTTCTAGCTCTCAGCTTCATGCGGACCATACCTGGATGTCCTTCATGTAATAGTGACCATATACACTACAAGGAGGATCCTGATGAAACATCTGCAAATAATGTTTTCCGACAATAAATGATTCTTTTAATTTTAATAACCTGTACCTCCTCACTTTTTAGAAGACAAACGATACAAGTGATGATTGATATCACATTATCAATGATTTCTGAATACAATCTGTGAGTTCAGATCTAAAACTTAACATACCAACTAGGAAAACATATGCAAGACTTATTACATAAAAGCAATAAAAAAATTATATATATTTTTCCATTAAGGATAAGCTTTTGACTTCGAATTTCTCACAAGTATATTTTTGTTACTTGTACCTTTAGACTCCTCATATATAATTTAGCTATCTTGCTGGAATCTACATATATTTATTTATTTCACAAAAAAAACGACTGATAAAGCCGTAAGTAAAAGCTGCCCCGAGATGTCTTTAATTTAATATCTTCTGTTAGTTTATAAAAAAATCGTTGCAGTTTTAGATCAGCAAATTGAAAAAATATTTATAAAATATATTGAAAACATACGTGTGATGTATCATTTTTTGTTCCTGTTGGATTAAATCTTCACCCTCTAAAATATGCTCAGATACCGGTTGAGATTGTAAACCCATTTCGGTTAAAAGTTGTTTATTTTTCATTCGCTCCTCGTCTAATTTCTTTTTCAATTCGATCAAGCGGTCTTTTTCCAATTTTACTGCGTATTGCATTGCGACCACTACGAAAACATTGATATATTAAAAATTTGTCAGGTCATCTTCTGTTTATACCTTTCTGTTGAGCGTGTTTTTGTTTTTTCACCAAATCTCCTTCTAACGACGCGATTTTCTTTAGAAGAGCTAATTTGTTGTCTTCATTTGGTTTTAACACTCCACAATTTTGACCCATTTTTGCTAAACGATCTGCCGTTGTTTCAGCCAGTTTATTATTTAATATCTGCAGTTCATCTGCTGTTAAACTCTAGAAATAAATACAAAAATTGAATAACGACAATATGAAGTCATCAAATAACTTACTTCCAAACCACCTTCTGCAAGTTTTTTTATGGTGATGTGAAAATTGGGTTTAAAAGAAGAGGATGGTTTTCCATAGAATTCCATTTCCTTTTCAGTAATTGGAGGCGTAATTGTTATCACATCTGGCATTTTTTCATTACTTACTGTCGGTTTTTTCTAGAAGCAAAATTTAAATCGCATTTTTAAAACGAGACACATTCCATAGTAATAAAATTGTTCATCAACATCGTTAAGAAACAAAAATCTGCTTCAAATGTCTCATAGCCAAATGTTTTTACTTATTATTAGAAAAAGAAATTGATTATAAAATTAATGTAAATGTGAAACATAAATAACTGATAGATAAAATAATCTGAGGAAAAAAAAATCACCTCTTATTGTTGATGTATGGTGACTTTCAATTTTTTTACTTACTTTTGTTTTTTCTTCAAGTTGTTTCTTGAGATTACCAAGTTCTTCATTCAATTTGTCGATTTGTGCCTCAAGTCCTTTATTTTTCATTTGTTCCTCCATGTTTTTTTGTCTTTCGTTAATTATAAGAGTTTCCACTTGATCAACTTTACCTTTGATATCTTTGCTCTTTCTTTTCTGATCCCCCAGCAAGTTTTTTAGTTTATCAACATTGTTGTTAGCGTCCTGCAATTCCTGCATAGCTTTGTTTAACATATCTTTTAAAACTTTAGTATCTTTTTCCTGTTTTTTATTGAGATCGCGAATAAATTCTTCATGACCTTTTTTAAGTTTGTTAATATCTTCTTCGCACTTTTGTAAAACAATTTCCTTTTCTTTATTAAAATTGTCAACTAATTCCCTTTTTTGGTGCAATAAATGTGAAGAAAAGGCATCCGCGTTTGCTTTAAGTTTTGCATTAGCTTTTTCCAATTCTGCTGTTTTCTGTTTTAGCTCTACAGTATCTTCTTTTAGTTTATCAATTTCTTGTGATTTATTTTTTGTCTCTTTAAGAGCTTTTTCAATATTTGTTATTAATATTTTATTTTCATGTTCTAGTTCCCTAAGTTTTTTACTGAGACATGCATTTTCATCTTCAATCTTTTGATAAAACTTTGTACCACTACTTGATGAATCTACTCCCTGTTTTAATTTAGAGTTTGTCGATTCTAGCTCAGCTACACGTCTTTTTAGACAAGCTTCGTTTTCCTTTATCTTAGTTAAATCAGCAATAAGTTTATTTCTTTCGATTATAACTCCATTCATATTTTTATTATATTTTTCAATTTCAATTTCAAGTAGTTGTAATTTATCTTTTAATTTTTTATTATCATTTTTAATTTGTTCTGCATCTTCTAGATTATTTTTTAATGTATAATTATCTTTTTCTAGTTCATTTAGTTTCGTAGATATCTCATCTTGGAGTTGAATCCCTTCAATTGAATTTTTTAATCTGGTTATTTCTTCTTTTAGCTCAGAAATTAGTTGTTTCTGTCCATCATTATCGCTACGAAGCTGTAACGCAACTTCATTATTAGATTTCTCATTTATAACAGCTACTTCCAAATCTTTTCTCAATTTTACCAAATCTTTTTCTAATTGGAATATTTTCTGTTTTTGTTTTGCATCGTTTTCTTGCATTTCAGTTATTCCTGTAACACCTTTTTTTGTATATTCCAAAGCATTATTTAGTTCTCTAGTTAAGCTCGCTATTTCGTTTTCTAATTGTTTTATTTTTTCTTTCATTTTGAAATTTTCTTCTTTTAATTGTCCAGCACTGGTAGTTCCTTTTTCGGCATATTGTAAGGATTTTTCTAATTCTCTTTTAATCTTAACATTTTCGTTCTCTAAAGCTGCAATTTGTTGTTTTAGTTTCATATCTATTTCTTGTAATTCGGCATATTTTTTCGCTTCATTAAGAGCGTTGTTCAGATCGGTTTTTAATTGTTTTGTTTCTTCTTCTAGTTGCGTTAATTCAGCTGTTAATTTAGAATCACCTGTTGGTGAAACTAATTCCCTTTTAGTCTGAAAAGCTATCATATTATCATATTCTGTTTTTAATTTTATATTTTCAGTTTCTAATTGAGCTATTCGTTGTTTTAAAATGGTTATATCAGTTTTTAATTGTTGAATGTTTGAAAGTTCTTTTAAATCTTCTTTATATTTATTATTTTCTTTCTGTAAAATATCGTTTTTGAGGTTTAAACTATTTATTTCAATTCTACATTCTGTTAAATTATTAGTAATAACACTAATTTCTTCTTTCATGTTAGTATTTTGATCCTGAAGCTGTGATGCTAGTTCTTTCATTTTTTCTTCGTTAGTTTTAATTTTTTCTAGATCGTACATACTTTTTTTTGAATCTCCCATTGCTCCTTTGCATTGGTTTTTAAGATTTTCGTTATCTTTTTCTAAATCTAAAATTTTTTGTTGTAAATTAGAGTTTTCGTCTTGCATATGCGATAACTTATTAACGGTGTTTTTATAGTCTGCAATTTCTTCTTTAAGTTTTCTATTATGGTCTTCAAACTGTGAAGCTTTTTGTTTCCAAATTTCAGTATCATCTTTGTTAGATTTATCTTTAATAGCGATTTCGAGCTCTTTCTTAAATTTGGCATTTTCTTGCTTTAAGTTGCACAACTCTGATTTGTGTCTATTAATTTGATCTTTTAAATTTTGTACGACGGAAGAATTGGATTTATTCGCTACTTTACTATTATCGAAATCGTTTTTAAGTTTTAAATTTTCAGATTCTAGTTGAGCCAATCGTTGTTTTAAAACAGATTCGTGATCTTTCAGCTTTAATAATTCACTGTTGGTTTTTTTTGTGCTATCAAGTACTTCATTGAAATCTTTTTTTAGCTTGTCGTTTTCAGATTCTAATAACGACATTTTCAATTTCATTTTAGTTACTTCATTTTTATTATCAATTACTGTGTTATTTGCTTTTATTAAATCATCCAGAGCCTTACTGATTTCTTTAGTTAATTTTTTATTATCTGTTTCCAATTCATCGATTATAGTTTTTAAATTTCCGTCATCTTTTTCGGTTTTTTTATTATTGAGTTCGGTTTTTAATTTTTCTTTTTCGGTTTCAAGATTTGCTACGTTTTGTAACAATTTAGCTACTCTATCGTTACTACTACTTATAGTAAATTCTAGATCTTGCTTGAGTTTATTATTTTTAGCTTCGTATGTGGATAATTTGTGTGTTAAAATTCGAAATTCGTCATCGTCGACAAACTTTCGAGCTTCGGCAACGGCATTATCTAGTTCATTTTTAAGTTTAATCAATTGATCCCCAGCTTCGGCGTTTGCTGTTTTTAACATATTATTTTCAATTATCGTTTGATTTAATTGTTCATTTGAATCTCGTGAAGCTGCAATAGCAGTTTCTAAATCTCTTTTTAAATATGCGTTATCGTTTTCTAATTTTTCATAATTTTGTTTTAATTTTGCTGTTTCACCTTGTAGTTCTGATATTCTAGCTGATGATAATGTAGCTGAGTTTAGTGCATCGTCAATTTCTTTTTTTAACCTTGATATTTCTATTTCTAAATCCAGTTTTTCTTTTAGATACTTATTTTTTTCCTTTTCTAACTGTTCTAGTTTTTCATTTTGTTCGTATCTGTGTGCACTTTGCATATCCTTTTTTAATTTACCGCCTTCTTTGTATGATTTTAGTAATTCTTGTTTCAAATTACCAATTTCTTGTTGGAGTTTAGATATTTTATTGTAAGAGTTTTTGAGTTCGTTAGCATTGTTTTGTATTTCTTTTTCGTATTGAGATTGCTTTAATTTAAATCTTTCTACTTCGTTTTCCTCTTTCATTTTTCTTAAACATTCATTTAACTCATTTTGCAATTTATTGTTTTCTTCAGATGATTTTTGAGCTTTGCTTTGAATCGCTTGCAATTCAGTCTTTTGCGAGTCAAATTCTAAATTTGTGACTAAAACCGCATCATTAATTTTTTTATTTTCTTCTTCTAATTCAAAAATTTTTTGTTTAAGTTTTTCTATTTCTGCTGTTAACATTGCACCGGGATGAGATGCTTTCAAGTTACATAAAGCTGTTTCAGCTTTTTCAGCTCTTTTTTCTGTATCTTCCAAACGTCTAGTTAAATTATGTATGGTTTCATCAAGTTGTTTTGATGGTTCTTCAATTGCTGTTATTTTTTCCAACCCCTTTAGTTGATTTTCTAAATCATCTATAATTGATTTTAGCGTTTCTCTTTCGCGATCAATTGAACTATCAAAAAATTGCTCTGGTAAAGATGGGGTCTTAATTTTTTCTAATAATTCGGATATCTCTTCCATTTGGGTATCTACTTTTAAAGTCAATTTTTCGTTTTCTAACTCAAGAGATTTAATTAAAGATGAATTGACTGCTTCTAACTTAGTTTTATTTAAATCTTCTCGTAATCGGTGATTTTCATCTTGACAAGCTGTTAATTCATCATTAACTTTTTTAATTCTAGATATAACAAGTTTTAGATCTGTATTCTCTTTCTTTAACGATTCCAAATCATTCTCTATAGCAGTGCTTCTTCTAGTATTGGTTACTATATTACTGGCCAACAGTTTTTCCAAATCTTCCTTTTGATTTTGAAGATCCTTAACTACATTTAATAGCTCACTCTTTTCTAACAGCATCACACAATTATTTTGTACGAGTTGGTCAGTTTCCTTTTCCAAATATGAGCATCTCTCTTTTGTATCTTTAATATGACCAACTAGGTCCTTAATTTGGTCTTTAGCAACTTCTTGTACTTCTGTAGAGTGACGACGTAATGCACTATTTTCAGCTGTTACTCTATCCATTTTATCCTGCAAGTCTAAAATGGTGTCATTAGCAGATGACAGTTCTTTTTCGAGCATTTGAAGCCTTTCTCCTATATTTTGGCATCGCACGCAATCGACAGATCTAGCTGATTCGAATGCTTCAACTTCATCAGTAGGATTTTCTTTTGGACTGTCTGAGCTGTCTTTTGGATCAGCTTGAAAGCAAACCCATTTTGTAATATCATATTCGAAAGAATCATTCTTAATGTCTTCTGTAGAATCAAAAGAGGTAGCGACGAATTTATCTACCATCATTTTAGTTTCTGTTTGTGAGAATTTTTCGTATTTGAAAGTTGAGTCACCAGGAATATAAGTTTGTGTGTATGTTGCACAAAGTGCATCTTTTCCTGATGAATTATCTTGATTTCCGTCGTTAGTGGAGGAATATACTTCTTGTGTAGTGTCTCTTCCCGTACTTTTTTCCCCTCTGGATGTACATACACCATCTGTTACTTCAGTCGAGTAACAGTAACCTACAGTATATACATCTTTATTAGCATATAAGGTACTTTTATTTTCGTTTCCTTTTAGTTTGATTTTAAAACAGTCCCAATCTTTGTATTGTTTTTCTAATTCTTGAGCAATTTTTTGTACAGCTTGTTTAGATTGAACCAATAAGTTTTGAAGATATTTATCACCAGCTATTGTACTTATTTTAGTCAACTTTTCTTCAATATTTTTGCTTTCTACTTTAGCTTCTCCTAAAGCTATTAAATCTAGGGCATCAGTTTCAGTTTCTGTATCTCTGGAATTTTCTTTTAACTGTATTTGGGATTTTTGGAACTCTTCTAAAATCACTTCGTGATCTTGAAGAACTTCTTTTAATGTATCCAAAGAATTTTCTTTTTCTTCTAATTTATTCATTAAGAAATTGTTATCATCTACTAAATCGTTGATTCTCGTTGTTAGAGTTTCGTTATCCTTTAAGAGTTGACTGATATTTTCTTTTAATTCTTTCATTTGATGTTCAGAGTTTTCTATCTGTTTTTCGAGTTTCTCGTTTTTATATTTTAAATCAATGGTTTCTGTACTAAGTCCTTGAATGGAGTTGCTGAGTTCTCGTTGTAACATTGCCAATTTTTCTTCGGCTGATATCATTAGGGTATCTTTTTTTTCTAATTCGGCTCTCATGTTAATTATTATTTGTTTTAGTTTATCCTAAAAAAAACATATTTTAAAATGTTACGTGCAACAAAACTAAGTTCTAACAAAAGTGGAACGAACAAGGTCAAAATCATTAATATAGACACACAAAGTGCGCCAAAACGGCAAAAGAACGAACCAGCACGAATAAATTCATGAGGCAACACCGAAAATGAACGCGATACAGAAATATTAATTATACATGACAAAAGTCAAGGTATGGATATTCATAACAAGGTCACAGCAAAACGCTGCCAGTAAAGAAATTAAGAAGAATAAGCAAAAATGCGCAAAACCCCAAATAATTCAATAAAAATACCATAACCACGAAAGAAATGATTAGAAGTTATTGAGAATTAGATGTGGAGAAATATCGATAGTCGCCACTATCGATAGTTATCGATATTTAAAACTAGGATTATCGATAACTATCCACAGTTTTCGATAGTTTATTCATAAAAAAATAGTTTTATTAGACATAATTTTCAAACAAACAATATTAAGTAAAAATTCACTGATTCTTGACGTTTTTTCCTTAATTGTTGAACTTTTTTTAGACTTTGTTATAAAAAAAGTTATCAATTTCACAAACAAAACACTCAATACACTTTCTCTTTTTACTAAAATTCATACACATACTCTTTACAGATGTTACTAATATATATTTTGATTTTCTGTAGTTCCCACGTTGATACTTGATAGGTAAGAGATTGCTTTCTCCTAGTACTATCTGTATATTGAAAACTGCTTACACGATATTTATGAAAAGGATGATCAACGTTTGCTTACTCTTGATAACCTTGTATTCATTTTTCTCATATATGCTACCAAGTAGTGCTTAAAAAGTTAAGACAGGAACTTGTAAACCGTTTTATCCGATTTTATATCGTTTGGCCGGAGCAATCACTCAAAGTTGAAAAAATGCGTTTTTCAATTGCTATAACTATTTATTTTATAATATAGGTGTAATAGGTTTCTTACAACAGCGTCTCAAAAATAATCTAAAAATGTAAAAAACTACAGGGTGTTCCATTTAAAATAACAAAGTTAGTCGTTACATTTGGAACACTCTCTGTACACACCGAAAGTTGAAAATATGTTCTTTATAATTAAATATTGTAAACTATGTTGGCTCTCCCTAGATGTGACTTGAGAGCATTCGATTAAAATAGGATATATATTTCTTGTTTTTTTTAATATTAGATAATATTGGGGTATTAGGACCGAATAAATGAAATTGATATTTATTTATTTCTCGTTTTATACTTACCTATAGCGCTAAAATTTATCGATAATTTTCGATAGTCCAGACTATTCCTGGGATGGTTTAATGGAAATTCGTTTTCACCCACTTCTACGGATGTTTTCCATTTCCGTTTTTTTACTATTTGTAGGTGCCATGTAAGGATACTACTTGGGACGGTTATTTTACACACAACCAATAAATTTTTGCCGATCCTCGACTAAATCCAGGTAAGCTGAAGAACTCTCGCTTTTTGGTCGGACGTACGAATGAACAGTGACGAAACAAAACACACAAGTGACAGACCGCCCATAAACCCTGTTTTTTGCATATTTTAACGAAAATTTTCGCCTAGCCATATAGCTTTACGTCCGACCACTTTTGGGTACATACAACGTTCGATTTTTGATGTTTAAACCCCGTTTTTTGCATAAGTTTTAAAGGAAATATAACGACAATTTTTAGCCTATCTATAGCTATGTAACATTCTTAAATATCGATCTCATATTGAACTACAAAACTCTCTATAATACGACCGCGGGTTAGGAGATAGCATTAATGATAATGTCCCAAATAGAATTCACCGACGTTTGCTGATCATTATTGCTTAACACTCGAGGTTTCCCAAATTTGGTTGGACGTTAGACTGAAATCGACATCTGAATAACTGCTCTATAAAGCCCGATTACGGGCTATAAGATGGCACCTATCGGAAGAACAAACCACTAAAGGGCCAACGAGACTTAAATTTTAAGACAAACTTAAATCCTTAAGTTTTCATAAATATGCTGCACCAAACATTTAAGCCTTTCTTAAAGTACTAAGTATTCCTAAATCTTTTGTAAGCTTAAATATTTAAGAATGCATTTCTAACCTCTTTTAATCAAAACTGGCTGTCAGATAAAGAAGCATATACTGCACAGAGTACTTAAAATAAAATCAGTGTGAAATGGTGTTGAACATTTATGAAAGTGATGTTCTAGAGGATCCCTATAGAAATATTACTGCACCTAGTACCATGACATATAAATCTGCGAACCTAGTATTTGAATAGCATGGGAGAGCTAGTTTTTAATATTTTTTCGTTTACCGAAACAATGTTGTTGACCTGCTTTCGCAGATATATCATTTTCTGAAACACCCATCAGACCGGTAAGAAAGATTTGAACATTATTACCTACGCATATTATATGTAAATCCCTTGCACAATCTTACGGTTTCCTACATATTTCAATATTTATCAATATTAAAAATGTCAAAATCAATGTTAAATTTATTACTTTACACTTTGAATTATTATTGTATAAATGATATTTAGTTAGCTATATCGTTTGTAATTGTAATTATAACAAATATGTTAGCTTGACCAATAAAATATTTATTATTATCATTATACAATATCTATGTGATTTATTTCCAAAATAATAATGTGGAGGTAGAAACAAATAAAAGTAAATATATCTAAAAAAGTCTAGTTTAGACACAAAATAAAGAGTTATGCTGTGCTTAGTTAAGATTCCAGTCACATTGTTTGATGCAAACATCTTAAATATTAAGAGCGTCTTACCTTAAGGTCAACTTAGATAAGATCGCATTTTAAGAATCGTTATTGCAAATGGCCCTAATAGAGATACAGTATATTAAATACTTGTGTTTGTAGATGTTATATATAAAGAACCGATTAAAATTGTTTTGAATTGTATTGTATAAAAACAATGTATCCCTGTTATTTAATTTTTTTCAGGGATAGATTTATAATAAACACAACATACAGCTCCAGCTCCAGCTCCAGCATATACGCAAATCAACTACGAGTAAAAATTGCCAGGAGTATGTGCAGTTTTCTAAAGATAACACTGTCATTAACCTAGGCCATAATCGGAATTCCTGGTAGCACAGTTAAACAAAATAAAGATTTTAAAGAGAGACCGACATTGACTGCAAAAACTGTAAAGTAAATGATTAAAATTTATACAATCATTCATTAAAGACACGACATTGCCTGTAGGCGATTTAGTGAGTGACTAGGGCGAAGTGCCTTTGTCGGTGGTTACTGACCAAAATTAGAATTCTGGTTGGACGAAAAATTGAACGCTAGCAAGTGCTAGACCTCTCAATTTCTGATTGGACGTAGGACTGAATGTTAGGTAGATAAACAACTTTGGATACATTTCACATAATTTACCCAGAATTACATGCATCTTATTTATAAATTCAATTTTTATTCACATCATCCTATTAAAAACTGTAACAAGTATTACAAGAATTTCTACAAGTTCTATCCTGCATATTGACGTCATCCGAATTTCTAGAGTCTTCGAACATTCTTGTTCAAATATGGCTATTTTTTTTCTAACTTCTATCTCTTTGTCACACTCATCATACTAGCAAAATAAAAACGCAATAATTTGCTCGATATTGTAACATGATTCATAAATATCCGTTACAAATATCAGGCGACTTTAGCTAACCAATGAGAACGACCTACGTATCTCTTTGTTAACGGTCATCAATGATCGTGGATTCTGGAAACTAGAATACCGCGCCAAATATATCAGTTTTTCATAAGCTCTCTTACTGAACGGTCAAGTCAGACTTAATTAAGTATTAAGTAATATGGCTCCTTCTTGTGGTAAAAGTAATAGAGTTTACACCCTCTTGCAAGAGGATAGCTAGTAATAAATGTAAGTTTTCTAAGTTGTTTTATTTAAACAAAAATGTAATGAAACAGTGCCAGTGCTTTATGAAAGAAATAGTTAATTTCGGAGTGAATACGCCAGTGCCGGCTTCAATAAGTAAATGTGTTCGGGTAAATAATGTTCACGTAATATGTATCTAATTGTTTAAATGTTGTTGTTTCTTTTTTAACAAATAAATGAACACAGAAAAAGTTCTCTAGAATTGATACTTTGGTATTATTTAATTTCATAAAGCATATAAAAGGGATTAGGTCCTTTGCAAGCTAATGATTATCAATTCCAATCAACTCCATAATTTTAACCGCAAGAAATTACAATTTTGTAACCCATTTCACTAGTTTTTGGAAAATTGCAGAAAAAAGGACTACATATGACTAATATACAAACAATTTTAATAGGAGCCTCTGTAGATCCCATATTCAGTGTGTCTACATGCAGAACGTTTTATAAAGAATATTTTTTTTTGATAAAACTGATAATAATTTTTTCCATATGTAGTCAACTTACGTAGACACGCTGTATATTCACTCATAACAATGTTCTAAGAAGAAAAGTACAGTTCCTAAATTACAATGAAATTACTGCTACTACGACTAAAGTGAAATGTAAAGAGCATGTTTTGTAAATTTCTTAAAATGAAGAAAGAGTTTAAAAGACAACCCAGTTTGTTGACTATCGACGCATTTATTGATCTCAACAAGGCATTTGACTATGTTGACTTTCTATCTCCGTTATTAGTAGCCATATTTAAACAGGACACATTATAAATGTGACGTAGAATAAATACGTAAATATATATCCTGCTTCACATTTTAAATATACCTCGTTTTTCCGCGTTAAATTTGGACCAATAATAACGAAGTTTGACCTTAAGGCCCTTTAGTCTTTACTTCTGCGCATGATTTTTATTTACGTATTTATTCTACGTCACATTTATAATACAATTGTCATATTTAAATCTGGCTACTAATAACGGAGATAGAGAGTCAACACAGTCAAATGCCTTGTTGAGATCAATAAATGCGCCGATATGCACTTAGCATATCTACTATAAAATATACCAATCAGTTAGTATTTCTTTTTATTTATATATTAATTCTCACCTGTTCGTCATCTCTTCCTTTCGCCAATATATCAATATGACAAACCAACCGTCTTATTTCAGCCTCTTGCTCTGCAACGCATCCTTCCAAATCTTCCACTTGGTTTTCCAAAGCATCCCTCTCGTTTTCGATAATTTTTGCTTTCTCGACTTGCATTCTTAAAATGTCGCATTCACATTCCAATCCAACTAAATCTTCATATTTAGATTTAAATATGTCCTTTTCGGCTTTCAATATTTCCAAGCACTTCATTTGCTTTTTCATATGTTCAAAATCACCTAAGAAATATAAAACCATTAATAAGTGCAAGATTGACAAAAGGGGTACCTCGAGGCTCAGTTTTGAATTACCAAATCAATTACATATTTCAGTATTTATAACTTTTTGGATTCCGCAAGTGCGATTGGGAAATGTTGGCACTTTTATTTTTGTAAATAATTATAAGCATATCCGCTACCCAGGAATAGTATCCTGGAATACTGGTTACCATAATAATACCACGGTAACAATTGATCCATAACGCATTTTCGCTATTCTGAAATAGGCAACATAACAACACTTTCTATAATAAATTTCCGGAAGGTCGAAATCTGGCCATGAATTGTCTCAAAGTATTTTTTAAAGCCAGTGCCGGAATTTTTAGATTTTGAGAATACCAATAGGCAATACTATTGTAACGATGCCGGCCCTGTGTACACACCGCGCTCGAGAATTATAGAGAATATTCCAGCAATCGTGACGTCACCCTTCCAGATTTTTCGAGATCGGTCGTTACAAGTATATAACTTGGAAGAGCCGGACAAGGTTAACAGAAGACGATCGCGGGCTAATATAAATTAATATTACAATGGTGTTAGGTGTGAAATTTTATTTTTGTGAACTTTAAAGGTGAAAAATAAATAAAATAAAAATGTCGAAAACGGTGTGCTTAGATCTATTGAAGGTGGATGATTTAAAAAAGGAACTGAAAGAAAGGGATCTAGAAACTTGTGGTAAATAATGAATTAGTTCAAAGGCCGCGAGATGCCTTAATAGGTGAATATAATGATCCCGATACTCATTTGTTTTAAATTCCTGGTAGTGGTGACATGAACGTACTGCTGAGAAAAATGGAAGAAAATTCAAAAAGCTTAGAAGATAAGTTATCAGATAAATTATTACAAAATGCGAGAAAAGTGGAAGACAGTCTAAAGCATTAAAGGAAAGTTTAGAAGAAAAATTATCAGAAAATTCTAAAACATTAAAGGAAAGTTTAGAATATAAATTATCAGAAAATTATAAAGCATTAAAGGAAAGTTTGGAAGATAAATTATTAGAAAATTGAAGGAAAATGAAAGAATATTCAAAAAGCTTGGAAGATAAGTTATCAGATAAATTATTAGAAAATGCCAGAAAAGTGGAAGAAAGTTCTAAAGCGTTAAAGGAAAGTTTAGAAGAAAAATTATCAGAAAATTCTAAATCATTAAATTAAAGCTTAGAAGATAAATTATCAGAAATTCTAAAGCATTAAAGGAAAGTTTGGAAGATAAATTATTAGAAAATTGATGGAAAATGAAAGAATATTCAAAAAGCTTAGAAGATAAGTTATCAGATAAATTATTAGAAAATGCGAGAAAAGTGGAAGAAAGTTCTTAAGCGTTAAAGGAAAGTTTAGAAGAAAAATTATCAGAAAATTCTAAAACATTAAAATTCTAAGGCATTAAAGGAGTGTTTGGAAGATAAATTATTAGAAAATTGAAGGAAAATGGAAGAATATTGGAAGATAAGTTATCAGATAAATTATTAGAAAATTCAGAAATATTGGAAGAAAAATAGCCGAAAATGCGAATGAGTTAAGGCGGACAGTAGACGAGATAAATAAAATAAAAGAACAATGCGAAGTACAGGAATTCCATCAAGGGCCGAAAGTATAAACAGTTTAGACCAAGAGACCAAAGTAGAAGTAGTGGATTCAAAAATTGGCTTTGAGGGAATACACAGAATGAAACCTCCACAATTCACCTTACTACTTGTCCTTCGGCATTTTTAAATTGTAAGAGCCACTTTAGAGCTGCGCGATCGTCTTCTGTTCCCCTTGCCCGGCTCTTCCAAGTATACATGACCGATCTTGAAAAATCTGGAAAAGTGACGTCACGATTGCTGGAAAATTCTCTATAATTCTCGAGCGCAGTGTGTACACAGGGCCGGCCTCGTTACAGTTTCCGAAAATGCAAATAAATTATATCTGGTCGTCTTGATGTTTGTCTGTCTACATGTCTATTTAGTTTTCTCCAGTGAAGAATCCTATTGAATTTAAGCAGGATCGGGCAGGTGTTTTGCATAATAAAAATTTTTCTACGTTTTATCATGTGTAATATTACCATACATGTAAGTGAGAAGTATGGCCAGGATTGTACTAGCCATTCCGGGATCGGATGGACAGAAGTCCCGAAACGATGCACAACCGTAATGTCCTTAGAATTAATAGTAATAAGAAAAGGGAGTTCAGACTTTTTAATGGTGATTAAACGACTCTAAAACCAGTAAGCATTTCTAAAAAAAATAGAACAATGCATATCGAATTTGTTACAATCTGTTATTCAAATAGACTATTGCTACTAATTAGTTTTTATAAGTGTAAAATCATCTCCAATAAGTTTTTGAAACGATCAATGACGACCGATCAACGAACCTTATCAGTTATCCCAGACTTTTTTTATCTACATTTACTTACTACTTACTAAAAATTTGGAAATATTACCTTGCATTCTACCTAATTCATCGACAGATTTTTTCAAATAATCTCTTTCATTTTTCAGTCTTTCGTTATCAATAGAAGCGCACTTTAGATTTTCAATTTCGTGCTGCATACAAACTAACTTGGACCGTAGCGTATCTCCTTCTGCTCTGTGATTGAACACTTCAATTTCTGCTAATGAACATTTACTCCGCATATGATCCAACTCCTCTTCCATCAATTTTTTCTCTTTGTGGAACTTTCTAAGATCATCTTCCAGTTTTTCAAGTCTCGATGCCTTTTTCTTCAAGTTTATAACTTCTTCGTCGAGTCCACGTAGTTGCTCCACTCGTTTGCTTAACCGGTCGCGATCATGAAGTACATCATCGAGTAGTAAAGATCTTTGCTTGAAGACTTCGATATCTTCCGGCAAATAATTGAATGAACATAACTCATTTTCTAAAGTTTCTACTCTATTTCGTAAATTATTCCTTTCCTTAACGGTTTCTTCGAGATATTCAAATTTGAATTTTAGTTCTTCTATATAAGCGTTACTGAAATCATGAACACCCAGTTTATTTAACAAATTTTCGTAAATTGATAGTTTTTCTTTTAAATTAGAATTTTCTTTCTGAGCGTTAATAAGCTGGCTGGAAAATTTTCTTATAACTTGCATATCTCTTGTGATTACTTTAGCTTTTGATTTTGGCGTCAGGCTACAAGAGCTGATACTGTCTATGTCTCTCTCCGTTTCACTACCAACTTCATGGTGGATGCCCAGGGATTTACTCAACTCGATATTTTTCTAAAAATGAAATACATTAATATTGTGTATAAATATCTCCACAAAATACCTTCAGTTGCTCTAATTCTTCCTGGGAATGCTCTAATTTTTTCCTCAAGTCGTCACGTTCTTCAACAACATTTTTTATATTATCCAGCTGCTCTAGAGCAGCTGCCGCATGTTTTTTTTGTTCTGCGCAGTAGGATTCTTTTGCCTAAAGATCAGAAGCATTTAAAAATAGATTAATATATTTTTGTTTCGTACTTACTATTAGGGCTCTGAAAAGCGTGGTCATTTTTAGAACGTTACTATTCTACATTTTGACAGCTTTCAATTTTATAAATTTCAAAAATTGTTTATTTAAATACTAAGTGTTAAATTAGACACTGACGATACAGTAATTAAGCCGCTCTTAATTTCTTTAACGGAGTCGTAATGGAACAGGTATACGAAAATAATTAAATAACTAACGTTAAAAAACAAATGTGGTATTGAAATTACCACATTTCAATACCACTTTTTTCAATTTTTTTTTATATGAAATTTTGGCTACAATGAACAAGTATAAAATATCAAAAATAACCTGCAAGACAGCTTCGGAAAATTACAACGGTAACTTATTAGTAATTTGTCGCTTTTTTGCCGTTAATTAGTTGTGGAAAAATAAATTTTGCCGCTCTTTTTTTTAATTAAAAATTAAAGGTTTTGTTATCTTGATTTCAAGTTAGCAAGACAACTGCGTAAATAATGACGATATCCAAAAACTAAAAGCTGGAGAATTTGCCGCTTTTTTGCCGTTAATTAGTTGTGGAAAAAGAAATTTTGCCGCTCTTTTTTTTATTAAAAATTAAACATCTCACTAACTTGATATCAAAGTTTGTTAAAACCAAGAATATTGTTAAAAATCAGGAAAATTACCAAATATTATCAAACAATCAGAAAATTTGTCAAAAAACCAGAAAAATTATTAAAACAATCATAAAAATTTGCAAAAAATTGTTCCAAAAACCAGGAACATTTTCAAAAATAAGAAAGATTGTAAAAATTAAAAAAATTGTCAATAATCAGTAAAATTATATAAAGTAGTAGTAAAATCGTAAATAAGTAGAAAAATTTTGAAAAACTTAAAAATCAGAAAAATTGCAAGAAATCAAAAAAATCTTAAACATTGTCAGAAACCAAGAAAATTGTGAAAAATCCGGAAAATTACCAAATATTATAAACAGAAAAGTTGTCAAATAACCAGGAAATCATTAAAATTTTATTAAACATTAGTTCAACTTAAGATTTAATAATACCATCGAAAAAAGAATGAATCGTACTATAAGTGGTAATTTTTTCAAAATTTTTAAGCAAAAATTGTGAGCGTTAGAAAAGGGAGAGACCAAAAATTAGGTATCTAAAAATATCCTTACAGTTGTGGTCTTGCCCTATTCTAACAATCACAATTTTTTATGTAAATTTTTCAAAATATTCGCATATATAGTATATTTTTTCTTTTTCTATCTGCAGTTAGCACTTTTAAATAACGTAGACAGTTTTTTCCGGAGCTAAAAAAAATGTAACTAGAAATTTTAATTCAAATTTTGTTTCTAAGGCCGGAAAAGGCAAATTATCCGTAAAATTATAATATTAACTTAATACCATTAAAAAGAGAATAAAAAATACTATAAGTGGTATTTTTTTCAAAAAATTTAAACAAGAATTGTTAGCTTGAGAAAAGGGAGAGACCAGAATGAGAACTCTAAAAAAATCCTTACTGTTGTGGTCTATACTTATTCCCACAGTCACAATATTTTATCTAAAATTTTAAAAATATTCATAAATATAGTACAGATTTTTCTTTTTATATCTGCAAAGACTCATGGATAGAAACGAAATTGGAAGATAAAAAATTAAAAAACCCAGCAATTTTTTTTACAACTAATTAGTGACAAAAAAAGCGGCAAATACTCCTGCCTTCAATTTTTTGATATCGTCATTATTTAACTTGATATTAAGTTAGCAAGATGTTTAATTTTTAACATTAAAAAGGGTGGCAATTTTTTTTCCCGCAACTAATTAACGGCAAAAGGCGACAAATTCTCCAGCTTTTAGTTTTTTGATATCGTCATTATACCAAGTTAGCAAGATGTTTAATTTTTGATAAAAAAAGGAGCGGCAAAATTTCTTTTTCCACAACTAATTAACGGCAAAAAAGCGGCAAATTCTCCAGATTTTAGTTTTTTGATATCGTTATTATTTACGTAGTTGTCTTGCTAACTGGATATCAAGTTAGAAAGACATTTAATTTTTAATAAAAAAAAGAGCGGCAAAATTAATTTTTCCACAACTAATTAACGGCAAAAAAGCGGCAAATTACTAATAAGATAGGGATGTTATTTTCCGAAGTTGCCTTGCTAAGTTGATAGACGTCTATTTTTTAATAGTTATTTATGTACCAATGGTATAAATAGATCTTTATGCCCTGAGGGCGACGATCTTACTCGAGGGTCTCTGGATTGAGAGTTTGTAAGTCGCCCGAGGGCATAATCATCTGTTTATACATGCGGTGCATACAAACTTTTATGTCATACAAGTTCATTATTGTATCCACAATATAAATATAAAAAAAACTATTGGTCGATATGCCCGCGCGGGGCATAAAGTTCACTTTATGCATGTAGGAGCATAAAATAAACCTTTATTTAGTTGGTAACTAAGCACTAAAAACACAATAATGAACTAGTATGATATAATCTATTTTAAATTCATCGTTCTAAAGGCGCGTTCTCACGAGTCGATTTTAGTTGATCGATTTTTATTGATCAACTAAAATTGAATCAAATTTTTGTTCTCACGTTTCAGCAAACATTGAATCGATAGTTGAAAGCAAAATGGCGACTAACGACGTTGTTCGTGCGGGTGAGAGAAATATGTTAGCAGCAGAGCTGTGACGAGCACTGGCAAAAAGTGCTCGCGAGCACCAAGCTCTAAGCACTCTGAAAAAGTGCTTTAAATTCACGAGCACTAAGCACTTTTTGAATATTTAAATTATTGAAGTAGAAGTGTATGGTTTATTTTTAAAAATGGAGTAAAGGCGCGTTCTCACTAGTCGATTTTAGTTGAACGATTTTTATTGATCAAAAACACGATTATCCCTGGAATGTGAAATTAAATGCCTATAAAAACAGAGATGCAAGAGAAAATGCATTATCTACCATATTAAATGAAATGGAAATGGAAAATCTGACAACTATTAATATAAAAAATAAAATAAACTATACGAACAATGTATAAAAAAGAACTTACGCTTGTATTAAAATCTAAAAAAAGTGGATCAGGGACTGACAACATATATAAACACAAAATATTTTGGATAAAAAAAGCTGATTTATTTTTAAGAGATGTGTCTGTGACAAGGGAAAGTACTTCAAATTTGGTAAGTGATATTTTATACAGTGTGTATCTAAAGTGTGGAATAAATTCATTATTTCCTAAACTGAAAAATATTCGGCATACTTGTGTCGTTTGCTTGCAGCTTAAGTTGTGTAATTATTGCTTCCAAAGTTGTGGTCTAAATTACTGATCTGTTTTCGGATCTCCAGGAGCCTGGTACAAAATAGAACCAGCATTGAAATCTTCAGTATCAAAAGAACCCACTGGTGTATATTTTTCACTTGTGCTGATTCTTAGCCAGTTGTGTAATGCACATGCTGCTTTTATAATTATATCCACTTTGTCAATTCCAACTGCAATTGGTTTTTCAAAAACTTTAAAAATTGCAACCAAAATCCCGAATGCGTTTTCGACACGTCTATCAACTTAGCAAGACAACTTCGGAAAATTACAACGGTATCTTATCAGTAATTTGCCGCTTTTTTGCCGTAAATTAGTTGTGGAAAAATAAATTTTGCCGCTCTTTTTTTTTACCAAAAATTCAATGTCTTGCTAACTTGTTATCAAGTTAGCAAGACAACTGCGTAAACAATGACGATACAAAAGAACTAAAAGCTGGAGAATTTTCCGCTTTTTTGCCGTTAATTAGTTGTTGAAAAAAAAATTTGCCGCTCTTTTTTTATTAAAAATTAAACATCTTGCTAACTTGATATCAAGTTAGCAAGACAACTGCGTAAATAATGACGACATCAAAAAACTAATAGCTGGAGAATTTGCCGCTTTTTTGCCGTAAATTAATTGTGGAAAAAAATTTGCCGCTCTTTTTTTTATTAAAAATTAAATTTCTTGCTAACTTGATATCAAAGTATTAAGACAATTGCGTAAATAATGACGATATCAAAAAACTAACAGCTACAGAATTTGTCGCTTTTTTGCCCTAAATTAGTTATGGAAAAAATTTGCAGCTCTTTTTTTATTAAAAATTAAACATCTTGCTAACTTGATATTAAAATAGCAAGACAATTGCGTAAATAATGACGATATCAAAAAACTAATAGCTGGAGAATTTGCCGCTTTTTAGCTCCATTTTTCTCTTTATTTATTAAAAAAAGGCACTATTGTCCGTCCGTCTGTCAGGCTGAGAACTCGCCAACGGCTCAACGGATCGAGTTCGTTGATGGCTCTTTAAATTATGACTCACATATGAGACGATTTAGGACTTCACCCCCGGAACTCCGGCCCCCTCTTTTTGCACCTACCGGTACTTGTTATTAATTGAAACAATTTTTTATATTTATTCCAAAAGACAAAAAAAATGAAAAATTAAAAAGTCGGAAATAAATCATGCAAAGTTGATTGCTTTTTAATATTTTCAATTTTAATTTTTTACTCAAAAAACAGATGGAAACTTAAAAATCTAGCACCATCAACCTTTAGTCATTTCCATTCAGAATTTGTTTCTGAAAATAGATTTTTAAAAAAAATTTAATTCAAACGCTAACTTGTGTAAAGCCGCATTAAGTAAATTTTTTTGTTTTCTTAAATTTGAAGTTGGTATATAAAAATCCTGGAAATTGTTTATAAAAAACAGGTGACAATTTTCCACAACTTTTTAGCGGCAAAAAGCGGCAAATTCTCCAGCTTTTATTTTCTTGATATCTTCATTATTTAGACAGTAGTGTCGCTAACTTGATATCAAGTTAGCGAGATGTTTAATTACTAATAAAAAATAAAGGCAAACATTTTTCCCATAACTAATTAATGGCAAAAATGCTGCAAATTCTCCAGATTTCAGGTTTTAATATCGTCATTTTCACTCAGTTTTCTTGCTAACTTGATACTTAATTAGCGAGATTTTAAATTGTTAATAAAAAATGGGTGGCAACATTTTTTTCACAATTAATTAACGACAAAAAATTAGCAAATTCTCCAGCTTTTAGTTTTTTTAAAATCGTAATTATTTACGCAGTTGTCTTGCTAACTTGATATCAAGTTAGCAAGACATAGAATTTTTGGGAAAAAAAGAGCGGCACAATTTATTTTTCCACAACTAATTAACGGCAAAAAAGCGGCAAATTACTAATAATATACCGTTGTTATTTTCCGAAGTTGTCTTGCTAAGTTCATGGACGTGTTTTCGACAATACGGCGTGCCCTAGATAGACGGTAGTTAAATATTTTCTGCTGTTTCGATAGGGGTGTTGTTCTTCCATACGGTTTTAATATGTAAGTTTTTAAAGGGAAAGCATCGTTGGCTACAAAAATCCCATTTTCAGGTAAATTAATCATATTTTCTTCCAATGCTTCATATAGAGATGAGTTGGAGAAGACTGCGGCATCGTTTGCTCGGCCGTTTGTGCCAACATCTATATATCGAAAGCAATAGTTGGCGTCTACAGATGCAAGTAAAATTATGCTGAAAGTTCATATGTAATTAAAATATTGTGATCCGCTATGGGGCGGATTACGTATGACAACGTGCTTCCCGTCGAGAGCACCACAACAATTATTAAAATTCCATTGTTTATAGAAGTTATTTTGAATTTTTTTCCATTCTACATCTGTTTGTGGAACCTGTAAATAAAAATAACTAATAGCTGCTTATTTTCCAGGATGCTTCTATCAATACAGTTGAAGAAACACAAGAAACACAAAATGAATTTCCTGTTGATTCTCTACTTGAAAACTACCATATTGACAAAAATCACCTATAACTATAACAGCACAGGTAGAAAATAAACCTGCAAAACAAATGGGCGGACCTCCGAACCGCAAAAGAAAACTGTCCCCAAGCAATGTTTCTAATATTCATGGAGTATTAGATAAACTGGACGAAATTTGTAAACAGAGCAAAATTGTGGATGACGATGAATTCAGCACATTTGGAAAACTAATAGCAGCTCAGTTGAGAAAGTTACCTCCGTACAATGCACTTGTATGCCAAGAAAAAATACAGGCAATAATTTCAAAAGAGCGTTTACAACTTTTTAGTTCTCAGGGTCGTTCTCGGGGTGGTTATTACCAAGATCAACCTTGTGGTTCCTCAGCCTCCCCAATTTTGACTAATGAACTAGAGGACTGGTCAAATTCTTCATCATATCACCCCACAGAACAACACAGTGTAAGAAGTGGTGATACAGAAACATATGATATTATTTCTAAAGCCTTTTAAAGTGTATTTTGATTTATTGTTTTTTTATGGATAATTCTTGTGTTTTATTTTCATTATTATTAGAGTGTATTTTGATTTATTGTTTACTAAATACTTATTCATTATAATTTACTTTGTATGAATTTTTTTACCTTAATAAATTTTTGTAATGCTTCATATATTGCTTCACAGACTGGTTTAATGAAATTTGAAATAGTGTTTTTTGGTACTCGATACATAAAAGCTAAAGTACTTAATGAATCTCCTGTTGCTAAATACCTCAATACAATTGGTAATTTTATAGCTGCTGGGAGTGCTTTAATCTTTTTTAGAAATTTTCAAGCGTACTTTAGAAAGGATTTCTTCAATTTTTCTCTCTGATAATCTTAAATGATTTACTATATCCTTCTTTGTCTTCTGCGGCAAGTTATCGTAAAAGTGTTCTTGAAGCACCTAACGTATTTCTTCTCAAAATCCATTTTCGAATCCAAATACTACGTTTGGTTCGTTTCATTTTACATTCTGACAACATATTTCTTAATTCTTCATTAATTCGCAAATAAACCCAACAACCGCATGAACAACCTCGTTAGACGCCATTTTGCTTTCAACTATCGGTTCAACATTCCTTGAATAATGAGAACCAAAATTTGATTCGATTTTAGTTAATCAATAAAAATCGTTCGGCTAAAATCGACTAGTGAGAATGGAGTAAATCCAACAAAACTGTCTAGAATTGGAATAGAGGAACCAATATCAAAAATTTCTAAATATTGGCGCGTGGATTAAATTACTGTCTTATGAAATTTGTATTTTATTATAATAACGCAGCAACCTAACAGTATCCAAGTAGCGCAGCCACGGACAGACGGACAGACAGGTCGTTGTAGAGTTGACTTAGGCAACTGAAAAAAGTAGGTGGACAAGCTAAGATGACAAGCTATCGATTGCCAAAAGCAGAGTTTCAAAATTCTAAACCGTTCTCAAGTTATCCCTAAGACAGACAGACAGACAGACGGACATTGTAAAGTCAATAAGCATCTTCGCTTTGTTTTGCTACTTAATAAAATGTTTTTTTAAAGAATTATTGCACGAGATGTGTATGTAATTTT
Source organism: Neocrepidodera transversa (assembly GCA_963243735.1). Classification (NCBI taxonomy): domain Eukaryota; kingdom Metazoa; phylum Arthropoda; class Insecta; order Coleoptera; family Chrysomelidae; genus Neocrepidodera; species Neocrepidodera transversa. The sequence continues at coordinate 11,175,907 of OY725347.1, forward strand.
TTTTCGTCATAATATCAATTTTTTCAAAATAGTCAAAATAGTAAATATTTTTTTTCCCAATTATACTAATATTTTCTATTGTGAATTAAAAAATGTTTATGAAAGGGCTAAGTGCTTTTAGTGCTCGCGATACTTTTGGAGTGCTCGCGAGCCTTTTGGAGTGCTCGGGAGCCTTTTAGAGTGTGCGCGAGTCTTTTGAAGTGCTCGCGAGCACTTTTGACGAGTACTAAGCACTAAGCCCTTTGGTAAAGTGTTTTAAGCACTAATCACTGATTTTAAAAAGTGCTCGTAAGCACTGTGCTCCCGAGCATAAGAGAGCTTAGCAAAGCACTAAGCACAGTGCTTAGGGCCATCTCTGGTCTTTACCCTATCGTAGTCGGAAACTATACACTATCTTTCTCATTATTTTCGTGGCAAAAAATTATTACAACGATATACGAATAAGGCACGTCTATGGGTATATGTCGATGGTTGTGAGTATAGTCAATTCTTACCTTCAGTGCATCTTTAAATGCAATTATTTCAACATTTTTATGTATAAGTAAATCCTCTTTGGAATCATTCATCACTGCGCATCTAATTTGATGTTCTGTATCCAATCTACCATATCTATTTTCGAATAATCTTGCATATCTTTTTTTACACAAGTCGTAAGTATCCGGATAGTTGTCAGTGCCGCAACATTTTTCTTCAGAAATCCTGATCTCAGTTTCCTGTTGACGTAAACGTTGTTTTTTTGAAATAATTCCAATTTGATTATTACTTGCTGTCCTTGTTAATTTCCTGTTGTGTTGATTAAGACAAGGACAGCTGGGTGAACGTATACAAGAGCGTATTTGAAGTTTGGAATAATCATCAGTTTGGGCTGGTTGATCTTTAGCACGTCTTATTTCTTCGTAAGTTTGTGTCAAAACAGAGTCACCTATATTGCTTGTTTCTGTATAAACACAATTTTTTTCATTATTATTTTCTTCTATAGCTTCTTTTTTGTTGTAAAGTTCATCGGAGGATAAATCAGATTCCAAAAACTCCTCAAACACTAATTTTGGTACATCATTAGCTTCAGGAACCTCAATTTCGATTCTATTCCCGTCCATAATTTGTACAAAATCATCAATATCTTCTTCACTAATAATTTGTCTATCAATTAGTGATATATCTGCACCAGCGTAGTAACCACCAGGGATAAATCTTGGTGTCGTTGGTTTTGATAACGTTACTATTCCTTCTATTATAGTTTTGTGTTTAATAGTATCAAAAATTACTTTACAAGTGACGTCGAGACGTGGGGATGATGGTTCGTAATCCAAACTCATTTCAGAACAGGGGGTACGATCTGTTTTAAGATCCATCCAGTTCGATTCGAAGATTTTGAGGATTTCTAAACTTTTGTCATTTGGAACTTGCTCATCATTGGCTAAAACTATAAAAAAAAACATATTTATATGTAATTTGGCTATCTGTGAATTTTTCTATTGATAGGTTATTTGAAATTTTGTTTGTCCGTTGATAATAATATAAAACCAGTTTATCATCAACTCCTGATGATGCTAATATACTTAACGAAACGTTCTCAATTTTTGTGTGTGTTATATGAACTTATATGATATAGAATTCTAGACTTTTTATGTATTGAGCAAGTTATTTATTTCAGTGGCGTGCCACCGGACGGAAACTAGTTATTTAAAGTTTAGTTTTTTAATGAAGATTGTTTGTCCTGTATTTTTCTTTTGTATCTTCCTTCGTTTTGGACAAAATAATTAAAATCTGTGTCTGAGTCCATCTATGGGCCATGAACATAGTCTGGATATGATTTATAAAGGAGCTACGGCTCTTAACCCTTCAAATGCTGTATACTTTTCTCTATAGCTAAAAACAAAATAACGATAATGTTTTTAGACTAGACAAATCATCCACAATACTTAACTATGAAAAAAGAGAAAATACATAAAATATGAAAAATTACAAAAAATGACTTACAAAGTTATAAAGGAAAAATATTTTCTCGATAAGGACCCTACTCGGCATTTTAAGGGTTAAAAGTTTAAAAACGATTTTTTTCTTTATTCCTAATTTTATTTGGAACTTTGGACAACTTTATTTTTTTTAAATCATGTTTCAGGGAATTACAGAAAACAGTGTAATAACGATTTATAAAGAATAGTCCGGAAAAATCATTATTTCCTAATGTCCGGTTTTAAAATTTTGATATTACTTTCGGAGCTGTTTCGGAAGATACAACTTTGAAGCAAAAAATCCTCTTCGTCTTAAAAGTAATACACACATTCATTTTCCTACGATCACTACCCAAAGTAGGCTTTTGCACACTCAAATCTAACCGCAAAGTTGACGTTTTCCGTGATCTGTAATAATTTGACATTATTGTCGCTCTAGCGCGTACTTTTCCGCTCGCCTGTTTTCATTTACAATAAACTAAAGAAAGGTAGTAAATAACAGGTATATTAAAACAAAATGTAGGGCAGTCTGAATATTTTAGTTGAAATATTAATATTTGAAGATATTTCGAACGAAATTAAACTTTATTTTATAAAATTTATCTAGTAAAAATATAACAGTCAGAAGGTACACCTAGATACACCTAGGTACACCTATATGAAATAGTGATTGCATATTTAAGTACCTACTTACTGTTTTGTGCAAATAGTAGACTATGAAATTAATGAAACGTCATTATTTCATTTTTAGGTTATGAAGTGTATTTTCATGTTTTTTTAAATTATTTGTCTAAAAATAATGTGATCGTAGAAAAAATCTTGTGTGCAATTCGAGCAGAAAGTGCTTTGCCGCTTTCGGCAGATTGCCCGCGCTCCGCTACGCGTCGCGCGGGCAACTCTCTGCCTCAAGCAGCAAAGTATCACTTTCCGCTCTTAATACACAAATAGCTATTTTAGCTGGAATAATAATATTTAGAAAAAATCTTGCAACATGTTGCGTTTTTTTGTGTCACCCTGTATTTTGATTATTCCTCTACTCAATATATTTTAATTTCATACTCGCTTGATGTTCCCTTCTTATTTCCTCGCACCATGTCCCTCTCTTCTCTTGGTATTCCTATAAAATGTCTTTCCCATGCTAATAATCTTCTTCTCTTTGCTTACTCAGTCAAAATAACTGACTTTATATCGTTCGTATCGCTTATGGAAGATTTCTTATTTTTTTCTCCCCCTCATCTTATAGGGTAAGTTTTTATTATATTATAATATATTTTCACTAAAATTCTTTGACATCATTATTAATTATTTCAACGCTTTTACTGTTATTTTTAATTCTGTTAATGCCGGTATATTTTTTTATTTACTTAAAAGTTCATTTTATAAATTCATTATAAAAGTTTTTACAGATTGTTTTAAAATTTAATTCATTTTAATTATTTTTGTATTTCATATTTTGATCTAAAATTCATGTATTTCATTTTAATATTATCATTGTTTTATATTCTTTTTCAAAAACAGGGACCACGAAATCTGGTAATTTATAAGATTTTTATCTTATATTTACTTTATGTGAACTTTTAGGGTTTTTCCTGGTCCAAGACGATTTTTTCCTGGTAATTATTTTTTTCGTTTGACTTCGTTTTTCCTTTGGACCAAGTTTTTTTTTCTCTGGACTACAGTTTCTTCAGTTTCTCATTTGGACCAAGTTTCTTGAACTACAGTTTCCTTTGGAGAAGGAAGACAAGAGAAAAACCTCAAAAAGCCAAGTTTTTTTTTAAAGAAAAAGTAAAAAAAATCTGTGGAACCTTATTTTTTATGAAATAAACAAATATAACGTTTAATTTGAGTTTATTTTCCTTAAAGGACGGATTTTGAAATATATCACAGTTTTTTTGTCAGTTGTTTCTAATTATATAAAAAAAAATCAATTTGACTGGCGTCCAAAACATTTTCTTATTTAATAGTCTATTTCTGATATATTTCAAATTCTATTCGTGGAACGAACCCATTTTACTTTTAAATTAAAGAACTGTAATTAAGAAACGAAAAAATAAAAGTTTTACGTAATTTAAATTTTTTTTGTTTAGTAAATTGAGAAATTTTATTTAACTACAACTGTAGCTCTTACCGTTTACCAAAATGCAATAAAATCCAATATTACTAAAAAGGATTATCCAGTATTCAGGGTATTTTATAAATTATGGTCAATATTTGAATTAAAGGTTCACGACCTCAAAATATTGATATTTTGCTAAAAAAACAGGGAATCAAATGTTATCTACTACTTAAATACAAGGTGTTAAAGAAAATTAAATGATTATCTAATAAATTAACAAATAAGGTAGGCTACTAGTTTCGCCTTCCAACCATCTTCAGGTCTATAAAAAGCATCGAGTTCGTACAAAATTAAAATAAACTTAATTAAATACAATTACTATATACAATCATAAACATTAATTAAAAATTTAAAATTTATTTATTTATTTACGTAAAATGTTCCGAAAGTTATATTTTACGCGTTGTCAAAATTATGTCTCCTACGTAGACATTAAAAATCGTCTCAAAAATACAAAAAATTGCTCTAAAAGTAAAAAAATACGGAAAATTTTACTTAAGCAAAGATTAGATACTCAAAAAGTCTGCACCATATGGGAAAAATTTTTATGATTCATTTGACAGAAAATTTTATTCTTGATAAAAGTTGCTGCATTGTGCAAAACTGCTTTTGCAATCGTCAAACTTTCAAATTTCTAAATGGTATACAGGGGCGGGCAAAAAATAGGAATTTTGACCAGGAATAAAGTACCCTTATTTTTGACAATATCTCAACAAAATTTATTTACGAAAGTTGTTTAGAATTAAAAATTACACTCAGGCACAGTCTCCTACATACGCTCATGAAAACCAGCATTTTAAAATACAATGTAAAGATCAATATTACTTCAAAACAAACGTCTGGTGTGGCATCTTCAATAACAAAATAATTGGTCCATTCTTTTTCCGAGAAAATATGAACAGTGAAATTTTTTACATTTTTTGATGTTTGAAATGGAGCCAAATTATTAATCAACTCTCACAACGAGAAAAAGAACAGCTTTGATTTCAGCTTGAAGGGGAAACGTGTCACAGAGAATTAGAGAATATCTCGATGACCAATTTAGGGGTAAATACATTGGTAGATACTCCGTAAATTCCTGGCCAGCGAGGTCTCCAGATCTCACTCCTTTATATTTTTTTATGGGGTAGTAATTATTTTTCTTTTGTAATTTAGTTTTTAAATACTACGGTCATTGTAAACCTGCTGATATGTATTATTTCGTTGCTTCGTTTTATTTGTTAACTTATTTAAATTAAATAAATCATAATGGTAGTTTTTATGTCATGTCTACCGGGTGAAATTTCAACTTTGCACCAAGAAAAAACCAAAAATCATAAAAATTTAAAAAAAGGCCGAGAATGGTGTAAAAATAACGAAGAAAACCAATTTTTTTTAACCAAAATGTATTATAGCGATTGAAGGAAGGTCCCTAAAGTGCACCCAAAATGATATTATTTTTATCTAGGCTAAAAACATAAAAAAATGGATTTTTTGCATAGGAGGCTGTGATTTTAAATCTGTGTGTAATTTTTAATTCTAAAAAACTTTCCTAAATACATTTTTTGATATTGAATAAGGGTACTTTACTCTTAGTCAAAATTCCTATTTTTTGCAAGCCCTTGTATACCATTTATAAATTTAAAAGTTTGACTCTTGCAATAGGAGTTTTACGCAATGCACCAACTTTTATCAAGAATAAAATTTTCTGTCAAATGAATAATAAATTTTTTTCGCATATGGTGCAACTTTTTGAGTCGCACTCACATAAGATGAGTCAGTCAGACGAAGAAAGCTAAAAATGAGAGAGAAAAATATTACTTTGTCGGTGTTATTCCGAATCCAGAACCATTGACGTAGACAAAATGGAGGAATTTCTGATTAAATAATTTCGACAATTATGGCCACAAAACATATAAACATGTGTTATTTGTTTTGTGGAACGATCCTTCGCTCTTTTATTTCTTTTAATATTTACAATTTCGTATTTCTGGATAGTACGCCCATGTTTCGGTAAAAGATTGGTACGTGGTATTCGTTCAACAAAGCAATTAATTTATTTATTTTAAGATGAAAGCAACATTGAAATGGTCGACTTGAAATAATGTCAGTCCTTTCGGGGATATATAAGACGATCTGTTATATTATTTTTAAAACAACAATTTTAGGATTTACTGTAGACAAAACTGATGCCCCTCGTATATCATAAATAGCACTCAAGGTCAATGAGACGAAGGGTGTTTTTACAAAGGTTTAATGTGAGTGTCCGGTCTTATTAAATTACAAGTTTTAGGTGAAAGTTCCATTTTCGTGACGACTACAGAAAAAATCTTAATCAGATTCCCTCTAGAATAGGGGGTGAATAAGTAAGACCCCTATTGCTGCTCTACGTCCCTAGCAAAAGTGAGTCATGTGACTTTTGGATTAAATCAATTGTTTGCCATGTTTAGTAAAAAAGTACATACTGATTTAAAAGTTATGGGAAATAATTATTTGTAAATTGTATTTTAGTTGTAGATGAAAATATAACTGATATTTATCAAAATTTTAATATTTTGAGGTCGTGAACATATGATTAAAATATAGACCACTTATTATGAATCACCCTGTATAAAATGTCACTGCATTTGTTCTTACTTTTTTTGTCTTTATGTGTTTCTTCCTCACTTTTTTTGTCTTTTTGTGTTTCTTTCTCACTTTTTGGGTCTTTATGTGTTTCTTCTTCTCTTTTTATATACGATAGTTCGGCATTTGTATTTTCAAGGTTACTTTTCTAAAAAAATATTAAAAATTGTGATTAAAATTAAAAACATCGACTTTACTTTAGCCGAGTAAAACTTTCAAGTAAATTTATCCAAAAATAATTTTATCTAATCGTAATAACCCATTAATTATTTTAATATTTTCTGTCGCTGATTGTATATTTTTCACATCCTGACACGTCTAAGAAAATTTTCTTCCCAGAGTGCACAATCGATTAGCATTACTATATCAAATCTCTTGGATCCTCGAAGCAGAAAAAATTGCCATAGAAAGTGCCAAAAAATGCCTGTAGGTATGAAAAGAACAAATATCGTTATGTCAGACGATCAATGATGACGAAATATTGTACGAGAAAGAAATTTCAACGATTACATACTTAAGTTTCTAAAGGATTACTATGAGGGATATTTGTATTTATTACCTCTGAAGTATTTTTTTTATTTAATTTTTTTAAGCATTTTTTCATAGCTCTTTAACCCCTTCAATTGAAATTGGGATACAACATTGGGATAACCAATCAATTGTATCCTCGAAGCAGAAAAAATGTAGGCCAAAAATGCCTCAAGGTATAAAAAAAATAAATGTCGTTATAATGGTAGACGTTCAAGCTACTGTAAAAGTCTTCTTCGAGTCTAGAACAGTATGGAACTACAAAAAATTGAGCGTTATGTTAGTACCAGGCATAAAGAAGTACAAGGAAATAACAAACGTGGTGCCATTACAAGAGAAGTATTTCATTAGGTCTAAACCTTTCTGTGGAGTATCTAAGGATCTTCTAACATGGCAAAGCGAATAAAAGGAGTTCTTTTGGAGAAGTATCTCCGGACAACGATAGGTGAAAACATTTATAGAATGGAAAACTGAATTACTTCTGATGGTGCCAAAAAATGGATTGAGGATAGTAAAAGTCCTCCTTACTGGTTATTGCCCTCTCTTAAAAGAATTGGCAAAACAGAAACAGAAAGTTGTAAATTTTGCAGTAATGCAAATGTATCAATGGTTAAACAAAAGATCAAACTGGTTGAGGTGATGGAAGGCTTTAACCAAAACAACCCCTTACAGATCTACAAACTACAAATCTGCGGTATTTGGTCTTTAGATTTTATTTTTGCTTACTCTAGTATATAAAAATAAATAGCAACATTTATTTCCATGATACAAGAAAAGATAAACCATTTAACCAATTTTTGTTCCCAAACTCAACACCAGAAGACAAAATATAACTGGTGAACTGGTCAGATTATCATTAATTTAGTTCCAAGATTATAAAATACATCAAGGTTTAGGGTGCGGTATTCCAGATCCTTAACCTAAACCTAAAATGGGCTATGGAAAAAAGTGCAAGCATAGCTCAAACTGAGCTCACTGGCATCCTAATAGAAGCAAAAGACAACCAGAAATATCCTCACTAGATGAAATATGCTTATATTTCAGATGGCGGACAAATATTACTCACCCTGGGCACACAGAGAAAACAGGGCCAAGAACATTTTTTTTCTGACATTTATTTAATTATACCAACTACTTTTTATCTTACATCAGCATAATTTTCATGCTGTAGTAAAAACAATAATTTTCCTAATCATAACATTCTAGAATAGGTACCCTATTAAACTATTGTAAGCTAACTGTTATCCTAAAAGTTAATTTCAATAAAAAAAATATACCTCAGATAGCTAAAACAAGTGAACAAACTTCCTACACTTTTTTTTGACTCTCTTGAAATATTTTTACTTATTCTAACTAAACAGTTCACTTGGTTTAAGTTAATATTTTTATAGACGTTTAAATTTAACGGTCGTCAGACGTATGAAAAATATAATGATTGATTTGCATATAAAAAACATTGCCAATTGTCATTAATAGTCGTTACTCTTGTCCTAACGAAAATTATCGAACGATAACCGAAATAGGCAAACAGATATTTCAGGCTCGTTTGTTTGTCCAGATTCTCCGAATATTTAAATAGGGAAAGACGGTTTTTCTGTTCTTTTGTGAGTGAAAGTGGGCATTGGGCAAACAGGTGCTCTGAGATGGAAGATTATAAAATTTTACTAGTACATTGGGGTTTATCGGATCGGTACTAAAAATACTTTATAGGGCTGTATAGAGGGTAAAATCACCTTTCAACTGTTGTGTTACTTGACCAGACTTGCAATTAAAAAAATGAGGGGGTTGATGCTGGACCTCAGAGGGTTATTTTTGTGAGTGTGAATATTTTATATTAAAATTCGTCCCAATGCCTATAAAACGACTTGTTTTCTTAAATTCTAAAAAACTTTGTTTCCGGATGTCAAGTTTTCGTTGGGATGCCCCGTTCGTACACTAAAAATATAGTTCTTGAATCAGTTAATATATTGTTATACAGGGTGGTCCATTGAAAAGGACCAATACTGTTTATTTATTTATTTCGTAATATTTTGGTCGTAGTTCAAAAATAAACGGCATTGGTACTTTTCAATGGGCCACCCTGTATTTATATTTCAGTCATTAAACTTTTATTTTGAATACTTGTAAAAATGCAATTAATATTTCAGTGAATAAATTTTTGTATTGAATACCTTTTGTACATTTAATGCCCTCCTATCCATCCATTAATCCAAAATAATTTTTGTTTCTTTTTTTTTCAAAAGAGCAGCTAAAATAATCACCTGATACAGGTTAAACCAAAGTGCTAAAGTAGAAAAAGTGTTTTTTATGGTAGTTAAAGTGTTACCCAGAACAAGAATATTTTTTAGCTATAGTAAATTCATTAAGTTTTGGTTTTTCTTAAAACAACTGAAATGTTGACTAAGCCTCATCAAAACTTTCGCTTACTTTAAGCGAAAATCAATAAAAATTAAAGTGTTCTAAGTTAATTTTGTTGCTACCATTAGTTGCGATATTTCCTGCTATAAGTTAAAAACATTTACTTACTTTAAGTGATCTATAAATTCACTTACAGCAAGTTACCAGTTTCAGGAACTTTTTTTTTCTTGATTTAGGTATACTGTTTATTTGTCTCGTATTTAATACAGATTTTTAATTGGAGTAAGCGAATTTTCACTTACAGTAAGTGAATTTTTTTGCAGGTCACAAATTTGCTCACGGTTAGTACTAGAATATCACCGTAAAATGAATCAAAGGCCATGCCACATCAAAAGGTAACCGTCTTGCTGAATTATTGGGCAAGAAGGCAGCCAACTAAAAATTATTTGGACCTGGATCCTCCATTGGACTAACGACATCGGTCGTGAAGAACCTAATTAAGGACCACTTCCGTGTAAAATTCAAGGAAAGATGGTACCAAACAAGAAATTGCAGAGACCTCTTAAGTTATTCTTAACAACACAGCATCCAACAGATACTTGTCCATGACTAAGCAGAATATGCGCCTATTAAAAGACAATCTGACTGGTCACTGTCCAGTACGAAAACATCTCAACAACATGAAGCTGTCAGACTCCGCACTCTTCAGGGGATGAGAACAAGAAGACGAGATCCAGCACATCTTATATGATTGTGTTCGGCAAGTATTGGCTAACACCGGCCAAGATAAGAGAGGTACCTCTTGGCGATGTTGTCAACTACATAAAAAGTGACCAGCTAAGTCCTCACTTACTAAAGACGATGTACAACGGACTTAATGAGGTATAAGTACTATGGGACAGACCACTTTTGGAGCAACCCACCTTCCCAGATACAGATACCTTAATTTTAAGGCTGATATGATTAAAGATATAAACTATTACCATTATTGCAAATTGCTTTTCTTGTTCAGTAGTTAGGCCGAGTTGAGAGTAGATGTCAAGCAAGCGTTCCATGTATTCTGTTCTCATTTTTAGTTGCTTTAGTCTTTCATTTTTTGAAGCTACCATCGCTTCAACTAAATAATTTATTGGTATTAGTTTACTAGGACTTGAAACCTAAAAGTCAATAAGTATTTTAAAAGAACTCTTAAAAAAATAATTATGTTTACAATTTTATTTTTAGCTAGATTTTCCAAAATGTGTTGTTTTCTATCTTCCATAACGTCAGACCATGCCCTAGAATCTATGGATGATGCGTAATTCTTCATTCGACTTTCTGATCTTACTTTATATGTTTTGGTTTCTACATCATTTTGAAATACTCTGGTATTTTTCTGTATATAAGACATTTTTTTATTTTTTTGTACAAACAATAATAATATGGATTAAATTTATAGATCATTGCATCATTTACGTAATTTTTACAACTTTGTCATTCCAAATGTCAGTATAAAGTAAATTAGGATAATTATGCTCTATTTAATAGCTATTGGTCAAAATATTCTGTTAAGTGCATATATGTAATACTCCTATATCGCCAACGTCCTATCTTTGCCTGTAGAAACAAAGCGTTTCGACAGAAGGAGATGCAAGATCGGAATCGGGTGCCAACGCGCATGCGTCATATACATTTTGAGTATACAGCTGCATCTTGAATTGCATTGGCGTCGTGTCTCGTGGGGAAAAAGGAACGTAGAGAAAAAGGAAAGTTAAGCAAGCGTAGGCGATTTTTATTTTTGAAAATTATTCTACAAATGATAAATGCATATATCATAACTTTCTTTAGTTATACGTTTTTATTACAATATATCTTCTGCTAAATATATGAAAATAACAATAAAAAAAATTTCCGTACAGCTGTGGCGCCTATGACTTATCCGAGACTGCGTGAGAGAGAAACGATCGTCTACACTCTACTATCGGCGACACACTTTTCTCTCAAGCTGGAGATATAGGAGTATTACATATATGGTTAAGTGGCGCAAGAAAATTGTTTTTAAATCACGTAAGTGATTTGAAAAGTGCCCTTCAAACTGACCTTCATAGTTACAACCAATGAAACAAACAAAAATAATTAATTATTTTATACTTTAAAGTGATACTCAGTGGTTTGTACAATGAGAAATTAACTTATAATTAAGTAATCTCTAGTTAATGACTAATAATTAAATCTGAAATGCTTTGCACCGAAGAGCATAATTTGTTGGTTACGTAATTAAAGATTAGCATTTAAATACATATGTTGGTAGTCGTGAAAATTAGTGTCTTTGTGAAAGTTGCGTTGCATGTACTGTTTTTGCCCTTTTCTGTCTGTCAGATATTTTATGAATTTGTTTTTGTTTGGGTCATTTTTTGTTGATACTATGTTGATAGCTTTTGATAGGGTCTTTTATAATTTGGGTGCTGTTGTTAAGTTTTATTCCTTCAAAATGAATATTCATAAACCGTCGCAAGCAGTAAAGCGTCAAAGATCCCTAAATTTTACTGACGAGGAAAAAATAATTTACTTCACTCTATAAAAAAATACAAGCATGTCATTGAAAATAAGGACTTTGAAATCATTTTGCAAAAGCCATTAGAAGTTCCTGAAATGTTTCTTTCGAAATATAGAATTATCCATTTGATTAAATTGACCCTTTCATAGATTTGCCTAGGAACGCCATGTTCTATTAATTACAATATATCTAGTTCTAACTCATCGTCACCTATTTCCATATCGTTAATAAAATTTATCATTTCTGTTGCCGGCTCATTCATTTTATTAACTTTGGAAGTTGACAACTTTAATAAATAGATTAGGAAACTACTAATCCTCACTTCTTCATAGGATTAACTTTAATTAATAGTTATCACTTTAATTAATACTTAATATATCCGTGCAAAGTTAATTTGTGAATAACTGGTAATTAACTTTAACTACCACTTTAATCACACCGATATAAACCAGCGTATATGTTTTTTATTTGTAATTTCTTTGTTTTATTGAAATTACCAAATATTTTTTTATATTAAATTCATGTGGTATCGAGTTTCTTTCTTCTTTGATACACTATAAAACATTTGGAAATGGATAATCTAGTTTATTTTCAACTAATAATATTAATTTTCCTAAATAATTCTTTGGCCTAATGACGGCATTAGTATGCCGAAACTAGTTGCCAACGCCCAACTTTATTATTAAAATTTTTGTATTACCAGACTTTGAATTTTTATTTCATCAAATAAATATATATTATTCAGTCCACTACTCAGCGGGCGTATTCTTCACAAGTGAGTTTTTTAACGTATACGCATCAAAACGAATGGTACAGGTGCGAGTACTTTTCCGAAGTGGTGTTCCTGACGACCATTCGTTTCTCGAAACATATACGATGGAAAACGTGCGATCACAACATCCGGCACCACTGCAACATTTCATGAATGACATAAGTTCGTTCGTTAATTCTCGGAGTGTGAATTTAACAACTGTCTACGCGAAAAATTCCCCCAATTTGCTCGTCACATATCATAATATTATTGTGGTTTATTTTAAATTAAAAGTTAATTTTATTAATGAATATGTCTCAGCGAGATAACAAAAGTCAAATGACTTACTTCCAGAAAAATTGCCTTATTGAGTAACTAAAAAAAAATTCTGATCTTCAATCTGGTAAAGTTTACATACAAAGATACCCAATGGAAATAGACAGAAATATGTACTGGGTGCTAACAGAGATTGAAAGAGTTGGAGAAAGGTAAAATTAGGACCCCCTAATCAATTTTGTCTAATTTAAAATTTGTAGATTTGGCAATATCTGAAGTCCAGAACGAAGGTAAGAGTTAGCATTGAAGGCAGACTAGAGGAACAGGCGATGGACCTCCAATCGAAGAGGAATTCTCAAAAATAGAAGAACACATAATAGATATTGTTAAAGTGGTTTCCATTGAGGGTCATAAGGAAATAGCTGAATCAGCAGTCACATTTAATTTTGATGATGACCATTTTTTACAGGAGCAACGTAAGAAAATTTTAATAGTAGAAGAACCATCATTAGAAATCTATGAAACTTACGAAACACCAAATCCAATTGAAAAACCCATTCCGAAGGAGAAAAAATCTTCGACACTAAAAGGCACACTATATTGATGCCGTAAATGATTTTAAAGTTGGCATGGATGAAAAACTAGTAATGAAAAAAAAATACTACAGTGAAAAAATTGAACTATTGAAACGGATTTTCAGTGCAAAAGAGAGAAAATCAAAGGCTTAAGTGAGACAAGCTGATGCTGAGGAAAGAACTGCTTCTGAAAATGAGAGAATTGCCACTATATTGGATGTAATTGCTGAAAGCATATTGTAATATTTTATTATTGTATATAGTGGTATGAAAAATATTATTTTTCTGTTATAGATTTTTTATTTTTGTTTTAGTTATATCATATGAGGATTAATGTTTTGTTTCCTGCATTTGTGTAATTTATTCTTGTTATTTGTTGAAAAAATATTTTTTTCTTTAATGTTTATTTGGAATACATTTATACTAAAAATTTTTTTTATTTTGATTATAACAAATAAAATATCAATAGATTTATAAATTATTTAATGATATATTATTGAAAAGTTTAACAAAAGGCTTCCCAGTCTGGAGATTGTATACTATGGTTGATCGTAATCTCCTACATGCTGGCAATTCTGGATTGATACTTTGAATATTTTGCTCATTATCGCCATTATTGATGAAGGGAGCATATATTCCTATATCAGACTGCTATGTTGTCATCATCGTTTGGTTCAGGAACATTATGCTCAATGCATAGATTATGTAGCACAACACAAGCATTGATAATTTTACTGGCCGTCTCTGGAGATTTGACTTTGTGTTTGAGTAGACAGCGGAATCTCATCTTGAGATCCCTATTACATCTCTCAATCAAGCTTCTGATTATTTTTTGTTTTTTATTATACAAATTGAACGATTTACGAATATTAGTATTCATAAATGTTGAAAGAACACTAGACTTATATTTTCTTAATGACATCGAAGGACCAAACTCTTTAGGTAGGAGTTAAACCAAAATAAAAACAGTATTTGAAATAGGAATGTACTTTTTATTCCATTTATTCCAAGTACTAACATGAACAGAAAAATAATAAACGGCACATTAATTTAAATTATGAAACCGAAATCAAATATAACTCATCACTTCCACTCACTGTAAACTACTATTTACATTTTTTATTATTACGAAAATTCAGAAACTTTTTGGGTTTTAATTATTTGAAGAAACTTTTTACTCTATTAAATGCGACTGCATCCTTTTACAGTCGATAAGCGAGAGCGAGATTATGCTCTGAATTTTAGCGGAGAGTAGGGTTGCAGGTTTTTTATTGGTAGTAGACATGATACGTGGTATTCAAATAGCCTTGAATTCAGAATCTTAGCGGGAAGAAATATATTTATATTTTTTGTCTCTTATAATGATGGGATAATATGAGAAAATATTGCTTGCATAGCAACGGTCGCTTATGTATTTTATTTTTGTTAACGGTATTTTGAAAGTAGACAGAAAAAACGTCTGAGAGAAAGACGGAATAACTCTTGTGTTGAGTTTAAATCTATTTTTAGATTTTAAAATATACAATAATAGACATTAGTATGAACTGAAAGATTAATATTATTAATTTTAAAAGAAATATGAATTATTTGGTATTTTCTGGATAATATTCCAGTGAAATTTATCCACAAATATTCCAGAGTGCCTTCTACTGGTTCATTCTCCAAAGGTGTCATCAACCAGGTTCTAAGTGGATATCCAGAATCACCTAAAAATTACTTGAATGAAATCAATCTAAAAATTATTTGTAGTTGAATTAAAAAAATCGGCTGTGTCACCCCAGAACTTTCCCGGCTCGACCGTAGAGAATATGTTATTTATTATTATTATTTTAATTATAAAATAATAAGCATTACAATAATTTATGGAACACATTAAAAACGGCGAGCCGATGGTGAATACGTCTACCGAATTGATATTTCAATGTTGATAATGACATAAGCTGCGCATGCGCACGTTGTATATCACACTGCTATAATTAGGATCTCCTAAAATCATGTGTGAAAACTATTGGGAATTCGGGAAAAATTTTCAAACAATAGTTGTAGGGAATTTTATGCTTTACAACTTTGCACTGAAACATTTTGCCCTAAAGAGCATAATTTACCTCAAATTTTAAAAAAATGGAAAATTAAAAAGGTGTATTTTTCTCGCCATCTAGCAGCGAAACTATGAGGAATTCTATAAAAGTTAAAGGAAATTTGATGCTTTACAACTTTGAATAAGAAAAGTTTGCACTAAAATGCATTGTTTGTCTTCAAAATCAAGAAAAAGTAGAGAAAACATACATGCACATTTTTTACGCGCCCTCTAGTGGCGCAACTATTGGAAATTCTGGAAAAAGCTTAAGACAAAAGTTGTAGGGAATTTTATGCTATAAAACTTTGTACTACAACATTTTGCACTAAAGTGTATAGTTTGCCCTTAAAATTTAAAAAAAGGAAAAAATTGTTACATCTGCATTTAATCAATGTCAGTCTTGAGGACCTTCTACTGTACCAATTTAAACCAAAATCTAATGGTCGCATTCTAGGTACACACCGACCCAAATTTCAGCTTGATTGGTTAAAGGGTTCGGCAGTTATCGTGGAAGATTACACACAGACACACAGACACACAGACATACCATGCGCTGGAAATGGTTTCAATCTTCTTGGGGGACCTCAAAATGGATATTTCCATAGATATCTCGATTTTTTTTTTGCTCGTTCACCTTACTGTCCCTTTGATGGGTCTGGGAAAGTAAAATTGAAGTAGTGCCTACCTAATAAATACTAGTTAGTATTTCCAGCTTCATGTAACGTTCTCAACATTGTTTGGACATTTGAACTATTTCATATGAAAGCATCATTTGTACTACCAGGAAACAAATTGTAGTCACAAATCAATTGGATTTCATCTCTGTTCAGTACCTCTAAAATTTTATTGATACATCTTCAAACCGAGGACTGGGACACAAAAAAATTGAAATTGCAACCTATGTCCATTTGGTACCTTCCACATGCAAAGAAACGTATAAAGACACCAACAACTACAATGAATTGAATAATTATCAAGAATACTTTTGGATTCTATTCCAAATTGAATTTTTAGAAAATGGAATGAATAGGTACTTACTTTCGTGGAGATATCCAAATCTTGAGCTCGATTTGCAGGCCTAATGTACTCTGAGATGATATTTATGAGAGGCGAAACATTTTAATGAATTGTTTGTCACTCAAATCATTAAATGGATTTCCGCACTGTCTATATCTCCGCCTATCTATTTGTTGTTACTCTATTGTTGACAAATGACAAAATAAATACAAAACTAAACCAAACGAAATGATAAAACGAATGATCCAAAGCGCTCGCTGTAAACACGCTTTGAAAACGTATACGCCTCAATGTTCACGAGTTAAGAATACCAAAACGTACGAAACTCTCGTGCGCATACGCATCAAAAGTTCAATTGTCCAGAATACGCCTGTAGTTTAATATTTGGAGATTAACTGTTATAAAGAATGAATAAAAATATAATTTTTTAATTGAAAAACATATTAATAAAAAAATACTTTCTTATTTATGGTTGATAATAAACACATGACCTTTCCATACTACAAAATTAGTCGTGAAAAAAATGCTATATTCTTTCAATCATTGGTATCATTTTAATATACATTTTTGGAAAATTTATTACAATTAGAAATTGTTAGTTCTAATCTAGAGAACAAGGTCCTTTACATATATATGGAGTATTTTTACCCTTATGTTCAAGACACCTGCATTCTTCAAACGAACAAGGTCCCTTACATACACCTTTTTTCGGCGATTGTGGATCTGTTTTTACGTTGCTATCTTCTGCTTCCTTATTATCAGTAATAACAGGACCCTTTTCGGTAACCTTATTGGTAGTAGGAGCAGGACTCTTAGCTGCACCCTTGTTGTCAGAAGTAATAGAAACCCTTTTCGCACCTTTATTGTCAGCAGAAGACCTTCTTACAAATTTATCGTCACAATCGTCAGACGAAACTGAACTTCTTTTTGCCCCTTTGTTAGCAGGAGTAGGAACCTTTTCCCCTTTGTTAGCAGGAGTTGGAACCTTAGATGGTGTTGGTTCGTCGGTTGCACAAGGTCCTCTACATACATCATCTTTAATGTTTTCACCAATTTCCTCTGTTCCAGACGTTTCACCCATTCCATATTTAGCATCAAGCGCTTTTTTCTGTAAAATACAAATAAGTAAGAATTCTAGAAATCGATAAGATTAAATTATTTACCAATAATGCAAACTTAGCTCTTTGTTCTGGAGTCAATAGAGAGTCATAGATTTTTATTAATTCCTCATAATATTCTAGTTTCTTTAAATCATCAGCTCCTGCCTCGGTACCAGCTGTCAATATCTTAATTAATTTATCAATGGGAACCAAACTACCAGGGCATAGTCCCTAAAACAGACATCAAATTTAATATTTTTTACAAATAAAATCGCAAAATATGCTATTTAAAACTATTTATAATTCACTGTTAGATTTTAATCAGAATTATTAGACTTTGGAACGTTCCTGGTGGCGCTATACAGAGTGATGTATCTGTCATTTAAATATCAGTATTATATAAATGATTGGGGTAATATTGTGTTTATCTACTTATTTATGATTTATTGCTCATTAAAATTTATCTCTTTTTGTCGTAAGATGAACCAATCGCGAATTTTAATAAGACGCGTTCATCAAAATAAATTTTTTTATGTCATTTAAACCTTAGACTAATGCTTATGGTTTGACTGTAACTGAATTAATGCCGGTAAAAGTACCGCGAAAAATGAACACTTTAAGAGTTGGGAACGAATTTAATCAGATCATCTCAGCGATAGTTTTTATATTCGGAGAGAGGGTGAGTGATGCTTAATGTTGTTTAGGTCGGATGATTTTTAAAAGTTATAGGAGGTCAAGAAATGGTAGTTGGAAATTATTAAATAACGAATTTATTTCTCGCTTTGTACAGAAGCGATAAAGATAAGATTGGAAAGAGATAATGATAATTTTTTTTAGCTAAAAGCTTTCAATTGTACATACAGACTAGAAATACAATTTTCCTTGAAAAAAATTATGTGGTCCAAGACAGAATAATTGATTGCTTTTCAAATAATAGCCACTCTAGTCTCCTTCAGAAATTCCTTAAGGGTATTAGTCCATTCGCTTTCTGATGGCTGTTCTGGATTTGTGTCCGGTAGTTTACTCAACACATTATTTGAATTGAAAAATCAAATTTGATGTTTGCTTCAACAACTGTTCCGACGTTAATAGTATTTTTGAACATGCGTGGAAATTCTGATTTATGTAAGCAAACTTTATTAGTCTGTTTCCAGGTTGTTAGAATTCCGACTTTTCATTGGTCCGAAGAAGGCAACTTTCAATGGCTGCAGAAGGTGAGTCGAAATAAGACGAACTCGATGTTATATCTATTGTGTGCAGCATTCGAGGACACGAATCGAAAGGTATCTCGATAGATTATCTCCAAGCAATTTTTTCAAACCATCCTCAAAAATCGTCCTATCAAATCAACCCGATTTGGTCCTGTTATACATGATTCCTTGAATCCCTCCTTTTATACAAGTTGGATATAAATGAACAGATTTATATACAGTGTATGGTGGCAACATTACTCCCAAGGCTATAATTAATATCATAACAGAGATGTTAGTCTTACTAGAATCTATTATTCATTCTACTCTTTTCGAACCTCTTCTAAATATGACTACATTTTTCCAGGATTATCCGTTATATTCGTTTCGTCATAATTGACGATGTTACAAGGAGGGACATTTTCTAGTGACTCCTCCCAAATTCGTGAAATATCTTTCATTACATTAGCCTACATCTGTTGATATTTTGTGCAATACGTTCGGTCGATCTTTTGTTTCTTTTAAGAAATGAGTAAAAAAAATCTACTTCTGGCAAATTTTCGTTGAATTTTTTCAGCCGAAGACCTTTTCTGTATAGGTAACTTTTGACTACTCTCTGTATATCATTTAGTGAAAAACTTCTAATTACAAAATGTCTTTATGTCATCGGCTAATAGTTTTTCTTCCCATTCTGGAAACACCCTGTATTTTTTATGACGAATTTTGTTACATAATGTTGACTTTGGGATATTGGGATATTCTTTCTGTCTTGTTGTATGCCTGAGGTTCTTCGCAATTTTGTTAATTTGTTCACTAAGAAAAAATTTTTTTAGGGACTGGAAATAACTTTTTTAGCTTAATGTTTTTGGATATTATATCGCTAAATATGTTATTTGATACAATTATTTCTGAGCAAATTCCTATGATATTTATCAAACCCTTCTTCTACTGAAATATCCTTTCCAACTTTATAAATATTTTTGCTCTCATCTTTATTTCTTATTGGGGTAATATAATCTTGACACATGGCCCAGGTATACAAAATAGTCAAAGCTCGGCACAAAGCTTAAAAGATACCTTAAGCATTTCAAGAAAACAATTAATTATGGTGGTTTGTTATTAATAAAACCATTCAAGGGTCTTATAGTAGAAGAAAAACCCCAAATTTTGTAACAGCGGAAGGAATCGTAGTTACGACAATTTTATTGGGATGATCAGGATATATATCTAATTTCAAATGCACAAGGATTAAAATATTAAGATGTGCTGAGTTTGACGCCGCCCTTCTTATTTATGAATTAAAAGTTTGTGCCTGTGTGTTCAGGAGAATCTTCTTAGTTTGTTTGATCGCCAGTATTTGCTAGTTCATTTAGCGTTATCCAGGGTGCACCATGAGGAGGTGAACTAGATTTACACCCCCTATCAGCTGACTTAAAAAAATTAGGGAAAAGTTTTCTAAAATAGAGACTCTAGCAAAATAGAGGTAACCTGTTTCCACTTACACAATAAATCTGCCAAAAAGGGAGCTTATAGAGCGCATGACGGCCAGACCTTCGTTATTTTATAAAAGCTGAAAATTTTTCAGCACCGGTAGGAACGATGGGATCATCTTGGCTTTGGTAGGTAATTGGTAGCAAAATTGTAAAAAAAGCAACCCAAAATCGTCAAAGAATAAAACTTAATTTTCTTCAGAATAATATTATAAAAAACGCCATCCATTACCAGACACTAGTATCGTGGCAACCTCTCGCCGGACACCCTTAAACTTGAATAAATTGTAACTATACTTAGATTGGAAAAAATTTCTGGCTCAAAAATATTTTATCATATACTGAATGTAGAGTAAATTTCAATAATAAAATATCCTCTTCTACAAAAACATCTAGTAAAAGTGATTGGCATCATCATGGATAATACCACCAAAAGGCTTTTAATTATTCAATCAAATGAATGCCACTTTTACAGCACACCAAAAATAATAAAAATATTTTCGAAATAAATAAAAATTTTTACAATTCGTAACAAAAAAAATATTAGAACCGAATTGTCTAAAAGCAATAGACGATACAATATTTGAAAATTTACAATTAGAAAATATTTTGCAAAAAGTTGTTGCTCAATTCTTCAAGTTCAGAAATGTCAACAATTTCTTGAGAAATTAAAGGTTGTGGTTCTATTGATTGATTGAAGAATTAAAGTTGGTTGCGATATTGCTAAAGATTCTGTAAGTAAACACTGCGAATGAGATTGTCAACTCGGGTAATAACGACAAAGCTTGAGATAAATGGTCTGTAGGTATTATTTAAGAACATTAGGTTTTATACTTTATACGATTTTAGGTCGCTATTACCTGTCAAAGCTACTTCATAGTAGCCTAGCGTTTCCATCTGTGCTGAGAAATATTTAAGTTTTATAAAATAACGAAGGTCTGGCCGTTACGGGCTCTTGAACTAATAGAATCTAATTCGAAAATACATGGCTCACTCACAATAAAACTTAACCAAATCAGCAGAGAAAATGAAAACGAGAAACAATATTACACAAAAACTGTGTGGAACAACACGGGGAGCGTCAAAGTCCACCTTGCGCTTATCAGCTCTGGCTCTTGTCTTCTCAGCAGCTCACTATCGTGCGCCTGTATGACTTAATAGCCCACATGCACACAGAATCGAGATTCAGCCCAACAATACCATGCAAATATTTTCAGGTGTCATTATATCTACCCCTACTGAATGCCTACCAATCCTTAGCCACATGCTGCGAATACAAAAAGATCTTGGCTAACAGAAATCTTCCGATACACGATGAAATTGAATATGCCAACCACAACCGCCTCCGATTTAGAAAGCCACTTATCAAAACAGCACAAACTGCCAAAGCAAAAAAAGACACCGCACTTGTTAAGTATAAATCCGGTCCCGGTCAAAATTAATAAAATTTTGGTATCTTGTACATCTTTAGATGGCGAACTACCGAAAACTTCAAATAAGGTCAATTTTTGTACTTATCGTGGAAGTTTTTGGCTATAATATTAGCAATTTGTTGAATTTTACATTAGTTTCGATTTTAATCAGACGGTATTTGTTTAAAGCCGATTTACATTCATGAACAGCTGTGTTACACTTTTTGTTCCACCAGGGATCCGCCTTTCGGGTACCTGATATAGATTTTTACAACGTATGTTTCAGCGAACAGTTGTATTCAATTATTAATATCTTTTGATATTTGAACTCGGATAATCTTTTCCTCGATAAAATTGGTGAATCAATTGGCCTGAGATATTTTCCATTTTCTTACGTTGGTAGACGTCATACTTTCTTTGTTAGTAATTACTATCGGGTAGTGATTGGTGTCATAAAGGATTGGGGTCCATGAGAGTGACGGTGTTGTTAGGATCGCATAAACTTAAGGTCTATGGACGAGAAGGTTCTTTATAAAATGTTCGTGGGATCCAATAAAGTAGATAAATAAATACTTTAGAGTATATATCTCGATTGCAATAATAGCACAGGGCACCATGGACGGGTTTCTTATAGAATATTGACGTTGTTATGTTTTTCAATTTTTATTTGGCCCTGGGACCTGGATTACACTAAATTACATAAAGTAAGCCTGAAGATACATAAAATAATATATAGATAAATATTTGGTTTGTCATTTATTTACAATTTTTGTATTATATTTCATGAAATAACTTTATTTACTTATTGTTTAATCTCCGTCTTTCTATGTATGGCAATATCCTTTATATTTTAAGTTCTGCCCATGAGAACATTTGTTCACCAATTCAAAATGTACAAGATACCAAAATTGCATTCATTTTGACCGGGACCGAATTTGCACTTAAAAAGTGCGGGGTCCTTTCAGCATAAGCAATGTTTG
The DNA here is from genome assembly GCA_963243735.1 of Neocrepidodera transversa. NCBI lineage: Eukaryota > Metazoa > Arthropoda > Insecta > Coleoptera > Chrysomelidae > Neocrepidodera > Neocrepidodera transversa. The sequence goes on from OY725347.1 coordinate 11,198,872, forward strand.
GCGCAAAGAATGAACCACCAAGCGAAACAACCAAATGCCATACATTACCCAAAAAAACACCGGGCTACTACTTACCACCTAAAACATGATCTACTCTGAATTGGAACCCAGCATGGTAAATGCGCTTATTCCCTGCATAAATGGGGCAAAAGACCAACCCCCCTTTGCGAGTGTGGCAAAAATCTAAACTGTAAAGCATATCGCAGAAGATTTTCTGATGGCGACCCCAGAATCGATAGCTTATATCAATTCATTAACTGTATTATTATAATTATTAATATTATTGTGTCTTAATTCCATGCGCTATATAAATTTATGGATTTTAGGGATTAATTATTTTTATTTAGTCTTACATAATAACTTGCAACAGTGAACAGTCATTTGACAATTCCCTTAATTACTGGTCGATACATTTGTATCTTAGGAAGAAAAAAAAACAAAGGATTGATACTTTTTTTACCATTAAAGAACAAACTGTATTTATTTTTTATATTAACGATCTATTACCATCCTAATTTACTTTAAACACCCAGTATATAATTGACCGAAAATAAACATTTGACATATACCTCACTTGCCACTAACGCCACCTGGCAAGTACAAGCTGTCTATAAAACATCCTTATAAAATCCGTTCTATAATTTTTAAAAGAAACTTACAGTTCTACCTTTAGATTGATATTCTAAAATGTGTTGACGTCTATCTTCAATAATATCACACCATGCTCTTGCATCTACAGATGAAAAATAATTTTTTAGTCTTCCTTCTGATCTTATACTGGTGAGTTCCTTTTTATCGTTTACATCAAGAAATACTTTAGTATTCCTATTGATAAAAGTCATTTTCTTTGATCTTAGTTTAATTTTTTAAGTCCAGTAAAATAGAATCAGCTTTTAGGGTCTACAAGGAATTTGAATTTCATCATGTTCGACGTTCATTTAAAATTTTGTCAGCCGAAACACTTTGAATTTTTTATTTAATTATTTTAAGAACTTTTAATTTATAATATGTCAAATGTGACAGTGATTGGTTTCTTTTCTTCTTTATTGAACTTCGGCCTATTTCTACTTCTAAAGTTATTATCCAATGAGGAAATGGACATTTCAAATCAACCCAAAAAATAATTGTAAACCAACCGTTTTTAGGCCTATACTACTTGTGATCATATACCGCTTATTTTATATTTAGTGTAAAATATTTATTCTCAGATTTATCTTTAAAAAGATACAGAAAAAGTTATAAAGAAATATTTAAGGCCAAATAGGGACTTTGTCTTCAAAGTGTTTAGAACGAAAAATGTGAAATGGATAAAACAGTTAAAGCGCCATTAAATCTTTTGTGTTAAGGTGGTCTGGATGGCGACAAGAGGACGCGTCGCGACGAGCGTCACGAGGAACATCGCTACGAGACGCGTAGGCATCTGACTTGGCACGATATTTATGGTTATATTTTTAAAACTTTCTTTATGTCGTTAGTATAAAAGAAAATAGACTGGTTTTTGCGCGATCGACTATGGCAAATAGATTATTAAATTTGACAGTAAAAAAATAATCAATACAGACATTGTTTGACATCGACTTACAATAGACTTGTCTCACGATACATAGACACATGTATTTTCTCTTAAAAAAAACCGCTTTATAATTAAAAACGGTATAAGGATGAGAAATATTTAAGTTGTAGTAGATTTAAAAACCGAGAGGCCCCGCGTCAAAACACTGACACGCTCTAACCACGAAGCATACGTGAGTTCACTTTAAGGAATTTTTCGCGTGTAACACGGTTAAACTAGTGGTTATTAAAATCAAACCCCACTTCTTTTCTGTGATATCACTCCCACTCATAACCAAGAAGTTATCGCGAAAATGGAATTGTACAGGGTATCCCAGCAGTTTGTACCCAAAACATGGGAGATAATAGAGGTGCTAAAATTAATGATAGCACTTCATATAAAATTTGTCCCTTACGCACTTCGTTAACAAATTATAGGGCTCCAAACTTAAAAATTAAAAATGGTTTCTTATTTATAATTATTAAACTACTTATTTGAAATAAATAAAAAATGAACCATTTATCAACACATTCTATTTGAATTAATTAAACCGGTCCACCAAAATATTCCTCTTAAGAATACAAGTTATAGTAAATAAGAAACGAGGTTGTTGATAATCATTATGTGGCAACGTTGTTTATATGGACTTTGAATATGCGGTGTTTCGTTCATGAGATAATCAGCATCTTCATTCGTTACGTTTTGACAGCACCAATGATAGTGATACATGTAAATGTGAACTTCTTCCATTTTGGCAGCCGACGTGTTGTCATCAATGTGTCAATCTTCTAAAAAACACCTTTTTTTTCGTTTTTAAGTCTTGTACTACTTTGTTTTGTAAGCAAGTGTACCACGATTAACATGTAGTAGCTGAAAAGAATCTTCAATAATAACTAATGGCATATTTTTTATTTTTCCCAAAATATTGCAGTTTTAAAAACATAACAGGCAATTTATTTTTGGGTAACCAAAACATACCGAGTTAGTTAATTCATGACGTCATGGTTACTGCAAGTAACCGCTGGCAACGTCAACAGTGTCAAATTGTTGTTTTGTATGGTGCAAAGTTTTGGTCATCATAAAAATTTTGTTATTATAGCTATTTTGTGATTGTAGTAAAATGGGTCCTCCTAAGAAAAAAGTGAAACTATTAGTGATTGGTTTATTAGAAGAACTAGACAATAGTAGTACCTGTGCCTGTATATACATTTGTATTATATTCAAACCCAAAATATGAACTATCAGTGTTTACTTCATAGAGGTTTTAACAATTTTAACATAACCTGAAATCTAAAAAATCTGATGTGGCCAGCACATGACCTCTCGCCATTTTTGAATCAAAAATTTACAGGTTGACACAAAAAAGTATGAAAAAAATTATATTTTTGTAAATCTGGCAACAATGGCAAAAGTTTCGAAAATTTTAATGAGATGAAAATAAACTATAGGGTATACAAAATATATGTGTAAAACTTTATTGCCGTTTTGTATAATAATGGCGTCATCACCCATAGCAACTGCCACTTCCGGTTGTGCGATTGGCACCAAAATCTAATCAGATCTAATCTAGGGTTTCAGAATCCTGTATGCAAAATTTCAAATTTTTTTATTCAGTAGTTTTTGAGTTATCGTTACTACAACATCCATCCAAACACACACACTAACACACACACACACACACACTAACACACACACACAGACATCATCGCGAAAATATTAAAATCGTATTCTAGGGACCCCAAAACGTGTTTATCAATTGAAAACTCACTACCCAATTTTTAGCATGATTCCTATACCTCTCTTATCTGAAGGGCGAGAGGTAAAAACGGTTATTCTTCTTTCAAATATCAACTTCTTCGTTTAAGAAGTGAGATAACTATACATACCAGCCTTGTAACTTGAGTTTAAAAAGTGGTTACAGACAGTAGTATGGTGTGACGTCATAGTTAGTCTAAATATTTAGGTTACATAGTTACCCAAAAATAAATTCCCTAAAGAAACAACATTTAGAAAATCTGTCAAAAATGCTTTCTAAAGTCAATTTTTTGTCGTTTTGTCAAACATCATCCCATTTTTTTTTCTTTCAAATTTTTTTTTAATTCGTTATGTCGATATTATATGCGCCTTCATTTGCCGCGAAATCAAAATTTTTAAAATAATATTTATTAAAATATATTCTAGAAATGACGTACGTTAACGAAAAACTACGAGTTTTCTTAGACCAAAGTTCTTTAAAACCGTTAAGAAGACGCTCAGATGGAAGACTTAAGAGATATGGATCTACTGAAGATTTGAGAGCTTGGAATTATACAGTTCAAGATAGAAGAGAGCAGATTCTAGATTTAGTTAGACGAGATATAGAACAAGTAAGACAAATAGATACAGATATTATTTTTTAGGTTTTATTAAAAATGTATTTATAAAAAAAGAGTAAATTACAATCTAAAAAAATAATTAAACGTTACTTTAACATTTTTTTGTAGTGTTCTGGATCTCTTACTGAAATAATAGTGTTATTTTTCAAAAATAAATGCATAAACGATTTAAAGAAGTGCTGTAAAATACTTTGGAAATTTTTGAACTTTATCCCACTTGATTCTGATACTCAACAGAAGTTACGATGTGTGGTAAGTTATTTAACATAAATTATTTAGTTATTTTAAAATATTTACTTTTTTCTACCCCAGAAAACTTTATACATAAAAAAACAATGATAAATAAAGTTTTCTTTAGGCAAATGTGGCTGCTTAACATCCAGAACCTACAAATAAACATCTATATTTTAGTCAAGTTATTAAATATGAAAGTATTAATTTTTTAATTTAGTTAAAAAATATTTCACAATTTGAGAACATGACTATTTTTATTGTTAATAAAAAAAATAATTTTTCGCTTGACGAACAGATACACCTGAAGGGTAACGGTGTGGTCGGAGGAAGCGTATTTTATGATTGGGGGTGTGGCTTATTTATCCCTTTTTACCACGTTTCTCGTTCTCCACCAGGGTAGCTATAATAGTTGGTCGAATTGTATCGACTGGATTTATCACAATAGTTATTATACAGAAATCATCATTTTGGCCCAAGGATTTGGAAGTCGCGCGAGAGAATTTTTGATGCATTATTATACTAGTTCATTTTTGAATAAATATAAATATAGTATGAACATTTAACTAATTTGACTTCAGAAATAATCGTATTAAGGTTTGAGTTGACTACCGGAAAAATCAAATACAAATTCAAAAATTACAAAATAAAATCATGAATATACATATATGATATCCCAAATTAATTTTTTTATATTTATATAAATCTTGTTAAAATCTATTTGAAAAAATCAATTTAATAAAGAAATATACGATTCAGTTAGATTTGTTTAAAAAAATCGAATAAAACAGTAATATTATTTCAAATTACCTGGCTAGATTTTTTTATCTGCGAAGTGCCATCTAGGGCTTCACCTGAGAACGATACTTTTCTCGTCTCATCCTGTTTCGTCTCGTTAAACCGAGACGAGGCGTTTTTGAAAATTATTTAGATAATACCGAGACCAGATCCAGCGAAACCCGAGAGTCTCGTTTCTGGTCCCGTTCATACTTCTTCAGAATTTTTTTCTGAATTTCCGAGAAAAATAAACTAGCAAGTAGTATAAACATTTAATTAATTTCATCCAAAAACTAATAACCATCTATGAACGATTTTATTTTATAATTTTGGTTACAGCAAAAATGCCGTGGCGTTGAGTGTATGTGCTAGTAAAAGGCCGAAATTAGATGAAAGTGATGATACATTTAGTGAAATTGAACCAGTTAATAAATTGTGTTTAATAAAAAATACTTCGATGGCATCAAAATTTGAAACAAAAATTTAATTTGAAATATTTGAAGATGAGAAAAAAGTGTGAAAAATCTAGAATAAGAAAAATAATTAACAGGAAGGACAGGAATGAAAAGACATTTATTAACTCCTCATCCGAAGGCCTACGAAGAATTTGGCACATCTACTTTGATTCAAAAATTAGTGTCATAAACAATTGATCATTAATGATTTTTTCCGAAAAATGACAAACTCTCAATGCAGTACTCAAAGGGTACCTATATCGGTCAGAAACCACAGTTATTCTTGTAGGTAAAGCAGTTTTTTTCAAGCGTCATAAAAGCCATAGTACTGAAAACGAAGAACGCTTTGAGAATTTACGGATATAAAAATAATAAATAATAATTTAGTAACGTGCAAATAAAAAACAAAAATAAATAAATAATCACGCTTTTATTAATTACAATAGAATTATTAATTACTTAGTTTTGTACTATCTTAAAAATAAGTTCTACAAATAACGAGATTTGACGAGACGAGACGAGACAAATGGTTACGAGACGAAAACGAGAATTATTTAGAAGTTGCGCATACACCATTTTTTTAACTCAATTTTCTAAGAAACTAAAAGAGCTACAGCAGAATGGATAATTTTTTTGGAATTCTCAGAAACTAAAAGAGCTAGAGCAGTATAGATAATTTTTTTGGAATCCACACGCCTTAAACTACCCCCATACCATTTATTTTTCAAATCTAAATTTTGAAAAAGTTTGTAGATTTTTGAGGGCTCTTGCCATTTTTTTCGGGTCAGATATTTTTTTACTCCGATTTATAAATGAAATTTTAGTTTAATATAAAGAAAGATAATTCGAATAAAGAATTGCTGTTGGTTTCCTTCAAATATGTTTTTTAACATTTTTTCAACGAATTATTTAGAAGTTGCGCTTACACCATTTTTTTAAACTCAATTTCCTCAGAAACTAAAAGAGCTAGAGCAGCATGGATAATTTTTTTGGAATCTACACCCCTTAAACCATCCCCATACCATTTATTTTTCAAATCTAAATTTTGAAAAATGTTGTAGATTTTTGAGGGCTCTTGCCATTTTTTTCGGGTCAGATATTTATTTACTCCGATTTATAAATGAAATTTTAGTTAAAGATGAAGAAAGATAATTCGAATAAAGAATTGCTGTTGGTTTCCTTCAAATTTGTTTTTTAACATTTTTTCATCGAATTATTTATAGAAATTGCGCTTACACCATTTTTTTAACTCAATTTCCTCAGAAACTAAAAGAGCTAGAGCAGAATGGATGATTTTTTTGGAATCCACACACCTTAAACCATCCCCATTCCATTTATTTTTCAAATCTAAATTTTGAAAAAATTCGAAAATTTTTGAGACGAGACTTTTTAAATTCTCGCCTTATCTCGTCTCGTATGAAGCCCTAGTGCCTTCTAGTTGACACACAGGAACTTTTTTTTTCACTACATAAACACAGATGCTACTAATGCTTAGTCAACGGACCATTCGACGTTGCCGATTCGATGTTATTAGTGTATTACTTGACTTTCATGAAAAATTTTAACTTCCAGCTTCAAAACGTAAAAATTAATCAAAAGTTTGAAGTCGAAATTTTAGGTGATAACCAATTAACTCTTTATATGCACGGATTATAAATTGAGGAAAGTAAAAATTATTTCATTGTTTTTAATAATTTTTCTGAATTTAAAAATTAAGGATAGCGATTTTGATTAAGGGGTAAGGAGGTCAAATATTTTTATAAAAACTAACTTTAACTTAAAGGGGACAAACATTACTAAATTGCTAGGCGTAAGTGATTAAAGGAACAAATATTTTTACATAAACAGGAGTAAGGGATAAAAGGTACTACATATGTTTACATGGGCAAGCTAGAGAGGTAAAAGGCCCAAAAACGCCAAATATATTTACATGTAAGTAAGAAAGAGCCCAAATATTTTACTATAGGCAGGCCTAGGGTATATAGGGCTTTTTAAAAATGTAAAAAAATTCAAAATTTATTAATAATATAAGTATAAAATACATTAAAAGAGTTGGTCTGGAAATGCTATTATTCTCAACTGGTAATCAGTTCAATATTTTTTACTTTATAAATAAGAGATTTTTTGCTGTAATCTACTTTTTTACACGGCATCTGATATTGGGCACAATCAGTTAATTAAAAAAAATTTAAAAAAAAACCAATATATAGATTGATTTAAAACTAAATTATTTTAAATTTACCATTCAAGTAAAAAACAAGATTAATTTTCCAGCGGCGAAACGGCCGGTGGCGAATCGGTAACAACGAAACGTCCCATCCACCCTTTTTCATATTTCCAATATTTATAATTCTACGAAGACAATCAACTACTTTTTTTTTAAATAAATAAAAGTAGTGACTGGTTTGTATTGTCAAGTAAATTACTTTTTTTTAAAACTTATAAATAGTGACTGGTTTACATTGGTTCGAGTGAACATATTTGAAAAATATACGTCACGGGGATGATTTGTCGTGGGGAAAGATTCTCGTATGGAAGTATTTTCGTGGGGAAAAATTATTCGGAAAGAATTTTCCGGGAAGAATTGTCTTGTCATGCATTCTATCCTTTTACATGTTTTAGCGCTTCCTGATTTACTAAAATGAACGTTAATACATAAAGTTTGACCTAGATTATTTATTATTGTAATTTTATTGTTTTTTAGGAAGCTCAACTTGGAAGATTTTTTAAGCATGTCGTAAGTCTAAATTTCTAAATATTTTATATTATTCTCAATAATTTAAAAAAATTTCCCAGATTGATGGTTGTAAATGTGCTGGTGATGTAGGTCTCATTTGTCCATGTGAAAGACAAAAAATAATTTGTCCTTGCGGTCAAAAGGATTGTGATTGTGAAATAAAGGACCAAAAACAGGGAGTTTTATCTGGGTATTACACAGTAAAGTCAGCCGGTCCTGTGAGACTTACTACGAAAATTAGAGGCATAAAACCAGGTATATAAATTGTTCAATCGTTTTTATCGTTCACTTCTATTCTCTCTTAAAATAAATTAACCCACCTTAAATATTTCCATTTATGGTGATTTGAGATTTAATCTTATATACTGAAACTTGTAAAAATTTATTTATTTGAAGACTTCTCTAAATGGGAAGCTATTTTTATTAATATCAGAATTAAATATTGCTGACGGATTTTTACTCAGTTATTTGTTAACCGATTTTGATAAAACCTGAGGTGAAGGTCAGTTCTTTCAAACTGCAAAAAAATATAGTGGGTGTTACATTAAAAAAAGTCAACAAAAAAAGTGTCAACAATCCGTCATTCCATTTTTTTGTGACGTCATCGAAATGGATAGAAAAAATTCGATCTATTCAAACAAAACTAGTACTAAAATCGCATGCATCTATCCTGAACTGTTTAGAAGTTATAGATAGGTAAAACAGGGGAAAATTTAAGTATCAGTTATTCTCCAAAATTAATATTTTATTGTTCTTATCTTCATTTTCATTTAGTTAAATTTTCTAGAACTGAGTTTTATTAATTACTTTATTTTATAACTCATTTCGAGTCAAGCTGAAAATATAAATAAACTATTTATTGTAGGACTTGAAATGCCCAGCGATTCACTTGCAGTAAAAGCCCAATGCAGTCCATGCAGATCAATGAAAGTGGTAAAAAACGCCTATCCAGAGGGTAACAACGTTAAAACTGTTAATAAATCCGGTACGTCCAGTACCGAAGGTAGAAGTACACCAAGTTCATTGGGCGTCAAATCGGACACAACTAATTCAGACAAAAAAGGAGAATTTAATTCGAAAAAACGTCGCTATTCGGCAAATTCACATCTTGTATATTCTTTATTTGATTCCACATCTGCAGCCAAAAGAAATGATGTGTTTAAAAATAAGGAAATAGACTCGTTGACCGAATTCGAAAATCCTATAAAAAAATTACAGGATGCTCTCGAGGTAGGATAACTTTGTTCTATAATTTATTTTCTCTTATTGTACTTTGTCATCGTTGTTACTTTTATCCGTCCTAATAACTACCAGATTTTTTTCGGAAAAGTTTTCCGTGAGATTTCTGCTCCCTGTTTATTTTTCTTTATTACATATTCTACAGTTGTAGAGTGATCAAATGGTAGAGACAGAAAAGCAGAACAAAAAAGTGATCAGATTCAATATTTGTTCGTTCGAATAGTTGGAATCCCCCAAAGAAAAATCGAATTAAACTTTTCTCTTTTGTGACTTTACATATAGGGTGCTGGCACCGGTTATGGCCACTACTCCTGTTATGGCCACATTACACTTTCTACTAAGTTATTTAGAAATAGATGCCTCAATTTAAACTGCAGTCATTGTATATAGACTATATACAATGCTGCAGTTATTGGAACAATTTTCTACCTTGTGTGTAGTTTGGTATCCAAGATCTAGATGGCGCCAGGTTATGCTGTGAATTTGTACATTCTGTTGATTTTTGTATTGATGATACTTAATGCACTTGCTATTAAAAAATTTGATAAGAGCAGTTGTCTCACAAATCAAAGAATATTTCGCACATCATAATTTTTTTAAAGAAAGTATATAGAATGATAATGAATATAGATAAAGGTAAGTTTAATTTTGTATATTTGAGTGTATTTTGTTTCAAAATTGTTACCAACCTAAACTGACAAATATGGCCATAACTGGAGAAAGAGATTAATATATTTTCCGGTTATGGCCATAACTGGATCTTGTAAGATCCATTTATGGCCACCTAGAATTATATAATATATTTATTGACAATATCTAAATCACTTACAGTTTCTAAATTAGGTATTTAATTAACATATTACATAGGTACGTTTTCCTTTTTTGCAGCAGTAAAAATGGCTCCTAAACGTAAAAAACTCAAAATATTAAACAAAAACAGAAACGCTTTCTTTATTCACCTACTAAACTAAGGAAAGCCCTAGAAGCCATTCAAAATGGTATGCCTGTACCAAAAGCAAGTAAAGAATACAATGTTCCGCGAACAACCATCACGAATAAACTTTCTGGCAAGAGCTCTATTGACAATCCACGACACTGCGGACCTGATTCAATTTTAGGAAAAGAGAATGAAGAGCTGTTGGTCAACTGGTTATTGGGCTATGAAAAAATGGAATTTCCTATTGATAAAGAAGGACTTGTTAATTCTGTTAAAAAGCTGGTCGATAGGGCTGGTTTGGAAACCCCTTTTGTTAACAATAAACCTGGGAAGAAATGGTATTACATTTTTTAAAAAGGCATTCAGTTCTTTCTCAAAAACATGCTGAATATGTCAACAAAGCAAGAGGTACTGTGACTGAACAGAAGATTAGAGAGTGGTTCTCAGAAGTTTTATCCTTATTTGAAGAATATGTTAATGTGTTAAGTTACCCTCAATGAGTGTTTAACATGGATGAGACCTGCTTTTGTTTGGCACCTAAAGGTGAACTAATTATTGGACCTAGGGGGCAAAACATTTATAACGAGTCGACAAATTCCGACAAAGAAAATGTGACCACAGTATTTGCAGTAAATGCATCATTAGTTACAAAGGCTCCACCAAAATTTGCCATTGGTAAGACAGAAAATGGGTGTATGACTAGCGAGAGCTTTTTTGGATACATTGCTAATATTTTTGTTCCTTATTTGAGAGAAAAGTCCATCCCTCTACCAGTTGTGGTATTTCTTGATGGTCACGGATCACATTTGACTTTGGAGTTAAGCCGTTTTTGTCGCGAAAACCAAATAATACTAGTGGCGTTATATCCCAACTCAACGCACATTTTGCAATCTCTTGATGTTGCTGTTATTGGCCCTATAAAAAAAATGTGGCAAAAAATTGTGCGAAAATGGAGAATTGATAACGATAGCAAGGCCATAAATAAAAGTGATGTTTCTAGCGTTTCGTTAAGAATTATTGAAGACCAGGCAATGTCAAATAATATTGTATCTGGATTTAAAACAACTGGCCTCTATCTATTCGATGTTAATAAGGTCGATTTTTCAAAAATTATTACCAGAGAAATTCAGGCACCAAACAAAATAAATACTGATGAAATTAAACAACATTTACATTTTATTGAAAGCAAGATTCAACCAGATAGTCTTGCCCAATTTAGAGAAGCTAAAGATAGGAACTATGATTGGGATGGAAACACAGAAGCTACAATGTTGTTTAATATTTGGCTACAGATATCTAAAGATGCCAAAAACAGTAGTAATTATTATATTACAGCCAACAATGAACGAACATCGCCAACCTTACCACAACATGAAACTGTTGCAGAACAAAGTTTGGTCCAAATAACACCAGAAGTTGACAACCCACACACAAAAATCTCCACCAAATTCCCCAAGAACAACTGTTTCCTTGCAAAACAAAAATGAGACAACACCAGAGATAGAAACATGTCTTAAAACTCCAGAAAAATTAGTTCCAGTTCTTTTAGATGCCAATGTTTCCATTCATACTGAAGACGAACCCCTTGTGGAACCAGAAACATCACAGATATCGATACCTCCTAAACGATCTTTAGCCAATATTTTTAATGATATAGTTCCATGGCCCAAACAAAAACCAGCTTTAAACAAAAGGAAGAAAGAGTATACCCCTAGCGTCATTACTTCTGATCGATGGGTTGAGTATTACGAACTTAAGGAACAACAAAACATTGAAAAAGAAAAACTAAAAGAAGAGCATAAAAAAGAAAGAGAAGAAAACGGGCTCTAAACGAAAAATTAAAAGACAGTGTAAAGGAAAAACAGTTGCTAAAAATTCGAAAAAGCAGAAGATAGAAGATCCAAGTTCTGAAGAAGAAGAAGAATGGGGAAGAAAGTGGAAGCAGCACTAAGGATGCAAACATTTTTGAATGTGAAACTGAAACAACAGAACTTCTCCCTTTAGTAGAATTAAAAATAAAAGACTTCGTTTTGGCACAATTTAAATCTATTGGTAAGAGGACCTCAAGGTCTTACAAATATGTTGCTACCATTTTAAAAATTTTACCAAAAGATGAGTTTGAGATTCAGTGTCTAAAAAGTCTAGACCAAAGTAAGCAAAGTTTTCGTTACATTGAAAATGATACACCCTTAATAAGTAAATCCAACCTTCTAGGAAAATTACCAGAACCAAAATTGGTTAAGGAGGGACGAATTTTCAAGATAAATTTTCCAGGTCCTATTGATGTTTCAGAGCAAATTTGAGTAATGAATTGTCAAAAGTCAGTTTAAAATAAAAAATAACGTTTATATATTTCATTTTTACCTATAAATATCCGATGGCCATAAATGGGGAAATCTGATGGCTGTAAGTGGAAAAGTGTGGCCATAAGTGGAAAAAAGTCAAGTTTTTTGTTAAAAATTTTTTTGTAAGTATCTGTTTTAAACTGTAATAATGAAACCTTGGCTATTGTATCTAGAATACCTTTAGCCATTCGCTGTAATTTTTACTAAAACTATTCCTTAATTCTTTCTTAAGTGGAAGTGATTTCCTCTTAGTTTTGCCTTAATGTGTGCCTTTGATGGGTCCGGGAAAGTAAAAAATGAAAAATGGAATTGTAAAATACTAAAAAACGGAAAAATAATAAAAAATAAAAAAAATCGAAATAACGAAAAAAATCGCTACAGAACGAAGAGCAACCTAAAACCGGAAACAATTGTAACTATAAAAAAAATTTTAAATGAAAAAATTCGAAATTGAAATAAATAGCAAAAAATCCCAAATAATCGTTAAAACCAATCGCAACAAAATCTCCAAAAAATTGCAAATAATCGCAAAAATCAGAAGAATAAGAAAAAATTAGAAAAAAAAAGAATTAGGGAAAAACAGAACAATAAGGAAAAAATTAACAGAATCGAAAAATCAGAAAATATCTGAAAAAAAATACAGAAAATAGTGGAAATAGTTGAAAGAAAAAACGAAAAATCCAAAAAATATAAGAAAGCCGAAAAAATTGCGACAAAAAAACCGAAAAATGTAGCAAAAAACGCAAGAATTCGAAAAATATCACAAAATATTGCAAAAAATCGTAAAACAATCGCAAAAAACGGCAAAAAACCGCAAAAAAAAACAAAAGAAGACGAAAGAAATAGAAAAAAAAACAAAACAACAATAAATAAAAAACGAGAAAAAATTTTAAAAAATTGAAAAAATCAGAAAAAAAACAAAAAATCAAAAAAAGCGATAGAAATCGAAAAACATTTCAAAAATCCAAAGAACAACCAAAAAACCGGAAACAACTATAACAATAAAAAAATGAAAAAAAATAATAAATAGCAAAAAATCAGAGAAATAAGAAGAGATGAGGAAAAACAGAACAATGAGAAAAAATCAGAAAAAAAAAACAAAAAAAAAAATAAAACAAAAATCAGAAAAATAAGAAAAAAATCCAAAAAATCTTTCTCTCTATGAAATAATTACAAATGTAAAAAAAATTTCAATAAGAAAAAATTCATATTGTGGAAAAAGACAGAGAGTAAGAGAAATAGAGGGAAGGTCGCTTGAATAATGCATAACGCTTTTTCGTTACGTGATGATTTCCGCCAATTAACTACTACCGCAAGCCGTGTTAAGCAACCTTGTTCCAATTAAAAGAATACAGTGTTCCGTTTAAAATAATATCACAAAGTGAAAGAATTAATCTACGCAAGTAACATATATTTCTGTTAACCAAATTATTTAACACCTATAGGATAGAGTAAATTAATTATGATTTAATTGTGTCAATTAAAAGTATAATTCACGTAATAGCGAATTATAATATCTACAATTAATTTTCTCTAATTAAAATATCTTAATTTAATTGTCTCAAGTAAATATTAATTTCATTAATGAAGGCATATAATTGTAAAAGAACAAACTGATACTTTTGCAAAAGTCTATTATATCAAACTATTAAAAAAGCAAACATTTATTATAGCAAAATGATATTTTATCAAAACCCCAAAAAACCGAATCGTATTATAACAAATATTAAAGAACCAGATAGATATTTTCTCAAATTACTAAAATATCAAAAAAATAAAAGACCAGAACTTTAAAAGTTTAAATAATTAATACAATAAAAACGTAAAATATAATAGACAATAGATAATACAACTTTTATAAATTCAGATTGCTATTAAAACAGACGTTATATTTACGTAATCTCAATTTAGCAAACCTGGCACAGCGTCAGCTATTAATGAAACAGAATTTAAAGAGTAAGAAATAGAAAGAGATCGAATAGTAAGACATCGAAACCGTAAATTTTCCAAACGAATTCCAAAGGATGTTGCCAAATCTAAATTATCGCCTTATATGTGAGGATACAATATAACATGCTCTATTTATCGTTATGCAACATACATTACACATGAGTTCAGGGATTCTTTGAAGATGTCGCGACAATATAAGTTTCTTTAGTTAATTGAACAGAAAACAATATTTTGATTATTTTTTATTGGATAGATACATACATGGCAATATAAAATATGTAAATATAAATATAAATAAATAAGTAACTAAATGACACTTGTAGAAAATAGTTTATTTTTAATAATTAATCGTGACGCGTATATGGTGGTATATATTTCATTATAGGGTTTTATATAGAGATTAATAAAACACAATTATTTTTTAAATATTTTTAAACTTTACTGTTGGTGTATTTATATCGATATTTGAAACTCAAAAGTAATCTGTTCTTTCCCTACAAATGAGACATCCTGTATAATAGTACTAAACTATTTTTATTAGTTACACTTACATTCTAGATTGGGTTTATCCATTTTTTTAGTTTTTTGTTGTTGTTCTAGCTCAGAAATACAAAGAAATTAAACTTTATATTATTCGAATTACTAAAAGAGTATTACTTATAACACTCTGTAGATGCCAAACCAGTCATAGCAAAAAAATTAAACTTTACCATTTTTTTAGTAACGCAAACAACATATAAAATTTTTATTAACTTCCACCGAGGATCAATTTCTTAACATTCTGTGCGTGGTTCTTTCAAATTTTTATATCTTATTTCCTTTTGAAATCCTGAAAATGCTCCTAATCAGTATGTTACCGGACACTTACCACATTGGCACAATTATTTATATTTTTATTATTTTGCAGGAACGTGATTGCTTATGCGAAAAACAGCAGGAACATATTGTAACATTAAAATTTGAACGAGACAAATTGAACAGCAGAATTTGCGAATGCCTCAAAGAATTGGAAAATTTAAAAGCATGTTTTAATAATATTTTCTAATTATTCAGTCAAGTATAAACTATCACTTATTCCAGAAATTAAATAATAACAAGCAATACCAATTCATCTCAGCTACTAGTGATCGTTCAGATAACGAAGGACAAATAATTAAAGAGGAACTAGATGCTTTGAAACAATATTGTTTGCAGTTAAGAGAAACTGAAGAGGAAAACGAAAAATTGAAGCGAGAACGAGATTTGTTGAAGAGACAACTTGAAATGCCATCATTGTCAATTTTGCCTACGTTTTCCAGAGAAGCAATTAACGATGAGAAACTAAACGAAGTAAATAACTTTAAAATCTTAATTTAATATTAAATACTGTTTATCTATTATCAGGTAACAAAAGAACGTGACATCCTAAAAGATAAACTTAAATTAATCGAAAGGCAATTCAAACGTTCTGGTAGTTCACCCAGTGATTTTGAAATATACAAGGACCGTTCAGCAATGCTTGATAATACTTTAGCGGAACGAGACCAAATGCTCAGAAAACTGGATGATATGAATGAACTTCAAAAAGAATTAGACGTATACAAGAAAAAAGCAGAACGAGTTGACGAATTAGAAAAATCTTTAAGGTCTTTAAAATACGATAAAACTTCAGACTACAATCTGCGAAAAGCCAAATCGGAATGTAACTGTCTCGAAAAAGAATTGGATAATCTGAAAACGGAACGAGAAGCTCTAAAAAGAAGAATAGGTAGCTAATATAAAAATATTTTTATTAATATAGATACAAAATAGTAATTTGTAGATTTTTTGATAAAGGAAAAAGATATATTAAGAGCCAAAAATAAGGAAGCAGAAGTTTTAAAAGTAGAAAGAGATAAGTTGCAAATCAAAGTTAATGATTTGGCACACGTTCAAATGCACAACGAAAATTTAAGGCTGAAATGCAAATCGCTAGAAAGTGCATCTAATGAAGGGTACATGTACAAACAAAAATATGAAGAACTGTTAGGTAAGTTTCATTTTAATGCACAAAGAGAAGAAGAAAACATAAAATGGAGAATTTTATTACTATTTTTCTCACTTTTATTTTTACACTTTCGTCACTAGATTGTGTTTTACTATATAAAACGTAAGGAAAAACTAAAACAATACTATGTGTAAACAAAATATTTCATAAAAAATGTATTTTTTACCTAATTTTTGTACTATATTGAAGAATATCGTTGCAACCAGAGCTGGGCAGAGTACCGCACTAAAGTACTCATGAGTACTTCATAATGAGTAGCTTTAAAAAGTAATCATAAGTATTCCAGAAGGAGTACTTATATGAGAAGTACTCAAACAAATGAGTACTTTTATAAATTTTAGAGAGGACTCCTAAAAAATGAGTAACGAGTACGTAACAAGTAGGCGCATTAAACCATGTTTTTTTTTTAGTTTTTTTCGAAAAAAAACATTCTTATCAACAATGAAGCTTATGAAAAAAAAAAGAAATTTGTTATTTTTCTTTATTATTTTAGACACAATAGAAAGCGAGTTATGGCTACTTGACGACAGCTATTTTTGTATGTCAATTTTTTTCGAATTTAATGTTAAATAACGATAACCGAGAAAATTTTCCGTGAAAACTCATAGAACCTTTTTAAACAACGCTTTAAAATGGGTGGTGGTAAAAGTCTCTAGCATAAAAATAATATAAGTCGGTCGGATTTACGAAGAAAAACTGAAGCCATTATCAGCAGATTTAAAATTTATGATTACCCATGAATACTTCACTTTATATATGCCAAACTAATAGAAAAACGTTCAAAATTTGTTAAAAATTGTTAGAAACTGTCAAAAATTGAAAAAAAAAGGTTTTTTTAATAAACCAAGGTCAAAATTTGTTAAAAATTGTTAGAAACTGTAAAAAACTGGATTTTCTTTAAATACCACCGCCAATTATTTTTGAAAGAAAAATTTTTTTTAGCAGTATGTGGATGGTCGGAAACGGTAAATTATAAGTAACTTAAGAAAAAAATTTTCAAAATTTGGTCATAAATAAAAATACCGTTAAAAATTGTTAGAAACTGTCAAAAATTTTTCAAATATAAAAAAATTGTTAAAAATTGTTAGAAACTGTCAAAAATTAGTAAAAAAAATAAAAAACCCGTTAAAATTTTTTAGATACGACCAAAAATTGAAGAAAAACTTTCAAAATTTATTACAAATTGTTAGAATCTGTCAAAAATTGAAAAAAAAACGTTTTTTTTTATCAACTACAGTCAAAATTTGTTAAAAATTGTTAGAAACTGTCAAAAAAGGTAAAAAAAACGGGTTTTTTCTTTAAAAATCAGAGCCAATTATTTTCGAAACAAAAAAAATTTTGGCATTATGTGGATGGTCGGAAACTTTAGGATAAATTATAAGTAAATTAAGAAAAAAATTGTCAAAATTTGGTCATAAATAAAAAAACCGTTAGAAATTGTTAGAAACTGTCAAAAATTGGTCAAAAATAAAAAACCGTTAGATACGGTCAATAATTGAAGATAAACGTTCAAAATTTGTTAAAAATTATCAAAATTTGGTCAAAAATAAAAAAAATCGTTAAAAATTGTTAGAAACTATCAAAAATTGGTCAAATATAAGAAATTTTTTTTAAAAACTGTTAGAAACTGTCAAGAATTGAAAAAAAAACCGGTTTTTTTTTTTATCAAACCAGGGTCAAAATTTGTTAATAATTGTTAGAAATTGTCAAAAATTCTAAAATTGCTAGAAACTGTCAAAAATTGGTCAAAAATAAAAAACCGTTAGATACAGTCAATAATTGAAGATAAACGTTCAAAATTTGTTAAAAATTATCAAAATTTGGTTAAAAATAAACAAAAGACGTTAAAAAATTTTAGATACGATCAAAAATGAAGAAAAACTTTCAACATTTATTAAAAATTGTTAGAAAGTGTCAAAAATTGAAAAAAAAAACGGTTTTCTTTTTTAATAAACCAGGGTCAAAATTTGGTCATAAATAAAAAAACCGTTAAAAAATGTTAGAAACTGTCAAAAATTGGTCAAAAATAGAAAACCGTTAGATACGGTCACTATTTGTTAAGAATCATCAAAATTTGGTCAAAAATAAAAAAAAACTTTACAAAATGTTAGAAAATGTCAAAAGTTGGTCAAATATAAAAAAAATTGTTAAAAATTGTCAGAAACTGTCAAAAATTGGTAAAAAAAAAATTAAAAAACCGTTAAAAATTTTTAGATTCGAACAAAAATTGAAGACAAACTTTCAAAATTTGTTAAAAATTGTTAGAAACTGTCAAAAATTGAAAAAAAAACGGTTTTTTTTATAAACCAGGGTCAAAATTTGTTAAAAATTGTTAGAAACTGTTAAAAATTGTAAAAAACGGTTTTTTCTTTAAAAACCAGTGCTAATTATTTTTGAAACAAAAAAATTTTTAGGAGTATGTGGATGGTTGGAAACTTTAGGGTAAATTATAAGTAAATTAAGAAAAAAATTGTCAAAATTTGGCCATAAATATAAAAAAACCGTTAAAAATTGTTAGAAACTCAAAAATTGGTCAAAAATAAAAAACCGTTAGACGTGGTCAATAATTGAAGATAAACGTTCAAAATTTGTTAAAAATTATCAAAATTTGGTCAAAAATAAAAAAAATCGTTAAAAATTGTTAGAAACTATCAAAAATTGGTCAAATATAAGAAATTTTTTTTAAAAATTGTTAGAAACTGTCAAGAATTGAAAAAAAAACCGGTTTTTTTTTTTATCAAACCAGGGTCAAAATTTGTTAATAATTGTTAGAAATTGTCAAAAATTCTAAAATTGCTAGAAACTGTCAAAAATTGGTCAAAAATAAAAAACCGTTAGATACAGTCAATAATTGAAGATAAACGTTCAAAATTTGTTAAAAATTATCAAAATTTGGTTAAAAATAAACAAAAGACGTTAAAAAATTTTAGATACGATCAAAAATGAAGAAAAACTTTCAACATTTATTAAAAATTGTTAGAAAGTGTCAAAAATTGAAAAAAAAAACGGTTTTCTTTTTTAATAAACCAGGGTCAAAATTTGGTCATAAATAAAAAAACCGTTAAAAAATGTTAGAAACTGTCAAAAATTGGTCAAAAATAGAAAACCGTTAGATACGGTCACTATTTGTTAAGAATCATCAAAATTTGGTCAAAAATAAAAAAAAACTTTACAAAATGTTAGAAAATGTCAAAGGTTGGTCAAATATAAAAAAAATTGTTAAAAATTGTCAGAAACTGTCAAAAATTGGTAAAAAAAAAATTAAAAAACCGTTAAAAATTTTTAGATTCGAACAAAAATTGAAGACAAACTTTCAAAATTTGTTAAAAATTGTTAGAAACTGTCAAAAATTGAAAAAAAAATGGTTTTTTTTATAAACCAGGGTCAAAATTTGTTAAAAATTGTTAGAAACTGTTAAAAATTGTAAAAAACGGTTTTTTCTTTAAAAACCAGTGCTAATTATTTTTGAAACAAAAAAAATTTTAGGAGTATGTGGATGGTCGGAAACTTTAGGGTAAATTATAAGTAAATTAAGAAAAAAATTGTCAAAATTTGGCCATAAATATAAAAAAACCGTTAAAAATTGTTAGAAACTGTCAAAAATAAAAAACCGTTAGATATGGTCAATAATTGAAGAGAAACGTTCAAAATTTGTTAAAAATTATCAAAATTTGGTCAACAATAAAAAAAAACGTTGAAAATTGTTAGAAACTATCAAAAATTGGTCAAATATAAGAAAATTTTTTTAAAAATTGTTAGAAACTGTCAAGAATTGAAAAAAAACCGGTTTTTTTTTTAATAAACCAGGGTCAAAATTTGTTAATAATTGTTAGAAATTGTCAAAAATTGTAAAATTGCTAGTCAAAAATTGGTCAAAAATAAAAAACGGTTAGATACGGTCGGTCAATAATTGCAGATAAACGTTTAAAATGTTTTAAAAATTATCACAATTTGGTCAAAAATAAAAAAAAACCTTAAAAAATGTTAGAAACTGTCAAAACTTGGTAAAAATAATATAAAAAAACCGTTAAAAATTTAAAAATAGATACGACCCAAAATTGAAGAAAAACTTTCAAAATTTGTTAAAAATTGTTAGAAACTGTCAAAAACTGAAAAAAACGGTTTTTTTAAACCAGGCTTAAAATTTGTTAAAAATTGTTAGAAACTGTCAAAAATTTAAAAAAAAAACGGTTTTTTCTTTATAAACCAGGGCCAATTGTTTTTTAAACAAAATAATTTTAGCAGCATGTGGATGGTCGGAAACTTTAATGTAAATTAAGAAAAATAAAGACGGATGAATAATTGAGCACTAATCAAGTCAAAAAATTTAAAATTTGTAAACCAACTTTTTCGAATGAAAATTAGTATTTTTTAAATTTAAATTCGTAAAAAATCTAAAACTAATATTTTGCTTACAAAAAAAATATATCTCATTTAAAACACAAAAAACAAAACACCATTGACATTTTATATTTTTTCAGACAGTTTGTGCTGTAGTGAATGTGTCCAAAAGTCCAAAACCAAATTAAGAATTTTTTGTTTCTTATATTGTGTTAGGTACGTATTTCTGTTTTCAGGAAGTTATATGTTGTTATTTTTGCTTTAGAATTATTTCTTTTTAGTTAGGTGTATAGTAAGTGTAGATGCATTTTGAAATATAACGGTTATTTAGAGTATCCTTTATCTCTACCTAATACCTTTATTACTTTAACTTATTAATGGTAGGTAAGTGCTAATTGATATAAGGTAAGTAATACTCCCGTTTATTGTCTGTTACTGACTTACTTATTACTATAATTTTTTCTTTCTAACCTGGAGTCCCTAATTAGAATTATTTGAAATACTCTTACTTGTTATTCATTTTTCACGAGTCCTCTCTAAAATTTGTAAAAATACTAATTTTTTTTAGTACTTCTCATACAAGTATTCGTACTCAAATACTTTCTTTTTAAAACTACTCATTGTGAGGTAAGTACTCATGAGTACTTTAGTGCGGTACTCTGCCCATCTCTGAAAGTGGACTATATGGAATAGGTCCTTTGTCTTTATTTAAACTATTTTTACATTTAATTATTTATCTACTGTCAAATGCATCCAACAATCTTTTGTTGGGTACATTTTTAAGTAATTTCACCTTATCTACACTAATTTTAAGATTATGCTGAAAAGCATGTTCAGCAACAGAAGATTTCTGTGTACGACTGAATTTCAATTAAGCCATGTGCTCTTTAAACCTAGTTTGTACAAATCTTTTAGTTTGTCCAACATGCTTTTTGTTACAATCAGAACAATTTATTTCGTAGATTCCACTTTTTTCCAAAGTATTGTTTGATTGAAAAACTACTCTCAAGCCTGATTTCTGGAAAATCGTTTGTAACCCTTTAGTGAGGTATGTCTTATATGGCAGAGAAACAATATTTTCAGATTGTCTCTCATGTTGGAAAAAAGTGGTAACTTATCTACTAATGATCTATTATACGATCGTCCTGATTTTTAGTTATGGAATGTGAATGTAAATCATGGAAGTCGCAAGTCGAAGTAGCTGAACACGTAAAAAGAGAAAGAGATTCACTTAGAAAACAAGTGACAGACTTGCAGAGTGTGATTGTTGAACAGGAGAACGAAATTAAAAAACTTGAAATGAATGCAGAGATTCTTATGAAGCACAAAGATGAAACTCAGGTAAATTTTTTCTCTATCTTATTTGATTATTATAAATTTTTAATTATATATTGATAAGAAATTTTAATATAAGGTAGTCCAGATGTCATATTTATGATTATCAGTCCTGGCTAAATTTTTACTTGGCAATTTTGTATAAGAACATTAATCTAGTGAGATAAGGGAAGATTTTTGTTAATTTTAAAAAATTCTTGAAATTAATTATTTTTAAAACTGTCAATAATTTAGTAGAAAATAGTTTCTACAAATATAGAATGTTATACTAAATGCTGAAAAAAAAAATAGAAGTAAAATAATTTATTTACAAGAAATATTGTAACAAAGTTACTTTTTTCCGTAATAATTAAAATATATAAATAAAATCGCGCACGGCACTGGAGTAGAATTAACTTAAAATTATAGAAACGCAAGTATAAGGCCAGTCGTACCAGTTGTAAATCCCCGTCGTATTTGTTTCGCATACCCAGACAACCTTATGGTATACGGCAGCCGGAGTCGATCAAATGAGCTGCAGTGGCAGCCCGAATACAGACTGAGTTCCAGTGGCAGTTCCTCGACCTTTAGAGACAAATTAACCTGAAGGGAGAGAAGCCAGTTCCAATTGTACCGAAGAGTCCAGAATCGTCATTCGACAACCACGGCAGCCCGGATTACGTGCCTTTAGCGGCCGATAAAGTACCGTGTTATACACCTTTTCTTCTTCATTTTCAAAAGATTTTGGTAAAGTAATAAATGGTTTTTATTTACTTTGTGAATTTTATTCAGCAGCAAATACATCGGGTACTTAACCCAGTAGGGCAAGTAAAATCCGCCCTTTTGGCGGCTAAGGGTCTTGTTTATGCCTTGCGACCCCTGGAGTATTTCTTTCTCCACTGACGCTGCCCGTGCAGTGGCCTTCACACTATAAACGGAAGGTGACGCCCAAGGCAATCCGAAATCTGGACTAAGGCGCAAAGTGACCCGTAATGACCAAAGAGCGTTACAATGAAAATTATTAATAAAAGGTTGAAACGTTATATTTGTTTATTTAACGATAAATCAGAGATTCTTGTTTTCTTTTAAAATAAAAAAACTTAGCTTTTTTAAGGTAGGTTGTCTTGGTTTCGTACGAAAGCTCTTTTGTCAGCTGTCTTCTTCTGAGTTGTCCTATTCTTCAGAGAACCAAAAAAACTCCTTGGACCCGGTACTTGACCACTGTCCAGGTAATTACAATTGATTGAAGTGGAACCAGCAATATAAAACCCCAAATAATAAGAACCCCTATAAATAAAGGGGAGACAAGAAAACACTGGCGATATAAAGATATACAAAGTCTACTACTTGTACTAAATAGATAAAGAAAAAGGAAGGTTCTTAGCATAGGTAGGCATTTTATAAGAATGCCAAGAGAAGAGGGGGGCATGACGCGAGGAAATAAGAAAGGGAACATCAATTGAATATGAAACTATAAAATATACGGAGTAGAGAAATAATGAAAATACAGGGTGGCACAAAAAAAACGTAACAAGGTGAACTAGAGTTAGACGAGACAGAAAAGGTAAAGAGGAGAGGCAGACAGTAAGAGTAAGAAAGGACCGAGACAGGGATACAAATTCAACTACAGAAGATTTACAGAGGATGAAGCAACAGGGAGGAAGTGAAAACAGGAGGAAATATTAAAATTAATTAAATTATATATTTTTTTACTAAATATAAATTTATAATTTTTTTATAGTGAACCCAGCCCGGATTGAGAATCTTTGATAACGCATCTGGACTATCGAGTGGTCCATATCAATATATTTATAAAAATATTTTATAAAGTAAATAAGTAAAAATAATCATAACTGAAACTTGAAATTATGTACCAAAATAAAATTTAATTATAAAATAGCAGACAACTAGTTTCAGGCCAAAATACAATTATCTTAATAAGCATATTGCTTAAAATTAAGGATACCGCTACTGGGAAGGGAATGAAATTAAACAAACTAAATAAAAATGTATCAATAAAACAGTTTTTTACCTGCGTTGCAGTTTTTTCGGACTTCTATTCCTGATACCATGTTGCCCCCATGTGGAGTTTCTTTTGGGAAATTTTCCTTATCCGGAAAATCCCTAATTGTTAGTTCTTATTATTTCTAACCGCCCTCAGTGGCAAAACTTGTTTTATATGTCACACTTTCATTTAATTTATTTAAATTCATAACCATTTAACCTGTTTTTAATTTTTACTTATCTTTTCATGTATCTCCCATTTTTTCTCTTACATCACCCTCCCCTTCCCAGTAGCAGTACCCTTAATATGCTTATTAAGGTTTAATCTTTATTTTGGCCTGAAGATGGCTTTTTAGCCTAAACTAGTTGCCTTCTATTTTATAATTAAATTTTATTCTAGTACATGATTTCGAGTTGCATTTATGATTAACACTTGTTGACCACATTTGATGTAACTAAATAACTACCTAGAAGTAAATTTTTGTCTTTTCCCAGCGTTAATTTGTTAAAACCATAGATTTATTATTATAATGAGAATAATTGATTGTCACTGGCTATTTTTACGTGGCCACGTTGTAGCAAAATATTTAAATTATCTTAATTACATCCATTAAAGGTAGTATTTGTAAAACATTTTAATATCATGACACGTTATCGAATTATTTAGCATGTAATGACGGTATTTTTTCCGGATCGAACTGGAATTTTCTGATAATAATTATCTAAATGATTTGTTTAATCGTGCTCTCTAATGTATTTCATACCTTAAAATAAAAATAACAAGATTTGATTGTCTAAATTTATTTTTTCCATATACCTTCAAACAAACATAAAATAATACCGACTATGATAAAAGAGATCAAATTAAACAATGATTCCATTAATATTCTTCATTACCAAAGCTGAAGATTTATTATCATTTAAAAATGTGTCTGCTGGACCTAATGATATTCCTGCTGCTTAGTTGAAAGATCTTCCAATAGAAGCTCACAACTGTTTACTAAAATTAAATTTGGACAAAGCAAAAATAAGGCAGAATTATTTCGACCAGTTTCACTAACTTGTGTTATCTGCTAGAAAAAATTATCAATAAACATTTAATTTGGAGCTAAAATTAAATTTGGACAAAGCAAAAATTAGACAGAATTATTTCTGACTGTCTACAATTATCCTTTTCCCAAAGCTTTGTCCTGGTTCCCTCTGTACTACAATATCGTCTTCAAAATCCAATTACATGAAGCTTTCTTCCATGTCTCTTTCTTCAGCAGTAAAGCATTTTTTCATAATTATCTTCACCGTCATGTATAAATTCGTCGGCTTCCACTAACTTCGTCTGCGATGTTGCTTTCAAGGTCATTATTGGTGACGCTCCTGTTGAAAGTACTTCAACAAGTAAGTCCGTCCCTGCTTTGTTGTGGGTTTGTTGCTTCTACTACCCTGTAATGGCCAGGAAACATATATATTTACCATCGCGTTATAGTTCATTTTTCAAACCTTAATAGTGTAAAACTCCAGGGATCTGTAAGTACAGTTAGCCATTATAAATTCGGTGAGCTTGACCCACGATTTGCCATAAGGCACAATTGTAAATATATGTAAATATTCAGCGTAGCTTATTAATCTCAGATGAATAAATACAATAAATAAGTGAAGCACTTTTTCTTCATCAAATATTAGTCTTCGCATCAAAATCCAAACCTAAGAACCAGCTTCAGTGCACCGGAGAGTTAGAAAAAGACTTCAAACGTGTTAGTGGATTTCACCTGCTAGATGTGGTCCCTAAACAACCTCCTTCTTCCGCCCTAAGGTTTTTTTATCCAATTGCAACGTTTGCTCTTTCCCAACTGACACAGGCGTTGTTTTTCTGGACAGATGCTAATGTTGTACTTCGAAAATTCACGATTCATCCCTAAAATAAGTTATTACAGATTTGTCAAATACATTCTACAGTAGATGGTATCTAGCATTCTTCCTGTAAATTTATTCAATAGTGGACCAATAAATAAACGTATATTTGCATAGACAGATCCTAAAGAACTTTAGTTTGACCACCCACACAAAATCTCTTTTTAGAAAGCTGCAAGAATTTGTGGTCACAATATGTAAATTAATTAGTTGACATTTTGAGTAGATTGATCTGAATCACTTTACAATTATGATTATGCTGTATCACGATTGAAAAGTTATGAAAAATTTGTTGATTTTCGGTTAGTTACGAATACTCGAAAGCAGATAATACCTAGAAATTCATGCTTCAGAATTTTATAAAGCTTTGGAATGTATATAGAAGGAGGGCGGTGCAAAAAATATTTTTTCCAATAGAACTAATTTTAGCGGTTCCAGAATACCATTCTCTTATATCTTGCAGTAATTTACTTTCAAAAATGATTTGATTTTTGGCGACACAATCTTCCTACACCCATAAAACGCCTACAGTAAGTGCAAAGATCTATCGCGGTTTCAAATCCTGTTTCAATAACCTTTTTGGGACATGTAACGTACTAAAAAAATCAAGATCTATGTAATTCCCTGCTTTTAATGTTCAAATGGAGTTTTATTCATATTTCATCGTGATAGTTTGGAAAGACATCCTTTGTTTCTAATAAAATAGATCAAGGTTTCTATAGATTTAATGATATTAAAAAAATTAATTTCCAACCTACTTTCTCTCTTTTTTGTATTAAGTATTTCTGCTGGATATCTACCGTGTTTCATTATCAATTGCACATGAATTATTGACGTTAACGCATGATTTGAATGAATATTGTAAAAGAGGCCATCCACACGACCGAACGATCCCATTCTGAGAAATTAAAAAACCCGCGTCCATTGCCTCAGGTGTGTTCGGCCGAACCTTCTTCAGAACCGAAATGAATGGGATTTTCCAGATCATTCGGCCGAACTCCATTGCCCACAAAATATCATTATGTACCACTTCATTGTATAGATTGTCCAACAACTAAAACGACACATTCTCTAATTGCCATTTGTCATTTCGTTTCCCACTTTTCTAATTTTTAACGCAACGGTCTGTTTAGTTGTTAGACAAAGTTTATTCTTTTTGTTGTAATGTTATAGTAAGAAAAATAATTAGCTTGATCGAAGAACCGCCGTCTTCCCATAACGGTTGTATTTTCCATCACTATAATTTTATCACATTGAACAAATTTTGCATATTAGTATTCATAACTGTTGAAATAATACTAGGCTGCGAACATGTTAAAATAATTCCATAATTTCGAAGGACCAAACTTCTTGGCTAGAAGTTAAACCAATATAAATGTTAAAATAAAAATAGTATTTGAATTTGGAATGTAATTTTTTATTCCATTTTTTCCAAGTATGAAACATGAACAGCAAAATCATAAAGCAGCACATTAAGTTAAATTATGAAACCGAAACATGAATATTTAAATTGTACTCAATCATTTTACTCACTGTAAAAGCTATTTATATTTTTTTATTATGAAAAATCAGAAAACTTTTTGAGTGCGGTTAATTACCCGCCATTTTACTTACATGAAGAAACTTTTTTGCTCTAGTAAATGCATGACTGACTTGATTCACTGTCTGGATGAGAGAGACAGTGTGTGCTCTGATTTTTAACGGAGAGGAGGGTTGGTGGTTTTTATTGGTAGGAGACATGTGACGTAGTATCTAACTAACCTTGAATTAAGCATCTTAGCGAGAAGAAACACTTCTTTATTTTTTGTCTCTTATAATGATGGGATAATATAAGAGAAAGATAAGCTTACATAGCAACAGTCGCTTATGTATTTTATTTTTGTTAACTATATTTTGCAATTAGACAGAAAAAAGTCTTCGTGTCAATACTATTTTGGATTCACATCTTTGTAAATCTCATATTGAGGAATATTGTGGCATTAGCAATTAGAAGCTTTATAGAATACTTTTCTTGCATTGCTAGGGTAGCCCCATATAATATATAGTCAAGGACTAGATCTGTTTACTAAATTTTATTGATAATTCGCATCTAAGTATTTTTTTAACAAAACGTTTGACTAGCTGTAGTTAAAATAACTATTGTTTTAGATGCGCATGCGGGAAGCTTTGACCCACATGAGAGATGAAATTGAAAAAAAAGACAGTCTGATAGCTGCATCTGAAGAAAAACTAGAAAAGGTACAAGCGGAATTAAAGAGTTCCATTCAAGGCGTTTCTTGCGAAACGATTTGCTACAAAACTCGTTTGGAAGAACTCGAAAATGAATTGGAATATGCAAGAAAGGAAATAAGAAATTTAGAAAATCAATTTAGAGAAAAATGCACCGATGGAAGAATTTCTAAATCTGAATTCGACTCGCTTGGTGCCATGAAAAAAGAATTGGATGCTGCTAAGACAGAAAATAAAAAATTGCAAGAAATTGCGAAAAAAATGGTAGCTTTAACAGGTAAAGATATTGAAAAAATGTGTCCCAATTATTTTTTTTTGCTTATAATTTTCAATTCAATTTAGGTGATGAACACGTCCAGAAGATGTTGAAGCATTCCGAAAGCGCTATCAGGAAGGTAGTAGCTGAGCTGTCGAAGCAATATAAAGAATGGGATCATTATAAAAGAGAAAGACGTAGATCTAGAAGTAGATCTTATGATAGATCAGCAAAATGTCAACAAGCTGAAACCGTTAAAATAGGTGATTTACAGGTGATTCGTGAAAACGATGTGCTTAAGAAAAACAACCATGCAATGCCAGAACCAAGATTATGTCCAGGAGAACTGATAGCTTTGAAATTAAGAAATGCGCAGTTATTGGAAAAATTACAAAAAAGTACTTATAGAAATGAAAAAACTTAAATATTAAATGTATAAGAGACGAGGGAGCAAATTTACTGCATTTATTTAAAGATTTTCTTTTTTGAATTTATTTATTGAAACAAAAATTTAATAGCTTTTAATTGTGTTATTGTTAAATATTTTTGTCTAAACAACATTTTGTAGTAATGTAAATTAAAGTTAAACTGATTCACGTGCACAATATCAAAAAAAAATTGTTTTCGTACAACAAAATTCATAAATATTAAATGGAAAATCAAATATGTAAGAAATTTAAATAAAGAATTCGGGAAAAATAGTACACTGGTTTTAGTTTTTTTTTTTAAACTTGACAAGTTGTCCATATTATTGCTTAGTGAACTTATTTGTTAACTTTGAAAAATTTGTTAAAATTTTGTCGATATTTAAAATTACAGTTCACGCTTCTGGCTCTATAACTAATATTGTAAAATATACGTAGTAAATTCGTTACCTCTAATTACGAAACACTATGTACATTAATTTATAACATCAAATACACTTAAGAAATTTATTGTGGATTTTATTTTTTATGTTTATTATCTTTTTTTTATTAATAGGCAGGTTCGACATTTTTGTATTTTAACTGAAATCGACAGATTTTGTTATTTAAAAACGATCAAAAAAAATTTGATGGAAAAATATTAATATTTACGTCCGCTGTAAGCATTTTAAAATCAAGGATCGGCGAGAGGCTGGAAAACGGTACCTGTGCGCGAGACTAGACCGGTGACGTCAGTAGCCATGAATGGTTCGCCCCTGGCCCGCTGCTACGCTGTATTCACACACATTTTACAGGGTTACCGTTTTTAGTAAATTCCCTACTAAATTAGTAGGTTTTTAAGAAAAATGAGGGTGTTTGATAGAATTTTAGTTGAATGGATATTAGACAGGTTCGACATTTTTTTAAAACTGAAATAAAATATAAGGCAAAATATTAATATCTATGGTATATTTAAGACGAGTGTCTCATTGCAGAAAAATATTTTGTACATCCAAACGTGACATGTGATTCGCTTAAATAAGTAGTTTGAACAAACGTCAGTATGAGCTCTAGTAGCAGCGTGGTACCAACATATGTTGACATGCTCAGCATTCTTAGCTTGTTTTTGACAGATTGAAAGGTTAGACGTGTTTTGGTGTGCTTAACGATTTTTTGTTACGAGGTCTAATGATATATAGTATTAGTAGAAAGAGATCTGAGGAAATTGATAGAGAAGATCTGGCAACAGCGCACCGTCTGATGAGTCGGCTCTGATCTTCAGGTACTTCAGCTCCGTCGGCTTTGGTCTTCAGGTACTTCAGCTCCATCTGGTCTAGTCTTCAGCTCTGTCAGATATGTTAGCTGTTTGGTCTAGCTTCGTTATTATTGGTATAAATTGAAGGCAGAACCAGGGACCCGGACCGAACCGTTATTAACAGAAAACCGGACCGGAATCGAAATGTTTTAGATGGACCGGAACGTACCGAACCGAAATAAAAATGATTTTTTTCGGTTTTTTCGGTTTTTTTCGGTTCTTGTACCTTTTTCATTTGCTTTTTTGTTGGCTGGAATAGCTGATTCACGTGACCAGTAAGACTCACTGAACCCCATAGTTTTTATGACTGAAAGTAGCTGAATAATAAAACCACACAGCTAAAAGATGAATAAAGTGAAGGTAGGTACGTCAAAATACTGAAGGGATTTTTCAGGAGGAAAGTGCTCCATAAAAATATTTTTTTGGAGTAATAAATGCAAAAATAAATGAAATTTTTTATTAATGTTTGTTTAACCCCAGTTAGATTTCGATAGTAGTTTTGTTTTTTTTTTATTTTTATTCTAAATAATCAGAAAAAACATAATCCAACATTAACAACGCATGCGCACAATGTGGAGCACTTTCCGCCCAATAGCTCTACTTGATTTTTCAGGTGGCTGTAGATCTTTATCAAAGAATAATAGTGTGATTCATCATTGAAATTAGCTCGTTGAGAAGATTATAAAAATGTAAAAATATACAGGGTATCCCGTTTAAAAAAATATTTTTTTTGTATCCCCGAAAATTTGTACGCTACTGTACATTTGATAACATTTTAACAAAAATCAGTTATAACCACACAACTTTTATTTGAAACTTTTTTTCAGTTTGCAATAAAGATAATAAGGGGTGGGTAATTTATAAATAACCGGAACCGGAACCGAACCGAACCATCAATTTCATTTCGGTCCGGGTCCCTGGGCAGAACCAATGCCAATAATGGAGCTGAAGTACCTGAAGACCAGACCCGACGCTCCAGACGGTGCGCTGTTGCCAGATCTACTCCATAAATTTCCCCAGATCTGGCTAAACATCGGAGTGTGTGTACTTAAGTGGCATTCCTTCTACTACTACTAGTAGATTGTATACGTTGGTCCGACAGCCACTATAGAGAATTCAACGTTTTAGAGAGAAATATAGGAAATTCAGCTTGTCAAAAAGAGATAGCGCTATGACGTCACTACCGGTCTTCAGGTCCCTCAGATGCGTCAGGTCTGACAGCTCCAACAGAGTGTATTGTCGAACCTGACGCATCTGAGGGACCTGAAGACCGGTAGTGACGTCATAGCGCTCTCTCTTTTTGACAATGATGAATCACACTATTATTCTTTGATAAAGATCTACAGCCACCTGAAAAATCAGGTAGAGCTATTGGGCGGAAAGTGCTCCACATTGTGCGCATGCGTTGTTAATGTTGGATTATGTTTTTTCTGATTATTTAGAATTAAAATTAAAAAAAAAACAAAACTACTATCGGAATCTAACTGGGGTTAAACATTAATAAAAAATTTCATTTATTTTTACATTTATTACTCCAAAAAAATATTTTTATGGAGCACTTTCCTCCCAATAGCTCCTCCTGAAAAATCCCTTCAGTATTTTGACGTACCTACCTTCACTTTACTCATCTTTTAGCTGTGTGGTTTTATTATTCAGCTACTTTCAGTCATAAAAACTATGGGGTTCAGTGAGTCTTAGTGGTCACGTAAATCAGCTATTCCAGCCAACAAAAAAGCAAATGAAAAAGGCACAAGAACCGAAAAAAACCGAAAAAACCGAAAAAAATCATTTTTATTTCGGTTCGGTACGTTCCGGTCCATCTAAAACATTTCGATTCCGGTCCGGTTTTCGGTTAATAACGGTTCGGTCCGGGTCCCTGGTTCTGCCTTCAATTTATACCAATAATAACGAAGATAAACCAAACAGCTAACATATCTGACAGAGCTGAAGACTAGACCAGATGGAGCTGAAGTACCTGAAGACCAAAGCCGACGGAGCTGAAGTACCTGAAGATCAGAGCCGACTCATCAGACGGTGCGCTGTTGCCAGATCTTCTCTATCAATTTCCCCAGATCTCCTTCTACTAATACTATATAAAAACGCCCATATAAAATGAATCATTAGACCTCGTAACAAAACATCGTTAAGCACACCAAAACACGTCTAACCTTTCTATCTGTCAAAAACAAGCTAAGAATGCTGAGCATGTCAACATATGTTGGTACCACGCTGCTACTAGAGCTCATACTGACGTTTGTTCAAACTACTTATTTATGCGAATCACATGTCACGTTTGGATGTACAAAATATTTTTCTGCAATGAGACACTCGTCTTAAATATACCATAGATATTACTATTTTGCCGTATATTTTATTTCAGTTTTAAAAAAATGTCGAACCTGTCTAATATCAATTCAACTAAAATTCTAGCAAACACCCTCATTTTTCTTAAAAACCTACTAATTTAGTAGGAAATTTACTAAAAACGGTAACCCTGTACGCATCTGAGGGACCTGAAGATCGATTGCGTAGTACTTTAGGTCTGTTAGGCCTTTCTGCCTTGGCAGCACCCTCTGGTACTACCGGACTTGACGCACCTGAGGGACCTTAAGACCGGTTGCGTAGTGACGTCATAGCGCTCACCCTTTCTCACACACTGAATTTCCTATACCTCTAACACGTTGAATTCCCTATAGTGGCAGTCGGACCACCGTACACGATTTACTAGTAGTAGTAGAAGGAATTCCACTTTAGTACACACAATATTTCAAGATGGTTTAAAATACCGCTTTTATGATATCGTTCCTAATTATTATATAATAAAATATTAATATTTGGCGTCGGGACGAATAGCGTAGAGACTCTGAGTGGACGACGAATGTTGTAACTTCTGATAATGACGTTAGTCGGTTAATTTGTGAGCATGGACTGGGTTTTGAAGAAGTAAAACCCAACTGTTTGTTGATAAACAATAGGAGTCGGCGTCTCGGCGCTGAATACAGGAATTTCGGTGACGGTGTTGGTAGTTTGAAATTTGATTTTTGACTAATCCTTCTCTGAGCTGCGAACCCCCTTTTTATGCCAAGTTATGAGGTAAACATTTTACGTCATAATCTTGTGTGGTCCATATTTCCTTTTCGTTCTGATGAACGTTATCTAACCGTCAATATTTAGGCGTGAAAAGAATTATTTTCTAATATTTCAACATTCTAACTTTTGTAATTGAATATTTTTTCAAATGGTTCAAGTGTGTATTATCGTTTTGTAGAAACATGTACTGACAGATGGATGTCTTTTGGGAAAAAAAACTTGACTTTATTTTGATTATAAGTGGTTTTAGGCTAAAACAATGGTTATAAGTGATACAGAATTTCAAGGAGTGTTATATTAAAAACTTGGGTCAATCTGTATAACATTGGTCTGCCGCTTATCTTATAGAAAATGTGTTTACGAACTTGTTTCTTTGGAGTAGGCGTATTTATATTTCATTGCATTCCATTGATAACAAAAATTACTTTTGTTGCATTCATATGTATCGTTCTGATAAATATTGGTCAGTTTTATATCAGTTATTTCCTTTAGTAGTTTACCATAAAATTCAATAAAGATAAAATTCTAATATTATCTTTCAAACACATCCCGCCAACAGATTATTTAAAAAATATCTAATAAAAAACAAATGAAAAACGACAATATTTTTTCGTAATTTCCAGTTTTCGAAAATTTAAAGTTACGAAAATACATTTCTATATAGGGATATACCTTATATACTACAGTATATATGGTATAAGTAGCGGGAAGGTAAAAATAGGACAAAAATTATTATCATTTTAGGGGTTTTTAATTTTGTCCGTTTGTCTCTATCTCTCGCCGTTCTTGAGTTGAATCAGTCTAACAGACGGACGGACGGACAAAACCATCTTATAAGAATTTTTTTCTTCGAACACTCTAAAAACTATTTTTCCTATTTCTTCCTATTTTTTCCATTCTTCATTATTTTTTCCGTATTTTTATCTATTTTTGTCCATTTTTACTATTTTTTCTTATTTTACCTATCAATATTTTTCCAGCTTTTCTCAATTTTTCTCTATTTTCTTTTTCAGATTTTTTCCTATTTTTGCCATTTTTTCCCTATTGTGCTCTATTTTTTCCTATTTTTTCCAATTCTTCGTAATTTTCCTGTCTTTAATTATTTTTTCGTGCTTTTGCCCTATCATTTTCTGTCGTCCCTTTTTCCATTATTTTCCTCTATTTTTTTTCCTAGTTTTTCTATTTTTTTCCTATTTTTTACTATTTGTCCCTATTTGTACTTGTTTTTCTATATTTTGCCCTATTTTCTCTATTTTTTCCTACTTTTTTCCTATTTTTAAATATTTTCCCCATTTTTCTCTGTTTACCTATTTTGCCCAATTTTCCTGTATTTTTTCCTATTTTTCCCGTTCTTCATTATTTTTCCTGTTTTCCTTATTTGTCCGTATTTGTCCATATTTTTATTTATTTTGCCCATTTTTACTATTTTTTCTTATTTTCCCCTTCAATATTTTTCCAAATTTTCTTTTTCTGATTTTTTCCTATTTTTGCCATTTTTTTCCTATTTTGCTCTGTTTTTCCTATTTTTACCAAGCTTTCGTAATTTTTCTGTTTTTAATTATATTTTCGTGTTTTTTCTCTATTTAACCCTATTATTTTCTGTCTTCCTTTTCCCATTATTTTCCGCTATTTTTTTTTCCTAGTTTCTCTTATATTTTCCTATTTTTTACTATTTGTCCATATTTGTACTAATTTTTCTATAGTTTGCTCTATTTTCTCTATTTTTTCCTATTGTTTCCTATTTTTTCCCATTTTCCCCTACCTTTTTCCTATTTTCAAATATTTTCCCCATTTTTATCTGTTTACCTTTTTTGCCCAATTTTTCCTGTTTTCACAGTTTTTTCCCAATTTAACCCTATTTTTTATTTTTTTATTGTTTTGTTCTCTTTTCACCTTTTATCCCTATTATTTTCTATTTTTTCCTATTTTCCCTATTTTTCTCTTTTTTTCTTATTTTTCCTATGTTCTTCCTATTTTTTTTTATATTTTTACTATTATTACCAAATTTCCTTGTTTTGCCCTAGGGGTTTTTCTAGTTTTTTTATTTTTCCCAAATTTTCACAATTTTCACTATTTTTCAATGTTTTTATTATTTTTCATAATTTTTCAATATTTCTTTCCATTTTTTACTATTTCCCCTATTCTTTTCAAATTTCCCTATTTTTCCCTGTTTTTTTCGTATTTCCCTTAATGTTTCTTCATTTTTTTCTCTTCCATTTTTTTATTTTTCTTATTGCTTCCATTTTTATCCTGGTTTTTCCTTTTTTTGTCATTGTTTCTATTTTTTCAGGTTTTTTCAAGTTTTTCCCTATTTTTACCTATTTTGGTTTATTTTTTTCCTGTTTTTGCCCTAGGGGTTTTTCTAGTTTTTTTTGTTTTTCCCAAATTTTCACAATTTTCTCCATTTGTCACTGTTTTTCAATATTTTTATTATTTTTCATTATTTTTCAATATTTCTTTCCATTTTTTACTATTTCCCCTATTCTTTTCAAATTTCCCTATTTTTCCCTGTTTTTTTCGTATTTCCCTTAATGTTTCTCCATTTTTTTCTCCTTTTTTTTCTTTTCCGTTTTTTTTTATTTTTCCCATTTTTTCTTATTGCTTCCATTTTTATCCTGGTTTTTTCCCTTTTTTTTCATTGTTTCTATTTTTTCAGGTTTTTTCATGTTTTTCCCTATTTTTACCTATTTTGGTTTATTTTTTTCATGTTTTTGCACTAGGGGTTTTTCTAGTTTTTTTTAATTTTTCCCAAATTTTCACAATTTTCTCCATTTTTCACTATTTTTCAATATTTTAATTATTTTTCATTATTTTTCAATATTTTTTTCCATTTTTTACCATTTCCCCTATTCTTTTCAAATTTCCCTATTTTTCCCTGTTTTTTCGTATTTCCCTTCATGTTTCTCCATTTTTTTCAGGTTTTTTATTTTTTTCCTTATTTTTACCTATTTTGGTTTATTTTTTTCCTTATTTTCCCTATTTTTAACAATCGCTATTTTTCCCGCATTTTTCCTATTTTCCTCTATTTTTACCAATTTTTTCTTTTTCCCAATTTTTCCCTATTTTGCCATATTTTTCCCTATTTTTTCCTACTTTCCCCTTTTTTCTATATTGGTCCCAATTTGTGGGAGTAAATTGTCAAAAGTGGGCGTGGTATCTGTGGCGAAATAATTAGTTTGAGTGCTTTAGTTAACCATTTGGACAGATTTTAAATACTAATGAGGAATCCTGTTTTTTACTAAATTAATAACCCAGTTTTACGCTAATGCCAGGGAGTAAAAATTTACTTTTTTAGATTAAGTAAGCTTGATGATAACATAAGAAAAAAATCGGCTGTGTCACCCCAGGACTTTCCGGCTCGACCGTAGAGAATATGTTATTTATTATTACTATTTTAATTACAAAATATTAATTAATTAATTACATTGATTTATTTAACACATTAAAAATAGCGAGCTGATGGTGAATTAATATTAATGACATAAGCTGCGCATGCGCACGTTATATATCATACTGCTACAATTAGGATCTCCTAAAATCGGTATCACGAAAAATGGTCGCCAACATTTGGTCGCGCGAAAAATGAGCGCGCACAAATAGCCGCCTGTAAAAATGTCGCCGACGAAAAATGAGCGCCGACGAAAAATGGTCGCGGACAATTGGTCGCATGAAAAAAGAGCGCATAGAAAAATTGATTATATTTTTTGTGTATAGAAATGTAGAAAAATATCGATTACTTTAGAAAACATAATAAATAAAGATATTTTAAGCATAAATAATTTGAAAAAAAATAGAATTTATTTTGTTTGGATTGTAATATATTAAAACATTCAATTTAAAATGTTAATAACAAATATAAGATATTATTTTCTAGAATATTCTTTAATCCCTCATAGTGTGGGATTTAACTGAAATGTCATTAGGCATTAAGCATAAATAATTTGAAAAAAAATAGGATTTATTTTGTTTGGATTGTAATATATTAAACATTTATATAAGTGTTGTAGTAAAGTTAAAATTTATTATTTGTAAAGTTAGTGTCTCAAGATGGTATTAACTTACGTTAAAAGTCAAAAAGGTGCTGATATGTTGGTGTATAATGGATTTATCTATATAGAAAAGAAAAAATGATAGGTGAGAAGACAATTTGGAAGTGCATACAATATAAACAGTTTAAGTGTACTGGAAGAGTTCATACTGTGAGGGAAGAAGTAGTAAAAAGTACAAGCCACAACCATATTGCAGATACATCGAAATTTTAAGCAAAGAAAGCTTGTAATAAAATTAAAGAAATGGCTCAACAAGTTGTACTTACTACACAAGGCATTTTAGCAACTGTGTCACAGGAAGTTTCTTTGGGTGCGACTGGGTAGTTACCCTCTATTTCATCGCTAAAGAGAACAATACAGTACGTGCGCAAAAAAAAAGAAGCTATTCCGGCAAATCCCAGAAATTTAATTGAGCTGATTATTCCTGAAGAATATACCAAAAATAACAATAATGAACCTTTTCTTTTATTTGATAGGGGACCAGAGGAACATAGAATTTTGATTTTTTCCACAGAAAGAAATTTAAATTTTATGAAAAATTGCAAGCACTGGTATGCTGATGGAACATTCAGCTGCACTCCTCCAATATTTTCGCAATTATACACTATTCATGGTGTACAATACAGCAATGTTGTACCGACTGTATATGCTCTCCTCCCCAATAAGACTAAGGAGACATACAGTCGACTGTCTCAAGAGATAAAAAATTTAAATCCAGGGTTACGACCTGTTTCCATAATGGCTGATTTTGAAATGGCTGCGATCAATGCTATGCAGGAGATGTTTCCTGAAGTCAGGATTCGTGGTTGCTTTTTTCACTTTGCGCAATGTTTGTGGAGGAATATGCAAGGAACAGGATTGCAACAACGATATATGGAGGACGCAGATTTTGCACTACACCTTCGACATTTAGCAGCATTAGCATTCGTTCCAAAAGATAATGTTATAGCAGTATTCGAAGAACTAATGGATAGTGAATTTTATTCAGAAAATGAAAATACTCTGTTACCATTAATTAATTATTTCGAAGACGTTTGGATAGGTCGTTTGGATCGAAGACATCAAAGAAGGCAGCCAAAATTTCCAATAAATCTTTGGAATTGCTTCGATTTCGTTGGTGAAGACATACCTCGAACAAATAATTCTGTGGAGTGATGGCATAATAGCTTTTCTTCCACATTAAATGCGGTACATC
Source organism: Neocrepidodera transversa (assembly GCA_963243735.1). Taxonomy (NCBI): domain Eukaryota; kingdom Metazoa; phylum Arthropoda; class Insecta; order Coleoptera; family Chrysomelidae; genus Neocrepidodera; species Neocrepidodera transversa. The sequence goes on from OY725347.1 coordinate 11,237,598, forward strand.
CAAACTTATGGATGTTTATAAGAGCTTTAAAAAAAGAATAAAACTTGAATAGTTTAAAAATTGAACAGTATATAGCTGGACAAGAACATACACATAGAAAAATTTATAAAGACACCGCAAAACGAATAAAATCCATTAGTGAAGATTACGGCAATCGTCCAAATTTGGAATATTTAAGGGGCATTGCTCATAACTTCCAACTTCAAAAGTAAAGAAGAACAATTTTAACACATGACAATGGTTATTAGACCGAAAAAAAAAACTTTTAATTATGACGGAGCTATTTTAAGCTAAAAAAATCTTTTAAACATGCCAGGTAATATTTCCTGCCAGTCCTAAGCCTGGATAAACTGTGAAGGAAAGTACTTGCTTATTGAAAAGTATTAATTGTATTTTTATACAAATCGCTATTTTATTTAATCCTAGCTCTACCACAAAGCCCAAGATGCTGAAGTAGTACCGAATAATGTAGGGCTCCTGGGAAAAAAGTCTGGATCTAATTTTGACTACTAATCTCTTAATTTAAAATAATATCTTTATTTATTATATTTTAAGTAAACCATGTTTTTTAACATTTCCATATACAAAAAATAAAACCAATTTTCTACGCGCTCTTTTTTCATGCGACCAATTGTCCGCGACCATTTTTCGTCGGCGCTCATTTTTCGTCGGCGACATTTTTACAGGCGCCTATTTGTACGCGCTCTTTTTTCGCGCGACCAAATGTCGGCGACCATTTTTCGTACATCCCCTAAAATCATGTGTGAAAACTATTGGGAATTCGGGAAAAATTTTCATACAATAGTTGTAGGGAATTTTAAATGTGTATTTTTCTCGCCATCTAGCGGCGCAACTATGAGGAATTCGATAAAAGTTAAACATAAAAGTTAAAGAAAATTTGATGCTTTACAACTTTGCACAAGAAAATTTTGCACTAAATACATTGTTTGTCCTCAAAATCAAGAAAAACTAGAGAAAACCTACATGCACATTTTTTACGCGCCCTCTAGTGGCGTAACTTTTGGAAATTCTAGAAAAAGTTTCAGACAAGAGTTGTAGGGAATTTTATGCTCTAAAACTTTGTACTACAACATTTTGCACTAAATACATTATTTGTCCTCAAAATCAAGAAAAACTAGAGAAAACATACATGCACATTTTTTACGCGCCCTCTAATTGCGAAACTATTGGAAATTCTGGAAAAAGTTTTAAATAAAAGTTATACAATATTTTGCACTAAAATGTATTGTTTGTCCTTAAAATTTAAATAATGCAAAAAATTGTTACATGTATATTTAACCAATGTCGGTCTTGAGGACCCTTCCTTGTACCAATTTATTAATGGTCGCATTCTAGGTACACACCGACCTTCCATACCAAATTTCAGCTTGATTGGTCAAACGGTTCGGCAGTTATCGTGGAAGATTACACACAGACACACAGACAGATCATACGCTGGAAATGGTCTCAATCTTCTTGGGGGCCTCAAAATGGATATTTCCATCGAAATCTCAATTTTTTTTTGCTCGTTCACCTTACTTTCCCTTTGATGGGTCCGGGAAAGTAAAATACTAAGGACCGATTCTGTTCGATTTTGTACAAACAAAAGAATTTTAAACTAAAATTTAAATAATAAACACGGATTTAAGTATTGTGATACAATTTTTATTTATTTAATAATGAAATATAAGACAAAATATTCTGCATCGCTGGCGACTTATACACCCTAGAGGGTAACCCTGCTCGCGTATAAATAACGACCTAAAAATAACTATTAAAATTTTTTGGTGTTTTATTATTCTGATAAAAGTACAAAAAAATCACATTCGAATCGGGTTAAATTTTTAATACTGGGATTGTCTAGACTTTGGAATTTAAAACATTTTTAAATAAATTGTCTGTCCCTAAAGATATCATCCACGGTAAAAAGCACTTACGTAATAGAGATAAGGTAATATTCAATCGAAATGCATTGAAAAAAAAACCAACCTGTATAAGGCCATTGGCTTTTCAATTCGGGTGTTCTGACAAAACGGGAGAGGATTATTCCTCGCACGCGGTGTATAACAGATCAATATGTAGCGCATGCTTCTATTTAGGGACACTTCATTCCTATTCGAGGACTGAGGACAGTGTTACTTCGTGTATTGGGCTAAAAACCCTTTCGTTTCATTCTTTCAATACTTCTTCTGTTAAAAAAAACTTTATTCTCATATCTATACGTTATAACTTAAATCATGTCTGTCAAAAAATTTGTAAAATCAGTGTTTAAGTATATACATAGATTAAGACAAAATAATAGTGAAAATGTTAGGTATAATAAAATTTAAAAAAGTCTGTGTTGCCTTATTAGTCAAATTTGTTTAACTACATGGTTGGAACAATTTTAGTGAATTTAGTATTAAAATATATTAATGGCTATTAACTTGATTAAGGTATGTATTCAGATATTTTAATGTAAACAAATTCTAGCAAAATTTTGACAATTCCAATTGTGAATTTTACAACGTTATTTTTTCAATTTGGTTATTTATTAAATGACGTTAATTCTCTCAAATTTAACAGAGTGTGTTATTGTAAAGGACCCCTCACTTCTCTTATGGAAAATGGCTTTTGGCCAATTTTTTAAAATTTCAGTATGTTGTAGATCTTGACGTTCTGATTAAATGTCTCCATGGGCCCAACTCAATCCTATGACCAGTTTTCGAGATATTTGGGTATTGAGGTAATTTTGTTTTAATTTCAATTTCTTCAATTTTTAATAAAACTGATCAGCTTATATTGAATTTGTTTAGGGACAATTTAGTCAAATGATTGATCTTTAAAAAAATATAATAATTATATATACAGGGTTTACCAAAAAGTCAGTGGAGCTACTTTATTTTTAAAATGACTATAATATTGAAAACCATTAAACCTCAGTTTTGATAAATTCCTAATAACTTTAAAACAAATGCCAAGATTTTCTTGAAAAAATTATATACTTTACAGGTCAGTAGTCAAAGAAAAACTGCACTATGTAAAGTTTGAAAAATTACATACGGATCTAATTTTTTTCCAAATCGCCTCAATTGTGCTGCTTTAGCAATACAGTTGTAACAGATTTTCTGCTAAAATAGTAACGCATTTTACTATTACAACTTGATGTAAAATATATTGTGTCCGAGAAACATTGTTTTTTATATGTGTACAGGGTTTTTCAAATATTAGGTAACTACGAGCTATACCGGGTGACACAGTGGAGACCGGGCAGTTGGACCACGAGTACCTGTATATAATCCTTTTTTGAAAAAGGTGAAGTTAAGCCTACCCTTCAGTTCAGTGTCGGCCAACTTGCGCCCGACCGGCTTGCGCCCTCTCATTAATTCAGCCAGTTTGCGCCCAATGTATTAAGGGTACCTGCTGGATGGCCTGTTTGCGCTCACCGTACTAATTCTTAGAAGAGTTTAATTTGTATTTAAAATTATAATTAATAGAAAGATCTCGAGAAGTAAAGGTATCTAAAAACTATAAAATAAGACGGAATTAGCACCCCATGATTTTCATAACAAAAACTATGAATTAACTAAATGTTTGATAGATGGCGATTAGATGTACTTTATGCGTAAAAAAATATATTTTTATTATCCTCCAATACCACTTGCTTAGTTGCCAGATGTGATTTTATGACACCATTAAACTCGCCTGGCCAAAAACTACTGATCTATAATCTCGCCTGTGAATGTTAGGTATCTTTAATATTTTTATCCAAATCTGATTTGTACATTAAACAATTTTTTAAAATTTTTTTTTCTCCAAATAAATAACCTCGGTTTGATTTATATAATGATTTTTTTCAGTACCATTCTTGACTTTTGTGGAAATTATTTGTTAGTTACAATTTCTTTTATCAAGAAATGATTATTTCAGAAGTAATCTACAAAAAGTTTTAAAATATAGAGATCCAAAAAATAAAATTTGTTTTTTTCTTCTGTTGTTTCTCATTGGTCTGTTTTTTTCTATTTTTTCGTTTTCTAATTTTTTTCTTATTCATTTGATTTTTTGTGATAATTTGCGATTTTTTTGTAATTTTTTGTGATTTTGTTACGGTTTTTTTGCGTTTCTTTTTCGGTTTTTTGATTTCTTCGTGTTTTTTTGTATTTTACAATTTTATTTTTCATTTTTTTCCAATGTTTTCTAATTTCTCTTTTAATTTTTTTTCTTTTTTCAAAGTTTTTTGTTTTTTTTTATTATTATTTTCGATTTTTTCGGTTCTTATAATTTTTTCACGTTTTTTTATTAATTTTTATGATTTTTTGTTTTTTTTTTGTTTTTTCAATGGTTTTCTATTCTATTTTGTTTTGTAATTTTTTCTCATTCCATTGATTTTTTGTGATAATTGCGATTTTTCTGTCATTTTTTTTGCGATTTTTTGTGATATTTTGTAATTTTTTCGATTCTTCTAATTTTTTATCGCTTTTTCTCATTTTTATGATTATTTGTTTTTTTTTCTTATTTTTAAAATGTTTCTGTTTTTTCTATTCTTTCTTTTGTTTTCTAATTTTTCTCATTTTTTCTTATTCCTCTGATTTTTTGTGATTATTTGCGATTTTTTTTGCGAGTGTTTTACGATTATTTGTGATATTTTTCGTTTTCTTGCGTTTTTCGAGGCTTTATTTACGTTTTTTTTGTGATTTTTCGCTTTTTTTTATTCGTCTTTTTTACAATTTTTATTATTTCTCGTTTTTGCCGTAGTTTACAAATGTATTTTTCATTTTTTCCCAATAATTTCTATTTTCTTTCTCAATTTTTTTTATTTATTTTTTCCTATTTTTTCTGATTTTTTCAGATTTTATCGATTCTTATCTTTCTTTGTTTTTTGGTTTTTTTTTTTTAATTTCTTCAGTTTTTTCTCATTGTTCTGGTTTTTCCATTTTTTTTCCAATTTTTTCATATTTTTTTTTCTCATTTTTCTATTTTCTCATTCTTATGATTCGAATGGTTATGCGATACGGATTGATTATTTATTACGGGCGCAAATCGGTCGACAGTCAGGTACCTTTTGAATTTTGGGCGCAAACCGGCTGAATTAACGAGAGGGAGCAATCTGGTCGGGCGCAAGCTGGCCGTATCCTTCAGTTCGACCAGGATAAAATTTTATTTTCTAATCGATTTAATGGAATTCTTCGAAGATAATTACAATATCATATCACGCTTGTAAATCATTTCATTCTCATTTTAATTCTAATTTTTATAGTTCTCACCCAAGTTTGTTTAATTTTGTAAATATTTTAATAAACTTTAAAGCAGAAACATATATTAAAATCAGAAGAAATAAAACTCCAAGACAAGTACCACAATATAATTAAAACAAAAACGGTTTAGTGGGCAACTAGTTTCGGCTTATGAGCCATCCTCAGTCATAGAAACAATACAATACATACAATATTAAACAATACAAATTTTAAAAAACTTACCATATTTAGTAAAAAACAAATAATTGCAATAAAAAACATTTTGTAAACAATTTACATGTTAATGAGGGTGAGCAGTAGAGTAGGTACATGAAGAAAAATTATTTTAGGAACGAAAATTTTTTAAATTAATGATAAATTAAAATTGGAACTGTTGTCCTGCGGACCGGTAATAATGAGTCCAAAAATTCTTGGACCATAGTAAAGGAAAAATAAATTCCGTAAAATTTTCCACGAAAAAACTATAAAGTGCAATAGAGAAAAAAAATGATTAATTATAATTTATTCACTTTTATTCACTTTTCTTAAATACGATACCCTGTATATTATAACATATTTGAAAAGCCCATGTATGGATATTTTTAAAAAGAGAATTTAATGGGCTTTTCAAATATGTGATAATATACAGGGTATCGTATTTAAGAAAAGTGAATAAATTTACTTCGAAAATCGGAAAATTTGGCATTAAATTTTGAATACCCTGTAACACTGAAATTAAATATACTTTTACCCAGGGCTTTCTGGTGACTAAATTACTTAACAGATGTCTTTTGTATGGCGGTTTATAAGAAGTTGTATAAAATTCGAAAAATTGACAAATTTCGTAATAACTTGGTAACGGTGTATGGGATATTAAATCAAAATTAACTATTAATGTAGACCTAAGTGTTGATTAAAAAAGTGTAAAAATATTCCCCATCTTTTCTTGGAACACCCTGTAGAAGCCAATATAATTTTAAAATGTAGCTTAATTGGTACCATATTTATTTCCGAAGTAATTTTTGCATCAGATTTCAAACAACGCTGTAAGAGAGGAATGACGCACTAAATGGACACACTGTATAACCCTTTATTAAACCTCACTTATACAGAATCGGTGTATGAGATTTATACAGGGTGTTTCATTGGGAAACGAAAATACTTAAAACGCGAATAGAGGTCACCGAGGCGGTTATAGATATACCACATTTATTGGCTCTGGCTGCCTTTTGTAATCGAGATACAGAGTGTTTTATCGATTTTGCTAATTTCTTCCTGGGGGCATAACTATCGAATCATCCCGTACATTATTTTGATATTTGGTACACATGTTTCTTATTCAGAAACCAAGTGAGCCAGTTACTAATCACAATAAAAATCCAGGTCCGGATTAACAAAAAAATAGAAAGCAATTGTGACCGGGAAACACCCCGTATATTTAAATTTTCAAAATCTATTTGCATATTTGAAAAGAGCGCAAAAAACTGAATTAAAAAGTGCGCTTTAAATTTTTGCCCAAATTTTGAACTTAAAGTGAAGTTTTTAAGAACTTCGAGACTAAAAAGTGGTTATTATTAACTTTTAATAATAAATTATTAAAACTATTGAATCCATACTCATTTTAGAATTACTAAATAATTATTAACTATTTTGGTTTCTCTTTTTATAGATGCAGATCAATCCATTTTGTATTTTCCAGGTCCCTACTTATCATTTTTGAACAGTTATTTAAACGCCCTGTATGCATGTATTAAAAATTGGTATTCTGTGTTATGTTTTTTTAATGTTTTAGTAAAAGATTTGAGAAAAATGAAGTCGATTTCATTCCAGCTAAAATAATTTCATTGTTTTAAAATACAATAATTTAATAAAATTATTACACTAAATTAAAAAGATACAAACTACATAACAATTGCTCAAAATGTCCTCCATTTTGGTCTATAGAAGAAGCATGCGGGAAATATAGAGAAAAAATCCAAATTTAATCCGAAAATCACTCCGAAATATTTTAATTTATTATTTTTGTTGTGTTAAATTTCGATTTAATTTTTTTTCAAAAGCAAAAAAGGGCAAAAAAGTGATAAAAAGGTAAAAAAGGGTATAAAAAGCAAAAAAAGGCAAAATCAAGGCAAATAAATGCAAAAATGGCCAAAAAGCCAAAAAAATAAAAAGAGTAAAAAAGCTAAAAAGGAAACGGTAAAATAAGCAACAAAAAAAAAGGGTAAAATAAAGGCAAAACATGACAAAAAAACAAAAATGGTAAAATAAGGCACAACAAAAGCAAAAAGAAAGGTTAAAAATGGGCAATAAAGTAAAAAGAATAAAAAAAAAACAAAAAGAGACCGAAAAAAGCAAAAAAGAGACAAAATAAATAAGTCAAAAAAATGCAAAAAAGTAAAAAAAAACGGTTGTGTCACCCCAAAATTTTAAAAAGTTTAAAATAGACAGAATACGCGCAAATAATGGCAAAAAAATTCAAAAAATATCAAAAAAGTAATAAAAAAATTTAAAAAGTTTTAACAGAGCAAAAAAAGTCAAAACAAAGGCAAAAAAGAAAAAAAGGCAAAAAAGTGAATTTTTTTTTTTAAAGCAAAAAAGGGCAAAAAAATGATAAAATGGTAAAAAAGGGTATACAAAGCAAAAAAAGGCAAAATCGAGGCAAATAAATGCAAAAATGTCCAAAAAAAGCAAAAAAATAAAAAGGGTAAAAAAGCTAAAAAAAGAAAAAGGTAAAAAAAGCAACTAAAAAAAAAGGGTAAAATAAAGGCAAAACATGACAAAAAAACAAAAATGGTATAAGAAGGTACAACTAAAGCAAAAATAAATAACCTTATTAAAGCCAAAAATAATGGGCAATAAAGTAAAAAGAATAAAAAAAAACAAAAAAAAAGACCGAAAAAAAGCAAAAAAAGAGACAAAAATAAATAAGTCAAAAAAATGAAAAAAAGTAAAGAAAAAAACGGTTGTGTCGTCCCAAAATTTTAAAAAGTTTAAAATAGACAGAATAGACGCAAAAAAAGGGTGTAAAAAAGGGTATAAAAAGCAAAAAAAAGGCAAAATCGAGGCAAATAAATGCAAAAATGGCCAAAAAAAGTAAAAAAATAAAAAGGGTAAAAAGCTAGAAGAAGAAAAAGGTAAAAAAAGCAAAAAAAAAATGGTAAAATAAAGGCAAAAGCATGACAAAAGAACAAAAATGGTAAAAGAAGGCACAACAAAAGCAAAAAAAAAAAGGTTAAAAATGGGCAATAAAGTAAAAAGAATAAATAAAAACAAAAAGAGACCGAAACAAGCAAAAAAGAGACAAAATAAATAAGTCAAAAAAATGAAAAAAAGTAAAAAAAAACGGTTGTGTCCCCCCAAAATTTTAAAAAGTTTAAAATAGACAGAATATAGACAGAATACGCGCAAATAATGGCAACAAAATTCAAAAAATAAGAAAAAAGTAATAAAAAAATTTTAAAAACTTTTAACAAAGCCAAAAAAAGTCAAAACAAAGGTAAAAAAGGCCAAAAAGTTCAAAAAAGGCTAAAAAAGTGAATTTTTCTTTTAAAAGCAAAAAAAAGGGCAAAAAAGTGATAAAAAGGTAAAAAATTGTACAAAAAGCAAAAAAAGGCAAAATCGAGGCAAATAAATGAAAAAATGTCCAAAAAAAGCAAAAAAATAAAAAGGGTAAAAAAGCTAAAAGAAGAAAAAGGTAAAAAAAGCAAAAAAAAAAAAGGTAAAATAAAGTCAAAAGCATGACAAAAGAACAAAAATGGTAAAAGAAGGCACAACAAAAGCAAAAAGAAATAACCTTATTAAAGCCAAAAAAATGGGCAATAAAGTAAAAAGAATAAAAAAAACAAAAAAAAGGCTGAAAAAAGAAACAAAATAAATTAGCCAAAAAAATGCCAAAAAAGTAAAAAAAAACCGGTTGTGTCCCCCCAAATTTTAACGTTATTATTAAGAGGTGACAGTTGGAAAATTAATTTTGACTGTTCTGTATAGATTTTTTCAAGGGCTTTCAAATGACATATTGCAAGTCAAATTCTGTGACATATTGCATCTGTCAGTTGTTTGACAGATGTCGTACAAAAACTAATGGGTTCTTCCGACGGGTAACCCAAACCAATATACCAAATTTCAGCTTAATCGGATTAAACGTGTGGCCTCTATCGTAGAAGAATACACACAAACAGACAGACAGACAGACTTCCATCTGGAAATGGTCTTAATCATCTCAGGTGACCTCAAAATGAATATTTCCATCTTTATCTCGTTCACAATATTTTCCCTTCGTGGAGGTGGGTCGGGAAAGTAAAAATATAGAAAAAAATATAAAAAATGGGGGAAATGGAAAAAACAGTAAAAAAACAGGAAAAAACAGGAAAAAATAGGGAAAAATGGGAAAAAACAAAGAAAAACACAAAAAAGAGAAATAGGGAAAAATAAAGAAACATAGAGAAAAATATGAAAAAATAGGTATAAACATAAACTTTAAATTTTAATGAATTACCTTCGAATTTCGACCACCGGATGACCACTAATTAAATATAAATGTCATATAGGGGTAATTGTTTGTAACAATTTCTTATAGTTAATTGACTAATAAGTTTCAATTTATATTCCGTCTGGCTGGATTAATATTGTGGTCACTGTTTACACTGATTAATCAAAATACTCAAATTCTAAGCTTTATGTTATATTAACATTTGTTTATATAAAGCTTTAGATACATTATAATGGAACTGAATATAGAGTTGCAACTATATATACACAACCTGGTAAACAAATATAGTTTCATAAAATCTAGTCGGCTCGGTAAAACTTGTTATCTAAAAAGTGTTTCCCACGTCTGTTGCATTTGCTTGCATTATCGCCAGTCTGTTACACAACGTTTAGTCGGCTTGACGCTTTTCCGAACGGATATTCCGATTTTTAGTGGACTTGAACTTGGACTTGATTTATCTATCAGTCGTTTAATATTATCTTATTGTGTTATCGTTTGTTGTTGTTTAAGGTCGGTTACCCGTAGTGAATAAAAATAATCCTATTTTGAGGTAGGAAAGTTCGTGTTTTTATTTTAGTTTGTTTGTGCATTTGTTAGACTTGCATATTTATTTATATCTGATTTTAAAATAAATACCCTTTGTTAAAGCGGATTATATGATTATCTAATTTGCGTCTGTAGGATTATTTTTATAAATAGATATTTTTTTTTAGTTTTCAGTATTGTTTAATGCAGTTTTATTAAAAAAAAATAGTTTTCTTGTAAAAAATTATTATAAATAATTAGTCTTGTATTTATTTATCTAATCAGATATTCGTATCATTTTAGGTACTGGACTGTAAAATTATATTTTCATTAATTTTCCTTTTTTTTCCCTATTTTTCTCTAATCTTCTTACTTCGGTCTTCACTGTTTTGTTTTTTTTTCAGTTACCTGTAGAATTTGTTTAATCATCCCGTCTTATGCATGGTCTCCCTAGTTTTTTCTTATGCCCTAGCTTCATTTTTTTTCCAACCAATAGTAGGAGAGCTAGCAAACCATCCGACTAACCCGCTTCCCACAAAGCTAAAAAAAAATTAAACAATGTTTTATTATCAGTTCTGGCAGGCATCTTGCAGTTGCGCCATTATCCCTTAAATTTTTGAAAATGTCAAAAAATTTCTTTTTTAAATCCACTCCCACAAGGCTACAATTTTAATATGTTGTAATTTATATATGTTTAAGTATAAAAAAAATTGACAACCTATTTTGAGGGTTGCAAGTATGTGTCAGACAATAGCAAAGTTGTCATCGGAATAGTGTAATTCATAACCTAAAGGCTAAAATTTTGAGGGTATGTTCTATCAATTGTTTAAAAAGTATATGCTAGCGGTGCGCAGGAGTGTGCCAGACTAGTATATACAGGATGTCTAAAATTGGAAGGAATAACATTGCTATATTCTAAACTATAAGAGATACGAAGACGATTAAATGGGCAAAAAGGTTACTGAAAATGCAATTTTTGGGTTTTTAGGCATAGAATTCTTAAAAAAAAAATGGGAAAGTCAAGTTTTATTGTATCTTAAATTTGTTACAAAACTGTACTAATAAATCTTTGATATAACGTTTCGTGTCTTAACGGCACCCGTCAAGTTATTTTTACTTTCCCGGACCCATAAAAGGGAAAGTAAGGTGAACGAGCAAAAAAAAATCGAGATATCGATGGAAATATCCATTTTGAGGTCCCCCAAGAAGATTGAAACCATTTCCAGCGTATGGTCTGTCTGTGTGTCTGTGTGTAATCTTCCACGATAACTGCCGAACCGTTTGACCAATCAAGCTAAAATTTTTTATGAAGGGAACAATTTTTTACTTTTTTCAGTTTTAAGGACAAACAATACACTTTGGTGCTAAATGTTATAGTACAAAGTTTTAAAGCATAAAATTCCATATAACTTTTGTTTTAATCTTTTTCCAGAATTTCCAATATTTGCGCCACTAGAGGGCGCGTAAAAAGTGTGCATGTAGGTTTTCTCTAGTTTTTATTGATTTTGAGGACAAACAATACACTTTAGTGCAAAATGTTGTAGTACAATGTTTTAGAACATAAAATTCCGTACAACTTTTGTCTCAAGTTTTTTTCCAGAATTACCAATAGTTGCGCCACTAGAGGGCGCGTAAAAAATGTGCATGTAGGTTTTCTCTAGTTTTTCTTGATTTTCAGGACAAACAATACACTTTAGTGCAAAATGTTGTAGTACAAAGTTTTAGAACATAAAATTCCGTACAACTTTTGTCTAAAACTTTTTCTAGAATTTTCAATAGTTGCGCCACTAGAATGCTCGTAAAAAATGTGCATGTAGGTTTTCTCTAGTTTTTCTTAATTTTTTTATTAGAAAAATTGATAGTAACATATTGGATCATTTAAGACCCTTTACGGGCCGATTGTAGCTATTAAACGCATCCAAAAGTGCATAATTTGCATCCATTTAAAAATTAATAAAATATGGTCCAAATTTTACACTCTGGGGTTTTCGAGGTAACCAATTACAAATTTGAAGAGAAAATCGGAAAATTCAAAACGGCTGACTAATAATGGCGTGAAATTTAATTTTAAAAGTACATTTTTGTCCTTTTTTTTCACATTAAATGTATACAAAGCAAATAACAAAATGAATTTACGTCTTTTTTTAATTATTTTCAATTTTTATTTTTTTTGCATTTTTGGAAAGAGGAAAAAGAGATTTTCTATTTCTATTTAAAATAAACCGATAATTTTGTTTTAAAAAAACACCATTTTTGCGACACTTTCGGGAAAAAATATTCATTTGGTAATTATGTCAACAAAAACTTCCAAGTAAATATAAGAAGTTTAAATAAAATTGTACATGGATAACTTTTTCCATTCACGATTTATAAGCTATTAAAATGTGTTATTTTATAGTGGAACACCCTGTATTTTGCTTAGAAATCTTATTTCTGTCGCCTTGATTTTGCCTATACTGTACTTTCAATAGCTATTCGCCTTACATGAAGGTGTAAGTGGTATGTCCAACATTGCCTCTAAGGGTGCAGTTGGGCAAGACCTGATTGTTCCTATGAAATCCCAAAAAAGTCGCAAATAATTGCAAAACATCAGAAGAATGAGATAAAATGAGAAAAAATTAAAAAAAAACAAAAGAAAAAAATAGAAATAGAAAACAGAACAATGATGAAAAATTAGAAAAAATCGAAAAAATCACATAAAAACAGAAAAACAAAACACAGGAAAAAACGAAGAATCAGAAAAAGTAGAAAAAATAAAAAAAACCTCTATAAAAATAATATATAAAAAATTCTAAATAAGAAAAAATTCATATTGTAGAAAAAGACAAAGGGTAAGAGAAAGAGAGGGATGGAAAAATACAGAGTGTTCCATTTAAAATAATATATTGATGGTGCAGTTGTTTTTATGGAGGCAATCTGTTTAAATCAAAATAATTTAAAATTGTACCTGCAGTAAACAATTTTGACACAATCTTACAGTTTTCCATATAAAGATCAACGCGACGCGTTTATGGTGCTCCGCCCTGTATATTTCATTATAGGGTTTTTAATAGAGATTAACAAAATATAATTATTTTTTAAACATTTTTTTCCATATAAATAAGACATAAGTATACTAATATTCCACCATAATAACAATAATAAAATCTTTTTTTTGCAAAAAAATATATTAGAAATAGCGTCCCGAATTTCGAACTTTAAAATATGGTCATCTAAATTAAATTAAAAAAATTGAAAAACTGGGAAAGTAGGTCATTAATTTTTAAACAAAATTTTAATTTTTTTTTGGATCTTTACATTTTAACCCTTTTTGGAAATTAGTTCTAAAATAATCATTTCCTGATACAATTTTTGTAACTAACAAATAATTTCCCTAAAAGTCAAGACTTCTGATACTGAAAAAATTCATCATAAAATGAATCAAATCGAAGTTATTTATTTGAAGAAAAAATTTAAAAAAAATTGTTTGTTTCATAAAAATCTTCTGTGTAGGTACCTGATGTCACTAAAATCCCAACTTCAGTCAAAATTAAAACCCGGCGATCGTAACATCTCGCAACTAAGTATAATTGGAGGATAATAAACATTTAAATTTTTACGCAGAAAGTACATCTAATCGCCATCTATCGAATATTTAGTTAATTAAAAGTTTTTGTTATGAAAATCATGGGGTGCTAATTCCGTCTTAACCGATTTTAAATTGAGCTATAGTTTTTTTTTATTTAATTTATAATGGTGATAATGAAAAATCGATTACAAATTTCATATAAAAGTGTGTCCTCAATTTTTTTTTAATATTTTATTATTTTAATATTATATGTAGAATAGCTTTAGTCTAGTCGAGAAGTGAGTTTTCTGCGAAAAAAAGTTAGAAGGTAGGAAAAATATGAGCGATGGCTTATTCGACGCCGATTGCAATTCTGAGAAATGTGTCATGTCGATTTTTTCCTGCAAATAAAAATTGTAATTGTTATTAACAAAAAACGAAAGAGAAAAAAAGCCTTTTTAGTTTTTAATGATAACTTAAAAACTATACAAGTTAGGGGCAATTGCAAAAAAGATCCTTAAAGAGGAGGAAATTTCCAAAGAAAAACTTCTAATTCCCGAATCTCTAGCTCTAATATTTATAACATTAATTTGTTGCTGAAAAGGGATAAGTACGCCGCCTCTATAGTGACTATCACATCTAAAATAATTTTTTTAAAGCACCAAATATTGATTTAAAAATTTGAAAAAATTTTGGTCATATTTCAACACTTGAATAAAGAAAGTCCCGTTGGAAAAAATTTTTTAAATGCATTTTTCAAAAAGCTAGCCTATTGTTAATTAACTATTTTTTTTTCGTACCTCTGACTTCAGTGAAAGCTGGATAATTGTTTAAATAATCACCCTAAAAAATTTTTCGCCTTTTTGAGTATTTTTTATGAGTGTACTCAATACGATAATGCTATAAAATTATTTAAAATTTGTTTATATTGTTTATAACGAATTTTCTAAGTTAACAAAAAATGAAAAATCGTAAAATTGTTGTTAAATTTTTTTTTCTCATGTACTTTGGTATAGCTGTTTTTATATTAGCAATAAGGATTAAATTATTCTGGGTAAGATTTTTTAACACTATTTGTTAATAAACAAATAGTTTACTTTAATATTTTTGAAAAAAAAATTTTTTACCATTCTATTGTTTAGATGATGTGTAAAAAAATTTTTCTTATTGTTTATAATCGTTTTTTTCAAATTTGCATTATTTAAATAATTAGTTAAGAAATAATTTTGTCTTTAAAAATCATTATTGATGGCTCATAATACATTTAAAAAAAATTTTTTTTTTTATTAATAATGTCATTGTTTATTAAGTCAACAATTTGTTATAAACAATGTTTGACTGTCACAAATTTTTTTTTCTAATACCACTAATAATTACAAAAACAATCATATGCAACAATGTGGCGAAAAAAAAATTTTTTGCATTTTTTTTGAAAATCCAATAAAAAATACAGAAAATTTTTTTTCTCAACTTTGTTGCATATGGTTGTTTTTGTATTTTTTAGTAGTATTAGAAATAAATTATTGTGACATACAAAAATTGTTTATAACAAATTGTGAACTAAATAAACATTGAAATAATTAATGAAAAAAAAAATTTTTTTTAATTGTATTATGAACCATCAATAATGATTTTTAAAGACAAAATTATTTCTTAACTAATTATTTAAATTATGCAAATATGAAAAAAACGATTATAAACAATAAGAAAATTTTTTTAAGCAAAAAAAAATTTTTTTTAACTCATTGACCCTAAACAATAGAATGGTAAAAAATTTTTTTTTCAAAAATATTTAAGTAAGCTATTTGTTTATAAACAATTTATAAACAAATAGCGTTATATAATCTTACCCACAATAATTTAATTCTTATTTCTAATATAACAACAGTTATACCAAAGTACATGAGAAAAAAAAATTTTAACAACAATTTTACGATTTTTCATTTTTTGTTAACTTAGAAAACTCGTTTTAAAAAATATAAACAAATTTTAAATAATTTTATAGCGTCATCTTATTGAGTACACTCAAAGAAAATAGTCAAAGAGGCGAAAAAATTTTTAGGGTGATTATTTAAACAATTATCCAGCTCTCAATGAAGACAGAGGTATGAAAAAAATAGTTGATTAACAATAGGCTAGCTTTTTGAAAAATGCATTTAAAAATTTTTTTCCAACGGGACTTTCTTTATTCAAGTGTTGAAATGACACCATAATTTTTTCAAATTTTTAAATTAATATTTAGTACTTAAAAAAAATATTTTAAATGTGGTAGTCACCATAGAGGCGACATACTTATCCCGAAACGGTCTCGCGGAGACCTATTTTCAGCAACAAATTAAAGTTATAAATATTAGAGCTAGAGATTCGGAAATCAGAAGTTTTTTTTTGGAAATTTCCCCATCTTTAACGATCTTTTTTGCAATTCCTATCTTGTATAGTTTTTAAGTTATAATCAAAAACTAAAATGGCTTTTTTCTTTTTTCGTTTTTTGTTAATAACAATTACAATTTTTATTTGCAGGAAAAAATCGACATGACACATTTCTCAGAATTGCAATCCGCGTCGAATGAGCCATCACTGATATTTTTCCTACCCTTCTAACTATTTTTCGCAGAAAAATCACTTCTCGACTAGACTACTTAAAGTATAAAGGTAATACTTTGTAGATAGGTAATAAAAAATGCATAGAAGCACCTATAATTGCAAACCAGCTTACTTAAAACAATGGTTCAATTCTCCCTAGTTATATTTTTTAATACATAACTTGAAAAAACAATTTAAACAGTAACTAGTATGTTGACAATACCAATTTTCATACTTATAATTTAGATTAAAATTCTAAGTCATTACGCGGCCTCGAACGATCGCCTGCTTATCTTCCTAAACACTCACAAATGAGTTTGGTCGATTGCCAGCGTACCCATATTTTAATAATAGAACCTTAATTAAAGTCAGGTCAACTTATAATAATTATTGAATATATATTGAAAATAATTTAAATGCAATATGTATTTTTATTTAATTGTTTAGATCAAGATTTAGATAAATCTGTAATAAATTATATATAATTGACATACCTTTATTGTGTTTGCTTTGCCGACAAAAGATAATTTTGAATTGTTACTTTGTATTGCAAAAATATACAATTCTTATACAAAATCCTAATTATTTGAAACATGTTTGCTTTAGTGATGAAGATACTTTTTTTTGAATCGTCACGTTCACCATCAAAATGTTAGGTACTGGTCTGATGAAAATCTAAGATTGTTTCGTGATGGCCTTCATGGTAGGCCCAATATTCATTTACGGGATTTTAAATGGTGACAAATACTTCAATATGTTGTAGACTGAAATGTTTCCTGGAATAACTAATATCATTATGGATCATCGACAAGATTTTCAAGGATGACATAATTTTATAGCAAGACGTAGCTTTACCTCATTACGCTATCAGGATACGTAATTATTTAGACGCCGTTTTTTCCGGATTGGACGACGAGTACCCTTAGAACGGCCAGCTATATCACTAGATCTTATCCCATTAGATTTTTCCTGTGGGGTTACCTTAAATTGAAGGTGTATCAGACGAAACCAGAAATTATTGATGACCTCCGCCACAGATTACTGGAAGAATGTAACAATATCACAAAATGTTGGAGGAGAAATACAAAACAGATTATACTACTGCCAAGTGGTTAATGGTGGACATTTTGAACTTCTTTCAAAATAGAATTTTGAATCAAAATTTTTGTAACTTATTAATGAGACAGTTGAAACTTGAAATTTTTTGACTAATAATCACTTTTTTCAGAATTTTCGTAAACTAATACTGTAATATTTAAATATAAAGAGGTCAGATCATGTCAGATGTCATATCTAAGATGATGAGTCTTGGTTGAATTATTATTTTGGCAATTTAACAAAAAAAAAATGAATCAAGTGAAATATAAAAAAAAATAAATATTGAATTTTGTCAATTTGGAAAAGAAAATTTGAAAGTGTCAGATAAAAAAATTTGTAAATAAGTATTTATTTATAATGGTAAATATTACAAGAAAAATATAAATAAAATAGTTGATTTTCAAAGTGAGAATATTTTATTATTACAAAAAAGAAATACTAGATTAGACAAAAGACAAAAATAAAATAAAACAATACAAGAGTAATAAGAGAAGGTGAAATCGAGAAGATATAGCAAG
The DNA here is from genome assembly GCA_963243735.1 of Neocrepidodera transversa. Taxonomy (NCBI): domain Eukaryota; kingdom Metazoa; phylum Arthropoda; class Insecta; order Coleoptera; family Chrysomelidae; genus Neocrepidodera; species Neocrepidodera transversa. The sequence continues at coordinate 11,255,571 of OY725347.1, forward strand.
ACGAAAAAGAGAATAACTATAAGATAAGACAGGAGACAGGAAGAAACAGAGTCGTACATTATTCTTAAGAAATCAGAAACAGACTAGAAGTTGAGACAAAAAAAAACAAGACTGAGATAAGAGTGATAGAAGAAACACACAAATACCGGTTGTTCCTTATCAATATTTTTGAAATCAAATTTTTATAACCTTTCAAATGAAGTGTCACATGACCCCCTTGCTAGTTAAAAAAATTGAGGGGATAGCTGTCTTTTAGTTCTTTAGTGACTTTATTTAGCCTCCTTTTGTTTTTCTCGGGTCTGGCTTGCTGCAATTTTATCTCTGACCAAAGGTTGTAAAGTGGACTGAACTTAAAAAAAATGATGAATTGATGTTGGTTTTTTATTATTTTATTAGTTATACTGAATGATACAAAAAACTGCTCTTTCATGCATACGCAAGATAAGACGGATAATCCCCTCTGTGTCACGTGTCAAGCAGTGTTGCCAGGTAGAAAATCTTTTCAGTACCACAAACGCGATGAAAAAGTAGTAAATTTTACCTCAGCGTACCAATTTTTAATATTCCATCCCGTATGACAGAAAAAACACATTATTTTGATATATATTTGCTATGTGCCGAAGAAGCTGCCCACAGTGCAGATGAATGATTGGTTGCTGCATGAAAACTCTCATTCACTAGCCAATTAGAAAAAAGTACTCGACTCTCAAATAAAATAACTTTCAGTTTTTGGGCTAAATGTGCCCGATATAAGCAAAAGATAAATAACTTGAAAAAGACAGAGAACTTTCAGTTCATTCAATTTCAAGATCAAAAGATCAACCGCTACAGGCACCGTGACGCGTGATTTACTTTCTCACCAACATAGATAATCTAAACCTAGAATCACACTTCAAATACAAGTTTTTGGAAGCATGCTTCTCTCTCTCTTTCTCTCTCAACAGCTATAGGCACCGTGTCCCAAGATTTTCTTCGTCGACACCATAGAGAGTCTAAAATTAGAATCACACTTCTAGTACAAATTTTTGGAAGCATCTTTCTCTCTAGCAACCGCTAGAGGCACCGTGTCGCAAGATATACTTCGTCGATATCATAGAGAATCTAAACCAAGAATCACACTTATAGCACAAATTTTTCGAAGCATGCTTCTCTCTCCCAACCGCTACAGGCACCGTGTCGCAAAATTTACTTTGTCAACACCATAGAGAATATAAACCTAGAATCACACTTCTAGTACAAATTTTTGGAAGCATGCTTCTCTCTGTCTCTCTCAACCGCTATAGGCACCGTGTCCCAAGATTTCCTTCATCGACACCATAGAGAGTCTAAACTTAGAAACACACTTCTAGTACAAATTTTTGGAAGCATGCTTCTCTCTCTTAACCGCTAGATTCACCGTACAGCAAGGTTAACTTCGACAACACACCATACAGAATCTAAACCTAGAATCACACTTCTAGTACATATTTTTGGAAGGATGCTTCTCTCTCAACCGCTAGAGGCACCGTGTCGCAAGATTTACGTCTTCGACACCATAGAGAGTCTAAACTTAGAATCACACTTCTAGTACAAATTTTTGGAAGCATGCTTCTCTCTCTTAACCGCTAGATTCACCGTATAGCAAGGTTAACTTCGACAACACACCATAGAGAATCTAAACATAGAATCACACTTCTAGTACAAATTTTTGGAAGCATGCTTCTCTCTCTCTCTCAACCGCTATAGGCACCGTGTCCCAAGATTTTTTTCATCGACACCATAGAGTCTAAACCTAGAATCACACTTCTAGAACAAATTTTTGGAAGCATGCTTCTCTTTCTATTCATAGTCATCTGTTTATTTTTTAGCACAATACATTTTTTTAAAGCATTTTTGTTCCAAATTTAATGTTCTTTTTAAATTAAAAAAGAAACACTGAAATGTCTTCTTTTTTAAAGGGAAAATAATTTTGTAGTCAAAGTTGGTGTAAAATGTTAATAATGTATCAAAAAAAAGTGCTTGTAACTTTTTAATATTTAAAGTTTTGTGATTTTTTTTGAAATATTAAAGTATTTTTGAAAAAAAAAATTGCTTATTGTAATAAATTCGTTTTAGATGCCAGTATATAAATATAACAATTTTACGGATTTATGAATAATTGTAGACCCTGACCAATACCTTAAATATGCACTTTCTTTTTTTTCCTATATTTTTCCCCATTTTTTTCTATTTTTTCCCATTTTTCTTGGTTTTCTCAATTTTTTCCTATTTTTCATATTTTTCCTATTTTCTTCATTTTTTCTATTTTTTCCTATTTTTTCACTATCTAAAAATCGTCCTACGCACCTAGAGAAGTTTTCACTTCAAAAATAACATTATAATAAAGAAAATCAAATACAAAAAAATTAAAAAAAGTTTGACAGGATTAAGATAGGATTAGGATTAGGACCCACCCCTTAAACTAATCTAATGTTTGAAATACACAATGTTTTTTATATCATATTAATTTCAGCTTTTTGCATTCTTCCTGTATATAAAGTTTAACTATGCAAAATCTCATACTTCGTTACGCTTAGAAAGGGGTCTGAAGTGTTTATTTTTTAGCACAAAACATTTTTTTTTATTAAAACATTTTTGTTCCAAATTAAAACTTGTTTTCAAATCAAAAAAGAAACACTGAAAGGTCTTTTATCAACGTAAAGTTATTAGTATAAAATTTTATAGTCGAAGTTGGTGTGAAAAAAAAGTACTTGGAAATTTTTAATATTTAAAGTTTTTTGAAATGTCAAAACATTTCGAAATTTTTAAACTAAAATATTTTTGCAATTTAAAAAAATAAAAAGTTGCTTATTGTAATAAATTCGTTGAAGATGCCAGTTTATTATAAACATAACAATTTTACGGAGTTATAAATAATTGTAGACCCTGACCAATACCTTGAATATACACTTTCTGTTTTTTTTCTTTTTTTATTGCGTTTGAATTAAAACATTTTCTTAACACAACTATGTTTCATACCCACTGGTTTCTTATAAAAGCATTATATTGCACCAACTGGGTCGAATTAAAACTAAAGGCAAATCCATTTTACTACTTATTCATTTACGCAAATAATAAAACGGAAACAAAAAAAAATAGTAAAGTCAAGTTTACTGAACCGACTGAATTTAGCCGAGTTGCTTAATCAATCTTAACTTTTAAGGTTAATTTAATCATTTTTTAAATCTAAAATGGATAATTTGACTAACATTTATTTGTTTTCATATCACTTAAAAATAAATTCTACCGTAATTATTTTAAGTGAACATATCCTCTATTCAAAGTTTTAATTAGATTGACCTTAGTATTCTGGAATTTAATTTTCATAATTTTGAAAATTAGAAGGAAACTAATTAGTAAACCGTTAAATAAATAACGAGTATGAAATTAAGAAAATCTAATTGCTGATTTATTAATATTGTCACGCAGATAAGACACCGGCTCCATTAAATTAGAATTAAATCGAAGAGGTTATCCATATCTCAAATGTGGTCCAAGTATTTTTTCAAATAAATAAAACACGAAGTCAGTACCACAAAGTAATATATACAAGGTTCAGAACAATGATTATTTTACAAATTTTATAAAAAAAAAGTGTAGAACTTACCGAACAAAAAATTGTATTGGAGTTACAAAGTAAAAGACTTATAAACAATCACAACATAATAGTCAACATAATAATTTTTTTTTAGTGGTACATTAAATAAACAAACTTATAACTTAAACATAGTAAAATAAGGGGGAAATACCACAATATGGATTGTTGTGTAACAGATGGCTGTTACCAGAGAACAACATTTTAACGTTAATAAATTCAAACCCTTCCAAAGAGGGCAGAAAATTAAAGTAAAGAAGTAAAGTGGTATCTCAGACCACATATTAAATTTAAATTTCAAAACACCGGCAACAAAAGAGTAAATACCATGAGGTAAAACGACCATGACAAGATGGAAGAGCTCTCAATTGACAATTGACAATGACAGTGACAAAGGACACTGACAATGACAATTGTCAATGACAATATTGTGTAGTAAAAATTAGCAAACATGGAGGTGAAATCGTGTAAAACATTAAAAAGGAGGAGTAATAATAAGTATAGTAAAATAAAAACTATGAATGAATATACAATTTTGAGATATGAACACTAGTATGAGATTGAGTACAAGACACGAAATGAATCTTAAAAATCAAAAAGTATGAGAAATTAGGAAAAAGAAGAAAAACAAAAGAAAAAAGAAGAAAGGTAAAGGTGAACTATGGGTTAGGAAGAAAAAGTGAGGTTAAAAAATTGTAACATGGAATAAGTAGGAAAACAAAGGAGTCAAGAATAACAAGGTAGAAAGCAAAGAAATAAATAAGGGAAGGGAAATCTGTGTAAGTGGAAAGATCAAAATAGAAAAACCTAAAAATTGTCAGCTAAATATATATATATTGTTATGATATTCTGCATTTGGAATATTTATAACTTGTTAGACATCGAAAATAAATTTCTGTTTACTAATTTAAATTTAAAACTCGCCTCAGCTGTACTCAAATATTTTTTTATATGGGTTTTTTTTATTTATCTATTTTTTTTTTATAAGTAATTTTGAACATTGACTCTTTCTCTGAGTTGGGATCACTTCCACTGTTAATAATTTTGGTTTACATTATATTTGCCCCACGTTGGGCGCCATTTGTTATGATATTCTGCATTTGGAATATTTATAACTTGTTAGACATCGAAAATAAATTTCTGTTTACTAATTTAAATTTAAAACTCGCCTCAGCTGTACTCAAATATTTTTTTATATGGGTTTTTTTATTTATCTATTTTTTTTTTATAAGTAATTTTGAACATTGACTCTTTCTCTGAGTTGGGATCACTTCCACTGTTAATAATTTTGGTTTACTGATAAAATTTATTTGATGAATTTTATAACAATTTTTTTTTTATATTATCAAAGTATCATCTGATAATATAATATCGTGATTTAAATTTAAATTTGTGGATAAACTGTATATAAAGATATTTCTATGGTTTACTATTTTATAATTGAATTGTTTGGTTTCTTTTGACAAGAAGGTTGTCAAAGAATATTGAAGATTGATAAATATGTATTAAATAATCAAATAAATTAAATAATTGTAATTTAAAATACAACGCCAGTGTTATGATGGAAGTTTAGTTCAACTTGGGGTATTTCAATTGGTTTTTTTGGGAAGATTACATATAAAGACTTTGGTAGAGCAGTGATTAGAAATTGGAAGTGCAGTAAAATGGTTATACAACAGAAAAAAACAAGAACTGAATAGACAGTGAGTTGTCTTTATTAGTTTTTAAGGTATTGTACCATATTAATGGATTATTTTCCGTATAAACATACCTGTCAATCAACGGACAGGAATGTCATTGTAGTTAGATTTTAAGTTATATTTAGTAAGGAATGCATCAGTGAATGAAAGGGTAATTTAAGTTTTTATGTATGAAGTTAAAGTAATTTGTGTAAAAGTTTGTTATATTTGATTATTTAAATAATAAACAATTCAATTATAAAATAGTAAACCATAGAAATATCTTTATATACAGTTTATCCACAAATTTAAATTTAAATCACGATATTATATTATCAGATGATACTTTGATAATATAAAAAAAAAATTGTTATAAAATTCATCAAATAAATTTTATCAGTAAACCAAAATTATTAACAGTGGAAGTGATCCCAACTCAGAGAAAGAGTCAATGTTCAAAATTACTTATAAAAAAAAAATAGATAAATAAAAAAACCCATATAAAAAAATATTTGAGTACAGCTGAGGCGAGTTTTAAATTTAAATTAGTAAACAGAAATTTATTTTCGATGTCTAACAAGTTATAAATATTCCAAATGCAGAATATCATAACAAATATATATATATATATATTTGTTCTGAACCTTGTAGGCCTGATGATGGCTATTTAGCCGAAACTAGTCGCCTGTTATCATCCCTTTGAATATATTACTTTGTGGTATTGACTTCGTGTTTTATTTATTTGAAAAAAAATTAGAATTAAATGGGGTTTGGGGGACACACACACTTGTTTTTAGATTTTTAGATCATTCCAGTTCTGGATTTTCAGGCAAGTCTTATTTTATTTAGTATAGCTTTCGTAATAAAAATACTACAAAATGCCAAAATATATTTCTATACTGGAAAATGTAATTTTATTTTATTTATCAATTATTCGGAATGCTATAGTGTTGTAACAAAAGTGTATACCTCGGGTGTATTAATTGGTGCTTTCTTATCTAAATACCAATACTATTACGATAAAGTATCTTTTATTAGACCGAGCGAACCTAGACGCGCGTGAATTATAATAATTATTGACATAATTAACTATACAAGTCTATGTTACCAACAGTGATTGAAGTTCTATCCCATCCTGAGTGAATTCTATAAAATTTAATGTACCTTTTCCGTTAATAATTGAAACATCACACATTTTCATTGATTAGTAATTAGTTAAGATGATCAGTTTTTTTTACACCTTTGGTACACTTTTTTTGGGCACACTTTTGGCGGGAGAGAGATGGCGGGAAAAATAAATGACAGATAAACAAATAACAGACGGACAGGGACATAGGCGAACGAATGTTTAGTCCAGCGCTTGGACATTTTCATAGACAGATAGACGCCTAGACGGTCGAACGCACAGACGGACCAACGAACGCATAGATGAACAGACGCACAGGTGCATCAGAGGATGCTGACAGAGCAGAAGGGTCTGACAGACCTAAAGTACGTCAGCGCATCTATCCGTCTACGCGAGTAAGCGTTCATTCGTTCTTTCTAAGGGTCTTATGGGTAATTTTGTTTATGTTTATGAGTTAAGTCACATTACAGAGGAACGCTTCCAGCATATTTCAGCCTTTTTACGATTTTAAAGTAAAATATTAACTAAAAAAAATTTTTGGACGCCAGTCTAATTGATTTTTTGATGTAATTAGAAACAATTGAGAAAAAAATTATGATATATTTCAAAGTTCGTCCTTTCTTTCTTTTTGTGGGTTTAAGGAAATTAAACTCAAATTAATCGGTATATTTGTTTTATTTATAATAAACAAAAATTTCAGAGATTTTTCTTTTTTTTCTTTTTTCTGAAGAAAAAAAAACTTAGCTTGGTTCTTGAGGTTTTTCTTTTCTTTGTCTCCAACGGAAACTTGTAGCCTGAAGATTTGCTCCAAAAAAAATGTTTGGTCCAAAGAAAAAGAACTATTGTGGTTTAAAGGAAAAAATAAAACTTATTCCAAAGAGAAAACGCTTGGTCCAAAACAAAACGTGGTTCAGGAAAAAACGTAGTCCAGGAAATAACTTAGTCCAAGAAAAAAAGTAGCCCAAGAAAAACGTAGTCGAAGAAAAAACCCTAAAAGTTTACATAAAGTAAATATAAGACAAAAATCTTATAAATTACCAGATTTCGTGATCTCAGTTTTTGAAAAAAAATATAAAAAAATGATAATATTAAAATGAAATACATGAATTTTAGATCAAAAAATGAAATATAAAAATAATCAAAATGAATTAAATTTTAAGACAATCTGTAAACACAAATTAAAAAATAAATTCTCTTTGTGTAATCAAATAATACCACGATCATCAGATAATTTATATTGTTATAAAAGATAATATATGAACTTTTGAGTAAATATAACAAAAAAAAATATATATACCGGCATTAAAATGAATTAAAAATAACAGTAAATAAAAGTTAAAAGCGTGGAAATAATTAATAATGATGGCAAGGGGTTTTGGTGAATTTATAATATAATATAATAAAAACTTACCCTATATAACGAGGGGAAGAAAGAAAATTTTAAATTAAGTCAATTGTTTTGACTGAAGAGGCAAGGAGAGAGAGAGAGAGTTGGTAACATGGGAAAGACATTTTATAGAGCTGAAATCACAAAAACCGAGTCAAGGAATAAAAAATTCAGGGTGGCACAAAAAAACGTAATATAGTATAATCTGACTTGCTACGTTATTATGTTTCTTTCCATAAATTAATAATAATCCAGCAAAATAAGGTAAAAAAAGGCCATCTGCGGAATGAGGCCGAACAAGCTAAATTTTTGCAGACCTTCGTTTTGATATTCTTATGAAGCACCAAAAAATCTCATATGCCTACCCTTGTGATATCGAAGGTCAAAGGTCGTGAAAATCGGTTTTTCGCGAAAATTTCGCTTCCAGTGGATCTGATGTCATAAGAGCCCATAACAAAACTTACGTGGACCAGTATTTTCTACAAAATTATTCATATACATTTTTTTCGCACGACTAACCGCTTTCGAGATATAGCGTGAAAAGCAGGAGCGCGCATTCTTAATATACTGCGGAGCTATAATTATAAATGCATTTTTCTTAAGCTGTTAGTCCGGAAATAAAACTCATTATTAAAATTTTTAAAAATTTGTTTATTTATAAAAAAATATAATAAATAATTAATAACAAAAAATAAACTCTTTTGTAGTATAATTCAAGGCGCGTTTTTTTTGACATGGTATCCCCATTAGGCCTAATCCATGTTTTCGATCTTTGGAAATTTTTTTTAACATTAATCTATCATTTTTTGCACCTGGCGCTATGCGCCTTATGTTTCCTCGCCATCCTCTTCGTCTTCATCGGGTTCCACTAGTACCTCGATCAACACATTATAGTCGTCAGACGCTTCCTCTATTTCTGTTGGCAAAACCTCTTCAGGCTCAAGGTCACTGAAGTCTTCGATGTTTTGCAACTCTGTTGAGGGGTTAAAGCATGCCTGTCCGTGACACTGACCACAAACACTTTGGAGCAGGGCAGCTCGACTTTTCTACACCCGCACTGCGCACCACACCCCTTTTTACAATTACAGAATATTATATTTAATAGTTCGTCTGTGGCAGGTAGCAGTAGTGTTATTTTCGGCTCTAATATGTCGTTTTTTAAATCCCAACCCAATTCTTCAGGTTGTAGATTTTTACCTAGCTAAATCTGTACTTGGTAGTAGACCCGATAAATAAGCTGCCGAGCTGCTTCACTGGTAGGTGGAAGGGATGACAATTTAACAGGTCTATTAAGTCGTGTAGCCGTAATGAATTGGGTGTATCTAAATTTGTCAATGTTTACTTCATCTTTTGGAGCACCATACATAGCTAACAGAAAACCCTTTCCGTTCTGAAATACTGTATCTGGAGGGTAGTTTTCTGCTTGAAATATTTGAGCCGAGTGAGTGAAATCGGGATTTGTCTCAAAAATTCTCATAACTTGAAATTTTCCTTTGTTGAATAGTACCTAGTGCCGCATCCAGTGAGGGCATGCAAAAACGAAATATGTTTTTTTCAAAGACGAAATTTGTCGAGACTTTTAAGAGAACAAGCAAATCAATGTCTTCTCCAATGACGATGGCGGTTCTTTCTTATTCCGATACTTCCATGACCGTTTCGATGATTAGAACGTCTGCATCATCCTTGGCTTGTTTTGTAGCGATGTTTTCAGCTTGTAGTTGTTCAATAAACATTTCAATAAAATTCTTTTTGTTGATACGAACTTTTCTTGGATGATTGGCACAATCATTGTTGCATCAAAGCGAACTTCATAAGATGCTCAATTGCTTTTATATGTTCGAAAACGGTTGGTCCTACGAAAGAAATGTATATCAATAATTTTGTAGAGACGCACAAGGGTAGGCATATGAGATTTTTTGGTGCTTCATAAGAATATCAAAACGATGGTGCCTGCAAAAATTTAGCATGTTCGGCCTCATTCCCCAGAGGAAGTCTTGATTCTCTGGAGTATAACATTTGGAGAATAAACTATTAAATATTCTCTGTTTTTTTTATAAGACCTCTTTAATTTATATTTATTATTACTAAATTACGTTTTCTTTTTCAGAAATAGTGATATGGATCCTCAAGCTGACAATGAGGCATCAAAAGACCCAGCAGCTGATCACAAAATTAAACTTCCTTTCGACGAAAAAGATTTCGAAGGTAAGTTTTAGATATATTCTTTTGATTTTTTTTGTACTAACTCTTTAAATAAACTAACAAAGTTATTAGGTATTGGTTCGTGTGGATCCAGGTATTCGAAAACGATAGAAGACGTCACTAAATTCCTATTTTACATAACATGATTTTATTTAATACAAAATGCAGTATGCAATATGTATATTTATATCTTTCTCCGTACTAAAAAAGTTCTATAGCCAAGCCAATACGTACATCTCACATTGTGCTTTTAAAAAAGTCACGACAGTCAACGTACTTTGTATATTATAATTATTCAACATATGTGCAGTATGTCGCCAGAAAAAAATTAAAAAATTAAACAGGCCCGCCTTTATTTATCTTCGAATTTGACTCTACAAAAATTTTGTCTTTAACCGTGTAAACATAAATAATTTTTCTCTGTAGAGGTTAGTCCAGACTTAATATTTTTATAAATGGATGAAAACTACCTAAACCGATTTTTTCCAAACAATAATATTTATATTTAAGTTGTACAAAAAATTATGTTTAATTATTACACCATTTTTATGGTAAGTTCAATAAAATTCTCACTGAAAAGGCTCTTTTACCAGCAAGCCGAAAGTGCTTGAGATCAATTAGACATTTTATCCTAAAAATGCATTTTCACCTTTCAAGCCAAAAAATCTCAGGTGTCTTTATCAGAAAAATGCACTTTTACCTATTAAGCGAAAAGTGCTCTTGTGTAATTCGACATTTTACCGAAAAAATGTATTTTTACCTATCCTTTGCCTTTGGAAAGAACCCTTTACACTAGAAATTAAGGTAGGACTACCGAATTATATAATATATATTAAAAATGTATTATACGATTATATTTTTGGGGTGAACCCAAACGTTGTAGACTGCATTTAACGGTAAAAGCGGGATTTTAGCATCTTTCTCTTGAAAAGTAATTAATCAACTTCAAAATTAAACTTTGCTCTTTTTCATTATACCCGGAAGTAATGATATTTACGTCGACATTAGTTAAGAAATACGTCAATGACGTCATAATTTCTTCTCATCTATTTCATAATTAAGAGATCAAGTTGGACAATATATGACGTAACAAACTCTACCCTGATGACCTAAGGTGACATATTTAAACTTTTGTTTTGACTTTCTACATATACTGTAGAGTTTTCGATTGAAGAATACTTTTATAAGTTTGAAAAGCATATGTAGGGCCTAAAAAGAATATAAGGAAAGCGAAGAAAAAGAAATGGGTTCGGAAAAATATTTACGGTCCAGAATTATATTTAACTTAATAAAGGGAGTTCTTATTCGTATATTTTGTTTTTCCGCCTTCAGAAAAAAATTATTATTTTCAGATTTGCACTTATCACATAAACTGTTTATTTCTTTATCGCCCGATTTGTTATTACTGTATTCATTACTATATTAAATAATAATGAACTTCCTGTCTAAAATCCCGGAACACTATCTACATATACAGGTTGGCGCATTCGTATAGCAGTTCGATATATAATTCAAAAACGTGTTAATTTAAGATAAAGCGAATTAAAATATTTTAATTGTTTAAAAAAAGTTGGTATATAAACAATTGCAAAAGTTTTAAATAAATAATAGATTCCAATAAAAATGAGGTCTAGTTTTGTAGGAAAATAAAAAAAAAAGATTCTTAAAGAGAAAGAAATAAAAAAAATTACCGAAAAAAAATTATCGAAAAAAAAGGTAGAGAAAAAAAGGTGGGAAATAAGTGGGGAAAAAATTGGGAAACAAGTGGGTAAAAAAGTGGGAAAAAAGTTAAAACAAAAAAATAAGTATTCACCAAGAATTTAATAATTTTGTGCTTTATTTCAATCGTTGAAAAATTTGGACCAGATTCGAGATATAGACAACCTTTTGGATTTAAAAAAATAAGTTATTATTTTTCCCACCGTTTCAAATCAAATAAGTTCTGCGAGTAATTTTTATATAACTACTCTCCAACTATCTTCACTCCTACTACGTAAAAAAAAAAAAATTTTAAAAATCGGTTGTGTCGCCCCAAAACTTTCCCTACGAGTATCCACGAATCCTTTTTCAGATATTTAATATTAAAATTTTAAATTTTCACAATACTTTCCTTTCTCGGAGGTGGGTTGGAAAAGTAAATGTGACTAAAAAATTAAAAAGTTAACAAAAAATTTAAAAAGTGTTAGTTCAGTCGGTTCCCCCACTCTACTTCCACTCACTAAAAAAATTGTTACTAAAAACAATTACCAAAAGAAAAACAGCAAGAAACAAGAATTCATAATACAGGCCAACAAAAAAATTGTTTGTAAAATCTTAAAAAAAAATACCTACATCTTATAAATTTTTGGATAACTTTTTCGCCGTCGCTGATATCGTTTCTACATCTCTTTTATGTCTTGATGAAACCGTACGCCTTGCTAGGGGAACAATGGAAAAATAGGGAAGAATATTAAAACTAGAAAAAAAAACGGAAAATAAATTAGGGAATTTCAAACCACTTCAACAGCTGCTATCGAAAGTATGGACCATCCACTTCATTAATCAGTATAGATCAATCGAGGGGTGTTTTAGTGAAAAATAAATTTAATACTATTAAATATTAATCTAAAGAATTAGGTATCATCTAGACACTTGGAAGAGAAAAAAAACCGCCTGAAAAAAATTTTTTTACTGAATTGTTATAAATTAAGCCTTTGTTTACGTTTCAAGTCGGATAATTAGTAAACAAAAACTACTAAAATATTATTTTGCCTCGTGGATAATTTATAACGACTATACCTAATAAGAATATGATATTGCGATATTTTTAATTGCTGTTAGTAATGAACTAATCAAACATTTTTTGTTTTGAAATTTCGTTCTTTTTAAAAAATAATGTTTTATAACGCTTTACTTCTTGAGATATTTACAGAAAACCATATTTTTTTTTAATTTTTAGTTGCTTATAACTTTTGTAATTTTTTATGTGTCGGTTTGAAACTTTTAGTCTTTTCGAATCGGAAGACCATTTGATCATATTTTAATTCGCTTTAACGTTTTTAAACTCGTGAAGTAGTCACCCTGTATATTTAGATAGTAAAGTTCATGAGTATCATACTATTTAATATAGCATACACGATATTTAAAAAAAGGTTATTGACCAACATTTTACGCAGTCGTAAACGTATTTTTATATCTACAGGATGTTTGATATTATCAGGAGGAATTAAAGATAAATTTTCCCAAATCGGACATCCTGTATAAGTAGATAGGAAATGCTGGCGCAGAGTATGACCTTTGACCTTTGAACTTTGAACTTTGCCCTTTGAGCTTTGTCCTTTGACCTTTGAACTTTGACATGTTCACCATTGGTCGCCAGATATTCATTATATTAATTATAGGAGCATGAGAAAGTTGTTACATCGTGTTTCCCACACGTTTTAATTAGGTGGAATACTCATTAGATATAATAAGATAAAGTTTTTTGCTCATTAGATATAATTGGATACCTTTTTTATATAACTGATTTGGTAGGTGGTCGCCGGATGTGCACATTTGTACTCTCATTACCCCGTTGGCAAAAAACCGGTTTCGCCATATATGGAATGTAGGCAACAAAATGGTTTCGCCATATATGATCAAATAAACTGGTTTGCACATGCTGCACCGGCATTTCTTATCTACTTGTATACTATTTAAAAGGACAAATTTTACCATGTTATTGAGCATATAAAAGTAAGTATTTTTTCCGTTACGCCAAACATGTAGGTATACTGGGTGTGCCAGATAATTGGAATTAACGGTATTATATGTTAGGTATAGAAGTAGGGGAAGTTGGTCTAATATTGACCACTTAACGTAAATCCTATTATATTATAAATACATGACAACAAAATAAACATGTGTTGATGTGAATACATTGACTGATCTTTAAAGTAGGTAAGAAAGCACAATTGAACTTCAAAAAACTTTTTATTTTGAATAAATAAAAAATACAAAACGGTTACTAAGTCGATATTACCCGACCACTAATGGGAAATATCGACCAGGAGTGGGGAAATATTAAATAATAAATAACCAAATGAAAACTGTTAACTCGCAATTACTACATGATGTAAAATCTTCTGCAAATTTAGCAGGGGTGCAAGCAGCATGAAACCATGTAACACATGATCTACATCGCCACCATTCTTCATTATCTGCCTCGAATTTACCAGAAACATAACATGTTGATGGTGTTTCTTCCTCTATTACTTTAACAATTCCTTTCTTATTAATTTTGGTATCCTGTTTTTTCTTTTTGTTTGGCTCCTTAGTTTCTTTATCTTCACAAAGTACGCGTTTCTTCACAGTACCAGCTGATTTCTGTTGCTTTTTACCTCTCGACCTTCAGATAAGAGAGTTATAGGAATCATGCTAAAAATTGGGTAGTGAGTTTTCAATGGATAAACACGTTTTAGGGTCTCTAGAATACGATTTTAATATTTTCGCGATGATGTCTGTGTGTGTGTGTGTGTGTTAGTGTGTGTGTGTGTGTGTGTTAGTGTGTGTGTGTGTTTGGATGGATGTTGTAGTAACGATAACTCAAAAACTACTGAATGAAAAAATTTGAAATTTTGCATACAGGATTCTGATACCCTAGATTAGATCTGATTAGATTTTGGTGCCAATCGCACAACCGGAAGTGGCAGTTGCTATGGGTGATGACGCCATTATTATACAAAACGGCAATAAAGTTTTACACATATATTTTGTATACCCTATAGTTTATTTTCATCTCATTAAAATTTTCGAAACTTTTGCCATTGTTGCCAGATTTACAAAAAAATAATTTTTTTTCCTACTTTTTTTTGTCAACCTGTAAATTTTTGATTCAAAAATGGCGAGAGGTCATGTGCTGGCCACATCAGATTTTTTATTTCTTATTCTTCCAATTCTTTCTTCATCGGCGTCGAGGTCAAAATTTTCGATTACTGTTTCTTTCTTTTGCTTTATCACTGTTTAAGTTTAAAGGTTTAGGTATTGGATATATTTCTTCGAATGACTTGTTCTTAATTTGTATAGTTTTGTCATCATCATCTGTAGCCTCGTCGTCATACACTTCTTGCATCTCGTAAGATGATTCGTCATCAGTAACTGAAGAAATGTCGTTAGAATGTTTTTTCTTCAAATCTTTTTTCGAATCAGGAATTGTTTTCTTACGCTTGTTAATGGAAGTCGAACCGCTTGGACCAGCAGCGGGACTTGGGCCAGCAACGGGACTTGGGCAAGCAACGTGACTTGGGCTTGCCAAAGGTAAAGTATTTGCTTCACCTACTAAAGCTGGTATCTCCATAATATTATCTTCTGTAGCAGTAGGCGAGTCAGGTATTGGAGAAAAGTCTTCCTCTTTAAATACATTTCTATCCATCGGATATAGTCCTGTACTTTTGAAACCATTTATACCTTTTTACCTCTCGCCCTTCAGATAAGAGAGGTATAGGAATCATGCTAAAAATTGGTTAGTCAGTTTTCAATGGATAAACACGTTTTGGGGTCCCTAGAATACGATTTTAATATTTTCGCGATGATGTCTATGTGTGTGTGTGTTAGTGTGTGTGTGTGTGTGTGTGTGTGTGTGTGTGTGTGTGTGTGTGTGTGTGTGTGTGTGTGTGTGTGTGTGTGTGTGTGTGTGTGTGTGTTAGTGTGTTAGTGTGTGTGTGTGTGTGTGTGTTTGGATGGATGTTGTAGTAACGATAACTCAAAAACTGCTGAATAAAAAAATTTGAAATTTTGCATACAGGCTTCTGATACCCTAGATTAGATCTGATTAGATTTTGGTGCCAATCGCACAACCGGAAGTGGCAGTTGCTATGGGTGATGACGCCATTATTATAGAAAAAGGCAATAAAGTTTTACACATATATTTTGTATACCCTACAGTTTATTTTCATCTCATTAAAATTTTCTAAACTTTTGCCATTGTTGCCAGATTTACAAAAATATAATTTTTTTTCATACTTTTTTGTGTCAACCTGTAAATTTTTGATTCAAAAATGGCGAGAGGTCATGTGCTGGCCACATCAGATTTTTTAATCGTTGCTACTCTGTTATAAGCTTTAGCAAATAACTCTGCAATATTTGTGACAGCGATTGTTTCATAGTGAAGTGACTTATAAATTGGTTACGTTCATGATTGTAAGCAGATTTCAAGCCAGAGAAGAAAGTCACATCCAATGGCTGAACAATATGCGATGTGTGCGGAGGAAGAGAAACCATTACGATTCCATTTGCACGACAGTAATTGTAGTGCTTCAAAGTAGAATGTGAGGCGTGGTTGTCTAAAATGAGTATGACAGGATCATCATGGGTGGCTTTGACGCAATTACGAAAATGTTTTAACCACTCGGGAAATAATTCCTCGATCATCCAACCAGACTTTGAGCAACGATAGATTGAGCCAACTGGACCATTTTTACCCAATCCTTCCTTTATTCTCATTCTTTTAAAAACAAACATTGGTGGAACATACTGTCCTGTAGCACTTATACAGCAAACTACAGTAGTGGTTTGACCTCGCTCTCACTACTAATGAACCCATCTTGCTTTCTTCCCTTTGGTGCCAGAACACGAAAGGGTTTGTGCACAGTTGTTATCCCAGTCTCGTTCACATTGTATATGCGATCCGGGCGAAAATTGTGTTTTTCCATGAGTGTTGCCACGTTATCATAAAGGACATCTATATCTGCTTTATTAAAAGCCAATACTCTTTTCTTACTAGTGGCTTCTGGATTTCTTAAGGACAGCTGGAGATGTCTCCTTAGAAAACCATATAGCCATTCTTGTCCACATGTTTCTTTATTGGAGTTGAAGTTTTTTTTAATATTGTTTGATACAGCATACTCGTATGCTACTTTCCGTATACTGTTTGCTGTCAATCAATAAAAAAGGTTTGATAATTTAATAACATAATCAATCAGCATATTTTCTTGGACGTTAAAAAACTGGTTTTCTTCCTAACACAATTTTTTTGGCTGGAAACCGGTTTCTAAGACGGTCCTGCAGGGTACCATATGGAACCGAGTAGAGCGTAGCTGCTTTTCTAATGAACAATGGTTTTGGTTAATCGTATTTAATGCTCGGTTGATCCCTTTTTCTGTCCAGGAACAACGGGCAGTTTTTCTCAAATAATATGAAGATAGATTGACAATTATACACTAATAACATTAGCTAGATCAAATTTTCGATACAAAAATACACAAAAAATACAAACCTTATTTCCTGAAGCCAGAAAATTGTGGAAAAAATCGACAAACAAACATTTTATTTTATTTTTCTGGGATCGCACGTTTGACAGGTCACATGTGTTTTCGTTGGTTTGACAACTACGTCGCAAGTTGGCAGCACCTATTAGAGTACTGAAATTACGCGCTACTTTCGAAACAAATGTGGTGGTCGATATTACCCGCTGGTCGATATTAGACCACCTTCCCTTACCTTTACAGCGTATTGCACAGTGATCAGAAATACTTTTTTCCACAAAAGTGTTAAATTAATTGTATTAAGTATTCATAAACAGTATGCTTTGGTGACATTTTAAAGTATACAGGGTGCGTCAATATTGTATAATCAAATTTGATTTTTTCTATTTTATATATTTTAGTATTACCTAATGTTAAATGTTAATATATTAAAAAAATCAGTAAATAATATTAGACAGCATTGCCATATAAACGTATATTATATTCTGAAAAATATGATTTTGCATAAAATGTAATTATATTAAAATAATCTTTTAATATAAAGTAGCACAATATCAATTTTGATTATACAATATTGGCGCACCCTGTATATTTAAAAATGTCATCCATTATACTGTTTATGAATACTTAATACAATTATTTTAACACTTTTGTGGAAAAAGTATTTCTAATCACTAGGAATTACGTTGTATAGGCAGTTCAATATACATAACATATAAAACCGTCAGTCAAAATTTTCTGCTACACCCAATATATCTACAGGCATGACGCAGCGGTAAAAAATACTTACTTTTATATGCAAAAAATCAAAAAAAAAATTCAAAAAAATCTATCGATCCGGAGATTACATTAAAAGTGTGCCTTGTCCTTTAGATACTTCCTATATTATATTCAATTTTGTATCTAAACTACTATTAAATCAACTTCCTGCATACAAGGCGAGTCAATAAGCACCCACCCTGTATATTTCAGAATGCTAAAGTAATAAAAAAAATATTTTTTAATGATGGAAAAGAATTTTAATTGCCGGTCCTGAAAAACGACATAAATTTTGGCGCGTATTAGGTGATGTTATTTTTAGTCAATTTGGACTTTCTGTGCCAGGTCACCGGGCACACAGTGTCTTTATCGGCGTACATGTACCCGTCGAGAGGCGGCACTCGCACCGCCGTCACCATCATCGTCACCGAAGCCCTGACAAAAGCGCCAGTTCTGAATCCCGAGAAGAAAGTAGGCCTAGTAAGTTCTTGAAAAGTAGTTAATGCTAGAACACGTTGTACGGCATGCAGTGTCTGTGAAAAGTATTGTGATATAATTAAGCATGCAAATTTACATAAATTACCGTCTATTTTCTAATTAAATTAGTTAAGTATACACTAGGCAGTCAGTATCACATTGCGTGCATTATTTTTTTATATTATAATGGCAGAGTGTTAAGACCAAAACACTATGTACATACATGTTGTTTTATTTATTTTTAATTTTTTTAAATATCTTACATATGGTAAACATCAAAAATATAGTAGAAATTAAGACATAGCGAATTTGGTTACTTATTTTTATTTAAATTTTACTACACAGGACAAAGGGCTAAAACACTCTGACGAAAACGGTCAACGCACCAAACAAGAAGTGATAAATGCCTAGGACCCTTTATTCTTCCCGAAACAGGAATGTTTCGGCTAAAATTTTGTTTAGACAGGATATGCGACACTCGAAACAAGCACAAAACATGTTAACTAATACAAAAATAATTGATTTTCTAGAAAAAAAAATGATTTCCGAATACCCAGACATCATAAATGTATCAGATTATCATCAAATTAATAATAATAACAAAACATGTATTTTATTGTAATTGTTTATGTCCGGGCTCTTGGTTACCGCAGTTGCATTCGAAACGTTTGGAAGTAGTAACGAAAGAAGACCCACGCCATTACAGCTCGGAATTAAACTATTACATGAATTTTATTATAACTGTGTAAAGTACATTAAACATTGTCAATCAAAATGTCTTTGGTTTATAAATTATTCGGTTGGGTATACAATGTTTCAAAATAACTTTTAGGTCTCTAAATAACTTGTTATTTTTGTTGGCAGGAAAATAACAAAGGCAAAATAAATATCGTTGCATCAATATTATTTTTAATACTTATTAATTAATCTATTGTATTAATAGTAGATAAACTCTGATAAAATATTCATTAAACCGATGAAAATACCAGAAAAATAAATCAAATTTATTTTACTAATCGTATGACATTAAGACACAATAATATTAATAATTATAATAATGTAGTTAATTGATGTAAGCTATCGATTCTGGGGTCTCCATCAGAAAATCTTCACTTGCAAAGGGGAGTTGGTGTTATGCCCCATTTAAGCAGGGATTAAGCGCATCTACCATAATGGGTTCGAATCCTGTTTAGACTAGACCATATTTTGGTATTTTGGTAGGTACAATGTGAGTGGAGCATTTGTTCGCCCCTTCACTGCGGCCAACAGAGGCCTATTGTGGCTCACCCCTATGAGCTATAATTCACCATATAATCCACACCTTCTCACGAAGTCTATGGTTGATTTAGTTGAAGCTTTCTTGAAGCCTATTCATTTCCAGGGCAGGGCAGGAGCATAAATTATGCTCCGCCGTTTCGTCTTTCACACTGCAGAAGCGACAGTCCGATGTTTGACTCAGACCTAGCTTCCTCAAATGGTACCGCAGATGACAGTGCCCTGTAAGCAGTCCAATCAGGATGCGTAGATCACTTCTAATCAATTCTAGGATCTACGATATGGTGCTACTTGAGGGTTTGACTATAAACGCTTTAGGGTGAGCTAGCCCAGGAATATCTTTCCAGTACTGAAGAATTTTCCAGATCATGTCTTTGGCAGTGCTTTTGGCTATGCCAAAGAATGGTTCCGGTCCAATGAACTCGGATTTTGCACCTCTTCTCGCAAGAGAGTCGGCTTTCTCATTACCCTCCACCCCTTCATGCCCAGGTACCCAGAGTAGGGTTACTCTGTTACTGGTCGCAATGCGATCCAAGGATTCGATGCAGTTCCACACCAGCTTCGAGTCCTGTCGGTTGCAGCTCAGTGCTTTTTACGTAGTAAGTCGTAGCCCTGTGATTTTTGGATAATGTTTGGTTGTTTTGCTTGGTGGTCCATTCTTCGCGCCAAACATTTGTTATTCTGAAATTTTCGGCTATGGCAGTTTGTGCTGTTTTGGTAGGTGGCTTTCTAGATCGGAGGCGGTTGTGGTTGACATAATTAATACCATCGTGTATCGGAAGGTTTCTCGTGGCCAAGATCTTTTTATACTCTATTGAAAGAGCGTTTGTACGGCGCAGATTTGAAGGCAGGATGTGGAGAAGGACTGGTAGCCATTCAGTAGGGATAGATTTAAAGGCACCTGCAACCACTTGCCTTATGCTGTTGTGTATCGATTCTGTGTGCATGGGGGCTGTTAAGCCATACAGGCGCATAATATTCAATTGCTGAGAAGACGAGACCTACAGCTGGGCGGGTATTCTCGTAAAATGTTACATTTTGGACGCGCTGAGAGAAACGAATGGCTAACAGAGCGCTCACCGAGACTCTGACCTACGGCTTTTCGTAATCTTGTAGCCGAACGCATCACCGTGCGATACGACTGAATCGAATTCGCTTAGCATATTGTGGCATTGCTACATTTTACATTGTTCCCAACATAATATTTGACTAATTTGACCTTTCTTTTGTTGGCGTAATCATTTTTATATTTATTTATTTGTTATTCTCAGCGTATTGTTGTTTTATTTTATTTATTTTTTTAAAAATGTCCAAAGAGATAATAACACCGGCACAAAAAAACCTTATTAGAGTACCTTAATGGACACCCAGAGTTGATTAAAATTATACAAACTAAACAATGTACCAACTATGTAAGTGCGAAAAAGTTTACATATTATGGAAAGTTTAGTTGCATTGTACAAAAACAAATTGTTGTTTACCAAAAGTGCTAACAGTCTTTTTTAAACAATTACCTCACTCACACCCATCAGCGACAAATGACCTAGAAAAGTGAGGAGCCCGAAGCCCATATAAATTTTTATTTATTGAAACCAACTTCAATGGTCAAAATTAAATAAAATTGTACCTTGACTCTATTGCTAATGGGGAGAAAAGGGTGTAACATCTCCTCTAGATCTTCTACAGCTCCTATATAGGGAAGATCCATACTCAGAAATAAATTTGTAAAGATATAAATAAAGATATAAAAATCGCAAGATAAAACAGCAGTAATAGAAAATAACTCAATTCGCTCAAAAAACAGCTGTCAAAGTTGACAAAACTCGAATGTCGAAGGGCAAAACAGCTACCGAATGGTAGGTGTTTTGAAAACGGTCGAAGCTTAGCGTTCGTGTTTGGACTTCGCCTAGCGTTTAACAAAACGTTAATACCATTTTTGCCAATTTGACCACGTGGTATGCGAATTTTACGTCATCGCACAGTCGGCGAGCAGAAAACGCCGACCGTGTAATGACGTAAAATTTGCAAACCAGGTGGTCAAACTGGCAAAATTGGTATTCACGTATGTTAAACGCTAGGCGTGGTCCAAACACGAACGCCACGTGGCGACCGTTTTCAAAACACTTACCATTTGTTAGCTGTTTTGCCCTTCGACTTGCGATTTTTATAACTTTATTTATATCTTTACAAAGTTATTTCTGAGTATGACTCTTCCCTATATAGGAGGGATTGTTTTAGATGAGGTGGAAAGGCAGCGATTTTTGCCGGACGATCCTTTTGAATTTTCGGACCACAATTTTATAAATCTTCGTAAACAAACAAGATGTAGACAATCTAGAGGAGATGTTAACAACCTTTTCTTCCTATATGAAATAGGTTGGATGCTATTAGCAATAGGGTCATGATAGATTTATTTATTCTTGATTTGACTCCCGGATCTCTATGTCTAATATTTATAATTTTAATTTGCTGCTGAAAATAGGGCTCCGCGCGGCCGATTTTTTTCTGTGCCGGTGTTATCGTCTTTTTAGTCATTTGCAACAAAATTGAAAAAAGAACACAACAAAACACTGAAAATAACAAATCAATAAAAAAATGACAACGCCAGCCAAAGAAACGTCAAATTAATCAAATAATATGTTGGGAATAATGCAGAAAAATACGAAAAGCTGGGGCCAGCGTCTCGGTGAGCACTCTGTTTGCCATTCGTTTCGCTTAGCGCATCCAAAACGTAACGTATTACGAGAATACCGGCCCTGATGAGCTCAAGGTGTACGCTGCCGCTCCTCATGTTGTTCCACTCAATTTTTGTATAATATTGTTTCTTGTTTTCAGTTTCTCTGCTAGTTTTGTCAAGTGCTCCTTGAACTAATATGTTCTGTCAAACGTTAACCCTAAATTCCTAATACACTGCGGAAAATATGCAAATCTTTGGCTGGCAAATTTTTTTACCGACATAATGCAGACTGGTAACCTCCCTGCTAAGTTTCTCTTGCCTCCTTCTTCGGGTTTCTGAATTCACGTTGTATCTCGGTTGTATGAGCTTTATATCTTTCAAGATTTTGGACATTGCTACAGCGTTTGGAGAAACACCTGGTTTTTACCTTTGAGTGCGTGCACCGCTCCTTAATTTTTTATTAAGTATAGCCCATGCTTGACATCTTGAGGTTTGAAAGTTCATACTTTCTACTGTTTCTGACCATTTTTGTTGTCTAGCCAGTGTTTTGCCAGTTTCAAGTAAATGTTGGTAGAGGTCTTCGCTGTTTTGTGACAATTAAGGGGTATATACTTTATAAAATCCTCTAGGTATGCACTTTTTAGCTCCAACAAATCTCTTACAGTTTTTGCTGGTTGGTGGTATCCAGCCTAAACATTTATCTAAATCTATAAAATTTTCCCAGTTAGCCTTTTTGAAGTTCCATCTAGGGCCTTGCATAGAGGTATCGAGTGGGGTTTGGCTTCCTCTCTCTATTATAACTGAACGGTGCTGGCTGTGAGGAAAATCACGAATAACTTTTCGCGCGACTGGCAGTGGCTGACTTTTATTACCAGTTAGGTAAAAAGCATAGGTCTGGATTCTATTCTTTCCTCTAGAAAATATATGAGGTCTCTCGAGCAGATGAACACGTCATTCGATTCGGCTTGACAAGTAGAGTATGAAACCGTTTTCAAATAAAGAAATAATTGGTTGTCAAAGATCGTAAGGGCCAAAATCGAGGAAAACCCCAAAAATGCCTGGATTATCGCCTATTTTGAGGATTTATTGCAAATCTATGAAGTTTCTCGAGCAAATGAAGACCCATTCGATTCATCTTGACAGGTAAATTACGAATCCAGCTGGAAAATTCATAGATCCAAGGATAAACGCTGAAATTATGGCAAAATGACGGCTAAGCCAACTCATAGTAAGTGAGAGAATGTTTTCAAATTCGAGTGGGCAACTCAGCAAAGAATTAGGCGGATTTGGATTCAGATTAGTGGTAGATCTGAATGTGTTCCGACCCAGCTATATCTCGACGATCGAGATCTCAAACTTGTGAATTTGTCGAAGATTGTGGCCTCAGTAACTATGCATCACCAGTTCTCTCTCATTCCCCATGTTAAATCCCATTAGAAAAGGCCAAGGTTCAGTCTGGCATTTTTTTGCTCATTTTTGGCGATTTTTTTGCTCATTTCAAGGTCACACGTCGGGATGGTAGTATTACGTCAACGGATCGTTTCGGGGCGATGAAGGAGCCCCCTATTTCTACTTCAATCCGCGCTCTGGGAACTCGATCCGCTGACGTAATGCTGCCGCCCTGACGTGTGATCTTGAAATAAGCAAAAAATCGATCGAAATGAGCAACAAATTACTAGGCTGGACCTTATCGTTTTCTTATGGGATTTAATATGGGGAAAGAGAGAAACCATTTCCTGGTCATTCTTCGGTCGATCCCTGTAATTTCTCGGCTCTTTTTTCGGTCGCTCTTAGTCGTTTCTGCGGTTCTTCTTAATGATTTCCTGGTCCTTTTTTGGTTGGTTCTTGGTATCTCGGCTTCCATTAGTTTTGCGGTTTCTCGAATTTGCTTTTGGGCTTAATAGTTCGGATCCTTTATTCTTCATCTTGATGGCACCATGTATTAGTTAATTTTCATTAAATTATTCTTTTTTTCGTATTTTCCTTTGATTATTGCTACCACTTCCCATTCTGTATTTTCTACACCTGAATATCCAAATATATAGCATAGCCTTTATTTGACTTTACTTCTCTGATACCAATTAATTGTATTCTTCTCGTTCCTTGTTAACTCGGAGTCTATAAATATAGGAACTAATATTTTGTTTTTATAGAGCTTTTTTGCTGTCCTGCTTTATGTGCAATCAATACAGTTTTGAATGTCTCTCTATCATTACTGTTTATATCAATGCCTGTTATTATTAGCTTTTTTGTCAGTGCATAAATATGGTTTGAATTCTAATCTATTTAAAATTACATATTTCCGTTTTGTAATGGTACGATTCAAACTAATGTATTGATTTGAAATCCACAAATAAATATATAAACCTCATAATTTATTCAATCTAAAATTCTTTTTAATAAATAAAAATAAAAGAATTAACATAAAAACTCATTATTAAATTAGCAGGAAATAAAGGACAAAGTCAGGTACCATAACAATTTTTATTTGAATTAAAAACGCAACTAGTTTTGGTCACAAACCATCATTAGGCCTGTAGATACAAAACGTTCAAAAATTGACTGAAACTAGTCGCCTTTTTAATTCAAATAAAAATTGTGGTACCTGACTTAATGCTTTTTGAAAACTTGGACAACATTTGAGATATTAATTAACCAACATTACCCAAAGAAATAATTTATTTTAAAAATGACCTAAAATATATTTCGCTAGAAGTCAATATTTTCTAAGTGAATAAATCCACTTCGTTTACTAAACATTATTACCTTAGATAATGATACTCGCTTAATATTTGGATAAAACCAGATATTAATTTTAGATTATTTTATTATATTATTTCATGTTGTTTTATGTTGTGGCTATAAACTTGTAGTTCATCGTAATAATAAAAGCATATCATTAGAGCAATATTTTTATTGATATCAAAGATATTTATATTTTATGTTGTAATGAATCCTGCTATATAATTTTAACCGTATATAGGGTGTTTTATAGGTAAATGTATATTTACCAAATAGGAGACATAGTCAGTTCAAAGAAACCCATAATTAATCGCTTTTAAACCTCTCATCCATGTTGTCCAAGGACTCTCGGAGACAAGTCTCTTAGGCCAAACTCGTTGATTGTAAAAAAAAACACATTGCGTTCGGTGTGAATAATTGTAAATTGCTTCATTCTGCGTATTAAACTAGATTAAATCTATTATTTTAACTTAAAACTGTTAAAAAGGCTTAAAATTATCTGTGGAAACTAATTTCATATTTAACAGTTCCAACTTCGCTACAAAAAAAATTTTTCAAACAATATTTTCTATATTTTTTAAAATTTACTCTTGAGCAATATTCCAAGAGCCAGAACAAAAAAGTAGGTCCATAATACAATCTTCTACAGATCAAATTTTATTGTTGGAACATGTTCAGAGGTGTCCCCTGAAAGTAAATTCAAGTTGGAGGGACGCACGTTTTATGAAAGATCTCGTGAAACGTGCACCGTACGAGATAAATAAAAGGAATCATTTTTGTAGATAAAACATTCTCCATAACTTTTATTTAAAACTTTTTTCTGTATAATGCATAAGGTTTTTATTTATAGCGCTCCAAACTCAGACTTGCGCATTGAAATAACATGCCACGTTTTATAAATTAATAAATGATCACATCCTACTATACTTTTTTCTTTTCATTATTACCATTTTTATTATTATCATTATTATTATTATTGTGTTTTAAGTGTAATATTATAAATTTTACGGGAAAAAGATTTAAAAAACGGGGTAAGTTATTTCACTGCGCAAGTCTGAGTTTGGAGGGCTATAAATAAAAATCTATGCATTATACAGAAAAAAGTTTTAAATATAAGTTATAGAGAATATTTTTATCTACAAAATAATTTTTACTGTTTTTCATATTCGCTGCACGGTTCATGAGCTATTTCACAAAACGTGTTTTTCAAGATGGTGGCCGACTTCGCGCCCCACATTTACTTTCAGGGGACATCCCTAAACACGTTCTGTAGAAGATTGCTGAAAAAATTTTCAGGTTCTTAGACTACAAAATTTATATTTTTGAAGAACCTCGTATACAACTGCAAAAAATTGATTATTTTATTCTTCCTGTATTGTCGAAACTGTTCGAAAAATTGTTGCTTAAACGGCTAAAACCCATAATAGAAGAGTACAATCTGATCCCATCCTATCAATTCGGGTTTAGAGAAGGTCATTCTACTATCGATCAGTCACTAGAAGAAAAAAAAGTTTGTTCCACAATATTTCTTGACGTGGCACAGGCATTCGACAAAGTCTGGCATAAAGGATTAGAACATAAAATGAAGATGTACTTGCCTGTACAGTTCTCTGATATTCTAGAATCTTACATCTCAGATAGACATTTCAGAATTAAGCAAGAAGAAGCCTACTCTGACCTTAAGAAAATTAATGCAGGAGTGCCATTTGGTCGTATGGTATTCAACTATGGGGTTGTGCTAGTCAAAGTAATCTACAAATCATTCAAAGATTTCAGAATAAGGTACTAAGAAACATTGTGGATGCACCTTGGTATATTCGAAACAGTATGCTCCATAAGGATCTGGATATGGATACTGTTGACCAAACTATAACCAAATTTGCCACGAGTCATGAACTATGACTTCACAATCATACCAATGTCGAGGCAATCCAGCTCCTCGACACTGCAGGAACAGCGAGAAGACTCAAGAGGATTAAACCTTACGAGTTGGTGAAGTGAGATTACCAAAAACAGAGTAAAGTGCGTGTTGAAGTGTACGTTAGTTAGTATATCAAATATAATAGAAATCTACTATGGATGAAAAAAAAAAAAAAAAAAAAAAAAAAAAAAAAAAAAAAAAAAAAAAAAAAAAAAAAAAAAAAAAAACCATGCAGAACTTTTTATGAGGAAAACCAATAATAAAAAAAATTTGATATGGTTTTATATTTTATTTTATGCCAAATAGATTTTTCCTCTACGTTAAAGAATATCGTCACCATTAACTTTTTTTAAAAAACACTCGACGTACGTTTCGCTAACTACGTTAGCATCATCAGGAGTTGATTTTTATTTATTTATTTATTTATCACCAATTCCTCATGATGCTAACATAGTTAACGAAACGTACGTCGAGTATTTAAAATGTGTATTTTTGTTACTTCTTCAAAACTAAAGGTTCCAAATTCCAATTCAGGTTTTCTTGTGATTAAATATTTAAATTTCTCAAAACTCCGTTTCTTGTGAAATGAATTCCATATGTAGAAACTAAAATACCTGCTATAAGTGTAATATTTTGAATTATTGATAATAAATTTTGACAAAATTGGTCAACCCATACTTTTGTTAAATAAGTCTTGAAGGACCACGCAATTTTTAGATAAGTGCGAAATTTGTTTCAAAATGAAGATACAACTGATTGTAATTCTGAAGAGCTTTTACATGCTCATTTAATTATAATAAAACATTTATTATTAAATTTATAAAATGTTACAAATGTTAATCACAATGACATGACAATATGCACAATTTTCGATATAATATTTGTTGCAGTGTATAAGAGGAGAAGAGATAATCGTGGCTCGATCTTTCTAGAAATTTTATTTACATTGTTTTTATTGCAAATATTGAAAATATAATTGGAACTTAAATTTAAAACATGAGTGATTTTAATATGAATTTTACAAGAAATTTATCCAAGGAGAAAAAAATAACAGATTTAAATTTTAAAAAAACATCGATATCACAATAAATAATTATTTTTCTATATAATTAATTCTACAATATCTACAAAATATGTCGTCAAATATATAATGTACATGTGTGTGTCAGAGAACTAATTAATTAATTGCATATCAATTTGTCTATATGTATATATAATTATTATTAAAATAAATGATTTATTTCGATGTCAACAAATCTTTGAAAACAAGAAACTTTTTAGCGCTTTATTAAGGTAATGTGATAATTGTATTATAATCAAAATGATAAACTTTTCGAAAAATATTTATTTAAACACAAGTCAGTAAAATCTGCGTATGTATGCCGCCTTAGTTATAGTAATTAATACAGAAACGTGAAATTAAATTCAATAGTTTTTTATTAAGGAAATAACAAGAGATTTTCTTTTGCAGTAGGCATTAAAATTTTATTTCATCTTTGAGTTTTAATTTTATTTATTTTTGTGCATTTATAATATTTTTTAATTAATTTTTGGATTGTATTTTTATTGTCAAATTTTACCCACTAAAACTATTGGTTAATGAATGAAGTGAAATTATGTACCTACTTAAATTTATTTCTGCTCTATACAAAATTCAACTTAAAGCGAATTTTATGTTTTACGTAAATACAAAAATTTTAAATTCAGACATAGATCCTCAATATTTTTACTTTTTCTAAATTGTTGTTAATGTTCTTTGCATTAATAGGAATTAAAAGATTTACTTTATAAATTACGATTGTAGATAGTTCCACGCTTGAGAATAGTAAATGAGCATTAAAACGAAAAAAGTTTATATCCATAGTGATTGTGAGTTAACAAAAAAAACCGCATTGAATTTACTGCACATGAATTGGACCGTTTAGATCAGGTCTAAAAAAATCTTCGAATTTTGCCATTAGAAACCAATTTACATTTATTACAGTCGTACTTATCAAACAGAAAACTAAAAGTCGACATAATTGCCAGTTCTGGTGTTCCTCAGGAGTTGGTACACGGGAATATAATTACATACTCCTCTCTCGGATCCCCAAGCGCCACGGCAAATAATAATAATAATAATAGCCGTCCCTTCACCGCAGAAACCTTTGGCTTCTGGGGTTCTCGTAAAGAGTTGAAATTTAGGTCTAGTATTATATTATATTATAGAATATTTTAAAAAAATGAGCAAAACACTTGGACAGGTCGATTTTTCTACAGCATAGAAGTTTTGACGATTGCGTGATACCCCTTCAGGTGACAGTACCGTACCTTCATTTTTTTAAATGAGCACGAACTTTATCATCAACTCCTGATGATGCTAACATAGTTAGCGAAACGTACGTAGAGTGATAAAAAAGTGTAGTTTTGGTTAGTGCTGACGATAATCTTCAACACGACAAAATAGGTATAATTTTTTTGGTGCAATAAAGAGATGAATCGAAATTCTGTAAATACTAATTGAGGGTAATGAAAATAATTTTTTCATGTAATTTTATAAAAAAATGGTGGCTGTGCGGCATTTCCACGCGGGTGCTTTTTTCCGAAGTGGTCAACGACCGGAAAGAAAAACTTCCGCAATTTTTGACCTGGAACAACAAACTAAAGTTATTTCCATATAGAACAATAGTAAGAAACGTACTTAAACATGTTTTTATTATATTGATTTTTCGCGAAATAACGCACTTTTTAAAAATAAGTTAAAACATTCATGAAAGAAATTGTCACAAAATTGTTTATATAAAAAAGTATTCAATATAAAAAAATATGCAATATAATAAAATCCTACGTGCGTCAAAGCTATTTTAAATATATGGTGAAAATTTTAAATCGATCTTTAAGATTTGTTTGTTACCGGTCAGCTCAAAAAAAGTGGTTTCGAGAAAAACGCACTTAAAGTTTTCAGTACTGTAAAATCCTATTATATTCTTATATACATTCAATCTACGAAAATTGAAAATTTGGACATTTAGACATTTTTGTCTCCTTCCATCTTTTGGTATTTCATTTTTAAAGCACTTTTTAGGAAAAAAATATATTTTTTGATTTTTTTAAAATTCTACAGTGGTATAACCACTTAAAATTAAAAAGTTCATACGTACCGTGTAATAACTAATATTTTGATGCTGGAAGGACTTTTGTTTTAAAATAAGTAAAAAAGACAAATTATCGCTTATTTTATTAAATTATAAATTATCTTATCGGAACAAAATGAATGATAGCAAATGATCACAACAGTAATAGAATTATTTGTGCTTTTTCAAAATCGAGAGGTACCTATTAAAACTTTTTTTTGCATAACTCAGAATCCGTAAATCCGTGAAGTACTTAAAAAAATTAAAACGTTTATTAAATGAACGATTGTCACCTGCAGAGTGGCAAAGCAACGATCGAAACTTTTATGCCATACTATGATGGTTTTAAAAATCGATCTCTCCGAGCATTTGTTTTGATTTTTTTGAATCAGACACTCAATAAGGTTAAGACGTATATGCTGATTTAAACTTATAGTATGTTTGAAGTTTAGTTGGTTTAAACAAGTATTTATTTGATTTTAAGAAATAATCGTTCTTCGTTTAACGGGCGATTTGTTTCATTAAACATCGATTTGTTTAATTTAAACAACGATTTGTTACATTTAAATATCGATTATTTAATTTAAACAACGATTTGTTTAATTTAAATAACGATTTGTTTTATTTAAACAACCATTTATTTCAGTTTAACAACAATTTGTTTCATCACATGTTCTCAATTTAATATTTTGCAATGGTACTTCGAGAGTGAGACTTTGGCACATTATCACTGATGAGTTCTTAAAGAATGAAACAGCTATTTAGTATATGGCCTAAACTCACACCTACTGAATACTTGTTTTAAATAAATATGCTCTTTAAAACAACAACACTTTGTATTGTTATGGCATAAATATTTCAAAGAAATGTTTACCTTAAAGAAATATGATTAATTTGAACTGAGTATATCGAATTTCTACTGTTAAATAAATTATTTATTTCTTGTTAACAAATAAATTATATGAATTTTAAGGAAATTCGATTTTATATTCAAAATTTCACTTTTTTTTTCATATGTTGAATTAAACAAAATTTATTTCTTTTAAACAAAAATATTTCAACCAAATAGGTACATTTGACTGGTTCAAAAAAATCTTTTTCAGAAGGTGTAAAGTACCAAAAAAATGACTAGGAAAAACTAAAAAGTTGGTGTGAACTAAATATTCTATTATTAAATATCAACAAATGTAATAAATTTTATATCTTTTGCTCAAAAAAAGTATTCGTAAAATTTGTACGCTATTTCACAGAGACAGTATCTCGGAAATCGGAAGAGTTGCGAAGTCAGTTAAATATGAAAAAAGTTGCCCATTTTCTGCTTAATTCGAAATTATCAGGGACGGTTATTTTAATATTTAAAAATAGTAATTTGACCATTTTCATGGTGGTTCACTTATTTTTAAAAATAGAAAGAATAGGAACTTATGATTTTTGTTTGAGAATAATATTTCCTCAATTTGCCGTTATTTAATTTTATCTGCGACGTTTCGATTCTGCAAGGCTACCATCAACCTTATTTATATCTTACTGTAATTTTTTTACAAATCGTTTTCGAATGTCGTTGTGATTACTGTTATTTATGATAATCAAGTGATTAACAATGTTTTGCACTTATTTCATCATCATCAAGTAATTTCCTAATAAGACATTCTTAA
Organism: Neocrepidodera transversa; assembly: GCA_963243735.1. NCBI lineage: Eukaryota > Metazoa > Arthropoda > Insecta > Coleoptera > Chrysomelidae > Neocrepidodera > Neocrepidodera transversa. The sequence continues at coordinate 11,287,417 of OY725347.1, forward strand.
TAGTATATAAGCTTGTCTAAATTAACTAGCTTAATAATTTAGGTGTTTTAATCCACATTTGTGGATCATATTGTTATTAACTTCGTTATTTCAGATTTATATATATATATATATATATATATATAGAACGCTTAATTTAATATCAATAAATTCCCAATATTTTGTTCATTATATTATAGTAAAGTTCTTATGCGTCTGTTGTTTGGTTTCCAGGATCTATAACACAGATATTTTGGCCAAACGTATGTAATATACATTTTTCTTGTTTAATAACTTTTTCCAAATGAGCTGAAAACAACTATAAATATTTTCCTTTATTAGAGAATAAACAAATAACCAATAAAATATGTCCATTAAAAAACCATAAAAAATAAACATTGTTTAAAAAAATATGTTTTCTTAGAGATATAAACTTAATTGTAAAATTAAATCTTCATTTTAGCTACAACATATTAATTTTATACTGTACAAATGTTTTTTTAACTTCTTTATAATTATTTCTAGATAAATTTTATAACAGCTGTTTGTTGATTTTTATTTATTTAATGTATTTAATATTCATGAAAGCATAAAATAATCTAATTATATTCACAAATGCATTAAAGTTTAGTTTTATTGTTAAAACCTTTCAGACAGTATATTTCATCACGTTTTTATTATATTAAAAATAAAAACCAATAAGAATCCATTAAGCTATAATAATTTTTTACACAATCATTAGAAACAATTATTAAAATTTTCAAAAACACAGAAGGTACTTATAAAAATCGTTGATGAGCACAAACAAATTTCTCAACTAGTTTAAGATATATACAGAGTGCATCTTAATAAAAAACGGAACTTTGTTTTGGTTTTCACAAAAAAATGTAACTAATAATATTTTTAGAGTGGAATTCAAATCAATAATAACGATTTAAATGTACTAATAAAAATGTACCGAAACGCTATTTAAATAAAAATCACCATAAACAAAAAATAAATAAAAAAATACAAGATTGTTTTCCTGTATAATTGGATGATAGTTTTCACTTATAATACCACTTGAACTAGAATTATTACCGGAAATATATGTCTTGTTACCATAGCGACGATAAAAAATAATTGTACTTAATTGGTTCAAATAAGTTGATGTGAAATGTTCGTAAAACAGACTGTGTTAAAAAATCTGGTATTTTTATTGCTATTAATTTTAACGTCTATTTTCTGCTACCAGGGCTAATCTGGACGGGACCTACAGCTTATCGTGGACTCCGAACTACGGTCCTCAATCACCCTAAACCCAGGAATATGCCTTTGTCATTCAGGTGATCTACCGACTAGCAAGTGTGTAATTGTGCCCCTATCAGTTCCACGAGATATCCGATCTCATCCGGCCTGGTTACCGGCGTGAATTAAACTGCTCATGGTACAAATACCTTTTTGCACTTGCCTAAATCTTATCTGACTTTAATTCCACTTTGATATTCATGGGAATCGAACCCACGACCCGAACAATGATCAAGTATAAAGGCCGATGCCTTAACCAACCTGGCCACCGTGTACGGTCGGTATTTTTATTAAAATTCTCGAACAGTCATAAATCAATAAATGAAATGAAACTCAACATCATGTATCTCAAAGACTTTAGGCCTAAAACTTTTAACAATGTTCGAAAATTCTAAAAGTAAATACAAAAAACACTATTTTTACCTCTCGCCCTTCAGGTAAGAGAGGTATAGGAATCATGCTAAAAATTGGGTAGTGAGTTTTCAATGGATAAACACGTTTTAGGGTCCCTAGAATACGATTTTAATATTTTCGCGATGATGTCTGTGTGTGTGTGTGTTAGTGTGTGTGTGTGTGTGTGTGTGTTAGTGTGTGTGTGTGTTTGGATGGATGTTGTAGTAACGATAACTCAAAAACTACTGAATAAAAAAATTTGAATTTTTGCATACAGGATTCTGATACCCTAGATTAGATCTGATTAGATTTTGGTGCCAATCGCACAACCGGAAGTGGCAGTTGCTATGGGTGATGACGCCATTATTATACAAAACGGCAATAAAGTTTTACATATATATTTTGTATACCATATAGTTTATTTTCATCTCATTAAAATTTTCGAAACTTTTGCCATTGTTGCCAGATTGACAAAAATATAATTTTTTTTCATACTTTTTTGTGTCAACCTGTAAATTTTTGATTCAAAAATGGCGAGAGGTCATGTGCTGGCCACATCAGATTTTTTTGTATTACTATTGTCCTGAGTTGTAGCGGTGGGGATCTTTTAAAGACACCTCACGCTTGGTTCTATGCGTGAGGTGGTGCCAGAATCTCCCATGATTGCTACGCAATCAGTCAGGAGCATACCTGTATCTTGTACCCTGCTGTAGGATAGATTCTCCTTTTCAGGAGTACACTGATCTGAAAGTAAAGACATTAGTAACTTAAGATATTTCAATGTGGAGTATTAATTGCTACTTACAGAGCAGTCCTGTAGGCCTCAGTAAGTGGTCGGTCCAGCTCATCTGATGCTGAGTGGCACCTCCTCCAATAGATGAAGGATCTCGTCTTCTCTTGCTTCGCTAATGTTCTTAAGGTTGGGCTGGATGAATTTCTTGATTGGTATTTTATTGGGTACTAGTCTGTTCTTATTAGAGTTTCTTGAGCGTTGGTGTTAGTGCTGTCCAATATTCTCCTGGCATATCCTCTTTATAATTTTTGGAATCTGGAAACGATAGGAGTTATATTAGTGTGTTCGTAAATCTGATTTGAACCTTGTATTGAATCGCAATTAGTTAATTTTAAGTATAAAACTAGTAAAAGGAATAATCTATGTGCGATTTTTCAAGACTACGGCCCGTTTCCGTCAGCGGAAGAAAGTCCGATTCGAAAAAATTTCCCACAATTTTTGTATCAAACTTTTTCCAGTAGAGGGCGCGCAAAAAATGTGGATGTAGTTTTTCCAAATTTTTAAGACGATCAATGAACTTTGGTGCTAAATTTTCTGGTGCAAAGTTGTAGAGCATTAAATTTATTTTAACATTTATATTTAACTTTTTTTCAAATTCCCCATAGTTTCGCTGCTAGAGGGCGAAAAATATACAAATTTAGGATTTTCATGTTTTTTTTTTTATATTGAAGACAAACAATGCGCTTTAGTGCAAAATGATCTAGTGCAAAGTTGTAGAGCTTAAAATTCTTTACAACTTTTGTACCAAACTTTTTCCCGAACTCCCAATAGTTTTCACCCATGATTTTAGGATATCCCAATTGCAGCATTTTTTTGCCATGTTTTGGCCTTTTTGCACTTTTAATGCTTTTTTTAATTTTTTGGTGTTTTTTGGACTTTTTTGAGCTTTTTGCCTTTTTTTCCATTGTTTGTGTCTATTTTGCCTTTTTTCCTTTTCTTTTCTTTTTTTGGCATTTTTATCACTATTTTGCCATTTTTTTGCTTTTTTGAACTTTTTAATTTTTTTGGACTTTTTTGTCCTTTTCGGACTTTTGCATTTTTTGTTGTTTTTTGCTTTTCCCCTTTACTTTGGCTTTTTTTCTTTTTTTGGACCTTTTCGTATTTTTGATTTTTGCCTATTTTACTCTTTTTTTATAGTTTTAATTTTTGCTGAAATTTAGCAATACCTTACCATTTTTAACAATTTTTTGGAAATAATTCGTTACCTTGTTACTATTTATAATAACTTGTTACCATTTTTAGTAACTTTTGTCGTTTTTCATTTTGATTAATTTTTGCGCATTTTTGCAATATTTAGCCTTTGTTTCAACAATTTTCTTCATTTTTACAGCATTTTACTTTCACATTCAAGAATTTTGTATTTTGTAATTAAAATAATCCTAATCTCCACAGAAGATCCGGGAAAGTTCTGGAATGACACAGACGATTTTTTTTCTTATTTTTGATTAAATAAAAATATTTATGTGTAGATAAAAGTTAAATCTATGCCCTACTTTCCCAAATTTGAAAAATTTTATCTCCTTTTTTTGAAAAAAATTCGCAAACTTGTTGAGCATTTTTAGGTTTTTCATGTTTCAGAAAAAACTAAAACATATTTTCAAAATTTTCGAGAGTAGAAGCCTAGATTTAACCTTCATCTCTATGTATATTTTTTTCTTTCTTAAAAATTAAAATAAAAAAATCGAGGGACTACGAAACTACTGTTTACACTAAAAAGTAAAAGTTAAACTATTCATAAATTGATGTTGGATTCCAACATCGAAGCAACGATGAATAAAAATAAAAATTGTGACCAGTTTTTGGGTAATGTGAAAGATCCAAACTATAAATTTATCGGAGCTAACATGATAAAAAAGTTTAAAACGCTTGGTTGTCTGATGAGCCTTAAAATCCACTTATTACACAATAATCTTGACTTTTTTCCTGAAAATTTAGATGATGTAAAAAAATACATAAGAATAAGTAATTTTTTTAAAGAAGTTTTTACATTTTTTTTGTTGACCTGTGTAAATAGTATACACATGTACATAGTGGTTAATACCCCTAAGTGAAATTATGCCATTTCTGGCTTAAAAATTCCTATGTGGATCCGGTTTTAAAACCTTTTATTTTAAATGTAATTTTTCTTTAAATTTGAATTTTATTTTCCATCTTAATTATCATATCATTTAAATTAAATAAATTATGTTTCTTTAATACGATTTTACACTAAACTTTTTATCGACATCAATAAATAAATTAAAACAGATCAAATAGACAAAAAACACACTTAAATAGGATTACACCTAGTATTAGTATATAATAGGTACATAGATAAGATAAATTGCACGTATATAATTTAGCAAAAATACATTTTGCATGTCACACTATCTTTTATATTTTCATTATAAAATTTATGGGCATGTATATAAATAAAATCATACAGGTTAAAAGCATTAATAAATGGCTGATTAGATATTTTTAGGTAAATAGACTAAATTATAATATTTAAGTGTCTAAATGATTGAAAAAAATAATTTTTGTCTGACCATCCGCTTTCAAGATTAAGCCTGGAAAAATTAGTCTGGGACACTATGTATATTATATATTGTACAGTGTGGACCACGAGTAACGACTAGGTCTGCGATTCCAAAACTAAACAGTTTATACAGTATTTGTCAGTAAGTTAGAACCATATGGGGAAACTTTTTTATTAATAATTTTAGGAAAAAAATTTATTCTTCATAAAAAGTTCTGCATGTTCTAAAATCCAAAATACAATCATCAGATATCAATTTCTTCCAGTAGTATACGAGTTTTGTCAAAAAATACGAATTTTACCTTAATATTTGACACATCGTAAAATGGTGATCACAACTAAAAACTAAGTTCAAATATGCATTTATATTGAAAAAATAGGTTTTGTGCTTGTTTAATATTATTTCTATTTTGAATGAACATTTGTCTCTTGTGATTATAAAAGTCATGATAACCCTCTCGTTTCTTAATGTTTTCTAACAATTTAAACACGTAATGAATGCATACACATTTATGTTGCATTGTTACCTAGAAATAAGTTTTAAAAATAAATTACATTTTTTCCAATGTAAATGGATGTAATTGCATATTTGAACTTAGTTTTTAATTCTGATCAACTTTTTTAAATAATATTTTTCGATGTTGTCAAATTTGAAGGTACTTTACTCTTGAGAAAAATTCGTATTTTTTGACTACTACTGAAAAAAATTGATATCTGATGATTGTATTTTGGATTTTAGAATATGCAGAACTTTTTATGAAGAATGAGTTTTTTTCCTAAAATTTATAATAAAAAAGTTTCATATACGGTTCCAACTAGGGCTACAATGTATACAGGGTGTCACAGAATAACTATTCCTAATTGTCAGTAATGCTAGACACTTTTTTTATTTATAACATAATGTCCATAAATTGCTTCAATTAAACTGCTAGCTTATGGTAGATATATTTCAGATAGAGAGCTTCAAAAAACAAAATATTTTTGGAGTAATTCTACAAATTTGATTGGGGTTATCGAGGATTTCTTAATTAAACTAGTGTACTTGGCCTATTTTTCTCGTTGCGTGTAATCTAACCAAATCTGCTTGTTTTGTTTAATAATACATAACATAAAACCGAGAAAACAATAAGTTTTTACCAAAACACACCTAACCTCACACTATCCAATATCAATTTACACTACACTCCGCAAATCAAGTGTAGTGTACACCAGAAATCACCAAACGATATCAGTGCTACTCTAGTGTACAATATTGTAGTTAATGGAGACACAGCGAACAGACCTATCTAATTATTCGATGTTTACCCAAAATAGCTGTTTCCGCAGTTAAGCGTTACCAGTCTAGTCTTTAGATCGAAAAAGTGATTTTTTTTCGAATTATAAATATGAATTTAGTCTATTTCTCCATAAATATCGCATCCTGTATGATCTAGCTTAGATAATTCTGATACATGTGCTTACATTTTAGGTGCAATAGTTTCCAGAAGAAGAGGATTTAGTATTTCTGAAGATTCGCAAATGTGTAAGATGATTTAATAATATTCGAGTCTTTGAAAAAAATTATAAAAAAAATAAAGATTATTTTTTGGGTCGACCGATATATTAAAATGTAGTTATTTATTTATTTATATAAAATTCTGCAAACAAGAAAAAATTAGTTTTGTTTAATTTTTTGACTATATTAGTGTCGACCCTAATGTTTTTATTTTTCATCAATTTTATTGTTGTTTTAATAGTGATTCTTGAAAATACTGTTTTGATCTGTTTTTGCTTGAATTTCAATCTTTTATCATAATCATCTTATTCACATACAATCTTGTCTGCATGTTTTACTATACCAGAAAAATCTAGATGTATTGATAGTGACGTCATCGCGTCTATTCTTCCTCAGTTAGAGGTTTTGTAATTTTCATTTATTATGCAGCTATATATTTTTTAGTTATAATAATAAAAAAAATTAAAAGACATATTTACTTAATATAGTATAAGAGGAAGGAATATTTAAGATTCATTATGAAGGGAGTAAAGTGATCGTTTGTAGAAAACTACTAGTCGAGGAAAAATAGCAATTTTTTTTGGACAGTTTGAAATTCTTTTTGAATTCGCTTCTTGAACTCGTTTAAAAAGTTTGTGACAACTTTTGGTAAGTTCCTTTTTGAAATTACACCGAAAAGTAAATTCTTTTCAGTTGCTCAAGGAAAAATTCATATCTTCGACAAAAATAGAAAAATTACTAGTCTAGTTGCCATCGACCTTGTGCGACTAGCGCATGTGTTAGTTATTGTACATTACCTTGAAAGTTTTTTTAATACACAGGTTAGATTTAGATATTCAAGACTTCTTTTAATAAAATAAATATTTTTTTTAATTTTTTTTAAATACACAGATTAGATTTAGATAGTCAAGACTTCTTTTAATAAAATAAATATTTTTTTTACGTCTAGACGCTAGTGACAAAAATCACCCGAATCACGCGAATTGTACTACCCGAGCTTTTTTGAGTCCGCTGATTATCGCAGATTATCCTCGCTGCACCTGGAGGTCAGGACAGCATCCGAAACGCCATCACCAGGAATTTCATGGAAATTCATCAGAAATCGATCGATACTCATTAAGTGAAAGTTTTTTGAGTCGCTAATCAATAATCTGACCTGACTAATGACGTCGTCATCTCCGAGACATTTACTGAAATTACTTGCCAAATCAGCCCAAAATCATTACTGCTAGGTTTTTCGATTCGCTCGTCAAGAATCTAACATCGGCAACCTTCCTTCGAGTACTTGGTGGTTCTGACGACTTGACTAATGGCGTCATCTCCGGGAAAAATGAGCAGTAACTTGAGTAGGGGTAGAGGCACTTGAGCGTGGGAAAATTTCCTATCTCAATAGCATTGTAAGCCACGCCCCATTTCCATCGTTTTTCGTAGTTTTCGACATTTTTGTCGTTTTTGTCATTTTCGTCGTCCTCGCCGTGTTCGTCGTTTTTCAGCGTTTTTCGACTGGAAAAACGATGGAAATGGGGCTTGGCTTACAATGCCATTGAGATAGGAAATTTTCCCACGCTCAAGTGCCCCTACCCCTACTAACTTGTATAAAAATTTTATCAGCTTGTTGGTCCATAAAGTTTAAAGTTAGGTTTCACCTTTTCTTTAAACTTGCCATTTTTTATCTATAGTTTAGCGTATATTTTCTCTGCCAAAATCAACAGTACTAGGATGTAAGCTCGGATCGCTCTAGAGTATTGATGACCAATTTTTTTATGGTATTTTCTCCATGTACAGATGACAATGCTTCCAGGAGGCCGCTGTCTTTTATAATAAACCCAATACTGCCTAAGAATGACATTATTGTATGGAATCCGCCGAGTCTAATAGAAACAACAATACCATCCGCCAATTTGAATGCACCAATAATATTTCAAGCTTTTAAATATAGCAACTGATCAAAAGTAATTATGCGTATTTGCATATTAAAATTCTGAGCCTCTGAGACTGACTGGTTTATCGGTGTGAATCATATGCTGTATAGTAGTAGACACTGTTAAGTGCTCTATTAACTCGTTCCATCCCTTTACAAAAGTGAGCCGAAGATTTTTCCAAAAACAGTTAATTTTTATTAATCCGTTAATTTAGACTCGGTGGGACTTGCGAGAGTGGGGTTTATGAACAGAATCATTTTCGTGGTCTTTGCGAACACGCATACCTGGAATTAATCTAAGATCTGACCATCGGTGGGATTTGCGAACTATAAAACTATTAATATAAGATATTATTAAATTATTATATAAAAATATTAAAGTCCAAAAGATAAATACACCAGGATGGGAATATTTTGTATTGTCTGCGACTGTTAAGTTACAGTCAAGTAATTGAATAATTTAGTTTTTTTAATAAATACTCTATTTACTCTCCTGGGCAAATGGAAAGTTATTGTTGTTAAATTGGAGCATAAAATATTAAATAATAATGCAATTTGATGATGAAAGACACAGTACAAAACTGTTAAAAAAAATATGAGTATACAGGATTTTTCTAAAATTTAAATATTTCGGTAATTATACAAAAGTGAAAAAATAACTGAAATATAACATTTAATGAATTATTTTTATATTTTTAACACACTCTACCACTATTAAATCTTCATTATTTTGCTGTTTTTTTTAAAATACAAAAATAAAGCCAACAAAAATTAAATACAGTGTTCGCAAACCTCACGGTCCCCATAAACTGACCCAAGATATGCAGGTATATGTTCGTAAATCCCACGGTTCTCAAAACCCACGTTCGCAAAGCCCACGCCACTTTAATTTCAAGTTCAACTAGACATTTAGTTTTGAAAGAAGGTGAACGAAAGTTACTCTGAGAAGATATTTCTTCTTTAGATACCAATGTATAAATCTGGATCAGAGGGTTTCAAATGTGAACTTCAATGAAACCATGCAGATTGTTAAATAATATGGAATATGGACTGTAATTTTATGGTTATGAAAATGAAAATGAAAAACTTATATTAAACTAGAAAACAACGTGGTGCAATACCTGAACTGGCTGGGGGCACTTTGACGCGATATAAAATCAAATGAAAAATTCGAAAAGAAAATTGCACAACGAAAAATGTAATTCAAACAGCGCACGGCGTGCTTTCGCCTTGAGTCTCTGATCTCTGATCTCTTCTGTTCTCTCGCGGGGCGAGAGGGTAGTTTCGCTTTCCTGCTAACCTTGATGACGTAGTACACATGAGCGCGCGTATTAACTTTTTTGTAAATTAAATTTACGTTTAATTACCATAAAACTAAACAACCAATTTGAGTCTAGGTTATTAGGGAGGAACATATGACGCCATATGAGATGTTATTATTTACATCCACCTGTGCTGTCAAACGTTCCTTTACCGTCCAAAGTCTTAACATTCCAATCTGAGTTATCATGGACAAACTGAATAAAGGCATCGTCTCTCATGGCGATTTCCCATTCCATAGTTACTAATATTTGAAAGTTGGCCAACCCCTTTATATAAGCAGCTAAAACCCAGTACATGACACATGCCCACCAACTTTCTCGACCCATAATATACTTTGATATATAGTAAAATAATGTAATATAGTTTGACATTTGCGATGATTTCCGTCGAATTTTTCCTTGATCACCTGAAAATATGCACTTTTCAATGCAACACTGCAATTTCAAAAAAGTACTTGACCATAAGTGGTCACAAACTTTCTTAACGATTTCACGAAGTGAATGCAAAAATCGCTTCTCAATCCGTCTTACTGCAAAAAAATCAACTTTGGGCTTTTTCGTGCTATATTTCCTCGAGTATACTTGTCCTTGGCACATTTAACAATAGTTTATGGTTACGGAGATAAATTATGTAGCCGTTAAGCTCGTTCCGAAACGTCGACCATCCGTAATTTAAATTTCGTTTTTATTAATGATTACAATTTCTATTCTTTATGAGTCTGAAAAAACCTCGAAAAGTGATCCTAATTTAGAGCCAAAAGAGACTATGTCTCCTCCCCCTTCCATTTTTGAGGATGCTGAATACGGTGGTTTAAACTTTTTTCTAGTTGATCCCACCCCTAAGTAACAAAAAACAACCTCCTATACCTGCGTTACCATCAATTTGGGATACTGAACATGATGGTGATGCTGTTTCTTCTCCCCAAATCAAACTAACTCCTTATACGGCCAAAAACTACCCCTTTGATATCCCGTTTTATGATCACAGATCATTGAATACACCGCTCCGTGGACCTTGTGAACAGAACCACCTTTTTCGTGGGCTTTGCGAACAGGCATTCCTAGAATAAATCTAAATGCTGACCATTGGTGGGATTTGCGAATACGCTTAAGATTAGAAATATAAAACTATTAATATAGAATATTATTAAATTATTATGTAAAAATAATAAAGTTCAGAAAAAAATACACCAATATGGGAATATTTTGCATTGTCTTCGACTGTTAAGTTACAGCCACATATTTGAATAATTATTTTTTTGTCAAAGTGGAATTATAGAGAAAATTATCTTTTTTAATAAAAATTGAGGTGTTTTATTAATTATAATACGTTTTTAAAAACTATTCACTCTCCTGAACTTATGGCAAAAGTTATTTTTGTTAAGGTGATTATAGCACCCTTTGTAATTTTCGGACACGGATATCTCAGAGCTATTTTGTTAAAAAATTAAAATTTTGGCAAAATAAATTAGGTGATATTATCTAGGGATTCTAGCATTTTTAAATTTTAATTCCTTTCAATTTCCGAAAAAAAATCAAGGTGCTTTATATTTCAAAATTTTATAGTGCAAATATGAATCCATCAATAGGACTATTTTGAATATAGTAACCAAATTTGAGCTCTTAATGTCTTTTTAATGATTTCTTAAAACGCCTTGTTAAGTGCTACCTGCTGGTGTAATACGCTTGTAATTGGCGTATCGTACACGTCTTATTAACCGTGATAGTTTTTAATCTACGTCAGCATTACAAAGGCCGCAGTTCATCTCTTTTCGAACTATGTGGGTGCTTCCGACGTTGAATTCACGACTCGATGCTGTAGTTTCCTTAAATTTACGCCCACATTCCCCATAAACTGACCAGGTATATGTTCGCAAATCTCACGCCACCGAATGCATACCAGATGGTAATTTTTTTCTTGTTAAAATTTCATTACGTATTATACTCCTGCTCTATAAATACAATTTTTTCGTTACTTTCAGACATATAATGATGTCACTATCAATTATTTTGGATTCCTGATATAGTAAGACTCGTAAACAGTCCTTGACTTTTTTATTATAAATATAACAAGCATGACTTAAAATATATATTTTCTGTTTAAATGTACCGATAATAACCGGTTAATTTGTTTCCAAATATATTTAAAAAAAAATATGTTTGTGCTTACTTTATCTGTTTTACAACGACAAGGTTATATAATAAAACAAGAATTAGTCTTAAATTTTCCATCTTTTTTTAAATTATTTATTTATGATTATTTAATAGTGTATTTTTAAACAGAAAAATATTTTTTATTCTAAATGGGTGTACAAAAACATTATAGAATAAATTTCATGTTGGATTAACGATCCTTACATACAGGTAGAGCAAAAAAACGGAAAGTTATGTAATTGCTAATTCATAAAACAAATAATTTCGTCTTCAACCAACTGAAAAATTATGTTTGTGTATCATTAATTACTGTTGTCAATGTCATTGTAATAAAATTTAAACAATTAGTTAACAATTTTTAAAAATGAATTATACTGATTTTAAAAGATTTAGAAGTCCTAGGAAAGCCATTATATATGATATTCCTTAAAAGTGACTTTATTTCCTCTTCGGCTCGTTTTGTTGGAGAAAATTGTGGTAAAAATTTCAAATGTAGATAAACAAAAATGTGTCCCAAATTGAATTTACCTAGATAAAATTGTGAGTAAAACTGCAAAAATTGTCTCCAAATTGCAAATCTAGATGGACAAAACAAATGATTAATAATGAAAATTAAGCTAGACTGAATTTTGTTTATTGGATAATATTTGGTCCAAATTAGAAAATCTATGTCCAAATTGTAAAATGACAAATCTATTTAATTAGAACGGTGATCAACTTTCTAAAGCTATTTTATTTAAAGTTTGGTTCAAGTTACAAATCTAGATGAAAAAATCAAATATCGGAATTGCAAATCTATATGGGATAACATTTTCTACATATTACAAATCTGTTTGAATCAAATTATGGTACAAATTTCAAATCTAGAAAGACAAAACTATCGCCCCAATTTCAGTTTTCAGTCTTCATACGTAAATAAATATTGATCCTTTTAAAAAATGCCTCCAGGATGCTATTGCTTAATATTCTCAACACTCATAAAATCTTACTTATGTAACCGGTTTTAATTTAATGTAAGCCCCAGGGTTCCGAGTTTCGACCATTACTATCTTTTATCTGCATTAACGGTATTTACACTTTGTCTCGTATTAAATTAAACTGTTTGTGTTTACAATATTATTAATATTACTGTTTATTTGGGTTTGGACCCACCTTGAATAATTTAAAACTAAATTAAAATAAATCCCACTTAGATATAGATAAAATAAAATTAGATATAGATAAAATAAAATTATCATCTCTGCAAACTTAATAAAAAAAATTGGCTGTGTCACCCCACAATTTTCCCGGCTGCGATATTACTAAATAAATGCCCAAGTAGCATTTTGCTGACTACCCGACTTGCTCTGCACCAATCACAACGTTGGAAATTGGTTGTATGGCGACTAAAAAAATTTATACATTTGTACAACGTCGCATCGCCATATTCCGGACGTTGTGATTCCAACGTCTAATAATTTACACTTTGTGAACGTTGTGCCAACGTCGACTATTTCGCCTATATACAGTGTTGTCAAATGTAGCACACAAAAGTGACACTTTCAGCTCCGAAGTGACACTGAATAGACAAAAACTGGCACTATTTCTTGTCCAAAGATGACCTGAAATGTATTTATTCTTCAGAAATGGTGGGTCGAGCAAAAAATACACGTCACTACTTCTGTCAAATGGAATCTCCTATTTTTTGACGTCATAAACCACGCAGCAGTGAAGGTGAAACCATCAAACGAGTCGAGAAGCACCATTTGGCACTATTTTGAGACTAACTTCAGCATAGTGAAAAGTCCCCCCTAGATAACAAGATTGCCTATGTAGGACCGTTGTTTTATAAGTACATGGCGACGTTGGACTCACTTATTTGTTGTTATAACTATGCCAGACAAACGAAAAAGTACTGAACAACATTTTACAGAAAACTGCAACTCAAAAAGCAAAGTGGACCAAACTATTCTCCTCGTGTAATTTATGTAGGTCTGATGTTTTAACTTTTAACAGATACTATAAATAAAGAAAAATAAATTACGAATTTCAATAAAGAACAACGTAGAAATAAATAATTAACTACAACTGTACGTTAATTTTGATTGGTCAGTTGATCAGGACTATTCTAATCGAGTTCTTCCTAGATGCTTCTCTTATTGGTAAGATATAGTTCACCTCCGCCATGTTAAGGATAAAAATTTTGTAGGTTAGTTTCTTTTCCAGATCAAAAAAAAGATTTGATAATATTTTTCGTTCAACATTAGATGTAGTTTTATAGCTATTACTAGTCAAGTTTTATAAGTGATTCCAAACTCAATTTGACAATCTTGATAATTTTGTTTTATAGCTATGACTAGTCAAGTTTTATAAGTGATTCCAAACTCAATTTGACAATCTTGATAATTTTGTTTAATAAAAATAAATTAAAAAATATTTTTGAAAAACACAAAATAAAAGAAGCGCTTGGGAATATTTGGAGGTAGCATCAACATATTTTACAATAAAATTCACGGGGTTTGAAAATTCTTTGTAAAGAGAGACGTAAAAATAAATAAATAAGTTATTATTTTGTAATAACATGGAAGCCATAATGTTTTTAATCATATCACTTTGCTTTCATTGTGTTTGTTTTCACAATGTTGGTTTTTGGTCGTGTACAACGTCGGGCCGATTATCAAAACAATGCCAGTACAACGTTGGTTTTTGGTCGTGCACATCGTCGACACGACCCAAAAATATTCACCAAACTATGCCAGATAAGGGTCACCACAAATTAATCACCCAACGTTCAAGTTGTGTAGGACAACGTCAGGCGGACGTCGCGTTCCTGCTTGGGTATACTTAACACCAACGCAAGTTCCTCCTACATCCGTACGTCATACTCAAGTAACCAAATAAACAGCCGCAGCGCGCTCAACTAAATATACGTAATGTCGACGCATCTTAGTTTGTAATTTATGAGCTCATCCCCACTGTGTTAGTTGTTTATTGGTTAAAAAAAATGAAAATCAATTAAAGAAACTTTTAAATTTACACGATGAAGATATTTTAATTGTCGTTATTAATAGTGCAGATTTTTAAATATGTGTAAGAATAGACTGAAATAGATCACAAAAAGAAGCATGTGCTTTATAATGGATCTGGTGGCTATGGATACCCAGCAGTATTTATGACTTTCCATGTCTGTTTGGCGGTGGCTGTGGGAAAGTAAAAATTGGGTACACAAATCTGACGCCCAAGAAGTTTCTAGACATTTTATACTCTAAACTTATGAAGTTAAGGTTAAGCGAAAACGCTTAAGTACTGAGTGATAATATATTAAAAAACTGACCAAACGCTCATTAGGTTTTTTTTTTAATAATTCAATAGCAACTGTTTATTTTTTGCAAAGGTATTTGTTTTCTCTTTATGTTTAAATATTTTCGTTTTGCACTATAAGATGCGTTGACGCCGTGTATATTTAGTAGAGCGCAGTGAGGCATATGGACTATGGATGTAGGAGGAACATGTGTTGGTGTTAAGTATATTTAGTAATATCGCTTCTGGCTAAGCTGTGGAGAATGGGATTATTTTAATTACAATATACTAATGATTATATTAATTCGATGGTACACATAGAGTAGGTATTTTTTAAATACAAGTCACTTTTACTATTAAGTTATGAATGACTTTGGAATGACTTCAGCTGATTTCCAAGGTCATTCCTTAATTTCTTTGTTTTAGACTTTTGATAAAAGTCTTATGATACGGCTCTGTACGTCTGTCTGTCCGTTCGTCCGCGCTATAAATCAGGGACCACAACCGATAGAGACAAACGGACAACGGAAATAGACTCAGCATACCTTGAATATGAGCCCAAACGAGTTTCGAGTTTCTGCGACTTCCGGTTTCAAAACTGGAGAATTATAAGATGTATGATTTTTTAGAATTCTCATTTGCCTGCTTACCAGCGGGCGCCGCTCGCATATTTACTGTGGAAGGTGCATTTACATACCAAAATTCAGATCCACATCTTTAATATTTAAAAAGTTAGAAAAATCAATGTCGCATTTGAGGACCTTCTACTGTACCAATTTAAACGAAAAACTAATGGTCCTATTCGAAGCAAACAACAACACTTTATACCAATTTTCAGCTTGATTTGTCAAGCAGTTCAGCAGCTATCGTGAGACAGACACACAGACAGACCTTACTCTGGAAATGGTTTCAATCTTCTCAAAATTGATATTTCCAATTTTTTATTATACTTTCCCGTCTATGTGACCGGGAAAGTAATATACTTTTAAAAAACAGGGTAAAACACTGGTTTTGTAATTTTTTTCTTTTTATCCCAAGAAAAATACGCTAAAATTTTTATAACACTATTTATAAAAACCTATTTACTATGGACAGGCATTCAATATTTATTTTTCAGTTAAAAAAATGTCTTACACTCATTATTATTAAAAAATATTTCTTGAGATTTAAAAATAAATAGTTAAAAGTGACTGACAAAGTAAAAATAGCAACTCCCATTGTTTTTACTCACTCTGTATGATATTATTTGTTTTATAATACCCAAGATTTTTAATATCGTTATTATCGTTATTGACGTCTGTAATGTATGTAGATACTATGTCATTTATTGCATATTTGTGAATTATGGCATGATAAAATACAAGCATGGCTTTACCTATAAATCATTAGTTTAGTATTGTTCACATATCAGTAACTAATTTTATAATCTATCAAAGCTGATTGAGATGTAAATTGGTATCGTGAATTTTTTTTTAAATGTATTGCTATTACGTTTTAAAAAAATTACAAATTGTTATAACAAAAATACGTTTATATAACAAGTTTTTATGCAATTTTTGAATGAATTATTTAAAACCCAATATTTCTGTTCGTTATACAGGGTGATCAACTTCTGTGAAAAAGTCGATAGTATAGAGAAAAATAAATAAATTAATAACAAAAATTATAAGCAACTTCCATTTTTAATTTCAATTTTCCATAAGGCATTGCCAGATCATATAGTTTTTATTATAACACCCTTTATTTTAATAAATTGAAATAAAACACAAAGACATGTATACCACACTATGTATTGATTGAAACAATTTTGAAAATCGGCAACTAGTTTTGGCTAAGAATCCATCTTCAGACCATATAAAATTACAAGTTGAAAAGTAGCATAATAGCTAATATACACAATTTTTGTGCCCTAACCATAAGGAAATAAAAAAATGGTGGGGAGGTTAAAAGTAATTATGGGACATGAAAAAATTAAAAAATTAAGAATTAAATCTTTGTAAAATCAAAGGTGAAATAACCCTTTGAAAGCCGGAGGATACATGTCCTTTGCCGGCCAAAAAGTAGGAAATTGAAAGTTGATGCACTGGTGTAACTCATGTGTACTAATGGTGCTTTCTTTATATAATGAACAATATTATTGGTCAAAATATCTCTTGTTAGGCCGAGCGAACCTAGACGCGCGTGAATTATAATAAAATGATAATTATTGACATAATTAATTATACATGTTATCAATAGTAATTGAAGTTCTATCCCAGTGAAGTTTATAAAGTTTTACGTACCTATTCCGTTAATAGGGAAAAAATCACCCCTTTTCACTGATTATTATTATAATTTACTGGGAATACTATATATATGAAATATTGGGAAATTTCGTAATTTTTACCTGCTTTTATTTGGTCCTCAGTTTACATGTCGAATTATTAATCCCCGTTTCCAACGGTCCTCAGCTTACATGTTATAAAGGGATTTAGTCCTTAGTTTACATATTCCAGCGCAATTGACCTGTCCCTTTTGGAGCCATATAAATTACATAAAAACTGCAAAATTGCTAATTTTCCTCTATTGATCAACCAAATAAAAACGAATTAAATAATTCAGACCTGAGATTTATTTATAGTATTAGAATGTTTGATTAAGTAAGACAGAAAGATTATATGGTAAAGGCGTAAAAATTAGTCACTACATTTATAGAATTTGTACATCGCATAGTTTTGTGTATCACCCATAATAAATCACTTTCTTATTTTCAGTTATATCCCTATTGGAAAACTTTTAAAGTATCTTGAGACAATCAAATTAAGTACTTAATAAAAACTTTTTATTAAATTTTTCCCAATAATTGAAATCGAAATTCGTTTTCCCTAGATGAACATTCGATACAATACTTGAAATTCTATACATACTACGTAGAAATTCGCAAAGGATTTCCTTTTAGTAAATAACGAAAAGTTCTAAAGTAATTATTTGTCGTCCTTCAGGTCAGCTTCAACGTTTCAACATGTTACCCATTTACTTCATCTAAATTGACACAGAGCAAACAGACAAGCATGTGATTAGCCGTCTACTAATCACACTTCAATCCTTGAATTTATTCTCTGATGAAGGATTTTTCTTATGATTCGTTTTTAATAATATTCCAAGCTTTAACAGACTTTTAGCCCCCAATTTACCTATACAATTCAAAAATATACTAAAATTAGATAAAATAATCACAATGTTGTTTGTAATACAAGTAGAAGCAGGTCGGTATCAAATTTTTAGTCCAAGATGGGGAAAGAGGAGTTCCGAATGATTTTTACAATATAATATTAAGGGTTGAGGGATACAGGGTCACGATCAAAAGTTAATACAAAATCGGTTTTCCGACGAGTATCCAGAGACGATTACTTTTCCAGAGATGAATACTTTTTCAGATATTTAATGTTAAAGTTTCAAATCTCCATCTGGACATGGACTTAATCATCTCAGGGGACCTCAAAATGAATATTTCCATCTTTATGTCGAAAAAATTTCGTTCACAATACTTTCCCGTCTAGGATGATGGGTCGAGAAAGTAAAATATACTTTGAGATGTCATAAAATTCAATTTATTTACCTTCTTAAAGATTGGGAAGCGATTACATGATGCCAATCAGATCACTTAATAAATCCTTCAATATCGAGATCGATTGGAAAGGGAAATCTGGGAAAACCCCAAACAAGAAATGGTTTGGTAAGTTTGGTAAACAAATGGTTCCAAAACCGAAATAGGAACTCTAATATATGGCCAATCTCTCAGATGTGACTTCACCCATTCTAACACCACATTTTTCTGTCTAAGAGAAAATCTAAGGAGGGGATATACAGGTAAAAACATCCCTATCTGCTCCAAACTTATCTGGGAAAGCTTATAAAATCTCAAAAACCTAAATACCACTAATAAGGTAACCATTAGGTGGGTACCAGGTATTGAAGGTAACGAAAAAGCAGACGCCCTTACACGAAAAAGATCGTCAACCAGATACACTGACCCGAACTGGTAATTGGTATAACCAAAATTTAGGTAAGAACTACAATTAACCAATGGGAGCATATACAACAATTAACATTCTGGCAGACACTTCGGAAGCTTAAGCAAAGTGAGAATGTTAAAACAACCTTTATCAAAGCTCACTGAAGAAATCCTAAAACTAAACGGGAAACAAATCAGGCTAATAATAGATTTTATAACTGGACATTGTAGCTTCACACAATGGAGATCTTCTAAGGGGATCATATATGCAGATTGTGTGACGAGAAGGATAAGTCAGCCATACACGTAATATTCGAATGTACACTGGTGAAGATATAGATAGATAGAGCCAGAAGATCCTTCCTCCTTATCTCACCAGATGTAATATGGTCACTAATCTCTTCATAGACTTACAGATGGACAGGATACTACAATAAGCCGATGGCTGCAGTATTGGGCCACTCAACCCGGTCTGTTCATTTGCACATAAACCAACCAAGGATACAGATCATTTTCGTATGGCGTTTTCAATTACAAACAATAAATTCAGTCATAAAAGTTTCTAAATCGGGCACAACTTAATCCAGATAGTAATGCAAAATGTCAACGTGGTTTATGTTAAGTTTTTTTGTGCCACCCTGTATTTTCATTATTCCTAAATATATTTTAGTTTCATACTCGCTTGATATCCCCTTCTTATTTCTTCGCGTCATGTCCCTCTCTTCTCTTAGTATTCCTATAAAATGTCATTCCCTTGCTAATAATGTTCTTCTCTTTGCCTACTCAGTCAAAATAACTGATTTTATATTGTTGGTGTCGCTTACCGAAGATTTCTTTTTTTCTCTCCCTCATCTTGTAGCGGTTTTGGTTCTTTTCCTCTGGACAGTTTTTTTTCTTCTGGAAAGATTTTCCTCTGGACAGTTAGTTTTACCTGGGCCACGAAATTTTTCCTCTGGACAGTTAGTTTTACCTGTGCCAAGACGTTTTTCATCTGGACAGTTAGTTTTACTTAGACCAAGAAATTTTTTTTCTCAACCGCAAGAACCTCAACCACAAGAAAAGCTAAGTTTAAAAAAAAAAGAAAAAATCTCTGGAGCACTGTTTTTATAAAAATAAACAAATATAACGTTTAATTTGAGTTTAATTTCCTTAACCCGAAAAAAAAGAAAGGACGAATTTTGAAATATAACATAGTTTTTTTTATCAATTGTTTCTAATTACCATAAAAAAATCAATTTGACTGGCGTCCAAATTTTTTTTTTTATTTTATATTCTACTTCTGATATATTTCAAATTCTTCGTGGTACGAACCGACAATAAAGATTTGAGCTTAATCACATTAATTTATTATCAACAAAATAAAATATCGTTCCATTTAGCCGATTCTGTGTTGTAGTCGATCTTAAATAAATTTTTTTCGACGCATAATTGAAAAATAAAAACTTGTTCTTGTTAATCTTAGAGTTTGGGACCGGTTTTAATATAATGTTCATTTTTCTTGAGATAATTTACCACAGTGTATGAATCAGTTGTTTCTACCCATTTACGCTTCATGATACTCCTAAAAAAGTCTCTAGCATTTGTCGAATCGCTCTTTTAGTGAAGAATTTACTTGGTCAAAAATCTCGCAAAATACTTTTCTGTTATTCCAATTATTTTCTATTTGTTCCTCAGTTTTCCAATTTGTCCAATTTTCCATGTTTTTTTATATTTTCCTATTTTTCTTATTATTTCTTGATTTTTCTTTTTTTTTCCTTTTTTTTGCCTATTTGTCCGATTTTTCTTATTTGTTTTTTCGTTTCTTTTCTGTTTTACTTCGATCCGCACAAGTATTAAAATCATTAAAAAAAATTTCTGCTTAAATTGACTTTTCTTGACCTTTTAAGCCACCCACAACACCATTAAGTGAAAAAAATTCATGTCCGTCGGTCTGGATGGATGGATGAATGGATGGATTGATGGATGGATGTATGTGGAGATAATAACTCAAGAACCAGTCGTCCGATTTCAAAAATTCTTTCGCCAATCGTTTTCTCGTATCTAGAGTCGGCCCGTTTAGAGAAGAACCCATTACGTCACGATGCTCACTGACAAAATTCTAAATGTTAGTGTGTTCAGTTGACATTAATAAATAATATACTTTTTAATACAGATTTTAATTTTATTCTACAACGTACACGCTACTGGAGGCGTTGACGATGCCTTAAGTGTGACGTAATGGGTTCTTCTCTAAACGGACTGATTCTACGAGAGGAACTCTATTGTTTTTGGGCATTCTACCTGTAAGGGGGTGGAAACTGAAGAGGGTTGAAATTTAAAAAATCATCTCCGCCATTTTTGAAAATATCGAAACAGGTCGTAAGACTTTTTTCATGTCCTAATTATTATAAAATTAATTCGCTTAAAACTTTTTTCGATCTGACCTTCATGGGTGGAACTGGAAGGGGTTGAAATTGCAAAAAATTCATATCGCCCATTTTTGAAAATATCGTAACAGGTCATGACACTTTTTTCATATCCTAATTGTTATAAAATTAATTTGTATAATTTTTTTTTTATCCAACCTACGGGGGTAAAACTGGAGTGGGTTGAAATATCAAAAAAATTATTTCTCCGCCATTTTTAAAAATATCGAAACAGGTCATATCGCAAAAAATCGTAAAAATCCATAAAAAATCGAAAAAAAAAACGTAAAAAACCGTGAAAACTCGCAAAAAATCATAAAAAACCGTAACCAGTCGTAATCATTCGTAAAAATGTTAGAAAAATCGTAAAAAATTGTAAAAAATCGTAAAAAATCGTAAAAAACCGAAAAAAACCGTAAAAAACCGTAAAAAACAGTAAAAAATTGTAAAAAAAATCGAAAAAAATCGGCTAAAATCGGAAAAAATCGTAACAAATCGTGAAAAATCGTTGTCTTGGTATAGTTCTTGTGTTTATTATTATATACTAAAATGAATTTTTCGAGCCAAAGTACTAAAACCATCATATGTTTTTACCCCGTTTGCTATTTTTCCCTATTTTTTCTATTGTTTCATATTTTTTCCTATTTTTCCTATTATTTCCTTTCTCTTTTTCTTTATCCCTTGTTTTCCTATTTTTACCCATTTTCCTATTTTTTAACAATTTTTCCTGATTTTTACCATTTTTTTGTTTTTTCTTTTTTTCAAAATTTTTCCTATTTTACCCTATTTTTTCCTACACTATTCGAACCCATTCCTTCGAGGGATTTGTGCCATTTCGGCTAGGGTATCAATGATTATAAATAGTCGTAATGTTTGATATAACTAATAAATGTTATATTATATATTATAATAATCTGCCTTTTAACCATTATGCAAAATTTTTTAAACTCTTATCTCAAATTTTGGGATGGGTTACGATCTAAATAAAAAAAATCATAAAATTTTACAAAATTCTAAATACCAATTAAATTTTTAGTTATTGTTTATTTATGTAAATTTACTCTTTTTTCCGTCTCTGAGTTAGTTACACTTATTTAGAATTAATCCTACCTCTCCTAATTTTCTTAATTTTGTATGTTGTTCCTCTTCTTAATGTAATTTTCTACAACCACTATCTCCAAACTTTATTTCTTCTTACCAAATTTTTCCTAAATCTCCTATGGTATATAATTTTATTTATTTGAAATACATTTTTTTTTAAATTGTGAGTGTTTGTTTATTTATTTATTATCCATATAATTTTATAGATATTCAAGCTTTTTACATTCGAATAATTCTCTTCTATTTAACAAATTTTCAAATCTATTTATATTTGACAAAGTCCATAAATAATTAATCTTATGACTTTTTTTTCGTATCTAATTAAATTTGCCCTTCTTATTTTTATTAAAAGACCCATCATTTCTTGATTTTTAAATATTGTCCAAATTTTTTTTTTATATACTGAATGATTTTTTTCTTTTTTAGTTAAATTTTAAATTACTATTCCAAATATAAAACAAATTTTATTTCTATTAAAATTTCATAAGACCTTCTTTCGATATCCAAAATTTGTTGATTATACCAGAATTTGAATTTTCACTTATATACCCAATAATACAAAACTTATTTATAATAATAATACTAATAATAATAAATTAACTTCTATAACTCATTTGTAAAATGATTTCGTTATAATATATTAATACGCAAAGAGAACGGAGGAATGTGAGATTTTGCATAGTTAAAGTTTATATACAAGAGGAGTACAGAAAGCCAAAATTAATATATATTACAAATAAATTCAAAATAAATGAAATCAAATATAATGAAATAAAAATCCACATAATGCAATAATTTTCTATTATTTCATTAAGCAGACGGTCTCTCACCTATGCTGGGTGCAATATAAAAAAAAATTACATTTACAATAAAAAAGTATCTTCAAAAAATTAATCCTCGGCTGCTTCACTGTCTGCTACCAAAATGTACTAATATCTTCGTTTTTCTCTTACATGTTTTTTTCTGCTATACTGTCCCTGTTACTATTTTTGCTACTATTTCTACTATTATCTCTGCTACTTTATATTGATTTACGCTCCTTTTTTTAACCCAGTATTTACTTCTTACATTTTTTTTTAATAAAATTTTGCCTTATTAGATTTTATTTATTTTTCATATTATATTTCTTTGCAAAACCATTCTGTTCAATGTAACAAAATTCCTGCTCCCTTTTTTCTGTCAAAATTCGTTGACAAACATTAATCAATCAATAATTATTCACATTTTTTTAAAAAAAAATTTTAACCAATGTAGTTACTATTTTTTTTTATATATAAAACAACTTAACTTTTATTGACACTATCCAAATGACAAACAATCCACTTGATGAAAAATATTACTCAACTTGTCACAAGGAATTTTATACTTCAAATCGCTCAAGCCCTATTCATATTATCAAAATTAGTGTTATACTTTTACTATCAATTACTAAAATTTAATTTTTCTTTTTTATGTTTACACAAGTTAATTCTACACTATACATGATATAACATATTTCATTACAATAGATAGTGGAATGTCATTTTTTTCTTCATAAAAAATTGGCTAATTAAAATCATACTTGTAAATAAATTTAATGAATAGTACCGATTTTCTAGTTTACTAATTAATTAATTTGTAGCAATAAATATAAATAATACCAACACCTCATTAATTCTAATTAAATTTATTGATGCATAAAATTATTCATTAGTGTGGAAAAAAAACTTAATAAAACGATTTAGATAAGAACAAAATGGTTGTCCAAGTACAAACTTTTACAGTTAAATTAAATTTAAAATGTAAATATATTTGTTGTTAGCAAACGTAATCAACAATAACCACAGCCATTAAATAAATAATTACTATTATAATAAGGAATGATACAGTTATGGAGATCATAATTGCATATTGCACGTGCACAACCGTATATGACACCGATCATTAATTAATAAGAATAATTATATTTTATACATTATTTATTATTTTTATGTTAATATTGAATCAGAATTTTCTTGGAAAACTGTAAAAATTATTATTTATTTATTTAATTATTTACCACATGCTCACCCAATTTGGAGATTAGGTAAAAAGTAAATAATGACGTTCTAATTTAAATATCAAATTCTTGATTAAATAATTTAATTTTTATTTTTTTCATTAATCTGTTGCTGCCTTTATACTGATCCCTATATCTCTAGCTTACGACGAAGACACTTATTAGCAATAAAAGCCAAGGATCATTATCAAATATAACCAATTTCACAGACAAACAAGTAACTGACCTTTATTTTACAAGTAAAGACTTACATTATGCATTTCAGTCTATAAATTCAGTGATGATGGAAACAATTAATAAAATTTCCTTTGAAACAACTCTTTTTACATTTTGCTGTTTTTCCAAAAATGCAATATTTCTAGTCTGGCAGATTTAATCCGTCTCTCGCAGAAACTATTATTTATATTGTGAAAAATATTAGAGATCATTTAATACCGCATAAAATCCGAAATTTCCTGTTGCCATTGGGTCTTTACAAAATGAAAAGTCACACTTCCCAGGTTGCCTATTTATCCAAAATCAAGATGACGATACTAAGGTGGCTCTAGTAGCAAGGTCCACAAAGCAGGACTGAACCTTGGCAAACAAAGTTGTAAATAGAACCAAATTTGCATAAGCTCTAAGAAGTTTTCAGCCATACAAGACAGCTTGACCGGATGACATATTTCCGGCCCTTCTTCTGAAGGCCTGCTATGCCAACTACTCCGTGCTAGCCTGGCATTTTGGTCTGTACAAGTAAAATGGAGGTCTGAAGAGTTGTACCGGGTAAACCCACAGAAGTTATATCTTATAGATCTATCAGACTGACATTCTTTCTAAAAACTTGATGATTGACAGATATGTAAGGGAGGTATTGGTATACTCAAACCAATTCGCATACCAATCTAGGTGACACTGCGAGTCACACGCTGGTGCTCAAGGCGGAACAAAAATTGTACTGTCAAGAAATCGGCATATCTATATATAGAAGAGTCCTCCGATTCGGCTTCATACAGTAGGAGCTATGCTGAGGCGAGGAGCCGCTTAGAGCATTATGTGACGTGTAGACGTCTTGCTTCAGCATAGGAATGTTTACAGTACTCTTTACAACGTAAGAAGGGAAGTCGTTGCCACCAACGGGTGCCCTCAAAGGGGAGTATTCTCCCTACTGATATGGTGCCTGGTGGTTGATGACCTTCTTAGCGAGCTAGAATGAAAAAATATCTAGGCACACATTTTATGACGACGTAGGTATCATTATAAATGGAAAATTTGATGCAGTTTAATCTGATAGGATGCAACGGGCACTCAACATTGTAGAAATATTGTGCCGGAAAGAGGGATTATCCACGAATCTGGCGAAAACATTACTTGGTGTCTTCATAAGGAGAAGAAACCTAAACATAAATAGATTATCCATATGGGGAAAATAACTAAAACTGTCAACATAGGTTAAATATTTTCGATTATTCTAGATAATAAATTAACGTTCTCTAGCCATATAGGCAGGGCAACGGAAAGATCTCTGCTAGCCCTCTGAGTCTGCAAGAGGATAGTGGGGTCTAAGTGATGACTCAACCAAAAAATAGTGCATTGGCTCTATACCAGGATTGTGAGACCCACCGTGACTTACGCCTCCGTAATATGGTGGCACAAAGTAAACAGCGCGAACGCAGCTAGGCAGCTCGGCAAGCTACAGAAGGTATTCTGATTACAGGGGCGTTTAGAGCTATGGAAGTTCTGCTGGGGCTTCCTCCGCTATACCTAGTAGTGAAAAACAATCACTGGCAGCAACCGACAGGTTGGGTATAAATGGTATAGGATGGGAACTTTTAAAGAATGAATACCATTCCATTATCGCAGCAAAACTAAGAGAAAATCCGGCTATCGAACAGAATGCCTGTCAGCCACAATGTTATGAAACCTTTTAAGATAAACATACCTAAGAAGCACAGAAATAGTGAGATCAGGACTCAGAAAAATCAATCAGTCTGGTATACGGACGAGCCCAAAACAGAAGACAGCACAGGTGCTGGAATCTATCATATGAACTCAAGGAAAACATATATTTTAAACCTAGTCTTTTAAGCGGAAATGACTGCGATAAATGCTTGAATAAATGTGATGTTGCGCGAGGATCTTAGAAATAAGAGAAACTGTATACTCATAGATAGCCAAGCATCCCTTAAAGCAATGAAAAGGGTGGAAATACAGTCCAAACTAGTATTAGACTGTCAAAACCTAAATGCCTTGACAGAACATAAAAATATTACTCTTGAATGGGTGCCTGGGCATGAGGGCATAGAAGGAAAAGAAGAGGTTGGTAAAGAAGCCGAAAAACCTTTAAACGAACCTCAACCCACATGTGGTATTTTCTACCAACCTGTAAAGGATATATTGGAGAAACAATTAAGGGAGAAATACAGGGAATACTAAATGGAACCTCTGAGACTTAGATAGTCCAAAGTACTTATAGAAGGTCCACCCAAGAGCAGAGACTGTTATGCCTAAATAGACGAGGGCTCAAAACTGTACTAGGTGTACTGACAGGATAATGCGGACTCAGAAAATACTTGAACTTCATAGGGGTATTGGAAGATTTCCTATGCAGAAAATGTGAGGAACAGGACGAAAGGGAATGGCACTTTGGCGTACAATATCCTTAACCCAAAGAGATAGTGAAATCTGATGTGAAAACTGGCGGGGCACAATAGGCCTAGAGCCCTAGTGGAGGTGGAATCCCCCACGTCCGATTAAGCTAGAATTTAAGTGTCGGCAACGCTGCAATAGTTTATATACACAGTGCGAGCGGTGAAATGTATAAACTGCATCAAATCAGTTGCAACGGAGTATGCCCGTATCTGGTGCTCCCATGTTATAACTTTATTTATTTTTTATAGGAAACTACATAGTGAATAGTTTCCGGTTTTTTTGGGCTTGACTAGCAGCCCTAGTCTGCCAGAGTATACTAGAAAATCGTGGATAGTGTCCGGTGACCCTAAGGTCATCTATGACTTTTTATACCTCCGAATTACGAATTTATTTTTTAAAGGAAACTATGTACTGAAAATCTTCCGGTTTTTTGGGTTTAACTAGTAGCCTTGGTCTACTAGGTTGACAGATTATCTCATCTCTTCATCAATTTACATCTCCGAGTTGAGACAGGGCAGCTTGGCTTCAATATAGCACAATCGTGAATCGAATAATCGAATAATTAACAACCTTAGGAATGAAGAACTAAGTGCCCTATTTAAAGAGTACCTCTATACTCAGAAGCACGAATCTCATGAGTCTCAAAAGAACTTTTTCAGTCTTCAGAAACGTCGTCATCTTGTGAAAATGCTCTCAATTTGTGCTCCTAATGGTCATTTCTACGATATATTGGGAGGCTATAGGACCGATGCTCAGAACAACGACGCTAGCCACCTAAATGATCTTCTCCATGGCCTCGACAACGATTTCGTAAGGAATTTTTATATATTATGTTAAAATTCTAAATCTCAATTGAAAGATCATATTTGGCCTTAGGGTCACCGGACACTATCTACCATTTCAAGTAAACCAAAAAATATTCACGACATAATTTCCTTTAAAAAATAAATACTTAATTTGGAGGTATGGAAAGGTCAACCGATGACCAAAATAATAAATTCGTCACAAATCGGTATCACTGTTTGATTACTGACTGACTGAGCTAAGTGTCTTGCATATTATAGAGGTATATTGATGTCTGGTCAGAGGTCACAAAAATGAAGAAAACCAAAACATTTGTAGAAAATCCCGGGCCAAAAATACGATTTGTTCTCGGCACCAGAACCTAACGCTTATACGAGCGTACTCCTTTATTTTACATCAAATTAGGCAATTTAAGAAAATGTTGCACATTACCAAAAAATCGGTTGTGTCGCCCCAAAACTTTCCCGACGAGTATCCAGGAATACTTTTTCAGATATTTAATGTTGTTTCAAATTTTGACATTTTTTATTTTTGACAGGTGACAGTTGGAGAAATAATTTTGTTCTGAATAGAGTATTTCAAGGGCTTTCAAATGACATATTGCAAGTCGAATTCCGTGACATATTGCATCTGTCATTTTTTGATAGTGACACTCACGTTTGGCAGATGTCATACAAAAACTAATGAGTTCTTCCGACGAGTAACCCAAACCCATATAAAAAATTTCAGCTCAATCGGATTAAACGTGTGTTTATATACACAGACAGACAGACTTCCATCTTGAAATGGTCTAAATCGTCTCAGGGGACCCGAAAATGGAAATTTCCTTTTTTATCTCAAAAAATTTTTTTAGTTCGTTCACAATACTTTCCCTTCTATGAATTGGGTCGGGAAAGTTAAAAAATTAATTTAGTACTTGGACTAAATTATTTCCTCTGGTCTTATGGTTTCGATAATTACCCGTTTGAGATTTCACCATCGGTTCCTGTACTAAATATTATTAATTTTATGAAATGAATCTCTTATAGACCATGGGCAGTCGAAGTTTTGGTCACCGTGTATTAGAACTACATTTTTTTTACTTTTCTCATTATTATTATCATTAATTGTATTAATCCTATTAATTGTTAAATAATTTAAATAAAAGTAGTGTGGCAATTATACCTGCTGAATATTTCAAAATAATGATTAAAGGTCAAATTGCAATTAAAAAAATCTTAACCGTACTTTATCCTTGGTCTCAACTCAACACTGACAGTAGAAGGAAATCTGATGCCATTTAGATCTATAATTATCTCAATTAAAATTTCATTCGCAATCATTTTTTTTTTCAAAAAATCCAAGTATCCACAAGTATTTATTAAAAGTTGGTTATTTTGTCTTTACACGGAACTTTGTATTATAGGCCTGATGATGGCATTAGTATGCCGAAACTAGTTGCCTCTTCCAACTTTTAATAAATACCTGTGGTTCAGGTTATACAAAAATTTTATGCTCTATAGGATCTTTAAATTTATACATTATTAAAATCCTTATAAGAATACAATAGTTTATGACTGGTATAACTTATAATAACATAGCCAAAGAAACGAGTCAGTTAATCTCAAAGTATGGACATGAAAAGGACCACGCAATTTTTACATAACTGTGAAACTTGTTTTTAAATGACGATACAAATGATTTTAATTCTGAAGAGCTTTTATATGCTCATTTATTCATAACAAAAACATTTATTATTAATTTTATATTATTTTATTTTATAATTTTCTTATTTGGTAAGTATGCTATGCACTGCATGATACTACAAGACTGTGTTCATAAATTTGTCGATCTTAAAGCACTAAATCACGGATTTTTTAATGTTATTAATCTAAGCTGCCTTTTTGTATGAGATACACATATTAAAAAAATGTTTTTACAGGTACGCCACCATCTCAAAGAGTCCAATTCATCCTCGGCGAAGAAGCGAATAACGACAAACATGAAATCCACCCGATTTTCTCAGAAATGGAAGAACTTGTCACCGATGGCGAAGAAATGGAATGGAAAGAAACCGCCAGATGGATAAAATTTGAAGAAGACGTCGAAGAAGGTGGAAATAGATGGTCTAAACCTCACGTGGCAACTTTATCCTTACATTCACTATTTGAATTAAGGAGTCTATTATTAAACGGAACTGTTATTCTTGATATGGAAGCTACGTCGATAGACCAAATATCAGATCTCGTCATGGATAATATGATTAATAATAATAGTTTGACATTTGATAAAAAAGGAAAAGTTAAAGAGGCTTTGATGAAAAGGCACAGGCATCAGCATCAGAGGAAAAATCACGGATTGCCATTTATTAGATCGTTTAATGAGATGAGGAATCATTCGTCGTCTAAAAGTAAGTTATGATCCCATAATTTAAAAAAAAAATATGAATTTGTAAATAAGCTTTTTAATTGTTGATATTTCTAATGAGAAGTCGAAAGGTGATAATACATTAAAAAAATTGTATGCACCGCCATAAAAATGCTTTACTTTATTTTAAATATAACGATTTTAGGGGTTAGACAAAATTTGTCACTTTTAGTTTGATATTATTAGTTTGTTATTTTTTATAGAAGTTACGTTGCCAAGACTACATTCGTAGATATGAGGATTTTTAATAAACAGGCTAAATTTTGTCCATCTCTCATCATCAATTGGGTAAAATGAATTAATATATAGGGTCCGACAAAGTTTCGTCATAGCCCAATTACTCCGTTCCTGTATGAAATAAAAATTTAAAAAACGTGATTTTCCGGCACCTGTAAAATTATTTTCAATTCTACATTGATCCAACAACTAAGTTGAATCGATTCAATTTTTTTAATGGAATGTCAGTTTTTTTCGCAATTTAAACAGCTCTCTTTTCATACCTAAAATATTTCCATCGATTTTATGTGATAATTTTTGTGCACTGCATGTTTGAGTAACCTTAAAGTTTAACAGATTTCAAAATGATTTTTTTTAGATGAAACTCTTTAGAGTATATTTTAAAAATCTCCAATCAATTGATAATTTATGTTTCTATCCCTATATCTGTAAGCGTTTTTGTTAAAGAAATAAAAATAAAATTGCTTGAAATATTGTAACCGGTCCACATTTGTTTGAAGACAGTCTAACCGCGTATATAATTTTTTTTCGGAAATCCACCTTCCGTTTGCAAAAGAATAAACATATTTTTGGAAGTTAATAACGAGTTGTAACCTTATCATTGGTGTCTTGTATTCAATTAACATACAGCGCAACAAAAATCTATCTTGTTTACTAACCAAGTGACGTCATGTCGAATAGCGTTAGATATTTGAAGAACTGGTTTAAAAAAATGATTCTTAAAATTTAATTATAAAATTTATATTGCATTTTTATGAACAGAAATTAACATTTCTCGTTTCATTTTTACAAAATCTATCATAAATATCTATTTTTAGATTTTTCTTACATAGTGCAAAATACCCTATTATCACGTGAGATTAAACGAGTTTTTTTGTGAATTGTGAGTAAGAAAGTTATTCAAAATGCAAAAAAATTAGAACTTTCCGATAAACAAAAATTGAATCGGATCAATTTTTGATCAACCTATAAAACTTGAAATAATTTTAAAATTTGCACCCGTGCAAAAACCCATTTTTTAATTTTTGTATTCTACAGGAATAGACTGAAATTTGCCGGACATTGTATATAAATGATGATTAATTTTTTTTCTATTTTGTAAACTTTCAGATAATAGTTGCCTTATGTGCGTAAGTCCTCCACCAAAAAGGAAAGATTCCATTGATTTGGATCAATTTATAATACCCAGAAAAAATGGTTCTTGTAAATCAGTAACAGGTTAGATTTAACTAAAAAAAAAAAAACTAACTTGGGTATTAACAAAAACAATAGTTACGATTGTTCGAAAAAAATAAAAATACATTTATAGTTTTTTAACACGTATTTTTGTAATTAAGTGTGGCAATAAACAGTGCTAATGACAGATCGTAAAAAATAGTTATTTTAATTTTAATATTTTGAAAATATAAACGTGTAAAGAGAATATAGGAGCGAATTATATATAGGAAATAAATTCTATATAAAATAAAGTCTGTAACGACACATTTTTTTAAAAACCATGTTTAAAAATCATAACTAGTATCCTTATCGATGTCTTAATTGATCAGGTCAATTAATATTAAGTTTTTAATTTCTATATCCACTTTCCAAAATAAAATTTTCCACTTTTTAATTAAGTTTTCCCATGAAACTGCCTTTAAACACAACTAAGTTAAATGTCTTATTGTTTCGAAAAATATAACTTTTTACTTATGCCCAGATCACTTTAATGGGATTTAACTCTCCGGATGGGTAACAAAAAACAAGGATAATGACGAATGAAATATTGCTTGCTTGCTTGCTATTAATTTTAACGTATCTTTTCTGCTATCAGGGCTTTAATTCCACTTGAGATTCATGGGAATCGTACCCACGACCCGAACAATGACCAAGTATAAAGGCCGATGCCTTAACCAACCTAACCACCGTGTCCGGTCGAATGATGACATTTGACAATGAAATATATCAATTTTCACCTCGAATCTTGATACCAACATTAATTTTAACCAATCAGAAGCGGAGTTTATTAAAATCTTGTATATTTCGCCAACGATACATTCAGTTAAATTTTGTAAACATATTTTATCATTGCCAAAATAATGAAGTAGATTTTGACCAAAAATAACCTTTCCCCGTTGGTAGATCTTTTTCTAAGTTGGCAACTTGGAGGGAACTCCTCCATTGTATTTTAAGTTTATTTTTGTTTTAAAGAGTGAAGAATCCATAATAAACGGTATAAATCTCAATCTCTTGCAACATTTGTAAAATGAAATTGAAAACGATTAATTTTTTTTAGTAGAAGACGAGGATAATTTCGATACATCGATATATTGATTAAATTAAGTCGATATTTTTTTAACCGATATTTAGACACATCGATGTGGAATAGTTCGATGTAACGATTTTCAATGCATCGATGCTGTTCTTTCGCCTATTTGTGCTCGCATTATTTCCGAACATTCTCTCCATTACGATTACAATTACAACTATAAAATTATGTTTGAACTATGCAGCTCAAAAAAAAATTTTAATCCTATAAAAATCACTTATGATATGGCTATGCACATAAAAAACCCAATAGATAACGTTTTTAACAGAAAAAACCATGGAAACATAATTTTAAAAAATAATATGAATTTATTTATAATTTGGTCGACTTGCGGTTTTGTATTAATATCAATAAATTATTTCGCAAGGTCATAATTGCATGCATGGTATTCTACATTTGTCTTGGTCAAAGTAATTTCTTGATTTTCTACTGTTGTCAGCACCATAATTAATGCGTAGAATTCTTTGAATTAATACTTAAGATAATGGTTTGAGAATTCAAAACAAAAACCGCTACACATCATGGATGATTTGATGATTTGCAATAAGAAAAAACATCCTTGTCGCACGTTATACTTTGAAACGATATCCCTAAAACCCCCAATGGGGAAGTTTACAATTTTTTATGAATGGATCTGAAAACTGAAGCAAAACTGAACAAAAGTGTGAAAGTAAAATTAAGATATCTCAAAAACTAACAGAGTTATAACATTTTAAAGTTGCGGTTTGACTTAAAAATGTTGTTCCGTCCTGACGTCATCTATCCTAACTAGTATACGAGACGGGATAATTGTAAACAAAGCGACGTACCGCGCTTCTTTATTCTTGTTATTTCTCTTTATTAGTCCAAGAGCCAGAGCAAATAAAGTAAGTTCATAATGCAATCTTCTACAGTACAGATTTTATCGTTGGAACATGTTTAGGCTGTCCCCTGAAAATAAATTGATTTTTTTTTGAAATTGTATACCCTACTTAGATTCCCATCTTTTTTTAATTTAAAATCAAAGGTTACCTATATATTTGGCAATAAACTCATTGAAAAAAGTTTGAAGGACTTTAAATAAAAACCTATATGGATTGTACAGAAAACAAATTTAAATAAAAGTTGTAGATAATATTATTATCTACAAAAATTGATCTCTACTATATTTCTCGTACGATGCACGGTTCATCAGACTTCACAAAACATGTATTTTAAGATGGCAGCTGACGCTCCTGCCTCCCCCTCCCTCCCGCGTCGCGCTAAATAGAATTAACTTTCAAGGGACACCTATGAACATGTTCTGTAGAATATTGCGGAAAAAAATACTTGGGTCTTGGACTAGATTTTGTTGTGTGACAGTTAATAAATTACGATGACAGAAATAAAATTAAATTAAAGTCAGGCATGCGTCAATCGTGTCGTGGCATAGAAAAAATAGTTTGCTTTATAGTACGGCGCTTTGGCTATGCGGATATGTGACGTCACACGCACCACAATCCGCGCTAAAAATCAACAACTTTAATATTATATTTCTCGGTTATTTATTGACCGATTTCAAAAATTTTTTACCGATTTATTAGTTTTTGCCTATATTTTAGTTAAAATTGGAAACATATTATATTATCACTACCATGAAACTTCTCCATTAGTGACTTTTTGCTTGCTCTATTTATTACAGGGTTGCCATTTAGTCTTGATCTAAAATCTGTAGAATTCCGTAGATCCAGAACCGGGCTTAAATACATACTATAAACTGGTTACATAGTTAGAAAGATAATAAAAATTCCACATAAAGAGAAAAAACGGGGATTCACTGAAACGTACATGTGAATTCCCTACCAGGGTTGCCAATTTGTGAGTAATTCCTCACATTTGTTAGTAATTTCACTAGTCTGTGAGCCATTTTGTGAATGAAGGGCAATTGTTAGTAAAATGTGAGTAATCAGAATGGCAACGTATATTTTTCTTAATGGAAGTTAGAAAAAATTGTGATCTACTCTCATAAAATATTAAAACTTTTTAGTTTTCAAAAATCTTACTTTAGACCGATTAGTCATTAGGTACAATTTTCAGTTTTCAGATTTACAGCGTTCTTTATTCTTTTTACCTATTAGGTTTTTGCTGACTAATAAAAAAACATTTATCTATTTTTTTATTTGTGATGGTTGGAAAGATCCATACAATTTTATATCTAATATTTTGTAAATTTTAAACCCTGTATTTTTGTAAGATGGCGTAGGCGTAGAGAAAACGATACACACGTTTTGGGCTTAAGGAATTTCTCTTTTTCCTATGGCAACTCCGTAACACTTAACCAAGACAAGCATCACCAACCTTTGATACTTAGCAGTGTTGCCAATCTGCGGCTAATTACTCGATTTTCGAATATTTTCCTGCTTTGTGGGTATTCTTGCGGGTATTTCAATTTTGCGGGTAAAATTCGGGTATTTTCTTCCATCTTCATCTCATGTTAATTATTCACTGTTTTGATGTTTTGCAAGAGTGAGGCCACTTCTACTAAGCATAAATATTACCGCTACAGCTATTAATTCTCAAAAACTACATAAAAAGGGTAATTGGTTTGCATTGAACACTTCCACATAATTCAGTCAGATATCAAAGTCCAATAGAAAATACAAGAGTCTCGGAAGAGGAATGATTTGGCTGACAACGTTGCGAAATGGAATGATTTGGCTGACAGCTGACAAGTCTACCGCATAACGGCAGGTGGGAAATTGAATTTAAATTGAAAGTGCACATAGAAATTTTTCTTAAATATGTTATTGCAGTGAGGGCAACTTATTTATGGAGAAAAAAAAACAAGAGAAAAAAAACAGCGAACTAAGAACTAATGAAACATAACTTTTTGAGGGAATTGCTGAAATCCAGTGATGAACTGAATCCGATATATATTCTTCCTCTATGAACTGAACTGATATAAAAATCTAAATAAAAAATGACATTTATGAGTTACCATTATAACAGCCAGAACACTGACGCTTGACACTGTTAAAGGTGAGGCCCCATGAGCGATATATCGCATTTTTTTTGCGACATACCGCAATTTTATTTTATCGCAAAAATGCTTAATTTCCATGAGCGACGAAATTTAAGCGAATAATTTTGGTTATTTTCGTTTTAATTGAGTGGTATTCAATGCATTTGACATTTTGGTGACACTAGTGACAGTGGCATCTTGCATTTTCTTGTACATTTGATTTTAGAGGTTTGTGTATTTTTCTGGATTCTAACTTTAATAATTAAATATAGGAACATGGATACCTATCATAGCTATGAGCAATACTCCTGGAATTTGCGAAAACAAAAATCCATGGTCATGTTAAGTACTGCGATTCTATTAAACGAAATGGCTAGTTATGAAAAGCAAAATAAATCCAATCCAATATATAACCTAGTACATACATAATTAATAGATATTTTATTTCATCATCACTATAAAATGAACTTACCTCTTTGTTCTCTTCCATATTATTTGTATCAAAACTATTCATCATGTTTATCATTGACATAACCTAACAATTTCGAACATCACTTTCTAATAGAAAAAGAGAGCATGAAATTAATCGCAAGAAGTTGGTGCAACGTCAACTTTTGCGGTATATCGCAAAAAGTTGAGCGCATTCGGCGGGAAAACACATTGGTTTAAATATAGCGAAATACCGCAAATAAATTGCGATATATCGTTCATGGGGCCTCACCTTATGAATTCGGCAACCATTTATACTCGAACGAATAGTTATCAATGGAAATTTGGCAACCTTCTCAGCCAAATCAATACTCTCCCGAGACTCTTGTTAGAAAATAACAGTGGCAGCTGAGGCTTAAAAAAGGAAAAAGACGACTGTTTTACTCAATGTAAGCTCCTGTTTGTGTTGCATTTGCA
Source organism: Neocrepidodera transversa (assembly GCA_963243735.1). NCBI lineage: Eukaryota > Metazoa > Arthropoda > Insecta > Coleoptera > Chrysomelidae > Neocrepidodera > Neocrepidodera transversa. The sequence continues at coordinate 11,324,368 of OY725347.1, forward strand.
TGTTGCAATTTGTGTTATAATCTGTTGTATACATTAAGAAAAACGTTATAACTAACTGACAAACACTTCAAATTGTAAGTGGGTAAAATGCGGATATTTTCGAATTTCACGCGTGTAAAATCGGGTTTTTTATAGCAAAGTTGCGGGTATTTTGGTAATTTGTCATTGGCAACACTGATGCTTGGTAACATTGCACAGTCACAGTTTTAAAAATAAAATCCATCAAAGAAATTGTGGTACTAATAAATACATAATTTACTATACGATACGATTGTCAAAAAAATGCCTTGATATTGATATTTTGAAGTCGTGAATAACCCTGAAAAGTTTTGAGGCTAGTTGGCAACCCTGTTCCCTACGCTTTACGCAATTTTCTGAATTAAAGTAGTTTTTATTGAATATAATAATAATAATTCACCAACATAAGCTAGGCAACCAAACACACAAATCCTGTGTATGTGTGGTTGCTTTACACATATTACTAACAGAGGAGATACATATATCTATCTCTCTTCTCTGGTACTAGTTATTTTCGGAAAAAATCCGTAAAAGTGGCAGCCCTGATTTGTTGGTAACACTGCCGTATTAGTATTTTTTTATCGATGACGTGCAACGGTTTTTGTTTTGAATAGAGTATAGCTTTCGTCCTTATTACTGAATGTATAAAATTTTAATGTTGATGTTAAAAATACTGACCGTTTTTTGTAAAAAATAATTTCAAAACGTGCAGTATATTTATTAACACGTTGACTGCCAACTATAAATTATAAGATATCTCGTAATGGCAGTCAACGTGTTAAAGTAAATTTGCTGTCGCTAGACACTATAAATTTTAATACTTATTTTTGTACTATATTTGCACATAAGGGGGTTGTAGCATTATTGATTTCATATTTAAATGGTGTATTTTTTTTCGAACAATCAGCTTGTGTACTAACAATATTTTGGTGGTGGTTTTTTTGACCATCTGATTTGCAAGTCCAATACAAACATTTTAAAATTTAATTTAAGCGAATCCAATAATATTTTGATGTTTGTTTTTCAGTCGACGAACATTTTTTTTCGGAACAGTCTTCAGGAAAAACTGAAACTGGAAAGTTTTTGGGTGTTCCTGCATACGGTAATTTAAAAAATAATAAAATAATGTTGTTTTATTTCTTGCATGATTTTTTTGGGTATATATTTTTATTTGTATTTGATTTGCGAACTATTTTTTATGTAGATTGTTTTACTGTAATGGAAATAATCCGAATATTTTAGATTTTTTAACCGATCCTATATAAAGTATTCCGGTATATTCTATTGAGTAAAATGATATAATACAGGGTAACGCAAAGTTCTGACCTCTTAACATATAAACCATAAGTATACATTTTTTAAAACAATTTATTCTCACAGGATGATCCAAAACGTTGTGCTAGACAAATTGTCTTATTTGTTTTAACTAAAATGCTTTATACATACTTAAATTAGTATTAAGTAACATTAAAAAAATTATGTCTCACGGTCAGATTTACGGCTGCGAACACGCCAAGTGCTATTTTCAGCATGAAATTAAAATTATGAATCATTAAACTCTAGTTTACAATCTTTTTTTCCCATTCACTCTAAGGCTTATAGTTTTTAAATTATTTATAAGAAACTACACACCTTTTTTTGTTAACTTTATTTATTCATAACTATTGCAATTATTTGTGTGTATTCGAGTTTTCTAAAAAGCACTTACTCATTTTTATTTATTAAATTTAGTGAATATTTCTATTTTCTTTTTTTTACTAGTTTAAATATTAACACTAAATGATTTTTAACACTAAATAAACAACGACTTTGGAAAAGGAGATTATGATCCTAGATTTTAACATCCTCAAATATAACTTGTCTAACGGATAAATAAATGACCCCTTGTATCATATTATTAAAATTATAATCATATCAAACGATAATAAAAATTTAATAATATTTTTGTTTCTTTAAATATTTTTCACAATTTAGATTTTTGCATCAGTCAAATTTGAGAGTAGTTTAATAAATATTCGATTATACTTAGTGCCATTATTAAAAAAATGTAAGTAGATTAATTGTACAATTATTTTTGTATGAATTTATATATTTATAAATTGATTATATTTGTTTAATCCCATGTTTGACCCGACTCAAATGACAAAAAGTGGCGCCGGGATTTTGATTACTGTCGTACAACCAATTTTCATAAAATTTTATACATAGCTAGTGAATAAATTTCACTTAAAATATATCCAGAATTTACAATCCTATTTATATATTTATTAAAAATCACATTCAAACATAAATATTTTATTATACTATTATTTCACAACTGCGTTTTTAAAAACTGCAAAAACATATTCAAGTCTCAGCTTGTATAGCTACGTCACTGAAATTCCTAGAAATATTCAACTTCTGTTAGTGATTATCTATCCTTATTCATACATCTTCATTTTCTTTCTCTCTTGTGTGCGATGGCAAAATTAGCTTAAAAATATATTCTAATTTGGTAAAAAATATAGACAGAAATCGAACCACCAGATTTAAACCAATGAGATTTATTCAAATTCTCATCCGATCAAGCTCGTCTAGAATGGATGGATTGAGAAATTTAACCCAACCGCCAAATACTGGGCCGCCCAGTATTTACTCGTTACTTTCGGTACTTTTACTTTTAAGTACTTTGATTATCCTTTTTCCAATGTCCTAGCTCGCCAGTAATTTATGAATTTTGGTAATCTTTTACAATTATAAATAATGCAAACATCAAAGAAACCGCCACTCCTTTCGGCAAACATCCCATATAGCACAAGTATGTCCCCAAAACGTACGGAGAACGTCCACCAAGACGTACTGTATGTACTGGGGATGTTCAGATTAGGTACGGTTGACGGCCCAGGTACGTATTGGGGACGTCCAATTGCCGTGGGTTCGTATATCCCCAGTACGTCCGTTTTGAGTCCTCAAGTACCTAAACAGGACGTTTTGAGTATGTAACCAAAAGTCTAGGTAATTGAGGACCCAAAATGAGCTTACTGGGGACGTACGAATGCGCGGAATCTGTTCGTTGTCAGAACTAAAATTAGTTCTGGGATTTTTTGGGAACAGATAAAAAATGACTGAAATCACTATATCGATTTAATATGCCGACGTTTCGACTTTTATAAAGTCATTTTCAGAGCAATGTATAGTAAGTTCCTTGTCTTATTAAATATATATTAGAAGCAGTGGTGTATTGGTAAAATAAAAAGTACCGGAACGTATGGTTATAGTTGGCGGGGGCAAAGCTGATTATCTTACCTCTTTTTTCTTATTCGTCAATTTAAAATATAATTTTCATTTGAAAAGAAACTATTTCAGTGTTTAAAATTTTTGAAATGAGAAAAAAAATCGGAAATACCGAAAAAAATCAAAATCAATTGAAAAATTCAGAATACGAAAAATGAGAAAAGCCTGGAAGAATTTGAAAAAATCAAAAAAAAATAGAAAAAATCAGAAAAATGAGAAAAAAAGGAAAATCCCGAAAAATCGAAAAAATTAGAGGAATAAGAAAAAATGAGAAAAAAATTAGAAAACAGGAGAAAGAATTAGAAAGAAAAAACAGAACAATGAGAAAAAAATGAGGAAAGTTTAGAAAAAATGGAAATAACCAGAAATAATCAGAAAAATAAGAATAAAACAGAAAACATTGAAAAGTCAGGTAATAAACAGACAACATTGACAAAAATCAGAAAATATTGAAAAAACTGAAAAACAAAATTGTAAAATACGGGAAAACCGAAAAAAAACCGCTAAAAATCGCAAAAAAAAACGAAAAAGAAGTCGCAAAAAAAACACAAGAAATCGAATATCCGAAAAAATGAAGAAAACTGGAAACAATTGTAACCATAACAAAAAAATGAAAGAATTGAAATAAATCACAAAATTCAAAAAAAATCGCAAATAATCGTAATAAATCAGAGGAATAACAAAAATAAGAAAATATTAAAAAAAGAAAGAAAGAAATTAAAAAAAAAAACAGAAGAACGGGGAAAAAAATGAAGAAAAATCGAAAAAGACTAAAAAAAAAACAGAGAAAAGCAAAAATCAGAAAAATGAGAAAAAACCTCTTTCTCTCCCTTTGGATGGATGTTGTAGTAACGATAACTCAAAAACTACTGAATAAAAAAATTTGAAATTTTCCATACAGGATTGTGAGACCCTAGATTAGATCTGATTAGATTTTGGTGCCAATCGCACAACCGGAAGTGGCAGTTGCTATTAGTGATGACGCCATTATTATACAAAACGGCAATAAAGTTTTACACATATATTTTGTATACCCTATAGTTTATTTTCATCTCATTAAAATTTTCGAATTTTTTGCCATTGCCAGATTTACAAAAAAATAATTTTTTTTCATACTTTTTTGTGTCAACCTGTAAATTTTTGATTCAAAAATGGCGAGATGTCATGTGCTGGCCACATCAGATTTTTTCTGTAAGTGTTAGAGAATAAAATTATAAGATTTTTATTATTATTATTATTATTATTTTTATTATTATATTGTGGAATTTTGTATTACACCTGAGTTTTATTTGTATATTATGAGTATATTCCACGAGGTATGCCAATACTATTGGTAGTTGGAAATTTGGCTTGTTATGAAAACCGAAAAACAAAAAACAATATTTCTTTAACTGATAAATTAGGCGAAATATAGAAATGTCTATGACATACACAAGTAAATTGATACAATGAGGGGAAAGTTTTAGTATTATATATATTATTCTGCGTCCTTTTATCCCGCGTCATTTTTTCCCGCGTCCTTTTTCCCGCGTCCTTTTGTCGTATATTCCCATGTAGCAATGCCTTCGCAGTCTCCATTGTAGATATTTTATCTCTTTCAGAACAACTATTTATCATAGAAAATCTGTGTCTAACTTTTTTTTGACTAAAAATTTGTTTTACTTTATGGTTCACAAATTATTTACCATTGTCAGTTAAAAGTTCTTTAACAATATGTCTTTTAGTTTCTATCTAAACTAGGAACATTTTTTCTTCTTCATAAAATATACAAAAAATCATCGCCCAAATTAATTGTAATATAATACTAATATTTATATATTATATAAGGGACAAGTTACATAATCAACCTCAATAAAATTACTTATTTGTCTGTATAAAGTAACTTAAAATTAAAGGATTTAGATCTCGTAATCTTAGGATTATACTGCATGGTTTATACCAATTTAGAACATCTTTCATATAAATTACATAATATTTTGTAAACAAAAGATCAACATTTTTATTGCAAAAAGTGATAATGGGAAAAAATTAAAGCCTGAATCTACATTAAATACAAACATCATATTTTTTTAGTTTTACTGTCTTTGATATAAATATAATTAACTTTTTCATCATTTATTTTTTTAAATAAAAGTATATTACAACCTCAAAAGTCTTCTTTCTTTCTTTTTTATATATTATGGATTATATTCACTTTATTTTAAGCCGAGCAAGTTCTGGTATACATTATATACGTGAAGTTCCAGATCGTTGTACAAAATTTACCTACCGTTGTTCTTTATTACATTTTCTAACTAATTTATTAATCAGGAAGGGTAAATATTTATAAAAACTATAACAATTAGTGAATTACAAAGATGAACAATTAATCACAAATTTAAGATGATTAAGCATAATATTTATTAGTAACAAGAGACAGTATAATAAAATAATGTTAAGAAGGTATTAACCCGGTAAAATTCAAAATTTAATTAACGGGTTTAATTGACCGCCCATAAACAAAAAAGTTTTCAATTTCTATTCCCTAAAATGACTAATTGGTTTGGTATTGGTGTTTCTAAAGTTCTTTTATTTTCCTATTACAGATTTACCTGATTTGCCCTCTATGACAAAAGATTCGCTCGGCAATTAACCTTTTAGATTTTAGTGAACTGCCTAAAAAAAACTATTCTAGCCTTGTGGCTATTATATCTTATATAATTATTTACTAACTTAACTAAATAAGAGATAATTTACATAAATGCTTATGAATCGCCCTCTATATAATTTTGTTTACTTATTTGTCTGTATGTAGTAAAATTCAAAATTAATGAATTTATACCTTATAATATTAGGATTATACTGGTTTTAAACCAATTTAGAAAATCTTTTATATAAATTATATATTTTGTAAAATTTTTATTGCAAACTGATAATAAAAATTAAACTCTAAATCTACATTAAATATAAACATCTCATATATCCACTAAATTATATTTTACAGCTTTGATATAAATATAATTTAATAAATCTCAACTTGAATTGGGCATTTGGAACCTATTTTTTCAAAATATTGAAGAGTATCATCACCAATAACCAAAACTACACTTTTTTATCACTCAACGTACGTTTCGCTAACTATATTAGCATTATTAGGAGTTGATGATAAACTAAATATCCACCTGCTAAGAAGATTATAAAAGAATCACTACTGTCCTGAAATTATCCGTAATTCGGATAATTATCCCACGTTTGACAACAATGCTTTTCTGGTCGTTACCAAACTGGACATCACGGAGATCAAAGTCCCGGCACCGGAGTGCAAATACTGTATATAATCATTTTACTGTGGTCAGAGGAAAAGTCAAGCTCAGTCGACAGTAAGTCGCTTTACCGCAACTGTCAATCCGACCACCACGCCAGCCTGGACGTCTTGGGTGTACCGTACTACCAGATAAAGACAGTTGTTGTTTACAGACCAGTTTATCATCAAATCCTGATGATGCTAACATAGTTAGCGAAACGTACGTAAAAAGGTGTAGTTTTTCTTAGTGGTGACGATATAAATCATATTCATAAAAATAATAAGTAGATATTTATAAAGTAATGAAACTCAAAGTCGAGTACCACAATATATTTTATTACAAAAAATGTTGGCGACTAGTTTCAGCGACAAGCCATCATCAAGTCTAGAATACATGGAATCTTACAATAGAAAAACTTTAAATTAAATTTAACACTTACCAGAGAAATATTGAAAATACTGATGTTAATTATTGAAAAATTTTTTCAATTTTAATTTAGAAATTGGTGACAAGTTATGCCCCATAGAAGTAAATGCTGTTTGAGTGCATGTAAGGGGGGGACATAGGAAATAAAAATAGGGGGAAGAATGTGGTACAGGAAAAAAAGGGGGGTAGTAAAATTAAAATTTGAATTCGGACATGGTATCCGAGAACGAATAAAATGTATGAAAATTTTTGGTAAGATTCAGGTAAAACGGAGTAAATTGATCCTGGACCTCGGAAATTAGGAACTTGTGAAGAACAGCCAGCTGCCCCAGTAATCTTGATGTCAGTTGCTGTGGTCCCCAAGTGGCAGAGTTGAAGGAACAACATTTTCTAGTAAATTGGCTCATTTAAAAATTACTAGAAACTAACAAGGCTCCTTAAAATTATAACTTTAAAATAAATGCTAATTGTTGAAAATTTTTAATTTTATTTTCGGGCCATTTCCAAAAATAGCGTTTTTGCAACTTTTGCAGCCAGTAAATGTACTATTTTTATCTTTAAGAAAGAAAATCCATTTTAAATGTTTATGATTAGTTAGAATATTAAATCGTCTACCGAATCTATAGGATATCCCCGAAAATAGTGCAATTATTAAAGGAATACATTATTTCAAACAAAAAATTATTATGCAATTTTTCCTGAAATTCCCTTCATCCATTATCTTAGAAACCGAAGAAATTAGTCATTATTTAGAATGTAACGAAGTTACTTAACAGCCGATATTATTTTCATTACTTTTACTTAATATTTGATTACTAAAATATATTTATTATATCGCGAACGGCACTGAATTACATATAACTTAAAATTATTGTAAAGGCAACCTTATTTCAAATATAAGATCAAGCGCGGCCAGTTAAACCGCTTCCCGACAGATGGAAACCTATCCGTATACCACGATTCAATTTATCAGTTTGAGTTGGAGTTAAGCTGTCTAAAAATCATGGTGTTTCCACTTGTACCTGTAAAAGTTTGGGTCAAAACTGGGAGATCTCTACCTACTTGATTTTGACTGATTTTTAAGAGATTACTAAAGTTTCAGATTAAAAATTTTAGATGGCGCATACATCGCTCATAGTAAACTGTAATCACAGATCACACAGGGTGTATTTATAATCTGGTACTAAATACAGACGAATGCTCGAAACTGCAGCTTTACACTGTCCACACAAAATACAGTACGGCCCCATTTGACGAACAGTATCCATACTTATACACTACTTAGAACTATTCCTTATGAACTAATACTAATACTACATACATAAAAAAATCCGCATTGATAAAAAATAATGTATTTGACATTTCATCTGCTGTAAGTGATCTGTGACAAACTAAGCTAGGACACGAACAATCCTAAACAGCTCCATCTTACAAAATTCTGGTAAGTTCTACTGAACGCAACAGATGGTACTCGCAAAAAGTTCGTAACAAAATCTAATCAGTGGATACACCAGTGTTTTTATACATCTTAGTTGGAGTACTGAGTACCGCTTAAGAGACCTTAGTTAGAGTCTAGAGCCGAGTACCGAGTACCGGTTCAGAGACCTTTAGAGATAGATCTAGTCAAAGCACAGTAAAATGATTATATACAGTATTTTCACTATGCGACTTACTCGATTTTAATTTATAATGAACTCGTCGATGCTGGGTCGGTATGAGCAGAAACCGAAACACTTAAAAACTTGGTTGTTATGATATTAGGAGTGTTGCCAATGTCAAATATATTTAAATGCAGGTTCTTTGGTTTAAGGAAAAAAAATTTAATTTAGTGCTAATAAGTATGATGAGAGCATAAATATATCTTATTAAATTTTATATAACAAGATTATAAAAGAAACACAACTGCCCTAAAAGTATCCGTAACTCGGATAATTATCCCACGTTTGGCAACAATGCTTTTCTGGTCGGTACTAAACTAGACACAACGGAGATCAAAATGCCGACACCGGAGTGCAATATAATCATTTTACTGCGGTCAAAGAAGAAACCAAGCTCAGTCGACCGTAAGCGGCTTGACCGCAACTGTCAATCCGACCAGCACGCCAGCCTGGAAGTCCTGCCTGTACCGTGCGACCAGACCAGAGTGCAACGTCACAGAATAAACCTTGTTACTTGTTGATTTTATTTGGTGTGAGTTTTAATATTTACCAGCAAAATTCCAAAGTACTCAACCCAGTAGGCCAAGTAAAGACCGCCCTTCTTGCCGCTTTTGTCGATACCATAACGACCCCTGGAGTATTTTTCTTTACTGAGGCTGCCAGGCGCAAGTGGCCTTCACACTATAAACGGAAAATTGCGCCCGAGACCTGGACCAAGGAGTTAAAATTTGACGGTAAATTTTTTATTGCATCTTGAGTCGCTTTTGAATTACGTTATTTGTAACTAATTAAGTCTTGGTCCCCAATTTATTACTTTTTGCTGTTTATACATGACTATTAATTTTATGTACCAATGTTTTATTATTTTAAAAATGTAGCTGTTACTTTTATTTATTACAGTCTACTTAAATTATTATATTATGTGGTTAGAGGTTAGAACTTTGCGTAATTCTTTATAAATATAGAAATGTTTTAATATATAAATTAATTATTATACAACAAAAATAGGAGTATTTTTTCTAAAAAAATCAAACTTTAACTTCATAGTATCACTATTGCTTCATATTTGTGTTAATTAATCAACAACACAGTTTTTAATTTAGTCCAAATATTTCTTTTTAATTAAATTTGCTACTTTCTCGTGTAACAATGATCCTAATTTCACTTTCCTGAATTGGACCGTATCAATTTTGAGATTAATACTCAACATTTCGCTTTCATTGTATGCAGCTTCTTCAGGAGTCGAAAAGAAATAATCTTTTGGTTTGGCTCCTTTAAAAAAAATTATTACTTCCTTATCCTTTAAGTACTGGTCTTCCAATTTCTTTTCCATTATTATAACACTAATCAGTCTAACATTCTTTTAAGCGAATTGGAAGAATTTCCAAGCTAGATCGTCCAAATAACCTACAAGGTCCGGAACTATAATGGGATAACCTGGACGTTTCTCCGGGGCCCATGACACAAAATAGGCCTTCTGACCCCTATACAAATTTTGTGTGGCATCTTATTTGTACTCCTATTTTTGTTTTAATACAACTTACAATTTAAGTGATAAACTCCTTTAGGTGCAGAAAAACCTTCTTCCATGAAAAAGAGTGCCAGTTACGTTTCTATGCATAGAAACCACAGTTCAGGTGATTTATCTGAAGTTCAACATAACCTAGCTTTTATGAAAAAAATACCACAAGGAGCTGAAGCAAGCAACATCTTAGTAGGAGAAGTAGGATTTTTGGAAAAAACCTTATCAGCTTTTATTAGACTAGAATCCGCCGTTATTTTGGGCGACTTGACTGAAGTTCCTGTGCCAACTAGGTTTCTTTTTATATTACTTGGACCCTCGACACCCACTGCAGGTATATATTATTAATTTTTACCCTCTTTAATAAAAGATATATAAATAATTAAGGTTCATAAATTTTATTAATTCCCAATTGAAATATAATTGTTTTTTTGTAGGTTACCACGAAATCGGTCGTGCTATGGCAACCCTGATGTCAGATGAAGTATTCCACGAGGTCGCCTACAGAGCCAGCAACAGGAATCACCTTCTAGCAGGAATTGATGAATTCCTGGACGCAGTCACAGTATTACCCCCCGGTGAATGGGATCCAGCAATTCGTATAGAACCCCCAGCGGCAATACCATCGCAAGATGCCCGAAAAAGACCTCCTGAGAAGCTAGTGGAAGAAGTAGATGAAGAGGAGGAGGAGCAGAAGCAACGAGAGGAATCTGGATTAGCAAGAACTGGAACACTTTTCGGAGGTCTTATTAATGATATTAAAAGAAAAACTCCATTTTATTTTTCGGATTTCAAGGATGCCTTTGCTATGCAATGTATAGCTTCGTGGATATTTTTGTATTTCGCTTGTTTATCGCCAATAATCACGTTTGGAGGACTGTTATCAGAAGCTACAGGTAAAAATATGGCTGCAATGGAGTCTTTGGTGTCTGGGTTTATTTGTGGTATTGGTTATGGGTTCTTTTCGGGACAACCTTTGACCATTATGGGATCTACCGGACCAGTATTAGTATTCGAAACAATTGTTTATGACTTTTGTGGAAGCATGGGATGGGACTATATGTCGTTTAGGTTTTGGATTGGGACATGGATCGCCGTTATTTTAATGATATTGGTTGCTATTGATGCCAGTGCGTTTGTGTGTTATATAACTAGATTCACTGAAGAAAATTTCGCTACTCTTATCGCTTTTATTTTTATATACAAGGTTAGTAAAACTTTTTTTTTAACCCATATCTCAAATGTAAAAAATATTTTAATAAAGAATCAACTAGTACCACGTTCTAGAAAAAATATCTTTAGGATTGTAAAAAAGAACATATTTAATATCATTATAAGCTATTATGACAAAAATATTTAAGAAACTGAAATAATGAATATCAGACATAAAAAATAAAACTATGAAACAACAATCATGGCAGGGATTTACTTTTTGTTAATGTAGAAATAAATTCAAAAACTTAAACTTGATCACAGAAACCTGTGTCGTTTGTTTGCGATCATGCGAACTATACAGGATGTTATTGAAATACATGTACATATTAAAACAGATTTATCTTTAGACTGGAGCTAAAATGTGCAAAAATATTGTTTTGAAAATTTATGTTAATCAGCCGTACGCCACTGAAGATGATGTAGGTCATGTTGAACAGCTTTATTTTGAGGTCTGCAGTGTTGCCAATCATACTATAATTTATATTATTTGTAAGATAAATATAAAAAAATCGTATTCGTTTCAATTTTTTATAGTTTTATATTTAAGATATACAACGTATAAAAATATAAACAAATTTCATGTTTATAATTTATTGTATTTATTTTAATTTTGTGCTGGTACTGTTAGAGTCGAACTGGCCCATTGTCCGAAGGCCATTCAGTTGGGCCAAAATACCTGCTATAATCCGTTGCTGAAAATGGGTCAGTAAAGGTACTACAGGGATACGGGCTATTTCCCCAAGTTAAATCCCATAAGAAATCGCCAAGGTCCGTTCTGCACTTTTATTAAACTTTTTAAACTCGTTTGATACTGCGCACGCATATGAGTTTATATGACGATGAAATGTGATAAGGACCTTGTACATATTGTCGTTGACATGAGATATGTAATGACTTCGTAATAGGGTATACGTATGTTACGAGATACACGGATCGTTGATTATCGCCATTTTGTGTAGTAGTATAGCTATGCCGGTTCTGCGCCACGTCCATCCAGTTCCATCATCAATCCGAAAAAGTACCCACCCCTAAGCTACCCCTATCCGAAGATAAAATACCCTTCGAAGAGAATAGCTTAGCTTAGCCTAGTTTAACAACCCCTAGACCCAAGATAAGGCCTTTTTGGCCATGAACAACCCCTAGAGACCGACGACAATGACCAGAAGCGGTAGTTCAAAAGCTGTTTTGGACCTGTTCGAAAGCTGTTTGAGAGCTGTTCGATCTGTTCTAGACCTGTTCGAAAGCTGTTTTGGACCTGTTCGAAAGCTGTTTTGGACCTGTTCGAGCTGTTTTGGACCTGTTCGAAAGCTGTTTTGGACCTGTTCGAAAGCTGTTTTAGACCTGTTCAAAAGCTGTTTCAGACATGTTCGTCATTAGTCATTGTCGTCGGTCTCTCGGTACTACACAGGGGTTGTTTCATGCCCAAAAGGCCTTATTCCGTGAAAGAAGAAGAGATCAAGCGATAAGCGATGAGTTTTGAACTATACAGGGGATTCAAAAGTACCCAGTTCAACTACCGCTTCTGGTCATTGTCGTCGGTCTCTAGGGGGGTTGTTCATGGCCAAAAAGGCCTTATCTGGGGTCTAGGGGTGATTAAACGAGGCTAAGCTAAGCTATTCTCTTCGAAGGGTATCTTCTCTTCGGATAGGGGTAGGTTAGGGGTGGCTACTTCTTCGGATTGATGATGGAACTGGATGGAAGTGGCGCAGAACCGGCATAGCTATACTACTTGGGTCAATATAATCCTATAGGTCTGTTAGTCCATTTTAGAAACATGTAAAAAATAATACAAATCAACTATATATAATAGTAATTATTTATTCCAAAGAAGTAGGTAAATATTTATTCGACAAACATTTAATAAAATTAAATCAAGACAAACAGTTATTTTTAAATTTTATAATTATATAATTAAAAAAATCTTGCCATTTTTGGTATACCCTTTAAGTTAAGTTATTTTTAAATATCTTAATTTTTATATATGACTGAATTTGTATATTCTTTAACATGTTAATAAATTTAAAAATATTCGTAGTTCTTTACATGCTGTTTGTCATACAAGCCCATATACTTCTAGGAAATTTTGATTGATCATCAATGTAATTATCCACAATATAATCACAAAACTTAATCACGCGTTTATCATTGAGCATTTTTTCAAAAATTTGTTGGCAAAAAAATAAGCCAATAACTTACTATCTTTCTCACTAAACATTGAATACACTGGGAATGATTCCATCTTAATCAAAGATTGAATGAATGAAAACTGATTTCTAAACTAGAAATAATTATTGTTATAAATTTGTTAAAATAGGTACTACCCTACCTAAAATTTCATTAAAAGATTGTGAAGGGTTGCAGATAGTTAATCTCTGAATTTCATATTCTAGGCCCAACTGAATGGTAGGATTAGGAACTACCTGATTTATTGGCCTAACTGACATATTACGCACCATCCCGAGGGCGTGTGCGCCCTTTGGGAAAATTCCAACGTGCGCCATCAGGCACATCACAGGTTGTAACTGCTTCGATTTCGTTTTATGGTTTGCTACAAGGAACGCAATTTTTTATCAGAGAATCCCACAAGAGACTCAACATCCAAGTTTCAGCTTGGGTGCGATTGGAGCAACAAGATGGAGGCCCAAAAATGATACCACTTCCAAAATTTTTGGCCGTTACATTAACTGGGTGAATTTGGCGAGCAATGAAGAAAAACAACCAAAAGCCGTGTACAGGTCGAATTAATTATTTCTGTATCTATCGTGGCAAACTTCCAAGATTAGAGCCCCAAAACAAGAAACGAAACAAACAGTCTCCAACAAAAGTTTTATCATTTGAAACTATCCTTACTGCCATAATGTTTTTGATTATTTTCAAGTCGACAAGTCCTTTGTCAGACTATCTTCAAACCAAGAATGGCCTGGAACTTGATTTCATCAGCTAAAGAAAGTTTGAAGACATTCTTAATGCTGCGAACAAGTTCATGACAAATAAGCTGAATGATAAAGTTGAACAGATAAATACTGCAACAACATCAACATCGAGAGTGAACTATCTGTCAGAAGACAGAGAAAAAGAAAAAGATTGCCAGGTGAAACAAAAGATGGAGTTGAGGAAATTTCCTTAAGTGGTGAGAACAGTTTCAAAGTTAATAGTTTTTATGTTGCGGTTGACCAAATTAACACAAGCAAAACAGAGGATCTATCATGCCTTGATCCTCAAAGAGTCTCTTAGAGAAAATAAGCACTCTGATTTCAACTATTGACAAAGGAAAGCTCCTAGAAGAAGTTCAATCATTCATTGACCAATGGCCATAAATTAATGTGACTTTAAAAGATCACCATCAGAATCAGGAGAATTCTAAGTATATTCAGAATGAAGATGGCTTGACATGCATTCAAGTTTAGAATCTGAAGTACACTTATAAGATATTATACTAGTTCAATATGTACTCTATATTGTACCCGCAACTTCACAAGACCTACAAGTTCCTTTTAACAATCCCTTTGACTCAATGAGTTGCGATTGGGCGTTTTGAAAGTTAAAACTTGACTGAATTTCGAGATTATTATTAAAGTCGATCTTTGCAGTGTTGCAAATATAATTAAATCTGGGTAATTTCTCGGTACCACCAAATCTAAAAATTAACCTTAAATTAGGTAGGAAGAAAAATCTAGTTTTTTTTGTATTTTTTTTAAATCGCAGGATTTTGAATATTTTTAGTAAATTGGCAACGTGTCCTCAACAAATATCAGAATTGTTAAAAATTGCTTGAAAGTTTTCTTATTATAATAGGTCGCCAAATTAAAAAAAAATGTCCACAACTAAAAAGATTAAAAAATCCCTAAATATACATAAATGTTCAAAAAATTTTCAACGTTTCTTCAACAAATATCAGTGTTGTTAAAAATCGCTAACTTTTTTTTATTTTTATAGCCCCAAGAGGAATGTGGTTGTGGACTGGCTTTAATTCATTTACTTACCCTATTTCTTAGTTAGAGCATGTCACTGTTTTGACGAGTGGCCCCTCGGTTTTAAATCCACTATAGGTAAAAATAAAATAACTCAAAATAATATAATCAATACGCTTTAATTCTTTTTTTATGGGGCTAATAGTACATCAAAAAATAAAAATAAGATTTTTGTGTTACAATTTTTTTCAGTGCCATAGTAAATTATTTCTAGATCGAGATTTAAAATTGTTTTGTTGTTTTCATTTATTCCTATTATTATTATTTAAATAAAAATTACCTTTACGTTTATTACATAACGTGACATTGAAATAATCTTGGATTCGCTCATCAATGAGCAATGAGAACTTAGATGCCCTTCTCTTCGTGCATTCGGAACGAGAACTTCTCACCAGGATTAGCAATGAAAGTATCATTAATGAACTTTGTTGTCAAAGCGGGGAAATGAAATGCCTACTTTCCTTCTAATAATAACTTTAGTTTGTAAGAGGAAATTTAGATAAAATTCAAGCCCATTTTCTATCTAAATATACTATTATTTTTAGTAAAAATTTTATTTTTATTATTATTTATTCTCTATATTTAATTTTTTGTTGTTAACTTCTTGGTACATAGAACATACTCGTAGAATATATGTTTTTATTGCTACTTAGCTTGAGTAAAATTAAAATAAATAATAGTGTTAAAATGGTATAATTTATAATATTTGAAATTTTTTATGGTAATAATTACTGGAAATAAAAGAGTAATTTCGACGTCAAAAATTAAATAAATAATAGCAATTAAAAAAAATATAAATGCAATCGGGCAGATGTTTTGGGGTCAAATCCGCACTCAAATGGACTTCTTTTTTCTCGATCATATGAAGGTTTTTTTTGATATTAGAATAATAACAATTTAAGTTTTTATCTAAAAGAGGCACTAAAAATGAGTTTTTAAGGTATCCATTATTAAAATTTTCTCCTTAACCCCCGTTCTGCTGGAAGTAGGAATAACCCCCAACCCCCCCTAATTGCGCCCTTTCTGGGCAGCGTCCTTTTAGAGGTCACAGTCCGGCCCTGCCTACTGTAGTTTGATAACACTACAACAGTTAGTTACGAGCAGTGTTTTCACAATGAGGGGAAGGTCCCATTTGAAGGGGAATTTAGACCAGAGGGGAAGAAAAGGGGACAGAGCTAGAAATGGAAATTTGATGAGGAAATCATAATACGATTATACTTTATTCGACACATTTAATCATATTTAATATTATCTTCCTTGCTTCACTATCCGTGGAACTATCTTGCACAAATTTTAAATAAGGTAGTTCAAATTCGTTTTTCATTAATAGGCAGGTTCGACATTTTTCTTATTTTTTTATTTTAACTTAAATCGAGAGATTTTGTTATTTAAAAACGATCAAAATATGAATATTTACGTACGCTGTAAGCATTTTAAAATCAAGGATCGGCGAGAGGCTGGAAAACGTACCTGTGTTCGAGACGTCAGTAGCCATGAACGCTTCGCCTCTGGCCCGCTGCTGCGCTGTATTCACGATGTGTCGTTTTCCAGCCTCTCGCCGATCCTTGATTTTAAAATGCTTACAGCGGACGTAAATATTAATATTTTGCGCTCAAATTTTTTTTGTTGGTTTTAAAATAACAAAATGTCGAACCTGGCCATTGTGGATATTTTCGAGTAGAAAAAAGGGAGACTCAATTGAGGCGTGGTGGGTAACTGAGACCATTAAAGTGGTTATACTGGTTACGAGTTTATGAGCTACGATGTAATTTGATCGAGTTCGAGGCAGAGTTGTGCAGTTACTTTTAATTTACTTTTACTTTTAGTAACTAAGTTACTGTAACTTAGTTACTTTTGAAATCTAGTAAAAAGTAACTAGTAACTTAGTTACTTATTGAAAGTAACTAAGTTACTTTTAAGGAACTAAATTACTTTTTTAAAAAAGTTACTTTCGACAAAAATCAACCCGATTTTCGCAAATGTATTTGGGTCAGCACAGTATTGGAATCACTAAATAACAAAAAAAAGTTTCAAATTTCTGTTCTGTTTAAAAAACGTAGGTTTAGTTGTTCTTCTTACGTTCTTTTTACGTACTTCTTATTTTTCCCCTTTATTCATGAGATTAGTTACTGTATTTTATTATTAGTTGTCAGTTGCTGGCTACTGTATTGCTGCTAATGCAGCTATGGAAGCTATGTCATAAAAATTATCCATAAATAAAATTATTAGACTAATACAATAGATATTTATGTACCAAGGTTGAAAAACTGTCCATTATAGTCCAAGCCTGCAAATTGATATCCGAGGTGCAGCCGAAACTAGCAAGCAGGCGAGACAACAGACAGTTTTTCGCCGAGGTGCATATTATACATTTTTTCGTCGACCTATTAAATAATAATTATTATTACAATTATTATTATTATTATTATATTATTCTTATTCTAGCGGATTTCGTAAATAATTAATTTGACAACAGCAAATGACAGTTAATTATTGTCACAGGCGCCTATGTTTTTATTAAAACGTGGATTTACGAAAATTACAGCGGACGAAAAGTGTTTGAGGATTAAAGTGTACCTGCGGACGAAAAATACTTGCCTTCAAAAATAGTCGATTTTTCGTTCGGAAATTAGTACGTAAAATGTCATTTTTTGTAGTGGTCGACGAAAAAAATATTTTTATTTAATAGTGATGTACATAAATCAAAATTATAAAGCAAGTTTTAATTCAAGTGAATATGTTTATTTTTTCTACTGTATATTTAAAGTAACTATAAAAAGTAACTATTTTAAAAGTAACTTAGTTACTAGTAAATGTAACTATAGTTACTTTCTTCATAAAGTAACTAGTTACTAGAAGTAACTTTAGTTACTTTTATAAAAGTAACTATAAAAAGTAACTAGTAACTATTCCAACTCTGGTTCGAGGGACAACACGTGTCGCTTTCGTATAAATTCTGCCAGTGTGTCTTGTTAAAATTAAATATTACAGGGGGGGGGGAGATATCGATCCATATTTAAATTTTAAAATTTAATGGGGTGTCATCCGTTTTTAGACATCATAAAACTCTTGCCAGTTTTAATATGTACATATATTTCAATTACACCGTGTATATATTAAATTCGTTTAACGTTTTTGTAATATCCTTAAAGTAGTCATAAACTAAACTGAAAAATAACAAAAATTAACTTTACGATGTGAAATTCAATTATAGATTAATATTTTAGGCATTCGAAAATGTATGGGCAATAGGAAAGAAATATCCAATCACTGTTGGGAGTTTAACAAACGTTTCAAGAGAATGTCAGTGTATTTGGAATGGTACCGCTCCAGCTATACCATATTTATCTAACGCCACCACTGTTAATCAGTCTTTATGTTTGGTAAGTGAAATTTAGAAAAATTCATAATTATTTTTAATCCCAATATATTTATGACAATTGTACAATTATTATGACAATGGTTTAATTATAGACAAATGTGTAACAGGGGATTGTGAATATTGGGATCATTGTCTTAATAATAATTCTTCTTGATTTTTTAATTGTTTTTTTACGGGATACTTCCAATCTCTCCTTTCTCTCCTTTTTCTCCTCTCTCCCCTCTCTCTCCTTTGTCTCGTCTCTTTCCTCTCTACTATCTCTCCTCTTTCCCCTTTCTCTTCTCTTTTCTCTCTCCTCTCTCTCTCCTCTCACCCCTTTCTCTTCTCTATTTTCTCCCTCCTCTCTTTATCTCCTTTCCTCCCTTTCTCTCTCTCTATTTACTACTATTCTATGACGAGCTTACTTTAAATTGATGTAACTCGGTACCAATGCTTTGTATATTAAAATTATGTAACTGCAAATACATTTTTTTCATTCTAGCAACTAAATGGAACGCTTTCAACTGGATGCTTCATGCCCCCTTACGCTCCTGACATTTTTTTAATGTCAATTTTACTATTTTTGGGAACCTTTGTTATATCAATTCAACTAAAAGACTTTAAGAATGCTCTCTTCTTCCCTTCTAAAGTAAGTATATGTTGTTTTAATCTCTTCTGTGTAAAATTAAATAATTTTTGTTTTAACAGGTACGTCAATTTATAAGCGATTTTGCCGTAATTATAGGAATAGCGTCGATGACAATTTTGGATGTAATGGTAGGGATTAATACGCCAAAATTGGAAGTACCGCACGAATTCAAACCTACGCTACCAGGTAGAGGCTGGATAATTTCACCATTCAATCATAATCCTGTATTTACTGTATTCGTCGCTATACCACCAGCACTTCTTGGCACCATTTTGATTTTCATGGACCAACAAATCACCGCCGTTATCGTTAACAGGAAGGAATTTAAATTAAAAAAAGGCAAGTGGAGAGATTATTTTCTGTATAATTGTTTATTTCTACAAAGTAAAATCGTAATACCAAATTACCCATATTTTTGGAAAACATAAATATATCACTATATTCAAGATCGGGACTATATGGAGGATGGTTTAGTAATTCCACATGTGCTGAAATTTTTATTTTAACGACAAATAAACGACAACCAAAGGATTTACATTAATTCTTTGGACATTCTTGTAGATCCATTAATTTAATATTTTCTATAATACAAGTTGTAATAAAACTAAAGCCATATTAAAACATTCATAAAAAACCAGAGACGAGTATATTTTTTTCTTAACGGTAAATATAAGATACCTGGTATATCGCTAAAATATTGTCACACCATAAAAATTTTCACTTGAAGTGCAAGAAATTAAAACCAGATCGTCGATAAACGGCATAAACTGAGTTTAAATTGGATTTTTAAATGTTGACTTCAAATTGTTTTCTTGAAAATTATATTTTTTTTCAGAGTAAAAAAAGAAATAATTATATATGAATTTTTAGTTTTTGGTATTTTTTTTAAATTGAAAAAATTTATTTTTGAACTTCAAAATTTGGTTTATTAAAATTTATTTAAAATTTAAATATTGGTAAAAAATCAATAGACCTACGGATAAATCCGAAAATCTGACAACGTTGCATCTTTTCTTAACTTCCGTAAAAGACTGGCCAAAGCTGTACGTTTGTTTTCTAATTAAAAAAATTGCAATTTGCAAAATACAGGGTGTCGAAATAATAATAACTAGTAGTAACCTGGTGGTCAAAATTCGACCGTAATTCATTAAAATTTAAATTTTATGTTTATAGTTATTTTTTCATATTTTCTCTATTTTTCTTTATTTTTTCCTATTTTTTTACTATTTTTTGTTTTTTTTATTTTTTCTCAATTTCTTATTTTTGCCTACATTTCAATTTTTTCCGATTTTTACCAACTTTTGCCCATTTTTTACTATTTTTTCATGTTTTCTCTGTTTTTTTTTTCATTTTTTTCAATTTTTCCCTAGTTTTTTTGTTATTTCATATTTTTTACTATTATTTCATGTTTTCCTATTTTTCCTATTTTTTACTATATTTCCCTTTTTTCTATTTTTCCTGCTTTTTCTGTTACCTATATTTTCTTATTTTTCCCTATTTTTTCCTATTATTTTCTATTTTTTTATATTCTTTTGTAGTTTTAAAATTTTTGTCTATATTTTCCTATTTTTTACTATTTATTTTTCTATTTCTATACGTTTTCCTATTTTTTTTTGTATTTTGGCCCATTTATCCCAATTTTTCAATTTTTCTCTATTAAATTTTTTTGCCCATCTTTTTTCTATTTTTCAGTTTTTTCCCATTTTCCTATTGTTTTCTATTTTTTGTGGTTTTTACCGTTTTTTTCTTTTTTTTTTCATTTCTCTTACTTTTTCTGTTATTATTTTTTCTGTTTTTCCGTTTTTACACAATTTTCTATTTTTGCCTATAATTCCATTTTTTCCGATTTTTACCAACTTTTGACTATTTTTCTTTTCTAAATTTTTTTTTCTATTCAATTTTCCTCTAGTATTTTTGTTATTTCATATTTTTTACTAGTATTTCATGTTTTCCTACTTTTGCCTATTTTATCCCAATTTTTCAGTTTTTCTCAATTATATTTTTTTTTCCTATCTTTTTTCTATTTTTCGCTATTTTTTCCCATTTTCCTATTGTTTTCTGTTTTTTTCCTTTTTTTTTCATTTTTCTTACTGTTTCTGTTGTTACTTTTTTCCGGTTTTTACCAACTTTTTCTATTTTTTCTTGTTTTCTCTTTTTTCGATTTTTCCTAGTTTTTTGTTATTTTATATTTTTCACTATTATTTCATGTTTTCCTATTTTTGACTATATTTCCCTAGTTTCCTATTTTCCTGCTTTGTCTCTGTTTAACCAATAGTTTCTTATTTTTCCCTATTTTTCTTCATTTTTTTATATTTCTTCGTAGTTTTCCAATTTTTGTCTGTATTTTCCTATTTTTTTCTATTTTTTTCTTCTATTTCTATACGTTTTCCTTTTTTTTCCTATTTTATCCCAATTTTTCAGTTTTTCTCTATTATCTTTTTTTTATCTTTCACCATTTTTTCCCCATTTTCCTATTGTTTTCTATTTTTTTGTGATTTTTATCATTTTTTTCCAGGTTTTTTTTTCATTTTTCTTACTTTTCTGTTTTTACTATTTTTTTTTTGTTTTTCCGATTTTTTCATATTTTTCACATTTTCCCTATTTTTCTCTTATTGATTCATATTCTTACCTATTTTCCCCCAACGGAACCCTATTGCTCTCACTCGCGTGTCCGTCCGTCCGTCCGTCTGTCACACCGGTCTAGCAGCTAAACCGTTGGAGGTAGAGACTTCAAATTTTCACAGTTTATGCATCTTATTGACCCAACGCCATATAAACTGTAAAAAATATTTTTAAAAGTTTTCAAGGGGGGCCCCCATACAACTAAATGGGGGCGCTGAAAAAAAAATTTGGCCTACCCCATCGAGTGAGGTATCGTTAAATAGAGCTCATTGAAAATCGCATTTTTTCAAATTTAAGTGATTGCTCCGGCCAAACGACATAAAATCGGATAAAACGGCTTACGTGTCCCTATCTTAAGTTTTTGAGTTCTAATTGATGGCATAAGAACAAAAATGTATATAGGGTACGCAAATTTTGATCACCCTGTATACATTTTGTTCTTACGCCATCAAGTAGAACTCAAAGAGTTAAGATAGGGACACGTAAGCCGTTTTATCCGATTTTATGTCGTTTGGCCGGAGCAATCACTTAAATTTGAAAAAATGCGATTTTCAATTGTCTATAACTTCAAAACTATTTACTTTAGAATATAAGTGTAATAGGTTTTTGAAATCAGCTTCACGGGACGAGTCTAAAAATATAAAAAAATATAGGGTGTTCCATTTAAAAAAAATGACGGTGACTTCATTACTCGAAAGTAATTCACAAATACGGTAAATTAAAATCAAAAATCGACGTGTTTCAGGATTATTTCTTAAAATGGCCTGTTTAGCTAAAAATGAATTTGTTCCATACTTTACGGACACACTGTATATGCGGATTGTGATATTCGATGTTTTATTATTTTTATCTGGGCTATTATTAATTAAGTTAAGAAATTCATTTTTCGTCACATAATTTTGTTTTCTTCGTCGCACGCACATGCGCCTGGTTATTTTTCTTTTCAGTTCTTTAAATCTTTTTACCAAGTATTTTTGGCTTATATTCTACATTTGGTACGGAACCCTAAATGTGCGAAGTCCGACACGCACTTGACCGATTTATTTCTTATTATTTAATATATTTTTACTAATGTTTTTAATTTTTCTATTTTTTTCAATTTTTTTCCTATTTTTTTCCTATTTTTATCCATTATTCTATTTTTCTGTTTGTTCTATTTTTTCATATTTTTATTAGTTCTTATTTTTTTCCTGATTCTGATATTTTTTTCCAAATTCCTATTGTTTTCCATTGTTTCCTGTTTTTCCAATTTTTTCCTATTTTTTTCATATTTTTCCTTATTTTTTACCCATCCAAAAATCATCCAATGCGTCTATATAAGTTTTCACTTCAAAAATAAAATTGCGATAAAGAAAAGTAAAAACTTAGTATCTGAAAAAAAAAATAAACGAAAAGTTTTAGGATTCGAACCCACTCCTTTGAGAATCTACCATTTTAATATGTGCCCCTTAGCCCACTCAGCCATAATGCATATAATAAAAAATAGTCTAATGTTTAAGATAAACAATGTATGTTATATTATAATTAATTTATTTTGAGTTTATTTGTAACACATATTATATATTAATTTTAGCTTTCTGCACTCCCTCCTGTATATAAACTTTAACTATGCAAAATATCACAGTCCTCCGTTCGCGCATTACGCTTAAACGAGTGAAAAACGGCAAAATTTTTGCCCGTTTGTCTCTATCTCTTACCGTTCTCGAGTTGCATCAGGCTAACAGACGGACAGACAAAAACGTTTTATAAGAGTTCTTTTTCTTGGGAAACTCTAAAAGGAGTCAGAAATTTTCTCTTTGCGTTTTAATATATAGATTTTTCCTCGAGACACGTACTGCAGATTAGACAAAATAAATGTTACAATAAACTGGAAAAGTGCAAATCCATGATACACGGAGATATGGAGAATCAATTCGGTCGTGAACATTTTTCTTACTCTTACCCGAGTAGTGATTTTTAAGAATTAATTAAAAGTGATTAAAAATAATTTAAAAGTAACGCGGAAATAATCCTACAGGGGGATCCTCTTACAGTTGAATTTTGTTTGACTATTTTTTGGAAGCTAAAGTCTCGGTGTTTGTTGGTAATTAAAAGTAATTAGAAGTTCTTGCCTGCCAATTTCACTTAGCTATAACTAGATTCTGTAGAAATGATGTTTATCATACGCTGCTTCAAATTAAAATGTGTATGGGACATAAATGCCTCATAATCAACAGCCTCTAAAACGATAGTTTTATTTCCCTTTTTACCAGACTGTCAAGAAAGGTATTATTTTTCGCCAATTATGTGTTTGTAATATTCTTTATTACTTCGTCCAAACGACTGGACCAATTTCTACAATTAAGTTAGTTCAATTTTCCTTAGCAACATAAGTGTCCTAGGTCACGTTAAAAAAACTTGAAATATCAGATTTGGGCGCCATAATGTGTGCTTCCAATTTTTTTCTTCCAAGGTATCAAAATGAAGGTTTTTTAAAGATGATTACAAAAATAATTACAACTTATATATTTAAATGCAATTTGGAATAACAAATTGCAAAATAAAATTATTAATTGAACCATAAATGTTTCTGCAGTTCGTTTTATATTTTTATTAAATATTTCAGGTTGTGGTTATCACTTGGATCTGTTCGTCCTATCCATTTTGATCCAAATATGTTCAGTAATGGGCCTGCCATGGTTCGTTGCAGCCACAGTGCTCTCATTGACCCATGTCCATTCATTGAAGATGGAATCCGAATGCGCAGCACCCGGAGACAAACCGCAATTCTTGGGAGTGCGAGAGCAAAGAGTTACACACATTTTGATATTTTTAAGCATAGGTCTTTCCGTGTTTTTAACTCCCATGTTAGGCCACATACCGATGCCTGTTTTGTTTGGTGTGTTTTTGTACATGGGTATCTCTTCGCTGAAGGGGTTGCAGTTTTTCGACAGGATAATCATTATGTTCATGCCTAATAAGTATCAACCAGACCACATGTTCTTAAGACAGGTAAATAATCTTTTTGGTCAATTGTGCGGGTGTTGTCTAAGTTATAATGATAATTTTATTTACAGGTTCCCATAAAAAAGGTCCATATATTCACTCTCATCCAACTAGCCTGCTTGGCATGCCTTTGGATGATAAAATCTTTTAGTCAAACATCAATTCTCTTCCCATTAATGTTGGTAGTAATGATTGGTATCAGAAAATCTCTAGATTATGTATTCACTAGACGAGAACTCAAAATATTGGACGATGTAATGCCGGAACTTCACAAAAGAAATCTGGAAGACGAAGAGGTGGGGTCGTGTAATGTATCTAGAATAATTTTAGGGCCAAAATTGATCAGAAACCAGAAGTATATCAAGTGCAATCAAAATTTTGTGGAGGGTTAAAAAGTGTCAATCGGTCATAGATAAATCACGTTAGGTTAGCTTAACATTATGTTATTATATTGCCAAACATTGGAGTTAATCATACCAGTCAATGCTTCATTTTTATTAATTTTACTACAAACAGTGTTGCATGTTATTTCTAAAATCCGTAAATGATAAACTTGATCCTCTGGTTAAAACAGTATTGAGCCAATTCCAGACACCTCTCATCCCTAATAGCACACAACGTCCTTGGGACGTACAATTTATGTCCATTTAATGTCGGAACGTCCATGGACTTAATATGTATGTCCTGTGGATGTTAGTTTTTGGACAGTATTAAGACGTCCACGATATATATCCATTATTTGTACAATTTATGTACAATGTCCATACCGGATATCCAGTAGTTGTCCGTGATGGATATAATATAACATATCCATACCATAGTCTTAAAACAGTCCCTCGCCGACTTAATACAGGCAATGTCCAAAACATGTCCGGGACAGACACCTAAGAGTGGTCCTCACTCGACATAATATGGACCAAAAGTAAAGCTCCGCCTGAAAGATGGAGACACTTGCGCTGATGCTTCTTAGACACCACGAATAGTATGGTATATCGCGATTTAAAACATCCTATTAAGTCTGCTCCGAGCTCGCTCAACGAGCATAAACGGTGGCTATTATTCACGTAGATGAAGTTTCCGACACGAGCAGGTGTTGAAATAACAATTTCACAATTAAATAAATAATAATAAAAAAAATCACTTTCTCTGACGTCCACTGTACCAAAATAGGACGTTCTGTGAATGTCCCAGGGGTATATCCAATGGATGTCCGCGGCGGACGTTCGAATTCAGTTCAAAGTTGTGACATTAG
The DNA here is from genome assembly GCA_963243735.1 of Neocrepidodera transversa. Lineage (NCBI taxonomy): Eukaryota > Metazoa > Arthropoda > Insecta > Coleoptera > Chrysomelidae > Neocrepidodera > Neocrepidodera transversa. The sequence continues at coordinate 11,350,604 of OY725347.1, forward strand.
TGCGTCCCTCGGACGTCCATAGAACGTCCAGTGTACCAGAAAAGGATGTCCTAAGGATGTCCGGAATGTCCGAAGAGGACGTCCTATGGATATCTGTAGGACTACTTTGTGTTATTAGGGATAATTACGTATCGGGTATTATGAAAATTTAAGTAGCAAAATAAAGAAAACTTGAATAAAGTTAACAAGAGTTAGCGGCGAAACGCGTTAGCAAGAATTGAGTTTGGAATAGAATCGGGTTTCAAAAAAACTTCAAAAGGGATCACAGATACTATACAAACCATGACAAGACAATTAATAAAGAACGCAGATGACTAAACCTAAGAATTTTGTCAATAAAGTAAAAAAAAATAAAAATAACATGAATAAAAGAACAACTGGCTAACAAAAGTAGTAGATATATTAAAATATTTGGCCGTTGATGTAATCTAACGAGGAATTTAAATTAAAGTCTCCGAAATCTGTTTAAACGTGAACTGGATTGCTTCCATCTTTCGTCGCTCTTCATGTACTTACGGGCACAGTGCCAATGCAAATTGAGGCAAAAACATTCCATAACACTTTTAAGACTATAATAGCCAATCCACAGCTCCAACGAATCAGACGTATACACCCAGCTATAACTTTCATAAAAACTGATACCAACTCAAGAGAATCAGAAATGAATATTTTCACTGACGCATGTATAAAAGCCGGAGAAGCAGCTTGTGTGAATCAGAGTGAATGCATTTACTAGATTTGTAGACTTGTTGTAATAGAAGTTTGATTCAAAAAATCACACATGTTACCGCGTGGTCGAATAAAAGAATTCGAAGGACCGCCCTATAATAATTACACGTTTAGGGGACGTGGGACAATAAAACATATCGTCCTGCTTTCTAATAATATTTAATCAGCAAGCTTTTAAAGTTAAAGGTTAAACACATAAATGTATAATAATAAAACAAAGTTTATCTAATAGCGAACAACAACAATTAAATAGGTAATGTTTGATACAGTGTTTTTAAATCAAAGGAAGTACAAGACATAAATAGTTCCGAATATAACACAATACATTTAACAACAGCTCATATAAAAAGATATAATTACAAAAAAAGGGTGTCCATATGAGGAGCTCTCCTTTGGTATATCCTGGACCGTGTCCTAAGGAATTATAAATTGTTCTACTAGTTTTGGCAACACCGCTCTCATTCACGATGATCCATATGTTTGATTAATTATAAGATAGACCCGCAGTCTTAGCATATTTGTAATAAAATGGAAAAGATCTGTTACCTTAAATTCCACACATTAAACATTACATTTTAGGTTTAAAACCATACACAGGTAGATTATGAAGAACTATTTCAATTTACATGTTAACAGCACCACGGTTGAAGTGGAAGAGAGGGTTGTCACGCTGTTCACCTCAAGGGAGATCAAACCGCGGGAGATATCCCCACCACACATATTTTCTGTTTTAATATAGACAATTTTTTTATCAATATCTTAAAATTCGCCTTTGCTTATTAAATTATTAATTATCAAAATTTTTTAGCCTCTAACTTCATACGTAATTTTGTCTTTGCAAGAGTCTACTTAAGCTTGATCATGGAAGGAAAGTTGCCCCAACAAATCTTAATGCAGTTCACACTCCAAAACCTCTTTTATAGTTTCTAAATTGAACTTGTATTAGCCCAGCGAAAGTTTCTGCCAAATGATTTCCGAGTGTCGTTTTTTCTTTGTCCAGTTTCCATTGTTGGATCTCGGTGGTTATTCCATGCAGATTTGTTAGTAGTTAGATTTCTTGTACGTCATTTTCTCTAATATATATAAAGGTACGTTATTTTTCCTTGTCTATTTTAATTTGATGTCGGTGTGCTTTCCTTTTGCTGCTTATTGTTGCATATTTATGAGATATTGGACAATATTGGTAGATATCTTCTTTTTATTTTTGCCCAATTTGCAGGTTTTCTTCTATATGGAATCTAAAGTGGTCTCAGTTAGTTTTACTAGTGGCAAGTCTAACGTATCAGATTGAATAATACCATGGTCACTTATGGTATGTTCGAATAAAGTGTGATACGAATTGGATTCCACTTGTAAGTATATAATAAATCTGGGAGTTTATTGGGATCAGAAGATAAATAGGTTGGCCCTTCAGTTGATATTTTACAGTATTTATCTGTAATTGCCTTTGGTTATTATAGTTCTGAAACCCCATGTACGAAGACTAGGAAGCCCTAGTTCCTAGTCTGCGTCGTTGTGTCATTTAATTAACACAAATTTTATTTGGTTCCATGATAGATACGTCTTCGTTGTCAAGTCTGTCCACATCAAGGTCTTCAATTTGACCTTGAACTTCACAATATGTTTGAAAATATCCTTTAAAGTTTCTATTATAACATATTCATCAACTACATTTGCTAAATTATCCATTACCCAATTTTCCATACGTGTAATGGAGGACTTGACACGTTTTCGTATCTTTTTTTGTGCATCCATATTTTATACAATGACTATTAATACTATAATAGAAAAATAAAACTTCACTGTGAACTAACAAATCTTTATCACTATAAACACCAACACACAATTTTAACGAAGAAATCTACTCTTGTTTTAAAGAGCACAGGAAACTGGAACTATCTGGAATATCTTGTAATATGTTGATAATCTCCCTTCAGGAAGCAGAAAGAGAGGAATTATTTTATTTTCCCTTTTTTTGGAAAAATAATGGACTTAAAATTGTTGCAGTTAACTAATCTCTATAAGTTGTTTCTTGAAATCCGGCTCGAAGGACCATGAACAAAGCCTAGGAAGCCCGAGTTCCTACTCTGCGTCGTTGTGTCGTTTAATTAACAAAAATTTTATTTGGTTCTGAGATTTAATTAATGCTAAAAAGAATTATATATTTTTCTATTCATATATAATATAACGACATGTAAAAATTTCGTATCTATCATCTAGAAATGTAACAAAACTTCAACTGTTTATTTTTTCGCTCTCTTAAATTTTATTAAATTTAGTTTGGCTAGCTAGTAACAAGTATAATTTCGACAAGTAAAATTAAAAAATATATTATTGGGAAGAGAATTCTTAACACCCCAGTTGCTATGCTCGGAATTCCAGCCAGAAACCTGCTGCTTCCTTAATTTGTTATACAGACATTTATTTATATTACTAAAGTTCGAAATGATTAATTTTTGTTCTTTACACACAAGACGCAACTCTCCTTTTATTTTGTCATAGATTTCCATGACTTTGCTACTCTTTCAGTTTTTCCCAAATCGATTCTAAGTTGTTTTAGTTCCTGCTCACATTGTTTTATTTGGTCCATGATTTCGCTACTAGCTATTGGAAGCGTCGGACCAGTAGAAATGACAATTTAGAAATCACAGATAATAATGCAACCTGTAGATCAAAGCAAGCAATAATGTGTAACTTATTAATCTTTTTCTTGTCATCATCTTTATTTTCACTTAAGTACTTTCTCTTCTTGATTAGATTAGTTTTTAATTTTAAATTCGATTTTCTTTTCACCCATTAGGTTTTGTTTGAATTTGAATTAAGAATTTAAGAAGAACTCACAGCATTGAACAGGTGATTAAGATATGTACAGATCAGGGTAAATAAAAGACAGAAAACGAAAACAGGAATGCCAAATAAGAATTCCAGCAGTAAAAATAAAATGAATACAGAGTGAACCAGATGCAATGTTATCAAGTGCAAAAAAGAAGAAAAACACAACGCAAACAAAAATTATTAAAAGTATTGAAAACCTAGAGAGGTAAAAATTTTCTAGAAAGAAGCCTAAAACAACACCAATGTTTGACACTTTTTATCATAATGTGAAGACTACCATAATGTAACGCAATGTATCCCTTAATTGAATCATAATGTTTGTTTTTATATGTAAAAGCCTTTTAGTTATCTCTCATTTCTAGCGGGTAAAGTCGACTTATGTAACAGAAGCTTTAAGATTTGGGGATGTAGGATATTAAATATTTAATTAATCTACATCCTGTTCAATGTGATATGTTAAGTAATGATATGCAGTATTTGATAGCCACCTTAAAAGTTTAAATGTGCCTTCCACGAAACAATTGTAAATGTTATTATTGTTAGAGTTTTTAAATTAGTTTTACCTAAAATGAAAGAGTTCCTGAAGAAATATGTACAAAATGTTATTGTATAAACGGGACAATGCAATGATTTTGGACATAGACGTCGATTTAGGTTTATTTGATATTGGAAAATGAGTAACACCATGACTTATATATATTTTGGAAAAAAGTTACTTATTTGTTTGTTTTTAGTATAAAATAGAAGAAGTCTTATAATTTTATTTTTAACCGTGCCAATACATAAATTTGGATCGTTGCCGTATGGTAAAGTTAGTTTTGACTTCCTTTTTTTCCCTATGAAAAATATTGTTCCGAATGCATCATTTTTGTTCATTAAATATTTCGAACATCATAATTGTTGAAAAACTCTTATGGACGGTTCTGTCAAATTCAATTTCACTATCATTCAAAAATACAGTAGCGGAAAAAGGTGTTTAATAAACTAATAACTAAAAATTAAAAATACATTTTTAGTACAAATTAATTTTTGAGACACTCGAATAGTGTCATACTGCAGATACTACGATATTTATTGATATTACCCCTTTTTTTAGTTTTTATGCTTACTGAATACAGAAGTCACCTTTTTGTCTGTAGTAGTTCTGGAATTTAATTTCTTTGCCACGAATTACGCTACATGTTTCATAAAATCAGTGACGGACTGACCACTATGTATAGACGGTCCCAAAAACCGGTTCTAAGGGTCCTTTTAGTCCTGTTACTGAAGAAAAAAGTATTCCGAGATTAGGTATATATGAGATTCTGTATTTTTTATGTTTTTACCGCTCTCACTAAATGGAGAAGTTTACCATTTTTTTATGAATGAAACGGAACATTTAAGCAAAACTGAACAAAAGTGTGAAAGTGAAATTAAGATATCTCAAAAATTAAAAAAATTATAACATTTTAAAGTTGCTCTTTGCATTAATAATTTTGTTCCGTCCGATTCAGTGGCCTGACGTCATCTCTCCTAGTATACTAGACCGGATTGTAAACAAAAAGCGACGTACCCCTCTTCTTTATTCTCGTTATTTCTCCAATGTATTTTATTGTGTGTGAATTAATAAATTACGACTGATATTAAAAAAGTATTAAAACGGCAAACATGCTCTTTTTCATATACCTTTGCAAAAATATAAAAGAAAAGAAATGGTGTAAAGTAATAAAGTGTGATTTAATTGGACATTTAATTTAATTTAATTCACATATGCGTCAATCATGTCGTGGCATAGAATAAGAGTTTGGTTTGTAGTACGGCGTTTTGGCTATGCGGAGACGTGACGTCACACACACCACAATCCGCACTAATAACAATTTTAATATTATATTTCTCCGTTATTTATTGACTGATTTCAATTTTTTTTTCCGATTTAGTAGTTTTTGTCTATATTTTAGTTAAATGTAAAAACATAATATATTATCACCACCATAAAACTTGGTGGTTCAATACAAATCGCCACCATCACGAACTTATGTCGGCCCGCCACTGCGTAAAATGGTCAGAGTCACATTGTGGCTAATTCGTTCATGTAAACGGGCCTGACCACAAAACATATATTTGTTTTATGTCCTAACATAAGAGACTAAAGGGGCGGTAAATGGTAGTGAATTTAGTTCTGTTTACTACAATAAATATTTACTCACAATAAATAAAAGGATATTCTTTTATTTATTATTTACATGGCTGAAAACTAAATATGTTTACTTGAGACGCTTCAATAAATATTTGTTAACATTTACATTAATCATGCAATAAAATAAATATAAGACCCAAAACTAATTCCAAACTTCTATATAACTCCTATATAAGGCAGTAAAATAGTTAGAATACTTAAATCTTGAAACGTTATTTTTAGCCATTAACATATACAGGGTGTCCCAGGAGTTCGTACCCAAAACTTGGGAGATACTAGAGGGGCTAAAATTAATGATGGTACTTTATATAAAATTTGTCCCTTACGCCCTTCGTTAACGAATTGTAGGGCTCCAAAGTTAAAAATTAAAAATGGTTTTTTATTTATTATTATTAAACTACTTATTTGAAATAAATCAAAAATTAACCATTTATAAACACCATAAATGCGCACTTAATGGCGTTATAAACAAATCTGCACTACCCTTGTGAAGTCAGGTACGGACTAGGTTCAATGGTACATTGAGGCACATTTTTTTTATCTATCATTTTTTTCTCTTCTTAATATGACAGCTAAATTCCACAAACATCTTTAAAAGAAAAATATCCTCTTGTGACAACTCGATAAAATTAACGGTTTAAGAGATATGTGCAATTTTATGTGGCACTGCACATCAATTGCGCTTTCACCATTTTTAAAAAAATACTTTACGATTAAAGGAAACATCTCGTATTACTATTAAATTATTAATAAATCTGGACAGTAATATCTTTTTATGGTTTTTGTTGTTTAATTTTAATATTTATAAAAAGTGTACAAGTTTATTATTCTAAATGTAGACTGCTACAGAAAATTTCATATATCTCTTAAACCGTTAATTTTATCGAGTTGTCACAAGAGGACGTTTTCCTTTTAAAGATGTTTGTGGAATTTAGCTGTCATATTTAGAAGTGAAAAAAATAATAGATAAAAAAAATGTGCCTCGTTAACCATTGAACTTAGTCCATACCTAACTTCACAAGGAGTGCAGATTTGTTTATAACGCTATTAAGTGCGCATTTATGGTGTTTATAAATGGTTAATTTTTGATTTATTTCAAATAAGTAGTTTAATAATTATAAATAAAAAACCATTTTTAATTTTTAACTTTGGAGCCCTATAATTCGTTAACGAAGAGCGTAAGGAACAAATTTTATATGAAGTACCATCATTAATTTAGCCCTTCTATCATGTCCCAAGTTTTGGGTACGAATTCCTGGAACACCCTGTATATGGATATACGCATCGGCAACAATTATACTATTTCGAAAGAAAGAGTTTAAACGATAATTCGGTCAATCTCTATCTCTCTCAAAACAGTACCATATAGTTAATATGTTAAAGATAGCGCTATACCGAACCTATACGCCATCTTCCTCATACTTTTCAGCACAAAAATATTAAACCGATATACGAGTTGGGCACGTCCATATGTATATGTCAATGTTTTTAGCGCTATCTCTTAATTGTACTTATATCTTATTTTTCATTCATAGTTCAGCTGTTTGAACTCCACATTAAAATATTTGACCCCACATTAGTTTTGAGTCAAATTTTCAGTAGCTATTTTTCAGCTCTCTTATAATCTCAACAAATTTTATAAAATTGTTTTCTATACTCTAAATCTTCTTGTAACTTCAAACTAAGAATATATGTTCTTAAAAACAATCAAAGTTTTCGATAGTTTAAGAAAATTTAAACAAATGTGTACCAAATCCGACTCTAAAGACTAATGTGTAAATTTCCCTTTTTATTTATCCTAGATAGACTGAATAGAATACGAAATAATATTTCTTTATGCTCAAAAGAAATTAATGATGAATGTCACTTACCTTATCCCAATTCTGAGTCGTCAACAGATCCCTCTCTTCCTAGATCACCCCAGCAGCTTCCACTCAACAATAATTTGTTGTACATGTATGTGATTGATTGGTGAAACTTTTTGTTGCCTTTGGTTCAGTTCAAAATAATAAAACTTCCAAAAAAACCGAGTTAAAAGGTTGAATTAAAGTTTCTTCAGTGACCACTGACCCCTGCGTCATAAAATAACCTAATTTCAAAAAATTGGGGTATGTCGAATATAAATTCAGTCAATTTGACATTCTATTGACCAAGATTATGTTTTTTCTTAATGTAGGTTTTCATAGGGATCAATTCTTGTGAACAAAAAAGAACGCTGTTTTATCTACGTAGGTACCTAAACAGAAACTTATTTCTCCACGTCCATTAGGGAATGTAATAATTCCGAAATCATTTTTAATAATAGAATAAAAAGACTAGCGCTATACGTCCCGTAAATACGCCCTCGTATTACATTTTCATAAATCTCGTGGATTGGCCTACCGCGAGATCACAAAATGGCCTTATTATTTAAATTTTTAAAATCCACATCTATTTGTATCCCATTTGCCTTAATTATCTTAACCGTTTGAGCAAGAAACTCCTAGCGCATCAGAAACTCTCTAAAACAGATAGTAGATATATACTATTTTCATATACTATTTACGATTTTATTGATACGTATTTTTCTACTTACCTTCGTTCCAGCATCTTTTTCCCGTTGGAAATAATCAATTAATTTCAATATTAACTGTTGTTCTTTTTCAACAGATCGCGACATTTTTTTAAAATGCGTAAATGTCAAATTATGTCAAAATCAAAACTGACATAGAATTTAACTGATTGTTGAAGTTATTTAAGACATTCCCTTTAGATGCAAATTGTCTGTCTCATCTGGTTTACATATGCTACTAAGACAAGCGCTAGTGATGACTCATCGATCAGCGGTCACTGAACAAAATTTACTTTTATTTAACTTTACAAAACATTTTCTAAATTGACAGCTGACAGAATTAAATAAATTTAAAGGCGACATTGCCAGTACCATTGACATGCATATACTCATGGACGTGCCCTTAGACCATTTACTATTAGATATCAATTTTCCATTCTTGTCTTGTAGTCAATATAGATAGAAGTTTGTTTGTATACAAACACTGTCAGGAAGTAGTGTCGCTAGTAACTCTTCGAGTGTTTTCACAAATGGCTCAGCCATTTCCTAAAGTTTTACTGTTGCTTGGCACAAGCCGACAACGTGGCATATTAGATAATTTAACACACCAAATCTGAGGAAGCAACCAAAAATAATATAGTGACCGCCCTGAGTATTTATACAATGAAGTAAAACATTTTTGGCTTTTCTACGTGAAATTAGGCAATAAAAACTTGTTACTTTTAGAAATGAATGAATATGATTCAATACATTTTTAGTAGTTGCATAATAAATAATGTATTACATATCTAGATAATTACCTAAATTAAATTAAATAATTCATAAGCGCTCGCACTAAATTCCATTCTCTTCACCCCGTACGTCCTGGTAGATTATAGTTTACGAGAACTATACGTAACATGAGAGATAAGTAGTTTACACTCTTAAAGTGTTGGTACGTAAATTACTATTTTTATTTTATTTAGAATGTTAATAAATTTTAGAAGTTTGAAAAAGTCCCAAATTTTATCACCTGATTTTTAAACTTTGGAAAAAAATTACAAACTTGAAACAGAACAATTTTTTTCAAAAAAAAAGGGAAGCGTTAACTTCATGCAAACGGGAGTTAGTATAGATACCTTGTGTTTTCATCAGCTATCAGGTTTGGTTTTAAATTTTGTTTTTGTTATACTATTAGCGATTTTTTAACTCATTCATTTAATATACTCATTCACTTACCTTCCTAAACATATCAAATTTGTGATCGTTATACTATAAATAAACAAAAAGAGAAATTATATCTCATATACACTGTGGAATTCCTCTAACTTTGTGTTAATTTTAAACTAACCTAGTGTAATTATTGTTTTGGCTTTATGCCTGAGTCTAGTCTAAAAGACAAAGACATAAATCGCGTATCTTATAAAAAAACCAGTGATTAGTACAATAGCAGAAATTATTTTGAGCATAACAATACTTTATGTACGTTAAGTGATTTTGATCAATACATAGAAAATACTTTAGAAAGATATAAAGCAGGTCTTAGATTAGGCTCAGAAATCATATAAAAAGTAAAAAAATACTGTTAACAATTTTAAAACAACTAATAAGTTTGTTAGTAATATAAATTATTATTATCAGTATTTTCTGGTTTACCAGATCGTTATAGGAATTCCAAATAACACATTCCATCAGCTTGTTATCTTTCTTGTTACCTTATATTAGTTGTATATTTAATTTATATTTTATAGTTATGTTTTATTTCAATAAATTATTATTCTGTTTTGTTTTAGTTCTTTATTTTGCTTAGTCCTCTCATAGTCAATTTTATTGAACATATGTCAAACATCAAAAGAAAGCGACATTTTAATGGTAAAATGGCATATATATATTTAAAATATTAAAAAAATGTTTTTAAGTTTAAGATTTTAGTGTAAGTATATCATTCATTTTATTTTTCAAATTATCACCCACTCCCCAAAATTATATTTTTTATACTAAAATAAGCAGTATACAAATATTAAGGTAGGTACGTATCTTTTATCAGGCACAAACAGAAAAAACTCCTATAGAAATTGAGAAAAAAGCTGGAAATCTAAAAATACCACTAGCCAATGGAAGCGTCATGAATATTCCACTTTCTGCAATCAACATATCAGAAGAAGTAAACAAAACTGGTATATGGAAACACGTAAACGACAACCAGAAACATGGAAAAGAAAAGAAGAAGAGTCCCAAAGGAAAAACGTAAGAAAATATATAATAAGTTTATAGTGATATCAGAAAATTACCATTAAGTTACCAAATCTTAATTTTTTTATTATAAGGTTTTTTATATAAATAATCCATATACCCTTCTACCTAGAATAGGTTTAGGCCGTGAGGTTTATATTATTCTTCACCGTGGACAAACTTCTTCTAATTCTTTTTGTCTTTTGCCAATTTGTTTGCTTCTCTTCTGTCGATCATCCTTCGTTCCAATATTTTGTTGATGGGGTGTCATCCCATGTTGTTACTGGTCTGCCCCTTTTCCTTTTTACAAGTCTTTTGGTCGGTGCACACGAATTCCAAAAATACTAATACTTTAATCCTATTACTTAATGATGACCGGCTAATGCCGGACTCGAACCGCAAAAAGTAATTAATGGTAAATTTTAATCATATACTCGAACTGCACAATGTCATTATATTGATGTTTTCTAGGAATATATTATTTATTTATTTTTGTTACGGGATTTAAAATGAATTTTTGTTTTTAAATTTTTAGTTTTCATATCGTTTAACCCCTGTAACATAATAAACTATCAACGTTATTAAAACTTGCTGACTGTTGATAGAAAGAGAAAACAATATTCTATATTTTAGAAATTTTTCAAACTTTTAGATCAAACATTATTCGAGACCATAACTCCAAGGATTTTTTAATTTTCATTCTTTTGGTCTCTCCTTTTTCTCAAGGTCAATTCTTGCCAAAAACTTTTAAAAAAATTCTAATTTATATTATTTTTTATTCCCCTTTCAATAGTATAAATTTCATTTTAATATATTATTTATTTATTTTTGTTATGAGATATAAAATTTATTTTGTCTTTAAATTTTTAGTTTTCATATCGTTTAACCCCTGTAGCATAAAAACTATCAACGTTATTAAAACTTTCCAACTGTTGATAGAAAGAGAAAACCATGTTCTATATTTAGGATTTTTTTCAAAATTTTAGATAAAAAATTGTGGTTGTGAGAATAGGGAGAGACCACAACAATAACGATTTGTTAATTTCCCCTCTTTTGGTTTCTCCCTTTTCTCAAGGTCACAATTTTTGCTGAAAAATTTTGAAAAAATTCTCATTTATAGTATTTTTTATTCCGTTTTCAGTAATATTAATTTCCTGGGATTACCTGACCCTACTAATATGTTTTTGCAGTTCGTGTATTTTATTAATTCAGTATTTAAATTCATTTTTGCAGTTCAAGTACCTACTTAAGTTCTAGGGATTAAATTTTTTGCAGTTCGAGTGCGCTCCTTTTTGCCTCCCATATCTGTTTCACCGGTTTCTCGTTATTCATTCTTATTTAGTATCCATACTATCTTATATGGCTGGTTCCAATTCTCTTTGGTATTGGTTTTACTCCTAGTTTTTCTCTGATGTAGTCGTTCCTAATTCTTCTTTCCTCATTACTCCTAAGATTCTTCGAAGAATCCATCTTTTTGAAACTTCATTTATAGGCTCAAGAAAGAACAATCTTTTACAGTTGAGTTGAAAATCATAAAAATAGCTACCGGCCATATTGCAGTCAAGAAAAAGAAATACAAAGATGTCAAACGTCGCTTGAGACGAATCACAAAAATTTACAACAAGACTGCGATGATGAAAAACTATTGAATTTCATCAAATATGTTACAATCAATTATTTATTATTGAAATAATTATTGTTTTTGAATAAATTATTTGATTTTTCGATCAATTTATTATCGATCACATGATTTCGATCTATTGATTTCAATCAGATTTTCGGCTGAGGTTCCATATTAAACGAGAGATAGTATTTAATCCTTGATTCTAGATTATTTTTTTAGCCGTTTTAAAAAGAAAAAACAAGCTCGAAAAGAAGAAAAAACCAAAGACGATTTGTTAGAAAAGAGACTTTCAACGTGCCAGGAAGAAGACGATGAGGGTATTATTATTAAGGTGACGGACAGTTCTCTTCATATTTAAACACAAATTTACACACATATCGTATGTTGATTGTAAGTAATACTTTACACAAATACACTTTTCGAGATTTGCAAATTTTAACTGAAGCTACTTAAAATCTTTAATATACTTTATTTTTTTTAGAATATATAAGCCTGTTTCTTCAATGGCGCCTATAAAAGTGTAGACTACAAGCAAAGTCCAGTTTTTAAGCATTTTTTACACAACAAAAATTATATTTTATTATACTTTTAATATTAAAAAACAAGTAGTTAATTTTAAGGATGACAAAGAAATCATTAGTTTTTTACATGAAAAAAAATTGAAATGCACGAAATATTGAATTTTAAATACATTACATTTATTTCTGACTTAAATAAATCATGATTTTCGCCACTATTTGAATGAAATAGTAATGTATAATTCATGTCATTTATTTTCAATTTAAAATTTGTAAATTGAGCATTACCCACTTTTAATTTAAATTTAATATTATATATTTTTCAAAATATAAAAGTGTGTGTAAATTAAAAAATAAAAATTATAATACCTAAAAATAAAATTATTTAGAATTCCCTGTAAAAAAATCCTAAACTTCATTTACAATTTTTTGAAAAAGAAGCAATGTTTTTTTGATTAATTTCTCTCTAATTATGTACTGGGTGGTCCGTCTTGTACCCAAGATATGTTCACGATACCGGGTGGCCCAATAAATTCCCAGTGACCCTGAAACAAAATATGCACTTCGTCAGTTTTCACACAAGCTCCAAGAAACAGGACGTCTCTCATCGGCAATTTTCTCTCGTGGTTGGAGCGACCTATTTCTGAACAATAGTGGTAGTTCCCGCCTCTGCTGCAGTGAGAGGTCTTACGCATTACAGATAAGGACGGGGAGCGAAGGATTCATTAGTTTTCCTTTAGGTTAGACAACCAAATTTGCATGATTGACGTTGTAACATTTTTCAGTAACTAACATGAACCAAAGAGAATCTGCAAAGAAAAATACGTTTCTTCATCTGTTTTGCAAATTGCACCCAACTTTTGAAAAAGGGTTTAATATCACTTTATGAAAGAAATCTGGTTAATCTCTTTTATCTATCCCAAAAAGAAGCCTAACGGCTCACTAAAAAAAATTAACTGAATATAAATCAAAATCTAGGATATTATTTTTGATAAATATGTATCTTATTGGCTCATAAAAATTATTTAAATATCTATCTCAGAAAAACATTCATCTCTTTGGCTTAAAATAACATTAATACATGGACATTTATTCACAAATATTCTTATTATGCAAAAATTACAGCCCAATGGCTTCAAAACATTAATTAATATTTATTCTAAAAGGGTGACAATATATCGCTACATACGATTAGATATAACGAGAACCTTTAAGTCCAAAAACCAAAATTGCTAGATACATAGATTTAGTAGTTTTTTCCATTCTATTCTATTCTGTTTTTAACTTTGTGTTTCCAATCCTGGATTTGTTTTTCTTCCACTGCCTTTCGCCATCTTCTTTTTGGTCTGCTGAAACGATAGTTTTTCTTGTTTATAGTATTCTGTGATTTAGCTCAAATATTTATGGGTTCGTCACCAAGAATATATTTTGAAATATACCAATAATTAAATTAGGTGAACTTATACAGGCGCCAGTCAATTAATTTTTTTAAATAAAACTTGGCTCAAGCGCGCAATAGACAGAGAGAGAGAGCTTTCCGAACTTTCCTTCTGGTTCTTCCATCCGGCATCGTGAAACAGCTCGTGGTTATTGATATTTCCTTTTTGAAAATTTGAAATATTGTTGAGAAACACAATATGTTCCCATGAGAAGCCAAAATTAGTATTATTGAAACCCCAAAATTGTAGTGTGGCCGCGTAACCCCAAAATTTTGAGGGGAAAATTAACAAGATAACACTGTTAACCGTTTTATAGGCCTTATTTTCGAGAGAGGTGGAATATATCAGGTAGAAATGGTAATCGATGAAATAAAACTAAATTTGAATTTTAAAATATACAAGACGAGATGAAAAATGAATTATAGTGTAGCCAAAGACAAAAGAAATTTCGACAACACATTTTCTTAATAATTTTTGTATAATAATTTAATAGTTTACTATTATATATTTTTAGGGCCAGTTCATCCGAACTTTCAATCCTTGTCTCAATTTTTCACAACTTGTTTTTTTGTCCCGAATTTCTAGCGTTTAAATTGTTTCGAAAAACTTTATACTTAAAGTCGTAAATAATGGAGAGTGACGAGATGCATAGAGATTTCCACAGGGCGACACTACAGGGCCTACAGGGAAGTCCGGGGTCCTCAAGGGGAAAATTTTGAGATTTTTAACCCTGCAAACGTGATTTTAAACTTAATTTCAAGGGATTTTTAGTAAAAAAAATCAGGCCTCAGTTTAGGCAACAAAATCTCGGCACTGGGCAACACTTGTGCCGCTCAGTTAACACAATACTCGCCTTTATGTTATGATATGTTTACGGTGCAGTGTTGTATGTATCTGCTTTTAAATGTAAATTATTATCTATTTTTTCCGAGGAGTTTAAGAACGTAAAAGATTAAGTAAAAAATTTCAATTTTTCTATTGTCTTCTTGGCACTAATGCTGCAACTGAGTGATTATTTAGTATTGTGAACAATTTTTGGACGAGTGATAAGACACAACTTAAAGTCGACACTTTGAAGGGTATGTTTAATCACCAACATAATAAAAAAAAAGATAAAGATGTTCTAAGAAAATATTCATGCCTTAGAGAATACAAGGCTAATTTATCAAAATAGTTTAGAACGGTTACAAAATTATTTATATCACAATTAAAAACTTAAAGAAAAATTATTTATTCGGTCTTTCACAAATTAATGCAAATAAAATCTTTTTCTCTAAATTAAAGCTAAAAACACCAAAGAATAAGAAACACACAGTATACAAAATGCCATACCAGTGATGTAACAGTACCTTTACATTGACCAAAGCAAGCAATTTACAAAAAAGAATATAAGCTCATAAAAGGACAAAATAATTATCGGCATTGTGGGAAAATTTCAAAATTTTTCTAAAATTTTCGTTAAACATAAAACAGATTTTTTTAATTTTAAACTTTTGTTTCAACTTGTTATAACTTTTTTAATACGAAACAGATTTTACGAATTTTTTGCTTGCTTACAAATTAAGTGACATAATAAAAAATCGCTAATACGATTTTGCTATTTTCAGCTTTGAAAAAATGAATTTTCAGTCCAGTCATGAAACTTTGTGGATTAATAGAAAATTGTTAAAATCTGTATATAAATAGAAAATTTACAGGGATGTTTCCAATTAAAATGGATCACACTGTTTATATATAGCATCCAGAATTTCGAGCTTTGAAAACTGGTCGCCTTAATTTTACTCAAAATAAAAGTACATATAATATTATTCAGAATTATACTGTCTAAACAAATTAATTTCTAAATTATTCAACAACGGTTCAGATTTGTTTCTCAAACTTTGTTACTTACTGGCAAACAGATTATTATTTAGAAACAGTCAAGGGAAAATAACTAATAGGTAGGTTAGATACATAAACTGCGAAAGTTTTCTGCAAATTATGCAATTAAAATTTTATAAAACGATGTAGTTTTGTAACTATAAAATCTTTAGCTGGCTAGCTAAAGATTTTATAGTTACAAGCAGCGAAAAATGGAATCTTACTACCCAGATATACAATGGTGTATCAAATTTTGCAACTTTTTAGGTGTGAATCCTTTAAAGAAAAAAGATATACTTCAGAAATGTATTTTTCTTTTTTGGTTACTGTCGATTAGTGGCAGCATTTTCTTCACCGTTTTAATGCTTTGTTCTAACGAAGATATGCTCAGCTTGAAAAATCTTACTAACGTCACGACAAATTTACTCATGTTTCCACACGTAAGTTAAAAAATTTTCCTTTTCCATAGAGCTATAGAAATTACTTTTCGTTCATCAGATATCGCTTGTAGATGTTTTATTTTCTTTTTTATAAATTTTTAGGGAATAGTAAAACTCTTAAACCTATACTTGTACAAAACAGAAATTGGAGAACTTGTAAAAAATACAAAAGACAATTTCTGGACCCCAGACGAAACAAAAGAAATAAAACAAAGCCAGAAACTAGGAACGTTGTTGAAAAACTGTTTTTTCAATTGTGTAGTACTCTGTATAACTTCTACTGTAATAAAACCCTTCGTTCTCGGCGAAGGAGCTTCTTCGTATAAGAAATACAAACCTGATTCGTTCCCGAGATACTTTTTCCTAATTTTAGAAGATACTGCTTGTAGCGCAGCTCTGTTGTCTATTTCTTGTGTGGATATCCTCATGTTGGTGCTACTGATGATGGCAGAAGTTCAGTTTAGAATGCTGAATGACAAATTGAAAAACCTATTTGATTTTGATGGTGACAAAAAAGTGTACAAAACAATTTTGAATAAAAGGATTAAAGAGTGCGTGGATCAACAAAATTTTCTGATAAAGTAAGTTTTCTATTCTTTATTTAGGAAAGTTATAAGTATTATCAAAAAAATCATAAGAGCTATTTGACCCAAAAAATAGAGAAATACCACCTTTGAATTTATCAGGCAGTCTTATATTTCTAAGTAAACTTCTTCTATGTATTCAAAAGAACTTTAATTATTGTGCAATGATGATGATCAGACTAGCTATTTCATATAAACTTTCATAAATATAATTCCATGGTAGAACGCATCGTTACTTAATTAAAAAGTACCATACCCATGTGTACATTTTTTATTTTGGAGAGTGAACCAAAATGGGCATTATCTACAACAAATTTAACCTGTCCATGATGACAAAGTTATCTGTCCAAGGCTTAACTATTCAGTAAACATTTGGTTAAAATTAACCCTAGGTTATAAAAGTAACCGGGGGTTATTTTCCATTTTATATTCTGTATGTAATCTTTGATTGAAATTGACATTTGGGTTAAAATTTTAACCGCATAGTTATTTATAACTTTTAACCTAGCGGTTAAAATTAAGTAAAACGTTACAGAATAGGCCCCATAGTGCCGTAACGCGGTCTTTTGGTGCCTTGGTTCAGGTCTTGCATTGCCTGGAGCGCGGCCTCTTGAAGGTCACTTGCTCGGACAGCGTCAGTAAAGGAATGAACACTCCACAGGTCGTTAAGGTATCGAAAAATTTGTTTAGTGCTCCGTAGAACAGATTTTCTCCACGACCATTACTGAATGTATGAATTCTGAAATCATTTTTAATAATAGAATGTAAACATTCACACTCTAGTCTGAATATTTATTCTATAATACTTGCCTCTTATGCATTTTGCATGTATTTTCATTCTTTATCAAGGTAAAGAATGGATTTTCTGTAATCGAATTAAACAATATCGATTGCCATGGACTTCAAAAGTGTCACTGTCAGATATAAAATGGCGACGGTAATAATTATTTTCAAACAAGTTTTAATTTAAACAAAATAATGAGTGAAAAATCAAGTGAAGTAGATATAGAATTTAATAATATCTGAAATTGCAAATTATGAAAAAACATCAATGCACCAGATTTTAATTTCGGTAAGTGTACAATAACACTATAAATATCAATACAATGTAATACAAATATGTCAACAAATAACTTGTGTTCAGATTTAATTTAATTTTGATTTATACTTTTTGATAGTGGAGAAAATATAGTCTGTTACTCGGTTAGAATGAAAAAATTCGACAATCGTGGTTCCTCACACTCGCTTTCGCTCGCGTTCGGAATTTTCCACTCGTGTCGAATTTTTCATTCTAACCTTGTTACAGAATCTACTATTACTTTGTCGCAACTATCTGGTCCTGGGTATTCGCTGCTATGATGATGATGAAAAATAAGAATTAATTAAATGAAAACAACAAAATATCTTTATTAATCCAAATGTCAAAATATACCTAAACCCGGAAAGGAGGACGTGCAACAAGTCTTAATAAGCAATATTTCTATACAGGTTTTTTCAAGGTGGATAAACTAAGGCACCGAGAGGGGGGACATTACGGACTAAGGCGGTGAAGAACCGAGGACACAAAGCGTCAGCAAAGTTCTATTTATCTACTTTTCAACCGCCCCTAACGATAAAAGGCGTCGACGGATAGTACAATGTAACCGAAGCCACTAGAGCGTACTTTCAGTCGGATTTCCCTTTTTCGATAAATCCAAAACATAAACAATATAACAAAAATAAACGCTTTAAAAAGAAAAATGCCTTCCCGGTTCTTATTACGGTGTTTCTATTCGGGTCGCTTGGTTGAATCTGATTGACCTGCCTGCTTAGTTGCTGGACTTGCCGAGAGTGAATCGGGTCGGAGTATAAGGTAATGTTTGTTGCGTGTGCCATCAAAGATTAAGTAATTTTTATATTAAATCAAAAGATCGGAGATTGTAGAATAAATAATAATAATTTTGGTAACTTCGTTACAAAGTTATCTGCTCAAGTGATATGGAGTACACTTCCCCTAGATGAGAACGTAAGCTTCTCGATCAAAATTAGAATGAAACTTTCGTCTTCCGGGATACGATCGTGCCAATTTGGCACCTTCTTCAGAAGTTGAGATGAGCACGGTAAATTAGTATTTATGTGTGTAACAGAAGTGAAACTCGTCTTAAGTCTGCAGCGATTTGTGTGCTTCTTCTCTATGTTCTTTAGTTTAATCTAGATTATATTTGGTTTTCTATACATTCTTGTATCTTTGTCCAGTATGGTAGTATCATCAAATAACAGTCTTTTGTTGGTATTCAACTATTGCTGAGTGGCTAAACATCTTATCACACGTCGCTGGTGTTTTTTGATCCTAACTTGCACTAAATATCCGGTTCTACGTTGTAAAATTAATCACAATGAATTTTGTAAACATCTATTAGAAGAGAAAGAAGATAAAGGAATCTTTTAAAGAAGGAAGACCCTAAGAAATTTTGTTCAACTCTTGTAAAGTACTCTCTACAATGGAAGCAAACCATTAATCCATCTCGAAAATCATATTTAATATATAAAAATTAATGTATGTTTGTTTGTTCGAGTTGTATGCGCTGCCGTACCGTTCATCCGATTGCGATAAAACTTTGTTAACTTATTTCTTGTACTTGCGCGAAGGTTATTTAGGCATAAATTAAATGGCCGATGATGAAGTTTACGGCACTTCAAGAGGCTGTTCTGAGTACGCCCGCGAGTGTTTCTGACCATCAAAAAAATTCAAAAATACCGAGCAATGAAAACATGGCATTGCAATCATCCGTGCTTCTCACATAGAGAACTAGCTATTATTCATATAGTTTACAGCACGAGTGTCGTTAATCATCCGTGCTTCTTCCATGGGTAACGGATATGGCTTGCTCAAGCATCGGAAAACGCATGCCGGGTATAGTGCATTTCAAATTATAGTAGAAACGAAATACCCAAATTTTATTATAGCGGAAACAGTCCTAGTTATCGACAGATGTTCGAATTTGAGTGAACGACTGTAATCCTTATGTAGTACTTAATTTAGTCTTACATTTAAATGGGCTTATTTTTAAAGATGTACTCTTTTAATGCATTGCACAGTTGAAACGGCAAGCGTTAACAGGGTAGAACTGACCATTCTTAACGACCTGGATTTATTTCCGTTTGTGCTCTTGTGTTGTTTGTTGTTAATTGTTGTGTAATTAAGATGTTTTTAATTTTGATTGATTTTTTTAATTTTAATTATTTTTTTTTCAAGATTATTAAAAAAATATATTTAGGGTGGGACAAGCATTTCACGAAAATAATTAGGGTAGTTTGTTATTAATAAAACTATGTAAGGATCTTGTCGTTATGGTAGAAGGAAAAACCAAATTTTTTTTATTACTTACTTTATTTTGTACATATAAAATTAGCAATCTTTTTTATGATTTGTATTACTTTATTTCTTGTTGTAACGTAAGTACAATAATTAAAAATTTATTTTCGTGTTTTATTTTATTTGATTTTACAACAAAAAAGAAATTAAAAATCTATAAAATCACATCTGGGATTTTTTTTGCCCCTTTCACTATGCTTTCCCTTTGATAGGACCGGGAAAGTAAGATATTCGTGTACTAATCCAAAATTAAGTTATTAGTTATTTTATTTTGTAAGTACAAAATTAAAAATCTATTTTCATGTTTTTTATTACTTTATTTCATGTTGTAACGTTAAGTACAAAAATTAAAAATATATTTTCGTATTTTATTTTATTAATTATTTTATTTGATTTTGCAACAAAAATAGAAAAATCTATTTTCATGTTTTTTTTATTAATTACTTTATTTCATATTGTAATCATGTAAAAATCTATTTTTGTGTTTGTGAAATTGTTAGAATCACGTTCTCCTAGTTCCAACCCTGTATGCCGCCTACCCTTGACAATTCCTGGAAGGTATTCTACTATAATTTGCAATCCACTATACATGAAATTTTCATTACATATATTCTAGATAAATTAAAAAAACACAAATTGTCGCCCTTATATCTATTTCTAATATTAATATTATTACAAACTTTGCTAGACATATTAAACGTTACATAATTTCAAAGCCTAACGTAAAATAAATATTTTGCTTCAAGAGATAATAGACTTATATAGGCTTTCTGAATATGGATTAAACAGTTAAAATTTGATGACTAACAGAAAGTTTAAAGTTTGGAAAAAAAGTCATCCTCGAGAAATAATGATGCATCGTCTGTAATTTTAGAATTTGTAAAATTGCAAACCAAAATAATACTGCTTAATTGCATAAATAATTTCACTTATTTTAGGAATATAAGAAATTTTCTTCATGTGTCACCAGTTATTTGGTCGGTACCATAACGACCCCTGGAGTATTTTCTTCACTGACGCTGCCCGTGCAGTGTCCTCACACTATAAACCTGGACCAAGGCGTCAAAAGACCGATAGACGGCGTAAAGAGCGTTACAGTGGGAGATAGTCGCTGATAATTGATTCCAATTGATCAGAATTTTAAAAATTGTAATATTTCATTGGTTGATATAAATCAAGGGAAATAATGAAGAATTTCACTTATTTTAGGAATATAAGAAATTCTATTTGTCTGCTCTTTTCTATTATAAATAAATAATTAAAAATTTATAATGCCATTTATATTTTTAGTTTTATAGATCGATTCAATGCTGCGTTTTCTAGAACTACTTTATTTTTCCTTGGAGTCATTATTTTAACTATGTGTATGAGAATGTACATTATATCAAGCGAGTAAGTATTTAACAAGAATTTATTCTTAGTGACTTATGTATATATTATAATTTTTTACACGGCATCAAACGAATTTTATTAATCATAACCAGCAATAGTAATCTCTTTATGATTTTAGTTAAGTTACGCTTGTGTACTTACGAAGAAACTATTTTGAAATAACTTGATTCTATGTGAAAGAAATGTTCTGATCGCATAAAGAAAGACGTAAAACGAAAACAATGTTAATACTATTTATACAACAAAATAGTTTAGTTAATAGCTCAAAAATTAAATCATAATCCTATTAAATTCCACGGTTTCCATATGACCAAGAACAAGGGCGGTTCTATGAGGGGTAATTACCCTTTCTCCAGACTAATCCTAACGAATAAAAATTTAAATAAAAAATAATAATTCAAATATATTGTTGTTTTCTGGGTACTATATTTACCTATAGTAGGCCAAATCCCATAAATCGTCGCTAACTTTGCCCTGTAGTGTAGCTTCTGCAGAAAGATCCTTTTCGGCTTTAAAGTGGCTTAGATCAAACATGATTGAGGAACGTTTAGCAGGTCTTGTCCTTTTGCACATCCACCGAGATATTTTAATAGAGAAAGTTATAGATTTTTTGGCAAATTTAAAGAAACGCAAAACTGAGTTTGTCCTCTGCTAGTTGTGATTTTAATCTTTTTAACTAAGATTTTCTGTATTTTACTTTTTTATTAAGATTTTGTCTCACTAATTTCGTACTGCATTTGTTATCGATCTATTTTTTTAGTTTCAAGTTCCCTTTTTACCCTATACCAAAGTTAATGAGCCATTTTTTAATTCTAAGTTTGGTTTAAAATGGATTTAATGTTAATGTTTAAATGTATAGCAGCAGACACAAATTTTCGGTTCCTCGAAATATATTAATTTGTGTTAAAAAGCGATAATAAATTAATAAATCGTTTTTAGGTTTCGTGTTTTACAATGCATTTTTATTTTTTTTTCCAAAATTAGTGCGCACCTCTTGGTTATGACTGTGTTTTACCCCTCCCCCCTCAGAATAGTTGCCTAGATCCGCCCTTGATCAAAAGTACGTTTCTAATCCTATAAGATTTTAGAAATTTCTATCCATGTTTTTTCCATAATGTTCAGATAGTCAATGACCATAAAACTTAAAATTTATAGTTGTATCATCAAGCAATATTTAAATTTTTATGAAATTTAACATGCTGGTCACCTATTACGTTAACAATCAATAAAATATTTAAACAATACATATTTTAGTTCTTCAGGGGTACGTACCAAATAAATTATTGACGACAGTATTTTTTCATGTCAAGGGCACAAGATACTAATCTCAAAATTTGATGTAAGAAAACTAACTGCGATGATGGCTAGAAACTCCTCGTTTAACCGCCTTTGAAACCGTTTAAGCAGGATACAATTTTTGGGGGATATACCATACTACGATCCCAAAACAAAAGCATATAAAGATCAATCATCTTAATTATCCTTAATATTTTTAGCAAAACAGATATCAACTACAGAATAGAAGCTCTATTTCACCTAATAGCAGGTTTAAATGAAATAGCTCTCTGTTACTCCATCCCTTCGCAGGCGCTAATAAATCAAGTAAAACAAAACTAAAATAATAGTAATGATCTGTTTAAAATAAATCATTTTTTTAGGCTGATGAAATCAGCAATAGCGCTTACTTAAGCAACTGGTGCGAGTATCCAGATGATGCAAAATGTATTTTGCAAATTATTTTAAGAGAACAGAGAAAAATTGAAATAACTGGTGGTGGATTTGTGATAATCGATTTAAAAATGTTTATGGCGGTAAAAAGAATTCTAGTTATTAGATTATTATTTCATTATATCCCTATATAAACCTAAGCGAGCAAATGTTGAACAATTTTTTTAATAAATTTTGTTATTTTTAGACTGTCAAAACTATTATATCTTACTGTATGTTCTTAAGGACAGTGGAGTTGGCTAATAATTGAAAATATTTCTCTACACTGAAGAAAATATTACGCACTTACACCTACAATTTAAGTTTACTGATTCTACAGGACAGATTGCAAATAATCACTAAATATTGAAAAAAGTAATAAAGATAAGTTCAATTGAAACATAATAAACTTGCTATTTTATTTTGTTCTTATAACGTCTCTACTTTCCTTTTAACGCATTATCCTCAACGATTTTATATTAATCTGATCCGAGTTATACCACTTTGAGAAAAAAAAATCAAATTCACTTGCTCAGATCAACTATCATAAACAAAGAAAGAAAAAGAAGCAATTCCGGTCCTTAAATAACGCAAACGCACAAAAAGTCCTGGAAGCAGCGGTATCTCTGGAAAAGCGTCTTTTATTTCTGTAGAATCTGAGAATTCTGAATCTGAGGTTTCTGATCTTAATCCACATTATCAAAAAAGAGAAAGACGGCAGATATTGAAAGTGGTAAGTTGACAAAAAATCTAAATGTAACTATAGAATTTGATTTTATAGAGAAAAGAGGGGAAAGTTTTATCAATGAACTCAATTACCAAGCAAAGAAAATTGGCACCACAGATAGTGAAGCTTTCATGCATGTTAGACGCTACTTAGAACAGCCAAATATTAATTAGAAAAGGAGCAGTTAACGGTTTAATGATAACAAAGAAAATTGTTGTAATGAGGTGGTAAAAAAGAATTTTTGCATTTCCGCCACTTCAGTACCGTCTCGATATCTGGAAATTTAGTTTCCGTAAAAAGGTCAAAACTGAGGTCTAAAAATGTTCATATTTTGATTTTTTTCTCGACTAATAAATGGCTTCTTTAAATTAAACACTGCATTCATTTCAGAAAATTTTATTACATATCGGTACATCGATAGTAAATTTTTTCAATATTTTCCCACTTCTAGTGTCCTCAACCCACACACTGTTGGTTCGATAAAAGAACCGTCCAGGGGTAAGAATATTATTACATACAAGTCAAATACAAATTTACAAAGTGGCATGCACATAGAAGGAAAATTTGTCTATGTCTTTAGTAATGGTAGTATATAACAGTCAACGCGCGGCGTAGGTTATTTTAGAGGTATAAAAAAAGCAGTTTATGGAAACTGGAAACATGTGCAAGCGTTTAGTTGTGCAGAGTCACAGAAAAGAGCTGAGAAAACGTGGTGAGTAAATTTGACTTCAACTATTATCTGGCACTATTAGTAAAAAGTTTTAGTTTTTTATAATGTAATTTTTAATTCACATTTTTGTGAAAGTTTTGAAATGGTGGGGTGAAATCAATCACTATATCTAATTGATCTAAAATTCACGTATTTTTTAGTAAGTCCTCCACACCCCCTCCCAGTTTCAAATGTTACGATAAACAGAGGATATAAACAATATGTTATATATATTTATAATTTGTTTTAAATTAAAAATACCTCGAACATATACCAAAAAGCTGGACACTACAAGAAAGCAAATATAACTCAGTCTACTTGAAAAGGACGGTTGAGGCGGTCAAACGAGGAATATCTATGAGGAGGGCGGCACAAAACTTTGAAGTTCCATACATAATAATATGCGTGGGCTTACAGACCAAAAAATTGGAGGCCAACCGGCTCTATCTGCTGTTGAAGAACGCAAGCTAGCAGATTCTCTCCTTCTTTGTACAACTGGGGATTCCCCTTTAAAAACTACGATGTGAGGTATATGGTACAACAATACTTAAACAAGATTGAAACTACCGAGAAACGCTTTGTGAATCATTTTTTAGGGGTCGACTGGCTCAAATAAGTACGGGTAGACACGATAATTTGACCATAAAGTTAGCCGAAAACAAAAAAGGGCCAAAGGGTACTGTTTTCAAACTTGAACGAATCTTTCCGCATGCGAGTTATCGTATGCGAAATATTTCCGGCCATCTTTAAATAGGTGGATTTTCAAACGGCAGTCGAATCTAATTTTTAGGTGAACTAAATATTCGGACATGTTGATGTGGCAACGTTCAATTATATAGTTGATTTGAAAAAGTGAGGTTTTGTTTTCGTCTGATTTTTGTGTTTTTTTGATTTACAGAAAAAAACCTGGAACAAATGGAAAAAAATGGATAATATCGGGAAAGATCAAAAAACGCGAGTAAATTAGAAATCGAAAAAAATCAAAATCAAATAAAAAAAAGCAAAATAAAATCATAAAAAAACAGAAAAACATTGGAAAAAACTAAAGAAAAAGCCGGAAAATGGGAAAGATGGGAAAAAATAAAATAAATGGGAAGAAAAACATAAAAAAAATTTAATTTCAATAAAAATGTATAATAAAATCAATTTTTTCTTAAAATTTGAATCTCGACTGACAGAAGCGAAACTTTTTGTCATAAACAGATCCTTGCAGCCATAGGACTGTTTAAATCATTACGGTAACTTACGTTACTTGAAGAATTCATGCACCAACAATTAGATGATATGTTATATTTATTTTTTTGCAGGTCACTTTTGTTATACTTAACAATATTTCTTCAGTAGCTAATGACTAAAATGTCTTCATAGCGTTATGTCCATAAATTTCGTGTTGCGTACAGTTCTTGTGTTTTTTGTTAAAGTGAATTTTTCGGGCCGAAGTACTAAAAACATCATATGTTTTTACCCCGTGTAATATTTTGAAAATTGAAGAAAAATATTTCATTAATAATAAGTCTTGCAGACATCATAAAAACATTAAATATCTTGAAATCTATAAATTTCTCGATATGTAAAGGTTATGCGTTTTTTAAGTGAAAATTATTGAGCAATACAAAAAAAATATATAGCTTCAAACACCAGGGGCGTAAAAAATGGGAGAGAAAAGGTGACATATTCTACCAAATGCACACCACTGGATCAAAAATAAAAGCATGTTTTTGCATTAAGATATGCCCTTTTACATTTAAAACAAACCTGCCAAATATCAAATAAAATCAATTAATTTTTATACCCCTCATTCTTTACATCATTTTGTACAATTTTATGAAAGATATCTACAGACAAACGTAAGCGTCATTTAAAAACACCCTGTATAAAAAACTATTGTTGTTATTTCGACGTTATTGACATTTATAAATGCTCGAAACTTAAAGCTTTAACATATCTTTTTTTTTCTTTTGTGAGAAAACCGAAAGACTCAAAAAAACAGCGAATTTTGACAGGTTTCATCCCATTTGGCGGTACCGAATACAAAAAAACTTTAAAATACAAGGTTATAAACATTACCCAGAAAATATCATGATGGGATCCACCAATGAGGTTCATATAAAAGAAAAATAAACCAAAAAATTGGCAATAAAAACAAAACTACGCTTATAACATACAAATATCCCATTTGAAGCATAAATCTGAACTGCAACTATAGATCTATTTATTAAATATTTATATGATATATACATACTTCTGAATAATTTATTATTTTTAACTAATAAAATCAATTATTTATATCAATCTGCTGACAATATATCCCTTAAAATTCATCCTATAAGTTAAACTAAATATATTTATTTAAAGAACTTATCCCAAGGAATTCTGAAATCAGAATTTTCATCTGTACTTTTTAGATTAGGGATTTTAGACTTGAAAAATATATCCTTTTCGTCATCCGTCATATTGACTAGTTGTTCCGTTGTTTCTTCATTTCCTGTTTTATCCTTCTTTTTTATAATACAATATTCCTTATCTCCTAGTTTATGACACACGCATGTCTCCTCATTGCCTTGTGAATCCCGGACAGTACGGTGAGTTTCAATAGACTGAAAAATGAGAATAATTAAATTAGTTTATTAGTAAATAAATTTAATAACTTACCCCATCTGGTTTTGTAATGGATTTTATACTTTGTGTGCTTCCATGTGAATAATAGTTTCTGGAACTTGGAGGTTTATATGGAGATATCTCTTTCTCATACTTTTCACTCAACAGAGAATCTAAATTACCAGTTTTTACTCTACAAAAAAATACAAGTTATTAACTAACATGATCCATATACTAAGATAAATAAAAGGATGTTTAAAACTAACTTGTCGTCTAAATCTTTATCCACCATGTCCGACTGAGTCTTGGGTTTTACATAACCTGGTTTTAAATACTGGTCACGTATATCTTGGGATTTTCCATCATTTTCAAATGGATTCATATCGATAGAAGGCGAATCAACTATATTGAAAGGAGAAGTTCAAAAGGTTATCCATGTTCTCAAATGTGGTACACCAATGAGATAATAAAACTCAACGTCAATGTACCACAATTGGTTTATTAAGATTTTTAATGTTGAGGGGGTGAAATTTCGCCATCATGAGGCCAATGTAATGTAATTCTGCTAAATAGCAGTATTTCGTTATTTTCTCATTGACTCTCGTTTAGGCAATGTTAATGTTAATAGTTTTCATTATTGACGAGAACTGGAACTTCGTGGACAAGAACTAGCAAAAGTGTACTTTTTGTGAATATTCTTGAGTGTGGAAATCCTACGGTTTTGTAATATTTCATTAATACCTTTTTCTTCAATTTGTCATGCTTTGAATTTTCTATATTCGAATATGGAAATATGGAACAGAATTAAACATACGATATCCCCTTAAGTAGCCGACTACTTGCGCAATCGCCCTAATTTGTTATTTATGATAAATCAATTTAATTTTATTAAATACCCAATGAATACATTGGCCTCATGATGGCGAAATTTTGCCGAAACTAGTCGCTCCCTTAACTTTAAAAATCTTAATAAACTAATTGAGGTACTTTGACGTCGAATTTTATTACCTTATATTGAAGTGTTATTTATTAAACGAAAATAAAGGACATAGAGGTTACTTACACGTTGAAAACTGTCCAAATTCTTGAAAACCAAATCTTTTAAGAACCTCATTCATTTGATGTTCAAAATATTGATGCATTTGTAATGGATCTGTGAACACATCAAATCCTCTTCTATCAAAAATATCTGGTTGTTCGGGTTCATTTAGATCATTTCTTTTAACATTTCGACGATATCTGAAAAAACGAATGTAGAGAAATTGCTAGAACTTTTACATCAAAGTAAATTTCCAGGTATGTTATGTTCATGAAACTAGATATTATGAAGGTGATAACTTACTGATTATAATGCTCCTCTTCGTTAGGGTTTAAACCAAAAATTTTTCGAAAAATATCCATTTTCCTACAAAAATTTTTATATGATTATGAATTATTATGAAATTAGAAATTATTTATGATAAATATTTGTCTTCAAATTGTGTAAAGTCTCAGTTCGAAATTTGTACTTAGACTTGGGTTATGCAGCTGTTCAGCTATTTCTTAAATTTCAATGGTTACCGTTATACATGTAGTACCAAGGCCATATTTGGTTAGACCTGAAAGATGAATTAGTCCGAGCGCTCAACTTACGAAATGCAAGGCTGTATCATGGCAGGAAAATATTTTGAATCGACAATGTATAATCGTTATATTAATTAAATATAACAGTGAATTATAATTGAGTTAAGTCTAATGTCTGTTTCTATTAAGTAGTAAATTGTGTTTTATTTTCATGAAGATAATTTTCGAACCAAATAAAAAAAAAACAAAATTTACTGCTCAATACAAACCGACACTATACTTAACTAAATTCTATGTCACTGGAACAACTTTTGCTATATTTAATTCATACATCGTAGATCCAAAATATTATGAGATAGTCGTCGTCTTGAAAAAGTTAACTTTGAAATGTATTCGGACATCAAATGCGTCATAATTGTGAAGATTCAATTTACAAACACAAACATATTGTTAATATTTAACTATATTTTTTCAAATATATAATTGTGTTATAAAATTTTTTGATTTTATATATTTAAGAAAATGAAGTAATATTTATTATTATATTTATTATCTTACTAAAAGTCAATTTTTATTATTAGAATTTTCACGGCTACTAAAGTGTACTAGATCAAAGGTTTAATACTAGCGTCTAGCCCCAGCTTCATAACTTTCAAGGCGACATGAGCATTTCGTTTCTACTCAAATCAAACTTTTAATTAGTAAGTAAACTAGGAAAATAAAAAAAATTAGATTTATCAATACAAACTCAACTGATTATATGAATAAATGAAAATAAATTACGACTTTTATTAAATATCAAGTAAGAGATAAATAAATAATTATGCGACTGATGAATCTGATTAATGTGGCAATGACACTTATCTGTCAAGCCCCTGACGGGATAATTTTGAACATGTGTAACGGTGCAAACAACTATTTAAAGCTTAGAATATATAATAAGTAGGAAGGAGCATTTACCATCAAATATACGTGGTAATATGCGAACAGTCGACCATTAGTAAGACCAACTATGACTTATAGTTAGAACGTTAAATATATCTTTATCGGTTGGTTTACATTTGTGTTGTACGTGCTACGGTAATAGGGATATCCGCCATTTGCAAGACCCATCGCGTTCCACCGAGCGAAAGTGATATGCTCCTACATACTCTAGGTGAGCTCGGCTTGGTTAATCTTTTCACTTGTTTTACCTCGTCCTTGATCTATCCATTCGGGTACTAACGAAATTTCGGTTTAGACGTTACTTATTCCTAATACTCACACTCTACTCCTAAAAGTCCGAATTCTTCAAGCCGAACTCAGCTTATATATTTCTAGGTCAGACTCATCGACATATAGTACTGAACGTGAAGAATGAGGAATATGGCGCATGGTTTTGGACTTGCGCTGTTTTTTCATTACAGGCGATTAGTATTTTGAGATAGATAGAGATTGTCCGAAACAACTTTTATTTCTTTCTTTCGAAGTATATGTCAATGGTCAGACTTATATATTCGGTTATCGAACGGATAGTCAATACCAAAAGAAGAATTTATGAACCCGTCTACCAGTGTTGCCAATCTGCGTTTAATTACCCGATTTTCGGGTATTTTCCTGCTTTGGTTATTCGGTTATTTCCTTCCATCTTCATCTCATATCAATTATTCACTGTTTTGATGCTTTGTGGAAGTGAGGCCGCTTCTACTAAACATAAATATTGCCGCTATAGCTATCTTATATATCAAAAAATACATAAAAAGATTAGTTGTTTTGCATTGAACACACTTGGCAACACTTCCACATCAGATGTAAAATTCCAATAGAAAATTGCCCTGGCAGCTGAGGCATCAAAAAGGAAAAAGAAGTAGATTAGTTATTCTCAATTTAAGCTCTTGTTTGTGTTACATTTGCATGTTGCAATTTGTGTTGTAATCTGTTGTATACATTAAAAAAACGTTATCACTAACTGACAAACACTTCAAATTGTAAGTGGGTAAAATGCGGGTATTTTGGAATTCCACGCGTGTAAAATCGGGTATTTTGGAGCAAACTTGCGGGTATTTTGGTGATTTGTCATTGGCAACACTGCCGTCTACGACTGACAGTACTAATGTCAGATTGTCAGATAGAAGTCAAAATATTAACCTCATTTTATTTTGTATATATCGGTAATTTATAATTATGGTCATTACGCCCATTTTTTATAATCATACTCATATATAAGTGTGTAATTTAAATAATTTTGTACTTTAAAAAAATGTGAGTACTGATTTTATATAATTAGATATTCTTTAATTATACTTGAGTACACTATTATCAACCATTATGGTACCGTTACTGAAAAACCCTGAAATGCACTTTGGGGCAATGACTTTCTTTGCTAGACAGCATAAAGAAGATATGTGCGGAAGTAATGGTTTGCCGTTAACACCAAATTCAATAATTATTTATGGAAGAGCTCAAAAACTGAAATCAATAAAGAGTCCTTACTTATGCCACTATCTCGATTTTATTCGAGGAAAACATGGTAATTTTTAATAAAATATTTACTAAATAGATATGCATATGTATACTTTTTTTAGAACGAACTGTAGTAGTATGTCAGTATTGTGGAACACCTTTATCGAATTATTTGACAAAGAAAAAATTTTCATTAACTGATATAAAAAGAATAGCATATCAGATTCTTCAAGGCCTTGATGTATTACATAAAAGAAATATTGTACATCGTAATTTAAGTAGTGAAAATGTTTTATTGCAAGAAAATGATATTAAAATGTTCAATTATGGGCTTTACTATTTAACCGACAATGGAAAGTTGGTATCATTTCCTGTTGTGTAAGTACTAACAAATGTGATTTGAAACAAGGATATATTTGTTTATTTTTCAGGCAGTTGCTATATGCTGCTCCAGAAATTTATTTAGATGGAATTAATAGTAGTTTACCAAGTCCTGCAGTTGATATTTGGGCTTTAGGAATCATTTTAGTAGAACTTGTGTTGGATAAAAACTTGTGGAGTTCTTTAAAAGTTGGTCAAAGGATTAGAAAAATTTTAAGTCTTTTGCAGTCAAATACATCAGTTTTTGAAAGAATTGCTCGAGAACACAATGCATATGATGAATATATGGTGAACTTAAATCATATTTTTTAGTATATTTAAATTGCAATATTTTTATAGAATCTCCCAGATGATCTCAAGGAAGTAATTGAATCCTGCCTTAATACTGACCCACCACGAAGGCCAGTATGTGAAGAACTTTTACAAAAAAATATTTTCAATGAATTTCGAACAACAAATGGGTATTTAAAAAATGGAACAAGTTTAAAACATTTTGAAATATTTACCATACATGAATTGTATCATTGGTGGCAGCTAGCAGGTGGAGATGTGTTACAGGAATTGAAAAAACAGGGTCTTATAAGATCAAGTCCACCAATATTATCTTTACCTCAGTAAGTACTTTTTTCTTTTAAAATTAACCTATTTTTTATATTATTCATTTTTAGTTTATTATTGATAGAAGGAAATATTTTGGGCCAAGAAAGAAACCCAGCAACTTTATATGATCCAAGAGTTGTTGAAATACCATTGGATTCTTTGTATCAAAGATTTCAGAATATACCATTCTCAGCATATTATCCATTAATCCAAATTAAATCCGAAATAATTGCCCAATCTGAACCACCACCATATGATGCTACAGGATTACCTCTCATTATTAAAGAAAGAGATCCTGAATATCAATTTCATAGGATTATTTTGTTTAGAAGACTTCTACATGTAAATATTATTACATAGTACATAATAATTTGAAAGGGGTTGGAACAAAATCCAATAAATCCATTTATACAATTTTTTTTGAGAATCTAACAGGAACTAATTGACATTCTACCTCTACCATTCCTCTTTATAACATACAAAAATTTTTCTTATGCCTAGAAATATAGCACACTCAATTCAATTCATCTATACTAATAATTTACAATCCTACAGTTATGTAGATATAGTATAGTAATAAATTTAAATTCAAATATAACCTTTCCATTGAAATTTTAACTGAATACACCAATACTCACTTAAATATGACATATATATTTCAATGAAAACTCCAGAAACCTAAAAGTGGATTTATCGGTTTTTGTTTAGATCCTTCTCAATTGTCACATACATGATTTGAATATTTTTAGGGTTATCCATTTACTAAAGATCTCATTAGAAAAGAAGCAGAAAAAGACATTCCACCATTATTACGAGGAGAAATTTGGGCTGCACTTTTGGAAATTAAAAGTGATTATAAATCTCAATATATGAAATTAGATAAATATACTTCCACTCCTACTGACAGACAAGTTAGTATATAATGAACCTATAATAAAAAAAGTCAAATTTGCTAATTAACTTTTAGATAGAGGTGGATATTCCAAGGTGTCACCAATACAATGAATTATTATCATCGGCAGAAGGACATAAAAAGTTAAAAAGAATACTGAAAGCTTGGGTATTTAAAAATTCTCACTATGTTTATTGGCAAGGATTAGATTCATTAACAGCTCCATTTCTATATCTAAACTTTAATGATGAAGGTTTGTTTTTAATTTCCATATAAATGTTTAAAAACCTAGAAAGTTGATATGTTTGACACAAGTAGCATATCAATATAATCTTATCAAGATCAGTATGTTCAGTTGAACGATGAAGATTTTTTTTTAAGTATATGTTAATTATTTAGTGTTATTTACTAATTTTTAGCCAAGGCTTTTGCATGTCTGTCAGCATTCGTACCAAAGTTTCTTCATAAATTTTTTCTTAAGGATAATTCAGCCATAATAGAAGAATATTTGGCAAAATTTTCACAGCTGATTGCATTTCATGATCCGACTCTTGCCGATCACCTTTACGAAATAAATTTTTATCCGCAACTATTTGCTATTCCATGGTTTTTGACATTATTTTCACGTAAGGAAAATTGTAGTTTATAAAATGCCTAGTTAATAGTTGTTTTGTTTTAGACGTTTTCCCACTTTACAAAATTCTACATCTTTGGGATAAGGTGTTACTAGCTAATTCATCATTTTCTCTACACATAGGTCTTTCAGTACTGACACAACTCAGAGATCGGTTATTAAGTTCTGGATTTAATGAATGCATTCTATTATTTTCTGATTTGCCAGAAGTTGATATTGAGAAATGTGTTGTACTTTCTATGAAATCATTTAAAGCTACTCCGAAAAGTATAACTGATAGGGAGCATGAAAATGAGGAGATTCGATGCAAAGATGAATATGTAAGTACATAGAATATAAAAAATTAGATTTAAAAAATTTTTTTTAGGATATCTCGGGCGTGACTTTAAAAGATTTAAAACAGGAGAGGTGTCCTCGTATTAGTGCAAGAGATGTTGTAAATCTAATTAGAAATAATCCTGACAAAATTCTGGTAATAGATATTAGAAACATAATACAGTAAGTTCTCTTTTTGGTATATATTGGAAATTGTTCATTTATGGTTTTTTAGGTATAACCGCTGCTGCGTTAATCATAGCAAAAACATTCCATTCTCTAGTGTATCATTTACAGAAAACAAAATTGAAAATTTGGGCCATTACAGTGCACTTTTGAAAAACTCTAAAGATAAGGTTGTTGTGGTGATTGGCGATGAAGAAACGGATTTAGAACTGGTAAAAATTTTGTTACAAACGGTTTTTGCAGCACGATTAGTTAATTTTTGTTTTAGTTTCCAACATTTTTACTGAGATGCAAGGTAAAAAAAGTATGTGTTTTACATGGGGGATTCAACATTTTGTTGTCTGTATCTCCAACGATTTTAGTCTCGCAAAATAATGTAGTTGGATAAATTGTGATATCAATAATTATATATAATTAATTTGAACAAATATCTTTATATATTTACATTTTTATTATCCTATTTTATCTATAATAAGGATTATGTTCGAGATATTTGAATTATATACTTTTTTTAATATAATCATTTTTATATACATGGAGAATTTTTGGTAAATTTTATTTTTATATTACAAACATTTTAGCAGGCAGATTTTATTTAAAATTGTACTAATAAACTTATAAATTTATATAATTCTGGTTAGATCAGCATCTAAAAAAAATTAGTGTCCTTATATTTCTCAAAATATTTGTTTTTTTTTTAATAAAAATTTCTTTTAAAATTATATTTTGATTATTTTCATACGAGACCAGCACAGCAGATATATAATATAATTCTGTGGTCCAGCACATCAGGATTTCTTTTTTATATCAATTGTCGACTTTATTCCTATAGGATTTAAATGACAAATTTCCTGCAAAAACTAAAAATTGTATTCTCGAAATTCCTATGAGGATTACTGTTTGGAATTGCGAGTATATTGCAGTGAAAGATACAAAGTAAATATAAAAACAACAAATAATAATAAATTAAAAAGGTTATCCATATCTTAAATATGGTCAAGTTTTATGGAAATAAAGCAAAAAAAGGGGTCTATTCTGTATTTATCCTTTTAAAATGTAGAGGCCGTTAAAAATATATATTTTAAACGCCCTTTAAATAATAATATTGAAAGCGTTATTCTATATACACGTATTTTAAACGGCCGTTAAAAGTAATATAATTTTAAAGGATACCGTTAAAAAGAGTACAAGACTTGACAACATTTGAACTAATTGAACTTGTAGTAGTTCAACATCCATCCAAAGAAAAAGAAGATAATATTCTGTTGATCAGTGATGGACATTTTAGTCCGATGGGACTAGATCTAGCACTTTTAACACTGCTTTAGTCCCCTAATTCGCCTGATAAAATTTTTTATCTAACTTTTCTTTTGTCGCTTGGATCTGACATGACATTTCGAATAATTGTCAACTTGTCATTTTTGGAAAAGAAGAATAATGGATGAAATCAGGGAAAATGACGTACCGCGAGATGGCACTGCAAAATGACAAAATGTCGGATTGAGGTGTGAACAACAAATATTCCGTCATTTGATCTCTTGTAAAATCGTAAAAACATAGTTTTCTTGAGGCCGTATTTTGATTTTAAATAGGTTTGTATTTGGAATTTTAATGTTATTGTCGCTGAATCGCTGATAAATATTATAGATTTTTAATAATAAGTAATGGCTGTAAAAGTGGACATATCAATTTCCGAAATTCTGGATTATGTGGGTGAATGTGTTCGGTCAATTAATGAAGGGGATGAGGTTTTTAAGGCTGATCACATTATATTATGTGGAACTGACGGCCCCAATAACGAGAAAGTTATAAAAAGTTTATGCATGAGATCCTCTACAGTTTTATAATTTTTTCATTTCTTAATTACCTTTGGATAAAAAGGAAATTTATGTACAGAAATAACAGAATTACCGTATGTAGAGCATTATGAAACAGAGTGCATTTTTCGTAACCTTATCTTCATTTCACTTCTTCCAATTCTTTTTATTTTCAGATGGTACGATTTATTAACAACAATTCTTCAGAAAATTTCATCCAAATAAATGGCTTAAAATAATATGAAAAGTTCACTTTTCACCCATACAAACAAATGCAATTGGTTTATTGTTCACACCTCGAGTCGTTCAAACAATCACAGATAGAAGTCGCCCACTCCGTGACTTTTCTCATTTGTACATGTACACTGCTCTTCTTCTTTCTTAGTTTAATATCCTCCTCCATTTTATCCCAAAAGTGTCTGGATA
The DNA here is from genome assembly GCA_963243735.1 of Neocrepidodera transversa. Classification (NCBI taxonomy): domain Eukaryota; kingdom Metazoa; phylum Arthropoda; class Insecta; order Coleoptera; family Chrysomelidae; genus Neocrepidodera; species Neocrepidodera transversa. The sequence goes on from OY725347.1 coordinate 11,387,315, forward strand.
CTCTATTTTCCTTTCTTACATATGGTAAATTCGAAGATTAGCACAAAAGTACGATCTCCTTTATATAGCAAACTAACTACAAAATTGGATTACTTATATCTATAGAGTTGTGATTTAAATAGACAATATTTGGGAAAGATATGGAGAAGATATTTGGGAAATCCAAGAAACTTGAAATTTCTAACGAATTCAACAATAAGCGTCGCGACTAAAATTACTCGCATAGTTTAGGCTTGGCAACATTGTAGATGAAGCAAAGGAAATGACATAACCGTCAAGGTGCGCTTGCTCCACAAAGGACGCTATGCGGATTCTATCTCTTTTTAATGAATGTAACTGAGTATGACGCCAAATATTTATTCTGTCAAAAGTCAAAATAAACAATGTAAAAAGAAAACAAAATGGCAATAGAGCGTATATTAAATAGTTTTCAATATTTTCCTAATATTTCAAAAATACAACGTTAGTTAAATTGAAAGAGCTATTAAAGAGTATTAAGAAAAATATTTATAATAAGGTACGTTATGTAGTAAGTTAATTAGCCTTAATTTTAGAAAATTAATGTTTTAGTGGGAAAAGCTTTTTCTGAATAATTTTATGGATAACGCTAAAACATGGAAGAAGAAGATTTTGATTCTACGTCTCCAATCGGACAGCTAATACAGAAGATTAATAAATTGGTAAAAAAACCACAAATTGATGACCAGTTAAGTAATGTAAGTAACAAAATTAATTATGCGTTTTTATGCTTTTAACACCATTTTTTTAGGCTCTGGAAAAGTTTCAAGAAAAAATAACTTGTCAGAAAGCTTATCTAAAAAATGGTATATTTAATATAAATTTTGCCGAAGCTGCTCTTTTCCTCCAAAGCTGTGCTGAATTATATGGGAAAAAGATTGACCTATTTTGGGATCAGCTACTAGAATTTCATACCAGACTTATTGAATACGATTGTCGAGATGAACAAGAAAAGTAAATATAATTCTAAAAAATATATTGCATAAAGTTCCTAACAAATTATCTTAATTTTATAGAATATTATACGATTTTAAAGTAGTTATTGAACATTCACCGAGTTCTTTTAGTTTATTTACAAATATGTCACTAATAATTTTTTTAATTTATGAAAAATTTATTTCCCGCATTGATTGGGTTATCACTTTGGAGATGAAAAAATGGTATATTTAAATTTTGCTGAAAATGCTTCAAAGTTGTGCTGAATTATATGGACTTGTCTGGTCGTACAAATAACAGCGATCTATTCGTAAGAAATACACAATTTTATTCATACGACAGTCATACAAATTACACGATTTTATTCGTACGAAAAATATATTTGAAAGATAAAATTTTTGATGCATTGGCTGATGCTTAATGTAAAAAAAACGGATGTATTGAAATAACAATTATTTTACTTGTTATTTTAGTATTTGTTTAAATCTCTTAATTACAAATTTACAAAATATATTATAATGATATTTACAAATTTGGTTGGGTTCTAGTCAAAAAAATAATAAACATTACAAAAATTATAAATTTAAAGTTTGTCCTATTATTTGCCTCTTGTTTGTTTTTTTTATTTTGCTTTTAAACCCAGATCTAAACCTTTTAATTCTATTTTTCTTTAAAGCCAAATCTCCCTACTTTCTTCTATTTCTCGAGTACTTTTGTAGAATCCAATTTCCCCCAGTGATATTCTTGACTTAAATTTCTCTTCTATGGTATATTCTTTATATGTTTTTACTCTTTTACTTTTATTAAATAATATAAGGATTAAATCTAATAGATTATCCATTTCTCAAATGTGGTCAAATTCTTAATAGAAATAAAACTCCAAGTCATGTACCACATATATTCAAAAAACAAAGTTTTAGGGGAGGAGGCAACTAGTTTCGGCTAATGAGCCATCTTCAGGCCTGGAAACAAATTACCCAGTTCAATACAAACTTTTATAACATTACATTGAAATATTAATTTATATGGTAAGTTATTCAATGTAATGTTATAAAAGTTTGTATCGAACTGGGTAATTTGTTCCCAGGATTGAAGATGACTCATTAGCCGAAACTAGTTGCCCCCCTAAAACTTTGTTTTTTGAATATATGTGGTATATGACTTGGAGTTTTATTTCTATTAATATAAGGTTTACTTAAACCTTTTATATTATTTGTCATATTAAAAATCTATTTAATTCATATAGTAATATTTAGTATTCAAACATCTAAAACTCTACAAAATTTCTTTATTCTGACAATTTCAAAAAAATATTGTACCTCTAAAATAGACCTATTGTTTATTATTGTCTTTTAAATTTTTTTACCATTGGATTTTTATTGATATTGTAAACTTAGCTTACTTTTATTAACATTCTACCTATTCCCTGTTAACTATCTGACTTTGATTACTTAAATTTCATGTATTATGATTCCAAAATTTCAATTTTATAATATCTTTCATTATCTTAACACATTTTAAGATTCTTTCACATTTTCAAATTTATTGCCTATTTATCTGTAATATATTTGGTTACTTTTCTTTACTTATGTACTCTTCTATCCCATTTAATAAACAAGATTTAACTACTAATATTTTAATAGATTAAATTTCAAATATAACTTTATCAACATTTTTAATATTCATGATGTTATTTAAATTATTTCAAACATTTATAAAATTAATTATTAACTTGTGTATTAACTCATTTATTATTATAAACATCTACTAATACCTATTTCAACTAAAAAAAAAATTTTTATTTATAAAATTTAATATACAGGGTAAAATTTTTTTTATAACAATATATACTAATTTTTATATTTTGCGACAAACTTTGATTTACGTGAAAAATAAACAATTTAATTTAATAAAATAAATTATACATTGTCTATGTATATTCCGGTTTAACATGTTTCATTTAGAGTTTACCACTATAAAGCATAATATAGTAGTCCTGCAGAGATATAATCATTCTCCAATGCAGTGGCCTCTATATTATGTTCATAAATAATTTCGGTGATAGCCTAAAAATTGTTATTACAATAAATCCATTTTTTTACATTAAACATCAGCCAAAGTATCGAAAATTTTATCTTTCAAATAAAAGTGCAAGAATAAAATTGTGTAGTTCGTAAGACTGTCGTATGAGTAGACACTACGGAATCATATGAGGATCTTAGGTGGCTTAAGACAAAAATTGTTGTTTTCTTTCATTATGGTTGCATTTTTGTAATTTTTTCCAAAGTTTGATGTTTCAGTTACTTTTACGTTCAATCAACAATTTTTATACCATTTAATAAATACGTTTAGGATTTTATTCATTATAGGTACACGTGAATATAAGGTAGTCGAAATTTAATTTAATGTTCAGTTCAATTCCCAAGTACCTGCTTTTTTTTCACTTGTTTTCTGGGAAACAACTTTATACAGGGTCTTTCAGAGTGAAATGTACATACGTTAACTAAGGGACACTTGGATGATTCAAAATCACTGATTAATAATGGGCCATCATATCGCCTGAATTTTTATTTGGTTATAACTTAACCGCCCGGTATAAAAATAAAAAATTTGGCAGATGGACTTCCTTAGATATAGCCAAAATATTACCATCGAAACCATAATTAAAATTCAGGTCCGGCTTAACAAAATTTTTCCATTACTTTTTGCCTCAAAAACAACACCCTGTATAATAATATTTTGTAAATCTGATAAGATACTTATTCGAAAATGACGAAAAAAACTGATTTAGATTAAGTTCTTTTCAAGTTAGCGCATCTTGTTTCAGAGGCAATAATTTTTTGTTAAAAATTGTTTTTTTAAATAATTGTCAACTCAAGAATTTAAAAATAATTTTCTTAGGGTAAACTATGAAAAATATTTCTTTTTTGTGTAAGTACTTTTGAAATGTCTGAATTTAGTACTTTTTCATTACATTGAGATAATGTTAAAAATGTTTTACAGGGCCGTAATTAGCTAAAATAATAATTTCTTCTAATTTATGAATATCCTGTGTAATGAAAAGTAAAGATATTACAGCTCAAAAAACTCTAGAATTAACAAATATAAAAACGTATATTAAATGATAAATAATACAGTTAACTTATAAAATAAATTAAGTAATTTTATTTCCTAAATAAAGCAAAATAAATCAACACCATTAAAAATAATTAAAGAGGCCCAAACACCACATGATTTTTGTGGTTGCCGGTTAGAGAATTTTCCAAGGAAAATGTGCTTGTATTCTAATGAATTGGGTATAAAAATTATTTTTTTAGTATTTTCCGGTTAATGTTAAGTAATCCTACCGCTAGTCAATTTTTTTCTGCGCAGAACAGGGTAGAACACCATAAAACAATTATTCGTTTTTGGACAAGAACTCGCCTAATATAGAAACTAACAATATGCGGTTTTTTCATGATATTTAAAATATTTATCAGAAAAGCGCGTCTGTGCTACTTTTTTCAAATTTATCTAGAGAAAAAAGTTGATAGTCGTATCACTTTTACTAAAAAGAATTCAAAACCAATTAACTACAGAATCGATTGGTGAAAACCTCAACTTCCTATCTTTAATATTAACGGAGCGCCCGTCCAAAAACGATTTCAGGCAAGATAACATATGGTATTGGCGCCTCTTAACCTAATAATTGTTCAAAATGACAATTATACTGTTGAATACGTCTCTCAATCTCTTGGACTGCCACTAGAATTGCCTCAGGCTTATTTCTTCACATGCATTAATGTAATCTCTATAAAAAGTAATTATTACCTTGGCTAATTACGGCCCTGTAAAACATTTCTCAAAGTAATGAAAAAGTACTAAATTGTACTTGCATACAAAAGAAAAATTTTCCATAGTTTACCCTAAGAAATTTTAAATTCATTAGTTGACAATTTTTTTTTTTAAAACAATTTTTAACAAAAAATTAGGGCCTTTGAAACGAGATGCGCAAACTTGAAAAGACCTTAATAAAAATCATTTTTTTTGCTCTTTTCGAATATCTTATCAGATTTACAAAATATTGTTATACAGGGTATTGTTTTTAAGGCCGAAAGAAATGGTCAAATTTTGTTAAGCTGGACCTGGATTTTAATTATGATTTCTATGGCAATATTTAGGCTATAACTAAAGAAGTCCACCTGTCAAATTTTATATTTTTATACCGGGTGGTTATTAAGTTATGACCAAATAAAAATTCAAGCGAAATCCATAAACCCTGTATCTAGGTAATGAGATATGATAGCACATTATTAACATTTTGAATCATCCAAGTGTCCCTCACCTTTAGTTAATGTATGTACATTTCACTCTGAAACACCCTGTATATACAACATAAGATAAACATACATCATTACATCGCCAGTACCCTCTAGGGAATTTCTGTAAATTTCGCACAATAATCTCTAAGAGTGTGCACAGTCAAATCACAAGTTCATAGAAGACCAGGAGAAATGTGAAAAGTAATTAAATTATAGAATAGAATTTATTGATCTCATAATAAAATTAAAAAGTCTTAATTGAAACTAGAACAATTAGCTTAAGATACTAAAATCAATCATTAATTTAAATTACGGTCAAACAAAGTATGTGTTGTAATTTAGACATAATTCAATGAGTATTTTCCAAGTGTTCTTCAACTGAATATGGACACATATCAATGAGATAGTTTGTAGTTTTCTCTTTAAGTTAATGCACTGAGACAATATCTTTAAATTATCATGGAGATTATTATAAAGTTTAATTCCCATTGCTTTAGGTAATTTCTTACAAATTTCTATACACTGGTAGGGTATAAGGAGATCTGATTTATAGCTTGTGTTATGTGTTTATTTTTGTATTTTGGCACTGTTGCGATTAAATCCAAAATATAGAGGCCATACATAGTTAGAATTCTCATGTTATTAAAAACAGGTCGATACGAATCTTCACATGAGATATTTGAATACACCTTAAAATTCTTTTCTATGACAAAAGACCTCTTTATATGTTAAATCTGAATCTACTTTATAATTGTGGAAATTTTAATTGTGTTATTTTTTTTGTATAATAGTTATTGTGAATTTTTTCATTAAAAATGAGCAGTTTGGTTTTTACCATAAACAATTTAATAATTTATTAATTCATTGTTGGTTTCACAATGCTAGCGATTATAAAAATAGAATGATAAGGCATTATCATTGTTATGTGTGCACTATAACTATTTTTATGATGTTGTTTAAATAAACTAATTCTTTAATATTTATCACAGATTTGAATGAACAAAAATACCTGAAAATATTTGCAAAATGTTAATAATTTCAAGGCCATTATTTTTTATTTATTTCTTAAATAACATTTAAGGATATATAAATCTTTATATATGTTATTCAACTAATAAAAAAGATTTTAATTTACTTTCAAATGGATTGACAGCAATGTAGGTTTTGAGAGCATTATAACTCATGAAAAAACAGATTTTTCTGTTAATTTTTGTTTTTAGTTGAAACTTGTATGTCTGTTCGTGTATATCAGTGTTAATTTACTAGTTTTAATATCGTATCTACAAATTTCGTTTTCTTATCCATAATTTAACTAATTAAAGTCAACGTGATGTGAGGAGGAATTGTAAGGGTCTCTTACTAAAAATACTCGTTTCATGAACTAAACTTTATTTCAATAACATTCAACACGTGTGCCAAGTCAGGCAGATTCTCTCTGAATGTTTCTAGTCTCTACCTGCTTCCCTCTTGCCTCTTCAAGACTGTCTTATATATAAACATTCAATATCTATAACGATTTATGATACTATTAAGTGGCCCGGTCCAACGGCCCTTGGCTTATCATAATAATTCCTTACAGAATTTTTGACCACATAGAATGAAGCATCCCTAGACAGAAAACTATTCATTTTAAAAATCCCATTGTACTTGTCAACTCTACATAATAAAGGACCAGGCACTTTTCTTATGGCGGTTGGTTCCCAGGCTGATTTTTCTTATGTTCGATACACATATATATTGATATAAACCACCTGGTAGTCCAGATACCTTATCCAAGATTGTCAATCTGGGTTCACTATACAAAATTTTTTTTAAAAAATTAAAAAAAAATACATTTTATTTGAATTTTTAATGTTTCTTTTCTACTCCCTTCGGTTCTTCCCTTTTACTAATTTGTCTTCTATTAAATTGGTTCTTTTTGGCGTTCTTTTTGTATCCCCCTAGTTTTGTCTTCTTAAAATATTATTATGTGTTTCCCAATTTTCTTTCTGTTTCTGTCTATCTGTAACCTAATCTTATAGCTTGCTTACTTTTTTATGGAATCAGATGGTTTCACCATTATAAAAATGTTTTATTTTATTTCATCATCCATTAAATACCATAAAGTTCCTCTAACAAATTCCTTTTTATTTAACTTTCTGACAAATTCCCATAATTAAATTGATCTTTTCACAAATTGACAAAATCTCTTTTTTATCTCACTTAATTAATTTAATTATTAAAAATTGCCAAGTAATAATTTAGCCAGGATTAATCATCTTCAATATGATATCGGACTACTTTATATTAAATTTTCTTTATACATATACAGGGTAGCTCAATAAATTGACATACAATAACGGTGGTTTACTCCTAATTAAATTATTAATTTTCTTTTCATAAATATTTGGTTTAAAATATGAAATGTAGTCAACGATGTGTTTAAATTGAATTTCGTGGAAAATAAACATCTACATTGCCTCAAATGTAGCAACGGTGAGTGGATGAACGATAGCTATTTGAGATAGGCAAAAATGTATTTTTTTACATTTTAAATTAGTCATGAGAAGCTGATTTCTATTACAACTATAATATAAAGTAAATAGTTTTGAAGTTATTGAAAATCGCATTTTTTCAATTCAAATTTAAGTGATTGCTCCGGTTATACGATATAAAATCCGATAAAATGTCTTACCTGTCTTAACTTGGTGGCATAAGAAGAACATCTATATAGGGAGATCAAAGTTTGCGTAATTACTTTTGATAACCGTGTATACATTTTTCTAGTATGATACCAACTAGTAAATAAAAAGAGGGATATGTAAGACGTTCTTTGGTAAGCCGTTTTACAGTCAATGAATTGAAAGTAATTTTTTTGGGCCACCCTAAATTTTTAGAGTCATAGTGCAATGAACACAAATGTTCCATATGACTCAAGATCTATGTGTATAAAATTTAAAAAAAACGCCCCAGGACCCAACCGCCATAAGAAAAGTGCAAGGTCCTTTGTATACAGTAAGAGGATTAAGCCTTACACCCCCCGCAACTCATTTATTTTAAAGAGTAAAAAAACGCTCGAACACGTTGATTTAATTAGCAATTGGGGTCAGGTGACACTTCATTTGAAAGGTTATACAAATCTGATACTCGGATAAGTGTAAAAATCGACGTGTTTGAGCGATTTTTTTTACTCTTTAAAATAAACTACAAGACTTAATCCTCTTACTTTATTACCTATCAACATGAACTTAGTTTTTAATAAGTTTCCATTACACCACTTAGCCACATTACTAAATTTATCTTAATTTTAAGATGTAGAATAAACAGTTTGAAAAAAATACGAATTATCCCCATTAAATTTTTGTGGATTATTGCTAGGGATAAAAGCCGTATCTGGTATTTAACAACATCAGAAAAATCGTCTCGGGATGGGGGAAATTACCCTCCTGCATTCGTTACTGTGTGATGTACTAAATAGATATTAATATTAGCTAAGAGAGCCGCATGATTGTTATTTTCAATAATATATCATGTGGTATGTGTATATGAATATTTACATAATATTTTGTACAGTTAAGGTTCTGAAAATACAATTGTTTTTCTGTCTGGAATGTGTTAGTTACATACCAAACCAATGATAATAACAAATCTTTATTATAAAATAAATATTTAAAAATTATCAAATGAAGGTTTCGAGCGAAAACCCGGTATCTAGTAAAATACTTTTTTCGAGATAATCACGTTTAAAAGTTTTAGTAACTTTAACGAAGATTTAAAACCATATTAGTATGTTTAATGAATACATAATAAAACATACCAATATTGTTTTAAATCTTCTTCAAAGTTATTAAAGTGTTTTACTAGTTATCGTGTTTTCGCTCGAAACCCTCGAAATTATATATTTTAAAATCGTTAAGCTAAAAAATTATTTTGTGGTAATACACCTATTTTAAAGAAATATTTTTATTAAATATAAATATACCGATTGTGACTGAAAACAGGAACTTTCTAACCTTAATAATAATTCAAATATTTTTTCTCAAAATGAACAAAATCCACTTAAATCTTAACACGGCAACGTGTCACCTGCAGATTGATATTTTTAACACTTCAATGGCTTTTATTATATCCAGGGTTGGGTTGATTTTGTTTAAACATTAGCTTTTTCACAAGCGACATCAGCTTATTTAAGCCTTAAGTTTAAGTTCTAAGTTTCTTATTTAAGTTTGGTAAACAAATAACAGAAAACTTCTTACAGATTTATAACAATATTGTCATATAGTGAGTTCCAGTGCAAGTTAAAAAATTTTAACGCGATTTAAAATTCTGAAATTATTGAACATGCACTACTAATGTAAAGTTAATCTTAGTTCTTAAAAGTATTCAATAGATATTTGAAATTGAACTGCTTCATGTTTCATTATCATATAGTCTATTCAGATTTCATTTACGCCAGATGTAAACAAAAGCACGTGGATAGAATTGCTGTATTTTACTTTTACGTCTTACAAAAATGTATAACAAAAGAATATAATTTTGGAATTATTTTTTATTAGGTTAAAAACACATTTTGTAAACTAAAATTGTAAAATAAATGCATACAGGGTCTCCTATGCTTTACTGACATTACTCGAAGAAAATAGGTGAGCAACATGAACTGCGTGTACGATTCTGAATCGGATAAATTAGATAGACTTGAGGAGCTATCGTCATTAATCCGAATTACAAGTGGTTCTATGTGAACCTCTATAATATTATCCAACTCAAACATTTTTACTTAAACTTTTTGGCGAACATGGTCGATACACTTTTTCCATTTTTCGGGAGAAATTAATGATATTCCTTCTTCAAAAAGAATTTTCATATCTCCAAATTTAAATGTTGAGTTCTTATCACCTACGTGTTGTTTAACGTCAGCCCAGATCCAGATTAATTCAATAGGCTTAAGATCACAATGATACGGCGGCAGGCCAAGTATTATTTTGTTTTGCTGCTTAGCCATTTCTTCTATTATATACCTATCATATTGTTTTTTATGTTGCTTAACAATAAAGTAAAAATGTAAATACAAAAAAATAAATAACACAATATATGTACATCCAAACTATATAAGGAAAAATAGTCAAAACTAACCAGCGTCATGAATACTACCAAAACGCCGTTTCTAATTACCCAGTGTAATCGCTGCGAAAACCAAATTGAACTGATTTCGACTCTGACAAAAATATTTGTGCGTTGTCTTGAATGATTAAGAGACCCACACACACCACGTGGCTTTTGTGTTTGCCGGTTAGAGAATTATCCAAGGAATATGTGCTTGTATTGTAATAAATTGGATGTAAATTTTTTTTTTTTTTAATGTTCCGGTTTATGTTAAACAATCCTACCTTTTAGTCCAATTTTTTCTGCGCAGAACAGGGTAGAGCGCCATAAAACATAATTATTCGTATTTGGACAAGAACTCGCCTAATATAGCAACTAAAAATATGCGGTTTTTTTTCATGTTATTTAAAATATTTATGAGAACCGCGGGTCTGTGCTACATTTTTCAAATTTGTCTAGAGGCTAAAGTTGATAGTCGTATCACTTTTACTAAAATTATTTTAAAAAAGTGCCACAGACGCGCCTTAAAGAATTAACTACAGAATCGATTGGTGAAAACCGCAGCTTCCTATCTTTAATATTAACGGAGCGCTCGTCCAAAAACGATTTCAGGCAAAATAACATTGTATTGGCTCTTAACGACCGATCAACCAATAGGAGCGAAATAAAATGCCACGTAAGCTGTTGCCAGGTGGGAGCGATTGTTGTTTTGACGCGGCGTAAATGAAATGCAAATAGACTATAGAAAAAAGAAGAATCCAATACAAAATACAAACCCAAATACAGTCCATACCTCAGCCTAAGTAAACACTCAGATTATTGTTATTATGCTCAACAAAAATTCTAGGTAGGTTTTTCTGGTCTTCCGGATTCTTACAAGACAAATAAAATCGTTTTAAAACATTAAAAATTGTTCTTTTAATCTCTCCCATCTTCACCTTTTCATCTATGCGTTTGAAACCTTTTTCATCATTCCTATACAGGTTTGATCATTGAGAAAATTGAATACACCTGGTGATAATAACGTTTCTTAAAATGTTCAGAATTCGGAAAATAACATTTTTCTACAACCATTATGCAAAATACGCTTTTCTACACAAATTTTTATATGCAAAGCAAGCTTTTTCTTAATTTTTTTGATATCTGTTGGAAAAGTAATATTTTTTCTTTCATTAATAAATGTGGTTGTAGAAAAAATATTGTGTACACAAAGTACTTTTCGCTAGTCGCTAGATTTGCTCGGGAAAAGTGACTTTTGTACAAACTACTATTTTCTTATTAGGTAAATAATTATTATTTTACTACATTAATATTTTTTAGTTTTTCCTGCGATTAGAACCCGATAAAAAAAACAAATATATAAGAAACAAAAAAATAATTTTTGCGCCACTAGGGTAAAACCGGAATTTTGGGAATAGCACTCAACGTGTTAAATTAAAATACGGTATTTTTGTTTTTCCTAACGCTGTCTACATCAGCTTTCTTATTTGCTTAATCGACAATTATTTTCATCAGCCGTTTTTTTTTCACATTTTCTCATTTTTATATTGTATTATGTCCCTAAGAGTTGTTTTTTTTTCACTTCTCTCTTTTTTAGGTTTTAATATGTTTTTATGAAAATTAGTCTCGTTTTCTGCCTTATCGTTTTTCCTAAAATTTCAGATAGAAACATTCAAACAGACTACACAAAGTTATTATTTTATTTTGTTTTATTTTAAAGATTGTTGGATTTATTTAAATCTATATCCAATTTCCATTTTAATACGACCCCATTAGCACTATTGTGAATCTTCAAAACATGGAATTACTTACTTTCTCTGCTAATCAAAAGTGCTTTTTTGTGCCAAACAGAATAGGTTCTAAATTATCATGCAATTTTCACTTAATTATTAAAGAATAATAAAACTCCAAGTCATATCACAAACTTGGAGTTTTATTATTTATTTGACAGACATTCGAGTATGGATAATATTTTGTTTTTTCACTTAATTGTTTTGAAAATATAATCAGTAGTTATATTTTTTATAACTTTTTAGAGGAAAAAAGATTAACAAAGAAGTTGTTCAGAAACTCGAAGAGAGAAGAAATAGATATAAAAGAAAAAAGAAGTTTAAACTGGTTCTTCCTGAAGAAACTACCAATGTTGATGATTTCTTATTTGATAAGGCTGAAGATGAAGAGCAGACACCAGTTACATTTGAAGCTGATGATGAACTGTACAAAGCTTGGCGGAGGATAGAGTGGGAAAGTTCAGAAATAACCAAAGTTCCAAGAGCTATTGTTAAGCAACAGAGGCGAATGTATAGAATGAAGAATTACTATATTATGAAAAGTCAGGATTGGGATATTTATGATTCTGAAGATAATGAATTTAATACAAAGTATAGTAGAATACCTGGTTGGCATGTAATTCATCATATTTTTGAATATAATACACTTGGATTGTTACCTGATAAAAATAATACCATAGCAACACTCCGTTTATGTTGTTACCTACGTGCACAGTTTATGAGGGATAGAAAAATTCCATTTAACGCCCCTTATAGTCAGTACAAAGAGGAATACCTCGCTTACAAGAAACAGTTCTTTGAAGAGGAAGCTAAAAAGTGGCAAAACATGCCTCTGGATACTATGGCTGACCTTAGAAGACAGTTGGATTACCTTGCACAAAAGGAACGTGAAGAACAAGGGGATATCCCAAAAAACCGATTGGACATACCACCATTTTTGCATAAAAAAGGATGTGAATATGAAGGTTGTACTGATTGTTCAGAAGACAGCAAATCTTCCATCATATCAATATCAGAATCAGATAAGGATTCTGATGATGGGTTTTTTAAAGATACAGCTAAAACTGAAATTTCAACAGGAATAGTAGATCATAAGCATAGACAAGATTCTGGATTTTTCGAACTCAGTGAAAGTGATGCATCTTTACTATCAGATACAAGTAAAGTAGACAATATTACCGAAAATGTGGCTCACACTCAAGATTCTTCAAAAAACACAACTGAAAATGTACAACCAGTACAAACTGAAACAGACAATAATAATGATTTACTAGAAAGTGATAAAACAAATGAGGCAATGGAAACTGTCGAGGCAAATGCTAATTCAACAGATCCCACAATAATATCTGAAGTAGATCCAAAAGAAACAACAGAAAATGAGAATGTTATACAAACATCAGTAGATCCCACAAAAATATCTGAAAAAGAAACAACAGAAAATGAGAATGTTATAGAAACAACAGTAGATCCCACAAAAATATCTGAAAAAGAAACAACAGAAAATGGGAATGTTATAGAAACGACAGTAGATCCCACAAAAATATCTGAAAAAGAAACAACAGAAAATGGGAATGTTATAGAAACATCAGTAGATCTCACAAAAATATCTGAAAAAGAAACAACAGAAAATGAGAATGTTATACAAACATCAGTAGATTCATCTGAAATAGAACATACTGAAAATAGTAATGAAGTTTCATTAGAAACTAATAAAACTAACAGTACTTCAACAGATCTTACATCTAAAATAAGTGAAAATACAACACAGCCAAGTGGTGAATGTTCTGATGAAAATGATAATTGTGATACTAGAAGTATTATGAGTGAGCATAATTATTGCAATGATACACATGATAATGATGATGCAAGAAGTGTTAGGAGTGATCATGATTACTGTTCGCAAACAGAGCAGATTAATGTACTTAACAAGAAAAATTTAAAACAAAATATGGTTCCAATGAACACAAAATCAACAATAATTCCAAAAATTGCTTCAACGAAGGTGCCCAAAGAAAATAAGGTAAATAAAATTTTAGAATTATCTTGTTTTAAGAATAATACATTATTATTATTACATTATTTGTTCTTTTATTCTTTTAGCGCACTCTTCTGGGTCCGCCACCTCCACCAAAAAGGCGAAAACTGTCGAAACAGCAAATAGAAAAACTAATGACTAGTAAAATAACTCCAGTAAAAGAAATGAAATTTGAGAAATTTTTTTCAATGAATTATCAACCTCAACTAGGAGAAGGTAATGACTGGTCATATTTTTGGTTAAATTAATAACCAACAAACAATTTTGTATTGTTTTAGGAGACATCGAAACAATAGATTATGAATCAGACAATGAAGTTACACCAGAAGCTGTTCTAGCACCAGATGATGATGTTCGATCGATTGTTTCAGAACATAGTTATTGTCACTTAGACAATCAACTACCTACAGATGAATCGGGATTCTTTGATGAAGTTGATAGTCAAGAAAATGAAAATCCCAGGTAAAAATATTTGTCATATACTTATTTTTGTATTTTTTTTCAACTATATTAAAATGAAAAATTACCAATATTTATTATTTTTTCATAGATTTACAATTTTTTTTGACGTTTTGTATTTTGCACCTAAAATAATAGTTGTGTTTTAGGGTTTATTTAATTTTATGATCATATTTTTGGTATAGTATGGAAGGAAATCAAGAGGCAAGCTTTCATAATGAAGAACCACCATCAGAAAGTAGATTACCCGAAGAAGAACCTTCAAGAGTAGATCCCGAATATCAAGCTGAATACAAAAGATTGTTGGCTCAGTTACGAGACTCTCGTAGGGAGCTTGGTGAAGAATTACGTATTAATCCAGAACGTAAGTGGAAATTTTTACCTCTTTCATGTTGTCATTTTTAATAATTACACCGTGCAATATTTTTGAGGCCATCGAATATAAACTAAATTCTAACTTCAGTTTCTGGAAGTGTCCACACAAACTAGCAAAACCCTATTTGGGTTTTGATAGTTTAGTTCGCCATCATCAATTTTTTTGTTTGAGCTTAGGTTTTGTATGGCTATATCTCGTAAATTATTGTGAATTTCTCATTTCAGTCTTTAGGAGAAATGCTCTTCACACCAAAATATACAACTTTTGTGCACATGCCAGGTTTTAATGAAGAAAGACTGAAAAATGTCATTTTTTCACATTTTCTCTGCATCAACAGGACTTGTTTTGCTCAACATTGCAAGGAGTTCACCTTGATGAGTTCTTACAACAATTGCCCAGCGAATCGGACGAACAAGGGGAGCGATTCCAGCAGGTCACCACGCAAATGGAAAATCGATACCAAGGAAAAAAGCTAGATGCATTGCTTGCAGAAGTATGTTGGTGGAGTCAAAAGATAAATATGAGAGAGTCAAAAGATAAATATGAGATAAGAGATATGCCCTTAAATATTTCATACAGCGCCAGCTCTGATGGAGATAATACAGATTCAGACGATGAATTAGAACAACTATCGAAGAGGTCAAAGTTAAAACCATTCAATTTCTCGGGCGGATATGGAAATAGATTAAAAATACGTTTTGTTGCCCTTTCTAAATCTTGAATTTTGATAAAATGGATAAAAATTTACGAAATATTTTAACACAAAAAGTGCTGAAATTTTGGTATGGAATGTACTATTTTGTGACAAAATTCCTTACAACTGAAATTAATAAGCTCCAAAACCAATATACTCTGATCAAAGTTAAAAATTTACATAAAATTTGAAGCGAACAAATGCAACATTACAATGACAGAGTAAAATAAATAAAACATTTTTTCGAACAATTGGCACAAAACATTTTACAGTTTAAAAAACGACAATAATTGTGTAAACAAAATATTCTTAAAAATTAACGACCATCGTGGTGAAGTGACTTAGACAAGTCTTTTGACGAAGGCTTTGATAGTGGTCGTTGGACTGAAAGCGCTCAGCCGAATTTAATTAAAAACAATTTCTTTTAAAAATTGTTTCAATTATATACACATTGATATGTACCCTTTTCTTTGCTTCACATGGTTTAATGTGTACTCCTGTTCTAGTCTGTTTATTATTTACATAAAAGTTCACGCCGGGCCGTTTTAAAATGATATGCAGCATTTGCGGTTGCAGAAGTGAGAAACGTTGACCCGCTGAATCGAATGCAGCAGTATAAAGTGACATTATTAGCATGTTATAGTAAAATAATTTTTTTTCTGCAGCCGTCACGAAAATGGAACTTTCGCTATAATTTATTAAAGCGAAAGAACAATTTTACACACTTTTTACTTTCGGTACCATTTTTTGTACTTTCGAGACGATTTTTAACCTACGTAGGTGACGTTGGGAACAAAATTTACTTGATTTTTATTTTGACTTTTGTTGTTGTTGCGATTTTTCATTCCAATAATGAATAATAAATTGCTGTAGCAAAATTATTGTATGTAACACAATCCAAAAGTGATTTAATGGGACTCGCAGGCTTCCAGGATACACACGTGTAAAATATCACTTTCGGAACTTGTTACATAAATAACTTTTGTTAAAACAATCAAAATGATTGACATACCTTCAAAATCTCATGCATCAAAAAATTATATGAATCCCGAGAAACAAAAATAGAGTTTAACCTATAAAACTTTGTATCAACTCGATTTAGGTGTATTTCGTTTTTTCCGTTCTGTAGAATTTTCGTAATTAATTTAATATTGATTAGTAATGAACTGATTTAGCAATGCTACGTCATAAAGTTGCGCCGTTTTCGCTTTCTAAATCCATTTAATGGAGTGGATCAGGCCTCATTGTGCTTGTTCGCTGATTTTCCACCATTTCTTCCGGTCTCTTGTTTTCTCCTTCCATCTTGTAACTCCTGCTTAAGTCCTCTTTCTACCTCTTCCAACCATTTCGATCTTGGTCTTCCACGTCTTCTTTTTCCTCTTGGCTGCCATTGTAGCATAGCTTTTGTTACCACTTCTGGTCACTTGATTCTTTGAGCTTTAATTTTCTTTATTATATCTTCTCCCTTCGGTTCTAGTATTTCTTGATTCGTTCTCCTATATTCCTGCTCTGCGATCTTCACCGGCCACAGAATTGTTCTTATTATCTTTCGTTCGTTTATCCTTAACTTATCTTCTTCTATTTTCGTCATAGTGATCGTTTCTGCTGCATACATTGTTATGGTTCTTATTATTGTTCTATATATTCATTTTTGTTTGTTTAGTCAATATTTTGCTTTTTAACAGGTTTTTATTGACTTGGCTTGGTTTGTTGCTATTATTTTTTCTTCAATCTCCGTTCTTCTTTCCCCTTTATTGGTTATCATTACGCCCAGATATTTAAATTTTTGTACTTCTTCGAATTTTTTATTTCCTGTTCTTATTTCTCCATTTTGTCCTGTTTTTCCAACTCTCATTATTTTTAGTTTTCTTCACATTAATTTTCAGTCCCAATTTCCTCCCTTCTTCGATTTCTTTTGGTATTTGTTCTATGATTTTGCTTTTTTTTGTAACTTATACTATGTCATCTGCAAATGCGATTAATTGACTTCTGTTGTTCTTAGATTTCCCTTTTGTATATTTCTTAAAACGAATTCTAGAGCCAGATTGAACAACGTGGCTGACAGTGAGCCTTCTTGTCTTACACCTTTGTTTATTTCGAATTCTTCCGTTTCTCCTTTTTGTGCCAGGATACTACCTTTTGATTGTGTCATTGTCAGATTTATTAAGTTTCTTAGTTTTTTACTTACTCCTTGTTTTAAGGCTTTCATAATTTCGTTTCTCTTATTTATATTCATAAACAATTATTATTATAAACAAAATTATCTTTTCAGAAGATACTATAACGGATAGGCAAAGAAAAGAACAAGAAAGACTTGCTACGAAAGCCCGAGTCGAGCAATGGAAAGAAACAATTACTCCTATTTTAAGAAATTTGAAAGAAAACGACTTTGACATTCATGAGTATGGTACTAGGGTTATGGAAGGTATGGAACTCGAAGAAACCAAACCTTTCAAAAATATTGTAGATGGAAAGCCATCTGCAGAAGTGGTTCGGTAAGTAATAATATAATTATATGTGACAATGGTTTTTATTAATTTATAGTACATTTGGTTTAAAAAAAGTTATACACTTTATTTTAGCACTGTCAAATTTATTTGTGTTGTTTTGAAGTTTTAAATGTAAATAACAATCAATTTTTGAAAATACAGAGTTCTATTTTTAGTTCATTTTAACAAACAATTTACATTTTCCAGTTTCCAAGACTACAACTTTTTTTTAATCAAATGTACACTTCTCGACAAATAAAAGCAAGACACTTTGTTTTAGTTTTGTAAAACAGCCTTTTCCTGACATTTTATTTTAACAATAGGCGAGATCCCTAAATTCTGGAAAAAATGGTTAGATTTTTTTTCAATTTTATTTTCGAAGGAGTTTTTCCAAAATAAATTCAAATAGAAACGTCCCTGTTTGAACACTGAGAAAATCGTGCCAAGATGTGACGCGTTGCCAAGCATTATTCATATTTATTTACAATGTGAGCAGAAAAAATAATGACATAGATATTACTTAAGAATAACTAAATCGAGAACAGCCATCAAATACGAAGTCTTCATTTCAATATAATCGATACTGTCACAAGTTCTGTTTTATTCAGAAGTTTCGAAAAATAATATAACTGGCCACTCATGAATATACCAATCAAAGGACTTATAACGTCAGAAGAAGCGGCAATAACGCTTTTATTTGAATGTCTCACTAAATTGGAGGGTTTTCGAGCGGCGTTTATTCAAATACTACATGATATCTTCCAGGAAAAACTATGAAAACATAATATTTTTTCACTGTGTTTCAACTACAAGCAGATTTAAACTAAATTTCAGCGTTAGGGATCTCGCCTATTGTTGATTTGTCACAAACTACTTTCGATTTCCACAATGCCACAACAATTAAGTATCATTTAAAAATCATAAATTGTATTGAAGATTGAGGTCGGTTGGTTAATAATGAATTTGTTTTTCATTATCTGACATATTTAGAAAATAGGTAAGTTGGCAATCCAGCATGAATATCTTCCACTAAGATCGATTTACACAACTAAAAAAATAGAGTTTTTGATGTACAAGAGTTGTCCTACTTTTATTTGTCAGGAAGTGTATCTCTAACTAATATCCGATCACGAAACAAATGAAAAATTATCCTCTAAAATTTTATCTCTTTTATGTTCATAATTTGTAGCTTGTGTTCCGAATTTGAGTTGCGATAATTCACATAATTTAAATTTTCTAAATAGAAAAAAATCTGTTACCTGATATAAGTGCACATCTCATTGTATGTTGTCTATTTGTATTCATAAAATAATAATAATGTTATTGTTTATATCAATACGTAAATTTATTAACAAATGCTTTATTATCTAAAAAATTGTCTCACTAACAGATCTGTATAACATTAAAATATACATTTTTTACTATAAACATAGTGTAATAAAACTAAAGTCATATTTAAAATTTCATAAATAGAAAATAAGGAAAAAAGAAACTAGATACAAATATATTTTTTTTTAGCATAAAACAATTAACCACCCGGTATAAATTATTTTCATACCGACAGTATACAAAAAAAAATTTTGCATGCAACTCTATAATCTAGGTCAAGGAAAAATAACAATATAGTGATCCAGTTTTGGCACTGTCACGTAACGTAATTCTGAATCAACAAAGGTCCGAAAAAACACGGCGCTTCTTTTTTTTTAACACGAGAAAAATTCTGCAGTCGGTAATTCGTGCTCCATTAGTAAAGAACCATATGAAAATGCTTTAAACCGGGTGATTAGTTGTTTTATGCTAAAAAATATATTTGTATCTAGTTTCTTTTTTCCTTATTGTCTATTTATGAAATTTTAAATATGACTTTAGTCTTGTTACATTAGGGACATACACTTATCCCTATTTAATGAGATTTGTGGCTACCATGGCATGGTATGAATGTTAAACTATAATGATTCGTTTATTTTAGTAAACTATTGGTGGATATATTGTCAAGATATACTTTATTGTCAGAAAATACAGAATTCAATAAACAAAACTTAATGCCAACATATAGTCACAGTATGAAAATTCATTTGCAAAATATGTATTCAGATACATCATTATACGACTCCCAAGAGAATATAATAAACTTTTTACCAAGGTTTTACTTAGAATTGAATGTGGAATCGGAAATATTTTTTTAAAAACACTAATTTTAAGCATTTTATTGTGATCGACTTTATTATAAGAATTTTGCCCCAAGCTTTTTAGGACATTCGGATTCTGAGTTATGGTTGGTCGCCACCCATAATGAATCAACTTGTATAATAAACAAGAAAAATCTAGTACTTAAAAATAAAAAATAATCTATGGGTCTTATTGACTGTGATAGAATAGAACGCTCCCCGAGGAGTAGTGCCTGCTTTTTTTCTACTCCCTTGTTTCAAAACTAGAAGTCTATTCTTGACCACAAGGGATGGAGCAAAATAATTGCTCCTTACGTGTTCACCCTGAGCAGTGTTACCAAAGGTTTTAACCAATCAGAAACGACTTTTGTGATAAATTGTAAAGTAATCTAATTTATTTAATATTTGGTTTGTTTTGTTTTGAAACATTTTATTTATCGAGGTCCTGCTTATTGAAGCCATGGCAGAAAACAACTGATTTGTCAAACTAGATAATTCTGATGAAATAAATTGTTTCTATAATTGTCACAAAGTTATAAAGCTTATATTATATATACTGTTTTCATTAAATATTTTTGAAAAGATAAATTTCTGACATGTTTCGTAAATCGAATCTATGGGATTGTGCGAAAGTGGCAGATGTTAAACTTTGTTCAATTACCCCTGACCCCTACGTCATTACTATTGCTTGTCTTAATAGCATATGTAAACCAGATGAGACAGATAATTTGCGTACAAAGTGAATGTCTTAGATAACTTCAACAATCAGATCAAATTTTATGTCAGTTTTGATTTTGACACATTTGACATTTACGCATTTAAGAAAATGTCGCGATATTGTGAGAAAGAACAGTTTTAATTGAAATTAGTTGATTATTTTAATGGTACTTATTTTTCTACTTTTCTCACAAATGGTGAAAATATGAAAAACAAGGAAAAAATATGGAAAATAGGGGAAATAAGTAGGAAAAACGGGGGAAAAAGGGCAAAGTAGGAAAAAGTGTGTAAAATAAAGTAAAACAGGAAAAAAGAATGTAAAAAAGGAATAAATAGGATAAAACTAATGGGTAAATATGGACAAATAGTCAAAAATAGGAAGAACTTGGAAAAATAGAGAAAAATTGGGAAATATAGGAAAACTAGGGACAAATAGGGAATAATAGAAAAAAGCCTGGACAAATAGGGAGAAATAGGAAATAATTATGAAAAATAAGAAAAATAGAAAAAAATAGGAAAAAAACGAAAAGTGAGAGATATTAAAATACATTTAACCTTGAAAAAATAACGTAACCCCGACAGCACGAACTTTTTGATTTAACACAGCTGTTTGAAGATACTTTTTTAAGATAATACAAACATTTTAAAACAATAAAAACAGTTTTAAATTAAAAGAAAAATGATATTTTCTGATAAAAAAACATTGTCCCAATTGTTAGTCTATTTTTTAATGAGTTACATTCACACATCGTAATTTTACAATAATGTATAAAATTCAACATACTAAATAACAATAGTATATTATACACCAAGGTAGAGAATATTTTTCTCAGCTGACAGTTGCTAAGACTCAGAATAATCTTCTCTACCATGGTTTATATACTTTTTCTACTACTAGAGCATTTAATTATTTTCATAATGATTGACATTTCCTTATGTCACTTCATTTTTCTCTCCTGTAGATGTATATAAAGAAAAAGTAGATCCCACTAGGAGAGAAATTTATCTTGTCGACTCGGAACACAGCATAAATAATTATATCTTCTAATAATAACTTCTTACTGAAAATAAAAAGCATAATCCAAAAAAGTGATGCTTAATTTTAAAAAATTTAACCCGCATACTAAAATATCCAATAATTGAAAAACCCACTTTGCCGATTCGACAACATTTAATTGGTTGTACAACTTTCCACGTTAGTTATTTGATCTTGATATAGAAAAGGGCACTTTAATTAATGCAGAGCTTAGGAGAAATTGGGATTAAATAACATGAATACTTAAAGAAAATTTATGTCTAGCGTGATTATTTCTGTGCAAATCCAGTAACCATTCATTGAAATTTTTTTCTATATTCATAGAAAAATATAGTAACACCGTAGTACACTGAGGTTAATAGAATTGTGGGTAGACATTTTTGGTGTTTTGGTGATAAGACCAAATATTAACCCAGATAAAATATTTTAAGAGCTATATTTAAACACATTTAAATTGCTGAAGAGCCCTGTATTACTTATTTATTATTAAAAGAAAATTCATTTGACTGTTGTACAGGTTTTACATTGCTGGTTTCTTGAAACTAAAACTACTAATAGGGTTTTTTGCACCATGTAAGAAAAAATCTAAAAATAGGTATGATATCCTTTGTAAAAATGGAACGAGAAATGTTGATTTCTATTCATAAATATGTAATATAAATTTCTTCGGTCCGCGCCGGAAGTATTAAAATCATGAAAAAAATTTGAGACAATAACTCAAGAACCTGACGTCCGATTTCAATTTTTTTTTCGCCAATCGTCTTCTCGTGTCTAGGAAAGGAACCTTATTGTTTTTGAAGTCTGTACATTATTTCTGGTACTCCCATTCTTAGAATATTAAAAGAAGCAAAACTATTTTGTGCAGTTTCACCACAACCCGGTTTGGAAAAAGATCAGGTCGTCTATGAAAACCATGAACAATGTCATTCTGATTACGTTTGTTTAATATAACAAAATGTCAACGTGGCATTCTCTATAAATTTCGTGGTGCGTATAGTTCTTAAAGTGGATTTCTCAGTCCGAAGTACTAAAAAAATGTATTTTTAACCTTTGTAATATTTTTATAATTCAATTTTAAGAATAATTTTTTTAAACCTGTTCTTCAAATGTCTAAAACGCTAGTCGCCATGACGTGACGTCACTTCGTTAGTAAACAACGTTGTTGACGTTAATTTTGAATACCAGCTCTTCTAACTTCTTATTAATTTTTCTATTATATTTTTAATTGTTGAGTCTCTTAACCATTATTCCATTTAAAATCCTATTATATCTTCTCCAAAATCATATTTGTTCAATACCAATTTTTCTTATAATATTTATATAAAATTTATTTAAACTTTAATTGTTTATCATATTAATTCAGTCCTTTTTACGATACATTCAATAATTCTCTTTTGACAAATTTTCATGGTTAATTTTTATATTATTACTTTTCCAAATATTAACAAATCTTATTTTTATAAGACCTTCTTTAGATATCCAGAATTGTTGATTATACAAAAATTTTTACTTGTATACTTGTATACCCAATTAATGTCAATAAATTCTTTAAAATACTTTTTTAACAATTAAGTAACAATTAACTTATATTTATAAAATTCAAAACTCATACAGAGTATTTCATTACAATATATAATAAAGAATTCAACTGCTGTACCAGGAAGAAAAAAATGGATATATACTACTGGTCAATGGAGTAACTCTTGTGTGATTGAAGTGTAAATATTTTAGTTGTATAAATTTTTCTTTCATGATATGACTTGCACGTATAACTAATTATAGCATTTGCAACATATTTTATTCCTTATACAGATAGATAAGTATAATAATGATTCACTTACCAAATAATAATAAATAATTAATGACATTAAGAGGCATGGGAAGCGCGTCATCAACTTCGAATTCCCTCCCGCTTCATACCACTTCAGGTCATACCGAGTGGGTATCTAAAATTTTGTAGTAGGACAATCGTTTACACATGACAACACCGCTTAAATTCTGAAGGAGCATTTAAAATTACAATATTATTGCTATTGGGATATTCTAACCATTTTAATAAATTTACCCAACCCGAAGTTTGTATTTTTAGCTTTACTAGTGGTCGTCCAGTGGTCAAAATTCATTAAAATTAAAAGTTTACATCTTACCTATTTTTTCCTATTTTCCTCTTTTTTCCTATTTTTTACAAATTTTTAATTTTTTTCATTTTTTCTGTTCTTTTCTATTTTTCATTTTTTTTTCAGTTTTTCCCCATTTTTCCTATTTTTGCATATATTTTCCAATTTTTCTATATTTTTCTTATTTTTTCCCACTTTTTTCAATTTTTGCTGGTTTTTTCCATTTTCCCCCAATTTCCTATTTTTCATATACTTTACTATTTTCCCTATTTATTTATTTCTTTTTTTTCCCATTTTTCCCTATTTTTTTACGTTGTCTTATTTTTGCCCATTTATTATGTTTTCCAATTTTTTCTATTTTTCCCCATTTTTTTATTTTTTACTATTTATATTTTATACTATTTTTTCCTATTTTTTTCTTCGATTTTTTACTAATTTTCTATTTTTTTCTATATTTCTGTTTCTTTTTTTCCTGTTTTCCATTTTGCCCATTTTTCCCTATATTCGCCGTTTTCTCTATTTCTACAAATTTTTTTACGTTTTCCTAATTTGACTATTTTTTCTATTTCATTTTTTTCAACTTTTGCCTAGTTTTTCCAATTTTTCTCTATATTTTCTACTTTCCTGTTTTTTACCATTTTTCCTGGTTTTCTCTAGTTTTTCTTATTTTTCCTATTTTATACTGTTTTAATTTATTTACTATTTTTTACTTATTTTTCCATTTTTTACTTATTTTTCTATTTTTCACTTATTTTTCTATTTTTTACTTATTTTTCCATTTTTTCTATATTTCCCTGTTTCTTTTTTCCTGTTTTTTTTTCCATTTTGCCCCTAATTTTTTTACGTTTTCCTATTTTTCTCCATTTTGTCTATTTTTTTTCTACTTATGTTTTCTATTTTTCACTCCAAAATCACTAAAATCAGCTGTGTTGTTGTGTTGTTTCCCTGAAGTGGCTGCCAAAAAATATAATCGATCCGATGTTGCCAAAGTTACAAATCATAGAGGGCAGCACCTGTTGAATATTATTTAAATACTAGGCTTCGTTTGAGAAATGATGTATTGGAAAAAACAATGCTTTTTTAATATTGTTCACCGGAACTTCACTATTTTTTAAATTAAAAGCAATAAATAAAAATCCGGTAATCACCTAGACTTTGTAAACATGTTTCTTCAAACTAAAACTAATTTCGTTAATTATTAAGCCCGTAAAACGAAACTGCGTTTTGTATCATAATGGCGACGGTTCCCAAGGCTCTTAATTCTGTTAATTTTATTGTCAGATCATTAATCCGAAACTAGATTTTACAATCGAACCCTACATATTTTTTAACGCCTTTAACTTTTCCATGATAAAACCTCTATATTATTAAATCCAATAGGTTATACATATCTCAAATGTGGTCAAGTGTTAATCATTAAATGAAACAAAAATCATTATGATGGTTGATGGGTTCCTCCATCTGACGGCAATCCAAGTTGTACTTGGAGACGCGTTTACAGAATTGTATTCTGCTAAACGCACTGCCCGGTTGGTACAAATCAACCAATACGATAGATGTCGTGACTATCTATCATTGTGGTCTTACATAAAAATCATGTACCACAAATTATATAATTTTCAAAATAAGGTTGGAGGTAACTAGTTTCGGCTAAAAAGCCATCTTCAGGCCAAATATACTGATAAAATAATACCATTATAATTAAATAAAAGTAAGCAGGGATACATTATTGCTCACAGGAGACATTTATGAGGTCCATTCCTATTGTAGTCCATTTTTCGAGTTATCTTACTACATTAAATGTAGTTTTAATAATATTTCTTCTGATCGGAGTTTGTTATTAACAGTTAATATGGGGCCCTCTTTGGAATTGCCTTTTCGTTCACTTCCTTATAAAACCTTTCCATTAGTGAGCTCCTTTGAGAACTAACTACCTTTAGATGTAACAAATTATTTATGTTGCTTCCATATAATAATTTTTACTTAATTTCTTAATTTTATTGTAACATATGTACTTTCATTTTCTTTAGCCCCACCTACCCTTCTCAGTAGCGGTGTTTTAATTAATGTTAATTATGTTTACTTTTATTTAATTATAAGGCCGGTGACACACTGGAGAAATAAGTTTAACGAAAATAATTGCAGGAAACAGGAGATTTGTTTCATTATCACACAACCCACACATTCATATGAGACGGAATATACTGGCGTTTCTGAAATGGAAGAATAGTAACTGCTTCGTATACAAATTTCGTAAAACAGAACGCGCTGTGTTTCGCGATATTTGTTGCTTACAATATTCATAAGTTTTGGTACTCTACCAACAATACTAGCACTGTAGTGCAAGTTATTGATGTTAGCAGGATGCACCCAAAATCGCCTTTTCCTCTTTGCTTTCAATTTCTTTCGGCGGATTACCCACCACATCAAAATTACGTCTTCATCCGATGACATAAAGCGAAACTAGTAAGTTAAAGAAAGTTTTCATAGTGTGCGTTGATATGCAACAAAGTTTCACGTAATTTGCTTCAGTCACAAGTTTCATGAAACTTATTTCTCTAGCCTGTCACCGGCCTAACAGTATTATCAGTATATTTGACCTGAAGATGGTTTTTTAGCCTAAACTAGTTGTCTCCAACCTTATTTTGAAAATTATATAATATTGTGGTACATGATTTAGAGTTTCATTTAATGACTCTCTAGATTATTATTAATAATCCAATTTTGTAGTAAATTTACCGCCACTTTCGTGTGTATTATTATTAATATTGTATTCTTGTGCTATTCTTCTCTGTCTTCTAATTTAGTTACGATACAATATTTTTGGATATCAGTTTAAGATCATATTTTAACTTTTTAGAATAAGTAAAATCTTTAAATTAAAACTTGAAATTTACACAGCTAAAATAAAGTGTCCCACTTTTTTATGAACCAAAATGTTGCAAAAGTGCAACGGCTAAAACAATCTTCTTGGTGGTCACTTATCATTTTGAAAAGGAAATCATTAAATCTAATATTACACCCTCAAATTTTATCTCAGGTGAAGTCCATTAACCGTTTAAGACTCAAATTAAACTTTACTAAAATGAACGTACTCAGAAATAGTTTCAATGTTTCACTAGCCAAATTTCCAGGTATGTACCAACTGATGCGATCAGTAAGTATGTTTGTAGGTACTTCATAGCATCATTACAATTGGCAAATACCTACAACATCGAAATATGCGGAGCGAAGAAAGGCGAACTGTCTAACGACACGTTTAACGTCAAGTTGTTGAAAAAGGACAGGTATCATGAGCATCTAAGCGAGTACCATGCACCTTCAGAAGACGATTTCCGGAAAAAAATCAAAAGGCTCAGAGATATACAAAGGCGCGAGGTTAGTAATATTGTTTTTGTTCTTTTTTTACTGTGCTGACTCGGGTAAGCCTAAATGTAGCATAATCATCACACTATTTAAAAAATGTCAGTGATTCTGTTAATTTGGTCAATGGCCCACACATTGTAAAAGATGTTTGATTATGGAAACTAAAACTGTCACTACTTGTTACATTTTGTAATTTTTGTTTTGTAGATGGATGAAGAGCAAGAAAACGAACCAGTGACATCCAAACGTCAGCGTAATGAATACTCCAATAAAAGAAAAAGACAATCACAAGACACAACCTCGCCATCTTCTTCAGATAACGACACAAGCCATACGGTAAAACGTTCAAAAAGTAATTCAATCAATCCTCCGAATCCAATTAAAGGCAAAAACATTGTGGTAAGAATCGTGCCTATGGCAGACATTAATTCACCTTCAACATCTCGATCCGATTTTGTGTCATCTCCATCTTCAAATGAGGAGAGATTCTGCGAGGAGCTGGCATCCGTGCAGAGTAAAAATCCAGAGAGATTTTCAACACCGGCGACACCCAGACAGAACAGACATTTGAAACCTGTTATATCTAATGTTAAGTTGGTTTTTGAGTAGTTTTTACAGGTTATTTTTTAGTATTTTATAGGGTGTCTACCAAATTAAGGTCCTTGATAGTACAAATAAAAACACAGGGATATAACCAAAAAGTTCTTATTGTTATAAGTTTATGGATTTTTTCAATATTCTTTACTTTCAGATCTGTACTTTTCTGCCAAACCTTTTCAATCTTGTAAAGTTTGACTTTTTATTAACTTCTGCCTCACCTTAATCGAAAATTAACAGGTACTAAATTCCTAGTGTGTATGGCAAGGCTCTTATATAAGTAAAAACAGAGATATTTAATGATGGTTTTATGTACTATCGCTTTTAATGTCTTGTTTATGTATTATAATAAATGGCATATTTACCTAAGTGATGCAGCTCAAGAACCTAACTTAAAATTTAGTAGATTCCCTAATTTATAACATATTAAAATGTGGAATTTTTTGTCTTTAACAAACGGTATTTTATTGATTGGGTGGATAAAGTTATATTTTAAATAATTTTATATATATATAAAAATTTCTCGAGTCTTTAATTTTTAATTTTTAGTTATTTTTAACCATTATTGGGGTGATAAAAAATACTAATGAGTTGGGGCTGATGAATTGATGAATACAAGTCATTAAATTTATCCACCTTTTAATAATTGTACAAAATAAAGCATTTTAAGAATTTTAATAAGGAACACACGGTAGGTTATATTTTTATAAAAAATTATTTTTAAAACTGAATGTACAAATTTTCCAAAATTTTTATTAACAAAATATAGTGTAAATAGTTAACTTCTTACTAAAGTTTATCTAAGCTAGCGTCCAAATTTCCATTTGGTTATAAAATGGTAAACATAACACGTTTTACCCTTAGAATTAAAAAATAGAGTCATGGAATGTGAATTTGGACTAGTTACTGTTCCCCTGGATTTTCAAACCAGATTAACGGTTTTCTAATAAATCTAGTTTTACGATCCCACGTACAACCAGAGGAATTTTTTTCTAGATTCCCAATTCGTGGCACAATTTTAGGGAATTCGTAATTTTATTTATTTGTACAAAAATGTATAAATTTATCACTTTGTAATCAAAACTGTGATGGATGTTAACTGATTTCGTGGTAACATTGTAAAAAATAACTTAAACTCATTTTCATTTGTAACAAAGTTCGGTTTAAACATATCATGCAGTTTAGTTCTGTCAAATATGTTGTATACATACATTATTTTGAATTTATTTTGTATATTTATAGTTTTCTTTGAATGTTTTTTTCAAAAAAACTAGCAAATGTGTTTTAACTGGATTTTCTATTTTCCACTGCCATTTTTTTATTAATTCAGTGTTTTTACTTATACTTTTACTGTACACTTCTACTTGTAATAATTATTAAACAATAGATTTTAGAATAATTGTTAATAAAATTACTTCGGGTAAGAAAAATAAAGTTTATTTTTCAATTTTAATCGTAGTTTTATTGCTAAATACAATTTTATAAAAAATACTCTTTCAGGTGCCATTATTACATTGCTCGTTAAACGTTGTAAATACAAATATTTAAAATATATATATGATAAAAAAACAATTATTACGAACATAAATTATTAAAAAACGGGAGCGACTTTATCCCTTCTAAAATTGAACTTAAATAAAAACAGTCTGGTCATTAAAGATCATGAGCCCATCCTTTGTTTGAGCTTCTTTAAAAAATCTCTAGCTTGTCTGTCGCCTTGTCTCTGCTCCAAAGCTCGTACTTCATCTGAGGCTAAAGCTATAAAAAATAAACTTCAGTTAACAGGTGCAATGAACAAAAATTGGCAATCATTTACGAGAAAAAAGTTCATGTTGACCATCCAATTTTCAAAAAACAAAAAAAGATAAAAGTTGAATTCTTTGAGTTTTATTTGGTTATTGTAAATACGAACGATTTATTTTTCTGAGCGTAGGATACTTATTTTCATTGACAGATGGAGATTAAATAACTAGTAGCCTAAAGCTTAGTCCACACCAGGCAACATCGATATTTATGTTGCCAACAGAATAAACCCACTAAACATTGAACAACTTACATAACATTGCTAATAGTTTTGTTTTTCTTATAAATATATTTTAGTAAATCTACTTTTCAGTAATATTTCATTTGTAAACTAAAATGAATATATAATATTGTTTTTGTTACGAGCAGGGACGCGCCGTCCATATGGGCAAGAGGCCTTAAAGGCGCATTTACATAAAACCAAAAAATTATCTACCAATACCGGCGGTGAAATTTTATTATATAAAAATTAGGAACGATATCCTGAAACCCCTTTTTTAAACCAAACAATTCCATAAACTTTTAAAACATCTGCAAAACTAATGGGTCTAGAAGAAAAAAAAAGAAACTATTTTAATTATTATGATCATGATTTATTTTTATTCTTTATTAATTTTATTTTTGCGGATTCGGATTTCAGTTTTTGGAATTTTTCCTTCATGTCGTGAACCGTATGAGCGTACCGATATGCATTCTATACGAATTCAATCAGAAATAAATAAATAAAAGTCACCTATACCGGGTCTGATAAATTTACTAGATAACACCATATAAAACCTCCTATATAAAATTGATGATTAGATCTCGTTTAAATTTCTTATAACTCACTCAAAGTCAGCCGGCCGCATCTAGTGGAACAAATAATACTGCGTGGACATACATGCAAAATATGAAGGTCGAAAAATGTCTGGTCCACTGTGAACACATGCATTTGCATTTTTGAGTGAATTGTCAGTGCTCAAAATAATCTTAAATTGTCTAAAATCTTCTAAAAATTGTCTAAACTAGTAATAAAACAGTCTAAAGTTACCTAAAATTGTCCAAAATCTTCTACAAATTGTCTAAAACAGTCTGAAATTACTCAAACTCAAATTGTTCAATTGTATTGTTCAAAATAGTCTGAAATGGTCTAACAATTGTCCGAAATGGTATAAAAATGGTCTAAAATAGTAATAAAAAGTTATCTAAATTCATCTGAGAATTGTTCTAAATAATCTAAAATAGTCTAAAATTGCCCAAAATTGTCTACATTAATAATAAAACGGTCGGAAGTTACTTAAATTCATCAAAGAATTGTTCATAATAACCTTCAATGGTCTAAAATTGTCCAAAATCTTCTCAAAATCGAACTATTGAATTTAAATACATTTTGAGAGTTTTTTATTTGAAAATTTGGACAAATTCTAGTTTTTCCATAAAATTTCATTCATTTTAGACAAAATTAAATATATTTTTGTAAAAAGCAACAATGCATTTTGCCACACTCGAATTTTGACTCTAAATACAATTTTGAGATTCCAGATCAAAGTAAAAATACATTTTTTTTCTCGAACTATTGAAATTTATCTAAAATAGTCTAAAACTGTGGAAAATAATCTAAAATTGTCCTAAATGGTCTAAAATTGTCTAACATAATGGTCTAAATTGATCAAAGAATTGTTCAAAAAAATCTAAATAAATGACCTAAAATTGTCCAAAATGGTCTAAAATTCCCCAAATTGTCTAAAAATGGATTAAAATAATAATAAAACGGTTTAAAGTTACATAAATTGATCAGAAAATTGTTCAGAATAATCTAAAATGGCCTAAATTGTCCGAGAAGGGTCTAAAATTCTCCAAAAACGACAACTCATTCACGAATTTTAGCGAGTGGCTTGTTTGCATTAGTGCCGTATTTTTCTAAATTGTTTTCTTGTTGTTATTATTTAATTAAGATTACGTTGTGGAGACCTTTTATTGATGTTTCTGATAATGAAACGGTCAATATTGAATAAAGGAGAATAAATATTGTACTAAATTAACGGCCATATATTTTTAAAGACAGTTAAAAAAGATGCTAACTAAAATTATATGGGTTACTTAAGTGAATTGATACTTACTTGTATCTGTCGGTCGAGCCAACTGTAAATGAATTTGAGGTAAATTGGTTATAAACTGGGTAGTATCTTCAATATCGCTAAATGTTAAAAATGCTTCACCCATATATTGATTGTTGTAACCTAACAAGTCTTTATCCTTTACACTGAAGTGGATCAATCCATCGTTAGTTTGTTTTTGATCACCGGTTAAATTACTAAAAAATAAAAGTCAAATTAAATACCAATAATATAGAAAACATAATAGCAAAGGATGCTGAACTTACAACGTAAACTGTTCATCGTATAACGGAAACTGTGTCTTATTATGCGTTTTGGTCTTTGGTTTTTCTATTCCAATGAACTTGTGCTCTGGCAGAAGATGAATTCTCACAAATGAATCACAAGAGCCTATACGAAATCAGAGAAAATGTTAAACATTTCTAAATTAAAAAAGATAATAATCCTCACCATTTGAATCCATTGCTATAAGATTTCTCCCGTTCATAATTTCAATCGTTAAGTCGCTATCTTGAAATTTGGCTCGTACGGAAATCTCGCCATATGGAGAATCTTTGGTTTGTTTAATTTTCTCACACATATTTTTATGTACCTAGAGAAAATTTTAAGTTAATAACATGATAAATAATGAAGTGAGATTTTACTGCATAATACTTTTCAAAAATGTAGTTTGACTAATTGTTTTAAGTGGTTTTGAAAGGAAATAAACAAGTTGAGACTTTTCGAAATAAAATTACCTCATGTATTAAATCTGCAGTTTCCAGTCCATGTATCCTCAAAAGTTGTTCAGTTCGTCTTAAAGAATCACAGTTATTACAGTCATCGGGATTTTTAAACGAACCCAACATCAAATTTAACGTTTTACGAAGATTAGCGAAAAATGAAGGTGGTCTCCTTTTCTATAAAACGAAAAAAAAAATATAAGAAAACAAAATTAACTGAAACGAAATTACTTACATCTACATTGGTTTGTATAATTTCTTTTAACGTTTCAGATAGCATATCCCAAACGATCTCGAGAGTCCTATTGAAATTTTCGTCGTTCAACTCTCTGTGTAACGTACTTAAATTGTTATCGACGTACATCATCAGTCTGTCTACGCTGTTACAATCTTGATCACACAACTCGGCGCCTTCTATTAATAGGCGTTTCATGGAAGGAGCCATCTAGAAATGGAACAATTAAGTAACATTATAAAAGTGAAGAATAAAGACTTCATCGAGCTTTAAATTGAATTAGTTTTCGTGGTTTCTTATGTAGCGGTTCTCACTTACACGACACGTCGCTGAACTAGCAGCTTAACACGTCGAATTGTTATCAGGCTTTAAAACTGGGAAATGAAGTGCAGCGTCGTTGATAAAGTACAAACGACAGACAAAATGAAAGGTTAATTTTATTAATTTGAGAATATGAAGATATGAGTAACAAAAATTATAATAATCAGTTAAGACTGGACAACATATGGAACGAAAATTGAAGAAAGTGCTTAATCTGATCTACTGTCAGAACTGCTTTTCCTAAACATTGTTACTTTAACTTACTTTATTCAAGTTAATTCCAAAAATAAATATAAGTAAACTTTTTACACTTCTAGTTTGGCACAAACTGACGCCATAACGCTTCGATTTGAAGCTTATATGTGAATTTTACTGGAAATTTTGACGCTACGTGAAGCTAAACGAAGTGCAATGGTATACAGATTTGGCCAAAACTTTGCGGAACATAGGGTATTTCATGCAACAGACAAGGAGTACAATAAACGATATGCGAGGAATAAGAACAAAATATTTTGGTATACGCCTTTTTTAAAACATTCGTAATTTATCGTAACGCATCGGATCTACGTCGAGGTTTGGGAAAATACACCTACGGTTTGAGAGTTTATCGTGCCAGATCGACTTCAGCTTTAGCCGACTTCTGATTATTACTCTACAAGAGATTTGGCTATTGTTTATTGGTACAAAAAGGTGGTTTCATTGAACCCTTAATTCATTCAGTTGCCATTTTTTACATTATTATTTTTATTATCCTTTAATAGGGTATAAGTGCAGTTTATAGTGAATCCGTGCATTAATAAAATTTTTAGTTTGTATGGAAGTATATGTCTCTGGAAGCTTAAAAATAAAAAAAAAACTTGGCGGCCACTTATTTTAATAAAATTAATCACTTTTAAAATTTTCACTTGTATGCTATGCAAGAACAATGATAACAACGAACAACCATCATGGGATGACGTAGGCGTTTTTTATTGGCCGGCGTAGGTGACGTGGATGTTTTCTATTGGCCGAATTTTAAGGATCCTGAGACAGAAGTCTGCACAAATGCCATAGAAGGTTCATGTTACGTTATATTTTAATTATAAGTAGAACAAGCGATATTAAGCTGAGAAGCATAAATGTATATTTTTTGATCTGTGCCAGTTGGTCGGGAAGAGGATTTTTCTACAATTATGTTTTTATTTAAGGCCACATGCTAAGGCGGGAGGACCTTATTCCCACAGAAAAAAATAGATTCTTGAGGTAATCTAGCTAGCTATATGTTTTTAAAGAAATCTTTCTTATAATATTGAAGAAAATGATAATGGTTGATGACTTTTTTATGTAGGTTGGGTAGTTTTTTGTTATTATTTTCATATCTTTTGTAAAAGAAACATATAATTTTTAATTAGAAGGTTTGTTTACTTACGAAAAACATTTTATTTTGTTTTTATGACGATTCAATATAAACTGCATTTTTTTCCTTTTTTAGAATCTACTTTTATTTTTGAGAATTTTTCGATTGTTTATTATTTTATTATTTTTTTTAAGAATACCTATTTATTTAATTTTCAAAGCCATTATGGCTTAAAAATAATTCAACGTGTAGCCGGAGCCACGAGCACATCGCTCTCATCAACACGTTACCCTCAGAGTGGTGGAAATAGGGTGGAGTCAATGTTTCGTCTTATTTGTCCCCATTGAATCGTTGCATAAATACATTCCTTAAAAATATTAGCAGATCTGTATGAGTTTGACTTCATCGAGTGTTAAAATGCCGTTTGAATCAGTTTTCGTGGTTTCTTATGTAGCGCTTCTCATTTATACGACGCGCCGCAGAACTTCAAGCAGCTTGACGCGTCGTCAAGCTTTAAAAATAGAGAATGAAGTACAGCATCGCTTGATAAGTACAAATGTGAATCACCGAAGCGTGGCTATGCGCGCGAATGGCACTTATATTTTTATTAGTTCATTAGTTATGTGAAGGCATTTTGAAATATTAAAAAAAAATGCTTTCATCTTCTTCCAATTGTTTATAAAAAGTGAATGAAATTCCCACTTCTGATAATTGAGCTCACAAAATATCGTGTACCCAATATCTACACTGTTACACACATTATTAGTACTAATACAAATACGAAATCTGATGATGTACTATCAGAACTGCTTTTCCTAAACATTGGTACTTCAACTTACTTTACTCAAGTAATCCCAAAAATAAACAAGTAAACTTTTCATACTGCTGGTTTGGCACAAATTGACGCACTAACGCTTAGATTTGAAGCTTATATCTGAATTTTACCGACAAATTGTCGAGACGACACGTTAAGCCCAACGAAATGCGGTAAAGCCTATATGAGAGCCGGCCTTAAGTCTAAAATACATTGTACACTTCATTTTTAACATTAAGCGCTCGGACACAAGGCCGCCAAGAGACTAAGTCAGCCAGAAACTAGGGGTCCGGGCTCAAAGATTTTTTTTAGCGCCCGAATCAGGCGTCGGGCCCTTTCTGTCATATATTGTTTATATTTACCCATAAAAAATTTACGAATTCAAAAGTCCGCTATGTGCAAAATTCAAAGTAAAAAACTAACAAAAAACAAAACTAGCTTATTAGCTTCAATAACGTTAAATAATATCTGATTTTCAGATGTTTAGTGTCCAAACACTTTAAGGAGGGAGATATGAACTCCCCCCCCCCAACCAATCATGGCGAAGGGGGCCCGGATACCTCTAGACTTGGGGCCCGGTCTGGCTCTTGGCGGCATTGCTCGGAGAGTTCTGTTTTTATTCACAACTAGAGGAAGAAAGGGAAAAATCTCACCAAAACAATGATAGACAGTCTATGTCAATGTTTTCCTTTATAGGTAGTCCTAGGGCCCATGCCTAAAAAAATTTATGATAACCTAACCGTTTAGACTTTGTATATATGTTCTTTATGTCGAGTCGGACAAATGTTTTGTTTGAAAAATTCTGGATAGGAGGGCGTTTTCCTTTGCATGAAACTCTAGCGCGTCCGAAAACAATTCTCTCCAAAAATATCAGCTGTGAGGT
Organism: Neocrepidodera transversa; assembly: GCA_963243735.1. Lineage (NCBI taxonomy): Eukaryota > Metazoa > Arthropoda > Insecta > Coleoptera > Chrysomelidae > Neocrepidodera > Neocrepidodera transversa. Next base: position 11,423,706 of record OY725347.1, read on the forward strand.
ATTAATTTTTATAACATAATAACTTTGCCATGTTTGTGGTGTTGAACGCGCCAAAATCTCAAAATATTTGACCGACAATATTTTTTTCGATTTTAAATTAAAAAACTTCCGATTGAAAGAAAAACTATGTTTAGATCATTAATTTTTCTTGTACATTAAAGCCAAACATTTGTTCGACTCGACATAAAGAACATATATACAAAGTCTTAACGGTTAGGTTATCACAAAGTTTTATAGGCGTGAGCCCGAGGCCTATTAAGATTTGTAATCTCTTTTTATCACTCCTTGTAAAATCAACAAACTTTTAATTTTTTTGTATCATGTTGAATTTTTTAAATGTAAATAACAATCATTTTGATAATATATCATTTTTAGTAATATATAATTATCAACTAACGATCTTGAAATAGGGACATACTTCCATACTGATATTAAATTATTCACATGACTAGAAATGCAGGTATCAAACACTATGAATAATTAGAAGATAAAGAAAAATCAAAAAGTATTTGTGACTAAAAAAAATTATTCTAAAATAAATTATTCCCTACCTTCGACACGACAATTTCCAACAATTCTATAATCTTATTCCTAACGGTATCGATGGCGTTAGCAATTACGTTCTCCAAGGTATGTTCGCACCTCTGAGCGTCCAAAGGACCTTTTGTATCACAGATTTTTTGTATAATTTCAGTCATGCCTAGATCTCTGGTAAACGGTTCCAAAGTTTCTCGAACATAGTCGATATTGTTAATGGCTAGACACCATTCATTGGTCACCTCAAATTTCTTTTCGTATATGTCGTGAATGTCACCCAAGCCGTCTACTTTAGCTGCCATTTTATCTGCGTAGAACACCGAACACCTACATATGTCCTAAGAAAAAAAAATTAGAATACAGGGTTTATTTAATGTCATATTAGTCATAAATTTAGGACATTATTCATTTTTAAATATGCAATCAACTTTGTTGTAACGTTCTTGTTAATCTTTGTGATTATTTTCTCCATTTCTTTCTTGGTCTGTCTTATTTGTCTGCTTCTATTTAGTATTAATGGTTATTTTTCATTTTAATTATATGTGCCGTATGTGCTTCTTCTATATGTGGACATATCGTACCTCCAATAGAAACGTGACCGAAGTACAAAAATCAAAAGTTTTTAAGGAGAATCGTTTTAATTTCTATTTTGACATCATTTTCCTTTATAGCAATTACGAAAAAAAATATGTAGGTGTAATAAATATAAACTGGTTATCTAGTACATTAGCTAATACAGAAAATAAAAAAAGGACTTGTGACAGTAATAGCGATATAAATATAATTTTTTATTGGAGGTACGATATGAGTGATTTTTGATTTCCTAGTTGTTTTATATGTTTATAAATTCGTTCCATTTAATGTAAAATTTAACAAGATATATCTAGTTAAAACTTTGTGCCCTTTTTATATTTTATAACAAATTTTGTTTATTTAAAGATACTTACATCAATTATTTTCGCGATAAATGTATAACAGCTTTCTACATCAGGCCAGTTTAATTGTTGCCAAAATACCTTAACCTGGAAGAAATTACAGCATTATAATAAATAATCAGTAATTTAAACAGCTTATTAGTTAATTATAATCAGGTGAAGAATATTTACAGGAAGGAAGAAAGCGTGTAAAATTTATTTTTTCTACAACCCTTTACAAAAAGACCTCATTTTGTAATAGAATACCTTCAGCGAAAACAAGTGAGAGAAATTCTCATAGCGTTAACTTTTGTCACTGGTGACGAAAGTTAAATTTATATTTTCAATAATTTCCCGCCTTCGTATCTACTGTTTTGATGAATTTAAATTATGAGTAAACAAAGTCAGGAATCATTTCTATAATTAGAATGCATCTTTTTTACTTTTGTTTAATTAAAAAGTAAAATAGAACCCTAAAAATACCGTGAACTTGTCAGTTTCAGACTGAAAACATTGTTAGTTTTTTATTTATCATCATTTGTGATTCAGAAAGTAATAGTAATATATTATTATGACATAAACTGGGTTGTAGAAAAAGTATAGTGTTTCACTCGTCGAAAGCATTTTTTGAAGCTCGTGAACATTACCAGCCTCGGCTGCGCCTCAGTTTCCCTGTAATCCCAATTAGTAATAAATAACTACATAATTAATATTACAACCTCTACTCCCTAATGTTATAGGGTTTATCTTATTTTATAAATCATTTAACTTTACAAAAGTCTGGAAACGGTCCTGCATGTTTCAAGAGTCTGGAAGCGATCTTGGAATTCAAAAACTGCTATAGATAAATGGTCCAAATTCGGGAATTAGTAAGGATACGTCTTTTCCACATTTTTATTCGCTGAAAATTCAAAAACATTCATTTGTTCTTGTTACAGGAGGACAATTTCAATTATTTTAAAAGCAAATATGATGGTAAGACCGTTTCCAGACTTTTGAAATACCCTATAAAAGAAAATGAGAACTTAATTTAGGTGTTTTCAATACTTCTGTGGCAAATTGATTATTATTTATTAAAACTATGTCAATTAAGATTCCCTCCAATTTTCGGTCGGATGAATATACTCTGTGACAATTTTTGTGACATCATTTTTTAAACCTGTACAATGAAATAATTAATTTTTTCTTCAAAAATTAATTATAAGAGGGGAATCAATTTAAAAAAATTATAGTTCGGGTTAATATTCCAAATCATATTAATATAAGAAATGTCTGATTTGTTGTTAACTAAAATGTTCGTCTTGTATGAAATTGGCTTAAAACTAAAGTACATTAATATACCAAAATACGTTTATAGAAAAAATATAAAGCTAGTGAAAATTTGTTAATTAAAATAACGTTTTATGATTTTCACAAAAATAAAACAATTAGTGACATAATTTCATCAGTATAATGATGAATGAAAATTAACAGATAAATCTAGTGTTTGGAAATACTCACTTGATAAAATATCGTAAGCGTATCGACAGCCGAAGAACTGTATTTAACTGTGGAATCAACATGCGTCAACTGATCCAAATCTACAGCTTTTTCGATCCTTTGCAACGCTTTATAGACAGCTATATCTAACCACTGGGCAACACCGCCATGGAACCACTCGTGGAAATTCTGTATTTGAAAACAATCACAGTCAGCAGGGCATAAACCTACACCGAGAGTAGCAAATCTTTGAACGGCAAGATACAATTCAAAAAGTGAAGTTCCCTCGGATAAAGGATCATCGAGATTTTCTTCAGTTTTTTGCGTCCCGTATCCGTTGTATGTGAGTTGTTTGAGATTTTTGCATATGGCCACGACTTCTGATTCGCAGAGCGACGATATTTTTTCTTGATAGAAAACGTACAAGGCTTTGGCATATTGGAAGTTTACAGTCCTAAAAAAAGAAAATTGCTGGTTTGAGAAACTAATTTTGTAACCTAAAAACCTACATTTAGATATGTTTTATATTGACTTAAAAGTACCACAATACAGATACTTACTCTTGGAATAACTTATCATAAAATTCTATGGCTTTTTGAAGATCGCTCCTAACTAGCTGAATGATCTGTAATAAATTTTGCAATTTAGCCACATCGGATTCGTCGGGCCTCTTGTTGTTTTCCAATAAATGATTTAGCCAGTCAGTTGCACCTTTAGACACTGCATCATTTAGTGTAATAGGAATGTTGCAATTTGGTTCATCACTATCAAAATTAATCCATGGATATAACATTCTAGGGAACAAGTCGAGATATGGTGGAGGCTCCAAAGAGTGGATGTGGTTAAGAATTTTTAATACCTAAAATTAAAAAAAAAATGTTGGATTTATGACATTAAACTTGTATTAAAAACTTACTTCTGTAACTTGTTTCATTTTAGTTTTTTCGTTAGTGTTCTTCTTTCTTATTTTCCTGATGACGCTGAAACAAGATGGTAGAAGCTTTTTCGTTGCGTCCCAGAATAGTTTGATATCTTCCTCGCACACCCCACCGGTTTGTATAGGCTTAGCAAGTTTATCTAGTAAGTTTGAAAAAAGGGTAAGACTTAGAGCGTGGTTTTGATGTATGAAGGAAAATACACAGTATTGACATAAAGCGACTTCAACAGGTGTAAGACCGGATTGGGCGATGTGTTGGGTCAGTAACTGTTCACCTTGTGGACTAAAAGTACCACACCACCAATTTGGAGCAACCTATAATGACAATTCAAGATAACATAAATATAATGATACTTTATAAGCGTGTGTACTTACTTTGGACATTTCCAGTTCATGTAAAAGTATTATCCTCAATAAATGTCTATATTCTTGTTCTGCTACCTGATTGTTTTTTTCAGAACTGAAGGATATTCTCACTTTTAATACTCCTTGTCTAGTGATTTTATTTTTTTTATCCAAACTATACCACATAGTCATACCAGAAGCAGGAACGGTCTATGTAATTAAAAAAAAATTGTGATTATAAATATTTTCGTAATAAAAATATACATACATTTAAAGGAATTTGTGCCCTTCCAATGAGTTCATTTTCGTGCTGTCCTGTAGTGGCTGTTACAGCGATTTCTTTAACCAATTTTCTCATTCCCTTAAGACCTTTTACGTCAAACACTTTTCCTAATTTTTCTTTTACAGACTCTGCTGGATCAAAGTCCCATACTTCCAAACAAAGAGTTTCTTCCGAAGTGTTTTCTTGGATTGGCCTGAAATAAAATATTCAGATAAATTTCTTGATATAAAAGAAGCTTATTTATGTTAAAAAAGCTTCTTATCACAATTTTAAGTTAAACGTAATTAATAAAGACTTGATAATTAAAAAATCTACACTCACAATGCAAAATGCTCTTCCCAGACAGGATTCAACGTCATAGTTTTAACAGATGAATTGTACTTGTGTGTTGCATTGGACGCCAAATATAACGTCACAAATGGATCACTTAAACCATTTGAATCTTTCGGCGATAAATCTTTAGCTTCAATAACCTAAATTAAAAATATAAATAATAATATTTAAAAAAATCTAATAGAACGTACCTCAACGTTAATCATTAACTCCGGAGCTTCTTTATTTTCCGCCGTTTCCATGAGGTATCTATGTTTATCGTTTGAAATTTTGAAGGCATCTTGCGCGTAGGAAAATAGAGCTGTTTGACCAATTTCATAGCTCACATCGCATCCTACGTTGTGGAGGATTTCATATAAGACTTCGCCATAGAGCTCGTCTATCTATTACATAGTAAAAGTTGTGTTAAGCTTTATGATAACAATTTTATAATTAGATGAAAGGAATAATTTTGATACAATTAATTTTTCATTTTTAAATTTATTAGGCTTCATAATTGAGAATTTTACTTTGATATTTTAAGCATATGGGAGCACTTTTTGAACGAAACACATTTAATAAAATATAAATTGATGCCAGAAAGTGACTGTAATGGCAAAAAGAAAAATGTAATGAATAAAATACAAACTATACTAGAGTTAAAAATTCAATAAAAATTATCACTGAATATAAAATAAAGTTACATATAATTATATAACTCTTTGTTTTTGGATCAAGAAAGTTTCAGTGCTAATTGTTGGAGGGCTCATCCTCATGTCTATCTCCAAATTGTGGAATCTTTGGAAGAAAGCATAACACTGCATGACAATGTGAAGTCTGCAAGCGTGTCATATTATTTCAAACAAATGGCAATTTTAAATGAAAATATTAATCAATTAATATTTTTTTCTGATTATAATTTTGCACTGAATTATTTATATTTTAAATTTATAGAATATGTTACATAAAAGGCGTAAATAAGCAGCAATAATTGTGACCCACTCTTTATGGGAAATTGCAAAGTCCAAAATAAAGAATATTCTAACGTGGCACAGTGCCACCCAAATTGATGTACGCCCCTTAGGGTTGGGCCGTTTGAGGTGATTTTTTTTAAATGTTTGTCATAAAATTCCCTATCGATCCCTCTTTCTCGATTTTTGCTTCGGGTCTTCATTTTCGCGGAATTTGACTCCAAAAATGGGTTTGCATGGGAAAAAAACTATACTTTTCGCACAAAAATCACCCTACGGAACACGAGATTGAGATTTTGTTGGGGAAATGCTAGTCTTGAAAAACCCTAAAAGACTATGCACTTAGGATTCGGGGAGAAATTTTCCGTTACCCTTAAAATGGAGACAATCATCCAAAAATATTCATATATCAGAAATCGTTCTACTGAAATGTTTGGATGATTGTGCCCATTTTAAGGGCAATGGAAAACTCCTCGAATTCTAAGTGGATAGACTTGTAGGGTTTTCCACGACGAGCATTTCCCCATAAAAAAGTCCGGCAAAATCTCAATCTCGTGTTCATCCGTAATAATAAATCTAGTTTTTTCCATGCAAACCCATTTTTGGAGTCAAATTTCGAGAAAATAAAAACCCGAAGCAAAAATCGAGAAAGAGGGATTGATAGGGAATTTTATGACGAACATTTAAAAAAACCACCTCAAACGGCCCAACCCTAAGGGGCGTATGTCAATTTGGGTGGTATAGTGCGACGCTTCGCGCCACTGTGCGTTGGGTTGTTTTCCTTTTTCTGTTCACTACTATTAGGTTGCCAGGTATAAATAGGTGAGTAATTTATCTTTTTCCCAGTAATTAGCTAAAAACTACCAAAGCCTCTTGAAACGATAATTTTTAAGGCTTTGCAAAAATCTTTAAATCTGCTTTGTCGAGGTTCTCTTTCTATCACACCGGATAGTACGCACAAAATCTCTCTGCCGCATATCTTTATTCGCTTCAATTTTTTAATTTCAAAGTCTGACAACTATAAATCATAAAGCAACCTTATACTATCGTGTTGGCAATAAACTTATCTAATAGTAGTGAACATAAAAAAGTAAGAAACTAAACGTAAACATATTCTTTAGGCAACGTATTTTCGATTGGTATTTAAGTGAGCGAAATTATAATGCTAAAAAATATTATTTTTATTATTATTAATTAATCATAGCCATGAACATATTTCTTTAAATATTATATTTGATAAAAAATACTTTTCATCTGGTAAGCAGGATCTTCTACTAAAAGTTGTACCTTCACTAGAGAGCAGATGTAGCTGAAGTATCTGGTCTAGCAGAGGTAGCTGAAGACTAGAGAGAACAAAAATATCTGAAGACAAAAATGCTATTAAAAATGATTAATCGTGCTAATGTTAGAATTTCAAATTTTTTAAATAATTTATAGACTTTGTAAAAAGGCACATAAATGGCTGAGAATAGTAAATAAACTGTAGGGTATACAAAATATATGTGTAAAACTTTATTGCCGTTTTGTATAATAATGGCGTCATCACCCATAACAACTGCCACTTCCGGTTGTGCGATTGGCTCCAAAATCTAATCAGATCTAATCTAGGGTATCACAATCCTGTATGCAAAATTTCAAATTTTTTTATTCAGTAGTTTTTGAGTTATCGTTACTACAACATCCATCCAAACACACACACACTAACACACACACACACACACTAACACACACACACAGACATCATCGCGAAAATATTAAAATCGTATTCTAGGGACCCTAAAACGTATTTATCCATTGAAAACTCACTACCCAATTTTTAGCATGATTCCTATACCTCTCTTATCTGAAGGGCGAGAGGTAAAAAGAAAAAAAAGAAGATAATTAGTAATTTTAACAAACTTAATGATTTTTAAAATTTCTTCAGATACTTGTGCTCAGTCTCTTCAGCTAAGACTGTTCAGGTGACGGTACAACTTTTGCTATTTGTACCATAGTTTTCTCTAGTGTTATACAGCCATAGAAAAGAGTTACTTAATCTCAAAGTGGACATGAAAGGACCACGCAACTTTTAGATAACTGCGAAACTTATTTAAACGAAGATACAACTGATTCTAATTCTGAAGAGCAATTACATGTTCTATTCATAACAAAAAAATTTTGGTCACAGTTTATAGGTACTATACTATACGTGTTTAATTTAGAGATCACTGCACATTTTTAATCATCAACAACACAAATTACTAAAAGGAATAACTTGTGTGCAGTTTATATTTTTATAAGCCATATGAGGGGGCCAGAACAGTTGCTGATCCTATATTTAAAGAGTTTATCACTATTTATAATAAACAGCGGGAAAGTATTATGTTTGCCATAATCAATTTTTCTTTATGTTCAGTACCAATTTTTTTCTACGGTGTGAAAACCAGTATCGGGATTAAAATATGGGAAGTTAAGATGATCAATTCAAAGAATACAAAAAGTGCTACAAGTACGATTTTTTCTCAGAATATTTAACATATTGAAGGTGTTAGAAAAATCGAAACGAAAATTGGAAAAATATTAAAAGCACAAAAGGTAATACCAGTATCAGACAGACATCCACGATTGGCAAATTTATAGGACGAAATTTTTGTTCATCCAAAACTCAGAAATAAAGTCAAAATTACATACTCAAACTACAAGTTTGTCACGATATAATAATTTTTATTTAAAGTGGTCCAGAACAGAACATTTCTTGCATTTTATAAATTTGTTACAAAAAAATTGACATCAAAAACAGTCTTGACTAATACTAATAATTATTGGTTCAAAAAATATTTTTATTCTATACAATTATTATATAAGAAATGTTTTAATGATAATTTTTTAAGTATTAATTAAAATATCATGACAAATAATTTGGTCATGCTTACCTCTGTTATTTTCATTTAAACTATAATCATAAAAAAATATTTAACACTGTTTAAATTGGAATAAAATTTTGAAACAGCATCAGAGATAAAAATGTTTACTTTTATATACCTACTTTAAATCTAGCCTTCTAATGAAGTACATATTGCGTTAAAAATTTCATTAATAAATCTAAATATAAAAAAATGTTTTATGCTACTAAAAGTAAAAGAAAAAATATTTTTGGTTGCATTTTTACCTGCCTAGATGTAATCATCACGAGGTGGTAAATTCACTGAAATGCTCATGTTTACATTCATAAACAGTTTTTAAAATCGATGTGAAATTATTGATTATTTCTGAAATTAGTCCTTATCCTTTATTTGGACATTTTACCTAGTGAAAACCGTGGCCAAGGTATTTTTTTAAATAAATCCTTGCTATATGCAACTGCGTCGGTTTATCGATTATCATAGTTAGATAGTTACAGGGGTTTTCAAAAAAATATATTTTCTATATTTATTTTTGTCTTGAATACTACATCATACAGAAATTTATTCATTCATTATTTTGTTGGTAATCATATAAATCTCTAATAATTGATTCGATATTAGATTTCAAAAAATACATATTAAGATAGTTATAACTTCCCGAAAATGATTCCATTTTTTTAAAACCTTTAATAAATTACTATAAATAATGATAAATATACCACAGATGCTTTTTGATCTCTTAAGATGGAGTAAAAGTTTTATTTTAGTCCCTTGGTATATAATAAATTAGATAACTAACTTGTTACCTAATGTACTGATATTAAATTAAAAAATCACTTACAGTCATATTAGCTAAATACATTTTCGTTTGTCTCCTCAACTCCTCTTTTTTAATCCCTCTAAAGCGATTTTTTGGAAACTTTTTCGTACCCATTTTGGGTAAACTCACGATCACTCCACTATTTTTCAAATTGCATTCCGATAAACAAGGCCTCATCAACATTTTTATTTTTTTTTTATTAACAACTGTCACTATTTTTTAAAAAAATTTTTAAGTAAACTTAGTCATGGCTGAGAAAAAATAGCGAGAAACTGTTTTGAAACGGGGTAGGCACAAACGTGTGATTAAACGTCGAGATTTTTAGCCAATTGCCAAAATCTATTCTGGTAAACGCAACGTAAGAAATTTTCACTTGGGATGATCTTATTTACGTAGAAGAATGTTTATTGGCGATTATATCCCGTGTTTGATTTGTTATTGTTTATCGAAGTGACTGTTTAAAACAGGATACTCGGAAAGTAAGTAGTTTAAGATTTCCTGCGAGAGCGCTCTGTTTCATTATTTTATTAACCGCGAACGATTAGTAACTGCCAAAATTATGATTTTTAGTGAAAAATATATAGATCGTTTAATAATAGTAATAATAAAATGCCTTTATTATTTCAACCTGATATTTTCAAATCCAAACTTTAGAAGTGTATATCTACACTTTTTAAAAACAAAAAAGGCATATATATATAGATTGATAGAACTCTAAAAAATAAGTCGGGTTTGCTTAATAAACATATGTCCTAAAACTTCCCATAACTTTGATGGGGCGTTACTGAAAAAAGTAACGATTAATTTTGCTGCAAACTAACGTGTTAGATAAACGTTATCGTTACTTTTTGAAAAAAATAACGATTTATTCCTTACTTTCCTATTGCAACTTCGTTACTTCAAAAGTAACGCGTTTACTGACAAAGTGACGCGTTACTAAAAAAGTGACGCGTTACTGAAAATGTGACGCGTTACTGAAAAAGTGACGCGTTACTAAAAAAGTGACGCGTTACTGAAAAAGTGACGCGTTACTGAAAAAGTAACGCATTACTAAAAATGTAAAGCGTTTCCGCAACGCAATGAAAAATGTTGCTGTACATTTTTACTACTTTAGATTTAATAGAACAAAAAAAGAAAAATAACGGTTATACTGTTATTTGTAATTCATAGATTATTTTACTAAATTTCCAAATTTCAAATATTCAACAGAAAACGCAACACTTTTTCCTTAAACATTAAAACAATAAAATAAACAGGAGTTTATTTTTTTTGAAATCTTATAGAAATCACAGGGGCGCGCGCAAAAAAAAGGAAAAAAAAATATTTTACAGCACTAACAGCAGCAACGCCGACAGGTTGAATGCCGACCGTTGCCCAGGTCAGGAAATGTTTATTGTTGGCTTGTTATTGTTGTTATATCTTTGAGAGGGGTCATTCTTGATTCGTTATTCATTCTCGATTCTGGATTCATTATCGACGAGTTATCGATTTATTATAATATAGTAAACATGTACCAGTGAATAAATTTGTTATTGAAAGTATCTACTGTTTATCTTCCCAACCTTACTATCCCACATCAAAAAAAAAGAAAAACTTTTATTTTAAACGAGTTACTGTAACGATTTCGCATTACTTTTACAAAGTAAACGCAGTTACTATTACTTTTCACCCACTTTTAAAAGAAACGAAATTACTAGTAACGCGTTACTGAAAAGTAACATTTTAGTTACCACCATGTCTGCTTTGAAATTGGTTAAATATTTTTTTACTTAAATAGTTAAGACAATTGGATCGATCTTAAAGCTACAGAACTGCAAAATAATTCGTTGACTTATTTTTGCGCACAGTAGCATTATGGGGTCCCCTTGACTCACCCTATTTTGTACTAAAATGCTTAAATTTCAGTTTTGGTCGTGTTTTTGTATTTGGCAAGGCTCTTTATGTGTTAATGTATTCTTAATTCAAACAAAAAGCAATATTTTTCTACAGTTACGTTTAAAACAATACAAATAGGATATATTTAATTCTCCTTCTTTTGAATTTTCATTTTTTTTTCAGTTTTTATGAAATATTTTCCAATTTTTTAAAATTATTCTAGGAATTTATAAGCTCGAAACACCAAAATTTGATTTTCGCTATAAATTTTTCATTTTTTCTTTTTATCAAAAATTTTACACCAAATTTAAATTTTTCTAAAAATTTCGGACTTTATACCCTCTGCTTGGTATTTTTTATAAAAAAAATTATATTGCACTTTAATTTTTCTTATTTATACCCTCTGCTTGCTATTTTTAATAAAAAAAATTACATTACACTTTAATTTTTCTTAAAGTTAAGTATTTCAAGGTTTTCAATCACAAAATTTAAATTTATTAAAAATTCTTCATTGTAAAGTTGTGACACCTTATTTGTTGTTAATTAAATTAGTTTTGTGGTGAATAAAATAAAAAGGACTTAAGTGGGGCAAAGAACAGACTGATGGAAGAAGAAAAAAGAAAAAAACAGGATAAGATGATGTGATATAAATGCAAGAACAGTTAATTTAGAAGATAGTGCCTGAGAAATGATGAAATCACAAAAAGAAAAGAGAACAATCAAACTCAATTATGAAAAAAATAAAACAAAATACAAAAGAAATAATTCAGAAAATTAAAGAATTGAAGGTATATGCTAACAAGTAACAATCAAATAGTAGAAACAATAGGAGGAATTTAAATAAAATCATGATAGAATCATAGAAAAAGAAAAACTACAAGATGAGAAATTTTCAATTTTACAAGGCTGTACAAAAAAGTAAAATAAGTTGAAAAAATAAAATTATGGGTACAGGATACTGCAGAGACAATAACAATATTAAAAAATAAATGGAAGAATATAATTACCAGATTAAATTCAAAGGTTGCACAAAATATTAAATACACGAAAGATAGAAGGATGAGAAAAATAAAAAAAGAACAAAAAATGGAAAAAATCAAGAAAGAAATAGATATAATTAATGGGAAAATTAATAAAACCAAAATACAACTTAATGAAGATAATAAAATTGGAGAAAAGTCGTATAAGTAATTTTTATATTAATAACATTAATGAATCCAACATAACGTTTAATTTTTTTTTTATCAAAATCCCGAGGCCGAATTTTTACATTTTATTGTATGAAAGTGGAAAACATATTATCATTAAATTTTCATATTTGATTAGGTTCAAACTTTCAGAGAGATTCTAGATGCCAGTGTAGCTAACTATCTCAAGTAGAATTTCAAAATATGAGGTCACCACTTCATCGAAGGAGAAATGCATTTTTTGGCAGGAATTTTAAAAATAAAAAAAATGTTACCTTGCACGCTGTTCAAAATAGATTGATCTAATTTGAGTGGGTCAGAAAATGACATAAAATCATTAGATATGCCACAGATGACTGCCAAATTTCAAATTAGTTCAAAATATACAATATGCATCTTTAAAAACTATTTTGACTCAAAAAGGGTAATAAAAAATATTATTTTGTTCAATAATTATCAATTAAAACAAGCGATTGTTGGGGTAAGTGTTTTCGAAAGTTATTTAATTCCAGGAAATAAAGCACAAAGTCAGGTACCACAAAATTTAATTACAAAAATGTATAGTACTAGCAGGCAACTAGTTTCGGTCACTGAGCATCATCAGGCCAATATTAAGTACTAAGAAGGGGAGATGGTACTCGAAAAGAAATTATACTGAACAATTAACGAAGTTAATGAAAGTAAAAAAATATAAAATAAACTTTAAAAAAATAAAAAAAAAATATTAAAAATAGGTTGCTCCCTAGGGGGTAGCCATGATTACCCATACAGAGGGACAGCACCTGTGTGATCCCCTACAGTTGTTGTCCCTCTGTATGGGTAATCATGGTTACCCCCTAGGGAGCAACCTATTTTTTTCATTTTTTTGGTTTATATTATATTTTTTTAATAAAAGTAACAGAAGGTTACGAGTTGGTGCGTACACACTTATTACTGAAGAAAGGAAAAGGCAGTGAGTAGTGTGTAATAATATGTATTATTATTACACACTTGAAAGTACTCACTGCTTTTTTTACTTTCATTAACTTCGTTAATTATTCAGTATAATTTATTTTCGAGTACCATCATTTTTAATGTCTACTTCTTTAATGGGCTATGTGATTAATATAAAAAAAAATTTCTCTCCCCTTCTTAGTACTTAATATTGGCCTGATCATGGTCAGTAACCGAAACTAGTTGCCTGCTAGTACTATACATTTTTGTAATTAAATTTTGTGGTACCTGACTTTGTGCTTTATTACCTGAAACTTTGGACCACATTTGAGAAATGGATAACCTTTGCGATTTTGTTATTTAATTGTTAAAGAAAGGTTTGATAGCATAAATAATTTTTATGTTTTTTGAATTTTATAAACATAGTTTTATTGTTAAAAAAGTTTGATATTTTAAAGAATTTATTGATAGTATATAAGATATTCTAAATCAAAAAGAATCTTATAAAAGAAAATTCAAGTAATAAGTAAATGGAAAGATTGGAAGAAATTTTTTTTATTAATCAAGTAAGAATTTTTTTTTATTTTATGGAAAACCGTTGAAAAAATAATAAAGAGAGGTGAGAAAATCTTTTAAAAAGAAAATGTCACAAGAATTTGTCGAAAGCAGTTAATAAAATAAAAAAAAGTTTCAAATAAAAGGATTTTCAGAAGTCTAAAAGAAGATTTTTTTTTTGGAAAAGGTAAACAGGGCTGATTAATATTAAAATAAAGTAATGTTAAAATAACCAATTTGGGAGAAATTTTGAAGAGTGATACAAGATTTTAAGGCGAATTTGTCGGAGTATAAAGAAGAGGAAGTGGACAGGATTTAATATTTATTTTTTATCTTTGTTTTTTTTGTAATGTTTATTATTTTTTTAAATTTTTTATAGAACCCACCCCAAAAATTGAGATTTGTTTATTAGTATATCAGTACAATATAAATATTGTTAATATAATATTTAAGCTCAACAGAAAAAATTTCACAAATTATAAAACTTCAAACCCCTAAATAAGCATAAACTGTTCGTAATACAATTTTTTACGCTGATTTTAAAAACATTTCGAAGCCAAAATTTTCCAAGATTAAAAAAAATCTCAATACAATTTTTAATTTCATTCATTTAACTCAGTTTATAGTTTCTATTTTTAAAGTTGTTAACTGTTTTACGTTGATTGACGATCTAAGAAAATCATTTCATTCAGTGTTTTGTAGTAAATTTGCTAACATTTATGATCTGTTTATAATCCCGACATGTAATTACATCCGTAATCATGTGCAGGTTGCGTAAGAAAAGAAAATTGTATGTTATACAAGCGGGGATATCGTTGATTTTCCAAAACACTAAACCCTTTTTGGTAAATTAAAAAAAATGGCTATAATTAATTTACGCCCTACTTTAAATCCATATAAGAGTTATGAAAATGAAATTTATAATTCCATAGACAAACTTATACCTCTGATGTAGTTATCATAATAATCAATAGGAATAGTAAACAACCAAACAAGGCAAATCGCTTCCATACATATGAAATCTTCGCTGTTTTTTTGTTTACTCCTTATACATTTTACTCCCGCTTTAAAGTTAATTTAATTATAGGGAATCTTACAAACACTCATTGAAATATGTTTGAAATTAGTTATTATTTTCCATGATCAACAAAGTAGTACCTAGTCTTCCGTAGGATTTTATTGCGATTTTAAAGGGGAACACCAAAAATCCACTTATCATTGAAAATGACGCTATTGTAACGAATTATTAAGTCCGGCTCTGTTGCAGTCTACTCGAAAGCGTTCGCCGCCGAATATTCGACTTCAGGTAGAAATTTCGAGACGCGATAAAATGCTTTTCGCTCGAACCTATCAGACGGTACAGGAATGCGTGAATGGGTATAAATGGGACAAACCATGTTAAGTCGAAGAATAAGTCGTAGATAAATATGTGAAGGAATACGTTTATATATTGTTAATTATGTTTAATTACTACAGATTAAACATTGTCTTTTATGTAAATAAACTACTTATTGTTTAAGTTTGGACGATCCCAAAGTATAAAAACTATTATAGACGTGTCAAGTGTGGGGTTTTATTTTGTTTGGTGGACTTTAAACGTGAACAATAAATAAACTAAAAATATTATATTATTCTCGACAGCTTCTTGGTGCTGGAATAAAGCTCATTCTTAATCAATTAATTTATTAGATATATCTGACTGATTTTGTGGACTCAGCACTGTAGCCTACAGACAGACTTGTGTCAGTTACATCATTTGTTATTAGGTGAAGAGGTTTGTTTCATTTATCAGGCTTATAGTAGTCTCTTGACAAGATTTTTTCTTAGAAAGGCTTCCTAATTACAGAATTATGTAAGGTGGTAGGGTGCGGTTATTAGTCCCGTGACATGCTTTATTTGATTTCCACGTAGCTGTAGAAGTTCACTCGCTTGACGTTTTGACCATAAGTTTTTTGTTTTTTGAGCTGATACAAGATTCAGTCATACTCAGGATTTTGGAATACCAGACATTGGCTCAGGGCCAGTGAATTTGGCCGTTGAGGCTTTTCTTGCCGGACCGTCTGTTTGCTTCGTTGTCTTTTATCCCCGTGTGTCCTGGTATTACTTTATTTTGGTTAGGGTTGGTAGACTGTTCCAGACTAATTGTGATCTAATTTTTTACATGCTGAAGTCTGTAGCTGCCTGACTGACAGAATATAAGGAGGATAGTTTTCCCTCTAAATAATCTCTCAATGTTTTCCCATAAGACAACTATAGCATGTGCCTCTGCTTGCAATAATGATGCGTTTTTCCCAGAAGTGCATAGAGTATGCATTTTCGTATACACTTTAATTACTCAAATGTATATTTAGCGTTAACTGATTTGATGAATTCTATGAGGGTGTATTGATATGTTTAGTCTATAAATGTAAAATTAAAAACTATTCTTCAATCTTGACTTAATTTTAGAATAGCTATCGTATACCGATCCTAAATTATAACAATTTTACAAATCTATGTAAAAAAATGACTTCTAATAACTGCCGGTGCAAATTATCAGTAAATTTTGAATGAAAAAAAAGTGTTACCTAACACACTTTAATTCAAGGTTAAAATATGTCATTCCAAATTCGCAATTCTATAAATATCTACCTATTCATCAAGTCGATTGTGTTTTTAAAAAGGTGACCTATTTTTGTAGTAGGAATTTTATTCATAAAATGAAAAATAAATATATTATTTTGATTTAACAACTCAATTTTCATAATATACCATGAAAATGTGGATTTTTTAATATACCTACCTAATAGTAATAAAAAAATATTTATTTGTTACATACAAGTGAACGATAAAATTAAGCTGATATTTCAAATATTTGCATTAAGTTCTGGAAAACCAGACGCGATTTTATAGCCCCATAAAATTATCATAATACTTCAGAAAAAACTAACTTGAAAATTGAAATAAACATAATAATTACCTACAAACGCTCTAGAGTTATATCAGGAGCTATAGAAAAAATGTTCATTGAAATGTATAAAAATAAAAACTTCGTAGATATTCACAATAAATAATCATTTATTATTTATTTAGTTACGAGGAAACTTAAATGACCTTAACAACAGAATCCTCCGTTAAAATTGATAAATGGACCAAAGGCGACAAAAAAGTCAAAACCTTTTCTAAACAACAAAAAACTGGTAGAAAAATGTATATAATATAATTCATTATTAGAACTAACTACTTTTCTAGCACCTGGAAAGTTAGTTGACCCAATTATAATCCCCAAACTTGGACACCACCACTACGTTTCATTGTAGCTTACTGCCCATACATGGATTCATTCATTAAATGCATAAGAATGCCACAATATATTGCTCTGAAACTTTCCTAGACGTATCACAGACAAAGTGTGACAAAAATACTACCAAATCTTACCTAATAGATAAATTATTTTCGGTAAAACAAGGCAGGGATTATTTTGATTTTTATTCTATACATTTTTCCATAAGGACACATCATAGGACTGTACTTTATATATACAGTTAATTTACGAACAACGAGAATAACTATGGGAGCTCATACTCATCCAGTATTGGCATCAAGAAAACTGTAAATCAACCTTTTAAAAATCAGCATTATTTAAAAATATGACGCATTAATGCCATTGATTCCAAGTCTACCCATGTGACGTTTCACTCAGGCAGAAAAATATACCCTTCTGTAAATATCAAAGACTCACACAAGCCAGACACTTAACAGCCGCCTATCATAGAAAAATATATTCACTAAACGAAAGCAGCTAGGACATAAAACCATTGGTCATTGATAGTAAATTAAAAATATCAACGATATATAAAGTTATAAGTGAATTAAAAAGTGGAGTTGTTAAACCCCCAAAGAAAAATGCAGAAGGTAATAAAAATGTAATTCACTGAACAGATTTAAAGCGGAATAAGAAGAAAAGTTAACGAATTTTATTTTAAAAAAGAGATACCAACACTTGCCAAGGTTTTGGACGCAATCAATAGTGATCCGTATTTTCCTAAATTGGGAAAGGCAAAACTACGGGAAAATCTAATACATTTGAAGTTCAAGTGGGATAAACAGTACAGGAAAGCAGCACTTATTGATTCTGAGGAAATTATTTGTTGGAGACGGAGATACCTCAGAACCATTTTTAAATTACGTGCAGAAGGCAAAAAAATCATTTATTTGGACGAAACCATCTACAGTATTTCTTCCAGTAAATGACGACGTCCAATTATAACTCAAAACGCGGTTCTTTAATATTTCAATCTAAAAAAACAGGAGACTACCCTGAAGATATGAACGCTAATGTTTTAGAAGAATATTTCCAGCAGATGATAGAATACTTACCAAAGGGTTCAGTTATAGTAATGGATAACGCTGGTTACCATTCCCTTCTAATTGAACGTGTGCCAAATACTTCATGGAAGAAAGATGATATCATTAAGTGGCTAACAGACAGAAACATTAACTTTCCAGAGAAATCAATAAAAATAGAACTACTAGAAATTGTGAAATTAAATAAGCCTCCAGTACGTTATGTAGTGGATGATGTTATGCGACTTCCTCCCTATCACTGCAAACTAAATCCTATTGAACTGATATGGGCACAAGTTAAAGGATATGTAGGTCGACATAATTCAACATTTAACTTAAAAGATGTAAAAGCCTTGTTAGAAACCTCCATATCATTTATCGAAGGAAAATTGGCAAAAGGCAATTGAGCATTTGTTAAAAGAAGAAGAAAACATGTGGAATCTGGACAAAATCTTGGATGTCGATACTACAGTGCCACCTTTAATTATATCAGTAAATAATGGAAAAGGAGTAGGGTGCGGCGTTGGGACCACCCAATTAACGTCGCCAGAAACTAAACCACCAAAAAAAGCTCAAGGCTGCAAAAACGCAAGCAAAACCGGAGCATGTCAAAAAAGTGGTGAAAATCTTGAAGTTCTTGATATGTTACTACAAAAAAAACACAAAAAACAAAAAATTGGCCTTGGCAAATTAAAAAAAAAAAAATTCAGAGGTAGTGGCGAGGGGACCCACCTAAAACAAGCACCCCGGCGATTAAATTACAATTATTTAAGTTTAATAGTAACAAAAAAACTAATAATACAAACAAATACCCCATAATTTACCCAACCGTGCGCTCATCAGAGTCTTAATAGGGATTAAAATAAGGGTAGCCTATTGTTATGTTACACAAAACCGGGCGGCACAGCTAAAATTCTTAAATTCACCATCTTTTAACTGCGGACTCTTTAAAGACAGATTTTGTTTGAGCCGCCTGTACTGTAAAATTCAGATAAAATTTTGATTTATTACTTCGTGTTGATTGCGATTATAGTATAGAAGATGATTAGTCAATATGACGTACATCCTTTTGAAGGACGTCATTTACTGTAAAAACGTCTACTACAATTCGATTTGATAACAGGACCAAGATAATGCTGTAAAATAAGACATTTTATATGAATAAATCTAGATTTATGATGGATTTAAAAGAAATTACTCAAAACAAAGTTTGATAATGGATGTGAGGTGTCAAGATTGGAAAGATCAACAAATTAATCATTCTAATGGCAAATAATTCAGAAGTACAAATTCGGTTAAATGATGAAATATTTAGGGAATTAATTTAGTTTTTTATAAAATTTTCTATCTAGCCTATAAGTATTAAAAAGAGCTTTTAAAATGTCGAAAAAGTTCAGGCCCGTATTTAAAAGAGTTAAAAGACATCTCTGACCAGACGAAAGATTATAAATAAATAAAATCTACCATCACAGTTATATAAAGGAGAAAAAGTGACTTTTTAGAAGTTTTATTCATTTTTTGATATTTCAATAAAGAACGCCTTAGAAAAATAAAAACGAAAAAACAAAATTTTTGTTTTTTCAAAATTTCTCGAAATCTAGATAGACTAAACGGAATTTAAAAAAAAACAATTTTCCCGTCCTGAAAATCCCTAAAACTTTCCTCATTTAACCGAATTTGCATATTTGATCAACCAATTTTCCACTTTCCGTATTTTTTAATGTAATTCAATATACGTAAAGTTGAAAAAAAATATTTGTTAAACAAAATCTCGAAATAAGTTATTCTTAAAAATGTCTACACCTGGAGAACATTTTCAAAATGATTCCAGAGAATCGGATAATTTATGGACCATTCGTGCGTTTCGGATTATATTAATAAACCAATAATTTCCAAAAATCACGATGATATTGATATTTAATCCACTTGTTGCATAAATAACTATTTTTTGCATGCGGTTTGGGTGAGGAAATAATTTGAGAAGCATTATCTTCAAATATACGGACGTACATATTTACTGAGATATGTACTGAGTGTTTTATTTCTTAATTAAAAAATGGTTTAGTATTTTATTGTAAAAGTACTTAAAATGTGTTTATATCCAAGAAAATATTCTGCCTGACGAACCTTTTTACCTCTCGCCCTTCAGATAAGAGAGGTATAGGAATCATGCTAAAAATTGGGTAGTGAGTTTTCAATTGATAAACACGTTTTGAGGTCCCTAGAATACGATTTTAATATTTTCGCGATGATGTCTGTGTGTGTGTGTGTGTGTGTTTGGATGGATGTTGTAGTAACGATAACTCAAAAACTACTGAATAAAAAAATTTGAAATTTTGCACACAGGATTCTGATACCCTAGATTAGATCTGATTAGATTTTGGTGCCAATCGCACAACCGGAAGTGGCAGTTGCTATGGGTGATGACGCCATTTTTATACAAAACGGCAATAAAGTTTTACACATATATTTTGTATACCCTATAGTTTATTTTCATCTCATTAAAATTTTCGAAACTTTTGCCGTTGTTGCCAGATTTACAAAAAAATAATTTTTTTTCATACTTTTTTGTGTCAACCTGTAAATTTTTGATTCAAAAATGGCGAGAGGTCATGTGCTGGCCACATCAGATTTTTTAATATTTTCCACGTGCAGCGCAACTTCTAAAATATTCACTGTATGAAAATGAAAAAGGAGTAGAAGTTATTCAGGACGAAAATATTGGTAAATTCAAACATACTAAAATGACGATTCTGAGTGGCGTAGAATATATAGTGGTGTAACTTTTTTCTGCCCTTGTCGCACGCCTTTGCTATATTTTATTAATATCACATTTTGTTGTGGTATCAGGTAAAGTATTCTGCAAAAATTTTACAATAAAATTTAAACAGTATCTAAGTATTTCAGGCTTAATATTCTTTAGTTATTTTATGGCCCATTATTAATAAAACACCTTATATAATCATCCCATCCAAAGGCGTTATTAAATTTTTATTTCACTAATTTTAATCGTCGTCTTAAGGAAATACATTTGAATAAATATAATTTTAAAATAAAACAAATTTTAAAAGTTGCATTTTGTGAACAGATGACTTCAATTAACACCTATAATCAAACACTTTTGACGAAATCAAAATTCTAATTTGCTTAATTATTTTTATACTTATACTTAAAATTAAACTATAGTTGCTGTAATGTCGGTGAAGGTTCTAAAGTGACACGAGTCGAAAAACCCATTAATTAAACTTAGGAAGCTAATAAGAAAACGAAAGTGATTAATTGAACTGAAATCAGAGTTGGGTATTTAAATACACAGACAAGTAACTAGTTCTTTTTTCTTAAAAAAATTATTCAAGAAAAACATTTCTTAAATTGTTAAATGTTCATGCCAGTAGCCAGACCGTTGGTTCATTGGCTTTAAAAAGTAATATTCATGTACAGAGTTAAAAATTAATTATAATAAAATACTACACATAAATACCGGGAAAATTTTATATTGCTCACCACCCAGATTTTACACAAATTTTAAATACAATTTTAGTATATTTTCTTTAATATTTGTTATAAAAATAAAATTAAAAATATTAATACAAAGTATATTATTCTCGATGTATTGTTTTGACATCTTTTATAATTTTTATATTGTAAATGGGTGGCGGTATTATTATTTTTACAAGTACATGTGGATATAGTTCTTTTTAACGATCTTAGCGTACGCGTCATCACTATCATACAAAATAAGTTAACAGCAGGGTCGCCAAGAGCCAGGTCGGGCTCAAAGTTCCCTAAAATGGTAGAAAACTAAACAGCTTCAATTGTCTAGACATTTTAGCCACCATTTTGAATAGTTAAAATATTGGAAAAGTCTTTGCCATTTCTCATTATAGAGCCTTATATCTTATTGGAAAATTAAAATGTATCAATATAAAGAACATTATTATAATAAGATAAAATAACATATTTTATACTTACATTCCAAGCTGTCGCTATAAGATCGCTTTGATCCTTTTCGACTTCGTTTTCGGAATCGGTGGAAGCAACGGAGACTTCGTCGCTTTCCACCGTCGGTAATGGCTGTTCGTTGTCGCTATCTTCATCGATTTTTTCAGGAGCGATCGCGGCTGCAGCTTCAGCGACTTTTTCTTTTTCTATTTGTTCCTGTGCTTCTACGAATTCTGCTTGTTCCCTGAAAAGGGAGCCGAACCGTTCGAAAAATCCACCGTCTACCTGTTGGATTCTGAAAAAAAGATATCCTAGGTAAAAAGATATATTTTCAAATTTATTAACTGGTTAATATTAGTTTTTTTTGCAGTTATATATTAGAAAAGTAAGTCCAATACTGTTTCAAAGGGGGTGGCAAAATTTATTAACATGCTTATGCCATTTTGAAAAATAAAAGAATTTGTTACGCGGTACACTCATCAATATATTTTATTAATTCTTAATTAATAAATTAGAATAAATGATATCTAGTTTATTTGACATTAAACACATAACTTGAAAAAAATAATTGTGTTCAACGTAAATCAAGCCTTGTATTAGTAAGAACAAAACTTGCACATTTGCTAGTTTTCAACGCAAGAGACGTAAAACTGAGCAAGCAACCTACTTTCTTGGGGTTACATGACTCTTTGACATAAAAAACGCTGATCCGGACTCAATCCAGAGAACAAAAACTGGGAATATGTAAAGTAGATTGGAAACAACGCGCATATAGTTTATATCTATGCATTTGTTATTTTTTTCTCGAAGAGGAGCTAGTAGTTGATTATACGGGACAGTACTAAGCAGTCTTCAGAACTAAGTGAGTACTAGTATCGCATAAAATAAGTCAGGTGTATCGTGAAATAGATGGCATAAATTTGATAAGGATTTTTAGAATTTTAAACCCTAGTCTTATAATACGGCTCTGTCCGTCCTTCTACACTGAGATCTCAGTAACCATAACAGATAGAGACAAACGGAGGACTATAAACTCAGCACACCGTGAATAAGTGGCTAGGCGAGTATCCATTTTTCAGCACTTCCGGTTTTTAAAAAAGCTATATCTGTGTGTGAAATTAAACGAGGAATCCATATATGTAATAAAATTTGTGCTCTCTTATAGTTTTTGAGATAATTGCACATTAGGATTGGGCAAAAAGTTTGCCAAAGTCATAATTATTACTTAAAAAATAAGTGAGTTGGTGTTTTTTTGGTCTGCAATTTGTGCCTTTAAACACATGCTGCAGCAGGCATAGCGAAACCAAAATAAACCAGAATGTTTTGTTTTTCTTTAGAAGTGTTTCTTGCCTGTTCACGAGGGGGAGATAATTGTTATTAAATCCATTTTAAGTGAATTTTGGTCGATTGTCTATAAATTAGGTGATTAAATCTTTCCTGACGATTAATGCTTGGACGTACGTACATTGGCACTTTTTTTGACTTTGATAAGTTCATGTTGACGAAGCAAAACAAATCCAATGTCTTTTTTACATGCAGATTTTCGAGAAAAAAGATTCAATATTCGTATAAAGACAGATTTACCGATTGACACATCCTTACAGTTTAGATATTAGAGTCTCCAGGAAGGTACTGGAACTAAAACCTCCTGAAGTTTTTAAAACATAACTTAACTTCACAACATAGGTGAAGTACCTACGTCTCACCTTTGACAGTGAGTTAATCTGGAACTCACACCTAGATAACAGTCAAAAATATATGCTTATGAACAATGCCGTCGAACTGTGGGGCGCACCTGGGGTTTTCCCCCAGAGTCGTCTCATGGACGTACATGCGGCCATCGTAAGACCTATGCTAACATATGGTGCGGTTGTCTGGCGACCAAAAACCGAACAACAGACAACTATCCGCAAACTAAAACAAATTCGAAAAATAGCATAGCTGGGGCCATAAAAAAAGCCAACCAAAGCTATAGAAGTCATCCTCAGTCTCACCCCCTTGATATTCATATCAGGGAGGTCGCCTTGACGACTACGATCTGATGTAGGATCCGGAGGTGAGATGTCGCTTCTGGCGGGAGGTACTTTGACATGCTTCCACTGCTACAAGCGAACATGTCAACAAAGTTATCACAAAATAAATAGAAGTGTAACATGTGGCAGTCAAGACACCGCACTCTGCAAGGGGTGTGAACAAGAAGACGAAACAATTGAGCACATCCTATATGATTGCTAGACAAGAAAATTATGTTCGGCGAATATTGGCTAACACCGGCCAACATAAGAGAGGCACCTTTTGTCGCAATTGTCAACTACATTAAAACTGTAGGCTGGCTAACGAGCTAAGTCCTCACTTACTAAGGAGGATGCATAATGTGCCTAATGAGGCCGAACAGCCCACTTTTGGAGCAATCCACCCCCTACCTTACAGATATATATAGATTAGTCTCCAGAGAAATTAAGTCTTTAACAGCGTAGCACGAGCTCGTAAGTTACTTACATTTATATGATAAACCAAATTATCCATACTCAAATGTGGTAGTGGGTATTCATCAGAATCAGACTCAAAATCGTGCCACAAAATTATATTATATAAGATTCAACAATCATAAATCGGCCTACAAATAAAATTACAATATCGGATCAGGTAAAACTAACATTTAAAAAATTATTGACTTACATATTGTAGAGTGATCACTACACAAAGAGATTAATAAAACGTAGAAATAGGATAAATACAGAACATGTGTGGTAACGAAACAAACTAAATAATTACAATTGAATTGCACCACCAGTACGTATACATATGGTTGGTGAATTCCACAAATTTTCTGTAAGTATATATGAAAATGGATCCCTACGGATGCCAGTTAAACGAGGGTTTTAAAAAACCGAAATAATTCATCATGCAATGGTGCCGGTAGACAAAGAGTGAATAAAATTCGTGAATGACAATGGACAAATGCCTATTTCTACGTTTTATTAATCTCTTTGTGTAGTGATCACTCTACAATTTGTAAGTCAATAATTTTTTAAATGTTAGTTTTACTTGATCCGACATTGTAATTCTGTTTCTAGGCCTGATGATGGCTCTTGTAATCCGAAACATGTCGCCGATTTATGACTATAGAATCTTATATAATATAATTTTGTGGTACGACTTTGAGTCTCATTCTGATGATTACATTTATATGTTGCACAACTCTTCTTTATCATCAATTATACTTACGCTCCTTTCACATTATACGGTTTGGGTCGTCCGATTAAAAATCGTACGTTAAAATATGGAATCGTACGTTTATTTATCGTCCGTCTGTCTCAATGGTACACATAACTAAAGGAGCGCTTTCACATTATACGTTTTTTAGTCGTCCGGTAGCTACTTTGGAATGTGCATATACAGTAGTTCTTATCGATTTGTTTTATTGCTTTTTGATATTTTTGGTTTATTATTGATTAAATCGAAGAAATTGACGTTGAAGTTTTAATTTCGCTTATTGTGGGACAAAACTTTAGATATTTACAAAGACCGAATCGCGGCACGGAATGCTTGGAGGGAAGTTTATTTGGCACTGAAATCAGATTTTGATGAGATTAGTCATACAGAGAAAAATTCATATGCAAAGTATTTATTAATAAATTAATATTTAAACAAGAAAAATCGTATAACTTGAAACAATAATGCACACGATATAAAATCGTACGTTTTTTAATCGGACGAGCCAAATCGTATAATGTGAAAGGAGCGTGAGACGGACGATAAATAAACGTACGATTCCAGCGGCACTGGAGGGCTGTCAACACGATTAAAAATCGTGCCGGGTTAAAATCGTGTAATGTGAATGGGGCCATGCTCATCTTCAGTCGACTGAAAATATTTTAACATACGATTTTTAAACGGATGAGTCAAATCGTATATGAAATCGTGTAATGTGAATGGGGCCATGCTTTTCTTTAGTCGACTGAAAATATTTTAACGTACAATTTTTAATCGGATGAGTTAAATCGTATAATATGTGAAAGGAGCGTTATGGTGCTAACACAGCTAGCAAAACATACGTCGAGTGATTTTTAGCGCATTTTAAAAAGCTAAAATGTGACGATCCAGTACTTGACTCCCAGCTCCGCCTCCCTCTTTCTGCCAACTCTCCTTTTAAACTTTTACATCTCCACGCTACAATGAAAATGCACTACTCTCTTTCCCTCAAAAGGCTTTCATACTGGTTTAAAAAAGGTGTAGTTTTGGTTAATGGTGACGATATTCCAAATTCAATTTTTTACTGAAGTGCCACACATAACATTAAGAAAAATATGGCACGTGAGCGCAAAAAATTGTCCAGTTAAGTATTTCCCATACATACTTTTAAACAGCGTTAGTTTTATTTAATATTAATTATTATTTAAGGAAAAATAAAACGAATATTTTAACATTGTATGTATTTATATTTTTAGAGATAAAAACAATATTCATTCTAACAATAATTATAATAGATTGAAAATATCTGCATAAAATTCTTCGATTATATTTAATGTAATTCGGCTGGAAAAAAAGTAATCAAAATCGAAGGTCATATATTTCCAATTCAAGAACAATGTATTCTTAAATTTATAACTTACTTAGATTATATTTAATTGGTATATAAATAATAACTTAATTAAAAACGACACTAAATATATCGCTTCGAAATTTTGAAAATGCATGTAAGATTAATATTTATATGGTCAGTATTTTTGTTTAATAATTGTATCATCTATGTTTCCATCGACCGAGACGTAAACTTTACATGTGTGCACACCAAAAGAAAAAATAAAAACATCTTTACTCGTCTATGTATCTGATAGTCCAATTAGTCGAAATTACACTCACTGAATATTTTGTAGTATATTTACTTTATTTAAATTGTAACAGTAAAATATAGTTGAACAATAATAAATATGTGATCGACTATTTGTATAAATAAAAGTGATTTGAGTTTATGCAGTTGGAAAATTCTAGAAAAGAAAACATATTTACCTGTGTCAGTTCTGAATTCAAATCCATTATACAGGATATTTAAAATTGGAAGGGATAACATTGCTATATCCGAAACCGTAAGAGATACAGAGGCGATTAAATGGGAAAAAAGTTTATACGGACCTATCTTTTTAATGACAAAAATTAATAGACCGTTAAAATTCAAATTCAGCGATATATATCATACTTGTCACTTTAACGACGTTTTATCTGAAATAACTCATCATCAGTGACAATAATTTTTAATTATAGTCCGTCGTAGTTCTTTTTTAAATTCGTTTTAATTTCGTAAAAACATATATAACCTAATTAAACAATTTCGATGAAAAAGTTGCATTATCAGTGAAACAAAAAAAAATTATAAAAATAGTAAAAATTAAACAAGTAGAAAAATAATCGACCTGCGTCGTGATTAAAAAATATTGATAGAGAATTTAAAGACAAATTCAGTTATCAAACATTACATTTTCTATGACGTTTTGTATGACAAATAATCATGATTATCAATAATCTATTAATACGGACCTGGATCTTATCTTATGCAAAAAAGGTGAAAATAATTAGAATAAAAACGAATAATTTAATTTAGGAAATAACTACAAATATTTAACCAATAATTTTATAGTATTACTAGGTACATATCTATTAAAAATCAATTATATTTAAATTAGTTTTGCAATTGATCTTATCTTTAAATTCTCCATCAATATTTTTGGATCACGACGCAGGTTGATTATGTTCATGTCATGTCAACTTCAAAAATTTGTGCTAACCGCATGTGGTTAAAAATTTTTAACATAATTTTTCTTTTATCAATGCGAAAGTTTACCAAATTCACTTTACTAAAAATGAATGGTGGCCCTTTTCTCAACAAGTTTTCTCGCCATTTTTTGACGAAGTCTTGAAGATGGCAATATAGCCGAAAGCGCTGGACTAATGTTAATTTAATTTATTAAACTTTACACTTGAAAATACAAATTTCATTTCTCTCATGACTATGTTCTGCTTGTTTAATTTCTACTATTTTGATAATTTTTTTATTTCACTGATAATGCATTTTTTTTATCAAAATTGTTAGGTAATGTTATATTCAATTTGACAAAATTAAATCAAATTTACAAAAAAACCAATGACGTAGATATGGGGGTAAAGGGGATGACTACCCCCCAGGATACCAAAAAATAGCACGAAAAGAAATAAAATTTATGAAATGTGGAAACAGACAAAGATATATGCCCAAAAGATTGATTACCCACCGCTAGGAAAAAAAGTTATCTACGCCCTTGAAAATAACTACGACAGGACCGTATTTAAAAATTAATGTCACTGATGATAGTTATTTTAGATAAAATGACAAGTGTGATATATACCTGAATTTGAATTTTAACGGTTTATCAATGTATCGAAGATTTATTAATACAATTTTGTAGAAATTTTGAGATACAATAATACTTTCCTTTTCTATTTTTTCATATTTTAAATAAAAATTCTATGCATAAAAAACCAAAAATAACATTTTTAATTTTCCCTGTATATTTCGAGAAGGTCGAAAGTCCCTGTATATTTTTTTAGGTCAATGAAATGCTCTCTAAAATAGTTAACTTTTTCCCATTTAACCGCCTCCGTATCTCTTATAGTTTCTGATATTTTAGGCATCCTGTATTTAGATACATAGAACGTTATATAATTTTCACAAATATATAACAAGTTATTTATTTATGAGAACTAGTACTTATTTCAGAATAGTTTTATTAATAATTGGTCTGATGAATTTATTGTATAATGAAACATTTAACTAAATAACTATTGTTATGTTTTTATGATTTTTTTTTACAATTTTCTATTGAATATAGTTAAAGTATTTAAATGTTAAATATTTATTTTGGGAAACTACTTAAATAATCTCTTCGTCCACATTTATATCACGTTCACTTAAAATACTGACCCAATAAATAATAGACACATAAAAACATGCTAAATATTTAAATAAATAGAACTAATATGGCACAATATAACAATATCTAAAATTCACAAATAATTCAATAAGATTACAGATAAAATTAACAGATTTCAGTTTCATTATTAAACAACAAAATTAGTACTTTTAACAATTCTACATTCTGTACATTATATTTATAATTATAATATAATTAAATATTGCTAGTGTAAAGTTTGGAAGACTGTTTGGAAGACATTTTCTTATATATCACTATATGTCTAATATTAACTACATACTAAAAGCAAGTAGTTACTAATTAAATTAATTTGCTAATAATTTTATAAACCATTTGAGGAGCTATAAATACATTTGGAACCATTATATTTATTCAGCTGTACTTTATTGCCAGGTAGTACGTTTTTTTAACTGCGGGAAATCCAACTATATAAATAAGAGTTCAAAGATGCAAAAAATACTCTAATGAATTTTTCAGAATTTAACTAATCTTATTCTAAATTTCCTATACAAGTGTACTTAAGATAAGTATAATCTTCAATACCATGATGAGACCCTTCCCTACCTAATCCAGATTCTTTAACACCGCCAAAAGGTGCTTCAACAGCAGATATCAGCCCTTCATTTACCCCAATCATTCCAGCTTCTAATTTCCTAGAAACCCTAAATATCTGCTTAACATCTTCTGAATAAAAATAACCGGCTAAACCCCTCTCAGTATTATTTGCTATTTTTAAACTCTCTTCTTCAGTTTTAAATCTAACAATACTAATAATAGGACCGAAAATTTCTTCAGTATAAATTCTCATGTTATTGTTAATATCAACGATCACAGTAGGTTCGTAAAATAATTTGCCAAATTGAGTGGCTGGTTTACCACCAGTTAAAATGTTGGCTCCTTTTGATGAAGCGTCAGTTACTAATTCCGATATTTTATCAAATTGAGCATGGTTTATTAGGGGACCTACTTTAACATCAGCGTCAGCTCCATCTCCTAATTTGAGAGATTTCACATGTTCTACTAAGTTACCTACAAATTTATCAAATATCTTATCTTCAACTAAAAATCTATTAGCAGCTACACAAGTTTGACCACAATTTCTGAATTTAGCAGTTATAGCACCCTCAACTGCTTTATCAATATTAGCACTTTGATAAACTATAAATGGAGCATTACCGCCTAATTCTAACCCTAATCTTTTTATACCTAGAGAACATTGCTTATAAAGGATTTTTCCTACTTGTGTTGATCCTGTGAATGATACTCCTGCAACTAAAGGGCTTTCGCATAAGAGTTTCCCTATGGCTGGTGCATTCTGTCTACTACTAGTTACAATATTAATGACTCCTTTTGGGATTCCAGCTTGTTCTGCCAATTTACCAATAGCTAAAGCTGTTAAAGGTGTATCTTCAGCTGGTTTAATAACACATGTACAACCTACTGCTAAAGCTGGACTTGCTTTTCTCGTTATCATAGCATGTGGAAAATTCCAAGGGGTTATTAATGCTGCTACTCCGATAGGATGGTGATCTACCAACATTTTCTTTGATCGAACAGCACTTGGAATGATTTCACCGCGAATATTTCTAGCTTGTTCAGAAAACCATTCTACAAACCCATTTCCATAATTTATTTCACCTATCGATTCACAAATTGGTTTTCCTGATTCGGCAGTCAAAATTTTAGCAATTTCATCTTTATTTTCTTCAAGTAAATTATACCATTTTCTTAATAATATGGAGCGTTCTTTTGGCGTAGTATCTTTCCAAGTTTCAAAAGCTTTGGATGCAGCTTCAATAGCCTTTTCGGTATCTTTTACGTCCATATCAGGGACTGTACCTATAACTTTTCCATTTGCTGGGTTAATAACTTCAAAACATTTGTTACTTTCTGCCGGAACCCACTCTCCATAAATGTATGTTTTATCAATGAGAAGGCTCATTTTTCTGGTAACAAAATGAAAATTGTTTATTACTCGATGAAGTGGTGCACTTTTGAACAACATTTTGAATACTAATGAGATTAATTAAATACTTAATAATATAGACTTTTTTATACAATAAATCAACTAAATAGAATTATAAGTTAAAAAAAAACTAAAACCATTAGTCTTGATTTTCGACATTGAAATGTCAAATCATTTAAATTGCGATTCTGCGCAAAATAAACATTTAAATAAGAAGTTGTAAAATGTATGTTTGTACTTACTTATTAAAAAAGTTTTAATTAAACAATATATAATTAGACGATTAAAGTACTTATAAAGAAATTCATTTATATAATTCATAACCTCTAATCTCTAAGACGATTTTTTTTTAGGCTGTGACTAAAGGTACGCTAACGGGTCATAATAATATATTTGATCTTAGAATTAGATATCAATTTTCTATCCTTCTCTTGAAGTAAATATCGAAGTTGGTTTGTATATAAACATTGTAAATAAACACTATCGCTAGTAACTTTTCGAGTGTTTTCGTAAATGGTTGAGCCATTT
The DNA here is from genome assembly GCA_963243735.1 of Neocrepidodera transversa. NCBI lineage: Eukaryota > Metazoa > Arthropoda > Insecta > Coleoptera > Chrysomelidae > Neocrepidodera > Neocrepidodera transversa. The sequence continues at coordinate 11,455,466 of OY725347.1, forward strand.
TTTAAAAGTTTTATTAAAGTTATTTAAATTGTAAAGGATACTTGTGATAAGTTTCATAGGTATACGTCACTTCTATTGATAACCGGATACCCCACACTAACCCAACCATGAGAAAGAGACAACATGTATCCGACTTCAAAAAAATATTATGTACAAAAATGTAAACAAGGCATGTCTGATGTCTAGGTCGAAGATTTGGATGGATCATAAATATTCTATTTCTCGAAATAAGAGGCAGGATTATTTCCCTTTTTCAAGGGCAATGGTAAATCGTAAAATTTAAAGTTAAAATAAATATTTTTATAATAGTAAAACGATTCGCATATTTTTAAGTTTCGTAATATTTTTGTTATTCTGCAAGTTTTTATCTCGGTTTTTATATAAATAAAACTAAACAAATCTATGTAAACATAATTATGTATTGAATAAACAACAATAGAAAACATTTTGTTAGCGTGTTTTTAAAATTCATATTAGTATATAAAACCATAACGCACGTCAGGGTGCCAGTAATCACAGCGTTTTATTTTTATACATAAATATACAATGTATGCAACTACCAGTACTGGCAACTACTAAAATTGTAAAACATGTTGCCTAACCATATGGCGTTAAAATTAATTTTGTTTATTATTTATTTATTACATAATAATCAGATGTGGATGTGGGAATTAATAAAATCTATATGTGATGGAATGGATTTTGCATATTGGTTTATAGTTATATACTAGATAAAAGAAAAGAAACAATTGTTAGAATTAATTTTGAAATTGTCAAAAGAAATAAAAATCAAAAATTTTTAACAAATTACAACGTGGATTAATTTTATTTTACTATACATGTTCAAGAAATAAATAAACAACAAATTAATTATAAGAAGTACACAGATATTAATTCTAAGTACCTTCAAATAAACAAACAACTTTTTGCATATTAAATAATTAACCTCGGACTTGAAATATTTATTTTTAGATCGCAATACCTAATGGGTAATTTATGACAAATAATGCTAATCAGTGCGAAACATAAAATTCCATTTCTATAATTACTCCTACAAAAAAATTAAGATACCTATTGCACTTTTTTAAACCAGACACACTGGTAAAATATTACAATGTTTTAATTAAGTAGGTGTATATTTTCCATACTTAGTCACGATTTTATAAATAAATTTTTGATAATGGTTGTGTACTCTTAAATTAGTACCTACATCGAAATACCGAGTGGTCCACGAAAACAAGATCTTTAAAAATCGAGAAGATAAAAAATTGTTTGCACCGTTAGGTTAATTCTATAATATCAACACCAGAGGGCGTATCGCTTCTTACTGTTCGCATTAGGGAAATTTTGGCAAAATAAATTAAGTTGGTAACATTGAAAGTTTAAAAAATTTGACAAATGTCAGTTTGACATTTAGTTTTGTTTGTGTTGATTTAACTTTCTGATGTGTATTCCTGAATTCAATTAAATTTTGTAAATTTGAATTTACTTTAAAATAAATCTTGGTGTTTAAATTAATATTAGTGAAATTCAATAATTTATTATAAGTTTACTATTGTTTAATGTTAAATAATACATGAAAACAATGAGATTCATTCCTGCATCAAAAAGCTTACGCAATGTCACAATGAAATGCTTTAGTTGGGAGTTCTGCAACTTTTTATTAAAGACATATAATGGATTTTTGAATGGAACCCTACAACAGCGGTGCTTTATTTTGTTCCGTCACTGAGAAGAATATTCGTAGACTGCAATTAGTATCATTAATTAGCCATCATAATAATCGTAAGTATAGAATAATAATTATTTACAATAATCTTAATTTAAGATGTTTTATCTATAGGTATGAGAAATGTGTTTATTGCATAACAATAATAAGATTATATCTACTTATTTTATTAGTTGATAGAGGCAATTATTCGTGGTTTAAAGAGATATTATTTTGTAAGGTTATCGTTCAATTTAGTTTTAATATTATTTTGACTATGATCTAAGTTGTTCTTGTTTTGAAATTGTCGTTTAAAATTATTTATAATATCTATTTTTCGCTTTTATACCCTTTCTTTTAGCAACTACTTATTTTATTTATATTTAGAACATAAAACATTATTTTTTACTTTTTACCTAATCTCGTGATCTGTGTTGACATGGTCCATAGATTTTTGCGTCTGTAATTTATTGTAAACTTGTTTCCACATGACATCCTCTGCTTCCATATCCATGATGAAAATATTTTATTAAAACACTAAATTTTCGTAAATAAAGAGCAGATCGTAATTTATGTCACCAGCAAAGTTAAAACTAGTTTAGCGAAATTGAAATTACATGTTTGTTAAACAAACCGTATAAACTCTGAGTAGGTATGAGCACAACTGAGGAACTGAGTCATCAAATACAGAGAACAACATTTTAGCATTAACCATTACCATTCTAAAGAACTCCATTGCTGAATTTCTGTACCGACCTTGTGTATATAAAATAATAATAAAATATATAAAATATAGTGAGTGTTCCAATTTCAAATTAAAAGTAACAATATACAGGATGATTCTGCATTAGAATAACTGACAACTGATTTCAACCATTTCAGGCCTTATAATCAGAGAAAAAATTGTTACATCTGAATATCTTAATTTTACTTTCTTTTTTTGTCTGACAGAGGATGTTAGATGGTAAATAATGTAAAATGTACCAAGTGTTTCAAATTCAAATAAGAAGCAAAATACTGGGATGGATGTAAATCGAATTGAAAAACTTGTTATTGGCTATTAATTACTGATAGGAACAATTTTTGTTCTAGTAAAATATTTGGATAATGTTTGTTTTGTTAGATTTCATTTTAATTCGGGATGTGCAATAATTTTAGATTTTTTTATATAGAGAAAACAGTTAATAAAGCTAAATCAGGAATTTAGAAATTTTCATTTTAATTTTTTACGTTATTAATTTTTTACGAGCGTCTCAATGTTGCCAAGTCAACGGGTGTGATAAATATTGTAGGGTCAGTGTCGACTTTCAGGCATTTTTTTAAACCCAAAACAAATTTATATTGAATACAAAATATTTGAGCTGTGATCTATTTACAGGTGACGTATACATTGAAAATTTTAAATTCAAATGGTTTTAATTTCATAACTTTTGTGTTTTTTCATCAACTGATTATTCAGTGTAGCGCTGCTCATATACAGGGTGATTCACGAGCGACGCTACGGAGTTTTATGGCGAAATGGCATATATTTGTTAACTTTTATTGAGGTGGTATTGTGTAAGTCAATAAGGACTACATTTTAAAAATATTTATAAACATACAGGGTGCTCCAGGAAAGTGATTTATATGAAGGTCATATTTTTTTTTAATTGGAACACCCTATATTTTATTACATTTTTAGATTCGTCCTTAAAAGCTGATTTCAAAAACCTATTACACATATATTATAAAATGAATTGTTTTGAAGTTATAGACAATTGAAAAACGGCATTTTTTCTACTTTAAATAATTGCTACGCATAAACGACATAAAATGGGATAAAAGGGCTTACATGTCCCTATCCTAACTTTTTGAGTTCTACTTGGTGGCATAAGAATAAAATGTATACAGGGTGATCAAAATTTGCGTACTTTTGATCACACTGTATACATTTTCTTCTTATGCCACTAAGTAGACCTAAAAAAGTAAGGATAGTGACATGTAAGCCGTTTTATCCGATTTTATGTCGTTTGGCCGTAGCAATTATTTAAAGTTGAAAAAATGCGTTTTTCAATTGTCTATAACTTCAAAACAATTCATTTTATAATATAGGTGTAATAGGTTTTTGAAATCAGCTTTTCAGAACGAATCTAAAAATGTAATAAAATATAGGGTGCTCCATTTAAAAAAAAATATGACCTTCATATGAATCACTTTCCTGGAGCAGAATGTATGTTTATAAATATTTTTAAAATGTAGTCCTTATTGACTTACATAATACCACCTCAATAAAAGTTAACGAATATATGCCATTTCGCCATAAAACTCCGTGGCGTCGGTCGTGAATCACCCTGTATAGTAAATATTTATTACACGAGTTTAAATTTCACACCTGATCATCTCTCATTGTCATATTTAATTTTTTCGTAGAATTATTTTTAATTGTTTTTCCGAAAGACTGCATATCCCCACTATATCTAGTACTAATTAATATCGTTCCTGCGAGGAAATATGATTACATTGCATTTGCGCGGGCACATTAATCTAAGTACTAAAACCATGCTCGGTACTGCTTAGAGTGCAACCAGTTAAATTTGACGTATTATGCCCCATTAAAGGACTAATAATAGGGGTGTTGGTCACTTGGTCTTAGTGGTCAATTTTGTCAACCGGTCATTTGGTTTTAAAATTAGGTGAGCCTATTGGTCACAGTGGTTATTAACCATAAAGTAACTAATCCGATTGATTTAAAATAATATTTTTATGAAAAAATAATAGGAATAATTTCAGTGATTAACTTGTAAGAGACTTTGTGTGCAAACAAATAATAGTAGATATATCCTGTCTAATATTAGGCAACTGTTTATGCATTAAATTTTAAATTGGAAATGATTCCTTCCACACGGATGCATTTTTTAAACTGTATCTACGAATAATAAAAATATATTCTTTAATCTTTAAATATTCCGTTTTCATTTTCCTAGAACCCTTAATCCAGCTTTCACGACCAGAAAGGCTACGATTTAAGAGACAAAGGATTAAATTCGGGTGTAACCGAAATGGGCTCCCACCCAATAATAGTGTTAGATAATGTAAAATGTATCCGAGTATTTCAGAATGAGCCAAAATTGAAATTTTTGTTCTTGTTGAGAATTTTCTTATTTGTGATTTTATTGGGGCTGAATCTTTTTAGGCGCTTCTCGCAGGTGATAAAGATTCAATAACACAAAATGCATTTATTATTTAAATTTAAAGTATCGGTACTATGAAACGATCTGAACTGGATTACCAACATTAGAAATTTTTTGGTTTAGTAAAAAAAATTCCGACCTGTGCTACTTTTGTTAAATCTAAATCTATTGATTTTACATATCTATTAGTTTCTTACAAGTGATGGTAGATGAACAAAATGTATCAATTGTTCTAAATTCAAAGTAACAATCAAGTGGGTGGGTCAAAATTGAAATATAAACTAACGATTGATTTTAAAGTGTTAACAAATTTGTTTCTTGCAAAAGAATTTTCTTATTTGTGAAATCATCGTTAGTATTGTTAAACTAGAATCTTATTTTTTAAATGTTACAAATAAGTTTATTAGTAGTATTATCGTAGAAATTTCCTAATTATTATTGTGGAATTCCCTGGCAATCTATTTCAATATATCCAATTTTTTTCACTAAAATGCTGCTATATTTTTATAATAATTATATTGATGAATAACCATTCAATTTAAGTACAAAACGACTACTAGGAATAAATTTTATGGAATGAATCATTGACGAATATAATCCTGTTTCATGCAGGAGCGTAGACAGGAAAAAGCTGGTACAAATTAACATATCCCAGATACCGGAAGAAGTAGATACCTGTCAATATTTAAATTATGGAAAATATTTGTTGTTTAAAAACATTTTTCATAAAACTTTGGAAGAAATTATATTCAAAATATGACTACGTATACATGTTATCAAACAATTACTTCTGGTTATATAAGAACTTGCAAGCATTAAAAAAATTGACATGTGCAAAGAGCTAATTTATTTAAAATCGATTTACCCTGAAACAAAATCAAAATCTAATATTTCTAAAACAATAAATTAAACACAAGTTGTTCATAAAAGTAGTATAAATATTTTGATCTTTACCAGTCACCGTAGCAAAAGGGCAAAGACATATATCTCAATTTCGGATAGAGTAAAAAATGTACCAAGAAAAAAGTCTGACTGACTATTTTTTTTTTTAAATTCATTGATTTATGTTTTTATTTTTTTTATATACTGTTTATTTAAATAAATTAATATACTTATCAAAATAAAAATATATTTTCTTCGCGCTAACATACATTTTTCTACTACTCGTCACAATGCACTATATTAAAGAAATTTTTTTCAACTTCAGTTTTTTTTTAGTATGCAGTAAACGTGAATTTTTATTTAAAAATTGAAACTATTAATTAAATACTCAAATACTAATTCAAAAATAACACATCAATGTCTCAAAAAAATATTAATTAAATACTTGAATCTCTATTTAAAAATAATACAGCCCATCGACCCAAAAAAAAACGTTAAGGTGGCTCTATCGCAATGTAAATTGTTGTTATTAAAAATTAGCCTTTATATTTGATTTAATTAAAAAACTATTTTCAGAAACGAATTCTGAATGAAAATGACTAAAGGTTGATGGTGCTAGATTTTTAAGTTCCATCCATTTTTGAGTAAAAAATTAAAACTAAAAATATTAAAAAAAAACTCTAATTAAATAAATATTGCTGCTGATTGAAATTTTTAGTTAGTAGAAAACTAATCGTCTTATGGAACTGCTACATTTACGTTCCTACACGAGTTTATTTTTTACTGATTCCCAAAACAAAAGCCTTAGTATTAGTTTCTTGATGGCGAAAAAATTTTCTTCCCCCAATTTTTTTCATTTTTCTCGACGTTTCCGAGCTCCCTGAGCCCGAAAATGCAAAAAAATCCTGTCCGGATGTCTGGATGTAAACACTGTAACTTTTGAACGAAAGTTCCCGATCGAATTTCGGTTTTCACTTTACCTAGTTAGTTTTGTCCAAGGAAAAACCCTATTAAATTTGAGCAGGATTGGACCGGCCCTTCTGGTGCCCGACATACAAATTAAAGTGGTTTGCATAGGGAAACTTTTTTCCAATTCAAATTTTTAGAACTTTTTCTACTTTACATCATGTATAATATTCCCCTACATGTATGTAAAAAGTTTGGCCACAAGCCATTTCGGTACCAGCCCCACAACGATCCATAAAAATTTAGCTCTAAAGGGATAAACATTTTTACATTGCAATGTTGCACAGCATAAAAAGTGTTTGCTCGATGGGCCGAAGTCCCGAACCGGTGCACCATCGTTTGAGCGTCTCTAGAATTATTACTTGCTTTTGTTTTACAAAATATTTATTTTATTTATAAAGAGAATTAGAAAATTTTGCTTATTTTAATAATTAAAATAATTTGCGGTTTTTTTACTAGAATTGATTGTTTTATTGGCAGTTTTTTGAGTTTTTATATTTTTGTTAAACATTTTATACACTGGCATTTTTAACTTTCCTAATTTCTCCTAAATTTTGCTCTAGTTCAATTTTAAATTTTTCTTGAGTGTCGCAGTCAGTTTGTAGCTTCACAATATTAAATTTAGTTCGTTATGGGATGAATTGGTTGTTTATTTTTGCTCTTACTAAAATGTCGCCAGATGCAACATTCTCTTATAAATTGCACGTTTTGCAAATTGTTTCTCCACTTCCTTTCTATTATTATGTGATCAATTTCATTTTTGTATAATAAAAATAAATCCAAGCTTTTCTCATAATAAACATGTTATACTAATTTTTATAATTATTATCTAATTTTTTAGTTTAGATTTCAACTCATTTGAATATTAAGTTATATTCGTCATGACGACATAACTTTGACCGTTTTTTCTATTAAGCAAGAGGCCAATAAAAGAAGATAATCGTGACGTGAATTGAATTTTAAGTGACAGGTATTTTAAAAGTGAGTTTACGCTTTATTTTATTAATTGTGTTTTTTATAATTAATAATTGTGGAAGTGAAATGTCGTTTATTAATGCAAATTCTAATAATTTGCCGCATTTAAATATGTTTATGCTTCAAAAGTTACTGAAAAAGGACAATATATTTAATTTATCAGAAATAAAAGGTTCCAAGTCATCTCAGTAAGTATTTTAAGTTTATTAATTTAATTTTTATTCCTATGCATTTACTAATTCCATTACGTCTGTATTTAATTAAAAAAACATTTACAGTGGTTTGCACCAATCAGAAATTAACTTAAAATTAACTAATCACTAGTTAATGTTAACTAATAATTAAATCTGAAATGCTTTGCACCGAAGAGCATAATTTGTTGGTTACTTAATTAAAGATTAGCATTTAAATATATATGTTGGTAGTCGTGAAATTTAGTGTCTTTGTGAAAATTTCATTGCATGCAGTGTTTTTGCTGCCTTTTTTCTGTCTGTCAGATATTTTATGAATTTGTTTGGGTCATTTTCTGTTGATACTGTGGATAGCTTTTGATAGGGTCTTTTATAATTTCTGTTGCTAAGTTTTATTCCTTCAAAATGAGTATTCTTAAACCATCCCCATCAGTAAAGCGTCAAAGATCCCTAAATTTTACTAACAAGGAAAAGATTAATTTACTTCATTCTATAAAAAAATACAAGCATGTTATTGAAAATAAGGAAAGTGGTGGAGTAAATTGGAAAATAAAAGACGAGGCATGGAAAAATGTAGAACGAGAATTTAATTTTTCATCGTCCACATTAAGATCAGTGGATGTTCTCAAAAGGTTCTATAATAATCAAAAAAAAGAAACAAGAAAAAAGGCCACCTTACAGAGCAGACATAAATCAAACTGGTGGCGGAAAACCGATGGTTGTAATGTAATTATCCATTTGATTAAAATAATTGGCCCTTTCATAGATTTGCCTAGGAACGCCATATTCTATCAATTCCAATATATCTAGTTCTAACTCATCGTCATCTATTTCCATATCGTTAATATAATTTATCATTTCTATTGCCGGCGCATTCATTTTATTAATTAACTTTTGAAGTTGACAACTTTAATAAATAGGTTAGGAAATCACTAATCCTGACTTCTTCATAGGATTAACTTTAATTATTAGTTATGACTTTAATTAATTCTTAATATTTCCATGCAAAGTTAATTTGTGAATAACTGGTAATTAACTTTAACTACCACTTTAATCACACCGGTGCAAACCACTGTTATTTGTTTATTTTTTGTTAAGACAAGGTCAAATTTTCTTAGCCTCTTTCAATTAAGTACGGTAACCACGGGCAGTAAATTTTTGTAAAAAAGAAAACAAACATTCATCTATTTTTGGATAAAAAAACACTTTCTCGTTCATATTGAATTAAAAACAACGTGGGATGAATATTTTTGTTGAACACTCAAATCAAAATTACAGTATTTGCCAACTTTTTGAGGCCCTTGACTTCGCATAAAATTAATCATGTCCACAAAGAAATGTTTGTAAATCATAAAAAAATATTCTATTCCATGAATTCAAGCTATTTATATATAAATGAAAAAAAATTAAATCCCTGTTTAATTTTATATAATTTTATATAATTATTTTGATTGTATTAACCTCGTGAGAGATATTATTGGTTTTTTATGATTATAAATAATTGATATTTTGATAAGAATCGATAAACGAATACGGATCTCTATTTTATGATTTATCGCTGAATAAATGGTATTAGTGGTTTTATATTTTGTGTGTAAAATTAAGTTCAAATAATTTTACGAAGAACCCAAATGCGAATTTACCATGTAATTTACATCGGATGTAATTGAGTAATATACCCACATATAGAATATTTACAAGCTTAAAGTAATCATAAGATTGTTTCTTAGAAATCTAAGCGGCCTATATAATTACTATTTTATTTTTATTCGTTTAAAAAATACACCTTTGTAGCAGAATTTAATAAAAATCACGCAACATAAAAAAAATGATATCAGTATTTATTTATTTTTAACAAAAAACGTTATTTTATGTAGGTAATTTTTTTAAATAACTTACAGATAGTTTATAAAAAATGAAATAAAAAATAATTCTAAACAATAAAACTACAAGAACCGGAAATGTTATGTACGTAAAAACCACTTAATGCGCAGCTCTGACCTCTACAAAAACTAAATTAACTTTCAAGAAATCTTGAAGGCTAATTCACACAGAGTTTCGGTTATTTTGCAATCTTTACATTCATAGATTATGGATTTACCATTTCATTTAAAGATTTGAGAGTGGGATTTCTATGATGCTGTGATGTTTCAAGTCAAAATTTTTTAGCACGCAACGAGCTAATTAGAAAATTAAAAATTAATTTTAGATAATTTACTAACCTAATATTACAAAAGTTTTAGATTTTATAGTTATTTTTATGTTAATGATTGGGTACTTCCAATATTAAGTAAGGGAGAATTTGTCAATCTAGTTCGTCGTTTAAAAGTAAATTTGAATATTTATATTTAATTATCTCAAGTGATTTTAAGAGGTTCTTATGGCCTTTGGGTTGAATGTGTAAAATATCAGTTTTTTTATAACAACTACCACAAGTTAATTTGTAAACTCCTTCTGATAGCAATTTATTTCTTTTAAATTAACTTATTATATTATTAGTTTTAAATGCAAGTTTGACATTATTTTTCTTTAAAAATTTTGAAATTTGATTACTAGATTCGCCGTTATAGGTAATAGATTTAAAGTTATTTATTGTATCTTTAATAATTGGATACACTGATTTTATGGCTAGATTATATTGTTTTTTCTGTCGTAAATTATCATTTTTTGCTATTTTTCGGTTTAACTCAAAATTTTAACTAATACAGTTGTCACTTACTTATATATAAAAAAAGTACAAGTCTTTTTATTGCTAAAACATGAGTATTTCATTAAAGTTGCTGAAAACGAGATGTCTAAAGGGTACTAAATCAGTTCCGGATTGTGTATAATTTAATTTTGTTCACGACTGTTTAATAATATATGCATTAAATGTGTTTCTTAAATTTTAATTATGTACCTTAAGCGCTATATACTAACAGGATCCATTTATAAACATTTTTCTAAAATTTTTCTCCAAGAAGATGCGATGTATCAAAACTCCTATTTTCATAAATTAAGAAACTTACTTTATAGATATTTATAAGAAAACACTATAATTTGTATGGCGGATACCGGATTGGCCGGTCCGATTATGCCCAAATTCAATAGAGTTCTGCCCGGGAGAAAACAAACTATACTAGAATTGTGATCGAACCGGAGTAATATATCTGTCAAATTACGAAATTTCAAGTGTGGGTGCCCATATTATTATTTACGGGGTACATAAAATCATCATTTTTTTTTTGAATATGTATTATTGAGTATTATTTCGGTATGTAGCGAGGGGATTTACCTAAAACAAGCACCCCAGTGGTTAAATTACATTTATTTATGTTTAAAATAGTAACAAAAATAATAATAATAATACAAACAAAATACCCCCTAATTTACCCAACCGTGCTCTCATCAGAGTCTTAAAAGGGATTAAAATAAGGGTAGCCTATTTATGTTCCACAAAACCGGGCGGCACAGGTAAAATTCTTAAATTCGCCACATCTTTTAATTGCCGGGATCTTTAAAATCACAGATTTTGTTTGAGCTGTAAAACTCCCATAAAATTTTGATTTACTACTCCGTGTCGATTTCGATTTTAGTATAGAAAACCAAAAACTCGGACGAGAGTTATAGTGTTCACATCCAGGATGGGATTTTTTTTTGCATTTTCGAACCCTGGGAAGTCGAGAAAACTGATAAAAAGTGACGAAATTAATACTATTTTAGCGATATGTTAAAAATAAATACTGTAAATTTTTTGAAATAAAATAAAGACAATTTAAGAATTGGGTAAAAAATCTATCACAAACAGTCGTGGACAAACTATGCACAGAGAAAAAACATTCGAATCAATAAAATTTTATTTAAACCAGAAAATGTGTTATTTGGATAGATCGAACATAGGTATTATTTGTTTTAACAAAATTATTTATTTTGATATCCTAATAATTAATAAATGATTTTGTTTACTAAGTGAAATTTTTTGTTGAATGGAACAAATGTTTTATTGGATGAAAAATAATTTTGTTAAACGAAAAAAAAGTTTTTTGAAAGGAAAAAAATGTTTTCTAGATTGAAAAAATATCTTGATAAAATTGTTTGGTTAAATAAAGGAATTTTTTGATAAATAAGAGTAAGCAATTTATGATTCCCACTCATTTCAATTCATTTGTCAAATATATGGAACATTGTAACAATTCAAACTTTAGGCAATAGATTATTTAAAAATTTTATATATTATGCAAAACTTTGAGGTCCACACCACGTGACTTTCGTGGTTGCCGGTTAGAGAATTACCTAAGGAAAATGTGCTTATATTCTAATTAATTTGGTGTTTTTTTAGTATTTTCCGATTAATGTTAACTATCCTCTTGTCCATTTTTTTCTACGCAAAACAGGGTAGAGCGCCACAAAACATAATTATTCGTTTTTGGGTCGAGATCTCGCCTAATATAGTAACTAAAAATAATCGATTTTTTTCATGATATTTAAAATGTTTATTAAAAGAGCGCGTCTGTGCTATTCTTTTCAAATTCTCCTAGAGAAAAAAGCTGATAGTCGTATCACTTTTACTAAAAATAATTTTAAAAAAGTGCCACAGACGCGCTCTAAAGAATTAAATACTGAATCTATTGGTAAAAACCGCAGCTTCCTATTTTTAATATTAACGGAGCGCCAGTTCAAAAACGATTTCAGGCAAGATAATATATGGTATTGGTGCCTGTTGAACAGTAATATTCCTCAATTTTTTTCCATTTCACTAAAATTAACCAAATGTAGTGCATGAAAACACAGATTGTGTGGTTTTTGCGAAGAATCAAAAATTAAATCAATTTCAAGAATTTTGATGAAAAATTTCAATCAAAAAATTTCAAAGTAAAGTGTAAAACTTTATGGTTTCTGTTGTTGTCAATTAGCTAGCACAATGTAAGTACTATAATGTGAAAAGACGGCAAATATATTTGACGATAATTGAAAACCATAAAACAAGTATTGTTAAGAAAATTTTAAAATTACCAGTTTTATTTTTTCATTAAATATTTACTTAAAGAAATAATTAAATACATTTTTGTTAAGTCTTTCTGTAAATACATAACATGTTTACCGTTTTTTATGGTTCATAGAATCACGTAAAATATTTTAAAGTTTAAATCTATATTAATGCAACAAGACTATTTGCTGTCATACTTCAAAATGGTTTATATTCTGCAAATATATTAAAATATGTACACAACGTTTATTTAAAACAAGAGAACATTGAAAAAAGTAAATAATTAGAATAAAGAAAATCTCTATATACGAAAAAAAGTGGAATTATACGTGATCTCATTCTTTCTTTGACATTTTCTGATATCTAAAAATTGTTTCTTTTAAATAGCGAAAATCAAAGCTTGGTGTTTCCAGCTTATAAAAAACATTCCATAAAAAATAAAAAATAAATCACAAATTGTGGGTATTTTATAGACTATTGGGCTAGGTAGAAACCCAATGAAATATTGTGGAATAGCTTTAATTAAAATCGGCAAGAATGCTACCTGTCCTAATTTTTGCAGGACCGGCGCCAAGTTCACTTATAAGATGACCTGTAATTTAAATTAATATTTTGCTTAGTTTTAATGATTTATCGATCATGCGAACTATATACGTAGCTAGATAATAATTTGTAAATTATGCAATTTTTATCATCATTCACTCGTAACAATTTTTTTTTGCATAATGTAGTATTATTAAACTAATTAGTATTATATTACTTTGATACAATCGATGTGCAATAAAATTATTAATTGTGCAATAAAGTTTAAAAAAAAATATTAAATTATAATTTTTATGATTCTTATTTTTTGAAGTTATTCGATTTTAAATTTTAAACCACAGGGGCACTTCTCTCTAGTTTTATTTTTGTTATATTTTTACTTGCTGCAAATTTCCATTGTATTTAGTTTTCTTTTAAAAGAATTTTAAATCATGTTCATTTTCGAAAATGAAGGAAAATGGATAAAAGCTTGCCATAGTTCATTTCAAGTACAGTAAAAAGTACCCTTTATATTTTTCGATGATATTCCTCTCGTTTCCAAGAAGGCAATTTCGAAAAATTTCATTTCATTTTTTCAGATTTAATTTTTTTTCCTAACTTTCTCAACAAAAAATGAAATCGAAAAAGAGCACTTTATTGGGTGGCCAAGAAAACTACAAAAGCCGCTATCGATTTTGCTTAAAATTTTGTATGTAATCGGGCAAGTCTTGAACTGTATCCTGTTTCAGTTTCAGAGATGAGACATTTTTCAGAACGGCGTAATTGGGGTTTTGCTGGAGGATGTATTATACGTATTTTGTACGAGAAGTATGTTGCATCTGTCCAGTTTCAGCCCAATCTGATTATTTTAGAGAAAGTTAAAAACCCAGTAGATGTGGACCCAAAGGGGTCACTATGATCCAAAAATATACGGCGGTACACGGTGGCCGAGGCCTTTTCCCTATGCATCTGCCAAGTTTCAACTCAATCCGACCATTTCAGAGAAAGTTGTTAAACCCATTGGGTGGAGTTAAAAAGTCTAGTGGGTGTCGACCCAATAGGGTCACTGTGACCCAAAAACTCGCCCCGGTTAGAAAGATAGAAAAACCCGGTGAAAAACCAAAGTCTGCCAAGTTTCATCTCAACCCGAATATGTCAGAAAAAATGACTAATACGGTCCTTTCAGCAAAATAGTTCAAATAAGACTTGAGATATTCAAGCTCTACATTTTCGTGGACGTCTTTTCGAATATCGATCAGGGTTTTTAAAATTATGAGATTTTCGGAAAAACAACCCGGAAAACCTGCAAGGAATTTTCCGATTATTACGATTTTTAATAGGCTTCGTCATAGTACTTCAACCGGTATACTTCCACAAATTTTGAAAAGGTTTTTTTCAAAAACTACGACCTGTAACGTGTTTCCTGTGAAACTCGACGAAAAAAATCAATCAATTTTGGACAATTTTCGAAATATCTCGGATCCTATCAAAACCAAAGGAAAGTGGATAAGACCTATTCATAAATATTTTCAAGTACAGCAAAATAGTCCTTTTGATATTTTTCGATATTTCCTCTCAGTTCCGAGATTTTCAGAATTTAAATTTCGAAAAATTCCATTTTTTCATATTTTATTTTTTTTCTCAACTTTTTCAAGAAATTTCAGAAAAATAGTTTCAATAAGACTTGTTGAGCTATTTAATTCGTTCATTGTATTAAATTTCAATATATAGCACGGTTTCTCATAAATACCAATTTTTTTAAATGATGACTTTTTCGCAAAAACAACCCGGAAACCCAACAAGGAATTTTCCGATGATTCCGATTTTCCATAAGCTTTATAGCAGTACTTCAAGGTATCTTTTCATGAAATTTGAAGGAAAACTTCGACCTGCATCGTATTTCCCGATAAGGAAAACTTCGACCTGCATCGTATTTCCCGATAAGGGAGAAAAAAGTGGGAAAAACCCGAAAAATTCCAATATGTCTTTTTGCGATTCCGCTCATTTTCTATTTAAATGTAGTACTCGTGGGCCTTAAAAAAATGGTGAAAAATTCATGTTCATGCATTGAAGCTTTCGAAAGTTATGAGATTTTTAAGCTTTGCAGACGACAGACAGACACACAGTATGCAACTCCCTATTGATATAATAATTTTCCGAATATTGTAAAAACTGCACCAAATGTTTTAGGAAAATTTATTTTTAAATTTAAAAATAATTTTGTACACTTAATATTATTTACATTTTTAACATGTATGTACTAGATTCCAGCTTAAATATTGTGCTAGAATACAGTCATAAAATTAAAAAAATATTTATGCATTATTTAAATTAATTCCTGGTAATTTATTTCACAAAAAGAAATTTTACTGCTCCAGCTATTTTATAATATGCATAATAAAAATATAACAATATAAAATAATTATGAAATGTTAATTTGTGGATATAAAAAAATATAAAATATTATATAAATATTATGTATTAAACACCTTCTAAATCTGAATAATGAAATTTCACACAAATATTTTTTAATTTTATAGCTGTATATCTAAATATAAAACCATTTGTTTATATTCTGTACTGACCTATGATTTTGAAAATCTGAAGATTTTTTATCATTAAGTTTCATATAAAGTTCACGCCACATAATTTCTTCTGAATTATTATACATCGTTGACACAAAAAAAAACACTAAACAATAGACAAAAACAAATATTTCATTCCGGCATAAAATATTCACACCAACTGATCAACTGTTCTAATTTTAGTGAATATTACACGCAACGCGGTTTAAATATAAATATTTAAATCATAAAAACCCCAAGACGAATTGAAGAAAAATAACAGTCATTGTTCTCCAAGTATCAAAACATATAGTTGGTTTCACATGATTTTAAACAATTTGTATTGTTTAAAAGTCACATTTGATTAAAATCATTCTATTTTGCTTGGTTATGAAATAATTAAACTTTGTCGATAAAAACAGGATAGGAATGAAAATTAATAGTATATATATCTTTCCTATAATATAAAATACAGGATGATACAAATAAAAAAAAACTGTGACTATAAAAGATAATTTTTCTTTTATTCCATTTGAATTTTACAGGGCGTTGAACACAATACGAATTTCATAGAAAACTGGCCATAACTTTTTAAATACCCTCTACAACTTGGTATTGTTGCAGTGGAAAAGTCAAATTTAAAATAAAATATAGGGTATAGTAAAAAAATAATTTGATCTGACGCGGCGTTACGAATCACCCTGTACATTTGCAACTGCTTTTAAAATGTGATGCTCAAGGCTTGCTTCAATATTTCTGATTTTCATTTTGATATCTCACGGTAGATACTGGATTTTATTGCTCTAATTAATCACCCTGTATATATTTATATTAATTCAAAATTAAAAATCCGGTACAGTTGACTTCTTTGTAGTCACTTTAATGAAATCCCCGTTGTGAATTTCTTAATAGTGTATTTTTAAAATTTTCTACCGCAATTTCCGGTATGAAGGAGGCCATTTTTCAAAATTTTTAACGGAGTAAAATTTTCTTCATTTATCGAAACCTTTCAAACGAGGTATCAAAGACTTTGATCAGATTAGTAGTTTCTGATATATTGACAGTGGGAGTAAATTCACAAAAGTAGGTGTGTTAAACTTATACTTTTTTTGAGTGCTTTATTATTATTCCCGGTTTCTCCAACATCTTATAATATTTTCACTATTATTGTCCATAATTACAAAAAACGAAAATTAATCAGTTAATTTTTATGAAAATTGTGTGGCAATTGTGACCTTGAAACAATACCCTGTATATTGAAATTTTTAAAACCTATTTTGCATATTTGAAAAGAGCGCAAAAAACTAAATCAAAAAGTGCGCTTTAAATTTTTGCGCAGACAATTTAACTGCTTAAATTTTGAACTTAAAGTGAAGTTTTTAAGAACTTAGAGACTAAAAAGTGGTTATTCTTAACTTTTAATAATAATTTATTAAAACTGTTGAATCCATACTCATATTAAAATTACTAAATAATTATTAACTACGTTGGTTTCCTTTTTTATAGCTGTAGATCAATCCAGTTTGTATTTTCCAGGTCCCTACTTGTCCTTTTTGAACAGTTTTTTAAACGCCCTGTATGCATGTATTATAAATTGAGGAGAATTAAATCGAAATTTAACAAAACCAAGATAATAAATTAGAATATTTCGGAGTGATTTTCGGATTAAATTTGGATTTTTTCTCTGTATTTCCGCATGCTTCTTCTATAGACCAAAATGGACTACATTTTGAGCAATTGTTATAGTTTGTATCTTTTTAATTTAGTGTAATAGTTTTGTTAAATTATTGTATTTTAAAACAATGAAATTATTTTAGCTGGAATGAAATCGACTTAATTTTTCTCAATTCTTTTACTAAAACATTAAAAAAACATAACACAATACCAATTTTTAATACATGCATACAGGGCGTTTAAAAAACTGTTCAAAAATGACAAGTAGGGACCTGGAAAATATAAACTGGATTGATCTACAGCTATAAAAAGGAAAACTAACGTAGTTAATAATTATTAGTAATTTTAAATTGAGTATGGATTCAATAGTTTTAATAATTTATTATTAAAAGTTAATAATAATCACTTTTTAGTCTTTAAGTTCTTAAAAACTTCACTAAAGTTCAAAATTTGAGTAGTGAAATTGTCTGCGCAAAAATTTAAAGCACACTTTTTAATTTATTCTTTTACGCTCTTTCAAATATGCAAATAGATTTTAAAAATTTCAATATACAGGGCGTTGTCTCAAGATCACAATTGCTTTCTATTTTTTTGTTAATCCGGACCTGGATTTTTCTTGTGATTAGTAACTGGCTCATTTGGTTTCTGAATAAGTAACATGTGTACCCAATATCAAAGAAATGTACGGGGTGATTCGACAGTTATGGGCCCAGGAAGAAATTAGCAAAATCGATAAAACACCCTGTATCTCGGTTACAAAGGCCGACAGAGCCAATAAATGTGGTATATCTAGAACCGCCTCGGTGACCTCTATTCGCGTTTTAAGTATTTCCGTTTCCCAATGAACCATCGATGATGTAACAGATGTTTGTTGAGTGTTTACAGTTTTCTGCACGTTTTGTTTTATCACTTTAAACGAATCTAAATTTCTTGGATTAAATAAAAGTAATGGCAATAAAATGTAAATAAAAATTGGGTTAGTGGAAGAAAATAAGGCAAAAAACTAGTTTTGTTTATATAACCACCGATGATATAACAGATGTTTGTTGAGTGTTACAATTTTCTGCACGTTTTGTTTTATCATTTTAACGAATCTAAATTTCTTGGATTAAATCAAAATAATGGCAATAAAATGTAAATAAAAATTGGCTTAGTGGAAGAAAATAAGGCAAATTAAAAACATACGTACAAATTCAGTTAATAATAAACTAAAGGAATATGTTGGGTGCCAAATTAACCAGAAATTAAACGCAAAGTTAAGCTAGCACACTCTTTCAACATTATAAATCGTATAAAAACGGTCATCTTCGTGCTCCTCAAAATCATTTGATCTGTTGAAAATACATTTCCGTCATCTGCTAAGTCCACAAAATCAACCACTTCAAAACACCAGCTTACAAAATAAATCGACGAACCCAAATCTACACTTTGGTGCACATTGTAGAAACAAACGTTCGTATTCCGCTTTTGAGGTTAACTTTCTCAGCTCAAGCCGAAAAAGTCTTCGACTTGGACCCCTTAAGCTGAGAGTGCGTTAAATTGGTTATGGTGCAATGAAATTTTAAGCTAAGTTGAGCTTAAGCTACAGCTGGACCCTAAGATTTAAGATTTGTTGTTAGCTAACCATATGACCAGATTTGAAATACCAATGAAGAACCCTGTTTTCTACCCAGATAGCACATATTAACCCAATGGATGTCCATTGGAAGTTCATTCATGGTCATACCGACTGTCCAATGGACATCCATAATTCTACAAATGGATATCCAATGGTCCAGTGGACTATACAAATGTCTCACTCCTGGACGTCCATTTGGACTCCTTGAAAGGTCCATACATGGATACTTTTTATATTGCTGTTGGACAATTTATGGACATCTGATGGACATCCACACCGACACTAATAAGTATTAAAATAAAATTGCCGCTAAAGTAGAAATACATTTACTGTTATTAATAATTATAATAACATATTATGGTACATCTTTACGATTTTTTTTATGTGTTTCTCTCCGCTGATCTTCTCAACCATTTTTTAATTGCAATTTCCATAGTTTTCTTATCAGAGCCGTTTTGGCTTTCAGCAGCAACTGGAAAACAATTTTAGAAAACGATTTGCCTTAAATCAAATTGAACAACAAAGAGTAATAAATCTTTTAACAAACGCCGAATTGGCAAATGGGCTAAATAGGATTTTCCACGAGGTTATTAGAAAACAAACGATTTGCCTGTCTATAATGTTAGTATTAAAAATGATACTTAGCTTTACTACCAGCAGATAAAATATACCAGAAACAAACTCAAAATAATGTTAACAGTGTGGTTAAAAAATTAAAAAGGCGCAGAACAACCCAACAATCCAACCTAAAATAACTAATAACTTCGAAGTTGTAGAACTTCTTCTTTCCCAAAAACAAATCTTTCGTGGTCTTTTACTTTATATCTGGTCAACAAGGTAATGAAGACAAGGTATTTTAATAAAATTGTAGTTTGATAGTATAATTATAATTATTTATTATAAGACGAACATAATACTACCTTAATAATATAGGTACTTATCAATGCTAGAAGATTCCCTCATTTGGGACAGTTTTTGGACTTTCACTGGACTACCTGAATCTGTGTATACAATGGGTAACGAAAAGAGGACGTCCAGTGGACATGCAGCACATTGTTTGGACAGAATATGGACGTCCAATGGATGTCGTGTGCTGTCTGGGTAGTGAATTAAAAACTATTTTTTTTTAATTGACACAATTTCTATGGCGAAATGACGACTTACACTTTTTTTAGTGCTTAAACTAACCATATGAAAACTAAAATATTTTTTTAAATTTCCGGTATGAAGGAGGCCATTTTTTTAATTTTTTACGGAATAAAATTTTATTTTTCCCATTTAAGCAACTTTGTATTTGTAACGGATTATGAAATCAAAATTTGCACCACCTTGTATACAATTAAACTACTTTCTCGATTTTACCGAAAATAACAGTTTTGAAAAACAAACGTTTGCAGTTGGTAATCAACACTTTCTTAACATGATCAAAAAAAAGAAGAAAAATATTGTAATTCCTTAGGTTTTAATTCTTAAATGTATGTAATATTTAAAATATTTTCAAATCTAAAAAACTCATAAGATTTGACTAAGCTGTAAAATTAATCAATAATTTGAAGATATCTTTTGATTTTCTTCTTTATTATTTATATACTGACCAGAGTGTAAAGTTACGTTCATTTCTTTATAATAAATGTACAGATTTTTCCTGATCAGACGAAACGTTGTAAATAAAAGTTTAATATTTAACAAAATCTTTTATTGGTTTCAAATTTGGGACACACTGTATATTTAAAATTATTAGAAAAATCCCAACTGTGTCAAAATTCGAAATTTATAAAAAAATAACATTTTAGTAATATTGTTCGACAGTCGTAAAAACTCAGCTACTTAATAAGTTTCTTTCTTCGCTTGTTTCCTTTTTTCAACCTATCTTTTTTTTTTAATTTCCACGTAAAAAAAAATTAGGTATTTTTAGGGTGATTTTCGTATTTTATAGTATGTTTTTATTGAGGTTTAAATATTTATGGTAATTTTCGAATATCATTTATTTAATATTTTGTAAAAAATTCCAACTTAAAAATTTTTGTTATTGTCGTTTAATGATTTGATGTGATTTTTTTCCTTTTTTTCCCGAAAATTGAAAAGACCCCACATTTATTTTTTGACCCGTAAGAAAAATTTCAGTAAATCGGCGTTTTTTAATCTAATTTGAAGGGAATAAATTTTATGCCAGTCTAATTTCATAATCAGTTGAAATAGTTTTTCAACTCTTGATGTAAAAGTTTCACATGTCGGTATATTTTCAGTAATTAATGTTTAATATAATTTTTTATTTCAGGTACATTATAGGCTCAAATAGAAAGAAGTGGTTTATATTTAGATACATTCTGTTTTGTAATTAAATTTTATTTTTGTTGCCACTGAAAATAATTAAGTATTTATTTTTGTTAAATACAACCCTGTATTTATTCCTTCCAGATGTTGATGTTTTGGTTGTAAAATCTATTCCACAGTAATTCGTTCCTAAACTACCCAATAGGATTTTCAGTAAAATACCCTCAATTTGTACTTTTAAACTGAAAATAGTGGGCAGGTATGTATTTAGATTTATTAAAAACATACTCATATCGAAAACAGAAGTGCGGATCTGTTATTGGTTACTTTATAATGAGGAATTTACAACCTTAATGATAATTTTATTGGGGTAGGTTAAAAGCCAACGGATTACTGTGGATAGATTTTACTTATGATGTATTTATCATTTATTATTTTGCGAACTAGATGTATTTAAGGGGTCACATGGGGTTCGAAGGTTTAAAAAAGCATATGTTCACCATTTTCTTCCTCTTATAATCAATGAATATTTTATTCAAACTTTTTACCGTATCAAAATAAACATTTGATACATATTTTGTGAAATTTTCGTTAAAAAAATTTTCAAAAAATCGAGTCATTTTGACCTCATTTCCGGTGACCTCTCAAAAAAAAGGTCCTTTCTCGTGGAGAGAAGCACTTATGATAGATTCATCCGAAATTAAAAAGCCAAAGTATTTCTTTTAGTAAATACATAAATTTCGAGCTTGAACGAAGGAAAAAAATTGAAATTTGAATTTTTTTACAAAAAAGTATCATTTGCCTTATTTAATTGGTTGATTAGTTGTGATAAAAAACCCTTCTTTTAAGTCAATCGTATTTTGAAGAAGTGAGTAAAATTTGAACAAAATCGGTTCATTAGTTTTTGAGAAATCTTGTCCACCTACTTCAAAACTAGAGTTTCGAGAAAAACGCAATTAATATTTTTAGTGCAAATAAGACAGAAAAAAAATCAACGATCAACTAAAATTTTCAAACTAATAGCAAATTATTATGCTGTGCCCTTAGAAAAATGAGAGAAGCGATCAAGAAAGACTGAGAAACAATAGCTAACAAAATATTTAATTAAACAAAAGTACCATTTTATAAAAAAATCAGCGAAAAAAAAATTTTCTGTCAATTTTTTCTATAATCCTACCATAATTTTTTATTAGTATATTATTTAACTAGCGTTAAAGTCGGTTATAACTTGATGAATTACAGTACTAGCCTGCGGCTCGTGCTGAAAACTGCATGGGTTATGACCATTACCGCAAGTTGAATACTATACTTTATCTAAGACTGTAACAGTAAAGTGCAAGATGCAAGTACAGAGAAATAACTTTGTTCATAAAATATCAAGTGACATTAATACCCTCAAGGACAATAATGGACTATTCTGCTTCGGCGAATCGGCTTGTACAGATTCACCTTGGTATTCGGTTATTACATAGTGTGTAGTAAATTCCAATAATCATTTCCGAAATATAGACCGTGAGGCGTTACCAATTTAATAATTTTAAAATCTTTTAATTATTCATTCGTTTCCAGTTGTTATTAAATCTTTGTAAAATTTCTACGGCAATGGAACGTATTTATAGGCTTTAAAATTTCCAAGAATTTACTGCACACTAGTGAGTTATTATAACTCACGCTGTTTGTTTATGGATTAAAAACAGATGAATAATTAATATATAATTAAATTTTTAAATTAATATTTAATACTATAAAAAAAATAGTACTTGTCGCGGTCGGTTTTGCGCGGTTCCGAATTGTATTTTCAGCATTAAATTAAAATTATTAATTAGATAGGTTTTAACGTTAGAATCTTTATTTCTTTTTAACTTTTGCAATTGGTTGTGTGCAAATATGAAAATTTCCTTATTTTAATTCGCTGTACCTTTGAGTAACACTTTCGGACTAATATAAAGATAATTCCTTCAATATAAAATAATAAAAATGAAAAAAACACATTTTTATTGAAAATTAGTACATTAACCATGCTGTAATTACCGCCAAAAACTAATCAGATCTAAGTTAGGGCCAAAAAAAAATCGTGCGTAGCTAATCTAGGATATTTTAAAACTTACTATTATTTTATGAAAAATCGTAAAAAGTATAAGATATATATTGGATTTTTGGCTGTATGTAAGATGCGCCACGTGCCCCGGGTGGTCCGAAAAGGGCATGTAAAATGCGCCACCTATTTTCGATTTGAGGATTAAGAGATTACAGAAGATTATCATAAAAATAATTAACATGCTAGATTTATTCAACATTTCTGCAAAAATAAAAACAATTGTTAATTTAACCTTCATGTTGATAAAATAAGACTTATAATTATTGTGCAAATATAAACTCGAATATAAATTCAATCTTAAATATTTACAGGTTTGAAGAAATAAATTTAAAACAGATTTAACACAAGAAAATCTTGAAATATTTTTCGCGTCTTAGTTTATTAATAACCTCTATTTTTTGTTTAATTTTTTTTCCTAAATTTTAAATGTTTCATTATTTAACATTTAACAGAACATTAAGGAACTGAAAAAAATAGAAACTTGTAGAATGAATATGAAACAAAGCTATAGTTGAAAAATATTTTTTTAATAAATAAGCTCGAAATTCTTGTATTCAGATTTTTTAAACCTAAAGACTGAATTTTTTAACCAGCTTTGTGTTAGATAAAAAACAATTTTAGAATTGGACCAAACAGTAGAACATATAGTAATAATCGCCATTTCAAAATCTACAACAATTTCATTAAGAGATAAAACTAATCCTAAATTTTGACATTTTCTAATAAAAGAGTAAACAATTTTATATAAGTTGTAGTTTTTTTATCTAGTAGTAGTAGAGCGAAGACAACGGATACAGAAAACCCATTTTTTAAATCGTATTTTCTGAAATTTTCCTTTTTGACTATACATTGAATTTGCCATATTTACACTTTGTCTTAAATGAAATCAACTATTATTGAAATATATTCAAAATCCAGATATTTTTAATGTTCATCGGTTGTCTAATAATAATTTAACAACTGTTATTCCTATAATTTAGTTTACAGCTTTAAATACTTAATCTTCTTTTATCTAGTGGCGCTCTTTACTCATGAGTTTAATTACTAAAATAATATTTTACCTGAGTTTTAAGCAAATGTGGCGCACCTTACATAGTGCCGTAGTTTTCCAATTTATTGGTTCAGTTACAGTCTACGCGCACCGAGTACTGCCCTGATATTTATAAGTAAAGTAAGAGTAAATTCGATCATTCATAAATTATTTAAGGCGTCTTAAAATTACTATAATTTGTTTTAGTGACTTCTTTTTTCAAAATTAAAATAAAAAAGAGGAAATCGTGTAATTTTTAAAACAGTAAAAAAGCAGATGCATAAATTATCTAAGAAAATTAGAAGGTTAGTTGGTGTCAACCCCTACAAATAAAAAAAAACATCAATCGAAACGTGTTTGTCGAAATAGAAAAATAAATAACATCCTGTATCTAAGAAATTTTAAAATTTACTATACCTACTTTTAGTTAGATAAATAGTACAACATAGAAGGTTAATTGATGATAACTATTATTTTATCAATTAAAGTATATACAGAAAGAGTTAAAGATTGGCACAAACCTTTGATTATTAAATTCTGAAGATTTTTGTTTTTGCAACTTCTTGAAAAGGTGTCTCCATACATATTCTTCTTGATTATACATTGTTTAACACCCAAAACACTACACTATTAAAAATCCACAATAAAACTAAACTGTATTCAAATAATATAACATGTAACCATTGAAATAAAATATTATGTCGGCTGGGTTATCCTACTTTTAATATTAAATAACCGGCCGGCTTTTACGATTTGAATGAACGAGGTTTTATCATTCGGTTTGTTTTTATCATGGTTTTGCTCTGGGAATTTTACGTTGCGTATTCTAAGTAATTATAATTGTATTCAATAATTGGATTTGCTACAACCATTTTTTATGTTAGAGCAAATTTTTATTATCCTCATTCAGTATAAAGGTTTTTCCATTAGTGCTACAAACAGAGATTCTGTGTCAGAAATAATGTAGGTCAGACTTATTGATTTTTTACACATATACAGGAGGTTCGAAAATAATGTTCATAATTATAATTTGAAATACGCTTAAGAACTTTTATTAAATATTGAAACGGGAAGAAAAGATTCACAAGCAATTATCCACTATAATCAGATATTAATTACTATTCTTTAATTTTTCATACTGTTTTTACTCAAAATAGTCCGGTAAAGGGGAATTTCATTGTTTAAGCCTGAAAATTTGATCAAAAATTAGTTTTAAGTTAAGTACATTAAGGGTGACGTGGGCTTTGCGAACCGTGGGATTTACGAACATATACCTGGCATACTCTGGGTCAGTATGGAACCGTGGGGTTTACGAACACTGCAGGTAATTTTTTTATTAGGTTAAATTTGTGTCGACTAATATTTTTATGTTTTAATGAAACAGCAAGATATTATAAAAATAATTCAATAAAGTTTGTATTTCACTTAATTTTTCACATAGAACTTTTTGTATATTTTGTACATTTTAGAAAAATCCTGCGCACTCATATTTTTTTTTACATTTTTGTAGTACCTAATGCTATCTTTCATCCTCAAATTGTTTTATTATTTAATATTTTATGGATCAATTTAACAAAAATAACTTTTAATACCAAATTTATGATTTTTAAAATGTCGGAAATGAAATTAACAATTTGAAAAATTAACAATTCTTTATTAATCAATTTCAATTCATTCATGTAAATTTATTTCTTATTTTCTTAAATTTAACATGATGAGGAAGCTGTTAGGATTATAAAAAAATTATTTCAATAACATTTATTATAAAGTTTATTAATTGGCATTTTAGCCATTCAATCATTATATACTTATTAATACTATTTATCTTTTGTACTTTAACATTTTTATATAATAATTTAATAATATCATATATTAATAGTTTTATAGTTATAATCTTAGGCATGTTCGCAAACCCCACGAAAAAGGTTCTGTTCGCAAAGCCCACGTTCTCATGCCCCACGGAGCCACATTAATTAACAAATCAAAAAACCACGTTTTTCAAATATCTCTGAAAATACATATAAAAAATCGGTTGTGTCGCCAAAAAAATTTCCCGACGAGTATCCACGAATATTTTATCAGATATTTAATGTTAAAGTTTCAACTTTTGACATTTTTTAATTTTTGACAGGTGACAGTTGGAAAAATAATTTTGACTGTTCTGAATAGAGTTTTTCAAGTGCTTTCAAACGACATATTGCATGTCCAATTCCGTGACATATTGCATCTGTCATTTTTGATACTTCCGTTTGACAGATCTCGTACAAAACCTAATCGGTTCTTCTGACGGGTAACCCAAACCCCTATACCAAATTTCAGCTCAATCGGATTAAACGTGTGGCCTCTATCGCGGAAGAATACACACACACAGACAGACAGACTTCCATCTGGAAATGGTCTTAATCGTCTCAGGGGACCCGAAAATTGATATTTCTGTTTTTATCTCGAATTTTTTTTTTAGCTCGTTCACAATACTTTCCCTTCTAGGAGGTGGGTCGGGAAAGTAAAATCACAGAAAATGTTTTAATCAAGTATAGATATTATAATTATCTATAAAATTACTTTTGATCTCTCTCTCTCAGATTTTAGAAATTGCTATTTGTGTCTTTTAAAGAATTTCTGTAATTTGCCGGCCGGACGCAATGGGAAATTGGCTTCCGGTGAATTTGCTCTAATTTTTTATATATTGTAGAACTCACAATCAAATGTCTCTATTGGGCGAATGCTCTAAATTAAACGGTTTAGATTATACA
This sequence comes from Neocrepidodera transversa, assembly GCA_963243735.1. Lineage (NCBI taxonomy): Eukaryota > Metazoa > Arthropoda > Insecta > Coleoptera > Chrysomelidae > Neocrepidodera > Neocrepidodera transversa. The sequence goes on from OY725347.1 coordinate 11,482,857, forward strand.
GGGTGCTGAAGTAAACTTTCAAATGGCTATTGTGAAGATTCTTTTTCGAATATACAAACAGAATCAACTATGCATCGATTATACATATAGCCGATGCAAATACACTATAGAGTATAATAATTCCAGCACACACCAACGGTATACAGGGTGAGTCCAAAGGTAGCAAGTTTTTCAGTGATGTCCAAAAAATTGAGCGGTTGAATTTCATTCATTTACAGATATTTTTCAGGATATTAATATCCATTCCGATTGATGATATTGCCATATCCTGAGTCAGACTGACATATTATATACAAGATGTTCTATTGCTCATGAAGCCGCACCCGTTATGTATGGATATATCCAAATGCCTGAAATTCCGGATAACTCGGGGACATACTCGATCATTTTCACTTTGCAGATGCATAATATACAGGGCCTAATAAAAAATAATGGCTTTTGCATTTTATTGATGACATAAACGTTCTATTTAACACAATTCTTCTGAAACATCTTGTATATAATATGTCAGTCTAATTCATGAGATGCCAACATCATTAATCGGAATTGATATTGATACCCTCAAAATATCTGTAAATGAATAAAATTCCACCGCTCAATTTTTTGGAAATCATTGAAAAACTTGCTATCTTTGGACTCACCCTATATACCGTTAGTGTGTGCAGGAATTATTATACTCTATAGTGTGTTTGTATCAGCTAAATGAATAATTGATGCATAGTTGATTTGTTTTATATATTGGAAGAAGAATCTTCAGAATGGCCATTTAAAATTGTGGAAAAATAACTTCAGCACCCTGTATAATCTAAACTGTTGAATTTAGAGCGTTATTATACAGTATATAAAAAAATCGAGCAAATTCACCGAAAGCCAATTTCCCATTGATGCGGTGCGAAGTCCTTTAAAAATGTAAGATTTAATATAAGAAAAAATATATATAAAAAAATAAATATATATAAATAATTTAAAAAAAATTGTCAAATTAAAATATAAAAATTCCAAAATATAAAAAGTACTTGTGACATTTTAAAACAATCCTGCAAAATCTCTACAATTGCTGAAAAATAATATGAAGAATTTATAACTTTTAACAATGTAAATTTTTTAAAATTTCGTCTAAAAAATACACCAATCGAAAAAAAAATATAATATATAAAAAAATGAATATTTTTGCATTTTTTTTTTCAATTGTATCTACTTAATTAATTTTTTAGAGAGTTTTTTAATTACTTTTTTGACTAAGACCAAAAATTTATTTTCAACAATAAAACAATTTACTTGAAAAATACAATTGATTATAATTTTTAAAACCAAATTAAAAAAAATTGTTACATCAAGAAAATACTACTGAAAAAAAGCGTTAAAAAATATTAATTTTTTCGATTATTGTAATTTTTAGATAATAGCAATTTTCTATACGTGGAAAGAGACGCAATTTTATAGATAAATATTTATATTATCATTGGATAAAACATTTTTGAGGTAGTTTTATTTTTACAACCCCTGCAGTTCAATTTTCAATTTTCAGTTGTTGATAATTGATGTACAGGGTGTCCCAAATTGGTTTTATCTCGTAAACTAGAATAGATAGAAAAAAGTTGTGAAGATGTTATGACTTCTTTTATTGTGAAAATAACGATAGCCTAATTAAACCTTTAGTAGCTCCCTGCATTTGGAAGATACAGGGCGATTATTGTAAACTGTCGAAAACTGCAAGGTTCTATAACTTCTTAATTAAGAAAAATATAAAATAACTTTATAAAAACTTTTGATAGATATAATATTGGAGAGTTCAGTGGTGCACAATAATTTTTTTTCAGGGGTCACACCAAGGAAATATAATGCAAAATAAAATTTTTTTAAATGGGACACCCTGTATCGTTCGACTTTTTCGTTTCGTTTTTAGTTCTCATTCGCCTGATATGACATATTACATATTTATTTTCAGTGGTTGGAGCTACAGTGCAAATAAACCATTTATCAATGTTATCAGGTGAAAGGCCCTTAAAAAATTGATCATTCAGTAACGAAATTTAACATTCTATTATAAGGATAGTGAAAATGAAAGCCAATGCACATTCTCAATTTTGTAAGATCAGCAAGAAAAAGGTGCCAATTATTATCACAATAAAATGGAGGGCATTTTTAACATTTAATGTAATTTTCAAATTATACTAAAATTAGAGGTAGATTATAGTTATTACAAGGTTTATTGTTATTTCATAAGTTTATTGTTTTAATTTTTTTAATCTGTTTTTTTTATTAATGATAATTTTGAAAAATAAAATTTTCACACATCAGTATCCTTATAATGAAATGTTAAATTTCGTTACTGAGCGTTCAATTTTTTAAGGGTCTTTCACCTGATGACATTGATAAATGGTTTATTTGCACTGTAGCTCCAACCACTGAAAATAAATATGTAATATGTCATATCAGGTAAATGAGAAATAAAAAACGAAACAAAAAACGTCAAAATATAAGTTTGCATTATATTTCCTTAGTGAGACCCCCTAAAAAAAATGCTTGTACGTCGGCGAACTGTTTAATAATATATCTATCAAAAGTTTTTATAAAGTTATTTTATATTTTTCTTAATTAAGAAATTATAGAACCTTGCAGTTTTCGACAGATTCCGATAATCGCCCTGTATCTTCCAAATGCAGGGAGCTACTTAAGATTTAATTTAATTTAATAAAAAAAGAAGTCATAACATCTTAACTGCTTTTTCCTATCTCTTCTAGTTTACGAGATACCCTGCAAAACACACCAATTTGGGACAACCTGTACATCTTAAAATTAATAAATAATCAAAATTTAATGCTTGTATTATGAATGGATAATAAAAATTCCATTTTATCGAACTACATTTCCTTAGAGAGTTCTTTCAACATTTTTTTTGCTTTCTGGTTCATTATCTTTATTTTTCCTAATTATTCCTTTCTGGGATTTATTTACTGTGACTTTATAATTATGAACCTTTATTGTATACGTTAAATGATGAATACGTAAATAGGGAAAAAAACTGGTTTAAATGGTAGATTTTTTCTAGATGTGTATAAATACAATTTTATTAAAAATAAACAATTTTATAATAGTAATTTAGTTATAATAGTAATTTACGTCTTTAAGTCCGGTAAATAAATGCTTTTAGTAATTAATTTCAATACGTGTAAAAGTGTACCGGATGTATGACGCAAAATGTTTTATAAATCATATACAGGTATCTAAAACGTTCGATAAAGTATAACATGAAAGCCTGTTTTTGAACATTTTTCTGCCATAATATTCACAATTTTTAAAATCCTATCCATTAGAAATGTACTTTTAAATAAAAGAAGAAGTGACTTAATTTGATTAAAAGAAATTGTGCTAGGTCTACTCTATCTGCTATATACTAGTTGTTGATTCATTCAAACTGTCAATTGCGCCATCGTATCATTAGCCATATCTCGCACAATTTTTTCTTGTCAGGGACCTATTCACTCCATCTGTGATCTTTTCCCAATCCACTTTTTCAATCATTAATAACAACATAATTTTATTCTCTTCATCAATGGACATCCGGTGTGTCCAGCGGATTGAGGAAAGTATGAAGAGGAAACGTCTCTACAAGAGGGCATTAGCATCTAGCATCTAACTTCGTTATTAACAGTTGGATTTTAGTATAGGATAAACGGTAGAATAAATACGTAAACAAAAATCATGCGTAGTAGCTTTTTAAAAATTACTTTATCGAAGTTTCGTCAATCAGCTCAGTCATCATTAATGAAATTTTTATGTACGACACTGTTCCAAATTGTTAACCACTAAATCAATTTATTGTTTTTAAAATCATATCTGATACTATTAATAACACTTTATTGTCTAATACATGGTTGTTTTGGAATGAAAGGCTCATTTTAAAAATATATCCAGGTCCTAATTTAAAAAAATAAAGTTGATGGTGGTCCGGTTGAGACGAAACGTTGATTTTTTGTGTTTTTACTGCCATTGTACTGGCCGCTCTAAATAACTTTTATCTTCCATTAATTATTGATGACTCTGTATATTATTTCAAAAACGTAAACTTTGGACCACTTTACCTAAACAATGTCATTAAGGCTCTATAAATAAAAAGTATTTTCAGAATCTCTAATTGACAAAGCATTATTGATACGGAATTTACCTATGCCTTTCATTTGAATAATTGCATCCGATAATATGTTTGTTTTTGAAATATAAACTATGTATTATTAAAATTATTAAAACTGCACGGTTTTTCCTCACTTCGTTGGTCAGTGAAATAATTCTAGAATAATCGGCAATAAAAATAAGCTCGTATGGAAGTGCGTTTTAAAAATAAATATTTTGAAATCATTCAATAAAAAATTCTTTTTCTACGTTCCAACTCGGCCTGACGGTGTCGTTGGACAATTTCACGTCGCGTGCAATTAACACTTACTTTTTGCATAAATGAATATTAGATGATAGATCATATACAGGGGCATTGGTTAACTCATACTGTATCGAGCTTTGTGGAGACAATAAAGATAAATCTAAAAAAGGAACAAGTCGAAGATATAGATATTGAAATTGAAAAAATAGATTATTCAATAAAATAAAGAGGAACACGACAAAAATAGAAAATGATAAATAAAACAATATACCTAGCAGCAGAAAAAATAAAAAGTATAAAAAAATGTAAATAGAAAGAAATGGGAAAATGTCAAAAAGTAGGTAAAGAAAAAGTTAGAGCAAGAGTAAAATAACGTGGTACAAATAAAACGGAGTATAAGGAAAAGTATGAAGAAAAAAGGAAGCAATGCAACAAAATAATAAGAAAACGTTGTTCTTACAAAAAATGCTCCTCAAGATTCCCACACATCACGTGACTTTCGTGGTTGCCGGTTAGAGAATTACCCAACGAAAATGTGCCTGTATTCTAATAAATTGGGTATAAAAATTGTTTTTTTTTTAGAATTTTCTAATTTTTCTGCGCGGAACAGAACAGAAACATAATTATTCGATTTTGGACGAGATCTCATCCAACTAAAAATAATATGCGGTTTTTTCATGATCTTTAAAATATTTCTTAAAAGAGCGCGTCTTCAAATTTATCTAGAAAAACAGTTGATGTATCACTTTTACTAAAAATAATTTAAAAAAGTACCACAGGTACAATCTAAAGAATTATAAATACAGAATCTATAGGTGAAAACTGCAGCTTCCTATCATTAATATTAACGGAGCGCCATTCCAAAAGCCTCAATGTGTTCTCGCTTTGTTTCTGGAAATAATTATCAGTTTCGCTTGGTTTTTAGAATTCAGCTGTGTCGCTGGTAGTTCGTCTTTTAAAAGGTCTTTTTTCTTTCTTAGACGGAAAGTGCTCCACATTGTGCGCATGCGTTGTTAATGTTAGATTATGTTTTTTCTAATTATTTGGAATAAAAATAAAAAAACAAACTACTATCGGAATCTAGCCGGGGTAATCGTTAATAAACAGTTGCATTTTTTTTGCATTTATTTCGCCAAAAAAAATTATTTTTATTTATCATTTTCCGCCCAATAGCTCCTCCTGTTATGAGTACACCACCTTATCCATGTCTGTTGGAGTGTGTTATATTCCTTCTATGATAGAACTGTCATTAGCTGCTGTTTCGTTTTACTTCCGTCAATTGCGAGATGGTATTATTCAAATTTTTTTCACATTTTTAGTCTTCTTTGGTTTTTACATTATTTACTTTCTGTATACGATACCGGTATTCATTTGACTTTTGTTGTGATCACGAGTAGTTTACTTTTAGATTTCGTCAGATTTCTCATCTTTGTCTCTCGTCTTGCTGTTTTAATGCTCTCGTTGGTAGATATGTATCTTTTTATGTACCTTTACCGCATTCTGCGGATGTCCGTTTCGAGAATTATCTGAACAGCGATTCACTCTGAGACCAGAGTTTGAAAAAAGTTACCCATATCAAAACCAAACAAATATAAATAGATTTTTAGGGTCTTTAGGGAATGTTTTTTCTCTCTCCTATCTGTAGTAAAATGTTTACTTGGAACGAAGACATTTATTTTTGCCTTGTTTGCCACAGAAAATTTAAATTTAGTCATCGAAATGAATAAATTTTTACGTTGTTTCCAATATCTGACAAATTGGGAAAATGGAGTTAACAGAAAGTTAATATAGTCTAAGAGCTAGCGAACCATCCGACTAACCCGTTTCTCACAAAGCTAAAAAAAATTTAAATGATGTTTTATTATCAGTCAATTAAGAAAATACCGTTCTGGCAGGCATCTTGCAGTTGCGTCATTATCCCTTAAATTTTTGAAAATGTAAAAAAAATTTTTTTTTTCATTCTACTCCCACAAGGCTACAATTTTAATATGTTGTAATTTACATATGTTCAAGTGTAAAAAAAAATTGACAACCTATTTTGAGGGTTGCAAGTATGTGCCAGACGATAGCAAAGTTGTCATCGGGGTAGTAATTCATAATCTGCTCCCACAAGGCTAAAATTTTGAGGGTAAGTTCTTTCAATTGTTTAAAAAGTATATGTAAGTAGCCAGAATATTCCAGCGGTTGCAAGAATCTGCCAGACGAGTATACAGGATGTCTAAAATTGGAAGGAATAACATAGCTATATCAAAAACCGTAAGAGATACAGAGGCGGTTAACGGGAAAAAAGTTAACTATTTTGAAGAGTATTACATTGATCTAAAAAAATCTACAGGGACTTTCGCCCTTCTCAAGTTATACAGGAAAAACTAAAAATGCTCTTTTGGTTTTTCACTCCTATAATTTTTATTTAAAAAAAATATCAAAAAATAGAAGAGGAAAGTTTTATCGTATCTCAAATTTGCTATGAAACTGTACTAATAAATCTTTGATACGACGTTTAGTGTCCTTACGGACACAGTGAAATAATTTTTATTTAATATGGACCTGTCTCTTTTATTACAAAAATTGATAAACCGTTAAAATTCAAATTCAGTGATATATCACACTTGTCATTTTAATGACATTTTATCTGAAATAACTTAGATCAACAGTGACAATAATTTAGAATTACGGTCCTGTGGTAGTTTTTTGAAAATTCGTTTTAATTTCATCAAAACATATATAAAATTACCTAATAATTTCGATAAAAAAGTTGCATTATCAGTGAACCAAAGAAAAGTATCGAAACAGAAATTAAACAAGCAGGTAGATAGAGAATTTAAAGACAAATTCAGTGGTGTATCATACATTACATTTTCTACCACGGTTTACGTATACAGTATGTCTCAGTAAATTGGATCTGTATGGGAAACTTTTTATTATTAATTTTAGGAAAAAACTTATTCTTCATAAAAAGTTCTGCATGTTCTAAAATCTAAAATACAATCATCAGATATAAATTTTTTCCAGTAGTATACGAGGTTTGTCAAAAAATATGAATTTTACTTAAAGAGTAAAGTACCTTTAAATTTGATAATATCGAAAAATGTTATTTAAAAAAGTTGATCAGAACTAACAACTAAGTTCAAATATGCAATTACATCCATTGAGATTCATAAAATAGGTTTTGTGCTTGATTAATATTGTTTCTATTTTGAATTAACATTTATCTCTAAAAGGCATGATAACCTTTTTGTTTTTTAATATTTTTAACAATTTTGCAATTTAAACACGTAACCACAGTAAAATTTGCATTTTTATTGTACCCAGAAAAACATTTTTCAAAAATGAATACATTTTTTCAATGTAAATGGATGTAATTGCATATTTGAACTTAGTTTTTAATTCTGATCAACTTTTTTAAATAACATTTTTCGATGTTGTCAAAAAAGGTACTTACTCTTGAGTAAAATTCATATTTTTTGACAAACCTCGTATACTATTGGAAAAAATTGATATCTTATAATTGTATTTTAGATTTTAGAACTTTTTATGAAGAATAACTTTTTTTCCTAAAATTAATAATAAAAAAGTTTCCCACATAGTTCCAACTTACTGAGACATACTGTATAACAGATAATCATCATTGTCACTAATCTATTAATATGGATTTTATCTTATGCAAAAAAGGTAAAAATAATTAGAATAACGAATAATTTAATTTAGGAAATAACTACAAATAATCAACAAATAAACTTAAAGTATTACTAGCTACATATCTATCAACAATTTATTATACTTAAACCAATTGTGTAACTGACTATTTGTCAGTAGATAGAACGTCCTTTAACTTTAACGGTTCTGTAACTAACGACAATGACGTTTAGATTGTGACAATTGTACAAGAAATCAACTTGTTAAATTTTATTCTAAACGTCATCACCTTTAGTTATTGAATCTTTAAAGTTAAAGGACGTTCTATCTACTGACAGTTTGTCTTTAAATTCTCTATCAACATTTTTTATTCATGACGCAGGTCGATTATCTTGTGCTTGTTTAATATATCTACTATTTTAAGTTTTTTTATTTCACTGATAATGCATCTGATGATGCTAGTTATTTCAGATAAAACGTTATTAAAATGACATAAGTTTTTACCTAAAATTAATAATACGGATCCAATTTACTGAAACATACTGTATACGTAAAACGCGGTAGAAAATGTAATGTATGATACACCACTGAATTTGTCTTTAAATTCTCTATCTATCTGTTTGTTTAATTTCTGTTTCGATACTTTTCTTTGGTTCACTGATAATGCAACTTTTTTATCGAAATTATTAGGTAATTTTATATATGTTTTGATGAAATTAAAACGAATTTTCAAAAAACTACCACAGGACCGTAATTCTAAATTATTGTCACTGTTGATCTAAGTTATTTCAGATAAAATGTCATTAAAATGACAAGTGTGATATATCACTGAATTTGAATTTTAACGGTTTATCAATTTTTGTAATAAAAGAGACAGGTCCATATTAAATAAAAATTATTTCACTGTGTCCGTAAGGACACTAAACGTCGTATCAAAGATTTATTAGTACAGTTTCATAGCAAATTTGAGATACGATAAAACTTTCCTCTTCTATTTTTTGCTATTTTTTGATATTTTTTTTAAATAAAAATTATAGGAGTGAAAAACCAAAACAGCATTTTTAGTTTTTCCTGTATAACTTGAGAAGGGCGAAAGTCCCTGTAGATTTTTTTAGATCAATGTAATACTCTTCAAAATAGTTAACTTTTTTCCCGTTTAACCGCATCTGTATCTCTTACGGTTTTTGATATAGCTATGTTATTCCTTCCAATTTTAGACATCGTGTATACTCGTCTGGCAGATTCTTGCAACAGCTGGAATATTCTGGCTACTTACATATACTTTTTAAACAAGTTATGAATTACTACCCCGATGACAACTTTGCTATCGTCTGGCACATACTTGCAACCCTCAAAATAGGTTGTCAATTTTTTTTTACACTTAAACATATGTAAATTACAACATATTAAAATTGTAGCCTTGTGGGAGTAGAATGAAAAAAAAATTTTTTTTTTACATTTTCAAAAATTTAAGGGATAATGACGCAACTGCAAGATGCCTGCCAGAACGGTATTTTCTTAATTGACTGATAATAAAACATCATTTAAGATTTTTTTAGCTTTGTGGGAAACGGGTTAGCCGAATGGTTCACTAGCTCTCCTACTAATAATATCGCAATCTCGTTTGTCTCTGTGTGTGTGTCTATCAACACGATTACTTCCGTTCTAGATATCGGATTGACTTCATATTTGGTACACAGACAACTTAGATTAAGCCAATTTATGGGATTGATTTTCAGCACGAGGGGTCACACCTAACTAGATATACTGGGTAGCGCAAATTTAAATGAACACTATTGGGATTTCGTAAACCGTTATAGATACAAAGTTAAACAAATGGGAAAGATGCGTATTTTTAAGATGAATCGAATGATTTTTTCAAAATTAAAATATCCGAACTGGTTTCAGAGATATTTTAGGAAAACCTTAATTTTTAAAGATAGAAAAAACTTAACATAGCGGATTCATTTATTTAAAACAACGTTTCGTTTTTGAAGGGTCACCCTCAACTATATAATCACATTGCTGCTATCGAAAGTTTTCTCTCAGATTTTACATCTTCTGGTTACTTTTAAGGTCTGTCGAAAAATTTTAATGCTGATAAGAAAGTATTTATAATTTGTATAACATAATATATATTTATAAATTTGCTAAAATAAATCTTAATATATGTGTAAGGAATTTGCTGCAATAAAATAATAAAGTTAATCAAGATTACTGAATATTTGATATGACTAATGTTTTAAGAAGAGCCAAGGTTATCAGTCTTATCAGTTAACAAATTAAAATGTGTAAAACGCAAGTATTTTCCATAAATTTAAAATAACGCGAACAAAACCTGTATAATAAATAATAAATTAATAAATTTTACAAATAATAAGTTAATTCAAAATTGAATAACGGAAAAGAAAAATATTTTTAATACAAATTTAATTAAAACTACAATTTAAATAGTATACAGTTATATAACACATTGACATAAAATGCAGATTTGTTTTTATTGACACTTTTTTTATTTAAAAAATTTTCCATATTTTTAAAGTCTCACAAAGCATTTTTGTATATACTTTAACAAAAAATATATATAATGTGGGTGTAAAAAAATTGGGTGAAGCAATATTTTAAGAATAATTAAAATAATGTGTATATAAGTTCTTCTGTCACTAATTTGTATTTCTATTATATTTGTTTTATTTTGTGCGTAAAATAACTGTTATGATTATAAATAATAATTCCATTTTTGATTACAAAATAAAATTGTAAATACCAGTATTGTTGTAGTAATGAAAATAAGCCAACCACAAGAAATTTACTGCATATTTATCAACTAATGATTTTAAAAATAGTTTTTTCCTATCTATAAAGTGATTTGGTTTTGGTTAAATTATCGGTTTTAGAAAAATTATGCACATGAAATCTATTTTTCTTTCAAATAAACCATAGAACAAGGAATATTTTGTGGTATTTTGTTTACTTTTAAATATATCTCATCAGGAACATTATAGTCTAGTAAACGAAGCCGGAAAAAGGCCTGAACCCAAATTTTTTTGAATGCTGTCCGATTTTTCTGAAAATTTGACAAAATATTCTTTGAGGTATTAGCAACCAATTTAGGGGAGGGGTTGAAAGGAGTGAGCTTTGACATTTGTGTCTTTGTTGGCCTGTAACTATTAACCTAGTCAAATAAGCCAATATTTTCTCTAAGGAAATAATTAAAGCCCCTTGCTGGAGGGGTGAATTTTTTGGTCATAATGAAGGTGCAAAAAGTCCACCCCGTATCGTGTACGCTACGAAAGTTACATTGCAAAAAATGGGGTTTCCGTCAAAAAGTATCACTTTTAGGGGAAAAAGTGAAGATGCGAAAGCTGTTGTTATACGCAAAAAGGTCGTTCCAAAATTTTTGTACCAGCACTTGTAGTCGAAGTAGATTTTTTGTAAGCAAGGGACATTTTTGTCTCGTGCGCGTCATGAATTTTTCGTCAATAAAGCGAAAATGGCGCGTCAGATCGGAAAATTGTTGTTTTTTTTGTACGATCAATATTGGCAGAGATATAAATTTTTTTAACATTTAATATCGTTTGTCGAATATACTTTGTTCACGATAAAATCACTAATAACTCAAAATTCATAGCTCTATCCGAAATTTTACATCTTATAACAGTGAGAGACAATTAAATTTCGAAAATTTTGGTATATATAAAAACTTATTTTGGAAATATGTGAAGTGCGATAATGCTAAAAATTGCCAAATTTTCGTGTATTTTGTAAAAAAACTTACTAGTAGTGAATTGTACGTCAAATATTGCCTAGACATTTTTTGAAGAGAATTAAATTACCATTAAATACTTTTTAATTCATCTGCCTACGTTGTTTTGTTTTCGAGATACATCTGTTTAAAGTCTCTTTTTGAAATGTAATTTGGAGCAACATTAATGATGTATTATTGTAAAAAATATTTTTTAAAAATTGGACTTCACTTATTTTCAATACATTATAATCATACAAAAGTAATAAAAAACACCTTCGAAAAATGGTGTTTTTTGAAGAAAATAAATGATAGAGAAGTCATCCTTGTACTCCTTGCGGAAATGAAAAATAAAAACAAAAAAAAGGTTTACTTTGAACTTCATTTTCCTCGGAAATTTTGAGGTTGTGGTCAAAATTGATTTATACAAAACTTTTAGCTTTTTCTTAAGCTGCAACTTTGTTGTTGAATGTGTTTTGTTACGAGATCAAGTTTCGCTGGAAATCACAAAAAATCGGAAAAAAAACATTTTTCGCCCAATTTAACCACCCCCAAATAAATTGGATCACGCCCAGAGCGCCGTTTTTAGACTTCTAAACCCTAGTTTAGAGAGAAGTCTTATAATACGGCTCTGTCTGTTTGTCCGTCTGTCAGCATTTATAGCTTAAAAACGAAAAGAGATAGACAAACTGCCAATGGTAATAAACCAAATAGATTTTTAGATTTTTATGACTTCCGATTTAAAACCAGAACCGGAAGTGATACTACCCTTTTGAAAAAATAGCATTCCGACGTGAAATTTAATGCTGAATCCATATTTGGAAAAAAATTGAGATATCTTTTATGGTTCATGAGATAATGCGTGTTTAGAAGTCGTCACGTGCCTGCAAGGGCGGATTCAGGGGGGAGGTCATAGGGGTCATGACCCCTCCTATCTTGTGATGTTTTTTTATGAATAACAATAAATACTATAGCCCAAAATTTTCCGGGGGAGGATCCCCAGAAGTTCTTCACGAGTTATGATCCCCCCCCCTAAAGTGAGACTCTGGATCCGCCCTTGCGTGCCTGCTAACGCGCTGGCGCTTCCGGCTTGTTTGTTTACATGTTCCTTGTGACTCCTTTTATCATTTTCCACTGAAGTTGTTTGGATATCAATTTGACTCGAATTTTGCTGCTAAATATCGTCTGCACTATTGCTATAGTCAAACAATAATAATTTACATATTTTTGTGAAAATCAATAAACGTTGTTTTATTTATAAAAATATTATTTCTTCAAACTAACTACTGTTTTTCTGAAGTTTCGTCAAATATTTATTCGTGTATGCCCCGCTCTAATCGGTTTAGCATCGGAGCCGAATTTATGTTCTCGGAGCCGAAATCGTGTACGCCCCTTTCTGAAGCGATTATCGAAATATCCAGAAATTTGTTTTTAGCCACGTCCATGGCTAACAAATCCCAAATCTTTTTTAGTAGTACAAATAAGCAATTTTCTGTTATATTCTTTAAAAGACTATGTTTGAATGTATAAAAGTATGTAGCAAAATGAGTTTTTAGAATTTATGACTCATAACTATTTTACTAGAACTTTTACATGGCGTACATCTGGACTACGACTTTATTAATGATAGTGCATTGTTTATTTCCCAATTAATGCTTTTTCATTTTAGTACTGCCATAAAAAGGCACATATAGATCATAAAAAAACCATAATTTATTTAAAAACAAATCACCTAGAAACAAAAATTATTTTTAAATTCACTAAATGATAAAAATATTCAGTGAATTTCCTGCGGTTAGATTATTTTCATACTACAACAACGTTCGTATTTACGATTTTAAGAGGCGCCAATATTATATGTTATCTTGCCTGAAATGGTTTTTTGACGGGCGCTCCGTTAATATTAAAGTTAGTAAGCTGCGGTTTTCGCCAATCGATTCTATATTCAATTCATAAGAGCGCGTCTGTGGCATTTTTTTAAATGATTTTTAGTAAACGTCATATGACTATCAACTTTTTTCTCTAGATAAATTAATATTTTAAATATCAAGAAAAAACTGCACATTTTTAGCTGCTGTATTAGGCGAGAATAATTATGTTTTGTACCTTGTTCTGCACAGAAAAAATTGGACGGAAAATACTAAAAAAACAATTTTTACACCCAATTTATTATAATACAAGCACGTATAAATTTGCTTTCACCAGAGATGGCTTAAGCATGTTGTGCTATTCCATATTAGATTAATCTTAATTCGATTATTTGGATTAGATTTTAAATAGAATTACGTTTATTTACATGGTGAATTTCAATATTTAAGACAGACTCTCAAAAATAGATACATATGATACAAAAAAATTGTTTATTTAGAAAAAGCAGAAAAAGTTCAAGGAGTTACAAAGAATATTTAAATCAAAGTTAACAATGAAGAATGAAAAATTAGGTCATACCACGATAATTTAATGGAGAAATTAAATTTTAATACGGGGAGACGTAGCACTAGTTGTGATTTTCTCCAATTTGGTGAATTGAATTTTATTTTATTTTAACGTAACCAAGTATTTGTTTTATAAATTTTTATTGGTTCCTCAATATGTTACGTATTTATATACTTTCAGCTTCATACCATTTATAAATCATTAAGTTTCATAATTATTTGCCTGAGGGTGGCCTATGAATGGCCGAAACATGTCGCCGCCCCGTATTAAAATTTATTTTCTCCATTAAATTATTGTGGTATGATCTAGTTTTTCATTATTGAATAATTTTTACCACATTTGAGTACGGATAATCTTCTGTTTTTGAAAGTTAAAAAGTTTGATTTGTATTTTATAAATATTTTCTTTAATTAGATATTATTTTGTTAAAAAATAAAAAAAATATACTGATTTCATTTTGTCACTTTGACATTTTATTTTATTATAAAATGTTTCAGAGTTCCAAGAATCTTAACTATATTTTTTTGCCAATATTATCGAATCTAATAAAAGATTATTTTTTTAATTCTGAGTTTTCTACTTAGGACAAATAAGAGGAATAATAATAGATAAATAACTCAAAAAAACAGACAATTTTAGTTATTAACCTTTTATTTATGTTTAAATTTTATAGGGCGTTAACCAATTTCATATATTGGTAACAGTGCTTAGTGCTCAGGAGCACAGTGCTTACAAGCATTTATTAAAATCTGTGTTTAGTGCTTAAAACGGGTTTCAAAAGGGTTTGGGGCTTGATGCTCGTCAAAGTGCTCGAAAGCACACCAAAAGGCTCGCGAGTACTCGAAAAGGCTTCCGAGCACTCAAAAAGGCTCGCGAGCGCAACAAAAGGCTCGCGAGCTAAGCACCAAGCTCTTTCGTGAACATTTTTAAACTCACACTAGTAATTATTAGTGTATAATTTGAAAAAAAAATAATTACCATTTTGACTATTTTGAAAAAAATAATATGACAAAAAAATATTACATCAAATATGATAAACATCTCGTGTCCTAATTCTTGAAAAAACGTTTTATTAAGTAACGAGGCAAAGCGAAGTTATAGTTTATACGAAGTCAATCCGATCAGTTAAAAAAAAAAACTCATGTACCGGGATAAATTTACTAGTTAATACCATATATAACCTCCCATATGAAATTGATAATTAGACCTCGTATGAATTTCTTATCACTCACTCAAAGTCGGCCCGCTGTATGGCGGCGGCATCTAGTCGAACAAATAATATTGCTTGGACACATAAGCAAAATATGAAGGTCAAAATTTTTTCGAGTGAATTGCCAGTGGTGTGGCTCGGGTTAGGATTTATAAAATTAGTTTATTCTGCGTCGGTCAGTAGATATTTAGTTTTCATACCGTTCGAATCGACTTCGTTTAGATTTTACTTATTGACTTACAATGTCCGTCGGTCTATCTGTTTGTATGTCTGTCTGTAACTCGAGAACGGTTTTCAATTTTGGAACTCTGTTTTCGCCCACCTACTATTTTTAATGACACAAATCAACTACAACTGTCCGTCTGTCTGGGTCCGTCAGTCCCTCTGTCCCAACGATAACTCGAGAAAGGTTTCGAATTTTGAAATTCTGTTATCAGTAATCGATTGCTGGTCACCTTAGCTCACCCACCTACTATGTTCAGTGACCCAAGTCAACTCTACAACCGCCTGTCTGTCCGACTGTCCACAGCTAAGCTACTATACAATTACAGTAAGCGCCAACTAAGACTAGATAAAGTTGCGCATTATTGGGCGGAGTAGAACGAATTTCGGAATCTGCGCAACTTCATCATCGTAGCTAGGATGAGGTAAAGCCGCGCATTAAGGGCGGAGAATAACGATTTTCAGAATCTACGCGCTTTCTCTAGCTTGCTGGGTTTATTAGTATATTAAAATACAAGTTTCATAAGACAATAATTATTAATATTTAGAAAACCAGTTCGTTACCGTTTTTTTTTATTCTTATGTGTTTAAAAATAATAAAAATTGCTTTGTTTTTATATTTAAAAAGTTCAGGAATAAATTTAAATTTTTGATATTGTTCCTATATTATAATTTTATTCGACTTCATTTTTATAAATAAGCCAACAGCCACTTCAATAATTTAATTTTTCAAAAAGTGATTAGTGCTCGAGAATTTAAAGCACTTTTTTAGAGTGCTTAGTGCTCGTAATTTTTTAGAACTTTTTTTGAGTGCTTAGTGTTCGCGAGCACTTTTTGTCAGTGCTCGTCACAACTCTGATTGGTAACCCATATAATTAAATTTATGGTAACATTTTTAGGATATCTGTTCTAATTTCTTATTTATTTTCTTTGTATAAAATGAATTTAAAAAATAATTTATAATATGCGTTTACTGGAATCCTTTTTATAAGAAATCTAAAAGAGATAGAAAACACAGTGAATGTCAATATTGTTTTGTACGAGATATTTTGACGAATGTTCTAATTTTTTTTCCGTTAAATTTTTATACTGTTGTAAATTTTTTACAGACACTTACAAATATGACAGGAAGTAGAAATATTCTTGTGTCTATGTTTTAATGATTATTATTATAAAATTATTATTATAAAATGAATTAAAACAATTTAAAATTTTTTTTCATGATTTTAGGCTTCAGGTTAGGTTTTTTATTTTTCAGTATTTTTTCGAAAAAAAATTGCTCCGAAGACAATTATTTTGATTTTAATTGGTTAACAATAATTGACAGTTTTGCAAAATAAAAAAATTAAATAATCAACGTACCGTTTGATTCTTCCAATTTTTTTGATGATTTTTCGAACAAACCACATTTTAACTCAATTCTCGGTCACTGTTCACCAAACTGAAAACTATACAAATCTGATGATTTTTATAATATATAGTTTATTTATACCTGCTGCAGAAGTCACCGCAACTGTGCGGATGTGCAATTTTTTTTATCATTATTTATAAAAAGAGACAGATGTATTTATTGTGGTCGATTAGCGTGATACCTTTTAAAAATCCCCTAAGATAATTGATCACTCTATATAAAATAATTCATGTGCCAGTACGCTTAGAAGATACCTATATTAGAATTATATTTATCAAAGTATAACACAAAAACTAAATACCAAATATAGTTTGAACAAGTGGCAAGCGCTACAAATTAGGGTAGGTGATGTTCTAATCAAAAAAATTACTAGTCAATACACTGCCGAGCAAAAATTTAGGTCATTTTAAATAACTTCAAAAATTGGAAACAATTTTAAAAATGCACATTGTAATGTAAATATACCTACAGTATTTTCGAAACCGTTAAATATGGAATCAAACAACAGATTTTTTTATGATTTATTCTTGAAAACTAGTAACTCTACATTTTAACAAATTTTGAATATTGTTATTGTTTACAATCTGATCCATGTTATTCAATTTCTGCAATAGCAATTGTTTCAGCTCCTGGGCAGTTCTTGGGACTGGTATATGCCTTCGGATACGTAGCTCTAACTCACCCTAGACACGTTCGATAGGATTCAAATCTGGACTACATGCTGGCCAATCAAACCGCCCAATTCCTACTTCATCTACATATTCACTGATAATCCTTGCAGCGTGTGGTCTTGCATTATCATGCATAAAAATGCCTTACTCGCACGTAGTCACCATGAAAGGCATAACATTATCTTGCAATTCGATGCTGACGGTTGAATGTTGGCCCTGCAGTCATCATTCTGCAAGACAATCCATTAGCACGAAGCCTTCTTCTAACTGTCCGTTCGCTAACTCTATAACCTCTTGAAGCTTATTTCGCATCAAAGCCACAAAATCTCTTCTATTCGGCAAAAACCGATCATCTCTTTACATTTTTTACAGCACAGAGGCTCTTACCAGCAATTCTGGCGGTTTCACGTTGTCCTCTACCATCTTATATCAACGCTACAATTTATGCCACAACAAAAGGATCCAGAGGCATTATGACTAAGTAAATAAACACTAAGAACCTATACCGAATAGATTTTAGAGAATATAATTAACACTTAACTTGGCCGCAGTGGAGGGGCGAGCAAACGCTCCACTCACATTGAACCTAACACTTAACTGGAAAATAAGCAACGAAATATTAGGAATGTTTTTTGTTTAACAAACGTTGAGAATACTGTGACAGAATGTGACAAGCGAAAACTATAACAGATAGCATCCATCTAATTATATAACTTTCATCGTTTACCTACCTATGACTCTCTGATTAGTTTTATTCTTAAAATTATTTGCAATTTCTTAAGTTATTTAAAGTGCAACGCTAACATTACAATTGATTATATTTTAAAAATTTAACCTCGGTTGAAGCCAATCAGACAAACGATATTTAGATTTAGAAGCCAATAATTTTACGTTTTAATACTTTTTGAAAACTTCGGTGGAGATCTCTGAATTTTTTTAAAATTCTGTAAATATTAGTAAAAACCGCTATAATTTAGTCAAATTTCTGAATACTGAACAAATTCTTTAAGAATAGCTGATGGCCAAAATCTCTGAATATTGGTAAAACTTGCTAAAAACCATTAAACTTCGGTCAAATCTCTGAATATTGGTAAAATCTGTGGACATTAGTAAAAACCGTTAGAATTTAGTCAAAATCTGTGAATATTGTAAACCCTCTAAATATTGGTAAAACTTGGTAAAAATAGTTAAACTTTTGTCGAAATCTCTGAATTTTGGTAAAATTCTATAAATATTAATAAAAATCACAAGAATTTAGTTAAATCCCTGAATATTTAACAAAACTTTGTAAAAAAGCTAGAATTTGGTCAAAATCTCTGAGTATTGATAAAAATCGCTAAAATTTTGTCGAAATCTAAATATTTGTAAACGGTAATTGAAACAAAAATCAATATGACGAATATCAAAAACTTATTTTCAGAATTGAATTCAATAGTTTTATTTTTCTGAAATGTTAACTTAGCTGATGACTAGTGTGCTAGTCGAAGTGGCTTAATTTAATGGCAAGGTAATAGGTCGTTAAATGCATATTAATGGGGCTTTAAAAGAGTAAATTTTAAAAACGTTTTTTTTAATTATAAGTTTAAAAACCAAGATAAAATTTGGAAAAAAAAACTAGGGAACATAAAATTTTACCCTAAATCCAACGGTGATATCGAAAAATTATTTTTATAATCGGAAAGGGTAGTTATTGCAAGGGTAGAGGGTTAATTTATATATAACACTTTTGGAGTTGTTTTTTTTACAACGCGGGTACAGGTTTTAAAATCTACATGCTTTTATCTTTCAGAAAGGTATTCTTGTTGCAAGTCGCTTAGAGTAACCGTTTTCGAGAAAATTGAAGGTAAACAGTTTGCTGAACATTAATTTGAGAAAAAGATAAATTATTTTGGTTGCTCACAGGTTAATACAATTTTATAAAAATTGTGGGGTGTTAAACTAATCATGTAAATCGAAATTTTATCCTGTTTTTAAACTTTTAACAAAAAAAAAAACATTTTCAAAATTTACTCTTGTGCATTTAACGACCTAAGCTTGTAGGAACTTCTATTAATTTTAGGAGTACTATCGCCCCTTGAATTTTATTACACTATTTGATGGACACCACAAATGATTAATTAAAGTTGAAAGTTGAAAGGGCGTCTAGTTTCGGTAAAATTTCGCCATCATCAGTATCCATGAGGAAATTAAATTTAAATTAACTGGTCATAATGACACAATATGTATTGTTAAATGTATAAATTAAAATAAGTGGTACAAAGTGGTTTTTTTATTATTTAAAAAAACTTTAAAAAAGAAGTAACATTATGTCCTAACATGGACATCGTGTGAGAAGTTAATTTAAATTTAATTTACTTTCATTTTTAAAAAACCCCATGAATAATTTGGCCTGATGATGGTGAAATTTCGCCGAAACGAGTCGCCCTTTCAACTTTAATAAATTATCTGTGGTACTTTGACTTCGAGTTTTATTACCTTATATTTTACTAATACTGGCATATGGAATGCATTCAGCTTTAACTCAAACTGAGATAACTAAAACTGTTTTAATCTTTTAGCGAAGAAGAGTTTGGTCAGTCCCCGTCTTTATATATTTATATATTTTTTATTTTATTTATCAAGCTTTGTATTAGATTATAATAAAAGTACCTTTAAATAAAATCCCTTAAATTATTAAACTTTACTAACGGATTTCCTGTGTTGACCTAACTTAACTAATTGTTTCTTATCTCATGGTTCGAAAACCTACAACCTATAACTAGATATCAACATACATTGTAAATAACTGTATAAACAATTATTTGTTTACTCATTTATACAGAGTGGATTGTTATGGACAATTAAAATTGTATTATTTTAATTTTAAGTGATTGTTTGCTGGGTCGTAACGACTTAAAATCAGAAAAAAAGTGAACAATTATTTGGTAACATAAACATTACCTGATTATATTATTTTATTACTTTTTTCGACAATTTTATAGAAAAATGTCAAAATCTGTTATTTTAAAATATTATTATTGCATCTATTCGAAAAATTTCTCAAGCACTTATCTATGTTTAGGTACAAATAGATAAACGAACACGGAAAATGATTTTCGGTGTTTGTATAATATTCCGTTAATAAAACGATGAGATGTTGATAATAATTCGTCCTAATAGTAGGCCTTTATAGCTCTGAGTTGTGAGCTTGAGAAACGATTTAATTAACTCAAATTTCCGTATAAATAGGGGTTCCAAGCATTGCAAGGGACTAGACGTATTTAAAAAATTAACCTATCAAATCAAGACCGTCAATCGAATCACCAAATAATTTTGACAGATAGAACTCTATTTTTTTCTGACTATATAGACCGACACCGCGCCTCCTTGTCCACTATTCCACGTAGAGGCCCTTTTAACTTCCGTCAAAAATATTTCGACAATATCCCAGAAGTTTCTGACACATTTCAACTGAAAATATCTCGGAACTGAGAAACGATAGGTAAGTGCAGTTT
Source organism: Neocrepidodera transversa (assembly GCA_963243735.1). Classification (NCBI taxonomy): domain Eukaryota; kingdom Metazoa; phylum Arthropoda; class Insecta; order Coleoptera; family Chrysomelidae; genus Neocrepidodera; species Neocrepidodera transversa. The sequence continues at coordinate 11,504,060 of OY725347.1, forward strand.
TCATTGAACAATTTATTTTTATTAAGAGTTTGTTTTCAGTATACAAAAATATTATACAGGGTGTTTTTAAAAAATGATGTTTTTTAAATGCAAATATTGTTGATTTTTTTTAACGAAACACCTGATCCATTTTTTGATTCCATCTGAAAGCTGAACTCTTCCCCTTTCAGATGGAAAATGAGTGTTATTTGATTTTTAAGGATAGACATTAAAAAATCGACGATATTTGCATTTAAAAAACACCTATATAAGAGTTTACTAAATAAACATTAATACTGAAAAAAAGTTTATCTAAAAATAAATTGTTCAACAAAAACCACCTCCTATCGTTTTTGAGTTCCGAGATATTTGCAGTTTAAAATGGTTCATTTCTGTAGCCGTTTTATGTACTTTTTATATTAAATCCATCAAATTTATTCATTATTATTTCCGTCTGATTTCCACCCCGAAATACCTCAACAGCAATTTAGTCGTTTGGTCTTAAATTGTCTTTTCAAAGATAAATCTAAGAATAATTGTTTCCACATTTAAAATACCAAACACAGCCGGTGATCCAGATATGGGTATCGACGGAAACAGCTTATAACATTTAATTTTTCGTCTATCCACGAGAGGTTGACGTTTATTTATAAGCGCTGGTGCCAAGTGTTATTTAAAACATATGATTGGATTCAGCAAATAATCACATTAGACTCACTTCATCAAAAACAATTATTTTTCTAAGATATAATGTTGATGTCACGCAGAGGCGGACTGGCACAATCGCATTGTATCTCTAAAAGTATGGATCTGCGTACTGTAAACCCTGACATTGATCTAGCCGTAACTAAGTAGGGTGGTCCATACAAAAAAACATAATAATATACAGAGTTGTGCAGTTACTTTTAATTTAAGTTACTTTTAGTAACTTAGTTACTTTTAGGTACTTTTAGAATCTAGTAAAAAGTAACTAGTAACTTAGTTACTTATTGAAAGTAACTTAGTTACTTTTAAGTAACTAAGTTACTTTTTTAAAAAAAGTTACTTTCGACAAAAATCAACCCATTTTTCGCAAATATATTTGGGCCAGCACAGTACTGGACTCTTAGTGATTCATTTGTGGGTTCACCTTATCCGATATAAATTTTGAACGTTTGGTTTTATTTTACGCTAATGTTCACTAAATAACAAAAAAAAGTTTCATAGCTTTGTTCTGTTTAAAGAACGTATAGGGACGGTTCGGCTTAGTTGTTCTTGTTACGTTCTTCTGACTCCTTTATTCATGAGATTAGTTACTGTATTTTATTTTTAGTTGTTAGTTGCTGTATTGTAAATAGCTATAGCTACAGGCTACATAAACCAAAATAATAAAGCCAGTTTCAATTCAAATCCATATAGCGCGAGACATCCTGGGGACGTCCATTTTAGGTCCAATTTAGGTCTGAACGTCCTGGACCATTTCAAGGATGTACGGAAAACGTTTTTTTTAACGTACCCAATACATACGAATTCGACGTACTATGGGTACGTCCATCTCTGGACGTTATTTACTTTTGATTGATTTAACACGTGAAACAATTTTTTTTCTTTTGTTCGTTATTTGTTTAATCTGATTTATCTCGACATTTGTGTAATATTAAAATCTATCTCAAGAAACAAATAGGGATAGATGAATCTCTAAAAGAATACACCCTTGCAGATTTGTCTTGTGAATACCAGGCAAATACTCGTAATATTTTTTTAAATTTTTTACTGTAAGTAATCACCTTATTCATGTATGTATTTCATTTATACTATACAAACAAGAGAAATTCAAGTATATGTAAATGCCCCTTCTAATATATATTTAATAAGACAATGAACCTACTATACATTGCCCTGAAGATGACTTTATAAAAGTCGAAACGTTCAGTGATTTTTACCTTTTCCTAAGCAACTCCCAGAACTAATTCTAACAACGAACAGACGTACATACTGTTTGTTTAAAGTAACTATAAAATGTAACTATTTTAAAAGTAACTTCGTTACTAGTAATTGTAGCTATAGTTACTTTCTTCTTAAAGTAACTAGTTACTAGAAGTAACTTTAGTTACTTTTATAAAAGTAACTATAGAAAGTAACTAGTTACTTTTTGAAAGTAACTATCCCAACTCTGAATATAATCTGATGCCTACCAACGAGCAGTATTGCCAATAATGAATCTGATGATATTTATAATACATATTTGTTGGTAAACTGCCTAGTAGTGGGTATTTTACATTTTATACGATTAATTTATAATAACAGTTCAAAAAACTTAAAACGTTTTGAGTCATTTATAATAAATTATTGCTCGAATTCATCCTCAGATTTTCGTAAAAATCCGAATTTTTGCAAAATAAAAGTTTATCTCGCTTAAATAATAATATAACTATCTCTGATCATAACATAATTGATCGTACCCAAAATCTGAATATATCTTATTTTTTTAAACACTTTTCAATGCATATGTCTTACCCAAATTAAGTTAGAACTGTGACGTGTTTATCCTAAAAAAAAAAAACTAAAAAAAATTGTAGGTAATGCCCTACAATCAGACAGGTAGTGATGCGTTTTAAATTCCCTTGTGACTCATGAATTTAATGTGTTTGTTTTATGTTACATTTGACTGATTTAAGGTCATTCCACCGGATAACTTGTGTAATAAATGGAAATGTATGCTTTAGTAACAGATATTTTAGAGAAAACCTACTTAGTTTAAGTATGGTAAATTTTATTTAGAACATTAATTAAAATAATAATAATTTTGATGCTTTTCTGATTCTTCTTGCTTTCTTTGGTGCCGCTCTCATTCACTGTCTCTATGCCCTATCAGTCTTTCTCTATCAAACATCGTAGTTTTTTCCTGTCTTCTCTTTTTCTAAATCACTTGTGTCGTATTTATCTTAATCCTAGAAGGATCTCTCTGTATCATCTTCTGGTAATTATTTATTATATTTTATTGAATAATATTGCCTCACTCCTTTATTTAAATTATTTTATTACTTTTTAGACTTCTAAACCCTAAAGGAGAAGTCTTATAATACGGCTCTGTCTGTCTGTCCGTCTGTCCGCATTTATAACTCAATAACGAAAAGAGAGACAAACGGTCAACGGTAATAAACTCAGCATACCTTGAATAGCTCCCAAATAAAATTTCAGATTTTTATGACTTCCGGTTTCAAAACTGGTTTTACAAACCAGAACAGGAAGTGATGCTACCGGTTTCAAAAATAGTATTCCGACGAGAAATTTAACGCTGAATCGATATTTGAAAACAAATTTGAGATATCTTTTATGGTTCATGAGATAATGCGTGTTTAGAAGTCGTCACGTGCCGTTCTTTTGACATGTTAATATAATCAAGCCAAACTGTGGATTACAATAAAATGGTATTCACATAATTAATTATACATTATTAACAGTGAATGAAGTTATATCCCATCATAAGTGATGCCTATAAAGTTTTACGTACGTTGATAAGGAGAAATCACACCTTTTGACTGATTACTATTAATTAGTAAAGTTAATTAATTACGCAGCCCCACAAAAAAAAAGTTATACACAAGAGAGTGACATATGTATTCCCATGTATTTTTCGACACTGAATTCGATCCCGAGCTCAGAATTGGCCCAACACGTCTGGAATTGGCCCCAGGGACCGAAAATGGCCTGAAATGTGTTTTTCAATTCTGCACCTGAGGGACCCGAACAGGGAATTTCACATGGCCATAAACCTGTCAAGCACAGTCTAAGCTACAGGAATTAGTACATAAACATCCCACTGTTGCGATTGGTACGTCCGAAATATGATTTTTCGGCCCCATTGGGCCATTTTCCCGGGCCCAAACTGGGAATTTCAGCTGGCCAAACACTTTTCACACCCAGTCTCAGCTCCAGAATTGGAAAGTCCATGAAAATATCACAGTCGCGCCCGGGACGTCCAAAACAGAATTTCCCCGCCCCAAAGGGTCATTTTCCCGGACCCAAACCCGGAATTTCAGTTGGCCATAAACATTTCGAGCACAAATCCGGTTTTAGCTACAAAATTCAGCGACGACTTCGCCTAATCCCGGAAACCGCATTTCAGGCCATTTTCGGCAACTAGGGCCAATTCCAGACGTGTAGGCCCAATTCTGAGCTCGGGATCGGATTCAGCGTCGAAAAATACATGGGAATACATATGTCACTCTCTTGTGTATGAACTTTTTGTTTGTGGGGCTGTGTTATCATCATTATTGTTAAATAAAACCCATGACATTTTTAACTAATTTATTGTCTAGGGTTAAATATTTATAAACATGAAAACAAAATGAATATAAAAATGAATACAAATAATACACAAATAATTATTACCAAAATGAACACGATATTATTAAATGATTGAATAATTTTTTAAAACCTCGCCTGAATTTCAAAGAACCTGAAAAAAGGTCTTTCCCGAAGGACACAAAAAATAACTGACCTATCTACTGACAGTTATTCTGGGTTTTGTAATCTAAACCAAAACTGACAATTTTCAAAATGTTTTAATTTACAATTTCTCTGAAAAGATTAACATTGACAAAAATGAATATATCTTATTGACAGGCGATTGTTTAAACCCTCTTAAACAAACAAGACAAGGCAGTAAGTCATTTGATTTCCGACGAAGTCTCATGTTTATATTAGAAAACTGCTAAAAACTGACAATTCACTTAAATATATATTGATAAGAAAATTTAAATATAATGACGTCAGATCATGTCAGATGTCGTATCTAAGATGATCATGAGTCCTGGTTAAATTATTGTTTGGCAATTTAAAAAAAAAATTAATCAAGTGAAAAATAAAAAAAAAGATATCGAGATTTGTCAATTTTTGATAATTTTAATTTTGGGAATTGTCAAAGGAAGAAATTAGTAAATTTTTTTTTATATAAATAATTTTGAATTGCAATAAAAATTATTTAGAAAGGAGCGTTAAAGTTATTATGGAGAAATAAACAAAAATAATTAAATAAAAAGACAGGGTGTGAAAAGTATAGAAAAATTATTTACATTACAAGACGAAGAAATTATAAAAAATATCAGAGATGAGGTGGAAAATGTGGAAAATGAAATAAACTAGGAGGTGGCATATAGGGAGAAAATCAAAAAGAAGAAAGAAACAGATTAATGGAAGAAACATTATTGAGAGGGAAGAAAGTATAAGAAGTATTCAAAACATCAAAAATTTCAATATAACATAATTTTTTTTACTAATTTTTTATTAAATTTGTAGTCAAGTGTATCTTAGATAGGACATCTGATATACCGGGTGTTCCATATCATTATACTGTAATGAAATACTCTATATGAGTTTTTGAATAAGTTAATCCTTATTTAATTATTAAAAAAGGTTTGATATTTACAAAATAAGATAGCTAATGTAAATCTAATAGTTTAATGGTTCTCGATAGACCCGGTTAATTCCGAAGACAAGGATTTTTTTCTTGTGGTACTGGACTTAATGAATTTTATTATTCACAAGTGGACCACATTTGAGACATGGATAACCTATTGGACTTAATATTTTTGGAATGGTCATGAGGCAATGTGATCTTCTCTACCTGTGAAATCTTCCCAACAAGGGATGTTACAGACGGCTATAGACCCGCGCACATCTCATCTTCTTACCTGAACGATTAGGACATTGTTGACCATATTAAATACACCTGATTTAAAATCACTCCAATAAAAGAGTTGTATAAAACAAGAATTCTAAAAATAAATACACAAACACAAAATACAGAGCGCATAAAATATATAACATTCCCAAAACCATTTTATTTTACCATGCGACTGGTGTTCTAGGAGTAAAACTTATTTCACAAGGTAGTCCTTCCACTCCAAGAGGAGATCAGATTAGCTGAGGGATTCAAAACTATGGAGCAGTGGGAATTTGGAATATCTAGATTACAACTGTTAGAGCTTGTTCATAAGTTTGTTACAAAAAATGAAATAAAAACGCCATTTAAGGATAACATTCCTGGGGATGAGAAGTTGGCTAGTTTTAAAAGACGCCATCACCTTAGCATAAAACCCCAAGATGTGGAATATGTGACAAAAAAGATGACTGACTCGTTTATTGTTCAAGAATATTTTGATATCCGTAAAAAACCTTTAGTTAAGCTGGAATTAGAGGAGAAGGCAGAACTTTTGTGGAACTGCCTTTGCAACCAGCCAAAGTGGATGGATGGAGAGTGATGTATTCTTCAATTATTTAAAAAAAAAACGTTCATTCCTGCATTAGGAGAAAATAGACCTGTATTATTGATATATGACGGTCACAGTACACGATTGCATTTGTTGAATTAGAATGAGGAAACAATATCACAATCATCAAACTTCCTCCTCATACCAGCCACCTTGTATAGCCTTTAGATTTAGACACTTGGAACCAACAACTCGTAACCTGGCCGAGACATAATATTGGCCTAAAAATTCCAAAAACGAGTTTTGTCCGATAATATGTGCTCCATGGAAAAACGTAAGCGCAAAAATGATAAAAATCGGATTTAGAAAATCTGCTATTTATCAATTTAACCGCCATGCCGTACCAGAGGAAAAGTACTATCCTGAAAGTCTAAAAAGGTGGAAGACCAAACAATAGTCATAACTGAAACCGCAGTCCCTAATATTGAAGCTATTTACCAGAAATGTTGATCAGTCGGTAGATAAAGAGCAAACTGTGGAAAACCAAGCAGCTAATCTTTTTAATGCAAATCCAAGTACCTCAGAAGTAAGTTTTGAGGAGTTGCTATTAAATTCTGTGAAACAGACTAACAAACAAAGTCCTTCAGCCACAAAATGGAAAAAGGTAGCTACAAGTGCAGAAGTCTTTACTTCTGAAGAAGTACTAAATAAACTCGCAGATGAAAATAGATTAAAAAAAAATAAAAGAAAAAGAAAAACTGGAGAAAGAAGAAAAAAGAAAGGCGAAAGCAAATATTCAAAAACCTAAAAGGGTTAAAAAACTAAAAGCAACTTCTAGTACGCAGACTCAGAAGACGAATTAGCAGAATATATTGACTCCGAAGAGGATTTTTATTCTGCCATATGGGAAGAAGATAAGCAAATAGTTGAGGAATATGTGCAAAAATTCAAAAACCTAAAAGGGTTAAAAAAGTAGAAGAAACTTTTAGTACTTCAGACTCAGAAGAAGAATTAGTAGAATATATTGACTCCGAAGATGATCTTTACCCTGCAATACGGGAAGAAGAAGAGCAAATACTTGAGGAAGATGTGCTAACAGTCGAAGAGTTAGGGAATACCCAAATTATGCTGGGAAAAGTTGGGTTGTTGTGGAGTATACCTCTAAAAAACACGTCAAACATTATATCGGGTCGAAGGAGATATTGTAAAAATGTTACCATACCCCATTAAAGACAGAAGGGGTGAATAACATTAAAATTTTAAAAAGTTTGTAACTTTTTTAAAAATACAGATATTAAAACTTTCCAAAAATCAAAAAATTCCTTTTTCTTGTGCTTTCAGTAATAAAACACGTTATCTTAAGCTAGGATTCATTTGTCACACTTACCCCAAATTAAGGGGAAAGTGTGAACCATGGACATTTGAAAAAAAATTTACAGATAACTTCCACATCTGTTGTTGAAAATACCCAAATTTAAATATATCTAGAAAAGTCCGTAAACACTACAGGAAAAAATATGAGGTCCTTAACAATCATCAAAATCTTGTAAAATGTATCAAATAAATCATCTAGCTGAAAACTAGGTCACACTTCGACGGGTTTACCTTGCTACTTTAAATTCTTGTCTAAGGTTGATCCCTAATTTTTATTTGACCTCTTATTAAATTATTACGTATACCTTCTATATTAGTGTTTATACCTTTGCTAATCATATTTAAGTTTTGTTATTAAAAAAAAAATAAAAGAATAATTACTAAATACATACTAATAATTTGTTATTAAACATTTAACTTTGAGTAATTATAATTATCTCGCTTTAGATTAGTTTAGTTTTTATGTATTAATTTAGTTTGTTTTAGGTGAATTTTATTTATTAATTTTATCTATTTTTTTTTATTAATAAATTATTTTTATATATACATTGTTTCTACCGAATTATCCTGTATTATAATGTCATTAACACGGCCCATAAAAACCTTTACAACTTTGATATAAATTACGTCATGAATTCAACAGGTGTATCAAAATATATGAATCAACTAATTTACTCACTCTTCGATAAAATTAATAAATCACTTACCTAATATCACAAACAGGATGGACTCTTCTATTTCTCCAACGCAATTTCCAAGGCAGTACTTTATCTTTAACATTTTCACTATCATCATTTTCTTTTAACACTTTAGATTTGATTGGTTTTTCTTTAATTTTCTTTCGCGCGATTTTCATCATTTTCAACTGGTCTAAACATTTCCAGTACCTGCATAAAATAAAAAAATTACCGTCCGCATAAAGAATCATTCTTGGTATTGAAACGATTTCTCTTGAGCTAACCGGAATCACACTCGATGAATTATTTCAAAATTTTTTAATATAACTAGCACTATGTAAATTGACGTATCTATGTTTTTGCGTAATTAAGAATTGGAATTCCGAAGGTTTAGGTCATACAAGCAGAAGTTTGAAGACACAGCTGTGATTAGTAATTATTTACGAAAAATAAACAATACTGCGGCAGATTTTAATGACTAAATCAACAATTAATATTTCATAAAATGTGGGGTTTTTTATTTCCATTTTTCAAAACTAGTACTTAAGATGAATACAGAAAATGATAGGAAGAGAAACATTTAAAAATTATGATCTAGTTCGGGAAAATAACTGCTAGGAAAATTAAAATATTTAGTGCTTACTCTTTTAAATAATTATTCCTTGTATTGTTAACTCTTTCGTCAATAATCCCGCATCTATCGATACACTTTTCGAAATTTCTTCTAACACTTTGAGCTCTCTTAAAGCTAGGTCTTTGGTGACTCTTGAGTCTTCTTCGAAGAGCGCTGCTTCTTTGAAAAGTTGATTCGTCTTTAGGATCGTCTTGAAGGAGTCGAATTGCTTCGATACCACGAGACAGGAAAAATATTTCTTGGTACATTCTTGAAGAAAAAAGAAATGTTTTTTGATACTAGAAGTAAAATATCACTTGTTATAAAAATACAATTTAAAAGAATATAGCAGCTATTTTAAATTTAATTCAACGAAATATAGTATTTTATTAAAAGTTTTCTTGTGTTTTTTTGTTTGCTCAAAATTTAAATATCAAATCAAAATTTCGTTTTTTTTTACTTAAATACAAATTAAATTAATAAAATAAATCAGAAAAAATAACTAGATTCATTTAAATATTTTCTAAATTTACTCTTTTTATAAATATTGTCTATGATTATCAAAAATTATCTATCATAGTCTAAAATCAAAGATTCTTTTAAAAATGTCAAAAAATTGTCTACAGTCTTACAAAACAGTCTTACAAAACAGAAATAGTCTAGACTTTTTTAAAAATTGTCTAAAAAAATATATAAAATTATCTAAAATCATTTAGGTTCGTTTAAAAACGTTCACAAATTCTCCAGAGTCTTTGCAAATATTATTCTAAATGTTTAAATAAAATCCAAAAATTGTCTAAAATACGCTAAAATGATATAAAATGGTTCTTCTACAATTTAGTAACAAAAATGATCTAAAATCATAAAAGTTCTACTAAAGATTGTCACAAATAATTAAAATTGTCTAGGATATTTCAAAAATTTGTCTAAAATTTTCTAAAATTTTATTTGAAATCGTCAAAATCGCCTAAAATATATATATTTTTTTAAATTAACAAAAATGGTATAATATTGTCATTGTCAAAAAATTGTCTTAATTAATCCTTCAAAATTGTCAAAAAATAACAAAATGTTTTCCAAATATTGATTATAAAATTATATAAAATGATCTAAAATTTTACAGATTTTTAAAAAAACTCAAAGACTTCTAAAAGTGATCAAAAATCATATAAAATATTCTGAAAATTGTCACAGATTGTCTAAATTCATATAAATCTCTTAAAAAATGATCTAAAATATAAAATTATATAAAATGATCTAAAATCTTAAAGATATTTCTTAAAAGTCAAAGACCTTTGAATGTGATCTTAAATCATATAAAATATTATGAAAATTGTCACAGATTGTCTAAATTCTGAAACGTTCCTACCCTAGGCCACTTAATCTCTTATTAATTCCCATTTTTAATTACTATTTTTCCTATATTTTTCTATTTCCGTAGAATTATTTTACTTATAAATTCTAATTTTATTTTTCCCTGTATAAAATTTACGCTTCAAATATTTCTCTTAAAATTCGTAAAAGACTCAAAATAGCTAAAAAGTTGTCCTCAGGAATGCAGTTATCTACGATAACATAAACAAATTGGCGATAACGAGTCGCAAGAGGGTAGATTCTCACTACGCAGTTACAATGCCTACGTCACGAAATGAGATAATTTCTGGGTATAAAAAGGGCATAAAATGAGAAATAAAATCAGTCTGAAAATTTTTACCATCGCCTAAACTATCTAACAGTACCTACGCTTCGCTTCGAGAAAGAATAAATAAAAACCAGCCAGAGAAAAAAAACAGTTCCTTTAAAAATACCCATCGACGAAAACAACAATTATTTTGTAGACCTGTGTCTACCGCCAACTTCGACCCCGTAATAATTATTTGTAGGCCTTTGCCTATCGTATAGAAAACAACTGCCCATAAAACCAAAGAGAAAATAAGTAAAGAAAAATAATCCAAAATTCGTTACAAAATAAAAATATCTATCTAAATAAAATGTCTCAAAAACACCCCCAATTCAAAATCCGGGGAAGAAAATTCATATTTAATTTGCGTCCGGACAAGTAAACCATTTGTTTAATTGACCGTTCACAGCGGCGCGCCGTTGTGTGTTCGGAAGGGTTAAGTCAGGAGTCTCATTTACCAATTACAACAATACACAATACATTACACAGAAAATCTTGTGTTTTTATGATTTGGTCAAGGTTGTTACTATGTCTATTAAGGTACGGTCCCTTTTAAACAAAAAAAGAATTAATTATTTTGGGACGGTAGGAGGCAATGTGATCTCCCCTCCCCGTGAAATTTTCCCAATGAGGGATGTCGCAGACGGCAATAGACCCGCGGGCATTCCATCTTCCTACCTGAATGATTAGGACATTATTGACCATAGTAAATACACGTGATTTCAAATCACTCAATTAAAAAGGTTATAAAATAGAAACAAACAGAAATATAAAAATAATTACACAAACACAAAATACAAATTGGTAAAATGTGACAAATGTCTTCTCTTTCGTCCACCCAGTGGCGGGTCTCTGTGAGGGGTCCTCACATACAAATAGAGTAAAGAGTAAATAATGTCTCAAGGTTTTGATTTTTGTAATTATCAAAAAAGGTTGAAATTACGGAATATACGATTTGAAGGTTTTTCAGTGTTTTATTTTTTTTACTTGCAGCAAACTTTACTATAACGAATAAAAATACAGCACAACTGGGTCCTTTAACAATACTAGACGATCAGGTATATTTTATGATAAATTTGAGAATAAAAGTTTCTTACCGAAATGGCCATCGGTTTGTTACTTTGTACTCGCCTTTTTCATGAGATAAATGGCCAGGGGGGTGGGAGGTTACAATTCATATAAATCTCTTAAAAAATGATCTAAAATATAAAATTATATAAAATGATCTAAAATCTTAAAGATATTTCTTAAAAGTCAAAGACCTTTAAATGTGATCTGAAATCATATAAAATATTCTGAAAATTGTCACGAATTGTCTAAATTCATATAAATCTCTTAAGAAATATAGTCTAAAATATTATAAAATTATATAAAACGATCTAAAATTTTAGAAATTTTCCCAAAAACTCAAAGAACTGTAAAAGTGATTTTAAATCATATAAAATATGTTGAAAATTGTCACGAATTGTCTAAATTCATATAAATCTCTTATGAAATAGTATAAAATTATATAAAACGATCTAAAATTTTAGAGATTTTCCCAAAAACTCAGACCTCCAAAAGTGATTTAAAATCATATAAAATATTCTGAAAATTGTCACAGATTGTCTAAATTCATATAAATATTTTAAGAAATAGTCTAAAATATTATAAAATTATATAAAATAATCTAAAAGTGATCTAAAATTATATAAAATATTCTGAAAATTGTCATCTATAAATTCATATAAATCTCTTAATAAATAGTCTGACATTTTAAAAAAAAATTGTCTAAAATATAAAATGATTTGAAATCAATAAGGTTTGTCTAAAAACGCTACAAATTGTCTAGAGCCTTGCAAATATTGTTCAAAATAGTCAAATAATAACGAGATTTTTTTTTAAACCTGACAACAAATTATCTAGAGATTTCTAAAATCATTACAATGCTCTAAATTGTTGAAAAAAATTGTCTAAAATATTTTTTAACACTCTTCGTGGTGTTTTAAATGTTTATTTTAAATATAAAATATTGAATGAAATATCAAATAGAGACTATAGAGTTCATTTTATACAGTGTGTTCCATAAAGAATGATATTAATTTAACTAAAGTTCTGCCCCTCAAAATAATATTTTTTATAGGTGAAAAGATGAAAATTAAAAATGATTTTTAACTATAGAGAATAGATTTTTACTAAATGCAATTTTGGAGTCACATAATTATGGAAAAAACAATTTGCTCACTATTGCCAAGGGCGTACGTCAGGCGACCGACAGCAGCATCTTTCGCCCAAAATTCTACGACACTGGTCAAATCTGCATTTTAATTATTTGTTTGAATTTTATAAAGTTTTTTGACATATTTACACTTAAATATGATATTATACTGTCGAAAAATTATTTTATTAAATCACTAGTGAACCTCTTGCAAAATGAACGCAAATATTTTTTTAACTAAAAATTATGGTTAAAGTATATAGTGCAATTAAATTCAAATGAGAATAAAATAATTATTTGACGAATGCCGTAGATTTTTTACGCAAAAATTAATTTTTATTTTCCAACTTTACACCCTTGTATATTATTAGTAAATAACATTTGACCAAAATGTTATTATGAGCGGAAAATATTTGTGAGAAACCCTGTATAAATAGTATTAATAATTTTGTAATTTGTAAATATTAAACATATACTTACATAATAAATTGTTGTAAAATTAAAAAATAAATCCAATCCAGCACCTGTTAAATCACATTTCAAAGGGAAGTAACTTCGTAACACTTGCCAAAGAACAACTAGTACCTGTTGCAACGATTGATGGGCCTGGCTAGTACGTTTATTGTACACATAGTGTTGGGCCAAACAAAGGTACTTCCGCTAGGCACGACTCTTTAGTCTTTTTCAACAATGCATGTAAAAATAAAAATAGAAAATAGAGCGCTGAAATGAAATCGGATGGGCAGGAAGAATGGCCTTGTACTTCGCGTAAGTACATGGTTTTGATACGAAATGCTTCGCTGGTACACGGTGAGCCGTTTGAGGTTAATATATGGACAAAAATAGTTTCATACAAATATTTGTTTTATAGATTTTGCAAAGGCTTTTGACAAAGTACAATGAATAAATATTGTTATGAAATACTGGGCTCACAATTTAACATTATTCCTTTATAAAGTTTTTTTTAAGGTATATATATTTTTTAGTCTCTTAATCTCTTCATTTAAAACAGATTCCTTTTAACTATATGGCAATGGTAAGTATAAGAATATTTTATACTGCATTCATTGTATTCTTGTTTATACAAATTTTAATTATCAATTTCTTTTTAATTATTACTAATTGACATTTTAAAAATTTATAATGTCTATTTATATACCCATAAAAATAAACTAACCTAAGCATTCATTCATACATTCACCTTCTGGAATTTCATTCATTATTAAACAGATGTTCTCTCACATGGGCAACAATAAAATTTCATATATTACAATTTTATAATATCACCTACAAAATAACAGTAATTGCAATACACTTCATCGAATAGATTGTAGCAAAATCCCTGGAATACAATAATGACCTACACGTAATTTTTACAGACTTCAGGAACGCATTTGACTCAATCATAAGATCCAAGATAAAACGAAAACTAGAAACACTAGGAATCCTAACAAAAATAGGGAGATCCAATTTCTCCAATCTGGTACTTGTAACAAGTTTGAGGAAAGCAAACTTAAACAAGACCCAGCTAATCACTTATATGCCGACGAGATCATAATTGTAGCAAGAACAAAGAAAAATCTTATAACAGCTGTAGAGAAATTGGACACAAAGGCACAACAATTCGGAATACAAATAAATGACGACAAAATAAAATATACGCGAATGGGGAAAGGAAAACAGACCAAAATCGGTTGTGTCGCCCCAAAACTTTCCCGACGAGTATCCACGAATACTTTATCAGATATTTAATGTTAAAGTTTCAACTTTTGACATTTCTTAATTTTTGACAGGTGACAGTAGGAGAAATAATTTTAACTGTTCTGAATAGTTTTTCTAGGGCTTTCAAATGACATATAGCATGTTCAATTCCGTGACATATTGCATCTGTCATTTTTTGATAGTGGTACTTCCGTTTGACAGATGTCGTACAAAAACTAATGGGTTCTTCCGACGGGTAACCCAAACCCCTATACCAAATTTCAGCTCCATCGGATTAAACGTGTGGCCTCTATCGTGGAAGTAAAATTACAGGTTTGAAATTGTATCAAGTTTTACTTACGTAGGAACATCGATAAGACAAACTAGTACAAAGAATATTTGTGTGGCTACTCAGGATGCATTATCGATATTTAATAAAGTGACAGCGTATATAAAAAATATTGTTTATTAGAAAGAACTATGAAAGATACCTTCTACTTGATGTGTAGTCAATTCTGGGAGTCTAAGAAAACGTAAACTGTTAGATTTTATAGAATACCCAGTGAACTACACTTTCCACAAAAACCAGGAGAAAATATTTATATGCTGGCAAACGTTTGTAGGCGTTGACTTGTTCATTGGTGTCTGAGAATATGTGGAAAGCAGTCAATGGTGGAAACTCATCTTCTCTAGTTTTTTCATCAGGAACAGGATTATTCATGAGTATGAAACGATCAATACCCTGTTGAAGAATATAGTCACCTGATGATGTTTATGTAGTTAGCGAAACATACGTAGAGTGTTTTAAAAAGTGTAGTTTTGGTTAGTGGTGACGATATTCTTCAAAATTGTTGAAAAATAAAGGTTCCAAATTCCCAATTCAAATTCAATACCCTGTATAACTTTGATTTTTCTTTACATCTTAAGGCAATGTCTTTACTTTCACTCTCTAACATCAATAAATAATCAAACATCAAACCCTTCAAAATGCTCAAAATACGTAAAACAAACTTTAATGCAAAATGCAGTAAATAATACAATTTAGGTTTTGTTTGACTTGCAAGATTCAAAACAGTTAAAAAATATTTGTAAACTGCGCAGAACTATCTGTGCACTCGTTTGATATTGGGATTGTTTTTAATTCAGTTCAAAACATAAGACAAACGCGATTTTTTTTGTCATGGCTGACTGCTTATAGGCAAGTGACAATTAATAAGCAAATATAATAGGACTAGGAAAACTAAAAGTCTGTTGTCTGCGTTATTTTGTTTTATTATGTTCAATTGCTGTAACATATTTTTTTAATTTATACTTTGGATAATGGCAGATATAAATCTGACAATGATCGAAAGTAATCCATTATCAAGCAAAAATGAAAAGTTTAATACTAAAACTCAATGAAGAACTTGAAGATATATCATTTATATCCATTGTATTTGAATGCTATATAAAAACTACAGAGAAACAATACCTACAGCGCATGTGTCATCTAAACTGTTCTGATTAATTCTTATAAGAGAGCACAATTTGGTACAGTCCCGGATTGGTTAAAAAAAAACGCGAACATGATCTAGACTAGTTCAAAAAAGTTCACAACACAACGCGAACGCCATTATATACTGCGCAAACTCTTGACTATTTTATACCGGTTCTGGTTACAAGTAGAAGAAACCTTTTTTGTGTGTCTACCAAAGGTCAACACTACGGTTAGGGAAACTTCAGATGGGTTACACTCTGGACAGAGCATGAGCATGAGGGTTTGAAAATCAGCCCCTTCAAGTCCAATATAATAGCATTCACCATTAGAAGGAATTTAGAGGGCCTTAGCCCACTATGGCTTCGTGGTGAAGAAGTTAATCTGAAGGGAAGGGTAAAATATCTTGGGGTAATGCTAGACCCGAAACTTACCTGGAACCTTCAGATTCAAAAAATACATACGAAAGCGGTTGCCACTCTAATGATAGCTAGACGCACGTATGGAAAAACATGGGGGCTCAATCCAAAAATGGTACATTGGTTTTACAATATGGTAGTGCTGCCCATCGTAACATATGCATCTCTGGTCTGGTGGCCAAAGATAAAACAACGGACCGCTGTCTCCAAATTGGGCAAGATACAAAGACTTGCCTGCTTGGGAACAGCGGGGAACATAAAAACAACACCCACAGCTGCTTTGGAAACTCTTCTTGACCTCCCACCATTACAATACGTTATAATGGGGGAGGCTAGAATGGCTCTAGGACGGCTAGAGGACTTACCATTCTATGAAGGAAATCATAGACTGGGACACACTAAGCTAGATCATGTGGGAGGCAATATGCTTGGCATGAGGTCAGACTACATGACTGCTAAATAAAGCTTCAACAAAGATCTGAGAATAATAATTAAGAATCGGAATGAGTTGAATACAAGCACAGATTTCAGGACAAACCTTAACGGAATTACCTGGTACACAGACGGGTCAAAAACCGAAGGGGGAACTGGAGCTGGTATATCCTGCGAACAGAACAAGTACCAAGAGAGTTTCTCTCTTGGAAAATATACCTTTGTATTCCAGGCAGAGGTCTATGCAATACTCGAATGTGCGAGACATAGTATTATGAGAGCCCACGAGGGTAAAAGAATCATAATCTACTCAGACAGTCAAGCAGCCCTTAAAGGCCATAAGAAGTCCAAAGGTGACATCTAGACTGGTATGGGAATGTGGCGAAGAACTTAGGGAACTGGAGACCCACAATAAAGTAACTTTATCATGGGTACCAGGTCACAAGGGTATCGCTGGAAACGAAAAGGCTGACGAGCTCGCAAGAAGCAGGTCGGCCACCCCATTAATTGGTCCAGAACCAGCGATGGGCGTACCAAAACGTACGTTTAGGAACCATATAAAAGACTGGATCAAGCGAAAACACAAATTATACTTATACACGGAAAAAGTTTATAAAAGAACTGACAAAGAACGTAACTGAAGAACTGCTTTCAATGAGTAGGAATCAACAGGGCTCCTCACGGGACACCTTCTCACCAGAGAGCATCTAAACAAAATGGGGCTATATAACGGCGACCTTAAATGCAGACAATGCAATAAAGGGACCGAGAATGCACTCCACATACTATGCAACTGGAACCTGTACAAACTAGTACAGGGAACAAGGTTGATGGACTGGGTGCAGTAGACAAAAGACGGGAGATAACGCAATAAGCCCACGAGGCTGCAGTGAATCCAGTTGCAAAGAACGATCCCGGACAAAAAAAAAAAAAATTTATGACGTTTGGTCACGTGTTTTGAATTGCCTTATAACTGGACGATCAATTAATTCTAATTTATTTATTTTTACAAATTATGCCAATGAAACATTAGAAATAAGACTTCATCTGGATACAATTTTTACAGACTTTAGTAAGGCGTTTAATCGGGTAGATCATATCATATTTTATTAGAAAAGATCAGTCAGTTTGGATTGACTAGTGCCTTAATGATTATTAGAGATTATTTGAAAGATAAGTATTTTGTGGTAAGACATAATGGTAATTTTACTAGCAGATTCTGTGCTGTTTCTGACGTGCCCCCAAGATTTTAATCCAAAGTAATTAAATAGTTGAGAAATGTTTACTTTTTGCTGATTATTTTAAAATGTATAAACAAATTCAAACAGTGCGTTAAAAAAATATATAAATGCAATAGGGTAAGAGGGTGACCCGTCAAATGCGCCCCGACAAATCCGCCCCGACAAATTTTATAGTATGGAAGTCTGGTAACAACGACCCTAACGGTATAATTATGTTTGGTACAGAAGAAAATCTTCGAATTCTCCGACAATATTGTCATTGGTTTGTAGACGGAACGTTCAAAGTTTCACCTGAAATATTTTATCAAGTATTTACGATAAATGAATTAATAGACAATAGTGCTTTCCCGCTAATATACGTTATTACTGCGAGATAAACGTGAAGACACATATATCCGTGATGTGAAAATTTATTTCTTGATATGAAATTTTAACGTTTCTATATAAATTTATATTATTAGGACCATTAGATATATTACAATTAAATAGTAATAAAATAGTTGGGAAATAAACAACCATTTTTATACAACTCGTTTTTATTTATTTCTATTTTATTGTTGGAGCGCATATGTCGGGGAACCGGGTAAATGGTACAGTTATTTACGCTTTAAAGATATATACTTTTTTAATTTGGAGAAAATTCTCAGTGTTTTTAAAAAACTACCTAGTTTTGGTTAATTATTCAATACAATACATTAGAAAGACTTGACAATACTTAAAATCACGATAACAAAGAAACTAAAATAGAAATTGACTTGAATTTGTTATTTGCACTTGGCATAGTAGAAAGAGTTATTGGCATACTTTCATACAGTTATTGGCCCAACTAAAATTGAAAACATACTTTTTGTAGAGAAAAAAAAACACACTTTTGAAAAACACGTAGAAGTAGGTACCGTTTGATTTTAGTAAAAATTACGAAAAATTTTAAAAAGTGTTGAAAAATAAAAGTACAAACAAAAATTAAATTTATTTATCGTTTCTCTTAATACAACTTTTACAAATATAAGTTGTAACAATGGGGGGTATAAAAAAGAGAATTGTCATTAGTTGTTGTATTGTAGTGTTTAATAATCGAATTAACTATTCTTGATAGTTCTTTTAAAGAAGTTAACAACATAACAATCTAAAAAAAATATATGCCAATAGTCCTTTCTGAAACTTTTCAATTCATTCTCGCACTTGGATTTTGTCCAACTGCTTAGCAGTAAAGTCCACTTTTTCTGTTGAGCGATGTCGTTGACTTCTTATTATCTAGTTTGTTAAATGTTAACAAAAGTAGGGTCTTGTCTTACTTTTTTGGTTTCATTAAAACAAAAATTTAGTTGGTTAATACCGATAAGAATAGGTGTCTTGCCTTACTTTTTTGTTTCATTAAAACAACGATTTAATTATAATATTGATTAGCTATGCATTATATAAGGTCAAAATATTCCATTAAATTATAACAATTCTTTTTCTTCTCGCATGTGTTCTTCATTTTTAATAATATTTAAATTTGTGACATAAAATAGTTCATTCTAATCTTGGATAAAAAGATGTGTTATGATTGTCAATCATCTGAATTTGTGGTATTTTCCCACTAAATAAACTGATAGCTGACAGCAGTGACCAATCTGGGTTTAGTTCTAGATTTTAGACGATAATTGATCACATTTTCAATTTTAAAATTAACACTGGCATTAATTACTATAGACTGACGACAGATGCGCGTACTCGTAACATCATTTCCTGCACACGGGACGCGCGACCCGACACGAATATGTATTATGGGATAAAGTTCGAAGTCTCCATATTTTTTTTAATTACCCTTTTAAATAAAATAAATATTTAAATTTTATTTATTTCATACTCTATGCAGGGTAAAAAGAATTGAGTCTATAGCCGAAATCTAGTAGATTGTAGATCATCCAGATAGAGAACATTTGGTGTTACTTTTCAAATGTTTATTTTTAGCGGACTGTATTTGATTGGCTGGTAGTTAATAATTAAGAACTAAAAGTGTTCGTAGTGTTTCACATGTAGACGATGGACAAACCACCCAAAACTCTTAAAAACACGAGAGTGATCAGATCATTTCTAATCGCTAATAATGATCTATCTGTATGTTTTCGAGGGTGCTGTATTAGTTTCAGAGATAATAATTAATCTTTTGAAAAATTGTGAGACCCTCAATTTTTTCAAATTTTCCAAATTAAAAATTTTATAGTTTTGAAATGAAAAAAACAGATGGCTTCCATGAATTCGAATTAACTTACTTTATGTATAAATCAATTTTCATTCAAATCTGAGAGAAAAAAAATGTGGCACAAAAAAAGTGCAAGGCTATAGCTTTCAGAAATCTTCAAAATTTGTCATCATTCAGATTTCAATGAAAATTGGTAGATGTACATTCTAAAGGGCGTAGATTATAAAAAAATCAACAGTTCTTCTCTAGCTCTATTAGTTTCAGAGATAATAACTCTTTTTTTGAAAAACTGTGATTCCCTCAATTTTTTTAAATTTTCCAAATTAAAAATTTTATAGCTTTGAAATGAAAAAAACAGATGGCTTCCATGAATTCGAATTAACTTACTTTATGTATAAATCAATTTTCATTCAAATCTGAGAAAAAAAAATGTGGCACAAAAAAAGTGCAAGGCTATAGCCTTCAAAAATCTTCAAAATTTGTCATCATTCAGATTTCAATGAAAATTTTTAGATGTACATTCTAAAGGGCGTAGATTCCAAAAAAATCAACAGTTCTTCTCTAGCTCTATTAGTTTCAGAGATAATAACTCTTTTTTTGAAAAATTGCGAGACCCTCAATTTTTTTAAATTTTCCAAATTAAAAATTTTATAGCTTTGAAATGAAAAAAACAGATGGCTTCCATGAATTCGAATTAACTTACCTTATGTATAAATCAATTTTCATTCAAATCTGAGAGAAAAAAAATGTGGCACAAAAAAGTGCAAGGCTATAGCCTTCAAAAATCTTCAAAATTTGTCATCATTCAGATTTTAATTAAAATTGGTAGATGTACATTCTGAAGGGCGTAAATTCCAAAAAAATTAACATGTCTTCTCTAGCTCTATTAGTTTCAGAGGTAATAATTCTTTTTTTGAAAAATTGTGAGACCCTCAATTTTTTTAAATTTTCCAAATTAAAAATTTTATAGCTTTGAAATGAAAAAAACAGATGGCTTCCATGAACTCGAATTAACTTACCTTATGTATAAATCAATTTTCATTCAAATCTGAGAGAAAAAAAATGTGGCACAAAAAAGTGCAGCCTTCAAAAATCTTCAAAATTTGTCATCATTCAGATTTTAATTAAAATTGGTAGATGTACATTCTGAAGGGCGTAAATTCCAAAAAAATTAACATGTCTTCTCTAGCTCTATTAGTTTCAGAGGTAATAATTCTTTTTTTGAAAAATTGTGAGACCCTCAATTTTTTTAAATTTTCCAAATTAAAAAATTTATAGCTTTGAAATGAAAAAAACAGATGGCTTCCATGAATTCGAATTTACTTACCTTATGTATAAATCAATTTTCATTCAAATCTGAGAGAAAAAAAAATGTGGCACAAAAAAAGTGCAAGGCTATAGCCTTCAAAAATCTTCAAAATTTGTCATCATTCAGATTTCAATGAAAATTGGTAGATGTACATTCTAAAGGGCGTAGATTCCAAAAAAAATCAACAGTTCTTCTCTAGCTCTATTAGTTTCAGAGATAATAACTCTTTTTTTGAAAAATTGTGAGACCCTCAATTTTTTTAAATTTTCCAAATTAAAAATTTTATAGCTTTGAAATGAAAAAAACAGATGGCTTCCATGAATTCGAATTTACTTACTTTATGTATAAATCAATTTTCATTCAAATCTGAGAGAAAAAAAATGTGTCACAAAAAAAGTTCAAGGCTATAGCCTTCAAAAATCTTCAAAATTTGTCATCATTCAGATTTCAATAAAAATTGGTAGATGTACATTCTAAAGGGCGTAGATTCCAAAAAAATCAACAGTTCTTCTCTAGCTCTATTAGTTTCAGAGATAATAACTCTTTTTTTGAAAAATTGTGAGACCCTCAATTTTTTTAAATTTTCCAAATTAAAAATTTTATAGCTTTGAAATGAAAAAAACAGATGGCTTCCATGAATTCGAATTTACTTACTTTATGTATAAATCAATTTTCATTCAAATCTGAGAGAAAAAAAAATGTGTCACAAAAAAGTGCAAGGCTATATAGCCTTCAAAAATCTTCAAAATTTGTCATCATTCAGATTTCAATGAAAATTAGTAGATGTACATTCCAAAGGGCGTAGATTCCAAAAAAATTAACAGTTCTTCTCTAGCCCTATAAGTTTCAGAGATAATAATTCTTTTTTTGATAAATTGTGACCCTCAATTTTTTTATATTTTCCACATTTGGAGTTTGTGTTTATAATTTTTTTTGTAATTTCATTTAATTCGTTATTTCAAAATTGCATAGTGGGGTGGAAGACAATGAAAAAGCTGATAACCTCGCAAGGGAACAAACGACACCTTTATGGGGCCCGAACCAGTAAGTGAAATTTTATATGCACCGGTTCGTCAGAAAATAAAACAGTGAATTCTCAACCAGGATACTAACCAAAAAATTATATAATTTGAGGTAGTTATACTTTTATTATCTTTAGGTAAGAAGTCATTATTATGCTAGACAGAACTAAGGGGAAGACTGCTTCCCCTTGATATGACATCTAATATTATTTTATTTATAAATTTTCTCGGCTTTGTCTAATTCGCAATATCTTACTTCTTCTTCTTCTTCACTGGATCCTTATACCCCTCTAGAGTTGGATTTCTAGATTGTCTAAATATATCAACGCTTAAAGGGTATATAAAAGGAGGTAGATAAAAACTAAACATCACAAATATTTCTATAAATAATTTTTATTGACAATACATATTAACTTGCGGAAAATATTAGCACTTCATTTTTACTATATGTTTTTTTTAGCAACATCCTAAATAAGGCAGCTTACTCTTTTTTTTCATATCTACATTAATATTATTTTCAATTAAATCTACTACTTTTTACAAATTAACATAAATAATAAATTGCAATATTAATAAGAATCATAATTTGTTATTCCCTTTTTTTTACAAAAAAAAATTGTCCTAAAATTAACAATCAACATATAATTGACAGTAGATTAAGTATTTTTCTGAAAATTAAAAATTTTATTTATAATTTCCCTAAATTTTGCGTTTTCAAAATGTCTACTGTATTGTAAATAATGTCAAATTGATAATTATTGTTCATAAATATCATCAATTAAGAATCCCAAATTTCAAATCTTTGTGTTTAGTTTTCCAGTTTTAATGTGGACATTTTATATTTCACACAGTTGAAAGTAAATATTGATATCTTCCTCATACTTCAAAAAAAGTAACACCCTTAGGGTAACTATCCGAGAGAATAAACTAGGACTAGAAATTTTCATGAGAAAACTAAATAAATACAATAAAAGAAGTGACAAATGACAATTTTTTGCATTTTAGTTTTACACGACGGTAAGAAAAAAGAGCCAAGATTACAATAATTCACTTAAAAAATCGAAATCCCAAAATACATGCAAGGGTATTTTTGTACAAAACAAAAAGAAAGCCGAGAAAAAACCCAATCAATAAAAGAAATTAATAATGTCTGGCTATTAGCCTGTTTCCTCGGATGAATTTAAAAAAAATCCACCAGAGGCAGCACTAGTGGGGGAGTACACATGCTTTCAATTAAATATTTTAATTAACGGAAGATGATGTACCTGAAGCAAAAATAAAATTTGCCAAAGTTCAAGACCATCTTGTCCGGAACTTGATGGCTTGCATGACGTATTAAGAGTAGTTTTCGTTGACAGTCCATTTTATATTTTGTCAAAGATTTTTATCATTACCATTCGCGATACATTCTTCAATTCTTAAATATATAAAAAAAGGAAACATTAACAAACATAATTACATAAAATATTTAAATCGTTGACAAAATATAAAATGGACTGTCAAAGAAAACTAAGCTTTCTATAAATACTTTTTTATTACCTGAAACAGGTAAATCACGGCATTCAAGCCACCGTTTCAAGTCCCGGACAAGATGGTCTTCAAAACTTTGGCAAATTTCAATTTTCCCCAAGGTACATTATCTTCGGTTAATTCCATTTTTTGTACGTTTAACGTTACTGCCAATAAGGAAATCAAAACATGTGTACCCTCACTAGTGCTGCCTCTAGCGGATTTTTTTAAATCTTCCGAGGAAACAGGCTAAATGTTCCGTCAAATAGTGCATACCACTACAAAAGTATTGTATTTCCTGAAAACAGTGATAGAAAGATTTATCTCTCTCTTTGTATAACACAATCGAGTTATCAGCAAAACAAGTCAATGACAACCAAAATAGTAACTACAACAGGCAAGTAACGTTATATATGTAAACTATTAAAATAAAATATCGACAGTTGTCTCAAACTATTTTTTCTTGACAGATGTCGAATTTTTATAGGAGGTAAAAAAGTCTTGTTAAAACATTATAAAGATGAAAGAAAAGAATTACGATTAACAGTTTATATAAAAATATTTACAATGACAAAATTAGATATAGTACATATAAACTGAAATTCTTGTCTAAAAAAGTGACGTTAATAGAGATTTTTTAAGTCCCTTCTTTGTCATGAGTTATGGTTAGCGTTATTCTAAACATGCGCAGTATGAAAACTTTTACTCCAACTTTATTGACGATAACATGTTCCGTTATTGTACGTACCATAGAGGTAGAAACGGGAAGGAGACGCAATCACGTTACCAAAAGTGTCATCACTTCCGCCATATTGTTATTCCACTCAGTTTGTTTGTGACAGTTTGTTTTGTATTGTGTTGTTTTATATTTTTATATCAATTTAAAATATTTTTGATAACAAACATTGCAAGAAAAATGGTGTTATTTGCCAAGCGCAGTTACCCTAGTAGGAATGGTAAAGATAATAAGAAAATCTCAAAAATAACATTTCATAGGTTATTATAAACACACTACAGAGCAGTATTAAAATAAATGTTGATGTAGTTTTCAGTATTACATTAAATGGTTTCGTATCATTGCATTTTTTATTTTTGCACCTAGAATGCGTTGGACCCACTTCAACTATAAGTTGACACCTGATATAAAGAGAGTAATACTTGGAGCATTCTAACCAGATTAAAGCAGTTAGTCCGGGCCTGGTACTGCAGCCATATTGATACAACACTTAGCCCTGCCAAGGGCGTAGATAACTTTTGTACTTTTTTCCTGGGGGAAGTACTTTTTTCCTGGGGTGTTTACTTTTTTCCTTGGTTCTTTTTTAAAATTTAACTGTAGAAAAATGCATTCCTGCTTTTTTTCAAATTCGAATGTAGAAAAATGCATTCTTGTTTTTTTTTTCAAATTCGAGTGAAGAAAAATGCGTTCTTGCTGCTTTTTTTTCAAATTAACAGTGGAAAAATGCATTCTTGTTTTTTTTTTTAAATTCAACTGTGGAAAAATGCATTCCTGTTTTTTTCAAATTTAACTGTGAAAAAATGCATTCTTGCTTCTTTTTATTCACATTGAACTGTGGAAAAATGTATTTCCCAATTCATATGTGATTGTTTCTAGGTCTTTTTAGAGTTTTCTCCCAGCTTTCGTGAAAAAACGTATTAATTTTTGTAAAAATTTGCACTGTATATGTGTTTTTTCAATACTTTCGTTTTGATTGGAAGAATTTTAGGAAAAAACTTCCCCATTGGAAACTGTGGGCATTTCTATATCATTTTCGTCTGATTTTCTGGAGTTTTCCCGTGAATTTTTCTTTACTTTTTGACACAGTGATTCTATAATTGTATCCAAATTTTCATTTGCGAGAGTGATTATCTGATTGATTATTTTCTCCTAACCCTCTTGTGAAACACGCTGTATACAAGGGCGTAGATTAGATAACTTTTTTCCTGGAGACGGTGGTATTTTTTTCCTGGGGAGGAGGTAATCAAACTTTTAAACAAATATATGTTTGTCCGTTACTACATTTCATATATTTTATTTCTTCTTTTCGTGCAACTTTTTAGTATCTTGGGGGGGGGGGGGTAATTACCCGCTTTACCCTCCCCATATCTACGCCCTTGAGCCCCGCCTACTGATATCATTTTTAGAAGTATCTTCAATATCATACCTTCATGATACGTATGAAGAAATAGCGCAAGGTAGTTGGTATGCTTATGGTTTTTTTCAATTGCAACGTTGTCAGAATTAGTAGATTGTAGTATAGATCACTTTTTATGAAACAGTTTGTAGTTAAATTTCAAGAGAACAGAATTTAATTTCTTAACATAAAGGCAGAAACACCGGTTTTTTAGTGTTAGGAGTTTTACAAGAACAAAACAATTCTAAAATAATTATTTTCTGTTAAAACTGTTAAATTTTTTTTCTGACAAAATCTGGCAACGTCAAAAAAATTATTGCGTAAAACTGATTCCTTCTAACACCAACATTTTCAAAAGTTTCTTCTATTATTAAATCTACAAACTATTAATATATTTAAATAAAATAATTAAAACAGTTATTAAACGATTAGTGACATGTTGTAAAACAACTTCATCATTACAACGAAACATGTCACTAATCATTTAATAACTTTTGGTTATATATTTTTCGTGAAAACCATAAAAGGTTGTTTTATTTATCTAAATATTATAATGGATTTTCATCAAGTAAAAGCCGACACAGTTAAACAGATTAATAGTATTTGAGATTATAATACCAAACTGTCAAAACGTAAGGAATCTTTTATTTATAGATGGCTTAAAATCTCTTCTGTATCATAGTAATCGTTATCGTTTAAAACATTCAAAACC
Organism: Neocrepidodera transversa; assembly: GCA_963243735.1. Taxonomy (NCBI): domain Eukaryota; kingdom Metazoa; phylum Arthropoda; class Insecta; order Coleoptera; family Chrysomelidae; genus Neocrepidodera; species Neocrepidodera transversa. Next base: position 11,530,914 of record OY725347.1, read on the forward strand.
ATTTTAGACTTGACAGGTTTTTTCAATATGACTCAATAACCATCAATTTTTCAATATTTACGTTGATTGCTAATTTTTTTCGACGAACTGGATGAAGTATTTAATTAAATAACTTCCTAATAAGAAACAATCCAATAACTTTTATGGTATATATACAGTTTGGTCCAAAGTGTACTCCACTGCAATTAATAAAAAGATAATTGGTTAAAAAATGACAAAGAAGCCTCAATAGATAGCTTGAGTGTGAAATATTTAACCAAGCATCTCTATATTACAAAAATATTGAAGCCTGTTGCTTTCAGAATTAGTTTTGATTTTAAAGTAAAATTAAGTACGTTTAAAAAGAGATTTGCATGAAAGTAACCACAATAAATTGATTTTATATCCTAGTAAGTACATTTGAAATCAATTATTCCTAAAATAAATTTAAGAAGCTCATTTTAAGGGTAAAATTTATCAGAGGAAGTTGATTTCAAGGCTAATGAATTTTTCGAGAAACATTTTACAAAATAGTTAGTATTTCTCTATAATAATAAGTAAAATTTCGGAAGTGTCACCGAAATCTCCCATTTGTCAAAAAAAAAACACGACAAAATTAGTTATTTTTTTGCGGAACACATCCGGACCTTAATTTTATCAAACCTGTACATATAAATATACAATTTATATTTTTCACAGACACATAGAACCCGCATTCATCAATTAAAAAAATCACCGAGGTATTCCTATAAAATTAAGATTCGTCAGCGTCACTCCCCGCCCGTGGCGGCTACTTCTTTCAATATGGCACCATCAGACTGTAGAGGATTTAGAATTGGTTCATCCACAGGCGAACTAGGGGTACTACCCTCGGATTCTTCTTCCTTTTTAACTTCCTCTGGATCGACTTCTGTAGCGGGTAGTGCTGAGTTTTCTTCTTTTTGTTCTTCCTCTTCCTCGGGGATCGATTGGGAGAGCTCTTCATCTGATTTCGAATGCCTGTCGGAGGATTCTTGATTGTTTATATCCTGGAATCGAATAAGAAATTGTTTAGCTTCATTCTGATTTATTGTCATATTATTTATATGAACTTGGATTGTTTGGCTTTATTTGAACATTTTTAATTTTTGTCAAATCATTTTTATATACTTAAGACTGACAATGGTATATATAAGTGGTGGTAATCCACTGATTATTGTTTTTTTTTACATACCTGAGCTCTGACAGACACTGCACCATCAGTTGGAGAGCCGCCATCTTCTCCACAGGGCCTTAATACCAGGTACAATAGTAAGTCAGACAAAGATATTATGCCTAATACTTTGTCTTCATCATCTACTACAACTAACCTATGAACCTGGAATAAAATGGTTTGTAAGTTAACTTAATGAAATAGAAATATTTTTGTTACTTTACCTCTGCTTTAACTATTTTTTCCATAATAGTGTACAAAGTTTCATCTAATTTACATTTATATACACCTTCGAACCATTCGTTTCTGTGTTCATTCGCCTTCTTTAACGACACGTCCAAGTCGTTGTAAGTTTTTTCTGCTGCCAAATTCTAAAACACAAAAAGAAATCATGTAACGAACGTACGGAATATTATCTTTTCATTTGACTTTTGTCCTTAGTTAACTATTTTTTTATATATTTATAAATTTCTTTCAATAAGAAGGAAGATATTATCTAAATAATTTTACTTGTAATTAAAAGTACTGTTTAAAGATAAGAATAATCCACCTTTAGGTCATTAAAAAAACTTATGTTTGAGTAAAAACACTTTTGGTAAATTAGTATGTTAGTTCAACTAAGAGGAATTTTGTAAAGGCCCAGGTTTGTTGGATAAAAAAATAAAAATTAAACTAGTAAAAGGAATAATCTCTGCGCGATTTTTCAAGACTACGGCCCGTTTCCGTTAGCGGAAGAAAGTCCGATTCGAAAAGAAATGAGACTGAATGATCCACATAATTTTTTTAATTAATTTCGTGTAACGTGCCCCCAGTTTGATGTACTCTTATCAATAGTGGGACCAACAATAAAGAAATTGTTCTGTTTCTGAATCCATTATTTTTTATGGTTAAGTTTGTTTACAAAATTCAGGAATACAACACAATAATTTAAAATATTTTGACTTATCTGACTTGACCGTTGACAGAAACCGTCATATATCGACTGAGTATGAACATCAAATTTTGGGGACGGCAAAATATTTTCCGATTCGCATAAATTTTGCGAAATTCGTATGAGCATGAAGATACCTTAAGAGTGACTTTTTATTTTATGAAATTTTGCATTTTTAAATGATAAAAACCAATGCAAAATTCTGTATTATATTACACTGATAATTATTTCACATATATATTCACCAATGAAAATTTTGCATTTCAAGCCATTTATCAAAATTCACCCAATCATCAAAAGATTATAACAATAACACGCGTACATGTGGTGTTATCAGCCAAAGAAGGAATAATATCTTCAAACCAATTTATAAAAATATCACAAAGAATTAGCAATATTTGAAGATTAAAATAATAACACGCGTACACATGTGGTGTTATCAACCAAGGAACACCTGATATTCAAATTGATTAAAAACCAATTTATAAAAATGTCACAAAGGTTTGGTAAAACTTAATCGCATATAAACAAAACTGAAAGTACAAAGCATATGTGGAAAATTTTATAATTTTCTTTGGCCAAAGAATATGAATTTAAATTAAAATATTAAGTAGACAAAGGAAAGCTGATGGAACAAAAAATAAAGACGCAAGTACCTAATCTACTGCTAGGAAAATTTTTCAACGATTTCAAAATAGTGTGATATTCAAAAATGCTAATGATACAATATAGACTCAAACTTCTATAAAATTGTTTAAAGGAACAAAATTACAGTTTGGTGCCTCTTGATTTAAATAAACTTATTAAGTTATATAATGAAAAACAATAGAACGTTACCAAAAAAATTTAGCTATTGTCCGAACGAGAACTAAACACAAACCAAGAAAAATAAAAAAGTTTCAGGTATTTCGTATCGAATTTCATAATCGTTAGTCCATAAATAATAGTAATTCCTTATTTTTTATTTGTAACAAAATAAATAGGAGTGAAAATCTGCAAATCAAAATGATTGATACTTACAATGACATCAAACTTGGCGTAAATATCTACAAGTCTTCCTTCAGTATCGATCACAGGCAAGGCAGATACTCTCCTTTCCACAAATTTCTTTAAAGCTAAAATGATGGTCGTCTCTTCCGAAGCCATCTCGATGTTATCGTACGAACCGATTCGAAGTTCTCGCAACGTCTTAAGCATATAACTGGGTTTTGGTAATTCATTAATCTATAATAAAAATAATTTTACTCTAACAGTGAAAATAGTAGTTTTCCTACGATTATAAAGAAAAGTACAAGTTTCATATGCGCCATCAATTAAGAAACATACCTAGTTGTATACGGTTGTTCATTTCCTACGGCCAAACCCGTGAGAAATGATTCATTTTCCACGGATAAGACAACTAGACATGTATTTAGTCATTATTCCATATAAGCAATAAATTATGTGTATGAAATTAACAGCGTCTAGTTGGCTTTGACAGTTTGATAAAACTTTATTGACAGTAACTAACATTTCTAAAATGAGCAATAAATTCAAGTTGTCAAATAAAAATATAAACTGTTTGTATGCTTTCATTTTGCAAATAAGAAAAATCGCCCCAAACTCATAACCCGGGTGTTTTTCGAGTCGCTCGTCTCAAATCTGACATCGGCAATCTCCCCCTGAGTACCTGGTGCTCCAGACGACCTAATAAATGGCGTCATCTTCGGGAATTTTACTGAAAATGCTTACCAAATCGCCCTAAGCTCATAACCCAAATTTTTAAAATCAATTTCACTTTCAGTAAAACTCCCGGAGATGACAGCATCAGCCACGTCGTCTGGGGCAACAGGTAATCGGGGCGAGGCTACCGATTCCAGATTCGGGACAAGCGACTCAAAAAATCCCGGGGTGATGAGTTTGGGGCGATTTGTTAAGCAATTTCAGTAAAATTTCTGGAAGTGACGCCAGTAGTCATGTTGTCCGAAGCACTAGGTACTAGGCAGCTGGCCGATGTCAAATAATTGACGAGCGACTCAAAAAACTCCCGGGTAATAAGTTTGGGTCTATTTCTGATGAATTTTCAGCGAACTCCTGGTGATGAAGTTTCTGGTGCTGTCTTGATCTCCAGGTGCACGGGAGGACTGAACATAATATTCAGGTTCAGCGACTTAAAAACATCTTGGAAGTGAAATTCGCGTGATTCGGGTAATTTTTATCGAAGATATGAATTTTTCTTTGATAAACTAACAATGCACTTTTCGATGCAACAATGAAATTTCAAAAAAGTTCTTAACAAAAGTGGTCACAAACTTTCTTAACGAATTCACGAAGTGAAAGCAAAAAGCCGAATCACAATCAGTCTTATCGCAAAAAAAAATTTCATTGCTATATTTCCTCGACTACAAGCAAAAAGTTAATGTTTTCGGCTATATAATTTGTAGGTTAAATGAATCACTCTGTAGTTCTCTTTAACCATTTAAAAATCATTCTCTGATAGAGAGATTACAATACAAAGCACCACTGAAGAAGAAAATGTTGAAAGTGGAAGCAGAAAAATTCATCTTTATAGTTTGTTTCTAAAAATTTAGACCAAAAAGTATACAGTGTGGTCTATATGTATGGAATAAATTTTTAGCATTATTATGTACTTTTGGGAAAAACCTGAAAATGATATATTGTCGGAATCGGCTTCTTACTAGGATTACAAAAATGTCATAATATACAGGGTGTTGCATTAAAAAAAATGTTGACGATGTAATTACTTCCATGTGGATCACCCTGTATAAATTTTTTTTTCTTATACTACAGAAAATTAAAAATAAAGTACATAATAATCCTAAAAATGAACTTATTCCGCATACGTATGGACCACACTGTATAATTAGGTTTCCATACTTAATTGGAATAATTATAACGTACAGTAAATTTTCATTTTGCTTTAAATGGATTTTTTCAATAATAGAACACATCCAACGAAGATTTCATTAAAAATTAAAAAAATTGTAGGCCTGAATCCATGACGTAAAATATTGCTCCATTAAATGATTTTTTTATTATAATTTACATAAAGCTCACTCCACACAAATTACAGCTGAATGTAATTTGTGCAGAAATATTTTGTATACGCAAACATATGAAGAAATGAGACTAAACTATGGTTACTTACACTCAAACCCGTTAAAAAATATAAATGCTTAATATATTTAATTATAATGTTACTTACATACAAAAATAAGAACCTAAGTATTCGTTTATGCGTGAGAATATACAGTACATTCCCCGTTTCAGGATCAATGACAGGCAATCTATGAATCCTGTTGTGTATTAAGGTTTTTATGGCTTCATAGAGGGAGGAGTCGGGTCCTATATTGATTAAAGGTTTTTTGTCTTTCAAAACGTGCCTCCAAGTGTCCAATTTATGTTCCTCTAGTTCTTCCATTTGAACTTCAGGTGATTTGTAGTACATTCTCAGGATTTTTATGAAGTCTGTTATGGTTAGCATGCCAACGAATTCCTGTTTGGTGCTGTCCCAAAGAGGTGCTGCCCTGACACCTAGAAAACAACCATTTTCTTAATTAGGAAATATCCATGATATGTAAAATTAACACAGTTGTACAACGTGTAAAATAATAAATGAAGAACTATTGTGTACATTTGCGGCAAATACAATGAATCATTGTTGATTATAATGATCAACACAATCAAATCAAAACCAAACCAAAATATAAACTTGATAAGGTAAGGTAAGTCAAAGTAAATAAATTATTGCATCTTTAAAATTACTATATACAAATTGTAAATCTTTATACTGTGCATAACAATGTCTCGAGTAAGCAATACGGCAACATCGCTTTGCTTTCTGCGGCAGTCGGTTAGCGATAATCCCCTTCAAAAATTACATTTAGACATCAGCGAACATACAGGGATGCCATATTTCTAATAAGGCTTGTCTTGTTTAGAATAAACGCAGTCATTATTTTCGAAAAACATGATACCGCATCACAGAAAATCAATATTCAGCTGTCATAATTTTCAGAGTGACTTACGGCATTTGTTCTTCGTACGAAAGATTTAGTTTGTACAGCAGAAAAATTTACATTTACTTATTTATATCAAAAAAATAAAAAATAATTTTTTGCTAAACACTTGTACTGACAAATTTAAATTAAATTTCTTTAATATATTGTAATTTTAAGACAAAATATATTTTATTTCACCAGACGAGAAGTAGACCAAGAAAAACATGGAATAACGTTCTTTTTTTGTCTCGGACTTTTTTTAATTTGGCGAATTTTATAAATAGACTTACCATTATATACAAGGGCAAAGAAGGCCTTTTTAACTAAAAGTTGTGTGTCGAAAACGACTAGTTTAGCGGACGTTGGAATGAGGTCATAACATTTGTGGAACTTGAAAAATTTAACAAATATTTGGGACTCATCCTCCTCTGAAACAAAGAAAACAAAAATAAATTGTGTGGCTTATAAAATACATATATAAAAAACTTCTCATTTGTAAAATGAAATCTATATGTTCCTTTTTCTAGTATTATTAAAATAAAAATGAATCAGTTGGGAATTAAACCAATATTTTAATATAAATCCAACGTTACAGTGTTCATAGAAACTATGTCTCTACCTGGATTACGAGGGTCAATCAATAAGTACAAGTGTGTGAAGACAGGTGGCGTTGCTGAGAAAAGTTGGCATTACCGTCATCTGTCACACGACACCATACGAAATTTCAGAGTGATTGATTCATAGGTTAGTTATTATTTGGCATATAATTGTATCTCACGTGTTTCTGGATAAAATGGAAAAAAACTATTGATCCGTAATTCGATTTTTATTAGACTTCTAAACCCTAAAGGAGAAGTCTTATAATAGGGCTCTGTGTGTCTGTCCGCATTTTTAACTCAAAAATGAAAAGAGATAGAGACAAACGGTCAACGGCATTAAACTCAGCATACCTTGAATAGCTCCCAAATATATTTTCAGAATTTTATGACTTCCGGTTTCAAAACTGGTTTTACAAATCAGAACCAAATCGTTGAAGAGGTACACGACATGATTTTCGCTGATCACCGAACGAAAGTGCCCGAAGTAGCAGAGGCCGTACGGAACGGAAATTAATATTTTACATAATAAGTAAAGCATGAGAAAGGTTTCGGTCCGATGGGTATCGCGTTTGCTTTTGGTGGATAACAAGCAGATACAACTGTCAATGTCGAAGCAGTGTTTGGATGTCTTTAAGCGAAATTTGAAGGATTTTTGCATCGAGTGATCACCTTTGACGAAACCTGGATCCATTATTATACTCCAGAGACCAAGCGACAGTCAAAACAATGGAATTTTCGGGGTGAATATGCCCCGAAGAAGGCAAAGACGGTCCCATCGGCCAAAAAGGTCATGGCCTCGATTTTTGGGGTTCCAAGGGAATATTCCTCATGGACTTTTTGCAGAAAAGAAGAACGATCACGGTGCAGTACTACAGTGAATTAATGTCTGATTCGCTACAACATTGAAGAAGACATAGTCCCATTTGGCTAATAAAAAAGTGCTGTTTATATAACGCACCAGAACATTCATCCAAAATTGTCGCGGCTAAATTGCATGAACTGTACTACGAATTACTGCCGCACTCACCGTACTCGCCCGACTTGGCTCCCTGCGATTTCTTTCTGTTCCATAACATGAAAACGTGGCTTGGAGGAAAAATTCAGCTCAATCGAGGAGGTTTATCCTCCAGAAAGAATGGGTATTTTAAAGAGTTTGACAAATCGTATTTTTTGGAGAAATGGCAGAAACGTTGGGAAAACTGTATTGTACTAAAAGGAGATTACTTTCAAAAATAGAATAAAAATGTGTGAAAACATTTCTAAACGGGTACTTGTTGATCGACTCTCGTATTATTATTAAGGATAATGTATTCTCTTATCATGTAATTGATAATGCAACATTCATACGTAATGACATAATACTAAGTTTATCATGAAATGATCACAAACGAATAAGAAATCTCAGGATAAAATGTAGGAAAAAAAACCAGGAAAAAATTACGATTCAATAGATATTTTTTGCAGTTTGCTATATGTTACTAAGTGTCACTTTTTTTAGTCAAAACGACAAAATAAAATTGGATTTATAATAAAATAGTGGTATAATGCTTTTTTACTTCTCATATGATTACAACGCTGATGATCGTAATCTGAGCACGTTTTTTATCATTAAGGTGTATATAAATACATGTATAAAGTTATCTTTTATTAGTACTTAAATGTAATTTTCTATTTAAGTTCTGCAAATTATGAACGCCTACGTAAATGCGCACTTCGGCTAACCGACTAAATTATGGATCTATTACAATATAAAATCACTACTTTAACTAGGTTTGGAATTATAAAAAATACCTACCCACTGAAAGCTCCAATACAAATTTTCTCATTTTCTTGTCACACGTTTTTACAAACCTTTTTCTAAAATTTCGGCCAACCAATCCTTGTACGCTTGCGAGATGTGCTCGAATTCTTTGATCTCTTCGATTCTATATACTTCTTCGTCTTCGTGCGGCAATAGAATCGAAAACTGTCCGGAATAGACGTGAAGACGGATTGTCTTCGACATGCCAGTCAAAGGGGCACATTTTAATCAAGTCAGTTTGACACTTTCGAACAGTCACACATTTGGAAATTTTTATCGCACAAAATTTATATGTTGGCTGAAATAGTTTTATAGCGATTTACGGATTACAATTAGTATTTATCAATACATGAATCGATCGTTTAATGTCACTGTTTATTTTTTTGTGATACTGCAATAAAAGATGAGAAGTTTTAAACGAAGCCAATGTTAATATACAAAGTGTTTTAAAAACATGGGGATTGCTTAAGATATCTGGATTAGACATCTAAGGTTTGCTTAATAAACATATGTCATTTTTGTGTTACAGGGCGGTAAGTTAAACATTAACAAATGGTTGTTTTTCATAATTTTAAAATTAGTATAAATTTCATCATATTAATTCGGTAAGTCTGTCTGAATGTCAGCAACTATTTTCACTGTGAAATGTATGAAATATATTGAAATATAACCCAGAATTATTTTGATTATATATGGGATCAGGAATTTTCTTTTGGATCATAGCAATGCAAGTTTCCCTAGTCATTTAATAAAAAATTATTAACAAAAATAAGGAGAATAAAAATTACAATCAAAATACCAACTTTAAAGTAGTCAAACAAGAATACAAATACATTATGACATAAAGAGCATTGGCAAATTCAAAAATATGATCAAAATTGAAATCTAAGCAGAGTCGTACAACTAGTAAAAAATTACGATGCCATAGATATTTTTTGAGAGATTTCTTCCTTTACTAAAGGTTTCGGCTACATTCGACTGAAATATTAAGCCACGCATTTTTGTTTATTAAACTTATCAATTTTTCTTTTTGCGTTATTTGGTTCCTAAGATAGGATTACAGCTGTATTGAATCGAATTTTTGACTGTTTCATTATCAATTTTATGATAAGCAAATTCAATTTGCTATATGTTACCAAGCGTCACTTTTTATAGTAAAAAATTATAGTTTCTAGATACTGCGTCTCAGAGAAGAATACCATCGTCCTCGTATTGAAATTGAAGACGTTTTTTGATCTTTTTCGGTTATCATTAAGTAATTCACAAGAAAGTATCAGTCAGAACAGGTCAATGATTATTATGATTGTTAATTTTGACGTTACATTGATAGAATATGTCTACATATGTCAAAATTAAGGCGCTTTAAATTAAACATGTTATAGCCTGTATTTAAATTGAATACAGAACACCTGTATTTTATTAAAAGAAAGTATTTAACGTTATTTCAAATGCGCGTGCGTACATGTCAAATAAAGTAAAACTTTATTAAAGTATCAGCAAAACGGTAGGTGCAATAAATCTCTATAGTAATCGTAAATGAAAACAACCCAAAATCATGTACCACAATAACATTTATTATACAATTTTGTGAAAGGCAACTAGTTTCGGTTAAGAAACCATCTTCAGGCCTATAATAGATATACAAGGTATAGGGAAAAATATTTTTTATAAAGAAAAAGATAATAACTTACCAAACAAAAAAACAATATATTAGGATTAAATCTTAAATAATCATATTGCTAAAGTTCCGCTACTAAGCAAGGAGGGGTGAAATTGTAAGGATAGTAAGTGTGGGGTACATAAAAGGTACAAATAAATCTAAGTGGGTAAGAAAAAACACCTAAAATTAAATTTAAATTTAAAAAATTTTCAGGAAGGATATTTGTGACAGCTAATATCCCTTTAGGACGTTCAGAAAAAAACAGGAAAAAATAATAGAAAGGAAGGTTTCTGGAAGGAAAGCTTCCAACAGTAAGTAAATCCACATGGGGGGGGGGCTATGTTATGAAGAACAATGCACATCGTATGTAAACTTTGTCCAACTACTAAACCGACCGCTTGGTTAAAAAGTAGAGAAGTGGGGGACAAAAGAACAAAGGGAAAATTAAAGAAGTGGGGACGCTGGAGGCGTAAACCAACTACAAGCGGAGTAATTGGCAGGAGTAACCGTCCACAAAAGGATTAAGTAAATGGAAGCGATCATTAAACGCTCCCTAAGAAACTTATTGGAAAGCGTCGATATTGAGAGCATCAAAGAGTCGCAATAACTAAGTAAAAGTGAACATAATGGAAGATAATGTAATGACAATTGACAGGTATTTGTATAATATTTACAAATAAGAGCGGGAAAAATGGGGGTAGGTGAAGTGAAGGGAAACTAATAAGGAGGTAGTTGTACGAACACTAATCATAACAGTAACATTGTAAAAATAAAGGATATTTAAATGTTAAATTAAATTTGTTAAGCAAAGGTTAAAGAAAACATTAATTTTGAAAAAGGTTGAGACAAAAAGAAAAATTGGTACTGAAGTCCACAATAAGAGAAATTTTGAACAGGACACGGCAAGAAAGAAGAAAAGAATTACGACTGGTAGCTATAAGTAAAATTGTCAAAGTTTGGCTTTACACAATAAAAACTATTATAATTTATATTGTGTATAGAGTAACAAGTTACTTTATATTATGTATGCACGTAAAAATCAAGACAGTGAAGAATTAAAATGAAAATTTTTTTAACATATAGATGTAGTGTTCTTGGAATTTAATACAGTCTTGCGTAAAAACAGAATATGGTGTCAAAACAAATTGTAGTTTTTTCTTCTGGAAATAAACATATACTTCACGAGAAAAATCATTTTTGATTTTTGAAGGAGTAATGTGGCGCCAAAACGCTTATTTAAACTCATGCCAAATGATTACGTCACTATGCTAGACACGGGACTACTCATAAAAGTGACAAATGAGAAAACGTTTGTTTTTTCTAATAGAATCTAGTCATATCTCTCTTTATTGCCTTTGTTCTGAGAGAAACAGACAATAAAAGACCTATCGAAGTGACGTCACACCAATCATATCTCTGTTTAAAAGCGCCTAACCGGGCGCCTGAATATTTGACTTTAAATATCCGTTTATTAAATTATCCATCCTTTCAAAGCATTAAGAATGTTTGTTTGAAGCTATTTTATATATCCTATCATATTCTCTTGTTTATGAACCCTGTCTAATACCCTATTAAGACATTCAAATCTTTGGTAGTTTTCAAATTTTGACTAATGTCAACCACTGCAGTGTACCCTCCATCAAGGAAGTTTTTAGCTTAGAAGACAAATTATACACGGTGCCATCTCAGTTTTGAGAACATAACCTTAACAACAAAACAATCACAATATCCAAAGACTGTAGAATAGCTTTTTATTATGGGGTACAATAAAGTTATAGAAATCTTGTTTATGTATTTACCGTTAAACAGTAAAAGATTTATACCCATTATTTATAAGATTACCTTCTGAATGACCAATTTATTGCGCCATCATATTCGTTGAGTCTTGTTGATATTGACACCCACTAGTGTCAACACAAAAGACATATTTTAGCGTTACTCAATAAGGATCAGGAAGACCTCTAGTCGTTGAATCTTGTTGACATTGATACCCACAAGTGTCAACACACCAGACATATTTTATCGTGACTCAGTAAGGATCAGGAAGACCTCTAGTAGGTCTAGAACCTGTACTCAACGAGAATATGTGCAATTGCCCAATTCTAACCAAAAATTGGCTGATAGTCAATAACAATTTACCACACATCATCAAATCTTTTATTCAACTATATCAGTAGCCGAATAAGCACAAACATTCTATATAATGCGTATTCCAAACATAAATCCACCCAACCACCTACACATAGGAGTAGTAGTAAAATAAAGTGTACAATAGTTATTATTGTACAAAACGTAGTGTAGTACATAATAGACTGTCAAAACAGAGAGTAGTGTAGTGTAAAAATTTGATAACCATCTCCTTAACCGGTCGATTTCTGATTTAAGTTACATCAATCCATACAGGTTATATTTTTTCTAACAAAGAAACTATTTTCGTTAGAAAAAGGACAGATTAGTTATACTACAGTGTAGTTTTGTATTACAACAGACAGTATGTACTAGTGAGGGTGTAGTGTGAAAAATAACATAAAAATATGATAATTTAAGACATATATTTATACATTTTTTAAAAATGTGAAAAGGTATCTTCCATTTTTCTTGTTTCTGCGAGTTTCTTATCCATCTAAGTCGTATTTAATTTATATAATAGACAGAAAACCTATATGAACACTGTGTATATGTTGTGTACAAACAAAATTAGAAATATACTATTACATGTCTTAATCGATTCTATTTCTTACTTCATGCACACTCTGTATATAAATATTGGCGTCGTTCTAAAATATATCCGTATTTTTCTTGCCAAATTACCAACGATATGTATGTCAACAGTTCTTGCATATTACTCTAAAAAATTTTGGTTTCCACGACTTTACTCTCTTGTCCCGACACCACTCGGTGACAACTCATACTAAATCTACGCGGATATTTTTCCAAAATCTTCCACTACAACCGGTTGAAAAAATTGAAAACCCGGACGGAGACGCGTTGAATATCAACTGAATAAAAGGTAGACGAGTGAAAATAATAAACAAGTGAGTTATTATTGGAAGATTGCGAGTCGAGAAAACATTTAGAAAACTAATAGGCCAGTCGTCCGGCTTTATTCGTTGATATCGGCATCTTGGCATGTTGATGCTTTTTAAACGTTCCCATGTCGGTGCCAAGACGATTTAAGAGAAAAACAGCGGAGATCTGATACAGGGCGAAGCAAAAATATATTAGAGATAAAAATATACATACTGAATTCGATGGTAGTATAACATAAAATATTTGGAAAATGCTAAATTTTTATAAATAAATATATTTGTAAGAATATGACAACTTTTTTACGTGTAGTTTGCGGCAATTGATATAGTAGCAGCTGATATACAACCAACATTCACTTGGTGTCATTTATTTTCTGAAAATTTAGGTATGTACCTGTATTTTAGTAATAATTTATAAAATGTACATGAAATCTCATACCGGCAAGGGTTCTGTCTAAAAATATTTAGAAAAACAAATATAATTAATGGATAAATTTAATGTTTCTTTCCTCGTCTTATCTTCAAAATAACTCAGTCTACATATCGGCCTTTCTTTGTCTCACCTTCTATTCGTTTTCCTGTTTCCCTAAGATTGTACTAGCTTCTCTGTGTAACGTTTGTTCTTTCCCTTTTTTCTGGTATTGTATTCTTTTTACTATTATTTAAATTTTTTACTTTATCTAATAATATGGTCTCACCTTTTAATATAAATTATTTTATTTCTTTTAATATTCCAATAAATATAACATTATAAACTGTCTGGACAATTAAAAATTTTCCTTCAATAAAAAATCCTTTTGAAAAATTTCTTAATCTCCTGATAATTCTGCTTTTTTGACAAATTCTTCCATTACATCTTGATACAAATTTCATTATTTCATTTTCAGAAATCAACTCAACTTAGTTTGATCATCGATAGGGGAACTATCACCGACATACAAATTTTCTGCATAATATTATTTAGTTATTATGTCTGTCTCATATCACTTATTAATTTGTTCTAAGTTCCAAAAATATTTAACGGTCCAAAATTGTACAGTTTATAAATTGCAATCACAAAAACTATTACTTGTATTCGCACAGCACCTTACATACTAATATTTTAAAACTACAAGTGAACTTTTCGGCATGCTTTTTATCATAACGATTATTAAAACAAGAGATAGGAGATTTCATTATATATAAGCTAATATAATTTATGGTGATGAAAGCAAACAAATATTAGCTAGAAAAATAAATTTGCTTTACATCATATACTTCCATTTTTACTAATTAATAAGTTAAATATTTTGAATAGTATTCATGGCTACTAAAATTTAACTTTTGTCGCTTAATTTGAAATCTACTAGTAGTTATTTCTACAAAAATGAAAGGCGTTTTATGCCTAGTTAACGTTAAATTAAAGAGTTATCAATAATGATACTAAATTACTACAGAAAATAAATAAAGGAAATGCCCATATCATTTAGAAAGTTGTTGGGAGTTGAAAAACAAAATTATTGGAAAAGGTTCTACTTGACATGATTTGAAAAGAAATTTTCATTTGGGAAATAACAAACTTTCGATAAAAATGAATGACTATTCCATTAAACTAATTCATGTTCTGTAACTACAACAAAAAATGAACTTGATATTGACTGAAAAATAGAACTGGGTTTATAGGAATAATATTTTCTTTCAAATAAATCAAAAACATTAATTGGAAATATTTAAAAAGTACTAAAATGCAAGTAAAACGTTTTTTGATCAAAGAGATGTGAATACAAGTTCAAAGAAACTTTAGAAGATGAGTTAGACTGACCAGAATCAATGGATGCAAAATCCGGATTTACGGTGACTATTCAACTGACCTCCCTTAGAACAGTCACTGAAGAAATTTTCTCATATTCAGCAATTTAAACTTATATAATACATACTTGCAGAGCTAAAAATTTGATGAATCAAGTAAATGCTGGCCATTACAAAAAAAAAAGAAAACACCATGTTCATTGGCGTCTTTGGTTACAACACAAAATTCTCCTAACATACCGTCTTTTGAGAAGCAAAAATAGGTCGCCATGTTTTATTTTCTGTATTTAGCTCCAGTACCTTTGAATAAGAAAACAATAGACAGTTTTGCACCATTTTCGGTGTCTGGGAAGAACTGTTTAAGAACACATATCAACATCGTTCTTTAATAAGAATATTTTCCATGTCAAATATATACAAATGATGCATGCATATTACAAACGTCTCCGCCCGGTAATCTCAATACATTAAGATATTTTTTAGGTACTGTAAGTTATATGAAAAATCTTGGAGCAACATTAAGCAATTTGTCTAAAAAAATACCATATTTATTGCTTGTTTCATATATTCAAAATGATTGTGACTAATCTCTTTCATATCATTGACAACATAAGAACAAAAATGCACCAAATAGAAGATGCTCTTCTTTAAAATGACAATTTTGCAAGTTTTTTTTTATATGTATAGAAAAATTAAACCTGATGAAGAGTTTGATATTTCTGCTAGAGTAAACAAAACTTTGACACATATTATCTTCGATGCTGAAGACATTTTTGTAGTTACTATAAAAATGAAATTAAAAAAAAATTCTGTTAAAATGAATTTTTTCTTACATTTAACACGGTTGGTCTGATAATGTAGAAAACCATGGCTGTTTCATAACAGGAAAATTATTTATTACAAAACTTGTTCCAGTGGAATAAAATTTAGGCCGATTTGTCATAAAAATAAAAAAACCGAATTTATTACTAAATACTGGACAACATTGGATATTTAATTGGAACAAGTTTTGTTATATTTAATTAGCCTGTTTCCTCGGAAGATTTAAAAAAAATCCACCAGAGGCAGCACTAGTGGCGGGTACCAATGTTGTGATTTCCCTATTGACAGTAACGTTAAACGTACTTAAAACAAAATGAAATTAACGGAAGATGATGTATCTAAAGCAAAATTGAAATTTGCCTTAAATCTTCCGAGGAAACAGGCTAATTGACATTCATAAAAACCAGGACTTTTATTAATTTTTTTACAGAAAAAAATCTGTTGTGTAAATTATATTATTTTTAGCAGCAGGATTGTAATTTCGAAACTTAAAAGAATTTCTCAGAAGACAATCACAAATAGACAGGGATTAGCACAAAGCTAGATTTATTGCCCAGTGATAAAAAAAATTGAAGAAGTTTTTCGTAAACATGATAATCGTCTTTAAGCATCAAAATTCATGGCCATATCCTCGTAGAACATGGAACCGAATTACATCTAGATTTTGCTGGACATGTTGAAGATATATTTACTTTTAATTCATGCTTACAATAAGTAGCCTGAAATATTCAAAATGAAGAATATTACTTTATCAGTAGTAAAACTACACAATTCCTGCTTATCAATCAAATGAACAAGCAGAACGAAAAAAAATAATCGTTCGGGGAAAGGAACAGACTTTATCTACAAAATCACAACTAATAAAGGAAACTTTACTTACTTTAACCTCTGCTAATAATCAACTTTAAAAAAGTCGCCACAAATGGAAAAGCCAGAAAAAAAACATTTTAATCAAGTCCACTTGGTATTTATTAAGATTAACTTCCAAATGTAGATCGGTAGGAATAGTACCATGTGTTTGAAGTAAACATTTTGGTCGATTGTCATATACGAATAAAATGAAACGTCTGTACAGTGGCTCACCTAATAATATTAAAACAGTATTATTTTTAGATATTTATTCGATTCTTTTGGTATTATAAACTGAAAGTTAGATTTGCAATGAAATTGCTAAAATATCTAAAAATGAGTGGGTAAACTTCCTTCTTTCCGTATTCAGAACGAGCCGAAAAGTAGTCAGCCATCTTAGGAAGAGTGAAGGAGTTGTATGTTATGACATTAAAGAAATACGTACGACTCGTATAATATAATCGCGTCTCACTTACGTCTAATGAAAACAATAACATAAACATAACAATGTTCCACGTTCATTGAGCATAGACCTCGTTGTCAAAAGTTTTTAGATTTTACTCTATCGCTTACAATGTAATATTAAAACGAATAATAGTCGCGATTGAGTGCAAAAAACCGACAGCGTCAGTTCGACTCAGAAGAAAAACGGTGACAGAAAATGGCCAAAGAAAGCGTATTTCTTCAGCATAGAAACAACCAAAGCACACTATTTTTAACCTATATAACCTATTAGAGTCAAATGAGCAACTTGAGAATCATTTAAGGAAATCCCTGTGCTTCTTCAGATCTGACTACTTTCTATCTCAATTTTGAGTTGACAATGAGGAACGAATGAGCGACTAATTCTTTATGAATACGAAATTCGAGGATACATTGAGGCAAGTCAGATTTTAGTGTGAAACGTCTCTGAATTCGGCCCTTAGCTATTGAACACTTTAGAACAACTCAAATAATCTGTCATGCTATCACATCATGAGTCTTTAGTAATAGAGGTAGTAAAACTCGAAATCCTTTACCACAATTTTAATGTATGAAATTATAAATCTTCCTGATTACAATATAAATGATTTAGGGGTGGCGACTAGTTTCGGCTCTACGCCTTCATCAGGCCTATAATATATAGTGTTAAGATGGGTGGGATCACTACAATAATTTAAAGAACTTACCAAATTAAATATAAGAGAATGAGTCATAACAGTTAACAAAGAATACATTTAGTTAAAATAAGTGCGCATAGGTATAAATACAAAAAGGGGGAACAAAAGGATTGCGTGGTAATAGGAACAATGGTAACTTATAATATTGAAATTTTGTTTGAAAATGAGTAAATTAGGGAAGAGGATCGGGGTCCAAACTCCATAGCGTGACTCAGTGGCCATAGCTTAAGGAAGTCGGAATAAGGAGAGTATGATGGTAGGGCATCGTACCCTATAATATACGGCACTTGTGGTACAGAATTGTCAAGGCTGGTAGGTCAACTATAGGAAGGCAACCCGGTAGGTGGCCAACGTGGTACCAAACCCAATTATTTCAGTGGAAGGTAAATTAACAAAATCCACATTAGTAGGCGCAAATATACAAAATTCAAGAACTTCATCAAAGAGCATTAACAAACTGCGCGTAAATGGTTATTGACAAGGGATTCTCTACATAAACCACTGTAATGCGCACCTAAATTTTAAATCAACATAATAAATCAGAAACCTCGTCGAAATATTCAAAATCCTCAGTTTTTAAACATCTTAAAACGAGATATGTTAGCAACAAGGGTACTTGTAATATACTGAAATAACTCATTGAAGGACTATAAAAAATAAATAAAGGGATGAATGACATGAACATTAGAAAGTACACATTTTGTTTAATAAAGAAATGGTCAGTTTTTTCGGTTTTTAAAAATATCTATAATGCCACAAGAAGGAACATATAGATCATACCTATATTTTTGTATTTATAAACTGTTGCGTGGGAAAGTACTTACCCAAATCTGATAAATTGACTTTTTCTAAAAAGGGATCCGCTACTGGTAACTGAAATTAAAATAAATTAAAATTAAAACAAAACTACGCAGTTTTCGAAAAAGACAATACATTTTTTAATATGTTTGTCGCAAAAATGTAAATTGTAAATCTAACAAGTTTTTGGAACAAAAAACTATTGACGAAAGCAATATTTATAAATGAAAATAAGTGGAACTGAGGTAAAATGGAATCACTAAAAAATGGGAAATTCGTGGAAAAAAATAACCATAGATTCAGGTCCGAAAATTAATAATATTTTGCTTATTAACAGTGTTAAAATGTTGCTCCTCTCGTTAACGTGGAAAACTTATTTTTCTCTATAACTTTGACTGGTTAGTACATATAGCGTGTTTGAAAAGTCAGGAAACGGTCCTGGAGTTCAAAAACTACTAAAGATAAATTATCTTTTTTCACATTTCCAAGCGCTTAAAATTAACATTCATTTGTTTTTGCTGCCTGCCAGGCGGCTATCTTGAATTTTTTTAATTTGGACAATTTAGTAGTTTTTAAATTCCAGGAAACACGCTGTATATACTAAACTTGATAAACAATGTATTAATTTACAAACCACGTAATTATAGAAAAAAAATTACTCAATATCGTCGGGACAAATTTTTCTGTTGTTGCTTTTTACTTTAATCGTCCCCTTATTCATTTTCAGTCTTGGAAAAATGATTTTCTCTTATTTCAGAATTTATGACTATATTTCATTATTTTTTTAATACGAGAACAGGATTTTTTAATATTTTTAAAATGAACAAACATCATTTTACGAAAAAAAATTGAATAACTTTATCGTTTAATACCTCGAAAAATTGTTATTTTTCGGAGTAAAACAGAACAATTTGACTAAATTTATCAAAATAAATAGTTGACCAGTACCATCGAATTTGGGAAGAAAAACGCTACTAAAAGTGCTTGTCAACTAGTAATAGAGTTCTAGACAAAAATCATTTTTTCATGTCACAGTAATTCAGAGAATAGAGATTTTAACTGTGTTTAAAATGATGTTTATTGTTAAATAAAAAGAATAAGAAAATAAAAAACAGATTTAAAAAATGTACAATACTTTTATTATATTAGCATAAATATTTACAAGCCAGAGAAAAGGTCCCAAGTATATTAACTCATAACCCAAAATAAAATCCTGGCTTCAGTGAACGGACGCAGTGCAGTCAAAAAATAAGAAGTTCACTTATCACATCATTCGATATGCGAAATATTCACTTATAATATCCCTAGGACATGAATTATTGCCGGAATTTTTTCGAGTACATGAATTTTTAAAGAAAATTCATGTACGAGACAAATTTCCCGCAATTAATTCAAGCACGTGGGGGATTCGGTAAGAAAATTTCACACCGAAATATTAACAAAAATACTAGGACAATGACGATTTTTGATGGTAAATGTAAATGTCATTTTACTGTAACCGTCCAGTGTAATTTCATGCTTCTTTACACCGAGGAGAAAAATTTCTAGAAATTTTTTTAGTTGCTATGGTAATGATAGAAAATACAGGCTTTTAATTGGTCGAAAATGTTTGGAGTGAAATTTTCGGTAAAATGAATTTATGATTTGAAATAACTTCATTTCAGTATCTAACTGAAAAGAAACTAATAGACTTTGTTATTAAGCAAAATATTAAGATTTTTTCATTTTTCAGTTGTAATTTTTTTTTCAGTTTTAAGACGTGAGGACGGAGAATTTTTTAAGAGAGTTGGGATAAAAAGCCCATAAATTCCTGTTTGGAAGAAACGGAAGGAGTAAATTTAAAATCAACAAAAAAAAATTAAATCTAAATATAAGAAGAAAATAATAATAATAGTGTTTTGTAGAAAGAGGGGAGGGATAAAAAGTTTTGGTAGGAAAACACATAAAAATAAATTTGTCCGGTATATAATTTTATGTATTTAAATATAGAACAGGATGTAAATTTAATTGATAAATAAATTAAAATTTTGCTATTTTGGGAAGAAATAAAAATTTAAGAAAATAAATAAAATGTGTATTAACTTACCCCCCTGGAATCTCTAAACAATATAGCGGCATGGTAAGGGTCCAGGCAAGCATCGGACGCCCTGTGAATATTCGGAATGGGTCCAATAGATTGTCGACGTCTTTCCGGATCAAGTGATCTCTGACGTAAATGAGCACCTAAAAAGATAAATAAAAAAATTAATATAAAATATCAAATTTGTACTCATTTCAAGTATTAACTATTTTCATCATAATAAAAAATTTAAATCGTTTTTAAGAATTTTTGTTTTAAAAATTAGTATTTCGTGGCTCTCTAAAAAATCATCAGGGTATGTATACACTTAAGTTCGCAGCTTATGGAACACTTTTATTATTAATTTTACGAGAAAAAGTTATTCTTCATAAAAAATGCTGCATGGTCTACAACTCAAATTACAACCATCAGATAATAAATTTCTTGACCCGTATAGGAGGTGCGTCAAAAAATATAAATTCTGCTCAAGAGTAAAGTACACTTGTTTTAAAAAATATAGGAAATGTTATTTGGAAAACTTGTTTAGAAACAATATTTACCTCCAAATCTAAAGTAACAACCTCTATCTCAAAACAGTATTTTTGCTAAATTTTTTCTTGTAGAAAATTGTGAAGTGAACTGATACATATAAAATTAGTTTCCACAAATTATTTTAAGCATATTTAATTTTATTCCAAATATAGTTTTATTTAGTGAATAGTATCTCGATTACAGAGTTCGCACCTTGTGCACCCTCCCATCTCACATTGCCTCCACTGAACGGAGGATACTATGAGAAATCCACTATCTGGAATGGCAATATCTTCCAGACTAATCTATAATACTACTCCCATAAGTTCCGGATTCCAGGAACTCTGCCTAGTAAATAAAAAATTGAATATTCTGGCGAAAAATTAGCGACAAAAATCGGAACTTTGTAGCACCCCTTGAAAATATCTATTTTCATAATTTTCAGTATTTCTTCATGTCAGAACTCAGGGGTGCTGTATTTAAAACCAGCCCTAAGTGACTAAAACTATCCAGTAAATAAAAAAGGGTGGCGGCACGAACTTAGCACCCCAAAATTATTTTTTTTGTAATTTCCGAAAATTCCCAGAACTCTTTGCAAAACCTATCGAGAAATCTAGAACTCTTTATTTCTGAGACATCTATTCACCCAGAACTCTTTTTTTTCACAAAAGGGGTTCGGCATGAAGTTAGCACCCCAAAATTTGTTTTTTAAAAATTCCGCAAAACAATTGCAGAACTCTATCCGAGAACTCTAGAACTCTTCGAGACGAGTCCAGAACTCCGAAAAAATCAAAGGGTTCCGGCAATGGACTCATCCAGTGATTTTTTTTAATATTTTTATTTTATAATTTTGGCCTACCATAACACATTGCACCGGGTCCAGCCCTTCTGAGACCGATCCTGCGACTGTAATTAATTCTTAAAATTTGAATATCGGGGCTATAGTCGCTAGTGGCGTGGCCCAATTGAAACAGATTATATTTGGCTACGTTTTCATATCGATAAAACTGGCAACTCTTGTTCTCATTTGTTATGATTAAAAGAAGGAAAGAAGTATGTCAAATTTTTCTACAAACGAACAAAGCTAGAATCTTGGCAATGCTGTAGAAAGAAATTATTGGTCAAAAAGCAGCGCCACTTTCAAAATATATTAATTACTTTTTATTAATTAATGAATATTATAAGAAAAATGAAAATCAACATAAGCAGCTAGATTCTTTAAGCTATTCATTCATTAATATAAAACCAATAAATTCGTTCCTACTGGATAAGTCCATTGGGGTGCCAACTTCCAGACGGTGATTCCGAAACATTTTACCGTGGTATATGTGTTTGTTTTCTTTTCCTGTTTCTAATTATATTTATTATATTGCTCTTCTCTATATTGACTTGCATCTTCAGTTTTTCTATTTTTTGTAATAGCTTTTGCATTTTATTCTTACCTAAGCACTAGGTCATCTGCAATATAATAAATTATCTATTCTGATATTTCACTATCTTTTGTAGTTTAGAGTTTAGTAGTTTTTTGTTTTGTATTTTTAAGTAACCTGTCCATTATATCTGTCTGTTAATTATTTTCGGTTATAATTATACTTTTGATCTCTTGACTTCTTGAATTGAGTATGATATTTAATATGAATGAAACTGAAAATTAAAGCAAAACTGAACAAAAGCGTGAAAGTGAAATTCAGATATCTCAAAAACTAACAGAGTTATAACATTTTAAAGTTGCGGTTTGAGTTAATAATTTTGTTCCGTCCTGCATTTTATGCGTTATTAAATGTTTTCAGTACACTACGAGCCCACATATCCATTGATCATTTACGTAAGTTTTACGTAGCTATAGCTATGAAACTTTAAATTTTACGTAAAAAAGATTTACATGATTTTTTTGGAAATTGTATGATCTACTTTGGTTCCCATCTTTTTTAACGTAAAATCAACTATATATGTATTTGGCAATAAATTCATTGAAAAAAGTTTGGAGCGCTATAAATAAAAACATGAGTATATGCATTATACAGAAAAAAAATATAAATACAAGTTGTAGAGAATATTTTTATCTACAAAAAATGATCTGTACTATTTTTCTCGTACGATGCACAAAACCTGTATATCAAGATGGCGGCTGACGGTCGTGCCCCCAACTTAAATTTACTTTCAAGGGAAACCTCTGAACATGTTCCAACAATAAAATCTCTTCCGTAGAAGATTGCAGAAAAAAGTACTTGGCTCTCTTGGACTATATTTTGTTGTGTGACAGTTAATAAATTACGATGACAAAAATAAAATAAAACTAAAGTCAGACATTTGTTAATCGTGTCGTGGCATAGAATAAAGAGTTTATAGTATGCCGCTTTGGCTATGCGGATATGTGACGTCACACGCACCACAATCAGTGCTAAAAATCAACAACTTTAATATTATATTTCTCGATTAATTATTGAGTTTTTGCCCATATTATATTATCACTACAATGAAACTTTGTATTGGGTCATAATCCCTTAAATTAATAAATGTGAGGATTGTTTCTCCAGTTCTAACAAAATAAACAACCATAGTTAGTTATAAATTGGTCATATGATAACTAATTAGCCATTAAAAGGCTAGTGAGTATTGGCTATAAATTTGCGATAACTAAATTAGAGCTTCATGTTCTACTTGCTTGGGATTGTGAGGTGTGTACTCTTTCACGTGGTTTAATATTTACAAAATGGGTTTGCCATCGGTTAATGTGTTAGATGGAATTAAATTTTAAGCATCATTTTTCAAATGTAATGTTATGTAATATAAAAAAACACAATTAGAGATTTTTTTATATAACGTATTTTTAAATATATCCTAAAATCATTAGCACATTTTTATTGTAAATATTTGTATATAATTAAAAAAAAAACATTTAAAAATCTAATTATTGACTTGCTTTTTTTAATTTTGTAAATACAACCGGTAATTATAAAAATGTTATGTATATATGTATAACAATTAAAACGACACAAAATGCTATGCTTATGACTAATCAGCGCCAGTAAAATATGTTAAAAAAAATGAGGGTACTAGGAGGAAAATTACAAGTAGACTTATCTATAATTATTTTTGTGTACAGGAAGTTTTTTAAACTATTATCGACGAGAAAAAAAACAAAACATAATTTAAAAATAGTAACTAGTTTCGGTCAATTATCATTATCAAGGTCCTGTGTATTAATACAAATATGTCGAAATATTTATTATGAAAATTAAAAACTGCACTTTGTAGTTTTAATTCGGTGTCGTAAAACTAAACTGGATTTGACATATTAATTTATTGTTTTAAAATTATGTAATGGCAGCTTTGAAATATGTTTATGAATAAAAAAAATTGTTTGATCACAATACCGTTTATTTATCACTACAATTATCAATTTTGGTGGTTAAATTACTTTTTTCAGTTTTTTTATTACAGATAATATCTAAAAATAATCTTATGTCACGCAAACAACCTAACCTAATAACAATAAGCTTGTTAAACTTATTAATGAGAAGAAAATTAGATTACTATTTTCCACGATACTGCAAATATTATTATTGTAAAAAAAGAACAATTGGTTTTATAATTGTAAACAAAGTAGTAAAACTAATTTTATATACATTATAACGTTTTGTCGTCAAAAGATTAATTCCATGAGTGCTTGGTTAATCACCATACTTCCAATTAAATCGTTTAAATCTACTTGTATTTTCTCTGGGTGCGCCAAATATAATTCTGGTGTTGATTATAGAGAAATTTTTGAAAGAAAATTATTCATAAATAGTACATTATGTATCTAGTAGTAAAAGCAATTCATTCTCGAACAACAATGTAATTTGTTGACCGAGGCGTTAAGCCGAGGCCTACAAGCATTGCAGTCCGGGAATGTGCTTTTACTACGAGGTACACATACTATTTTTTCTGAAATAAGTTCAGCCTATGTAAAATAAAACGAATAATAAAACTCAAAGTCATACCACGTACATTTATTTTACCAGTTAAACTGGGGCCCACATGTTTCGGCCATAACGATAGCCATCATCAGGCAGTTAGAACGAAGAAAATATTCATTATGATGGTATGAGAAATAACAAATCACATTATAACATATAAAAAAATCAAACAATTAATTAAAAAATGTTTTAAAATTGGTAGTTGAAAACTTTAACCATTACAAAATTAAAAACTCCAATCATAATTTTGTAATGGTTAAAGTTTACAACTAAAAATTTTAAAACATTTTTTAATTAATTGTTTGATTTTTTATAATATGTTTTAATGTGATTTGTTATTTCTCATACCATCATAATGAATATTTTCTTCGTTCTAACCGCCTGATGATGGGCATCGTTATGGCCGAAACCAGTATAACTGGCAAAATAAATGTATGTGGTATGACTTTGAATTTTATTATTGGTTGAATAATTGACCCATTTGAGCTATGGATAATCTTTTGTTTTTGTTTATGTAAAATAAGTTCATCAAGTTATCCATCTCTCAAATGTGGTCAATTAATGAGTAATGAAACACATAAAGGCCAGTACCACAGAAATATATTTGCTGTAAAAGTTTAATTTAGAAATTGGCAACTAGTTTTTGTTTCCGCCATCATCAGGCCTACAATAACGTTAAATAGATACAAATTAAAACATTTTTTAAAGAGGGGCTTACAATAAACATCATGGAGCAATCGGTGAGATAAAAATTGGTAACATTAAATTAAAAATTGTTTACATGGTACTGACAAATTAACAACATTAAGAGGACACAATATGTGTCTGATTGATAGAGCCTGATTAAACAGGAAAATAGGAATGGGATAAGAAAAAACATGACCCAAAACAGGCCAAAATTGGCATTAAAATTTCAAAGCACGAGGGCCAGTCGAAAATCCCACGTAGGGATAAGAGAGAACCCCTACGATGAGGGAGCGTACCCACAGGGATAGCTCGAAAGTTGATAAGAAAAAATGTTTATCTAATGTGGCCCAATTAAGGGCAAGTTAGAAAAAAAGATAATCGTATTAAGAATGATAGTGACAAACACGTTTATATCGCGACAACTTGGTCAACTACATTAAATGGTGTGAGGCAGTGTGACAACTGACAAACAGAGAATAGCCATGATGTGAATGGGGGGAAGCCAACCTCAAAAACATAAACCTCAAGGGTAAATTTCCATTTCTGACTCTACACTCCTAACACGATTGTCATAAAGGTAATAGATTCAATCTTCTTGAAAATAATTCCTCCTCACACAATGACACTGGGTGCAATAGACAAAGAGACGGGAGATAACGCAATAAGCCCACGAGGCTGCAGTGAATCCGTTTGTAAAAAACGGTCCCGGGCAACAAAAAAAAATTATGTATAAATGAACAAATCCGACCTAAAGAAAACCACTTATTTTTATTAGATTCTTTTCTGGACTTGTTTTAAGGTTACTTTATCCCATCCCCTCTTTAAAAAATGTTTTAATTAGTATCTGTTGTTTTATTAACGTGCGTTATTGTAGGCCTGAAACTTTTACAACAAATATATTTCTGGGGTACTGGACTTTGTGTGTTTCATTACTCTATGTAAAATAAATGTTCTTAATATTAGTTAGTTGTTCGCGTGCGTTTATTTACTGTCTAAAATGTATATAAAAAACCGGTAGGGACCGATTTTGACGCATAGGCCGGCAAACATTTTCCCGGATCAATTTCGGTCAGGGAAAGTTCCTTGCTTAGCAATGGAGTAAAATACTAGATTAGCATATTTTGGGGTCTGGATTTGCTCCGAGAAAGTAGGCATTCTGGAGTGATTTCAGAAAAATAATAGTTTGTAATTATTTTATGTCCCACGTAGTTATTAAACTTGTTATTATTTCTATTTGCAGTAAAAAATGAGTTTATTAGTTATTAAAACTGGCTTTTAAGCCCACACCTGATATCTCATTTCAGCCTCAAACTACAACGAATTGAATATACAGTGTGTCCACGGATGGGGTATCCTATAGGTGACAAATTGATAAAAAGTTCTGCTTGTTCTGAAACTCCATAAAATGAAATAAAACTCAAGTTTTTCAAAATCTGTCTCATTTCATAGTAAGTTTTATGAAAATCGTAACAATGTAACTGTCAACTTAGGTAAATACTTTTCAAATTGTCATTATTTGATGATTCTTTGACAACAATGTTAACTATTCAACAAAGAGTATATCTTGTAAAGTGTTATGATATTGGGGAAGTTTCGTATGAAATTACCCCAGAAATGCTACGAAACGCTTATAAAGAATTTAGAAGGAAAATTGAGAGATGTTTTGAAGTTAGAAGAGGATATATTAAATAGATGTTGTTTGTTTACTGTTGTTTTTACATTATTACTCTGTACTGTGTACTGTTATTTTTGATGGTGATTATAATTATTTGAAAAACATAAATTTTATTTCATTTTATGGGGTTTCAGAACAAGCAAAACTTTTTATCAACACATGGACACCCTGTAGAAAACTTCCTCTAGCTTTGTATAGAACAATGAACATAATTATTTGCAACCTTTAATAAAAAAAAGCCATTAAAAATACACGTGACCTTGTAACTCCCTTATCTCGAGTCCCTTTTGGCCAACAGGGTTGTAATCAAATTCCAAGGGAGATACTGACCAAATATGATTTGAATCGCGCCCGTAGAACGGAAGTTATGGTGCCCATAGACTAACAGATGCACTTATAGTGAAGTTGTCGGAAATTAATCAAAGGGGAGAAATTTGGTTCTAGTTAACTAGTCCGGGATATGAATTTCACAATTAAAGCTTAAATTATTCGCCAGATTTCAGTCATATCGACGTTGTATCCCTGAATGTAAGTTGAAATATATTTAAAGTACTATTATAATATAAAAATAAATAAAAAACTTTCAGTCAGCTACCAGCAGCTAATTCAATGCGGTTTAACTTTAAATATTTATTATTATTTATAATTAATTTTATTATTTAAAAAACCATGCTGGTATGTTTTTAAATAAAAACCAAATGTATCGTTAAAATAAATATTTATTATTATACAATTTTTGATATATTAGTTATCCAAATTACATAATTAGTCAACATGGTGGTGACTATGAAATATTACGTAGAGTTAGAAAATGACCCAGCAATAGGGATACCATCAGACAAAATCCTTCCTAAATAAAGCTTCGAAAAATCTTTTACGTAAGCAGTTACTTAATTCCGGCAAATATTAAAACTAGAAAAACATTAATTATCCTATCTCCGTTAATAATAATCGTACAAACTTCATTCTCTTTGCAAAAATTTCCTTTTAATATTTTCTTCACATCAGTTTAACTCTTTTTGACGCGTCGACCACATTCCACCCTTAAAACGATACCGCTAACGGAACCATTGAATCCTCTCTCTACACCGTATGCAACGCGACGGTCGATCGAAAATCAATACGGCTAGAGAACGTGGTTTTGAATTAATGTTTCCGATCTTTGTCAAAAAGATCGATTTGAATCGTTGAGTCAAAGATCGATCTAGGAAAAATCGGATGGACAAAAAATCGATCTTTGATCTCAACTACTTTCTCAGATTCTTAGATCGATCCGAAAAATCGAATATAGACTCAAAAAAGATCGATAGCAGCAAATACTCCAGTACTCACTCCAGGGGGCAAGTAAAGTCTGCCCTGCCGGTCGTCAAGAGGTTGGTCGAGGCCCTAACGACCCCTGGAGTATTAAATATTCACTGATGCTGCCAGGTGCAAGTGTCCTTCACATTATAAACGGCAGGTGGCGCCAGAAGCAATCTTGAGACTTTAACCAATGCGCCAAAAGACCGCGTGACGACGTAAAACGCGTTACAGAACACATACCAGATCTAAGCGTTTGGAAAGAGGGAATGCAGAAATAAGCTGGTACACAGATGGCTCCAAAACCAACGAAGAAGTTGGAGCGGGTATTTATAATGTTAACACAAAGTCAAAAGTCTCACTGAGTCTAGGCAACCACGCAATAGTGTTTCAGGCAGAATTAATTGCCTGAAACTTGTATAAAAGAGATATTAAGTCAACAAGATAAATCAAAAGCTATAGCAATATACTCAGACAGCCAAACAGCATTATCTTCCATGCAAGTTAAATCAAAACTTGTTTGGAACTACTTGGATGCCCTAACAGAACTTATTGGTAGTCGAAACAGACTAACAATAGGCTGGATACAGGGACATGAGGGGTATCGGGGTAATGAAGAAGCAGATAAACTGGCACGAAAAAAGGCAACAAAATTTCTAATCGGACTGGAACCGTTCTGTGGTATTGCAAAGACAATAGTCAGGCCATCCATC
This sequence comes from Neocrepidodera transversa, assembly GCA_963243735.1. Lineage (NCBI taxonomy): Eukaryota > Metazoa > Arthropoda > Insecta > Coleoptera > Chrysomelidae > Neocrepidodera > Neocrepidodera transversa. The sequence continues at coordinate 11,560,449 of OY725347.1, forward strand.
AATCGATGGAAAATAAATGTTTCAAGAGTGGTGGAGGAACTCACCAGGGCAGAGACAGGTTAAAGAGTTTGTCTTAGGACCATCGCCAAAACTCATAGAGTACATACTAAGCCAGAACAGAAGAATTACTAGAATAATAGTAGGTCTTTTTACAGGTCACTCAACAAACATATATAAGAACTACCAGAATAATAGTCTTTCTTCTTACAGGCCACTGTAGGCTCAACAAACATGCGGAATGCTACACAGAAGAACTATGTACTAGATTATGGAGTCTAATAACTAGTACAAGTCTAGATAAGGTTCTCTAATCGAGAATTCAACCACTATAGATCTGAAAAGGTCGCGGTGGAAAAAGTATTGGTACCCACAGTACCTTCTTTTCTAATCTAATCTAAATCTCTATTCAAATAACATTATTTTATGCATACAAAAAAGTATAATCAGATTTAATAAAAAAATGTATTGAACGATATACTGTTTTATTTATTTTTATTTGAAAATATATGGAGATATCTATAACATCATTAATAGTTTTTTAGTAATTTTATTAAATTAAATTGACTACGCAACAGGTGACAGATCCCCAGCTCAGGTTTACCTTTTGCACTGCGTTGTCTAAAATTAATCAATAAATCAATAAAAATTCCAAGAACTACAATATATTTTGACTATTAGATAGTTAAGATTAATCAAATATTTATCTATTTAGAAAATTATAATTATTTTTACCTGCGTACGAGTAATGCCGAATACGAGTGGTCATAACGATAAAAATCAATTACTAAATCGTAAATAATTTTATTACACGAACACTCGACTGGTTAAAATAAACTCATATTATTAACTACTATATTGATATAATATTCAATGTGATAAAATGAGATAAATAATATTTAGTATGTATCTATGTAAATTAAGATTGTCCCTGGTCGTTTTACCAGATAAACATACTTATCACGCGGACTTTAAAACATCGGTGTGTTTTGCACAAAAATGTATAAAAGTAGTTTACTATTTTTTTTAAATCATAAAAAATATCGAGTTTCATAAACGTTCCGTACGTAACAATCAAAATTGTTAGTCTTTAAATTCATTAGTTAATTTAACAAAGTTATAATCTTTTATATTGAAAAGCATTTTTGCCAAATATTATGACTCATAACTTTTTGAAAAATATCGTCACCAGTAACCAAACTACACTTTTTAAACACTCTACGTACGTTTCGCTAACTATGTTAGCATCATCAGGAGTTGATGGTAAACTCAGTATTAATTACTCGATGATCTTCCAAAAGTTACTTACACTAAATGTAAGACTGGCAATGTTGATTTACCTCATTTTGATTAACTATCCAGATTATAGTTAGGTAGAAATTTTCCTTGTAAGTGAATTGGTCGAGTTGTACTGTAGCCAGGGACTCAGACCCAAATGAAATAAGGGATCCGGTCCAGTTTTTTCGGTCCAAAGGATTTTTCGGCAAAACAATTTTTTTTTTAAATTCAAATAGTCTTCGTTCAGTTAGTTACTAATTAGTATTATACATTTGCAGTCCCAGTACATGTGGTATATAATTTGTAGAGTTTAATGACGTCGCAAATTCGTAGCTCATTCCATTGCAGATTATTCAATTATTCAATGAATCAAAGTAATTAGTCCCCCGTTAAAAAATGAACTTAAAATATATAGCAATTCCAAAACTTTTAATTTTATTTATTTTATATTTTATTAATCCTAATTAACGAACCAAGTTACAATGTGTGGGCGAGGACGGACGGAATCAACGTCTTAAAGTGACTTCCGAATTACTGTTTATAAATGATAAATATTTAGCTTATATTGATATATTTATTTTATACTTTCAAAAATTACATTCGCTAAGACAAGAAACTTAGAAAGAATCGGAATTTTTTAAATGGTTCGGGTTGGGTACCTAAAATAATTTTAATGATATGGGTTCGGTTACGGTTCAGGTCCAATAAAAAAATTCAGTTCCGATCCGGTTTTCGATGCTAAAGTGTCAGTCTGCTCCGAATTTTACAATTTGGTGGTATTTAAAGTCCAAAGTATACCAAGTATTAAAAAATTATGCCAAAGGATCGACTTACTGAGCTTTAAAATAATCCACGTGTTACAATTATTAATGTATAATTTAAAGAAAATAAGTCGTTAATGAACAAAAGAAACAATTAATGTGATTATTCATAATAGTTTTAAATGTATTTACATATGCCTTAAATTAATTAATTATTCTAATATTATTCGTTTGCAATTTTAACATTTTGTTTGTGTTTTTATTTCAATTTAAAAATATTATGATAACATTTGAATACAGTAAGATAATTTAAAAGTTTAAATTCGAACTCAAATTACTTAAAAAACTGTTAATTTTTCAAAGGTACAACAAGAGCAAAATCCTTCAGAAAATCTGTTTTTTCTACTCCTGTTTTATAATACGCTAATTAAAAGATTAAAATCTCTTTCATAATGATACAGATTTTCATTTTTTCAGCCAATAGAATCGAATTAGTTTTAGCGAAGCAGATAAATTTCAAAATATTGTTTAAAAGTTAATAACAAAAAAGAGTAACTTATTAAAATGTTCTAAAAAGGGTACGAATTAATATGTTGTAAAAAAAAGTTCCTTTTCATTGTTATAAAAAAGTAAAATAAATATGTATTTCGTATATTAATGGGAGTAGAAAAAATAGGGTATGCAACTCTCATGTAAAAGCCATTACTACATGATCGTTGATACTAATTTTAAATCTTATTATCTTATATCGATGTGTAAAATTTTAATTTTATATCTCAATACATGCGGTCCAAAGTAATCCTGAAAAAAATGATATTCATTGACCACCTTCTAGGGGTTACAACTCTCTAAGGGCCGATAGTTCAATCGAGAATGATCAACAATCCTGTTTCAGTTTTTCAATAAAGGTTCATGCGATAAACCTAGTTTAACAGTGGTTCTCAGGAATTCGGTGGTTTAAAAGAGATAACACAGGCCAACACTGAAAAAACATTTTCAATAATTTTAACTAATTCCTGTATAATTTGGTGTACTGATTCCGAAAAAAAATAGTCGTATCACCCACCAATTGTTCACATTTCAATATTAAGTAAAAACTAGAAGATGTAAAATCTGCAGTTTTCTTTATTTTTCCCTATGTTTCCCCATTTTTCCAATTTGTTTTTCTATTATTTAATATTATTCCCAATTCTTCAATTTTTAACTAATTTTAAAACGCTTGGTTATCTGATGAGTCTAGAAGTAAACTTCTTGCACAATCATCTTGACTTTTTCCTGAAAACTTGGGCGATGAACGAATTATGAATATTAGTATTCATAACTGTTGGAAGAATACTAGGCGGCAAACGTGTTAACACGAATCCAGAATTTCGAAGGACCAAACTTCTTGGGTAGAAGTTAAACCAATATGAATGTGAAAATAAAAATAGTATTTGAAATTGTAAGGTAACATTTTATTCAATTTTTTAAGTACGAAATATGAACTGCAAAATCATAAAGCGACACATTATGTTAAATTATGAAACCGAAACATGAATATTTAAATTGTACTCAATCACTTACACTCACTGTAAAAAAACTATTTACATTTTTTAATACGAAAAACTCAGAAGAAAACTTTTTGGGTGCGGTTAACCCGCCATTTTATTTATATGAAGAAACTTTTTTGCTCTAGTAAAGGCACGACTGACTTGATTCTCTGTCTAGATGCGAGAGAGCGTGTGTGCTTTAATTTTTAACGGGGAGGAGGGTTGGTAGTTTTTTATTGGTAGGAGACATGTGACTTGGTGCGTAAATAGCCTTGAACTAAACATCGTAGCGGGAATAATCATATCTATATTTTTTGTCTCTTATAATGATGAGATGATGAGAGAAAGATAAGCTTGCATAGCAACAGTCGTTTGGTTATTTTATTTTTGTTAACTGTACTTTGCAAGCAGACAGAAAAAAGTCTGAGAGAAAGACGGAATAATATTGTGTTAATTTTAAATCTATTTTTAGATTATGAAATATTAAAATGTACAATAATGGACAGTAATATGAACGGAAAGATTAATGTTATTAATTTTAAAACAAATATGAATTTTGTATTTTCTGGATAATATTCCAGTGAACTTTATACAGGCGATGTGAGTGAAGGTTTTATTATGACATAAAAGAGATGGAGAAAGGATATCAGGGACGGTGGAATGTTAGAATGTTGGGTAACTACTGTTGGTCACATTACAGAGAACAACAAAACGCATCACATCGGCGAAAAAGTTATTCAAGAAACTTTACAGAGAAAAGAAAGAGGAAATACAAAACATTATAAGCATCTAATATTCACATTTTGGTAAATAAATATTAGTGTAAGAGAAAATTGTAACTAAATAAAAAGAACTATGAATTTTTAATTTTTATAGATCAACTTTACCCTATTTTTTGAAATATGTTTTCGATGTCTTGTGAGAGAATGGTGGATAATAGAATAAAACTGATAACAAATACGGTTTTAGCATCCAAAAATACATTAGCTTTGGGTAAGTTTTTTTAAATAGTAATTTGTATAAGTGTTGAAAGCGTCACTTTTTCCACGAGCAAATCTAGCGAGTAGGAAAAGTGCTTTGCGTACAAGTTGTACACAATATTTTTTTCTATAACCACATTATTAATGCCAGAAAAACAGTAATTTGTCAAAAAAAGTTGACATTTCATAGTTGTGTTTGACATTTCCGTGGGCAAAAGTGTCATAGCGTGTACTTATTTTTCGCAATCTAAATTATTACTTTTCCAACGGATATCAAAGAAATTAAGAAAAGGCCCCCTTTGTATAGAAAATGTGTATAGACAAGCATTTATCTTCCTTTTGCGTCTCACCTATTCGTCTTATATAAAGCTGATTGATTATATTATCTTTTTAGTTGCTATTTTTTAAAGGTGAGGAAATGTTATTTTTTTAATTCTTGTATTAAGAAAAAAATTTAAAAATTAGAATAAGAGTCAGTTCTGTTTTATTTGGTGCGCTGGTTTCAAGATTCAGATATATGTTTATATAGATAATTAATAACCTCTAACTCCTTTCTAATTTTCAACTTTTGATTGTAAAGTAAATTTCCGATATTTTTTTTAATTTTTTTAGTAGATTTAGGTCCGGTACTTTGTGCTCTTGTTAAATTTTTGATTAGTTAATCATATTGTTAAACTAATCATTATCAAATTAACAGAAAAGTAGTAAATGGGTACTTTATAAGTAACTTTGACAAAGATTAAGGTAATCAATGTTTGATTTAATATTTGAGTAGTGGTAACACAATTTCTTCTTCTTTTTTTATATTAAATTGTATTTATTCAAATTTGATGTAAAATGTTAAACGTACGTTTTAAGATAGGTGTCATGTATTAGAAAGAAAAAGTTTTGCACATCGTGTCGAAATTTAAATATATGTCAGTTACCAGTTTTAGGAAATTTTGAGTTTTTTTTAATGTTCGCTTGACTTGGTGTATATTGTTGTGATTTTTATTTTATTTTAATTAATTTGCATGAAATTGACGATATTTTTGATGATGATGATGAACTTATTGATTATATTCGTAATCAACGAACTTATACTGTGGACGAACGTGTAGACCCCATAAATAAGTGGGATGATATAGAATTTTATAAAAGGTTTCTATTTTCAAATCAAATTTATGCACAGAATAAGCCAAATCAGAATTATAAACCATGAAATTATAAAGTTCAGAGCCAATAATTCTGATTAAAGCTTAAATTCAAGAAAAAACAGAGACACGCCCACATTAAATCATGATTAAGGTATAATCATAGCATAAAGTACCGAAATTATCTGTTAAAATTTAATTTTCTGTTAAATTAACTTAATCAGCTTGCAAAGTACCGGACCTTAAGTAGATTCAGACAAAGATATTAGTAGATTCGCCAAAATAAATGTGTACTGACCATCAGTCACATGTGTAATGGCTCTTTTAATTGAAAAATACATGATGCTCTAATCCATCATTAAATATTGAACCAGGTTCACTTAATCAGCGAATTAAGCTTCCAATGAACAACCGGCCCTTAAATATGAAGTTATTAATCTTTTGATGAGTGACTTTTTCACACACATCATAAGTTATTTTTTAAAATTTTATTTTGAATTTGAGTGGTTCTTAAATTTTAATGTTTGTTTAAATTCAAATTGTACAAAAAAATGGTGTCTGTATGTACGTGTACGGTCAAATTGATTAATAGGTTCCTATACTTATTTTTTTAATGTTGCACACTTTTGAAGCATCTTGTATACCGGCTCTTGAATAGATCTGTTTTTATTTTATTAAATAATTTATATTATGTTATTTGCTAGCACTATTTCCAAAATAAACAAATTTTCATTTTTTATTAAACCTAAAATTGGCTAGCCAATTACACTACTAATCTAATTGATTTATTGTTACCATACTTCAGTCACCAATTGCAAGTTTGAACGAGCAAACAAATCTTAGTAAGTATTGATCCAAGTAACTTTAAATTCTACTGCGCGATTTCTAAAAATACCATACAAGTAGGAATATTTTTTAGAGACGACCTTGTATTTATTAAATAATAACACCGACAACAATTTAGCCAGTAGTTCTGAACATTAGAAAAAAATAATATAAAATTATAATGAAATATATAGTATTGTATCTATTTTATTGTATGCTGATAAGTTAGTAAAATTAATGTACTAAATATATCAAATGTGAGTGATTAAAATTGTAAACAATTAAACTAGTTTTATATACATATATGCCAAAAATTACTTTTTCTATTCCTTTATTAGTAAATTACTCATTAAGCACCTTTTACTTGATGAGAAATTTGGTATTACACGTAATTTTTTTATTACGTTACAGTTGCAATGTCGTTATTGTTATTTATAATTAAATATTAAAATAATTCATCACTCTTCGATAACTCTTTCAACATCTCAAACAGTGCAAGAAGCTAAAACAACTATAATTATTAAGTGTCATAATTTTACAATAAATTACAGCTAAATTTATTTCAATAAAACTTGAGGTTACCGAAACGCTTTTTATTTAGAACACAATAAATATTATGCTGTAATAATTTAAAGACTGAAGAAATAGGTGTCGTAGAAAAAGTATAGTATATTACTCGAATTGTAGCTGATGCATTTGCATTTGAATAAGCAGAAGAAAATTCTGCGGGTTAAATAGATTTTATAAATCCCTGGTATATCATTTTATTAATTTTTCCAACAATTTTATAAAGTTAAAATGCATTATTTAAAATATTATTTTATTTCACCTTATTCAAAGATTTCAAGCATGACTCTGACTTATGACCGTGAGAAATAAACACAAAATGATTTCTCACAATGGTGTTTATGCCAAACTCGGTATAAATAAGCACCAAAAGACCTACAGTCGAATTTCAAAAATCAAACTATCAAGACCGTCCCGAAGTTCAAAAATTCAACGTCCAGACGCCGTTCGATGTGACATCCAAATTATGATGGCGTTTTTCGAAATTTTTGATATTTTTTTTTGAAATTATCGGAACTTTTGACATATAAATATAATTGAAAAATTAGTGTTATACTTTTTTTTTTTTGTTAGTTAAATGGCTTTGTAGTGTTATACTTTAATCGAAATTTATTAAGAGTATAAAAAGTCTATAAAGTTACTGTTTACTACTCTCCCTTCGTTATAAATGGTAAAAGTTTGTGTCCATACCTATTTTTCCTATTTTTCTGTTTTTTGTGCTTTCCTATTTTTCTTGTTTTTTTATTATTTATTCCATTTCTTCCTATTTTTCGATATATTTTTGTTTGTTCATGTTTTTTTAATGGTTTTTCATGTTTTTGTGCATTTTTTCCTGTTTTTTCGTATTTTTTTGCAATCTTTTGTCTTTTTTCCGTTTTTCTCCTTTTTTCGTGTTTTTTCATGTTTTGCCCCATTTTTCTTATTTTTGCCTATATTTTCCAATTTTTTCTATTTTTCTCTATATTTTGTTTTTATGTTTTTTCCTATTTTTCTGTGCTTACATTCATTGGTTTGGATTAGACAACATGCTTCTTTTTCCCTGTTTTTTACTATTTTTTGTTTTTTCTATTTTCCCCATTTTCTTATTTTTGCCTATATTTTCCTATTTTTCAAAATTTTTTTACGGTTTACTAATTTTCCTGGTTTTCCCCATTGTGTCCAGTTTTTTAACTTTTGCCTGTTTTTTCCCATTGTGTCCAGTTTTTTAACTTTTGCCTGTTTTTTCCCATTTTTCCCTATTTTTCCTATTTTTTCCATTACTATTGTTTATCATTTACATTGTTTTTTTCCTATTTTTTCTGTGTTCACATTCATTGGTTTGGATTAGACAACATGGCGCTTTTCTAGTCCTCAGCCTCAGACTCGTCGAAGGTCCAAGTCATTTTTCTTATTTTTGCCTATTTTTGCCTATTTTTCCCATTGTTTCCAATTTTTTTCAACTTTTGCCTTTTTTTCCACTTTTCCTATTTTTTTTTTATTATATTATATTTGTTTTCCGATTTTTTTCATATTTTTTCCATTTTTTCCTGTTTTTCTTACATATCTCTCATTTTTTACGTTTTCCTATTTTTTTATTTTTTACCATTTTTCCTATTTTTCCCTATTTTTCCTATTTTTCCATTCCGACTGTTCCTCATTTTTCCCTGTTTTTTCTTATTTTACTACATTTACTATTTTTTCCTGTTTTAGTATTTTTCCATATTTTTTCCTATTTTTGCCATTTTCACCATTTTTCTTATATTTTACGTATCTAAAAATCGTCCAACGCGCCTAGAGAAGTTTTCACTTCAAAAATAAAATTACAATAATGAAAAGTATAAATAGTTTCTAAAAAAAATAAAATAGCTATTTGTATTAGTAGGGAGGAAAGTGCCACTTTTCCTCCAGCAGGATGTAGTTTACTGCCCGACGCAAAGCGGAGGGCCGTAAACATCCAAGGGAGGAAAAGGCACTTTACTCCCGTGTAATACATATGATTTTTCCTCCTACCCAATTATTAAACCTTTTTTTTTGAAAATGTATTTACGGCACAAATAACGAATTTATCAATATATGCGATATAATTAAGTAAACAAGTATTGTTTATTAAACGATTGATCCTTAATATTAGGTGGCGTATTTGGAAATTCAAAATCACTTGAATCGCTTTCCATTTTTTAAAAATGGAATGAAGGTTAATAAACGTAGCGACTTTGATTTTCTTAGTTTAGGTCAAAAAACGTATCTATGAATACTGACCTTGAAATTTTTATTTAAATATCTAACGTTATTGAAGTAACATTCATGTTTAATTTTTACCAAAATACACGATATACAAGATGTTCTACAAATTACGGAAACAATTTGAATATAATAGATTAACAAGTTTCATCATTTAAAACATACTTAAAATGAGAGGGAGGGAAAGTACTTTCCTCCCTAGGGAAAGAAGTATGACTTTCCTCCCTAATGTGAGGGAGGAAAGCGTGTACTTTCTATATGGGTAGGAGAAAAAAGTTATTACGATTAAGATTCGAAGAATCCGGCATTTTAATATCAGCCCCTAGCCCACTCGGCTATCGTACCTATAATTAAAAATAGTCTAATGTATATTAATTTTAGCTTTCTGCACTGCTTCTGTATATAAACTTTAACTATGCAAAATCTCACACTCTTCCGTTCTCGCATTACGCTTTAAAAGAGATCCGAAGTTTTCTCTTTGTGTATTAATATATAGATAATTTACTTGATAATTTCCTACTTTAACAACATTTATTTATTATTTTAATATTTAACAGTAAAGATGTACATTTTTACTAATTACATAAGGTCGTCAATAAGAGTAAACACCTTATATACAAACGAATTAATTAAACTCAATAATCACCTCTGTTAATAATTGCAATTCTATTGGCATTGAACTATAGGCAACGGCGAAAAAATAATGAATAATAATAATCGCAAAATAGTTGTTTTTGTGACTAATCAAGTTCACCGGAACAAGGCTATCTACAAAATCGTATTCGCTTTAAAAGCGGATGTAAAAAATATCCTTATATTTATTATTTCATTACAGAATATTTTTACGACCTCAATATTTCTATACAGATTGCATATCTTGATTAGGCACGTGACAAAACTGCCTTGGGATCAGATCGGCGAGAAATATAAGTTTTAATTTTTTTAAATTTTAATTTTTAAAATTTTATCGGTTGGGTTGAAAATAAAACCATCTAATTTAATAAAAAACCTGGGAAATTGCCACGACGACTAAAAATTATCATTAATCAATATGTAAAAATTACACAACTATTTATTAAAAACTAGCTCACCCGACAGAGGTTGTCCAAATTTCAATAAATTTGTTTGTGATCGTTTTGAGAATTTGTGAAAAGCTATTGGAATTAGACACATCCATAGTTTTAATGGAATGTTATAATTTTTGAGTTCATACAAAAATCCCATCGAAAAAAGCACTTTTAGCTTTTCCCGAATTATCCAATTTTCCTTTCCCCAAAAACTTTATTCGTACTTTTTTAAAAAAGAATTAGCCAAATCGGTACCATAGAAGAAAGCACTTTCAGTTTTTCCCGAATTTACCAATTTTCAGTTCAAATTTTCTAATTTGTTTTTTCCTAAAAACTTTATTTGGACTATTACGAACATAAAAAAAATTAGCCAAATCGGTCCAGCCGTTCTCAATTTTTACTTATTTAGATTGTAAAAATTTAAAAAAAAAAAGTTGGAACTTTGAACAGGGTGTTTCACAGGTAAACCGACACATACGCATTATCCGAAAAAATTAGATAAATTAAAAATTTTAATAGTAGAACGAAATGCGCATTTATAAGAATATTCCAGTGATACACAGTTTTTCAGTTTAATCAAATATTCGGTCCAATTTTTAAAATTCTGATATGTATACAGGGTGTTGTTTTGGGATTTATCAAATTTTACCAATTTTTCTTAAGAATTTAGCTTAAGCTCTTACATTTAATGAATTTTGACTATAAAAATTTTAGTAGTAGAATTAAATGTGCACTTATAAAAACATTTCAGTGTAATTTAACTTTTTCTGTACTGCGTAAATTTCCAGTCCAATTTAAAAAAATATGATGTACAGGGTGTTGTTTTAGGAATTATCAAATTTTACAAATTTTCCTTAAGACGGACCTGAATTTTAACTAAATATACTGTGTGGTTCCGAAGAAACCAGGTTTGGAAGAAATGTGTAATATTGACAAAACACCCTGTAGTTATGAAGCGGGTTAGACCCATTAAATTTGGGTTTGCGAATAACGTATGTCGGTTTACCTATGAAACACCCTGTATAAAGAAAAAAAAATTGCATCAAATGAAAAATTTATATTTAATACGTCGGGTTTTGTCGATGGTAGTTAAATTTTGAATCTACACGTACTAACTTCAAAAAAAAAACAATTTGCGTTTAAAAAAATTTCTTACGAAAATATCATTTATAAACTACGAAAACTATTTTAACTAAAATGTTTGTTACGCCTATGGATTAGCAATATTTTATTGATGTAACAGGTTTTTATACATGAGAAATAAACCATAACTCATTAGTCCTAGAATTGGACTATAATTTTAAGGTTTTTGTCCTATTTTTAGTGAAAGAAAAAAATATCTTTGTTCTCTCTGAGGCCACTTTTACAATTATCTTTGTTGGTATTTTGAAAAAAATTAAAAAAATGTTTATTTTCAGTCATTTTTCCATATATTTTTTTACAAAAAACTAAATCCAATTTTGAAAAAGTAGCCTTAGAGAAGAGTCAAACGAATAATGCGAAACTCTTGCAATTGAAGATTTTGCTTGAAAAAAGAAAGAATTTAAGAACAAAATAAAAAATATTCTCTTGTAACCAAATTTTAACGAAAGCTAAAATACATAATAATTTTAAGTTTTCAGATTTATTAAAAATAAAGTTTATTTTAACAGACCCGATAACTTAAAAAGACCTACTACAAGACATTTTATTAAACAATGAAAAAGTTTTTAGAAAAATATATAAAAATACTTACCAGACAGGTAAAATCCAGTCATTTATAGCTTATATTCTGACCTTTACGTGCATAAAAATTAAAACAAAATACCTATTTATCATATTTTTTAATGCTTCAGCACATAATGCGAAACATTATCTGGGTAATATGCAGCTTTTACATTGCCTTGATTAAAGTTTTAGATGAGTAAATATTAACTTGAGAATAAAATTGCACTAAACAAATTGTGAGATAGATATACTGAATAATTAAATAAAAATATAAAATCCTGTCGTTATAGGTGTTTAAACAAAAAAATTAGTCATAAAGTTGGCACATGAAAAAAAAATGCCAATAGATTAAATAAAGTTTTCAACTTTATGGAACTATGAATATCTGGATAGATTTGGATATTTTTCTACCACAATTATTTTAAACCTAATAATTCAGCCCTATTATTGAAATAAATAGATAGTTCAGTAACTAATTGGAATAGGAAATTATAAGTGTCTATAATAAACTGGCGATGGCGAAGATAGATGTAACGTGATTTTTTCCCGTTATCTACTTTGTTTCCACCTCTATAATAAGATAATCTAATTTTTGGAAAATGGCGTAAAATCTGTTTCTATTTTTTTAGGAATAATTTAAATAACAATTTTCAAATCTCTAACATGTTCGGTGTAAAAAAGTTCCCTTTCCTCGTTTTCGTCCCCCAAACTGGATTTTAGAAAATGGTGAAAATCATGTTTCTTTATTTTTAAAGAATTTTAAGTCCCTCCTATTAATTAAATTTTCAGAAAATGGCAAAACAAATCTTTCTTTATTGTATAATAATCTAAATACCAAGTGTGTAACATGTTCGATTGTACGGTTTATGAGATATTATTATCATTATTATTCAATTAGTAGTAATGAATGGTAATAATTGTCGAAAATCGTGTAGATGGTAGATAAAACATAATTTATAATTCCGGTCATCGCATTAGGTCTCATTATAAGTATACAAAGTAGAAGCATGACATACGTCCATAACTTTGACAGTATCTATTTCCCTTTCTAATGACTCATTTGATGTTATCATGTTGCTTGCCATGAATTAAAAAAAAATAATTGTCAAATTTAGTGATTCACCAAGTGTGTAATTACTCTAATAATTAGATAATTTTTTGTTTAAAAAATTCGTATGAGTACATTTACATTTATGGTGCTAGAATTAAGTATACAGTAATCATCATAAGTGTTACCAACTTTGATTTCTACAATGTACATTTTTGTATGAATAGTTTACCCCTAATTTCATCCCTTACTGGATGGGATCAACCTTTTCAAAAAATTTAAATAGCAGGGGTGGTGAGTCAGGTGGTGAGTCATAGCTCATTTGAAAGGGAGTTTTATTCTCTATTTAACCGTGCAAAGGAATTAAAATTAGCTCCATTAATTCTCGAGTAATTATTCTTTCAGAATAACGAAAATTAACGTAGCAATTAAAATTCGGCCGTGCATGATTTCGGTTTTGGTTCAGGTGTGAAGTAAGACTTATTTGCCATTAAGCTTGGATATTAACTGTACGTTTTATTGGTGTTATAGCATTATTCTCAGGATAAATGGTCAAAATAATAAAGCGATATCAAGGAGAATGCGAGTCAGTATATTCTAGCTGTAAGTTTTGATTGATGTTCATCTCCAAACAATGGTTGCACCACGTGATTTAAATGAGAAATGTGAAGCGATTGTTATTTTTGGTGAGGCTCATCGCAATTATCATGAGGCTGTATGAATGTTCCATGAACATTTTCCAGATCGACCTATTGATAGACATTATTTCAAACAGTTAGTGGAAACTACTGGGGAAGGTAAACAAGGGGACATTATGGGCGAATTTGTGAATAAACCGTCCTCATCGAGTAAGGTTTTGCAGATGAGTTCTGAAAAAAAAATATATTTCATCCTTATAAACTAAAGATGGTTCATGAACTGACGGATGATGATCCTCCAGACGCTGTCTAGAATATTGTAAAATTGTATCTATCTGAAACACTTTTGTTTCAGTGATGATGCTACTTTTTTTTAAACGGTCACGTGCATAGCCAAAATGTGAGGTACTGGCCCGATGAAAATTCTAGACTTTTTCGCGAAACTCATACTCAGTTTCTACAAAAAGTTAATATATGGGCAGGAATACTGGGTGACCCCTTTATTGGTCCGTATTTATTACGTGAAATTCTCAAAATTTATTACAATACACAACAGGAATGGATAGGATTTAAAATTTATATTTATGATTGGTTTGTTTTTTTTGTAATGTTTATTTTTTTTCCATAGAACCCAACCCAAAATTTGAGAGTTTGTAAATAACATAACAAATGTCGCTGACCAACGCGGGGCGCAAAGTCATCTGGGCATAAATTCTTCTGAGTGTGATTATTGCAAATTTGAATTCATCTGGGATAATAATGGAAATAACCACATCAGGAATAACTATTGGTAAGATTCTTTTACTTGTATGCAAATCTGTTGCCAATAGTAAATTTAAAAGGGAACTAATATTTCAATTAATAAAATACTAAATTTTGATAATATAATTTGACAAATATAAAGAGAGGGCATAATAAATTTCATAAATAGTGACATTTTTGTGACATAACTAAAAATATGCCGAGTGTACAATTATTATTCAAATAAAAGTTAATTATTATTGATACAAGTGAAGTGTTTGTGTAAATTAAAACAAAATGGATCTAAGAGATGGTAAGAAGTAAATAGTAAAAGATTTGAGAAAGAAATGCAAGAAATGGGAAAACAAATCAGGAAGAAAATAATAAAAAATTCGATGAAAATGGTAAGAAAATTGAAGAAATAGAAAAATTACAAAAAAGGATATCAAACAAGAAATGCAAAAAATGGAAAAACAAATCAGTATGAAAATGGATAACAAATTGGAAGAAAATAATAAAAAAATGGATGAAAATGGTAAGAAAATTGAAGAAATGGAAACATTTACAAAAAAGGATATCAAACAAGAAATTAAAGAGAATAAAATTGAAATACAGAAAATTGAAGAGTTGAGTATACACCAATAATAAAATAGAAGACGCAAAAAGGGAGGTAAGAATAGAAATGATAGGACAAATTTACTATACTACAAGAAAAAGAAAGAATATCTAAATATGAAATATAAGTAGAAATTGAAAAAGTAAAATTGAAAGTACAAGATACAAGTGACAGAATGCCAAATTTAGAAGAAAAATGGATTAGTACAATTACAGGTATAGATGAAAATCTTAATCAAAATATGAAGGCAATGGAAACAAGAACGATAGAAGAACAAAGGAATGGAGATTAAGAGATTAAAGTGGAAAAAGTCAAGCAAGAAAGAAATAGAAAGAATTAATGATAAAATAAATAAAACTAAAGGTCAAATTAATGAAAATAATAAGCAAACAGAAAAAGAAGAAACTAACTGGTGCCCTCTATTTGGAAATGCTGGAAACAGTGATAGATCCACTGATAGTGGCAACTGTCGAAAATAATGTAGACGAATTTGACATGGAAATTATTGGATGGAGTTTCTCCTTATTTTGCAGTTGCTGTGAGGGATTATTTGAATACTGTTTATGAAGGACGAAATAGATCGGGCGCCCGAGGATCTGTGGAATGGCCTAAAAGATCACCAGATCTAACTCCTTCAGATTTTTTCTCTGGGGTTACCTAAAATCGAAAGTATACGAAACTCAGTGTCACCCTATTCAGGAATTGCGAGCTTGCAGGAGCTCAACGAGAAACATTTTGAACATTTATTGTAATAACAGATAAGGTTAGTGTTAGTTTAGTTGCCTTTCAGTTTGTGGTGTTTTGTTATTTTTAAACATTAATAATTCAGCACGTAATGAAGCAAATTTTTAATTTTTTGCATAGTTGAATTCAGAATAAAACCCTCTTTTAAATAAGCTACCACTCGCCAACAAATTCTATTTAAATTTGTCGAAAGGGTTGCTCCCCTCCAGTAAGGGATGCAATTAGGGGTCTATTCATACAAAAATGCACATTGTAGAAATCGAAGGTCGACGTGTCTCATCGATTTTCCTAACAAGAGTTCAGTAATGGGCTACTGCCCACTGTAATGTATTAGACCACCCCTATATTTTTTTTTCTTTCCCATGAAGTGGATTTTAAGTGTGTGGATTTGCCGATATATTATAATTTTTTATTTATTTTTAGGTCCGCGAATAGCAAGTTTATTTTACGTCTAAAAAAAACATTGGAGGTGTAGGCCACTTGATTGGTATCTGTTTAATTTTTTGGTCTCTTTGGTTTCAACATTGAGAAAATTGTAGAACAGTATCTATTTGACTGGATATTTATTTTTTTAACAAGGCTACAAGATTCCTAAAGCTATCTGTAGAGATCACTATAAATCTCTATTTATATAAATCATTAAATATTGACCAGTCAATATCTCCAGAGAAACTGACATATAAACAATACCGAAATGTGTCTAGTAGTGAGTCTAGGTGGTACAATGCCAAGATTATATAAATAAAATTATAAAAAAACAATTGCGTTTTATTTTAATAACAAAAAAATAAAAAAAATAAACAGGTACTTATCTCAATGTTATTGCCAATTTTTCTGGTGATGTTATCGAATTTTTATCTAATTGCAAGTATTTCATCATTTATTATAAGATTGAATATGTAATTAAACTGATAAAGCGAAATTTTAGCAAAATCTTTTGTTGTCTTTTTTTAATGTTTAAAAGTAATAATACAAGTTTACAACAGTAGAAAACTTTTATTTTTAAAATCAATAATTGTGACTAGACTTTTTTGCATTATAACGAATAATTATAGTTATATATTTATTAATTTTAATCCTAATTACAGAAAATTTGATTTAAGAACATAAAATAATAAAAACCGGGTTTATTTTTTCTAATATCTCAGGAAGTAAACGAAATAATCCGAATTTCTTAATATTTTTTTCCTATTTAATCACAATTCTATCTTTTGCGTTACAAAAATAGTAATAATATAACTTAAAACAAATCGTTCTGTATAGTGACGAATTTACCTTGTGCTGAACAGCTAGTCCCACATTCTGATCTTAAAGTTGTCATTAAATTTAAAATCCTTAAACACTTGCAGAATCTAAGGTTAAAGTTTCAAATTAAACTAAGAGAAGTTAAAAGAACGACTTCTCTTTAATCACAACTACCTACGACTAGAAGAGGACACGGCTATGAATAGATCAGACGCTACATTCACGAATACTTAATTAAAAACAGAAGAAACACATATTTGTGAAATGTGTAATGCCTACTTTTTTAAGAGGTATTTAACCTTACAAGTGATTGTTAATAAAACAAGGTACGGCAAAAATTGGATTGTGGTGAAAAATTCTAGATATTATGTCTCTCGAAGAACTATTGAGAAAAAATTCAAGAAAAAAATTGAGAAATGGGCTAGATTCACTATTTTTTATCTAACAAAAATACTTTATTTAAAAAAAGTACTTCCAGAAATGATTCATTTATACATTTGCCTTTGTTAGCAAAAAAAATTGTCAAGATCCATTCAAAACTAACCTTGCAAGCTGAATTTTGGATCAATTTTTATCACTGATTCAAGCGCCATCTTGCACTAATATGTAATTTTACATGAATACTAAGAATTCTTAAATTAATCGTAATTTCATTATTGAAAATAAAAATATTGAAGCTATTAAAAAAAAATTAGAACAAGAAATGAAATCAACAGAAGTTGCAAATGAGTTTAATAACTTTTTGAATGCCTATCCTAAAGTAGAGAATAATCATGAAGGCCAGTTTAAGTTTAGATTGCGTTGCACAAATTGTTTCCTTCTTTACCTTTTGAGCTTTGGGTTATATGACAACATCGCAAAAAACTAGTTTTTTCTTAGTTTGAGGTTACCTACCCAGCTTTGTTTAGAGTTCTTTTCAGCCATCACTAAAATAATATAAAAAGCTTTTTCATTATACCATCTCCCTCAGTGACATTCGTATATGAGACTTGTATTCACAAAAGTTTGTTATTAATAAGTCAATTTACGTAATTATATCTTATCTCACCAGTACGAACTCCTGATACGTATGTTTTTTCTTCATTCGTATTTGATTTTCAGTGTCGTAATTTTCTTGAAATTTTCATCATATACATTTAAAATACCATATGTCATTAACGTGTCTTATCAAAAGTTAGATGTACTTACTTAAGAAAGATTCAACGCAAAGCTAAAAGCCAGGACACTCTTTCATTATACATCGTACAAAACAACGGTCATCCTCATACACCTTAAAATCATTTGCTCTGTTGAAAATCCTTCTTGGAATGGGAAACAGGCGCAATGAAATTTTAAGCTAAGCTGAGCTTAAGCTACAGCTGGATACTAAGATTTGTTGGAGAACCGGGCAAAGTAATTCATATGGGTCTATGACAAATCGTCGAAAGGCTGGTCAAAACGACGAAACTAGTCTTTGAACAAATCGCCGAAAGCGGTCAAAACGCCAAAAATAGTCTTTGGACAAATCGCCGAACGTGGACAAATTGCCGAATCGTGTAAAACTACGTTGCATAGATTGGGTTTGTGACGTCGAAGCCGAAGTCACAATGTTACTTAAGATACCTGCTCAAAACATTCAACATGGTCAAAACGCCGAAAATAGTCATTGGACAAATCGCTCAACGTAGACTAATTCCCGAAACTAGACTTTAGGTAGTGTTCTATGAAATAGCGAATATTACCGATTTGTGTGCAGTTTAATCAACCATTTGCCGGATTTTTTTTTTGTAAGGCAACGGTACACTTTCCGCAGAAAGTACTGAAGATACTGTAGAGATTGATCTATCTAGTCTCAACGGTCTCGTGGACAGTTAGTTAAGAGTTGA
This sequence comes from Neocrepidodera transversa, assembly GCA_963243735.1. NCBI lineage: Eukaryota > Metazoa > Arthropoda > Insecta > Coleoptera > Chrysomelidae > Neocrepidodera > Neocrepidodera transversa. Next base: position 11,579,410 of record OY725347.1, read on the forward strand.
TTTTATTACTTCCTTCACAACAGACATTCGATACATCAGACGCGCCGAAAATCAAGTAGGAGATTTTTTCTCCAGAATAGATGTCAACTCGTTAGATTATGAAGTTTATAATGCTAAATAAAAGAGCTAGGCCAATTCGAGCCCCGGCTCCCATGGTAAATCCATTAAGAAATTGCCAAGGTCCATTATGGCAAAATTGCGTTAATTCAAGGTCACGCTACATCGCTTACAGATAACGTCGGCTCCGGTCTTCAGGTATTTCAGCTCCGTCTGATCTAGTCTTCAGCTCTGTCTGCTATTGCACCAGATGGAACTAAAGACCAGAGCTGACAGAGCTGAAGTACCTAAAGACCAGAACCGACGTTATCAAAACCGCGAGCCGGCGTTACCTCTAAGGAATGTAGCGTGACCTTGAATTAACGCAATTTTGCCAGAATGGATCTTGGCGATTTTTTTACGGGATTTAACATGGGAGTCGGGGCTCGAATCGGTCTAGCTCCTTTACTATGCTATAGATTTAGAGAAGTTAGCAAAAGCCCAGAAATGTGATTCTAAACTGCAACAATTAATGAATGCCAACACAACATCTGTTAAATTCACCTTAAATCAGTCATCAGTTACCTTAGTTTGTGATATAAGTTGTAAAAAAACGACCTTTTGTTCCAAATTAATTCAGAAAAAATATTTTTTAAATTTTCTTCTATAATATAGCTATTATAACACTAAAAGTAGTGCTTTAATAGGCCATAACGCGCATATTATAGCACTCCATTTCACAGTTGGTAGCATAATTTCCATGTCAAATCAGCTATCGGTTTACTCTAAATTTGCCACTGAATGACTATCAAGTATAAATGTCAAAAGTATAAATATCAATGTTACTAACTGCTACAAAATTAAGGATCTTTAATATACTATTTTGACACTTTACATAATTTATTGCATTATGGAATAAAAACTTCACAACATCTCATAAAATCCCGCTATATTTGGCCTCCAATAAATAAAGATGCCAATAAGTGGGTAAAGAGTTGTAACACTTGTCAAAGAATGAAAATTTCCAGGCATACAAAGTCACATTCTTCAATTTTTACGCTTTCTAACGCAGGCACGGGCCCAGGCGTTTGATTTAAGGGGGGGGGGATTTTAGATCATTTTTAAAGAAGCAGGGGGTAGCTCTCTAGGGAAATTGTAATGATTATAACAGTACTGACTACAATAAGTGCTATGCAGTTGAAAAAAGGGCACCAGTTTAATCAGTTTAATATTTTTATTTTCGTGAAGGTTTTTAAAACTTTTGTCTATTTGTGGGGGGTGGCGATCGCCTCCTCCGCGCCCCTTAAATCCGTGCTCGTCCTAATGTGGACTAACCCTAATAAGGATTCGCCTTTACATATCGTAACGAATAGACAAGTTACTCATTTCAATATCATTCTAAATTTAATCTATTTTTTTATGTACTCCCAAATTTACTCTACCCTCTACTCTCCCAGTATTCTCCGCTAAGGGTCATGCTTTACTATTAGTTTACCATTTGTTAAAATTTATAAGGCCTGAAGATTTCTTATAAGCCGAAACTAGTTGCCGGCTAAACTATAATATATTGTGGTACTTTTTATTTATTGAAACATTTGACCCCATTTGAGATATGGCTAATCTCTTGGATTTTTTACATTGTGACTGCATATTTTTGTAAATCATATGCCAGATTTTTTTCAATTATATACAGGATCGCCAAAAGGTAAAGGGTCTAATTATTTTGATAAAAGACAGGTTCTAGAGGTAAAGGGCTAAAATATTTTTATATTGGTAGGCATAAGTCGTAAAAGGCGAAAATATTTGAAGTTAAGGGACCAAATAAATTTAAATGAAGGCTTATGGCATAAAGACTGAGTTTTGAATTTGGAACTTTTGGTTTTCAATATTGATGAAGAATATCGTCACTACTAACCAAAACTACCCTTTTTTAACACTCTACGTACGTTTGGCTAACTATGTTAGCATCATCAGGAGTTGATATTAAACTACGATCTAGCTGTTTATTTCTACCACCTTCAATCAATCAGTTGGAAAAAGCCCGCCAACCTTATCGAATTATGCTGTAAAGTGGACAAAATGGAATAGGTCCTTTATCTTTATTTAAACTGAGTGTTAAAAAAGTATTGTTTTGGTTAATGGTGACGATATTCTTCAACAACTATAAGATGTCACATAACGAGGACTTAAGGACAAGAGGCATAAACATCTTCCCCATAAGCAGGCCTAAGGGGTAGAGGTATATCAAAAAAAATTCAAATATTGCAAAAATTCAAAATTTGAAAAAAATCGGTATTTCAACAATTTAAAAAATTGTAAAAATATAATTTTGATTATATATTTTTCAAGTAAATAAAAAAAACAAAAAACAAGATTGTCTTAGCAACCATAGTTATATTTTATTAGGAACAGACAAAATGGCTGCTAAAAATATAAAAAAATTGTTTAACTATTTTGTTGTTAAATCCCAAAGGTTATCCATATCTCAAATGTGGTCCAGTTTTAAGGAAATAAAGCACAAAGTGAGGTACCACAAATTTAATAACAAAAAGTACTAGAAGGCAACTAGTTTCGGTCACTGACCATCATCAAACCTAAAGATACAAACGATTACAATTAGTCATGTGAACCATTTAAATAATAATCAAACTTACCAATATTAAGTACTAAACGAGGAAAAGAATTTATCACAGAATGTGAAACAACCCATTAAGGGTAGAAACTAAGTAAATTAAATTAAACATGATGGTACTTGAAAAGTAATAAAAAAATTTTAAATTGTAAAATATAATCGAAAAAAATTAAAAAAATACAGGACAGCAACATCCTGGAAAAAAATAAAAGCAAAATATCGCCACCCTACATGGGGGCTCGAAGAAGCAGACCACCAAGTGGTCATTACAGTTGAAAACCGTGAATAATAAAATTTGGGATAAAGTCACCACGTGCCAAAACACAATCTCACCGGCAAGCGGCGAAAGTGACATGACAAGTGACAGTACCCCTTCACGCTGAAATGTTGAGGGTAACAAATTTTTTTTGAAAAAATATCTAACATAGTACTAAATAATAGCAATAATGGTTCCGAAACACATACACATACATGATTTACAGAAAAGTTTATATAAAAAAAGAATTTAGAACAAAAATGTAAAAAGTTGTTATTTTTTAAGGTCAAAATATGTAAAAAAGGTGTTGATCCTGAAGTAAGTTTACATTTAAAACTTACCCTCTTTCAAAATACTGTCGTATATCCTATAAGCATCACAATCAGTTATCCTCTTCTTAACGTTACAATCCAACGATTTACTCCTAGCTCTGAATTGATCCCCTTCTTCACCGTTCTCACTTTCACTATGTCTCCTGTAACCCCCTTCTGACCTCCAATGCTGAATTTTTTTCCCGAAATGTTTCATCAATTCCTGAATGGAATGATGATGGTGAGTCTTGGTAGTAGGAGTTTTGGGAGCACATACCGAACTTTGTTTAGGGGAAGTACCGAACAAATCTGTTTTCGCGGATGATAAAAAGTTTGTTTGATAGTTTTGATCGTAAGATGTAGTTGGTTCGGGACAGCTTTCGGTACTCAAATTCGGAGTTACTAATTCGAAATGCTGATGCCGATGATGCCCTATGTGTCCCAAACGGGCGTGGAGGACGTAGTTATGGTTATTGTTATACGGCATATGATAGCCGTTGTGGGTACTAAAAATGTTACTGAAGCTCTGCATCACTGTTGGTTAAGTATACGCGCACTTTGTAGGTTATGTTTTAGGTGTTTCACTCCGGTTTAAAATCTTGTTTTAACGAAGGTATCATCATTAAGGAGTTAACGAGTTTTTAACATGTTTTAAATGAGATTGATAACGTTCATTACCTGTTGGTTTTTTATATGTGTTGTTAAAACGAACAAATAAAAAAATATGTCGAAAATTTCATGCAAATAAATTAATTTCTGGAAGTTGGAACTAATCAAATCTCGTTTTTTCAATGTACTTTTATTTGGATGAAACATGTCATCATTACGAAGTCAACCATGTGTATTTTTTAATAAAAAACTCAAATACAATTTTTATGAATAAAAAAAACACTTTAATGTATTTTGTTTCAAAATGAGATTGTCTTAAAAATGACTATCCCATTCTTGATAATGACGAGAAAAAAAAGAAGAAAATGTGTAAAAATGGAATTTTTGACATAATTTTTAATTGGTCATTTCAATTTAATACAAATACAGAGTGTTATAAGGAAAGCGTAATATATATACACAAAAGTAAAATATCGGGAATAACAATTTTCCTAAGCAAACAAATAATTTTGGTACGTTGTGCTGACATAAAAACCATAAAAACAAAGTACATTCAAATTTGTTTTGGTTTGAAAAATACAGACCAGACAGGTGTTAAAAAAACAACTGTTAAGCCTAGTTCGCATTAGGTTTGTAGTATGTAAGATGCGCCACGTGCCCCGGGTGGACCGAAAATGACATGTAAAATGCGCCACCTAAATTGAATTTGAGAATTAAGATATTACAGAAGATTACCATAAAAATAATTACCATACTTCATTTTATCTACATTTCAGCAAAAATAAAACAATTGATAATTTACCCTTTATTTTTATTTAAAAAATTATGATACATAATTATTATGCAAATATAAACTCGAATAAATTTAATGTAAAATATTTACAAATTTGAAGGGATAATTTTAAGTATTTAACAAAAGAAAATCTTGAAATGTTTTTGGCGTCGTATTCTTTAGTCTTAGTTTATTAATAAACTCTATTTTTTGTTTAATTTTTGTTTCCCTAAATTTTAAATTTTTCATTATTGCAACTTTTAACATCAATTTGATGCACATTTAACAGAATATTAACGAACTGAAAAATATTCGGATGTTGTTTGTAGAATTAATATGGAACAAAGCTGTAATTTTTCATCATTGTTCTGGTTTTCTTTTTCAATTTTTTTTTCTTTTGTTTTTTAATTTTTTCTTCTTTTTCTTTTCTGCTGATTTTTTGCAATTATTTGGGACTTTTTTGGTATTTCTTTGCGAGTTTTAAGCATTTTATTTCAATTTTTTTGAATTTTTTCGTTTTTTTATGGTTACAGTTGTTTCCGGTTTTTGGTTGTTTCCTGATTTTTTTTCTATTTATTTTCTGATTTTTTCGATTTTTTCTAATTTTTACTCATTTTTTCTCATTGTTCTGTCTTTTTTCTATTTGTTTTGTTTTCAAATTTTTTCTCATTTTCTTAGTCCTTGTGATCTTTTGTGATATTTTTCGATTTCTTGCGTTTTTCCATATTTTAAATTTTCTATTATCTAATTTCTCTCTCAATTTTTTTCTCTTTTTCGAAGTTTTTTGTTCTTTTTTTAATATATTTTTTCGATTTTTTCTGATTTTTTTTTTCGATTCTTTTAATTCTTTCATTTTTATGATTTTTTTATAATAATCCCTAAAATAATATTTTACCTGACTTTTAAGCAAATGTGGAGCACTTTACATAGTGCCAGTATTGGGGTGCTTGCATGTTTTTCTTCTGAATTTTCGCATATTGTTTTAACTGATCTACCTTAAGTCGTCACAGATTTTTTTTTGAATTATAGGGCGAATACAGGTTTAAAAAAAATACGGGTTAAATATTTATTGGTCAGGGTTCTAATGGCCCATAAAATCATGCACGCACCCCATTGAGTGGCGGGTAATTTGGTAACTAAACGTGTACGAACTATCAGAATTTAGTGGAGTACTTAAAGTAAATCATTAGTTTAGTTACTTAATTACACGCTAATTATCGAATTAGCCGTTAGAAAAATTATTTTAATGAATTATAATTGGTATTTATTTTTCTTTGGACTGATTTTTTTTAAAAATCATGTACATTTTTATTTAAAAAAATCTATATGAATTATTATGTAAGAGAAAAAATATGTTATTAAATAAAACCAACTAATTTATTATAGACCGTCAGATAGTAACAGATTTAACTGTCCCATTTTCGCATACAAGCCTCGAATAGGGTTGAAAAGTACATCGATGTTGAGTAAAATGGAGGGAAATTTACGAGTTGCCCTTGGAAAATTCAATTTTTAAGGACATAAATAAAAGGAGTCTGTTGCCTATATTTTCAAGCAAGCCGTGCTCACCTTATTATTAATTAATAGAATCTGGCTTGAGTGCTGCAGGTGGCTAAAGGGTTGAAATAAGGGCGTTACCAGGCAATGTAAAATCGAGATTTTGACACAATTTTTCACACAAGCCACTCGAAAATATGAAACCGTACATCATCACTAGCCCGAAGTACATATTGTATATTGGGAAATTTATCGGAAATTCTTTTAGATTTTTCAGTTATTTCCCCATCAATGAAATGAATTGCAATAAAAATTTACGAATTTAATAATTCGTTAAAAAAATGGCTAGAGTGAGTCACATTTAAAGAACATAAAAAAGTTGCAGGAAAATTGTATGGAAATTGACACCATTTTCTCACGCAAGCCGTTTGGCATGTGCTTACAAAAAAAAGAGTCTAAATAAAAAAGGCTTTGAGGGTTGGACATCGTCATCATATTAATTATACATAATTTATTTCGGCGGAGCCCTTTTTGGCACGGCGATCAGTTATACCCGAATTTAATCTTTTATTGCTTCTAAAGGTGTAGCTGTTCTGGGCACGAAAGCTGGATTAAGGGTTCTAGGAAAATGAATAACACACTTTCGAGGTGTCAATTTATTAAAGCAGTTTCGGATCATTATAAAAATATAATATAATTTTTATTCGGTATTTTATATTTTTTTAGTGTTGTATTTTTGTAGTTAATAGTATAATTTTTAATTGGTATTTTATGTACTTAGCTATTTAATATTTTTCCTAGTGTTGTATTTTTGTAGTATTATATTTCTTATGATTTTTCATACTCTTATCTATTAATTATGAGTTTTTTTAATTTGTTTTATGTATACATTTTTTGTCAAATAATTGTTTTTATTTGGATAAAAAATTCTTTACTATACAAATCAAACAGAGATTATTTATTTGGACAAAAAAATCTTTACCATACAAACCAAATGAAGGATATTTATTTGGAAAAAAAGAATTAAAAAAATCACTGAAATTGTTTCTATTATTTTTTCTTTAAAATATTTCTTTCAATCAAAAGGATTAGTTACTTTATGGTTGATAACCACTGTTCCTAATTTTAAAACGATGCCGAAAGACCAGTAGGATTACGGAACCACGCTGACAAAATTGACCGCTGACACCCATTTATTTAACCAAGAGTTGACAAGAAACTGATTTGCAATAATTTTTACTGTTTTTTTTTAATTTGGAAAATATTTATTGTCATTACGCGTTTGAATCTTGATTACAATAGTGCTTGTACTTGAAAACATTAAAATGTACTTACTGCACTCATATTCGCACGATTAATTCTAGAATTCGACGTTTCCATAAAGCTATTTATTAACTTTAACTAAATCGTTTATTATTCTTCATTTTTTCCGAATATAGAGATAAATACTTTAAAATTTTTGTTCGTAACATATTTTCTGCAAGCCCGGGTTTTATTTTCTTATCATTATTTTTTATTATTGAAAAAATAGCTTTTAGGGCAAACAGAAAATTAATTAAAATTAATTATAATTTTAGTTACAGCAGTAATTTTTTTTTAAATATTTACTACAAAAGAATGCCACTAAATGACATCTTATTAATGCGTCTTACACATACTTATTTTTGAATAGACATAAGTCATTTTGAGAAAAGAAGAAAGTCAACAAGTGCCCTTTGCTAATGCGTCAGACCAATTATTTCTATAGTTTTTCCATTCTCAGTTTGAGGAGGCTGAAATCAATCGAGGTTGTCACATTTATTTTCTAAAATTCTTTCTTAGCCTTACTATAAAAATGTTCTCGTTATTCCAGTAAAATTTTAGTTAGTGACGCTGTTAGACAGATATTGTATTTTTTTGTAAATATATAGATAAGTGTATTACTGTCAGTAGATAGAACGTCCTTTAACTTTAAAGATTCAATAACTAAAGGCGATGACGTTTAGAATAAAATTTAACAAGTTGATTTCTTATACAATGGTCACAATCTAAACGTCATTGTCGTTAGTTACAGAACCGTTAAAGTTAAAGGACGTTCTATCTACTGACAGTTAGTGTTATATTATAATTAATTAGTTCCACCAATGATAAAATTCACGTTAAATATAAAATTTCGCCTTATGCATGAAAATTTTGGTAACTTGGCAACAGCCGGTCTTTGCGGATAAATACAATGGGTTATAAATCTTTTAAACAGTAGTTTCTAAGGGTTTGTTGCTATCGTAAAACCACTTCTTGGAAAAATTGACCATAACTTTTCTACGAACAGTGTAACCCTCAAGTCGGGTATTATAGGGGTAGTGTGTGTTAATACTAGTTTATTAAGGTTTGTTTAATCAGAATGGCGTTTTGGCGACCATTTGAAACAGCATTTCGAGATGATGTAATGGTAGAATGTATTGAAATAGTGCCGGAAATCGAATTGGCACCGCCAAATGAATTAGAACTAAATAATACGGATGATAATATTGATGATGCCGAATTAAAAAACAAAGATTTACATGTCCAGTGTCAACATGTTGTTTTAAATATGTACGCGTGTTTGAAAAAAGAAAAAGCTGGAATTACGGATAATGAGGTTATCGCGAGAATTCACCAATTAACGAAATTGGGATTTACGACGATATATAATGTAATTAAATTAGGCACTGTTACAGATCATTGTTTAAAGCGAAAATTATTATTTTTAATTATTATTTGTCTTATAAGAAATTGTACAATTTTTTTGTATAAGGAATGATTTTATTTTATTACTTCATTTTTCTCCCTATATAAATTTTATATGCACGCCTGTTGTCGGCATGCCGCCCACAATCATTTGTGACTTTTATAGTAGCACGTGTCCTCAAACTGAGAATGGAAGAACTATACATACAAAGGGATTGTTTTGGTTAATGAGACAACCTTAATATGTAACAAGAACCAAACTAACAAGTCAATCTCATTCTATAAAAAATTTCCCCAATTTTTTCCCCTACTTTTTTTCTCTCCAACTTTTTTTACCAATTTCTTTATATTACTTAATTGATTTAATTGCTCCGAACCTCGCTACGCTCGGCGGATGGTTAGGAAAATAATATTTCAAACTTCCCCCTTTTTATTTTTCAATTTTTTTACTATTTCAAAAATGGTTTTTTCCCTAATTTTTACTAATTTCTTTATGTTTCCAAAGTTTTTTGTTCCAACTTGTTTTCTCCCCAGTTTTTTCTCTAATCTGACCTACTCTATGCTTAGAGTAAGATTTTTTTCCACTTAGTTTTCCCCTCTTTTTTACCACTTTTTTTTCTCCAACTTTTTTAACCAATTTCTTTATATTACTTAATTGATTTAATTGCTCCGAACCTCGCTCCGCTCGGCTCGGAGTAGATGGTAAGGAAAATAATATTTCCAACTTCCCACTTTTTTTTTGCATTTTTTTTCTTGTTTCAAAATTGTTTTTCCCTACTTTTTAATAATTTTTTTATGTTTGTAAAGTTTTTTGTTATAACTTGTTTTCTCCCCACTTTTTTCAGTAACCTGATCTACTCTATGGTTAGAGTCAGATTTATTTCCACTTATTTTTTCCCTTCTTTTTTACCACTTTTTCCCTAACTTTTTTACTAATTTTTTTTTCCACTTATTTTTTTACCACTTTTTCCCTAACTTTTTTTACTAATTCTATAACTAATTCTTGAGTTATAAAATCAATATTTAACGTCATTTTTAATAGAAATTTCCATAATTTACTCACACAAGTCATTTGATTAGGTTATGCTTAGAAAAAGTGATTCTAAGAATATGTAACACAAGGCTTGAGTGTTCCACATAGAACATATCGATGCCTAAGTTCTAACAGTGAATATCTCATTTTTTTGGGGTTCTGAATTAAGAGCGCTATATTTGTAAAACACTGGATATCTAAGTTTTTAATTCAACACTGAACATCTCATAGACCCTCTATAGAAATATTATAACATTATGTACCACGGGACTAAAGTGCGAGTTTTAATTCCGAGAGCGAAGATTGTGTGGAAAAATCTGTCAAAATCTCGATTTTTCCTTACGCCCTTTTTTTAACCCTTCAGCCACCTGCCTCACTCAAGCCTTTGGTTTTCGGAAGCCGGGTTCTATTAATTAATAATATGGTGAACACGGTTTGCGTGAAAATATGGGCAACTGACACGTTTTATTTCTGTTCTGGAAAATCGAATTTTCCATATGTTATCTCCAGGGGCCACTCGTAAATTTCCTTCCATTTTACTCAACATCGATATACTTTTTGTAAGGAATTATTATGAGTGACGAGTCAAGGGCTTTTGGACCAGACCACTTTAATGGTGTCACAAATCAATAGATATTGAAATTTTCTAAATATGAGACACCATTGAGAGGCTAGAGGGAAGTAAAAAGAGCCATTCAGATAGAATCAGTGTGACTAGGCAGAAATGTCCAATATTATTGAAATAAAGTTTAAGTTAATGAATCGAGTATTTTTAGTAAACGACCCTTACATTTTCAACACTATTCGACGCTTGTATGCGAAAATGGTGCACCTAAATCTGTCACTATATGACGGTCTATTATGTTCAATAAAAAACGATCCCAAGATCATCTGAATTGTTATTATAGAATAAAACGCTGATTTGTACTTTCTAAAGTGTGTAATAATTTTTTTTTAAATTTAAATGCAGTTACCGGCCATATTCAGGACAAATACAATTAAAATAGGGTTTAAAAATTAATTAATAACAAATGATTGGTAAATTTGAGAATACTTACAAGGCAGAAAAAAACGAAATGCGAAAATGAAAATAGTAATACAAATTTTACATATTGTTTATAAAAAAGGCCTTATTGTTATTTCTTTATAATTTTCCTAATATTGTTTAATTTATATTTTAAATATCTATCATCGACATTTTATTATCGAATTTATTTATTGTTTTTTTATTGATATACAAACAACTAATTAGAGTTCAATATTTCTTTTGATGTGTTTGACCTGTTTCGCAAACAATATTTTTTGTTAAATAATATTGAATATATTGATTTTGCTTTATTAATAAATAATAGTAATAGGACAACAAATACAATTGCGGTCAAGTTTTTATTTATTTAAAATTTTTAATCAATATAAAGCAGTTTTTTATTGATTTCGATTTTACATAATTTATATTTAAAAATTATAAATAAATTCACACTTCGTTGGATTCCTTCTGATAGATTTTGTTTTTTTGTTTTATGATAGTACCTAAACATTGTTTAATTTTAGAAATTCTAATAAGAATTTACTATTGAAAAAAATATTGCATATTATTAATCATCATTTTGTTTTTCCAGTTAAAATATCAGTTTACCTACAAATAAATTGCTATTTTCATGTACTTTATCTTAAAAAAATATTGTTTTTTAATTATGTACTTATAATCTATTTTTAACTGCATTGGGCTCATTTTTATAATTGTTATCTATTTGTAATCAGTGCCAAACATTGTAATTCAATAAATTTTAATTGATTGCTAATGAACAAGGGTTCAGAGATATGAAGGGTATCCAGATAATAAAAAAAGAAACGAACAAACCTAACTCTTGACAAAGTATATTGTGTTAGCAATCTTCCTGCGGCGTACTAGCAATAAGCCAAAATTTACTAAATCTCACTGAAGGTACAAAATAAAAAAAAATAGTTTGGGCAGTCGGGGGACTTCTGTCAGGAACCAAGTTCCTTACCTGATATAATATATTGTTATAAAAAAAAAATCACCCTGTATAGGGAATTTTATAAATTAAAAAAAATTTTTTTGACATCAAATTTAATCTATTATGAAATTATTAGTCGTTAAATGTTATGTTTATTAAATGGGATAGAAGAGTTGATATGTAAGTAAAGAAAAGGAACCGAAGGTACCTATGATAGATAAATTGGCAATAAATTTGAAAAAGTGAAAGAATCTTAAAATTTGTTAAAATAATGAAAGATGATATAATAAATTTGAAATTTTCTAATTATAATACAAGAAATTTAAGTGATCAAAGTCGGATAGTAAACAGTGAATATAGGGTTAATAAAATTAAACTAAGGTTGCGATTTAAAAAAAAAATCTAGTGGTAAGAAAATTTGAAAGGCAAGACAAATAATAAACAGAAAGTAGAATTATTTTGAAATAAAAAAAAAAAATTTGTCGATGTAAGGTAATATAAATAAGTTTAATTGAAAGTTGTGAAGGAATGTAGAAGGAATATTATATGATAATTAAATAACTAGCTGGACTTCATTTCTTTTGAATAAAAATTAGAAAATTTAATCTACTGGTGAAGAGAAATTTTGGTTAAGATTCTTATGGGAAGAAATTATATGAGGATATTTGAGAAGCAATAAATGGGAGGAAAGTAGGAAGAGATTTGGTTAATAAAAAAAAATTTGAATTTTGGAAGGTTTAGATCCGGGTTGAGAAGTAAAGAAAAGGGAATAGGAGGAGAATAACAGTATAAACAAATTATATATATATATATTTTTGTATAATTTCGTAATGTTTATTATCTTTTTACAATATGTCTCTCTCTCTCTCTCTCTGTCCCCCTATTTTTTATAATTTTCCCAATTTTTCAAAAATTTTCCCCATTTGACCTAATTTCTATATTTTCCTATTTCTATTTTTAAAAGTTAAAATCGAAAAGGTGTGTACACACTGGATGATTAGGAGGGAAATGAAATTTGTATTTTCAATTGCGTAAAGTTAAATAAATTAAATTAAAATTAGTCGAGCGCTTTCGGCCATAGTCTTGAAGATGGCAATATAGCCGAAAGCGCTCGACTAATTTTAATTTAATTTATTAAACTTTACACACTTGAAAATACAAATTTCATTTCCCTAGGAATAGTTTTCTATTTTTCGTTATTTTTTCCCTATTTCCTTTATTTTTCCCTATTTTCTCTATTTTTCCTTGTCTATTATAAAATTGCAATAATTTCGTTGTACGCGTCGTCGTATTCAATATTCATCCAGTCTTATCCAATTTACGATTCTACCGATCATGCAAAAATAACCATAGTAATCAAAGCAACTATTTACTTTTTAAATTAATAATTATTACTAAAGAACGAATAGTTACTTTCTATCATCTCTATATGTTGCATTTTGCGTTACGTTACAATATCTGCCAGATAATCCCTATAACAATTCCCGTTAAGGAATTTAGTTAGAAAAGAAAATTACAAATTAAGGATTTTATCTTGATAATTCGGGTAGTGCACTTTCCTGATTTTTCTGTATGTTTTTTTTATTTTTATGATTTTTTCTGATTTCAAAATGAATAGACAAATATAAGCTGTTTACTATAACACAGTGAAGAACATTCTACTGAATATGTTTTTGTAACGATTATCAGAACGACATATTTATGGGAAGCAAACAATGATCGAACAATACAAAGAGAGACTTTAACAAGTTTTTTCGGCAGTTTTCTAGTATAAATAATTGGATCTCGGTAAGATATATGATATTTTTTTTTGTCAATGTTATTGTTTTGGGAGAACTCGTAATTTTGAAACTTTTTTGCTTACGAACGGTCAAATTTGAGGCCGATCCATCCCAAATATAAGCGTGTTACTTTATTATTAATATTTGTATAATTGTATTCATTTTTGTATTTATTTCATAAATATTTAACTCTCGTCAATATATTCAATAATAATAATTTCAATAACTAATTATAAGTGACGAATTAACTCAGAACAAAGTTAGGTAAATCTTGTATCTTTCATAACGATATGAAACTTTACTGAGTCGCCGATTTGTATAATTAATTATGTCAATAATCATTATTTTACCAGAACTCACTTGTGGTTTGCTCGGCAATTATATAAGTATATATTATAATCCGTATAGAAAGAAGAGGAAAAAATTTGATCTTACCCATATCTTATTATTTAATGATATGAATTAATTCAAATAAATTATTTATATTAAAACGTAAAATGTTAAAGTTAAATTGTTGAAATAATTATTTTTAATTTTTTTGTAATGAAAATGACTCGATTTAAGTTATATTAGCAATTTTGGTTTTTTTAAAAAAATAAGTAATTCATACTCGACAGTATTCTGGGCAAGCATTAATGGAGGACACTAACCATGCTTGCAAACAGCTCCTTGACATTTATTTATTATAGACTATTTAGTAAAAACATATTTTTTGGTCTTCAGAATTATTTTGCATTAATAAAAATTAAATTTTAGTTATCAATAATTTTATCATTTACAATGATACGAAAATATTTATCGTTAATTATCCCGAAAAAGATTAAATTTGGCATAGTAAAAGATTATAATTTTTTTATTCTAAAACTCGAAGGACAAATCAAAAAATCTGACTTTTCTAAGCCATAAAATTATAGGGTTAACAAATTTAACACGATTCTCATCATTTTTACTTTCCCAACCCACCATCCGAGATGGGGAAAGTATTGTGAACGAGCTAAAAACAATTTTCGAGATAAAGATGGAAATATCCATTTTGAGGTCCTCTGAGACGATTAAGACTCCCAGATGGAAGTCTGTCTGTCTGAGTTCTTCCACGCTTAATCCGATTAAGATAAAATTTGGTAAATGAGTTTCGGTTATCCATCGGAAAAACCCAGTAGTTTTTGTATCACATCTGTCAAACGGAAGTGTCACTGTCAAAAATGACAGAAGCAATATGTAACGGAATTTGACTTGCAATATGTCATTTGAAAGCCCTTGAAAAAATCTATTCAAAACAGTCAAAATTATTTCTCCAACTGCCGCCTGTCAAAAATAAAAAAATGTCAAAGTTTGAAACATTAAATATCTGAAAAAGGATTCGTCTCTGGATACTTTATATTATCTTTATAACCGTTAAGAGCGCTCTATCGTTGTAAACTAAATTCTAGTTGCATCGCCCCTCTACTTTCTGATTGAAGCAATGGGCCACCTATGGAGACTTAAAATGCAATAATGATAAAAACGTAACGATTTAGATCCATCTAATAGGTGGCAGCACTTACCAAACATTTAAATGCATATATCTTAAATCGCTCTTAAAATTTAACTACTATTAGATTTTCTTTTTTTTCTTTTACCAAATATCTTAAAATATTATAGGGAATTGTGGAAAGCTAAAAAATTATTCAAAAAAAAATTAAGAGCTTGAAAAAAAATTGATTTAAAAAAATGTACTTCATAGCCACAATAATAGATTTTTTTCCCCATATTTTGGTGAAAACTACAATAAAATTTGTAACTCCGCAAGGAATTTAGTATTTGTAGGTCGATAGTACGCCCTTAATATCTAGTGATATTTTCTGGTTTTATTCCACAGAATTGCTTACTTGAGTTTCCTAACGTAGGAATTTTCTTCTTACTGAGCGCAAAATAATCTCATCTCCTTTTATTAGTAAAGCTCTCTTTAATGCTCTTAATTAATGTGAAGAATTGTTAAAATTTATCTTATAAGTTGCATTTCGATTGAATACGTCATAAGGACGGTTATCGGTTTTAAGCGAGAGAGGGAAGACAAAAAAACCTTCGATGCTCAATGCGCGATGTCTGTTGGCGCAGCAAAAATTCGAATTTTTTCCGGCACGAAAGTAATTCGGTTCATCTAGTAACATTTTGTTTGAACAGTAAATTATTCACGGTTCCAAAAATAAAACAAATAAGTTTATAGTAGGATGTTTTCGTGAATCAGTTTTCAAGTGCTTTAATATTGTTAATATCGATCCTTGGACCATAACCCTTCGTACTCTTTTATTTATTTATAAATTACTAGTATCTATAAACTAGTTGGTCCTTCGAATTTGTTACAAAATTATTTGAATACGATATTTTGATTAAGAACAGACCGATTTAAGGATGTATTACAACTTCAGACCTGATTTTCCAGTCTTATTTCCAAAAATTAATTCTGAAGGAACCAAGAGATATGCAGATAAATTTATTTTATTCAATTTGTACTTTATTAAATTTTAAGAATCCAGTAACGTTTTACGCGTGACCTTAGGGCCGAGTTTGTGGCAAGAAATTGTACATCTTCTTCGTCTGACAAAAATATACAAAATTTTTAATTGTCATCACTAAGGCTATAGCCTGGCAGATTCGTTTTTAAAATTTCGAATTTTCTGCAAATGGTGGATATTATTTTGTAGCTATTCGAAGCTGCAAAAAGCTATAGCGACATGTTTACTGAAAATTACAAAAAAAATTAGGTCGATAAGTTGAATAGTTCTTTCACCGCAAATTTGATCGAATAAGACTTTTGGGAAAAAGATTTATATCGAAATAAATCAAGTACAAAAAAACTTACAGTGAATCGTCAAATAACAGAGCCAAAACTTTCAAGTGAAAGAAAACATAAAAAATCTGGAAATGATTTGTAAAACCCTTTACGGAAAGAATTTTCGCCAGGAAAAGCGTAGGTGAGCCCGACCGCCGGTGAGTCCCATGAAAAGAGCGTGCTCGGCCGTGTTCGGGTTTCTATAAATTACATAATACGTCGAATTCGACAAAAAAGTTTTCATAACATATTTCTAACGACTTCTAGATGATAAATATGTAAAAACAAATCGAATTTTTAAAATTCTGAATGTGCATTACCCCTTTAAACCAGTGATTCCCAACCATGATTTTATGATTCGTTATGAACTTGCTTTAGCCACCATCTTGAAAAACACGTTTAGTGAAATATCTCGCGAACCGTGCATCGTACGAGGAAAATAGTAGAGATCAATTTTGTAGATAAAAAACGTGGCACTTTATTTCTCAGGGAGTTTGGAGCGGTATAAATAAAAAGATATGCATTAAAAAGTTTTAAATAAAAGTTGTAGAGAATCTTTTTATCTACAAAAATGATCTTTACTATTTTTCTCGTACGATGTAAGGTTAAAGAGATATTTCATAAAAAGTCTTTTCCAATATGAAGGATGAGGCTCGAACCCCTGTCCCGACCACCGAATTTGAATTAACCTCAGGGGACATCTCTGAACATCTTCCAACAATAAAATTTGATATGTAGAAGACTGCATTATGAACCTACTATTTTTTGCTTTGGCTCTTGGACTAATTGAGAAAGTGAAAATATTGTCATAACAGTATTAAAAAAACAGTACCGGTCATTACTATTTATTCACATGCATTGGAATCCAGGAAAACAAGTAATTTAAAAATATTTGTTGTGTTTGTTCCATATTAAAATATGATAAAATACAATGGCCTTCAATTTATCATACATTTTCCAATAATAGCTTGAAATAAGAGACGGAATTTTCACTTATTAATTCATATATCCCTATTTTTCATATTTTAAATGTTACAAAAGAATAGAAATAATAATCATCCTTTTTTGCTCATTTATGTTTAAATAATTTATCGCTAAACGTATATTACGTATATAAGATAAGAATGACGGTATGGGAATCTCGCAAACTATTAAACCAAATAAAAGTTACCTATTTGGGGATATTAACATGTATATTTGCAAGAGTAAGAGCATTAAATAAAAATATCTCAAAAAATTTAAGAAGAGCCACAGAAAAAATACAACAGACCATTGAAAAAAAACAATAGTATTAAAATAATAAGAACAAATTTAACAGCATCTTATGTATGACAAAAGAACAATAAATAATCAACAGAAAACCAATATTTAAAATAATTAAAGCATTTTATAGACAACATTAATGCGCCTCAGGTAACAAAACGAAAACTTATTAATTAAGGCTCCGAAATCCTGCTCGGAATAATAATAATAATAGAAGCACAGAAAGTAATTAAAGAGATGAAGAACAATAAAGTCCCAAGAGAAAGCCACATTATAATTATAATTTGATTTATGCCTAAAGAATAATATAACTCCAATAAAATAGCACAATGCTGTTATCCTCATACTCTACAAGAAAGAGGATAAAAGCAAGCTCGAAAATTATAAATCAATTAGCTTAGTCCTTGTCTATAAGTGATTTACACAAACTATTGGAAAACATATAGAAAGAAAATTAAGACTTAAAAAGAATAAGCTAAGCTGACTTCAGAATTGGATTTTGCTTTATATAAGCACAACAATTATAGCACAATCTAATCGGGCCTTTTTCATATGTTTGTGCAAATTATGTTCAATTTTTGTGTATTTATACTTTTAGAGATTTTGAAGAAAAAAAATCGTATAAAAGGGCTTTATCCGTCCGTCCGTTAGCCTGATTCAACTCGAGAACGATGAAAGATAGAGACAAACGGACAACAAAAATGATATTAATATTTGACATATTTTTACTTTCCCGCACTTATACCATATATACTATAGCATATAAGGTATACAGGGTGGCGAAAACTTCATTGCAATTTATTGTAATCTCGAAAACCGTAAAAGATACTTAGTTGGTTAAATGGAATTTTTGTACCCAAAAATATCAGGGACGGTTTTCATAATAATTGAGACAAATAAAAAGCCTTTGTACCAAATAGTTCATTATAATAATTAAAAATAAATTAAGTAGATGAATTCAGGAGATCAAATACTATAAAAAAGTCACATGAAAAATGTAGGTCCGTATTTAAAAAAATATTAGGGGTGGCCAGATTAAAAATATAATATTATCAAACCGCGGGTAACTTGTTCTCAAACAAAAAAGTTAAATACAGATTTTTTTCTTCTATTGTTCAACATAAAAGCACTGAAGTAAAAAATATCTGATATCTTTGAGTACAAAGCACCAGTCGAGTAGCTTTCAATTTGACAAACTTTTGTTCCAGTTAATGGACTTACGGTTTTCAATATTACAATACATTGCAATGAAATTTTCGCCACCCTGTATACCTATGTAGAAATTTATTTTCGTAATTTAAAATTTTCGATTACAGTAAAAATATTGCCGCTTTTCACTTGTTTATATTAAAAGCTAAATTGAAGGCTAGCACAACTTTTATTATCACGTGATTTTTTTAAAAATTACCACTATAATTTTGTGCGCTTTTTGTGCAAATTATATGTATAGAATCAAAAATTAATTTGGCTAAATAGTTTTTTTTTAATAATATATTGTGCTTTCATATAAAGCTAGCACAACTTTGTTAATTATCATGCGGTTTTATTCAAAAAAACACTCAGGGTGAGTTGTATCAACCGAATTTAAACTTAGCTCTAGATGAAAAATTCTGTTGTATCAACCGAGATCTGACATGAAAACAGGTTTAACCATCCAATGAGTTTACTGTAGCAATTTCGGGGTTTAAACCATGTTTACAGAAAGTAACATCCAATTTTAAAGTTATATATCAGTTTTATCAAGAATTTTGAGTTTTATATTTATATAATAGTTAATAACACATTATGGACAATTTATTTAAAGAATTAACGGATGATGAGAATTTTTTGGAATTAAATTCCAATTTTACCTTCTCCCAGCCTGTTTGTTTCTCTTTATTTGAGACAGTGTCTGTTTTTTATTCTCTATAATATTTACCAATTTATTTTTTACCAAAGACACTAAAATACTTTCTTTTGCAGAATTTTTTTTTCACGTTTGCTCTTCCCACTTTCTAAAATAAACAACTAGTATTTTCGCTGTTTTTTGTCAAAATCATATTTTGCACTTTCTCATTGCATTATTTTTTATTAATAATACTTTTAATTCTGTTTTTTAACTATTATAATAATTTCACTTGTAAAATCTAGAGACGCTCAAATGGTGGTGGTGCACCGTTTCTGGACTTCGGCCCATCGAGCGAACATTTTTTATGCTGTGAAGCATTGGCGCCAAATACATGTAGAACACTATTATATATGATCTGACGTATTTTTTTTGCAGTGTAAAAATGTTTTATCCCTTGAGGACATGATTTTTATGTATCATTGTGGGGCGGGTACCGGAATGGCTTGTGCGATACCAGCCAAACTTTAGGGGAATATTATACATGATGTGAAGTGAAAAAAGTTCTATCCTGCTAAAATTCAATAGGATTCTTCCTTGGACATAACTTACTAGGGAAAGTGAAAACCGGAACTCGATCGGAGCTTTCTCGATCAAAAGTTAAAGTGTTTAAATCCAGACAGGATTTCGTCATTGCATTTTCGGACTCAGGGAACTCAAAAACGTCGAGAAAAGTGATAAAAAATGGGGGTAAGAAATTTTTTTCGCCAACACGAAACTAATACTGAGGCTTTTGGGCATCAGTAATATGCATAGTTCATGACAAATTGACATACAGTACAGATAAATATAGTCTGCAACTATTAATAATCGTGGTTTAGTTAACTAGTGTCTGAACCATGTTGATACAATAAAATATTAGTTGAAATAGGTTCAGCTTTGATCAATGGTTCCTGTGATCCAATAGTTAACTGCTAGTGATACAACTCGCCTTCAACATTATTACTTTACCGTTAAAAAAAGAAAAAAAGAAAAATTAAAAAAACCGACCTATCGGGAGTTTGAACTCTGGTCCTCTTGCGTCACACTGACATATATAGAGATTATTATTGTGGTCTCAAGGGAGTAAAAGTGGCATTTTGGTCCCTATATAAAGATTATCAAATATTTTAGTATCAAGGGATTAAAAGTTTCACTTTAGTCCCTATATAGAGAATATTAAATATTTTAGTCCCAGTTGAGTAAAAGTGGCACTTTAGTTCCTAAAATGAGGGGGTAAAATGCATGTTTTAGTACCTCCTTATTTGTACGTTCCTTAATTGATAGTATGTGTGTAAATTTTCCTTCCACAAATTTTGACAGCGTATTGATAAATGTTGATAACAGAAGTATGTAGATTTCCCAAATTGGCGAATGCGATGGCATTTTGTAGATTATCTAAAAAGTTTAAGTTTAAAATTATTTGATCCAACGCGTTTATATTATTACATTATTAAAAAAAATTAAAAATATCAACATCAGAATACGGCGTCATCATGTGTTTCCAAAAATTTACCAGATGGTTGCAAATTGAATAAGAGAAAAAATTAACGAATTTCAGCCGATGATTGACAGAAAAAATTCATATACGTAATTTGAAAAAAAAAATGCATGATAATTAATAAATGTTGTGCTTACTTGAAAGTTGGCACAATATATAAAAAAAAACTATTTGGCCAAATTAATTTTTGATTACATACATAATTTGTAAGAAAAAATCGCATGAAAATTATCAAAAATTGTGCTTTTCAGTTAAGCTGGCACATTTTTTAATATAAAAAAGTATAAGCGCACAAAAATTGCACATAATTTGTACAAAAGGTCCGAATAGATTGTGCTATAATAATTTATATAACTGGATATGTACGGCACAATTTGCAAGCATATGGCGCAAACGACAATCTGTCTGCAAGCAATTAAGATTGATTGAAAAGTCAGTAGTAAATTAAATAAGAATACAAATATTTATAGAATTAAAAGATGAATTAGACAGGGTGACACTATTTTTACTAAAATATTCGCATTCAAACAAACATGACATTATGATTGTGGATTTTAAAGAGAAATAACGAAAATCAAGAAATATTTTCTTTATTTTTAAAATTTCAGAAATTTTTGAAGTTTAGAAAACTATACAAGATATTAAATTGATTCCAACAAATATCCATTAAATCATTTATAACAGGGGAGCCCACGATGCTAAATAGGGATTTACTCGAGCGTCGTGTAGACCTATTAGATTTTGAAGATTAGATGGTAGAAAAAAAAGGTTGTATAATATATACATTTTCACCGGTTTGAGGAGTGTCTACAGGGATTCAAAAATGTAAAAAAAAACAGTCACATGAATATAAAGCGTCAGATATTGATAGTGTATATAACCCAAGTGTCTCTGATGGCGGAAGTATGTTAATCTGCCGGTTTAGATTACTGATCTACAATTAAAATGGATAAACATTACCCACTACTGTCAACACTACAAATTGTACCAAATTGAACTTACTGATATCACAAATGCGCATGTGCATATAACCCATTTTTGACGTTGTCATAAGTCGTAGCGTCGCGTTTTATTTCAATTGAATATACATAGGTGAAGAAAAGAAGCTTATTATTTATTATATGTAGTGAATAGAAACATTTGTTACTTTTATTCGTGCTTTTATTAGTTTTTGTTGTGTTGTATTAGCGTGTAATATTAAAGATAATATTGGTTGAGTGGAAAATACAATGAAGTACTTTGTGCAAACAAAAGCGTTACAATAAACTGTTCCGTTGTTTTACTTTATCTTAGGAAATATTACCTTAAAATTGTATGCTATAGCAGAAAAACAAACTGAAGAAGATAGAGGCTCAATAATTCGTAAACAATTAAGGAAAAATCATATATTTTCGACATCAATGAAGCATCCAATACAAATATTAAAAAGTACGAATTGACGTTAACTTGTATTATGTTTTTTTTCTTATATACTTATTTTATTTTTAACATTTCATTTATCCTTTCCTAAAACTTCTTGATACGCCCATGTTTTGTTCAATCTTCATATCTTCATAATGCGCATGCGTAGATGACCCATGCTGTCAAAATTCAATTTTCAATTTGGCACAATTTCACTATATGGGATTGCTTATCCATTTTAATTATAGATCAGTGGTTTAGATGGTGGGGCCGCCCCTACGGAAGTGTTAAAAATGTGAACCCGAACGAAGCTCCCAATCGTAAAACTGACGATTTGGATGTGATTCAAGCGGTCAGATTTTCATACAGACGGTTCCGCTTGATATACTGGTCGTGCTGATCCATAATCTGACCATTATTCGGAGGGATATTCTTAATCTGGCCGTTTGGAAAAAAATTATTTCCATGATTTTTTCTCATGATTTTTTTTAATCATTGATTGTGAAAATAGTATGCAAATAAAAAAAAATTGTTGA
Source organism: Neocrepidodera transversa (assembly GCA_963243735.1). Lineage (NCBI taxonomy): Eukaryota > Metazoa > Arthropoda > Insecta > Coleoptera > Chrysomelidae > Neocrepidodera > Neocrepidodera transversa. Next base: position 11,602,399 of record OY725347.1, read on the forward strand.
GATTTGTAAAAAAAAAATTATTTTATTTTCTGCGCTCGTGATCAGTATGATTGATAGGTAATCAATTAAATAATAATTTTTATGTAATCTACCGTGGAAACAAACATTCCAAAATATAATCTCCATCCATTTTTTCACATTCGCGAAAGTTTTTGCTTTAGCCAAAATATTTATTAATTTAATTCTTACAGTTATAGAGAATTCCGAAAAAAATATTAAAATTAAATAAAAATGTTAAATAAATTGTGAGGGAGTGATGTATAGAGAAAGAGTGAAAGAGAGAGTAAGAGATAGAGAAAGAGTTAAAAGAGAGAGTGAGAGATAGAGAAAGAGTGAAAGAGAGAGAGAGTTGCGGAGTGAAGAATCAAGCTTTACTGCAGCTGCACGCACTAAACTTTATTGACGATTTTTGTTACTTCGGCTTGTGGAAATCGGCAGAATATATTTTTCCCGTTATCCCTGAATTACTTTGTTCAAAATAAAAATATCGACCACGCTGAAGAATGTTGATAACGGTTTTTTGCAAGTATGTGTCCCTCCCCTATACCTTACGTCACACTCAAATCATCAGATTATTGAAATAATTAATCCACCATATCTTAATTTGACGCGCTACAATATTTCCAACTCTTGATTTTTTTTACTATTCTGATCGATTGTTCTACACGTACGCTTAGATTTCGTGGAGGTACTCAACAGGGTGCAAGGTATTCCCCTATCCCAAAATTCCCTACAATTACGTTTTGCAGATGATTCGTCAAGTTTTAAGGTGAAACGGTGATTTAACACAGTTATACTGAATTAATTACTTTCTCGCAAAATTAGGCTGGTTCATATCATCAAAAATGTTCTTAATCATAATTCTACGAAATTAGCGAAGGTTCATTTGATTGGGAAAAAAATTGAACCCTTGCAAAATTTATAAACAAAAAGATTTTATAAAAAAAAGTATAGAGTTTTATGCAAATAACTCAAAAACTATAATCGTTATTAAAAAAATATTGAAAAATGAGAAAAAAATTTTAATTGAACGCAACGGTATTAATTTTCTTATGATACCAAGTATGCGTTGGATGTTTTTTTATGTAAACAATATTGTGCAACGCGCACTTCTTTTTATATGTTGATTAATTTTATTGAGTGAAATTGCGAATATTATGATTAGCAAACATATTAAAGCATCCTTCATTTATGGCAAATTATCGTATTAGAGGTTTATTTAAATGACTAGTTTAGTTCAAATAAATAAAGCTTGGATGTATATCATAAACAACATTATGTGAATATATTATTCGAAAAAAAAAAAAGATAAATTTCTTTAACCATTTTAATTTTATAACAAGTGTTTGTTTAAATTAAATGATAAAATTAAATCAGGTAGATAATTAAATTAATGTATTCAAATTAATTCATGTTAAACTCATGTATAATGTTAACACTAAAAGAAGAACTAAAAATAACAGTAACAACAATATAAAAGAATGTTTCTATCATCGAGTCGAAATGATACGAGTTAGAATGTTTTCTCCACGACCATTACTGAATGTATGAATTCTGAAATCATTTTCAATAATAGAATGTAAACATTCACCCTCTAGAGTCTGAATATTTATTCTATAATACTTGCCACTTATGCATTTTGCATGTATTTTCATTCTTTATCAAGGTAAAGAATGGATTTTCTGTAATCGAAATAAACGATATGGGATTGCCCTGGATTTCAAAAGTGTCACTGTCAGATATAAAATGGCGACGGTAATAATTATTTTCAAACAAGTTTTAATTTAAACAAAATAATGAGTGAAAAATCAAGTGAAGTAGATATAGAATTTAATAATATCTGAAATTGCAAATTATGAAAAAACACCAATGCACCAGATTTTAATATCAGTAAGTGTACCACAGCACTATAAATATTAATACAATGTAATACAAATATGTCAACAAATAACTTGTGTTCAGATTTAATTTTGATTTATACTTTTTGATGTGGAGAAGATATAGTCTGTTACTCGGTCAGAATGAAAAAATTCGACACTCGTGGTTCCTCAAACTCGCTTTCGCTCGCGTTCGGAATTTTCCACTCTTGTCGAATTTTTCATTCTAATCTTGTTACAGAATCTACTATTGTGTTTCATGATAATCAAAAAAATAATTGTGGAGATGTTAATTTCCCTAATAGCACAAAACGTACGATTGACGTTTTTTATGGTTCATTTAACGTCAGAACGTCCGAGGACCAAAATAAAACGTTTCATAAACGTTTCTGCAAGATCGTTTTTAAAATGGACAAAACGTCCGAATTAATAAATTAAAAACAAAACGATAAAAAACGACTACTAAACCTTTTTTGAAAATCCACGTCAGAATGTTTTTTATAAAGTCACAATACAAACGTTTAATTTGAGTCAATTTTAAATAAACAAGTAAAAACGTTCTCAAAGTCTGTTTTTAGAAAAAGTCAAAAAGTTACTTTTTTTAAACGTTTTTGTAAGGCGTTTTTATAACCACTGTAAAAAGCGTTCAAAAGACGTTGTGTTTTTGGGTCCGCAAAAGTACGTTTAGAGAAAGAAAGTGTAAACGTTTTCTTGGAGTCGTTTTTAAAACCACCGTTAAAAATTTTATAAAAACGTTTATTTTATGTCCTTAAAAGTATGTTTTCAGAAAAAGTCAAAAAGTTAACGATTTTTAAACGTTTTTGTAAGTCGTTTTTATAACCACTCTAAAAAACGTTCAAAAGATTGGGGCTGCAAAAGTATAAGTAGAGGTTCTAAAATATGTCTAAAAAACGTCTTTTGTCGAATCATTTATTTAGTCTTTTTTCGACGTCTATATGATGTATTATAAACGTTCTCGGGTTCTCGGGTACTTTAACGAACGTTTTTAAAACGTCCCGATGGTCGTTCGTGTACGTTTTTAAGACGTTTAAGAGTACCTACAAAAACAGAAAAGATCAAGAAAAATACATAATTCTACAGATAGACAGAAAGTTGAGAAAAGGTAACGAAAAATGAAAAAATGATTTTGAATATAAGAAAACAAGTAAAATCCAAAAATTAATATACATTATTCTACATGAAGTTTCAGTAAGAGATCAAAAAATAAAGATAAACTAGTAATGAAGAAGATCTCACTTCACAGACAGATTTACGTGTTCAAGTTTTTATTTTTGTGGAAAAATTAAAGAATTTTATTTTAACTACAAAAAAAAACTCGACGCATTGATTCAATTTAGTTTTTGAGTTATCGTGCTTGCTTAACAAAAAGTGTTTTTTGGGCATTTCTTGGAAATGGAACAAACGATTTACATGCCGTTTTTTGCAAATGATAGATAATTACCGTCGCAAACTTTGATGGATCGGGTAAAAGTAAGTAGTTTTCTCGAGAAAATGTAAAAGTGTGGTTTTTCTACAAAACTGAAAGCAATATATTCATAAGTTGTGAATATGATTATATTATGATGGTTCAGTAAAAGAACTTAAATTAAAGAATAAAAAAATAAGTTTGACAATGTAACTAAAACAGCAAATTTTAAAGGTAAAAAGGGTGAATATTGAAATGCAAAATACGAAGAGAAAATAGGATCTTGGAACACAATAAAAAAAATTAAGACTTTAAAAAAATAGAAAATGAAGAATTGGTATTATGTAGAGGTATGTATTATGTAATATAAAATATAAAAAAATGTGTGAAAAGAAAAAAAAACAATAAAATATATGATATAATAAAAAATCCAAGAATTGGAGAGTTTAAAAATAAAATTTAATAAACAAACAAAGATAAATAAAGTGGCGTAGAAAAAACAGTAAAATATTTAGTTACTAAATACTAAAATAGTATATAGATTAGTTTAAGTTGTATAAATATAGATAGGTGGTTTGCATAATTGATTTAAAAAAAATAATTAATTTAAAATTCATTATGGGGAATTCTTAATGGTCTGTTTTGTTTTAAATTTGTTTTTATTAAAAAAAATTGAAGGTTAACTGTTAAGTACTCTATAGAGGGAAATTAAAGGGTAACGAGATGTGACAGAGATGGTATAACATTAGGTGTCAATGCTATTAAATGATATAATAATAAAAGCCTAAAATTTGGTTGGAACATTAAATACTAAATAGCAATAACTCTCAAAGTATAATCGGGAATATAAATTATAAAAAGCCCCAGAATAATATAATTGGCATTAAAATAGAAATAAAAAATAAAAGATTGATTACTGTAAGTCGTTTATTGTGATAAACAAAACTCGAATGGCCTTTTGCGTTGTATGATTCTTATCAATCATTTTAATGCCTTGAAATTGGGACTCATATATTTATACTTGCGAATACCGAAGATTATTTTGTTCTTTTTTATTTTTATGTGTTTTTTACTCAATATATGGATAAAAACTAAAAATAGCACCGTATACTAATCACACGGTTCGTCAAATAGTACATAAAATTATTCACGGTTCCTTCCTTCCACATCTAATTACTTTTTCGAGCTGTGTCATTAAAAGAAACCGCATGCTTGGACATCATTTCAGGATCGGACTTATATATAACTGATATTATTATGAATTATATACATGAATCAAAATTACTTATTAACAAAAAAAAAACGTGTTACAAACAATTTAATTTCGCGAATAAAACGCGATTTTGTAGAAATGTGAACTAAAAAGTAAAAAAATAAAATTTAATATTTTAATATCAATTGTTCTGAATTTTCCATCGATAAATATATGTAAACGTTAAGTTATTATAAGTTTTGTAGAAAACACCACACGCTTTTTTATATCGAAGTTAATTTTTTCTCTCGAAATTAAAAAAATTTAATTTTTTTATTTAGATTTTTTCCACTTATTTTTTAATTTTTAATTTAATTAATTTACATCAGATATGTATAACCTGTAAAATTAAGAGCTTTTTGATCCTGATGAACCTGAGCAGGATCTTTTTTTATTTTTTTTAAAATTCATTTTAAAAATTCCGTCACACAGTTACAAACTGATAAAATAAACGAAAACAAATGAAAACAAACGAAAACAAATGAAAATAAACGAAAAGAAATGAACAATAACGAAAACTAATAAAAACAAACAAAAACAAATGAAAACAAATAAAAACAAATGAAAACAAACGAAAACAAATGAAAATAAACGAAAACAAATGAAACAAAATTTGGCAATATTGAAATAATATTTGAAATTTACCTTTGAAATTTAATAATTTTAAAATTGTCATTGATAATTTTAAAATTATAAAAGGTCATTAATTTAGTAGGAAATATTTAAGGTTGTACTAATATTAACCTTAATTCGCTCTTAAAACTTAACTCATGTTATATTTACTTTATTTCTTTTGCCAAATATTTTAACATCGTGGAAAGCCAAAATATTTTTCAAAACAAAATTAAACAGAGAGAAAAAAAATAGAAGTTGATATAAAAAAAATGTAATTGGTAACATCGTAAAAAAAGTTATTAGGAATTTAGTATTCGTAGGTCGATAGAACGCTCTTAAAAGAAAACTAGAAATAAAATAATTTATTTACACGAAATACAAAGTTATAATAGAAGTTGAAGTAGAGGTAGACGAAATAGACAAGATAGAAAAGTTAAACGTAGGTGAACCAGATCGTTAGAGTAAGAAAGGGCTGATTAAATGCAACTATAGATAAAATTAGTTTTATTAGAAGATGAGACCAGTTAAGTGTAACATGTAACTATTGGGAAAATGCGTGACAATAGGGAAGAAGTGAAGAGAGGAAGAAATATTAAAATTAATTGTATTTTTTTTTATTAAATTTTATACATTTCCTATAGAGTGAGATATCTTATGGCGTCTTCCATTGGCAAAACTACGGTGCACAGAAACTGAACTGAGTGCAAAATGTATATTTCATTGGTTGCACTTAGTGCAGTTTTTTCCGCACCTACTCAGGAGCTGGTGCCCGCAGTGTAGTGCAAAATGGAAAATGGCGACGAATGTTCTTTGGAAGAAAAAGAAACATATTTTTTATTATCATCATCTTCTTGGGATGATACTAGTGATTTAGACAGTTTAGAAGAAATAATAAAAAATCGGTTATTTGTGCCAAAAATTAACAAGTACGTTAATAATGTAGTAAATGAAACGAATGAACAGTATGTGTGAAAATGTGATTTTCTTCAAAATTAAATCTTTGTTTTTCTTTTAGTTTAAGGATCGTTTCAACCAGAAACTGCTGATATGCTAATCAAAAACTTGAAAATTCCAACTGCACTAGATATGACCGTGTTCCAGTGGCCATGCACTGAGTGCAAAATTTTATTGCAATCGTATAAGGCACCCAAGAACACGGTGCAAAGCTAGTGCAATTCAATGGAAAACGCCATTAGATAGGACATCTGGTCTACTACTGGGTGTTTCGTATCAATACATATTGTAATGATATAATTTGTACGAGTTTTAAATAAGTTCATTGTTGATATGTAAGTAGATAAAATGAAAGACAGGTAAGTAGATAAAATGAAAGAAAGTGAAATAATCTTAAAATTTGTTAAGATAATGAAAGATTATAAAATAAAATTGAAATTTTGGAATCATAATGCATTAAATTTAAGTAATCGAAGTCAGACACTTAGACAGGGAATATAGCGTTAATAAAAAATAAACTAATGGTTGCGAAATCAATAAAATCTAGTGGGAAAAAAATTTAATTTACGAAAAAATGAGGGTAGAAAAATAACAGATCAATACCAACAACAAAAAATGTTTTTGAGAAGGTAAAATTGTGAAGATTAGTACGAGAATGTTAGACTGAAAGGTATTTTTATAACGGATTAAATTAAATTAAACTTATACACAATATAATTGAATTTACTAAAAAAAACAGAAATAAAAAAATTATCAAGAAGAATGGAATAAAGAAGCAAAATTGGACAGTGTGAAGTGAAGAAAGAGAGCTACCGGAAGATCATTAATTTTTTTTTATTTAGTTATTTAAGATTTGTAAAATTAATTTGTTATTTTCTACCTTTTGGCAGAACCCGATACAAAATTGAAATTACGTAAGAAACATAACAATATATATTATAATGATATCAATTTGTATGATTTATAAAATTTATTATTATTATTATTAGATAAATAAGTGTTATATTCTAAAAGTTTTACAATTGAATATAATGAGTTAATTGGGTGTATAAGTAAAAATTTTGGTATAATTAGCAGTTAGGGATATGCTTATTAAATTTTAATAGAAATAAAATTTGTTTTATATTTAGAAAAGTAATAATATAAAATTTAATTATGGAAATAAAAAAATCATTCAGTATAAAAGATTTCGGACAAGAGTTAACAATCAAGTAATGATTTTTTTTGGTTTGATAAACAAAAGATAGCCTAAAAATCAATTAGAGATGAAAAAAATTTCAAAAAGTTAAAATTTTTTATAATTTTTGTCAGATAGAAGGAAATGGTTAAATTTATAGATATTTGTATGTACCCAAATATAATCTATGAGAAACAATTAAAGTGTAAATAAAGTTTGTAAATAATGATTTTTTGAAGAAGTTGTAATGGTTAAGAACAACAATTAAAAATATGATCCAAAAGAAGTAGAGAAGATGTAGTATGAAAAATTAACGTTGACAAAGAAGAAGAGGATTTTAACAGGCTACTAAAATTAAATTACTATTTAGCTTTATTTTTGTAAAATTTTACGATTTTTGGTTTAGAACGAAACCCACATTCCATTGAGATAAGAGCAAAATTTATAAGGGTAACGTTACAATATACATCTCACACTAAATAAAAACGTGTTAAAACCTGTATTTAATCATGATTCTATGAAATAAACCACTTTTTTAAGACGCGAACTAATCTAATGGTAGGTTGCATTATTCCAATATTTATAAATGTTATTACTAGGAAATTTGGTATAGTTAATTTACCTTCGGAATCAAATTTAAGAGCAAAATATTTACCTAGAGTGATCTACTATGAAATCAAACATCTGTAAGGATCTACATGACAAATATATTAGGGAAACTGTAAACAAGACAACGAATACCAGTAGAATGAAGGTTTTATCAGGATTCATTTGATAGCATCTAATGTGTTAAGACAAAAGTTAGTAAGTAGTCATATTTATAGTAACTTTGCAACTGCTCAAGAAGCTATTTCACACCCAGGAATTAAAACAGAATTGATCCCGAACTATTTGCAGCAACAACCACAACTAACATTTCCCCTGGTAAATTCTGTCACAATTATTCATCATCCTCGGCAGTATATTTTTATGAAGGACAAATTTAATACCGTGTCTCTACGATTTTCTACAATTAAATGTGTTGTGAAGCATTTAACCGGAAAAAAAGCTCAGGTTAACGGTTGATATGCTGATCATTTTCGTGATTCGTCAATTATTTCTGCAGACGTTGAACATTCCTTCATACATTCATAAGTAGATATTTACAGAAAAATGTTTATTATAGTTATAATAAATTGCAATTGTTTTAATTGCAATTTGTAATAGGGTAGTTTACAAAAAATAAAGTTTTTTTTTTGTTAGTTAAAATCCTGATTACTAAGGCAGCGATATATTTATAATTGTTAAGTATTTTCTGTAAAGATGCTTGTATATTCTTACTAATTTTTATTTGAAAATACATTATTGTTTATCGAATTTTTATTAATTATTACAGAATACGACTCTGATTTGGGAGTCATGACACCCAAACTCATCGAACCAAACAGAATGAAAAATCAATTTTTTTATGATTTGTTAAGGTAGATCTAATATAAATTTATTTTTAAATGGAAAGGAAATATTTTTTTAACCCAGATATTTTTGGCATAAGAAATTTCTAGAAAAATCGGAATTTTAATGATTATTCAACATCAATCAATGACAATCTTTTTTTCCAACACACGCCAATCAAAACAAACCGTACCGCGATTTGATTTAAAAAATTTAATTCATTACCAATTATTTCTACGAAACGTCAATGTGAAGTTTTTCAAAAAGGTGACGAAAAATTGACAAAATAAAATAAATATTAACTCTAATTCAAAGCCTTCAAGAAAGTGTGCCGACAAACGCAACAACATCTAAAGCATATATCTGGAAATAATCTATATATTGATGTTTCCAAATGCCAAGGTGAGAATTTCTTTTAAATAGTTTGTTATTTCCTTACAAATTATACAAATTTCATTCAACGAAATCCTCCCAAAATACCACTCGACCAACATCTCGTGTGCAAAATTTCAACCAATCAGGTATAGTCCATACGAAGTCAATCCGAACAGCTAAATAAAAGACCCCGTCTGATAAATTTACTAGTTAATACCCTATAAAACCTCAAATATAAAATTCATGATTAGACCTTTAGATTGTAATGAAATACTTTGTATATGAGTTTTTTTTTTGAATAAGTTAATAGTAAAAAAAAATGGTATTTTAAAGAGTTGATATTTATTGGTATATAAAATATATAAATCAACAATTGTGGAATACCAAGATTATTTTATTATAATAATTATTATTATAGTTATTCAATTTTGGGAATTAAAAAAAAATATAGTTGAAATAACCAATGAGGAGGTTGTTTTGAAAAAAAAAGATCGACAGTAGAGAAAAGTATTGATATAATTTTTTAGAATTGCCAGGTTTTTATTGGAAGGTTTATTGATTGTAATATATGGAATTTAAAAAATATATAAAATGTATAATTAATAGAAGGAATTTTCATTTTTTGAAAAAGGTTTTTATAAGATAAAAAAGAAAAGTGCAGAAAGAATAAACTATTCAAAAAGATGTGAAGAAGCGAATTGTGAAAAGAACGAGGAACATTTCAAATAACTATAGAAGGAGCAAGGCTGTTCAAGTAAATGTGGAAGGAGCGAGATGTGAAAGAAAAAAAATGTGGAAAGAACAAAAAGAGCCTGGAGAAAATTTTTAAATTCATAATTTTTAGGTTGTAGAAACCACCCCTACATAGAGATGTACCTTTTGTATAACATTACAATATATATCTGATAAAGAATTCCTTACCTCTGTTTTATTTGGTTAGGTCGAAAATTCATTTGAAACGATAGAAATTCAAAAGAAAGTGCTTATTTGCTGTCGAATTTTTTATAATTAAAAAAAAACTCTTATGAAAAACGCAATGACAGTTGCGTATAATTGGAAAGATTTCCTAAGATCACCTACCTCTTACATCACGTTTAGTCTTCAATGGACAATTTTAGCATTTTTTTAATTGGTATTTGAATATAAAAGGTCTAAATGTACTGTTTATACCACTTTGTTATTTTTTTAAGACAATCCTTAAAGCTAAAACATCCTCTTATTTAAATTACGCGGGCTTGATGACGCCATACCAGAAGCTTTGCCTACGTCACATACTTTATGAATAAACTAAGGAGTATCTACTCAATGACTCATTAAAATCATTCGATGAGTCATTGAAAATCGAATTGTTAAATTATGAATATGTTATTTGCAATAATCATTCTAATACCTAATATAAAGTTTAGAAATCAGAAAATTGATAATAGTTTAAATGTCCAAATCAGAGATGGAGCGATATTGATCTGAAAAAATGGGAAATCAGAACAGATACGGATATTCTATTCGATTTTAATCGATTTTTCTAGTGACTGAAATGTCATATGTACCAACATAAGTTAAATCACCGAATAAAATCCCCGGATCAGTAAATACGTCACGTATATTAAAAAAAGGAAGTGTATTTGGGGTGGATTTTGTTTTGTAACCGAATCGATATGATTAAGATTAGGTGTCGGATATTAAAAATCCCAAAAAACTTACTAAAATCGTCCATTGTTTTTATTATCTACTACTAGTCAATAATGAAAAATTATCTAACACTAGGAGAGAAATGAATCTTCTCGACTCGAATACAGCACAAATAATGACATCTTCTACTACCAATTGTGGAAAAACGTATTTATAACCTGATTTTTATTGCCCGCTATTAATTACCTCTCCGTATAGGTAAGAAAAAAAAGTAACCGCATCTCGGAATAACCGCATTTCGGAATAATCGTATTTTGGAATAACCGTATTTCGGAATAACCGCATCTCGAAGCACCTCGCATTTTCTACCATTTTCTTATTGTGTTGCATTTGTCCTGTGTCGTAAATATTCCAGATTGAAAATAAAATACCAAATACAAATAGGACAATTTATATTTAGATATGGCACAATTTATATTTAGCTACCTTTTTATTTACATGCATAGCAAAATGTTTTTAGAGTTCCATCGTATCCTCCCTTTTAATGTCTAAATACAAGGTATTATTTAATCTTTTTCATACAAATGTTTTTATCGGCGGTACCAATAATAATTTTATACCTATTACGAATTATATTATTGGACAGGTAAATATGCCCCATTAATATACAAAATTAAAAATGCTTCCGTTAGAAATAAATTCAAGACATTGACAAAATTATGTGAGAAAGTCGAGGGGCGTGCAACCTTCTGCAGTAGGTGTACAAATTTTCTGCAGGACATATGCAGTACCTATGCAGGACTCTGCAGTATTTGTGCAAGACTCTGCAGTACCTGTGCAGGACTCTACAGTACATGTGCAGGGCGTGAAGTACGTATGCAGTACTTATGCAGGATTCTGCAGTATGTATGCAGAACTGTGTTAGAGACTCATTTTTATGTAAGCTTTTAGCGAGTGTGGATTGTTAAGAATAATTAAAGTTTAGTGTCTGAATTTTAACAGTTTAATAGGATACAAAGAACATTGTTAACCATTTAGTTTAGATTCTTCTAGTTATATTTTATGACAGGCTCGTTATACATGAGAGGAGGAGTAACCATACTTTAACAATATTTGTTTATTTCAAGGGAAATTATATACATTAAGAAAATTAAACAGGACAAATAATAGAATTATTATTGTAGAAAAATTAGAAGTCCTGTAAACGTTATTATTAACAACATAACGCGTGCTTATACAGGATATTTTAAATTTAAAGTGTCAAGCAGCAATCAGTACCATAAACCGTCGAGAACTATTAAGAAATAATCGTACGTACTCAGTGTCCTCAGGTTTAAATAAAATTACCCTGGAGGAAGACACGTCTATTTTTTGAGCTATTTTTGGTAAAAAATTTAATTTTTTCTTCGAGGGATGGGCTCTAAAAATTAAATTCAACAACAGTCAAGAGAAACGGGGAATAATTTTCTCTGACTGCTTGATTCTGGTCAAAGCGATGAGTGAACAACCAAAACAATTGCCCACAACAACTCAAAACAAATTGCATAGACAGACAAGCAACTCGATAGACAAGCAAAGAGTAGTGACAAAATGCTCAAGAAACACACATGTAAAACTCGACCTAGAAAGAATAATAAAGAAGATTCGGACTCATTCTCTTCAAATTATGAACAATGGGTTGGAAATGGAGATAGTGAAGAAGGTGAAATTATAACTGACGATTTTTTCTAGGTGGAAACAATATAATTTAACGATATAAAAATTGGGGATTATCTTTTGGTTACATATTTTTAAATACGTTTGTGTTGTACCGGGTGGGCAAATAAGAACGGCCGTCGGCCATATCTTCGGATCGGATTGTAGTACAACTTACCGTATTCTTCAAAAAAATATGTGTATATTTGATACGACAAGTTTTGGTCTAACTATCCAAATAAGAGGTAGGGGAGAGTGGGAACTTTATTATGAAAAAACGACCATAACTCCGATTCTTCTTAACCGATCTTTGCAAATTTCGTCTTGTTAAAAAGAGCTCTTTTCCACCGGTGTAATGGTAATATTCTCAACTCCACTTGGTAAGTAACGTGCACGTTAGAGGGCGTTATTTAAAGTTTTTTAAAAATCTAGTTCTCTTTGGAAAATTGAACATGTAGTTTTTTCCTATCCCGAGATATCTTAATAAATGTTTAAATGTTGGGAATTTTTTTGTCAACCTTTAATTAGACCTTATAGGTAATGCCCTTCAGCGAGGACGGTAACATTATTATGACAATATTTTTAATTACTGAACTTAGACCAATGTAAAGCCTTTCTGACAAGACTAAATTTGTTTATTTCCGTTGAGGCTAACTAATATACTTGAAGGTTGACAAAAAATTCCCAACATTTACAAATTTCTTAAGATATCTCGGGATAGGAAAAAGATATCCACATATAGTTTTCGCCACTACATTCCCAATTTCGTCTACTTTTATATTTTGTTATTAAAACTGCATGTTTCCATTTAATATTTTCCAAAGAGAACTAGATTTCAAAAGAGCTCTTTTTAACAAGACTAAATTTGCAAAGATCGGTTAAGTAGAATCGGAGTTATGGTCGTTTTTTTATAACAAAGTTCCCACTCTCCCCTACCAGTTATTTGGATAGTCATTTTTATTATGCTTCTTGTTTTGTTAAATTTTGTAAAATTTGGCTTTTTAAATATTTTATTCAATAACGCCCTCTAGCGGTAGACCTACAATTCTATAAGTAATTTCCAGGTTTTTCTCCTGGCCACTTTTGTTTCAAATTTTTCCAAAGCTGTACTACAATCCGATCCGAAGGTATGGCCGACGGCCGTTCTTATTTGCCCACCCGGTACAATCCAAATATTATCAAGAGGAAGAAATGGAGGTGATGTCGGTGAGGGTAATGGATGAAAATAAAACAAAATTTAGAACTGAAGATAACGATGTTTCGATTATACATGTTTCAAACATTTTTGGAAAATTACCAACACCAGATAGGAGGAAGAATGAGATATATTTTTGAAAAATGTATTGGTTTTTGAAAACTAAAAATAGGTAATCTTAAAATAAAAAGTTGTATTCTCTTTTATATTTTATTTTAATCTAAACCATATATTTTTCAATAAACTCATAAACGTCAAATCTCTTTGTCTTCGAGCTGTCACTTGTCAAAATTGTTATATTCTAGGTGCCCCATGGTGGTCAATTAATACGCAATTTAAAAAATTTCTTTAAATAAGCTTTAATTACTTTAAGTGCATCGTAGGATGCACTCTGATGTTAATTTAATAATTTGATATCCTCCAGAGGCATCAAATTTTATTTTAAAACATATTTTTTAAATTCAATTTAAATCATTTAATTTTAATGTAGTTCATTCTCTTTTCAAAAATGTTTTTTAGATGTTTTTTACTACTTTTCATATCATTTGTCATTAAATTTGTATGTGCATATTCTCTGTAAGTAATTTTAACTTTGTTGAATTTTCTGTAGTCTAACAATTATAATTTGTATTGTAGGCCCGATGACGGCCATTGTTTGGCCGAAACATATCGCCCTCGTCAGTTTAATCTTTTGATTAGTTAATTACATTTTATATGGTATGACTTCGAGTTTTTTTATTATTCTTTGAAACTCATAAACGATTAGTCGTGAATAGCCTTATAAGAAATACTTATGCAGTAGGTACTTGTGCAGGACCATGCAGTGCTTGTGCAAGACCATGCAATACTTGTGCAGGACAGTGCAGGACGTCATGCAGTACCTGCAGGACTGTTTTTTTACATTTCTGCAGTAGGTGTACAAAAAATAATCAAGGTTGCACACCCCTCGGAGAAAGTTGAAGAGACACGCAATCTTTATTCCATTTTTTGAGTGGTAGTTATTTTAAAAATAAAGTTTCAGTTATTTGTCTAATAACAATAATAATAATGTATTGCCCAAGTTAAGTGCAAATAGATTTAAGGTTGTCGAAAGAGATAAAATAGTTAAAAATTACAGCAAAAAATACAATAAAATGTATTTCTTGTATTGTACTGATGAAAATCATAGAACAGACATTGGTATATGAAAAAATAGAGAGGCGTTATAATATTCATTTTCTTGAATAATGGTCAGCAATGTTTGATAAAACCAGTTAAACATAAATGCCGAATATTTTTTTTTATATTCATAAAAGTAGCAAAAATACGGGTGTATTTTTAAAGAACACTTTTAGTCGGTGGCATATTTACCGGTACCCTTTTCTTATTAGGTATATTTGGTGGCGTTTTTATTAATTTATTAAATAATCTATATTTTTCCTAAATAATGTTAAATTCAATATTTTATTTAAATTTTATTCATAAGTTTGGTGTAAAATTTTCACACGTGTCTAAATTATGTATTCGGAGGTCACAAATATTTTGAAAATGATTATTATTAGTATTATGAGTGGAATTTTTGAAAAATATTGATACCTATGTAAAAACATTGACATATTCATTTAAATTCAAATTAAAATGTAGGTAGCTACATATTAATATTTCTAAAATAATCAATGTTTCTAACAAAAAATGTATAATAACATAAATAAACCTCAAAATTAATGAACTATAGAAAAAAATGCTGATTATAAATTTATACTCGACTTGTTTATGTTTTTAATATTATTATTTACGGATTTAGCATTAGCTTAAATAATTGAGTAGTTAATAAAATTGTTGTTTTTCTGTTCAATAACATTGTCATAATTAGTTTTTCTTGTTACCTTAAAAAAACTGGAAATTAAAAAAATCAATCACACCCTTACCTAACCCATTACGAAAATTATGAATTACGCACTAAAATTTATATTGACCCACACCAAGTATTTTATGTCAGCACAACAAAAATAAACCTACCAAACTTTACAAAAAACTGAACAAAAATAAATAAACAAATAACAGTTAAGTGAAAGTAAAAGCGTATGCCGTAAAAAAACAATCTAACCTTACTTCAGCATAATTAAATTTAAAATGTATTCACAAAATGCCGATAAATTAACAAATCCGAGCACCAATCACAAATACCACGTGTCGGCTTTATTACGACGCCGCTTAGGTAGAGATATAAGAGAAAACAACTTAGCGTTTTTAGTAAATTGTAAACCGAGTACGATTAGTTAGTTAGTTATACGACCGCCCGTACGTAAACCGCTGCAACTGTACGGTCTAGGTAGGAAGTTCTTTTAACTGACTGGAAACGACCGCGTTTGCGACGTTGCCCGTAGAAAAATCCAAATATCCCCAAAAAAAACTATATTCAGAAATACGAATTACACTTTTAAATTCACCTGTTTTACTCTATTTTAACATACCTGTTTTTTAAAACATCTAGTTTAGGGTGAGACCACAGATTTTGATAATTTTTTTTTAATTTGGGGCCAGGTAACACGAAAAAACCATCACCGCAAACCATTCTTATACATTTTTTTTATTTTTCTCTTCTTAATCCTACCTTCTAGCCTAATTCTTTCTGTGCAGAATATTATAGAGCGCCACAAAACATAATTATTCGGTTTTGGACGTGATTTCGCCTAATACACGAAAAATTTGCGGTTTTTTAGGATATTTAAAATATTTATTAAAAGAGCGCGCCTGTGCTACTTTTTCAAGTTTATCTAGAGAAAAAAAGTTCATATTCGTAAAAATAATTTAAAAAAAATGCCACAGACGCTCCCTCAAGAATTAAATACGGAATCGATTGGTGAAAACCACATCTTTAATATTAAGGGAGCGCCCATACAAAACCAATTCAGGTGGGGCTCCACCAAACTGGACTGGCCCGGCTAAACTGTGTAGAGGGGGCATTTTAAATGTGTCGGTTTGAATTGTGTCTAATGTTTCATGAATTACATTCATTTCGGAATAATTCTACCAATAAGACCTTTTTTCAGTCCATATGGTCATCATTTTGGGTGTTTTCTGTATTCGAATCTTGGCTATCCATTTTAAAGTCACTTGAATATCCACTGTATGTTATTGTGTATATAAAATTTAAAAAAATGTACCATTCGATAAACCATTCAAAATTGCTTGAAAACTCGTACTTGCGCTGATCCTACACAAGGGATGGTTTTATTTAATTTTTACTCCGGCAAAAGCCGGCGGGTTATGCTGGCGGATAGCCCAGTTTGGTGGAACCCTGCCTTTACAGAATATGGTAAATGGTAAAAAGATCTATTTCCCAAAAAAGTTTGATGTTTTAAAAATCTTTGCAGTACCTGATATGTACCTATTTAGTCTACTGAATAAAATATTCTTCTTTTTTTTATATCACTGACTTATTAAATTTAATATAATAATAAAAATATTTTGGTTTTGTATTTTTTAAGAATCAAAAAATGAAAAAAAAAACTTAGCTATATAAACCGGTAGATATGTTCTAACTCACTAATCTTTGTCTTTTTGGAAAACAAATGAAAAAAATTTACACAAAAAATACAAAAGTGAGCAATATTTAAGAAACAAAATCGGACAAGTGCCAGCCTGACTCGCGCACCGAGGGTTCCGTACAAACTTGTAGGTTAATGAATCCGGGAAAAAAACACTACATTAAAAATTAGACAAGTTGGGAACTAAAGACCAAATGGAAAATTAGAAAAATGGAGACGCTGAAGGTGTCAGTTAAGTTTTTGTACAATCTATATGTAGATAGTTTGTTCATGATGGGAATCGAGTCTCGGAGATTTTTAATCGTTTTTTACGAGTATATTTTATGTTTCTCTCCAAAGTAGGTCCCTGAAATGTATGAAGTAATTGAGATTCTATAATTATGCCGTAAATCAAAAAGAAAAAATGAAAACAATTTTGGTATTAATGGCTAAAATAATAATTTGAATATAAAATAACGGAAACAGGAATAATACATTTTTCGTTTAAGTTACAACAAAAACCATTACTACGAGTTACAATTTTATCCTGATCAGTTTTACGAAAATTAATGTTGGATTCGAATATTAACAAATGATACTATAATTTAAAGCTCAATATTACATACCAATCGGTAATACTTCGTTCTGAGGGATCATGCGATTTAAAAAAAAGTGGATCTTACGTATTTTGGTCTCCTGAATACGAATCCGAAATCAAAACGTGGCGCTCTCTAGTAGTTTTGGAGATACAGCCCTATTTTGTTCACTATTTGACAGCTCAAATTTCTGTTATTGAAAACACACAAAAATCTTCCTAATTGTTATCAAAATACTACAAATGCCTTTATTTACATATTTTCAGCACTTTGCAGCGGAAAAAACTACTGTTTTTCAAAAAATTCACACTAATTTGAATTTTAGACACATCACTAAAGTTAGGTTAATCAGCTGACAATTATTTTTATTTATACAATGTTGGCAAACGTGACTACGTGATTGTTCGTTTGACTCCTATCGGTTCTTGCTAGATTTTTGATTTCCATAATCAAATGAAATACCTACTACTCTCTTTTTTAATTGTATTCTGAACGAAATCATAAAAAATAGATCTCACAATAAAATTAAAGGCGGCAACTTTTTATTCTTTTTTTAACTAAAAACTGTTTGTAGATGATACTTCGTGTATAATGCAAGATATAATTGGATACTTTGAGCTGTGACCTGAATATATATAATAATATGTAAGGTTAAAATTTGGCTTGGCGGAAATCAGTAATGGGAAACTGTTGTCATGGTAACATGTAAACAAAAATCCAAGTCCAAGTTTGCAGAAATGCTAAGTTACGAAATTAAAAACTTTACTGAAAATCTGTCATGGAAAAAAATAAACACAAGACACGCGAGCGAAGCGAGCGCGTCCGGCCGACATTTGGCAAACCCACGCGCGCAGTTTTTCGTTAAAAAAAGAATTAGAATTTGCCGTCCTTAATTTTTTTTTTGATTTTATGATTTAGTTCAGAAACACAATTAAAAAATTTACCAAGAGAATGGTAGGTATTTCATTTGATAATGGAAATCAATAATCATTCAAGAACCGACAGGAGTCAAACGAACAATCACGTTTGTCAACATTGTATAAATAAAAAATAACAGACAGCTGATTAACCCAACTTTAATGATCTATCTAAAATTCAAATTAAAGTAAATTTTTGGAAAAATAGTAGTTTTTTCCGCTACAAAGTGCTGAAAACATGTAAATAAAGAATAAAGACATTTGTAGTGTTTTGATAATAATTAGGAAAAATTTTGTGTTTTCAATAACAGAAATTTGAGAGAGCCAAGTTTGATTTCGGATTCATGTTCAGGAGACCGAAATACGTATGATCCACTTTTTTTTTAAATCACAAGATCCGTCAGAACGAAGTATTACTTATAAATCATATACAATATTTACATTCGTTAATAATATAACACGAAAATAAAAATCGGTTTCAGTTTTACATTAATTTTTAATATGACAGAAATGTCAAAACTTACGTCAAAATAAAAAATCACAATATTGATACAACTTAGTTTTAAATGAATGAAATTTATGAAAATCCTAATAATATAAATTAAATGTCAAAATTTTAAGTAATTTACTCATTATTATTAAAGAATGAAGAAAAATACGTATATTTTTGAATAAATATACTAATGAATAAATATATTACATAAAGCAAAATAACTATTTTTAATGTTTTTAAAATAAAATGTAATTACAAGCGTAAGTAATTAATTTACGTTTGGTAGTAGAAAAAAATATTTTTTTGTATACTATTACAAATTATTGATTTTCGGATTTTTTCCTTTACTTGTGTCATGAGACCTTGCTTCTTGACAAATTTCATGATTCTAGCTCAACGGGAAGTACCCTATAGGTTTTGATTTATAAATGACCGTATTTTTTTATTGCGTTAACTTAAAGGCTTGATTTTTTTTACAACTCAAAAGGACCATGGTAATATTTTATATTACTTTCAACTAGATACGTTCACGCGTTCTTGAGAACAAGGGTCTTGACACAGAGACAGACAGACAGGCAAACAGAAAGACAACCAAGCGATCCTATAAGGGTTCCTTTTTAATATTAAGGTACGGAACTCTAAAAAGAAGAAAATTTTGCCTAAATTGTTGCGAATTCAACAATAAACAATTAAGAACTAAAATGATGTATGAATAAAATGGCGTCAAGAGCGTATATGTAATAAAATATACTATTTTTTAGAAGTTTTTTTTAATTTCCGTTAGGTGTGCATTTATGCGTAAAAAAATATCGTAAAAAGCGGGCGCCAATATCATATGTCATATTTTTAGTTGCTATAATGTTTCTGCCCAGAAAAAATTGGATTAGAGAGTAGGATTACTTAAAATTAAGCGGAAAACACTAAAAAACAATTATTACACCCAACCGGCAATCATAAAAGTCATGTGGTGCGCAGGCCTCTTTAGAATAAATAATATTACATAAAAAAAAGTTTGGTTTAGTTTCATTTTCATTTTCGTAAATTAGTCTACAAGAAAAATAGGGTGTCACCATAAACTAGATTTTTTTTGCCAAGGTCCTTAAGGCTCGTAATTTTAAATCATTTTTTTGAGTGTTTAGAACTCGCGAGCACTGTTTGTCAATGCTCTGTTTAGAATACTAAAAAAATCTAATTACCCCAGATATTTTTTTATGAGCGGCAACAGTGCTTGATTAATATATGTACAATTTCTGAAATCTACAGATTTACCGATCGGATGTCCTTCCATCTGGCACGTACACCAACATTTTGGAACAATACATATTTAACCTCGTCCAGTAAAGTATCTTATTGAGATTTAAAAATATATCAATCACGTACGCATTTAATAATTATTAAAAACAATTAAAACCTAATTAAAAAATAAGAGATACATAGTCCTTGGGATTTATGAAGAAAATGAGGTAATTGTCATTTCAATATACATAATTATATATTTTGAACAATGTTTAACAAATTATTGTAGATATGAAGATAACACCCTGTATTTATATGATAAAAAAACTTTTAAACTACCACAAAATCACTGACAACAAACTACCACCCACAGGAATATTTTGATACATTTAATCATCCCCCGGTGCATAGTAAACTAAAAAAGTGAGTGACAGGGACGAGCGAATGTTAATATGAAGATAATATCTTGTATTTATGAAACACCTTGTATATATCTTTTTAAACTACCACAAAATCACTTACACTACCGCCCACTGGAATAGTTTGACACATTTAATAATGCTCCCGGTGCACTCTAAACTAAAATCGTGAATGACAGGGACGAGTGAATGTAGACATGAAGATAATTTCCTGTATTTATGAAACACCTTGTATATAACTACTATAAAATCACTGACAACAAACAGTACCGTATTTCGACACATTTAATCCTGCACCCGGTGTATAGCAAACTAAAATGAAGAGGGTGAGTTGACGACGAATGAAAAACAAGCCGATTGCGAATATGCTTTACCCTCTATTGACTAGGACGATAAGAAATAAGAAGTAGAAGGGATAGATGAGAAATATACGCTAGGTCGGTTTTCGGTTTCAAGGGCGACAAGGACAAGACGTTGTCAGAATTTTAGATTTAGATCCATTCATCGTTGAGAGTGGAAAAAAACTGCTGAATACTGAATGTCGGTATAAAATTCCAAGCTATTAGGTAGTTTTCCATATTTGGAATCTACCTATTGTAATCGATTCAATAGCGGGACCCAGACAAGGGAAATAGGGGCGCTCCGGAGATTGAATCAGCAAAAAAATTATCGGCTCGCAGAATATGGAAAACTTTTTATTATCAATTTTTTAAAAAAGTCATTTTTCATAAAAAGTTCTGTATTATATAAAACTCAGAATACGACCATCAGATATCAACATTTTTTAGCCGTATACAAGGTGTGTCGAAAAATTGTTGCAAGAGTATTTTTGACATTAAGAAAAACTATTATTTAGAATTGAAACCTGGATATTAAAAATTTAGCCTAGGTAAGTAAAATGTGATAATAAAATATCGGTCTAAAACAAAACTAAAATGTTATTATGTTATTGTATACCAAAATTTTGAAAAAATAAATATTAATATTTTTTAAAGGAAATTAATATCTGAACGTAGTTTTCAATTATGATTTTCCTTATAACAATTTTCAATATTGACAAAAATAAGTGTAGTTTATTTAC
Organism: Neocrepidodera transversa; assembly: GCA_963243735.1. Lineage (NCBI taxonomy): Eukaryota > Metazoa > Arthropoda > Insecta > Coleoptera > Chrysomelidae > Neocrepidodera > Neocrepidodera transversa. The sequence goes on from OY725347.1 coordinate 11,624,276, forward strand.
ACATTTCACAGTCATAAATTACATTGTTTTACACAAAAAAAATGAGCACTGATTGTTGTATTTTATAAAATTGATAATAAAAAAGTTTTACATATGCTGCGACACACTGTTTATAGGTATAAACATTCCGTTCCGGCACGATAGAGGTCGCAATTTTTACCCAATTGACACGAAATGAGAAGGGTCTCTAAGGCCGGTTTTTGGACTAAATTATTTTTAGTCAAAAATAAAAAATAATTTTTACTATCTATAGACAATATTAAAACGATTCTATGCCAAACGGGGGGTCTAAATACCCTCCCCCTCTTCAGCTATGAATACAGGGTGGAGCGTCGGTCTTTATAAGGAAACTGTAAGATTTTGTAAAAAATGTTTAACTTTCCTCAAAGTTAAAATTGAATTTTATAAATTTTTTTATGTACTTAAATAAGATTTTTTAAATTTTTTTTACAATTTAAATCACCATGGATCATTAAAGTTTTCAATTAATTCTTCATACCATTGTCATTGTATAATAATTGAATATGTCGTAATGGTGTAACCAATTTTTTGTGTGATGATGGTCATCGAATGGCCGAAACATGTTGCCCCTCGCTTGTTAAATATTTAAATTACATTATTGAGGTATAACTACGAGTTTTTATTCTTTGAATAATTTTACTACATTTGAGTATGGATAATCTCCTGTTTTTTTTTTATAAATTGTGTTTGTATGAACCAATAAGATTTGGACTGAAGATAATTAAACTAAATATATTGTTATTTGAATAAACAAAATTTAAACGGTACTTCTCACATGACTGTAAATGTAAACATTGGTCACAATTAGCCAAGTGGGGAGAACTCAATGATAAATATAAGACGATTATAATCCATAGATCTTTCGAGCTTTGAACATGATGTAACTTCTTTCATTTAAGAAAACATTTTTTTCAACCATCAAAACATTTTTTTCACTCAACAAAACATTTTTTTTTAAGGAAACAGTTCTTTTGTTGAATAAAATCATTTATTTGGATATTTAAATAAACAGTTTTGTTGAACCAAACAGCACGTTTTGTTCGACCTATCCAAATAACATATTTATTTAATTCAAATAAAATTTGGTTAATTCAAATAATATTTTATCTCTGTGTAGAATTTCCGGTCTTACTCTCATCATAAACCGATTAAGAGTATTAGAGAAGACAACCCCATTCATAAAACTAATCATTTCACAATAATTTTATTTAAACTGTATCTATCAATAATCCATAATTCAAGAGATTACAAAAATATTATTTGATATTTAAATAATCCTATTTCATTTTCCTAAATAGAACCCTTAATCCAGCTTTTGCGCCCAGAAAGGCTACACCTTTAGAAGTGAAAAATGATTAAATTCCAGTATAAGTGACCGCTGTGACGAAATAGGCTCCACCCTATAAAATATTCTCCCCCTTTCCCCCCTTCTATAAACTACACAGGTATAACGTATAATCTAATAATATATTTCCATCTAGAAGAAAACATCAAAAACAACAGTAAGCGTATAATCTGTACCACCCTCCACTTAAAATACCCTCCCATCTCTTCTACTACCCTTAACTACAAACTTGTTAACCTGTCTGTTGAATTCTAATGGTCAAAAATATATTATTATATTATTACATTGGTGCCTTATACATTTGTTATAGTTAATTTGGGGGAGGGGGGCTAGAAAAGGGGAAGAATATTTTAAAGTAGGGAGATGGTATAGATATTAATTAAACATGCATGGAAACATGGTTAACGTTTCTGTTGATTTCTCATAAAAAAAATATTTTTTTTTCATTTTTAACTAAAAATAAATTAGGCCAAAACCAACATTCCTTTGGTACGAAAATTCTTTGGGGCAGTAATTCATTGCGTATTGCAAATGGCTTTTCCAGAGAAGGTGGAAATTTCAAAAAATTCATCTCCGACATTTTTGAAAATATAGAAACAGGTCAATAGACTTTTTTCATGTCCTGATTATTATAAAATTAATTCACTTGAAACTTTTTCGATATGACCTTCATGGTTGGAACTAGAGGGGTTGAAATTTCACAAAATTCATATCTCCGCCATTTTTGAAAAATTTGAAGGTCATTACACTTTTTTCATGTCCCAATTATTATAAAATTAATTAGTATGGAACTTTTGTCAACATCCGACCTACGGAGTAAAACTGGAGGGTTTGAAATCTCAAAAAAATACATTCTCCGCCATTTTTGAATATTGAAACAATTCATCACACTTTTTCATGTCCTAATTATTATAAAATTAGTTTGTTTGATCCGACCATATCGTGAGATGGGAAAAGATGAAAAAAACTCAAATTTAGACAACAGAAATCTACCTTCACCTACAGGTTTTTTTTAATACACCGTTACAAGATGAAACAATTCGAACTTTATAACCAAAGATAAGGTTTTTTTTTATTATTTTGTTTTGTGTAATTCATTTATTACTATGATAAACTTAACTAAAAAAACACATAGATAAGATCAGTATATTGGTATTTTGAAATTTTAATTTCCTTAATACTATTAAAATTATTTGCCTTGTCAAACGTGATGGATTTTTGTTGTAAGAAATGTACCTATTAAAAAAAAATCGTGGAATAACTTTATTATTATTTATGTTTATGTATATTATTATTTATGCCAAGAAAAATAGTAAAAGGAAAATTGGTATTCGATTTTAAAAATAGCCCATCATATATTTTACTACGTTCTTTTAGTCACGTATTCACACACAGGGATGCTGTGAGAAATACCCATTCCATTGCGAATCGGGTCAATCAATAAAACGTAATACGCAGAGTCAAACGATTATGTAATGCGCAGTTTTGGGTTTTGGGGGCTCGAGTTGTCCTAGTCTCTAACCGTTGCCAAATCTACAAACATTTCTACAAAGAAAAGAAAAATTTTGTTGTTCCTACTGACATAAAACCACAGATAAAACAGCAGTTTATAGAGAATCCGCACATCAACAAAATGTGGTAGTTTGTCTGTCGAAGCTTAAAAATTACAAGAAGTCTTGGTTTTTGGCGAGCACCCTATTTTAGCGAAATTATTAATTTTTAAAATTCTCTTGTTTTTAATTATAGTGATATTTTTGGATAGGTTAGATTAATTATTTTTTATACCTATAACAATATTTTTTTGGTTACATTGGTAGATTAGATATTTTTAGGGTTCCGTACCCCAAAGGGTCAAAACGGAACCCTATTGCTCTCACTCGCGTGTCTGTCCGTCCATCCGTCTCTCACACCGGTCTAGCAGCTAAACCGTTCAAGTTATAGCCTTCAAATGTTCACAGTATATGCGTCTTGTTGACCCAAAGCCATATAAATAATTAAAAATATTTTTAAATGTTTTCGAGGGGGGGCTCCCATACAGCGGAAAAATTTTTTGGCCTACCCCATCGAGTGAGGTATCGTTGAATAGAGCTCTTTGAGTAGGTAAAAGCCATCTTTTTTGTTTTAAAAAATATTGCAAAACGTAGGCATGAGAAGCCGCCAAAGTATTTTTTAACTTTCCATTGACCTATCAACTTGAAATTTAGTGAGAATGTTTATTTTTACGTATATTTTACCAATAAATACCAATATATTAATAAATATGATTTTTTCATTAACATTCCCTCATTTTTGGGGTTCGATATTTTATTATGTTTATCTGTGCAATCGTATTAGTTTTATTAAAAAACGCATTTTTCATTGTATGATTGTTTTTTTATCTTTGTCGGTTACGCTGATATTAGCAAGTTTGTTCGTTGCATTTCAAAATTTGTTAATATATCTAAATGCGGATTGTGATATTCATAATTTTTTCTTCTTCGCCGAACACACATGCGCCAGGTTATTTTTATTTTCACTTTTTTAAATCTTTTTACCAAGTATTTTTGACTTATTAGTACTATTAAAATTTTAAAGTCCTTTAAGAATCCTGCCTCTGCGCACAGCTGGCTTATATTCTGCATTTGGTACGGAACCCTAAATGTGCGAAATCCGACACGCACTTGACCGATTTTGTTGATTTCTGACATATCTACAGATTTTTCATTTATGTACCCTAAAATCGAACTTGATTTTAGTGGGCCGCCTACTTACGTTTTAAATTATATGCTCAGTAGCGCAACTGAAACTACAAGTAAGTTGGTGTTGACAATATTTTAAAAAAATTTATTTTTAAACATTAATTTATTGCAAAATTTTGCAGCACTGAACGCTCTACGGACAAAAATAATGAACAATACATTAAAACATTTTCGCATTAGTTAAATATATGTTGAGTCAATTTAAATAAAACATTAATAAACTTGATTGTAATAATTTTCGAAAATTAAAAAATATAACTTATTTAAAAATTTCGAAAATATATCAAAAAATTCCTATATTTCAAAAACAGAACAAATAAAATGTTTAGAAATTAAAATTTTTCGATTATTTCAAAAGTATACAGTGCGACTCAAAAAGTCTGCACCATATGTTAAAAATTGTTATTATTCATTTGACAGAAAATTTTAATCTTGATAAAAGTTGGTGCATTGCGTAAAACTTTCAAATTTCTAAATTGTATACATGGGCGGGCAAAAAATAGGAATTCTGACCAACAGTAAAGTACCCTTATTTTTGTAAGTATAATATTCTTTACTTTTATTTCAATTTTAAAAAGGTTAATCTTATTTAGTTTAGGTTTGATTTTACATCTTTAAGATTAATAACCATTATTTTGTAATTTTTATTTCCTTTTTTTTATTTTAATTTTCAAAGCTTCATTTTGTTTAGTTTAGCTAGGTTTTGTTTTACACCGTTAAATTTAAAAATATTTTTTGACGTAAATAAGTGAATGTTATTTACATTTTGGTACTAAAAACGTTTGGGTATTATTTTTTTAACCCATTTTCTTCAATTAAATCATAATGGTAGTTTTTATGTACATGTCTACAGAGTGAAATTTCAACTTTGCACCAAGAAAAAACAAAAAATCATAAAAAATTTAAAAAAAGGCCGATAATGGTGTGAAAATAACCAAGAACACTAAATTTTTTAACCAAAATATATTACAGTGATTACAAGAAGGCCCCTAAAGTGCATACGAAATGATATTATTTTGAGCTAGGCTAAAAACATAAAAAAATGGATTTTTTGCGTAGGAGGCTGTGATTTTAAATCTGAGTGTAATTTTTAATTCTAAACAACTTTCCTAAATAAATTTTTTAGATATTGTCAAAAATAAGGGTACTTTACTCTTGGTCAAAATTCCTATTTTTTGCCCGCCCCTGTATACCATTTAGAAATTTGAAAGTTTGAGGCTTGAAATAAAAGTTTTACGCAATGTACCAGCTTTTATCAAGAATAAAGTTTTCTGTCAAATGAATAATAAAATTTTTTCCATATGGTGCAGACTTTTTGAGCCGCACTGTGTATCGAAAATTTCAAAAATTATCGAATAATTTAAAATTTTGCAGTTTTTTTTTTTGAAAATTTCGAAAAGTAAAAATGTCAAAATATTCAAAAGTTTCTAAAATATATCGAAAATTTCAAAAAAACAAAATGTTTTATCAAATTAAAAATATTTCAAAAATTTCAAGAATTTTGAACATTTCAAAAATCATTCGAAAATTGTAAAATTTGTAAATTTTAATCCTTTTTATGTAGTAATTAATACTCTACCAGTTTGTCTGACCAGTCGTTCTCTTGTAGGGAGTGGCCAGTACTCTCGTAAATGCGCGCAATTATCTCATCCCAAGGGGCGAATACAATAAGAAGACTTTGGTTTTTAGTTTGAGAGTGTCTAGAGGTCCGTCTAGTCGGACCCGGTGAAAACATAATAGGTCCGTCTTGACGGATATCGTGTCTAATTAAAAAAGGTCCGTCAATCGGCTGTTTGGATTTAGTTTGAAATAAATATAAGAAAAGATGAAAAAATAAAACAAGAGTTTAGAGAGCGTAATTAACTTGTGTATTTTAATTGATTTTAATAAAAGAAGCCTTGAATATCTAAATCTAATCTGTGTATTTTAATTTATTTTATTAAAAGAAGTATTGACTATTTAAACCTAGCCTGTGTATTAAAAAAAAGATTAGGCAGTCGAACCGTGCACATGCGTACTTGTTAGGTTTTCACTGGGTCCAACTGGACGGACCTCTAGACACTCTCTTTTAGTTTATTTGAATTTTATTTATTTCAGATTTACAACACCGACGCCATTGTGGAAGCTCCATGTCGACCATGGGCAAGTAGTGTGCAGGGACGCGCCAATTACTCTTTGGCGCTATTGTACGAAATACTGATTGATCGCATTTACCCCATATGTAAGGGAGCCAAAATTACCACCCAATCCCCCATAGTTCAACATTGACATTTATGAGAAACTATTATGTATGTAAGTGACTGAGGATAGTGTACACACTAAATATCAGGGGAAAGGGGGAAAACAGTACGTCAGTGTGTAAAATATATCGTCAATACGATACCCTACCAGAGATATTAAAAACATGACCACAGATTAAAATTATATAAAATTAATTGCAAAAAGCTAATAGCTGTTAAAAATACAACAAATCTGATTGAGATCCATGTTAACAAGAAAATCAATAATTGATGTCAAATTGATTGACGATCTAAAAGTGTTGTACAAACGGCATGGCCGGTGACAATAGATGATTAATATCAAAAAAAATTTTTCATTTGTTATTAATAATCTTTTTATATTAATAATTTTAATTAATCATACCTACACAAAGTATTGTATTACAGGCCTGATGATGGCAAGTTAACGCCGAAACTAGTTGCCAACCCCATTTTAACTCAATTTCGTAAATATTTGATACATTTTTTTGCTATTGAAGTTCAAATGTAGGAAGGATTTTTATGAACTAAATTATTAATTATGGGTCTCAGTTTTCTTGTCTTCATCAACATCTTCTTCATCGGATCGTTCAAAAATTTCATTATCATCATCATCATCTTCGTTATCAACGATATTCGTCTATAAATATTCTAAGATTTCGGGGTCATATGCACTTTCTTCATTTTGATATGATGATGCGTTGATGCAAGCTTGTCCATTACATTGGCCACAAATAAGAACATTGCAACCCTGATTTCCTGCATCCACAGCCACTTTTTCTGTTGCAAAATATTGTATTCAGTAGCTGATCTGGTGCTGGTGGTATACTATGGTAGCTATTTACTCCTAATGTTCTTCGGATTAGCCAACCCCATTACTGGGGTCTAAATCGCTTCATATCCAAGTTTGTACTTGCTAGTAGACACGACTGATATGTTGATGATCTGTTTCATATATGGCTCAGCGCTATCTCATGAACGGTGAATTATATAAAAAAATATTTCAAACAAAAATTGTAGAGAATTTCATGCTTAACAACTTTTATACTAGATGCAAATATCAATTAACGTATTGAAAACGAGATATTTGCGAAAAACTGATTTTTGTGACCTATGACCTTTAATATCTCAAGACGCGTACACGAGATTATATGAGCCTGTTCACACATCATTTAGAATGCCAAAACAAAGGTTGATACAAATTTTCAACGTATTACCTATCATTCTGAAGTGAAAACCCTAATATTATTGTATTATCACCACATAATTGTTCCAAATCTTTTTCCAAAAATATTGTAAAAGCTTGTATTGTATTACATAACATAATAACGTAAAAAGATTGATATCGCACGAAAGACTTTTTTTTTGGTTCCAAATTTGAAAACATATCAGTGGGTAAAACACATTCAACTAATAAAACAAAGTAATGTGTACGCATGTGCTTTTCGAATTATTTTGTTAGTAACCTTGGCAAATTTAAGTGTTATTAAAAAAAAGAATAATAATAGTATTCACCTATCTTTTTCTTTTCTGCATGGGATAATTGCTCATGTCCATCATTCAAAAATTTAATTATTTCCTGCCATCTTTTTTCACGTAGCTGTAGTTCAATTAAAGTAGCGGTGTCGCGGGTGTCGTATTTAAAACAGGCCATTTTTGTATCAAAAATTTAAAACAATATTATAAATCGTCGAAGACACGAGTTAAGTCAATGCTGCTCACACCGATATAAGTACGATACGATATTGGCGAGTGTGGAAGCATTCTTATTATTCACATGAGATTACGTGTTCACCGGCATCGCCGTCGTTATCGTATATAAACGATTTGGTATATATTTTGTTATTTCTCTACAGAGACAATCGTTCTGAATCCAATATCATGTATCTTTTTGTCTAAAATGAGTGATTTTAGTGTTAAAGGAATATTATCTTGTGAGATAAATATGAATATAATGGTCATACCTCACGAAGACGAACTTTGAGCACGACCTCAAGTGTGATACGAATAAAACACATGAGTTGAACAGTAATTTTTTTCTACAATCTACTAAAGGAAATTTTTTTTGAAAAAATTGAAAATTTTCGAATTTTATTGAAAACCAATAATAAATTTATCTGATAGACATTTATATTCAGCGGAAGTATTAATCAAAATGTCTTAACTAAATTTTTTAATGAATCAAAAAAGAGCCTCCAAATTTTACATAATTCTATAGAACAGAGGTTCTCAGACCATCTTAAAACCCACCGACTTCCCGGACCCCCAGCCTAAAAAAAACACCCACTCCATCTTACTATGCAAATTAGTCATATTTTCGTCCATATATATATGAGTAATTTTAGTGTACATGTACATAAAATATAAAATTATGGCTTTTAGTGCTTAGCTTAGTAAAACATTCACGTAAATTTTTACTCATACATGGTTCAGTAAAAGGTTAAAATAAAATTCGGACCTAAAAGTGTCTTTGATTTAATTTATAGCCGAAATTATTGTTTTTGTACTTTTCCTAGGCTAGCTCCGCGGACCCCCTAGTGTGTGATTAGCAGCGGGATTCTCAACAGCTATTCGTTATCTACCGTCCCGAGTAGCAATCAACTCGTTATCGACTGGATACCGTTTTCAAACGTCAATTTCAGTCGATAGGTACGAAGGTCCCGAGTTGAATTCAAAGTTGGTATTTATGGCACAAAACATTCATATTCCGTAGTTTTTCTTTTCTTGTGATGACCCAAGTTTTTATATACTTTTCCAATTGTGAAAATCCTAACGGTGAATTGTTTGAGGAAACAAATTGAAATTTGGTAAAAAAAATTCGATATTTTATTTTTTAGCAAAGGACCCCTCACTTTTTAAATGGAAAATGGCTTTCGGTCAAATTTGCTGAATTTTGCATATGTTTAAGATCTCAATGTCTTAAGTAAAAACTTCCATGATGCGTTTCTGAGATACAGGGTCTTAAAGCAACGATTTTTCATAATTTTAAGATTTTAAAAAATTGGACAATTTCGATTAGAGTACATGTATAAGAGTTTGAAAATAGAATAGTAATAATTTTAAATTGCAACTATACAGGGTGAGTTGTAAGCTTTTACTTAAGACAACGAGATCTTCAACTTATGCAAAATTCAGCAAATTTGACCGAAAGCCATTTGTCACTTAAAAAGTGCGGGGTCCTTTCAGATTAAATCGAACATATCGAAAATTCAAGAAAAGACATTTTCAAAGTTGGAAATTTTGATTCTCAAATTTTTCATTTTTCAAAATTGTATAATTTTTATTTTTTTATACTTTTTCAATCGTGAAAACCATATCGATGAATTATTTGAGGAAAAAAATTGAAATTTGGTAAAAAAATTGTCGATATTTTATTTTTTACCAAATTTCAGATTAAATCGAAAATTCAAGAAAATACATTTTCAAAGTTGGAAATTTTGAATCACAAATTTTTCATTTTACAAAATTTTATAATTTATATTTTTTTATATACTTTCATCGTTGACATTATTTCCATGTCTCTCGGTATTCAATTGTTTGTTTATACATATTTGATGGTTATTACATAAATGTGCAGACAATTTCTGTACCACTTGGGGTTGTTTATTAGAGGATTATAATCTTATAATCGTAATAATTTTATAAACGTAATAATTTTATAAATGTAATAATTTTATATTTTTAATACCCAACACATTGAATTTTTGATGTTTTATTGAGGAATGAAAGGATCGCAATAATTCAATAAATATAGCATCACTTATATTATGGATATTAAAATCATCACGGCACATCCCTCGTTGCCGTTTGAATTAATACTTTGATATGCCATAATAATTCTATTTAAAATGGGTAACATCTGGTAAAAATTTACGAAACACTCGAACGGAGCAAAACAATGGAAAGTGAGGTTCGTTAAGCGATATAATTGTCATATTTTCATTTCTGCCAATATAATTTGAGTCGGGAATGTTTGAGAATCGCGATTCAATCAGTATAGACTGTAAACCGAATATGAACCCGACCGAGACCTATCGGTCGGGATGTTACCATCGAGAATGTTGAGAATCCCGCTGCAGGGGTCCACGGAGTACACTTTAAGTAACACTACAGTATGGAACAAGTGTCATTAGAACTACTGAAATAGAACATGAAAGAGAAGAGCAGTGTTGTTAAGTATTTATACATGTATTTAAAATACTTTCAATGTATTTAAATACGTAGTTAAATACATAAACTTCATTTGTATTTACTGTGTATTTAAAATACATTTTTGACTAACATTTTAAATACTGTAGTTAAAGTTTAAATACATTATTTCTGGGAAATTTTAAGACCGTCCACTTGCTTTTCTCTTTTTTCTGGAATTTAAAATTTCCCTAAACTTCGGATAAACCCTTCATGCACTTTCTACTTGTTGGACTGGCGGTTATTGTTTATTCCACAAATTGTTGTAACTTTGTCTTTAATCTCTATGATCTATTATGTCATGGAAGTCCTAATTGTATTTAAATACTTTGTAAATACAAGGAAGAAGTATTTGTATTTAAATACATTGTCAATTAAAGTATTTATAATACAAAATAAATACATTTTTGAAAATATTTGTATTTGTATTTAAGTACATTTTAAAAGTATTTTTAACAACACAGAAGAGTACAGAATACGTTGCAAAATACAATCTAAAGCACTCAAACCTCTAAATCTATCGAATTTTACCTGCAGACAAGGGCAATGTCACTGTTTTAATAAACAAAGTTGTCTATAACAAAATTTCAGAATTAAATAAAGACCCCACTAAATCGATAGAAAATAAAATTTATAAAACACTTTTCAAATACAAAAATTAATTTACAAATTTTCAAAGGAGGCATTTAGCATCCCATTTTAGCAAAGCACCATACCAAATTGTAACTCTAGAACTATACCTTATATACGTTGCAATAAATTGTCAAAATTCTTATTAAAAATCATTGATCCTCTCTCAGGAAAATCTGATTCATTTGTAAGAAACATTTTGTAGAAAAATTATTTATGAGTGTTTTATGTCGAAAAAAATTTTAATGTAGGTACTTGAAATATTGGTGAAATGTATGTTTTGAAGTCGTTTAAATTTACTGATCTGTCCGGAATTTCAAAATTGAATAGTTCATGAGATATTAACGTTTTTTTTGGTGAGGCAACAGAGTGGGGGTAGGAAAATAATGAAGGTGTACTTACAATTGACAGAGAGTGATTTAATTCCTCAGAATATATTAAAAAATATCAGCTGTAACTGTGCGACAATAAAAAATGCAGCTGTCGAAAACATGGACTCAAATACACTTTGTACGATAATTGTCATGGTTCAGAGACCTGCTCATAAATGCAGAAAAGTAAGTCCAAAGACTAGTAATTTAATTAATTTTTGGCAAATCGGTAAATGTCGGTCTTCGTACAGAAAATGAAGATTTTATTTTTAGTTTTCAGTAAAATTAATACTCTATATAATTAAACTTTCAACTTTTTCTCATTTTTTTTTAACAAAGTTATTTTAAATACACGATACACTTTTTCAATGAATAATGCTTTTACAATTTATTATTGAAAATTTATCATTTCTAACACTGTATTTTTGAAAAGTAATTTTTTCCGTAAAGTATATATTTATCTAATTCAAAAATTTTTATTCTTGAATTTTAGCACAAAAATTCAATTGTGATTGAGAAATTGCGCTTTTTACAAATCGCTATTTTTGGTTTTTTTCATTTTTCACAGGGTTTTTATTTTTTTTCTTAAAGTTTGATTCAAGACGAAAAAATGATTCCCTGAAAAATTAAAATATCAAAAATTTTCAAAACCGTTTTTTGATTAGAAGTCACACTTTGCCGAAAATTGCAAAAAAACGATTTTTAAGGAATCAAATTAAAAATTTGTGAACATGCTTGGACACAAAATTTAAATTGGTTCAACTGTTATCATATCTAAAGAACCAAATAGAACAAAAAGAAAAATAATTTTATTTAATGAAGAAAATTACGTAGCTCAATGTTCAGTCAAACCGAGCTTGGTTAATAAAGAAAGATGTCTCAAAAAATACGTACTTTATCGGGGATAGTATCGCAAGATTTTCCTACTTTTGCTTTACGTTTTATTCCGAGATTGCCAATTAGTTCATTCGTTAAATGCACAGCCTATAGGTATACGCCACTTGAAAATTTTAGTAAGAAAGTTTATATGAACTATAAATTTCTACAAACTCAGTTTGGCATTATATATTTCTCAAATTATGGATCATCGAGTACTGACCAGAAATATAAGGGTTGCTTCTCTGGTACTGATCTGGCAGTAATTCAGTAGGGTTGTCCATACAAAAAAACATAAAAATATAAAAGTATTTCTGATACCTACAAAAAACAAAATTGCCAATAATGTAGAGAGAGACAGTGCACGTCTGATGACATGTACGGTATTTAAAGTTATTAACAACATTTTGTATATATTCTCTCGTAAGCGGTTCATTAGTGGGTATTCATTGGATGGATCTTTTATATACTCCCAAGTTATTTACAATTAATTTCTAATTTATTTATTGTCAACACAAGTGGTTAATTATTTATAATTAATATATTCAATTTGATGGTTAGTTTTTCCGGGTTTCCCTATATCTTTTATAACAAGCCACCCCGGAGCGCAACAGTAATTTTTCTTAATGAATAAATATTTTCCTTTAGATTTTGTGTTTTGATATATCTATGCAAAATAATTTCTTAAGTTATTACAATTATTAATATTATTATGATTATTAAACACAACGTGGGTCCCAACTACATGAAAAAAGACGGTCATAGCTATTGGGGGAAATTTTTTCATGCAAATAGTAAAACTTAATACAGTACTTTATACGGTCACAATACACATGTAAGTATAAAATCACCAACGCTTTTATGAAGAATATTCAAATTTTGTGTTCCATACAGTTTTGTGGGAAATATTTCAACGAGAAAACTATAAAGATTTTTCAGTCGGCATTTCTAGAAGAAACTTGGATGTACAGTAAGGACGCCTTTAGAAAATTATGACAGATGAATGACTATTGTATATAAGAAATCTGGAGAAAGATCAAGGTTAACTCAAAAAATTACTAAAATAAGTTCTATTTTTGAGTTTAGTTGACTTAATATTTAAAAGTATGAACGCCAACAACTTCTAAAAGTTGGTTAAAACCGAATGAACCACCCATCATCATCCCATTCGTTTTTTTATTTGTTTGTCTACGCGATCTCAAAAATTAACCGAGAGATTTTCTTGAAATTTGGCACAAAGTCTCCCCTTGAACCCATGAGAAAAATGAGCTATTTCACATGTCTATGAAAACTCTGTACCCCGAGATATTGGATGCGAGTGCAATCAGTACCCGTTCATTCTAGATTAAGGTTGTTAAGAAGAGGCGTAGGGGTAAGCTTATTGGTAAAAGTTCACCCATTATCAAGTTGGCAATACTAGCCAAATATAACCGTTGTAACCTTGAGCTATTATGATAAAGTAATGGCTGACAGTCAACCGAACCATACATTTTTATTTCATTGTTTTACTTTGTTTCACGTTTGCCATTTTGAATGAACATTTTGACAAAGCTGTGGTTGGGACTTTGCCCCATTCTAAAAACATATGATAAAGTATGTATTTATTCATTACCAACTGCAAATAAACAAAATTGGTAATAATTAAAACTTTTTTTTGTTAAAAATATATAGTTTTTAATAAGTTCTAAATTTTATTCTTTTAAACAGGTTTGGTGGGTTAAAAAAATTTGTTTACACAATTTAAAAAACTTACAATTTGATGTTCAAAATATGGCAACGCACTGGACTTTCGGTAGTGTTTATATGTATAGTGTGTACTGAGGTTCAAGTTCTTAAAATTTCAAATTTTTTCCCAAAGCAGACATTAAAAATTTCTGTATTTTTCAATTGGTCACAGGGATAAAGATTAGGTAAAAATACATATAAAAATGTCCTTATTATATATATCTAATGTATACATTTTTTCTACCATTTGTATATTCCTTATTTTACGGAAAATATTTTGATTTCTCATTAACAGTTACTTGGGAAACCGCTAAATTGTTGAATGCGAAAAATAAACAAAAACTATATACAGGGCCTTTTACAAATACTTTCAGTTAGTGGTTATATGTATGGATTCTATTTTCTTTAAAATTTCTGGTTTTTATATAATTAGATTTAAAAAAAAATTATATTTTTAATATACGTTGTAACTGACCTTTAATTAACGTATGTTCATGTCGTAAATAAAAATATAAAGAAATATCTGATATGTGAAAATTAAGTAGGTGTAGGTGTGATTGTAAAATAGATAAAGAAACTAACAATCCAGACAACAAAAGTAAAAATAAGAAAAGAATAAAAAGTGAGGTCAATCACCTGAAGTAAAAAAATGAATAAATAAATAAATAAATAATGTCAACAATATAAAAAATATAGAAGGAAAAGTTAATTAACATCACACATTTCTGGACAGTTTCTATAAAATAATGATCACAAAAAATGGTTATAAGCAATAAATAATTAACAGACGATGAAGATGAGTTCAGAATGTCTATTTTTTTATTATTAATTTATGTACATTAATCTATTTGTTTATGGAGATGTGATAACTTTTTTTGGTGTTGACCAGAAGATATTGAACGCAATATTATTCATGAAAAAAATATTAAAAACCTGATTTTTTTCAGAGGCTAAATAAATGTATTTAATATTAAAAGAAGTTTCCCTTAAAATTATTAAAAAAAAGAAAATAAATAATATAAAAAGTAGCAAGTTTAACAAAAAATATGAGATTTAAATCCTTTCATTACATTTTCATTATAAAAGTGAACGCATATCGATTAATAAAGTATGCACTACATATCTACTGTTGCGTCACTATAGAAAGGAAAAGTGTAATCAGTCATTAAACCATGACCTTGATTGCGATGTTGCCACGATGCTACATTTTTCACGACTTTTAAGAGACAAAAGTAACGAACCCCTAAATTATTTTTTTATATTCATATGCCTTTTAAATTGTAACGGGGACCATCGATACACCGTTTTAAAGGAAATTTTCTCCTTTATTCACTTCTAAATTCGGTATTAATATTTTTCAATTTAATGATGTTCGTTGATAAAAAATATTAATGCTATAGTAATTGGTTAACATTTCTAATATTTTCATAAAATAATAAATAAAAGTTATTTAAATCTTCCAAATCTGTTCAAATTATTAATTAATTAAGATCTCATGGTATTGCCAGACTATTCCATTTAGTGTAAATATTTGATTCAAGAAATTTGTTATTTGGAATCGATGACCACTTCGTATACTTTATATTAATAATTAATACTTGTTATCAGATGAAAATAGTTAACACATAATAATACTTTTTATAATGTTAAAAAATTAACTTACCAAGTTGCTGTTGTTTCTGTAACAAAAAAATGGAATTAGTAATTAAAATAAAATTTTATGACTATAAATTATTTTATACATAAATTTAATTTTGTGTTTACCAATCTACCTAAGAGAGGGATGTTTGTTTCAGTTAGATGCAAAATAAAATAGAATAAAGACAAAATACCAAAATTAACTGATCTTAAAAAGAGTAACAGTCTGTATTTACTGATTTAATTATGAATATCACACTAGACTAAATATAATTATAATTAAACCCAAGAGATTTTCCATGTCTCAAATGTGGCCAATTGTTCAATTAAATGAAACGAATCTCAAAATCATGAAATATATTAATCAAGTTAACGGCGAACTAGTTTCGGCTAATAAGCTATCTTCAGGCCTAGAAAGAGATGACAATGTTCGATAACAAGTAAAAATGATATAAAAAAAACAAACCTAACCTAACCATATACACTAATTTAACAAAATAGTAAATAATAATTAAAAGGGGGTATACCGCTATAGTTATTAATAAATCCGCAATTAGGGGGGAAAGAGGGGGATAAGGATAGTACAAAGTATAAGGAGTACAAAAGAAATTGTTTAAAGTTCAAAAGTACAAAAATTTAAAATTAAAAAATTTAATAAAAATTTGATAAAGTGTAATGGAGTACATAAAGAGCGACCATCCAGTATATGATGAAGGAAATTGTGGGGCTGCGTGAGAGGGCGGAATTAAATACGCCTAAGAACAGGTAGAAGATCTTAATGACATGATTAAACTCGCCTAGATAAAAATCACTGACCTATAATCCGACAGATAAACTCCCCTGTAAAGTTTAGGTATATTCCCGTTTCGCCTGGTCCCGTTTCGCCTGACGTAAAAATTTGGTACGCTTAAGTAGCGTTTTGGCAGACTAGATGTTAGATGGAAATAAATAGTTGCGATTCGCCTGACCTGCTAAGGTAAAGAAATCCCAACGTAATAACTTATTAGTTATTAATAACATTTTTGTATAATGCGAGAAAATGTTACTTCTTTTGCCTTTCATTCTGAATGATAATTATATCGAAAGTATTACTTTTTGGGATTAAAGATACCTGATTGGGGTATTTTAGGTTTTTTTCAAATTGACGAAGTGTAAAGCGAATAACTTATAGATTTTTTTCTACATGTCCCTATAACGAGTCAGGAGTGTTACTTCAGACAAAAAAAACTATATACAGGGTGGCGCACCCTATACGCGTCGGTCTTTATATGGAAAACGGTAAGATTTTATAAAAAATGTTTAATGCAGGTATTGTACGTGTTGTATGTACACTTTAAAATTATTAAAATCCTTCAGTAATAATTTCAACTGTACATTACTTTAGAAAAGGACTTATCTATAAAAAATGATTTAAGAAAAAAAGTATCAAATTGGTTTAAAAAATTTAAAAATAATGATTTTTAACACACTTGTATAAAACTTTCTTAATATAGGTAGTCAATATGTGCAGGATTTTTTTCAAAAACAATCAATACATTTTAATAAGATCAGACGTGGAGTCTATTATTATTTGTTTTTATTCATTAATTAATTACTTATTCTTCTAGGTAAAATTCATATTTATGCAATGGTTTTGAAGATGGATAAAAAATTAAAATTAAAAAGCCTCCAAGTTAAGCTGTATTTTTTAATTAAATTAAAACAAATTATTTATAAACTATTCAATTTTTATTAATTTGCATCCTTATAAATCAAATTTTGCATGTGTTTTGAAAATGACCCTTATGAAAAAAAAAGGTACACATCATCCATGGTCAGGCGAAACGCTACCACAATTTAAGCCGTCAGGCCAATCGGGAAATTTTAATTGCTCAGGCGAAACGGGATCAGGCGAATCGGACATAAATCTATTTTAATAAGTTTTTTCTAAATCTATAAACATTTACATAAATTAGAATCCTTAAGTCTTAGTAACCACTAAGATTTATTGATTTAAGTATATAATGTCATTTAAATTCTTTTTTTCTACAACCACTATGCAAAACACGCTTTTCTACACAAGTTTTTATACGCAAAGCAGGCCTTTTCTTAATTTCTTTGATTTCCGTGGGAAAAGTAATAATTCACCGTGCGAAAAGTACGCGCTATGGCACTTTTCCCCACGGAAACGTCAAACACAGAGAGCTGTGACCTGTCAACTTTTTTTGACAGTTTAACATTATAGTGAATTTCTGGGCGTTTTAATTTGAAATTGAAACTAAAAGTAAGTAAACTATTTATTTGATTATTTATTTTAATTTATAAATTATAAACAAATTAATTTTTCTATATTCAATAGTCATTTTTTAATTATTTCTTTTCAAAGTTTAAAATCCCTATATAAGTTGCTGTTTTTCTTTTATTAATAAATATGGTTGTAGAAAAAATATTGTGTACCTACAGCTCGTACGCAAAGCACTTTTCCCACTCGCTAGATTTGCGGCACTCGCCTACGGCTTTGCGCACTTGTTGTACAAACTACTATTTTTAAACACCTCAATAATACGTATTTTAAATAAAGATGTTTTTATGAAAAGTATATATCTTTTTTAATCCTCTCTGATAAAAGAATTTTCCAATGAGTTTGTGTTAGGGAAGAGGGTTCAATTGAAACTTGAACTTGCCGTCTCGTATCCTTCTTTTAGGGTACGTTTGTTTCATTTTTTCTGTCCATTTATAATTATTAAGCTCGTGAACTGCCTAGAGTACGCTTTAAACTTTTCATCAAGATTTAATTACTTAAAGTTTATTTTCATTACATATCATGGAAATCAATTGTTTGGTATACTCAGTGTAGAAAAATTTCCTTAATAGTGTTCTAAAAAGTAGTGAAACATTATGGCGCTGTTTACATCGGACCTGTAAAGCTAAATTATACACAATTGGAAAAAGGATTATTTAATTGCCAATACACATGCAAAGAAAACAAATAGACAAATGGTCTCTGCTAGTGTAAAAAGAAAAGCCACGGAAGATCTCCATAAAAAGCCTTAAAAGGTTATCCATAAGGAGTTACTTGCCAATAAAAATTGCATCGAAACAATTTTTATGAAAGATCAGACATACATCCGAACTAATATATATAACTCCGAGAGAAAAATATTGCCAGCACAACCAAAAAGTATAGAAGAAACTTTCGACGCTATCGAAAAAGCAACCATCAAGACCGCGAAGAAAGAGAATTTTTTACTCGGAAGTAATAGATTGAGTAAGATTATTTTTTCATGTTTTATCAATATGCAGATTTTATGTCAAAGTGATAATATTTACATCGATGGAACTTTTACATATTCTGGTAATTTTTTTCCAAATGTTTACTATATATGTTTTAATTAATGCGTATTTCAAATTTTGCGTGAAAAGTGTGTCGCTTTAGGATTTAATTTAAAACCTACAACATATAATATTGATTTTGAAGTTGAAATCCACAATGCACGCCGTTCAGAATAGCACGAGTCAAAAATTGTAGATTGACGCTTTCATTTAACGCAATTATTGTTCAGAAATATTCAAAAATTGGGTTTATCACAGGAATACAGGGACAAAGACAGTGAAGGGGGACACTGGTTGCATTATGTGTTTGGTTTAATTTTTCTCGGCCCTAACTAGGCTGGAGACAGTTTTGTCTTTGACTTACTCTCCATGCAACCTCAGAATGAAAAAGTTACAACATTTTCAGACTACTTCGTGGACATTTATATTTCAAACGAATCTAAATTTCCTCCAGAATTGTGGTCTGAATTATCTGGAAGCATTAAAAGCATTTGACACAGAGTTATTTAGTAAAGTATTAATATTTGGAGGTTCTGAACGTATGATTAAAATATTGACCATTCCTTATGAAACACCATGAAGTACAAAGTTTTCAACGCTTTATTTTATTTCTTTTTATTTTTCGTTATTTTATTGTTTAAATGGAAGAAATTGACGAGTTTTAATTTCGCTTGTTCAAGCCAAACC
Organism: Neocrepidodera transversa; assembly: GCA_963243735.1. Lineage (NCBI taxonomy): Eukaryota > Metazoa > Arthropoda > Insecta > Coleoptera > Chrysomelidae > Neocrepidodera > Neocrepidodera transversa. The sequence goes on from OY725347.1 coordinate 11,644,065, forward strand.
TGTATTGTGGGACAAAACTTTGGATACTGAAACCATACATACAAATGACATTCTGAAGTAGTTGAAAAACGTTCGGTCATCGTTTCTGAGGTCATTAAATAACGTATAAAACAAATAATATTAGTTTTAAATACAATTTAAACGATTAAAAAGTATTCTTTACGGAAAAAGTATCATTTGGTTCCACCAATAATGGTTGACTATTCACTTATTTCATATGACAGTGATGACGCATGCTAAAAACAGGCCAACACATCAACTTTATTTGCCTTTATAGAAATTTTAACTCATTTAGAATTCCAAATACAGTATGTACCAAATATTTTTCTGATTCTACTTGATATTTTATAATTAGACACTAATAGCAATACTTTCATTGTGTAAATATTTAAAAAGTATTAATAATTACTTTCAAATGTAAAATATGAAACTCATAAGTCAAAAAATACAAAGATGTTCGTGTATTGAATAAATAAACAGTTTCCCCAGATTAAATAAATATTTACTTAAATTATAATCTTACTAAATGTATATGTAACTTGTTAAGCGTATGGCATACATATTGTATTATAATAAAAAATGTGGAGACAAATCGCATAAATAAAAGTAATGTGATAAAAACACACTTTAATTTATTAAAAATACAAAGAAAATAAATATGCCAGATTAATTCAATTATTCATAATTGTGGGACCACCAAAGTGTAATGAAAAGTAGAGCACACTTAGCAAAGTCCAAAACACCACCTAACTTATCTTTCCAATATTGTGTATGATTTAAAAGTATAAACATAATATGACAATTAATAATTTTTTTAAATACAATTGAATTTCTATTATTAATTTTTACTTGCTACAATACTTAATAATTAAACGAACTGTTTCAAAATATTAAAATATCTGTTCAAATAAACATTTAATAACAAGTAACAAAAACATCTGTTGAAGTCTTTAAAAATGTCAACAATACACAGAGAATAATGGGTTTAATTTCCAAAATTCAGTTTTTCAAGTTGTTAATTATTAAAACGTTGCATGCTGATAACGCATATATGCGTGTAAGACGTCGTAAACATGTAAAAAAATTATTTTAGGTATTAAAAAAGTAAAGAAAAGGGTAACATCGAAACGGAGGAAGAGAAGATCTATTATTTAGTCAAACAAAGTCTACAGCGCTCTGCTTCAGTCGAAATAAGCGTTTGCCGCCGTTCAAAAAGATCTTCAAGAACTTTGTAAATAGGAAAAAAGGTCTTTGAGTACTTTAATAATATCCATGTCCAAATTTTTAAATAGCAAAAAAACAATTCTTCAAGTACTTGGACAATATCATTGACCAAATTTTTGAGTAGCAAAGTACGCAATAGCAGACACCATTTATTTTGGCGAGCTAGTGACAACGGTGTCTCGTATGATCGCCCCAAATTATCTAAGTAAAATAGTAGTTTCAAAAGATCAGATCATGTCATACCTTATGGACTATCAGCTATAGACGAGTCTAAATGTCTGAAATATTTTCACTCTGGAAGTACAGATATTTATTGACTCTTTTTACCTTCAACAATAAAAATTAAAGTTGTTTAGACACAGTTAGTATTCAAGGATAGCCCATATTTATTGTAATGAAATACTCTGTATGAGTTTGTTTTTGAAGATTTAATATTTAACATAATTTTGTAAATGTAAAAGAAAGTTGTAGTTAAGACATGCGTAAATGATAAGATAGAGAAAGAAGATTAATTTTTTTTAAATAATCAAGTAAGAAAAATTTTATTTTGGGAAGAAACAGTTGAAAACAAAACAATAAACAAGTAAGATATTTTTGGTCAGAAGAATTAGGTCATGTCAGATAATATTACAATAAAATAAAAATAAGTTAAAAGAAGGTGAAGCAATTTTTTTATTTTTGGAAAGTACTACAAAAAAATAGGATTAGAGATAGAACAGAGCGGAAATACCAGGAGAGCAAGCCAAACTGAAGGTGACAGAGATAAAACAAAACATCGTAATAGAGAGGAGAAAGTTGTGAAAGAGACTGAGTGAAAATTGTGCAGGATACTAAAGAGGAAAACTGAATGCAGGACAATACAAAATTTTTATTATGAGCATTTTTAATGTTTATTTTTTTTACGTTTCTAGAACCCATCTCAAAATATGAGATTCAGTATATCATTACAGTATGTATTGAATAATTTGCAAGATGTTGATTGAAATCGTGACAATTTTTTTAATTTTTATCGCACAGTCACAGTGTTGTATATGTTGACCATTAACAATTTCAATTTTAAGGAGTACGTATCTTACTTTAATTACCATTTTTTATCGCGGTTAAAAACAGTGATTCATTGTTGTTTTTTAACTGTCGCCTTATACGTGATTCATGGTAACTATAACAATGTAGATCCGTAATTTTACCCGACTTTTGGTGTAATTGATTCATTTAATTACATCGATAATAGCAATTTGGGTTATTTTATTTAGAATATTCATAACAAACATTTTTTCCGCTACATACTGAAGGGTTTAAATAAAAAAAGATAATTAATGTAAATTGTAGTTTTTGTTAATAACAGTAGGAGATGAAGCTATTTGTAAAAAGTTGTTTAAAAATATTCAACAAAGTATATATTGTAAGGGTTGCTTATTAAAAATACTCGATTAATTAAAAACAATATTCGACATATGTGCCCATTGACACTTATTCTATCTGAATCTCTTTATTTCCCTTTTGTTTCTCAATGGCGTCTCAGAGACCTAAAACTATTAAGACAAATTGATTTACGACGCCATATTCAAATAATCTGGTCCAAAGCCCTTGCCTGGTCATCATTATTTCTTAAAATATTAACTTGTGTTTAAAAAATATATGGGGCAAAGACAAGTGTAGGACATGGTATGTATATGATGTATATGAATGTATATTTTGGTGGCTGATATATGAGACGTGATAGCGAATGTTTTTCATTTTTCTTATTCATTATTTAACGGTATATGTGAAATTGTGTATTATCGAATTGGAATGAAAATATTTTTAAATTACGTCATTTTTGTTATATAACAAGTAAAATATAAAAAAATAATATTCATAAATAATAAATAAACAAGCTCATTAAATTGCAGTTAAATTGTTTGATGAAGGTAAATTAATATTGATAATTGAATTATATTTATTGCAATAAAGAAAAAAATCGATTATAAATTTTTTATAGTTATAATCGTATAAGTAAATCGCAAACAATAATTTGTATTATACTCACGTATTAATACAAATAATTTGTTAAATCCTTACCAATTATTTCCATCTAGCAATTCTTTAAAAATTTATCTGTAATATGAGTTTCCTATTATTTATGTGAGATATAATTGTCCACCTAGCGAGCTACCTCAATAAAATGTGTTAAAAATTGAGCCGATTCATTAAGACGTGTTCTCACTTGCTACTTAACATTGTTATTTAACATGTTACCGAAATGTCATTGAAAAGCAACAAGTTATTTGTTTTTTTCAACAAGTTATTTATTATCGGTCAGAGGGCAGTTAAGATCAAAGAATGTTGGCAACAATGTTTTAGCAACATGTTGCAACTGCGTCCACATTGGCTTTTTGTATTCGTTTATGCGTTTAGCCGCAAAAAGAACATCCTTTTCGGACATATTGGAACGAACTAAATGTTACCTGTTGCTTGCAATATGGACCATAAATGAGGACGTCCTAAAAGTTCTCAACAAGTTTAGTAAACATGTTACAGCAACAAGTTTTCGTAATATGTTACTAAGTGAGGATACGCCTTTATATTCGTTAGAGTGATGAAATTATTGTATAAAAATGTTAAATTTATCAAAATATGAAAATGCCATTTCTATTTCTTTTTGAATCATTAGTGTTACTGAACGATCTATAATACTGGTTGTAAATATATAGTTAATGATGATGTACCAGAGTTGTTTATTGAAGTTTTAATTTCAATTGTAGCGTCGAAAACGTCGTCCAAATTTTTGGGAAGTGGTGGAAGAAATTTAAGAAAACATTCCGATTATGGATTAAAGATACGTTTTTTAACGATTTTTGTTTAGCTGGCTTAATTGCTTTAATCCTTCCGTCCTAAGGGAAAATTTCAGTACCCCAGGAGGTATTTGACAGCTGAGAGCAATCACTGGTTTCTAAGGCTTTGAAAAACCGATGTAGTCAATTGACTACGAGTACACGGTAAACAAAAGGATTCATGCACTGTACATTTTTTTTATTCACAAAAAAAATAAATGACACCTTATGAAAGTACATAAAATCAATAGAAATCAGGTACGGACTATATTAAAACCCAAACTAAAACATGAGCAAACAGAGAGAGAGAGAGCAAAAATCTGCTATCATTTAGCGACTATGTTAAAAACGAAAAGTAGCTGCATGTGCGAGTGAATGATTGTGCAAAAATTCAGTATTGTGTTTACAAAGATAATATTAGATTAATGCTTTTTAGCAATAAACTAAACAAATAAAATTATTTCTGTTTCAGTCTTCATTTTTAGGTGATTAACGGAAGAAAACATTGGTCAGAGAACGACGACGACAAATTGACACTGAAAGAATTCGCAAAGGAACTATTCATTAAAAATCAGAGATATCAAGCACATATCCACAGAGTCAGAGAAAATGAGATGGAAATGAACAAAGATCTACAACGAAGGATGATAGAAAATATTGGCAAGGTAAAAGACGTAAAAAAGAACAAAAAAGAAAAATAAAGCGACTGGATCAGGAGTACATTTAAAGCAAATAAACAACTTTCTTAAAATTGTTTTTATTTATACACATTGGTGTACTCTCCTCTCTATGTTTAAGAAAGAAAAAAACTACAGAAGGGGAAATTAATAGTTTTTTTCTGTAAAAAGAAGCGAGACAAATAATTTTTTATGAAAAACCGCGAAAGCAAAATTAAACATTAAACAGACGATTCTGAAGGAGAGTGCCATATTTACGAGGAAGAAAAAAAAAAACTTGTGTCCGTCTTTCAGGGGGAGGAGGAAAAGCAAATTAGCGTACGCATGACTGAGGACCAATCCAACGTGATAGGGAGTGGTGGAATGGCTCTTGAGTTTTTATTTCAGTCTGAAAGCCAAGGTCTGCTTTTAAGATGATAATGACCATCATTAAAAAATTTTACACTCGGAACAAAATTCAATGGAACTATTTTTCGAAAATGGTGTTGTTTCATCTTCATAAATTCGTAAAATTCAAATTTAATACGTCTAAAATTTACATTTACAATATCAAACCGACAAATCGTATTTTTCAATGTCTGATTCTATTCATGTGTTAATTTTATTACCATTAGCAAGATTTTGAGCTTTATAATTTCTAAAATATTTTGCATATAGTCCACAAAACTTGACAGAGAACATCATCCAAGAAGTATGAAGGTATCAAAATTAAACAGGAAAATGAAAGAATGATAAAATAAATTCAAACCAAATTAAATTTGTATTCCTTAATGGGCAAGATTATAATGAAAATTTAAGTATAAGACGCTTATTGTTTAAACTTTAAAAATACATTAAAAATATTTGTAATTAAGAAGTAGAAATTATATTTTATAAAAATAATTAGATGGAAATCAATATTTATCCGAAATAAATAATTGTAGTCCATTTAAATGATTGATTATTACAGACGAATTGATGGTCACTTAATAATAATTCGCTTCGCTACGTCAAAACTATGTGCAACTCACTATACTAGACTGTACTTTTCTCTAATTAACTAAAAGTACAGTCTGTTCTATGGTATAACACAATTTGTAAAAATTATAAAGTTGAGGAGATCAGGATCGAAAAAACCTACTGACAGATATAATAAAATTATAAAAGATTGGATAAAAAACGCTAATAAAGAAAAAAAAATAGACGAACGTAGGTTAACACGGGATATACTGTGTCAGGGGTTTGGCAAGATACTTCGACAAAAAGGAAATAGCAAATATTTATATGAGTTTCCGAAGATGATAAAAGGAAAGGGGATCAGGAAGAACCTGACCCAAACAAGCCAACATAGGCATTCGATATGAAAAGAGGCACGGGGGCCAGTGTAGAATCCCACGTAGGGGTAGGAAAGAACTCCTACGATGGGGGAGCGTCCCCCTGAGGGCAGCTCGAGAAAAGTAAACGATGGGTTTCTCAACTATGGTCCATTGAAGGGCAATAGTTAGAAAATGTAATATCGAAAATAGTAGTAACAGTACCATTAATATCAAACGTCAAGACTACAAAATGGTGCCGACAACTGACACTATGACAGCTGACAAGCCAACATAAATTTAAAGGATAAAAATATTTTAGAAACCATGATGCGAATTGCCAACCTCCAAAAACAAAACCTGAAGGGTAAAATGTACATTAATCAAAATAATGTAGTGAGAGGAAATAATAACAAAGATTTTTTTAATTTAAGGATTGTGAGATTGGGCACAGAACAAGGAGAACCAAATCTCAAACTCAGTAACTAGGAAGGTGCACATAGAAAAAGAAGAAGAAAAGAAGAAGAGAAAGAAGAAACTCAACATATGTCACTAACAAGTCAATGTCAAAGTCAATGTATATGTCAACGTCAATGTATAATAGGCCTGATGATTGCGGAAGTCGAAACTAGTTGCCAATTTCACTAAAACAACTGAGCAAATATATATTGTGTGTTTCATTACTAATTTTAATATGTGTTTAATATTTTATTTAAACTTATATGTGACGTGTCCTACACATTATAAATGTCTAAAGGATTAATAAATTAGTATTATATTATTATTAACATGCGTTAAGTTTTAAGAGCGAATTCGGATAAATGCATTTAATTGTTTGGTAAGTGCTGCCACCTGTTAGAAACATTTTACTTTCATAAAACAAAAGTTGAAACTATATTTAAGATCACTGAACAAACATTAAAAAAATATATGCATATAGACAGAAATGAAATTAGAAAAACCATTAAATTTGGAATTGTCTTATGTCGTAAAATTTGAATTAATAAAAATACAAAATGTAAGACTATGTATACCTAAATGGCATCGCAGATCCCAAAATGTCACTCAAATTTTTAGGTATTTTTTATTTGACCTTGCCCAAAACTTTTTAAAATCTTAGTTAATGTATTTACAACCAAACACCTTATCATACTGAATTTAATCAAGTTTGACTTAAGTCGCGCGACCTTTAAATTAACAGATGTGCGGAACTTGTTTTCGAAAACAATTCGAAAAAAATAATTAAGAATAAAAAAATGTATCCAAAATAGAAAATTAATTTTAGGAAAATAATATAACGATAATTTAATAGATCCAGTTTTAGCTTATGTATATTGGTGGAAATATTATTTTGGTAATTAAAATTTAATTACAGGAGATTTTTTACCACTTGGCTTTTTGACAACAAAACGATATAAATAATTAAATATACAAATAGTTATTAATACCATAAAACTCGTTTAATAATAATAATTTATAATCATTTATTGCATTAAAGCCAGACTACAAAACGAAGTATATAATTAGTAATTAAATAAATAAACAAATGTAAACTTCAAGATATACACAAAATATTATTATAATATTCAAAAGTCTTACAGAATTAAAATTTGCAGCGAAATTCTTTATTCCGGACGCCTCCAAACTCCTAGGGTCTAAAGAATTGCTCCTCTGTTTAACGAAACGATACGGCTGATCCTCAACCTTATATTTACTTTGCATCCACTTAAAATACTGAGACATTTCACAAATAGGTTGCAGTATACAGAGAGTCACATTTTGTCGAAAAAGAAAATAATTAGTCACGAGAACACAACGCACCGACACCTTACAAATATAATCACAAGTGAAACATCACAATATAAAGTTCAAACGCGAGTTTATTTTGTTAGATAATTTATTGTTTAACACTGGTATTGTAAATTAATTTTTGACACCGGCTCTGCTATGTATGCTAACTAAATAACTTTTACAGCCCAAGATTAAATGAATTAAGATTATTGAATTTTTTTTTAATTTATTGATTTACGGATACCAAAAAAGTGTCATCATTGAAAAATATGAACAACGATGCTCATTGATAATTATATTGTTAATGTTAATTGTAAAAGCGGTCGGAAAGTAAATAATAATAATTTGTTTCTAATGGTTTGACGATAAAAATAATGTTTAAAGCAATGAAAAAACGATGTAGTTTTTTGGGTATAAAATTGACGTTAATTTAAGAAATTGTCATTACAATCAATTTAATTTGGTCCAAAAATTATTCTAAATTTTGTTTTTGTAATTTAAAATTATTCTCAGCTACTGTTTCAGTCATGAGATGAAACCAAAACATTTTGCTAAATTTCTAAATGGTACATTATTTTTTCTATTACCGTGTGAAAATTACTAACTTTATACATACTTTGTGGTCCGCAAAGTTCAACTTTACACACTAGTGCGTAAAATAAAATACTAGTGCGTAAAATGAAATACTAGTACGTCAAGTAAAATATTTTACCCAGTAGTATGTATTTTTTGGTAGTAGAAAAAATATTGGATGCAATTAGTGTGTAAAGCGCCTTTTTTCACTCATGTGATTGTCAAAACTCACATGTTTGAAAAAAGTATCACTTTACACACTTGTTGCATAAATAACTATTCTATGTTTTTCTTAATGAATATTTTTAATTTTGTTGGTTTTAAGTGACTTTGCTAATGAATTTAAATGGTGTCGGCCAACTTGCGCCCGACCGGCTTGCGTCCGCTCATTAATTCAGACAGTTTGCGCCCAATGTTTCAATAGTACCTGCTGGATGGCCTGTTTGCACACACCGTAATAATTCTTAGAAGAGTTTATTTTGTATTAAAAGGATATAGAAAATTAGGAATTACCTAACTGGAACCCAAAAAGGATAAAGTAAGATTTTGAAGTGGCAGTTATAGAATCGTTGCAACAATATTTCCCCGATTCGGAGATATCTGCATGGTTGCAATTTTCATTTTAACCAATGTCTATGGAGGAAAGTTCAAAGTATTGGACGTACGTCAGATTATATGAATGACAGTGAGATGCGCTTGCATATAAGAATGTGTGCTGCTTTGGCACATCTTCCTATTGAAGATATTAATGAAAGGTGGTTATTTATCAACGCGACGTCTTCGATTTCTAAAAAGCTAACACTTTTTTATGATTATTTTATCAACCAGTGGTTAGTAAATAATATAATCACAAAAAAATGTGGAATGTATGTAATCAACGTGATCGGAGTAACAATGCCATTGAGGGGTGTAATCACCTGCTAAACAAGTTGGTTAGGCCGCATTCTAGCATATTCCTGCTTGTGAAGTGCATGCGTGCAGGAACTGTAATGTGGGAACATACATATGACAGATCTAATTTAAATTTGGAAGGAAAACGGAGAAAAAAGTCCTACATCGCAATAGACGTGCGAATAAGTTTAAAATGATTGCTGTGTGATCAATTTTAACTTGTAATGTACTTTTCAGCGACCTCAAGATTATCTTGAAAAGACCAAAACGAAAAGACCAGGTCGTCAAGACAACCAGTATGTCAATATCAAATTATTTGTCTTGTGTCAAGTTATGTTTTTAAATTTGCGGAAGTTTCTTAATAAATACCACTGGCGTTTTAAAATTAACCAGAAAATTTACAAATTTCCCTCGCCCTATGAAATTTTAAGAAAACAGGCAATCGTAAAAAAGTATCGGTAATTTTAAAGCTCTTGTGGTATTACGCCCGATAATTTTTCTTTCCCTAAAAAGGCATTTCGCTTCCAGGTTAACAAATAACTATTTATTTATCAAATACATTTACAACGTTATAATAAGAGAAAGAAAACGCTGTACTTTATTTCAGTTTATTGGAAAGATAACATATTCATAAAATAAAATAATTATACCTCTGAATTTTGATATTATCTGCTTCCCTTTACATTTTATGATTCGAATGGCAATGCGATATGGATTGATTATTTATTAAGGGCGCAAATCGGTCGAGTGTCAGGTACCTTTAGTATTTTGGGCGCAAACCGGCTGAATTAATGTACCCTAACATCGTTGTCACCCGGTATCTATGTTCTTTTATGTCGAGTCGGACAAACGATTTATTTGGAAAATTCTGGGTATGGGGCGTTTTCTTTTGCTATCGCGTCCGACAAGTACTCCTCCAAAAATTTGTCGGACAAGAATTACCAGTTAATTTTCAATATTTTCATTAAACGATTCTGCAAAAATCAGCTGCGAGGTAATAAATTTTATGACGTCATAACTTTGTCTTGTTTAGGATGTCGGATGCGACAAAATCCCAAAATATTTGTCCGACATTATTTTATCGGTTTTAAATTAAAAAAACTACAAGAAAAAATATCATTAAGTTTACTTGTGCATTAAAGCAATGAGTTTGCGTGGGACCAGAAAAAAACGTCCCCCTACAGAGTATTTTCCAAATAAAACATTTGTCCGGCTCAACATAAAGAACATATATACGAAGTCTTAATGGTTAGGTTACTACGCGTGATCCCGAAGCATATTATTAGAAATAGATGTTTAAGGATAATTATTTAAGGGTATTAAACAGTGCCAGTACATTTAATAAATGACTGCCGCGAAAAAAGAAGAAAATACTACATTTTAAATAACACTTTCGAGATAAAAAACCGAACTTTGTCACTTTTAACACATCTTAATACATATACTCCAGTTGCACTTAAATACTAACCCACTTACTCGCAAATACATCTATTTCATTATTTTTTTTTAAAGATAATTAATTTTATTTCTGGTTACGTGTTTCACAATTAATTACGAATAAATTATATTAATTGATTAAGTTGATGAGTTTTTTGTCAGAAAAGAAAAAAAGTTTTTGTTTAGTAACTTTATTAAATGTATTATTAGGCAATTAAAAAATTGTTGACTAAGGAAAAAACAGCAAATTTTAGTTATATATATTTTATATTGTAATTTAAGTGTCGTGGTAAAAATCATACTAATTGGTTTCGTTCAAGATTTTTTATAAATGTTTATTTTTATATTTTAATTAATATGTTGGTAATTAAAGTTTAAAATTAGGTAAGCAATTGAAAACACTTAAAAAATATTTGTGATTTTAAAAATATTGCAATAACGTTTAATACAGTTGTTTTTTACATTTCATGGATTTTTTTATCCTTTTATATTATACTATGGTTTATCGACTTTTTGCGACTTTTGTTAATAGTAATTTTTTAAGTCTTTCATCAGAATTTAGCAAATCTTTGAAGTTCTTATCTGTTAGTATTTTCTTTTGGCTTATATTGTTGACTTCAAATGCTTTTAGTGACTTTTTACTAAGTTTTTGTAACTTTTGTAATTTTCAGTAATTTTTTATTCATAGTAAGGATTCGTCCTTATTCAGGATAGCCACTTTTTTATTTCTAAATTGTATACCGTAATACCTAGTAAGTCGATTAAATAGGAAAACGTTGCACATTTAGGGAGTCAATAGTCAATCTAGTGTTTATATAAATCAGTATTACCAAGTAGCGAAGCGCCACCGTGTGGTGTATACCCAAACTTCTAAACAATTCAAATATTTTAATGTTTCGAATTGAACATCAAAGATATTTTGTTTATCTTCCATTGTAGAGGTTTCAGACTTTGCTCTAGCTCATACCGTTTATCCGTTGAACCTTAATATACCCCAAAAGACGGACGGACAAAGCCAGAATATGAGACTTCGACTTTTTCGTGGACGTTTGTTTAGAAGTCTAAAAAAAATGAGAATAGCCCTACAAAAAGGAAACGTAGGATTAAAATCAATGATATCCATGCTCTCTAATGTGGTCAACTGGTGAGGTAATAAAACTCGACGTCAAAGTACCACAATTGATTTATTGATATAACTAAAAGATGAAAGGGGCGAATAGTTTCGGCGAAATTTCGCCATCATCGGGCCAATATATTCATGGGGGAAGATTTTTTAATTTTAAATTAAATTAAACTAATTGGTTGGAATTACATGACGCAATATGTAATTGAATTAATAAACGAAAATTAAAAATGTGGTACAAAGTGGTTAAATTTAAAATCAGAAACATGAAAGGAGGTGACAAAATGTCCACACTTGAACATCCTGTGGAAATTAGGAAATATGGAGAAAGGAGTTCTCCAATCGTGAAAGAACCAACGGATTAAAGTTGGTGAACGGGATGTAGTTAAGAAGACATTTTTAGTGAATATAACAGGTAGGATGGCCAAAAATTTAGCCGGTATTAGGATGGGTATGGGACCCCGAAGTTTGGTAGGAAACCACTTGTTAGACGTTGATGAGGTAAGCAACCAACCCCAAGGGTGGCGTACTAGTAAAAATAAGATGTTATCAAAAGCATTGTCTCAAGAAGGCTCACTAGTAAAACGTTGAAAAACTGATGATGTATGATCAAGATAAACATTAGCCGCATCACCATTACAAAATGGAGTGAACACAAAAAAAATATATTGGTCTGATGATGGCGAAATTTCGCCTAAACTAGACGTCCCTTTCAACTTTAAGTTAAGAACTATTGCCCGGTGAGTCAAGTAAAAATACCGAAAAAGGTGCGCTGCGATATTTTTTAATATAAAATTCACAATTATTAAAATGGGTCTTTGATTTTTTTATACTAAAAGTATGTTTTAAGTACTACCTGACAACATTAAAAAATGATGATTTCGCGATTCTTATTTTAAACGCTAGGCACTTGTTGTTTAATGAATTCAAAATTTTATTTTTTTAAATAATGCAAACTTCTACAATTTGTATTACAAACATTTAGCAAAAATTAAAGTAAATTTGTTTAAAATTAAAGTTCTCTATATTGGAAACTAATTAAAAAAATTAAATTTTTTTCAATAAAAATTCCTGTGATACCAATTACCTACAAATGACTTGAACTTTTTTTATTAGACTAAATTAATTAAATTAAAAAATTCAAAAATCTATTTTGAAAATAGTAAATATAATAAAAATACGTTTTTCGGTATTTCTAGCGGACTCACTGGGGCAATAGCTCTTAAGTCAATTGTGGTACTTTGACTTCGATTTTTATTACCTCTAATATGTTAGCTTATTTCAACCGAAACCACATCTGTTAATGATGAAGCCTGTTTAAATAAACAAACAAGTGGTATCCTTGTTGAATAAATCCTATTTTTGTTCAATTGGCTGTATAATTTATGAATTAATTAAATTCAAACTATTATTTAAAGTGTGTTTTATTGCAGAAGAAAAAATTGATTTAAACAAAAAAATGGCTGACGACGGCGAGCACCGCGAATGCGACTGTGAATGTGCGATTAATCCAGACATTATGTAATGACCAGGCAATTAACAGACAATGAAATTATGTTGATGTTTATTATCTAAAATGCGCCAGAAGTAACAAACATTTCCAAAATCATGCACATGCCGTTTTTTTTTTTTTAATTATATTAGTATTTTATATGAATTATCAAGGATAATAAAAAGTGTTTGTATTAGGGAAAAATCACGTATGTATATTATGGGTTTTTAGACATCTTAGTTGGGTGTAAATTTGTAGTTCATTGTCAATTTTGAGAAATAAAAAAATATTGTCAAAATAGTTATAATTTAATTTCTCCATAAAAGGTAATATAAACGAATTCAATTTAATAATCATTGCACTTCCATTCGATTCAATCCTGCACTGGAATATATTTATGTGTTTTTTTCCACCTGCTCAAGGTTTGTTTGTTCGTTTTATATTAAAATAGTTTTTTTTTAATGCCAGTATTTTATAAATTGAGAAACCATTATGCATAAAATTCGAAGTTTTGTATGGAATCACTTATAAAAGGAGGATCAACTGCTTTAATTCGTCATGTTCGTACAAAACATTTAGCTGGTAATTTAGAACAATATTATTTGTACCACAATAAAAACAGAAAATTGCCAAACGAAATGAAATTGAAACTGATATAACAGAACTACAAGGCGATTGAACAAATTAAATTGTTTCCATTGAAATAAATAAACCTGAAAATTTTGGTATTACTTCTTTTACCTTACCAAATAAAATTAGTGATTACCAGACTCAGAAAAGAAAAACGAAAAGACAATCGCAGTTTATAAATATTTTTACTCCATTTATCTCAACAATTTACAGTCTAAATCAGCACAAAATTAATAAAGTACCAATAGTTCCAAATTGAGTGTTTCTAGTATATCTCCACTTAAAATATGTTTATTTCAATTTGAAAACTGATATTCGTCAATGGCGTGTTCAATGTTGATTTTTGTAAAATTGAAGATGTTTAATGCGTTTTTATGTAATTAAAAGTGTTTTTAATCACACTGGAAAGTTTTTCTTAGCTCTTACAGCTAAGTGGCCCTTCAAATTGTAGAAGAAATAACAGAATCACTCCAAAGGCGTTACAAAACTTTACAATGACTTTTGTCGCATTTTAATGACTTCGAATTGAATTTTAGTAATGTTTTTAGACTTTTAAGTGACCTAAATTCTAGGCGTCTGCGTTCTATCCACATTCTGAACTAATTTTTATAAATTTGTAACGGATTTTAATTACGCAAGTCAGAAAAAAACCTTTTTTAATTTTTAATAATTTTTTTTTGGGTTTCATTATGACTCTTATCGGATTTTAATGACTTCGAATTGAATTTTAGTAAGGCTTTTGGACTTTTTAGTGACCTGTGTATCTCTCTTATTTTCAGAAATTTTATTGACCTTTGTGGGTTTTTAGCGATTCTTTATAGGTTTCTATTGTTTTGGGTAATGTTTAGTCAATTTATAATAACATTTAAACGCCACCCCAGAACAGTTCTATCAGACCAACAGGGTGTCAGTGGCAATGGGCAGATTCTCTCAAACGTATGTTGTGTGACTCATTGGTATTATCTCATGCTAATTATGTTGACCTCATCTATGGGCCATTTCTACTAAGAACAGATAGAAGTAGATTACAAAAAATACAAAATTCTTGTATTCGTTTTATTTGTAGATGCAAGCGAGAACATGTGACTACTGCTTATTTAAAAGAATTGGAATGGCTTAATATGGCAGAAAGACGAGCTTTACATGCATTTCATAAAATACTAATTTCTTTAAAACAAGGAGAATTGTATAATAAGATTTCATTTAGATCCGATTTTCACAATATAAATATAGGATTTAAGTCGAAACTCATTCCTCTATATAAAATTAATCTATTTAAGGGATCTTTCTCGTACTACGTTTCTTAGCTGTTGAATAGGATACCCCGAAATTATTTACACTTTTTATCTGTTAAATTTGCAACAATTGTAAAACAATTATATCGTCAGATGAAATCTTTTTGAATGTATGGCAATTTTTTTTTTAAAGTTTATTCATAAAAAATGTTTGTGTACATTATGTTATATATATTTTTTTTCTGTTTGTAAGGCTTCAACTACAAAGGTTATTTGCCTTTCAAATATGTTATTATAGAAAGTTGGTTTGTGTCAACAGCATAAAATTGTTTCATAGTTATTTTATATTTTGTTATATATATCTACACGTAACTTTTTTGAAAAATTTTGAATTTTTAAGACAAAGTTTTATATTATCCGGTATATTAAATTTTTGTTTCAATTGGTCATACTGGGACATTCAAGTAGTAGATGGTCAACACTTAACCTTATTCTACAGTTTTCACACCTTGGAGGGTTTTGTCCTAATAACATATATGATGATGTAAGGTGAGTATGTCCTATTCTTGTTAACTTAATCTGTTCTTCTCTGTTAAGTTTTAGGGGTGGTTCCCATAGTATAATGGAGTTCTTGACACGTTGTAGTTTGGATTGTTGTTGGATCCATTCCATTTGCCAGTGGGTAAGTATTTTCTTTTTTAAATATAATTTATGATCATCTGCCCTTACTGGTATCTCTTCTGGTTGTTAATCTAGTGCGGCATTTGCAGCTTGGTCAGCAAATTCATTACCGGTAATGCCTATATGACTTGGTACCCAAACAAACACCACTCTCTTACCTATTAACTGACGATTGAATAGACTTGCTTGAATATGTTTAACTAGAGGATCATATGTAAAATAATTTCGGTACAAATTACAGTTAAATCAGGGTTTTCTACATCTATGAATTTCAGTGACTGCCAGATTGCATATAATTCGGCTGTATATACAGAAGCTGTTGCTGGTAGAGTCCAGGAGAAGGCTGTACTATTTGTATAAAAGGCACTTCCAGAGCTGTCTTCTCTTTTGGAGCCATCTGTGTAAATGATTTTTGCTCCCTGATTTTGGTAGTTGTTAATTATGTTAAGAAATTCTTGCTTGATTATATCAGCTGGATAATTATTTTTATAATATTTCAGAGAGCCGTAATGGATTATGTTATATTTTTACATTATTTTGTAGTTATTGTACCGTAGTCTCATTTTTATTAGGGTTGAGTGGAAGAGCAGGATCTAGTTACCAATAAAAGAAGTATTAGTTAAACAATCAGCACGGGTCTAAGTTCTTTTTCTTTACTAAATATATTTAACACAATCTATAAACATTATCATTTCAATTAAAAAAATAAAACTAAGCTAGTCCTTACACATTAAATTGTGCCACTTTTGCCAAGTTTGATCATTTTTGTATCATTTTTCTAATGTTAGTCACCATTTAGAGGTTTTAGTGGTATTTTGTCGGTTTTAAGCCATAATTTATTGATCTGTGTTTGATTTTTATTCATTAAACAAAATCATAAGGTTTATTGCAATGGAGAATAAAAGATTAGCTATTTATCCCAAGAAAATTAACAATAACAGGTATTTAATAAAATAAATAAAAATATTTAGAATATATAGGAGCTAATTATTTTCTACAGATGAATTGTAGAAAATTTATTTTTGGCTTACCTTTTTTCTTTCGTCCGGAGGCACGGTGACATGCGACCTGTTTCTGAATATATCCATGACCTTCGTCATAGGACTGCGACTGGAAGAAGCAGCAGTCACTGTGTGGTAGTAGTGAGTATCGGAACCATCACGAACAGGATGAGCCGATCCGTCTCTGGGGGCTTTTGGTCGGGATTGCATAAAGCCGCCTGAGTACTAAAAATTCAGTATAAGTATAAAAACAAAATGTGTAGAGCGGTTATTTGCGCGTATTATATTACTTTTAGTTTTTATAAAGGACTAGTCACTAAGTTGCTAGGTTAAATGGTTCAAAAAAAAAGCGGATACTTCCAATGTCTTAACAATTGTCTTCAAAAGTCTTCGACTTGCAATTAGAAATACGAATCTGTTTGTATTTATAAAACTATACGAAACAAATTGCTTATCTACGTATTTTAGTCATATTATTGACATATTTTGTTGTACTTTAAAACATTAATTAGAACAATATTAGTTATTTTCTAATAAATATTTGAAAGTTCAAAATATTATTATGAGTATTGCGTATTTGATTTTAAAGTAATTTTTATTGTTGTCTACTAAAATCTGCTACTCGACCCCTTCACCTAATACAATAAAATAAACGATTATCCATATACCGACAAATTTTATAAATAAAATTGAAATTTTTGAACAAAAATTAAATTTCAGGACTCAAATTATTATTGGAAAAAAACAAACATAAAAAAATCTCTTGAATTTTTCAATTTTACTAACTTTATCTTTCTTCTTTTCTTTTTTCTCCTTTTCTTTCTCGTCTTCGTGGGACGGGGTCGGCGAGGGGGTATGCGGTTTCCTGAATATATCCATGACTTTGGTCATAGGACTGCGACTGGCTGAAGCCGCCGCTGTAACCGTGTGGTAGTACCTTGTGTCACTGTCGTCATCTTGGACGGGATGGGCGGAACCGTCCCTGGGCTTCTTGGGATGTATTAAACCAGTATGCTAAAAAATTGAGAAAACAAAAAAATAGTTTTGGAGTCAGGCAAACATCTTTCAGAACACGAAATAGAATTAACACAAAATCATAGAATTATGACCTAATACATATGAAATATTAAACTCAAGGTTTATTCAACTTGCATTGAAAATTATTCAAATACATAAAATTTTAGAATTTGGTCTAACCTTAATGACATTTTATTTATACTAAATAGAGTACAGCAAAACTAGCAACTCAATTGAAATAAAAGATTTTAATAGAAATAAAGTTGGTCCGAAGGGGGAATGATTTAGCTGTTAAAACAAAAACAGCAAAAAAAATCTTGTGGCCATTTGATGGAAATAAGTTTTGTAAAAGGATAATAAATTCGTATATTTTTCTATTATTACAAAAATTACTTACCACCATAGCACTTTTCATAGAAGCCATAAATGTGCTGCCCTTTCTTTTTCCAGCATCTGAGTTGGACCTATAAAAATATTAGAAAAACTATATTAAAAAATAATAAAGTCAATCATCATAAATTATAAGTAAATTTTGCAGATTTTGATACAGTTTTATTTTCATACAGCCACAGTCAAATGGTAAAAATTGAAGTGTTATAACCCTTTTTTCGATTTACTGAAGAAAGGGTGCGAGAGTCCAAACAGGCGCCCTAATGGACTTTTTATGAACCATGAGTGAATACTGCAATTAGTAAGTATATGACCTGATATCACTCGGGTTTTTTTTTTTAATTTTCTGAAAGCTAATTTTTGCATAATCAGGAAATAAGTGGACTCACGATCGTTAAAATATTATTCTGTTGGTTTGTTTGGACCCCGGGGAAGAAAAATTATATGAAATATTTCTTCAGAGGCAGTGACATTTTTTTTGTACAGTTAAGAATTTTATATTTTTTGTTGTATTTGATTTAAGTTTTGACTAAACTATGTAAAGATAGATAATCTAAGAATTTGTGATTATGTTTTTTTGTCCCTAGATTTTTCTATTATTTTTAGTTTTTTTTGTGAAATTTTTTGTTGTTATAAAGAAAGACTAAATAAAGAAGCATTTTTCTATTTTTTGATCGATTTATTGACCTAAAATTAAAAAAATTAGATTTGCTGGCCTTTTTTTTAATGTTTGTTGGTCGACTTTACGTTTTGAGAGGATAAAGTCGATTTTTCTATCCTTTTAAATAGGTGAACGTCTTTACCCAATATGTGGAGTAAAGTAGATCACTTTTTAAGACAGAATAAAAATTGAATAGTAAAAATTAAGAAAATAATAAAGGTGAAGAGTGAAAACGAGTACATCAGTGTGTAAAATATAAATTTATTATAAAAATCATCAGAGCCTTCGTCTAAGCGATACCCCACCAGAAATACTTAAAACCATGACAACAGATTAAATTTTTTTAAAAATTTTTAAATTAAATTGCAAAATAGCAAATAGCTGATCTAAATTAGATCCATAATAACAATAAAATCAATAATTAATGTCAAATTGATTGACGATCCAACATTGTTGTACAAACGGCATAATAATAAACGGTTCATCAAATGGTTTAATGCTTAAGGTATCTTCATTTTTAATTTCAATTAAAAAAATTAATCCTTTAGTAGCTATGCTAAAAAAAACCTTTATTTTTGATCGACTTTAAACCGTTTTATATTTAAAAAATAAAAAAAATATAATTTGAAATTTTTAAAACCAAATTTTTTTTCTGGATCATGTTGAGGTTATTTGTTCATATTTTAATGTTGTCATGTAGTACTTGAAAAACACTTTCAGTATATAAAAAAATCCTTTTGAAAATTATGAATTTTAGATTAAAAAATGACGAAGCTTACATTTTTCGGTAGTTTTACTTTACTCACCAGGGCAATAGCACTTAAACAGCAAAAGGTTACAGTTAAAAGCTGAAACTTTATGATTTTGAACCAAGCTAGTGGAAATGAAAGAAAGAATTCAGATAAACATTTAGGCTTCTTCAAATTTAGTAAAAACTGGGAAAAAATTCGGAAATTTTATAAAGTTTAAAACGAGACTCATTAAAATCGGATACAAAGAAATTGAAGAGGTAAATCTATTAAATTTTATATTTTATAATTTCAAAAACAGAAGATTATAAATACACACATGTGGTAAAATTATTTAACGAATAATAAAACTCAAAGTCATACCACAATAATTTTATGAAGAAATGTAGAAAAATTTTTAACAAGAGGCTGCAACATGTTTCGGCCATCATCAGGCAATTAAATTATTTCTCAGGCACAATAAACTGGATACTTGTAAAATGGTATGAAATTGGAAAATTGTTAAATACACATTTTTAACGGATTTTTTTTTGGAAAGAACAATAAAAAATTTGTTTTTATAAAATTATTAAAAGAAAAATTAATGGAGTATCCCAACCGTAGTATTACAACTCCATATTGGAGGTAATCTTATATATACCTTAATCAAAAATTTTTTCAAAAAATTAAATTTTAAATCACTGCGTAGTACATCAAGCGGCAAATTGCTGAAGAGAATATTCTTGTAGAATTTTTTATTGGACTTTAAAAAAAATCTGTTAAAAATGTGTATTTAACAAAATTTAACAATTTTCCAATTTCTTACCATTTTATAAGTATCCAGTTTATTGTGTCAAAAAAATATTGTAATTGCCTGATGATGGCCATCGTTTGGCCGAAACATGTTGCCACCCCTTATTAAAAAAATTTCTACATTTCTTCATAAAATTATTGTGGTATGACTTTGAGTTTTATTATTCGTTGTTTTATAATTTCATTTCAACAAATGCCTACCTTTTTCTAAACCCATGTTTTTTCGGACTCGAATCAACAGAGCCGCGTCTTTCCGAAGAACTGGATCTTGAGGCAGATCCATTTTTAGATTCTTTCTCTTGTTTTCTCTTCGTTTCTTCCTTGGACTTGTGTTTATCCGCTTTGGAACCCCAAGTCCCCGACCTGGGTCTAGGTAAGTGCGAGTCATCCTGAGAACCTTGAGGTAGACTTTGCGATCCCGAATCCTACAGAAAAAAACCGTTATTTTAGTAAAAATTGGCAAACATAATGTTTATCGGAGAGAAAGTCATGTAAAGATCTGGTAAATTTTCTGTTATACTGCTTAGGTGTAAGAATTCTAAAAAAGTAACAAAATTAAGTAAACTTGTAACAACTTTTTATATGTGTAGGAAATTATGCTTTTTAATATAAATAGAGACAATTCAGAAAACTGGTTCTGTGATTTCGATATCACTAGATGACACATATAATTGACATTATGTTGTCAAGTGGTAAGTTAGAAACATTTGGTTTGTGTTTCAAGCCTCAATGCTTTTGTACGAAAAAACAAGTAAATGAATTGATATCAAGAAGTCAAGAGGAAAAATATTAATTAAAACTACTTGATGGTGACTAAATAGAACTACAGTGAAATAGTATTTGCACTCCGATGAAAAATTGTTATGATATACAAGGAAAAAGAACTCTAAAATGATAAAAAATACCTGAAATCAGTGAGAAAAAACTTACCATGGTTAAATTAAATAAAATCCGTAAAATTTGAAACAATTTAGTTTATCGCTTTATGAAATTAAAAAATACATTAAAAATACAACTCGGTATAGAGAAAGTAATGAGACAACTGGCGCAAAAAATATTTAAATTTCTACTAATTTTAACATGAATTGAATTTTAAATTCATCTATTAGAGTTGGTACTTTGACTTGTTCACCGCAATCTTTTCGCATCTATTGAGAAACCTACTTAGCATGTCTTTATTTACATTGTATCCCAAATCTTCACTATAAAACTAAAAAAAAATCTTGCTCAATTAGACGTTGTTATACAAAAACGATCCAATCCACAAATAGATCTGAGATATTGATGGTTTAACAAAGTTTAATATAATTAATCAATGGAATAGAGAGAAGAATGAAATACATACAAATGTTAATATTTAGTTTATTTGAAACATATTTATAAAAATATTAACAACTAATGATATTTCGATCAATATACTATGTTCTTGGATAAAAATTATTATTATTATTATACCATTTAGCAAAAAATACATCGCGGATTGATTTGTATTGTATATTGAAACGGAATCTACAACGTGGGTTGGAGAATGATTGTAATTTTCAAATATCAGCTGAGAAAATCGTTTGGATAGTTTTTGCATAATGAAATATCTCCCCTCTTAGATAGTTTATTTGCTTTCCGTATACATATGTCTATACAATAATTTTTTTTTTCTATATGTACAGAAATTCTTCAGGAATTTTACGACAGTTCTGTTTTCCTTGTATTGTTAATCGATTAGCTCTCTCACAGCTTTTCTGTCACTGTTTATAATGAATTTTTTTGTTGTTTTTTTTTTTAAACAATAAACTGATTTTTTTGGAGGCTTGTGGGTTGGATCATTTTTGCATAATAACGTCGAATTATAGATCACTTTTTTGGCAATCACCAAAAGTAATTTTTTTAAATATGTATATTAAAGTATAAATTTAAATAATTTTTACACTATTTGCCCTCATCACTTTCTCGACTTAATTTGTTTGTAGACTAATTTTTTTATTGTATTTATGAGTTTTTCTGTGTATTTTATTCTCATAAAATCGATCAAGTTTGTCTTTTATTTGGCTTTAAAACATCTAATAAAATTCGTTTTACTTTCAGACCCAAGCAGTCTAGTTGAATAAAAGAGAGTAAGAAAATTAATGAGAAAATGACTAGACCAGTGACTCACATAGATAGTTTAGCCAGACAAAAAGTAGGTTTTATTAATTAAGAAGTTTAAATAATATGAAAGAAGATTGTAAAGATAATAACCAATAGTTTTACCAGATATAAACAAACAAATAAAATTGTGTTTTATTAGGAAAAATCTTATGTGTTGAAAACAAAAAAAAACTTAATGCTATTTTTTTAAGGAAATATATAAAAATTTACCATATAAAGTAACCACGTACACACATATATAACAGATATAAACACAGTTAAATTGAAAATAAGAATTTACTATCACCTGACGTAAAACTGGAAGTGTATAACTATCACTTACCAAACACAATTGAATAATACACTGTAAACAAAAGCATTATTCGTTTATGTTATGTTTAAAGTTTATTTAAATAATAATTTTTTATACAATTTATTCATCTTGCTGTAGTAGACACGAATGTTTATTATAAACAATGGTGGGAAGTATTTTAATAATTTTACCGTTTTTACACTAAGATTTGGGTCATACTACAAAATTCTTCTAGTTGTAAATAGGTGAAGCAGAAAAACTATTAAGATCTATTTAGAAACTCCTAAAAAATCTTGGAAACAGTTAAAAACAAATTAAAAAACTCTTTAAACCAATTAAAAGCTTGTAAGATTTTTACTTCAAAAATTTAAAAATTGTGAAGCATGAACATCAAAAATATCTTAAAAGTCGAAAACTTACACTACCTCAAAAATCTTATAACAAATTTGTTTAAAAAAACTACAACTTAAAAAAAATCGGAAATAATCAAAAATTGATACTTTTTTATTCATACGAAATTTGTTAGAATTTGGCCATCAAAAGAGCTTGTAGGTATTTCGTTTGACCATGAACAAACAATATTATAAGCGTTATTATGGATGTTATTGTTTTCGCTCTCGGCGTCAGTAAAAATACTTTCACCTCCGCTAACAATAGCAACACCTTATTGAGATAAAAGACAACTTTATTATAATAAAATTAATAGTAAAATGTCAGGTTTTTTGACGGTTAAAGAAAATAGTCATTTATGTACTAAGTCAGTAAAGTGATTCTTTATCAAACGAGTCTGAAATTATGAGAAAAACGAGTGAGGCGAGTAACAGGCGAGCTCGATAAAAACACTTTACTGACTTTTTATCGCCAAATGTAAAATTATATTATTTTCTATAAATAATTCGTGACAAAATTTGACAACAAATGTGTAGCTATCTTGATAAATATTAACGGCAGGTAAAACTAAGATAAAAAGCTTGTTTATGCCGCAAATCGGTATGGTAATGCATAGTTTTATTGACGGTTGGCGATAAATATATTTAGCAATTCAAGTCTACCATTTCACCTTTACTAAACTTTTGAATGACATATAGAAAAACCAACGATGAAAAAGGGCTATTCTGGGACGCGGAATGGAATGGATACTTTTACTTTGTTTTTTGGCTTTAAAAGAGTTTTAAGCTGAAGCTGGCTTGGATTAATCTAAGAGTTTATAGATAAACATTAGATAATGGAATTTTTAACCAATTTAAACTTGGATATTGCCTGAAACTGTAAATAAATCTAAAACAGTGATTTCGTGCAATCTATTTTTATATTGATGTTCTAAAGCAGAGGTAATATAAATTATTACAGTAGTTTAAAAGAGATAAAACTAGTGACTCACAGTATTTTTTTTTCGCAATTTGAAATTTAAAATGAACTCTCAATCGTAAGTATTTCCTGTAGTTATTTTTAACGTGAGTTATAAAAATCAATTGTGAAAACTAATATTTTTGCACAGTTGGACATCTTAAGTGTTTACGCACCAAAATTGATTTGACACGTTCCTTGTGATTTTCTGAACAAAACAGAACAATTCTGGATTTCGTTGGGTTTATGGTAAGATTATGATAGACTGAAAATTGGTAGAAACTGTCCAGATTATAAGCTTCATTAATGTCCAAAGTTGTGTAACATATGCAAATGACTGTTATTCCAGATGTCGTGACGTTTCTAGGCAAGTTGGTATATTCTTTATTTTCCTCCAATCAAATAAAATAAAGGTGTTTGAGTTATTAAATAATATTTTTTTCTTTACAATTAAAAAAAAAAGTATCTGGATCCCTTATTAATAAATAGTAAAATCATGTTGATTTAATTTAATAACTCGAATCTTATTATGGTGCTGAGCACTAATTCTTAAGTTTCCTTTTGAGCATAATCGCAGTAAAAGAAAAATAATTCAATTTTTAAAAAACAAATATTCTGTTAAATTTAAAAGGTTTCCCATTATCTCAAATGTGGTCTACTGAATAGTAATGAAACTCCAAGTCGAGTACCACAAATTTTATTGTAAAGCAGAAGAAAGGCGACTAGTTTCGGCGACAAGCCACCATCAAGCCAGAGAAATGTATTATATCATATATTAATTGAAAAATAAA
This sequence comes from Neocrepidodera transversa, assembly GCA_963243735.1. NCBI lineage: Eukaryota > Metazoa > Arthropoda > Insecta > Coleoptera > Chrysomelidae > Neocrepidodera > Neocrepidodera transversa. The sequence continues at coordinate 11,669,109 of OY725347.1, forward strand.
AATTTTGTGACAAGAAAAATGTCCCATATAAAAATATTAATTGCGTGCGCACACTGGGGGATAAAGAGGAAACAGGTAAAGAGAAGGTTGTGGTACAAGAGGAAAATAAAATTAAAATTAAAACGAAAGGAGGAACATGTTATCCTTAAACGGAAATTGTATCCAGAAGTTGGTGGAGTTATTAGTTGTGACGTTAATAAGTGATCTGAGACTGTGTGATAAGGGAAAATATGGGGAGGTGCCCGAGGCAACATCAATTTCAAAGTTATCAATGAATTTGTCGAAAAGTATAATTTAATGTGGGATTGACGTCTAAATAGACCCACCGAGGGTATTAGTTGCCCAATGCTGATCCGTATGACGAGATCATGGTGTAGTGAGCCATGAAGGGGTATCAGCCCTTCACGATCGAATCCACGTGAGGTTGTGAAGATAACCGAAGTTATAGGCTCAATGTACACCAAAAGGATTTTATCCTTTTTGGTGGCCAAGAAGGGTTTCAATAAATATCATTAGTATCAAAATGTTAGCAGAAAAACAATTCACTAATACTATGTGATAGAAATAATCTGTTCTCTTGCTCTGTTTTTAGAGAGAAAACTGAATTAATAAAAAAGGTTCTACGACCAAGTTAGCAGGGCACTATTATGAATAGTAACGGCCCAAGGACCGAGCCCTAGGGTATTCCCGATGTAATAATATGTGGATTTATTTTTATTCTCAACACAAACATATTAGTTCTGATTTTTAGACATCTACTAAAAAAATTCTGATCACAACCATATGGTTTATTTTGTTAAGAATAATCAACAGATACTACAGCTTCTCCCATTTTTTTATCGAGATTTTATTCAGTTACTTTTAGCTACAAAACTTTTCCTAGTCCATTTAATAGTATGAGAATACTTTTTGGTCAGAGGTCGTAGATTTCTTGAAGGTTTGAAATTTTTGGTAAGGGTATCAAAAGTGCCTGCTTCCAATGATCAATATTCAATAATTATGTAAGGCAAGGGCGTAGCTAACTTTTTTCCTGGTGGAGGGCTTACTTTTCTCCTGGGATGGGGCACTTTTTCCTGGGGGGGGAATCAAACTTTTAAACAAATTTTTTTTTCAGTTTCTACATTCCATATATTTTCGTTTTAAGATTTCCACAAAAATAATAACAAAAGTTATTATTTTAATAGTGACTAGTTTCGTTACATAGTAACTTCATAGTCTGATGAAGTTACTATGTAACGAAACTAGTCACTATTAAATTAATAACTTCTGTTATTTTTGTGGAAATCTTAAAACGTTGTTTTATTTATTTAAATTTAATAATGGATTTTCATCAAGTAAAAGCCGACACAGTTAAACAAATATCTCGAACAATAAAACACCTAAAAGATATTGGGAGACCCTCAATTCTCTTATATGAGCTTAACAATAAACCCCTGCAAGAAAAATATGAGAATCATAAAAGAAAGGAAATATAAAAATGCTCAAACAAAAAGGTTATTAACATCCGGCACGAAGGACCATTTTACGAGCTGAAATAAATCTCAATTTAAACATCAGTTACAGAATAATAAATTAGAATAAATTATGTCAAATGAATATTTAATCATCCGGCTCGAAGGACCATTTTATGCGATAAAATAAATCGAAATTTAATCGTCAGTTACAGAATAATGTAATAGGATGAGTTAGAATAAATTGTGTCAAATGAAAATTTAATTCTCCGACTCGAAGGACCATTTTATGCGCTAAAATAAATCAAAATGTAATTGTCAGTTATAGAATAATAAGAGGATGAGTTAGAATAAATTATGTCAAATGAAAATTTAATCATCCGGTCGAAGGACCATTTTATGCGCTAAAATAAATCTAAATTGAATAGTCAGTTATAGAATAATGTAAGATGATGAATTAGAATAAATTATATCAAATGAAAATTTAATTCTCCGGTTCGAAGGACCATTTTATTTGCTAAAATAACTCGAAATTTAATCGTCAGTTATAGAATAATGTAAGATCATGGGTTAGAATAAATTATGTCCAATGAAAATTTAATTCTCCCACTCGAAGTACCATTTTATGCGCTAAAATAAATCGAAATTTAATCGTCAGTTATAGAAAAATGTAAGATAATGAATTAGAATAAATCATGTCAAATGTAAATTTAATTCTTCGGTTCGAAGGACCATTTTATGCGCTAAAATAATTTGAAATTTAATCGTCAGTTATAGAATAATGTAAGAGGATGAGTTAGAATAAATTATGTCAAATGAAAATTAATCATCCGGCTCGAAGGACCATTTTATGAGTTGAAATAAATTTTAATTTAATCGTCAGTTATAGGATAATGTAAGACTTTATGAGCGAGAAAAAATCTTAATTTAATCCTCCGGCTTGAAGGACCATTTTATGAGCGAAAACAAATTTCATTTTAATTCTAATTAAAATTTGAGTTCCTGACTAGGATATGGTAAAAAAATTGTATGAGATCAACGTTCAGGAATTCAATCGGATGAAGTGTTGCTTGCGGAAAATTGGTTTTCTAGTGATATATTAAATATACGGAGTGAATAAAATAATCTTATCCAAGACAAACCAGAAAAAACAGCCAAAAATTGCGAAAATGACCGAAAATCATCGATTTTAAAGACTTATATTGTCAAAAAACCAATTTATTTATCTCAAAAAAATTTTTTTTTCTAGTTATATATATAATTTATAACATTTTACGTTAAGTAACATTATTTTTAATTTTAAAATCTCTTATTATAATGCATTGCAAGACGATAATTAACAAAATAAAACTTTAAAATTAATTTTAATTTAAACGATTTTCATCTAGAGAATCTTTTTCAGCTTTTTAAGCGTCAACAGTCAAGACTTTCAGATCAAATAACCTAAAATTAATCTTCGAGCTTACCTGCCAATTTTGGAGATATATCTACCCCTATCTATTGAATCAGTAAATGAGATTTTGATATTTATGATACAAAGTAACATTTTATTTTGTAAATGGACAAGATTTCATAACGAGCGTAGCGATTTGAGCATAAGCAAATATTTTTTAACATATGTATCTGTACTATTTTTTAGTTTTAAAATGTTTTAATTCCTTTTTGGTAATCTCCTCTACTTACCTTTTTGACATCTGGCATTTTCACCCAAATATCTTCTGCACCACCATCGGAATCTACAGCAGTATTGCTAGAGGACTGGTTCTTCATGGCAATCATAGAGGAATCAAAAAATTTAGCATCAAAATGAGGACTTTCCAAAGGATTTCTAAAAATATTCCTCATAGAAGGTCTAACGGCATCATTTGAAGGTACACCTAGTACGGTATTGGCTTTCCTGTACTCCTTATTTCTGGCGAAGATTTTGGCAGCTTCTGAGAGTTCCTTTTTAGCGGTACCATTCTCGGAAACAATTTTATTCTTTTCTGGTTTATCTTTTTTGGCGTTGTTCACTGTTTTGGTTTTTGTTATCACAAATTTGTGGGTAGGGCCACTGATCGTATCTATCACAGACGTTTTAGATCCACTTGAAGATTCGGACAGAGATTTATCGCTACCTAAAGTTTAAACGGAGTTTTTGCTTTACTAAAACACTGTATGGTATGAGGTTTTCCTACACCTACAGTAAATTAGCACCATTATTTATTATTAGTAAGTAGATCTGAAGTACCATAATAGTCACCCTTTACTTGCACAAACTCTACTTACTGAAGTTTATTTGTTAGAGGCTAAATTGTTATTAATTTTTCTTAAAAATGTAGTTTTTTAATTTCGAGTTTTAATAAAATTTACATCTTTTCATAAAATTCTTAATTACTGTTTATTAATAATGATAAAAATACCTACTTGAAAATCTTTATAAAGAAATCTAATTATCAAAGATATAAGTTTAACAAACACATTACTTTTATTATTATTTTCTAAAATCCAATAGAGATATTTGTTTGTGGGCTAATATTATTCATCTAGCTTTTATTTTTTTAAATATTTTTTTATCAAAATGAAGAAATGATTTTTTTATATTTTGCAATACGATGTTTCAACTAACCGGAAATCATCTCCATATTCGAAGAATCTTTTTTTTCCTCATCCTCGTCTTCCTCCATGCACTGAGACAACCTCCTTGCGGAAATTGTCATCTTCGAAGGCAAACTGTTACTGTGGTTGCTGAAATACCTCTGCAAAAAAGTGTTATCCTCTTCAGGCAATACGATTTCTTTTATGGTTCCGAAAGGCGTGGTCACGTTGTGATTGATAGTTTGAACCAAATCAGGTTCGATGTCGCTATCGTCGGAAGACGTTGCCGACGAGTCCTGCTTGAAGTTGGTGGAGTTCGTCTTGGGGTCGGCGATCCGTGGGAGATCGTGCTGAGTTTCTTCCACGGTATTGTTTGTTTGTAAGGTAACATTTGTGTCCATCTGTGTGGTTTAAAAATGTTCTATACACTGTCTAATTTCCGTTGGAAATAATCATTTACAAAAAGTACATTAGAAAATCTTTACTAACAAAAATTCTTAGATCTCTTATCTGGACAAAAGTTGTGAAAAAATTACACTTGTTATTACCTTACATGTTAAATAAAAATTACACTTAGAGTATTTTTTTCACATTGAAATCGCGAAAGTACTTATCGTTGATATATTTTGTAGATTTCTTCTTATGAAATTTATAATTTTAAAAATTACCTAGTTCAAATTACCCCTAGATTTTTTTAATAAACTTATGTAAAAAAAAAATTAAAATATTTTTCAAACATTTCTTGATTTCTTTTTATTTCCTTGTTACTTTTATGTCTACAATTATTTTTGGTATAAGTGCTGAAAGTTGGTGTTATAGAAAATTACAAAAATCCTTAAAGTTTGATTGACTGATATTAAAAAATACATGGTATTTTAACAAAATGGACCTTTTTATGTGCTATTTTATGTCAAAATATTACATATCCACATCAAATCTGGGAGTAACGAAACTAAAACTTTACTTCTCAGTAACGCGTTAATTTTTAAAGTGGGCGAGAAGTAACGGCAAATCATTACTTCGTTATAGTAACGCGTTACTGCAAAACTAAGGTTTTTAGTACTGTTTCATAATTATAATCTGCATGTTTCTTATGTTTATTGGAGTTCGGTAAGTTATATAGACAACTAACGTCATTTATTATTAACGTTGGTTTTTGTAGGTAAATATTGTTACAGTTTGTTACATTTGGTTTTATATTAATAGTAATATTTAGTTTATTAATTCTAATTTATAATTTTGTACTTATATGTTTATTGTGCACATACATATAAGATGTAGGCTACAACACTTACAACAAAAATCTACGTTTTACTGTATTTTTATTGTTGTTTTTTTAAGTAAATAGTGTTACGTTTTTTGTTAAATATTTGAAATGTGGAAATTTAGTTAAATAAAGTACGAATTACAATTACCAATCTAACCCTTATTTTTTCTTTCTTGTTCTATTAAATCTAAAGGAGTAAAAATGTACAGACATTTTGTATTCACTACTTTTGCAGTAAGGCGTTCGTTTTTTTAGTAACGCGTTACTGTTTTTATTAACGCGTTACTTTTGGAAAGTAACAAATAGATCGTTACTTTTTTAAAGAAGTAACGGTAACGTTTATCAAACGCGTTACTTTTTGCCAAAAGTAATGGTAAGGTATTAAAAGGACAGCAGCCCATAATTAGTTAACGTGGTGCTGACTATGAAATATTACATACTGTCAGTAGATAGAACGTCCTTTAACTTTAAAGACTCAATAAGTAAAGGCAATGACGTTTAGAATAAAACTTTACAAGTTGATTTCTTATACAATTGTCATAATCTAAACGTCATTGTCATTAGTTATAGAACCGTTAAAGTTAAAGAACGTTCTATCTACTGACAGATAGAGTTAGAAAATGACCCAGTAATGGGGAGACCATCAGACGAAACGCTTCCAAATACAGGTTCGAAAAATCTATCGCATACAAGATCGAAGTGTTTGGAAAGAGGGAAATCCCATCCAAGCTGAAATGGTCTGGTATACAGATGGCTCCAAAACCAAAGTAGGAGTTGGGAGTGGGTATTAGGGTATTTAAAATTCTAGCAAAGCTATAGCCACATCCTCAGGCAGACAAGCAGCATTAAAAGCATTATGCTCTATACAAGTTAAAACAAAAATTGTATGGGACTACTTGGGGGCCCTAACAGAACTTGGTAGTCGAAATAGACCAACAATAGGATAAATATCGGGATATGAGAGGCACCAGTGCAACGAGGAACCATTCTTTAGCATATCAAAGACAATAGTCAGGACATCCATCAATCGATGGAAGCTAAATAGTTTCATGAATGGTGGAAGAACTCACCAGGGCAGAGACAGGTTAAAGAGTTCATCATAGGGACCATCGCTAAAACTCACAGTGTACCTACTAAGTCAGAAGAGAAGAACTACTAGAATAATAGTAGTCCTTCTTACAGGGCACTATAGGCTCAACAAACATATGAATACAAAATGTCTTGCAGAGAAAGCCATTCGCAGGGTTTGTCAGGAAGAGAAGAAAGCAGCAGTACATATACTTTGTTACTGTGAAGGGCTATGTAGGCTAAGGTATCCACTATTCGACGAAGAAAAGCCTAAAACGGAATGCTACACGGTAGAACTACTTACTAGATTAATAACTAGGACAAATCTAGATAAGGTTCTCTAATCGAAAGGACAGCCACAATAGATCTGAAAAGGTCGCGGTGGAAGAGGTTTTGGTATCCACAGTTCCTTCTTCTCTATCTATATCAAATTAACCATAGATTTTTTTTCACTTATTAGAGTCATTCATAAAATGAGACAACATTCAAGCAAATTGAATTTTTAAAAAATAAAGATTTGTCATTACATTCAACGTAAAATATTATAAGCTATGAGATGTCTATGCAGCAAAGCTTAGTTATGTAATAACGCATTTTGTTTTTTCAGTTAGCCGCCAAAATGAGTATTAAAATTGTGCTAAATTTAACCTGATACTAAATTGAAATAATTTTATCTAAATTAGATAAATTTAAATCAGTACTTTTATTTCGGTTTTTTACAAACAAGAATCAAGTATAACCAGAAAATTCCACTTTACTTAAGTATAATCAGTCAGAAGTATTATTTATATTATGAATGAGATATATGATACTGAAATAAAAATAAAAACCTTGATACCTAGGATATAATTAGACAAATTAGATTAAAATCGCAATATCACAAAAAATTCAAACAAAATAATCTTGAAGCTTGTGATCGATTTAAATAGTTAAGGTTAAAAATTAAATAGGACAAAAAAAAATGATTCTAATAAGTTTTGGGCATTTATTAACAGCAGGATAAACTAATTTTTTTGATAGAAAATTATATGATGACCAACTGCTGAAAAGTCCAATGGAGATTCTTAAGGGATTCGCGATTTTTTCGCAAAAAAATGTTACTTATAATGAAGTTTTAAAGTGCGAAATGTGTTAAAAAAACCTAAAGAAAATTAAAAATAAAATAACAAACGGATCAGACTCAATTCAATTTTCAATTGAATTCAAGATTTTCTTGCTTAATATATGCCTTAAAACCTACAAAAAGAAAGACCTACTGATAACAATTGCATCAAGTTTGAAATTATAAATTTTCGTTAAATTTAAGTATGAAATTTTTTGAGGTTTTTGAGATATAACAAATTATACACTCAATACAATTAAGTGTAATCAGTTACCAATTATTGAAATCATTGATGAGATGGTCAAACCGATGTTGTATTATATCTAACTGAAAGGGGGCAGAAATATTAAGAAAAAAAATAAGTATCAGAAATCTCAAGAAAAAAGATATTGAAACAATTGAAATACATTTTTGAAGGAAGGAAATTAAGGCAAATTCGATTACAGAGATAGCCTCTGGTCGCAAAATATAGTTGAAAGACAGCGCACTCATAAAAGCCAAAGTCAGTTGGTTTACAGACGGGCAACGAAAAAGACGACGGCTAATCAAACAAGGCTCTGACATGACATTCTTAGGTCCGGAGCCTTTGTGCGGAATTGCAAAAACGGTTATCAAAATAACAACCAACAAATGAACAGAAAGCACTTGAATGGTGGAGGAAGACACCAGGACAGAGACAGGCACAGTCCAAACTAATAGTACTGGCAAGCTGGGAAAGGAAGTCCGCAAAAGTGCACGACTAGAGAATTTCATCTAAACTAATAGAGGATCACAATAGATCTGAAAAGGTTGCAGTGGAACCTCTTTTTATATGAAAAATATTTTATACTTCGTCTATTAAGATTGGGGACTAAATCGTTTCATTTTATAAATCATATATATTTTTTAATTTTGCAACTTTCATTATTTTAAATACAAAAGGTTATCCAAATCTCGAATATGGTCTAATGTTCAATAAATTTAAATAAAACACAAAGTCATGTACCACATTATGTATTAGAATGAAATTCGGCGACTAGTTTCGGCAAATGGCCATCTTCAGGCCTAGAAATATCCATTGTTTGCAAAAAAGAGGTAAAACTACAAAAAGTACAAAATCTCTATGGTCATGTTCTTATGTTTATAATAACTTTAAGTTTTGTATTGGTTAAATATTATTTTTAATTCACACCTTCACCATCATTTTACTAGTTTGTTTATAATTTTTAAACATAATCATTTTTTTGCCCACCCCACTTGCCTACTTCCTTTTCCTTCAGATGTCATTTCTCATTCTACCATTGATTTCAGACTAATCACGGTGTGTGTCACGCACATGGTGTTTTTTACATTTTTGCAATTTTCCTCGAGGTTTGTCTTAATGATCACCCCTATTTATTTTCCAGTCCCCAGTTGGACTATAAAACAAGTCAAGTTTAGTTGCATCGAGTGTAACTTTTAATATTCCTCCAGCCTTCAAAGGACTTTTGAACTCATTGACTTTTTAAAATCTCTTAACTTACAATGACATGGTGAAATTGTTCTCCGATTTTTAACAAACGCTTCTGACTTTTTTACCTCCTGGATTTAAGTTAATAATTTTTTCATATCCCATACTTGTCCAAACCCCCCCCCCCCCGCTTGTTTCTTTCTATGGTTAGTGCATATATCTTATAATATTTTGCTATTATATTAAATTCAACTTGTAATTAATTATGTATATGATAAGTTGTTGAAATTTGTACTTTTACCTCTTTTTTACGAACAATGTATCTTTCTAGGCCTGAAGATGGTTATTTAGCCGAAACTAGTCTCCGAATTTCAATTTCATTCAAATACATAGTGTGGTACATGACTTTGTGTTTTATTTCAATTTAGTTCATTATTTTACTCATTTTTCCTTTCAACAATTTTGTTTTGAAAATTCCGATTATAGAATTTTTAAGAATCCTCTTTAGAAAACAAAGATATGGGAATTTACATGTTAAAAACTGAATTCCTGATCTAAGTTTTCTCCGTCACTTTTGTACCGTTTCATGACATATCACATACGAAAATGTAGACCAGATTTTCCTACGTATGCTAACGTTACTCTTGAGTTCACATTGGTCCTTTAAGGTATGTTCATGTTCATACGAATTTCGCAAAATTTATGCGAATCGGAAAATATTTTGTCGTCCCCAAAATTTGATGTCATACTCAGACGATATAATTTGACGGTTTCTGTCAATAAGGATCAAGTTAGATGTGTCAAAATATTTGAAATTATTGTATTGTGTTCGTGAATTAACTCCAAAAATAATGGATTCAGCAACAAAAACAAAACTAAATATATTGAACTTTTATAGATTATATTATGAACATTTACCACTATTAATATCTGTCACATTCTGTGATACTTCTTCATCCGAATCCGCAAAAAAGTTCAAATATTTCAACTTTATTGCGAAATTTTCAAGCGCCATTTTATTCGCATAAATTTTGCGAAATTCGTATGAGCACGAACATGCCTTTAAAGCATCCGGAATAGGATTCAAACAAGAAGATCTTCGATGGTATGAGCGACCAATCAAAAGTTATAAAAATTAGACAATCAAAGATGACAGACGTAATTATCAAGTTTCACTATAAATGTTCACTTGCATACAAATGTGGGAATATTACAAATAACCGTTTGTCATCTTTGATTGTCTAATTTTTTACAATTTTTGATTGGTTGGTACAAAGGTAAAGGTAATGGAGAAAACTAAGATCGGGAATTCAGTTTTTAACATGTAAATTCCTATATCTCTGTTTTCCAAAGAGGGTCCTTAAATGGCTACATGTGTATGGAATACTCAGTAATATCTGGTGTCCTTCAGGGTAGAAAATTGGGTCCTCTCTTATGCCATGTTTTAGCAGTGATATAATTGAAACCCTTGGCGAGAGTTGCTTATTACACGCCTATGATCTGAATCGAATTCATGGCAATCAAAAAATCTTACTTAATCTAAAGATGTATAAATAATAAGGCATCGCTTAACACAAGCAAATGTACCACATTTATTGAAACAATTGTTTCATCTGCCAATCAAATATATGGCTTTATAGCACATAGTTTTGCGATCTTACAGATTCGAGTACCATAAAAACATCTACAGTATAGATCCGAGTAATAAAACTCTTGCCTTTTAGAGAGAATAAAGTTTATCCTTCATTTTGAATATTTACTATTATTCTTCTTGAAATACATTGTTTAAATAGCTTAAATTTAGTTTAAATAAATTTCTCGGCGCGACTGTCATTCAATGATATATTTGCATAACATTTACATAATAAAATCAGAGATTCAGACTTAAACTTAGTTTCAACATATCCAGAATAGTCTATTTTTCACCAATTTTATATGTGATGCTCAAATTACCAACCTTGATATTTTCATCTGCAGTTTACCTATCTGCCATTAAACCATCATTTTTCTTTCAAGGATGATGTATTTAAATTGATAATGTATTTAAATTATTAATTTACATTAAGTATTTATTAGTTTACTAGATTTATATTAGCAATTGATTACTATGTTCTGTTCTGTAATTGAGTGTGAACTCGTTGAACAGTGTAAATAAATAAATATATAAATTATCAACGTAGTGATTTTCTTATCCTATTAACACACTAAATGGAAATTATTTGCACTAAATATTTATCTTGAACGATTTGTAACATTTAGTACATTATATCATTACAGCCGAAAATAATGTACTTGATCCGCAGCAGTAGCATTTGTTTTATTGATTTAAAAATATTTTTAAACCTTTTTTAGTATTAATATTTTTTGTATTATTAAATATGCGATATTATTTCATAAATTATATCTTGTTTTGCATTTTTTTTATAGGACTTTAAGTTAGGGATGGTGACTAAATTGTCATCATTCTATTTTTATGTATGAGTAATAACACCTAATTTCCTGACCAAAAGCCGAGAGTATTATTTTACTGTTTTAATACCATATCATAGATAAAAATAAAATATAGAAATAACATATTTGTATTTTTGTATAAAAATATTTTATACTTGTTCAAAGCTTGGGGACTAAATTGTCCCACTATATTTTTTTAATATTGTAACTTTCATCATTTGTCCTCTCACTTCAACAATTTTTCGATTTATTTTTTGAAGTTTCGGTACCTTACTAGAAGAAATTCCAATATTTTAACGTTTTTATCGTTTTTCTTATGGATTATATAGAAATTTACTATCTAAATAAATAAGGTCGACAAACTAATGGGGTAGTTTTTCCCACCAATTAGCTGTTTGCTTACTCACTTACTCCCATATAGACTCCCAACGAAAAGGTAGTAAATGTTGTCATGGGCAACTTTTGACCCATAACATTTACGATTATCACAAAAAGTATAAGAAATAGCGCAAAACTGAATACGCATATGGATTCAGCTTTCAATTTAACGTCGAAATGACTATTTCTAAAACCGGTAGGTCTCTTCCGGTACAGGTTTGTGCCGAATTTATAGCCATTGACTGTTTGTCGCTATGTTATAGTTCCTGAGAAATAACTGCGGACAGACGGATGAATAGACGGACATGGTCGTATCATTAGTGGTTTTTTTTTTTGGTTAAGGGACAAATTACCAAATACAAATTTTAATATAGAATTGGGGTACTTTTGTAGATCAAATAATCTGCTCTCTAAAATTTGTAATAAAAAAGTGCTAAACTTTTTTAAATAATGACCTCTAGAACAAAACATCTGGCGAACAATTTGTTTCGGGAAATAAGTGAATACTTTTTTTCTGCAAAATTAGCTAATCCCATAACTACACAAACTGTAATAAAATGTGTGCACAATTAAAGTCATTATTTACCTAAACAAATATTTAAATCCAAAATGTTATCCATGTATCGAATGTGGTCAACAGATGACGTAATTAAACTCTTAGTCAAGTACCACAGTACCACAATATATTTATGATAATTTTAGTGAAAGTAAAGTTGGCAACTAGTTTCAGCTACAAACGCCATCATCAGCCATGCAATACAACATGTGGCACATTATTCTCTTTTATCTATTGGCATCAGCAGGTTTCAGGAATCGTAAAATTAGAACATATAATTTCTTTAAAAAAAGCTTTGTCCAAACCTCACCGGATGATTTATTGCCTGTTAACACTTCACTCACTGAAGTAATGCTATCCCTCCTTCTTCGCTCCTTTTAATCTTTATTGCCTTTTCCAGTACCACAACAATGCTCCTTAAATTTAATCTAAAGTTATTATTTTAATCTAAGTTTTCAATGACTGGAATTCTACGTTTCTCCCTCATTTTTGAAAATGTAAGCGCTGTGTGTTTTTAATTTTAATTTTAAATTTTATTGTAAGACAACGTGTTGTATTGCAGGCCTGATGATGGCGTTTATCGCCGAAACTAGTTGCCATCTTTACTTTCCCTACCATAAATAACTTTACAGAATTAAAAAAATCGAGAAATCAAGCAAAGAATGTTTGTGTGGCATACCCTGTATATTTATATATTTATTTAAAAAAATGAGACCATGTTAACTACCAACTACGAGATAACATGTAGTTAATTTACAAGTTTTCTCGTAGTTAGCAGTCAACGTGTTAAAAACTAATTTAATTAAAATGTAAGATTATGATTATTTAATCAATAGTGCGATGATCCTTTTTTACCTAAATAAATAATATTTACAGAATAAATTATTTTTTTAGTTTTCGAGAAATAAACCAAAGAATGTTTGTGTGGCACACCCTGTATATTTTTATATAAAATGAGACCATAAGAATTACGAATTTTGTTAGCAAAGATTTTCTACTTATTTTTTCCAATGTTTTTTTATGAAGATAACATTTAAAAACCAATTTAATTGTTGAAAATGTAAGATTATAATTATTTAACCCACATTATGATGATCCTTTTTTGAAAAAAAAAAAATGAACTGACCAAATATATTTGTTTTGCAAATTGGCATGTTCTCTCAAACTTATATTTTGTAAACATTTCAGTTTTTTTATTAGAGTAAAATAGTTGACTTTATTCTCTCAAACTGATTTTAAATGTTAAATATGTGTTATTTACACTTACATAAGTTTTGATATCTCTAGTAGAGATTATTATAGCATGTGGGTGTTTGTGTTTTTCATTCAAATTAAACTGGAAAATGATTCTGCATACAATCAACATAACATACCAATGCCATAAAAATTTGTTGCCAGTTTTTCAATTGAGTTAATTAGTTAATGTGTAATGAGTAAACTTTGGACCAAAAAATTTATGATCCGCAACCAGTGACGGAACTAACGATGCTTTAAAAATGGGATAAATAACAAAAATAAAATTTTATAGTCTAATAAAATCTCTTAACCGATTTGTTATTATTTGCCTTATTGGTTAAGTAGCACATACTTTAAAAAATAGTTTTACATACAATAAAGCAAAGAAAGTTTAAAAAAACTAATAAAGGAATAGACATTTTAATAAAACCAGTTATAATTACTTTATCTTGTGATGACAGTAACTAAAAATAATTTTTAAATAATTTATTTCAAGTGTAATGATAAGCTTAATTGATTTTAGATGTAAATTAATTAGACAAATTAAAAGTAACTGAATAATTTTTGATATTATTTTTTCAACCATAACGAAAGCTTAGTTAAGTCAGAGAAAATAGAAAATAATATTCTGTAAACTAATTGTGAATATTACGAAATGTATTTTAAAAAATTTGGAAAATGTTAAACATTGAATTACATAAAAGCAAATGTGTCTATAAAAATTGGTGTCAATCATGTTATAACCGACTATTTGAAGTATTTTTGAAAAAAAAATGCCTTATTAATTTTATTAGCATTATTTTAAAGAAAAAAGCAAAAACTTACTTTACGATACACTCTTCATTGATATTATTTGTATTTATTTAAATACTATATTAAGAAATAAGGACAAGTACTTCTATCGACTTTTGAAATGATTCTTTATACATTTTTTCTACTTTGTGATTTTTATGCCTTTTTAAATTCAAATATCATATGCATTCAAAATAGAACTTTTTTGCCATAATCTAAAATATGTAAGTGCATATATATCGTTTATTTTATTATTAAGACTTTAAAATTATCCAGTAGAAAACAATCATTTAATACTTTATACAGACTTATAACAAATAAAAAATAAACCTTACTTTAATTTAAGGGACCTTTAATAAAGTATCTTATAAATTCCAATTAAGTTACAGCAACCGAATCTATCCAGTCATAATTTTAACACACAATTGACACTATATATTATATCTTACTTAACGAAATGTCAAAATATTTTACTTTTTGTCTTTTTATTGCTCAATTATAATCTACACATACACTTGACTGTGTCTATCTTTGAAAAATAAATTCACTTGTCATATCAAAATATAGTAACTTTAATTAAAAATACCCTTCACCTTTATATAAATTAAGCATATTAAATGTTCATGCGCCTACATCGAATAAGGGAAACTTTAATAAACGAACACCAAAATAAGCTTCGTAAATATCCTATTATGCTTTTCAATGCTTATTATACTTATGATTTTATTTCTTAATAGAGAATCATAATCAAACTAAACTCTTAGTTTCATGCTTGAAAAAAAACTTTTCCCATTTTTATTAAAGCAAAGGAAAAAACTAAAATATTACCACAATGTACAATGTAAATGAATCGTAGTTACCAAATATGAAAATAATTTTTTAAATGAAATACGCTCCTAGGAGCATAAACATAGTATTTTCTGGTTACATTTAATATAAAACGTTTATTCAAAGACAAATGTGGTCAGTTCATTGCAATCAAACCAATCTAGGGAACATCCCAATGGGGTTCTTATTGTTAATTTCAATCAATGAAAAAACTTAATGTTATCTATCACACTGTACATCAAAAACTGGGCAGAAAATATATTTAATAAATTCAACATTTTAGCAGATCAAGTAAGTATTAGACTTTAAACACATCCTATATACTTACTTAACCATATCTGTTTTCTATGCAATATTAAATATTTACTTTTTGTATAAAATTATCTATTGGTATTTAAATATTTACATTTTATATTGCAGAGCAGTCTGTGGGTCTGGGCCTCCCATTTAAAAGAATGACAGTATGTCTAGTCTTATCTGTATGGTGATAAAAATTACAAATATGAATGTCATGAATATTAACTAAAAATACTTTTTACCCCATAGAAATTTAAACAGTTGATTAGGCACATATTTTTAAACAAGTTAATGCAAATAATAAATTATCAATCTGTATTAATGAATAAATTACGAGTAACATATTTGGAGGTTACCTTTGGCATTAGACATTTATTTCAGCATATAAATATGCGTAATACATCCCAATCGCTACATAAACCACTTTTTTCCTAAAAAATCACTGAACAGTCCTTATCACGAAAATTTAGATGTACATATCACAAACACAACACAGGTTTAGGTTTTTAACACTTTTTTGTTATCTAAAAGAGAAAATTTAACTTGTATTTAGGCGTGTAGTTAGACATGCGGAAAACTAAAATGACTAATTTACCAGTGAAGTAACTGACAGTTCTTAAATAATTAAATAATATTTTCCAAGAATCTTCATAATCTCCATTAATGGAAATTTTTAATTCACCTGACAACACACAGAAGGCAATAAAGTCGCTAAAATACCAGCTGATTCAAAATGGAGTGGTTACACAACCAAGCGTCCGGCACAAATGACTATTTTTCTTTGGCAAAGCAGCTAAAAATTCATTAAAAATACTCTAACAAAGGAGTTTTAAAAATTTAGCGACCCACTAATATTGTAAATGATAGAAAGAAAATAACCGAACTACCACTGCCTTGAAATTAATAAAAATAAAATTATTTCACAGCTCCATTTGAAATTAGAAGTTAAATAGTACGTTTACATAAATTTAAAAAATATTTCAGTATAAATATATCGTAGGTAATTTTGGAATGAAAACCAGGTAAGTTATTAAATACTTTTATACATATATACCAGCTTTTCGTTCTGTATCCAAGTATTAAAAATAATTTTGAACTTGCCACAAATAGAACTATTCTCAAACTTTTAACTTTTTACTTTAAACGACCTTCACATTGTTTACTTTTTACGTATAAAAATAAACTTCATTTTGTTGCTTCCGATTTCACTTTTTTCGCTAATAATAGTTTATATGTACTACTGACGAACCATTATACATTTCCAGTTTATAACGACAGATGACAGCTTGATAATTATGATTTCTTCAGGCTTGTTAGATAAATGTAACCTGACCAATCAAAGTGCCTTATTGTAAAAAAATAATTTTACTTTTGATTCTTATTTCAAGAAATATTTGTTTAGAATAATTATTAAAAAAACAATCAAAGTAGAAATTTATTTTGCAGGGTTATTAGTTAAATCTTTGGAAGATTTTTTTTTATAAATATTGATTTTTTATCAAAGCAAATGTGGATTATCCAACTACTAAACGGACACTACTCTAATTTTCCCTTATTTTTCCGTTCCCCACTTCCCTAATTTTTAATAAAGTTGCCGGTTTAGTTATGTAGGACAATGTGTATACTACTTGCGTAAACAGTAGCTGTTTGTTTTATCCATTCCGATATACTCATGAGAAAGAGATGAAAGTATGGTTCGGTCAAGAAGATCGTGCTAGACCGAACCTATACGCCATCTTTCTCACTCTTTTCAGCAAAAAATAGTACAACGATATACGGGTTGGGCGTTAGTATATGTCAATGGTTCTAACCAGAGGTGTGTTAGGGTATATGTAGCATCATAGAGAGAAGTTGTATCTAACATAAACCCAATGTTTACATTAGTACTCATAACGAACCAATGGAAGCGGTGTTGACAGATTTAATTTATATAATATATTTGCATTTTATCATTTTTTAAATACATTCAATGAACTGTTACAAAAATTCATTGTCACTGAAAGTTAGATAATTAAGTAAAAAAATATAATGAACAAAAATTAAAATATGGTTTTTATAATTCAATTTTCAAATATTAGTGCAATCCTGAACCATACGACGCTAATGCATTTTTATCAAAACAAAAGGTGCTTTCGAGTCGAGATGTTGTGAACATCGACTTTAGATACCCATGTGTCTGTCTCTTTCATGCTCTCTCTAACCTTTCTTATCTCTATGGTTCTAACCATTCTATACTACATCTTTTTTCTTACCATATAATCGCTACTTTCATCTTGGCTGAAATCCCACGACGGAGCCGGAGAAGCACATCTGCTATTGCTATTGCTGGTTGTCGATAATCGGGATTTGTATGGTTCAGTTTGAGATTCTTCGTCTGAATCTAACGCGTGGTCTTCGGGAATACTTGCAAATGGCTGACCTCGATGGCGAGACACCGGCGACGCTGATTCCAAGTGACATTCTGCTCCGCTGTCATTCACTACTGTCACATTAAAGCGACGGACGGATACGGAGCCACTGCCAACTGAAAACATTTAGTTTTTAATAATAACATTAGTGTACGTGTATAGTGTTAAGTTTTGACTCTAAATTCTTTGAAACTAAAAAATATTACTTAATACTTTCCCTAATGGGCGACTTTTGTAAATTAAAATCTAAAATATGATAATTACTAGTTACTTGTACGATGCCTAAATAATTGTCCACCGATTTATTATTTTGTTTTGAGAAATAACAGGTTAATAAAAACAATGACGTAGTATTAGTAGGCGAGTTCGGCAATTATATCCAGATTGCTCGGAAACATTAAGATCGTATGTTTGATGTAGAACAACAAAAAAACTACTATCATATATCCGTAAGAGAAGAATATTACAAGAAAATAGTAATAGATCAAAGTAAGTAGGAAAATGGCTAATACTATTTCTATAATAGAAAAGTGTGCCTATAATTCATCAATGAAAAATTACGAACCCCAGAAGCATAACAAAAAAATCATGGTTCGAACCATCTCTCCCTTGAAAACAACTACTCCTCGGTGACGAGTTCCAAGAACAGCGAAATGGGTCCAAGACTACTTTCACAACATAAATCAAAATATTCAAACCAAAATGACAAATTTGACAGTTTTGACATCTATAACCGTTCGTTTATTGCAACTTACTCCATCTAATATATAGTCACGTGACAAATAATCCGTCGCATCTCTGATTACATTACCGAACGCGCTTGGTGAATTGATTTCATTGGCTCTTTATATATTTTTATAAAGTTGGTACACTACATATCGGCACCATTTTTTAAAACGGGACTGGCTGTGAAACCAATTTTTGTTTATGTCTGGTACTTTATAGTTTGTGTGTTGGGGAAAATATATTGAAAATATAGACTATATAAGTGCAGAATATAAAAATGTGGTAAGTTAAACACGTCTTTATTATGATAGATGCATATATGATTATCAAAATTCTTAAATTTAGCTTTTTAGACACATTATTTTTTTGTTAACTATATTAACCAAATCCATTTATAATCACATTAATTAATCGATATCTCGATTATTTTAGTTTTATTGTTAAATAAAGTTTTGTTTAGTTTCAAACTAAAGCTGGATAAAGTACTGATACTATATTATCAAGATCAGTAGGTTCCAAAAGGGTCTTATATATTTGAAAGTAAATTTTAAAAACCACAAAAGTAGTCCATTTGGTAATGAATACTAGCATGCTTTTTGAAAAGAGAAAAACTTACCTTGTCGTGGCTGACGAAGCCACGTTATTTTTTGAGAGGACGACGTTTTTGTTACTCCTTAAACTGTAGACGAAAAAAATGGAAGAGCTTGTATCACCTTAATAGATTTAAATTATCACTAAGGAACTTTATATCACACATTATATTATTTTTATAGGTCGATTATGCGAACTAAATAATCGTAATTAGTTTTTGCCTATTTTTCTTCTTAATATTAGGTACACAGGGGCGTACATTAAATTATTCAATAAGAAACAAAATTATACTAATTTATTAAATATGTATATAGGGTATCTCCAAAAATTTGTACATTTATAAGGCTCTTGATGAGTAAAAAACAAATTGACAAAAGATTTTATGACCCCCAATTACAAGGTCATCTAGTCGCGATAAAAATTTAGTTCTATTAATTGGTTTAGAGCTAAAAATATTATAAAATATTCCACTCTAAGAAAATTCATGTACTTAACATGAATTATTCTACTGTTGTCCTAAATAAAAGGCATTAGAAAGGTTTCTTAAAACGTTAATACCCTATGAAATATTAAATTAAATAAAAATATTATGTACAAAATATGTTCTTAAAAGTACGGTTATTTAAAATCCAAAATTAAAATAGAAAAACAAATATTTCGTGGTCAAAAGTTAACAGAATATTCTAGTCTAATTTTAGCGCTAACAAAAAGCAAAACAAGCTGAATGATATGAATATTTTTGCGTGTGCAAAAAAAGTTTTAAGTGAGAAAAAAATCGATGTTACGTAAATAAAGACGATCGACGAGGTGATGTTCGAAGAAAAATGGGCACTAATTTCACTATCGTTGGATTCTGTCACCGTTAGAACGCGTTTCCCGGTAAAATATTCGCGAAAATTTCGTCAACGCTGTTTGTTTTCAGGATATTTCAGAATCAACTGAAACGTTCAATGGCGCTGGGTATTCTAGGTCACTACAGTGTTGTCTAATATTAGTCGTTTTCTGACAACTTCTGTAGAATCATCATAAGTGGAATTAATAATTAGTAATTCAAAAAAAAACTTAGATTACTACTAACACAAACAAAATACGTTAAAAAAGTTAAAAAAACGTTTTCCTGCGACCACATAGGAAAGTAAAATTTATTGCACTGTAGAGTACAACGGAAAGTGGTTTATTCACATGCAGGTGGAAAGTACTTTCCGCACGAGTGCGGCAAATACTGATGAAAAGTGTCAGATGCATCATTTATATTACCAGATTTACTTACCTGCCAAATGAATAATTCTTATATTGTATTATTTTATTAAAACAAAAATAATTTTTTTTATCAGTAAATTTTAAAAATTGCAGCAATAATCAGTTTACTTTTAATTTTTATAGCAATTCAAAATAATTCAATTTTTTTCTGTTTTAGTTCCTAGTTGGTGTTAATTTTTTAAATCAACGTTAATTACCAATATTTATTTTAGTACGAAAGTGATTGTTTATATAAACTAAAAACAAACAAACCTAGAACCTGCCAAAAAAACCTCAAAATGTACATATTTGGTAAATTTATCGCGTGGTCGTAGGAAAAATAGTGACTTGTGCGAAAAATTCTTTAGATAGATGGCGGCGGTGCTTTGACCTCGACCTCGTATTTAAAACAGTTGCGCAACTTATCATTATTCACCAGTGAATAATGAAATTATTCACTTCTGAATAATGAATATTATTA
This sequence comes from Neocrepidodera transversa, assembly GCA_963243735.1. Classification (NCBI taxonomy): domain Eukaryota; kingdom Metazoa; phylum Arthropoda; class Insecta; order Coleoptera; family Chrysomelidae; genus Neocrepidodera; species Neocrepidodera transversa. The sequence goes on from OY725347.1 coordinate 11,689,986, forward strand.
TTTTTAAGTAAATTGATATATAATGAACAAATAATAGATTAGTCGTGGATAAGCTGGGTTTTTATATTAAGAGACACCCGGCAAAAACAGTTTGTGAACAAAAATAAGTATGTATGTATATTTCATGATTTCATAAGAAATAGCGAAACGCATTTTTCATCATATCAAAGAAACGAAACTGTTTTAATAAATCTTTGAATTTATAGTAATGATGTAATGGAAACAGCTGTCAAAGGCATACATTTAAAATTCGCCCAATGTCCAAATCAACTGGTGTTTTGATTAAATATGTGTATAGAATCGGCAACGTTGTCCTGAAAATTTGCGGTGCCGTCGTGACTAGCGCTGCACATGCAATAAAAATTGATTGCGATTTGGCCGGTAATACCAGAGCATGGCGACGCGTTCGTTGGTAACCTAAAAGCGTCCGCGTCGCGACGCTTGTTCAATTTCGAAAAATTTTATGAGATTTCCTGGAATAATGTGTAATAAAAAACTAAATATGACTACATAAATGCGTTTATTTCGTCTATATAATATTTGGAAGTAATTCAAAAATTAAACTCATTTAAAAATTTTTCTTGGAATTTTTGAAATTTTATTTCATCGTAATCAAGTAACTTCCTTTGTTTCCTCTGATACAAATAATCAAATATGTAATTAAAAAATACAACCAATATATTTATTGGTTTTTACTAATCCTTAAACGGATTTATAAAAAATATAACAAAAATATATTATACATATTTATATAGAATTTAAATTTAATTTAAAATAGTCTTTTCTCTTAATTGTCCTATTTAGGTTTCATCGCTTCTTTTCCATTTTTATTTCTTCGATATTATTCATTGTGGTTCCGTTTTTTTCATCTGGTTGGATTGTATTTTTGAGATTATTCCATGGTTGTAATTGTCCTGAGCCAAAAATGATGTAAATAATAGCTGTGCCTATGTAGATACCACTGGCTATACAAAAAACGAATGTCCACAGTTGTTTCTCAGTCTAAAAAAAAAATATACAATAAGTAAATATCGTCTCTTTTCGTAAAACCGCGACGAGAGCGAGACAAAACCATTTTCAAAATTATTTAGGCGATACCGAGACCACATACGGCGAAACCCGAGAGTCTCGTTTCTGGTCTCGTTCGTATTTCTTCAGAATTTTTTTCTGAATTTCCGAGAAAAATAAACTATCAAGCAGTATAAACATTTAATTTTTTTATAATAAAAAAAGGTCTGCATAGGTTACGATACATTTACAAAATCTAAAATCTGGTAACCGTATGTGAAATATTCTATTTTATAATTTTGGACTTCAGTTACAGTAAAAATGCCATAATAATAAAAGTCCGAGATTGGTTGAAAGTAATGATACATTAAGTGAAATTGAACCATAGAAAAAGAAAAATAAATAGCAGAAAAGACAATAATACGACAGGAATGAAATGACATTTATTAACTGCTCATCAGAAGGCCTACGTTTATGGCACATCTACTTCGATTCAATAATGAGTGTCATCAGGTAAAAAAAAGTATGAATGAAAAAAGTTGTATTTTATTATATCACAATGTTTATAATTATATTTTGTATAGATAATGATTAGTAACAAAAAGAACTAAATAACCACGCATTTATTAATTAAAATAGAATTAATAATTACCTCGTTTTCTACTATCTTAGAAAGTCCTAGCAATAACGAGATTTGACGAGACGAGACAAATGGTTACGAGACGAGGCAGAGACTAAAACGAGACTTATTTTTTTCTCAACTAACGAGACCGAGACGAGCTTTTTGAAATTCTCGCCTTATCTCGTCTCGGGTGGAATCCCTAGTAAATGTTTTGGTTAAATAGTTAAGAATTCGTTACTTTTCACAGACAATAAAAGAAACAGGCAAATGTACAAGATGTACAAGACGAGAATCAATTCTGTTGTATTTTATTTTGCATGATGAGTTGAGAAGTAATTTGTTGTGTTAAAGATGGGTTAAGACAAGGAGGAGCCCGTAGTCCTACCCTTTTCAACGTATTTATAGATCACATAATTAAGGAAAGTGAACCAGACACACAAGAGTTACTCATGGGAATGAGAAAACTACCAGTAATAATAAGAGAATGTGATTTTGCCGATGACTTGGTTAATAATGGAGAATACCGAAAGAGGACTACAGAAAATAGAGATACTTAGCACAGAATCCTGGAAAGAAATGAAATTAAAATAAATACAAAGAAAATAAAGTAATAATTATAGCAAAGGAACGAACGAAAATGAACATAAAAATCCAAGGTAACAATATCAAACAAGTAACATATTTGAAATATCTTGGGGCAATAATAGATAATAATACTAAAACCGAATTTATTAACAAGAAGGAAATTTCGAATACTTGCAAGTAGGGTTTCCGATTTTTGTCAAAAAGATTGATACTTAAGATCGATTTAAATCGTTGAGTCAAAGATCGATATAGGAAAAATCGGATAGACAAAAGTCGATCTCATGAAAATCGATTCAATTTACAACCTGAAATGAAACTATCCAAAAAATGTGAAACTTGATTTTATTTTTTATTAAAACAAGCAAATTTTGTTTAATTTTTATTTTGATGATTTTGTAAGGACAATATATTGATTGAATATAAACATTATTATTTATCAAGTATTTATTCACTGACTCATTACTTGACTGGTTTGGGAGTAAATTAGTTAGATTAAAAGTTAATTAATTTATATAGAATCAATAAGCATGTATTAAATTTTTTTCAAGTTTAGAAATACCTAGACAAAATAATCGATCTCCGATCTTAACTATTTTTTCCGATTCTAGGATCGATCTCAACTTAAAAAAAATCGAATATCGTATCCCAAAAGATCGATTCTCGATAAGATCGAGTCGAGATCCGAAATCCTACTTGAAAAAAAGTAAAGAGTCGAATACTGGCTTTAGAAATGAAGTACCTAAGGGCAGTCAAAGCAGTTACTAGGAAAGGCAGAATAAAGAACACAGACATAAGAGCAGAACTGAAAATAAAGTCAATCTTAAATTACATTGTAAGAAAGACAACATGGTTGGTGGGGCCACCTACATCGAATGGAGGATAACAGAATGGTAAAAAGAGTATGGGAGGCTAAGGTAGTTACCAAAAGAGGTCGATGCAGGCCAAAAGAAACTTGAGAAAATACAATATCACGTTTTATTAATAAAAATAAAAACCAAAAAGGAAAATAAGAGCTACACCTCCATGCGGTACTTCCTGGAAACGTCTATATGCTGAGGTCTAACCAAACTCATAGTACCTAAGTGATGAAAGAACTTAAATCTTAAATTGAGAATTAATAATTTTTTTTCCTTTTTGAGGCGTCAGCTGCCAGTGCTATTTTCCATTTTACTATTTGACTTTGACATCTGACATGAATTATGTGGAAGTCTTGCCAAGTGTGTTCAATGCAAACCAATTAAAATTTTTTTGTATTTTTTGAGAAATAAGGTATCTGTAGCGGTAATTTCTAGGTTTAGGTAGTGACCTCATTCCCACAAAACATCAAAACAGTGAATAATTAACATGAGATGAAGATGGAAGGAAATACCCGAATTTTACCAGCAAAATTGAAATACCCACAAGAAAACCCATAAAGCAGGAAAATACCCGAAAATCGGGTATTTGCTCGCAGATTGACAACACTGCTGATTTGGGCCGAGTTAACAACCATTTTTATGAAGTCCAGGATAGTGGTGTGGGCAAATTGATCGCCGTTTTTGACCAAATTTTCTCCAATTTCAGATGTTGTATCAGTGACGAAGGCGACTTGGTTACGGTTTTTGACAGAAATTTCACCAAGTCGAGATGAGTGATGTCAGAGGGCAATGGCAGCGACTATACCACCATTTTACTGAACAGTTTTTGGACGTGTGAAGTTCTCCCAGTTCCCGTAACGCGACTCTACGAAAAAGGGGGCGGATTTGGACTCGGATTCTTGGTAGATCTGGGTTTATTCCGACCCAGCGATATCTTGACGATCGAGATCTCGGACTTGTGGATTTTTTCAAAGATTGTGGCTTTGTACTTGCCGAGGCATTTCCTGGCTGTTCTTCATTCGATCCCTGTGGTTTCTCGGCTGTTCTTCGGTAGCTCTTGGTCGGTTCTGGGGTTCTTCTTGATGATTTTCTCTAATTGGTCTTTGATTCCATTAGTCTTTCGGTTTTCAGAATCTGCTCTTGGATTTAACAGTCCAAATTCCCTATTCTTCATCTTGATAGCCATATGTAGTAGTATTGTTTTTAAGTCCGATAATACATTTTCTATCGCCTTTAGCATTCTCTCAGAAATAGACTTGCACGTCTTGTTGGTAGATTGTTGTTCTTGGTACTTTTTAATATGAGTTTGTTACTAGTTACGGCTCTGGCATGATTTTTTTATTATTATTGACTTTTGTTGAATTAATGTCATATATTTTTTAAGTTAATAAAAGGTATAATTTTGGGAAGACAATTTATGATTCTGATCGCAAATGCCAATCTCAATGTGCTATCAATATAACCACAAACATATGGTCCTTCGAGCCGGATATGAACCAGCGACCTATGATTATGTTTGGTCTATCAACTTATTTTTCTTTATATTTATATTTTTCCGGATTACTGTCTTTTAGAGCTTCTCTTGACTATCATTCTGAGAATTTTTTGTTTAAGGGCCTCTCCTAGTGCGGTGGTTTTGTATTTTTGTAATAGATTAATTAATATTAGTTGTTTCGTTTTTATTTTTATTTTGTTCTCTGGGTGTACCTACAGCGTTGTATATGTACATTCACTTACATTATTTTTCTCTCAGGGAAGGCTCATGAAAGAGTTTTAATTCCCTCAGGATATATTTACTTAGTCGCGTATTCGATGCAAATTTTCAAACGGTGTATGTTGTTGTTTGCAGTAATTTGCCAATCAAAGGCTGAATTGGGGCTGATGTTTAACTCTAATAATTACTTTATATAAATTGATAGTCCCCAGGCCATCAAACTATAATTGCTTTCACATGACTTAATAGTAGAATCTAAATTATAAATGTAATTGGTAATTATCTATTATCTGGGGATTCAAAAATCGTGTACAATTTAACTCACAGCAAAACGTAAGTATGGATTAAAAAAACACAAAAAACCAGCAACTAATATAATCAGGTTTGTCTTATACCAGAACTTAGTTGGGTTAGTTGGTGTTACCATTTTTTTTTAAACATATTCTGCAAATACAATATTTTAACATTTTAACAAAGAAATATCGGAAATATTTGAGAAATATCGAAAATATTTGAGAAATATTAGAGAAATATCGGAAATATTAGAGAAATTTCGGAAATATTTGAGAAATATCGGAAATATTTAAGACATATCGGAAACATTAGAGAAATATCGCAAATATTTGAGAAATATTGGAAATATTTGAGAAATTTCGGCAATATATGAATTATTATTCTTTCAAGGTCAATCCGAAATGTTAGGAAATATTTGAGAAATATCAGAAATATCGGAAATATTTGAGAAATATTTGAGAAATATCGGAAATATTTCAGAAATTTTGGCAATATATGAATTATTATTCTTTCAAGCTCAATCCGAAATGTTAGGAAATATTATAGAAATATCAGAAATATTTGAGAAATATCGGAAATATTAGAGAAATATCGGAAATATTTCAGAAATTTCTGCAATATATGAATTATTATTCTTTCAAGCTCAATCCGAAATGTTATAAAATATTTGAGAAATATCAGAAATATCGGAAATATTTGAGAAATATCAGAAATATTTGAGAAATATCGAAAATATTTTGAGAAACGTCGGAAATATTTCAGAAATTTCTGCAATATATGAATTATTATTCTATCAAGCTCAATCCCAAATGTTCGGAAATATTTGAGAAATATCAGAAATATTTGGAGAACTGTCAGAAATATATTTGAGAAATATTGGAAATATTTGAGAAATATCGGAAATATTTGGAGGATTGTCGGGAGTAATACCACTAGAGCTCAGATTTGGCCGGATATTTTTTATAAGTTTCATTTCGAGTATTTATTTTCATTGGCATTTGTCAAATAGGTCGAGTTAAATTTTCAATGAAAATAAATACGAGAAATAAACTTAAAAAATATCCTTCCCAAAATCTGAGCTCGCGTGGTATTTGGTAAGACAATTCCATGAATAGAAAACTCAATTCAATTAAACTTTATTTAACAAACTAAAAGAACAATAAGTAGAAGAATAATGTTTAGAAAGAATAATTGTTAAAATTACAATTTTTATATACAAACGAACAGTAAATGCTCGTGTTGCTACGGTAACGTAATTTATCCAAATTTTTTATCCACTTGCAATTCTGTTCCTTTCTATTTATCCGACAGCAAACTGACATTTTTGTATTAGTATATGGCATTATTTACATATGAGAAATATTAGAGAAATATCAGAAATATTTGATAAATATGCGAAATAATTGAGATATATACGAAATATAGGAATTCCCAAATCAAATTTGCGCTACTGTTGGTAAGAAATTAGGATTTCAATTTAGAGCAAGTTCCCATATATTTATCACATATTTAAGGAGCTGGTGCATGAACAACACAGTGATTTTCTATTTGAACTTACTCTACTAACGATAAAGATTTTATATTTGTTAAATAATTAGAAAATAACATACCTCTTCGTATCCAGTAACATGAATAACAGCATCTACCAAAAGCGGCGATACTAACGAAAAACAGTTTGATATGCTGTTCGTTAATGACATCAAAGTAGCAGCGTGTATCGGTGATAAATCGATATGATTTACATTATAACCGGAATAAACTGCTGAATTAAATCCTACAGCTGTCGTTAATAAAAATATGGCTGCTACTGGTTTATTCGAATCGACAAAAGTTAGGGATATCAGCGAGATGGCTGGTGTAAACATTCCTAAAAAAATATTATATTAAGACGGATTCCAACTAGGCGGAAAATCTGCAGGCGGATTTGGTCAATTTGGAATTAATTTCCGACAATTTTGTCGCGGATACGCAAATAAGTTGACTTTGGTTGAACTTTTAGCGGATTCGACTAGATTCATAACCGCCAAGGGCGGATTCCCAGTAGGCGGAAAATCTGCTGGCGGATTTTCTGTATCCAATTCTATTGGTCGATTTCAAATTAATTAGTTAACTTTGGTTCAAATGTTTGCGGATTCCACCAGATTCATAACCTTTAATATATTAATTGTGTTCATTTATAACAATATCAAAATTTCTGTTAAAAAACAGCTGCAGATTTTCAGCCTAGTGAGAACCCGTTTTTAATACAGGTTCGTTAGAATGCCTTGATTTAGAACTTGTTAATAATCTTTGAATTAAAATATATAAGACGTTCCATTTTGAAAAAAAAAATCGTGTTTTAAATTTGACAAGACCATCTTGTAGACACTGAAATACAATTTTAGACAAATATTGTGTGAAATACTACTGGAGAAATGAGGGGCTCGAGGGGCTTTTCACTTCGGAAATAGGTGTACAAATTTTAGGAAATATATCAGAAATATTGGAAATATTTGAATTTGAGAAATATCGGAAATATCTCAGAAATATCGCAAATATTTCAGAAATTCTCGAAATAATTAAGAAATTTCGGAAAAGTTTCAGAAATACCAGAAATATTTAAGAAATATCGGAAATATTTCAGAAATTATTATTCTCTCAAGGTCAATCCGAAATGTTAGGAAATATCTGAGAAATATCGAAAATATTTGAGAAATATCGGAAATATTTTAGAAATATCGGAAATATTTTAGAAATATCGGAAATATTTTAGAAATATCGGAAATATTTGAGAAATATTCGGCAATAAATGAATTATTATTCTTTCAAGGTCAATCCGAAGTGTTAGGAAATATTTGAGAAATATCAGATACATTTGAGAAATACCGGAAATATTTGAGATATATCGGTAATATTTGAGATATATCGGTAATATTTGAGATATATCGGTAATAGTTTAGAATTATCGGAAATATTTGAGACATATCGGAAATATTTGAGAAATATCGGAAATATTTGAGAAATATCGGAAATATTTCATAAATATCGGAAATATTTCAGAAATATCGGAATTTTTTGGGAAATATCGGAAATATTTGAAAAACATCGGAAATATTTCAGAAATTTCGACAAAATATAAATTATTATTCTTTCAAGCTCAATCCGAAATGTTAGGAAATATTTTAAAAAATATCGGAAATATTTTGAGAAATATCGTAAATATTTGAGAAATATCGGAAATATGTGAGAAAATCGGAAATATTTGAGAAATATCGAAAATATTTGAGACATATCGAAATATTTGAGAATATCGGAAATATTTGAGAAATATCGGATATATTTCAGAAATATCGGAAATATTTTAGAAATATCGGATATATTTCAGAAATATCGGAAATATTTTAGAAATATCGGAAATATTTTAGAAATATCGGAAATATTTGAGAAATATTCGGCAATAAATGAATTATTATTCTTTCAAGGTCAATCCGAAATGTTAGGAAATATTTGAGAAATATCAGATACATTTGAGAAATATCGGAAATATTTGAGATATATCGGTAATATTTGAGATATATCGGTAATAGTTTAGAAATATCGGAAATATTTGAGACATATCGGAAATATTTGAGCAATATGGGAAATATTTGAGAAATATCGGAAATATTTCAGAAATATCGGAATTTTTTGGGAAATATCGGAAATATTTGAAAAATATCGAAAATATTTGAGAAATATCGGAAATATTTCAGAAATTTCGACAATATATAAATTATTATTCTTTCAAGCTCAATCCGAAATGTTAGGAAATATTTTGAAAAATATCGGAAATATTTTGAGAAATATCGTAAATATTTGAGAAATATCGGAAATATGTGAGAAATATCGGAAATATTTGAGAAAATCGGAAATATTTGAGAAATATCGAAAATATTTGAGACATATCGAAATATTTGAGAATATCGGAAATATTTGAGAAATATCGGATATATTTCAGAAATATCGGAAATATTTTAGAAATATCGGAAATATTTTAGAAATATCGGAAATATTTGAGAAATATTCGGCAATAAATGAATTATTATTCTTTCAAGGTCAATCCGAAATGTTAGGAAATATTTGAGAAATATCAGATACATTTGAGAAATATCGGAAATATTTGAGATATATCGGTAATATTTGAGATATATCGGTAATAGTTTAGAAATAGCGGAAATATTTGAGACATATCGGAAATATTTGAGCAATATGGGAAATATTTGAGAAATATCGGAAATATTTCAGAAATATCGGAATTTTTTGGGAAATATCGGAAATATTTGAAAAATATCGAAAATATTTGAGAAATATCGGAAATATTTCAGAAATGTCGACAATATATAAATTATTATTCTTTCAAGCTCAATCCGAAATGTTAGGAAATATTTTGAAAAATGTCGGAAATATTTTGAGAAATATCGTAAATATTTGAGAAATATCGGAAATATGTGAGAAATATCGGAAATATTTGAGAAATATCGAAAATATTTGAGAAATATCCGAAATTATTGAGAAATATCGGAAATATTTGAGAAATATTGGATATACTTCAGAAATATCGAAAATAATTGAAAAATATTCAGGAAATATCGGAAAAATGTGAAAAATACTCTACAAACCCTCGGGAGCATTTGCGTATTCTTCTTCATCTCTCTGAAAAGGTTGGTGCAAATCGGAAAAAATTACAAAAAATTAAATACTCTGTAGTATAACCTCGAGTATAACACTAATTTTCGTCCAGAAATAGAACTTACTTTTCAAGAAATTGTCTTAATTTCTATCTTGCATGTTTTAATTCTTTTAGAGCTTTCGGATGTCATTGGTTAGGTTTTTCACTTCTATCTGATGAATTTCAGTGGCGCCACACGTGAAGCTGTACGTCCCTTAGTAATGATATTATGTAATGATCATAATTCTTATATTAAAAATGACTCTTAGACATGAAAGTTTTGGCTTAGATTTAGACTTTTGGATGCAATGTCATTATGTAGTGCAACAGGACAGGGAAATATCAATAAGTCGGTAGATATCGAAACGCTTTCATGTGGAAAATCTTTTAAAAATATTTGGGAAATATCGAAAATTTTGAAGAAATATAGGAAATATTTCGGAAATATCAGAAATATCGGAAATATTAGGAAATTTCAGAAATATTTTGGAAGTATCAGAAATATTAGGAAATTATTTCCGATTTCGGTAATAGGTGTAAAAAGTTTTACTAGTGAAAAGCCCCTCGGTAAAACTCAAAAAACTAATGGAAAGCGAAATAATGCGAAAAAAATAAACAGACAGTTTGAAGTTGAAAATGTACAATATGTTTGGAATTTAGGACATGAAATAAAAAACAGTAAAACTTATAACAAACAAAAATAAAAGCCTTGCTTGTAAAATAAATAAAATGTAATTTTCTTACCAATACTATTAAATATTTTTCTACTAGTTCCTATTGTTACGTAATTTCTATTAATTAAATAATCTGCTATTGGGCCCATAGCCAAACTTAATAACCAATTTACTAAATATGGAAGGGAGGATAATGAACCATTCTGAAAATAAAACAATTTAAAAAAATAATCATATACAAATTAAAAAATATAAAACTTACCGATTTTAGATCAAATAGCAAGATTTTATTCAAATAAGATGGAATCTCAGTAAGAAGGGTCCAAAATCCTAAATTTTGACCGCAATGAGATATTAAAATAGCCCAAAATGGCGGAGACATAAAAATCGCTTTCCATGGAGTGGGAACCTAAAAAGTTTAAAGTTACCTAAGATTATATTATGGTGGACGAAGAAATGGTATTTTAAAACTGAACCTTTTCGTCTAAGAGGGATTTTAACACTGCATTTTTTTTCTGGGAAAATCTTTTTTCATTTTTTCTTATAGAATATTAAAGTCGTTTATAAAGTCGATGCTTTAGGCGTGCACCTATTTTAATATATAGGTACAATTTTTTAACAAATGGGTGTAACTTACTGTTTCCAATTTTTCATCATCAACAATGTGCTGCTGTTCAATGTATTGTCTTTCTTGCACAGAAATTGTTCTATGTTTCGCAGGACTATCAGATCCTACTATAAAGTATAGTACAGACCATGCCATGCCTAATATTCCGTAAAGGTAAAAAATTGCAGGCCAACCATATTTAGAATTCGATATTAATCCAGTCAATGGAAGAGCAATGACGTTTCCTAATGGACCAGCTATAAACAAACAATAATAGATGTGACGATATAAACTACGTTTAGGAGAGTTACTGAAAAATCTCACCAGCATAAACGAAACTTCCAATCTTAGCTCTATCTTGAATGGACGTCCAAAAACTTAATAGACAATGTACACATGGAAAAAGAAATCCTTGGGTTAATCCGGTGATAATTCTACACGCTATTACGCCTTTGTACCCCGCCAGATTTCCCGCAAGTGGTACTAATGCACAAAATAAGGATCCAATCAAAATCGCTCCTCCAAAGAACCATTTCGGGCCCCATTTTTTAATCAGCTGACCTGCGAATACTTGAAAGCAGATGTAACCCCAGAAAAATGAAGATAGCATCATGTTTTTGTAAGGTGCCCAATCTGGGTGCGTCTAAAAAAGAGTAAGAACATAATATAATTTAAAAAATGTAAATCAAAGAAGAAACGTCAAATTAGGGTATACACCTAAAAAAAAAACAGTTTTTTTTAAATTCCCTTTTTCGGAAATGGAGATGGATACTCGACGTTTCACTTTTTCAGGAGTTGAGACGAGCATAGAATTTGTTTGTTTAAACATCCTCAACAACTCAAAAATGCTGTGGAAGAGGCATCTGACAAGTGGGACTCTTTCACTCAAGAAGAGCTCTATGGGTATCTTCTCAAAGTTAGCTCAAATATTCACTATAATTAGTGTTACATATGACACTGTAGCTCAATAAAATATTGTATAGGTAGTAGTTTTTGGTTAATTTTTTTTAGGAGTTTTTTAGGTGGGATCGTTCCGGTGAGTTTGTTTTTCGGTGAATTTTGCTAACACCAGGGTAAAATTATTTGAGTAAAATGTGTTAAAACATCTGGAGTCAAATTTGTTAATGTTGATTTGGTGCAGATCTGATTAAGGGCCACGATCTAGAAGAAACCATAGCGCCGAAGGATGTAATGTGCGAGGCCTTCTCTCAAGAACTACTGTCAAGTTGGGTGACTTGAGACAATTTTAAAATTCAAAGGACTGTAAAAATGTATCTCATTAAGTTAGCATTATGACACAAGAACACATTTTGGAGTATAGTATGTATATAGTTCAATATTCAATAGTAAAAATGAACCAAAAGTTTTCAGAAAATTTTAAATATTTTTTTAAATGGTGTCTCAGTCACCTTCATAGGGGGGGGGGGTGACTTGAGACAGTAATTAATTTTCATTATAAGCTCAAGACAGACCGTCAGAATGCTGACTGACTTGAGACTTTAAAATTCTTTTTAAAACGTGATAAAATATATTGTTTTATTAAAACACCATTTATTTTGAAAATATATATTTATTTTGGTATTATTTATTTATTGTACGTTTCTAAGAAACATTATATAACCGAACAACAAAACTTATGGGTTTAAACTTAAAAAAGTAGGCAGGTAACTTCAAAAATCTTTGGCGAAAAGTAGTAAAACTTAGAAAACAACTAAGAAATTCCTTTTGACAAAAAAATTGGTTTAAACAATTGAGTCAGATTTTTAAAGTTCAACAAAAAAAGTGTCTCTTCCTCCTCGAACAAACACAGGAAGCAACATTGACAAAATTTGAGAATTTATTAATATCTGCGACGTCCTCAGGAAATACGTAAATATTTTGTCCTTGGGGTTATTTGCGCATAAAACTGCATAACACCAGATCCTGCTTTAGTTCAATAATTTCCCCAATGAACTTTTTCAAAATAATTGGCTTGTGGGGAGCTTCATATGGAAATTGACTAAAATAAAGTCTTTAATTTTTAAGTCCGAAGGATCAACCATATCCACGTCTTCCACAATAATTTCAGAGCTGTCATATGACGATTGCGTGGAAAACGAATCATTACTCTCACTTGAGGATTCTGCATTTTTTTTTACTTTTTCGGGAAATTATAAATTTCCCTTTTGACGTTGATGGAATCGGGTTATTAAATTGAGAAAAATCAGGTAGCTCTTCTTCAATTTCTTCCTGGTTTCCATTGCCAGTAGTATCTGTTCTGCTTCTCCTAAAATGGTATTTTCAACACTCTTTCCAGGCTCGGTTAGAATTTTTTTTTCCTTTTACAGGTTATAGTTTCCCCCGCATATAAGTTGCATAAAAATATTTGAAAGGCATTATCTATTGATACTACAAAATTATTTATTTGGCTCTTCTAAGCTCGATGGTAACTTATCCAGTACTTTTTTTCGTTCAATTGGATGAATTCTACTTCCATGAATTTCTTAAAAATCTACTAATTTAGTAGGAAATTTACTAAAAACGGTAACCCTGTAAGATATGTGTGTGTATCGTGAATACAGAGCAGCAGCGGATTTCGATTCGCGGATAAAAAATAGTTTATTAATCAACCACTCCACCCACAGAATGCGATAAAAAAATAGGGGTTCCTATTTAATATTTCTAATTTGCCGCCCGCCCCACCCATAGGGGATGTGGAGGTAGGCGTAATTTAGTACTACCGGATGCTCCCCTCTGAGATATTAATGTTTCAATTTGGCACATTTTTCTATACGATGCGTATTTTTCAAGATATTACAAAATTCCAGGTTAAATGAATCACCCGGTATATGATTTCGATGTAAAACGGCCGGAGTTTAATTCCCAGTATAGCCAACTTTTTTTATGTTTTGACAATTTTTTTAGCTCCTAAAAACCACATAAAAATAGTGATTTTTAACTGGTTTGATATGTACACTAGTTTTTTTCTCCAAAATTAATGTTTATTAGATTTTCCTTTTTTAACTTATTAAAAACTACGTATAAAAATAGTGATTGGTAACCAGTTTTATTGATACAGTAAAGTATCTTTTTTTTCATTTTTTTTTCTCAAAGTTCGAGATCTAAAATTTAGATAGTTTATTTTCCGATGTAAGATATAAACGAGTACATCCGATGTACTGCTAGTTACGGCAAAAATAAAACATTACAATTTTCTTCTTTTCTCATGTTTACATCTGGCCTCTATTAATAAGGAATTCAGTTCGTATACACTGCCATCTCTTAACAGCATTATCAATTAATGTAGATATTTTTAATTTATTTTTCTTTAAATATAATATAGGTTTAAAAAAATTATAAATATTTTTTGTAGGCATATTTGATAACAGACTTTTAAGTGCTAATTTAAAAAAAATACATAATACGTCCCCATTGTAAAAATATAATTTCAAATATTGCTGTTTTCTTTAAATTCGTCTCCAGTTAAAAGTTAATCTACATTAATTATAGAATCGATCACAGCTTCGTAAATCCTACGTAAATTGCCTGGTTCTGAAAAGATCCGTACAAGAAGAAATTTCTTTCTTTCTATATAAGACAAAATGGATTTTTTTTTATGAAAAATATCCAAAAGTTTAAATATCGTAATTTAATTACTTAGTGTGCATTTTAATTTGTATTGACAAATTTTTCAGTCAATATTAAACCTATTGGCATATTTCAATGTTAACAATGACTTTCGTATAAGAGCCAAGGAAAAGCTGTGATGCTGTAACACCACAATCAGTAAAGATATCTATAATACTTACTTCAATATTACTGTTACTTGGATCATCTGTTATCATTGGAAAAATGGCAATACTCAGTATAGATCTAATACCGTAACATAAATTGACGACCGCGAACATCATAACATATTGGATGTGACGGATCCCAAATAGGTTACCTGAAAGCAAAACAAAAAATTTTTAATATAGTAGTTGCAATAAAATTTTAATCCCACATGGTCAACTTATGAAAGTATATATTACCATTTTGTTATAAATTTCCAAACGTAAGGTTTCTATTATTGGACATACATGATATATTATGATATCATCACTATCCCGATTATAATACAATAAGTATAAGGTATCTTCTTACGAAATACTGATAGACGCTCTTAGGTACCCTGTATATATTGAGCCATCATAAAAACTTTAAATAAATATCATAAAAACAATATGTAAAAGTTATGCGTTTTTTACGTGATAAGCAATAGAAAAAAATAATAAAAATAGCTTTAAATGCCAGGGGTGCAAAAAATAAGAGGGAAAAGGTGACATATTCTTCCAAATGCACACCACTGGATCAAGAATGGAAACATGTTTTTTTATTAATATATTCATTTGTTTTAAAGTTATCAACTAAAATCATTTAATTTTTTATAACTTTAACACCCTGTGTAGAAGATTATCGTCACCACTAACCAAAACTACACTTTTTATCACGTACGTTTATCATCAACTCCTGATGATGCTAACATATTTAGCAAAACGTAAACAAAGTGTAGTTTTGGTTAGTGGTTCCAAATTCCCAATTCAAGTATTTGAAAAAGTAAATATGTTGGACCCCTCATTCCTTATATAATTCTGTCCAATTATACGAGAGGTATCTACAAACAAATGTTGTAAGCGTCATTTGGAAATAGCTGAATTTACCTTAATTTTTAATTATTTTTCACAATCACTACATTAACAAATCAGGACTTACGAATTCATATATTCTCACGACATAAGAGAAAAATTCCAAAAACTGATATCCGAATCCATCCAAGTGAAAATTAAACTTTACTAAATAAATAATAAAAAATCAATCAATGACCATAAGCAATAAAATAGTTTTTTTTCTTTCATCTAGGCCCATTTGCTTTGCAGATGTTTTAAGTTTATGGAATTGTAGGTATTTAGGCAAATAGAACTAATAGAGCTTTTCTATTTTCAAGATGGTTTAAAATGCGGCTTTCATGATATCGTTCTTAATTTTTACATAAGAAAATTTCACTACCGGTGTTGGTAAATAATTATTTGGTTTTATCTAAATGCTCCTTTAAGTCATCGCCGCCCATATGGACGGCGCGTTCCTGGATATCTTAGACAAGAATTTAAAATTCTGTCTCTTGAAAACTTGCAGTAAAATTAACTCGCCCGAAATCATATCACTAATAAAATTCAATGTAGCACCCAGATGCACTGTTGAATATTCTACTGAATCTCACTACCACCAGATCTCCTCTTGTGAATATCCTTCGACTGGAAAATAGCATTAATCTTTTGGCTAACCCTGGACATTCCCACCAAACAGTTTTAGACAGATTGCATTAAATCAAATAATTAATTTATCTATTTAAAATGACTAATTCATTTTTTTGTGGACAAACCCTTATACTTTATACTACGTAGCATATTTTGTATTATAAAATTATAATTTTTTTTTATATATATTTTGTTGTGTTCTAGTGCCTACTTGGACAAATTTTTCGAACAACTCCTAATTACCTTTTGAAATGGTTCACCAATTGGTATCAGCATGGGGCTCCATACGGGTTCCCAACACTTCCTCTACCTTTGATCGATCCACTTACCTCTATCCTGCTCCTGGTGAGTACAATTACTCTATTACACTTTTTTAAGGTTCATGTATATCTTTGTAATTTTTTCATGTCCTTTAATATCCTTTTCCACCCGTGTCTACGTATTTTTTACTTCAGCTTTATAGCCGCTCCGTAAATGAGTTATTTGTATTGTTAAAAATGTATATATTACCTGAAGATAGCTTATTAGAAAAAACTAGTTATCGATTTTGATGAATTTTATTGTGGTACATGATTTTATTTCATTTCATTTATTACAAATCATTGTACCTACTGTGGTTAAACTCCTCGCAATGCCTAATTTGTGGAGGTAGGAGCAAACGTAAATGTAGCACACGCTAGACATTTCTCATCGGAATTGATGGGGGAAGTAGCTCCAGAGTTTCGCCTTCATTCGAAAGATTGAAGTAGAAACTTAAGGGTCAGGGCTTGACTAGACGATGATGATAAACCGTTATAGTTGCCTATACTGAAAACAAATATCAATCACAACACACCGTCCAATACTGGAAGCCGAAATTTTTATTCTAACTCTGGCCATGCAATCCTACTCAATCTCAAAGAAAAGCGGATATTATATTGATTCGAGAAGGTGTTGAATGTGAAGAGGAGGTTTAGTATTACCAATATGAAAAAATAAATAGGATAAACACTGAAAAAATATCCAGAATTTACAATCCTAACCATATGTGTTCTTAAAATCACATTAATATAATAAATATTTAATACCATATCGAAACTCTATATTATTTTGCAACAACGTTTTCAAAACGGCTAATACGGTAAAAACGCAAAAAAATAGATTTATATTTCTTGGTGTTTAAGGCACATTGTGTTAATATATCTTATAATAATCCCAAGAAGCGAAAACAAATTCTTCATAAACTACAATATATTCTAAATAATAGAAGAGTGTCAATTTTTGTTCATATGGTCTTTAATCAGCTTTCTCAAAGTAAGAGTGACGAGATCAGATATATTGAATCTGGTTCCCCTTAAACAATGTCCAATGTCAAAAAAGACGGTTGGGGGTTGGGATCCTACTATGTCGTTCTCGGTGTAAAATCACTTTTTGCGCTAAAATTTGTTCGCGCATGCATTAGCCTTTCAGATCTCGCAGAGGTTAGTCGATTACAACATGTAAAAGTTGTTCGTTGAAAATGCCGGTTAAGACCGCGCATTTTTTATCATTTCATTCAGTAAACATATTCTGAGATTTTACTAGATATAGAGTGAATGGTGAGTGACAATAGTTAAATTGATCATTGTTAATGCGTATTAAAAATAATGTACCTTTTATAATATAATTTTTTAATATTAATAAATGGGTGTAAAAATAGCCCTTACAATATGAGATTTCATATCAATTTAACAACTTGAAAATACAACTGTTTGGTCCTACGATCATCAATCGATGTTAACACGTCGACTGTCATAGTAACTTATTCAAACATTTATCGATTCTTAATCATATTTGTTCAACGTTGCTATAACGATATGCGTTTAGGACATCATTCTACAGGGTGTTTTTTTAAAAAGTTTCCACCCCCGATTTAGGCTTACCCAATAATTTTTGGCAAAAATGGCGAGACACGTCGATTTTTGATTTGAAGGGGACAAAATTTTTGATAGCAAACATCACTCTAACGTCAACCCCCTTCACCCCTCGCCCCTCAACTTTAAAATTTAAATAGGGAACATACCTGTGACACACACGGTATGTTCTCTATTTAAATTTTAAAGTTGAGGGGCGAGGGGTGAAGGGGGTTGACGTTAGAGTGATGTTTGTTATCAAAAACTTTGTCCCCCTCAAATCAAAAATCGACGCGTCTCGCCATTTTTGCCAAAAATTATTGGGTAAGCCTAAATCGGGGGTAGAAACTTTTTAAAAAAACACCCTGTAGAACTTCGTTATAGACCAAAAACTACCATATTGGCCAAAAATCCACATTACTTTAACAGGAGTTTCGTCTTAATTATGGTTCACATAATAAGTTACCGTTCTGTCAACTCCTGAAGAAGCTTACAATGTAAGCGAAACGTCGAGTATCTCAAATGTGACATGATGAAAATTTTACACTCTTACTGATGCCTAATTTTAATATTAAAATAAATAAGTGCGGTACTGATTTTCTGATTTTTTTTTTGTTTTTCTTAAAACTTTAAATGTTTATACCGGTGAATATATGCAAGGCATGTTTAGTATAAAATTAAACTATAATAATATCGAAAATGTATTAAATATTTTCGTGATTTGCAATGGAGCCAACGCACACTGTTGAATTATGGGACAAAAGTTGGTCAAAAATATTTTTAACGATTTATCAATTACTAATGTTATAAAAATGTGATAAAAACAAAATAATATATCAAATAACAGCTATAAAGAAAAAAATATCTAGACGGGAATTTTACAACAAAAATTTAATGAGGAAAATCCTCTGTAGGCTAATCTCAAAAATATATTTGACATCGAATAAATCAAACTAAGGATAAATCAAACTAAATGAGATTAGGACCATTTTTTTTTTAAATTCACCAACAACTAGCGGAGAGGTGCTAAATTGAGATGAATAAGAAAAAAAATAACTAATTATGAAATACAGTCTGTTTTTACTTTTTAAGATTTATAAGAGATAAATTAAAAGTTAAATAATCTATTTAGTGCAGAGTAAGGAAGTGTGGCTACCGAGCTCAGATAAAGCAACTAGAGAAAAAAGTGATAAAAAGTATTAAAGATAAGGTTTGATAAAAACGATAAATAATAACACCAATAAATTATAATCAAATAGCTTCGGTTAGAAAAGTCTCCTAAAAGTTTCAACTACATTAAATACATCATCATGTAAGCAGTAAATGTTAAGATGTCTCAAAATAGTCTACCCTCATATCGATTTTAATATGATGAAAGATGTAGAGAAAAAAATTGTAGAGGAGTATAAAGAGAAAAGAACACAAATGTTTAAACTAGATTACAAGAACAAAATGGGTGGATTATAAATGTGCTTTATGTGCAGCGAATTATAAAAATTGTAGAGTATACATATAAAGAAATTTATATAAATACTAATTATCAACAAATTCTACAACTCAATTCCT
The DNA here is from genome assembly GCA_963243735.1 of Neocrepidodera transversa. NCBI lineage: Eukaryota > Metazoa > Arthropoda > Insecta > Coleoptera > Chrysomelidae > Neocrepidodera > Neocrepidodera transversa. The sequence continues at coordinate 11,709,744 of OY725347.1, forward strand.
AAAGACCAAACAAGATCTGGAAAATTATGAGAAGAAGCTGCAGGAAACTACAGAAAAGAAAGTATCAAAGCTGAAAATCAATAACAATTACAATAGGAATGATTATTTTTAACCTTACAAGCAAAATTATTTTTATGAATACCACATAAGAGATGTCCAATGTTTGTCATTCTAATATAGAGTTACAAGCGAATCCTTCTAATAATATTTAAAATCATCCTATATATTCCATCCACATACACTACGTCGTTGTTTTCAGATAATATTAACGAAGGCTCTCTGTTTATTATAATCAATATATTTCTTCTTGTGGCATTACTGACCGCACCTTACATTATGTTACAAAATTGTAGAAATGTTATTTCCTTCTTATTTTCCAAATTCGAGTGCCGAAAAATGCATTTCCGCTTATTTTTTTAAGTTCTGGTGCAGAAAAATGCAGTCCTGCTTTTTCAAATTCTAGTGAAAAAAGTTATTGTTACTTTTTCAAAAAGTATTGTTTTTTCTACAAATTTAAGTGAAAATTCATTAATATTTATGTCTAAACGAATAGCAAAAAATATTAAATTATAATCAAAATTTTAGAAATGGGATTCAAAATTCGTGTTTGCAAAAACGCACTTTTATTTCTTCCAAATTCGAGTGCGAAAAGATGCCTTATAGTTTTTTTTTTTCAAATTTAAGTGGAAAAAAGTGGTTTCATTAATTTATAAATCTAAACGAAGAGCAAAAGTAGTTATTTCTAGTACAAGTGAGTAAAGTGCATCATTTAATCACGAACCTGAATATTGAGCACCCGAGCCACAGGCGAGGGCATCAATCAGGCGAGTCACGTGTGCTAAACCTGATTTTTTCCAATGTCTTAAAATATAGAACATAAATATTTTCTGTTTGTAGTATTTATATTTATCAACAATTTGGGTTAATATTTTATTTTATATTTTATTTATTTTTTTCTAATTTATATAATAACCGAAATCCAATCTACCTACATCTGTCAAATACACATTTTGAGGTTATCTTTACAACTAATTCTAATTATACTAATACACTAATACAAAAAAATTATATCAAAACAGGTACAACATTTAGGTTAGATTAATATTTATAGTGCAATTTGTAAGATGTATGCGTCTGTGTGACTGTCAATTTATGTGTACATATGCGCGGAGTGATTAAAAATCTGTTATCCACGACTAATCTATTATTTGTTCATTATACATGAGTTTACTAAATAATAACAATATCCATTATTCACAAATGAATAATGATTTCATTATTCACTGGTTTCACTGATTTCTAGATCAATATAAAAAAACAGAGCTGGCTATAAAAGGTCAAGTCAGAACGCTGCCTGCGCTGTCAAAGTTAATTTTAATTTAAAACGTCAAAACGTTTGAAAGTTTAAAAAATGTCATTAAAAATACTTTAAATGGAGACAGATAGTGAAAATGAGATGTCTTGTACACCTCTAGATATACGAGAAGCCTCAAAAATTATCAGTTTAAATTTATTACTGGAAAAATCTAAAAAACTTTATATATCTGCCTATGAAGCGTTTATCCAATGGATAATTAACAAAAAACCTGAGTCTCAGAATCCGTTTTATTGGTTTACCTTAGCGAGTTATCCACAAAATCTAAACCTTCAAAATTATGGACAACTTACTATATGCTGAGAAGTACAATTAATTTTGCTTCAATGTTACTTATTTAAACACATAGTAATTGTAGCCAAAATTATTTAATAGTCGTGGATAAAGTATAGTATTCTACTCGCATATAATGGTTATTATTATATGCTCGTTGAATAATATACTATTATCCACTAGTGAGTAAAAGATGTATATATGTGTACATCAGTGTTGCCAATCTACGGGTGATTACCCGATTTTCGGATATTTTCCTGCTTTTGTGGATATTGTGGTTATTTCAATTTTACGGGTAAAATTCGGGTATTTCCTTCCATCTTCATATCATGTCAATTATTCACTATTTTGATGTTTTGTGGGAGTGAGGATACTATCACTAAACCTAAAAATTACCGCTACAGCTATCTAATTTCTTAAAAAATACTTAAAAATAGTAATTGGTTGGCAACACTTCCACATAATTCACCTCAGATGTCAAAGTTAAATAGTAAAATAGAAAAGAGCCCTGGCAGCTGAGGCCTCAAAAAGAAAAAAGAAGAAGAATATTATATATTCTCCATTTAAGATTAAAGCTCTTGTTTATATTGCATTTGCATATTGCAATTTGTCTTGTAATCTGTTGTATACTTTAATACAATGAAGAATAACAAAGTTTCTAATTTTAGTCTTCACACAGAACATTTTTTTAGTAATTGGCGCCAAACGAAAATCTTTGACAAACACTTTAAATTGTAAGTGGGTAAAATGCTGGTATTTAGGAATTCCACGCTGGTAAAATCGGGTATTTTGGGTCAAAGTTGCGGATATTTTGTTGATTTGTCATTGGTAACACTGGCGGGGTGACTAAATTGTAACGAGCAGTACTGTAGGTCATATAACTGACGCAGATTAAATTTGCAGCACGAGTCGCAGGCGAGTGCTGTTATTCATTAAGTGAGTTATGACCATTACAGCAAGTTAAATACTATACTTTATCTGCGACTATAACAAGATACAGATACAAGTCTAGAGGAAGAACTTTGTCCACAAAATATTAAGTGACACTATAGTGAGTTATTATAACTCACGCTATTTGTTTATGGATACTATTAATTGCTTAAAAGCAGTTGGATAATTAATATATAACTTAATAGGGGTAGATAAAGTAAAGATGTTATACTATCACATCCACATTACTATAGAAGAAAAATTCAACACTACTTCCAATACAAGGTTCAAGTTCCTCAGGGTAGCTTCCTTGGTCATGTGCTATATCAGATTTATCACTGCCATATTTGTTGATAATATAGCGCAATTAGAAATCAGTAAAGATGTTGCAAAAACGACAATCAATTATTATACTATCACACACACATTACCACAAGAAAAATTCAACACAACACTTCTAATATAGGTTGGAGTTCCTCAGGGTAACGTCCTTGGTCCAGTTCTATATCAGATTTATCACTGACATGTTTGTTGATGATACAGCGCTATTAGCAATCAGTAAAGATGTTGCAAAAGCGACAATCAATTATTAAACTATCACACACACATTACCACAAGAAAAATTCAACACAACACTTCTAATATAGGTTGGAGTTCCTCAGGGTAACGTAATTGGTCCAGTTCTATATCAGATTTATCACTGACATGTTTGTTGATGATACAGCGCTATTAGCAATGAGTAAAAATGTTGCAAAAGCGACAATCAATTATTAAACTATCACACACACATTACCACAAGAAAAATTCAACACAGCACTTCTAATATAGGTTGGAGTTCCTCAGGGTAACGTCCTTGGTCCAGTTCTATATCAGATTTATCACTGACATGTTTGTTGATGATACAGGGCTATTAGCAATCAGTAAAGATGTTGCAAAAGTGACAATCAATCACCAACAATCATTAGTACAGTCTTCAGCTTAATAATAAACAGCTGCCCTATTTGGATAAACACTTTACTTAAAAAAACCACATATTTATAAGGAAAAAACAGCTAGACTTCCAATTTTCTAAACTACAAACTATAAATTTTTGTGCCGGAGATCCAAACTGTCGTAGCAAAATAAACTTTTAGTTAATAAAGCAATCTTGAAACTCTGGAGAAGCGCCAGTGTCTCCAACCTAGAAATTCTCCAAAGGATCCAAGTTATAGTACTACAAACCTTATACCCTTGCATATAATTCATATTAATTTGAATGTATTCATTAGTTAAGTTAGCTTAATACTAATAATAAATTCAAATAAGTTAATTTACTTATAAACTAATAAAGACATTATATTTAAACTCATATATTAGATCACTAATTCCTGTTATTATTTATTTATCGTCCTTGGACAGATCATGAATTTTTTAAAGGAGTTAAATAAATAAAAAAAACAATAATGATTAATATTAATAGTTTAAACACCTAAAAGTGTTTATAAAAACAGTACTTATCGTCTAAACAAATTGGATACAATTTGTCAAATTTATCTTGGAATTTGAATATGCAAAAGTGGTGTAAAAATTTAATCAATCACGATTTTTAGATTTTAAAAAATTTGTAGATAGAACTAACTTTGCTAATATATATTAATAAATTAATATTTGGTTAAAAATTATGTCAACAAAATTAACAATTCGTATTTCTAACAAATTATCTAAACTAAAAGCAACATACCTTTAAATTTTTGTTTTTGTGGCTCGAAAATTTCTAAATCGATAATATTTTGTACCATCGTAATTATTATCAGGGAATAACTTTTTAAAAAACAGTACCCAGCCAAGCGGTATAACTAAATAAATTATAAATGTAAAAAAGGTAATCTTTTGCGCTATATATCGTGAGTAACAGAACCGGCTTTAAAACGGAAAACCCAGATATTTTTCTTATATAAAAGAATGTTTGTGAAAGATCAATTTTCCATCTATAAGGTAGTTCACATCTTAAAAAACTTGTTTAATAGTGTTTCTGGGAAATAAAATATAAATGTAGAATCCTCTTGAAAAATATTGAATCCTTGCAAAAGTTATAAAAATAAAAATTTAAAAAAAAGGTGTAGTTTTTTTAAAATAACTTAAAAACTGTAAATGTTGGAGTGAATTTGAAAAAAAAATTGTGAACGGGAAAAAATTTAGAATAAAAAAGTTTCTACACCCGGAACTCTACATTAATTTTAATTTCACGCTGAAAATAGCAATCCGCACGGTGAATGCGCAGCCGTAATTTTGACCCTGAGACATTGAATTTTTTTAATATAACTAAATAGATATTAATTAAAAAAAAATAGTCTAAATATTATCTATACTTTTGAACAAAAAAAATCCCTTTAAAATTTTTTTTAATTGGTTTTTCATACCATTGTTAACTAAGAAAAAATGAAAAAAATTCAATTTGTTAAGAAAATTCATAACTAATAAATTATAGCAATTGTAATGTTTTTTTGTTAGTTAAATGGCTTTGGCAGAAACCAATTAGCCACACTTTTTTGTTTTTTTGTCGGGGTTAGTTAATTTTTTGTTTAGTATTTTTCTTCAGGCGTATTTTTATTATTGTTCTGGTATATTTTTTTTCTATTTTTCCCTTTTTTTCCTTTTTCTTTTTTTCCTCTTTTTTCCTTTTTCTTTTTATTTTTTTTCCTTTTCCTTAATGTAATGTTGGAATGATATTCAATATAGTTAAAACATTACATAATTAACGGTTCATTTTGTGAAAAACTAATGATGAAAGTATCTAGGTAGGTAATACCATAATGTTTTCAAATTTTTTTATGCACGACCGGACGAAAAAGTCCAGATTATAAATACGTTTAGCGGGCGTAAAGTGCCGCTTTACCGCCCGGCGACTACTTTAGCGCCCGTGAAAATATACCAAGAAACTTGCAATACATGAAGATGACTGGATAAAAATGGAAATTTCTTATTCTTATCCTATTAGCTTGGTTGCTATGGTAACTCTTATATGTATTAAAATGGTTTGTTCTTAAGCATAATTTTGGTGCTGTTTTATCTATTTAACGTGTGTATGCATTGAGTATAGATTTTATTTTTCTTTGGAGACTAAAATTAAGTAGGTGGCAATTTTCTTTTTTGAGATAAATAAAAAAAATTTTGGAAAGAATTTTAATCTTGAAAAGTCATTATTACCTATATAAAAAAATCATATAAATTAAGAAAGAAAAAATACGAAAAACAAGGAAAATTAAGGACAATAAATAATAGAGGAAAATGGTAACAATAGTAAAAAAATCGAAAATAATTGTAACCATAAAAATTTAAAAAAAAATTGAATAAACTCTCAAGAAATCGCAACAGAAACCCAAAAAAATTGCAAAAAATCGCAAATAATCTCGAAAATCAAGAAAAAAGAGAAAAAATTAGAAAACGATAAAAAAATCAGAATGAAAAAAATTGAGGAAAGATTAGAAAAATCGAAAAAAATTGAAAAAAACAGAAAAACTAAAAAAAACGAAAAACTGGAAAAATGAGGAAAAACGATAAAAACTTAGAAGAATCGAAAAAATCTAAAAAAACCAGAAAAAATCGAAACAAATTAAAAAAAGGAAAACATTGAAAAAAATTGAAAGAAAAACCGGAAAAACCCCACAAAACTCTACAAATCGCAAAATAAAGGAAAAAAAGTAGCTAAAAACGCAAGAAATCGAAAAAATCGCAAAAAACAAAGAACAACTAAAAAACCGGAAACAATTTTAACCATAAAAATTAAAGAAAAAAAATTAATAAACTCGCAAAAAAATTATAACAAAATCAAAAAAAAATTTAAAAAACATATCAGAGGAATAAGAAAAAAGTTAAAAACGGCAATATTTTTGTCGTAATTTCAAGTTTTAGAAAATTTAAAGTTACAAAAATAAATTTCTATATACTACAGATGGTATAAGTATCGGGAAAGTAAAAATAGGTCAAAGATTAATATCATTTTAGGGGTTTTACTGAATCGATTGCCGTTGTCCGTTTGTCTCTATCTCTTACCGTTTCTCGAGTTGAATCAGGCTAACGGACGTACGGACAGACGGACAAAACCGTTTTATAAGAATTTTTTTTCTTCGAAAACTCTAAAAAGAAGATTTAAAAATTTTAGAAAGGAAAATACTGCGAACATAATTTAGACCAAACATAACAAGAGATGGAGAAAGAAGATTAAAAAGAAACATAGAAATAGAAAAGGAACTAGGTGGAGGAAATATAGCTCAATTTATAATAACAAGAAGACTGGAATGGATGGGACACATTATGAGAAAAGCACCAACAGAATTACGACATGGGTTCCATTAAAGACGAGGAAGGCGACAAAGTAGACGGTGGAATCAAGTAGAGGATGATATAAAAGCCTTGAAAATCAGAGAATGGAAAACAAAATGCAGAGACAGAAGAAAATGAAACACCTTAACAGAAGAAAAAAATAAAAAACCAACCACAAAATTATTTTAATATGATTGATTGTAGAGAAACTGGCAACTAGTTTCGGTACAAATATGCCATCATCAAGTCTATAATATAAACGTTACAATTAAACAGAGCATATTTATGTAACGTTTGTATTATAGACTTGATGATGGCATATTTGTGCCGAAACTAGTTACAAGTTTCTCTACAATCAATCTTATTAAAATAATTTTGTGGTACTAGACTTTGGTTTTTTTATTTCTTCATTGGTGGACCACATATTTGAGGTTATGGATAACCTTCTACAATTAAACTTAACAGAAGAGGCCAGGACAGATAAAAGATTATAAGCTCACCGATAGAAAAGGAATTATCTACCTTGTCAATAGGATTTAATTGAACGACCATGATGATGATAATGAAGATATCCCAATCCCCTCACAGTGGTATCACGGTTTTAATATTTTTGCAGTGCCCGGTTTTTAAATATTCCTATGTTGTAATTAGTCGGTATCGTTATCTATCGTGATTGATGTTTTTTTAAACACCGATAAAATCAAAGTACGGTTCATTTTGGTACCAGTCAACTGACTAAAAAATGCATAAAATTCTCGGTTATCATAAAAATACCAAATTTGAAATACAATCTATATTTATGAAGATACGTTATCGATTAATTTACGTACATCATAATATCAATATGAAATTAAGTACTATAGTACCTAACCAAATAGTTTTTTCTACTTAAATATATCGGGTAAAAATAAGATCTCGAGATTTTTTTTTACGTTTTCAAAAAACTATTCATGTTTGTACGTTTTTAATCGTGATAAAATATGAGAAAGTGCTCATTTGATTCGAGATACCCTCTAGAAATTATACGAAAAAATTGAACCCGTACATAAACAATTCTATAAGTTATAAACAAATTAAATCCTAAAAAAGTGAGTATTTTTTGGTAAGTAGTAAATAAATCAAAAACTAAAAGCGTTAGACTGAATTTGAAAAAAACTTGTAAAAATAAAAGAAATTTACCATAAATAAGTCTTAGAACAGTATCATTATTATAAATAATTTTAATTTAATGATCCAGCGAGCGTAACATCGTAGATATGCCTGAAAACCAAGTGGCAAGTAAGAAATTTTTTTTAATGATTTTCCATTAAATGAGCCTATTGTTAATTAACTATTTCTTTCACTTTGAACACTTAAAGATTCGTTTTAGATATTTCGAAGAAAAAGTCTTATAAAACGGTTTTGTCCGTCTATCCGTCCGTCTGTTAGCCTGATTCAAATTTGAGTTATCGAAAACTCGAAATTACGGAAAAATATTGCGGTTTTTCACTTTTTTTAATAGTATAAATTAAATTTATAATTTATTATTTTGTAGGGATTTATGAAACATTTTTTTTAATATTAATTCACCTAAAATTGTTAGTTTTCAAACATTTTTTTTTTTCAAAATGTTATGAATAAAAAAATTTAAAATTCTTAATAAATAGATGAATTTATTCAAAATTCAGAATTGATTGTTTCAAAATTGATTTTTTTTTATTTGTATAATTAACATTTTTATAGGTATTTCAAAAATTATATTTTTCTAAAATAAATTATTTCTTTAAAATTTTCTAGAATTTCATTTTGTATCTAAAATTTTCGATTTTTTTAAAAACTTTTTTGCTCTTCGAAAAAGTTTTTTCATCAATTTTCAAAAAGTATAAAAAGTTTACTGTAAACTTTTATCAAAAATTTCAAAGAAAAATAATTCGTTTTGTCCTTTTTATTTGAAATTTAATGTTTTGAATATTATTATATATTTATATTTTAATTTTTATTGAAATTGGAACTTTTTCAAAAGTAAAATTCTATTTTTTGAAAATTTGACTTTTTAAAAATTATATTTTTGTAATTTAAATTTTTTTTATCCAAAACTAGTCCTTGTCCTTTTCGAAAAAGTATATTATTATATATTTATATTTTAATTTTTATTGAAATTAGAACTTTTTAAGTAAAATTCTATTTTTTGGAAAATTGGCTTTTTAAAAATTATATTTTTGCAATTAAAATTTTTTTTATCCAAAACTAGATTTTGGTTTGTTGTCAAAAATTCCAAAATTTCTTTTGTGCTTTTCCTTTGAGTTTCTTTCTGTTGAGTCTTCTCACTAGCCGGAGCTGGATCGCATCGATATTATTGTGATGATGGAGTCTCTCTTTATGAATACTTGCAAACTTTTCGATAGCTATATCAACAGTTTCCATTCCCAGGTCCCGGTGGAGGTCACTTTTTCGAACGTACCACGGAACATCCACAATGTTCCGTAGCACTTAATTTTGAAAACGTTGAATGATTACTCTATTACTTTTCATGACTTAACCCCTTAGTTGACAACCATATGTCTACACTAGTTTTAATATCTGCTTATACAGCTGCAGTTTGTTATGTAGAATCAGAGTAGTAAGTTTCTTCCAATCAGTCTGTGGCGTCTCGTGGTACAAAAGAAAGGTTCTTGCATGAACCACAAAAACTATTTTTATTTCGAAGGACCAATATCATGTGCTTGACTACAATTGAAGAGCAATTCTTTGATTGAAAATATATTGACAAATAATAATAAAAATCTTGGCAAGTATTAAAAATAACGAATTAATTGAATCAAAGTTTTCATAACAACAACAAAATACAAAATAAAACAGGTTCGTCCTCAGGAACATTTGGTATCCAACATGCATGTGGCGTCTAGTGGTATAAAAGAAAGGTTCTTTCATGAACCACAAAAACTATTTTTATTTCGAAGGACCAATATCATGTGCTTGACTACAATTGAAGAGCAATTCTTTGATTGAAAATATATTGACAAATAATAATAAAAATCTTGACAAGTATTAAAAATAACAAATTGATTGAATCAAAGTTTTCATAACAACAACAAAAATACAAAATAAAACAGGTTCGTCCTCAGGAACATTTGGTATCCAAAACAGTCAATACATCTTTCTGTATCCCATTGCAAGTTCTTTCCGTTTTTCTTGACTTTCCAGCGAAGCTTTGCGTCTAGGGAATGTTATTATCATTTATTTTGAGTGGAATGTGTCGTATCTTTTTATTGGTGGAGTAGATATTGGCTTCATTTAGTCAAATCCGCCATCTTTTTGTCCAAACATGTATTTGGTCTACAGCCCTTTGTAGTTTTTTAGTAGTTTCTTCACTGGTACTGCCAACTGATAAAATCGCAGTATAATCAGTAAGTATAGTATCATTTTCGAACCTTGTGTATATACGATATATTACAGACCGGTCCTAGAGCTTTGTCTTGTGGAACTCCAGTTTTCACACCATTTATTTCTGAGTAGGCATCTTCTTGTTTGACTCGAAAATATTTTTCAGAGGTATATGACTAGTATTTTTGAGTATTGCCTCGGCAAACACTGTCGAAATTTGTCAGAATTTTTTATACTAATACACAAACATATTTGTAAAAATGTGTAATTCCAGTGATGATTCAATAATCGGTACTTCACCAGAAATTCATTAGCCGCAAAAAGGTAATAATAATAATAATATTACCCCAAAAATCAAAAACTAAATATGAATTTGATCTACTTAAAAATAGCAGGTGCCTATTAGTTTTGTCCGATTTTAAAGTCTGTGACAGCCCAATGCTAACGTTCTCTTTGATATGAAGATCCTCGATTCAAACCCAGTAACTATTTTTTTTTTATAATATTTTTAGTTTTTCCATTAGTACGTTATAGAAAAAATGTATTGTTCAACTCGTTTAGGTTGTCCATATTCACACTTAATGCACAAACTACAATTTTTACTGTACTATAAAGGTTTCAAACACCGTTAGAAAATTGTAATAATAATGAATTAAATCCCAAACTCTTAATTTTCTGTTATACTTATTAAATACTTATTAATATTATAACCTATATTTAACTTATTTGTTATTGTTATAATAATTTTGTTTATAATTTGTATTATTATTTTGTCCGTTGGATTAACATAACCATACTAATAAATAATTCAATGAAAACTATTTCGTTATTGCTATTTCACGCTAATAGTCGAAAAGAATGTTTTGTTTTTTAAATGATATTTTTACGTCATTAATTTAACAGGGTGACCAAATTAATAACCAAGTATGTTGTATAATTCGGCAGGTATCCTTTCGCTAATAATAAAATAAATGAGATAGCAAAACTCCAGTACCATATTTGATATTTTTTTAAAAAGTTACATTGAATGAAAGGGGGTGGATAAACTTTACTGAAATATTATCCATAATTTGCAAAACAAAACATATTTAAATCCATAAGGTTATCAATATCTCAAATGTGGCAAAAACATGATAATAGAAAAGAAGGGAAATTTTGGGGAAAGGGGGGAAATTTAGGAAAAAGAGGCCCCAAAAATGAGAAAAAAGGAGTCATTTTAGAAAAAAAGGAGTAATTGCAGGAACAAAAATTGAAAGAATATAGAAAAAAAGTGTTTGGAGAAATGAGACGAAATTTGACAAAAAAAATTGAGAGAATATAAGGAAATTGTTTTAGAGACAAGAGAAGAAATTTAAGATAAAAAAATTACAAAATTTGTGAAAAAATAAGAAAGGACATTCGAGACAAAAAAGTGACAACATTTGAGAAAAAAACCGGTTGTGTCACCCCAAAACTTTCCCCACGAATACTTTATCAAATATTTAATGTTATAGTTTCAACTTTTGACATTTTTTAATTTTTGACAGGTGACAGTTGGAGAAATAATTTTGACTGTTCTGAATAGAGTTTTTCAAGGGCTTTCAAACGACATATTGCATGTCCAATTCCGTGACATATTGCATCTGTAATTTTTTGATAGTGATACTTCCGTTTGACAGATCTCGTTCAAAAACTAACTGATTCTTCCGACAGAAAGCCCAAACCCATATTCCGAATTTGAGCTCAATCGGATTAATACTTCTTCAGATATTTAATGCTCAAGTTTCAAATTTTGACATTTTTTTATTATTGACAGGTGACAGTTGAAGAAATAATTTTAACTGTTCTGAATAGAGTTTTTTTATGGCTTTCAAATGACATATAGCATGTCCAATTCCGTAACATATTGCATCTGTCATTTTTGGATAGTGGTACTTTCGTTTGACAGATTTAGTACAAAAACTAATGGGTTATTCCGACGGGTAACCCAAACCCCTATACCAAATTTCAGCTCAATCGGATTAAACGTGTGGCCTCTATCGTGGAAGAATACACACACACACACACACACACACACAGACCGACAGACAGACTTCCATCTGGAAATGGTCTTAATCGTCTCAGGGGACCCGAAAATGAATATTTCTGTTTTTATCTCGAATTTTTTTTTTAGCTCGTTCACAATACTTTCCCTTCTAGGAGGTGGGTCGGGAAAGTAAAAGAGGATAAATTTTAGAGAAAATTGCTAAATTTAAGGAAAAAAAGTGACAAAAATAAGAAAAGAAGGGTAATTTTAGAGAAAAATTTGTAATTTCAAAAAACAAAGGGACCAAAATTGAGAGAAAATAGGGAAAATTTTTTGAAAAAAGAAGAGGTAAAATTTGAGGCAAGAATTGGGAGAAAAGGAGGGAAATGCTCTAGAAAGAGGATAAATTTACGAAAAAAATGAGAAAAAGAGTCGTAAATTCACGAAAAAAAGCGAAAAAAATTGAGGGAAATGAGTGTTCAATAAATGAAATAAAACTCTAAATCATGAACACATAAATTATTATTAACAAAATTAGGGAACGGCAACTAGTTTCGGCTTACAAGCCATCTTCAGGCCCTAAATTGAAGAAGAAGTTTGCATGTATATTAGCATATTGTGTTTTCTATGTATTGCATATATATTTCATATATGATTACATTGTATATCCATAGAAAACACCTAATTTATATCACAGCTGTGATATGAGTTATATATCATTATATCATATTTATAGTATTGCGCTCTGGGGGAGATTCGTCAAAGGTCGTTAGGAGTTTTCTATCTGTCTTTGGTTTTACATATTTTTACGGATTTTCGTTAATCTATCTACAGGTGGCGCTTTTCTGCTGTTTACAGATTTCTACGGATTTTCGATAACCAGATCTACAGATATTGCGTTTCGAAACCCAAAATGTCTCGGCATTATAAAAAAAGCGGTAAAGCTATATAACAGTATATATTCTGAGGTTTTAAATGAATTAAAATTGTGACTATTATTTTTACAGTGGTAGTGAGTGAGAGGAGTTGCTCTATAAAAATAATAAAGTGTAAAAAATGTAAAAATAATTTATTTGTGTTAATACACCAAATCCTAATATGCTGTATTAAGGTTGGTCCTTCGATCTGATGATAGTTGATGTCAGCACTTCTACCGCCTAGTAATTATTCCAAACTTATATCGATTCGTAATCATATTTGTTCAGGGGGCGGCGACTAGTTTCGGCAATATGCCATCATTAGGCCTATAATACACAGTGTTAAGAACTGTGGAGTTTGTACATTAAATGAAATTACCAAACTAAACTCAGTTCATTTATTGTACAAACTCCACCCTTTTTAACACTGTGCATTATAGGCCTGATGATGGCATATTATCGAAACTAGTCGCCGCCTCCTTTCATTCAATGTAACTAAGAAGTTTTTAAAATTATATTAACTGTGGTACTGGATTTAGAGTTTTACTACCTCATCATTTGACCACGTTCGAGAATATGAATAAAGATTTGGATTTAATAAAATTAATACCCACGGTAGGTTATTTGGCCTTAAAAGAACCAAATCTCTGTATCTCTGTATTAAAGTAATACATTTATGCATTTATTTAAATATTGATAAAAAATTGTGTTAATTTAGACAAACAGTTAACGCACGTATTTAAATAATAATAACTCTAAACTAATAATTAATCGTTTTTTTGACCTTATTACTGTTTCCTTCAGATTATCAATATAATAATAATGATAATAATAATACTAATAACATTTTTTGCAAATCGTAATCAGATTCCGAATTTCAACAATATTTCTATCAGTATTGATTGACACTGTTTAAAACTTAATTATTAAACAAAAACCGCATACCGTAGAAACTGTTATTTCCGCAAAAATGCCGCAAATTACCTCCTGTTGGATACTACAAATTATTACAGCTCATAGAACGAGACATGGCCGATGGAAGAAATCATATTTGCGCAAAGTACCGGGTGTCTCACTATATTTTTTCACATTTTCAGAACTTCCGAACCAATTAAGATATCCCTATGCCGCTTTCACTAATGACTTAAGTAGGGTCATAAGTTTTATTAGGCTATACCGGAAATGAAATTGTAACTTCTGCTAAGAAAAAACCTAAATGGCGCCAAGTTCATTATCTATTTTTTTTAATTTCACAATCTGTAAATTAATACGTTTTTGAAAAACCCCATCCTTTATCTACATAATGGTGTGCTTAGTTTCAAAATCTTTTTGAAAATGGCTATGAAATTAAATCGAAAACAAATGCTTGCATAGTTAAATCTGGTCGCATTACAAACAATTATTTTTCTAAAACGAGTATAAACATAAAAGAAATAAATAATTGGTTATTTTTTTACTTTATTAGCTTCAAATTTTAAAACAACAATAACAGATAACGAAACAAGGAAAATAATAAAATAAAAACCTTGTCTATAGTATTAAGCATAAAGCAAAACCCGATAAATCCATATTTCAGGTATTTGAGGTATTGGCCAAAAACATGCAGAGCGGAGTCCGTAGAATATTTTAAAACTGCTAAAACGTCATTTTTCTCTTTTTGATTTATCTTGAACAATTCCAAAGTTTTATTGACATATTGTCCTTTTTCACTTTGTAATTTTTTTTTTGATTTATCGGTTTTTGAATAAAATCAGAATTTTATCGGGTTTTGTTCGGATTATTAAATATAAGTAGGTTTAAAAGTGCAGTCAAACAACTATTTTAACTTATAAGGGCAACGGTCAAAGCAAAAAAAACTAGTCTTCCATAACCTTCTTCCTCTATGATTTTTTATAATTTGAAGATGTTGAAATGAATAGAACAATAGTATACACCAAGGGACTAAAGTGCGTCTTTAAATCCCAAAGGTGAAGATTGTTACGCTATTTTTTACACCGCGAGCCCAAGTCCCTTAAAATTCAAATAATTATTTAGCTTAAAACTATAAAAATATAATATTAAAATATTAAAGTTTGTAAAAAAAATCTTACAATAACAACTATTTGCAAAACCTTGTCTTATATGAATATATTATGATAGAAGATTGCGACTTTGTCCTATTTAAAATATTTTAAATTTTTCGTGGTTTTCAATGAAATATAATTCCAACAAAATCGTAAAAAATTGAATACTATACTACCGAAAATTGTCTCCTATACTCCTATATAGAAGTATTTGACAGTTCTGAATTAAATTAAAATAAACAAGGTGGCTGGTTCCAATTGTTTTTTATTAGCGGAACTAAAAAAATTTAGTCCCTTGGTATTAAAAATTTTAGTCCCAAGGGTGTAAAAATGGCACTTTAATCCCGGAAATGCGGGACTAAAGTACTAGTTTCACTCCACGCGGTGTAAAAAATATTTTATTATTTTTACGAAAAACCACAGTAAACAAAATTAAAAAGAGATTTTTATTTCTGGGATGCCCCGGTTTTTATGTTTTTCTACTATCATTAAGTTTATATCAGAAACTTTTGATTTTAATAGTTTTTCCAACTTTTCTTTTCCAGAAACAAAATAATACTTTTGGTATGGGCTTACTTCCGGTTTTTATTTTTTTCTACTATCATTAAGTTTATATCAGAAACTTTTGATTTTAATGGTTTTTCCAACTTTTCTTTTCCAGAAACAAAATAATACTTTTTTATGGGCTTACTATGATCATCGCTCAATCATTATATTTTTGAAAAACAATCCTCTTCACTTCTGAGAGTCTTTTAATTTTTTTTAAATCCACTTGGAGTTTTTACGTCAAACAGTCTCCAGTCGATTCCCATCCTTTTTACTACACCTACTTCATAAATTGTTTTTCCACGCGCCCAAATACTCTGTCGGCAGGTAGGAAAGAGTGGCCTCTTACTAGAAATACTATCTCTACATTGTAACATGCATTTGTGCTTTGAATCGAGCCAGAAGTAAAGAGTGTGCAAAATGTGTTTATTTTTGTTCTGTCCACCATGTTTTCGGTCCATGTAAAAAAGTTTTTTGGATTGACTGTCAACGCAATAAAAAATATAATAAGTAAGATGTACAATGGGCCTAATGAGGCCTATGTACTATGCAATCCACCTTTCCCACCTTACGGATATAGAGATACCCTTAAAATTATGAATCAATTCACTTACCATCATTTTAAATTCTTTCAAATAAATGAATTACTTTTTTCATTTATTTTAGGTTTATTCTACGTTTTGGTTTTCCTTGGCGATTTAAAAGAAGAATTTGCACCAATTTCTATATCCTTTTGGTCCATTAACAATTATTTCATTTAAAACACCTGTTGCAGCAACAACTACTTCATACAACTTATCTAGGGTAATGTTAAGTTCACCTTGTTTCGTATATTTAAATACTTTGGAAACAACTTTGCGAGTTTGACTGTCAGTAGATAGAACGTCCATTAACTTTAAAGGTTTAGTAAGTAAAGGCGATGACGTTTAGAATAAAACTTTACGAATTGATTTCTTGTATAATTGTCACAATCTAAACGTCATTGTCATTAGTTACAGAACCGTTAAAATTAACGAACGTTCAATCTACTGACAATGACTATTTAAAATATGCTTATGCAATTTACTACACTGAACTTCAATGTTTAACACTCTGGACCTTTTTATGAACCATGAGGAAATACTGCGATTAGAAAGCGTATGAGCTGATATCACTCGGGATTTTTTTTGTGAATTTTCTGATAGCTAATTTTTTCATAATCAGGAAAAAAGTGAATTCGTGACGTTACGTTCATTAAAATTAGGTATGGCATCGTTATATAAGTTGGGCACTATAGAACATCAACTGTAATCTATCACAATTGTCATTTAATACTTGATAGGCTTAATAGAGCAGAATATTAAGAGATTTATCTCGCTCCAGCTCTTTTGTAGCAAATATCTCACGATATTGGCAGTTAGATCTGTTGCAAACGAACAAGCCATTTGTGAAAATATTTTGTTTGGAAATTACTTTTCAGTGTGATCAACTTAAAATACAAGAAAACCCAAATAGTTAAGACGATCATAGCCCAATAAAAGAGCGAAGAAGAAGAAGATGAATAAAACAAACATTAACCTCAAATATCATAACTGTTATGTTACAACTGTCACTGTCTTTGAGATTTGCGATGTTGCCAATGATTGCTCTTCATCAAACGAAGGTGCGTTCAGAAATTTTTTTTGAATAAGTTTATCAAGTAACATATGATATACAATCGACATTAATTAATTTTTATAATTTATTTTTCGGAAATGAAAAGGTCCATATAATACGATAAGAATTTCTGTATTACCGATCTTGTCTCGTTCCGTGAGCTGTATTCATTTTCCTTAACTTTAATTTTAGATTTTGAGATATTTACAAAAAACCAAATGCCTTTTTTTTTCAAAATCCTTATTTTTTTATAACTTTTGCAATTGTTTATGTTAGAATTTGAAACTTTCACACATTTTTATGGACGTCATTTTAAATCGTATGAGTCTTAAAACTTGTAAACTTGAAACTAATAAAAATAGTAACAATATTACAATACTAAAATGTAAAAAAGTCTTTGACTTTTCTTCTTTCAGATTCTAATGGCCATTTGCACCGACTTAGTGTTTAAGTCTACTTAACTAAGTAGAGCTTAAAATTTAAGGCTCCCTTAAAAATATAACCTGTTTAACGTCGACTTAGCTAAGTAGCGATGCAGTTTGGCAACAACGCAAATTCTAGAAAATTTTTATTTTAATTCATGGGATTGGTAACAATGTTTAAATTTTTAGAGGTCGTAATTATCCAGAAGGAGAAAAACAATTTTTAATTAGTATTATATATCAATATAAGGATAAAATAGAAAACAAAAAAACTGATGCTGTTTCCCAACAAGATAAAGAAAAGGCCTGGAAAAAGATAGAAATCGAATTTAATGCTGGTTCTCCTGGCTTTATTAATAGACCTGCTGAATCGAAAACCTGAACTAGCAAAATATCTTAAATAAGTTAACAACTGATCGATTGGACTAAGGCTATTGTTATTAAAAGTATTTCATCTGTTAGTCACATTTCTTTTAAATATAAAATAATTGATAATAGGCTTGTTAATTTTTTTCAAGTGTATATATAACTATTTCTCTGACCTATTATCAGGAAATTCTAAACGATCTTCTATTAAACTTAAAGAAAACTATTCTATTATTTCCAATACATCTAAATCATCATTAAAAATATCCATTAAAGTTTTTTTTTAAATAGAGATAGCCAAACTTTTAAAACAAGAAAACAACCAGTCCACAAACTTACGTTAAGTTTTCTTTAAGCCTCCAAAATTGACCGCTTAAAATAAGTAAGCCTTAAATTGAGTTTGACATACGGTGCAACAAAAATATTAACTTTAAGCGACCCTTAACCTTAAGCTTGACTTAAAATAGTCGGTGCAAACGGACATAAATCGTTTACAAATTAATACTCACTATATCAATACAAACAAGATACGAATTTTTTATTTTATTATTGTCTTTTCTCTGGTTCACTTAATATAAAAAGATAAAAATTCACCTATACAGGGTATGGAGTAGAGTTTTTATATAAATATAACTAAATTATTAAAGGAATGCTTACCGCAAACAAATCATTGTTGCAGTAAATAACAGTAAAATGTTTTATATAAACAAGGTTATTGAAACCACATTTTTATATTTTTTTATTATGAATTATGACGTATAATATCAATTCAATGCAGTTTCGATCGAGCGGTAGTTAGTCTAGTTAATTTATTTTTAATATATTAGATTATAAATTATTTACTATTATTACTAATATTATCATATAGCATTTATTGTTTTTATAGTTACAATTAAAATTAGTTTGTCAATACTTACTGGGTGGCACAAATTTTTCATCTTGTTGGGGACACATTTTTTTATTATAAAACTTAGAATCCAATACCTCGCACTATAATATTTGCAAACTAACTGCGCTCGAAATTGAGAAATAACAAACTTTATAATAAGAGATACAAATTATTAAACAAAATTTACAATAACAGAACAACTAAAAACTCGGAAGATCTGTTAAGTTATTACATAAGAATAATAATATTGCAAAATTGAAAAGCTTATCAACCCCAGGTCAAAAGTTATAATATATTTAAACATGAAAAAAACGAACTAACGAATTAATAAATAGTTAAAATTATTGTTTATTTTTACGAATATTTATTTTTAAACCATATAATTAACAATTCGTCACAAAAATTGTATTGGCAATTTAGTTATATCTAACTATTAATTAACGGTGCGGTGATAGATTTAATATAACACTTATAATGTTAAATTATACTGATTTATAAAATGATAAGTAACACAATGCTTCCGTAAGAAATGTGTATAACTTTCTGAATTTAATTTCTATAGAAAATAATTAATAGCAGCTAAGAAATAGGAAATAACCCTGGCACAATTTGAGCAACAGACCAGTAAATTATTTAAAAAACATGAATTTAATAAAATGCTAGTCACTTTAAACAATTATTATAGTTGGGTTTTACCCTGATTGATTCTGTTTATTTATAAAATCAAATTAATAGTATTATTTATTTGAATCGATCACACAGCAGTTACTAAAGTTTCACAGTTAATTGTTTTAGTTTTTGTTAATTTTATTAATTATTTTATATTTAAAAATATTTTAATTTATAATTAATAAAGAGTATTTAAAAATCATTTAGAATAGAATCGGTCTCGATGGCATAGATCGTTGGCTATCGGTCATATTCATTTATGGCTGTTTATATTCTAGAGCCAAGGTGGGTTCGTGCCTCGTATCTGGCAGTGAAATTTTAATTTAAAAATTTCAGTGTTCGATACTTGGCTCGAATAGGTAAACCGCATTGAATATTACTTTAATTAAAGTCTAATGCGGAACCTAGATTTTCAATCCCCCTGTGTCATTATGCCGATGATGGTGGTGAGGTTTTCCGGGTTTGGGCGCACTCGAATTGCACAAAAATTAAGAAGGGTCAATTTTATTTCACAGGTATCTATAATCGCTTACCCGAATTGCACAACTTTCGATTCTCGGCACTTAATCCCTCACCTGAACTGCACAACTTTATATTCTTCCAAATTATGGAATTTTATTATTTAATTTTTATTGTTCTTAATTTCTTAAATAATTAAATTTAAATATTACGAGTCAGTTTATTTTAAAAAAATATTTTATTTAAGCTAGATATTTAGTAACATCAACAAATAAATACCATTACTTAATTCATTCATTAACCCTTTAACTGCGGGTAAAATACAGACGAAAAAAATTTGAAAAATGTGGTAAAAATTTTGCATTAATTTAAATAATACACCAATAAACATGATTCTATTAATATCCAGAAATTTAAAAAAACCCAAATTTAAAATTTCGAAAATTTCAAAATTAAATCAAAAAATTCGAAAATTTCAAAAAATAAAAATAAAAATGTCTGGAAATTAAAAAAATTGGAAAATATATTAAAAATTTCGAAAGTTATGAGAATTGCAAAATAAAAATTTCAAAACTTCATAAATTTTAATAATTTCAAAAATATTTAAAAAAACTAAAAATATTAAATATATATCGAAAATTTCAAAACCTTCAAAAATTTCAAAAAACATTAAAAAAATAGTCAAAAATTTTCAAAAATTACAGGTTTAAAAAAAACCCGAAATTTAAAAAAAAATCAAGAATTTTAAACATTTTAAAACATTGAAAAAATTTCAAAATATGTAATAATATATAAAAAATTGTTAAAATATGTAAAAATTTGTAAGATTTATAAAAATTTGTAGAGAAATAACAAAACATACAAAATTATTTATTTATGATGCTCACATCACAGCATAATTCTTACGAATCATTTATATACGGTATCCGCAGTTAAAGGGTTAAATTTATATGATACCCATTTAACAAACATTTTTCTATTGATTCTACCTAACCTATAGTCCTCTATTTTATTTTCAATAATTTTTTTTTTCTGCAAGACTTCTTTTCTGACAGCTCTTTTTTGGTTTAAATTTACAGAATTCACTTTCATATACGTATCTTTTTGCATGTTTTTTATAGTATCCAAAAATACATAAATATTCGGGTAGGGGATTAGTAGGCCAATGAGTTTTTGGGGCAATTCGGGTGCACCGCCGGCTTTTCCTATACCTGTAACTAAATGGCGCCATCAATCCTCAGTAAGTCGCCCCGGAGCTACACGGCAAATAATAATAATAGCCGTCTCTTCCCCGCACAAGCCATTAGCTTCTGGGGTTCACTCGTAAGGGGGTGAAATGTAGGGCGAGTAGTATTATTATTATTATTATTATAGAACTAGACTATGGATAATGGTGTTTCGTGATATTTTTTACCATTTGGTACAAACTTCAATCTGTCACCGATAAGATCATGCAGAATACACTTTCTGAAAAATTATTTTATTTTTGATAAAAATAAATATTGAATAATTAAATAAATTTATTACATCGATACCAATTAATATGCTGCTGCTGGCTACCCTACAAAATCTGTTTATAGATTGTCCAACAACTAAAAGGACACCTTCAGCGTCCCCACTTCTCTAATTTTCCATTTGTTCTTTCGTTCCCCACTTCTCTAATTTTTAACCAAGCGGTCGATTTAATAGTTGGACAAAGTTTACACGGAGCAAGTAACCTGAATGGTAAAAATGGCTTCTTAGTGTGCTTCTTTATTTAAAGTTAGAACCGTCGAGACGACACCAATGTAGGCATCAGGTCGACTTTGTGGGGGTGGGGAGCAGGCTACCTACCTCAATCTATTATTAGAGGCAACCTATCTGCTTGACGACTAACTTGCCTCATTTTTGGGACATGTTGTGTATGGTGTCTTCTTAGTTGGAGACTTCTTGCTTCGACACTTTACCTGTTACTCCTAAAACTATTTTTGTCCCCGAAATTATTTTGATACCTTTCTTGAACCCTTCGGTTTCTTACTTGACCCCGTTTACCTGAGAATGAAGTTTAATTTTTGAAAATCGTTTCATCTAAATAATTAAGCTATTGCAGTGGTAGAGTAACCGGAGTCAAGAGCAGAGGGCGCTAATTACAAATGAAGTATATGCAGACCGACAGAAACTGTCAAACTGTACATACAAGGTGCAGTGTGCTTCGTCTTGTTTCGTCCGGACAAATCGCCGAAAGGACAAATCGCCGAAAGGCTGGTCAAAACGCTGAAAATAAGAATCTTTTGTAGAAATACTTTTACGTAGTATTTTATGAAATGTAGGTGGCATAAATGAGATATTTAGAAATTGAAAATATGCTTTAGAATCTAGGAACTGAGAGTTAGTAGTTATAGATTGTATATTATATTAAAAATTTATATATCCCCTTCAGTCGATTATTGTGAGTTAAAGAGGTCGTTTTCTAAATTGTCTTGTATAAAAAAGTAAACCAAATCTGAGGTGTTATACACATTCTTGTTTTAATAAGGATATAAATAATTTTGTGTATAAGTGTGTACATTTTTTAATGGATTAAATCCAACCTCTTTAGACACCATCCTATCGGCATATAAAGGCATTGTATAAATTAAATTAAATTATTACTCTTTATACAATGATAAAGGTGCAAAAAAATTGTGCAGTTCAAGAATTTGAGAGAAATGAAAAAATTATTAAAATTTTTCATTTTGAAATTTTTTGATAAAATTTTAATTTTAAAGTACGCTCCAGCGTGTTTAAATCCAACATGGCAACGTCAACAAACAGAAACGTGAAGTATAAATGTCAACTTTTAGCGTTTTCGAAGAAAAAAAACAGTCCATCCGTCTGTTAGTATGATTCAACTCAAGAACGGTGAGAGATAGAGACAAACGGACATAACGTAAAACAGTATTAATTCAATAACATAACGAAATGCAAAAGTAAATAATCTTTGGAGGTCAGGAATTTTCTCAGCTGGCAGCTATAAGGGAAATCAATTCACCTTAAATTCTTACTGTAATCGACCGCAATTAAGGGAAGGCAGTATTTTATTAAGGTTTCCTTATTAAAAAAGAATTTCTGCGCATGTGTAGCTGTCATTATAAGGTCTACCTCAATAAAGGAAAGTTCTCATAATGTGTTCAATAACTCCCTATTATCTGGAGTTAATTTGTAATATTTATTTTTAAATTTAGAAACAAAAATTTACAGATACCGTCAGTCCGTCATAGCGCTGACCTAGCAGTGTACATACTCCGCCAGACTTTTTATTTAATTTTTTTTTACTTAAGTCAATATTAATAAAAAATGCAAATTTGAAAATCAAATTATTGAAAGAAAATGGACTTTGATTTTGATTTCAATAAAAAAAAATAAATAGAATTACGAAACGAAATTAAAATTTAAAAAAACAATTATAAATAACAATTAATGAAAAGAAATTTAAATTTGACAGTTCCGTATAAAGGTAAATTAGTCATCATGTTTACCGTAAAAGAATAATAGAAACAAACTCAGTCATACCACATAAAATATTATTATTTTATTTGGTATGACTTTGAGTTTGTTTCTATTATTCTTTGAATTATTTTACCACATTTGACAATGGATAATCTTCTGTTTTTGAATAATTAAAAAGTTGGCATTTAGACTTCACGTTTCTCGGTTTGTTGACGTTGCCATGTTGGATTTAAATATTCTGGGGCGTACTTTAAATCTGTAGACATAACTAGTAGTTCATGGATTCTAAAGCATATCTTCAATATTTAAATATATCATTTATGTCACCTACATTTCATAAAATACTGTGTAAAAGACTCTTATGTTCGGCGTTGTGACTAGCCTTTCGGCGATTTGTCCATTCGGCGATTTGTCCATTCGGCGATTTGTCCATTCGGCGATTTGTCCATTCGGCAATTTGTCCACGGTCGACGATTTGCCCAATTAATAGTTTCGGCGTTTTGATCAAGTTGAATATTTTGATCAGAGTATCTTAATCAAAATTGTGACTTCGGCTTCGACGCTACAAACCCAATCTATGCAGCGTCGTTTTACAGGATTCGGCAATTTGTCCACGTTCGGCGATTTGTCCAGAGACTATTTTCGGCATTTTGACCATTTTCGGCGATTTGTCCAAAGAATAGTTTCGGCGTTTTGACCAGCCTTTCGGCGATTTGTCCATTCGGCGTTTTGTCCATTCGGCGATTTGTCCGGATCCCGTTGGCGGTACATCTTGTCTTGATAAAGTCACGAATACGAATTCATCAGTTTAGTTTTAAAAAGAAAAATGGAAAATTCACAAAATGAAACATTTAAACTATTTTTTATTCAGATAAATTCACAGGACCATAATAAATATTTTGTTATAGAGTTATCCGAATTTTTGTGTTTCCAAGAAAAAAACGATTTTAATTATTTTAATAGCGAACGAACAAATGCTCTTTTAACTTTATTTAAATTAAATAAACCAAATTCATTTTTAGGTATCTGAACTTCCGGTAAAATTACATTTAGGAATATTTCTTCCTCTCCAGAAGATGAAGAACTGCTAGAACTCGAACTAGACTCCATTCTTATACAGTTAAAAATGTACCACTATAATAACGCCACAAATGAAAATTATCTGAAAAAACTTATTTAAAAACAATACGCAAGAAATACGAATCGACCAAACACGCATGCGCGAATAAAATAATCCTGGCTGGTTCTTTAGTAGGGAAGAAACTAAATAAAACTGTTTCAAACTATTCGTGACAGTAACAACTTTAAACACAAACACCAGACTGGGATAGTTCGAAACAATTTTATTCAAACACAAACGCTTTATTAGAAATACGCATGCGCAGAATAGTTCGAAGTTTTAATTTGTTTTAACGCAAACGAACCTATTGGGTACTTTAATTGATTTATAATAAAGCGGTAAAACTCTTGTAAACGATAAGAGTCTTGCGTAAGTCAATTTCAAATATCCTTTTCCGTGATTAGTATTATTAATGAATTTCCCTCAAAAATAATTAAGTTTCCTCTCTGCCGAGAATCTGGGATTTCTTTGGTATAATAATCAGTTTTGCTTTTTAAAAAAGATCTGAATTTTGTGTTTTTACTGATATCTTTATTATCTATCACGTATCACGCCTCGGTCGCTCCGGCAGCGTCGAAATACTTATCGTTCATCAATTTCGGTCACGTGGTTTTGCAGCAGATAAAAAGCACACGCATAATTATGACGTATGTTTTCTAAGGGTTTTTGCGATTCTATGTCCGTGCGGGGTTGGGATCGATATCGTTTAAAAACATTGCTGCGGTCCAGCACAAAATTTGATTTTTTCTTCAAGCGTGCGGAAAGTTACAACTTTCCGCACGCTTGTAGAAAAAATACTTTTTGCTAAAATTTTTTTTTAATTCTAGGCGCTTGTAGAAAAAATACTTTTTGCTAATTTTTTTTTTAATTCTAGGCGCTTGTAGAAAAAATATTGTTCCTAACACTTGCGTAAAGTATCTTTTCCCCACTTAATTGCATGCCCGAACTCCGCTTCGCGTCGTTCGGGCGACTGCAATTGCGTGCGGAAAAGTATAACTTTCCGCACTTGTTAGGAAAATAACTATTTCGGTACACAAATAAACACATAATTGGACAATTTTTTGTTCAAAATTTTTGAAAATCAGGATGTAGCACTTTTCGCCTATTTTTAATATGACGTACAAGTGAAGTATGAACAGTAATGCAATACTTTTATTTATTTTTTTAATTGTAAACTGTAGTTTATTACAATCGACTTTTATAATGAGTTCCAAATATGTCTTCACCTTACTATAATAATAATATAATATAATAATAATAACTTTATTCACATAATAATAATATATTATAATAAAATTTCAGAAAAAAATCATAACGATAAGAAAAACATTATCATTAAGTAAATCATTAATTGTATTCAATAGGTAAGCGAATAAAAAGATAATTAATCTAATCGATATACTGGGTTTGGCTAAATGGGCGGAACATCTGATTTAGGCCTTAATTATTGTACTAAAAATTGACTCTGATAAAAATTGTATATTTTATGCACTATTTAATGACGCTAGGGATTTTCGTCATATGTCATATTTGTCATCGGATATTTTAAATGTATCACACTGTATTTATATTTTTTCTGAATTAATTAATATGGGGGTTGGAGGGTCTCTCACTTATCAGTTCATAATAAAATAATAAATTGGAAAGGTAAATATTATTTTGAACAATTAATTAATAACTATCCACACAATTATTTGGGCGTATCAATTTCATTATTTTTACCATAGTTTCACTAATATCTCTGACATTTGATGCTATTGAGAATTTTTATTAAAACTAAGTGAACGTGAAAGAATTGCGTTATTGATGACTATTGTGATTTTTTCATTTGCCCGCTGGGCGATAAAGAATTCCACGGGCGATAAACAATTCCACGGGCGCTAAAGTACCATTTTACGCCTACAGAACTAGCTATTAAGTACTACTTTACACCCGGTCATGCATACATTATTGTCCTTAGTTCCTCGCAATACATAAACGACACCCCTCATATCTAAGCACTTAAGTTACATAAATAACTATTTTATAGACACGGTACCATAATCACGATGAATTTAATTTTAAATATTATTTCTTAAATAATCTTCTTTAATTTTTCTTCTCAGAATCTTCCCTGATGGATTCTTGGGAATAAAATCGACAATTTCTATCCCTCCAGCTAATTTTTTATACGCAACAACTTTGGCTGTGACGTATTTATTAAGTTCGTCGACGTTTAAAGACGTATCTTTTTTGGGAATTACATAAGCTCTAGGAACTTCTCCGTAAGTAGGGTGGGGGATACCGACGACAGCGGCGTCTTCTACATGGGGGTAATCCCGAATTATTTCTTCTATTTCGGCCGGAGGCACTTGAAAACCTTTGACCTAGGTAAAAAAATTATTAAAAAAATAATTTTAGTTTTTTTCATTTACCTTTATCAGTTCTTTTAATCTGTCGCTGATATAAATGAGATTGTTTTCGTTATAATATCCTATGTCACCTGTTCGCAACCAGCCATTTAAAAATGTATGTTCGGTTTCTTTTGGTTTGTTATAATAACCTTTCATAACTTGGGGACCTTTAATAAGAATTTCTCCTTTTTCATTGGGACCTAATGGCGTACCTTAAATAAAATAAAATATAAATTTTGTTTAAATAAACATTTAGTATTTACCTACCATGAGCATCATCTGGATTTATTATTTTTAAAAGAGTGTTAGGTATTAGTTTTCCTACAGATCCACCAGTTTTTTCTGTTCTTTTAAGGTTTCTAGGAGTCATTGAAATTATTGGTGATGATTCTGTTAGACCATATCCTAAAATATAAAAAAATATATCAAACTATTTTTGGTTGTTAGTGATGCTCGAAGTAATTAATATGTTAAGGAATATTATAAAATATAAAATAAAAATAATATTGCTACAAGGTAATAATTATTTTTGTTGGATACTATTAATAAAAAAAAATTAATAAATAAGCAAATTTAGTCAGACAAACAGAGGAAGGTAAAACAGCACAGACAAGCTGAGAGTAAACTAGAAAATTAGTAATAATTGAAAACCGATATTACCGAAAGGTACAGAAAAAAAAACAGAGACAGAGACAGCTGGAAATAGAAAAGTAAGTACAATATCCTTGGAAGATAGAAAAAAAACTAGGAAATGAGACAGAGAGAGGCAAAAATAAAAAATAAAGACACGCCTGTGAAAGAGCAAACCCGAAGAAAATTGAGAAGGAGTCAGAAAACATTTGAAATTAAATAAATTGTATTTTTTTTTCTTATATTTGGTAAAATTTTTATAGTGATTGAGAATCTTTCATAAGGCATCTGGACTACCGGGTGGTCCTTATCAATATATATCTTAAGGTGCACGCAGGCCTTTTAAGCCCATATCCTTTGGTGTGCGTGAAGTTAGCCCCCCATTTTTCGAATTTTAATATTTTGAAAGTTGTTCCAAATTGTTCTAGGTTTGTACCAAATTGTTCCAGAAAATTATTCCATAATTTTAAATACAAAGGCCGGAAAACTCAAAAAACCATTTTTAGAGCTAGTCCCCCCATTATTTTTATTTCGATTTTTTTTCTGTTGTACCAGATTGTTCTAGTTGTTCTGAACATTGTTCCAAATTTTCATGTCTAATAAAAAATTATTTCAAGCCCAAAATCCATAAAAACCATTTGGGTCCAGCCCCCCATTATTTTTTTTTCGAAGTTTTTTCTGTTGTACTAGATTGTTCTAGTTATTCTTAACATTGTTCCAAATTATCATTTCTTAAAAAAAATTATTTCAAACTCAAAATCAATTAAAACCATTTATAGCTAGCCCCCCATTATTTTTTTCGAAGTTTTTTCTGTTGTACCAGAATGTTCTAGTTATTCTTAACATTGTTAGAAATTTTCATTTCTTAAAAAAATTTATTTCATAACTCAAAATAAATTAAAACCATTTATAGCTAGCCCTCATTATTTTTTATTTGAAATTTTTTTTGTTGTTCCAGATTGTTCTAGCTATTCTCAACATTGTTCCAAATTTTCATTTCTTAAAAAATTATTTCGAGCTTAAAATCTATAAAAACCATTTGAGTCCAGCCCCCCATTATTTTTTTTCAAAGTTTTTTCTGTTGTACCAGATTGTTCTAGTTATTCTTAACATTGTTCCAAATTTTCATGTCTTAAAAATATTATTTAAAGGTTTGAAGGGAATATATTTCCTCTAAAAGGTCATACAAAGACAAAATTATTTGCGAATTTAAGAATGAAAACAAAGAAAACCAAATAAAAAATATTTGTAACATTTTATGCTTTGTTGATAAAATAAATCGCTTTAGAAAACTAACTAATATCAAACGTTTCAATTTTTTGTAAATAATTAAATAAAAATAATTTTTGCCAAGTCTCGCCATTTTTAGATTGTTTCCAATCACACTTATTCCATGTGATATTTTGACCGAAATACATAAGATAAATAAAAACAAAATTAAAAAAATCGTTTTAATAATTATAAAAAAATAAAACTACTGTACAAAATTTCAAGTAAAACATAAAATATACTTTTTTATTGCTTAATATTATTTAATAATAGAAGTGCTACATAGTGTCCCACTGAATTTATATAAATGGTTTTAATTGATTTTGAGCTTGAAATAAATTTTTTTAACACATGAAAATTTGGAACAATGTTAAGAATAACTAGAACATTCTGGTACAACAACAAAAATTTCGAATAAAAAATAATGGGGGGCAAGCTATAAATGGTTTTAATTGATTTTGAGCTTGAAATAATTTGTTTTAAGAAATTATAATTGGGAACAATGTTAAGAATAACTAGAACAATCTAGTACAACAGAAAAAACTTCGAAAAAAAAAATAATGGGGGCCGGACCCAAATGGTTTTTACGGATTTTGGGCTTGAAATCATTTTTTTTTAGACATGAAAATTTGGAACAATGTTCAGAACAACTAGAACTATCTGGTACAACACAAAAAAAAATAGAAATAAAAATAATGGGGGGCTAGCTCTAAAAATGTTTTTTTGAGTTTTCCGGCCTTTGTAATTAAATTTAAGGAATAATTTGCTGGAACAATTTGGTACAACTTTCAAAATATTAAAATTCGAAAAATGGGGGGCTAACTTCACACACACTATCCTTTGTCTTTTTCCTTCGCCTTCCAATCCCGAACTCCTCTCTCTCTTAGGTCTTCTGTCGCTTCTGTGTACCACCTTTTTTTCTTGTTCCTGTGTGATCTATATCTACCATTTTTTTCTCATTCTGATATCTGTCATTCTCTTTATATGGCCCAGCCATCCTACTCTTTTTTCTCTTATTATTTTGCTTATTTCTTGCCGTTTTTTTGTTGCTGTATTATCTTTGATATCTCGTTGGTGGCAGTATTTCTTCATTGTTTTGCACATTTCGAGTTGTAATTTCTTTCATTTGCTCTTTCTCATTCGCTAAATTTAATATTTATTTAAAATATTCTTCCTATCTTTGTACCATTTCGTTTTCATCTGTTATTATATTGCATCCTTGGTCTTTTATACATATGGTTGTTTGTTTTACTTTTCCTTCATTTTGTTTAACTTCTTGATAGAAGTTCTTCATTTCTTTATTCACAAATCTTTCTTCAATTCGTTTTATTCTGATTTCCGTATCCTGTCTTTTTTTGTCCTGCATTTCTTCTTTGCTCTTCGTACTGTCTTTTTTTTTTCGTCTGTACCTTTTTGTAACATTTTCTGTCTGGCGTGTTTCATATTTTTTATTTCTTGTTCACATTTTGCATGAAACTATTTATCTTTTTTGTTTTACGTGGAATTATTTTTTTGCTGCTTTCTTTATAGTTTCCTTTATTTGTTTCCATTCCTAATACATAATCTGGTTTTGTTCTTCTACTAGGCTTCTTCTGATTTCTTCCAGATATTTTCTTTTAATTGTTTTATTTTCTATGAGCTTTACAAATTTTTTTTTGGTCTACTTTTTCGTTTTTTTCTTCATTGTATATTTTGTTTTATTTTCGCTATTACTAAATCTATAAAAATCATCCCCTTCAAAATGAAATAATTAATTTAATTAATTTCTTTTAACTTCTTATTAATTTCTTCTTTTTCTGTTTGTTTATTATTCTCATTAATTTGACCTTTAGTTTTATTTATTTTATCATTAATTATTTCTATTTCTTTCTTGACTTTTTCCACTTTAATCCCCAATCCATATTCTCCATTCCTTTGTTCTTCTATCATTCTTGTTTCCATTGCCTTCATATTTTGATTAAGGTTTTCATCTATACCTGTAAAAGTACTAATCCATTTTTCTTCTAAATTTAGCATTCTTTTACTTCCAATTTGACTTTTTCAATTTATATTTGTATTTCTTCTTAAGATTTTCTTTCTTTTTCTTGTAGTATAGCAAATTTTCATCTTGTACTTTTTCTACTTCTATTATTCGTCCGATCATTTTTATTCTTACCTCCTTTTTTGTTTCTTCTATTTTATTGTCAGTGTATACTCATCAATTTTCTATATCATTTTAATTTTATTCTCTTTAATTTCTTGTAATATCCTTTTTTATATCTTTTCCCATTTTTTTAATTTTCTTACTATTTTCATCAAATTGTTTATTATTTTCTTCCAATTTGTTATCCATTTTCTTACTGATTTGTTTTCCCATTTCTTGAATTACTTTCTCAATTTTTTTACTATTTTCGTTCATCTGCATCAACATTTGCATCATAATCTCTTGTTTTTGTCTTGATTGTTTACTTCTTTCTTGTATTTCTACTTTTTTTCTATATAGCTTGTCACGTTTTTTCATTGGTTGGTGTTGTATAAATTAATGGTGCAAAATAACATCTTATAAAACCTAAATTACCTTCGAATCCACCCCTAACTACATACATACATAAGTATTCTAAAATGATTGTAATGAATTTACGTTACCTTGCATTACAAAAACTTCAGATCTTCCAGTTTTTTTAATAAATCTCTCTTCGTCCATATAACCAAGAGGAGCAGCGCCTGATGACAATAATCGAAGACTTTTAAGATATTCAGGTTTAACATCAGGATGAGCAGTTAAAAATAAAACTGAAATAAACAAAAAAAATACTATTAATATTATTACAAAAATATGATTTATATGTAAATATATTTCTTTAAAAAAAAATAGTATACCGGGTGTCTCAGGAATTTCTGACCCATTTTAACTGAAAATATCTCCGAACTCAGAAGTGATTGAACACTGAACAATTTATTTCTGCACAAAGTTTTTTTTATACAGGGCGTTAAAAAAGATAGATTTTTTTCAATTGCACATATCGTGGATTTTTTAGACAGAACACTCTGTATATTTTGATACTATGTGATAGGTGAACTCTTCTTCTTTTGGAAAATGTACAACTTGTTGCAGTTTAATTAAAAAATGGGTGAGTTTTTAAAGGTGTTCGTTTATCAGGTAGAGATTTTTGATCAATCTGCGACTTGATTTTTGCAAATTCGCAATCACCTTCTTAATCCAACGTTAATTGCTAAATTTAATACCAATGACGTTTCGTTGACAAAAATTCCATTTTCATTGTTTCTTCAAATACTGGGTGATCAACTTATACTCCGGAGTTTGATTTCTCCGATTCCGTTGTTTTTAGGGATACGAAAAAAAGATTTAAAACAAATTATAGATAGAGTCCAGCTCCACATTTTAAAATTATTTCGTAATATACAGTGTGTTTCATAAAGTCCCAGCTTACCAAAGTTATGTTTTTTTAATGGATAAAACGGCTTACATGTCCCTATCTTAATTTTTTGAGTTCTACTTGATGACATAAGAAGAAAATGTAAACGGGTGATTAAAATTTGTGTACTTGTGAATCTAAAAATGTAAAAAAATATAGGATGTTCCATTAAAAAAACAAAACTTTATTATGCTGGGACTTGAAACACCCTGTATATTACGAAATAATTTTAAAATGTGGAGCTAGAATCTATCTATAATTTTTTGTATTTAAAACTTTTTTTTCTACTACCGTGCGTAAAGTACTTACTTTACGCACGCTAAAGAGTGCGTAAAGTTTAACTTTTTTCATTAGTGCGTAAAGTAAAATAAAATTTTCAAAATAACTTTTTTACATGTTCAACACATTTTTTGCAATATCCCTACGTTTCTTATCTTGCCAAGGTTCTATGTGCCAGAAATCAACTGGTTAACTTCAACATTTTGGAAAATAGCTTGTTAACTTCTTGCATGCGAAATCTATTTTTGTACATAAAAATTATGATAGTAGAAAAAATATTGTATGCAACTAGTGTGTAAAGTGCCTTTTTCACTCATTCACATTCGTGAAAAAAGTATCACTTTACACACTTGTTGCATAAATAACTATTTCGTATCCCTCAAAACAACGGAGATATCAAACTGCGGAATATAAGTTGATCCCCCTGTATAAACGATTTATAATGAAAACTATGTTTTTAACCTTCTTAAAAACCAAATAACTCACTCATTTTTTAATTGAACTGAAGCAAATTGTTCATTTTCAAAAAAACGAAAAGTTCATCTTTCACGTAGGATTAAAATTTACAGGTTTATTCCATTAAAAGAAATCGACGATATTCACCATTGAAAAATACCTGAATAAATATTTATATGCAAAAAAACTTTTTGTAAAAGAAATTATTCAGTGAAAAGCCCTTTCGAGTCAGAAACTTTAGGGACACCCGGTATTGCGTAACAAGTGTGTGAAGTGAAGGTTTATGCACGAGTGAGGAATTTCGTGACACAAGTTTTGAAACCGAACCTAACGAGTGCATACAAAGACTTCACGCTATACTTTTTCTACGGTCTTGAGTAAAAAAAATTATTGGTTTTAAACTTAACATTCTACTACTATATAAACTTATCTAAACTATATATTGTGAACTTATCTAGATGGTAAGTAGGAGTTGTCATTTTTATAATAATTATTGATAGTGTTTGTACAGTTGGTTAAATTTTCAATTTCTAAATCAGAATCCATATTATTTATCAAGTTTTAAAAAATCAATATTAACTACTGACGATGGAGAAATTTAAAGTCTATACGAAGTCAATTCGAACGGAATAAAAACTAAATATCTACCGACCATCGGCGACTTTTTTGTAAAGCTAGGCGGCGTGATATCATTTATTTTCCAAATTAATTTTATTTTTCATATACCTACATGGATATTTTTTATTAGTAATATGGAGTAATGCCAAAAAACACTAGTTTGTTCTGCCATGAGAATTTAATAAAAAGTTAAGATTCATTATCTGAATTTTCAGAGCTTGAATCTGAATTTGGGGTTATAATAATGGGGTCATTTCTGAGAAATGATATACCATTTTTTTCTAATCCTCCTTATTCTTCCCCATTTTTTCCAATTTGTCTCCATTTTCCCCTATTTTTCCTATTTTACCAGGTTTTACTCCACGTTTCCATATTTTTCGCTATTTTGACACATTTGTTCCCATTTTTTCCTATTTGTTCCCACATTTTTCCCTATTTTTCCGTAATTTTTCCTATTACTTATTTTGCGCTGTTTTTTCCTGTTTTTCCTAATTTTTCCCTATTTGTCTTTTCGCCATACTTTTCACTATTTTTCTCCATTTTGCCCTATTTTTCCATATTTTAACCTAATTTTCCAACTTTTCACAATTTTTCCTTATTTCCCACCATGTTTATCTATTTTTTCCTATTTTTTCCCGATTTTTTCCTTTTTCTTCCATTTTTTCCCATTTTTTCCCATTTTTTCCTATTTTTTCTATTTTTCCATTTCTCCTCTTTTTCGTATTTTTCTTATTTTGTCCCGTTTTTTTCCAATTTTGCCCTTATTTACTCTATTTTCCCCATTTGGACCTATTTTCGCCTATTTTCCCTTAATTAACTTACTTTGCCATATTTTTTCCCACATTTGCATATTTTCCCTATTTTGAATTATTGCTTCATATATTTCGCTATCCTTTTTTCATTTTTTTCCCATTTTTTCTCTATTTTGCCTTATTTTTGAATATTTTCCGCACTTTGTCGTAATTTTTGTACTTTTCACTAATTTTCCATATTTTATCGTACTTTTCCTGTTTTGAACACAAAATTTTCATCAAATGACACATCAAAAAAATCGTGTCAAACTTGATACTTCAAAATTTGAAAATTAAATTGTCTTTTTCTACCCCTTAAAATGAAAATTTCACAAAATCCTTTCTTAGTGAGTGCCTATGTTATGAACAGAACATATTCTCAAAATTTAAGGGTTAAGTAGAGATTGCTCTACGTTGATTCTATGTCAGTCAGTCAGTCAGTCAATCAGTCAGGACTTTGCCGCTTATATTATAGATTGTCCGTTTCATTATCAGAAACATCATGAAAAGGTCTCCACAACTCCATCTTGATTAAATAATAGCAACAAGAAAACAATTTAGAGCATCTCGCTAAAATTCGCACGAACGCAGAATAAACTAATTTTATAAATCCTAACCCAAGCCGCACCACTGACAATTCACTAGAAAATGTAAACACAGGTGTTAACAGTGGACCCGACATTTTTTGATCTTCATATTTTGATTGTGTGTCAACGCAATATTATTTGTTCGACTAGATGCGACCGGTGATAAGAAATTCATAAGAGGTCTAATCATTAATTTTATATTGGATATTTTATATGGTATTAACTAGTAAATTTGTCAGACCCGACACATGAGCCTTTTTTTATCTGGTCGGATTGACTTCGTATAGACTATACTATTTTTTATGAATATGACTGAAAATTTAAGCAAAACTGAACAAAACTGAAGAAAAGTGTGACGTAATTTCTCCTAAAAGCTACGTGCAGATCCAAACGAATTTCGTCAATACACCCGAATGGTTCCAGTTACATTTGATTTAAATACGTTACGTTTTTGAATTTCCGAAATCAACATTTCCATTCTACTTATTTGTTTTTTAAACAAAGCGTGCGTTGCGGATACACAAAATCGCTCGCAACGCACGCACACCGCATCTACTTTGGACGGGCTAATATAAAAGCTTCGTTTGGGTTTCGTATTTATAACTGTTCGTAAATTATTTTAGATCTGTGCAGAACAAGTTGCGTAGTGGTATATATTTATTAAATCAATTCCGAACTGATTCTAATAAGTGAAAACGAAAACACTTACTAATATTTTTTTATTATTTCCCTGTTCACTTCGCTACTGGTCTTTTATTTCTTTTATTAAATAAATATAAATTTAAAAAATATATATACTGAACTACCATATATTATAGAGCCACCTGTATAGTTTTAGAAAATTTTAAAACATAAAGCAAGTCTCTTAAAAATTATTTTTTTTATGAAAACATGAGTTTTTGGCTGTATAACCTAATATAACCGCTTTCTGCTTCATTTCACAATCATAATAATTACAATA
Source organism: Neocrepidodera transversa (assembly GCA_963243735.1). Lineage (NCBI taxonomy): Eukaryota > Metazoa > Arthropoda > Insecta > Coleoptera > Chrysomelidae > Neocrepidodera > Neocrepidodera transversa. Next base: position 11,745,946 of record OY725347.1, read on the forward strand.
CACATAAGCTAAGTAAAAATCCTAAATATATTCTCAGTGTCGATCAAGGACTATTTGTACGATTCGGTAACTGTTCTAGAATAATTTTACAGACGAACCAAAACACGGAATTCTACGTGATGACTGATTCCGAATCGATTTTGATAAAACCAAAACACTCTGGAATTAATGCGCATGCTCAAACTGTTCTTAAATTAGAACTAAAACAAAGCTATAAATGCATAGGTTTAATCGCAGACGTGCACCGCATTGCACGCACCGCATCGCACGCATCGCTTAAGTCGTGTTTACGCTGAACACAGCAACAAATTTATTATTATATTTCTCCCTTATTTATTGACCGATTTCAAAAAAATTTTTACCGGTTTATTAGGTTTTGTTTATATTTTAGTTAAATATAAAAATATATTATATTATCACTACCATGAAACTTCTCCATTCGTAATGAAAATAACTACTACCGTGAAAGGACCCCGCACTTTTTAAATAGAAAATGGCTTGCGGTCAAATTTGCTGATTTTGCATATGATGAAAATAATGATGATTTTTCATAATTTTAACATTCTAAAAAGCGATTCATGTATAGTTGCAATTTAAAAGTATTGTTTTGCATTTTTTTTTAATCTTAAAATTATGAAAACTCGTTTCTTTATCACCCTGTATCTCAGAAACTTATCATTATTTTTTGTGCCTTTGAAGCTTTTATTTATTGCTTAAATATGCAAAAATCAGCAAATTTGACCGAAAGCCATTTTCCATTGAAAAAGTGCGAGGTCCTTTGACATTCCAGCTAAAACAAACTAGATATTTTTGACCGGTACGTGAAGTTACATGGACTCTTATGGGAACAGTGCGTGAAGTAAATCCCATTTAAATAATATTGTACTTCACGCATGTGAAGTTGATATTTTGCACACGGCCATAGAAAAACAATATATGTCATAGTTAAGAATTATAGATTGTATTTGTTATTCATAAATGCAGTCTCATTTCTGCAACTAGATTTAATGCCATATCTTAAATTTATTATCAAATGTTTATTTGCGGAAAAATATTACATTAAAACGGTATTATCTTATTAAATGACTTACCCAGAGGCGGCGCACCAAAAATTATAGTGCAAGGATTTTTTTCTAATATTGATAAGAAAACTTTGGGAGTGAATTGAGGTAGAGTAACAGTTCTCACTCCGTGATACATACAAATAAAATTCATAGTCATCCCATAAATATGATATAAAGGCATTATTCCTGGAGTTATATCTTGAAAACTTTCTGAAAGAACAATCTGTAATATTTAATTATATTTTTTTATAAAATAGTACCTGATGGTTTTATAAAATGCCTGAAATGATCGGTGTCTAATTGGGAAATATTTGCCACAATATTTTTATGTGTTAATTCAACGCCTTTTGGTAACCCTGTGGTACCACTCGAATAGGGCATTATGGCTATATCAGTACTTTTACCAGGTTGAATATCAGGAACATCAATCACTGTATCGATCATTTCAAAAAAATCTATAGTACCTTCAGGTATACTTTCATCTTGCTAAAAAAACAAATTAATATGATATAAAAATAAATAAGATCCAAAAAAAAAACAAATATTTCTCAAAGCTATCATTTCCTGATACCCGAATTATTTTAAAATTTTAAATACCACTGAAGTACAGCTGCCATAATTTAATTTGTCTGAAGTGTGGTAAAGTTCGAGCTCACTTCGGATCTTTAGTATTAGAAAGAATAGTAGCAATATTGTTTTGTAGTGCTGCACTAAATTCCGAAAATAAATTAGCTATAATTAATTAAGCATTGTTGTTATCGTCATCAAATTAATATTTATCATCAGAGCTACATTTACATATAAGGAGTAGGCACGAAAATAAAGTATAAAAGACAAAACAGAAAATTGAAAATAAAACCTTTGCAAAATACCATAAAACACTTTACTTTGGACAAATTTTTGATTGGTGCAAAAAATTATTATGTGAATGAAATTGTGTGATTGAAGGAAATATTTTATTTAAAAAAAATTAGCTTCATAAAAATTCAAGTCATCTACCTAGACGAACCGGTATTTACAGAAATGGATTTTAGGTTCATAAAACCAGACAAAATTAAAAATAAGAGAAAAAGGTTATACATCGAGACGCAATGCGACTTCTAAAGTTGTTTTTTATTGGGCTCTAAAGAAAAATGAATGTGACACTACCATAGAACATTGACTTTTTCGTCATATAAAGTCGGTCTGTCTGGTTGTTTGAAACTATTACGCGGCTTGCGGTAGGAGCTAACTGGCAGAAAGAGTCACGTAAGGAAAAATCGTTATACCCTCTCCAGGCGACATTCCCTCTCTTTCTATTTCTCTTTGTCTTTCGCTTTCTCACTTCTTTTTACAATATGATAAGATTTCAAAAGAATTTTCTTATTTAGAACTGTTTTATATAATTTATAATATAATATTTTATATTTAATGTTTTTCTGTATTTTTTCACATTCTTTCTCATTTTTCTGGTTTTTCAGATTTTTTCGATATTTTATCATTTTATTATTTTCTTTTTCTCATTGCTTTGTTTTTTTTCCATTTCTTTCTTTTGTTTTCTTTGGCTATGATTTTTTTTCTATTTTTTTCTCATTTTTCTGATTTTTTTAATTGTTTTTTATTTTTCTAGTTTTTTTCTCATTTTTCTGATTTCTTCTTCTTTTTGATTTTTTTCTTTTTTCACTCATTTTTTTCTCATAGTTCTGTTTTTTTTGTATCTTTCTTATTTTCTGATTTTTTCTTACTTCTTTAATTATTTTCGATGTATTTCTTTCTTTCGAATTTTTTTTATTTTTTTTGGCTGTTACAATTGATTTCAGTTTTTTGGATGTTTTTCTAGCGATTTTTTTTGCTAATTTGCCGGTTTATTACAGTTATTTAAATTTTTTCGCTTTTTCCGTATTTTACAATTTTGTTTTTGATATTTTTCCGATTTTTTCGGTTTTATAATTTTTTGGATTTTTTTCGTTTTTTCCGTATTTTACAATTTTGTTTTTCTTTTTTTTTCAATATTTTCAATTTTTTCGATGTTTTCTGTTTTTTCTTAATTTTTTTTTCTGATTTTTTCTCGGTTTTTTCTCATTTTTCTGAATTTTTCTGACTTTATTTAGCTTTTTCCTCATTTTTTCTCATAGTTCTGTTTTTTTTATATCTTTCTTGTTTTGTGATTTTTTCTCACTTTTTCTTATTTCTTTGATTTTTTTCTACTTATTTCATTTCTTTAGAATTTTTTAATGGTTACAATTGATTCCGGTTTTTTTGGATGTTTTTTTTGCGATTTTGTTTGCTATTTTGTCGGTTTATTACAGTTATTTAAATTTTTTCGTTTTTTCCTTATTTTTCAATTTTATTTTTGAATTTTTTCCGATTTTTTCGGTTTTTTTTATAATTTTTTTGATTTTTTCGTTTTTTCCCTATTTATAATTTTATTTTTCATCTTTTTTTCAATATGTTCAATTGTTTCGGTGTTTTCTATTTTTTCTTTATTTTTTTCCATTTTTTTCTAATTTTTTTCGATTCTTCTGTTTTCTCGTTTTTCTGATTTTTTATTTCTGTTTTTCCTGTTTTTTTTTATTTCTTCGATTTTTCTAATCTCATTTTTTTTTCTAATTCTTTCTTTTGTTTTCTAATTCTTTCCAATTCCTCTGATTTTTTTCGATCTTTTCGATTTTTTAGAGTTTTTGGGTTTTTCAATTTTTTTCATTTTTTCATTTTTCTGATTTTTTTTGCAATTTTTTTCCGTTGTTTTTTGATTTTTTCTGTAGTTTTTTAATTTTTTCAGGTTTTTCTCATTTTTTCTTATTCTTCCGATTTTTTTCTTTTAATTTCTTTTCATTTCTTTGGATTTTTTTAGTTTTTCCGATATTTTCGGTTTTTCCTATTTTTTTTCTTAAACGATACTAGATGAGAGAATGGATAACATTAAAATAAAAGCATCCATAGAAATTTAGAAGAAGAGAAAAAGGGAAAACCTCTAATGAGAATATTCTTTAAGGTGAATACAGCACCGACCCATGAATTTAACGTCGTAAGCACCCACATAGTTCGAAAAGAGATGCACCGAGGCAATTGTAGTGCTGACGTAGGCTAAAAAGTATATAAAAATATCTGTCAATAAATATTAAATTGTGAATTAGTGGTTACAAAAAACAATACAAGTAAAATCAAAGTGATAAAAAGAGATTTCTAAGTATAATACAAGAGTCAATTAATTGAATAAATCTATTGGTTGGGTCACCTTCAATGAATACAGAGGGAAAGAATCGGTAAGACGATCTATGTAAAAAGTTAGAGCATAAGGAAATAATAAAAAAGTTGTCCAAGAAAAATATAAATATATGCAAGGTTAAAAATAATTTAACTTAAAAAAACAGTTTTGGTACATGTCCTAATTTTTTTATATTTTAGATTTATTGTTTGTTTTGGTGTAAAGAATTTCATATTTTTGAATTTTTTGTTCTTACCCTATCTTTTATAATTATCGTAGGTAGGTTAATTTTCAACATATTAAAAGCAGCTTTAAGAGTATTCAAATAAGGTGGTGCTGTTATTATAATTTTTGGCTTTGCGTCCTTTAGTTGTTTGGAGATTTCATCTAAAACAAAAGAATTTATTTTTTTTACATTTTGAATCAAAAATAAGACAAATACATACCTGTTGTATACATATGGTTCATCGTGGTAATAACCAGTCTCGCTTCGAGAGTACCCAAAAAACAAATGGAATATTCGGGACTATTTGGTAAAAAAAATGATACGACATCTCCATCTTGGATTTTAAATTTATGTCTTAGATTTTTTGATAAATTCCTACTTTTAATCCTAAGTTGTTCGAATGTATATTTTTTCCCCGTTATTGCTGATTCCTAAAAATAATCAAATTTCAAAATTGTGGATTTAAAAAATATAAGTATATTGTACCATATAAAACATGTTCGTAATTAATTTCAAAATAAAATTACAATATTTCAAAATTAAACAAGTATTTAAATTTGAACTATTAAATTTCAAATTTAATTATTCTAATACGTAGCGCGCCACCTATTTCCGTAATTGCGAATTTAGTGGAATAGATCTTTCTTCATTAATACAGTTTTGTTCGTTTTTTTTGTTAATTTGTTTGTTTGTCTACGCAATCTCAAAAACTAACCAAGATTTTCTTTAAATTTGACCCAGAATCTCCCCTTGGGCCTCTGAGAAAAAGCGCTATTTCTCATGTCTTGGAAAACCAGATATGGGATGAGGTACCAGTTCATTTCTACTAATTCGGTTACCTTTCACTTTGAAAAAATCTATGATTGTGATCATATTTTCAATAACTACAATTATAAAATCGGTTGTATCACCCCAGAATTTTTCCGGCTCGGATGTGGAAAATAGAATTATTTTCAGGGCGCATCTGTATACCAAAATTCAGGTCCACATCTTTAATATTTAAAAAGTTATACGTAAAGAAGAAGTAGCAATGTCGTACTTCAAGACCTTCTACTGCACCAATTTATACCAAATACTAATCGTTGCATTCGAGGCAGACACAAATTTTATAGATACACCGAACAGGTCCGTGAAGTTAGCCCCCAAAGTGTCAATTTTTTTTTTTTAGAAATTTCCCGTTTGTTAGTGCTTCGTTAGTGCTTTCCGAATTCTGAAAAAAGTTTAAAGCAAAAGTTATAGAGAACTTTGTACTACAACATTTTGCACTAAAATGAATTGTTTTGCCTTTAAATTTAAAAACAGTAAAAAATTGTTACATGTGTATTTAATCAATGTCTGTCTTGAGGACCTTCTACTGTACCAATTTAAACCAATCAATCGCATTCTAGACACACACCGACCCTCCATACCAAATTTCAGCTTGATTGGTCAAACGGTTCGACAGTTATCGTGGAAGATTACACACAGACACACAGACAGACAGACCATACGTTGAAAATGGTTACAATCTTCTTGGGGAACCTCAAAATGGATATTTCCATCGATATCTCGATTTTTTTTTGCTCGTTCACCTTACTTTCCCTTTGATGGGTCCGGGAAAGTAAAAATTGTAAATACATTGTGATACATGATTTCAAGTTTTATTTTGCTATTAAAGATTTGACCACATTTGAGTTATGGATAACCTTTTGGTTTTTCTTATAAGTTCACCTACGTCAAAATAAGTTGCGTTCGCCGACAGGATGTCGCCCAGAATGTTATGGAGTGAGAACTAGACTCGTCGACACTATTTTAGCCTCTGTTCCATAACTATATTCTAGTTTAATGGTTTTTTTTTTGTATTACAATATAATATATTTGTTAATAAAAAAGATATAGTTTATTTTACTGTTACTAAATCAACTAGAACCTATCTTACTATACAGTCCACTAGCAAAAGATTTAAATAGAAGTTAAGGTCAATATGGTTAAAGAATAAAAATCTAGTAAACGGGACATTCCCAAAAATTTGTAATTTAATTGATTAAAAGTTCGCTAAAGGACAAAAATTGAAATTTTGTTTAATTTGTTTCATTAATTTAATTAAATATTTTTATTTTGAAAACCCTAATTTTCGAAAAGGAATCAACTTTTGTATTTTTTACATTCATTATTGGCGAACATCCTGTATCAATTAAATTTAATTGATTATTGATTTTTATAAAAAAATAATATATGTTTAAACTTTGATAGAGCTAATTAAACCTTAAAACGCATTGAATTATCAGAAATTCCAATGTCCAATTTTATAAACAGAAATTATTAGATAGTTCTAGTCAGTTTTAAAATGAATAAACTGTATAAAAATATATATAAAAAATGTACTTACAGTGGCTATATATGTAGAAAAAGGATTTATATGATCATAAATCACTTCGGTAATTGTAGCATCTGGAATTTCAACATCTTTGCTTTCACTTCTTAAAATATTCGGATGGTTTTCGCCATTTACAGAGGTGCTCAAAAAATATACAGAATTTTTCCATTTAGAAAAAAAATGTCTAGATAACGCACGTCTTGTCAAAGCCATTTTGTTAATAAACCTAAACGAATTTCATTTTTAGGAAAAGTTTTAATCTGCAAATAAATATACGGTACAATACGCTTATCATCGCGATAACATTTGTTTTTTATTAAGTAAAAATATTCACATGAGTGAACTTTGTTAGGGTTATCTAATTTTTAGTATGATCTCTTTGTTTAAAAAAAGATAATTAAAATAAGTATCATGCAAAAAAGATATAAATCAGCTTAAGATATAAGTATATCTGTTCTTACAATCAATATTATTACGAAGATGCTGCACCTTTGATCTTTAAAAGTTTACCCGAGTATCACTTGAAATTTTCAGGTACATCGCATTTTATTAAAACAAACTTGGATAGGTACATCTCGTTAGTTTTTTATTTTTTATTTTTTTTTGTTATAGAAAATTTTACTATGTCTATTTTATCATATATTTTTTGTTAATTGACAGTTCTTAGATATTTTTTCCGTTAAATAAATTAAATGACTGGATTTTATGTATTTATTGAAGATGGTTATTAATGCAGCTTGAAACGTTTGATTATTGTTTATTTGTTTGTTTATTTATTTATTACTTACCATATACCACAACTATAAAATTAAGATATATAAAAAAGGCGGTTTTCATTAGACAAAAGTGAAGAAAATTGTGAAGAAATGTTGAATAATGTGCAACAGAAATGATCACAGCTGGAAATTGAAAATATATAGAAAAACACGGTTTCCACCAATAAAAAGAGGAGAACATTTTGTGCAATAAAAGTATGTTTTATTTGAAAATTTTGAAAAATTAACAGTTAAGTAGGGGTTAGAAAATCCCCAAGGGATATTGGACGAAAATCGCACATGGAAATTTTGAACAATTTGCCACAAAATGGCCACAACTATAAAATTAAGATATATATAAAAAAAGGCGGTTTACATTAGTCAAAAATGAAGAAATTTTGAATCATGTGCAACAAAAATGATCACAACTGGAAATTGAAAATATATAAAAAATCACGGTTTTCACCAATAAAAAGGGGAGAAAATTTTGTGCAATAAAAGTATGTTTTATTTGAAAATTTTGAAAAATTAACAGTTAAGTAGGGGTTAGAAAATCCCCAAGGGATATTGGACGAAAATCGCACATGGAAATTTTGAACAATTTGCCACAAAATGGCCACAACTATAAAATTAAGATATATATAAAAAAAGGCGGTTTTCATTAGTCAAAAATGAAGAAATTTTGAATCATGTGCAACAAAAATGATCACAACTGGAAATTGAAAATATATAAAAAATCACGGTTTTCACCAATAAAAAGGGGAGAAAATTTTGTGCAATAAAAGTATGTTTTATTTGAAAATTTTGAAAAATTAACAATTAAGTGGGGGTTAGAAAATCCCCAAAGGAAATTGGACGAAAATCGCACATGGAAATTTTGAACAATTTGCCGCAAAATGGCCACAACTATAAAATTAAGATATATAAAAAAAGGCGGTTTTCATTAGTCAAAAATGAAGAAAATTGTGAAGAAATTTTGAATCATGTGCAACAAAAATGATCACAACTAGAAATTAAAAATATATAGAAAAACACGGTTTCCACCAATAAAAAGAGGAAAACATTTTGTGTAATAAAAGTATCTTTTAGTTGAAAATTTTGAAAAATTAACAGTTAAGTAGGGGTTAGAAAATTTTGAACAATTTCCCACAAAATGGCCACAACTATAAAATTAAGATATATAAAAAAGGCGGTTTTCATTAGTCAAAAGTGAAGAAAATTGTGAAGAAATGTTGAATAATGTGCAACAGAAATGATCACAACTGGAAATTGAAAATATATAGAAAATCACGGTTTCCACCAATAAAAAGAGGAGAACATTTTGTGTAATAAAAGTATCTTTTAGTTGAAAATTTTGAAAAATTAACAGTTAAGTAGGGGTTAGAAAATTTTGAACAATTTGCCACAAAATGGCCACAACTATAAAATTAAGATATATAAAAAAGGCGGTTTTCATTAGTCAAAAGTGAAGAAAATTGTGAAGAAATGTTGAATCATGTGCAACAAAAATGATCACAACTAGAAATTAAAAATATATAGAAAAACACGGTTTCCACCAATAAAAAGAGGAGAACATTTTGTGTAATAAAAGTATCTTTCAGTTGAAATTTTTGAAAAATTAACAGTTAAGTAGGGGTTAGAAAATGTTGAACAATTTGCCACAAAATGGCCACAACTATTAAATTAAGATATATAAAAAAGGCGATTTTCATTAGTCAAAAGTGAAAAAAAATTGTGAAGAAATGTTGAATAATATGCAACAAAAATGATCACAACTGGAAATTAAAAATATATAAAAAACACGGTTTCCACCAATAAAAAGAGGAGAAAATTTTGTGTAATAAAAGTATGTTTTATTTGAAAATTTTGAAAAATTAACAATTAAGTGGGGGTTAGAAAATCCCCAAAGGATATTGGAAGAAAATCGCATATGGAAATTTTGAACAATTTGCCACAAAATGGCCACAACTATAAAATTAAGATATATAAAAAAGGCGGTTTTCATTAGTCAAAAATGAAGAAAATTGTGAAGAAATTTTGAATAATGTGCAACAAAAATGATCACAATTAGAAATTAAAAATATATAGAAAAACACGGTTTCCGCCAATAAAAAGAGTAGAAAATTTTGTGTAATAAAAGTATGTTTTATTTGAAAATTTCGAAAAATTAACAGTTAAGTAGGGGTTAGAAAATCCCCAAGGGATATTGGACGAAAATCGCACATGGAAATTTTGAACAATTTGCCACAAAATGGCCACAACTATAATATTAAGGTATATAAAAAAGGCGGTTTTCATTAGTCAAAAATGAAGAAAATTGTGAAGAAATTTTGAATAATATGCAACAAAAATGATCACAACTGGAAATTGAAAATATATAGAAAAACACGATTTCCACCAATAAAAAGAGGAGAAAATTTTGTGCAATAAAAGTATGTTTTATTTGAAATTTTTGAAAAATTAACAATTAAGTAGGGGTTAGAAAATCCCCAAGGGATATTGGACAAAAATCGCACATGGAAATTTTGAACAATTTGCCGCAAAATGGCCACAACTATAAAATTAAGATATATATATATATATATATATAAAAAGGCGGTTTTCATTAGTCAAAAGTGAAGAAAATTGTGAAGAAATGTTGAATAATGTGCAACCAAAATGATCACAACTGGAAATTGAAAATATATAAAAAATCACGGTTTCCACCAATAAAAAGAGGAGAACATTTTGTGTAATAAAAGTATCTTTCAGTTGAAATTTTTGAAAAATTAACAGTTAAGCAGGGGTTAGAAAATCACCAAGGGATATTGGACGAAAATCGCATATGGAAATTTTGAACAATTTGCCACAAAATGGCCACAACTATAAAATAAAATATATTTGTCACAAGAGGAGAATTTTTTTATAATATGAAAAGGGAGACTAAAATTTTTTTAAATTTTTATTATTATAGTCTCTCTCCTCATAATTTAATAATTTTTTAAAAATTATGACAAAATTACACTATAAATAGTTTATTCTTATTAAAGGTGTTAGTTAATTTAAATATTTTATTCAGTAACGAAAACTGTATATTTAAAAAAAATCATTTACTTTTCATTTTTTTTTTTATTTTAATTGAATAATAAAAACTCAAAAGAGTAAATAAAGAAAAGAAATAATAATAGTCTATATGCATTTCGAAATAGATTTACTATACTTACTTGTACACGTTAGAGCCAAAACTTTTATCCGGGAATCAAATTAACTTTTTATATTTAACGTTTAGTCTTAATATGATTAACTGAAAACCAATTGAATCACTAATAAAGAATATTTTAATGTTTACCGTTTTAGGTCAAAGCATTAAAATCACCAAAATAGTTTTTTTATATGAGCAACTTTAACTGAATATAAATCGAATCTTATTGATTAACAAGGCAGACTGGTTTTTACGATAATCAGTAAATAAAATTACGTAATGTACAAATAATCGTTATATTTGAATATAGAATTGTATTGAGGAAACCCTCGTAGATTAATTAAGTATGTTTCAAAGTACAAAAAAATATAATTTATACGATCTGAATCCAAGACCTTATACTTTAATCTTTAACTGAACTTGATATACAATTATAATACCCATGACATTGGAATTAATTATAAATACAAAATTCTGTTTGCTATTGTCGTATAATTGAAGTTGTTATCAAACTGAAATTACAAATAATGACAAGACATATAAAACTATGGGCAACATAAGACTATTTATGTGTAATATTTTATTTTCTTTTAAAAAAGATTTATTAGAATTCATTTTTAACACATTGTATACTATGCCGTCGTTTTCAGATAATGTTACTGAATGCAACCTTGTATATTATGATCTATGTGTTCCTTTTTGTGACATTACAGAACGCACCTTACAGTCAATTAGACAGTTTATTAACAATAAATGTCACTTTTCTTCTTATGTTTACTGTTGCCTTCGAACCCTTCGAGCATATATTCTACGTAGACGGTCCTTGGAAATATTGTAGCTAGAGGAAGGGTCATAGAAATATCGTTCTTACGGGGTCACAAAGATATTTTAAATGCTGTAATGAAACGTCTATTGAAAAATTTATACATTTTTATTAAATAGCCAAGTTTCTAGATAAACTTTGAATACATTTTGTAGACAAATATGCAAAAACTACAAATGATCTAAATTCCAAACGATGTTAGCGAAATTCGCATTTAAAATATTTAAAAATACTCTGAAAATTATGGCAACTTGGCAACATTGAAACGTCGTCTCCGATAAATAATGTTGAACACAACTTAAACATTAGCAATTCGCTTCTTGGTAGTATATAATATATATGGTCGAAAGGATAACCTAAAAAAACAATTATATTAATTAAGTTTACATTTTCATTACTTTTCAAATCTATTTTATTTTGACAATTTTTGTCATTTTAATATTTATAAAATTAAATTCAATTCTTATCAGAAAGTAAGTGTCAATTGATTTAACATCTCTTTTTCGCTGTGTTTAACATTTTTTTATCGATTTTTATTTATATTGTACGATTTATTGTCTTATAAGAAAAAATGGATATAAAGGAAAAACAAAATATATTTAAAACAATGCGCTCTTATGCGCTAGTATTTATTTTTAATGCGCTTGTTTGTAAGTGCCTTAATTATTTAAAAAACTCTTTGGTGGGGGCTAAGTTAATGCTAGCCCCCCCCCCCCAATGATTTTTTTAAATATTTTCTTTGCAAATCAATGCGCTCATTGTAAAAGTAAAAAATTCATAAAAATTGGGAATGATTCGTATTTGGCTCAGTCTAGTCTTCTTTTTTAATTACTGAAAAATAGTAACTGGTTTACATTTTGCATTGTAAATATATTATAGTTATCTCTATTTGTTCTACTCTACATTGATCTTAAAATGAAAGAATCCTAACCCTGTCAACTTTTTTTTATTATTTTTTTAGAATCAGTTCTTACTCTTACTTATTTGTAATTTAATTTTTGAAGTAAAAACCCGTTGTGCGATTTTTGGATAGGTAAAAAATGGGAAAAAATAGAAAAGAATGGGAAGAATATAAAAAAATTGGAAAAAATTGGAAAAAAATAGGAAGAAATAGAAAGAAAAACTAGAGAAAACCAGGGAAAATGGTAAAAAACTGGAAACAATAGGAAAATGGGAAAATAATAGTACGAAATTTAAAGAAAAATAGGAAACATGGGAAAAAATAGACAAAAGTAGAAAAAATAGGAAAAAAATTAAATAAGGGGGAACAATAGAACAAATGGCAAAAATATTAAAAAAAAAATAGGGAAAAAATGGCAAAACGTAAAAAAATTGGAAGAAATAGAGAAAATGGGGAAAATGTGAAAAAATAGGCAAAACTGAAAAAAAGAGGAAAAAAAAGAAACAGGAAAATATAGAGAAAATGAAAAATTAGTAAAAAATAGTAAAAAATTGTAAAAAATAAAAAAATGGGGTAAATAGAAAAAATTGGAAAACGTAAAAAATGGGTAAAAATGAGAAAACGTAAAAAAATATGGAAAATAGAGAAAAATGGGAAAAAATAGACAAAAATAGAAAAAACAGAGACGCATAGGCTAAAAAAGGCAAAATAGAAAAAAAAATATTAAAGAAACAAAAATTGGAAAATATATGCAAAAATAGAAAAACTTGAAAAATAGAAAAGAATAGGAAAAAATGGGAAAAATAGAAAAACAGTGAAAAAGAAGAAAATAAAAAAAATAGATATATACTTTAAATTTTAATGAATTACGGTCAAATTTCAACCACTAGTAAAGTTAAAAATACAAATTTTGGTTTAGGTAATTGTAAATTTATTAAAATGGTTAGAATGTCCCAATAGCAATAAAATTGTAATTTTGAGAATTTAAGCCGTGTTGCTATGTGTAAACGATACTAGCGTCTAGATCCCAATTGCAACTCGAGTGCCCACCGCTGTTGCCAGGTTTAAGTGTTTCATTGACGAAAAGAAAAATATTTATTTTATTAAAAGAAGTTTGACTATCTAAATCTACCTGTATATTAAAAAAAAATTCCTCGGGATTCGTACCAGGAAGTTTTATCACAATAATATATAATCAAACTTTCAAGTTAACATACAAAACGATGGCAACAGCGGTGGGCACTCGAGTTGCAATTGGGATCTAGACGCTTCTGTAAACGATTGCTCTACTACAAAACTTTAGATTAGATACTCACTCGGTATGACCTGAAGTGGTAGGAATCGAGAGGGAATTTGAAGTTGATGACGCGCTTCCCATGCCTCTTAAAGGTAGGGGTATAAAAGAGGGAGTATATTTTAAAGTAGGGAGGTGGTACAGATATCATGCATGGAAATTTGGTTATTGCCATTATTATTGATTTATAATGATCATAAATACTTTATTAAGTGAGTGCCTTATACCCGTGGAGTTTATAGATGAATAGGGGTAGATGAGGAAGCAGGGTATTTAGGCCTCCCGTTTGGGATAGAATCGTTTTAATAAGTAGTAAAAAAAATATTCTTTTAATTTTTGACTAAAAATAAATTAGGCCCAAAACCGATCCTTCATTTAAATTTTATTTTATTGAATTGAACAAATTTTGACTCCAGTATTTAACAAAAGGTAGTAGTTTTTTAGGTTACAAATTTGATCTATTCCCAAATCGGCACATCAAACAAGTATATAACCGGAATAAAAAATAATCCAAATCGGAAAAAAGTTTCTTTTAAGTCCCGTTTCGGATTATAGGCAAATAATAACAAGCAATAAAATATTTCTAATTTTACCAGCCCTTTTTGCGCTGGAAAACCCACAATACAGTGGGACATCCTTTATAAATCCTATATAGTATATATCACTATAGATTAGCGGATGATGCGCACGCTGGTGCAATTGTACAACAATATCGTAGCGCAGCTTGAAACCAAAGTATTAGTTAGTAGTGGATTTCAATTTATTTATTCTTGAGATATGAGATATAAATAACATATTGTCGAATTTTAATAATAGTATTATTTAGAACTTCAAGATAATAAAATTTTGACCTTATTAATGTGACATGCAATATTTTTTCTTGTTCTAAACAATTTTATTATGTTAAAAAGAGTGTTAAACAAAAACTTATTAAATTTTCAAAAGTGTGTGAGAAATTTAGCTACACATGAAATTAACACTAATATTTTGTTAAGTGACAGTAGTAATGTTGATATTCCCGATGTTACCATTCCGGAGTTTATTTTACCAAAATTGGAACAATACGCAAAATATACCGCATCAGTAAGTACTTATAAAAAATATTTATAATATGTCAACACTGTGATTCATACATATGATTACTAATAAATATAAATTAGATTTTTTTGGTTTTTGGATTAAAATTTCTAACAAGAGTTTACGGTGAATTTAGATTGCAAAGCTTCACTGTATAATGTTTTAATACGCAAAAATCTATCTAAAAAAAACAAATATTATACTTATTTTAGTTTTTTGCCATTTTTTGCTGTTCGATATAGAGTTCACGTAAAATTATGATAAAAGTGCCATTGGACGCGTAATTTCATGTACATATGATTTACACTTTTTCCCAACAACAAATAGTTATAAACACTTTAATAAAAAAAAATGGTTGGTTTTTTGAGAATATCTCGAAAATTATTGCAGATATCGAAAAGAGTAAAAAATATCCATAAAGAGGAGAAAACATTCTAAAAAAAATATCTCAACTCCCGGAACTGTATCAACAATATTTATAATTTTAATTGAGAGGCGAAAATACTCCTGATGATGCTAACATAGTTAGAGAAACGTACGTAGAGTGATAAAATACTGTACTTTTGGTTAGTGGTAACTTAAAGGTTCCAAATTCCTAATTCTAATGAAACATGAATGAAAATAATCAGGCATTTGCTGTAATAAACAAAAATCCACCGGCTAAAAGTTTTTATCCCAATTATTTTATTAATTTTGCTTTTGTTAATTATTAAATTATTTCAAGTTTCATGTTTTTAAACCGGAAGCCAGAAAACATTTTTTAATGCTTTTAGAATACAAACCATTGACCAAAAATTTTTTTTTCAAATATCTCGATTGCTTTGTTTTTTTATTGATAAAATCCACATGAAAATGTTTTACTATAATTGTTTAAAATAAGCAAATGCATTGTTGAGATAATAAAAAAATATTTTTTTTCGCTAATTGATGATAAACTCAGTTTATCACTAACTCCTGATGATGCTAACAAAATAAGTGTAGTGTTGCATAATCTTTTTTATGATGTAAAGATTTTATTAAAAATTAAAAATGATATCTTTTATCTTTTTAAAATACCGTATACAGGGTGACAAAATAATTATCTGGCTTGTTACATGCTTTCAGAATTTGTCTAAACTTTTCGTAAAACATTAAAATGTTAAACTTACTATAACTTTTTTAATAACAAACATTTTTTTACAACATTCTGGTGAAAATTCTTTAGCATGCTTAAAAATCCAGTGGTGTACTCAGTTTTTTAATAACAAAAATTGCTAATACGATTTTGCTATTTTCAGTGTTAAAAAAATCATGGTGTGCCCTGAAAATTAATTTTCAGTCATGAAACTTT
Source organism: Neocrepidodera transversa (assembly GCA_963243735.1). Taxonomy (NCBI): domain Eukaryota; kingdom Metazoa; phylum Arthropoda; class Insecta; order Coleoptera; family Chrysomelidae; genus Neocrepidodera; species Neocrepidodera transversa. Next base: position 11,762,140 of record OY725347.1, read on the forward strand.
GTTTTCTCTACTCTACTATAAAAAATTGCTTTATGAATAGAGAACTTATAGGTGCGGTGTTACGTTTTTTTCTGCGCCACCCTATATTTTCATTATTCCTCTGCTCAGTATATTTTAATTTCAGACTCGCTTGATATCCCTTCTCAAGTTCTCCCTCTTCTCTTGGTATTACTATAAAATGTCTTTCCCATGTTAACAATTCTCTCTCTTTGCCTCTTCAGTCAGAATGATTGACTTTTATGACTGTCGCTTATTAAAGTTTTCTTTTCTTCCCCTGGTTATATGGGGGTTTTTTGTACAGAACTTTTTGTTTTTCTGGGAATGAAAGGTTTTTTTTTGGAATGAACTTTTTCTTTCTGGGACTGAAAGGTTTTTTTTTTGGACAGAACATTTTTTTCTGGGACTGAACATATTTTTTTGGAACGAGCAAATTTTTTTCTCCTTTGTAACCGAACGTTTTTATTTGGAACCAGTCCTTTTTTCTTTTGGAAGAAGTTTTTCCTTGAGACGTGACATCTATTACTGCCGGATCCAGGAAATTTTAGAAGAAACTCGGAGCAAGCCCAAAATCGTCTGAATAAAAAATAGTCATGTAACCTTATGGACTATAAATTTAAAATTTTTTTGCAGTGTTGGACAAAACGAATAGATGGCGAACGCAAGTTTTGGACCAAACGTTTAGATGGCGTTGCCCGCTAAAATTTAAGAAGAAAACTGTTTTCGCTCAAATTTAAAAAGAAGTAAACTGTTTTCGACACAATTTTTAGCATTTTGTTGGTTGGCTGACTGTTTTCTGATGACTAACAAGGTTGCCAAAATATAAAAAAATTCCCAGTTTATGAGGATTGCCTGTGAAATTGGGCAATTTGTTACAAGCGAAAAGACTTTAAATTAATGTGACTTTGTAGGTAACATACATGAGAAATTTTCATTTTAAATATGCGGTGGCGAGTATCGGTCGGTGGGGGGTTGGCAGGGATCGGACGCGATATCCAACACCACCACCGTGCTCAGAATCATCGAAAACGGGAGGAAATTATGTTTCTCCGCAGGGAAACCTCTTGAAACAAGTTTAACCCCTCTAGGGGGTGGTTTTTGGTCGTTTTGAGGGGTTGCGAAATCCTAAAGAGAAATTGTAACGCCGCCATCGTGTTCAGGATCCTCAAAAATGGGGGGAGGAGGTACTCTTATTCCGGCTGAAAATATTTCCATTTTTCGGCCTTTTTTCCGACCTTACACACGCTACTATATTGTAGATTTCCGATGTCTTTTCTACTTCTTCCTCAACTTCTTCCTTGAAGTCTATGTCTTTGTCTTGGTCCTTGTTTAGTATAAATTGCCTTTCCATTATTGTTCTAATGCTTCTGTTTAATTCCTTCGTTCTATATGCGAGACCGTTTTCTCCGTGCATCATTGGTAAGGGATTTCTGTCCGTTCTTAGGGCCGATTGTACAAAGCGAACTTAAGCCCAGGTTCAGCTGAACTCGGCGAATGGTTAAACCAGCATAAAAAATTGATATGGATTGTACAAATCTCGTTCAGCTGAACTCCAATATTGTAATGTTGGTATCTATCCAAACAGCGTTGTCAGATTTCGAATTTACGACGATTATTAGGACATCTTTGTTTCTCTAATTAAAAAATAAAGAATGTAAATAAAATACTAGTTCTTCCTTATCTTTATTTGGTTTTGGGTCGAACAAATATTATTTTATGAGGTTATGTCAGTTATGTGATGTCAGATGGAATTATATATGGGTAGTTTTTCATACAAAGTTGTTGGGTATCTATGGCTTTTCATATTGAAATGAACATGGAAAGTGGGAAATCTGATCAATAATAAATCGAACCCCATCTTTAGTAAACCTAAATCTCTCTATAAATGGACTATTGTTCCATTTCACAAAATGAGCATCCCTTATTCTATATACTTGTGGTTGCCTTTCTGGTTTTTGTAAAATATTTACTAATTCCATGAAATCTTCGTCTTCAGACATTTCTTCCATTTTAAAAAATAGAAATAACACGGATAAAACGTATTCTTTTTCTATAATGGATAACACTATACAATTAATTATATATTTTTCAATTTTTCCCACAAAAAAAACAAAACTCAAACCTGTGGAAGGATAAATAACCAATGACCAATGACAGCATAGTGGTACAAACCTACTATCAAAAAATGCATCTGAACTTGGTTTAAGCCAGGAAACTTGACCGCTTTGCTAAACTCGCAGATAAACCCGGTTTAGGAACTGTACTAGTATTGTACAACATTATGAACCAGATTTACATTGAACCGAGGTTCAACTCACATTGTACAATCGGGCCTAAGGTAAACCTGGTTCATAACGTTGTACAATACTAGTTCAGTTCCTAAACCGGGTTTATCTGCGAGTTTAAACAAAGCGGTGAAGTTTCCTGGCTTAAAACAAGTTCAGATGCATTTTTTGATAGTAGTTTTGTACCACTATGCTGTCATTGGTCATTGGTTATTTATCCTTCCTCCACAGTTTTGAGTTTTGTTTTTTTGTGTGAAAAATTGAAAAATATATAATTAATTGTATATAGTGTTATCCATTATAGAAAAAGAATACGTTTTATCCGGTTATTTCTATTTTTTAAAATGGAAGAAATGTCTGAAGACGAAGATTTCATGAAATTAGTAAATATTTTACAAGACCCAGAAAGGCAACCACAAGTATATAGAATAAGGGATGATCATTTTGTGAAATGGAACAATAGTCCATTTATAGAGAGATTTAGGTTCAATAAAGATGGGGTTCGATTTATTATTAATCAGATTTTCCATTTTCCATGTTTTATAACTTCATTTCAATATGAAAACCCGTAGATACACAACAACTTTGTGAAAAAATACCAATATATAATCTGACATCACATAACTGACATAACCTCATAAAATAATATTTGTTCGGCCCAAAACCAAATAAAGATAAGGAAGAACTAGTATTTTATTTACATTCTTTATTTTTTAATTAGAGAAACAAAGATGTTGTTGGAAAATTGTTATTTTATATTATTGTGTCCTTTTATATTGTTACCTTATATATTGTTGTTGTTACCATTAGTTTGCATATGACTTTTGTTTTTGAGAAAAAATAATAAATAGATTTTGTCAGAACCTTTTGTCACCGAAAGTAATTTTTTATATCTTGACCATTTTAACATCGGTCTGCATCGACTAATTTTTAATTATAGGTCATAATTAGAAATTGCAAAAGATGTCCTGACATCCGTCGTAAATTCGAAATCTGACAACGCTGTTAGGATAGATACCAACATTACAATATTGGAGTTCAGCTGAACCGACGTTGAACCAGATTTGTACAATCCATATCAATTTTTTATGCGGGATCAACCATTCGACGAATTCAGCTGAACCTGGGCTTAAGTTCGCTTTGTAATCGGCCCTTAGGAGTTTTGCTAAACTCCATATTCCTGTTTGTTAAGGGGTCCAGCTTCTTTATATGGTAATTCCACTCTTCGTCTCTATATTCTTTAAGTTGATAATTTCTTTTGTCTGTATAAATACTATACTACAGATACAACTAGATACTATGCTCTACAATATTTATAATCAAATGAAAAATATTCATTTAATAAATAAATTAAGTTGATAATTATAATATAATTGTTTTACTGATACCTTTTTTCACTCAAATTTACAAATTATAACCGATTTACATTTATTACATTTTGGATATTTTTAGGAATGTGCGCTAACGGGAAAATCCTACACATTTGGACAAGTCCGTTCAAAATCAAAAAAATTGAACAAAGCTTTAAGGCATATTTTTAAATTGGAAAAAAGCGATGTAGTAGCCATACTGTTACCAAATCGACCTGAATTTATTATTTCAGTACTCGGTATATTCGAAGCTGGACTCATTCTCACTACTTTAAATCCAATTTATACCCCAGGTAAATTAATCTTATAGACTTTATACATTTTGTTTTTAATTTGTGACTCGTCTTTATGATTATTTTAGAAAATTGTCGTCCTTTAGCAAAAATCAAAAAAAAAACAGTTTTCATTAATTTTAATAAACTTGACCTTAGTTATTGTTTATTAACGAGATCATATTTAATAAAAACATATTACTTAAATTTTACCGGGTAATATCATACATTTATATATTAATCTAAATATATAATTAATTAAAAATCTTATCTACGATAAGCACCAAAACGTTTGCTTATGAAAACGATTAGGGAATAAACTTTTTTGGAATAATGAAACTATACGTCTGTTTTAGAGGAAATTTCAAAACATTTACTAGATTCCTCAGCAAAAGTGTTGATTACTCATTCAAACGCTGTCCAAACTGCAAAAGCTGCTATTAATTTAATGAAAAAAAATATACCAATTATAGCAATCAAAGTCAAGGTAAAACAATATTAATAATTGAGTATTTTTTTGTAGTAGAAAATTGAAAATGTTTTAGCAAAATGAAAGTCTTCCTCGAGAAGTTATTGACTTCGATGAACTTGTCAACTCAAACTTGGATGTACCAGAGGCGGACTTTGGAAAATCTGGGGATATAACATTTTTGCCTTACTCTAGTGGAACCACTGGTTTGCCAAAAGGAGTAGCTATAACTCACAAAAATATCATTGCTAATATATGCCAAATTGGACATGATGATTTTAATTATTTTGACCCACCAACAGGTATATAGAAACAATGATAAAGGCTTTTAATTAAAGACGAGACCCTTATTGTAGATCGTGACTTAATAATTCTGCAAATGAGTCAATAATTTTCGTAGATTTGTATTTTTCAGTAATCTCAACTTTGATCCATTATTATTTCTATGATTTGCAGTGGTGTATTTGGGCCGGTACGGTACCTTTTTTCAGAAAAGATATTTTTTGGAAACGAAGTTCCTTAACACGTTGACTGCCAATTACGAGATATTTTGTAGTTTGACTATTAATTAACTGGTAGTTGGCAACCGACGTGTTAAAAATGTATACTTTTATGAAATAATTATTTGATATTCATTATAAATAATATATAATATATAATATTTTTATATTTTATTTTCACTCGTTGACTGCCAATTACGAGTTATTTTGTAGTTTGACTATTAATTAACTGGCAGTCGACGTGTTAACGCGGCTTGCAGCAGTAGAAAGCAGAAAGCCTCACGTAAGGAAAAAGCGTAACTGTGAATTTTTTCTTATTTTTTTATATCAATTATAATTATTTTACAAAGACAGATTTGTTTAACTTTTTTATCGTTTTTTTTTCTCATTTTTCTGATTTTTTTTCTGTTTTTTTTTCGATATTTTCTAATTTTTCCTTATGTTTTCCCATTGTTCCATTTTTTTCTGTTTCTCTATTTTAGTTTCTATTTTTTTCTTATAACTCATTTTTTTGCGATTATTTACGATTTTTTTGGAATTTTCTTGCGATTTATTTCAATTATATCGAATTTTTCAATTTTTATTTTTTTTATGGTTACATTTTTGTCCAGTTTTTTAGTTATTCTTTGTTTTTTGCAATTTTTTGCGGTATTTTTCGATTTATTGAATTTTTTTTCGACATCTTTTTCGTTTTTCTTGCGATTTTTAGCGGTTTTTTGCATTTTTTCGGATTTTTTTAATTTTTTTACGTATTTTACAATTTTATTTTTCTTGTTTTTTGAATATTTTTTGATTTTTCTTTCAGTTTTTTCCAATGTTTTCTGTTTTTTTTTCTTATTTTTCCGATATTTTCCTATTTTTTCTGATTTTCCTGATTTTTTCGGATCTTCTATTTTTTTCTCGTTTTTTTCTATTTTTCAGATTTTTTTGTTTTTTCTGATTTTCGATTTGCTCTAATCTTTCCTCATTGTTGTTTTTTTCTAATTATTTCTTTTCTTTAATACATTTTTCTCATTTTTTCTTATTCCTCTGACTTTTTGCGATTATTTTCAATTTTTTTGCCATTATTTTTGGAATTTTGTTGTGATTTATTTTTCAATTTTTATTTTTTTAAATTTTTTTTATGTTGTTTTTTAGTTGTTTTTTTTGCAATTTTATTCGGTATTTTTCGATTTCTTGCATTTTTTCGGCTTTTTTTTATATTTTTTTGGATTTTTTCCAATATTTACTGATTTTTCTTTCAGTTTTTTCCAATTTTTTCTTTTTTTTCTTATTTTTCCGATTTTTTCCCATTTTTCAGATTTTTTTCGATTCTTTTATTTTTTTCTCGTTTTTCCTGTTTTTCTGATTTTTTGTTTTTTTTCTGATTTTCGATTTTCTCTAATCTTTCCTAATTTTTTCATATTGTTGTTTTTTTTCTAATTCTTTCTTTTGTTTTCTATGTTTTTCTCATTTTTTCTTATTCCTCTAATTTTTCCAATTATTTTCGATTTTTTTGTCATTATTTTGGAATTTTCTTGTGATTTATTTTAATTCTTTCGAATTTTTTAATTTTAATTTTTTTAATTTTTTTTGCGGTGTTTTTCGATTTATTGCATTTTTTGCGACTTCTTTTTCGTTTTTTTTGCGATTTTTAGCGGTTTTTTGCATTTTTTCTGTTTTTTATTTTTTCCGTATTTTACAATTTTATTTTTATTTGTTTTCAATATTCAATTTTTTTTATTCCTCAGATTTTTCCTTTTTTTTAATGTTTTTTTATTTTTTCTGTTGTTTTTGATTCTTTCAAATTCTTTCTCATTTTTTCTCATTCTTCCGATTTCTTTCGATTTCTTTTGATATTAGACTATCACTATTTTCAACTAATAATTTTCTTTAACTGAGTGGTCATTTATGCATATTTAAAGTATCTATAATTTGAAATTATTTTCCTCCAGAAGTACCTGCAAAACAAGTAATAATAAATTACATCTCCTTTCTCTGTCTATGGTACACTGTATTTAGATTTTTACTTACGTGGACAATATATAAAAATGTACCCTTATGGCGTTGATTAAAAATTTAAGTGCATTTGGTATTTGGTATTTTAATTACTGGTATTATTGTACTCATTTTTTTAGAAAATTTTCAGGATGTAACAGCTGCAGTTCTACCATTTTATCACATATATGGATTCTCACTGTCTTTTCTAAATATGGCATATAATGGAGCAAAAACTGTTACTATAGAAAAATTTTCACCGGATTTATATATATCTGTACTGAAAAAACACCCTGTGAGCCTTATATATGCAGCACCACCTCTAGGTAAATATAGTTAAAAGTTCATTGAAGATTAACTAAGTTTACTTATTTTAGTTTTATTTTTTACTTCACATCCAGAAGTTAAAACTGAATATTTTAAGTCCTTAAAAATGATTACGTCTGGTGCTGCTCCTTTGGGTTTTTTAGACGAAGAACGTGTTATCAAAAAAATTGGCAAAAACTCCAAAATTATACAAGGTAAAAATTATTTTTTATGTATAAACACTGTAAGCGTAACAACTATTTATACTGATCACAGTAATTTACCTCTATATAAGATATCTAAAAACGGTGCACACAAGGACACTTTTACTCTACTTTTAATCCACAAGTACTACACAAGTTTAAAGATCTTCATTATCTTCAGTCTTGGTGTTATCTAATAGCTAGAATACCTGAAGATTGACAAGCTGATGTAATCAGGTTTTATATGGTTACAAGCTACCTCTTTATTCTTTCATCTTTGGTATCCCTGTAAATCCCCAATACATAGAGCAAATTCAGTTAGATGATCTGGTCTCTAAATAAAGGCTTTGTTGTTTGGTATTGATAAATGGGAATTTTTTTCCAGAAACCAAAAATACTCTCTGTATATCATACTAAGTTTATTTATTTTTTCTTCCACCTAAGTTTGGCATCTTATGTCGTCCCTGGACCTGGACTTTTGTCCAGAACATTTTTCGACGGAGCAAAATGTCGAACAACAATACGGAAACCTCGCTGAAGTCTAACAGAAATATGCTGTGTCGTGCGTGGGCTATCAGTATAATAGGTTAAACATTCTAAATACAAAATTTTATCGGTTTCCTCAAAGTCCATACAAATGTGAACAAAGAAAAAGCGAACGGTAGGTATGTGAGCTTTATTTGTAGTTACTCGGATTGAAAACTTTGTCCGCGAAATTAAACTGATTCAAGTGATTCTATGACAATGAAAATTTTATTGCAGTTTAGCTGACCACATAAACCAGATTGTGACGAATCCGAAATTTTAAAATTTGACTTAGTTTAACTGCTAAAAATTAAAATTATTAATATACCTTAGGTTATATATTAAATTAAAGACTACATTTTTGCATTTTTAATAATAATAATCTTTATTAATCCATTTAGACATACAATAATGTAAGTATTGGACAGGTCAGTCATGGGAGAAGAATTAAAAAAATTACAATAAATACCTTCTTTTTAAAACAAGTATGAAAATAAAATAAAAACAATTTGTTCGATGGCTATGCGGTTTAAGACACGGATTTGAAAGCAATGCTGTTAATTTTTTTTTCAACGATTAACTTTTTTATTATAATTTTTGATAATTTTGATTCAGAAAACCTAAACAAAATGTCTGTTTTTGATTTTGAATGAAATATTAATTAAAACGAACTGTAGGTAAAAGCTTTGTTTGTAGTGACTTGGAAAAATTACCATTAATATTGAGTAGTGCTGGCTTTGCAATTATCTTGTTGGTGAAATGGACTTAAACTTTTAGATTTTAATCTAATTCTATTATAAACTGCACTCCAATCAAACTTGACATTTTAGAATCGCCTGAAAATTTTTTTACAACTTATATACATAAAATGAGTTTACCCATATTTCAGGATTTTACTAAAAAAAATGTTTTCTCGAAAATATCCACTTATCGATAATTAGCTAGATTTTCTCCAGTCTTCTTCTTGAACTTAATTATCTCCACTTATGATGATGATGTTGATTTTTTATTTTCCACTTTATTACGGAAGCTTTCGAAGCAGTGCATATTTTAAGGGAGTTCGACTGCGGGGCACAAGGGGGCCTACCTGTGGGAAATCCCGGGAAAATTTTCAAATTTTAATCTTGAAAACGTGATTTTAAGCTTAACTTCAATGGAATTGAAGCCCTTTACATTTCCCCTTTGCCTACATTGAGTTTTAATTTGTATATGGTTTTAATTAATGTGTAGGGCCTATAAAAGGCTCGCAAAAATTTCACAAGAGACAATGTTTACAGTAATTTGTTTTTTCAATACATTTACGAATTTTAGTAAAGAAAAATATCAATCCTCAGTTACTGGGCGACAAAATCACGGCACTGAGCGACACTCGACACTTGTGTCGCCCAGTTAACATATTATTTTATGCACTATTTCGAAGTGTACTTTAAAAAAATTAAAAACAGAAGATTATCCATTCTCAAATGTGGTAAATTATTCAAAGAATAATAAAAAACTCACTCTGTGGTATGACTTTGAGTTTTTTATTATTCTTCAAAAAAATTATTGTAAACAATGGAGGGTATCGTTTTAAATGCCTGTTTGGGGCTAAACCGGAAAAGTATATTTATATTTCAAAAGTTTAAAAATCTGAAAGAAAAGAACAAAAATTTACTTAATAAAGAATAAAACAACTCGAAGTCATACCACAAATTATTTAATAATGACGAAACGTCTAAAAGGCAAAAAGCGACATGTTTCGGTCTACACGACCATCATCAGGCAAATTGGATCCAAAGCGTTGATAAAAGTTACAAATGATTGTGATAAGTTACATGTGGAAAAATTTTTTTTTTATATATACTTAAAAAGATAACTAATATTAAATTTTCCCTTTAATTTAATATTAGTTATGTTTTTAAGTATATATAAAAAAACGTGTCGCTTTTTGCCTTTTAGACGTTTCGTCATTATTAAATAATTTGTGGTATGACTTCGAGTTGTTTTAATCTTTAATGAATACTTTACCACATTTGAGTATGGATAATATTTTGTTTTTAAAAATTTAATTGTATGAGTTTAAAATGCATTTCTTTATATTACTTAAAAACATGCTTTATCTAATATTTAACGTGCCACTGCAGCTTATTGATCTTGTACTTGTACTTGTACTTTGTAGTTTACTTTTCGATATAATTTTAAAGTACTAGTACAGTAACTAAGAAAAATAACTTATGTAGCTCAACCATAACTGTGATTTTGATATTATTTCATATTCTATTGTAAAATACTGATTTTAAGCGAAAATAAAATTTAATATTGTGATTTACTGTAGTTTTAAATTAGCGAAATTAACAATGAAATAATAAAAAAACCTAATACTAATTTTTTATTGCCTGCGGCGTTTTTATTTTTAATTCTTTTTAGTGTCTTGCGACTTTTTATTTTTTGTTGGTATCTTGCGACATTTTTGTTTTTTATTTTTTTTTTGTTTGCCAACTGGCATTTTGTATTTTTGTTGTAAGAAAAGAAGGAGGCTTTGTGACTGGTAGGGAGAGGGATGGATATAAGTTTTTTTTAACATTTTATATCAAATTAACATTAATTTGTCTATTTTACATACACAGGTTGTTTTGATTTGAACTTTATTAATGATCGACTCCGGCTGCCGTATACCATAAGGTCGGCTGGGTATGCAAAACAAGTACGCGACTCGATCTTTTGGTGGGGAGTTACAACTGGTACGACTGGCCTCTCACCTAATTTTAAAGTAAATCTAAATCCAGTGACGTGCGCGATTTAATGTAAATATTTTAAGTATCACGGAAAGTAACTTCGTTACAAGACATACACACAGATACTTCGCTCTTCAAATGATCTTAATCGTCTCAGGTGAACTCAAAACGGATATTTCCATCTTTATCTCGAAAAATTCTTTTAGCTCATTCACAATACTTTCTCTTCTCGGATGGTGGTTCGGGAAAGTACAAGTTTTTTTATAGTAACATATTCATGAACAACATTTAAATCTGTTCTTTGGTCTTCCAAGTATCTCATAATTTCCAAATTTGATGCATCAATATCTTTTAATATAAAATGTGTTTCTTGCTGTTGATTTTGAGAACAGTGTGAGATCGTTTCTTCGAAGTCAAAATCAAAGAACTTATCTATTAAATGGATAGTAGTTTCGATTGCAATGTTTCCCTTCGAATTCACCATCGCTGCGGCAATAGTTGCTATCATTTTTTTTATTGATTCTAAGTCCCTAGTAGCCATATATTTTATACCACAACCAGAATTATTATACGAAATGTATATCATATTTGATGTAATATTCTTTTGTCATAATATTTTGTTTTGTCGTAATCATCGATTTTTCAAAAGAGTAAAAATAGTAAAAAAAATTTCTTCCAAATTATACTATTTACTAGTGTTCACGAAAGGGCTTAGTGCTTAGTACTTGTGAGACTTTTCGAGTGCTTGCGAGCCCTTTAGAGTGCTCCCCAGCATTTTCCAGTGCTCTCCAGCCCTTTCCAGTACTCGCGAGTCTTTTGGAGTACTCACAAGCACTAAGCACTAAGCCCTTTGGTAAAGTATTATTTCTGAATATTTCTTCTTTTCAGGTTGAACTGGCAAACATAGATTTTGCACTTATTTATATACATCTTCTCTAAGTGCATTTAATAAAATCGCTGCTTTCCGTTTATCATCTTCTATTTAATTTGCTAGGAAATAATTTTCTAATCGTATATAAGAGATAGGCCAATCTGAAACTGAGGGGTCGAATTCACGCAAATGTCCAATGGACTCATCCAGTGATTTTTTTAATATTTTTATTTTATAATTTTGGCCTACCACAACACATTGCACCGGTCCAGCACTTCTGAGATCGATCCTGCGGCTGTAATTAATTCTTAAAATTTGAAAACTATAGATTATATTTGGCTATGTTGTCATATCGATAAAACTGGCAACTCTCGTTCACATTTGTTATGATTAAAAGAAGGAAAGAAGTATGTCAAATTTTTCTACAAACGAACAAAGCTAGAATCTTGGCAATGCTGTAGAAAGTAAAACGTTAATTATTGGTCAAGTAGCAGCGCCACTTTCAAAATATATTAATTACTTTTTATTCATTTTTATTAATTAATGAATATTATAACAATGAAAATTAACATAAGAAACTAGGTTTTTTAAGCTATTCATTCATTAATATAAAACCAATAAATTCGTTCCTACTGGATAAGTCAATTAGTTCGGTGTCGGCCATTTCAGATTCACTCGAAATTAAAAAAAACTGCACGTGGAAGTTCTAATTATCAGATTTTCTTAAAAAAAAATCACTTTTCGTCGCCAATGTGATATCTTAGGGTTTTTTATCCCTGTCTATAATTTAATAGATCGGAAAACAAACACTACTTGTTATTTTAAACAACTTCAGTATATTTATTCTTTATGTTATAATTACATTTTTAACACTGGTCGACTTTCGTCGACGACCAATACCCAAAAAACCCGACTTGGTAAAAAAGCAGATATCAGTGGCGTAGTACACCACAAAGCCTAAGCGCCGATTTTAAAAAGTGCTCGTAAGCACTGTGATCCCGAGCACAAAAGTGCTTAGAGTGCTTAGCAAAGCACTAAACACTTTGAGCTATACTAGACATAGATGTGACCCTAAAGTATCTACATACCGAGTTTGAAGCAAATCGGCCAGTGGAACCTTCGTTATAGGTCTCACAAACAGACACACACACAAACACCAAAGTTATTATTTTAAAAAAGACTTCTTTAAATTTACAAATTGCAGTGTAATTTAAAATCACAATCGCTTTTTTTCTTTTTATTAGGATATGGTCTAACAGAAACCGGTCCAATATTAACTTACACACCAAGATTAATGAAAAGGAAAGAAGAAAACGGTGGAACTGTAGGAAAGCCCGTTCCAAATACACAGCTCAAGATTATTTCTCCAAGCGATCCAACAGGTAACATTTAAAATACAATTAATTCAAAATTATGTTAAAGATTTTTGTTAGGTAGGCCACTGGGTCCAAAAGAAAGTGGAGAAATACTTGCCAAAGGACCACAAGTAATGAATGGTTATTACAACAGGGATGAAGAAACTAAAAATGCATTTTTAGATGGTTGGTTCAGAACTGGAGATATAGGTTATTATAACGAAGACAAACTTATTTTTGTTACTGACAGGATTAAGGAACTTATTAAGGCAAGTAGAAGTAATCAAATTCGTTTAACATAAGAATTAATTTTAAATGAAAGGGTAACAAAAGTAAACAAAATAAGAAAATTATGCATTCCAGATAACGTTTATTTGCCTTTTAATATTAATTGAAATATGTGACGTCGGGATTTTGAATACTTTCGTATAGCCGAACTGCGTAAAATTTTGTATCGTCTAAATGCAGGTAGGTGTGACGAATTTTAAAATTCAACCTAGAACTTGGGGTCAAAACAGGGAATTCAATGTGAATTATAATATAGTCACGCGTGTTAGTTTTAATTAAATGTTTTATGTAAACAATTTTTAGACTCATAATAGGGTATTTGTATAGTATAATAATAGTCCAAATTGACAAAGATTATAGATTCACTTAAACATATATAATAAGTGGTATTTATCTGGGTTTATTTATTTTTGATAAGATAATAGCTAAAATAATTACATACATTTGATATCTAAAGTGTGCCTTTGATACTATACCAAGATCCGTTATCAGTGCTTCCGTTTTGAGGGGTTTTACCCCAAATAGGGGTATTTTGAGGTTCGTGGGTGATTTTTTGGGGATATAATTATTTGGGGGTAAACTAGAGTGTTAGAACATAGACTTTTTAATCTCTTATGCATCATAATGTAAATTATTATTTACTATCAGTTATTTCTGCACAAGTGCGTTGCAATCTTTATCTTTTCCCATTATGAGTATTTTTTATTTTGTTGTTTTATGTTTATTATTATTTTTTGGGGTAAAACAATATTTTACGAACTGCAATACTGCCCATTATACTCAGTAAACTTAGAGACTGTAGCCTAGAATATTCTCTTTCATCCATTTTTTTTAACAAATCGCACCTTTACGGTATCAGTAAACGGTAATATAATTTTAGTTTCTGTTAAATATTCTCTTTTTACCAACCACTTTGTTCTGCTTACCTTTGAAACGTCATTAAAATTGTGCAAAAATTTATAATTTAACACAGCGGGTATACTAAAAAAGCCGCTCTCTGTCCGCCTTGCGGATTACCAGCATTGTACATACAGTATGTTTGAAAAAGTTGGCAACAAATTGGAAACTTTTTTATTATTCAATTTACAAAAAAAATATATATTGTTCATAAAAAGCTCTGCATCACATATAAATCAATTACCAAGAATTTTTGTAAAATATTTAATGGTGTACAGGGAAAATAAAAAATATTGATTCATACTGATAAATAAAGTGCTTTTAAATTTAAATACAGAACAAAATATCAATATGTCTCTCCCCTGGTACATAATACTGATAAGTTAAGCTTAATATTATTATATTTTGTTTGTAAAATTCTAATTTGAACGCTCGCCTGTCTACTAAACAATAAAACTTGAATCTGCTTAATTTCTCAACCATGTAAAATGTCTAAAATAATCTACTTGTATTATATCTAACAAAAAATAAGATTTTGGATTAGTAAATAAGAATATGTCTCTCCTATCTCTACTTTTTCACGATTGAAACTATTGGAGTTTAGGAGAGAAGTATTTTTAAGGATAATATTCTGTATTTAATTATCTATTATTTTGTGTAGGTTAAAGGTTACCAAGTAGCACCAGCAGAGTTAGAAGAAATAATTCGAGATTACCCCGCTGTGGAGGACGCCGCTGTAATCGGGATTCCCCATCCTAAATATGGGGAAGTTCCTAGAGCTTATGTTGTTACAAAGGGAACAGTGGATGCTGATCTTCTAAAAAAATACGTGGCAGAAAAAGTTGCCTCGTTTAAACAATTACAGGGCGGCGTGGAAATCGTAGAAGCTATTCCCAAAAATCCTTCAGGAAAAACTTTACGGAGGCAGTTAAAAGATGAATATTTAAAAAAAGGATATTAGTAAGATGATGTTTTGATTAAAGTATTAAATACTTTCATTGTATTTTGATTTAGTGATTAACCTAACCATTGAATTAATTATATGTGGTCCAATTGTTTTATTTCAATTTATTGATTTAATTAATTAGTTAATAATACTTTTATTTTTCTTTACAAATATATATGCCTCTAAGAGATAAGCAATCTGAAGTACACAATAATAGACAAATGCTCACAATCCCTTTCTTGTAAAGAGGGCCTAAGAGAATCTATTGACTGACGTACTGTTTTTATGTTCAACGATCTAATATCGTGCGAGGTCAAAAAAACAATTATCTCGCATCAATAAGTTATTAGAAAGTTTTTGCTTTGCATCTCACCCACTAACGCTATTCATTAAGCTAACCTATGGAATAGCTTTAATCGTTAGCGGGTGAGATGCTAAACAATCTATTGACAATTAGTCGTGAAATAGACAAAATAGCGACATCGTACGCAACCCCAACCGGTAAAATAGAAAACAAAATACAAAACGGACCTTAACCAACAAAAAAAAACATATATAGTCCACAAAAAGCAATAACAAATAAAAAATTGCAATATTTTTACCGTAATTTTTCGACTTTTCCAAAATTTAAAATGACCTTTAGTTCATAGGTCCAAGATTAATATCATTTTAGGAGTAAATCATGTCGCAGATAGACGGACAGACGGACACAGCCGTTGTATGAGAGTTTTTTTTTTCGAAAACTCCAAAAAACAAGACGGACCCAATTCACAAAAAAAAACGGACTTAGTCCTCCAAAAAACAAATATAAAAACAAAACGCACTCAGACCACAAAAAAACCCTTTCAGGTTTTATTTTCATATTTTCTTTCAGATTTTCTACTTTCAGAGGGGAATAACACAAACAGACATGAGTGTAGTTCGCTAGAATAAACTTGGTTCACTCTAAGCCTCAAAATTTGTACCAAAGAAGATGTTAATAAGATAATAATGGAGAAATGACTAAATCACAAGAAAAAGAACAATCAGAACCAAATATGTTAGTAGGAATGATCCAAAATATAGAAGAAGAAAAAATCGTTAAAAATCAAAAGGAAATGTCAAATATCGAAAAAATTATGGGAACAAGAGTAAAAGAAAATAGGCAAGATGTGAAAAAGAAATTCGATAAAAGTCAAAAAGGGTTGGGAGAAGATTTTTGAAAGAAAATACGAGTAAGAAAATACCAATTAAAACATATTTAACATATTTATTTCGGATTGTTTTCTTGTGTTTTCATCATTTCTTCATCTCAAAAAGTAGAAGAATTAAAATTCTATATGGAGACAATAAAACAGAAAGAAACAATAGATATAAGAAGAGAAATGATGGAACAGATGATACAAGTGAAAAAGTATAAGGTAAAAATTTTTAAATATTACCAAATAGAAAATGGGTTCAAAGAAGTTAAAGAGGAAATTGAAAAAGTTGGAGTACAAGATACTTAAGAAAGGATGAAAATATTAGAAGATAAATGGAAAAATGAAGTTACTGAAATTGATACATAAGTATAACAAAATATTTAAATTTAGTAGAAAAAATAACATAAAAACAAAGTAAAAAATAATAAAGAATAGAAATACAAAATTCTAAGAAATAAATAAAAAATAATAAATTTGATAAAATGTAGCTAATATATAAGGTTCAGAAAATAAAACTGCAGTGTCAATGTACCACAATATAATCATCAAATAACAAAGTTTTAGGTAACTAGTTTCGACAAATGAGCCATCGTCAGGCATATAAAAATACACAAGTGGCTCATTAGCCGAAAGTAGTTGCCTAAACCCTTTCTACTAGAACAGAAGGTCCATAAAACGCTTTTATTATGTCCCTAAAACGTCTTGAGGTCCGAGGAATTAAAACAACATTTTATAAACGTTATTTGTGGCACGTTTTTAAAATATACCAAAAAGGACGTTTTATAAACGATATTTGAGGCATATTTTTAATAAAAATACCTAAAAGGGCATTTTATAAACGTTGTTTATGGCACTTTTTTTAAAAAATACCAAACAAAACGCTATGTAAACGTTATTTGAGGCATGTTTTTAAAAATATACCAAAAAGGGTGTATTATAAAAAAAATCCACAAAAAACTTGCTCATTAGCCGAAACCAGTTGCCTAAACCCTCTCTACTAGCACAGAAGGACCATAAAACGATTTTATTATGTCCCTAAAACGTCTTTAGATCCGAAGAATTAAAACAAACATTTTGTAAACGTTTTTTGAGGCACGTTTTTAAAACATCCCAAAAAGGACGTTTTATAAACGTCGTTTGTAGCACGTTTTTAAAATATCTCAAACAAGACGCTTTATAAACGTTATTTGAAGTACGTTTTTAAAATATACCAAAAAGGTGTTTTATAAAGAATTCGGCAAAAAACTTGCTCATAAGCCGAAACTAATTGGCTAAACCCTAGCACAGAAGGCCCATAAAACGCTTTTATTATGTTCCTAAAACGCGTCTAGGTCTGCGGAATTAAAAGGAATATTTTATAAACGTTACGTGAGAGAGACACGTTTTTAAAGCATACCAAAAAGGACGTGTTATAAACGATATTTGAGGCATATTTTTAATAAAAATACCAAAAAGGGCGTTTTAGAAACGTTGTTTGTAGCACGTTTTTAAAAGATACTAAACAAAACGCTTTATAAACGTTATTTGACACACGTTTTTTAAAACATTATTGGGTAAAAGGAACAGAAGATGATCTTCCTACCGACCAATTTAAATTGTACTATGAACAGTTATTATTAAGTGTTTTTTGAACTATAAACGGACGTTTTTAAAACTTACGATGAAATATAAACGAACGTTTTTAAAACCCATATTTTGCATCATATTAACGTTTATTAGTAATCCTGGAAAAACGTTTATCACAACGTCATTTAAACGTCTGTCTGGGAAGTTTTGAGCATGTTTAAATTTGTGACATTTGTACCTTTCTCTGTCCATAAAACGTTCAATGCACTATAACGTCCAGTAAGTCCGGAGAAATCGTTTTTTAAACGTTTTTTTGACGACGTTGTGTTATTAGGGTTTGTTATTTAATTATATTGTGGTACATTTGAATTGTACTATGTATAAACAGACATTATTTAAGTGTTTTTTATACTACGGACGTTTTTAAAACTTACGATGAAATATAAACTGCCGTTTTTAAAATCCATATTTTGCATCATAATAACGTTTATTAGTAATACTAGAAAAACGTTTATCACAACGTTAGTTAAACGTCTATCTGGGGAGTTTTGAGGATCTTCAAATTTTTGACATTGGTACCTTTCTCTAACGTCCATAAAACGTTCAATGTACTATAGAGGATGTTTTTATAACGTCCAGTAGGTAAGCCGGAGGAATCGTTTTTTTAAACGTTTTTCTTGACGATGTTATGTTATTATTAGGGTTTGTTATTTAATTACATTGCGGTACATGATACTAAATTTTATTTCCTGAATATTTGACTACATTCTTGATATGAATAACCTTAATATACAGGGTTGTTTAAAGAGAACAAAAATTTAAAGAAACGAACACAAATGAGAATAATTAAGGATGAAATATTTAAAATAAATCCTTGTGAAAGGAAAAAAATAATAATGATAAAGGACAAAAGATATTTTATAGGAGATGATAAGTATAAAAACCCAGAACAACAAAAATATAACAATTATTAATTATTTAAAGGAAAAAAGAAATATTTCTACAAGGAGGAAACAGAAAGATGAAAAAAGATACCGGTATAGAAGGAAAGTGAAATTCAAGAAGTAAAATAAACTGGATCGATGGGAGACAAAAAAGAAAAAGAAATTGTTCAAGATTAGCAAAATAAAAATTTTAAGATTAAAAGAATAAGAAGTGATTTTAAACTTAGATTTATAGTTAAGGAATAGAAGATAACAGAATAGAGGTGAAATAGTAGTATGAAGATGTAAAAGATTTGCAAACGTAAATATGAGGGATAAAGAAGAATAAAATGAGAATAAAGTATAAAGATAGTATTGAAATTAGAAATTAAAACGGAAAATGCAGGAATGTTAAAAAGTAAATTAGGAAGAGAAAATATAATAAATAAAAGGATAATTAAGTAAATAAAGGATAAAATTATATTAAATAGTAAAAACAAACTTGGTTTACTCAAATGTGACAAATTTTGTGATTTTTTAATGCAATTAAAAAGGTTTTGCAATTTTTTTTAATTTTATTTCATTTTCTTGCATTTTTTCCGATATTTGTATAATTGGGCCATTTAGCTCAAGCCACCCCATGTGTTACATGTAAAATAATTCAATTTTTAAAGAAAATAAAACGAATGGTACACCGCTGTATATGACACGATACAGCACAAATCAAGTAGGCCGCACCAAAGAATCATATTATAGTAAATTAAATAGCGAAATTACTCCCACAGTTTCAATAATGTGTATACCAGTAGGTGAAAAAAAATACATGTGTGTGTCTGAATGTCCACTAGCCTACTAGGTAGGCAACCAGTAATGTAGCCTTCAAACATTGATTATAATAAGAAGCGCCATCTAATGGCAGCCTGTTACATTTTTTTACTTTTTACATAAAACCATTTATTCCACTGAATGTGAATAACATATTT
This sequence comes from Neocrepidodera transversa, assembly GCA_963243735.1. Lineage (NCBI taxonomy): Eukaryota > Metazoa > Arthropoda > Insecta > Coleoptera > Chrysomelidae > Neocrepidodera > Neocrepidodera transversa. The sequence continues at coordinate 11,781,768 of OY725347.1, forward strand.
ATAAGACAAATAATCTACCGGGTGATTGGATTCTAAAGAACTCGGCGCCTATGCTTAGTGCTATAGTAGATTACTTCTTTATTTGCATTTGTGTAAGTCATATATCCACCTATAGATGGCAATATATTGTTTTAATTTTCAACATTTTACTATCTGTTTTCCGACTTTCATATTTTCTTTTATTTATATGAAAATTAAATTATTTGATTTTTAAGAATTACATTTAACACGAAATAACGTAATTAAATAAATTGCTCTAAAAATTACATTTGATCCAAAGTTGCCAATGTTATTAGTATTTAGTAGATCCTCATCCGCTTATTATTTTCTGAATTAAATTATGTTAAATGTTCATTAATCTTATAAACGAACGTTGATTAAAAATGTTTTTGACTAATTTTTATAACATACTGTTAGTTATAGAAAAATTAAAATGTATTATTTTTATCTAGTACTAAACACTGACAACGCTGTAACTGTCATATGTCTGTTATTTCAGTTGTCAAAATTGAAAGTAATCGTGTTTCGCGTTGTTGATTGTTGTGTTGACAAAGTACAAATTTGTTTAAAAATTATACAATTATTTAAAAAGTACATAATTAAGGCTCTTTTAATTTTCACTACTTATTTATATTTTTGTTGGTGAATACTATTTAATAGTTAACAAAATGACTGGTGCCTTAAGTGTTTTATATTTTATTTTAAAAAATCGTTTTAAATTGGAAAAATGGTAAAAATAAAATAAAGTGATTTTGAACTTCAACTGAGATATGCTTGTGTATAAAATGAAGTAATTTAAAATGTGCTGTAAAAATTTCTCACATCATAACCTTACTTGTACATTCTGTATTATAAAATGTAATGTGTTGATTCATTAATGGAAGTTTTAAACATGAACAAAAACACTCCAATTTTGTGTTTGTTAAGCTTCTTTTCACATTATGAATGTTAATATTCGAGTAAAAATTTAAATGTTTATTTTAAGAACAAAATACGGCTTTATAAAGTTAATTTTACTAGGTCATTCCAATGAAACTAAAAAATAATTATCATCGATTAAATATTTTATACCTTGTTTAAAGTTAAAGTTACACACATAAACAATTAAAAACTTATTAAATAATTCAAATTTTCTCGTATTGTCTTTGCCGTATATACCAAGCATAAACAATGTTCAAAACATAAGGGCGAGTTAACACGAAAATGTCCGAAGATTGTCACGATGAAGAGAGCTCAAAATTATTGTCGAAATGTACAAAATCTTTTGAATATTTGGATGAGATAAACGTCGAAAACGAATTAAGTGAAGAAGAGATTAATGTGGTCGATCATATGTATGCGACAAATATCGAAAATGGAGATATAAACGACGTATCAGATGAAAGTCCGCCAATCAACTGTCAAACTGCCGAAAGTGAGGTTAAACTTATCAAAGAGTGGTTAATTTTGCATACAGATCTGATCCAACAACAAAATGATGATATTCTCGATAAAGACAGAGAAATCTACTTATTACGAAAAGAAAATGAAATGGTAAGTTAGTTATATCCTCCCCGAATATTGTTTTAAATAAACGACGCAGTTTTTTTTACTATTGTTTGTTTTTTCTAATATAACATGTTTTAGCTCAAAGAGAGGATTAATTGCATAGAAAAGGGTATTCCGTTTCAAGTGGAAAAGCCAAGCAGCCAAGTTACTGAACAGGAGGTTATTGTTGAAGATATGACCCAGGGCTCTTTAAAAGAGGAAGTACAGGCAGGTATTCAAGTTGTCGAAGATCGTTATAGTCCTACTGATAACTGTTCTCTCGAAGTAATAACTTATAAGGATAAACATTGTGTAAACCCAAGTGACTGTGAATCTCAACTAAATAGTGAACTGATTATTGATAAAAACTATCTTGAACCAACTGTAAATAGTGTGATTGAACTAAAAACTGAAAAACTATTAGATGATCTAAACAATAGTTGGAAACCTAAGAGTGATTTTTTATCTAGTATACCTGAATATAGTTTTACCATAAACAATATTAGTGAATTTGATCCCATGAAAAATTTAAGAATGAGCATCAGGAGGAAAAGAGTTACTAGTAACTCCTCAGGATTGTCACATAATGAATCTCTTAATCTTGAAGAAAAACAAACTTATAGGAGAAGGTTTAAGAAGAAAAAGAGACGTAAGTCATTTTATTTTTAACGCTTTAAATATTAATTTATATTATAATTGTTATTTAACAAAATTGTCAGTATTGTAAAGAATTTTACAATAACTTTCGATTTTTTTTATGTACCTTTCTAAAATATTAATCTAAATGTGTTATCTGATTTAAAAATTCCCTCTAAATAACAGTACATGGGTCAATAAATAGATGGTGCTGGTTCTGAAAACAATACCGCCATTTTTAAGATATTCATGAAAAATAATCAGTAAATTTTCAGTTACTAAATAATTTCAATATCAGTCTTGAATTATTTTACACATTCGTTTATTTAACTTACTCATAGTTGCATTAAAAGTGATTCTAAATATAAATAAATCTATTAAAATTGATTCCTCCATTTTTAGTCCATTTCAGACTATTTATTCCTAAAAGTTTTTACTTTTTTTTAATGACTATACTTGAATTAATTAATTTTAATTCAATTCTTTGAATAACTAAATCAACTAGGAATATCTAATGAAGTCGTCCAAAACTGTAAAAAATTATGCTAGGTACTTGTGTCATACATTAGATGGTGCTGTTTAATATGTCGCCATTTTCATTCCAATGTATAGTTGTTTAGGGAGAACTCGTGGAGAGAAAGTTCTGACCAATCAAAAACAGATGCAATGGCGGGAAGGTTTAAAAATGGGTCTCTACTAGATATCCGTCAACCACTAAATTTCTAGTATAAAAGTCACTATTTTTGTTTTTTTTTTCAAGATGCTAAAAGATTATTTTTATTTATTTATTTTACTCGTTAAGGATTTATGATTATATTTAGTTATAAAAAAATCTAGAAGTTTCCCGGCTCGGCTGTAGAGAATAGAATTATTTTAATTACAAAATACCAAGCTTTACATTAATTTATGGAACAAATTTTAAATAGCAATATCTCATTGTTTTTTGCTTGTGCACTATACTTTCCCTATGATGGAACTGGGAAATTAAATTAAAGCATAAAAAGCTTATAATGTTACGGCCGTTTTAAGTTTAAGTTTTTTTCTAATTTTTTAATGGACCAAGCAGCCTTGTTAAACCTCAATTTTTTGTCAAAATAATTTGGTAGATTGTCTACTAGTTATGTGGCCTGATGGTGGCTTTTCAGTAGAAACTAGTCTCCCAACTTCGCTCATATAATATTATACATTTGAGGTACATGACTTGGTGTTTTATTTCTTAATAATACCCATTTAAAGTTTTCGCAATTCTAAAGGTTACAAAAAGAATATATACAATAGTAGTAATATTTACGCCGAATACAATTTGCGTTTAGAATATAGAGATTTAAATTAAATGACTATAAACCAGGCTGTAGTAACCGTTCAGTAATGAATTTAACATATTGTATGCTCAAACAATAGCAGATTATTATCCACATATGCTCCTAAAAATTTGGTACATTTTGTAGACGTTATTTGAGTACCGCTAACGGTAAAGAAAAAAATAGGAGAGAACAGAAAAACTAGGAAAAAACAGGAAACACTTCTGAAAAATAAAGAAAATGCAGATAAACAGGTAAAATTAGGAAAAAATAAAAAGCTAGGACAAATGGAAAAAAACATGAAAGAAATTCAATGCGTGTGCAAAAAAATTATACACTCATTGACAGTTTTTGCATATTGTGCATTGATGTTTTTGGCACAGAACATTCATATTCAGTGGTTTTTTTCTCTTTTGATAGATCAAAATTGAAATTTATTAAAAAAATTATACAATTTGGAAAATGAAATATTTGATTCATAATATCCAACTTTGAAAATGTTTTTCCTTGAATTTATCTTTGTCGAATTATGGAAAAATTTCGATATTTTATTTTTTATCAAATTTAAATTTAATTTGAAAATATCGAAAAATCAAGTAAAGACATTTTCAAAGTTGGAAATTTTGAATCTCAAATTTTTCGATATTTTTTTTTTAGCAAATTTCAATTTTTTTCCTAAAACAATTCCCGTTAGGGTTTCCATAATTGAAAAAATATAAAAAAATTAAAATTACAATTTGAAAACTAGTAAATGAATAATCTCTGCGCGATTTTTCAAGACTACGGCCCGTTTCCGTCAGCGGAAGAAAGTCCGATTCGAAAAAATCGGAATTTTTTTTCAACGAGCCCGATGCGATATTGAAATCAATCGACGCGTCTTGACTTGCACGACACCGTAAAAGAAATCAGTATCGACAAATTTGCTTTCCTTATCGAGATATCTCGAATAGAAGTTTCACTTGGTAGGCGGGACCAGGATCCTCTGACCCGAAATAGCTCATCTTCTGATAGAGCCTTTCTTTTTTGAATAAAAACCGATAGCCGAAAGAATTTTCCGAATTGGCCGTACCGTTCTCAAGATATCGTGCGCACAGACAGACTTTTTTTTTTCGCCGAAAATCAATTTTTTTTACGTTTCATGACATTTTAAGTCATTTGGAGCAAAGAAAAATTTTGAGATTTTTGCACGATTTCAATACTACTGTTTGCCCTACTTCACCGAAGGTGAAGTATGGTATTGACTTCAAATTTTGACGTTTTTCGAATATTTCTTCAGATTGTATAAAAAAACTAAAATTATTTCCTGCATCTACGGTATTTTTTCTTATTATATTCCAAGTTTCAGATGTGAGCACTTATTGGTTACTTTTATTCAACGTTGAAAATGTCTTTCCTTGAATTTCTTTTTGACGAATTATGGACTTCGATATTTTATTTTTTATTATTTATTATTAATTCATCGATATCACCAAAAAAAAATAAAAATTATTCAATTTTGCAAAATGAAAAATTTGATATTATTTCCATATGTCTCTCGGTTGTTTATTAGAGGATTATGATCTTTCTCTTAAAATAAGCGTAATAAAGTTTAATATTTTTAATACCCAAGACATTGACTTTTTGATGTTTTATTCAGGAATTAAAGGATCGGAGTATACTCAAAATAGTTTGGGGATATTTGAATAATCGGAATTTATTACCCGAATTGCTAATATAATTTGAGTCGGGAATGATTGAGAATTGCGATTCAATCGGTATCGACTGTAAACCGAATATGATCCCGACAGAGACCTACCGGTCGGGATGTTATGATCGTGAAGGTTGAGAATCTCGTTGCTGGTCTTTTTATTGAGATGGTAACTGAATTAATATTAATGTATATATATTTTTTGAAGGACTGACCAAAGATACTAAAGCTTTAACATCGTTAGAAGCCTATATCACCCAATCCCATGAAGTTAATCTAGGAATACCTACAATTGAGTTAGATATTACGGAGACTTTAGCATCAGCACTAGAAGTAAGTAAAATGTACTTTAATTAATAAAATTATATGTTAAAGAATTGTATAAAGATATATAGCAGAATCCTAAAATTTTACTGGAGTAATAAAATTAATTAATTCGATACCAAATCGCCCTCTATATCTTCTTTTAAATAGATGTAAACCTATGTAGAAATAATTATTGATAGTAAATAACTCAACGTTTTTCGAATAAAATGAGTTGGCAAATATTTTAATTGTGGATTTCCAAAAGAACTAATTGAGGACCCTGATGCAAAAGTAGTTTATGTAACATAAACATACATTTTAGATATGGAACATTTTAGTTTTTATGTAACTAAAACACATTAAAAACATTTTGTATATTGTAAATTATCTACTTCAGTCTGGTACTAATATACCTCTCAGGCATTATTTTGGATGTATTTATTATTTATTCTTTTTCAAAGAAAATTGTACATAGCTCACTTTTACATGAAGTAGTCACTAGCAATCATTATCTTACTCTTCTCTAAGGTTTGGTCATTACTTTCAAATAAATCTGTAAGTCGGGTTTTATACAATAAAAGTTATAGAACTACGACAGATGTTTGCCGGACCCTGTATGTATGGCATTAGGATCCCAAATCTACGCTCAAATACATTTTAGCAAAAAATGTTATATAAACGAATCTTGCTTCCATATTTCTCAATTTATAAAAGTAAAAAGTACAAATAGGTAACACAAATTCCAGCATTATGAGTTAATTTGGTAAATGTTGTCTTCCCAGTAAGTGAATTTTAAAAACGAACGCCTTATTTGAAATTTAATTAACTATCTTAAATATTTTAAATTGTAAGGTTTCAACAAATCATACTTGATATCCAAGAATTGTTGAAAAAGCATATAACAAACACGAAAATAAAAACATACAATAACAATAATATGGAAAATTTTCATCTAAAAATACAGGGTGATCAAATAAAACTTCTTTGTTTATTCTCTATTATTTACTTTTTTATCTAATTTATAAAATCTGACATTTTCATAAATATGACCTTCAAATTATCTTTTTTTCTGTTTAAATTACAAATCTGAAGATACGTCTATGATGTGATTCAACTAGTTTAAATACATTGGTTAAAGGATGGTAAAGTGGGTAAACAATTTAAAAATTTTTCTTGTAGGTACCTAGATGGCGCCATAAAATTTATGCAAGTTGTTATACAATGGAAGGTACAGAAAACTTAGATGATGAAGTATTTAATAAGAGGCATATGAGGCTAGAGAATGACGAAAGGAGACGGAAAAGGTAAGAATTTTTTAATAGCAAACGAAATTTATTTTCATTAGTAATACCACTAGAGCTTCAATTATTACTGAAAATTTTTTCGAGAACACGAATATTTTGAAAATTCTCCCGAGTCGGTATTCAGTAAGAAAATTTCATTACAAAATATTATTTAAAAAACACTAGGATAATGACGTTTTTTGAAGGTTTTGAAATGTAAATAGTAGGCTTTGTATGTTAATTCAGAGGGATAATATTTTTTTTCTGTCATTTTTCATGTGTGTGGTGTAAAAAGTGAAAAGTATATTATAGTGTTTTTATGAAAATGTCTCGTTTTGGGAGAGAAAACAAGGCCATGATAAGAAAAGAAGTTTAACATCTGATCCCAGATAATACTAAAAAATTAAAGCATTTGGTAGCAGTTTCTAGAATTTGGCGATGAGAATTCTTATAATATACACGAAAAGTTACCTGTTTTTTAAATTTTGAAGTACGATTCTTCGTGATTTTCAACAATAATTACTGTTCTGACTTTTTCACAAATGTTCTTAATTCTGATTGTTCACCCACAAAGTTCGAAGTTCCGATATATTTACACACTGTAAATTAGTTTTATGTTTACAAAACAAAAATATAATCTTTTGTTTTAGATTAAATTATCTTTATTTTCAATCAAAGGTTACGTTTTATATTTTGAAAATTTACAATTATTAAATAAAAAATGGAAATTTATCCCAATTTGTCAGTTTACATTTTTTTTTCACTGAGTGTGAAAATGGATGGAATTATCAAAATTATAATAAGAATCCGTTAACTGTATCAATTAATAATTTATTATTATTTATTTTTTTTTAGGTGGGACGTTCAACGGATACGCGAACAAAGGGTAATAGAAAAACTAAAACAACGTCAAGAAAAAGTCGGTTTAGGATCGAAAACAGACGATAACGAACCAGTAACGACATTATGGCCAAAATTAGAGGACATTAAATTCTTGGAAGTTAATGACGAGTTACCAGTAGCTGCTTTTGGCTCCCCTATCACCAAGTTTGATCCCAGGTAAGCGAGAGAAAATATTTTTGGTCTAAAAATAAAATTTTTCTATACATTTCTAATAACTCAGGCTTTAATGCCAGTAAAAAATTGTTTTTAAAACATTGGTTTTTTTTTCAAAAATTCGTTATTGGATTTTCATAAAATCATGTTTTTTTTAGAAATAATATGCTAAAATAAATTTTGGTTGTTGATAATCATCTATAATTTTGTAAAAATTATCGATAATTCCATTTTTAATAAAATACTGCTTAAAAAAAACATGTGCAAAAAGTAATTATTATATCACAAAGTGAATATACTGTTACATTTGTATGTGAATATTGAGTATTTTTTGAAAAGAAATGTTGTAACAGTATTGATGAAAAAGTGTTAAAATACACTACCTAAATAACTACCACAAACTGATTTATGTCAAGACGATTTACACGAATTTTGAACTCAATATTTTCTTACTGATACTTGATTATTTTTTTTATTTAGTAAAGTGTTTATAGAGTTTGTGCCAGACCATACCTATATCTGACAAATACTCATTATTAATCAGCGATACGAGGGTTGTTACTTATGTATTGAGAACTGGCAACACTGGTATTGCCATCGTAAAGTTTGACATTTTTGACATCATATATACACAGAACGTTTTGACGTGCGAGCACTAATTGTGTTGTTTACAGTAATTTAAAAATTTCATCTCATCATCATCATTTATTATGACTTTCAACGTGTCTAATTCAAGAACGGTGCATCAATCAACTGAATTCAGCTTTTGGCCATGAAGCGCCATCCACAGCCACTGTATATCGGTGGTACACTGAATTCAAATTTCTCACACGTGACATCTCCAAATCGAGACATGTTTAAGAATTAGTATGACCACTATACATAAGATTTTGCACGAACATTTGGGTGTTCGGAAGCTGTGTGCGCTTTGGATTCTATATTTGTTGACAAATGCTCAAAAAAATTATCGTGAAGAAAAACCAACAAAAGTTATTCATTCTTGGAGCGTTAAGAATCAAATGGTGGCGTGTTTCTTCATGAAAACCGATCATGTGGCAACTGTGGATCTCGAAAATCAAAAGACCGTTAATTCAGCATGGTATACGACCATTTGTTTGTTTGAAGTTTTCGGTAAATTGAGAGAAACCAACCAAAAACGAAGAATCATCACAACAATGCGAGCTCACACATATCACATGAAACAAACGAGTATTTGGGCACACAAGAGCTCGAATTGATGGGACATTCGCCTTACTGCCCCGACTTGGCACCCAGCGACTTCTTGTTTCCAGTAGTAAAGATAAACTGCGTGGACAACGATTTTTATCGCTCAAAGAAGCGGTTGAGTTGAAGGCCTCACGCATGTTTTAGAGCTATCAATTTCTGACTGGACAAAGTGCTTTGAAGAGTGGTTGAATTACATGCAAAATTGTATACATCTTAAAGGCGATTATTTAGAACAGCAATAAAAATATTTTTGATAAAATTCATGTGTTTGTTTTTTTTCTATTCTCAATATATAAAAGAAACTCTCGTATTTGCTTTTTTGCTTATTTTAGGCACCATTCGTGGAGAAAAAAATAGAAATAATAAAAAAATTTACTTTCAGTAACACTCAATCTTATTTTACAAATGCTGGAAAATAAACAAGAGAAATAATAATTTAACAATTTATTAAAAATTATTTATTTAAATTTAACAATGTTTAAAATTTGTAAAATGGAAAGATAAATTTTGATTTAAAAAAAGAAAATGTTTCTTTGTGATTCGTTAATGTGACTAATCTTGGCACCAATGTTGTACTGGTTGGGTCATAAGGCATGTTTGATTAGCTGCGTGTAATTAACGACTTGTATGGCCTAACTCATGTGGCCAGAGCGATTGCGTCCTCATTGTTTATAAAGTGGCTTAAGAGAAGTTTTAATTATTCCACGAAATAAGGATACCAGAAAAAAACTAAAAATGGTGAGAAATGTAAAGAAATGTAAAATAATCATCATAAAGTCTAAATAGAAATACTGTGATTTTTTTTAAACTTTTTTTTAACAAACAATTTTTTTACAGTGAATTCGAGGTACCTTGGTTGAACGATCCGTCTGTGTTAACCAAAAAACCGCATTCTCGGAAATCGACTGTGAGGAGACGAGGCTCGAGAAGATGAAACTTAGTTCATGAAGAACCAAAACCGTACCTGGAGTTCGACTAAAATGATAAGCGAGAAAAACGTAGAGAAAAAATTGTACATAGGTGTAAGCTGAATCCGTTTTTTTTTGTTGCTGAGTTTAAAAGAAGAAGAATTTTGCTGTTGGTTAGGCTTCCAATGTTGTTTAGAGTTTAGAACATGAGTATATATCGATCGTGAATTGGTAATACATCTGTCATTTTTAAATCTCATATAATAATAAAAAATATTACGTTTTAATTTTTTCTAAACATAAATTTGTGAAAAAAACATACTAAAGTTCGCAGGTATTGTCAGTTCATTGTCGATATATTAAAAAAGTTAAACAAACTTTCTAGAAATTTAGAATCTGTGATATCAGTGCTAAATTAGAAAGTTTGACATTATTGACTGTTGCTAGATAATATCAAAAGTATATAAAGTATATATCGCAAATTCAATTCTAACTATTGGTATTTCGGATATTATAAGAGTTAAATGAACATTTTTTTTTCTATATGGTCTAGATTCCAAGAAATTCTAATAATCATTAAATTTAACTGATTAAAATTTATTTTTTTTTAACATATTTTCTCGTTTTTATTCAAATTAGTAAATTAAAATAAGGTAGTTTTATCAAGAAATTGATTTTATTAAATATTCTAGAAAACGTCGCATTAGCTCAAAAAATAACACTATAAAAAATATTATTTCTATAATAATATTGTTATTTGGTAAATAATAGTTGTTTAAGAGTATTTGTTTTCTTGTTATGAGATATGATCCTGAATTTTACATTGAATCCTTGGACTTTTCTATGTTCAGTTGCTTCTCTGTTTTGTTTTGTTTTTAAGTATATTAACTTCGCTAAAGGGTATCATTTTATCCTATAATTCATTATAAATATATGAAATTATTTTATTACATCCTTAAATCTCTCGTTTTGATTTAGTTTGTCTATTTTTGAGAAATATTGTTCTATGATCTGCATTTGTCCAACATCTGAAAACTTATGATCTATTATGCCCAAGTAATTAGGAATTGATATAAGCAAATTATAGAGAATTTTTTTGTACCTGAAGGGATCAGACGAAACAATTAGGTGACCTTTTTCTGGTCTTTTTTAATTAACTAATACAGAGCTGCAAAATTTACTTTTTTATAGTTTTAGAGAAGAATAACTGTAACCCAACTTTTGCGTAGTTTGTAAGTTGCGTACATCAAATTAAGGGATAAAATTTTTTTTTTTTAAATCTCACTTGAATTGAATTTCAATAAGATAGAGAGAGCTTCATCACATTATAATTTTTTTAAATTATTTATCCTATATAATGATACCAAAAACACATCTCTTCTTGTTGGATTTTATATTTTAGGATTTTATTAATGAAAAGGAATAATCAATACTTCTAATAAAATAAAATGGTATCCAATTTAGCATTTAACTAACTTTGTTTTTTTTGCGAAATCAATTATTTTTGAGTAATTCCATGATTGTTAATTTTTTTGTGTAACCACCGCGAAGGAAATTGAATCTATAAATTAGATTACTGAAGTACTTCATAAATTTAACTGGTAAAATTTCACGAAAAAATTCATGCCTGGGGGGCTAGTTTTGAAATATTTCACAAGTGGAACTGCTCACATTTCACTCAACCCATGTTTTGAATTAAATTCACGTGTGAATTAATTTCACATTCGAAAAAATTTCACAGATATAATTCGGATACCTCTTTAGCTATCGAAATTCTCATTTCACTTGCGAAATATAATTTTATTTATGTTTTTGGATATAGCTTGTTAATTATTAGCAAAATATTAGTTTACCCTGTTTTTCACTATTTTTTCTATTTTTCGCCATATTTAGTATTTTTTTCTATTTTTCCTATGTCTTTCTATTTGTCTTGTTTTCCAATATGTTTTCCTCTTTTCTTTATTTTTCCTTATTTGTACTTGTTTTTCCATATTTTGTTCTATTTTAATCATTTATCCCTATTTTACCTTCTATTTTCCTATTTTTAACTATCCTCTCCATTTTCCCCTAATTTTCTTAATTTTTCAGTATTTTTTACTATTTCTGCATATTTTCTTTCTTTTACTACAAACCAATAAATAATCTTTGGCACTTTTATTTTTAACTTCAATTAATCTTCTCATTTTCTCCATGTTAATCACATGACATTTAATATACATATGTATATGACGTCATTGGTTAATCATTTGAACTAATTTTCAGATATTCCATTGTTGCCAAAGTGTGTCGTTAGAATTAAATTCGTTTATGTGAATTTGTAAAAATTTCATTTCACTACAATTGAAATCTAGGTATAGCGTTTCGATGGTGAACTACAAATTGAAATATTTCACTTATGAATTGAATTTCACTAATATTCAAAACCAGCCCCCCTCGATTTAAAACAAAATTATTAAGGATGGCTCTGAGCGAGTGAAACGTAAAATCTAACATTATGATGAAAATAATAATAAATAACGCCAGAAAAATAAGAACGGAAAATCAACTAGTTTTTTTTCAAAATTTCTCGCAATCTAGGCTACTTGATAGATTTTATAAACCATATAAATCTCTATCTCGTATAATTACCGATTAATTAGAATTGAATTAGTACATGGTGAAAAAAGTAAACAAACTTTCCAGAAATAATTAATAACCCTCATTTGTCATCAAAACATTACTACTGAAATATCAAATATTTAAGTTCCTCCCATTGCTAAATTAAATTTGCCTTTAAATTTACCATTACCAATACAAAATTAAAAAGTTTGAATATGAATCCGAAATTGAACCCATAACTTATAAAATCTACGTGAAGTCAGTGCTTAGTAACGGTATGTTCAAAATAATAAAAATCCAAATTTGCTCCTTTAATTTCTGTTTAAATCTAAATAACATCAGTGGGAAGTTAGATACTTTAATGGTAAAATTTCTTGTACCAGTGTTGCCAGTTGTTACTATATATTAACGGTTTCAGATAATATCTAATTACTAGATTTTCTAAGAAATTACATGCTTTATTATGAGCTGAACTAAGATATATAGTACAAATTTAAAAAATAAAGAAGCATTTACCTAATTTATTGAACATAGAGTTTTAGATGAAGTAAAAATACAAATGTGTGATGCAGAAAGTGTGTTTAATTTTTTTAATGACCCATTTATTTTTTGTTTGCTCAAAAGGATTTTTTTATCTTTATTTAATAATTATATATTTTTTATTTTTTAAGAGCGCATTTTCGGGTAATACAATTTTTTTTGATCAATATGTTGTCTACAAATTATAAATAATTTAAATTTCTGCTTAAGATAAAATCGGAAATGTTTGTAGAAAAATCAGAAAATATATTTTTTTGTGAAGTTGTTAAATAACGTTAAAAAAATTCTTTACAATCTCATAAAAATGAACTTTGTAGGGTATTTTCCACATTCTCGTAAAATAATTATTTATGTATCAAGGCAGTAAAGTCGTCATTTTTATCACGAATGTGGAAATTATTTGCCGAGACGAAAGTCGAGGCAAATAACTACGTGAGTGATAAAAAATGACTTTATCATTATTACAGAAAGTTTTTTTATTAAGAGGTTCTCAATTTAGTTAAACAATTTTCATTATTTTGTGTATTGATTGGCTGTAGATTTTTTTTACTTCGGATAAAAATACTTATTTACTAGAATGAGGCAAATAATTATCACTTTGATTTTTTTAGAACCATAATTAAATAGTTATGGTTGGAAGACACTCAAATGTGGTCCAATATAAAAAAACCAAAGCATCAACCACAATTTTTCTTGTTTGTTTCGGCTCTAAGAAGCCATCATCAATCATAAATGTATTCATTTATTTTTGTTTTGATTCTGATGATAGTTTTTGTAGCCGAAACGTGATTCATTAGAAGCTGACTATCATTTTAAATTTACGATATTAAAAAAATGTCATGACAATTTGTATAGTATTTATTTAGTGTTAAGTATTAAAATCCATATTTTTTTAGAATAGTAATTTTAGGTACTACTGATGTTGTTTAATTATCCAGGGTCGGCTCGTCAATTGTTGTATATAGTCCTTATTTTTTGTTTCATAGTTTCCGAGTCTACCCTTGTTTACAATTTGTATAGAGAGAGCTATTTTATCTGATTTTATGGATCCATCTCTGAAGTATTACACAATGAGGCTAATAAAAAATTATTTGTTCTTTAAATTACAAAGTAGACGATTTTTTAAAGTGATGGAAAAAATCTGGTCAGAGAGGTTTTTAGAAAGACGAGGAAAATGGCTCATACTGTACATATTTCGTTTTTAGTTCCAATGTGATAATATAAAACTTTAGAAAGAATTTGATATTATTTTTATAATTAGTCAAACGAGATAATTTAATCAGGATTATAATTGTACTTAGGAAAACTGTAATGATTTAAGGCGACATTTTATGTTTTTTTAATACACTCTAAAAAATTTATTTTATTTTATTTCATATTCTTTCTACTTATAAAAGTGTCTTCTTTTATTGTCTTCGTTTTTTTAATTAAAAAAGAAATTATAAAAGCTTTCACTAACTATCTAGTTAAAAATGAATCGGAAAGTGTAAAATGGTCTCTTTCGTACAGACTCAAATCCGGTCTCATTACCCAACAAAACAGTATAAAGACGGATTTTCTGTATCCAACTTTATTGGTCGATTTTGAAAATTAATCAAAGACCATCTACTATAGACGTTTCACGTAAATGGCTCTAGGTCAACTTGTTTTTGTGTTTTGGGACCAGAGCCCTAGATGTCTCTGTTAGTATGAATAATTTAATTTAGACACCAAAATGTATTTTAAAACTCCATCTCTTTAAATTATTTTATTACAACGCATTATAGTATTAGAATGTAACAAATGTATAATGCTGTAACAATTAAAATAGATAAAACATTTTAAATTTCCCGGTATTCTTGGCAGACGAATAATTCGGAAACAGAGCACCAGATGGCGCCAACTTTATTACCAATATCTAAAAAGTTGAAATATTATCATTGCAGCCAATCTAAATGTATTTATTCGTACTGACAGTGCCATCTAGGGCTTTGGTCCCACAATACAAAAGTAAGTTTATTTCAAATCGTTTACGTGGAACGTCTATAGTAGATCGTTTTTGAAATTAATTCGAAATCGACCAATAGAATTGGATACAGAAAATCCGCCTAATGGAAATCCGAATACTCAGCAAATATTATTAGCTGAGTTCGGCTTCATTACTCTTCACTCGTTGTACCCCCCTCTTGATCAATTCGTTCGGGTACTGACAAAAATTCGGTTTAGACGTTATTCCAAATACTCATACTCTACTCCCCTCCAAATTCTTCAAGCCGAACTCATCAGCTACGTATCTTAATAGGAAAATTCTAATATTACTATACTTAAGTTGGCAGTACAGCTTTCATCTAGTGTTCGTAGATGTCAAACTTTTTATGAAATTTATCTAGTTGTAAATGTTACATATAGTTTTTTTATTAAAAGTATAAAATAGTATTTCCGACTTGGAATGTGCCTGAAATATTAGGACAAGCAGAAACAAGAGCAAGTAATATTTTGGCAGAAAAATAAGGTATGAAAATCTATAAAAATGCATGAACTCGCATATGGATAAAAACGCGACATCATTTTCCGAAAATGTCAAATTGTGAAAATTTTATGTCGAAAATGTCGTAGGCAATTTTTTCATTCGTATATAATATCTATTTGCTATACAGTTTCAAACGTACATCCGCAGTATAGACGGAAAGCTATAGTGACGCACGTTTCATGAATTGTTTGATGCAAATTGAAATTTTCTGTAATAGTATCTACTGGATAGATGAGCAGGTATATAATCTGTCCAATATCTCTTTTTTCTTAAAATGACAGACTTCAGGTCGACTAGTAATTTTGTATGACTAATTGGTTTGGATCTGTCTACTCGTCCATTACCAATTAAGTTTAAAAAGTAGTGAATTATTTGAACATAATATACATAGCAAATATAATTACAGGGAATATAATTTAGCATGTTCTAATCTATTACTAAATATTTATTATTCTAAAAAAATCTAGGAAAACTGTTGAAATTTAAAATATCTATATTCTTTATTCTAACTTAAATTAGTAACAATAGACACTACCATTGTTGCGTATTGACGCAATTATTTTTAATTTTTATCATTTAATATTTGATATTTAATTTAATTTTTAAAGTATAAGTCGATATGTGCTTATTGTGTTTTTACAATATCTTTAAGCCGTACGAATTCCACTTTTTGTACCTGTTTTTTGGGTGAAGACCAATGAGTATCGTTTTCTATCAGAACACGATAGCACGCATATTTCGTCCACGGTTAGTTCTGTTTTTAAAAACACGCTGCGGGGTTATATGTTAAAACCGAGATATTTTTTGAGTGTTATTCAAGGAAGAGGGCCCTCTGGAGCATCCCGATCCAGTCAAAAAGGCCAGTGGGGTTTGTTGGCTCTATTAATAATTCTTTTTCTTAAAAAAGCACATGTCCACTATAATATATATATTAAAAAATACAGTCCATTTAATCTTCTCTGCAATTGATCTATTAAAAGATAAGGGGATCTAAAACAACCATTTTTGACAGATTATTGATAGAATTTGTACAGATTTATTGATTTTTTTTCGCCAACTCAGCTGGGGATTGTCTAAAAGTTAAAAGAAATATTGGATGGACTATACCGCCGACAAATCAGATGAAGACCTTTTTTCTCATGAGACCGAGATGAAAAATTGTATTTCATTTATTTTTTTAAATTTGTTTAGAAAAAATTGCTGTTTATGTTTAAAAATAAATAAATAATACCTTTTAGTTTCTGGATTTCTTTAAAACTAAAAGGTATTGGATAGTCTATGTGATTTATTTAAGCCTATTCAAATTTCCGAAAAATATGAAATATATTACCAATACTTGACAGGATTACAGTAGCAGCTTATCCTATAAGTCATGAGTAAAAAAGTAAAAAATAGAGGTTGCCATTTAATAAAACGACTCTGTTCCGGGAAAACCGGAAGTAAAAAGTGACGTCATCAGATTGCTCTAAAACTCGAAAGAACAGAATGAATCAACCGAACACGTAGATTGCTGGTTAGAGAAAAAAAATCTGATGTGGCCAGCACATGACCTCTCGCCATTTTTGAATCAAAAATTTACAGGTTGACACAAAAAAGTATGAAAAAAAATTATATTTTTGTAAATCTGGCAACAATGGCAAAAGTTTGGAAAATTTTAATGAGATGAAAATAAACTATAGGGTATACAAAATATATGTGTAAAACTTAATTGCCGTTTTGTATAATAATGGCGTCATCACCCATAGCAACTGCCACTTCCGGTTGTGCGATTGGCACCAAAATCTAATCAGATCTAATCTAGGGTATCAGAATCCTGTATGCAAAATTTCAAATTTTTTTATTCAGTAGTTTTTGAGTTATCGTTACTACAACATCCATCCAAACACACACACACACACACACAGACACACACACAGACACACTAACACACACACACACTAACACACACACTAACACACACACACACACAGACATCATCGCGAAAATATTAAAATCGTATTCTAGGGACCCCAAAACGTGTTTATCAATTGAAAACTCACTACCCAATTTTTAGCATGATTCCTATACCTCTCTTATCTGAAGGGCGAGAGGTAACAAACTCACTAATTCTGAACAAATTATGTCAATATTCCTGTCAGTAATCCGTGTTAATGTCTATTATTGGTACTATTTTAAGTTAGAATAGGGTATATAGAAATTCTAAATTTTCTAAATTTTCAACAGTTTTCCTGCCTTTTTTCAGAATAAATTTTTAGTAACCGATTAGAATATGCTAAATTATATTCCCTGTAATTATATTTGTTATTCATATTATGTTCAAATAATTTACTACTTTTTAAACTTGGTAATGGCCGAGTAGACACATCCCAACGGATTAGCCACACTATTAACACAAAATTACTAGTCGACATGAAATCTGTCATTTTAAGAAAAAAAATATTGGACAGAGTATAGAGCAAGTTCAAACACGAAATTTCTCGCGGAGTGTTGAGAGAGTGCTAGAGAACGGTGAATCGAAAACGCTATAATGGGTAAGTTTGGCTTGGTTATTTAAGGTACTGACAAAAATTCGGATACTCCAAATACTCAGCTAATATTAGTTCGGCTTCGTTACTCTTTTCACTCGTTTTACCCCGCTCTTGATCTATTCGTTCGGGTACTGATAAAATTCGATTTACCTAGACGTTATTCCGAATACTCATATTCTACTCCTGTCACTCCAAATTCTTCAAGCCGAACTCAGCTATTACGTATATCTTAATAGGAAAATTTTAATATTACTATATTTAAGTTGGCAGTACAGCTTTCATCTGTGTTCGTTGATGTCTGTGTTCGTTGATGTCAAACTTTTTATGATTTTTTTTTTTAGTTATAAATGTTACATATAGTTTTTTATTAAAAGTAAAAAATAGTAGTAGTAAAACGTGCATGAAATATTAGAACAAGCAGAAACAAGAGCAATATTTTACTAGAAAAATAAGGTAAGAAAATCTATAAAAATGCATGAACTCACATAGGGATAAAAACGCGATATCATTTTCCGAAAATGTCGAATTAGTGTGAAAAGTTGAATTTTATGACGAAAATGTAAGCAATTTTTTCATTCGTATATATCTATTTTTATTATGCAGTTTCAAATGTACATAGTCAGTCTATTATATAATACTTGAAAGATATTAACATTTTTATTATTTCAAACATATGTGACTTCCTAAAGAAATTCTTCAACGTATTTGTAGAAATATTTTTGTTGAATTACGTTATGCAGTTTAGACAGCATTTTTATATACAGAGTGATCAATAGTTTGTGTAATACAGTCGGCCGTCTATCTTAATTGTACACCTGGTACATTTCCGAGGAAATTCAAATAGTTAACAACCTTTTTTTATTATATTTTTTCACAAACTCAAACAGTAATAGCACCTATTGATTAGACGTATAATATATATTTATGACAACTTTTTCCATTCACCAAAAACACTCGAAATTTAAAAAAAATCAATATTACTTCACTGACATATAGATTCCAAAAAATGATTTTGTACGGTACATGCTAGAATAGCATTTCCAGATATTTTGTGTTGTCTTTGAAAAAAATTTATTTTCATTTCTTCAATGCTTTTTCTACCTTGTCGGCTTGAGTCCCCCTTACGATCTTCCAGTTTGTCTTTTTGAGTATTTATATTACATCATTTATTTTGCATTGATTTCACATTTAATTTTAAGCCTTAATAATTTTAATTCTTCTAGAACTAGTTTTTTTAAATCAGAGATTGATAATTGTTCAGTCATCTTGGTTTCTAAAGGATGTCTCCCCAGTTTTTCATAATTATTCTTGAAATTCTTATTAAGTTTCCATTGCTCTAAAAAATAAAAACAACATATGTATATCAAGATAGTTAAAAGAGTATTATTTTCATGGACGAGCAAACCGATTTAAGCACGAGTCGTAGACGATAGGCTTCAAGTCTAAAAAAGTACTTTATAGATCTGTTTTGTACACTATTTCTTTAAATTACTCAATTAAAAACAACATATTTTATATATTTATATAAAATGACCTAACTAGGTCGTGGCTGTGTGCACGTAGCTTATATGGGTAAAGAAAATTCGTATTTTGTGCAGAATTGTTTTGTCAACTTGAAATTCAAAGCCAAAAGTCCACATGCGACAGGCGATCAAAAAAGTTTACAAAAAAAAAATGAAATTTATTATAAAATAACACAAAATTTTTCAAAAATATAACAATAATTTAATGAAGTCTGATAGTTTCCATTATTTAAGATGTACAATTGTTTTTTTTTAAGTAATGAGTACCTAACCTAAACTTTGATGACAATATAAGTACTGGTGATCGCTTCACAGCCGAAAGCGCTTTGCGAAAAATAAAATAATTCTGAACGAAAAGCGAATTTTCTTTACCCTTATATATTTATCAAGTTGCGTAGAGTATTGGGAAGCAGCAAGAATAAAGAACAAAATCATCATCAGGAAAGCTGCAAGTGAAAATTTAAGAATTATGGTACAATAAATGAGAATTTGACAAAAAAAACAAACGTACCCTGATTGGGATTGCCGTTCACAAGTTGTACAGATAAAAAATGATAAAATAAAGATTAAAAACACGATGACATTGTAAAAATTTTCATTAAAAGATGTAAGTTAGAATTTGTTTTAATTAAACAAAAAACAAATGTAAACTTAAGTTGAATAATTAATGGTTTATACTTGATGTTTGTTTAATTGGACGCTGTTATGCATAAACGATCCAATCCACAAAATCCTAAAATATGAGTTAACTGGTCCAAACTGTCTCACATAGAACTATTTTTGTTTTGCAAAAATTATCCAGTCCATTTTACTATGAGATCCTATTAAAAATATAATAGTTATCCAGCCCCCAATAAGCATTTAAAGATAGTGCAATCAGTAAAACTGATCCAAGCGACTCGGATTGGACTCTCATGTGGACTGGATCATTTACGCATAACAGCGTCCAATTAATACAAATTTTAAGTTACATCTTTTAATAACAATTTTATTTATATTTTTTTGTCAAATTCTCATTTACTGTACCATAAATATTAACTCATCTTTCTTGCAGCTTCCCTGATGATGATGATAAACATACTCTTGTCCTGAGGATGAAAAACTGATAATTTTTTGAACAGTTGTATCACAGTATTTATTTTCCTATGTTAATATTAATGTAATGACAGAATAATAATTGTCAAATTTAAATTGTTGTATTGAATATCTTATTTCTAATTATTTTTAGTTAAAATTCCTACATCTGAACTGTCAAAATATGTTTATACATTTTTCTACCAGTTTTTTTCAAAATTATGGAAATTGTTAATCTTGGATTAACGTC